>CM060938.1:213634399-218634399 GCA_030765085.1 Allium cepa
GTATATAATTCGTCCGCTACTTTTAGGGTATGTTAGTTATATTTTCCTATCTTGGAAAAATATCCTAGCATCATACCTACTTGACCAGTCCATACCCAAAATAATCTCAAATCCAACAAAATCAAATACATGCCAACTGCAGGCAAATACATGACCTAATAATGCGAACTCTAAATGGTCTCATCTTATCCCTAGAGTTGCATACTCTCCTATCAGATTCGCAATCCTTAAGAAAGTAATTATGTATGAGGGTTCTTGGTTAAGCTTACATACCAAATAATGAGATATAAAAGAATGTGATGCACCGGCATTAAATAATACTCTAACAGGCATACCATGAATCAAAAACTTACCTCGCACTACAGCTTTCCCTTTCTCCTCAGCTGTTGGTCTCGAGGTAGCTGGTTCCAAAGCAAAACTTTTCATTTTTCTGCCTTGGACACTTCCAGACATTTGTTCTTGTAGTCGTAGTTAAAGAACTTAATGTTCTTCTTCCCAACAACTTTCTTTCCCTTTCCAGTTTAGCACTCATAAGCATAATGTCCCTTCTTATCACACTTGTAACACACAACTTCAGACTTCCCTTTCTTGGCAACTCCACGTTTCTAAGCTCTCGCCATCTGTAAAAATTTCTTTTGATTCTATCCACCCTGAATCTTTGTTGCCTTGTTATTACTGAAAAAAGAAAGCATCTTGTAACATCGCTTATTTGGAGGCCCGAAGCTAAGCGCTACAGATGCTGCAGTCATCTATAGTATTAACTCTCGGTGACCAAATACGGTTAGGTTAATGGTATTCATAATATCAGCATCATATGAATATAAAACAAAATATTTGATTTCAAGAAAACATCTTTTCACATTACATTTCCAAAACATGTTCCATATTCATATAAAATATAATTAATACATAAATACGCCAAAAGCGACATATGATGATGCCCCCTTGGTTGACTAGAGTACAAAATAGTCATAACCGACTTATTACAAACACAACGAAAATACATCAAAATGAAACAAAATGCAACTCCTAAATAGCTATCCGTTAGCCATTTGCTTGTCCCTAGAAGCTTTGTTCGTGAACCTACTAGAAACTTGTAAATCCTCAACCCTCAGCCTACTCAAATAAATTTTGAGCACCCGAGAATTTAAGGGGAAGAACATAAACTTCGAGTCAGACATAAAGCCTGGCATGAATAGTGCCATACATCTCGGATATACGATATTAAGTGATACCAGGCCGCTTAGTGGAACGGATTTCACCTCAATAATACCCTTTAAAAACATATCTTTTCTAAATCGAAATCCAGCAACCAAAACTAGTTAAAAAATATAAAGCATTTTATGTAAACATACATATCAAGTATCAAATGGATTATCTATCCGAACACTATAGTTTTTTTTTGCTTACTACTAACCTTTGGGTGACTCGGGCCTACCAAACAGATATTAAAATGGCCTAACATTTGTTAGAAAAGTCTTCTGGATGGTCAATCCCTAACTTACTCCCTCCCGAGGTCTAGTAATCCTAATGGTTTTCTAGGCTCACCAATAACCTACACTATGCAAATATATTCCTTTCTGTGTGTACCATAATTTTAGTCTTACCTGTGACAAATCCCTACACACTGGAATTTTGGACTAAATTAGCTAGGGGCTAATAGCTAATGTATAGGGCGCAACCCTATACCAGTCTCATCTGGTATTCTAATATTTGAGTCCTTTTACTCAAATTTTCCTTGGAAATATTTTCTACTTAAATTGATATAAAACCTTTAAAAAAAACTTAAAAAAGGAAAATATATACTCTATGCTTTACTCAAAATCACCATTCCATGCTATATATATAATTTACTTAAATCTTTGTCGATGAAAACATTTAAACCTTTGAAAGTACCCTTTTCAACCCTATTGAAAGTACCCCTTTCATAAGCAATAAACCCTTTATTTCATCTAGGCCTAAAGGCAAAAACCTTCATTTCGAAACCATTTACATAAACCTTACGAAACAATTTAAATACCTATTCATTCGAAAGCTAAAAACCTTGGACATCATATCTTTAAAACCTTTAAACATAGCCATTCGAAACGATCGGAAAAACCTTTCGATTGCATGAAAAATCTTTCGAAAGCATTTGGATTTAATTTTAAAACATGTGGAAACATCTTTCGAAATCCTCTAAAAGCATCTCTTTTGTAACCTTTGGGTTAATCTTTAAAAATCTCTAAGGGTCACAAACAACAGACCCGAAAGCGACTCTATCCAAATCCAATACCTAAGTAAAGAAGTGATGGTGTTGAAACCATCCTTTCGAAAGCATTGGAGAAGCGATAGGGTTTTTATAAAATAAAATCAACCCTTTCGAAGGCATTGATTTAAAAGGTAGAAAGCGGTGGCTAAGGCTTCAACCTAGTCGAAAGCAGTTATTTAAAAACAAAGGTGCAAACTATTTCTTTAAACCATTTGATCTAGTCAAAAGCTAACCAAGTCGAAAGTGATATAGTCGAAAGCAAAGCTGGTGCATTTTCAATTTAAAGCAAAGTAATGCTTCGACCTCCTTCAGAACCCTTGGTTTCGACCCAGTTCCTTTCGCTTTTATCCAATTCTCTGTATACCAAGTTAATGATACTACGTGCATTGGTTTCGATGGCATAGAGGCGGAACTACTAAGTCGAAAGCTACCCAATCGAAAGCCTGGTGTCGAAACTGGCGAAACATGCATTCGGCATGAAAACTGGTTTTTAATCTTTTTAACTAACCTGTCTAGTTTGTCAAAATCTTTTTGGCTGCTAATTTTTCTTTTCTAAAAGCACTGCCACAATTTATCAAAATTAATTAGTTTAGATCATTTACAAAGGCACCCTTCTCCTTTTATAAATATAAAAAACATTTAAGTCTCATACCTTAAATAATTTAATATATTAATCAAAAAACTTTGGAAAGTTCTTCAAAAATTCCAAAAAATTCTCTTTTCAACATATATATAAATTTCAGACCCAAATTATTTGTAATTTAACCATAAATTATTTATAACCCAATAAATCATTTTCTTCACTTGAAAATTAATATAAAATCCACATTAATTCAAAAAAATATGAAAATTGATACCCATCTCTAAAATATCATTTTTGTTCTATATCTAAAATCACAAGGTATTTGGATGTCATTAAATATAGTTTTCAGATTAGAACATATCATCAAATCCATGAATAAACATAAACCATCAACATCCATATATAAATATTTTGTCCGTCAAAATCATAGCTAAATTATGCAAGATAATTTCGGGTTTCCTAATTAAAAATGAAAACATTTAAGAAATAAGAGATGTGGTCATTATTTACCTTAGCTTTGTGATTTAGGATGTGAGATTTGATTTTGATTAAGTGATTTGATTCTTCCTCTTGAATCCTAACTTTTCTTCTTTCCCTTTGCTAATGGTGGCTGGCCTTAGACTTATAATTTTTGCTTGTGAATGCATGAATTAACGTATGGAACTAAATTCCTAAGGGTTTAGGGTATTAAAATGCTCTATTTCCTATTTTACCCCTCCTCTATTTGCCTTAACACTTTCATTCTTTAGTTCATTTGTTTATTCATTAACATGGCACGATTACCCCTTAATTAAATCACAATTCTCAATCCATTAATCAACCTACATTATTTAATTTGATTTAGCCAATTAAATTCCCTAAATAATGTTACTAAAAATATGGAGTGTTACAAACTCCCCTTCTTAACAAATTTCGTCCTTGAAATTATGATAAAGTACACATCAAAACAATCAAAGGTAAAACATATTATCAAACAAATCAAGATAAGCATCTCTAATCCTGCTCTCAGTCTCTCAAGTACAATCTTTATCATCGTCACTCCACTGGACCTTCACTAATCTGACTGTCTTATTCCCCAACTTCTTCTCATCTCTCGCGACTATCCGGACATGCTTCCTAACTATATTTAAGTCTGGTTCCACTATTAAATCTTCTAACACAATCGGTGCTATAGTAGCAATCTGGATCCTTAACACACTTCCTTAGACGAGATACATGGAAAACATAATGGACTCTTGCCAAACTACTTGGTAACTCTACTTTGTACATGAGCTTCCCAATCTTCTCTAAAATAAGAAACGGTCCAACGAATCTCGATGCTAACTTCCTTGTCTTCTCAAACCTGATAACACCTTTCATCGGCGATACTTTGACAAAAACATGATGTCCAACAGAGAAATCTAAATCTATCCATCTTTTATCAGCATAGCTCTTCTGACTAGACTGAGCTTACTTGATTTTCTTCCTTATCAGCTCAATCCTCTCTGTAGCTTCTCTTACCAAATTGGTACCGAGGATTAATCTATCTCCGGTCGATAACCAACTTGCGAGAGATTTGCATGGTCTTCCATACAAAGCTTCAAACGGTGTCATCCCTATATTAGTCTAATCACTATTGTTATATGAAAACTCGATTAGGTGTAGATGGTCTTTCCATGATCCCCCAAAGTTTAATACACAAGCTCTTATCAAGTCTTCCAAGGTCTTGCTAACTCTTTCCATTTGCCCATATGTCTGTGGATGGTAATCGGTACTTATGTTGAGCTTGGTTCCTAAATTCTCATGTAGACTCTTCTAGAACTCACTAGTGAATAAGGAAACTCTATCACTAACAATACTACTAGGAATTCCGTGCAGTCTGACCACATTCTTCGTAACTTAACCAATACAAGTGCCGTTTTATTTCACTTGCGGGAATGAAATGGGCACTCTTGGTCAGTCTGTCCACCATGACTCATATACTTTCATTTCTCTATTAGATCTCGGCAACCCCTCTATGAAGTCCATAGAAAAATAATCCCATTTCCATACCAGAATATCCAAGGGTTGAAGCAACCCACTTCGCTTCTAATGCTCAGCTTTCACCCGCTGATAGTTCAAACACTGTCTGACCCATAAGCCTACATCCCACTTCATTCCTTCCTAAAAGAAACTTCTCTTCATATCCTGATACATCTTTGTTTCTCCTTGATGAACAGTGAACTTCGACTATGACATTCATCCAAAACTTCCTTCCTTATGTCTCCCACATCTGAAACACACAATCTACCCTTCTTTATCAATCACTCACTTTGGTCAAGACCGAAATCCTTTAAGTCATCGCTCTCCGTTCCATCCCTTGACTTCCTGATCCTTTTAGTTAACATTTGATCCTCAACCAGTTTAGAAGCAATCTTCTCAATCAATAACAGTTGGACTTCTAAACAAGATAACATTGAAGATTCTCCACTAGACCCAATCCCACTGCACTCTACAAGTTGACAACGCTTCCAAGTCTTTCCATCTTGCTATCATAACCAATGTTGTATTCTGATGCTTCCTACTAAGCGCATCTGCAACCTTGTTGCTTTTTCCCTGGTGTGTACTCAATTTCAAATTCATAAGCAGCAAAAAACTCAAACCATCTCTGCTATCTTATGTTCATCTCCCTTTGAGAGAACAAGTACATCAATGACTTATGATTCGTATAAAGCTCAAACCTCTCTCCAAAATGTAATTTATCCACACCTTCAAAGAAAAAATTACTGCAGCTATCTCCAAGCCATGAGTCGGGTATCTAACCTCATGCGATCTAACCTATCTAGAAGCATAGGAAATCACTTTACCTCTCTATATTAACAATGCTCCTAATCAAGTTCCATACAGATATGTATAAACCGCCAAATCCTGATTCCCTTCTGGAACAACTAATATATGTGCATGGGTCAATAAGTGTTTCAAGCTCTGGAATGCTTCCTCACACTTATCGGCCCAAACAAACTTCATATCTCGCGTTAGCTTGGTCATCGGCCCTGCTATCCATAAAAATCCTTTATAAACTTTCGATAATATCCAACCAATCCAAGAAAACTTCTTATCTCAGTCACTGTTTCTGGTCTTTTCTAACTATTCATTGCTTCGATCTTAGTTGGATCTACTATCAATCTTCTTTCTGAAACTACATGACGAAGAAACTTCACCTTCATCTTCCAGAAATGACACTTCGAAGACTTCGCCTTCAGCTGATGTTCTCTAAAAGTTTTTAGAACCGATCTAAGATGAACTTCATGATCTTTCTCATCCATAGAGTACATCAAAATATCATCTGTGACAACTAACAAGAATCTATCCAAATGCTCTCTATAAATTCGGTTCATCAAGTCTATAAAGAATGCCGACGCATTAGTTAGTCTGAACGACTTAACTAACCATTCGTACGATCCATATCTGGTCCTAAACGTTGCCAAAGGTATACTATCTTCTGCCACTCTAAGCTGATGGAAACCTATAGTCAAATCCAACTGAGAAAATATCTTGGCTCCACTCAACTGATCGAATAAATCGTCAATTCTAGGCAATGGATATCGATTATTTATCGTCTTCTCATTTAGCTTACGATAATCAATACATAACCTTAACGATCCGTCTGGCTTCTTAACAAACACTGTGGCTGCTCCCTAAGGTGAACTACTAGGACTGACAAAATTCTTCCCTTCCAAATCCACCAGCTGCATCTTCAGCTCTCTCATCTCTACTGGTGTCATCCCGCTTGAAGGCCTACTAACAGGTTCTTTTCCAAGCACTAAATCTATTCAAACTCAATGGCTCATTTCAATGGCAATCCTACTACCGGCTCGAAGACATCCACGAATTCTCTAACCACGAAAACTCGATTCAACTCGTTTTCTAACTCCATAACACCCAATAAATTATTCCCTCATAGTTAGGGCTTTCTACAGTATCTACAATCTGATCTCTACAACCAGGGTGTCTAAGTGATATTTTACTATCGTGGCAAAATATCCTAGCATCGTACTTACTTAACCAATCTATGCCCAATATAATTCAAAACCCTACAAAGTCAAATATATGCAAACTGCAACCAAAGGTGTAACCAGCAAGTCAAACTCTAAGTGGTCATAGTTCTTCCCAAGTTTTGCATACCTTCCTGTCGGATTTACAACTCTTAAGGAAGTAACTAAATATGTGGGTTCTAGGTTAAGCTTATCCTCCAAACATGAAGATATAAAAGAATGTGATGCACTAGTATTAAAAAACGCTAATAGATATATCGTGGATCTAAAGCGTACCTCCCAATACCGATTTCCCTTTCTCTTGTGCCATTGCCTCGAGGTCGCTGGTTTCAATGTAAATACTTTTCCTCTCCCTTCCTTTGTTGGTTCCTTGCATTGGTTCTTATAGTGGCCAATCTGATCGCAATTGAAGCACTTGATGTTCTTCTTCCCAATCACTACCTTTGCCTTTCTTATGCGGCATTCATTAGCAAAGCACCCCTTCTTGTTGCACTTATAACAAACCACTTTAGACTTTCCTTTCTTCGTGGCCCACCTTTCTGAGCACCCATCTTATAAAATAATTTTCTCTTCTGACTTTGCCCAACCTGGACTTCCTTTTCCTCACTCTTCTCCAACAAATCAAGCATTTTCTCGTTCCTTAAAGCCATCTCCACTATAATATCACAAGGGTCTATGATATGAGGTAACATAGCCCTTGCCAACTTAGACTTCAACCCCCTATCAAAAGTTCCATATCCATATCTAGCCAACTCCTCGAATATTCTAGCATACTCTAACACTATCATATCTCCTTGTTCTAGCTCAGCGAACTTTCTAATCAGAGTAAACCTCGCCATAATTGACATGAATCTCTCTTCGAACCTCCTCCTGAACTCAACCCATGTCATCGTCTCTTCATTCATTGCCACAATCACATCATTCCACCAAAATAAAGCTTCTCCTTGAAGCTATCTTGATGCCAACCTCCTCTTCCGCTCATCATTGAGCCCTAAGTCTGCAAATATTCTCTCACAATGTAGCAACCAGTTCTCCACCTCAATAGCATCTTCAGTTCCAATAAATGGCTTTCATCCAAGCCTAACATAGTCTCTACACAAAACGACATAATTGTTGACTATCAATGCTTCCTGAACTCCTCCTCTCATCACTCCAGTAGCAACAACTGCTTGCATCATATTCATGAAAAATTGATACATAACTTCCATTCCAACCTGCGGGACTCCAGCACCTACATTCTCTGCTTGTGCCTGACAAGGATTTCTCCTAGTACTTGGTCTAGAATTTTCGTTTGTTGTGTGCTTCCTCCATCAATGTTAACTCTTCTAGCATCCATATTTGCATTCGAGCCTTGTGAAATACTAAAGAATAGCCTAATAAAGGTAGGAGACTAGAGATATAGCGTATACTTATATATACCAAATACAAGTACATTATAGCGTTATCCCATACCCCATATTTTCTCTAATTCCTAAGGATTTTTTTCTGTTCAAAAAATCATTTTTAGTTCAAAATTTTCATAAACTATTCTTTGATACCAAATTGTAACATCCACTATCTAGAGGCCTGAAGTTAAGCGCTACAAATGTTGCATTCATCAATAGTATTAACTCCCGGTGACCAAATATGGTAATGTTAATGGTATCATAATATCAGCATCATATTAATATGAAACAAAATCACAGATTTCAAAAAATATCTTTTCACAATACATTTTCAAAACATGTTCCATATTCAAATTACATAGTTCCATCACTTTCCCAAGTTTAGCTAAAATATAATTGTTACATAAATACGCCAAGAGCGACATATGATGATGCTCTCTTGGTTGACCAGAGCACTAAATAGTCATAACTGACTTATTACAAACACAACGGAAATACATCAAAATGAAACAAACTGCAACTCCTAAATAGCCATCTGTCAGCCACCTGCTCATCTCCGGAAGCTTTATTCGCAAACCTACTAAAACCTATAAGTCCTCAACCCTTAGCCTACTCTAATCAATTTCTAGCACCCGAGAGATTAATGGAAAAAACATAAACTTTGAGTTAGATATAAAGCCTGGCATGCATAATACTATACATCTAGGATATACGATAATAAGTGAGACCAGGCCGCTTAGTGGAACGTGTTTCTCCTCACTAATACCCATTTAAAACATATCTTTTGTAAATCGAAATCCTACAACCAAAACTGGTTAAAAATTATAAAGCATTTTATGTAAACATACGTATCAGGTAATGAATGGATTATCTATCCGAACGTTATAGTTTTGTTTAACTTATTTCTACCTTTGGCTGACTAGGGCCTACCAGACAGATATAGTAAAAATGGCCTAACATCCGTTACAAGTCTTCAAGATGATATGTCCCTATTACTCTCTTCTAGGGTCCACCGATCCTAATGGTTTTGCAGGCTCACCAATAACCTACACTGCACAAATATGTTCCTTTTTGTGTGTAACATAATTTTAGTCTTATGTTGACAAAGCCCTACACACCGAAATTTTGGACTAAATTAGCTAGGGTCTAATAGCTAACGTATATGGCGCGACTCTATACTAGTCCCATCTGGTATTCTAATATCTGAGTCATTTTACTTAAATTTTCCTTGAAAACAATTTCTTGTTAAATTGATTTAAAACCTTTGAACCAAACTTAAACAAGGAAAATATATTCTCTATGCTTTACTCAAAATCACCTTGCCATGCTATATATATAGACATACTTTACCCAAATCTTTATTGATGAAAACATTTAAACATTTGAAAGTACCCCTTCCAATCCCATTGAAAGCATCCCTTTCGTAACCAAATAAACCCTTTATTTCATTTAGAACGAAAGGATAAAACTTTCGTTTCGAAACCATTTACATAAACTTCACAACCTTTGAAATACCATTTCCTTCGAAAGCTAAAAACCTTAGACATCCTATGTTTAAAACCTGTAAACATAACTTTTCGAAACCATTAGAAAAACCTTTCCTTTAAACCTTTCAATAGCATCAAAACCTTAAACCATTCGAAAGCATTTGGGTTCAATTTTAAAACTTGTGGAAACACCTTTTGAAACCATCTAAAACTATCTCTTTCAAAACCTTTGGGTTAATCTTTAAAAATCTCTAAGGGTCATAAACAATAGATTCGAAAGCGACTCTTTCGAAAGCAAAACCTAAGTAAAGAAGTGATGGTGTTGAAACCATCCTTTCGAAAGCATTGGAGAAGCGGCAGGGTTTTTATAAAATAAAATCAAACCTTGCGAAGGCATTGCTTCGAAAGGTAGAAAGTGACAACTAAGGCTTCAGCTTAGTCGAAGCAGTTGTTTAAAAACAAAGGTGCAACCTCTCAAAACTATTTCTTTAAACCATTTGATCCAGTCAGAAGCCAATCAAATCGAAAGCGATATAGTCAAAAGCAAAGCAGGCGCACTTTCAGTTTAAACCAAAGTAACACTATGACCTCCTTCAGAACCCTTGGTTACGACTCAGTTCCTTCCGCTTTTGTCCAATTCTCTATGTACCAAGTTAATGATACTAGGTGCATTGGTTTCGATGGCACTGAGGCGAAACTACTAAGTCGAATCGGAAGCAGGGTGCCAAAAGTGGCGAAACATGCATTTGGCATGAAAATATGGTTTTGAACCTTTTTAAGTAATCCTTTTAACTAACCTGCCTTGTTTGTCAAAATCTTATTGGTTGCTAATTTTTCTTCTCTAAAAGCACTGCCATAATTTTTGAATTAGTTAATTTAAATCATTTACAGAATACTGCTTCTCCTTTTATAAATACATAAAACATTTAAGTTATATAACTTAAATAATTTTATATATTCATCTGAACATTTTGGAAAGTTCAACAAAAATTCCATAAAATCCTCTTTAATATGTTTTCTAACATAGATAAATTGCAAACCCAAATTATTTATAATTTAACTGTAAATTATTTATAACCTAATAAATCATTTTCTTTACTAGAAAATTAATACAAAATCCACATTAATTCAGAAAATTATGAAAATTGAAGCACACCTCTATAATATATATCTAAAATCGCAAGGTATTTGGATATCATTAAATAGGATTTTCACATCAGAACATATCATAAAATCTATATGAATAAGCATAAATCATTAATAAGCATATATAAACATTTTGTCCTTCAAAATCATGGCTAAAATATGCAAAATAAATTCGGGTTCCCTTAAAATCGAAAACGTTTAAGAAATAAGAGATGTAGTCATTATTCACCTTAGCTTTATGCATTAGGATGTTAGATTTGATTTTGACTAAGTGATTTGATTCTTCCTCTTGAATCCTAGCCT
This sequence comes from Allium cepa, assembly GCA_030765085.1. Lineage (NCBI taxonomy): Eukaryota > Viridiplantae > Streptophyta > Magnoliopsida > Asparagales > Amaryllidaceae > Allium > Allium cepa. The sequence continues at coordinate 213,645,568 of CM060938.1, forward strand.
TTTCTTCCTCCTTTTTGCTAATTGTGTCCGACCTTTGACTTATATCTTATGAATGTATGAATGAACATATTGAAGTAAATTCCTAAGAGTTTAGGGTATTAGAATGCTCTATTTCCTATTTTACCCCTCCTCTATTTGCCTTAATACTTTCATTCTATAGTTCATTTGTTTATTCATTAACATGGCACAGTTACCCCTTAATTAAATCACAATTCTCAATCCATTAGTCAACCTACATTATTTAATTTAATTTAGCTAATTAAATTCCCTAAATAATGTTACTAAAAATATGGGGTGATCTTCATTTCTCAAAGTCTTATCTACCACCAAGTCACGTTGATCCCCGAGATGTCGTAAGGTTTCCCTAGCAAGCTCATATCTCAGTCTACGGATGAACTTCTCATTTCTTTTGATAACTATGTCAATGATAGCATGCCCATATCTGGACAGCTCCTCAAATCTGGTTGCATACTCAAGCAGCATCATATCACTTTGCACCAACTTAGCAAACTTCCTTAACAAAGTTGACTTAGCGATCTCAGATATAAATCTTTCTTCAAACCTCCTTCTGAATTCAGCCCAAGTCAAATTCTTCTTTGCTACCCCGACAATCACACTGTTTCACCAATACAATGCAACTCCTTGCAATTGCCTTGACATCAATCTCCTTTTCTGTTCATTATTCAAACCAAGATCAGCGAATATCCTTTCACAATGAAGCAATCATTTCTCCACTTCAATTGCATCCTCCGTTCCAATAAATGGTTTTCCTCTAAGCCTTGCGTATTCTCTACTTAAAACAGCATAGTTATTGACTACCAGAACTTCTTGATTAGCTACCCCGGCATTTCCACCAACTAATCCAGTAGCATTTCCTTCTTACATCACATTGACAAAGAACAAGCACATTACTCCCATATCAACCGGTGATGTTCCTGCACCTACGTTAGCAGATCTCATCAACTCAGATTCCTTCTATATTGGGTCTAACATTTTCATCGGTAGTGTTGCTTCCTCCGTCGAGGTTCACTCTTCCGTTTCGTGCCTATATATCTTACTTCCTTAAATTTGCATTTAAACCTTAGTAAGATATGGAAGAATGGTAAACAAGAGAGGAAGAACTGAGAAAAAGCATATACTTATATACAGCAAATACAAGTACATTATTATAACGCTACCCATACCCCAATTTTATTCTCTAGTTCATTTGGATTATGTTTTCAAAACTCTTTTTAAAGTTAAAAATTCTTTAGTTTTACACAAATCTATGCTCTAATACCAAGTTGTAACATCCTCTATTTTTAGGCTGAAACTAAGTGCTATAGATGTTGTAGTCACCTATATTATTAATTTATGATGATAAAATACGGTCATGTTAATGGTATCCATAATATCAGAAGCACAAGAATATAAAATAATTTTAAACACAATTTCAAAGCAAACTTCAATATTTCATTTCAAAGTCAAAATTTCATATTCAATACATAATTCTAAATGTTATTAGGTTTAGATAAAATACAATTATTATAAAATATCCCAAGAGCAACATATGAAGATGCCTCCTTGGTTGATCATGGTTTCTAAGTCAATTCATCCTATAATAATCTATCTAAACGTGATAAGAACAATAAATTCTTTAGTAAAATTTTGGACTAAATACCCCTTTCTATTTCCTTGAAAACACTTTCTTTATAAATAATTTGAACCTTGAAATCATACTTACAAAACAAGGAAAATATAATCCTTTATTTTATCCAAAATAATTATGCCATGGTATATGCATTTATAAAGTAATATTGATGAAGTTAAAAGTCATTTAAGGTCATCGCCTTACAAAACCATAGGCAATAGAGCCAAAACAATATAAAGTCTTTATTTTGATAATGGCAACGACATAGTCGAAGAGGGTCTTCTCCCCTCAAAACATAAGCCATAAGGCCAAAGTTAATAAAACCAATTAATTTACAACATCGATGACCTTATCACCACTAAGGGCCTTCATTCCATTATATATGTTAAATCCATTAATATTTAAAACATAAGGCCATAAGGTTAATAATATAGGCGTCGCACGTCATAGAACTTCGGCGTCCTAAGGTATAAAACTTAGTTTGCATAAGCCTTAAAAGAATAGAGTCGACATAGTTGAATCTTGGTGACATTGCCTTAAGGAAAATTAGCAGCTTCATTAGAGCCAAAGTCATTAGGAGAGACACCCTGGCCGACTTCGAAAAAATATAATTTGGAATAAAGGCGGCATCGTCATCAACGATATCGACATAGCTAAAAGCGGTATAGATGCCTAACAATAGGTATAAGACACGCGGTATCATTATTATCGCTATAAGTCACTTCAAAACCAATCGAGTCGGTGTCTTAATAGAATAAGAAGAATTGCTTCTGCCATGTTGACAAGGATAAAAGCGGCATTTTAAAAGTGTTTGAAGGAAACAAGCAACGTCGTTCTCTTTGAAACTCATGATGTCAATGGTATCTCGAGCGACGTCAACTCCAACCTTCCTGAATTCATTCCATATCATCTAAGATGATATCCTGTGCATTGATTAAGGTTGGCAATGTATAATGGTGACATTATGGACCTTGGCGACCATGACTTCTTAGTGGCAATGTCGTAATTAACTTAAAAACTACAATTTTGCTATTCAAAGTAATTTCTTCCACCAACTCCTTGTATTTTTCAAAATACTATTGAATAACAAACTTCTTTATCAAAATCTTTTCCAGTAAACTCCCATAAGATAGATTTATCATTCCAAAACATATATTTAAACCATTAACTTATGTTAAAATATTAATATAAATATTAAGCTTTTCTGGCCTAATAAATTTATATAAATTCATAAACCCATGGGAAAAATCTACAAAAAACATAATAAATTTGATATACTATATTATTTAATAGATATAAAATTTTGGGATTAAAAACATAATTTAATTATTTTAATAAATTAAAATCTGAAATAAACTATTTTTCAACCTTAGGAAATTCACTAAATGTTCTCATTAAATCAGAAAATTATGAAATTAAAAGCCACTTCCAAAATAATGTTTCTAAAATCATATCAAAATATAAGTCATTTGGGTGTCATATGATAGTTTTGCTAACTCAAACATTTCATTTAATTTCATAAATAAATTCTATAAATTCACCAATAAGCATATAATCATTCACTCATCATAGCATGGAATAATATAAACAAAAGAAATGGATTTATGCTTAAAACCAAAAATAATTCTTTAAACATGAGATGCATAACTATTATTCACGTTAAATGGTTTATGAAGGTTGAGATTTGTTTTTAATTTGATTCGCCTAAGCTTTGCTTTTGTTTTCCTAGCTTCACTTCCCTTGAAACCCTTGAGAATAGCCAACCTTGACTCCTTTGATTTCATTTCTATTAAACAAAATGAAGGAGGAAATGGGAATGAGTATACTTGTTAAGGAAACATGCTCCTTTCCTATTTTTTGCCTTTGCATATAACCTTCTTATTATTAGTCTTCTAATTAATTTCATTAGTTCATTAATTAAGGCTCGACCCATTCTAATTACCAAATTTTAATCTCCTTATCCATTTACATTATTTAATTTAATTTAATCAATTAGATATCTTTAATAATTTTAATTAGAATTAGGGTTGTTACACTATACCAGGAAACACTCTGTTTTTCCGCCAATGTCTGAAGAGCTAAATTTCTTAGGTTTAGTTCTAATTCCTTGCAAAATTATAGGGAAGTCCATAGACATGCCAAAGTGTTTAAGTGCGGTTCAAAGGATCCTTGTTGAGATTTACTTACCATAATCAAGATACTGATGAAGTTAGGTTCTATGTTCAAAGTTGTTTCCCCTAGTTCGACTCTCAATAAAAGCACCACTAAATGTTGGGTCAAAATTTGGTTTTATTCCTAGTGCTTTAGCCAGGAAGAATCAATGATATCCAGGCAAGTCAAATTCCTCGATTAAAGGTTGAAGTTAAAAGAGGCAAGTCCCTAGTTCAACATGCAAGTCAAAGAGGCAAGACCTCACATATGCAAGTCAAATAAAGCAAGTATGCAAGTTATAGGTTCGGTTGGAAGTACTTATGCAAACAAGGATTTGTTCTTGTCCTTGATTATAAATTCACAAAATTAATTTGAAATCTTTTGAAATTAAACACAGACAAATGTGATTCACAAACACAGAAACAATCAAAAAATCAGACATAGATGCAAATAGTAAATAAAAGCAATAAAAGGAAAGAACACACCATAATTTTGTATTGGTTCGGAGTTACCCTACATCCAGTCCTGCACAATTTTTTGTGTAGATTTCTTTTCAAACATAATGTCGATATTACAACCTCGATTTCAAGGCCACGAGATACATCCTCCTGTCTTCGAGTCTAGGGCAAACTCTCTTGATTTAACCAGGCTACAAGATCACCTAATTGATTTACGAGCTACAATCACACCCAATTGATTTACAGGCCACAATCACTGTGTTTTCAATATCACTTTGATAGATAGAGAGACTGATACGCTTCTTTGATTAGAAATGATCATATAACTCTAAATAACACTGAGATCTTTGAGAGAGAGTGGTAGGAAATCAAACTAGAGATGATCAAGTTTGATTCACCTAGGATTTCGGTGGAGTTCTGTTAAATAATTTGAAATATAAGAAAAAAAATTGTGGAGAAGAAAAAGTGAAGAAAAACTTATGTAAAAATTCGTTCAAAACATCAAGTATTTATAGAAGAATAATAGTCGTGTCCATTCATGAAAATTATGATGAATAGACACTTCTTTTGAAAATTTAAATTTTGAAATAAATGGCCACCATGTCGACATGGGGGGGTGGGTATATCGACATGCCCATGTATATTTTGAAAATTGATTTTTTTTAAATGATTTCTACTCCAAAACTTGTCAAAATAATTTCTGAAGTTTATTAACCATTTTAAATGTAGTTTAACTTATAAAAGAAATTTAAAAATAATCTTAAAATATATAATATATAATATTAAAAACTAAGTATAGAATATATTTTGAGATTTTTAAACTTATAATATTACCAGGAGATAGTTTAAAAATAAGAGATGATTTTGAAATCAAAATATAAAAGATGATAAAAATATTTTTAAGGCTAAAATATTTAAACCGAGAGAGATGACTTTTGAAAAGTTTTTGGAAAAATATTTAAAATAATCATTTTGAAAATTTTGTGGATTCCATTCCACTAGAGAAGGTCGTGAGTTCCATACCACTAAAGAGGTCGTGGGTTCCATCCCACTATTAAAATGAGAAGGTGGATTCTATTCCATTATTAAAATCCAAATAAAGATTTTAGTGCTATAGTGAAGTTCTAACATAAATCTAGACACCATTAATTATCTTGATATCTTGAACTCTTGAAATCTTGAACTCTTGACACTCATGAGTCTTCGATCTTTGTTTCTTCAATCTTGAATTCGTCAGTCTTGAATCTCTATACTCGATCTTGAATCTTTATACTGTACAGTCTTCATTCCTCAGTACCTACATATATATCCTGCATATACATATATATCTCGATAAAATATTAGTATTAGTATTTGATAACAAGTCCTAAGGTTGTTGTCATCAAAACCATCGTCTCAGGAACTAACAATCTTCCCCTTTTTGATGATGACAACCTTTGTTTATAAAATCAAATCCACAAAAATATGAGTCTACTCTAACTCCCCCTTACTCCAACAACTCCCCCTCAAACTACCAACTCCCACTTAATATTAGCCTATTTAACCTATTTTATAATTCTTCCCCTTTGTCATCAACAAAAACTAATCCTAAATTATATAACTCCGCCTTAAACTATAGCGTTATATAGGATAATAATACAGTATATTAGAATATAAATAAGACAATAATAATATAGTAAGGTAAATGTGAGAGATATGAAAATTTCAAACATAATCAATTAGTATATTTATCGAACCACACAATTTCAATCATATATTTCATACCAAGTTTAAATCAATTCAAACAATTCAAACCAAGTCAAATCAAACCAAACAATTCAAACCACATCAAATAAAAACAAATCAAAGCAAATCAATCCATACAAGTCAATTCAAACATTTCTTGGAACTTCAACCCATCATTCTTCACCGAAGATAGGATCTGACTTTATAGCATCACATTCTTCATTATCCTTGTTCAGAGTCCTTTTAGATTTGCTTCAAGTTCTCCATTGTTGAGTGCTGAAATCATCCATCGAATCGCATCGAACTGCCTTTCTTGTTCCTTTATCATCTGCATTTGGCTTAATTCTAAGTGATGTTGATTGCAAAGGATAAAAGTAATTATGTTCTTGAAAGAGTTGAGAGTTTCTTCAAGATTTTCGCTTAGATTATGAATACGAGAGGCCATTGTTGATAAAATATGAAGAAATTCAATAGAAAATAACGAACTAAAAATGTGAATTTTTCTGGAAGAAACGGGTATTCAAATGGATAGAAAATCGTTTGAAATGAAAAGACACAAGGAAGTTATGTTAAATTCAAATTCAAATTCAAAATTGTCGACATGGGGGGTAGGGGGATGTCGACATGCCTCTGTTGAATTTGGCAATTTGCTTTATTTCTTTATATTATGTACAAGTCTATATAAACTTATATAACATAGTAACAAGCATTCTAGAGATATTTTAGAGCTAATTGACAAAATAAAAGATTTTACATTGATAAATTTAGTTAGTATTACATAAACAATACATAACATTAACTAATCGAAAGATAAAAATTAATACATCTTGAAATGAAACTAGTATTTGGAAGAGGATGATGAAGATGAAGATAAACCAAGCCGGCGACTTACTTTCCTAAAGAACTTGTTCATTTTGGCGAAAATTTTATCCGACTTTTTACCAGAGGATCTTTTGAAAATCCTTTGATTTTTCGCTATTATCTTTTGGTTTTTGAGAAGTTTCTTGTTGGAAGGATTGTTAGAAGTGATAGGGTATTCAATACTTTCCAATGATGTCTCTTCTTCCTCTCCTTCTTCTTCAATATCCATCTTATCCCATTATCCCTCCTCTTTTTCTCCTTCTTCCATCTCTTAGTGTGTCAACCGTTCATCTTTCTCCGCAAGTGTTTCATATGGTCGAAATACAAGTGAGATTTTCATAAGAGAGATATTTGCAAGGTTAAACACTTTCGATAAACAAACTCCCCTCTCTTATAATCAACTCCAAAATAATTAAAAATCCGAGTATAGATTCCATGATACAAAATGTTTTCTCCTAAGGTAAATTTTTAGGATGAAGTTCAACCAAAATTACTTGCGCCCAATCGAAATCATAATGTCTAAAAATAGCAAAAAGAGCTTTGCAAACTTTTAAGGTCGATTGATTGAAATTTACCAATCTTGGAGTAATTGTATGTTGCAAAAGAAGATTAACAATTCTTGCTTTAGGATGGAAATTTCTATTTATAGATTTAAAATTATCATCTCCTTCAACAATGTGACAAAATGTCTCGGGATCATGTTCATCAATTTGAAAATCAGAGAGATTCATTCCCGTATACTTGCAACCTAAAATATTTCCCAAAATCTCACTATTCAAAACAATTAGTGTTCCTTTAATATAACTCCAAACTTCTCCTTCGTTTTGGTTGTAAAATCCACGACTCAAATTCGCACAAAACACATTAACAACATTAGGATAACAAATGAAATCACTTTGAGAATCATTAATTAAACCGAGAATTTGATTCTCCTCAAAAAGAATATTGAGTTCATAAGAAGGAAAATCTAAAAAAATTGCAAATTTTCCCGTATGAACTTTTCCAAAGTTTGTACAGCTTATGTAAGGTTTGATAGCTTCTGGGTCATTGTAGACAATGTAGAGGAATTCGTTGATGGCTTTGGACAGCCTACTGGTGGATGGGGTGCTTAAGGAAGCTATTTTTGAAGAGAGTAGAGAGCTTTAGAGTTTGAAAGAGAGTTTGAATTTTTGAAATGAAAGTGAAAAGATAGGATAAAGTTAAGAAGATAAATAGATATTCAATAGTCATGTTCTCTGGTCAAGAGACACCTTTTCAGAGCCTTGGAGTTGGTGAAAAGGTGGAGGGAAATTCAAAGATTTGAATTCCAATTTGAATTTCAAAATTCTGAGGGGGATGTCGACATAGGGGGTAGAACCATGTCGACATGGGTCCAGCAATACATATGACTAATTTTTTATTTAGATTAATATCTCTATATATATCCTATTATCTAATTTATATTTTCTCTGAAATGATATTAAATATGATAACACTTTATTGTTAATATTTTAATATTTAAAATATTATTAAAATAATATTATTTTGAAAATCAAAATTTTAAATTCAAACAGCGAGAAATTTCAAAACATACGATCAATCAAACATTCAAACATTCAAGCAAGTAATTTCAACCAAAATAATTTAAATGCGTACCTATTTTTAGATCCATGTTTCCGAGATCATCAGATTCGTGAATAGCTGTAAATCACATATTTGAATTTTCTGTCTTTTGATCTTCATCACTGGAGGATGAGTTTGAATCGTCTAGTGTAACAGTATACGCTCTCTTCCTTTTCTTTGAATCTTTACTTAGAGGAAATTTATGCTTATCTAGATACGGATAATCTCTTTTCAAGTTGCTTGGCTCATCACAATTGTATCATCTGACATTGTTGAGAGTCTCATTATTATTTCTAGAATTCCTGTGATCATTTCTCTTGTATTTGTTCATCTTTCTGTATTTTAGAAACTTTCTAAAATTTCTTGTCATCAAAGCTATTTCTTCATCATCGTCACTGTTTGAGTCTGAACCATCGGTTATTGCATTGAATGCTATTGACTTCTTTTCTTAGGCCTTTCTTTCTTTTCTCCCTTGCATTTGTTTTTCAAACAACATCAAATTCCCAATTATTCTTCAATTTTCAGTGTACTGATATCATTAGCCTCTACAATTGTTAGAGTCTTCTAATCCTGTTCCGGAGCGAGTGAGTTCATAATTTTTCTAACTTGATCACCTTCCAAGCCTGACATAATTTCTTCTAATCCAGTCCCACACAATTTCTTGTGTAGATTTCTTTTCAAACATAATGTCAATAATACAATCTCGATTTCAAGGCCACGAGATACATCCTCCTGTGTAACAACCCGGAATTTTAAACGTTAGATTTTGAACGTTTAATTCATTTTAAATGTTAAATGTGGATTTTGAATTGATTTTTAAGTAAGAAGATTTTGGTTTAATCAATATAATTAGTTAAAATATCAAATATGGCTATTTAATTGGATTTTTGTAATAATAATTTAATATTTGGAAATTGAAATAATTTGTGAAACTGGAGGCAAATGGAGTGTAAATGGTTTTAAAATTTATTTTAAGTCTATTTGGATTTGAATTATAATATTGGACAGTTGGATGGAACTAAAAGTCGATAGGTTAAATTTGGAATTTTATATTAATTTAATAATATAATAATGAAATAATTAGATTTTGATTCGAAATTAATCAGATTGATTTCTGATGTGAATATAAATATTGTATGATTTATAATAAAGTTAGTAGAGTTTTAAAAGTGAAATTTTAGATTATTTCGACGATTTTGAAAATCGCTCGAATTAATCGACGAGTTAAAATAGCCTTCCGGTGAACCGTCTTGGAATTCGATAAAACCAGTTCTATTGGATCCATAATAGTTAGTTATTATCGGATTTCAATTTTCGTAGCAATCGGAGTTGTCGTTTGATCATGGCAGCTCAAAACGCATAGAAACTATTTTAATCGATTTAATTTAAAATTAATCGTTTATTTTCGTAACTCACGTATATGATCGAATTAGCCTCTGAAACATGTTCCATTGTGTTCGGAATGTGGGTAAAACATTATAATCACCTGTCGGCACGCGTCGTTTGGAGATCGTGTGGAAAAGTTGCTTTAAAAGGGATTTAATATTAAAATAATATTTATCAACGTTTATATATACACATTTTTAGAGAAATCCTACCCCTTTCTTTCGGCCTCTGCTTTCCCTTATTTCAATGGCCGATAATCACCTTCGTTCCTCCCTCTTTTTCTCTCAATCCAATAACTTCCATCAGAAATCTCCAACTAGGAAATTATAGAGCTTTGCGAGCTCTATCGATCTATACGGCTGAGACTTCGTTTCGTCGACCAGAGAGAGATGTTGAAGGCCGCGTTTGTTAGGGTTTCATGCATGATTTCCAGTGCATGAGTGAGGCCGAGTTTCACCATATTTGGGCCGAGAGTGGAGGGCGTAGTGGGCTACAGCATGGTGGACTCAGATCGATTTATCGACGAGCGTTGTGGCCGCGACTTTTGGTCAAAGTATGGTGATTTGGGTTCAATTTTTGCCTGTAGATGAACGCGTGAGGGAAGAAGGGTTGGACGGCTTTGATCTGGTTCAAATATTTACGGCCACGATTTTGGTATAATATTAAAAAAAAGAAATTTTGTTTTAAAATTATATTCAAACTTCATAATCCCATAACTTTTGCATACATAATCAAAATTCGACGAAACTGGCGATGCCGGAATCGCAGCGACGAGTACTACATAATGGACCAATTCTGAGATCATTCTGAGAAAGTAAAAATTTAGGTTAAATCGAACGCCGTTCGATATAATTTAAAATTTAAACGCTCGTCGAAAATTTAAGGTGGGTTTATCTCACTCACATCTGGAATGCTAGTTAGTTTAAATAGTTAATATTTAAATGATTAGTTGATTGTTTGAATGTGATAATTATTATCAGATTGGATTGATATTTATTTGTTGTGCTAATATCTGTGGATGTAGGGAAACAGGTTGGAAGGATCCAACTGGATTCCTCATAATATAAAAAATTTATTCATAATCCGTGATATATTTCATTTATATCCTATGCTAGAATGATTTGGAATTTTGTTATGTTGTGTATGGTTGGATAAATATAAATATGGTATTTTTAAAATATAAATAAAATAAATTGGGATTAAATGGAATTGAAAGTAATTTTGAGAAGTGAGTTTACGGAAATTAAATTCAAGATATTGGCTTAGAATTTGAAGTGTTTTGAAATTGAGATTTAAAAGGAAATGAGGAATGAAAATTTATAAACTGGGTTTATAAGTGAAATGGGATATTTATAGAGGGATAAATTTGAAAGTATAGATTTCCGGTGGAAACCTCTATAAGAAGGAGCAAATTATTTTAAAAATAATAATGGGATTTTTTTTAAAAGGATGGAAAGTGTATTTTTTCCTCGAAAATGAAGTGATTTCAAAAGAGAAGCTTTCAAAGTATAAACCAGAAAGTTCAAAATGTGTTTCTAGAATATTTTAGAAAAATTACTATCTTTAGTTACTTTTAAGTGAAAATTAAATATTATTAAAGTAATTATGGTATTTAATTATTTTAAAGATAAATTAGTATTATGATTTCTAAAGGAAATTTTATTATAAGTACTTGATGCAATAACATTATATAAAAAGGAAATGATAGTATAAATATTGGATTAATAACTTTATTTTACAAGGTAATTTTGTTTTAAATTACTTAGAAACTTCTCTATATTTTCTTAAATATTTTCCATTAAGAAATTTCTAGTAGCCTTATTTTAAATATTTTAAGCATATATTTTGAAAGTGATTTTGCAGGAAGTAGAAAGGTGCTCAAAAATAAAAGGAGTTTATTTTTAAAGTGTTGGAAGAAAATTTACGGGATTTAAATGTAAATTTGAATTGAGGTAAATCGTGTGGGATTTATAAAAAGGTTCTTTGGTTTATTCTGAAAATGGGAGTGTAGTCCCTGAAAAGCCAAGTACGTTTAATGCAGATTTCTAAGTAAAAGTTAAAAGTTTTAAATTTGATTTTAAAGGAATGTTTTTAAGAAAAATATTATTTAAGTTGCAAAGATTTCAGAAGTAAATATTTACTAAATTAGTCATAATAGTAATTATTTTTAAAAGGGTTAATTGGTATATTCTTTAAAAGAAGGTCATTAATATTTATATTTTACAAATTAGTTTTATTGTAAAGATAGTTTGGTTAAAGTTTTATTCGAAAACTTGTATAGGATTTCATAACTTTATTTTAAAGTTTAGCATGACTTAACTTTATTTTGAAGAAAAATAGTTTATATTTATAAAGCAATTTTATTTGAAACTTTTAAAAAGTATGTACACATTTCAAATAAAATATGTAAATAGCTTTAATTTAAATTATTATAAATCTAAAGTATTTGGCTTGGATGTTTTCAGTGGAAAATCAATATTTGGGATTTTATTCCATAAGGTGTGTGTGGTTTGAAACTGATTTAAAGAGATTGAAAATGGAAATATATCTTGCAAGGGTATTTTAAGGATAATAAATAATTTGGGCAATTATTTATTGTCGATGGATGTTTATGAATGTTAATTGATAGTTAAATCACTGACTATCAGTATTGGCCAATGCGTTGATCGTTTCGAAGAGATCGGGATCGGGATTAATTTCTCGAAAACCACTTCGATTCGGTTTGTACGTTTTCGTGAGGAAGACGAGTTCGGAGTCGAAGATGGAGCAGTGAAGTGCAAGGGCTAGTCGCTACTAATCCTGAGGATATTTCCAAAATGGATGTAGTAGAAGTAGTGCCTTCGGTTCCGTTCGAACCCGGGACAGACTTATATGGATGAATGCTTTCGGAACATCGTCAGGTGGACAATGGGCATTCTAAGTGAAACGTTCTAGAAAGGTAACACTTAGTCTCAAGCCTCATCAACCGGGAATGACTGAAAATCAGGGGTTATGCAGCAAGGCTATGTGGGTAGCACCCATTAGGGTAAGGTCATCCCTGTCTAGATGTCCCTTTTTATTCGGCTTAGTGGTGTGGTTGCTGATCCCAACCATGGGGTGATCTTACTCGGGATTATCCAGTAAGGGGTAGTCCCGGTCTTGTGTTGCAGGGGATCAGGAGTGGTCCTCGGTACGGTGATCTAGGCCACGTACTGTGACAGGTGGAACCCCAGTGCGAAGTAATTAGCTGGAAATCCATTCTCCCTACGTGCCTTTTACGAGTTTTGTTTGTATTACCCACTTTGTGTCTAGTAGCTGGAATTTAATCATGTAACAATTTCGGCTATTTTAATAAGTATATGTATAAAGACCCTATTATAATATCAGAGGATTTTTATAAAAAGTGTTTAAGCTATCGTAACGTAAAAACCCGACATGTTTATTTGTGGCAAGGTCTTACGAGATGCTTTTGTTTTCAAAAGGATTTTTGTAACTTTAATAATCAATTTGGATGTATTTTTATCAAATGGTATTCCAGACTGACTCGGGTGTTATTTCGTTATAATGTTTGGGTCAAACCGAGTATTATGCGTTCAGGATAGGATGCTATGGAGCTCAGGAGAGGAGCTGGAGTCCGAGACGTATTATCCGTACTTGTTTATATCCGCTGCTGTGATTGATTGGAATTGTCAAACTGGTAAATGTTGTCTGTTTGTGATACTCTGATGATGTAATATGTAAAACAGATATAGTTTTTATTTTGTGTAAAGATCTGTTATTGACTATTATATTTTGTTCCGCTGCGATTGTGAGATTCTGTTATTGTTTAGTTCCTTCTTTCTTCTATCTTTATCTTCTTTCTTTCCCTCAACTATTTGTCTTTTCCAGTGCTCGATCGTCGGCATATTATACTGTGGCGTATTTTGTGATGATTTTTGAAGGTCGAGAAGGGTGGGTCATCACATGTGGTATCAGAGCTTAGGTTGGCGATAACCTTGGCTCTGGTGGGGAAATTACTCATTAAACAGAGTCAGTAGTACTCTATAATGAGTCGAGTGTAATATAAGCTATGAGAGCGTACTTGTTAGTGAATATAAAAAAATTGTTTTTATACTGTGTTGACTTATCGGTTGAGTGTTTATGAATTCTGGTCGGTACGGGAAGTACAACCGTATCGATAGGGGTTTCTAAACTCTTAAACAAGATAAATCGACATAGTATTTATTTTTAAAGTGGGTAAATATAATAATTTTATCCAAAATTATATTTTGATATAAAAGGAATAATTTTTCTAGAATTTTTATATATTTGGATGTTTGGTTGTTAATATTATAACCAAATATAAGAGTCTAAAATTTGAAATGGTTTATAACCAAATAGAATTATAAAAGTATGGTTTAAGTAAAAAGAAGTATAACCAAAATTTGAATTAAAACCCAAATCTAAATCCTGAAAATTTTGAAAAGTGTTTAAAATGAGCTTAAACAAACAGTTTGGGAATTTAAAAATCTTGGGAATATTTGAAATGTTTTCCAAATTGTTTGAAGGAGATAATGGAGTATTATTTTGGGAAATATTTTTGAATGGAAGTTGTTTGAAAGGAATTTGTGGAGGTAGGGAAGAGCTAAACTCACTTCAGTCGCTGGAAAATAATCCTGATGATGATGGCCACATCATCAGAATCATTTTCGAGTTTCTAAAGTGATGGATTGCTACCGTGGAGATCGGTTATGATATTTGTTTGAACTTGTTGGGTATACAAGTTGTTTTAGAAATTTCAAAAGGGAAATTTGTTTGGTAAAAACAAGTTGTTTTGGAATCCGGAAGTTTGATGTGATATTCCAAGTGGGGATTTGTTGTTTATGATTTCAAAATGGTTTTGAAATAAAATCGGGCAATTGAATTCTGGGAAATTCTATTTAAAAATGTGAAAGTTAAAATGAATCAACTATTGAACCTATTAAGAGAAGTTGATTTAAATCAGAAGGGAAAATGAAATTTTAATCTTGAAATTAAAATTGAACTTGAGTAAATGAAAGTGAGTAAAGTATATTTGAATTTAACTTGAGATAAGTTAAATAAAATTAAAATTGAGATTGAATTAAAGTGGATAAAGTTGAAATGTAAAATGACTTTGTAATTGTGAGTTATAATTGCATAATGAATGTGTACCCATAAGCTATTAAGTGTTATACATATAATCTGAAATAGTGGATTATAAATATGTAATGAAAATTTATATTCTTAAGCTATTAAATGTTATATATATAGTCTAGAATTGTGATTATAAGATGGAAATGACTAAAATGAGCAATATGAGCTTTCAAATAAATAAGTTGGTAAACTTATGAATAGGAGATGAATTGTAAAACCTAAATAGAAATGGTTGAATGTTATGATAAAAAGAATGGAAAGCTTAAGAATTGAATTCTAAATGAAATGTAAATTGAGATAAGGCAAGTGAAATATAAAAGGTGAATGGACTTATGTTAGTAAATAAGTCTTGAACTTATAATGGAGGAATAAAATTGGATCGAATTAGATTTAACTTTGATTAAATGGAATTGAGATGAATTTGGATTTAATTAAAATCGAAATTCAGTTGTGTTATAAATGAAATTGAATGAAATTCAATTCTTATTTAAGTAGTAAAGGAAGTGGAATGAATTTAATTTGGCTAAATAAAATTTAGTTAAACTTGAATTAAATTTGGAAAAGAATCGAGTTGAAAGAAAATTTAATTTAGTTGAAATGATATTGAATGAAGTAAATGCCCACTCAACTAAATTCAAAAAGAGTTGTTTGGAAATGAATTTAGTGTAAGCTAAATTAAATAAAAGGGTAATGGAACGAATAAAATTTTGGTAGCTTGGTAAAAAAAATTGAAAAGCAAAATAAAAACCTGTTCTGGTTTAGAATGATTGGAATGATTATGTTATTAATAAATTCATAAATGAATTAAGAAGGTGAATTAAAATTAAAATGGATTGAGTAAGTGAACAGATTGAATTAAAATTTGTAATAAGATTGGGATTTGATTTAATGAGAATCAAATTAAAATGAAAATAAAATTGATGCAAGAAGAAATTGAGATATTATGGAATTGAAATAACTTGAGAAATTGTGTAAGGATTGTTGTCGAGGTTAAGAAATGGTCTTAATTGAAATCCTATGGATAATGAAATTGAAATATAAGAATAGGAATTGAAGTCAATAATTTTGATGAAGCAAGAATGCTTGAGTTATGAATAATTCTGAATGGACTAAAAGCTAATATAGTTTGAGCAGGAATTAATTTAAAATTGTTATAAACTTAAATAATTTTTATTTACTTGAATAACATTAAATTTGCATAGAAATGAATCGTTTTGTTGTAAAGAAATTAAATTGGTTTAAAGAAGCAAATGAAATTGGTTTTTAAATCAATTGGATTAAGTATAATTTAGTTAAGTGGTTTTGTATACAAATGCAAGAGAATCATAAAAGAAATTCAAGTGTATCAAATTGAAAATAAAATTTGATTGTGAATCAATTTGAAATTGAATTGAAGTAAAGTGGTGTAAGCAAAGCATATGTAACCATATTGAAGTGAAAATAAATTGGTTATGGTGAATATAAATTGAGCATAGAAAACTTGGGTGTAAATTCTTTTGAGTTGAGTAAATGAAATATGGATTTGCAAAGAAGATTAGAATATTATTAAAATGTGTGGGTTACTTATATAGATGTATAACTTGAAGGATTTCGAAAATTTGATGTGTGGGCTTTGAAATTGACATGTTTGGTTTAGATTAATAAACGGAATGTTGTTGAAGATATCATATTATTGAAAACTGATGTGTTTGTTTAAGTAAGTACAGGTAAGAGAGGCAATCGATTGAGTTGGAGCGCGTAAATGCATAAAATATTAGTCGCTTGCTTTTAAAATGCTAACCAAAAGGTACGCCTACGCAATAAAATTGGGAAAATGGTATACATATTGTGGTATATTTTGTTTTCCAACCGTGTGGGTCGATGTATATATATTTATATCTATTGTGGTGTTGTGAAATGCTCTCCACACAAAGGAGGCGCTGTCAAAAATTTTTGAAAATTTTGGGAGTTAGAAAATTTTGGGTTAACTGGAAAGTTGCATTTTGAAATGATATTGAAACAAAAGCTTTTGAGTTAGAATATATAAGCAAATGGTTTTGGAATTGGGCTAAAAGGTTTGAGAAGTGTATGCAAGTTTTTAATTAAATGAATTTTGGGTAAGTAAACGAGTTTAGTAGCATTTTTCATACCTTAGCAAATTTCGGGGACGAAATTTTTATAAGCGGGGAGGAATGTAACAACCCGGAATTTTGAACGTTAGATTTTGAACATTTAATTCATTTTAAATGTTAAATGTGGATTTTGAATTGATTTTTAAGTAAGAAGATTTTGGTTTAATCAACATAATTACTTAAAATATCAAATATGGTTATTTAATTGGATTTGAATAATAATAATTTAATATTTGGAAATTGAAATAATTTGTGAATTTGGAGGCAAATGGGGCGGAAATGGTTTTTAAAATTTATTTTAAGTCTATTTGGATTTGAATTATAATATTGGACAGTTGGATGGAATTAAAAGTCAATAGGTTAAATTTGGAATTTTATATTAATTTAATAATGGAATTTAATAATATAATAATGCAAATAATAAGATTTTGGTTCGAAATGAATCAGAATGATTTCTGATGTGAATATAAATTCTGCATGATTTATAATAAAGTTAGTAGAGTTTTAAAAGTGAAATTTTAGATTATTTCGAAGATTTTGAAAATCGCCCGAATTAATCGACGAGTTAAAATAGCCTTCCGGGGCACAGTCTCGGCATTCGACGAAACCAGTTCCATTGGATCCATAATATTTAGCTATTATCGGATTTCAATTTTCGTAGCAATCGGAGTTGTCGTTTGACCCTGGCAGCTCAAAAGGCATAGAAACTATTTTAATCGATTTAATTTAAAATTGATCGTTTATTTCCGTAACTCGCGTATATGATCGAATTATCCTCCGAAACACGTTCCATTGTGTTCGGAATGCGGGTAAAACATTATATTCGCCTGTCGGCATGCGTCATTTGGAGATCGTGTGGAAAAGTTGCTTTAAAATGGATTTAATATTAAAATAATATATATCAACATTTATATATACACGTTTTTAGAGAAACCCTACCCCTTTCTTTCGACCGCCGCCTTCCCTCATTTCAATGGCCGATAATCACCTTCGTTCCTCCCACTTTTTCTCTCAATCCAATAACTTCCATCAGAAATCTCCAACTAGGAAATTATAGAGCTTTGCGAGCTCTATCGATCTATATGGCTGAGACTTCATTTCGTCGGCCAGAGGGAGATGTTGAAGGTCACGTTCGTGAGGTTTTGGGGGCGAGAGTGGAGGGCGTAGTGGGCTACGGCATACTGGCCTCTGATCGATTCATCAGTGAGCGTTGTGGCCGCAACTTTTGGTCAAAGTATGGTGATTTGGGTTCTATTTTTTCCTGTAGACGAACGCGTGAGGGAAGAAGGGTTGGACGTCTTCGATCTGGTTCAAATATTTATGGCCACGATTTTGGTATAATACTAAAAAAGAGAAATTTTGTTTTAAAATTTTATTCAAACTTCATAATCCCATAACTTTTGCATACATTATCAGAATTCGACGAAACTGGCGACGCCGGAATCGCAGCGATGAATACTACGCAATGGAGCAATTCTAGGATCATTCTGACCAAGTAAAAATTTAGGTTAAATCGAACGCCGTTCAATTTAATTTAAAATTTGAACGCTCGTCGATAATTCAAGGTGAGTTTATCTCACTCACATCTGGAATGCTAGTTAGTTTAAATAGTTAATATTTAAATGATTGGTTGATTGGTTGAATGTGATAATTATTATTAGATTGGATTGATATTTATTTGTTGTGCTAATATCTGTGGATGCAGGGAAACAAGTTGGAGGGATCCAATTGGATTCCTTACAATATAGAAATTTTATTCGTAATCCATGATATATTTCATTATATCCTATGATAGAATGATTTGGAATTTTGTTATGCTGTGTGTGGTTGGATAAATATAAATATGGTATTTTTAAAATATAAATAAAATAAATTGGGATTAAAAGGGAATTGAAAGTACTTTTGAGAAATGAGTTTAAGAAAATTAAATTCAAGATATTAGTTTAGAATTTGAAGTGTTTTGAAATTAAGATTTAAGAGGAAATGAGGAATGAAAATTTATAAACTGGGTTTATAAGTGAAATGGGATATTTATCGGGGGATAAATTTGGAAGTATAGATTTCCAGTGGGAACCTCTATAAGAAGGAGAAAATTGTTTTAAAAATAATAATGGGATTTTTTTTTAAAAGGATGGAAAGTGTATTTTTCCTCGGAAATGAAGTATATTTCAAAAGAGAAGCTTTCAAAGTATAAACTAGAAAGTTTAAAAATGTGTTTCTGGAATATTTTAGAAAAATTACTATCTTTAATTACTTTTAAGTGAAAAGTAAATATTATTAAAGTAATTATGGTATTTAATTGTTTTAAGGATAAATTAGTATTATGATTTCTTAAGGAAATTTTTTTTATAAGTACTTGATGCAATAACTTTATATAAAAAGGAAATGATAGTATAAATATTGGATTAATAACTTTATTTTTACAAGGTAATTTTGTTTTAAATTACTTAGAAACTTCTCTATATTACCTTAAATATTTTCCTTTAAGAAATTTCTAGTATCCTTATTTTAAATATTTTAAGCATATATTTTGAAATTGATTTTCCAGGAAGTAGAAAGGTGCTCAAAAATAAAAGGAGTTTATTTTTAAAGTGTTGGAAGAAAATTTACGGGATTTAAACGTAAATTTGAATTGAGGTAAATCGTGTGGGATTTATAAAAAGGTTCTTTGGTTTATTCTGAAAATGGGAGTGTAGTCCCTGAAAAGCCAAGTACGTTTAATGCAGATTTCTAAGTAAAAGTTAAAAGTTTTAAATTTGATTTTAAAGGAATGTTTTTAAGAAAAATCTTATTTAAGTTGCAAAGATTTCAGAAGTAAATATTTACTAAATTAATCATAATAGTAATTATTTTTAAAAGGGTTAATTGGTATATTCTTTAAAAGAAGGTCATTAATATTTATATTTTACAAATTAGTTTTATTGTAAAGATAGTTTGGTTAAAGTTTTATTCGAAAACTTGTATAGGATTTCATAACTTTATTTTAAAGTTTAGCATGACTTAACTTTATTTTGAAGAAAAATAGTTTATATTTATAAAGCAATTTTATTTGAAACTTTTAAAAAGTATGTACACATTTCAAATAAAATATGTAAATAGCTTTAATTTAAATTATTATATATCTAAAGTATTTGGCTTGGATGTTTTCAGTGGAAAATCAATATTTGAGATTTTATTCCATAAGGTGTGTGTGGTTTGAAACTGATTTAAAGAGATTGAAAATGGAAATATTTATTGCAAGGGTATTTTAAGGATAATAAATAATTTGGGCAATTATTTATTGTCGATGGATGTTTATGAATGTTAATTGATAGTTAAATCACTGACTATCAGTATTGGCCAATGCGTTGATCGTTTCGAAGAGATCGGGATCGGGATTAATTTCTCGAAAACCACGTCGATTCGGTTTGTATGTTTTCGTAAGGAAGACGAGTTCGGAGTCGAAGATGGAGTAGTGAAGTGCAAGGGCTAGTCGCTACTAATCCTGAGGATATTTTCAAAATGGATGTAGTAGGAGTAGTGCCTTCGATTCCGTTCGAACCCGGGACGGACTTGTATGGATGAATGCTTTCGGAACATCGTCAAGTGGACGATGTGCATATTAAGTGAAACGTTCTAAAAAGGTAACGCTTAGCCTCAAGCCTCATCAACCGGGAATGACTGAAAATCAAGGGTTATGCAGCAAGGCTATGTGGGTAGCACTCATTAGGGTAAGGTCATCCCTGTCTAGATGTCCCTTTTTATTCGGCTTAGTGGTGCGGTTGTTCCCAACCGTGGGGTGATCTTACTCGGGATTATCCAATAAGGGGTAGTCCCGGTTTTTTGTTGCAGGGGATCGGGAGTGGTTTTCGGTACGGTGATCTAGGCCACGTACTATGACAGGTGGTACCCCAGTGCCTAGTCATTAGTTGGAAATCCATTCTCCCTACGCGCCTTTTACGAGTTTTGTTTGTATTACCCACTTTGTGGCTAGTAGCTGGAATTTAATCATGTAACAATTTCGGCTATTTTAATAAGTATTTATATATAGAACCTTTTATAATATCAGAGGATTTTTATAAAAAGTGTTTTAGCTATCGTAAGGTAAAAACCCGACATGCTTATTTATGGCGTGGTCTTACGAGATGCTTTTGTTTCCAAAAGGATTTTTGAAACTTTAATAATCAATTTAGGTGTATTTTTATCAGTTGGTATTCCAGACTGACTCGGGTTTTATTTCATTATAATGTTTGAGTCGGACCGAGTATTATGTGTTCAGGATAGGATGTTATGGAGCTCAGGAGAGGAGCTGGAGTCCGAGACGTATTATCCGTACTTGTTTATAACCGCTGCTGTGATTGTTTGGAATTGTCAGACTTGTAAATGTTGTTTGTTTGTGATACTATGATGATGTAATATATAAAACAGATATAGTTTTTATTTTTTGTAAAGATCTGTTATTGACTATTATATTTTGTTCCGCTGCGATTGTGAGATTCTGTTATTGTTTAGTTCCTTCTTTCTTCTATCTTTATCTTCTTTCTTTCCCTCAACCATCTGTCTTTTTCGGCGCTCGATCGTCGGTATATTATATACTGTGGCGTATTTTGTGTCGATTTTCAAGGGTCGAGAAGGGTGTGACGTCACATCCTGTCTTCGAGTCCAGGGCAAACTCTCTGGATTTAACCAGGCTACAAGATCACCAAATTGATTTACGAGCTACTATCACATACAAATTATTTACAAGCCACAATCACAGCGTTTCCAATATCACTTTGATAGACAGAGAGACTGATACGCTTCTTTGATTATAAATGATCATATAACTCTGAATAACACTGAGATATTTGAGAGAGAATGGTAGAAAATCAAACTAGAGATGATCGAGTTTGATTTACTTAGGATTTCGGTGGAGTTTTGTTGAAGCATTTGAAACATAAGAAAATCTTTTTGTGGAGAAGAAAACGTGAAGAAAAACTTGTGTAAAAATTCGTTCAAAACATCAACCATTTATAGAAGAACAATAGTCGTGTCCATACACAAAATTTATGATGAATAGATACTTCTTTTGAAAATTTAAATTTTGAAATAAATGGCCACCATGTCGACATATGGGGGGTGGGTATGTCGACATGCCCACGTATATTTTGAAAATTGAATTTTTTTTTTTAATGATTTCTATTCTAAAACTTGTCAAAATAATTTTTGAAGTTTATAAACCATTTTAAATATAGTTTAAACTTATAAAAGAAATTTAAAAAATAATCTTAAAATATATAATATATAATATTAAAAACTAAGTATAGAATATATTTTGAGATTTTTAAACTTATACTATTAAAACCAGGAGATAGTTTAAAAATAAGAGATGATTTTGAAATCAAAATATAAAAGATGATAAAAATATTTTTAAGGCTAAATTATTTAAACCGAGAGAGATGACTTTTGAAAAGCTTTTGGAAAAATATTCAAAATAAATCTTTTTGAAAATTTTGTGGATTCCATTCCACTAGAGAAGGTCACGAGTTCCATCACACTAAAGAGTTCGTGGGTTCCGTCCCACTATTAAAGCGAGAAGGTGGATTCTATTCCATTATTAAAATCCAAATAAAGATTTTAGTGCTATAATGAAGTTTTAACATAAATCTAGACACCATCACTTGTCTTGATATCTTGAAATCTTGACACTCATGAGTCTTCGGTCAAGTTTCTTCAATCTTGAATTCATCAGTCTTGAATCTCTATACTCGATCTTGAATCTTTATACTGTACAGTCTTCATTCTTCAGTACCTACATATATATCCTGCATATACATATATATCTAGATAAAAATATTTGTATTTTTATTTTATAACAAGTCCTAAGGTTGTTGTCATCAAAACCATCGTCTCAGGAACTAATAATCTTTCCCATTTTGACGATGACAACCTTTGTTTATAAAACCAAATCCACAAAACTATGACTCTACTCTAACTCCCCTTTACTCCAACAACTCCCCCTTAAACTACCAACTCCCTTTAATCTTGGCCTATCTAACCTATTTTATAATTCTTCCCCTTTGTCATCAACAAAAACTAATCCTAAATTATATAATTCTGCCTTAACGTATTGCATTATATAGGATAATAATATAGTATAGTAGAATAAAATTGAGATAGATAATAATATAGTAAGGTAAATGTGAGTGATATGAAATTTTCAAACATAATTAATTAGTATATTTACCGAACCACACCATTTCAATCATATATTTCATACCATGTTTAAATCAATTCAAACAACTCAAACCAAGTTAAATCAAACCAAACAATTCAAACCACAACAAACAAAAACAAATCAAAGCAAATCAATCCATAAAAGTCAATTCAAACATTTCATAGAACTTCAATCCATTATTCTTCACCGAAGATGGGATTTGACTTTATAGCATCACATTCTTCATTATCCTTGTTCAGAGTCCTTCTAGATTTGCTTCAAGTTCTTCTTTGTTGAGAGCTGAAATCATCCATCGAATCGCATCGAACTGCCTTTCTTGTTCCTTTATCATCTGCATTTGGCTTAATTCTAAGTGACGTTGATTACAAAGGATAAAAGTAATTATGTTCTTGAAAGAATTGATAGTTTCTTCAAGATTTTCGCTTAGATTATGAATTAGATTATGAATAGGAGAGGCCATTATTGATAAAATACAAAGAAATTCAATTTGTTGAAAATCCTTTGATTTTTCGCTATTATCTTTTTGTTTTTGAGAAATGTCTTGTTGGATGGATTGTTAGGAGTGATACGGTATTCAATACTTTCCAATGATGTCTCTTCCTCTCCCCTTCTTCTTCAAAATCCATCTTATCCCCTTCTCCCTCCTCTTTTTCTCCTTCTTCCATCTCTTAGTGTGCCAACCGTTCATCTTTCTCTGCAAGTGTTTCATATGGTTGAAACACAAGTGAGATTTTCATAAGAGAGATATTTGCAAGGTTAAAACTTTTCGAGAAATAAACTCCCCTCTCTTATAATCAACTCCAAAATAATTAAAAAATCCGAGTAAGGTAGATTCCATGATACAAAATGTTTTCTCCTAAGGTAAAAATTTTAGGACGAAATTCATCCAAAATTACTTGCGCCCAGTCGATATCATAATGCCTAAAAATAGCAAAAAGAGCTTTGCAAACTTTTAAAGTCGGTTGATTGAAATTTACCAATCTTGGAGTAATTGTATGTTGCAAAAGCAGATTAACAATTCTTGCTTTAGGATGGAAATTTCTATTTATAAATTTAAAATTATCATCTCCTTCAACAATGTGATGAAATGTCTCAGGATCATGTTCATCAATTTGAAAATCAGAGAGATTCATTCCCGTATTCTTACAACCTAAAATATTTCCCAAAATCTCACTATTCAAAACAATTAGTGTTCCTTTAACATAACTCCAAACTTCTCCTTCATTTTGGCAGTAAAATCCACGATTCAAATTCACACAAAACATATTAACAAGATTAGGATAACAAATGAAATCACCTTAAGAATCATCAATTAAACCGAGAAATTGATTCTCTTCAAAAATAATATTGAGTTCATAAGAAGGAAAATCTAAAAAAAGTACAAATTTTCCCGTATGAACTTTTCCAAAGTTTGTATAGCTTATGTAAGGTTTGATAGCTTCCGTGTCATTATAGAGGAATTCGTTGAAGGCTTTGGACAGCCTACTGGTGGATGGGGTGCTTGAGGAAGCCACTTTTGAAGAGAGTAGAGAGCTTTAGAGTTTGAAAGTGAGTTTGAATTTTTGAAATGAAAGTGAAAAGATAGGATAAAGTTTAGAAGATAAATAGATATTCAATAGTCATGTTCTCTGATCACGAGACACCTTTTCAGAGCCTTGGAGTTGGTGAAAAGGTGGAGGGAAATTCAAAGTTTTGAATTCAAATTTTAATTTCAAAATTCTGAGGTGATGTCGACATAGGGGTTAGAACCATGTCGACATGGGTCCAGTAATACATGTGACTAATTTTTTATTTAGATTAATATCTCTATATATATCCTATTATCTAATTTATATTTTATCCGAAATAATATTAAATATATAACACTTTATTATTAATATTTTAATATTTAAAATATTATTAAAATAATATTATTTCGAAAATCAAAATTTTAAATTCAAACAGCAAGCAATTTCAAAACATACGATCAATCAAACATTCAAACATTCAAGAAATTAATTTCAACCAATATAATTTAAATGCGTACTATTTTTAGATCCATGTTTCTGAGATCATCAGATTCATGAATAGCTGTAGATCACATATTTGAATTTTCCGTCTTCTGATCTTCATCACTGGAGGATAAATCGTCTAGTGTAACAGTATACGCTCTCTCCTTTTCTTTGAATCATTACTTGGAGGAAATTTATGCTTATCTAGATGCGGAAAATCTCTTTTCAAGTGGCCTAGCTCATCACAATTGTAGCATTTGACATTGTTGAGATTCTCATTATTAATTCTAGAATTCCTGTGATCATTTCTCTTGTAGTTGTTCATCTTTTTGTATTTTAGAAACTTTCTAAAATTTCTTGTCATCAAAGTTATTTCTTCATCATCATCACTGTTTGGGTCTGAACCATTGGTTATTGCATTGAATGCTATTGACTTCTTTTCTGAGGCCTTGCTTTCTCTTCTCCCTTGCATTTGTACTTCAAACAATATCAAATTCCCAATTATTCTTCAATTTTCAGTGTAATGATATCATTAGCCTCTTCATTTGCTAGAGTCTTCTAATCCCGTTCCGGAGCGAGTGAGTTCATAATTTTTCTAACTTGATCTTCTTCGAAGAAGTTCTTTCCCAATGTAATTAGTGAGTGCACAATGTCTTGAAATCGACTATACATGCCTGAAATGGACTCATTTGGATTCATCTTGAATAATTGAAATTGATTGGTCAAAATGGATATTTTGGCCTGTTTAACTTTTCTTGTTCCTTCATGAGTAACTTGTAAAGTTCTCCAGATTTCATATGCAGACTTACAGACAAACACTCTATTAAACTCATTCCTATCAAGTGAACAGAATAGAATATTCATGGCTTTGGAATTGTCTTGTGCAATAATCTTTTTCTCAGCGATCCACTGTGCAAAATTTGTTGTAGGTTAAATGTAATCAGTTTGTGTGATATTCCAAGTGTCTAATCTTATTGGTTGTAAATAGATTTTCATCCTCAATGCCTAATATGCATAGTTACTACCATTAAAAAGTGGTGGTTTGTTAGTAGACTAACCTTCTACAAATGTACTAGCGATAGTGTTGACATTACCAGTGTTGGAAGCAATTTGAAAGCTTTTCAAAAATCAGATTATGAAAACTTTGAAAACCAATGCTCTGATACCAAATGTTGGAATGCGGATTATGGATCTTAAGGCTAGATTAACGCTAGAGGAGGGTGAATAGTGTTTAATGGGTTTTATTGAATTTTTGAAACCTTTTGAAATTAAACATAGACATATGCAATTCACAAACACAGAAACAATCACAGAATCAGACACAGATGCAAATAGTAAATAAAAGCGGTAAAAGGAAAGAACACACCTGAATTTTATACTGGTCTGGAGTTACCCTACATCTAATCCCATACAATTTCTTATGTAGATTTCTTTCAAATATAATGTCAATATTACAACCTCGATTTCAAGGCCATGAGATACACCCTCCTGTCTTCGAGTCCAAGGCAAACTCTCTTGATTTGACCAGGCTGCAAGATCACCTAATTTATATACGGACTATAATCACACCCAATTGATTTACAGGCTATAATCACACCATTTCCAATATCATCTTGATAGATAGAGAGAAGACTCGATATGCTTCTTTGATTACAAGTGATCCTATAACTCTGAATAGCACTGAGATCTTTGAGAGAGAGAGAGAGTGGTAGAGAATCAAACTAGATATGATTGAGTTTGATTCACTTAGGATTTTGATAGAGTTTTGTTAAAGCATCTGAAATGTAAGAGAATCTTTTTGTGGAGAAGAAGGAGTGAAGAAAAACATATGTAAAAATTCGTTCAAAACATCAGGTATTTATTGAAGAATAACAGTCATGCCCATTCACGAAAAGTTATGATGAATAGACACTTCTTTTGAAAATTTAAATTTTGAAATAAACGGCCACCATATCGACATAGGGGGATGGGGTATGTCAACATGCCCTTGTATATTCTGAAAATTGATTTTTCTTCAAAAATAATTTCTATTCTAAAACTCGTCAAAAAATTCCGAAGCTTATAAACCATTTTAAATATAGTTTAAACTTATAAAAGAGATTTAAAAAATAATCTTAAAATATATAATTTATAATATTAAAAACTAAGTATAGAATATATTTTGAGATTTTAAAACATATGATATTAAAACCAGGAGATAGTTTAAAAACAAGAGATGATTTTGAAATAAAAATATAGAAGATGATAAAAGTATTTTAAGGCTAAAATATTTAAATCGAGAGAGATGACTATTAAAAAGTTTTTGGAATAATATATAAAATAAATCATTTTGAAAACTTCGTGGATTCCATTCCACTAGAGAAGGTCGTGGGTTTCATCCCACTAAAGAGGCCGTGGGTTTCATCCCACTATTAAAGCGAGAAGGTGGATTCCATTTCACCATTAAAATCTAAATAATGATTTTAGTGCTATTATGAATTTTTGACATAAATATAAACACTACTACTTATCTTGATATCTTGAACTCTTGAAATCTTGAACTCTTAATACTCATGAGTCATAGTCTTGGTTTCTACAATCTTAACTTCGTCAGTCTTGAATCTCTATACTCAGTCTTGAATCTTTATATTATACAGTCTTCATTCTACAGTACCTGCATAAATATCCTGCATATATATGTATATATATATATAAACAAGAATATTAGTATTTATATTTTATAACAAGTCCTAAGCTTGTTGTCATCAAAACCATCATCTGGGAACTAACATTTATAAGTAATAATTATGGGTTATAGGAAATTGAATCTTTCAATCACAATTCCAAGTAGCTTGTCTATACAATTACCTATAGACTCCAGTGGTGGAATATCTTTGCTCTTGATGGAATTAAGTAAAGATTAAAGAGTTAATGGAGTATAACAAAAGTGAATCTTCTTTATCTTTTGTATGAATGTAGAGGAAGTTAATTGATTAGAAATCAGTATCACTTCTTGAAATCTTAAAGAGAATGAGATAGAAAAGAGAGAAAAATATAGTAGTTAGAATTGCTGTTAAAAATCAAAGGCCAGTAAATAGGGGTTGAAGAGCTGCGTCCATTTGCGAAAGATGGCACCAAAAGTTGCTTCTTTTGAAAATTTAAAAATCACCTCAACAGTCTATATGTTGGCATGCATATTTATGATATGTTGTCATATACAAATAACTTTATATATTTTCGAAAACACTTTGAATATGTTTTAAAATATATTTTTTTATAAAAAATCGATTAAAATTTATTTTTTAATTAATTTGAATATTGTTCTTTTATAGAAGTATATTTGAGTGGAAAAATAATTTTCAAAGTGAAGATAGTCAAAGATACAATACTACTCAATTCTTTAATATTTAAATAGGACTCGATAAAATACTGGCACAAATATCTTCAACTCTTCGTGCTTATATTCTCGAATTCTTCAATACTCATAAATCTTCAAGTATATCTCGATCATCTCTTATTTATATTGATAAGTTCTTCACGAATTTATTCAATCCATCACTTGTATAAACCTGTTAAATATTCATAATATCTTGCATAATATACTATATGACTCGAGAAAACATTTATGACAATATATATATGATTGTTGTCATCAAAATCAATACCTTGGGTATTAATAATAGCCTGCTTAGGCCTTCATCCTTCGATGGCTTCATTAAAATATTAGCTTGCATTAATCTAATCTATCCTTGTCATGTGATAGCTTTTACTATGACCAACTTACGACAGCCTTTTTCCAACCTGCAATTACTAGCATTTTTTGTTATAATAGTGTTGATCCATTAAGTCTTGGATTTTGTGCCACTTTTACTTGTTGTTCATCATGGTATCTCAAATCTAATTGTTTGAACAATTTAAAACTAGATTTGTGAATTCTGGCATATGGATTTGTTTATAAATAGCAAACTCCAACATATGGGAAAAGACTTTCGATTAATTTTTGTAAGTAGACTTTGTTAAATTCAAAATCAAGCAATTGTAATCTCAAAGTTGACTTATAATTCTATTTTAATAGCAATAATGAATATAAACTGGATGTTGACCTTAGAATTTGTTGAACCACTATAAAAATGTTAAATGTTCTCTCTTTTATATTGCATTCTTTTTTCATTCAATTTAGAAGCATAACCAAATTACATAAGTTCCCTTAAGGTATATTCTTAACTCTATCAATCTTCCACTTGTATTTAGAGCCAATTAGGTATCCTTTTTTTTTGGCAAGGCCAGCCGGTTTTATAGTTGACCGTCCACTTTTTATTACGAATGTAATAAAAACATAAAATACAGGAGTAAGGTAGAGGCACCTTAACTACTAAGAAAGAAGAAAATACAGCACGGGAGTGTAACAAACATGTCACGGCTACTATAAATAAGTAACAAGACTAGGTCACCTCCAAAGAGGTAGTTGCACCAAAGTCGATTTCCACCAGGGAAGAAACCAAGGAGACGTTCCCAAGGAGACCAATATAGGGGGAAAATAGGAGTGCAAGAGAAGGATCATAAATCATAGCATCAGAAGAGTAAATAAAAGATCGATTCCAAGTAGTATCAGCAAGCATGACAGTATTTAAATCAGCAAACGAACCATCCAAGTCAAGAACCAAAGAATCGCCAGATGGTCTATAGTAAAGGCAACGAAGATCACTAAGATCATCGGAAACAAATCTAAAATAGGAATCATCTACGGGGTTGAAACAAATGTCAGAGCGTCGATCAACCAAACATCTCTCAGACTCATCCCAGAAAACAGGCAACTGAGGCGAAGCAAGATCCTGGGCAGTAATGGAATCCGAAGTATCAACACTAGGAACAAAGGATGCAGAAGGGGATGATGGCCGAACAATAGAAGACGGAGGACCAAGAACAGAAACTAGAGCTACGGGAGGAGAAGCAACCTGAGAGACTTTGGGAACCCATTTCCTAAGCAGAGGTCGAGGCAGAGGGATCTTAGGCGCAGCAGCGGTAACATCAGAATGCGAGCAGGTGGAAGCTAAGTGGCCAAAGGAATGACAAGAGGTACAAATGTCTGGGACCCAACCGTATCAAACACGGACTTCCACCACATGACCAACAGCTAGCTGAATAGGAATAGTGGAAGGGAGAGGCTTAAAGGGGGTAATCTTAATCAGAGCCTTAGCGTACACCAGCTTTTCACGTGCAACAGTATTAGCGTCAAAACATCTCAATTTACCAACATTGCAAGCAAGCCAATTCAAGCCAAGCAGCGGCTGAAGAGCAGATGGAATATGAGAAAAATAAACCCAAACTGGGATAGATAGAACTTGTTCACGAGCAATTGCAACCGTTGGAGACCAGGGAGTGATAATAAATGGTTCCATCAAAAAAAGAAGGCTCTACCTCAAGAACACGACTGCGATCCTCAGAGGAGGAGAACAACAGGAAGTACATAGAGTCGACTAGCTTAACATGAAGATCTCCGCGTAGCCTCCAAGCCCCGCGACAAACA
Organism: Allium cepa; assembly: GCA_030765085.1. NCBI lineage: Eukaryota > Viridiplantae > Streptophyta > Magnoliopsida > Asparagales > Amaryllidaceae > Allium > Allium cepa. The sequence continues at coordinate 213,676,318 of CM060938.1, forward strand.
GAAGTCACATCACGAGGTCGATGATTTGGGTCCAAAAAGAAACCAACCAAATAATTCGACCAATAGTCCAATCCGGCTTGCATAACATTTGGAGGGGGGATCATCACTCCATTTTCCTCTACAATATCAAAATCAACTGGTTCATAAACACCCGCGTTACGGGGCAGAGATGAAAAAAGCGATGACCATAATTTGGAACCAACAGGAGAAGGAGCAGTAGGAGGGAACTCCTCCACAATGGGAACACCGACAGAAGCCTTAATTGCAGGACCAACTAGGGATGAGGCCTCAAGCAAATTATTTCCAGTTCTCAAAACACTGATATTGGGATCAACTTTCTCAGAAGCATTTAGCCAAACACCAGGTGTGCATCGGCCAACACACAAGATATCAGCAGCATCAGAACACAACGAACATACTGACACACCAAGTTCCACAACTTTATCCCCAGAGACAACACCATCTGTCACATTCGATGGCACAGGACCACCAACAGATCGAATAACATCCCCATTCAAAGGTTTCAACATCACAGGACGGGTGCTACAACACTCTTCAGCTGCTAAGACCGGATTCTTGACAGAAGGCAGGGAGGAAACTCAAAGGAAGATAATATGGGCGGAGATAAACATGAAGACGCGGCTCTGAGATCCTTAAAAACCCTACCAGATCTAGTAGAAGAGGGGGAAGAGGAAGGAACAACGGGGAGGAGAGGGTGAAGGGGAGAGCTAGGCATGGACGTGGACAAGATGGAACGGAGAGCGAACAAGTAGAAAGCGCGATCAGAAACTAAGGGGAAAGAGCGAAACGCGAAACGCAGATCGCCGTTGCTATTTCCATTCCTCATATCGCCATTGCTATTAGATTTCGATAAAATATAAAATAAAATCCGTATTACCAATTAGGTATCTTATACCCAAACCTTTGATTAGTTTTCCTGGATTGAACTGAGAAAAAGCCTTAGTGGGTTGATATGCAATATTATTTTTAGTATCTATTTATTTATTGACCGCTTCAATATCATTGATAAATAATTTTATTATGTATTTCTTACATAGAGCATGTCTCAATTCCTTATGAACTCTTGATTCTTCAATGAACTAACTACAATAATATAGTCATAATACATAGGTATTGGGTCCTTAGTCGTCGGAATCTCCCTAACTCTTTGATGAATTTACACACACATACTACTTCCTTTGTAGCATCATGATAGGTGATGTAATTGGCCTTTATCATTAATATTCAATCTTGCATAGAAATTTCCTACTTAAAACCACTCAATTTTAGGCAAATACAAACAACAAAATTGACTTGTTTTCATCAATATCACTATAAAAACTTGAATTTGTATACTCCATTATAAGGAGTTCTGTATTTCCATAGAAAAAGTCTCTAATATTACATAAATTTTTAAGAATATTCTTACCAACTATGTAACCATTGCGAAAAATATGGTATAAAGTTAATAAATAGATAGTAGTTATATATGAAGATAAAGACTTGAAAAGAGGTTTTAAAAAGCTGATAGGTCGAATAAATCAAGATACGGGCTAAAACTAGCATTTTGCTTCTCTTAATAAAGCTGATTATGAAAGAGAAACTTACTCGTATATGGTAAATGAGATCGGATACATTATGTAGTTTGAAGGTAATGAACTTAAAGACGAGAAAGCTAAAATTTCAAATTGAGGTACTAGAAAGTAAAGGCAATAAAAAAACCACCCTTACTCTTTTGGTTTAATAAGAATATTGAAAATAAATGGCAAAACAAATCAAGAAACAAAACAGAAAAAAGAAGGAGAGAGCACTAACAAGAAGTAAGGAGTGATCAAAGAATAAAGTGGGAGTTATCAGGTGATAGAGTGTAGTGTAGATATTGGTTCAAGTTTAATAAGATCGGGAATGGAAGATTTCGGTAGTGGTTTTAGGGGTGAGGTTGATGAGTAATTTTTACTTAAAACCTCTTAATCGACCACAATTGACCAAATTTCATATTTTATATTATAAGTGTATGTATACAGTGAATTTCTTTGTTTGATAACAACGGCGATACTTTATACAAGCAATATTTGTTATGATGTCTTAGAGGCTTGAACCATGACCTGTAGAACCTTTGTCTAAAGCACCATACCTTTAACCACTTGAGCTCGAGGTCCTTGATGTATGTATAATGTGATTTCAAATTAGAGATAATGTTTGAACTTGCAATTTAAATTTAGTTCGAAGATATGGTATTTGAGCAAATACTTGTAAAAAAATTCCAATGGTTTTCAATGTTCTATAATGATTTGATTTTGACCGTGGATTACATTTTGTTCTAGTGGTTAACTCTGATATATCGATACCTAGATGTTAATTTCTATGATGACCTAGTAGTGAATATTAGATTTGATGTGTGATTTTAATTTATGATCATGTATCGAGATTTGGATATGTCTGCATGTATGCAAGCATATTAACATGTGAGATGAATAATGTAAGCAAATCCATTTAAGTACGCATCCTAATGCACAACTAGTTGACTTGATGGGTGATTAGTTGATATAAGGACATTACTTGAGCATGTGATGAAATTTCTTGGTTTAATTGACTAACTTTTATGGAAACGATCGGTATAATAGATAATTGGTAGCACAAAGAAATTTTCATGTATCTTAAGTGACAGTTCCATGTTTGGTTGGAATGCTTAAGGATATGCGATGGTTAAAGTATGAGATATATGGTGTATGAGTAGGCCTGCTCGACATACAAAATGTTAACTGGCAATTTGCTTATAATTGCTCGTGGCATAAGTGAGAAATGCTATGTGAGGTGGTGTCCCAAGGATTATGGAATATGAGTATGCATTTTGTTGTACAATTTACCCACCTTTTCAACCCTCAAAAGTTGACACTAATACATCCACGATATTCACATGCCAAACATCCAAGTGCCAGACTGAGAGATTGTTGGAGTGAAAAAAGAGAAAAGACATAATAAGATCTTATATTGTGATGAGTAATATAATATCCAATTGGTCTTTACAAAAGAAACTTTAATATTCGTTCAACAATTAGACTCAAGCCTATCATCAACCTGGATGGTTAATTCCTAATAAATATAAAACAAGAAATATAGCGAAAAATAAACTATGTCATCTCCTCAAGGCATCTAGCTAGTTTCCTAAAGCTCCAACGTCCATCTGTAAATCTAGAAGAAGTACTCGGGTCTGACCCAAGTATTATAAGAAAATAACACTCATATCAGTCTGGTAAACCAACATGAGAAACTCAAATCAAATGGATTGTTATTTCTTCTACAACTTTTCAAAACTAAAGATACCTCATAAGAACACACCTTACATAAACACAGACGGGTTTTTACCTAAAGATAACCAAACCATTTCAAATAGAAACTCCAGTGATATTATAATAATGTATATGGTTGAAAGTAAATATATAACATAGCTGAAATGCTTGCATCTCACATTTCAGTATTTAGGCACAACTAAGTCCATAAAGCATGTAGTGGAAAATGGATTCCATACAACGAAAAGGCAATGGGGTACCACCTGTCACAGTACACCTCTAGAAAATGTATCGAGGCCACAAACCTTGCGACCCCTACCAACACTAAACTGAATTACCCCTTCCTAGATAACATCAAATATGCTGTCACCCAAGTTGCTTTGCAACCTTTTCCCTGAGAACTTTCATGCACATACCAAATCCACAAGTAGCGGTCTAAAAGAGTGATGATCATACCCTAATGGACATGATCCACATAGCCGTACGACATTTTCCATGTTTTAGTTATTACCAGGTGTGAGGCTCGTAAGGAAATGATTACCTTTTCTTAGCAAATCCCTCTTGGAATGCTAACACTATTCTCGAGGCAACAATGCAAGGCCATCATTCATCCATACAAGTTGTTTAGGTTATGAACAAACCGTAGGTACTACTTCTACTATATCATTGGGATTAGTACCAAGTAGCCCTTGCACTTCAAAGTAATCTGTCTTCGATTCCATCGTCTTCAAGATGTCTTCAATTTGAACGCTTATGTTGGTTCGAATTGGTTTTTTGAACTCATGCTTAACCGATCCCGGTCTTTCCAAACCAACAATCGATAGTTTCAAGTTGACTCAATCTTAGTTCTTTCAGAAGTAGGTAGACTATATAAGAGTCCCAAGGGAATCTCTAATATACCCCTTAAAGCAAGAGATGTTTCACTGGAATGTGTTACCCTAAGGGGATCTCAAACCATATGAACTTGTAAAGCTTCTATATACTTGCTAAGTCAAAATAGGCCAAGTTATCGATAATGGACAAACCACCATCTGGTGTAAGATATAATTTGCATATGGAAAATCAAATATAATGTACTTATCACCACTTTTCGATTTCAACCCCATGCTATCCTTCAGTTAAGAATGAAGTTAGATAAGATAGGGGGCTACCTTGCCTCGACATACATTCTTAAACTCTCATAGATAGAAACAGGTTTCATACCTTGAAATTTAGTGTCAAGTATACGATGAAGTACCTTCGATATACTTAAATAATCATGGGCTATTCATAGAAATTAACCCTCTTGTACTTATCACCCTTTTAATATTTTGACTTATTTATCTCTCATCGAGAATCGAAGCCAGGTAAGTCAAGGCACTGGTTGTACCTGGCCTTGCCTTAGATAAAATAATATGATTCTAAATCTCATAGATACGGTAAAGTCTACTCATCAGTTTAGTGCTAAATATAAGATGACTTACTTTTCATAAATGTGTCGACATACCACTACTTATCATTTTTTTATGTAACTTAATGGCACCGACAAAGAAATCCCTTGCATAAAACAGAGTCTTTTTAAAAAAAAACTGAAAACCAACTCTATAAACTTATTACCGGTCTTCAATTTCAAACTATATTTTTTCATCAGCTAGAAATGAAACCATCCAGTTTGAAGTATTATTACCTCTCAACCCTTGACTTGACATTCACTTCTAACTTCAAAATAGAAACAAGTTTTCATACCTTGAAGTCTAGAAATAAAAATAAAATACAAGAGTTCCAACATACTTGTTATTAAAAATATTTTCCAAAATCAGATATTTAAAACAAGATTTGATTTAAACGGTAACATCCTTTCTTTATATAAAAGTAAACAACTTATTTAATATCAAGCAAGCATTATAAATCAACATCCTTTCAAATTTTCTCGAAACCATTTATTATAACAAAAATTGTTATAATCCATACCCACTTTCTTTTCCTTAGAAACACTTAATACAAAAATGGTATTGTAATCCATGCTTCCTTCCTATTTTCCTTTAGAATTACTTTTAAAACTCTATAAAACAAGTTTGAAACTTATTCTTAAAACGTCCCCTTAAAGATGGTCGCTTTTAAACAAAACTTGACTTTTGAAACAAAGTGGTAAAATTTAAACCTCTTGTTTAAATAATTAAATAAAATTCTTAAAAAATATTTAAAACTTCAAACTTCCTTTTTAAATACCTTTAAACACATTTGAAAATACTTTTCAAAATATCTAAAATAGACAATTTCTTTTAATTTATGAATTTTCCAAATTGCATCCATTGCGAGTATTGCTATATGGACCGTAACTTTTAAAACCTGTTTTGTGTAACAACCTGAAATTTAATCACTTTAAATATGGGTATTTAATGTAGTCTTTAATAGTTAATAAATGGATTTTATAACCCAAAAATACCCCTTTGAAACATTAACTAGTGATGGTAGAATGATTTTTAAAATGTGTTTACATAAATATTTTATTCAAATGAAAAAAGAAAATATAAACGAAAAGCTTTTTCAAAAATCCTGATTTTTGATCATCTAAATGTTGTTAAAAAGGTTGTACATACCTTAATGCATTTAATCACATATTATTATAACTGACAAGTACTTAAATTAAGTAAATTGAGTGTGGAGATAATATGTATACTTTAAGGAAGCATGAAATGACCATTTTCATAAAAACTAAAAAGAAAATGAAATAATAAAAAGCAAATGTCACATTATATGAACACAAGTACACTTAAGAGTATTACATGATGGATATAAAGCCATCCCATCATGCTAATGTGTGAAGCAAGATAGAAGGAAGTAGATGGTGGTGATGTGGCATGCATTTGTATGGGGTAGTGTACTTAAGGCTAAAATGGTAATTTTATCCACCTTCTTTTCCATAAAACAACTCTACTTTCCACCTTCTTCTCTATATTCATTTTTCACCTTTTCAAACTATCTTTTCTTCTTCCTTAAAGCTCTAATGGCCATCAATGGCTTCCTCTTTTAATATTTAAAAATTTAATTTTTACCTCTTTTATTTTTGTAAAAATACTTTAAAACTCCTCCTTTTCATTTCCAAGCTCACCTTTCTTCTTAAACAAGGCCACATCTCCCCAAAATCCATCATGGCTGAGCCTACCCCACCCCTAGGTCGAGCCCGGTAAGCATGTTCCATGGTCCAAAATAACATTTTTACTAAGTAAAAACTTAGATTAAGGCTCTTTTCAAGTTCTTGGGTGATTTGGTTGAGTTTTGGTAAGTAAAGCTCACTCTTTTAGGTAAATATTAAATCTTTATGGTGTTGCAAATATCTAGTTGCTAGTGTGGTTGTTATGATTAATTCTAATGATGGTTTTGTATACATATATGTTCTTGTTTGTGATATTAGGTATCGACTTGAAAAGAAGTCAAAAACGTTAGGTATATTTGCAAGTTATGATCTTTATGTGAGGAATGATGTGAAGTTGGAATCTTTGCTTATGTTTGTGGATTGTGATATGCTTGGTATGCTATGGTCATGAATATGTGGTTATATACTAAGAAAGGTAGCACTTTGGTATGGTTGAGCGATAAGTCATCCTTGTAGGAACTATGGTTTTTAGTTAAAAAAAAATCAGTTTCAAGTTTCAAGCTTTGTTTAGATTTTCAAACACTTATTTTATGTTTTGGGAAAGTAAGTGAGCAACCAAAGGTGACAAGTTTTCAATTAGATGATTATTCTATGTGATTAATTAATTAAGGTAATTAATTTGAGGATAATTAAGCAATTAAAGATTAATTAATGAAATCGATTAGGGATAATCACTTATTGTAATTTATTAATTAAATGGTAGTTAATTAAGGGCTAAGTAATTAATGTAACTAATTGGGGATAATTAATTAAAGAATAAATTTAGAAAAACAATTTCAAATTATGGTATCCGCAATGATAGTCACTATGGATGCAGTTCGGTGATAATTCATTTTTTTACAAAATTAAGTTTTTATACTTAAAAGCATTTTAGAAGTGTTTTATAAACTTAACAATGATGTTTAAGAAAGTTAATTAAGAATTTAATGATTAATTAAGTTTGGTAATTAATAATTAATTAATAATTAATTAAGGTTTATTAATTTAATTAAGTGGAGATTAGTTACTACTTAATTATCCTTTAAAGTGAGATTAATCTTAGTTAATTATTAATTGAGTAGATTAATTTTTAGTTAATTGTGAGTTAAGAATAAGATTAGTTTTTAATTAATTATTAATTAAGTATAGGATTAATTACTAATTATTAAGCAAGTGTTTAATTATGGTCGATTGATTAATTAATAAAGGATTGTTAAAAGTTAATTATTTCTTAATTAATAACTAAGTTTAATTTAAGACTTAATTACATTTATCTATCATTTAATTAAGGGTTTAACTTGTATTAATTGCTTAAAAAGAGGTTCAAGTTTTTAATTACTTTATTTTCCAAGGATCAAATTCTTTTAAATAAAGGTAACTTTCTTTGGCAAAGAATAATTTTGAATACAAGGGGTTCTATTGTCGATACCAGTAAGTAACATACAAATATGAATATTTTATATTAAACTTTGACCTTTGTTTAGCAGAATAAATCCCCTTTCTACTGTACCTTAATTAAGTAGATTATTTGAACATTTGTTTAGCAGAATAAATCCCTGATCTACTATAAATAAATTAATTAGATTATATGGACATTCATCTAGAAGAATAAATCCCCGTTCTGCTATTATATTTATTTGGACACTGAATTGTATAATAGTAAATTCATATTAGATAAGAGATGTTCTCTATTTATGTGTAGTTATTACTTGCCTTTGTATTTGTGCTCACCCTTATGTTATGTGATATTGGAATGGAAATGTAATCCCCTATGAAATATTTTTGTTAAATCTTGTGTGTGGGTTTTACAAAGATAATTAAATTTTTCAAAAATAAAGATGAGATTTAAGTTAACTAATTATCTTATTAATGACATTTTAAAATTAATTAATTATTTTGAATAATGATGTGATTAAGATTTATTAATCATTTTATTTATGACATTTCAAAATTAATTAATGGTGTTTAAGGCTAATGTTTATTTAATCAAAGATAATTAATCATTTTTGCTAATGATGTTTTAAGATTATTTAATCAGTTTAATAATGTTTTAAAATTTAAGTAATCGTTGTAATAATGATGTTTAAATTAATTAGTCATTTTGATAAATATTTTTTAAGGATTAATTAATTATGCTAATAATGATGTTTTAAAGTAAATAAATCATTTATAAGCAAGGATGTTTTAAAGTTAATTAATCTTTTTAAATACTGTTGTTTTGAAGCAATTAATCAGGATAAAAGCTAATTGATTTATTTTAAACAAAAATGTTTTGAAAATAATCAGTCCTTGATTTAATATGATTTATTATTTTAAGTAATGATATTAAAGGAAATTATTAGTTTTAAAAGGTAATGAATTTTTGTTTAAAGTAAATCGACTCATTTTGATAAGGTTGTTTAAAGTTAATATTTTTAAATGTGAAGCCCCAACGTAAGTTTGGTTTTAAAAGTAAAAGTTCGATTTCCTTATGAAAAAGTAGTTCCGTTAGCGATATCACTTATATAGAAATGATTTAGTCAGACGATATCGCTTATATGGAAATGATTTAATCATACTTTTAACACTAATCATCGAGGCTTGGACTCGTTTCTATCTCAAAGGTTAACAATGTCTTCAAGGCAATGCCTAAATGTAACACTATCTCAACTTGCCCGATTTCATTTTCAACCGAAGGATGACACTTGTTTGGAATCGTCAAGTGGTGGTAAGAATATGAAATTTATTCCATATACAATTATTTTTAATTATCCTCGATAATTGATTTATTAACTATCGGTTCAGTTCTTTATTGTTTATAGTCAATTGAGGATGATTTGTGCTCATTTGAGCATTGGTATCCTCTGTTGGAAATAACTAAAACCAAAGCATGAGTGGGGCCCAAGCTATGTGCAATAAGATGTCAAGTACTTGAATTCTCGGTAAAGGTTAGGGGGTCTAGCTTGGAGTTTTCCAAGAGCCATCGTTGTTCTCAAGTATATTCTAGAGATATACTTTTGGTAAGGGTAGGGCACCCTCCTAGTCATTTATTAGAAATTTTCCCATCTTTCCTTTGATTCCAAATTTCTAAATTTACCACTTTCTTAATTACATCGAGAAGTGTTGTGGGCACTTCGCAATGTTTGATTATTTGTATCCATTATTATGACTGGTCGTTGTTATTGCGAAGGAAAATCCGTTTGGTAGATGGCGGCATCATCTCACATATTATATTTATTTCCACTATTTTGTTTTGAAATTTACTCATACTAGAATGGTGTCTTACCTAAGTTGTTTGTTTTCCTAAACTCTCGAGTACTCATTTATATTTGAGTAGTCTGGAAGTAGGAGGTTTCTTTGGGCTCTTTAAAGATAATGGACAAGCAGGAGGCTCTTTTATCGATCTAGTTATTTATTTCCGTTATTATGTCTATTATGTATTAATATTTTGTATCAACATGTGTATAGACAGGGTATATAACTGCATAATTTGATAGTTGTAGTGTTTCTGTGTAATTCTAATAACTCCATGTAAGGAGTAATCTTTTGTGCTATATTATTTTTTATTATATATAACCATTTCGTTGTAAGGTTTTTCTACTCTATCATGTTCTATTCTTTTATTTTACCTCACGACAACTTGTCTTTCGGACACTTGGACAACAACATATGAATATGGTGGATGTATTAAGTGTCATTTCTAGGGGTCAAAAAGGTAGGTCGTCACAGTTGGTATTAGAGCTTAGGTTGAGCGAACATCTAGGCTTTGGGTGGGGTAAACTCATTAGAGATAGGGTAAGTGACACCCTAGAATGAGTTTGAGCATATACATATATAAGAGCATGTACTTGTTATTTTTATAAAATGGTTTTTATATTGTATTGATTGATCTGTTGAGTGGTTTATGGGTACCGATCAACACAAGTAGCTACCGTTATTTATAAGGAACTCTAAAGCACTTAAATAAGGAAAATCGATATAGTATTGTTTTAAATTAGGTTAATGAAATAATTTTACCTAGATTATGTTTTTTATATAAAAGAAATTTTTTCAAAAAGTTGTTATAGTTATTTAGGATATGCTTGTTGTTAGAGAATGATGATATTTGATCATTATCATTTATTTTTAATTAGTTAGGCTAAGATAGTTTTTGAGCATTTATTATTTTAGTTAAATTAAATATAAACACCTTGTGAATTCAGGTTCATATTTTGACTTTAAGGGGTTCGATGATAATGTTGAGGCAAAAATTTAAATTTGATTGTAATAAAGATTGGTTATTATAACCTAAACTAAGAATAAGCATTATGAACTTTTTTTATAAAAAATATGGAATTATATAAGTATGATTTATTATAGCGATTATGAGTGATTTAAGGTTCAAACTGAAAATTCAAGAACTGAAAATTCGGTGTTTTGAAAAAAAATTCAAAGTTTTGTTAAAAACAATAATGGTATTATTTTTAAAGAATTTACAAATGGAATTATTTTGGAATTATGTTAAAAGAGGTAAAAAGCACTAATTTCGCTTTAATCGTCGGAAAATAATTTCGATGATGACTGCAGCATCATTGTGTTCATTTTCGAGTTTTTTAGTAGGGAAATGCTACCGTAATAATTTGCTATATGATTGTTTTGTTAAAGCAGATTTTGATTATATCCCAAAAGCATGAGTTGATTTGAAAAAAAATGAAATATGAAAATTATTATTTTAAATGATTTTTAGAAAAAATAATAATAAATAGAATTACTAGAAATTTTTTACAAGTTTGAATATGTTTGAAATAGAATTTGGAGTAAGAAGTGTGTGTGTGTGTTTGTACTATTTTATAAAGTGGATTTTAAAATAGAAGAAGAATTTTGGACTCTTTGAAAAGAAAGACGAGTAGGAGGCTCCTTTTATCTATCTAGTTATTTATTTCTGCTGTTATGTCTATTATGTAGATATATTTTGTATCAATATGTGTAAAGGCAGAGTGTATAACTGTCTAGTCTGATAGTCGTAGTATTTTTGTGTAACTCCGATAACTCCATGTAAGGAGTAATCATTTGTATTATATAAATTTTTATTATATATAACCATTCTGTTGTGGGGTTTTTCAATTCTGCCCTGTTCTGTCCTTTTATTTTACCCCATTATAACTTGCCTTTGGATGCTTGAGCGATGATACATGAATATAGTGGATGTATTAAGTGTCGTCCTTAGGGATCAGAAAGGTGGGTCGTCACATTTTGTAACTCAGTTAACCTTTAAACCACATTCCTTCTTATATTTAAACTCCTCCACATCTTTGCAAAAGGATTTGAAAACAAAAGTCAAATCTAAGAAACCATTTCAAACTTCTTTAGGAAACAAAATAGCAAGTAATAAAAAGTAAGCATGGGATTTCAAAATACTCTTGCGTCTCTTGATTTACTCCAGAAATTTCATCAGTTTCAGTGAAATTGAAGCAAAAGAAAATTTTGGAAGAAAAAACTACTGCAAACTCTAGTCACATTAGGGTTTGATGGGGCATATTGGAGAATAATGAAGAGTGGTATGAAGTATTCTTAGGATATAACAACTGAAACTTATTCTTTGCCATTGATTCAGATCCAAGGGCTCTTTCCTTTCATTCAGAAGCGGGTCTGGGCCGAATCTCTCAAGCCCATCACTCACTTATTGCGTTTATATAAATTGCAAATCATGTACAATGAATTGTTATAATCATCATGTACAATTCTCTATATTTTTGATCAAGCAATAAAGATCAGAATTATTTCTTTCAAATTCTCTGCAAATTCTAGTATTTTCCCATATGTATCATATAAGTGCCAGTTGATCTCCAGGTTCGTTCAATAAATGCCTTAATTCAAAAGTATGGAAGATTTAGTCCAACATGCTACAACATTACAGTGTTCTCCCATACTGTTGCATCTGTAAAAGCCGATTCTAGGATGTAGACATATATTTCAAAGTATCATTTCTCTCGTCTTTTCTTCTAATTACACTGATGTTTGGTGGTGATGTCGTCTTTCCAGGTGAGAAACTTTCTTACCTTACCACATCCACATATGATTTAGATGAGTTTGTCCTCTACTTATTTTTATCTAGCAAATGATTTTCTTCCTCCTTTGGCAAGCAGTTATTCTCCATTTCCCTACCGTCTTTCACAGTTATAGCAGTTTTATTTGATGAAAAGCATATGGGGAAGTTTTGTTAGAATAGTGAACGCTACATTAAAGCTATGGAGCGACCAAAAGCTTAAAAAGGTGAAATAAACACATTGTAAAGTGAAGGGGAAGTTTTTTGCTGGTGAGGGAAAGTTTCAGAATTCAAAGAGTGAGAACTTATGGCAAGAGGATGTCGAAGCATAGATGGTACTGGTCGAGGAGTTGTTACCATGGGAACCGGGGAGAATGCTGTGAGTATAATTGGATGATACAACTATAAGCAACTGGGTCATTTGGTAATTGGTGCGCCAGTAGATTTGTTGGATGTTTTAATTACAGAAAGGGTGGACACAGGGCCAACAATTGCGTCGAACCAAAAGCGAGGTAGCGTATGCGATAGAAGCTGCAACACCAACAAAAATAAATAATTAAATTAAAAAAGGTAAAATCAATTTTTTTTTACTTTAAGAGCAATATAGTAAATTTCTACCGGAACTGGAATTAGGATGCGGGACCTATTCCATTATGAATGGAATGTCATTTATAATCAGAAAACGTATAACTTATTAAATTTAGTTTAATGAGCTAGAAATTAGAAGTCAAACCCAATGGTATTTTTATGATATATTAATTTCGAGATTTTAGCCTAAATTTGAGTTTTTTTGAACTGGGTTAACTTTATTAGTGCACTTTTGACCCAACAATAGATCGACCCAAATCTTCTGCTTAAAACTCACTACAACACAAAATTTTGCTTTAATTAACTCGTATAGAACATTCACTTAGTTTTCTTTTTTAAGATCCATCCACTTTGAACTTCTCCTTTCTTTTTCCATTATGGTAGCTGAAAATTGTAGCTTGTACTTGGGTTTCTCTGCTTCCAGCTTTAGACCCACTACTGCAGTTAGGACTTCTCCTTGTCCCCGGTTCTTGATAAGTAGCTTCCTATCAATTCCCTTAGAAACAATTTGCATTCGATTGTTTCTAGTTGATTGTCTTCATTTTTGTTCTTTCCTTGGAACAGCCTCTTATTTCATTCCTTCCACACGCTTCATATAATAATTGTCAAAGAACATTTCGATACACTTTAGCTTTCAAGTTTTCAGTTTTCCTCATGCTTATTAGGTGGATTAATATTTATTGTAAGTTGTAGCTTGTGTTTGCAAAATTTGCATTTCCCCTCAAAATTCTCTAAAAAAATATATTTGAAAAATAGGTGCACGTGATTTTCTTCAAGTTTGCTACACAAAATGCGTATGTTTTCCACAATAGCACCCCGCTTTGATATTTGTCTTTCGTGGGTAATCTTTCCATCAATGATTCTTAAGTTGTTAAAGCCGTTTTTGGGCTATTAAACGTTGGGGAAAATCCTTCAGATGATTAGTCTAAGAGAATAAAAAACCCAACACAGCAGAAAACAACTGGATCATGATTGTAGTGAGACGATACAAACAGAGATAAACATTAGAACAGACAGTCACAGATCTATGCAATGCAAAAAAAAAATAACACCAGTATTTATGGTGGTTCCAGTACCGCAAGGCAATGCACATCCACTTGGGGAGAAGAGATTTTATTAATCATTGAAAGATTAGAGTTACAAGATTGATTCACTTTTTGGAGGCTATACATAAGAAGAATTTACAATACAGATAAAATTCTGCAGAGTTTCAACTCTCTAGGATGGCTTTGAAATTGGCTGAAATTAGCTCTCAATTTCGGTTGTCATTGTTGTCTAGAAGCTCCATTATTTATGTAGTGAAAGTGAAGATATGAGGAGGGTTAGCCGCTATATAACAGCCCTGAGATTTGGTTTGACATCCATCTGGTTCGGCACGCATTTGATTCGACAGAGACATACAAAGCTGGTTCGGCAATTCACAATTCTTTTAGACCAGCATGCTCCAAATTACCAAACGAAATATTTTGTTTGGCAAATTTTTCTTCACCGCTTCAAATTGAAGCACCTCCGAATGAACTCACCACTAAACGAAGAATCTCGTTTGGTCCTCCTCCATCGCTCGGCAATTTTTCCACCGCTCAAAACTTCATGCCCTATATCCCTAGCCAATTTTTCGGACGAAATCATCTCTTCAATTTCTTAGTCTCATTTCTTTTTCTTCCTCTATCGCTCCTAGGGTTTCGGCTTCTTCAAGCTTTGCGAGCTTCTCCAATGGTTTCTCAAATTCAAGTATCATTTCTAACAATCTTCGCCTTGATACTGAATTCCATACAAGCCTTCCAACTCCATCTACCCATTCATGCTCCAAGCAATGGATACTTATCCAATGAGCTTCGGTAATGCCATCACCCATTACACTCTGTCAACGAACTCCAGCAAGGCCACTGCCCATCATCACAGTGTTTGAAGTATCCAGTCCATGTAGAACCTATCAATCTCCACCATGAAAACAAACGTCTTCATGAACCATATCAACTCCCCCCCTCCCCCCGGCACCCTATGGCTCCTAGCACTTCATTTAGCTAATCAAGTCTGAGCAATGCTCGAACTTAGCAACATGCAATGACTTGGTAAACATGTTGCTGCATTCTCCTTTGTGTGAACTTTCTGAAGATGAACTAGCTTCTCTTCACTCATCAAGACAAGAAACGATTCTCTCACCTCAACATGCTTCGTCCTCAAGCTGAATGCCAAATTTTTAGCTAAGTAAATTGCACTTTGACCATCACATTATAGATCCACGCCTACATATATGAAGCCCAAATCACACAATACTTGCCTTAAATAAAGTACCTCCTTAGCTACTTCAACCGCAGCTATGAGCTCTACCTCTATAGTAGACAAAGCCACAATAGTCTACAACCTCGCTCTCCAATTGATCGTTGGCCCCCCAATGATGAACACATATATGGAGGTTGACCTCTTTCTATCTCTATCACCGGCATAGTCGGAATTGAAAAATCCAACCAAGCTGAAATCTCTTCCTCTACCGCTAAAGACAAGTCCATGGTTTGGAGTTCCTCTAAGGTATCCGAAGATACACGCCACTGCTTCCCAATTCATCTTTCCAGTATTCGCCATGAACCTACTCACCAATCCAAGCGCCTATGCAATGTTAGGCATAGTGTAGACCATGTCATACATCAAGCTACCAATTGCACTTGCATATGGAACCTTCATCCTATAAGTCTCATCCTTTTTCGAGATCGGAGAGCCTTTATTAGAAAGCAGTATGTGCAAAGACATGTGTGTGCTAATTGCCTTTGCCTCTTCCATGCTAAACCGAGCAAGCACCTTTCGAATGTACCCCTTTTAAGTGAGGCTCAAAAGTCCTAGCTTTCTATTTCTTTGGATTTTTGTACCCAAAATTTTCTTTGCTTCTCCAAGTACTTTCATTTCAAATTCCACTTTTAGCTTTAGCTTCAAACTAACGATTTTAGCCTTATCCTCAGAAGCAATCAACATATCATCCATATATGTAACGACCCGCCTTTCATACCACAGAAAGACGCATCATTAAGAAGAAAGAGATAGAAAAGAGAAAAGATAGAAAAGAAAGAACCAAATAACATCAGGATCTCACAACGAAATGAATAAATTATACTAATCAAATAAAATATTACATAGTATCATATACATCAGAGTTATACAGCTCCAACAACTCAAACTAGACAGTTATAACACATGTCCGATATTACAACTCAAGTACAACACACAGATACAGATACAAACTCTAACACAACCGAACACAATACATGAATCTACACGCTGAAGCCACCTGCCCCATATCTCCTCCAGAACTCGTCACAGCAAACCTGAATCCCTCGACTACTCATACATAATATGAGTACCCAAGAGTTTAATAGAACAGAAAATAAACACTTGGGTCAGACATGGGTCTGGTGTAAATAAACGGTTTATAATTTCTTAACTTTGAAAATCCTTCGAAAACAAAGGTATCACGTAAGACTTTCCACAAATAAACATGGGTAAGTTTTTACCTTACGCTAACCAAGACATTTGGTAGGAAATCCAGTGATATTATAATAGGGTCTAGGGTTTTCAAAATAAAATACAGAAATAACTGGAATGCTTACATCTCAAGTTCCAACATAGTTGAGCACAATCAAAACCGTACAGGCACTTATTGGAGTTTGGATTCCATACAATGGCAGGGCTACTGGGGTACCGCCCGTCACAGTACATGGCCTAGATCACCGTACCGAGGATCACTCCCAATCCCCTGCAGCACAAAGCCGGAACCATCCCTTACTGGACAGTCCCGAACAAGACAACCCCGACAGTTGTCATGATCAACCGCCCACATAGCCGAAATAAAAAGGGACCTCTAGACAGGGGTAAATCTCATCCTACTTGGGCATGACCCACTTAGCCTTGCTGCACCTCCCCTGTTTTAGCTATTCCCGGTTTATGAGGCTTGAGGCTACGATTACCTTTATAGAACACATCAATCCTAGAATGCTCATCGTCCACTTGATGAAGTTCTGAAAGCATTCAATCCATACAAGTTCGTTTCGGGTTCGAACGAAACCGAATGTACTACCCCCGTTAAACTCGTATTGGAATCACCCTCAGAGTTAACGACAATAGCCCTTGCACTCTGAATCTTCATCTCGAACCTGAAAGTACTACCCCCGTTAAACTCGTATTGGAATCACCCTCAGAGTATTAACGACAGTAGTCCTTACACCTCGAGTCTTCACTCTTCAGTTGAGATTCATGACCTAACGTTTAATTTGGATCGATGTGGTTTTCGAAATTCCAAATTTGGAAACCCAATCCTGGTCTCATCGAATCCAAACGCCATCTTAATGTCCAAGTGATTTAAGTTTAACAAATTAGTTCAATTTAAAACATTGAATTCACACAGCATCATTCATAGATAAACATCACACATTCATCATTGATATATTAAATATCATATCACAGAATATCACAATATATCAACCAATAGATATCAACTAATTCAGATATTCCACAAACAATCGTACATAAACAGGCATCATTAACTCCTTTATAATTAATTTAATCATCTTAAATTAAATTAGTTACTTGAGAATTAACAACTAATCCTGCCTAAACAGTCATTAATTGATTACAATTAATGAATCAATCACTCCTTAATCATAATCCAATTAATCTTCAATTATAGATTAATTATCCTTTAATCATATTCTTAATTAATCACCTAGATTAATTATTCTTTAATTACACTATGTAATTAGCCTTTAAATTAATGTCACAAATTAATTTATCTTTATTCATTAATTAATCTTAATTAATTTCTAATTAATTAATTAACAATAATTAATTACATAAATCCTTAATCAATTACATTAATTAATTATTATTTCTTTCTCACTTCATTGCCTAATCATCTTATAAATAATCACATTTATTAATTAATTAACAATTAATTATTCATTAATTACATTAATTGATGACCCTCTAATTACTTTATTAATCAATTTTCTCAAAATTACATTTAATAAATAATTATAAACTTAATTACATTTATTAATCAAACCTGATTAATCACAATCAGTAATTACCTTCCTTGATTACTTCACCAATTAAACCAACACCTTGATTAATTTCATTAATTAATCCTTTAATTACACCGAGTAATTATCCCTTAATTACTTCCCTTAAGTAATTATCCTTTAATTACCATTCATCAAGTAATTTCCTTAATTAATTACATTCAGTAATTATTCATTAATTACTTCACTAAGTAATTACACCTATTTAATTACATTAAGTAATTATACTTAATCCCATTATTAAGTAATTCTTTTTAATTAATTAAACTTAATTAATTAACTAAAACAATCCACAACAACTTAATTAATTACACTGAGTAATTAATTTCTTTAATTACTTCATTAAGTAATTATTCTTAATAATCCTTCTTAATTATTAAGTAATTTACTTCTTCATTACTTATTATCTAATTATTTCTTAATAAATTAAGCTTGATTAATTAATTTTTAATTAAGTAATTAATTACACTTAATTAATTACATTAACTGGTTTACCTTAATTTAATTACCCATACTAATCATTTAAGTTAATTAAGTAATTTACTTTAATTATTTTTATAAATAAAACTTGATTAAGTTAAACCATATATTTCATTTACTCTTATCAATCATTTTAAAATTAAAATTTTAAATTCAAAAGCTTGTATTTGGTTTATACCAAATCATCATCTTTTAATTTATCTAAGTTAAATACCTTACTTTAATCACATTTAAATCACTTCAATAACAATTTTATTTGAAAACATTATCATATAATTTAACAAAGCAATATTTATAACCAAACTATTTTTAAAAAAAAAATTTAAATTTTAAAACTAAATTTCTTTTTATGTCAACATTCATTCTTTATAAAACTAATTAAACACTAGTTCAAAATTCAATTTGCTTTCAAATTTTGGAAATTCATTTTATATAGTACAAAATCCGGATAATAAATAAACTTTGGAAACAAACTATTTTTAAAACAACAATTGACTTTAAATTTCTATACCCTTAAAAATTTAACCTGCTTAAACTCCAAGTTTTAATTTAAACTTTCAAACATCTTTAAACTGTTTTAAACTTTGTTTTAAAAATTTAGTTTGCATTAAATTTCAGAAATTCAATTTGCAGCTAAATACAGATAGGAACAAATCCTTGAACCAACTACTCGAGACAAAACAAACCCCATCTCCTCAAACACTCCAAGTCGCACACCCAAAAACGCGACAATCCTTCCTACTAACTTCGAGTAGCACGCAAGGAAGACACGAAGAATCACCCAGACCTTCTTCTTCACCAACCAACCCAGATGCACAACATCCACCTCGTGCACGTGCATGCTGGAATTTATCGACAGCGACTATCGTCGGAATGCTCCACAAGTCCACAACGACCTCGACGACCCCCACTGCCACCTCAAACGACAAATCTTCCATTGATTCGAAAAAAGAGCAACAACACCCAACATGAAAAATAAGCTCGAACTACAAAAATAGCAAACGCCGATGATCTAGATGACCGGAGACCACGGCTTCACTTCTAGAGCAGCTTTGCACTTCGACAACTCTATCCCCCACCATGCGCTCGAACTCGAAACATTGACGACGACGAAACTGCACTCGATTCCGATCCAAACAAAAACAGGTACAAAACCCTACTTCGCCCCTTCACGGCCACCACGGTCATCAGATAAACCTTTCACCATTTTTCCTGCATCATGAGGCACCATGACCACCTCTATGCAGAAACTCACCATCCCCTTCGACGCTGATCACCAGTAAACGACCCAAAAACCCAATTCGAGCAAATCTCAATTTCTCTTCAAACACCAATTTAAAAATTACAAACTTCATCTTAAAATTCATGATTTTGAACATCAATTCGGTTATATAATTCAAAATTCAAATTATTGAGATGATTTTCATTCAATTTTGATTTTTCACTGTAAATCTAGAATATACAGTTTATTTGTTCAATATAAATATTTAAATTTATTTTTAAACACAAGATTACTTTATTATGTTCAAATTCCTTTCAATGATCAATGATTATTATTGATTAACTTGGGAGATAGGAAATTTTTATAAAACTGGAACATGAATAAGAACAGGGTTTTAAAACTTTCATGTCTACAGGCATTCAAACTGCTAAATAAATATGCATTCAGTCTTCAAATCAAACATGCAAACATTGATATTATGTTTACTATAACATTCATTTCACAGGACAAACATATGAAGGATTTAAAACTGTTTTTAAAAGGTGTTTACTCACCAGAGATTTAGAAGCAGAGAACACAAAATTACTTAGTTTTCCTAGACTTGAATTTGCTTTGCATCTTTCTGTTTGAATTGAATTTGCTAAAATCTTGCTTGTTGAATCTTCATATTGAATTGCATGTTTCCAGATTGAAATTTTGGATCTGATTTTGTGCAGTAGCTTCAGATTTTGATTACAAATTTTGAATTTGTTTTTGATTTAAGTTGGAATGATCTTTGGGTTTTTTTTTTAGTTGAAGAAAATTAAAGAAGTTTCTAGCTGAAGAAAATATACTGACCTTTTCTTTTAAACCTTAATTAAAGAAACAAAAAATTTCTTTTAAACAAAGACTTGCCATTTGTTATCATGAATTGTCCAAAAGCTTACAAGTGTGTTTACTCAATCTTTAGTAAATGACAAAAGTAAATCCTTATTTTAAATTCATTTATTATGTTGCAAATGCAAATTTTATCTTTTCAATGTAATTACTTATTTACAAATGATTTAAATCTTAATTAAATACTATCCTAAATACTTATGTTTAATATAACTATGAAATGTATTTATCTCTTCATGTTTTATTTATTTATATTTTAAAAATCCATTTCCTAAGGATAAGTTTAAAAGAAAGAACACAAACATTTATTTATATTTTATTTAGAAAGTTTAAAGTTAAGTTATTATAACTAACATTGATATTATATATAAATATTAAATTTATTTTCAAAAACCAATTTAAAAGAAAAACAAATTAAGCTTTTATAATAATGTACTATTTTCAAGCTATTATACTTTTAACAAATATAAATTTTCCTTTAAGTGTTTTATAAATAAAAAAATTAATTTTAAATAGCTTTTGAAAAGTATTTTATTAAATCAAATCAAAAAATTTCCAAATCACCATGTATACATATGTATATTATAAATTTGAAAACACATTTTCTGTTTAAGTTTAGTCCATTATTTTTCTATTTACAATATATATACAAATATATATACACATTATAAATAGAACATTTTAAATATTAACTTCATAAATTATTTGAATTTTAAAACAGAACTCCAAATCACAATATATAAACATATATATTATAATTCGAAAATATTTTTATTAAATTTAAGTTGAAACCAATTTCCTATTTACAATGTATACATATATACATTACAAACAGAATATTTTTTATTAACTTAGAAAGATTAATTATTATTAATTATATATATATATATATATATATTATCTTTTGAAAAGAATAAACATTCCAAATTAAATTATTATTATTGAGTTTTTGAAAAGATAACATTTGTTAAATTAGATTAATTATTAATTTTGAAAATATAACATTTGGTTAAATTAGATTATTGAATCAATATTACATATTTTAAAATGCTCGGTTGATGAGGCTTGAGGCTACGATTACCTTTATAGAACATATCTATCTTAGAATGCCCATCGTCCACCTGACGATGTTCTGAAAGCATTCAATCCATACAAGTTCATTCCACGTTCGAACGACACCGAAGGCACTATCTCGCTACACTCGTTTTGGAATCACCCTCAGAGTTAACGACAATAGCCCTTGCACTCTGAATCTTTATCTCGAACCTGAAAGTACCCCCGTTAAACTCATATTGGAATCACCCTCAGAGTATTAACGACAATAGTCCTTACACCTAGAGTCTTCACTCTTCACTCTTCACTTAAGATTCATGACCTAACATTTAATTTGGATCGATGTGATTTCGGAATTCCAAATTTGGAAACCCGATCCCGGTCTCATCAAATCCAAACGCCATCTTAATTTCCAAGTGATTTAAGTTTAACAAATTAATTCTATTTAAAACATTGCATTCACACAGCATCATTTACAGATAAACATCACATATTCATCACTGATATATTAAATATCATATCACAGAATATCACAATATATCATCCAATAGATACAAACCAATCCAGATATTCCACAAACAATCATACATAAAAAGGCATCATTAACTCCTTTATAGTTAATTTAATCATCTTAAATTAAATTAATTACTTGAGAATTAACAACTAATCTTGCTCAAACAATCATTCATTAATTACAATTAATGAATCAATCACTCCTTAATAATAATCCAATTAATCTTTAATTATAGATTAATTATCCTTTAATCATATTCTTAATTAATCACCTAGATTAATTATTCTTTAATTACACTATGTAATTAGCCTTTAAATCAATTTCACAAATTAATTTATCTTTAATCATTAATTAATCTTAATTAATTTCTAATTAATTAATTAACAATAATTAATTTCATAAATTCTTAATTAATTACATTAATTAATTATTATTACTTTCTCACTTCATTGCCTAATTATCTTATAATTAATCATATTTATTAATTAATTGACAATTAATTATTCATTAATTACATTAATTAATGACCCTTTAATTACCTTATTAATCAGTTTTCTCAAAATTACATTTAATAAATAATTATAAACTTAATTACAATTATTAATCAAACCTGATTAATCACAATCAGTAATTAACTTCCTTAATTACTTCACCAATTAAACCAACACCTTGATTAATTTCATTAATTCATCCTTTAATTACACTGAGTAATTATCCCTTAATTACTTCCCTTAAGTAATTATCCTTTAACTACTATTCATCAAGTAATTTCCTTAATTAATTACATTCAGTAATTATTCATTAATTACTTCACTAAGTAATTACACCTCTTTAATTACATTAAGTAATTATACTTAATTACATTATCAAGTAATTCTTTTTAATTAATTAAACTTAATTAATTACACTGAGTAATTAATTTCTTTAATTACTTCATTAAGTAATTATTCTTAATAATTCTTCTTAATTATTAAGTAATTAACTTCTTAATTACTTATTATCTAATTATTTCTTAATGAATTAAACTTGATTAATTAATTTTTAATTAAGTAATTAATTACACTTAATTAATTACATTAACTGGTTTACCTTGATTTAATTACCCACATTAATCATTTAGTTAATTAAGTAATTTACTTTAATTACCTTTATAAATAAAACTTGATTAAGTTAAACCATATATTTCATTTACTCTTATCAATCATTTTAAAATTAAATTTTTAAATTCAAAAGCTTGTATTTGGTTTATACCACATCATCATCTTTTAATTTATCTAAGTTAAATACCTTACTTTAATCACATTTAAATCACTTCAATAACAATTTTATTTGAAAACATTATTGTATAATTTAACAAAGCAATATCTATAACCAAACTATTTTAAAAACAAAAATTTAAATTTTAAAATCCAAATTTTAAAACTAAAATTCTTTTTAAGTCAACATTATTCTTTATAAAACTAATTAAACACTAGTTCAAAATTCAATTTGCTTCCGAATTTTGGAAATTCATTTTATATAGTACAAAATCCGGATAATAAATAAACTTTGGAAACAAACTATTTTTAAAACAACAATTGACTTTAAATTTCTATACCCTTAAAACTTTAACCTGCTTAAACTCCAAGTTTTAATTTAAACTTTCAAACATCTTTAAACTGTTTTAAACTTTGTTTTAAAAATTTAGTTTACATTAAATTTCAAAAATTCAATTTGCAGCTAAAAACAGATGGGAACAAATCCTGGAACCAACTACGCGAGACAAAAACAAACCCCATCTCCTCAAACACTCCAAGCCGCACAACCAAAAACGCGACAATCCTTCCTACTAACTTTGAGTAGCACGCGAGGAGGACACGAAGAATCACCAAGACCTTCTTCTTCACCAACTAACCCAGATGCACAGCATCCACCTCGTGCACGTGCACGCTGGAATTTGTCGACGGGGACCATCGCCGGAATGCTCCACAAGTCCACAACGACCTCGACGACCCCTACGGCCACCTCAAACGGCAAATCTTCCATTGATTCGAAAAAAGAGCAACAGCACCCAACAGGAAAAATAAGATCGAACTACAAAAATGGCAAACGTCGATGATCTAGATGATCGGAGACCACGGCTTCACCTCCAGAGCAGCTTTGCACTTCGACAACGTGATCCCCCACCATGCGCTCGAACTCGAAACATTGACAACGACGAAACTGCACTCGATTCCGATCCAAACAAAAACAGGTACAAAACCCTACTTCGCCCCTTTACGGCCACCACGGTCCTCAGATAAACCTTTCACCATTTTTACTGCATCGCCAGGCACCATGACCACCTCCATGCAGAAACTCACCATCCCCTTCGACGCTGATCATCAGTAAACGAACCGAAAACCCAAATTCGAGCAAATCTCAATTTCTCTTCAACACCAATTTAAAAATTACAAACTTCATCTTAAAATTCATGATTTTGAACATCAATTCAGGTTATATAATTCGAAATTCAAATTATTGAGATTGATTTTCATTCAATTTTTATTTTTCACTGTAAATCTAAAATTTACAGTTTATTTGTTCAATATAAATATTTAAATTTATTTTTAAACAAAAGATTAGTTCATTATGTTCAAATTCCTTTCAATGATCAATGTTTATTATTGATTAACTTGGGAGATAGGAAATTTTTATAAAACTGGAACATGAATAAGAACAGAGTTTTAAAACTTTCATGTCTATAGGCATTCAAACTGCTAAATAAATATGCATTCAGTCTTTAAATCAAACATGCAAACATTAATATTATGTTTACTACAACATTCATTTCACAGGACAAACATATGAAGGATTTAAAACTGTTTTTAAAAGGTGTTTACTCACCAGAATTTTAGAAGCAGAGAACACATAATCATTTAGTTTTCCTGGACTTTGAATTTGCTTTGCATTTTTTTGTTTGAATTGAATTTCCTAAAGTCTTGCTTGTTGAATCTTCATATTGAATTGCATGTTTCCAGGTTGAAATTTTGGATCTGAGTTTGTGAAGTAGCTTCAGTTTTGATTACAAATTTTGAATTTGTTTTTTATTTCAGTTTGAATGATCTTTGGGTTTTTTTTTAGTTGAAGAAAATTAAAGAAGTTTCTAGCTGAAGAAAATATACTGACCTTTTCTTTTAAATGTTAATTAAAAATAACAAAAATTTTCTTTTAAACAAAGACATGCCACTTGTTATCATGAATTGTCCAAAAGCTTACAAGTGTGTTTACTCAATCTTTAGTAAATGACAAATGTAAATCCTTATTTTAAATTCATTTATTATGTTACAAATGTAAATTTTATCTTTTTAATGTAATTACTTATTTACAAAATGATTTAAATCTTAATTAAATACTATCCTAAAT
The DNA here is from genome assembly GCA_030765085.1 of Allium cepa. Classification (NCBI taxonomy): domain Eukaryota; kingdom Viridiplantae; phylum Streptophyta; class Magnoliopsida; order Asparagales; family Amaryllidaceae; genus Allium; species Allium cepa. Next base: position 213,701,910 of record CM060938.1, read on the forward strand.
ACTTATGTTTAATATAACTATGAAATGTATTTATCTCTTCATGTTTTGTTTATTTATATTTTAAAAATCCATTTCCTAAGGATAAGTTTAAAAGAAATAACATAAACATTTATTTAAATTTTATATAGAAAGTTTAAACTTAAGTTATTATAACTAACATTGATATTATATATAAAAACTAAATTTATTTTCAAAAACCAATTTAAAAGAAAAACAAATTAAGCTTTTATAATAATGTACTATTTTCAAGATATTATACTTTTAACAAAAATAAATTTTCCTTTAAGTGTTTTATAAATAAAAAAATTAATTTTAAATAGCTTTTGAAAAGTATTTTATTAAATCAAATCAAAAAATTTCCAAGTCACCATGTATACATATGTATATTATAAATTTGAAAACACATTTTCTGTTTAAGTTTAGTCCATTATTTTTCTATTTACAATATATATACAAATATATATATATACACATTATAAATAGAACATTTTAAATATTAACTTCATAAATTATTTGAATTTTAAAACAGAACTCCAAATCACAATATATAAACATATATATTATAATTTGAAAATATTTTTATTAAATTTAAATTGAAACCAATTTCCTATTTACAATGTATACATATATACATTACAAACAGAATATTTTTTTATTAACTTAGAAATATTAATTATTATTAATTATATATATATATATATTATTATCTTTTGAAAAGAATAAACATTCCAAATTAAATTATTATTATTGAGTTTTTGAAAAGATAACATTTGTTAAATTATATTAATTATTAATTTTGAAAATATAACATTTGGTTAAATTAGATTATTAAATCAATATTACATATTTTAAAATAAATTATAAATGGAAATTATTAAATAAGTATTGCCCAAAATTCCGGGACATCACATTCCTCCCCCCTTAAAAAATTTCGTCCCCGAAATGAAAAGAAAGACAATTTAATAATCCCATATAGATTTTAATTTTAAAATAGCAATAAATGCTATCAACCAATACTAGAAACCATAACATCCAATTCAAACAATCAATTTTAACTATCCAGAAAAAGTTCTGGACAAAATTTCCTAGAGTTTCTCCGGTACAAACACCGGGTTACTCGCTCTACAGAATCCATACTAGCTGCTTTACTCAGATCTAGAACTCCTATATATCCAGATCCACAATCTAAACAGGACACCGGATCACAGACAAGTCCGATTCAACTTCCAAATCTCCATGGTTTGCTGGTTCTAAACCAGTGACGGATCAAACACGTACTCCCTCAGAGATACGTGAAATACCTTACGAATCCCAGCCATCCGAACTGGCAATTCAATCTTGTAGATCAAACACTTATCCTTAAGAGAATACAGAAAGATTCCAATATACTTTTGAGCCAGCTTCCCATCTTATCCAATCTTATTGCTCATATGGTCGGAGAAAACTTATCCAAAATTAAACCTCCGACTTCAAATTTCGAATTCCTTCGTTTCTTGACCACAACTTCAGCCGATCCTGGGCTGCCCTCAATCTTCTTGACAATCAAAACTTCACCGATGCTTCATTGATCAAATCCAGATCAAGAATGAGATGATCTCCTGATTCTACTCAACAAGATGGTTCTCCCAAAATCCATCGAAATCCAAAACACTAATCTACTATACAAGCATCAAAAGACTTCAAACTAGCTTCTCCTACTCGGAAAACAGAACAGATGCTCTCGACAACTAAGCCTTCACATCCCGAAAGAACTTCCTGAAGAAATCCTTAAATCCAAGAAAAACACAAATCCTTTGATGAATCCGAGGCTGATTCTATTCTGGAATAGCTGCCACCATGCCTCCTTGCACAACTCTGATCCGGAGAAGATGAGAATGCTTTTGATGAACACAAGCACAAATTTGATTAATTCATCCAGAAACATTGTCTTTCAAATTCCATAAAAGCTTAGTGACCTATCCGATTTGGTCACAAATACTACAACAAAAATCTAGTCTAAAAACTAGATCCAATCAATCCTGATTGCTCACAAAATCCTCTCTCTTGGAGCCTTCTCCCTACTAGGTTAAACCACCTGAGAATCCAAGAACCAAATCAAAACAGAACTCCATCTTTCGATGCGGACAAACTCCTTTGACTTCCTCGAAGATATTCGGAAAGTCCCAAACCACTTCGATAGCTCCAAAATCTTTAGAGATGTCTCAAACTAAAGCAAAGATTACTAAGAGAACTTCCGAACTGTCGCAAGTCACATTTGCGATACTACTCAATTCAGATTCCAAAGAAACAATTCTCACTAACATAACAGAACCGCTTAAGCCCTTCAAAAGAAGAAACTGATGGTCCACCTCAACAACAAATATCTTACCCAGCCGAGCTTCCAGAAGAAGTAGACACGCCTTCACCATTTGCCCGGCTAACTGACAGAAGAATCTCAAAGACTTCTGAACCATCGAAGAAACGGACCACACAACTGCTTTCGAACTCTACCTCGACGATACTGCTGAGCTAAGAGATCTTCCTGGCAGCACACTCAACACCTCTGAGCTGCCATTGCTACCAAAGACTTCCTATCCAAGAGCTCCTTGAATCCTAAATCTTTATCAACCAACTCCACAAAAAGAGTCTTCAAGATGAGTAGAAATCTCTCAAGAAACTCGGGCTTCAGAACAAGCACAAACACCTAGCTGAACTGAGTCTTCCATTCCAATACAGATAAGACTCCTTCCTATGGTTGCTAAAATACCAGTACTTGCTTCAGCACTTCCAACTGATCCAAACTCTAGAAAATCCGCTCGCACGAGCACAATCCAATCTTATACTCGAAAGATAAACTTTGAACCTTTAAAAGGTTTCCTTCAGAGATCGATGAAATCCATACACCAAGCTGCCAAACTTACTCAAGATGCCCAAAATTGCCCTGGCAGATACTCTTCCAACCTCAAATACTCAGACTTCTTCCATTGATAGTCGTGTTATACACACCACTATCTCTCCTACTTCTAGAACTTATGTAGGCAAACCCGAACAGGTAACCCAACAAAATAGGTAGGAATATATATATATATATATATATATATATTCAAAATTACAAATACGCTCTCTCAAGAAAGAAACCACTCCAGAGCCTAGGTATTCGCTCAGCCTAGCACTCTGATACCATAATGTAACGACCCGCCTTTCATACCACAGAAAGACGCATCATTAAGAAGAAAGAAATAGATAGAAAAGAGAAAAGATAGAAAAGAAAGAACCAAACAACATCAGAATCTCACAGCGGAACGAATAAATTATAGTAATCAAATAAAATATTACATAGTATCATATAAATCAGAGTTATACAGCTCCAACAACTCAAACTAGACAGTTATAACACCTGTCTAGATATTACAACTCAAGTACAATACACATATACAGATACAAACTCTAACACAGCAGAACACTATACATATATCTACACGCTGAAGCCACCTGCTCCATATCTCCCCCAGAACTCGTCAAAGCAAACCTAAATCCCTCGACTACTCTTACATAATATGAGTACCCAAGAGATTAATAAAACAGAAAATAAACACTTGGGTCAGACATGGGTCTGGTGTGAATAAATGGTTTACAATTGCTTAACTTTGAAAATCCTTTGAAAACAAAGGTATCACATAAGACTCCCCAAAAATAAACATGGGTAAGTTTTTCCTTACGCTAACCCAAACATTTGGTAGGAAATCCAGTTATATTAATAGGGTCTAGGGTTTTTAAAATAAAATACAGAAATAGCTGGAATGCTTACATCTCACGTTCCAACATAGTTGGGCACAATCAAAGCCATGCAGACACTTATTGGAGTTTGGATTCCATACAATGGCAGGGCTACTGGGGTACCGCCCATCACAGTACGTGGCCTAGGTCACCGTACCGAGGATCACTTCCAATCCTCTGCAACACAAAGTCGGAACCATCCCTTACTGGACAGTCCCGAACAAGACAACCCCGGCAGTTGTCATGATCAACCGCCCACACAGCCGAAATAAAAAGGGACCTCTAGACAGGGGTAAATCTCGTCCTACTTGGACATGACCCACTTAGCCTTGCTACACCTCCCCTGTTTTAGCCATTTCCGGCTGATGAGGCTTGAGGCTACGACTACCTTTATAGAACACATCTATCTTAGAATGCTCATCGTCCACCTGACTATGTTCTGAAAGCATTCAATCCATACAAGTTCGTTTCGGGTTCGAACGAAACCGAAGGCACTATCTCACTACACTCGTTTTGTAATCACCCTTAGAGTTAACGACAATAGCCCTTGCACTCTGAATCTTCATCTCGAACCTGAAAGTACTACCCCCGTTGAACTCGTATTGGAATCACCCTCAGAGTATTAACGACAATAGTCCTTACACCTCGAGTCTTCACTCTTCAGTTGAGATTCATGACCTAACGTTTAATTTGGATCGATGTGGTTTCGGAATTCCAAATTTGGAAACCCGATCCCGGTCTCATCGAATCCAAACGCCCATCTTAATGTCCAAGTGATTTAAGTTTAACAAATTAATTCAAATTAAAACATTGAATTCACACAGCATCATTCACAGATAAACATCACACATTCATCATTAATATATTAAATATCATATCACAGAATATCACAATATATCAACCAATCCAGATATTCCACAAACAATCGTACATAAACAGGCATCATTAACTCGTTTATAATTAATTTAATCATCTTAAATTAAATTAATTACTTGAGAATTAACAACTAATCCTGCTTAAACAATCATTAATTAATTGCAATTAATGAATCAATCACTCCTTAATCATAATCCAATTAATCTTCAATTATAGATTAATGATCCTTTAATCATATTCTAAATTAATCACCTAGATTAATTATTCTTTAATTACACTATGTAATTAGCCTTCAAATTAATTTCACAAATTAATTTATCTTTAATTATTAATTAGTCTTAATTAATTTCTAATTAATTAACAATAATTAATTGCATAAATCCTTAATTAATTACATTAATCAATTATTATTTCTTTCTCACCATATTGCCTAATTATCTTATAATTAATCACATTTATTAATTAATTAACAATTAATTATTCATTAATTACATTAATTAATGACCCTCTAATTACTTTATTAATTAGTTTTCTCAAAATTACATTTAATAAATAATTATAAACTTAATTACATTTATTAATCAAACCTGATTAATCACAATCAGTAATTAACTTCCTTAATTACTTCACCAATTAAACCAATACCTTGATTAATTTCATTAATTAATTCTTTAATTACACTGAAATTATCCCGTAATTACTTCCCTTAAGTAATTATCCTTTAATTACTATTCATCAAGTAATTTCCTTAATTAATTACATTCAGTAATTATTCATTAATTACTTCACTAAGTAATTAAACCTTTTTAATTACATTAAGTAATTATGCTTAATCCCATTATTAAGTAATTCTTTTTAATTAATTAAACTTAATTAATTAACTAAAATAATCCACAATAACTTAATTAATTACACTGAGTAATTAATTTCTTTAATTACTTCATTAAGTAATTATTCTTAATAATTCTTCTTAATTATTAAGTAATTAACTTCTTAATTACTTATTATCTAATTATTTCTTAATAAATTACACTTGATTAATTAATTTTTAATTAAGTAATTAATTACATTAACTGGTTTACCTTGATTTAATTACCCGCATTAACCATTTAAGTTAATTAAGTAATTTACTTTATAAATAAAACTTGATTAAGTTAAACCGTATATTTCATTTACTCTTATCAATCATTTTAAAATTAAAATTTTAAATTCAAAAGCTTGTATTTGGTTTATACCACATCATCATCTTTTAATTTATCTAAGTTAAATACCTTACTTTAATCACATTTAAATCACTTCAATAACAACTTTATTTGAAAACAATATTATATAATTTAACAAAGCAATATTTATAACCAAACTATTTTAAAAACAAAAATTTAAATTTTAAAAATCCAAATTTTAAAGCTAAAATTCTTTTTAAGTCAACATTCATTCTTTATAAAACTAATTAAACATTAGTTCAAAATTCAATTTGCTTTCAAATTTTGGAAATTCATTTTATATAGTACAAAATCTGGATAATAAATAAACTTTGGAAACAAACTATTTTTAAAACAACAATTAACTTTATATTTCTATACCCTTAAAAATTTAACCAGCCTAAACTCCAAGTTTTAATTTAAACTTTCAAACATCTTTAAACTGTTTTAAACTTTGTTCTAAAAATTTAGTTTGCATTAAATTTCAGAAATTCAATTTGCAGCTAAAAACACACAGGAACAAATCCTGGAACCAACTACTCGAGACAAAACAACCCCATCTCCTCAAATACTCCAAGTCGCACACCCAAAAATGCGACAATCCTTCTTACTAACTTCGAGTAGCACGCGAGGAAGACACGAAGAATCACCCAGACCTTCTTCTTCACCAACCAACCCAGATGCACAACATCCACCTCGTGCACGTGTACGCTGGAATTTGTCGACGGTGACCATCGCCGGAATGCTCCACAAGTCCACAACGACCTCGACGACCCCTACGGCCACCTCAAGCGGCAAATCTTCCATTGATTCGAAAAAAGAGCAACAGCACCCAACGGGAAAAATAAGCTTGAACTAAAAAAATGGCAAACGCCGATGATCTAGATGACCGGAGACCACGACTTCACTTCCAGAGCAGCTTTGCACTTCGACAACGCGATCCCCCACCATGCGCTTGAACTCGAAACATTGACGACGATGAAACTGCACTCGATTCCGATCCAAACAAAAACAGGTACAAAACCCTACTTCGCCCCTTCACGGCCACCAAGGTCATCAGATAAACCTTTCACCATTTTTCCTGCGTCACCAGGCACCATGACAACCTCCATGCAGAAACTCACCATCCCCTTCGACGTTGATCATCAGTAAACGACCCAAAAACCCAAATTCGAGCAAATCTCAATTTCTCTTCAAACACCAATTTAAACATTACAAACTTCATCTTAAAATTCATGATATTGAACATCAATTCAGGTTATATAATTCGAAATTCAAATTATTGAGATTGATTTTCATTCAATTTTGATTTTTCACTGTAAATCTAAAATTTACAGTCTATTTGTTCAATATAAATATTTAAATTTATTTTTAAACACAAGATTACTTAATTATGTTCAAATTCCTTTCAATGATCAATGATTATTATTGATTAACATGGGAGATAGGAAATTTTTATAAAACTGGAACATAAATAAGAACAGAGTTTTAAAACTTTCATGTCTACAAGCATTCAAACTGCTAAATAAATATGCCTTTAGTCTTCAAATCAAACATGCAAACATTGATATTATGTTTACTATAACATTCATTTCACGGGACAAACATATGAAGGATTTAAAACTATTTTTAAAAGGTGTTTACTCACTAGAGTTTTAGAAGCAGAGAATACAGAATTACTTAGTTTTCCTGGACTTTGAATTTGATTTGCATCTTTCTGTTTGAATTGAATTTGCTAAAATCTTGCTTGTTGAATCTTCATATTGAATTGCATGTTTCCAGGTTGAAATTTTGGATCTGAGTTTGTGAAGTAGCATCAGACTTTTATTACAAATTTTGAATTTTTTTTTATTTAAGTTTGAATGATCTTTGGGTTTTTTTTAGTTGAAGAAAATTAAAGAAGTTTCCAGCTGAAGAAAATATACTGACCTTTTCTTTTAAACCTTAATTAAAAAAAACATAAATTTTCTTTTAAACAAAGACTTGCCACTTGTTATCATGAATTGTCCAAAAGCTTACAAGTGTGTTTACTCAATCTTTAGTAAATGACAAATGTAAATCCTTATTTTAAATTCATTTATTATGTTACAAATGTAAATTTTATCTTTTTAATGTAATTACTTATTTACGAATGATTTAAATCCTAATTAAATGCTATCCTAAATACTTTGTTTAATATAATTATGAAATGTATTTATCTCTTCGTGTTTTATTTATTTATATTTTAAAAATCCATTTCCTAAGGATAAGTTTAAAAGAAAGAAAATAGACATTTATTTAAATTTTATTTAGAAAGTTTAAACTTAAGTTATTATAACTAACATTGATATTATATATAAAAACTAAATTTATTTTCAAAAACCAATTTAAAAGAAAAACAAATTAAGCTTTTATAATAATGTACTATTTTCAAGCTATTATACTTTTAACAAAAATAAATTTTCCTTTAAGTGTTTTATAAATAAAAAAATTAATTTTAAATAGCTTTTGAAAAGTATTATTTTAAATTTAATCAAAAATTTTCCAAATCACCATGTATACACTTGTATATTATAAATTTGAAAACACATTTTCTGTTTAAGTTTAGTCCATTATTTTTCTATTTACAATATATATACAAATATATATACATATACATTATAAATAGAACATTTTAAATATTAACTTCAGAAATTATTTGAATTTTAAAACAGAACTCCAAATCACAATATATAAACATATATATTATAATTTGAAAATATTTTTATTAAATTTAAAGTGAAACCAATTTCTTATTTACAATGTATACATATATACATTACAAATAGAATATTCTTTTATTCACTTATAAATATTAATTATTATTAATTATATATATTATTATCTTTAGAAAAGAATAAACATTCCAAATTAAATTATTATTATCGAGTTTTTGAAAAGATAACATTTGTTAAATTAGATTAGTTATTAGTTTTAAAAATATAACATTTGGTTAAATTAGATTATTAAATCAATATTACATATTTTAAAATAAATTATAAATGGAAATTATTAAATAAGTATTGCTCAAAATTCCGGGACATCACAATATACAAGAGTAGGTACACTCATCTACCATTATTTAAATGCTTGAAATACACACAAGCATCTTTGATGCTACGATCAAAACCAAGTGAGAGCATAAAGAGCCATACCTCTTGTACAATTGTCTAGACGACTGCTTAAGTCCATACAATGAATTCTTCAATTTGCAAACCCAATTTTCTTTCCCATTTAGAACAAATCCTTATGACTGCTTCATGTAGATGGTCTTATCTAAGTCTCCATGCAAGAAAGCCGTTTTCACGTCCAGCCACTCCAGCTCTGAGTCATAAGCTGCGACGATAGCGAGCAAAATGCGGATGGACATATACCTTGCTACTGGAGAGAATATCTCATCATACTTGTAACATTCCTGTTTTTAAATCAAATTCAAATTGGTAATTAATTTAATTTTTGAAATCAAATTGTGAATTAATTTGATATTTTCCAAATTTAAATAGATATTTGTTTGTTATTAGTTAAAATGTGTATAAATACGATTTAAAATAGAATTTATAATTGAAGATTCAGAGAATAAATATTTTGAATAGTATATTAATTATAAACTTAATTGAGGATTAATTTGAAAATGTAGCAATATATATATATAAGATTTTAAATAAATGACTTATTTCGGAAATCTAAATAGATTATAATCTGGAATTTGAATTTGAAATTCAAAAACATATATGTTGAAAATAAAGATTTGGAAAATAAATAAAGTATGATTGGGATGAAATTTATACTTATAAAAAGATATATGTTTACTCATTTATAAATATAAATTGATTGTATATCAATTTTTGAATTTGAAATTTAAAAATAAACCTTTTGAATAAAATATTGGATTTGAAAAACTCTATATTTTAAAATTAATTTGCTTTCTAATATTATAATGTATATATGGGTATATGTGTATATATTGATTTGGAATTAATAGTAAATGTTTATTGATAAATTGATTTTTAAAGTCATTTTCCTAAAGGTTATATAAATAGTTATAAAAGTATATAACATTTAAAACACATTTAAAAGTATAATAAATTAAGTTAAAATAGTATTGATTATAAAGATTAGAAAATTTTCATTTAAATTTTTAGTTTGTAAATGTATAAAAGTATAAATAAGAAAAACATAATATATACATTTATGAAATATTAATAAGTGAAAGGGTTAAAATATAATTTATAAATAAAATAAGGAAAAGAATTTAGACATAAAACTTCTTCCATTTTACAAGTGTAGATTAAGGGAAAATATAAACTAACAAGTGCGAATATAAAACAACAAGTGGCAAAATAAAAAATATATTAGAGAAAGAAAGAAAAAAAATCTCTTCATTTACTTTCTCTTTATCAAAACTGAAAAACCAAAAGAACAAAAGCGAAAAGCAAACCAAGTAAACAAGCTTTAGTCCGAATTACAATTCCAGATCATCTCCAAGTTTAAAACCTAAAAACATCAAGCAAGACAGAAATCAAAAGTCTGAAAAAAAATTCAAAGCAAATCAGCGGGGTAATTCAAACAGCTTCAACCTGAAAGCAAACTGAGATTATAAATCCAAATCAAAGATCAGAAAACAACCAAGCAAACCTGGAAACACTTCCAGTTTCAAAAGCTTTCAAAGGTCTCAAAACTGAATCAAGCATGCAAATTTGAATTCAATCTTATCAAGCAAAGTAAAGCTTTCGACAAACAACAGTTAAGCTAAAGCAATTTCAGAAACAAATCAAGCTTCAAGTGATTCAAAGATTAGACAGAAGTAAAATGCAGATTTAAATTAATTCCAGAATTTCAAAATACAGGCTCTTTTCTCTGTTTCCATTTCTCAGGTGAGCAGACCCCACTTAAATTTGATTTTGTGTTTTAATATCTGGGTTTGCATTTGAAAAGGTGTTTGTTTAGTTATTGAAACTTATCTGCATGTCTGTGAATGACTGGATATATATGTTTGAATATATTCATCTCTCTGTTGTTCTGCAGATACAAGAAATTCTTACAAAATTTATATCTCGAAGTACAAACAGATCTGGTGATAATCTTCAAATGAAATATAATGGGATAATTAAGTTCTCAGTTTTAAAAACAATTTCAAGTGTTCAAGTTGAATGTTTATTTCAAAAATAGAAAATTACAGTAATTTTCAGAACTTAAGTCCTAATTTTAATATCTAGATTTCGATTTTTTATCATAATTATGAATTCATACTTTAAATTCATGATTTTTGATAAACATTTTAGAATTTTTAAGTAAGATTTCACGGAGAACTCTCGAGTTGAACTGAAATCATATTTCTGTTAATATCTGATGGTCGACGTTGATGCACTGGTTGAGGTTGATGATGAAGGTAGTGGAGGGGTTAGCGAGGCTGGAAAAAATACTAGATGAATTTATCATCGGTCGAGGTGGCGGCGCGATGGATTTGTAGGGTTAGAGGGCATAATTTTGTTAATGTCATTCTCGAATTAATTTCATCGTCGATCGATCATCGAGGGTGATCGCGATAGGGGATATGGCTCGTCGAAGTTGTGAAGTAACTTCGGGTAGGACGGCAGGCGATCCAGTGACCGGAGTTTGGTGTGGCGTGTTGATTTTGACAATGAAGTCTGGTTCCAGTTGAGTGCTGTTATGCTCAATTTTGAATCACGGCTGTATCGTGGGCTCTGGGTGATCATGGTGGTTGAGAGGGCAGTCGTTGACGTGTGGGAGGCGACAACATCGATCGTCATTGCTCAGACGACCTGTACATGTGCATGTGCACGATTGTGGCAGGCCCTGGTCGATGATTTTGGGAGGAAGAACTTGTTGGTCGGGTCAAGCTCATTTTTAATGCGCGTGAGTCTCGAAGCAGAAAGGAGGAGGCTCGTGTGTCTCGTGTCTTAACTCGGGAATTTTGAATGTTGTCTCGAGTCATATTTTGTTTAAGTAAATAGTTTTCGAAACTGAAAGAAAAAAGGTGTTTTAGGTTTTGAATCAAAGAACTTGTGTTTTTAAATGTTTCTAAGTTTAAAGCCAAGTAAAACAAAGTTTTAGAGTTAAGAAAATAATTAGTTTGCAAAGATTTAATGTTGAACAAATTTTCTAATATAGTTAACAGATTTTAAATGATTGTCTTGATTCAATCTGAAAGTTAATATAGAAGTGATTAAGTTTTATTTAATCATATGATCACTATTTATAAATTAATTCAATAATGAAGTTAAAGAGTTAATCAAAAGAAATGTTTTTGAATCATTAATTGTCTTAAATTTTAATTAATTACAAAGATGGTTAACTAAAGATTTTTAATGATAAGTTAGTGATTAATGAAAAGATAATTACTTATGGGTGTTTGGATAATTAAGGATAATCAATTTTATGATTAAGGTTAACTAATTACATAATTAAGGTTAATTAAATATTGATTAAAATTAATTAATTAATTAAAGTTGATTAAGTGATTATGGATAATCACTTATTGTAATTAATTAAGAATAATTAATTAAAGGTAATTAATTAAGGGTATTTAATTATTTAAAGACAAGTGCTTAATAAAAGTAATTGAGGATAATTAATTAATTAATGAAAGTGATTAAGGATAAATCACTTATTATCATTTTATTAATTTAATTAAGGGTTAATCAATTTTGTAATTAACTTAAGGTTAATTAATTATTTTAATTAATTAGGGATAATTAATTAAATGGTAATTAATTAAGGGTTAATTAATTTATTAATTAATTAAGGGAAATTAATTAAGGGAAATTAATTAAAGGATAATTAAATAATTAAAGGTTAATTATATAACAATTAAAGGTTGATTAATTTAATTAACAAATGATTAAAGGATAATTAATCAAATGATTTGAAATTAATTAATGTTAATTAACCATGATTGATGACTTAGCTGATTTAAATTAAATAAATAATTAATTTAGCTTACTTATGGATGTTTGAATTCTATAGATTGTTGAACTATTTGATATTATCTTTTGTTCCGCTATGTTGTTGTACTTAATGCATTATAAGCTCCAGCACGAGTCAGATTTCAACGACTGAATTTGCGGCATTCGAGTACAAGGGAAGTACGGTCGTCGATTTTCGAACGCTGAAATTTGGGTCGTGACATTTTGGTGTCAGAGCTAAAGGTTGAAACTTTAGCTATTGGAGTATAACACAGTAGGTAACTCATTAGAGATGGGGTGAAGTATACCCTAGAATGAGTATATCCCTAAGATATCCGTCCGAGTGCCTCAGCAAATTCTCTTACTATCCATTGATAGTAAGTATGAGTGCAAGAAGAAGATGAGATAGGGGACAGGGGAGTACCACTACAAATGGTCAATACCCTGTAACAACAGCGGAAACAATTTTCTATCAATCTCTTTGATCATCCTTCTTTGATGGCTTCGTGGAAACTACAGAAGGAGCCTTGGTCTGACGGTGGCCCTACGAATCGTGTAGATAAGTTCATATCTCGTATTCTCGTTATCGTCTTTTCATTTTAAACTTTAATGAATTTGAAATTTTAAATTAAAATTAATTTGTAAACAAGAATATAAAGCTGAATTGGGTTGTATCGATTTCGATTAAAACCAAATTTGAAATATTATTGTAATTTCTTGTGAGAGTCAAAGTCCGAAGATGGACAAGCTAGTGTATACTTTGGGATATTTCAACCTGGATTGAATATCCATTATTGTTCTGTTGGGACCAGATGTATTCTATGAATAGTTAGTTGCCCTTCGGACTAGCCAATGTCCTTGCACATCTCATAGATTCGGTGACCCGAGTATTTCGTGTAGTATCGAATGAGTTTGTTCTCATATTTTTGATATTCTGATTTGGTAAGCCAAATGCAGAATAACTATTCAGTTTGATCTGGTGAACCATTCCTTTATGTGTCTATCTGTTCTTTGTTGTCTCCCTCGCAAATTTCGGGGATGAAATTTTCTTAAGAGGGAGAATATGTGACATTCCTATTTTTAAATCAAATTCAAATTTGGTAATTAATTTAATTTTTGAAATTAAATTGTGAATTAATTTGGTATTTTCCAAATTTAAATAGATATTTGTTTGTTATTAGTAAAAATGTATATAAATATGATTTAAAATAGAATTTCTAATTGAAGATTCAGAGAATAAATATTTTGAATGGTATATTAATTATAAACTTAATTGAGGATTAATTTGAAAATGTAGGAATAAATAAATAAATAAATAAATATATATAAAAGATTTTAAATAAGGACTTGATTTGGAAATCTAAATAGATTATAATTTGGAATTTGAATTTGAAATTCAAAAACATATATGTTGAAAATAAAGATTTGGAAAATAAATAAAGTATGATAGGATGAAATTTATACTTATAAAAAGATATTTGTTTGCTCATTTATAAATATAAATTGATTGCATATCAATTTTTGAATTTGAAATTTAAAAATAAACCTTTTGAATAATATATTGGATTTGAAAAATCCATATTTTAAAATTAATTTGCTTTCTAATATTATAATGTATATATAGGCATATGTATATATATTGATTTAGAATTCAATAGTAAATGTTTATTGATAAATTGATTTTTAAAATCATTTTCCTAAAGGTTATATAAATAGTTATAAAAGAATATAACATTTAAAACACGTTTAAAAGTATAATAAATTAAGTTAAAATAGTATTGGTTATAAAGATTAGAAAATTTTCTTTTAAAATTTTAGTTTGCAAATGTATAAAAGTATAAATAAGAAAAACATAATATATACATTTGTGAAATATTAATAAGTGAAAAGGTTAAAATATAATTTATAAATAAAATAAAGAAAAGGATTTAGACACAAAAATGCTTCCATTTTACAAGTGTAGATTAAAGGAAAATATAAAATAACAAGTGTTAAAATAAAACAACAAGTGGAAAAATAAAAATATATTAGAGAAAGAACGAAAAAAAATTTCTTCGTCTACTTTCTCTTCATCAAAGCTGAAAATCCAAAAGAACAAAAGCAAAAAGAAAATCGAGTAAACAAGCTTTAGTCCAAATTATAATTCCATATCATCTCCAAATTTAAAGCCTAAAAACATTCAAGCAAGACAGAAATCAAAAGTCTGGAAAAAAAAATTCAAAGCAAACCAGTGAAGTGGCTCAAACAGCTTCAACCTGAAAGCAAACTGAGATTATAAATCCAAATCAAAGATCAGAAAACAACCAAGCAAACCTGGAAACACTTCCAGTTTCAAAAGCTTTCAGAAGTCTCAAACCTGAATCAAGCATGCAAATTTGAATTCAACCTTATTAAGCAAAGTAAAGCTTTCGACAAACAACAATTAAGCTAAAGCAATTCTAGAAACAAGTCAAGCTTCAACTAATTCAAAGATTAGGCAGAAGTAAAATGCAGATTCAAATTAATTCCAAAATTTCAAAGTACAGGCTCTTTTCTCTATTTCCATTTCTCAGGTGAGCAGACCCCACTTAAATTTGTTTTTGTGTTTTACTATCTGGATTTGCATTTGAAAAGGTGTTTGTTTAGTTATTGAAACATATCTGCATGTCTGTGAATGACTGGATATATATGTCTGAATATATTCATCTCTCTGTTGTTCCTCAGATACAAGAAATTCATATAAAATTTATATCTCGAAGTATAAATAGATCTAGGTGATAATCTTCGAATGAAATAGGATGGGATAATCAAGTTCTCAGTTTTAAAAACAATTTCAAGTGTTCAAGTTGAATGTTTATTTTAAAAATAGAAAATGACGGTAATGTTCAAAACTTAAGTCCAAATTCTAATATCTGGATTTCGATTTTTAATCATAGTAATGAATTCATACTTCATATTAATGATTTTTGATACACATTTTTGAATTTTTAAGTAAGATTTCACGGGGAACTCACGAGTTGAACAGAAATCGTATTTCTGTTAATATCCGATGGTCGATGTTGATGCACTGGTCGAGGTTGATGATGATGGTAGTGGAGGGGTTAGCGAGGATGGAAAAAATACTAGACGAATTTATCATCGGTCGAGGTGGCGGCGCGATGGATTTGTAGGGTTTAAGGGCATAATTTTGTCATTGTCATTTTAAAATTAATTTCATCGTCGATCGATCATCGGGGGTGATCGCGATAGGGGATATGGCTTGTTAAAGTTGTGAAGTAACTTCGGGTAGGATGACAGGCGATCCAGTGGCCAGAGTTGGGTGTGGCGTGGTGATTTTGACAACGTAGTCTGGTTCCAGTTGAGTCCTGTTATGCTCAATTTCGGATCACGGCTGTATCGTGGGTTTTGGGTGATCATGGTGGTTAAGAGGGTAGTCATTGACGTGTGGGAGGCGACAGCATCGATCGTCGTTGCTCAGACGACTTGTACATGTGCACGTGCACGATTGTGGCAGGCGCTGGTCGATGATTTTGGGAGGAAGAACTTGTTGCTCGTGTCAAACTCATTTTTAATGTGCATGAGTCTCGAAGCCAAAAGGAGGCTCGTGTGTCTCGTGTCTTGTCTCGAGCCATATTTTGTTTAAGTAAACAGTTTTCAAAACTGAAAGAAAAAAAGGTTTTTCAGATTTTGAATCAAAGAACTTGTGTTTTTAAATGTTTCTACGTTTAAAGCAAAGTAAAACAAAGTTTTAGAGTTATGAAAATAATTAGTCTGCAAAGATTTAATGTTGAACAAGTTTTAAAATATATTTAAAGTTAATAGGTTTTAAATGATTGTCTTGATTCAATCTTAAAGTTAATAAAGAAGTGATTAAGTTTTATTTAATTATATGATCACTATTTATAAATTAATTCGTAAAATTATTTTCAAATCAATAATGAAGTTAAAGAGTTAATCAAAAGAAAGGTTTTTGAATCATTAATTGACTTAAATTTTGTGTTAACGATAATTAATTACAAAGACGGTTAATTAAAGATTTTTAATGATAAGTTAGTGATTAATGAAAAGATAATTACCTATGGGTGTTTGAATAATTAAGGATAATCAATTTCATGATTATGGTTAATTAATTACATAATTAAGGTCAATTAAGTATTGATTAAAAATTAATTAATTAATTAAAGTTGATTAAGTGATTCAGGTTAATCACTCATTCTAATTAATTGAGAATAATTAATTAAAGGTAATTAATTAAGGGTATTTAATTATTTAAAGACAAGTGCTTAATAAAAGTAATTGAGGATTATTAATTAATTAATGAAAGTGATTAAGGATAAATCACTTATTATGATTTTATTGATTTAATTATGGGTTAATCAATTTTGTAATTAACTTAAGATTAATTAATTATTTTAATTAATTATGGGTTAATTAATTAATTAATTAAGGGAAATTAATTAAAGGATAATTAAATTATTAAAGGTTAATTATTTAATAATTAAAGGTTGATTAATTTAATTAATAAATGATTAAAGGACAATTAATCAAATGATTTGAAGTTAATTAATGTTAATTAACCATGATTGTTGACTTAGCTGATTTAAATTAATTAGATAATTAATTGAGCTTACTTATGGATGTTTGAATTCTATTGATTGTCGAACTATTTGATATTATCTTTTATTCCACTATGTTATTGTACTTAATGTGTTATAAGCTGCGGCACGAGTCAGATTTCAATGATTGAGTCTACGGCATTCGAGTACAAGTGAAGTACGGATGTTGATTTTCAAACTCTAAAATTTGGGTCGTGACAATACTCCAATCCCTTTCTTTCTGAAAACCCTTTAGCAACTAGTCTATCCTTGTATCTCCCATCATCCTTCACCTTGAATACCCGTTTGCAACCTATGGCTCGGCGCCCTTGAGGAGGTGGTACTAAATCCCAAGTCTTGTTCTTCTTCAACGACTCTAACTCCTCTTCAATAGCGCACATCCACTTCGAACTTTCACATGACTTCAAAGCTTCATCAAGGTCAAGCGACTCCTCATGAACCATATGTAGGGAATTGTCAAACTGATCACAAAGGCTAAGATTCACAAGCTACCAATCACCATACCTTTCGGGCGGCCTAATAGTCCTACAATTGACCCGGGTAGGTACTGCTTTGCCTAAATTTCTTTCAGCTCCACCTTGAATTGAACTTCCTCTAGATTCATGCACATCACTAGCACTACTAGAAGGCACCTGTGAACTATCTTGTGATGTTTCATCAACCGTGTTTTCCTCGACATCATCAACAATAACTCTACTCTTTAGCTGGAACACGGGAACTTCTCTCATCTTCTTAGGCCTTTCAGAATCTTCTGATGTGGTTGGTAGCGTCTCTTTCAGATTGTACATAACAAACTCATTAAATGTAACATGTCTGGAATGAACAATCTTCCGATCAATAGGGTTCCAAATTCGATACCCTTTGATGCCATCAGTGTATCTCATTGGTATGTCCTTGTATGCTCTAACCTCTAACTTATCATCACTTGTATGGTGAACATACACAGGACAACCAAAAAATTAGAAGTAACCAAGATACACTTCTTTACCTCTCCACTTCTCCTCTAGAATCTTCTCATTTATGGCTGAGCATGGAATTCGATTTATGATATGCGCTGAATTGATAATGCCTCAGCCCAAAAGCCTCTAGAAAAGCCTGCCGTCAATCTCAAGCAATGAGCCTTCTCTAGTAGAGCCATGTTCATCCTTTTTTCAACCCAATTGGATTGTGGATCACCGGGTGTAGTGAAATGTTTTTGAATGCCATGATGTCTACAAAAGTCAAGGAACTCCTTAGAGACAAATTCATCGCCCTTATCAGATCTCAGCACCTTGAACCTAGAGCCAGATTGGTTCTGAACAAGTGCTTTCCAGTCTTTGAACTTCTCAAAACTCTCTAATTTGGCCTTCATCACACACCCATAATTTTCGAGAAAAGTCATCAATGAAAGAGATAAAATAATTTTCCCCTTCAAGAGAAGGAGTAGCAATCGGTCCCCACACATCTATATGCACGTACTCAAGTACCCGTCTCGATCTATGGAGTCCAACTCCAAAAGATACTTTAGTTTGCTTGCCTAATAGACACTCCAAGCAAAAGTCCATCTTGTCGAAGTTTTCTCCTTTAATCATCTTCCGTATCTGAAGTAACTCTAAGCCCTTCTCTGAAATATGACCCAACCTGAGATATCAAAGCTTTGTGGCATCCAATGCACGAGAACTATTGTGATTCCCCACCTCTATACTCACGCTAGCCAAGGACACTACGAATAATACTATCAACTAGCATAAAGAATAAGGCTGTTGAGGAGCGACCATTCGTGAAATTGCTTTGTGCGAGCACCGATATGTCAGATAGTATAACGTGCGTTTCATTTAAAGAGGAAATCTGACATACCGAAACAAACTCAAAGCTACAACACAGTGGCTATATGGTCTTCGGAAACAAATATAGAAGTAAGCATAACACAAATAAGTCATAGACGTTCATATTACAAAGGCGGAAACAGATATGAATATAACACATAGAAGTGTACATCAGAGTAGTGGTCATACAAGATCCACAATATCACAAAAGAATATATACAAGTGCTAGACAAAAGAATAAATATACTTTGAGGATTCTCTATCTCGAATGTATAAAACTACTAATCTAAAGTAGTTAGCCAAAAGTGTGATAATGTTCCCAGAAGAGGAGTCAAGTAGAAACACCTGTAACATCTCGGTCTGACCCGAGTATTATTTAATAAGAAAAAATAAACGGATCAGCCTAGCTATAAATATGAGATAAAAATGAGATAGAATAAGAGATATGACAAAAACGTATGATAACAACAATGTCATACTATGATAAGCATGCATTCGAAAATCAATCAGAGATTATTCAATATCATAAGAATCTTCTCATAGATCAAAAAGAAAACCATATTCTTTATTTTTATTCACCAAGTCACAAATATTGGCAAACATCTCAATGCCAATCGCAAAAGTTGTTGAAACACAACTTCACCAATGCATAAATATTGATAAACTCATTAATGTAAATTACTAAAATTGGTGAGGCACAAATTGTAGAAATCATCAGTTAGAAATCCAGAAATCACAAGAGGAGGAGGCCTATCACAAAAAGGGAGCATGAAAACTCGCCAACACGTGTATCACAAAATGGAACGCTATTCCATGGTTGTTAACCATTAATTTTTAGCCGAGGCTCCACAAACGGCCCGAAGACCATGGGTCGCTACCCCACCAATTTTGAGCCAAAGCTCCACAAAAACAGGGTTTGGTCTCCCTCGCAGACAAAAAGAAATCGCACATTGCTAGTCTAAACCACAAAATGATCATCATCGATCATCAAGAAGTGTCAATTACACTAAGCTAGTAAATAAATGAGTTTAGCTTCATGTCCCATAACCACTGGCTTAACTTAGATATTTACGAATAAATTGTAGATTCCCACTCACAAATTGTCATAAGAGTTTCAATCGAACAAGTCTAAAAATTAACCGACGAAGTAAACGCAAGCGTTTCGTACCACTTGTTTTACTAAGCCTTTTAATTATATTTCTCAACGAATGAAGTAAAGGTTTGTATATACTAATAGATTGGAAAATGGTCTTAAAAGCGAACTTTGTATCAAAACTAGAGTTGAAATCATCGTTGTGAACGGATTTGAATATTTACTACTAGTATTGAAACCTTTGCATTTTAAAGTGACAAGCCACAGAAATGATTGTATAAACAATCAATCACCAAAAATTCACATACGAAGATGTGAATTAAAGCCAATGAAATCGATACCAAACCCATCAAAATGGACATTTCCAAAAATCCAAAGAAAGAAGTCATCAAAGTTGATAATAGTGATAATAACTAGTCGGATCGACCAAAAATCGATTAACATTGGAGTTTTACTCAAAACTAGACAAATAGGCAGATATGCACACATCCAGACGTCTGGGGGTCAATCCAGACGTCTGGTTTTAGCTTTTGGAAATGTTCCAGAAAACCAACCAGACGTCTGGTTCGGCAAACCAGAGGTCTGAAACCATCCAGACGTCTGGATTTAAGAATCAAACGTCTGGGATTGGTTTCTGACCATTTTATTTTTTTCTGCCGTGTATAATTTTCTCCAGGAGGCAAAACCAGACGTCTGGCATTGGTATCCAGACGTCTGAATCCTGGTAAGGGCAACAATTTTCCGAGGCCATGATCGCCAAAACGATTTCGGGAGATATCAGCGAGCAACGATGACTAAGGATTTACGCCAAGCGACAACCCGGCATTATAGGCTCTTTGATGCATCCCAAACAACATATCCAATCATCCTTAGTACGATTTTCACAAAATTGGACTTCAAATCCAAAAATTAGTAAATCACCAAATCAATTCAAATCAAAAGCAAATGATCATGAATAGATGTTATAAATTCATACCTAACCACAAAGATAGATATAGACATAGATGTGAGATAAAAATCTCACATTTTACACAAAAACAAGGAAGAAGAAGCTTGAAAACAAAGAAGGGTCAACCACTCTTCAATCTCAACTCTAAAAGGCCCAATCTATGATTATAAGCAATATTTCTCAAATTAGGTTATAGGAAATTTCTGAAATTGGAGAGAGATTGAGATGGAGAAGAAGAAGGAGATGCTTACCTAAGCTTCTCTTTGAATTTGGAGCTAAAACTTGGATTTGCTAAAGAAAGCAGGGTTTAGGATTTTAATTTTCAATCTCCTCCACCATTTTTGCTAAAGCTTGAGTTGTGGGAAATATTATGAAGGAATGAAGAGGAGTGGAGTGGAGTTGGGTTGATATGTTAGGTTAATGGGTTGAAACCCAAACCCAAAACCCTAAGTGAAAAGTTCGAAATTTTAGCTAGCTCCAAACGTATCGATGTTTATACTCAAAAAGGTTGCAAACGCCGTTTTGAACTCAATGGAAGTGGTCTCGAGTCCTAGTTTGACAGTTTGCAAAAAGTAGCATTTCGGACTATAATCCGACTAACGATGCTATATTTAAATATACAATCGTAAAATATGCAGGTTGTTACAGACTCCCCTCCTTAAAGAAATTGCGTCCTCGCAATATTTAAGAAGAAGATAAAAAGTAACAACCATAAAAGCATATCAATCACAAAAGAAATTTGAAATAAGAAGTTCACCTTAAAGAGCACGAAAGAGTAAGTCCGGATGTGTTCGATCGATGAATTCACAAGATTCCCAAGAGCAATACTTAGGATTTGAGGACCATTGAGCTTTCACAAGAGGGACATCTTTATTTCGAAGGCGTTTTACTTCCGAAGCAATAATACGAATAGGATGTTGCTCATAAGTCAAGTTAGGAAAAACTTTAATTTCTTCCACAACATCGGGCTCAAGAATAAAATCAGAATCTCGAAGGCATTTCCGTAATTGAGAAACGTGAAACATGTCATGAATAGCAGAAAATTGAGCCGGTAATAAAAGCCGATAAGCCATGGAACCAATACGTTCGGTGATGGAAAATGGACCAATATATCGAGGTACTAATTTTCTCGATCGACTGAAACGCACAACACCCTGCATAGGGGAAACACGAATAAACACAAAATCTCCCACAGAAAATTCTAATTTCCTCCTTCGGTTATCGGCATAGGATTTTTGCCTACTTTGAGCTTCTTTCATCCTATGATGAATAAGGTCAATCTTTTCTGTGAAATCATGAATAAAATCTAGACCTAAAACCAGCTTCTTACCGGCCTCAAGCCAACAAGAAGGAGATCGGCATGGCCTTCCATAGAGTGCCTCGAAAGGTGCCATACCAATACTAGATTGGAAGCTATTATTATAGGAAAACTCAACAAGGGAGATATGATCTTTCCAACTTCCACCAAAATCAAGAACACATGTACGAAGAAGATCTTCAAGAGTTTGATTCACACGCTCGGTTTGTCCATCAGACTGAGGATGATAAGCGATGCTGAAATTAAGCTTCGTTTCCAAAGCTTTTTGAAGACTCTTCCAAAATCCACTAGTAAACAATGGATCACGATCGCTTACAATGGAAGTAAGGACTCCATGCAATTTAACAACTTCCTTAATAAAGAGATTGACCAAAAGAGGTACGGTCTGATTGGACCGAACGGGAATAAAACGGGCGAATTTTGTAAATTTATCAACTATCACCCATAGGCTATCATGGCCTGAACGAGAATGGGGAAGACCATCAATAAAATCCATGGTAATCTGATCCCACTTCCAAATTGGAATGTCCAAAGGTTGTAATAACCCACCGGGCCTTTGATGTTCATCCTTAACAAGTTGGCAAGTCATGCAATGCTTAACAAAGTTAGCAATATTGGATTTCATTCCGTCCCAATAATAAAGTCGCCTCATATCCGCATACATTATACTATTACCGGGGTGAATGGTAAATTTAGAACGATGAGAATCTTCTAAAATGTCTTTACGAAGATCACTAATATTTGGCACGATAAGTCTACCAAATTTTTGAATACCGCCACGAGCATCAATATCAAGGTCTTTCAAACCTTCAATATCAATTTTATCCCTAAAATTTTGGTAAGAAGAGCCAATTCGGGATCTAGCTTTTGAGCTTCAAGGATGTGGTCTAAAAGAAAGGGATGAGCCTCAAGGCTAAGAACAAGAGATGAACATAAACTGGATTCACGATCTCGAATCTCACAAGTGGATAAAGTCTCGAGATCGTTCCATTCGGATATCATCATGGAAATAACTGCTTGTTGCTTACGACTAAGGGAATCGGCAACACGATTTCCCTTTCCAGGAGTATAGAGAATATCGAGATCATAAGATGCAAGGAACTCGAGCCAACATTGTTGATGAAAATTAAGTTCCTTTTGAGAAAATAAATACTTCAAAGATTTATGATCGGTGTAGAGAACAAATTTTTCTCCAAAAGATAATGACACCAAATTCGAAGGGCGAAAACAATAGCCGCGAGTTCTAAATCATGAGTGGCATATCTAGTCTCGACAGGCTTCAATTTCCTAGAAACATAAGCAATAACACGTTCTCTTTGCATAAGAACGACACCCAATCCAACCCGACTAGCATCGGCATAAACAATAAAATCTTGGTTCCCTTCGGGAATCACAAGAATAGGTGCACCAGACAGGAGTTCTTTTAATTTCTGAAAAGAAGCTTCACATTTGTCCGACCAAATGTATTTAACTCCTTTCTTTGTCAGGCTAGTAAGAGGCACGACAATTTTAGAAAAGTCTTTTATGAATCGACGGTAATAACCCGCCAATCCAAGAAAACTTTGGATTTCCGTCAAACTCTTTGGTCTCTTCCAAACATGAGTCGCTTCAATCTTTGAAGGATCCACGGAAATTCGGGATTCAGAAATTATATGACTAAGAAATTTCACATGAGATTGCCAAAAGTGGCACTTAGAAAATTTTGCTTTCAATTGATTGCTCCTGAGAGTTTCCAACACAATCCGAAGATGCTTTTCATGCTCTTTCTCAGTTTTAGAATAAACAAGAATGTCATCTATAAAGATGAGAACAAATCGATCGAAGAAGTCTTTGAAAACTCGATTCATAAGGTCAACGAAATAAGCTGAAGCAGTCGTTAAACCAAACGGCATAACAAGCCATTCATAAGATCCATAACGTGTATGGAACAATGTCAAACGAATGCTATCCTCTGCAATACAAAGCCCATGAAAACTGGTTACTAAGTCTAAATCTGAAAAGACTCTAGCACCGCTAAGTTGATCGAATAGATCATCAATCCGAGGTAAAGGATATTTATTTTTAATGGTAATATCATTTAGCTTGTGGTAGTCAACGCAAATCCTAAGTGTACCATCAGATTTCTTTACAAAAATAGCCGAAGCTCCTTAAGGAGAGGAACTAGAACGAATAAATTGCTTCTCTTCCAATTCGGATAATTGTTTGCGCATCTCCTCATTTTCTTTATTGGACATACGATAAGGAGGACGAGTAATAGGTAAAGCTCTAGGAATTAGATTAATTCTGAGCTCAATGGCCCGCTTAGGGGGTAATCCTAAAACGGGCTCAAATATGTCGAGAAATTCACGAACAACATAAATGAGAGAAATGACGTCTTCCTCATCATCATCATCATCATCATGAGGATTTAGAAAATACGAAGATGCCACCAAACTGGAATTCGAATTTTTTGAGAACAATAGAAATCTACTTAACAGATCGAGGATGTCGAAGATGAATAGTCCGCTCAGGACTTAAGTTATGGGCTTCATAACGGTTAAGCCAATCCATTCCCAAAATCATTCTGAAGCCTAAGTAACGCATGATATGCAAATCGGCTCGGAACGAATAATCACATAAAATAATCTCGACATCATTACAAAGCAAACTGAGTGTTGCGGATCCACCAACCGGTTTCGCAATTCTCAAGGAAGTCATTAAAGCCATAACACTTAAAGAAAAAGTATCAAAAAGTTCTTTTGATATAAAAGAATGGGATGCACCCGTATAAAAAAGAACTCGAATAGGTTGATCACGAAACATAATAATACCATCAAGGATAGAATGAGAAATACCTTGACTACGAGAAGTGTTACTAGAGGCTTGCACCACATTTAGCTTTCCCTCCTTCTTGCTTTGAAGTTTGGTACATGCAGATATATAATGACCCAAACTTTTGCAATAGTGGCGGCAAGGGGCTTTGAACACTTATTTGCATAATGGTCCTTAGAACCACAATTGTAGCACTGGCCACCACTAAAGGTAGAAGTCTTTGCTATCTGTTTCCCTTTCTTATTGGGACAAGGACCCTTGAACTTATTAGGCCTCTTCTTGTTGTTATTGAAGTTCAGTTTGGCACACCAAACGTCAACATCACTCTCTTTATTTGCCTCTTGAAGCCGAAGAGCGATGTCAATAAGTTGATCAAAAGAAACTTCCAGTTTCAGAAGTAAAAGCTTTTGAGATTCTTATTCAAGCCATAGATGAACCTCTGATTTTTCTTCAATGGGGTATTTACATACTCGACCCCATATTTAGAGAGGGATTTAAAAGATGCAACATAATCTGCCACAGAAGATTCACCTTGAACAAGGTCAATAAAACGACGGGCCAAAGTCACTTTTTCAGCTTCCGGCACAAACTTTGATTCGAATCTTTCTTGGATTTGCTCCCAGGTAAGATCCGCTTCAATAATTTCAGAAATAAGAAGCTCATATCAATCTAATGCTCTTTCTTGGAGCATGCTAGAAGCCACTTGGACTCGATGAAGATCAATAAGATTCATACGAGAAAAGATGCGGTCGCATGTTCTAAGCCAAGCTTGGACCTCGATAACGCCCTTGGAACCGTTGAACGTCTTTCCATCCAAATTTGTATAATCACTGCACAGGCATGCAAATCCGGATTTTGGGTGAGTAGGCTCTGGAATGGGTCCGAAAGCTTGAGCATTCTTTACCAGATCAAGAAGCTGTTGGACGGACATAAATACTCCATCCTGAGGAGTAGCACTGGATTGACCGACGCTGGGATGGCCTGGTCTAACCATTTCTCTTCTTCAATAAAGAAAGAAGAATAAAAAGTTATTCTCAAAATGAATATCAAATAATCATGATTGATAAAACAAGGCATCATAAAGGAAATAAGATAGAACGGGTCCAATGACTCGAATAAATCCTAAGGCACGACTCCTAAGAAAGACTTAGGACAATGATCCTACATAGATTATTCTACATTGTTTTGAAGTTTGGCTCTGATACCATGCTGTGACGCCCTACCTCTATAGTCACGCTAGCCAAGGACACTACGAATAATGCCGTCAACTAGCACGAAGAATAAGGCTGTTGAGGAGCGACCAACCGTGAAATTGCTTTGTACGAACACCGATATGTCAGATAGTATAACATGCATTTCATTTAAAGAGGAAATCCGACATACCCAAAAAACTCAAAGTTGCTACACAGTGGCTTTATGGTCTTCGGAAACAAATATAGAAGTAAGCATAACACAAATCAGTCACAGACGTTCATATCACAAAGGCGAAAATAGATATGAATATAACACATAGAAGTGTACATCATAGTAGTGGTCATACAAGATCCACAATATCACAAAATAATATATACAAGTACTAGACAAAAGAATAAGTATACATCGAGGAGTCTCTATCTCGAATGTATAAAACGAAAATTACTAATCTAAAGTAGTTAGCCAAAAGTCAGATAATGTTTCCAGAAGACGAGTCAAGTAGAAACACCTATAACATCTCGGTCTGACCCGAGTATTAAATAAGAAAAAAATAAACGGATCAATCTAGCTATAAATATCAGATAAAAATGAGATAGAATAAGAGATATGAAAAAAACGTATGATAACAACAATGTCATACTATGATAAATATGCATTTGAAAATCAATCAGAGATTATTCAATATCACAAGAATCTTCTCATAGATAAAAAAGAAAACCATATTCTTTATTTTTATTCACCAAGTCACAAATATTGGCAAACATCTCAATGCCAATCGTAAAAGTTGTTGAAACACAAATTCACTAATGCACAAATATTGATAAACTCATCAATGTAAATCACTAAAATTGGTGAGACACAAATTGTAGAAATCATCAATTAGAAATCCAGAAATCACAAGAGGAGGAGGCCTATCACAAAAAGGGAGCATGAAAATTCGCCAACACGTGTATCACAAAATGGAACGCTATGCCATGGTTGCTAACCATTAATTTTAAGCCGAGGCTCCACAAACGGCCCGAAGACCATGGGTCGCTACCCCACTAATTTTAAGCCGAAGCTCCACAGAAACGCGGTTTAGTCTCCCTCGCAGACAAAGAGACATCGCACATTGCTAGTCTAAACCACAAAATGATCATTATCGATCATCAAAAAGTGTCAATTACACTAAGTTAGTAAATAAATAAGTTTAGCTTCATGTCCCATAACCACTGGCTTAACTTAAATATTTACGAACAACTTGTAGATTCCCACTCACAAATTGCCACAAGAGTTTCAATCGAACAAGTCCAAAAATTAACCGACGAAATAAACACAAGCGTTTTATACCACTTGTTTTACTAAGCCGTTTATTAGATTTCTCAACAAATGAAGTAAAGGTTTGTATATACTAATAGATTGGAAAACGATCTTAAAAGCGAACTTTGTATCAAAAGTAGAGTTGAAATCATCTTTGTGAACGGATTTGAATATTTACTACTAGTATTGAAACCTTTGCATTTTAAAGTGACAAGCCACAGAAATGATTGTATAAACAATCAATCACCAAAAATTCACATACGAAGACGTGAATTAAACCCAATGAAATCGATACTAAACCCATCAAAATGGATATTCCCAAAAATCCAAAGAAAGAAGTCATCAAAGTCGATAATAGTGACAACAACTAGTCAGATCGATCAAAAATTGATTAACATTGGAGTTTTACTCAAAATTAGGCAAATAGGCAGATATGCACACATCCAGACGTCTGGGGGTCAATCCAGATGTCTGGTTTTGGTTTCTGGAAATGTTCCAGAAAACCAACCAGACGTTTGGTTTATCAAACCAGAGTTCTGAAACCACCCAGACGTCTGGATTTAATAATTAGACGTCTGGGATTGGTTTCTGACCTTTTTTATTTTTTTCTGCCATGTATAATTTTCTCTAGGAGGCAAAACCAGACGTCTGGCATTGGTATCCAAACATCTGAACTCCTGGTAAGGGCAACAATTTGCCTAGGCCATGATCGCCAAAATGATTTCGGGAGAGATCGAGCGAGCAACGACGACTAAGGATTTACGCCAAGCGACAACCCGGCATTATAGGCTCTTTGATGCATTCCAAACAACATATCCATACATCCTTAGTAGGATTTTCACAAAATTGGACTTCAAATCCAAAAATTAGTAAATCACCAAATCAACTCAAATCAAAAGCAAATGATCATGAATATATGTTAGAAATTCATACCTAACCACAAAGATAGATATAGACATAGATGTGAGATAAAAATCTCACATTTTACACAAAAACAAGGAAGAAGAAGCTTGAAAACAAAGGAGGATCAACCACTCTTCAATCTCAACTCTAAAAGCCCCAATCTATGATAATAAGCAATATTTTTCAAATTAGGTTATAGGAAATTTCTGAAATTGGAGAGAGATTGAAATGGAGAAGAAGAAGGAGATGCTACCTAAGCTTCTCTTTGAATTTGGAGCTAAAACTTGGATTTGCTAAAGAAACTAGGGCTTAGGATTTTAATTTCCAGTCTCCTCCACCATTTTTGCTAAACCTTGAGTTGTAGGAAATATTATGAAGGAATGAACAGAAATGGAGTAGAGTTGTGTTGATTTGTTAGGTTAATGGGCTGAAACCCAAACCCAAAACCCTAAGTGAAAAGGTCGAAATTTTAGCTAGCTCCAAACATTTCGATGTTTATACTCAAAAAGGTCGCAAATGCCATTTTGAACTCAATAGAAGTAGTCTCGAGTCCTAATTTGACAGTTTGCAAAAAGTATCATTTCGGACTATAATCCGACTAACGATGCTATATTTAAATAAAATATTTAAATATACAATCGTGAAATATGCGGGTTGTTACAACTATCTACTCTAAAACACGACCCTTCAAGAACTGTGGTTCCTTTTAGTACATATAGATTTTGAAACACATCTCCTACTGTAACAACCCGCGTATTTATCGATTTTATATTTAAATGTTTTATTTAAATATTTTGTTGTTAATCGGATATTGGTCCGAAAAGCTACTTTTTGCAAACGGTCAAATTAGGACTCGAGACCACTTCCATTGAGTTCGAAATGTCGTTTACAACTTTTTTAAGTATAAACATTGATTGGTTTGGAGTTAGTGGAATTTCACTTACTTTTCCCGTTTTGGACTTTGGGTTAGATTAGCCATTATAACTCAAACCCACTTCTCTCCTTCTCCTCACTCTTCATAAATTCCTACCAAACACAAACTTTAACATTAATGGTGAGTGGAAAGGGAAATTAGAAACTCCAAGCCTAGGTTTCAACTCCAACTCCATCATTCAACTCCAATTCAAGGAAAAGCATTGGATTCAAGCTTCTTGTGTTGAGATTGAAGTGGATTGATTCTTGCTTTGCTTCAACCTTCATTTTCATTGACTTTTGGTGTAAAGGTGAGATTTTTGTCTCACATTCTTGTCTATAACTATCACGGATGTTTGAGAATGTTTTCCTATCACTTTAGCATGTACATTTGCATTTGGTTTGGATTGGATTGGCGAAAAACTACAATTTTTAGCGTTTTGGTGAATTTTCTGCATTTAGGTCGTTCTGGCCATTTGTGCGTGTTTGGAGTTAGGTCGCTTGCGAGCTAACGCCTTAGGTCGCTCGCGAGCTAACGCCTTAGGTCGCTCGTGTGTTAACGTCTTAGGTCGCATGGCTCGTTTAACACTAAGTCGCTTTGGCCACTAGGTCGCTCTGCCTTTCTCCATTAGGTCGTTACCATGTAGGTCACGACATATGTTAACTCGTTTGGGCTTTAGGTCCTTGACCTTCGTTCCTTTTTAGGTCGTAAGCCCCTAGGTCATTTCCCCCTTACTCCACTAGGTCGTGTACCCCGTTTAGGTCGCTTGACCTTGTTCTCCTTTAGGTCGCTCGACCTCCATGTGGTTAGGTCGTTGACCCCCTTTAGGTCGCAGGACCATGACTCCAGTTAGGTCGTTCGCCCCTTTGCTCCATTAGGCCGCGACCGAGTTAGGTCGTTGACCACATTAGGTCGCGTACTTAGG
The DNA here is from genome assembly GCA_030765085.1 of Allium cepa. Lineage (NCBI taxonomy): Eukaryota > Viridiplantae > Streptophyta > Magnoliopsida > Asparagales > Amaryllidaceae > Allium > Allium cepa. The sequence goes on from CM060938.1 coordinate 213,732,493, forward strand.
TCGCGAACACCCCCTAAGTCGTAACCACTAGGTCGTTTGACCTGTTTCCTCACTTAGGTCGCGAGCAGTTAGGTCGTTAGGCCTTGTTTGAGACTTTAGCTCGCTTACCTCTGTTAACTCGCGAACACCTCTAGGTCGCAACCACTAGGTCGCTTTCCCCCGTAGCGCAGGTCGAACCCCGTACACTTGTTTGAGACTTTAGCTCGCTTACCTCTGTTTCCTCACGCAGGTCGAACCCCGTAGCGGGGGTGTTGCCCCCGCACCCCCACCTTGGGGGGTTGCCACCCCCCTGGACCCCCCCTCCATAGGGGATCTTATCTGAAAAACATTCAACAGAACTTGCTTTGTTGAGATGCCGAGTTGACCATTCTTCGAGGCAAACTATCTTGGGCTTCTCGGTCGATTTTATGGTATCACGGCCTTGCCAAAAAGGCGGGATAACAACTTTAGAAATATGAAGGTTTCAATACTAGTAGTAAATATCAAAACTCTTTCATCAAAACAATTTTAACTCTATTTTACTACAAAGCTCTTTACTTAAACCGTTTTCCAATCTACTAGTATATACAAACCTTTTCCTTAAAACCTTTTGTGACAATCTTCTAGTGAAGATCTACAGCTTGTTCGTAAATATTTAAGTTAAGAAAGTGGTTATGGGACATGAAGCTAAACTCATATATTTACTGGCTTGGTGAGATTGGCACTACTTGATGATCATGACGATCATTTTTTTGTTTTAGACTAGCAACTGTTCGATGTCTCTTTGTCTGCGAGGGAGACTAGACCCCGCTCTTATGATGTTTCGCCATCGCATTTGTGTGATGTTTCGCCATCACATATGTGGGGTAGCGCCCCATGGTCTTCGGGCCATTCGTGTGTCAAAATTAATGGCTTGCAACCATGAGATAGCGTCTCGCTTTGTGTTACACGTGTAGGTGAGTTTTCATGCTCCTATTTTGTGAGTTTTCATGCTCCTATATTGTGATTTTTGGATTTCTTGTGTAGTCTTCTGGAATTTGTGCTTCACCTTTTATTGTTATGATTTTCCAGCTTTTATGTTTAGGTGAATTTGGATCTTTTAGAAGATTCTTTTGATATTGTTTGATCTCTTGATGATCTTCATTTACATGCTTATCATAGTATGTCTTTATGGTTACTATATGTTCTTGCCATATCTATTGTTTTATATCATGTTATCTGATATTTATAGCTAGACTGATCTGTTTATTATTTTCTTATAAATAATACTCGGGTCAGACCGAGATGTTACAAGTGCTTCTGCTTGACTTCTCCCCCAGGGATTTACTACTCTGTCTTTTGCCTAACCTTTTAGATTAGCAGTTTTTGTCGTTTACACTTGAGATATAGACTCATAGATGTATTCTTTTGTATAGCAGGTGTTGCTATTCTTTTGTGTATGCGGTACTTTTATGACCACACTCTGATGTGCACTTTTATTTGTTAGTTATATATTCATATCTTTTTCTGCCTTTGTGATATGGATGTCTGTGACTGATTGTGTTATGCTTATTTCTATATTTGTTTCCGAAGATTTATTTACAGCCACCGCGTGATAGCTTTGAGTTTGTATCGGTATGTCGGACTTCCTTCTTAAATGAAATGCATTCTATACTATCTGACATATCGGTGCTCGCACAAAGAAGTTACATGGATGGTCGCTCCTCAATAGCCTTATTCTCCGCGCTAATTGACAGCATTACTCCGTAGTGTTCTTGGCTAGCGTGGGTATTGAGGTGGGGCATCACACCTACCATAAGAACTAGTGCATCTCTCGAAACCTTCAGACCATCCTTCTCGATAGTTACCTTGCATCCTAAAGATGCCAACAGTCCTAAAGAAATTAAGGACTTCTGAAGACCCGGAACATACCAGACACCTGTTAAAAGTGCGTATCACTCGGTCAAACATCCCGATCCACACTGTACCTTTACCCATTTCTCTACAGCTAGCATCATTACCCATAAGAATAGAGCTTCCCTCTTGTCCAACGAAAGAACTGAAGTAATTCTTATTAGGCGTCATATGGAAAAACGCCCCCCGAGTCCGGCACCCAATGGTCTGGGACATCCAATACTACTACGGACAACGAATCGTCAGATGCAGACTTCTCCACCGCAAATGATGAAGATCCATCTTCTTCCTTCTTCTTCAAATCTAGACAATCATTTTTTCAATGACCCGATTTCTTGTAGATAAATCACTTTCCATCCTTAGACTTTCCTCTCCTACTATTACCAGGCTTTCTGGACTTAGGGTGCCCTCTAGAGTGCTAATTCTTCTTGTCATCTCTACCTCTTTCAACAAACAAGTTGTGACTACTACTTCCACCTCTATTTCTTTCACTTATCTCCTTCATTTAATCTCTCAAGCCCTTGAATAGAAGGCCTGACTTCACATCTTCCACTATCAATGTGTCTCTAGCGAAGATAAGGCTGTTAGCGAAACCTTTGTAATGCTTTGGAAGAGAACACAAAAAAATCACTGTCATTTGCTCCTCATCCATCTTTAAGTCAACGATATTCATCTTCATCCCGAGATCATCAAAGAAACTAAGATGTTCCTTCATTGAAGTACTCTTTCTCATCCGCATGGTGAAAATGTCTTCAGCAATATCAGACGGTTAGTCGGAGATTTCTTCAAGTAGAGATTTTCTAGCTTGGTCCAAATGCCCCTAGCAATGGTCTCACTACTAATATCTGAGATAAAAATCTCTCCCATAGCTAGTTGTAAAGTAGTAAACGCTCATTTCTCCATCTCCTTCCATTCCGTGATTGAGATGTCAAATGTCAACTCCTCAGGGGAAAACACTACTGGATTGACTTCATTCCTCATTAGAACAGGCTTCATCCTCCATTTCCACTTCTTGAAGTCTTTATTCCCATTCCATTTCTCAATTGCCCATTATGATTCTGACGCGATACACATCCATCTAGAATAGGGTCTTGTAATAACTAGAGTCGCTTCATCTCCTTCCATAGCGTCTAATACTCCTCAATCAACTTTGCTTCGATATCAGACTGTTGGGCAAAATCCCTTCAGATGATCAATCTAAGTGAACTAAAAACCAACACAATCGAAAATAATTGGATCGTAATTGTAGTGAGATGATACAAACAGAGATAAATACCAAAACAGACAATCACAGATCTATGTAATACAGAAAAATTTATAGTGGTTCCACTACCATGAGGTAGTGTACGTCCACTTGGGGAGAGAAGATTTTATTAATCGTCGAAAGATTATAGTTACAAGATTGATTCACTTTTAGAGGCTGTACATAAGAAGAATTTATAACACAAACAAAATTCTTCAGAGTTTCATCTCTCTAGGATTGCTTTGAAGTTGACTGAAATTAGCTCATAATTTTAGCTACCATTGTTGTCCAGGAGCTCCACTATTTATATAGTGAAGATATGAGGAGGGGTAGCTACTATATAGCAGCCTTGGCGTTTGATTCGACATCCATCTGGTTCGGTATAATTTGATTCGGCACGCGTTTGATTTGGTAGAGACATACAAAGCTGGTTCGACAATTCATAATTAGTTTGGACCGACATGCTCCAAATTGCCAAATAAAATATTTCGTTCGGCAAATCACTAAACGAAATATTTCCTTCAACAAATTTTCTTCACCGCTTCAAATTGAAGCACCTCCGAATGAACTCACCATCGAATGAGAAATCTCGTTCGGTCCTCCTCCATCGCTCGACAATTTTTCCACCGCTCAAAACTTCATGCCCTATATCCCTAGCCAATTTACCAAACGAAATCATCTCCTCTTCAATTTCTTAGTCTCGTTGCTTCTTCTTCCTCTATCGCTCCTAGGGTTTCGGCTTCTTCAAGCTTTGTGAGCTTCTCTAATGGTTTCTCGAATTCAGGTATCATTTCTGACATTAACCTATCCCATATAATTTAAACTAACTAACTCTTTCATCTTCGCTTCTAACTGTTTCCCAAGCTATATTTGTATTGAACTCCTTCTTAATCTGTTTCCATGTCATATATCACTTTCTCTACCTAAAAACAATGGCATATGCTCAATCTGTTGTTTTTGTTCAATATTACATGGTATAGAATCACAGTTCCACTTGTTGTCTTGAATCAGTGTTCTGTCAAGACATCCGTACGTCCAAATGTGTCACACTCCGGTTTATTTGTTAAAGATTTCACATTTATCCAAGGGTCCCTCTAGAGATCAGTTTCTTTACCTTGAGCAATCTCTCTATTACGGTTTAAACCTAGTTTATCTCTGACCTTCACTAATGCTTTCCATGTAGATGATGTATTATTATCTATAGCCATATGTCAAAATTGTCTATTAAATACCTCTGCCTCATCCACCTAGCCTAAGTACCTTCGACTTTATAATTTTCCATGCTTGTTTTAGTGTGAAAATATCCCATATATATGTCTTAATTTTCTAAGTCCTACATCACCTTCTTCCTTTGGCCTGCATAGGTCTTAATATTTGGTTTTATGAAGCCCTTAATTACATGTGAAGTCAGTGCAAACTTTTTCAATTTTGTCTATAGAGGCGTTTGTTAAATGGAAAGTTTGCAACCACAATTTAACCTTGGCCTATATTATAGTATGGACCAATTCTATTCTACAACAAAAGACGGTAGCTTAAAACTCCAACCTTGTAGTTTGTCTTTAATTTTTGTTATCAATTCAACATATTTTGTATCCATAATCTTAGTAGAAGAAGGAGGAACACCCAGATATTTCACTAGGCGCTTATCATCTCTAAATTTTAGTATATTCAGCCCCTTACACTTGCTTGTGCAAAATTAATTAAAGTAGCATTTAGTTTGTAGTTCATTCAATTTGAGGTGCAAATTTTGTGATATACCTTTATTGGCTTTAATTGCATCACAACTTGAATTTATGCAAATGAACAGGTCGCCGTCATATAACAAATTTATTACTCTAGCTTGGAAACTATGTATTGTCTGGATTAACTTATTGTGGATAGCCAACCCCATTTGCAGGGTAAAAAATTCCATAGTAACTACAAATATGTAAAGAGATAAGGGATCTCCTAGACTTATCCCTCGATTGCTACAAATGAAACCTTTGGGAATCCCTTTACTATCACCAACCAAATCAATAAATTTACTTGGGAACCCTATACATCTAAGCATGTGGAGGATAGAGTTTTTATTTATCTTGTTATATGCCTTGTGGAGGTCGACCTTTTAACATAATTTATTAGCACCATTTTTGTTGAAGTTTCTAATTAATTCATTTGCCATAAGCGAATTTCAAATTTGCTTCTACATTTAATAAATGCACGCTGACATTCAGCAATAATGTCTGGTAAGATCCTTTTCATCTTATTGCAAACAACTTTGGTCAAACTCTGCATGATACATTGCAACAAGTAATTGACCTGTAGTCTTTAATTATGGCAGGCTTATCATTTTTGGGATTAAAGGGATAAAAGTATGATTTATTTCTATTAATATTTTACTTATCTAAAACGATTCCTATATTTGCTGTCGCAATCTTACTTTTCAGGTTATTCTAGTGGGCTTTAAAGAAGCTAGAGCCTAATCAATCTGTTCCGGGGCTAGCATTAACGTGTATGGATTGCATGGCTATCCAAACTTCAACTTCTGTCACACTTCTGCTCAACAGTCTTATACCTTTGTATTAATCAATCTTCTAGTCTGAATGAGGGGTAAGGATGATTCGTATTGTCCATTATATAATTCATTACAATGTTGATGGCATCCTCTTCAATTTTTGTGAAGTCGAGAGTTGCATTTCCGTCATGGTCAAATGGTTGTAAATTGTAAGTAGTATTTTTCTCATAGGTATTTTTTGTGAAATTTTTTGGAGCATTCAAATCCTCTTCAGTCAGCCACTTAACTTTAGCCTTTCGTTTAGCTCGATTTCCTTGAGTATCATACCTACTCTTAATTTGTTCTATGCTTCATAGTATTGTTTCCAAACACCATCATTAGGTTGGCCAGACTCTATCAAATTTAAATATTCTTCGCATTATTTCTCTAGACTTTTGATACTATCACGGTCTTTGGGTATGCATTTATACCACTCTTTCAGTATATGCTTAATTTTTTCGAGCATATGTACATTTTTTCATGGAAATGATATCTTTCAACCAGATCAAACAAACCAAAATTAACTGCTTCATAGTAGCCTTCTATAAATTGCCAACCATTAGTAGAGCTAAAAGTCTTCCCTTTGTCTTGGTTAGTTTTCTCATTTAGAGTTATATATAACATACTATGATCACTGGTAGAATTTGGAAGGACACTAACTTTAATATCTGCAAACATATTAATACAATTTGTGTTTATAAGTATCTAGCTTGCAAGATATTTTTTACGTTCGCCACTTCTCCATGTAAATTTCAGGCCGGTGTGATGAGTTCCACTAATTCAGTAGCAACTACGCAGTTATTTAACTCTGCCAGTTGTGAAACCCTCAATGTAAGTCTTCATTTCTTTTCTTTAGCTTCTGACACAGCATTAAAGTCACACATCACTATCCAAGATTCAAGTGATATTGTTACCAAATCTTTTAATTTTTTCTCGTAGATTTGTTCTCTGACTTGCTAACTTACTAGCATACATACAAGCTAGCTAAATAATTAAATCCCCTGTATATGTAGACTTAACTGTTATCTGCTAATCATCTTTATCAACTAGTTGGACTTGCCATATTAGCTTATTCCACGTAAGCAGAATTGTTCCTTTTTCACCTAGGTCATTATTATGAGTATAATCTCATTCACCACTCATTGTTCTAGTAGAAAGGCTAATATTATTATAATTAAATTTTCTCTCAATTATACCAAAGATAAAAGGTGGATGACGCCTCCTAAGCTTATAGAGGTCTAACTTACGGATATCGTTGTTTAGACCTCTTACAATCCAGCTAGTTAAGGACATTTCGTTTTGAGAGGTCTACTCCCCAGTTTCCTGGTAGATTTCTCTTGCAAACTAGTTGCCTTACCTTCGGTATATTCAGCGTTAAACTGGTCTTCACAGTTCTAATTGAGTTTAGTATATGATTTCCCATTAGATGGCCCTTCTTCCTCAACAATAGTGTGCAAATCTTGGGGAAAATGGTGTGGTATGGATTATACAACGTGAAAGGATCTTAAGGCTAGCTTAACACTAGAGGAGGGGTTGAATATTGTTTTATAACTTATGTAAAAAAAATCTAAATAGTTTCAAGATTTAAATCAATATACAGATAATCGACACATATATTGTAACGACTCGTAATTTTTGACAAAAGTATTTAATCAAATAAGATTTTGAAATTTAATACTGTGAGAAATTAAAATTTATGATTTATTAATGAGAAAAATAATTAGAATATGATTTAATAATGTTGTTTGAATGTTATTGACAATTATTTTAATGTACTTTCAATCAATTGAAATAATTGTAAACTTAATTTGGTTATAATTGTAAATAAGAAATTAAATTGGTAATTAATGGAATTATGAAATTGAAATATTATAGTTAATATGGTGAAATATGATAGCTATAGAATATGAATGTTATAAAATGTAAACTAATGTTAATTATGTTCATAAGGTAACAGTTGATTCAATAATAAGAGTGTAAATCGAAAAAAAAAGAATTTATTAGAATTTAAAATATAATTAACTGGAATTTTATTACAATTGCAATTGAACACTGAATTTAGTGTAATACTTAAATATTGGATTTAACATGATAAAATTTATTTTAAAAGATTATTAATTTCTATGTAATCAAGAATGGTAAAATTGTAAGTTTTTAAAACTGAATGTGATAGTGATTAAATCAATTTAATAATAATTTATTTAATTAATGTGAAAATAGCCATTTTGGTTACCGTCTTGGATTTCTACGAAAATAGTTCATCCGATCCGCAACAGTGAATTATTGTAGGATTTCAAGTTTCACAGCGATCGGACTTATCGTTTGATCGTGCGGGCTCGAAATGCGTATAAATTGATTAATAGAATTTAATTGAATATAATCTGATTTTGAAAGCTAACTTCTATATACAATGGAATTAGGGTTTGAAACTAGTTCCATTGAGTTTAAAAATGTCGAAAAGATATATTTCGATATATTAAATGGTCTACTTTCATTTCAAAAATGGAACAGGCCTTTCGGGTCGTTGTTATCATTTCGAACCAATTTGATCTATCCATTCGTTCTTATCAATCTGTCTATATAAATAGATTTTTATCTAACCCTAGCAGCCTTTCATTTTATTTTTGTACATTTATCTACTTCTCATCTGTTCCTCCTTCTCAAATGTCAGACAATATCAAAAACCCTAATTCCCAAGATTCAAATTAAACTTGAAAATTAAAACTCTTCAAACTATATCGTATTATATATCGTTGGAAAGCACTCGATGAGCATAATCTATTATTGTAATTGGTTTTTCGATTTAATGCATCATTTGACCAGAAAAAACGATGAAGCCTCATCCGTCCGTATCAGGCTTTTAATTTCAACGGTCGATCGTCAATTATATAACGATCAGAGGGTACTGCGTGGTAGAGGGCGATTAGAGAAGTGCATCCATGGTCGGAAATCATCTCTAGCATGTCATGAATCCGCCAAAAATCGCCTTAGAACAAAGCGGCAATGGAGCAAGGATGGGGGAGCCGGAGTTCACCGCGTGAACGTGGATGGGGAGCCTGGGGAAACTCAACCTGAGGATGGCAGCGACAGTCTCTGATTAAGTCGAAGGTGGACATTAGCGTGGCGGTAGGCGATCAAAGAAAGGAGGCTGGAGTAGGGTCCGATCATTCCTATAGCGACATTAGGGTTGAGGTAATATAAATTTACAACATTGCTCTTCTACAATTTTAATTTTAATTTAATTTCAGAACTTCCAACTCGAATAACTTTTGCATACGAATTTGGATTTGGACACGGTTTCTTCTATTGTGATTGTATCGGAATCCCAAACAACATGGGACTAGTCTAGCTGGATTTTGAAACTGTTTAAATTATGGGCTTTATTTGGATTTTTAATCAATAATAAATCAAAGGTGTGCGATTTAACCCACTCACAAATACTAAACTATCTTATGTTAGTTAGATTAAATTTATGATGTGATAAGGAACTTATTGGTTATTGTTTGATAGTTTAATTTGACATTTTATTTTAATTTGAATTTATATTGAATTAAATTGCCATTTAAATTAACATTGAAATTAAATTTTTAGTTAAATATATAATAATGATAACTAGTTAGTTGTTGTGACTTATTAGCTGATTTGGATGATGGTTGTGATGGACGTTTGTTTATTGACATTTGGATGATTGGATGTTTGTATCACTGTTATCACTATGGATTGAAATGATACATATCTAAACGATCTTATAGATTAGGGAAAATCGTTATTGGTTGAAATGATAAACCCGAGCGATTTTATTGATTTGGAATTTATTGAATTGGGATACGGGTTGAAATGATATATACCCGGGAAGTTTAACTAATTGGGGTTGAAATGATACGTACCCTATCACTTAACCATAGGGTAGAAAACTATATACCGACACCATTGGTCGTTTTAAAATTATTTTCTTAATCGTAAAGTATGTTTGATTTATAAATTTAATTTTAAATTTAATTTACTGATTTTATTTAAAAATTTATACTTAGAAAAAAAATTATTTTATATGTTTTAAAAGTTTCAAAATTATAAGCTAATATATGGTTTAAATGCAAATTTAAGATTTTAACGTATAGTTTTGTTAAGTTTATAAATATATAATTTAAATAGATTAAAATTTAATTTAATAAAATATTTAATATAATTTTAATATATATACATGTATATTTTTAATTTAATTTAATATAATAAATAGAGATTTTTATAATAAATTTAATGAATAAAAATTGAAAGAGGTTTTGTAGAGAATTTATAGAGGTTGTAGAAATTTTATATTGAATTTTATAAAAAGGATTTTTATAAAGGATTTTTATAATAGCTTTATAAAGGAGTTTATAAAGGTTTTAAAGGATTTTTAGAAAGGGTTTTATAAAAGGAACTTGTTTAAAAGGGAAGAGTTGTGAACTGTTTTGGAATTTATAAATAGCTTTATAAATGGTTTTAAAGCATATAAATAGTTTATAAATGGCTTAAGAGAGATTTATATATTATTTTTGAAATTGATTGAATGAAATCTTCCTCGATGTTTATGAATATATACTTATACTCTTAGAACCAGTGTAGGTCCGTGCTTCGTGGGCTGTTTGTATTATTGTAAACGAAAAGCAAGGACATTTTTTGAATTTCAAAACGACACCGAGTAAATTAGTTCAACGAATTTTCTTTATTAATAGTAGAGATAAGTATTTGGATATCTTGATATGAAAGTATAAACTATTTTTTGGATTATTATTATAATTTTTTTTATGAAATGACCATGGTGTGAAAAATAAAAGGATTGGTTGTTAAAAAGACCAGAGTCGAATATTGCCATACTCTCTGCCAATTCCGAAACCACTTTAACAACTCTACACGAGGTGGAGAATCCGGAACGAAGTGGGATGGTTTGGCAAACACTACTGTATGAGGTATAAACATAGTCCTGACCCCTTGGGTCAACTTGATATGACTAAAACAGGAGCTATCCCATGCCAAGTGAGGTCGCTCCTCCGATCGGAAATGCTTCTTCGATAGCATATCTGTTCCTCTGCGATTGATTTAGTGGCTACCTTCAATTTGATTAAGGGTGTGTTCCGGGGTAGGCGGTTGTAGCTGCTATGTGTTACTACCAATCCGGGCGTGCAAAACGGAGAATCCTACCCTGGTCATTACCTTGTGTGCCCTATCATATGCCTTATCAAGCCCACTATAATATTGTTTTGTGCCGTACCTATGGAGTGCTCCATGATAGCCCACCGGTTTAGTGGAGTTTATAATACTATATAGACTACGACATTTATAAAATTATGTTAAGAGGGAGATGGGTAACACCTTAATGCTACTTTAATGTTTTACTTTACTTATATACACAATACATAGCGTATATTACTATATATAAATAGCTTAACGGATCCTTAAGAGATGGAAATCCTGAACATCTCTTAAGTTATTGCACTCACGTTATACACTGGATAAGAGATGTAAAATCCCGTAAACATCTCTGAAGCCGTTACACTCATGTTTATTTACTGTTGATTTAGCTGCATAAAATCTTTTAGTTCTGACTCGAGTGTTTTGTTTTTTCATTACACTCGGGTCAACCTAAGCTTTTCAGTGTTGAAGACATTATTTTTAGAGGATGAAGACGGAATTTAGTATTATATTATTATTATTATTCCATTGTATCAAGCTGTTCTGCTGCATTATTTATTTATTTATTCCTATTGTATATATAACTCTGGTATATTGTAAAAGTTTAATCAAATGTTATTTGTAAAAAAGCTTCATGAACTGTTTATTTAATTATTATATTTTGTCCTTCCACTGTGAGATTTTGTGTTTTGTTCTTTTCTCTTATTTTCTTATTTACCCCATTAACAATCCTCCTTTTTGATTGGTTTGAGTTGACATATGTGGTTTATTGTTGATTTAAACCATCCAAAAAGGTGGTTCGTTACAGTTGGTATTAGAGCTTTGGTATAGTGATAACCTTAGCTTTGTGGGTTTGACTCATAAGTGATAGTGCATTAATACCCTAGAATGAGTTGTTTGAGTGTATATATAAGAGAGCGTATCTTCTAGTTTTTTAAAAATATTTTTATGTTGTGTTAATTTGTTTTATTTAGTATTTATAAATTCTGGTCGGTACATAGGATGTTATGCCATCGATATGGATTTTTGAACACTTAATAGGGCTGGTCGACACAATATTGTTTTTGAAATATAGGTAAATGAAATAATTTTACCTAGTATTATATTTTGTATATAAAAGAATAATTTTTATAAATGAATATAGTTTTAGTGATATGTTTGTTTGTTAGGAGGTGAAAGTTTATAAATGTTGGTTGCAAAATAAGAATTACAAATAAAATGAATTTAATTGGAAATTTGAAAACTTAAGTTTCGGGGTTTTGAAATTGGTTTTCAATTATTTTTGGAATATAATATTAGTATTATTTGAAATTATTTTCGGATATAAGTATTTTCAATGTGATTTGAAAAAAATGTTTTAAAGGAATTTTAAAAAGAAATAAATTCCATACTCCCTTGTTTTGGAGTTGGAAAATAATTTCGGTGATGACCGTGGCATCATCGACATTCATTTTCGAATTTCAAAATAGGAGGACCACCGTATTAGCTTTGCTACACATTTCTTTTGGATAAGAGAATTTTATCTAAATTTCTTAAGTAAGATTTGATATACAAATATATAAGTATATATCATTCAAGATGATTTGAATAAAATCTGATATTTAGTTCTTAAGTTTTCTGTTAACCAATGATTTTCAGTTATTGTGATAGAATGAAATCTTGACTATTTTAATAAGTTGGAAACATTTAAATTGATATCTTAATTAAAAGGTAATTTTTTAACGAAAATATGAGAAATTGGAGCTTTGTAACCTGTAAATTAAAAGATAATGAAAATTAAGAAGATGTAAAGTATTGAATATTTTTGTTAACTAAAATAAATAAGATAAAATTTGTATGACATTCTATTTCATTCTTAAAAATATATATAACTTACCAAATGTTTAAAAGTTGAAATGTTAATATGAATATGTAATAGAATATTATACAAGTAAAAGCTTAATAACAAAAATGCTTCAAAATGAATGTATGTTTATAAATGAAAACTAAGATATGCAAGAAATGTTATAAACATGAGTTAACGTTTTGAAATTCTTAACAAATTAAAATAAAGTAGATAAAAGTGAATACTATTTAAGCAAATGATTATAACTTAAGAAAATGACTGAAATGATTCATAAATAAATGTAATATTAAATGATGCTATATATGAAGGAATAAGTGTGAATTAAAAAGTAAAGAAATTTAAGTATGAATTGATTCATTTATGAATGTTAATATTAAATGGAAATCAACTTATATATATAATTAAATAATAAATGTGAATTAAAAAGCAATAAAATGTATGTAATAATTAGATAATGAAATTTATTCGTTCATGATTTTAAATATTGAATGGAAATAAATTGTGTAAGTAACGAAAGAAAATTAATAAAAGATAATTATTGTATGAATGAATGAAAATGATTAAAAGGTCAATGATGTGAAAATGAAACCAATCGAATAAACTTAAATAATATTTAAATTCTGTATTGTTTGGCTAATGGGAAGTTTAAGAGTGGATACCTCAAATTGTTCAGGGTTGTATGAATAACCTATTAAGTAATACCTAGTGCTTTTGAGCATAAGGTACATTGATAGTTTATTTATCATCTTGTATGATTAAAAGTTTTTGAACGTGAACAAACCATTAGTTTTGGTTGTTGTGGATGTATGATTGATTCCTTTGTTGCATATGATGGTTGTGCTATTTTGTTTACATATGTTTTGTGTTGATCTACTTTTATTACTAACTGAAACAACTAAAATATTATTCATTTACATAATTTTAAACTATTTAGATTATATAAGAAAAATATAGGTTTATGGAAGCAGTAACTACTGTTTTTGGTTTCATAAATAAGTTGTTTGCCCAACAAATAGGTACGTTTTCGGATTATGGTTTGCAATAATATTTTTTTATTTTTTCCATGGTTGGGGATATTTTATTATTAAAATATGATATATATATATATAATGTAATTATTGATATTATTATCTTTCGGACCTAACTGCGCAAAGGAGACTGTCGAAATTTTCCATGAATTTAGGACTTAGAAAATTTTGTGAAGCTGAAATCATTTCAAGCTTTTATTTAACTTGAATAAGAAAGATTTAATTGTTTATAAATTGATATATTTTATTTAAAATACTTAATTATGTATGTTTAAAATGTTTATAAATTGATCATTTAAATAAAATTATATTAGTTTCGTAATTCCTTCTTTTCCTTTTTTGGGACGAAAAGTTTTGAGTTGGGAAGAGTGTAACGATCTATAATAATTTGATAATAAAAACTATTTAATCAAATAAGATTTTGAAATTTAATTTTATGAGAAATTAAAATTTATGATTTACTAATGATAAAAATAATTAGAATATGAATTCATAATGTTGTTTAAATGTAATTAATAATTATTTTAATGTAATTTCTATCAAGAAATAATTATAAAGTTAAGTTGGTTATAATTGTAAATAAGGAATTAAATTGGTAATTAATGAAATTAATGAAATTGAAATATTATAGTTAATATAGTAGAACATGATAACTGTGGAATATGAATGTAATAAAATGTAAACTAATATTAATTATATTTATAAGGCAATATTTGATTCAATAATAAGAGTGTAAATCAAAATAAAAAAATTTATTGGAATTTAAAATATAATTAACTGGAATTTATTACAATTTCAATTGAACACTGAATTTAGTGCAATATTTAATTATTGGGTTTAGTGCAATGGTTGATTCAATAATAAGAGTGAAATCGAAATAAAAGAACGAAAATTGTTAGTTTTTAAAATTGAAATTGAAAATGATTAAATTAATTTAATAATAATTTACTTAATATAAAAATAGCCATTTTGGCCACAGTGTCGGATATCGATGAAACCAGTTTTAGCGGATCCATAACAGTGAATTATTATAGGATTTCAAGTTTTGTAGCGATCGGACTTATCGTGCGGGCTCGAAACGCATAAAAATCAATTAATAAAATTTAATTGAATATAATCTGAATTTGAAAGCTAACTTATATATACAATGGAATTAGGGTTTCAAAATAGTTCCATTAAGTTTAAAAATATCAAAAACACATATTTCGATATATTGGATGATCTACTTTCGTTTCGGAAACGAAACGGGCTTTTCGGGACGTTGTTATCGTTTCGAACCAATTTGATCTGTCCATTCATTCTTATCCATCTGTCTATATAAATAGATTCTTCTCTAACCATAGAAGCCTTTCATTTTATTTCTGTATATACATCTACTTCTAATCTGGTCCTCCTTCTCAAATGTCAGACAATATTAAAAACCCTAATTCCCAAAATTCAAATCAAACTTGAAAATTCAAACTCTTCAAACTATATCGTATTATATATCATTGGAAAGCTCTCGACGAGCGCAATCTACTACTGGAATTCATTTTTGATTTTATGCATCGTTTGACCAGAAAACATTGATGAAGCATCGGCCATCCATATTAGGGCTTTCGATTTCAGTGGTGGATCGTCAATTATATGACGATCAAAAGGTACTACATGGTAGAGGGCGATTAGAGGAGTGCATCCATGGTCTGAGATCATCTCCAGCATGTCATGAATCATTAGAAATCATCTTAGAACGAAGCGGCGGCGGAGCAAAGATGGGGTAGCCGGAGTTCGCCGCATGAACGTGGATGAGGTGCCTCAACCTGAGGATGGCAGCAACGGTCTTTCACTGATTCGAAGGTGGATGCTGGCGCGGCGCAGGCGATCAAAGTAAGGCGGTTGGAGTAGTGTTTGATCATTCCTGTAGCGACGTTAGGGTTGAGGTAATATAAATATATGAAATTGCCTTTCTATTATCTTAATTTCAATTTAATCTTCAAAACTTCTAACCCGAATAACTTTTGCATACGAACTCGGGTTTGGACACGGTTTCTTCCCTTACGGTCATACGGAATTCCAAACAATATGGAACTGGTTTGATTGGATTCTGAGACTGTTTAAATTGTGGGCTTTATTCGACGATAAATCAAAGGTGACTGATTTAACCAACTCACAAATACTAAACTATATTATGTTAGTTAAATTAAATTTACGATGTGATCAGAAATTTATTGGTTGCTGGTTGGTAGTTTAATTTGACATTTTAATTTAATTTGAATTTATATTGAATTAAATTTTCATTTAAATTAATACTGAATTCAAATTGTTAGTTAAATATTTGATAATGATAACTAGTTAGTTGTTGTGATTTATTGGCTGATTTGGATGATGATTGTGATGGATGTTTGTTTGTTGACATTTGGACGATTGGATGTTTGTATTCATGTTATCGCTATGGGTTGGAATGATATATACTCGAATGATCTTATAGATTAGGCAAAATTGTTATGGGTTTGATAAACCTGAGCGATTTTATTGATTTGGAATTTATTGATTCGGGATACGGGTTGAATGATATATACCCAAAAAATTAACTAATTAGAGTTGAAATGATACATACTCTATTACTTGACCATAGGGTAGAAAACTATATACAGACACTGTTGGTCGGTTTTAAATTATTTTCTTAATAGTAAAGTATGTTTGATTTATAAATTTTATTTTAAATTCAATTTAATGATTTTATTTAAAAATTTATATTTGGAAAATAATTTACTTTGTATATTTTAAAAGTTTTAAAATTATAAGCTAATATATGGTTTAAATGCAAATTTAAGATTTTAACTTATAATTTTGTTTAGTTTTTAAATATATAATTTAAATAGTTTAAAATTTAATTTAATGAAATATTTAATATAATTTTAATATATATATATTTTAGATTTCATTTAACACATAAATATAGTTTTAATATATAAATATATATATTTATAACAACTTTAATAAATAAAAATGGTAAGAGGTTTTGTAAAGAATTTATAAGGTTGTAGAGATTTTATATTGAATTTTGTAAAATGGATTTTTGTAAAGGATTTTTTTATAATAGCTTTATAAAGGAGTTTATAAAGGTTTTAAAGGATTTTTATAAAGGGTTTTATAAAAGGAACTTGTTTAAAAGGGAAGAGTTGAAAACTATTTCGGGATTTATAAATAACTTTATAAATGGTTTTAAAGCATACAAATGGTTTATAAATGGTTTAAGAGAGATTTATAAATTATTTTCGAAACTGACTGAATGAAATCTTCCTCGATATTTATGATTATATATTTATACTCTTTGAGTAAGTATATGGATATCATGATATGAAAGTATAAACTATTTTCTGGATTATTATTATTATAAATGTTTCATGAAATGACCACGATGTGAAAAATATAACGATTAGTTGTTAAAGAGACCGGGGTCGGATATTGTCATACTCTCTGCCAATTTCGAAACCACTTTAACAACTGTGCATGTGGTGGAGAATCTAGAACGAAGTAGGATGGTTTGGCGAACGCTACTGTATGAGATTTTAATGCAGCCCTGACCCCCCCGGGTCAGCTTGATATGACTAAAACAGGAGCTATCCCGAGCCAAGTGAGGTCGCTCCTCCGATCGGACATGCTTCTTCTATACTATATCTATTACTTTGTGATTGATTTGGTGGCCATCTTTGATTTGATGATGGGAGTGTGTTTCGAGGTGGACGATAGTAGCTGCTATGCGTTAGCACCAGCCCGGGGGTGCAAAATAGTGGAATTCTGCCTTGGGCACTGCCTCGTGCGCCCTGTCATATGCCTTATCGAGCCAGCTATGATTTTGTTTTGTGTTGTACCTATGGAGTGCTCCCTGATAGCCCACCGGTTTGGTGGAGTTTGCAGCACTGTATAGACTACGACACTTATAAAGATGTGTTAAGAGGGATATAGGTAACGCCTGAACGCTGTTTTAATATTTTACTTTATGAATAGATACTACATACAGCGTATTTTACTACATATAAATAGCTTATCGAATCCTTAGGAGATGGAAATCCGAAATATCTCTTAAGTTATTGAACGCATGTTATACATTGGATAGGAGATGTAAAATCTCCTAAACATCTCTAAAGCAGTTACATTCATATTTGTTTACTGCTGATTTAAGTTGCATAAGATCTTTTAGTTCTGACTCGAGTATTTTGTCTTTTTACTATGCTCGGGTCGGCCTGAGCTTTTCAATGTTGAAGACATTATTTCTGGAAGATGAAGACGGAGTTTAGTATTATCTTATTATTATTATTATTCCGTCGTATCATGTTGTTCCACTGCATTATTTATTCCTGATGTATGTATAACTCTGATGTATTGTAAAAGTGTAATCAAATGTTATTTGTAAACAACTTCATGAATTGTTTATTTAATTATTATATTTATAGAATATGAAACGATTAAAGAAATTGTCCAATGATAGTTGGTTACTTAACTATCAAATTAAACATCCATAAGCAATAATCTGGCCTTAATATAAAGTTTTCCCAAAATATTTACCTCCAAAATATCAATTTCTTCCAACATTTGAAAACAAATTTTCAAATACTTAAATCCGTAACAGGATACGTCCAACACCTCAGCACTTAGAAATATTTTTAAATTTCTATTTTCTATATTTAGGAAATTATCACTAGTCTTAGTTTCCAAAATCCTGTCAACATTAACATTTCAGAGAATTATTTTGTAACTTATTCCCAATATCTTCGGAATCACAAATAAATTTCCTCTCCTCAACATCATATCCTTTATAAGCCCTTTTTTTCGAATCTCGAGAGAATTTATAAAATAAAAAATTTCAATTACTTTAAAACTCTATATATATAATAAATATTTAAAAGATTAATAATTTATTTTTAAAAATATGTTCAAGTAAGTATTTATAATATCGAAAACACTTTTATAACATTAATAACTCATTTTTAAATAAACAATAAATTTTTCACAGCTGATTTTAAAAGTTAGAATTTTCTAAAATAAATACTAGTTATTTGAAAATGTACATACTGAAGTATTTCAACTCAAACTGGACTAAAATTTCATAGTTTAAATAATAATTTTTTTCCTCTTAAACACAACTTACTTTCTAGGATTTAAAAATATATTATTAAAACCTCAATAACCAACCCAACTTATAAATTCCTCTTGATTTCCATGACATCACTTCCATCCCGATTTCCTTAACCATTTTTACTTTACATTTACAAAATAGTATATACTATTTTCTTACCATATTTTCACTTTTAATATAAATTCACTTTACGAATTTATTTTCCAATATATCCACCAATATCGCTTAACTTATTTATAACATCAATTATAAATTTTTATACTCCCTTGAGTCTTTTACTTGCTTTATAAACAATCTCGTTTACAAAATTCCATTTATAAATCCATTGCCTTAATAATCCCATTTATAATTTCAAATCTATCTTTAATATCGACTTTAACTCTTTTTATATTTTGGAGATATCATTTATAAATTCTCTTATATAATTCATTTTTAAAATCCCCATTTAAAAGTCATAATAGTTAAGTATAACCAAAATCAAATACATTTTACTAATTCAATTTCTTTTAAATAAACCCAATTCTAATATAAATAGTTTTATATCAAAAATTTCCTTTAATTCCTTCCAATTTAAAAATATATTTGTGGTATTTAAAATATTAACATTCAGGCCAATGCTACAATAACATCCAATAAATCCAATCGCTATAATAATTTATACTAGATTATTCCACACAATTAATATATCACTATATATGAAAAATAAACAATATATTTTAGTAATCCAGTTGGATCCCTCCAACCTGTTTTCTACATCCACAGATGTTAATTCAATATAAAAAATACCAGTCCCACTTCGAGGGGGATATCGTAGTATATAGGGTCATCCGCTATTATGCGGGGTGCATATGGTCTCATCCACTATTATGCGGGGCTATCACTCCAAATACTAATATATATACTACATATATATATTATAACATCAATAGATAATAATTATACAAATTCATCCAAGCATCTAATAATTTATTTTTAACTATTTTTAAAATTAATCTGATAATCCTAATGAGTGAGAATTTTCTCATCTTGATTTTTTTATTTGCAGACCATTCCCATCTCAACTTGTTTTCATTGATTTTGGACCTCGTATGAATAGATTGTAAAATTTTAAAAATAAGATTATACGATATATATATACACACACATATATACATTATATATATATATATATAATTAATCATTGAAACTAATTTCAGTAATTTAGAAAAAATCAGATTACAATCAAAAATTCAATTCCTCCCCTTTCCTTCCAGGCACGAACAGCACGAGGCACATCTTCCATGATGATAGCTTGCCCGTCATGCTGTTGCCAAGCTCGACTCACGACCAAATCTTGACGCCCCTTGCGCGATCTACCTCCAGGCCAAGGTTATGACGCATGACGTCCTCCTTCCTGCCCCCGCGATTTGAATCGCTGCCTTATGAAACCCCTTCCTCCTTTGTGCGCTAGCATTAGCCCTAAATCTCTCACGATCCACAATTTGCAATGAGTATATGCGGCGTCTTCTTCCTCCACGACATCGCCTATGGCCTTTCCTATCACTCGCGTCGCCCCCTTGCATTTTTTTCTTACTTGTTTTTTGGACGAATGAATCATCCGTTTGAATGGAAACGAAAAGGAAAGGGTGTGATTTTAAGGGAAGGAGGGTTGCGTGATTTTGAAAGAAAGGAAGGGGTGAGGAAGAGTAGGTTACAGAATGTTTTTTAAACAATCACTTGTTCGGCCATTATTTCTCTTGAACGATAGATTTGAAAAAATGAAAGCGTGGCTGTTCTATTGAAGAGGAAGATGCTTTTGTTTTACAAAGGAGGGAAGCGTGATAAAAATGTTTTGCATGTAGAATATATCTTGCTACAGTGATTTGAAGAGAAAGGAAAAAAATTCTGGTTATTTTGTCAAATCCATGAATATATATTATTTAATTTTAAATCGTCTCGAATTTGTAGCTTAAAATCTTGACCTCCTATCGAGGCATACCACTGGGTGTTTATAATATTATACTCCTATTTCGAACGCAATAGAAAAAAGTTTCGAATCCTAATTCGATCGTATGGAGAAGATAGCTTTTTGAACCCAAGTATTATATTAAATTTCTATGTTAATTTCAATGCGCTTATTTACCTTACGATGAAACGATAACTCCAAAGGCTACAAAATTTGAAATCTAATAATAATAAACTATTACAGATCCATTGGAACTAGTTTCATCGAATTCCGAGACTGTGCCCCGAAAGGCTATTTTTCAGTGTCAATTTAAACAAGCTATTTCAAATCAATTTATATTTCAAATCAATTTATATTCAGAATCAATTTATATTTCAAATCATTATTCCAAACCATTTAAATATTCTAAATTAAATGACGAAAAATCTAGATCGTTACATTCCTCCTTCCTTAAAAGAATTTCGTCCCTGAAATTGCTAAGGCAGGAGAATGCTCCAAAGCCATAACTAATCAAAACCCACTTAGTGTAAACTCGTTACTTCATTTTCCTAATCCTTTATTGCCCCCAAAACAATTAGTTTTCAATTCTAATTCCAAAATCATTTACTCCAATTTAAATTCGAAATCAATTTGTCGTTAACAAAATTTTCCAAAAATTTTGTAACACCCTAAATTTTTGAATTTTTTTGGCAGTCTCCTTTGTACAGAGGACCTTTTTTAATATGACAAGAGAGATAAATATATATATACATCGACCCGCACGGTTGGAAAACTAAAAATATATAACAATATTTATTATTTTTGTAATATTTAATCGTAGCATTTTTAGGCAAACAATTTTTACTTCATAAGCAATTACGCAACCCAAATCTAGTCCGACACCTCCGGGTACCTGTACTTACTCAATTTAAACACATAAGTTCCAAAATATGAAATTCACTAGAATTTCACCTTTTTTATATGGTTAAAACATCAAAAATTCATAAGCAATACATGCTAAGCATTTATTTATAAGCAACTATAGGGTTCTGATGCTAGTTTAATTACTTTCAATCAATCCGTATTCAATTCGATGGAATCACGACTCAATTTCCTTGCATTCGATTCGCATTTGTACTAACAAATTTATATTCATTCCAAATTGGTTTAAAATCAATTCATTCACTCTCAATTCATTCGCAGAATTTTAATTTATTTTCATTTACGTCAAACGACAAATTTTTCTATGCAAATTGGGCGATATTTGCTTAATAAAATATCCACTTTAGTTATAAATACTTTAATTTGATTCCAGCTCATTTTATTTTTTTTATTCCATTTCATTTCAACTCATTTACAATCAATTAGTTGCGTATGCACAAATCCATTTTATTTAGCCTCGGAATCATTCCATGTTATTTTATTAAATAACCATTTCACAATTTAATTTAAGCCAAGCTCCCCATTAAAATATTAACTCAAGTTAATTAATTTATTTCTAACTATTACACTATATGACTTAAGTTTATTTCCTTTTGCAACAAATTATATTCCCACTTTGATTAATTTTCACTCAATCAATCCCCTTTCTAATTTTAATTCCATACTCAATTGATTCTCCAATTTTTTTAAATGATATTCAAAGCTATATTCAATTTATTCATATGCAAACTGAGTTTAGTTGTAACCTAAGCCATATATTTTTCAATACAAGTCCATTTTATTTGACACATTTCCAAACATATTTAATTCCGACTTACAATATAAGTCGAATTTTATTTATTACTCAAGTTTCACCCCTAAAATCCATTTTAATCCACAATCAAACTTTATTCAACCCAGTCAATATCCATTCCATATCCAATCAACTAATTGGTTCATTTCCACTTTATAGCTTTATACTCGATTGTCATTTCACTTTGTTTAACTTCCTTGAGTTCAATTTTATTTACATTTCAAGTTTGGTTTTTATTTCACTACTAAAATATCAAGAAAAATATTTTGGGTTTTCTATTCCTCTTTTAACTTTTTATAAGTCACACAACTCATTTTCACTTTTCCATCCATTTATGCTTGAGTACATTCACATTTTCATTTTATTTTTAACTCGAGATTATACACTTATTTATAGCCCAAGTGTAACGACCCATAGTTTCAGTCATTTGAAATTCATGTACTTAATTGGATTTTAAATATCCACAAGTAAACTTTATAAGCTGAATAACTTATATTTCGAATATAAGCATTTAATTGGATAATTAAATTGTTAATTTAATATTTGAAATTATGTAAATTATCGAAAATTGAATTTAATGTGGATGAAAATGATTTATAAAGTTGAATAAAATCATATTTGAATCTGAATGATGTTTGAGAACTTCGAAATTGAATTAAAAGCTAAATTTGTAAAAATTGAATATTTTAATATTTAATTGACGAGTGAAAATGATCATTTTTCATACTATCTCGGATTTTGACGAAATCAGTTTTATTATATTCATAATATTATATTGTTGTGAGATTTCAAATTTCGTGTCAATCGGATTTACGGTCTATCCAGGGCAAGCTAAAATGTGTAGAAAATTGTTTAAGTGAATTTTAAATTTATAGTCGATTCAAAAACCTAACTTTCAAATACGATAGAATTGGCTCCAGATATATATTCCACTGCGTTCGGAATAGGGTTAAAACATTATAAATGCCAGGCGGCACGCTTCGTTACGAGTTCGAAAATTTTCGGGATGAATGATGTCGCGTAATTTTCTGTAAAAGGCTAACATTTTATTCATTTTTCACAAACCCTACTAGGGTTAGGGTTAGCCGCCACCTTACAATCAATGGCTGAAAATTTTCAATTCTTCTCCTCTCAATCTCCCATAATCCATCGCCATCACGAGAAACTTCCAACACGAGGTTTGTAGAGTGTATCGAGATCTTGAAATCCATACGGAGATGATCAAATAAAGTCGAGAAAATCAACAACAATAGGCGTACAAAAGCGTAGCAGTCATTTGCATTTTTCGAGGTGAAAACACGACCGAGCTTGATCCAATTCATGGCGATGGTAGACGATGGCAACGACTTCGTTTTGGCGTTGATCGATCGTCTTTCGATTAACGACGTTAGCCATGGCAACGATGGGAATGATCGATGTTTTGGGTTGTTTACTCGCATGATGGAACGATGGGAAGAAGATACAACGACGGCCTAGATCTAGGGCAAAGGGAAATGTATGGCCATATTTAAAAGGTTATAAAAAAATAAAAGAAAATTGAAATTATATTAAATTCAAACTTTAAAATGTCATAGCTTTTTCGTACGAGGTCCGTTTCTGACGAAACAAATTGCGTTGGGTTCGTACATTTTAGAGCTGGTTAGGAGTTGATTAGAGCTAGTGTAAATTTTAGGTAAAATTAAATGCTCATTTAATTTTATTCAGAATAAAACACTGCAGCTGCTATTGGAAGCAATGTGAGTACAACTCACTCTTTCTGACTCACTGATATTTTTATATAAATGAGAAATAATTTATTATATGATGATTGATGATTGTTTGGATGATATATTATCTATATAATGATTGGTATTTGAATATATACTTGTCTATTGCAGCAGATGACCATATACATTCCCGTAATGAGCGGATGACCCTTTGTACGCGCGTCTGTCATGAAGCGGGCATTGTACATATATTTCTAATATGTATATTCGTTGTAGGTGACAGGTTGGAGGGATCCAACTGGATTCCTCACAGTATTGATTTATTTACAGATATTGTGATATATTGTAACGACCCAGAATTTCTGTCATTTAAATTCGTATATTTAATTGATTTTAAATATTAACAAGTAAAATTTGTGAGTCGAATAAATTTTTCGAATATCTAGATTTAATTGGATAGTTAAATCGATAATTTAATATTTGAAATTATGGAAATAATTGGAAATTGGGGTTAATGTGATTAAAATTGATTTGCAAAGTTGTATTAAATCATGTTGGAGTTAGAATGATGTTATAGAACTTTTAAAATTGAATTAAAAGTTAATTTGCGGAAATTGAATATTTCAATATTTAATTGACGAGTAAAAATAGCCATTTTTCAAACAATCTTGGATTTCGACGAAATCAGTTTCATCGGATCTGTAATGTTACATTATTGTATGGTTTTAAATTTCGTGTCAATCGGACTTACGGTTTGTCCGGGGCAAGCTAAAACGCACAGAAATCGGTTTGAGTGAATTTTTAAATTTAAATAGTCGATTTGAAAACCTATCTTTCAAACATAATCGAATTGGCCTCCGATATATATTCCATTGTGTTCGAAATGGGGAAAAACATTATAAACGCCAGGCGGCACGCTTCGTTTGGAGTTCGGAAAAATTTCGGGTGAATAGTGTTTGAGAATTTTCTATATAAGGACCTCAATATTCATTATTTTCACTCAACCCTAATCAGAAACCCCCGCCACCTCTATTTTAATGGCCGAAATATCATCTCCTTCTCCCCCAATTTTTTTCAAATCTACACACTAATTCGACAAACTCCCTAAATGAAAGTTGTAGAGCTACGTGAGATCTTCGATCTCAACGGTCATGATCGTGATTCGAGCAATGGATCGTCTGCAATTTGAGCTTGAAGGCACGCCGTTCATCCACGTTTTTCGAGGCCAATGTAGGGCCGATTTTGCCAAATTACAGCCGAAGGTGGCTCTCGAGTGGGGCGTTCGAATGGCACTCCCTGATCGTCGTCAGGTGGCTCGTATTGGCCGCGGCTATTAGGGTTTGTGGAGACAAGATGGGTTTCTCGGTCGCATGGTAACCTGATGGGGAAGAAATAGATGCGCATGGCCAAGATTTTCAGAAAATAAAATGGACGGCCCAGATGAAAATAAGGTTTAAAAATATAAAAGAAATTGTAAATTATTTGATTTATAAATCGTACAATCTTTAAAATGCTATAACTTGTTCATACGAGGTCAGAATTTGACGAAACGAATTGCGTCGGTTTCATATTGACGAATACTACGCGATGAAGCTGGATTGGAGTTGATTGGAGATAGTGAAAATTTTGGGTAAAATTAGACGCGCGTTAAATTTTATTCGAAATAAAAACACTGCAACTGTATTTGAAAACAAGGTGAGAACTTCTCGCTCAATCGAATTTGTTTCGATATAAATTTTAAATAGTTAGATTTAAAATTGCTTGATTGTATGCTTGGATGATAAATTATTATCTATCACATTCAAATAGACCCTATACGCCGTATATTAAGCGGATGTTATTTATTAAACACATATACCGCGATATCCCGTATTGGAACGGGATTGGCATTGTGCTAACATCTGTGGATGCAGGGAAACAGGTTGGAGGGATCTAACTGAAATTCCTCAACCGTATTGATTTATTTACAGATATTGTGATATATTCTGTTATCATATGATATATGATGTTTTGGATGCCGTGATTGTTATATTTAGTGTTGTTTCAGCATTGGGCATATTTTGGAAAATTAAAAGTGTTAAAGTGATGATTTTCAAAATTTAAAAAGGATTTTTTTTTAAAGTGATTTATTGAAAGTATACGTTTTATTAAATCTTGGAATTGATTCATTTTAAATAAATAAATGTTATAATTTTAATGTTATAAAAATTTTGATTTTTGAGAAATATAGTAAAATTGATATTCATAAATTAAAATATTGGAATTATAAAACGAGTTTTTATAAGTGTTAAAATGAAGTATAAATGGATTTCATAAGTGAATGAAATTGATAGATGTATAAATTGTGAAGTTATAAAATGAATAGATTTTGTAAAATAAAAGATTTATAAGTAATTTACTTATAAATTGGATTTTGACGTGAAAATAGAATATGGATAGAATTTGTTAATAAAGTGATTTTATAAGTTGAAGTTGTTATAAAATATAAATGTGAATTTATAAACCTTGTTTTATAAATCCGAAATCGACTTATTTTGATAAGTTAATTATTTTATCTTATTAAAGGAGATATATCCACGATTTTGGACGGTGGATAATCCTTTAAATAAAATGTGTAGAAAAATGTTGAATATGGTTAACGAAGTATATTCACGATTTTGGGACAGTGAAAAATATATTAAAGAAATGTTTTGGGAAAGTGATATTTTAAATAGAATTAAAACAATTTAAAGATGTTTTAAAATGTATTAAGTGTCGAAACCATAGATTTCAACATTCATTGTTGAAATAGACGTTTTCGAGGAATAAAAGGAAACAGTGGACTATAACACTGTTGTTATAGTAAATGATTTTCGAAAGGAAACTTTTATATAGTATGGAGATTTATATGTATATATCTTAATTTCGAATCTCTATACTAGTGATTTTGGGTTGTCGTAACGATGTTTTATGCAACATTCATTTTGACTCAAATAAATGTGTTTAAGAGAATGTTTTCCTTAAAGAATAAGATATATACTTAATTATGATTTAAGTATATTGAATACTTTCCAAATGGTGAAAATAAATAGATGTGTGAATTACTTATTATTAAATAAATATGGAAATGTTTTTCCAATATGAAGTGAAAAGTTTTGAGATTATATCTTTTAAAGATAAATTGAAAAGTGATTTGAAATTTGTTTTCAAACGGTTGAAGTGTGGGAAAAAATATATCGTGTAAAGATATTTTTGGAAAATAAATAATTTGGGAAATTATTTGGAATCTGGTGATGTTGTGCATATCTATTGATAGTTAAATAACCGACTATCAATATTTACCTTTAAATAGGTATTTGTTGTGATTTGCTTGAATTTGAATGCTACGCTTATTTTAAAATAAGCGCTCATAATTCGGTTTAGCCGGGAGAGGACCTTTGGGTCATAAATCCCATTTCGAATACTGAAATGTCGTAATGGATAGCATTTGAAGACCGGTGTTGAAGACCGGATATTTTCGAAAACGGAAGGACTACCGTCGAATGACTCTACATCGGCTGATCTCTGATATAGAGATTTTATCACCCTTTGTGATGGGAAGTCCGGACATGATTAGTGAATATCTGGATTGCAAGGGCTTCTTTGGAAGTGCCTTCGGTTCCGTTCGATCCCGGAACGGACTTGTATGGATGTGTGTCAGACATTACAATTTGAGATGTAAAGCTGGTTTCTATCAAATATATTTCTATTGGTGGCGGAGAATTTATTCTGTTAGCTTAACACCCTTCTCTGAGACGTACGAGCTCAGAGGTTATGTAGTTGATGGTTACTAGTGATACATTCCCAAATTGGTAATGTGGTTGTTGCTGATCATTTGTTGATCAAAGCGTGGCTTTTATGAAAAGCGTATTTTTGTGGACGAGACTTGCTTGTCTTAGTGAAATGTGATGGGGGGTTCTCGCTTCGCGTTTGGTGGCGAACGGGAGACTCTTACTCCTACATGTCCTCTTTACGGGGTTAGTTAGGCGTAACCCGTGACAGTCGAAAGGCTGGCCATAAAAGCAAGTTTCGGGTGCCAGTTGTAGCCACAGTGGGTCTGGGATGGTTGCAAAGCCTACCGGTGGCCGCTGTTTCCGAACGTTACATTTGGTATCAGAGCATACTGTTAAGCAACAACCTTGGCTCTGTTGGGTGTTACTCATTAGAGATAGAGTCAATAGTACTCTAGAATGAGTATGAGTGTAATAATAGATATGAGTGCATATTTGTTAGTGAATATATAAAATTATTTTATATTGTGTTGATTGATTTATTGAGTGGTATATGGATTCTGGTCAATACGAGTAATTAACGTTGTTGATAGGGATCTCTAAACACTTGTACAGAACAATTTGAGACGATATCGTTTTAAAATAGGGTAAATGAAATAATTTTACCTTGATTATATTTTACATGTAAAGTAAATAATTTTTCAGAAATTATTAAAGTATATATAAATTGATTATTTGGTCTTTGAAAATGTAAGAATATATATAAGTTAATTAAAGGATGTTTGAATAATCTAAATAAAAACAATTGTAAAAAAAATTGTATAAGCGAAGAATTATACGTATGGAATTATAATTGATGTGATTTACAACTGTGAAAAAAAATCTTATATATAAGAAGTGAAACCATACGAATATATTTATAAATATGACTTGTCAATAAAAATGAATTTGAACTATGAAATGAAAATGTTGAATCCTGTTTATTTTGGAAATTATTTTCCAAAATTAAAAGTTAAATAGAATTACTTTAGAATTGGAATCTGAATTGGATTTATAAGGGAAATTTAAGTTAAGTTAAATAAATGATGTTTCAAATGGAATATGACTTAAGTGATGTTGAATGAATTTGATTTTGGTATCGAAGTAAATTAATGAAATGAAGTCATTAAAGAATGTGAACATGAGTTATGTAATGAAATTCAACTTTTGTGGTTAAATGAATTAGCAATTGAATTAATAAATGAATTGAATGTAAATAAATTGATATGAAATAATGGATGTAAGTGTTAATTCATTAAAGCTAATTAAATGTGTTGAACCAAATTGAATGTAAATTTAATAATTTGGTTATGTTGGTTATGATTTGGTTGTTATATGATTGTTAGTTGATTGTATAGAAATCCATATGGAATTGAATTAATGAAATTGAAAGCTAAAGTAATTGAAATCAAATTGGAAGTTAAGTGAATCTTAAATAGAATTGAATTTGATTTGGAAGTGAACCAACTTGAATATGAATTAGTGAATATAAACTAAATGAAAATGAATAAATGAATGTTAGTAAAAAAAACATCCAATGTTAATGAATCAAATGTGATTTAAATTGGAAAACCAATTCATTGAATATTAATGAGAAGTGAAAGTGTATTGATTTGGTTATGGATGTTAGTTGAATGCTAGTTGGTTGATGGTTGGATTTGTTGCTTTTGTTGCATTTGCTATATTGGCATATGTAGTTGTTGTAGTGATATATGTTGTATATTGATATATTTTCATATATACATGTTTCTCATTGTTATTGAGTATTTAGTAGGTGCGGATGGCGCTTGCTTCGCATTTGGAGCTCGCTTTCGTGCTATATTAGCCGTATATGCTCGCTAATAATATATAAGGTACATATCTCGAATTACATATCGTACTTTTACACTTTTTCCCTGTCGGATGCCTCATTTCTTTGATGAGATGTATATTTGTGATATATATTGCCCTTTTTTTGGGATCGAGCCGCGCAAAGGAGACGCTGGCGAAATTTTCTGAAAATTTAAGGCGTTAGAATATTTTTGAGAATTGGAATTTTTTTGAAAACTATAACTTTGATTTTGGTGTGAAAAGTTAAACGATATAGTTGGTTTTGAAAAGATAACTAAATCTGATTTGGAAACTTAGTAAAGTTTTTATAAGAAGTTTAACTATTGGATTTTAGAAAAGTTAAAATGTTTAAATGAATTTGAAATTTAATTTGAACAAATGGTTTTGAAAAGTTAATGGATTCTGTAACTTTTTCTTACTTGGTAATTTCGAGGACGAAATTCTTTTAAGGGGGAAGTTTGTAACGACCCAGAATTTCTGTCATTTGAAATCTGTATATTTAATTGATTTTAAATATTAACAAGTAAAATTTGTAAGTCGAATAAATTTTATTTCGAATATCTAGATTTAATTGGATAATTAAATCGATAATTTAATATTTGAAATTATGGAAATAATTGAAAATTGGGGTTAATGTGATTAAAATTGATTTTTAAAGTTGTATTAAATCATGTTGGATTTAGAATGATGTTATAGAACTTTTAAAATTGAATTAAAAGTTAATTTGCAGATATTGAATATTTTAATATTTAATTGGCGAGTAAAAATAGCCATTTTTCAAACAGTCTCGAATTTCGACGAAACGAGTTTCATCGGATCCGTAATGTTATATTATTGTATGGTTTTAAATTTCGTGTCAATCGGACTTACGGTTTGTCCGGAGCAAGCTAAAACGCACAGAAATCGGTTTGAGTGAATTTTTAAATTTAAATAGTCGATTTGAAAACCTATCTTTCAAATATGACCGAATTGGCCTCCGATGTATATTCCATTGCGTTCGGAATGGGGTAAAACATTATAAATGCTAGGCGGCACGCTTCGTTTGGAGTTCGGAAAAATTTCGGGTGAATAGTGTTTGAGAATTTTCTATATAAGGACCTCAATATTCATTATTTTCACTCAACCCTAATCAGAAACCCTAGCCACCACCTCTATTTTAATGGTCGAAATGTCATCTCCTTCTCCCTCAATTTTCTTCAAATCTACACATTAATTCGACAAACTTCCTAAATGAAAGTTGTAGAGCTACGTGAGATCTTCGATCTCAACGGTCATGATCGTGATTCGAGCAATGGATCGTCGGCAATTTGAGCTTGAAGGTGTGCCATTCATCCACGTTTTTCGAGGCCAATGTAGGGCCGAGTTTGGCCAAATTGCAGCCGAAGGTGGCTCTCGAGTGGGGCGTTCGAATGGCACTCCCTGATCATCGTCAGGTGGCTCGTATTCGCCGCGGCTATTAGGGTTTGTGGAGGCAAGATGGGTTTCTCGATCGTGTGGTAACCTAATGGGGAAGAAATAGATGCGCACGACCAAGATTTTCAGAAAATAAAATGGACGGCTTAGATGAAAATAAGGTTAAAAATATAAAAGAAATTGTAAATTATTTGATTTATAAATCGAACAATCTTTAAAATGCTATAACTTATTCATACGAGGTCGGAATTTGACGAAATGAATTGCGTCGGGTTCGTATTGACGAATACTACGCGATGGAGCTAGATCGGAGTTGATTGGAGCTAGTGAAAATTTTAGGTAAAATTTAATGCGCGTTTAATTTTATTCAAAATAAAAACACTGCAACTGTATTTGAAAACAAGGTGAGAACTTCTTGCTCAATCGAATTTGTTTCGATTTAAATTTTAAATAGTTAGATTTAAAATTGCTTGATTGAATGCTTGGATGATAAATTATTATCTATCATATTGAAATAAACCCTATACGCCGTATATTAAGCGGATGTTATTTATTAAACACATATACCGCGATATCCCGTATTGGAACGGGATTGGTATTATGCTAACATCTGTGGATGCAGGGAAACAGGTTGGAGGGATCCAACTGGATTCCTAAACCGTATTGATTTATTTACAGATATTGTGATATATTCTGTTATCATATGATATATGATGTTTTGGATGCCGTGATTGTTATATTTAGTAATGTTTCAGCATTGGGCCTGTTTTGGAAATTTAAAAGTGTTAAAGTGATGATTTTCCAAATTTAAAAAGGATTTTTTTAAGTGATTTTTTGAAAGTATACGTTTTATTAAATTTTGGAATTGATTCATTTTAAATAAATAAACGTTATAATATTAATGTTATAAAAATTATGATTTTTGAGAAATATAGTAAAATTGATATTTATAAATTTAAATATTGGAATTATAAAACGAGTTTTTATAAGTGTTAAAATGAAGTATAAATGGATTTCATAAGTGAATGAAATTTATAGATTTATAAATTGTGAAGTTATAAAATGAATAGATTTTGTAAAATAAAAGATTTATAAGTAATTTACTTATAAATTGGATTTTGGCGTGAAAAAAGAATATGGATAGAATTTGTAAATAAAGTGATTTTATAAGTTGAAGTTGTTATAAAATATAAATGTGAATTTATAAACCATGTTTTATAAATCCGAAATCAACTGACTTTGATAAGTTAATTATTTTAGCTTATTAAAGGAGATATATCCACGATTTTGGACAATGGATAATCCTTTAAATAAAATGTGTAGAAAAATGTTGAATTTGGTTAACGAAGTATATTCACGATTTTGGAACAGTGAAAAATATATTAAAGAAAAGTTTTGGGGAAGTGATATTTTGAATAGAATTAAAACAATTTAAAGATGTTTTAAAATGTATTTAGTGTCGAAACCATAGATTTCAACATTCATTGTTGAAATAGACGTTTCGAGGAATTAAAGGAAATATTGGACTATAACACTGTTGTTATAGTAAATGATTTTCGAAAGGAAATGTTTTATATAGTATTGGGATTTATATATATCTACGTTAATTTTGAATCCCTGTACTAGTGATTTTGGGTTGTCATAACGTTGTATTATGCAACATTCGTTTTGACTCAACTAAATGTGTTTAAGAGAATGCTTTCTTTAAAGAATAAAATATATACTTAATTATGATTTAAGTATATTGAATATTTTCCAAATGGTGAAAATAAATAGATTTGTAATTACTTATTATTAAATAAGTATGGAAATGTTTTTCCAATATGAAGTGAAATGTTTTGAGATTATATCTTTTAAAGATAAATAGAAAAGTGATTTGAAATTTATTTTCAAACGGTTGAAGTGTGGAAAAAAATATCGTGTAAAGATATTTCTGGAAAATAACAAATTTGAAAAATTATTTAGAATCTGGTGATGTTGTGCATACCTATTGATAGTTAAATAACCGAATATCAATATTTACCTTTAAATAGGTATTTGTTGTGATTTGCTTGAATTTGAATGCTACACTTATTTTAAAATAAGCGCTCGTTATTCGGTTTAGCCGGGAGAGGACCTTTGGGTCATAAATCCCATTCCGAATAGTGATATGTTGTAATGGATAGCATTTGAAGACCGGTGTTGAAGACCGGATATTTTCGAAAACGGAAGGATTACCGTTGAATGACTCTGCTTTTGTTGATCTCCGATATAGAGATTTTATCACCCTTTTTGATGGGAAGTCCGGACGTGATTAGTGAATATCCGGATTGCAAGGGCTTCTTTGGAAGTGCCTTCGGTTCCGTTCCATCCCGGAACGGACTTGTATGGATCTCGTCTGACATTATAATTTGAGATGTAAAGCTGGTTTCTATCAAATATATTTCTGTTGGTGGCGGAGAATTTATTCTCTTAGCTTAACACCCTTCTCTAAGACGTACGGGCTCAGAGTTTATGTAGTTGATGGTCACTAGCGATACATTCTCAAATTGGTAATGTGGCATACAGAGTGTTGCTGATCATTTGTTGATCAAAGCGTGGCTTTTATGAAAAGCATAGCTTTGTGGACGAGACTTCGTCGGACCTCGCACCCCGGTAATGGTCAAAACAGGAAAGATGCGGCAAGGTTATTAGGGGATAGAGCCCCGTTAGTGCATGTCATTCCCTTCTGGATAGAGGTGGTATTATGGTATGGAGCCCTGATACTTAACCTATGTTGTTGCTGTAAACTTACTATCTTTTGGTTGTTGGTGAATCCCGGGATTAAGGTTGGTTACGACCGGGGGATGGCATACTCGTGTCAGTTGTTACCCTGCTAGGGGTAACCCGGCCTTGTGTGGCATAGATCCGTTAGGTTCTCAGGGCGTCTTTCCAGAGGCGTACCTATGTGGCAATAGGAAGTTCCTTGGCCTGGCCATTTGTTGGAAATCCAAAGAAACAATACGAGTCTTGTACGGTTTTATTTGTAGAACCTACCATCTAATATGGTAGCTATAGTAGGCATACTATAATGGTACCTATGCTGGCTAAAATTTATATTCTACTTTCGAAATATTTTCCTGCACTTTGCACTTATAGTAATAATATCGAAGAAATTTGCGTATCAAGCATCTTTAACTACCATATGGAGAAATCTCCTCCAAGTTCTGCATTTGCATTGTGTGTGTGGCGAGAGGCCTTATGGTAGTTACATTTTCCAAAAGCATTGTGGATCTATTTTTAAATATTTCTTTGTTGACTTTTAAAGATAAACTGTTTTAAGTTCTCACACAAGTCCCATGACTGACCTAAAGTTTATTGTTTCCTTCCTAAACTCTGGGTGCCCACCAATTTCCATACGGGCAGTCTAGAGTCAGGTTATCAGGTCATTCTGGAGTAGGAGTTGTTGTGGAAATCAGGAGTAAGCTGGATGGTGTGGCGTATCAATTAGTATTTAGTATTTCTTTTCAGCTGTTTATTGTTGTAAACTATGATGATGTAATGTAATGTGATGTAATGTATAAAATGTACAATTCTTTTGATTTAAAGATATTCATTTATCTATTATATGTTGTTCCGCTGCGAAATGTGAGATTCTTTTATTGTTTCTGTTGCTTCTTCTTTCTTTCTTCTTCTATCTTCTACCTCTTCTTTAACCCTAACGGTACGGTTTTCCGGCCTTCGATTCTCGGCAGTTGATACAGTGGACGTATTAATGTCGACATTTGGGAGTCGAAAATACTTATCGTTACATATATGGTGTTACCATATGATATATGATGTTTTGGATGTCGTGGTTGATGTATTTAGTGCTGTTGCAGCATTGGGCCTAGTTTTGATAATTTAAAATTGTTAAAGTGATGATTTCCAAATTTTAAAAGGATTTTAAAGTGATTTTTGAAAATCTATGTTTTGTTAATTTTTGAATTATTGAGTAAAAGGATTTATTTTAAATAAATAAATGTTACAATTTTTATGTTATAAAAATTATGATTTTTTGGAAATATAATCAGAATGTGATTTTTGGAAATATGAAGTTGATTATTTTATAAAATAGTTTAAACTGAGATTCTGATTTATTATAAATGATTTATATAAAGATTTATAAAATTGAATTTTTATAAATCAAAATACTAGGATTGTAAAGGAATTTTATAAGTAAATAAGAATTGTGAATTTACGAAGTTATAAAAAAGAATGATTTTGTAAATAAATGAATTTATATGTAATTAACTTATAAATTTGATTTTGTTATGTATTTGAGTTATAAATGGAATTGGTTAATAAAGGGATTTTATATATAGTAGTTTTTGTAAAATAAAAATTGAATTTACAAGCATTGTTTTATAAATTCGAAATTAATTAAATTTGATAAGTAAATATAGAAATTATTAAAGGAGATATATCCACGAATTTGGACAGTGGATAATCCTTTAATTAAATATGTAGAAGTGTTGAATTTGGTTAGAGATTTATATCCACGATTTTGGACAGTGGATAATTCTTGAATTAAATGTGTAGAAGCTTTAATTTGGTAAACGATTTATATTCACGATTTTGGACAGTGAATAATATTTTAAATTAAATGAATGTTTTGGAAAGTGATATTATAAATATAATTAAATGATTCGAATATGTTTTAAAATGTACTAAATATTGAATACATAGATTTCAACATTCATTGTTGAAATAGACGTTTTCGTGAAGCAAGGAAATGATGGACTATAACACTATTATCATGGTAAATGATTTTTCGAAAGGATATATTTTTGTATAGTATTGGGATTTATATACCAATCTTATTTTCAAATCCCTATACAGTTGATTTTGGGTTGTCATAACGATGT
Source organism: Allium cepa (assembly GCA_030765085.1). Lineage (NCBI taxonomy): Eukaryota > Viridiplantae > Streptophyta > Magnoliopsida > Asparagales > Amaryllidaceae > Allium > Allium cepa. The sequence goes on from CM060938.1 coordinate 213,768,567, forward strand.
TTTACACAACATTCGTTTTGACCCAAATAAATGTGTTTAAAGAGAACGTTTTCCTTATAGAATAAAATATATACTTAATCTTGATTTAATTATATATAATATTTTCCAAGTGTTGAAAATAAATAGATTTGTGAATTACTTATTATTAAATAAGTATTTGGAAATATTTTCCAATATAAAAGTGAAATGTTTTGAGAATATATGTTTTGAAAGATAATTCGAAATGAATATTTGGCAAGTGATTTAATTAATAAAACATTAATTAAAAGGGCCTAGTGATTGTTACGGTGCTAAATATTTGTTTGTTTGTTCGATAGTTAAATAACCGACTATCAAATTTGGCCAAATTTTAGTTCCTCGACTTGACGTGGGAACTATTTAGTCATACACTTAGTACGTAGCTATCTATGTAGGCTTGATTATCGTTTGTGTTGAGGATGTTGATTCATGTTGTGCAGAGTATTACTCCAATCTATTGAGCTTCCTTCTTAGCCCGAAGGATAGCAAGTTGAAAGTTGGAGACGTGATAAGTCTATGAGACTTAGTTTTTGTGTGAGGTTGAGAAATGCTTTTGCATTGTTGGTGCGAAGAGACCGGGATAAAATTTATCTGAAAACCACTTCGAACCAGGGTATATGCATTCGATTGTGCAGGTTGCTTTGTGATGATATTGATATTTTGGATTTTCATAGTGGGGGACTGCTTATTGATCATTTGGGGGTTAAAATCCCAATATGCATATAGTAGCAGTGGTCTCTTCATTTATGAAATATCCAATGCAAGGACTATTCGCTACTAATCCTAGGGATTTTCTGACAGGATGTTGTCGGAACATACCTTCGGTTTGTCCTATTCCTGGACAATTTGTATGGATGTTTGTCTGACATTGCATTTCTATAGATTACGTATATTGGTTTTTACAAACGTACATCAGTGGTGGCGGAGAAGGCAACTTCTCTCAGCTTAACATCCTCCTTGAGACGTATGATCTTAAGGGTTGTATTTTCTGGAAGGCAATTAGTAGTCAACGAAAATGGTTGTGTGGCATTCAAAGTGATGTGATTATGATTTGTGAAAGGAAATCGTTACCTCAGGCCTCATCAACCGAAAATGACAGAAACAGGGTTAGATGCAGCAAGGCTAAATGGGTCGCTCCCAAGTAGGGTATGATCATCCTCTTCTAGATATATCTTTACATGCTATGACGTCGTGTATCCGATTATTGTGGTTTGTACGCTAGAGGGCTCTCGGAAAAGGTCGGTAACGACCGAAGGATGATATATTCGGTACCATCTAGTTATAGAGGTAGGCTGGTCTTGTGTTAGTAGAGGATCATTGGTGATGGTCATCGATACATTCTTCTAGAGATGTACTGTTGGAAGGTAGTCCTTTCACCTAGTCATTTGTATGGAAATCCAAACTCCATTATGTACCTACCATTTTGATTGTATTACCCAATTGGGCTATATGCTCGAATTTAATCAATGTAACAATTTCGTCTACGATTAATTTTATTTGGATACTAGACACTAGTATAATATCATATGAGTTTGATATAATATGTTTTAGTTATCTTAAGGTAAAAACATGTCCGTGTTTATGTGTGGACTTGTCTTATGAGATACTTTTGTTTTGATAAAGGAAAAGTTTGGTAATTTAATAAATTCAGTTGAATGTGTTTCTCACGCTAGTTTACCAGACCGAGTATATTTACAAGTTCAGTTTTGGTGCTTTTGGAGCTTTAGTAGGAGAGCTGGAGATCTCCATTCCGTATACACATACATCGGTTTTGTTCGATTATCCACTACATTGTTGCTTAGTTGTTTATATTATCCGCAATTGTGAGGACATGTTATTATAACTTTTCAGGCTGATAATTATTGTTTGATTGTTGAACTCTGATTGATGTATGTATATATACAGTTTCTGTTTTGTAAAGATCATTGATATGATATTATACGTTTTCCGCCGCGATATGAGATTCTGTGTTGTTCTATTTTGTCTTTTCTTCTCTCTTTCTTCTCTTCTCTTCTTCTCTCTTCTTTTCTTTCTCTTGAATTTCTGTCAGTCGGTGCTTTTTGGGTCGGACATGAGTGGATTATTGATGATTCAAGGGGCATGAGTTTGCGGGACGTCACATTTGGTATCAGAGCTTAGATTTTGTATATTCCTAGGCTTTGATGTGTACTCAGTATGGATAGGGACAGTAGCACCCTAGATTGAGCTTGAGTGTATTATATATATGAGCGCGTATTTATTAGTGAATATAAAATGTCTTATATTGTGTTTACTTACCCGTTGAGCTGTTTGTGTATTCTGGTCGGTATATGAGATACCATGTTATCAATAGGGATTTCCAAACACTTAAACGAGGCAAGTCAACATAATATTATTTTTAAATTGGGTAAATGAAATAATTTTACCTCAATTATATTTTATATATAAAGAAATTATTTTTTAGTAATTATTATAATATATATAAATTGATTGTTTAGTTGTTTGAAGACGTAAATATATATATAAGTAAATAAAGCAGTTTGAAATATCTAAATAAAAACAACAATTGTAAAAGAATAAATTATATAAGCAAATGAATTATAAGTATGGAGTTATAATTAATATGATTTACAATTGTGAAATAATCTTAAATATAAGAAATAAAACAACATGAATATATTTATAAATATGAGTTATAAATAAAAATGAATTTAACTAAGAATTTGAAATTTTGAATCCCATTAATTTTGGAAGTTATTTTTCAAAGTTAAAGGAGGTTATATTGTTATAAATTAAAATAAGATAAGTAAATTTGGAATAGATCTTATATAAGTGAAGTAAAAAAGTGCATTATATAAGTAAAAGATTTTATAAATGTGATTTATAATTATAAAAAGGAAATTTTTGAAAGAATATAAAGCACTGAATTCACTACTATTGCTGGGAAATAATTAGGGTGATGACTGCAGCATCATCAGTATCATTTTCGAGTTTCTATGTGATGGATTGGCTACCATTATTAAATAAAAATTAAAGTTTTGTTTTGATAAACAAATTTAAATTTAAAATCCATGTGTAATTGATAAATATAAGTAAAATGTGTTTTGAACTTATATTATGAAATAAAATTTTAGCTTTGGTAAAGTTGAAATAAATGTGAGTTAGCATAATAAAACATATGATTTGAAATTTAACTACAGGAAAGTTAAAAAAATTGAATCGAATTTGAATTAGATTAGATAACTTATTGAAATGGAAGTTGAACCTAAGTGTAAAGTGATTATATAACCATGATTTGAAATTTTAAAAATGTGAATGGAATTATACTTAGGTAAATGTTTCTGGAAGTTGAATCAATAAGTTGGATACTTATAAAGTGAGAAAATATAAGTTAGACCAATTGTTAAAATGGTTAAAAAAATTTGTTAAGCAAAACAAAATCTTAGTTTGAATAGTGATTTGAAATTTGACTTAAGTTATATAAAATAGAATTTGAAATAAATTAGTAGTGAACTTAAGTTATATAGTGGAAGTAAATGCAAGTAAGAATGAAATGAAACATAGCTTAGGTAAGGTTAAATGAAGTTGATTTTAGTATCGAAGTAAATTAATAAATTGAAGTGATGAATATGTAAAGTAAAGTTGAATAATAAGAAGTTAATGAACTGAAGTAGTTAAATAAATGTAGACTTGAGTTATATAAAGAAATTCAACTTTAGCTGTAAAATGAATCAGCGTTAGAAATATTGTACAGAAATGTGAATATAGTGAATATTAGAATTCAATCTATATTGAATAATTGAATAATAAACCAATCGAAACTAAAAATGTGTTAAACCAAATTGAATGTAAACGAAGTAAAGTAAACAAATTTGGTAATGTTGGATATACATTGGTAGTTAAATGGTTGTTAGTTGATTTTATAGAAATTCGTATGGAATTGAATTAATGAAATTGAAAGCTAAGTAATTGAATTCAAAGTGGAAGTAAGTAAATTTAAATAGAATGGAATTTGATTTGAATTGGAAGTGAACAAACTTGAATGTGATTAGTGAATGTAAACTAATTGAATTTGGATAAATGAATGTTAGTAAATCCAATGTTAACAAATCAAATGTGATTTTAAATTAAAAACCAATTCAATGAATATTAATAAAAAGAGAATTTATATTGATTTGGTTATGGATTGATTGGATAGATATGGTTTGTTGGATGATAGTTGGATGATAGTTGTTTGATGGTTGGATTTGTTGTTTTGGTTGCATTTGCTATATTGGCATATGTAGTTGTTGTATTGGTATATGTTGTATATTGATATTATTTTCATATATACATGTTTCTCATTGTTATTGAGTGTTTATTAGGTGCGTATGGCGCTTGCTTCGCATTTGGAGCTCGCTTTCGCGCTATATTAACCGTATATGCTCGCTAATAAAAATATAAGGTACATATCTCAGATTACATATCGTACTTTTACACTTTTTCCCCTACGGGATGACTCATCCTCGTAGATGAGATGTATATTTGTGATATATATATATATGTTGTGATCCTACTACGATCGAACCGTACAAAGGAGACGCTGGCGAATTTGTTTTTTTTGAAAATTTGAGGTGTTATAAATTTTTGAGATTTTGGAAAATTTTTGACAACTAAATTTTTGAAATTAAGTTAAAATTTAAATGATAGTGGTTGGTTTTGAAAAGATAACTATATATGGATTTGAAAACTTAGTGTTTTTGTAAGAAGTTTAACGAATGGATTTTGAAAAGGTTAAAATGTTTAAATAATGTTGGTATCTAGTTTTAACGAACTGTTTTGAAAAGTTAATGAATTTCGTGACTTTTTCTTACTTGGTAATTTCGAGTACGAAATTCTTTTAAGTAGGGGAGAATGTAACGACCTAGAATTTCAGTCATTTGAAATTCGTGTATGTAATTGATTGTAAATATCCATAAGTAAATTTTATAAGTTGAATAACTTATATTTTGAATAAGGATTTAATAGGATAATTAAAATTTTAATTTTTAGATTGTGTAAATAATTGGAAATTGAATTTAATATGAAAGAAAATGATTTACAAAGTTGAATTAAATCATATTTGAATTTGAATGATGTTTGAGAACTTTTGAAATTGAATTAAAAGTTAACTTGTAAAAATTGAATATTTTAATATTTAATTGACGAGTGAAAATGGTCATTTTTCATACAGTCTTGGATTTTGATGAACCCAGTTTCAATGGATCCATAATATTATGTTATGGTAAGATTTCTAATTTCGTGTCAATCGGATTTGCGATTTATCCGAGGCAAGCTAAAACGCGTAGAAAATTATTTAAGTGAATTTTAAATTTAAATAGTCGTTTCAAAAACCTGTCTTTCAAATAAGATCACATTGGCTCCCGATATATATTCTATTGCGTTCGGAATAGGGGCAAAACATTATAAACGCCAGGTGGCACGCTTTGTTTCGAGTTCGAAAATTTTCGGGATGAATTGTGTCGCATAATTTTCTATAAAAGGCCAATATTTTATTAATTTCTCACAAACCCTACTAGGGTTAGGGTTAGCCGCCAACTTATAATCAATGGTCGAAAATTTTCATTTCTTCTCCTCTCAATCTCTCTTAATCCGTGCGCTCTCACGAGAAACTTCCTACACGAAATTTGTAGAGCGTATCGAGATCTTGAAATCCATATGAGATGATCGAATAAAGTCGAGCGAATCAACGACAATAGGCGTTCAAAGACGCGACAGTCATTCGTGTTTTTCGAGAAGAAAACACGACCGATCTTGACCAAATTCACGGTGATGGTAGACGATGGCAGTGGCTTCGTTTGGACATTGATCAATCGTCTTCTAGTTGACGACGTTAGCCACGACAACAATGGGAACAATCGACATTTTGGGTTGTTTGCTCGCGCGATGGAACGATGGGAGAAGATACAGCGACAACCTAGATCTAGGGCAAAGGGAAATGTACGACCATATTTAAAAGGTCATAAAAAAATAAAAGAAAATTGAAATTATATTATACTAAATTCGTATAAACTTTAAAATGTCATAACTTTTTCATACGAGGTCCGTTTTTGACAAAATGAATTGCGTTGGGTTCATACATTTTAGAGCTGGTTTGGAGTTGATTGGAGCTAGTGTAAATTTGGGTAAAATTAAACGCTCGTTTAATTTTATTCGGAATAAAACATTGCAGCTGTTATTGGAAGCAATGTGAGTACAACTCACTCTTTCTGACTCGCTGATATTTTTATATAAGTGAGAAATAATTTATTATATGATGATTGATGATTGTTTGGATGATGTATTATCTATATATTGATTGGTATTTGGATATATTCCTGCCTATTGTAGTAAATAACCCTATACGTTCTCGTGTATGAACGGATGACCCTTTGTACGTGCGTCTGTCTCGAAGCGGACATTGTAAATATATTTCTAATATGTATAACTGTTGTAGGTGACAGGTTGGAGGGATCCAACTGGATTCCTCACCAGTATTGATTTACAGATATTGTGATATATGCTGTTATCATATGATATATGATGTTTTGGATGCAGTGGTTGATGTATTTAGTGCTATTACTGCATTGGGCCTAATTTTGGTAATTTAAAATTGCTAAAGTGACGATTTCCAAATTATAAAAGGATTTTAAAGTGATTTTTAAAAATATACGTTTTATTGATTTTTGAATTATTGTGTAAATGGATTTATTTTAAATAAATAAATGATATAATTTTTATGTTACAAAAATTATGATTTTTTGGAAATATAATCAGAATGTGATTTTTGGAAATATGAAGTTGATTATTTTATAAAATAGTTTAAACTGAGATTTTGATTTATTATAAATGGTTTATATATAAGATTTACATAATTGAATTTTTATAAATCAAAATAATGGGATTGTAAAGGAATTTTCTAAGTGTTAAAATAAAGTTATAAATGGATTTCATAAGCAAATAATATTTGTGAATTTATGAAGTTATAAAAAGAATGATTTTGCAAATGAATTTATAAGTAATTAGCTTATAAATTGAATTTTGGCATGTAATTGAGTTATAAGTGGAATTGGTTAATAAAGGGATTATATATATATAGTAGTTTTTATAGAATAAAAATGGAATTTATAAATGTTGTTTTATAAATTCGAAATCAATTAAATTTGGTAAGTAAATATAGAAATTATTAAAGGAGATATATCCACGATTTTAGACAGTGGATAATCCTGCAATTAAATATTAGAAGCGTTGAATTTGGTTAGAGATTTATATCCACGATTTTGGACAGTGGATAATTCTTGAATTAGATGTGTAGAAGCTTTGATTTGGTAAACGATTTAAATATACGATTTTGGATAGTGAATAATATTTTAAATTAAATGAATGTTTAGGAAAGTGATATTGTAAATATAGTCAAATGATTTGAATATGTTTTAAATTGTGCTAAATATCGAAACATAGATTTCAACATTCATTGTTGAAATGGACGTTTTCGAGAAGTAAGGAGATGATGGACTATAACACTGCTGTTATATTAAATGGTTTTCGAAAGGAAATGATTTTTTGTATATTATTGGGATTTATATACCTATCTTATTTTCGAATTCCTATACTGTTGACTTTGGGTTGTCGTAACGATCTTTTACACAACATTCGTTTTGACCCAAATAAATATGTTTAAAGATAATGTTTTCCTTATACAATAAAATATATACTTAATCTTGATTTAGGTATATATAATATTTTCCCAGTGTTGAAAATAAATAGATTTGTGAATAGTTATTGTTAAATAAGTATTTGGAAATGTTTTCCAATATAGAAGTGAAATGTTTTGGGAATATATGTTTTAAAGATAATTTGAAGTGAATATTTGGTAAGTAATTTAATTAATAAAAGATTAATTAAAAGCGCCAAGTGATTGTTATGGAGCTGAATATTTGTTTGTTTGTTTTGATAGTTAAATAACCAACTATCAAATTTGGCCAAATTTTAGTTCCTCGACTTGATGTGGGAACTATTTAGTGGTACATTTATTACATAGCCATTTGTGTAGGCTTGATTATCGTTTGTGTTGAGGATGTTGATTCATGTAGTGCGGAGTATTACTTCAATCTATCGAGCTTCATTCTTGGCCGGAAGGATAGCAAGTTGAAAGTTTGAGACGTGATAAGTTCATGAGACTTAGTTTCTCTGTGAGGTTGAAAAACGCTTTTGCGTTGTTGGTTCGAAGAGACCGGGATCAGTTTATCTGAAAACCACTTCGGACTAACGTATATGCGTTCGATTGTGCATGTTGCTATGTGATGATATTGATATTCTGGATTTTCATAGTGGGGGATTGCTTGTTGATCGTTTAGTGTTAAAATCCCAATATGCATATAGTAGCAGTGGTCTCTTCATTTATGAAATATCCAATGCATGGACTATTCGCTACTAATCCTAGAGATTTCTCGACAGGATGTGGTAGGAAAGTACCTTCGGTTTGTCCTGTTCCTTGACAAATTGTATGGATGTTTGTCTGACATTGCATTTCTATACCAATATTGGTTTTTACAAAAGTACATTAGTGGTGGCAGAGAAGGAAACTTCTCTTAGCTTAACCCCTCCTTAAGACGTATGAGCTTAAGAGTTGTATTTTTGGTGGAAGGCAATTAGTAGTCAACGGAAATGGCCATGTGGAATTCAAAGTGATGTGATTGTGATTGTGATTTGTGAAAGATAATCGTTACTTCATGCCTCATTAACCAGAAATGATCGAAACAGGGTTAGATGCAGCAGGGCTAAATGGGTCGCTCCCAAAGTAGGGTATGATCATCCTCTTCTAGATATATCGTTTCATGCTATGACGTTGTGTATCTGATTATTGTGGTTTGTGTGCTAAAGGGCCCTCGGTAAAGGTCGGTAGCGACTGGAGGATGATATATTCGGTACTATCTAGTTATAGAGGTGGGCCGGTCTTGTGCTGGTAGTGGATCCTTTGTGCTGGTAGAGGATCCATTCTTCTTGAGATGTACTGCCGGAAGGTAGTCCCTTCACCTAGTCATTTCTGTGTAATCCAAACTCCACTACGTACCTGCCATTTTGATTGTATTACCCGATTTGGCCATATGCTGGAATTTAATCAATGTTACAATTTCGGCTACGATTAATATTATATGTATACTAGACACTAGCATAATATCAGATGAGTTTGATATAAGATGTTTTAGTTATCGTAAGGTAAAAATATGTCTGTGTTTATGTGTGGACTTGTCTTATGAGATACTTTTTTTTATAAAGGAAAAGTTTAGTAATTTAATAAATTCAGTTGAGTGTGTTTCTCACGCTGGTTTACCAGACTGATACGGGCGTTCTTCCCTTTCAATGCTCGGGTCAGACCGAGTATATTTATAGGTTCAGTTTTGGTGCTTTCGGAACTTCAGTAGGAGGGCTGGAGATCTCCATTCCGTACACACTTACATCGGTTTTGTTTGCTTATCTACTGCATTGTTGCTTAGTTGTTTATATTATCGGCAATTGTAAGGACAGGTTATTATAAATGTCCAGGCTGATAATTATTGTTTAATTGTTGAACTCTGATTGATTTATGTATATATACAGTTTTTGTTTTGTAAAGATCATTGATATGATATTATATGTTTTCCGCTGCGATGTGAGATTCTGTATTGTTCTGTTTTGTCTATTCTTCTCTCTTTCTTCTCTTCTCTTCTTCTCTCTTATTTTCTTTCTCTTGACTTTCCTTCAGTCGGTGCTTTTTCGGTAGGACATGTGTGGATTATTGATGATTCAAGGGGTATGGATTTGCGGGACGGCACACTAAGTATATTTTTATTTCACGCATTTCAATTTTTATAAGCTATTGAAATTTATTAATTCCAAGTCAATTTTTATTTCCCATTCATTCCAAATTCAACTCAGTTTCATTCATCTTAGCTTAAGTTAAATTTTCAATTCATGTTTATTTCTCAATTCAATTAAATTTTATTTTCCAATTCAATTTATTTATATCCCAATTTAATTTATTTAACTAGTTTACTTGACTAATTTATTCCATTCAAATCATAATCAATTAAATTACTAAAATTTTATTTATTCAACTTAACTTAGGCCGAATTCGATTTAATTCTAAATCTCAAATCCCGATCGATATGATTTCCAATCCAATGTTATTTAACTTAGCTCAAGTTAAATTTTATTCTATTTAACTTACTCAAGTTTAAGTTTTATTTCCAAAATCTATTCTTATATTTTTCTTTCCTTATTTAGAACCAATCTCAATTTATAAGTTAAAAACTTATTTTTCGATGATTTCTAAATTATTTAAATAAGGATTCCAGAATTTTTAAACACCCGGTATATATTTCAAATCATTTTTGAAATCACAAATATCCCAAAATCACACTTTTTAAATTTTAAACCATCTCTGTTTTTTATCAAAACAAATTCTCTTTGGAATTTCCAAAACAAAACTTGTCCTTTCCAAAATCTCCATATCAAACCACACTAGTAGCAATCCATTACGTAGAAACATGAAAATGAATACTAATAATGTTGTAGTCATTACCAGGATTATTTTCCAACGACGGAAATGAGTTCAGTGTTATTTTCACTTTCAAAAATCCATTAAAATCATTTTTCTATTCAAGAGTATTTCTAAAATAATAATACTATTATTTATTTCAAAATCCTTTGGAAAACATTTCCAAAATCTTCGGGATTTAAACTCCTGAACCCCTGTTTGAATCCACTTTCAATTTTATCTCTTGTATAATTCATACATTTACAATTTTCCTTTGGTTATATGTAACCATTTAAATTTTATAATCTTATTTTGATTATATAATAATAACCAAACACACTACTATAATAATTTTCAGAAAATTATTCCTTTTATCGCAAAATATAAGTTGGATAAAATTATTTCATTTACCCGCTTTTAAAACAATACTATGTCAGTTTATCGTTTTCAAGTGTTTAGAAACCCTTATTGATTTAGTGGAATTCCACTATTAGAAAAGAATTTATATGCCACTCAACAGATAAATCAATACAATATAAAACCATCTTTATTCACTAACAAATACGTGATCATATCTATTAATGTGCTCAACTCATTCTAGGGTACTTCTGACTCTATATCTAATGAGTAATTCCAACCAGAGACAAGGTTCTCACTTAACCTTCACCTTTGATACTAACTGTAACGACCGGGACTTTCGATCCTCGAAAATCGACATTTATATGTTCACAATATAAACTGCCGAATATTCAAGTGCCGAAAATGCCAGATCATTAGAGTTAAGAAGAAGAAAGGTAAAAGAAGAAAATAGAAAGCAACATCAGAGTATCACAATTGCTGCGGAAAAATATATAATATATAATAACATATTTTAAATACAAAGGAATCTATACTGTTATAAACTTGCAACCATCAGAGTACAATAGACCATAATCAACCTGAACAGTTTATTAGCTTGTCCTTACATAGCGGAATTATAATCAAATATAGAAGTATGCCTTCGCCATCCAGCTCGTCTCTTAAGCTCCTTAGCATCCTAATCCTGAATCTGTAATTCTCAGTCTGACCCGAGCATCATAATACGAAAAACAACCGAGTGAGTCTGGAAAACCAGAGTGAGAAAACACACTCAATTTGAATTATTAACTTTTCAAAATCCTTTGGAAAAAAGTATTTTGGAAGACCACGTCACAAATAAATAAGACGGGTTTTTACCTTACGACCAAAACAGTTTATATCAAAATCGTCTGATATAATAATAGTGTCTATAGAAAGTAAATAGGAAGTAGCTGAAATGCTTGCATCTCATATTCCAACATAGTTGGGCACAATCAAAAACTGTACGAAGCTTATTGGAGAATGGATTCCATCGAATGACTGGGCCATTGGGGTACCTCCCACCACAGTACACCTCTAGAATAATGTACCAAGGACCACGCCAGGATCCCCTGTTACACAAGACCGGCCTACCCCTGACCTGGATAGACTGAATATGTTATCACCGCCGGTGTTCCCACCCTTACTATCGAGCGCTCCTTCCATGCACAACCAAATCCACAAATAATAGGTTTCTATGGACATCTAGAAAGGCGATAACATACCGTACTTTGGTGTGGCTCACTTAACCTTGCTGCATCTTCTTTGTTTTAGTCATTCCCGGTTGATAAGGTTCGAGGCTAAGCGTTACTTTTTCAAGAACACATATTACTTCTAATGCCCATCGTCCATCAATGACGATGTTATGATAGCATTCATCCATACAAGTTGTCATGGGCTGGACAAACCAAATCACCGTCTTCATCATCTTTATAGTATTCGTTCATTACGTTCAAACTGGATCGAATTGGTTTAGTTAAATCTGATCCCGGTCTCTTCGAAATGATTAACGAAATTGGCCAATATTTATAGTTGGTTATATAACTATCAAATTAAACATCCATAAGAAATCATCTGGCCTTAATATTTACCTCCAAAATATCTTTAAAAGATACTTTAGTTTCTCCCAACATTTGAAAACAATTTTTCAAATACTTAAATCGGTAACATGATACTTCCAACACCTCAACATTTAAAAATATCTTCAAATTTCTACTTTCTATACTTCGAAAAATATTACCGGACTTATTTTCCAAAATCCTGTCAATATTAATGTATCAGAGAATTATTCCATAACTTATTCCCAAAATATCCGAAATCACAAATAAATTTCGTCTCCTCAAAACCATATCCTTTATAAGCCCCGTTTTTTCTGAATCTCAAGAGAATTTCTAAAATAAAATTTTCAATTCCTTTAAAACTCTATATATAATAAGTATTTAAAAGATTAAAAATTTATTTTAAAAATATATTCAAATAATTATTTAAACTATCAAAAACACTTTTATAACGTTCATAACTCATTTTTAAATAAACACATAAATTTTTCACAATTGATTTTAAAAGTTAGAATTTTCTAAAATAAGTACTAATTATTTGAAAATCTACTTGCTGACGTATTTCAACTCAAACTAGATTAAAATTTCATAGTTTAAATATAAAAAAATTCCTCTTGGATACAACCTACTTTCTAGGACTTAAAAATATAACCATCCCAACTTATAAATTCCTCTCGATTTCCATCACATCATTTCCATCTCAATTTCTTTAACCATTTTCACTTTACATTTACAAAATAGTATCTACTATTTCCTTACCATATTTCATATTTTAGTATAAATTCACTTTGCAAATTTATTTTCCAATATATCCACTATATCGCTTAACTTATTTATAAAATCGTTTATAAATTTTTGTACTCCCTTGAGTCTTTTACTTGCTTTATAAAAACAATCTCGTTTATAAAATTCCATTTATAAATCCATTACCTTAATAATCCCATTTATAATTTCAAATCTGTTTTTAATATTGACTTCAACTCTTTTATATTTTCGGGATATCACTTATAAGTTCTCTTATATAATTCATTTTAAAATTTTCCATTTAAAAGTCATAATAGTTAAGTATAACCAAAATCAAATAATTTTCTAATTCAATTTCTTTTAAATAAACCCAATTCCAATATAAATATATTTATGTCAAAAATTCACTTTAATTCCTTCCAATTTAAAAATATATTTATGGTATTTAAAATATTAACGTTCAGGCCAGTGCTACAATAACATCCAATAAATCCAATCACTATAATAATCTATACTAGATTATCCACACGATTAATATATCACTATATATGAAAAATAAATAATTTATTTGAGGAATCCAATTGGATCCCTCCAACCTGTTTCCTACATCCCACTTCAAGGGGGATATCACGGTATATATGGTCATTCGCTATTATGTAGGGTTTATAGGGTCTTATCCACTATTATACGGGGCTATCATGCCAAATACTAATATATATATATATATACTATATATATTATAACATCAACCGATAATAATTATACAAATTCATCCAAGCATCCAATAATTTATTTTTCACTATTTTTAAAATTAATCTGATAATCCAAATGAGTGAGAACTTTCTCACCTTGATTTTTTTTATTTGCAGACCATTCCCATCTCGACTTTCATTGATTTTGGACTTCATATGAATAGATTGTAAAATTTTAAACACTTGAAAAATAAGATTATATGATACACACACACATTATATATATAATTAGTCATTGAAACTAATTTCAGTAATTTAGAAAAAAAATCAGATTACCATAAAAAAATCAATTCCTCCCCTCTTCCTTCCAGGCTCGAACAGCACGAGGCCCTTCTTCCACGATGATCGCTCACCCATCGTGCTACTACCAAGCTCGACCCACATCCAAATCTCAATGCTCCTTGCGTGACCTACCTCCAATCCGAGATCACGACACGTGACATCCTCTTTTCTTCCACCGCAATTTGATTTGCCGCCTCGTGAAACCCCTTCCTCCTTCGTGTGCTAGCCCTGGCCCTAAATCTCTTGTGACGCATGACTTGCAATAAGCATACGATGCGCCTTCTTCCTCCATGACATTGTCTACGGCCTTCCCTATCGCTCCCGTCGCCCTCTCCATTTTTTTTCTATTTGTTTTCTAGACGGACTAATCGTTCGTTTGAATGGAAAGAAAAAGGAAAGGGTGTGATTTTAAGGGAAGGAGGGTTGTGTGATTTTGGAAGAAGGGAAGGGGTGATGAAGAATAGGTTATGGAGTTTATTTTTTAAACAATCACTTATTCGTCCATTGTTTCTCTTGAACGATAGATTCGAAAAAATGAAAGCTCGGCTGTTCTATTGAAGAGGAGGATGCATGTGCTTTATAGAGGAGGAAAACATGATTAAAATATTTTACGTGTAGAATATATCTTGCTACAGTGATTTGAAGAGAAAGGAAAAAGTTCTGATTATTTTTTCAAATCCATATATTATTGAATTTTAAATCGTCTCGAATTCGTAGCATAAAATCTTGACCTCCTATCGAGACGTGCCGCTAGGCGTTAATAATGTTATAGCCCTATTCTTAACGCAATGGAAAAGGTTTTCGAGTCCTAATTCGATCATATGGAGAAGATAGATTTTGGACCCAATTATATTCAATTTCGATGTTAATTTCAACGCGTTTGTTTACTGTACGATTAAATGATAATCCCAAAAGCTATGAAATTTGAAAACCGATGATAATACACTATTGCAGATCCAATGGAACTAGTTTCGTCGAATTCCGAAACAGTGCCTCGAAACGCTATTTTTTCAATGTCAATTTAAACAAGCTATTTTTAAAATTGAACAAATCACTTTTAAATTCAAATTTAAAACTTTTATTATCTTTAATATTATCGAATGTAATTTTACAAGCCTTTTAATTATTTTTATCGAGTTTAGAACTCAAGATTTAAATAAGTTAACCAATATTCGATTATTAAATTCAATAATTAAATTATCCAATAAATCGTTATATTTAAATTGTGAATCTATTTTATTAAATGGATTCAAATTTTCATTTCAAAATCAATTTATATTCCAAATAAATATTTAAAACCATTTAAATATTCCAATTAAATGACGAAAAATCTGTATCGTTACATGTTATACTTGGATTTATTTGATTCTTTATTGTTTTTTTGTCTAGGATTGTAGTATTGATTACTATTATATTTTATTCCTTAATTTTTGAGTTTCAAAAAGTCTAAAATATTGTGGATAGTTCTATTCTTTGTTTTTTATAATTTACCTCATAACGGTCGCCGTCTAAGAGGTCTACTATGTCCGTATCATTTTATGCATGAATCCAGGCATCATGAATGAGCGGTTGTCTCATTTGATATCAGAGTTTAGATTAGACAATTCTTACTAAATCAGGGAATATGAGAGAGCGTGTTTGTAAATTTTATTATTTATACTATATAAATATCTTTTAATTTTTAAACCATACCCTATATATTTTGACAAATAGAGGTAGTTGTCGGCTTATCCCTTATAAATCCATCACATTTGTTGTAATTTAATTCATAGAGAATTGCTAAAAATGGGTTCATATGCCAAGTTGTAGTAAGTAAATTTTTGGACTAAGGATGAATAAAATGAAGAGAGTACCCTTGAGTCTAAAGAATATAAGTGCAATCTTGATATGGGGTAATGGAAACATTATTACTCGAATAGCATAGCTGGGCTTTTATAATTCATGATCTACTTAAATTAAAGTATTCAAACTGTTTGTAATGTTTATCCTAAAAAGTTGAAAACTTCAATTTTTTAGATTTTTGGAAAAATATAGATGTTCATTATATTGGAATAATAACCCCTTATTTTAAGCTTCAAATATGGAAATTTATTAAGAAGTAATTTTCCATAAATATTTTAAAGATTTTATTTTTGAAAAGGTTTTAGTGCGATGGCATTGTTGCCCTTATATTTTGTTTGTACTTCTATTTCAATAATAAAATCTTTTAAAGTAAATTGACAAGTAGAAGCTCATCTTTTTGAATGCCTTTTATGTTATAAATATTTTTGTCACACTTTAGGAAATAAAATAAAATATTACATTTCTTTTACGCTTTTGTGAAAATTTCTAGTTTATAAAGGTTACGTATAAAATAGTACATTATGCATGTTTAGTTTTCTAACTCAAAGTTGAACCATTTTAAATAGAATCTCTATTGGAAAAAATGGATTTAAAATTATATGTTAACTTTTACGGAGTTTTTCAATTTCAATATGTATGTATTTTTGAATGGAAATTGAGGAATTTAGGATATAATCTCTTAAAATGGTGCGCTAGTAAATAGTTTAACAATTTGGAAATTATTTTCAAATTGCATAAATATAATTAGTAGGCATAAATTAATTTTAAAAATATATTTTTATGTATATACGTGGTGCATTGTTTAAAGATGTTGGAATTTGGCTAGTTATGAAATAAAATTTTATAAATACACAAAAAAAAAGGTTATGAATCATATGTAATAATGCTGTAAAAATGAAGTATGAGTATTTGACAAAATAATGGAAGTTATTTCAACTCTAACTATATGTTTATTAATTAATATTGAATTAGTAAAGTTATAAAGAATTGAGTTCTGCGAATTTAATGCTTTTAAGAAATGAATATTTTTAGAATTATTGATAAGAAATTTAGATTTAGGAATTGGAATGAAAATAACAATTTATATAAGGACATATAAACAAATATGAAGTAATTAAATAAATATAAATATGAGTTATGATTTCTTATGAAATGATTTAACACGAAATGTCCAAAATAACAAAATTTGAAGAAAAAAATTAAGTGGAATTTAAAGATTTTGATTTGAGCGTGTTACTATATTTATTAAAATTAGTGGAGAATTATATGGTTTTCAAATCTTATTAGTTTTCTAATGTATAAGATTTGGGACGAATGATACAGATTTAAAGACTGAATTGAAGCGCAATTGATATTTTCATTTGAAACTTGATTAGAGTTAGAAAAGAATTACACGACCTATAAAGTTTGAATCGATTATGATGAATTAGCTAGGGTAATCATGATGCTAGTGTGGTATGGACTTGGTAAAAATAAGCATTATTGATTTGTGATTTAAGGATTTCTACTGAAAAGTTATGAAGGTATTATTTATGGACTTTGGAAAGAAAAATAATTTGAACAAAAAAAAATCTATTTTTAATTGATAATTTAATATTCCTTATTAAGTATGGTGGAATTAAATAGTAATACGATTTTTGGAATACTATCTAAATTTGAGTAAGTAATAATATGATTTCTTTACGGAGTTTATGAAAAATATTATTATTAAAATAATAATAATTAGAGGTATTTTGAGAATAATAATAATAAAGAAATATTTTCATGAATATGTTTGGACAATCATTACTATTTTTTACATAAATAACAATAAAAAGAAAATAACAATAAAAAGAATTTTAGGGATTTGACGTGGAATATTATTATTGAATGATATATAATAATAAAGTGATTATTAAAAATAAAACGATTTAAATAAATATCATCGTTTCAATGTAAAATGATAGTAATATTATTTTAAAGGAAATTAAGTGGAAAATTGAATAAAATATTTTGTTTGAAATATTTAATGTATCATGATTATAAAAAAAATTGATGTACATTAGCAATTTGAAAAAATATGTACTATTTTGAGATGATAGAGAAAACATATTCTTAAATAAAAAAATATTAAGATGGTTTATACTTAAGAGTAAAATAACAAGTTCAAATTTATTGTTTTGAATGATTGTGACATATGTTATTAAATGCAATTTGAAATTAACATATATGTTTATGTAAAGAGCTAGGATACGCTTATATAAGACGGTTGTTGATAGAGGATAACTATACTTATCTACGTAAAACGTATTTAGAGTACGAAGATGTACATAAGGTACCCTAGCTATATGTTAGTTTATTGGATTTCACGAGCATGTGGAGTTAATAATATTTTTGATGCATCTAACTTGGTATGATTTCAAGACATGAAATAAATGTCTTTACCGAAAGTACTATCTTATTAAGTCAATTTTATGAAATGTTGATTTTTTTTTTCTACATAACTTATTTTCAGTGCTTGACGCATGTCAAAAACAAGTGAAAAATACATAACCTAGTTTATGGGTTCGCTATGTTCACTAAAGTTAAGGCATCATCCATTTATGATATATTTAAATCAAATGGTGAAGGAATATGGGGTTCACCCAAAAATCTAAAATGTTTGTCACTTAATGGCAAGACACCATTCATTATCATTTTGTTGTGCCTATGGACTTGAAGAAAGAGTTTTGTGGGGTATCTCAAAGGATATGAAGAAGGTTTCGTGTTGCCCAAGGATGAAGAAGCAAGCGATAGAGTTTGTTGAAAGGTATGTAATGATGGAGATATGCTAGCAGTAAAGTCTTTTTAAATCAAAGATATACTTAGACATTATATGATTAGAGACACCTCAGTGATATGCTAAAGAATGGAAACTGCATATGATAGGCATTCATAGGGAGTTCGCATGGGTTACTATATAGGTGAAAGACTCGCTATTGAGATATTTTATGTAGGAAAGTCAGCACCATAAGTTGTTGGGCCTTTCCCGATTGTACAGAGAGTAGGGAAGTTAGCACATTTGAGTGGGATTCTTGAAATGCTGGTGGATGTTCATATGTTTTCTGTTGTTTTCCTTTATGAACATATGTTGATGATTTAGCGGTTATGATAGTGCGTAGTCAACTTACAGAGGTGAATGTAAAGATGGAGTGTAGAATACTATATAGGCATATTCAAATTGTAGAGCTTGATGCAATACGACATAAAAATAAAGAAATGGAATTAGTCTAAGTGCGGAAAGGAATAGACTTGGATGGGAATATGAGGGAACTTGGGGAAAAAAATCCACATTTTCCATCATGAGCTCTCTTCTAATAAGTATCACTTTTAGTTAGTTTGTAGGTTAGTTTACTCATTAGGTCATTGTAGTGTTTGCATTGTTGCTCTAGCTTGATAGTCGACATAGGCATGGATGCTAGAATTGGTTGTATGCACATCCTTATAATGTGTTTTGGTTATTATGATTTCTTTGTTTGGATTGTACCAATTTAGTTTGTATGGTGTTGGCTTATATGTATATACATTCCAACCTATAATGGATAGTATGTATGTACATTCGAACCAAGGGTAGGTGCCCATAGTTAGGTTTTCTAATTTGTGATAGTCTTATATATGTTATTTATTGTTCCTTTATATACACGTTTACTAATTTTATTTATACATGTGGTTATTTAATTGCACTTTGATATGGATATTGCATATGAATATATAGAAATATATGTATGTATGTATGTGTGTGTGTGTGTGTGTGTGTCTGTATATGCATATATTATGATGTTTGCATGCACATTGGCTGCACTGCATGTGCATTCATGCAGAAGGCATTAATTACATTTGCACTCATCACATATCATATCATTATAATTTATCTATCATATGTATTATATACTATTGGCTGTATTTTTGCTTGTATAGTATAATGGATGCTAGATGGATGTGGCGATATCTATTTTGCATGTTTGTATGATGTAAAGAGAGTTGCATTATGTCTCTTAGAGCATCAAGGATGAGATCTACTTAACAGATGAAGAATGTAATACCCTATAATTTTATGAAATTAAATAATTGATTTTAAAAGAGTGAAATCATAATTTTACATAAGTGGTAAAATAGTAAATTTCTACTAAATTTGAAATTAGGCTTCATGGCCTATTCCATTATCATATAAAAAACATACATAACTTGTTAAATTTGGTTTAACTAGCTAGAAATTAGAATAAATCAAATCCAGTGGTATTTTCGTAATATATTAATTCTAAGAGTTTAGCCTAAATTTGAGTTGTTTCAACCTACAAATAGAATTGAAAACCATATTCTCTAATCACGCTTTGGTCTAAACATCTTATCTTTTCTCCATCTTCTTGTTCATCTAATCTCCAAACAAATCAATTCCAAATTAAAAGAATTAATATATGGAACCTATCACCGCAAAGAGAGTTAATCAAATAATTCGAAGATATAGAGATTTGACATTCTCAAGGTTAACAATTTTTGGACATCGAAGAAGGGGGTGGATTCACTTTGGATCATCGGAGATGTACTACTAATCGGTGAATGGTATTCATCGTGTTCATTTATATATTAGTAAGATATAGCAATTCATCCCTTATGATCGTAAATCATGCCAAATGATAAAATTAAATTCTAAAAAGTGATTTTTTAAGATGTTTAAGTTGTATTACGCTATGGCTAGAAAGTTAAAAATATAATTTTTATCGATTGTAATTAGCAAATTTTAATCGCTACCTGATTAAAAATTGTGAAATACAAAAGTGTTCCAAACTAGACATATTATATATTTGTTTGAGTAATAGCAATGAGATTCCCTAATATCAAAAATTAAAGTTCTCAGCAATGCAAATCTACTCGTATGTTCTTTCATCGATTAGACTAATGGATTAATCATAAAACGCATCGAAAATTTAATAAACATGGGCCGTCCATTTCAATTCAATAGTGGAAAGGATACGATACATCGATTGGGGAACATGAGTGTATAAAGGAGGATGAGCAGATTCTTACGATGATTCTCGATCGTCTCAGAGCGAATAGTGGTGGTTTAAAATTTCTAAGGAAGTGCTAACATCGAGGGTGAAATCTAAAGCAACACAATCAAAACTTGGTAACATAGATGACTGGGGGTAGGGATCACATCTATGGTATCGGATCGTAGTATGGCCTGAGGCGGCATTGACGATGATAGAAAGGCAATGGTAGGTTTTGGGTTTGGTTGGAATTCGAGTTGTTGTCATACATAAACTAACGAAGGGAGAGGGAAAATAATAATCAATTAAAGAATTATATATACATAGATACATATATATATATATAATAATTAAATTATAAATTTTGATATTACCCCTTAACTTTAAATGCTTTTATAACTCTCGTGTACGATCTCCGTTTTACGTGCAGTTCACCGCGTCAGGATCGTGACGAGATGAAGAATGTTTTATTTGTTGTTTGCTATTTTTGAGACACTTCAGAAAAATGTCTTATTTTAGTAGATTATTTATACATTGTTCGATATGGTGATAGTGGGTTGAGACATTTTGTTCCTCTGTAGTAACTAGCTTATGATCGGGCGATATTGGGCTAATACATTTTTTCCTCAATAGTGAGTCACTTATGATTTGGTGATGGTCAGCTAGGACATGTAATTCCCTATTAGTGATTCGCTTATGATTTGACAATAGCGAGATGAGATGTATAGTTCTCAACAGCGAGTCGTTTACGGTACTACGATAATGGCTAAGATATGTAGTTCCTCGATAAAAATATTACCTACAATTTGGCGATAGTGGGCCGAGGCATAGAGTTCTTCACTAGTGAGTCGTTACGTTTTCGATGATAATGAGTTGGGACTTTGGGCTTCACTGTATCGCAGTCGGTCTTTGGCATGCGAATTGGCATTTCGGGTAGGATCGAGTGCATATAATTAGATATGGATTAGACTTTAGTGCGACCTTATTATATAATGTCACTATAATGTTATATTGTGCTTAGTTGACTTGTTAGGTGTAAGTGACGTAGTTAAGGTATGAATTTTGAGCATAGTGTTCTTTTACTGGCTTATTAGTATTATATACTTATATGATGTGTTTTACATACTAGACGTGTGTCTGACCCCCTTTGTCATTTTCTTCTTAGTTATACTTCGATAGGGCAATAGAGAGGACTGGAGGTGACTCTGAGGCATGATGGTACGATGGAGATGCACATTTTTCTATTAGCTATATATTGTTGTATTTCATTTATTCCCAGACATTGTACTATGTCTGTTGCTCGTAGAGAGATGTTGGAGTTGGATTTATTTGATATTGTATGTTTTGTTTATTTGGGATTGTATTATTGATTACTCTTTTATTTTATTTCCTTCTACTATGAATTTTAGAAAGTATAGAGCATTATAGATAGTTTATGATTTGTATTTCATATTTTGTTTTAAAATGATTTAGCACCCATGAGATCTACGATGTCCATATTATTTTATGCATGAATCGAGGCCTCTTGGACAGAAGGTTATTTCAAAAACCATTGGAGAGGAAATCGAAATTGCATGGACTAATTTGGAAAGCACCGTTCTTATTCATGGTTTACATATAAGGGTTTTACTTGGCAGTGAGGCATCACATTTTGGATCTAGAGGGTTGTGCGATGGATTAAATGAGTTGATTTCAAAAAATGTTCCTCTTATTAAATTTATCCAAGGATCAATTTCATGTTATCATGAACAAATATGCAAAAAAAACGTTAGATCATATTGAATATAAATTCGGATTAGAGAATAATTTTGTGACTAAATTTAATTTCTTTAGTGTGAGTATTAATACACCCAACACTTGTATAAGCTTAATACTATAACGAACCGTATTTTCCATCCTTTGATTTTGAATATTTAAATGGTTTTAAATATTGGATTTGGAATATAAATTGATTTTGAAAATGAAGATTTTGGTTTAAGTTATAGAATGAATTTAAATTTCAAATATAACGATTTATCATAATATCGAATTGGTAAATAATTGAAATTTGAGTTGAATATGAATCATAACGATTTCTAATGTTGATATAAGTTCTATTTGAATTAGAAATTAGATAGTAAGTTTCTAAAGCTGAAATCTCAAGTGATTTCATTAGATTTTGGAAGTCTTCGATTTAATTGACGCATCAAAATAGCATTCCAGGGCACAGTCTCAGAATTCGATGAAACTAGTTCCATTTGATCCATGATAGTGTATTATTATCATATTTCAAGTTTCATAATGATTGGACGTATCGTTTAAACGTACAGGATAGAAACACTGTGATAACTTGGATTTTTGGACCTCTGAAAATTGGATATTTTAACTGGTTTTCACCTTTGAGATACTAAATTAATTTAGAAATTTCAGATAATTATAAATATCTGGATGTGTATAAATGGACTTGGAATTATAATAAGTGTTAAATCTAAATGATAAACCTTATTATGAAATTAATGAATTTATATTAATAGATATATGCAAAAAAAAAACTTTATAATATTGAAAATTCTAGGTATAATTTGTATATATGCATAATTGATGAAATATATGTTAATAACAAAAACATAAGAACAAAATTCAAATATTACATTTGACATTTGTAAGACAATTAAAAACATGTAATAACATTTGTAAGCTTTATATAGAGTAAAATAACAAGTGGCAATCATTGATTTTCTTTCTAAAAAAATATGAATTATTTTGAGGAAAAGCTATGTAAAGGTCAAAGATTTTCTTTTTCCTCAACTTTTCCTTTTTGAAATCAAAACCAAAGAAGAAATCAAAACAACAATCAATACTTTAAATTATTTCAAACCTAAGGCAAGCTGTAGATCTGTTTCAAGTAAGCTCAAATCTAAAATCAAAATATTTTCAGATCAAAACTGCTGATCAACAACCCAAGAGCAACTTCCAGTTTTTTCTCAAAAGTAAAATTTCTTCTCTTTTCAAAGCATATGCAGGTGAGTAAACATTTAAATTAAAATTTTAAGTAGATGATTGATTGTTGCTTGTGAAATCTCTGTGATAATGATGCCTGCATGTGCATACACAACTGTAGAATCTGTATATATGAATGTATTCATGTGTGCACGTCTGATTGAATTCATGTTCTTCTCTGTATTCATATTACAGAGTTTAAATTTAGTTCAAATTCCATTCTCTCTTCCTCTGATCTTTGTAACGACTTAGTTTACAAACAATAAATGTTTATTTAGTCATAAATTAGAAACTTAAAAATGAATTTAAGTAAAACATTTGAAAATCTATCTGGGAAAATAGAAAAACACTGGAATTCTTTAAATCATGTAAAAAAATCAAACTTTGCAAATTGCTGTTTCAGGTTTACAATTTGAATCTACTTAGTAAGCTAGGATTTTTAAAACCGAAATCACAATTTTTAATAATGTATTGAGTAAGCATTCTGGTGATGACTAGAATTTGGCTTTGAGGCTACCTCTGGCAATCAAGGGGTAGTGAGATCTCAGGATTCCTACTGGAGGTCGATGGGGTTACGGCGAGTTTAGGAAAAATGAGTGGAGGTGTTCCAGAGCGTCGAGGCGACATTGAGGAGGCGATTTAGGTTTTAAACCTAATTTTGGTCGAGTTTGGAAAAGGGGGTGATGCATTGTCTTCCTGTGATCGAGTGGTGTGAGGCTTGGGGTAAAGCAGCGTGGATGGTCGGGGAACGTTTGACCGGAGTCTCAAGAATTTCGGTGATCGGCGATGGCTGGTCGTGGTAGTTCCAGGTTTGGGTTTCTAGATTCAGGACTGTTGGATTAGCTTGATCTTGTTCGTGTGCTTGCGTTTGTGTTTTGATGGTCGATGTTGGGTGCAGCGATGAAGAGTGATGTGTCGAAAGGATCATCAGAGATCAGAGGCAATTCTGACGATAGTACATATGCACGACAACGTTGATCGTGTCTGGATGTTGGGTTGAGATTGTCTCGAAGTGGTACTTGAGATAGCGAGGGTCAGGCTCGAATTTTTGCTTGTGTTCGTTGAGTTGTGTAACAACAGTTTTTTTTAAATTAACAAGAGTAAAAACAAATAAAAGATAAAAGAGGAAGGGGAAACTCGAATCCAGTCTCGAGTAAGGTTTGAGTTTAACCCGAGGTAGATGATATGCAAGTTTTAAAAATATTTTTAAAAGTTTTTAAAGTAAGTTTTGAAATGAAAATTGTTTTAAAGTTATCTTAAATAAATTCTTTTCCTTTATAAATGTTTCCTAAACCTTTAATTAAGAAATTATATGTTTGTTAACTTGAGTTTGTTAAGTTAGAATTTAAGATATTTTAAACTTAATTGTTATAAAATAATTAAGTGATAATTGAAGGTTACTTTTTTTTAAATAATATGATTAAGTAATTAATAAAGATGATGATTTATCTTAAAAGTAATTAAGATTTTGATAATTAAATAAAGTAATTAAAGTTTTATTGATTATATTACTTATTGATGAAGTAATCAATTAACTAATAGTTAAGGGTTATAAATTAATTAATTAAGAGGTTAATTAGTTTGTAATTAAGAATTATTAATAAGATAATTAGAGATAATTGATTAATAATTAGTGATTAATTAATTTAGTAATTAAGTAATGCCTAATTACTGACTTATTAATTAAGTAATTAGAGATTAATCAATTTGTAATTAAGGATTGATTAACTAATAATTAAAGATTAATTAATTTGTTTAAAGGGTAATTGAGAATTACTCAATTGTAATTAATCAAATGAATGTGATTAATTTAAGTTAATTAATTGATAGATTTATTAAGGATAATCTTGATGGTTGATTAAGTTTAATTACTTAATGAGATTGATAAGTAAAATTACTGTAAGTAATTTAATGTATAATTACTAGATGTAATCAATTAAAGAGAATTACTTAATGAGAAGTAATTAAAGAATAATTACTTAGTGGAAGTAATTAAGGATTAATTACTTGGTGTAATTAATCAAAGGATTTTGGTAATTGATTAGGAATGATTACCTAATGAGATTGATAACTGTAATTACTTAGTGAAGTAATTGATGGATAAATTACTGGATGTAATTATTATAAGGGAAATTACTTACTGGGTAGTAATTAAAGGTTAATCACTTAGGAGGAGTGATTAAGGGTTAATTACTTCGTGTAATTAATTAAGTATTGATTAATTAAGAAAACTAACCAAGGGTTAGATAATTAATGAGTGTGATTAATTATAGGATAATTAATCAATGTAAGTGATTTTAGGATGATTAATTTGTGTAATTAATTAAGAGTTAATGACTTACTGTAATAATAATAAAAAATTCAAGGGTGATTAATTAAGAAGGATAATTAAAGGATGATTGATTAATTGGTTTATAATTGATTAATATTAAGTGAAGGTAATCTAAGTGATTAAGGTTAGAAATTAATTTAATTAGAGATAAATTAAATTAATTTTTGAAAGTGATCAATCTTGCTTATGAATGATTGAATGATGTTAAATGTCTTAAATTTGTTGATATCTCTGATATGAAATGTTTTGTGATACGATATGTTTGGGTGAACAGCGATAAGGTGGTTATCTATCAATGATGAATTGCTGTGTAAAAAGTGACATAATGTATTTAAAATTGAATTGTATTTAATTTAATAACTTGGGTTAAGATGGCATTGGATTCAAAGAGACCAGAGTCGGGTATTAGTTAATATCCGAAACCACTTCGATTCTTTATAGATTGATATGTGAAATCAATAGGCTGGAATGGAATGATTTAAGTGAATTAGACCATTTAATCTAAGTTTTGGTACTTAGAAATTGATGTGTAAAATAAGTGATGTCTATAACAAATTATGAATTTGTAAATTGGTACGAGTTACCCAGGTTTTAAGAAAGTCTTATGAACTAGTTTTTCTTGTTAGATGGGTTTACTCACGCTGGTTTCCAGCCTGACCCGGCTGTTACTTTGATGTAATGCACGGGTTAGACCGAGTATTACTGATTTTCAGGTAAGAACGTTCTGTAGCTTAGGAGACGAGCTGGATGGCGGGAACGTATGGAGAGTATACCACTGTGATAGTTTGTCTGGGATAGAATGATTAAATCTGTCCAGTGTTCGTAAATGTTGTAACTTTGATGTATTAAAGTGCAATTGACAAGTACAGTTTTCCTTTGTAAACTGGTATTATTTATACTATATTTTATCCGCTACGAATGTGAGATTGTGCTTTGGTGTTTCTGTTCTTCTTCTTCTATCTCTTTTCTTCTTTTCTCTAACTATCTGGAACTAGTGCGAACCCATGCTTCGCACACGGCATGATCTTAAATTATAGCAAATATTATGTTTCAATGGTATATTTTTATGCTTTTGAAAAAAATTTGCAAAGTGAAAAGAAATATTGGTGGGTAATTAGCATTCTACACGTTCTCACAATAAAGTAAATTTGAAAACCTAACAGAAACAGAACTAACCTTGGAAATGAATAATGTTTAGTCAAAATTATAGTTAAATCATCGATTACAAAAAATTGCCTTAAATCACTATCATTACTTGCTTTTAGTCATAAGTCACGTTATTGGCACTTTACTGGCATATTCATTATGTAAATCATGCTCTAATCATGCAAGTATAAAAATATTTGTACACGATCTTGAATTGTCAAACAATAAACCGTTGTTCATGATATTTTGAACTAGCAATAGAGGTTTGCAATGCAATATATCCTTCAAAGCAACCTATTAGCTTAGTGGAACAGCAACAGGCTGTGGAAAATAATTTAAAAGAAATAAAGGAACAAAAAAATAAAAGTATAGACACAACACAATAGAAGTACATACATAATGCTGACCCACAATATTCATCAAGATATATTTGAAATCAAAATCTAATATGCTAAACATCCTTCTATAAAACTGTATTAAGCAAGCAAAATTGTAGATTGTAAATTATAAATGCATATATTTTCATAATATTCTAGATATTAACTTGTGGTAGTGCTGAGCAAAATTTATTGAATGCATAGTAAAATCTTGTTAGAGACGAAAAATTAAACAACTGTATACTATTGAATGAAGTGAAATATATATCACTTAGTAGAGAAATTAAAGTGGGTAATGTTAATCTGAGAAAATACAGACATGCTATATTATGCAAAGCAGAGATTGCAAGTTTGACTCAATTATTTTCATAAGAACAAATATTTACATCACCAAAGAAGAAGTGTTCGGATTAAAATGGGTCTTTATTGATGAAGCCTCAGTTGTTAATTGAATTTTTCAGATGACGACTTCCATGCAGCCAACCCAATTGAACTAACGTTCTCCTATTTATCATGTAAGAATATCTATTAGATTTTATAATGACGCAAAATAGGTTAGGTAGAACAAACTAATATGGCATAATAAAAAGACCTTTGTTATAAACCAAGCACATAGAAGCTTAAAGGCGGATGAAATTATTGATCAACGTGTAAATTGATCTTCAGTCAAGCTGAAGTATACAACATTTTGAATTGAGTTATAGTAATGTAGAAGCTTTATTCTATTTTATACAACCCCGTCTATTTTTTATGATATATAAAGATGTTATAGTAAATGCTTAGACTGGTACATAAGTGATAACACAGGTGTAGCTTAAAATTCTCAAAGATTTCATAGGTAGATGAAAAATAGTTGAGTACTATGTGAGATGCAAACAGTAGAAAAGAAAATTTTATTGTTTATTATTGCAAGTAAGTGAAAACTTATATTAAAATGAGTGTAAGCTTAAATATTCTAGTTGCACGCAGAAAATTAAATACTTTTAAAATAATTTTAAGATACTATTTACATATGATGTGAAACATTATTACAATATTTTGATAAACCAAGAATCGGACTCAACTTTAATTGCTATAATGGTTTGAATGAAACGGTTGACTCAATCTAAAAGAAAGTACTTTAAATTGTAGGTTTAATCAACAAAAAGTCTTCAAATTCCTTAGCAAAAAGGTTCAAAACAAATTGACATACATTGGCTAATTGCTAAAACTGAATGTAGACATTTAACTATGTTGTGTTCCATTGCATATAAACTATTATGTCTTATCAAAATATATTGAACAAAAACTACAAATGCACTGTAAAAAAGCAAAGGAAAGCAAGTTGATTTGGTCACCATTATTAAATGAATTATGTAGGCTTGTACAATAATGAAGATACTTTGATTTTTTTATATTGTCAGGTGATACACTGCCAAACGTATTAAAAAATATGAAGAAGCAGACTTTCATTATCCATTGTCAAATGGATGAAGGAATGTTCAATGCTATAGTAGAATATGTTTTAAATACATCGATTTGCATATGCTACCGCTGTTTGATAAAATATTGGAAAATACATAAAAATATGATTTCATGGCTGTTAAATTTGCCTCTTAATCAGTCTTTATGGTTCATTAACTACTGCTGCAAAGCAGATGAAAGAAAAATCATACATATGGATTAATTCAAAGGACGGAAGCAGTGTGACAAAGAAGCAATACAGTGTATCTTCATATTGGCAAGTCAGATCAGTAATCACCTCGATTGGACTACAGTTTGATATGATTGAATGTGTAAGAAAATACCAAATGCTCTATTTAGTGCGTCGGTTTCCCTGTCAGCATTCTTCTAAGAATTAGCATTAAAAATAAATACTAACAGAAGCAGCTCATGTAAATGACGATGAATAGTTGCTCTTTTTATCTTGCAGGAGAATAGCACTTATTTACCTACTTATATACTTCGAAAAGATACAATAAGTAACAATTATTGAATATATAAATGGAGACAGAGTTATCCTATGATGTTTGTTATGGTCAACTGGAGCAATGGCTGAGTTAAGTAATAGAGCATACAGATAAAGTATGCAGAACTTTAGCTGTAGACAGAAAAAGTTACAGGATATTATTTTTCATTATTTAGGCTTAAACTAAGATGGATAAATGAAGGTAGAAAAAATAATGCTGAAGTGAAAAATTGTGAATAACTCGCATAAAAGGCATATTCAGTCACAACTGAATTATATTTATGCAATAGAACAGGTAAACTATATTGCTGTTTTAAACAGTTAGTTTCCGATAAGCCTGCAAATAAAGTGAAACAGAAAGAGTAACAGATTTTAACTTCAGTTACACATAAATTCAAACAGTTGTGGTTTATAAACTGATGAATGGGATATCTGTTTGAAATCAGAATGCCGATAAATAAAGATAAAAATAAAAAAAAGAAAATAAGGAAAAGATATTGTTTTTTGATGAACATGGTCAATATCAGTCGCAGCCTTCTGTTATGTCTTCCAACCAAATTTTTTGATGAACAGGTAAACCATCAAATAACTATCTTCTATTATTTTCATTATTTGTGTAAAATCATTTGGTGGGTGTACACATACACACAGACACACATAGAGAGAGGAGTAAAATTATGAAATGAAATTGCAAGATGGAAAACATGATTATTGATTAGTGAAAGAGTAAATTACCGACTACAAAGGTAGAGTGGAAAAGAGTGCAAAAGGTTTAATCATTTAGTAGACTGTTCTATTTCATTGTTGGGAAAAAGGGCAGTGGATCTAACCTTCCTATCAAAGAGCTGCATGTTGAAGCCAAACACGTCATTGCTTTTTAGATTAATGGAGTCCCATAGCATGGCAATGCGATCTCGAATTGTTGCTCTAACATTGTTAACGGCTAGTGATTCTATAGATGACTGTGGAGTATCCACTGTTAGAAAAGGTGGAACAGAAATAATGATTTAAGCAAGTAATAGATGGCTGGTAGATTATATAAGACTGTAGATGTAACAGAAGGTGACCTTTGGCAGTGTGTTGAAATAAATGTACTGCAGTTAAAAGCAAATGGAAACTTTTCGGTTTGAATTTATGGTACTTATTGTCTTCGGTTGTATGTTGTAACTTGCAGCAATTTAAATAGGCAGATGTCATTTATGTAATATAAAAACTGTGTATGGTTTGTATTATTTATCTACGGACAGCAGATGTTTTGAACGTATAGATGTTCAACTCATCCCTCAGCCAATATTATAAAACTGTAATGCCAAACTGGAATAGAACTAATGATAGCTTGGCAGTAGATACATATGAAATAATAGTGTAGATATGGTGAAAACATATTTTGCACAATTTTGATTGACCACCCTATGTATTGTACAGTCGGACAGTAAGTGCGTGCAAATCTGCACAAATATAGGAACAGAATAAATGTAGCAAATACTACAATTAATTAATTTTTTGTTTAGCTTGCTAAGCGTTTAGGTGGAAAATTTTCTTTCTGAGTACCATGGAATGAAGATTGGTCTAGTTTTCATCTCTATAGACATTGTACTGTATGTGGTGTAAGAACTGCTGTCGCGATGCAATGTATAAATTGCAAAGACCTAAACCCATATTACTGTTAAAAAAGTTAACGTTATGTGCATGTGCTGCTGGTAAACCGTCATATTAGTAAATACAATTTTGACTTAGATTTGAGGTAAACAAATAACTTACCTGCACGTCGATTGCGAACAGCTGGAAAGCAGTTGGAATAGTTTCTCTTGTACCATCCTTTGTGACGGTAGCTAAAAGAGCGTTAGTTGTGACAATTTATTTTCTATAATCAGTTCATTGAACCCTACAACGGTAACAGACGGAATGTTACATGCAGAGAAATAAAACGAAACTAATTTGGGCTATCAAATTAAAAGATGTCAAATCTGAAAGCACTAAACTGAATATTTGAATACTTTTAAGTATTTCGTAAAAATACTATAATCAAATATTTTACTATGTTCTTACAGACATCAAAACCCAAATTTTCCGTAGGTATTTAAACACATATTACTGTTAAAAAAGTCAACGTTATGTACATGTGCTGCTGGTAAACCGTCATATTAGTAAATACAATTTTGACTTAGATTTAAGGTAAAGACAAATAACTTATCTGCACGCCGATATGCAAACAGCTAGAGAACGGTTGGAATCGTTTCTCTTGTACCACCCTTTGTGACGGTAGCTGAAAGAGCATTAGTTGTGACAGCTTATTTTCTGCAATCAGTTCAGTGAACCCTGCAATGGTAACAAATGGAATGTTACATGCAGAGAAATAAAATGAAAATAATTTGGGCTATCAAATTAAAAGATGTCAAATCTGAAAGCACTGAATATTTGAATACTTTAAGTATTTCATAAAAATACTATAATCAAATATTTTATTATGTTCTTATAAACATCAAAACCCAAATTTTCCGTAGGTATTTCTAGGAAGGTAATAATTTTAGGCAACATCTCTTTACTAATGCACATTTTTAGTAGTAGTACAACGTCCTATTAAAGATCCCATAATAAGCAGGCAGCAATGACACACAAAGATACGATAGTATGGTAGGAATAAGAGTAGTAAGTTTTTTTAGCAAAATCTCTGCAATTTTTGTGTAAAATAACACCATTAAATTAGAGCTCTACCCAACTATTTAATATAATTCTCTAGGGGTTTCTATTTCAAGTTCTAAGTCTATTAGTGTACATCATGTCCTTTCATTCAGTAAAGACAGTATCATTAGGCTGAAATAAAGAAAAGTGCGTAGAGGTTGCACATAAGTACACAGGTGCATGTTGCACTGCACAGGGGAAAAAATATGAGCTCGGAATTTTATTGATGTTCAAATCGGTAAGTCGCATAAATTTCAGTGTGAAAATCAACCTTTGAAGAGAGAAAACTGAAAATAATATGACCAATTTCATAATAATTTATTCTGGTAATTGCTTTAGAAGCATCATTGCGACAATAAAATTTAATCACTTGTCCATGTGAAACCAACTACCTTCAGAAATCTTTGAAGTACCAGTTTCTTTCTTTTGTAACACTCCGAAAAGCACCTAGCATCAGCAATATAATACCATGTTCTATGAAATTGTTTCATTTGTAAGGCCACCACAACCGTCCATTGGACTAAAATAGAAGACAAAATTAGCCTTAAAAACATATACCTAGGGTTTTCATTAGTTTAAGGTACGTAAGCCAAGGATCGTTGATAGATCAAATTATGTTATAAAATATTTTGAAAGAGACTGTCTTACAATAATTGGTAAGGTATGTAACGAATTGAAAAATAGGAAAAGCTAATGGTTAATGTAAAAAATAACAGTTTATTATCAATTATGAGAAGTTGACAATACCTATTTCTAGCAATTAGGGACCACTGGGTAGATAGATGAAGTTCAAAGCGAACTTATAGTAGTGTAGTTGGATAGTTGAAAGAATTTGGACCACCACCAGTGTCTGTTGCATATGGCATGCATACATTTAAAATACTCATAGTGTTTAATAATTTTTTAGCTGAACCAATATGAAGATCTAGCTATTGTACTAATTGTCACTCCTGCAGTATAAATATAAATGATTCTCGATATTCATGTATCATTTAATCAATAAACAATATCTAGTGCAGTAATCGTGTTTGAGAAGTTTTATCATCTCTAGCCTTCTTCTGTAGTACTAATATTGTAGTGACATGGCCGCGTATAAGATCTATTAACATAACTTAATCACTAAGATGTAGTTCAGTCGGTTTATTCAACATAAAATGAAAATTGCTCATCCTAATGCATGTAGATACAGATTTATGTCTAAGTTTCTCAAAGTTAGATGATAAAACACATTGTCAAGAATACTTGCTATGTGCACACATTTTTTTTCTAATGCAACACACACACACATAGAAGAACAATTTTAAGAATCCATTTTACATGCAAAAATATAAAATAGCACTTAAAGAAAATTACTGAAGATCTTTTTTATTTTGACCATGGCCTAATGATAAAATGATGATAAGTAATCCAGTTGCTTTAGAATTTTCTTAAGTCTTGGGTCAACGATTTCCTTCTTCTTATATAAGGAAAATCAATCTTCATATATAAAAATGGTGTCGTGCTTGAAAAATCCCCGCAAACACAACTCTAACAATGAAAAACAAATTTTCCTCATAATCTAAACAACCTAACTAAACCTTTACAAAAGGGGAATTCTTTATGATCTAAGGATTTGTAAAATAAGGTTTTACATTGATACTCTCAAGTGTCAATTTAAACTGATTACAATAATAAATATGAAATCAATTTCAGGAGTAATATATAACATGTCATACAATCAAATTAACATAAAGTTAGAGAAATAAGGATTTCACTTTTGAAGGAGTGAGAGATTGCAATTTTTCATGTTCTAAAATACTAAAAATCATAGGAAATGAAATCATGTACTTTCCTTAAATGGAGAACAAAATATACCATTTTTATGGAATGAATGAACTTGATGTTTTAAATAAAATGGAATCAAAATGCATGCAAATGGAGATGCGATTAAGATTCAACATTTTAGTATGGAATATATTCTTTTTATGTATAGAAAACATCATCCACATGTGGAAAGCTAAGGCTAAAAGGACTTAATCCTAAATCATTTTTAAAAATCGGACGATAATTCTATGATATCTATTGCATGGACTCTTCAATAGCAAGCTCAGTGCACAGAAGATTATATTCCACATATTTAATTAAAGTGAGTACAAACAATGAACAAATAAAAAAACTACCTGACATAGGTGTTGAAGAATGAGTTAAAACACCAAACTGTATATTCAGGTCGTTGTTGCATTTCTTTCTTTTAGGAAGACAAATTCATGAACCTTGCAGTCACAGTTGTACGTTGTATTAAAAAATACAACACTCGTCAATTATAGATAGAAAAATTTGTAGAGGTTGGGGTGAAGAATAATCATCGAAAAACCTAAATTGTGAAGGTTGGCTAGGGCAAAACATTGTAATCAACCAACAGAGAAATATGTAGGACCGGGAAGAAGGAAGAATTGAAAATTGAAAAGGCGGAAAACCAAATTCGATAGCCTAGGAAGAAGGAGAAGGCAAGCCATGACTTTAAAATTTAGGAACAAAATTTGGGAGAC
This sequence comes from Allium cepa, assembly GCA_030765085.1. Lineage (NCBI taxonomy): Eukaryota > Viridiplantae > Streptophyta > Magnoliopsida > Asparagales > Amaryllidaceae > Allium > Allium cepa. The sequence goes on from CM060938.1 coordinate 213,803,653, forward strand.
TTCTGAGAAAGAAATTTTGCAGGTGGACGAAAAAGGGTGAAGAGGAACTATCGGGATGGAGAAACAAACATCTTATGATGTTCTAGATGTGATTCCTAGTTGAAGCGGCAGGTGATTGTGGTTGGAGGAGAAGGCAACGACGATGGAATGGAGAAGGTTCAATACGAAGGGACTTTCTTAGTTTTGGATGAAGTAAAAGATGGGAAGAAGAGCGCAGAGCGATAGGTAGTAATAGAACGATTTTTGAGTTCTAAAATCTGAATAAAATTGAAGGGGGCATCGCTGTCAAAACTCAAGGAGGCGTGTGTGCTCTTGAAATCCAACTGACTAATAATACAATAGTATAGATTTTCAGGATCGAAAATTCCGGGTTATTACATTTGGTATCAGAGCTGAAGTTTAAGCGAGAACCTTGGCTCTGGTTGGATTACTCCTTAAGGATAGGGTCAATGGTACCCTAGATGAGTTGAGTGTGTGTGTGTACATATATGAGAGCGTACTTGTTATTTTCTTATATAAAGATTTTAAGAATATATTTTGATATATAAAGCAATATTTCTTTCCAATAAATATTAAAGTAATTGGTTGTTAAATTATTGAAATCAAATTAAGTTGAAATAGAAATACAACCAAACTGAAATTGAATAAAGATAAGTTTGAAATGGATTCAAACTAAAATTAAAATCTTAAAGTTGGGGAAGAGTTTCAAAATAAGATGAATTAGAATTGGTTTCAAACCAAAAAATAGAATGGTTATTGTGTTTAATAATGGGATGATTGTTTTCCAATAAACAATAAAATGTTTTAAGGTAGTAACCATTTGATGAAAATAACTTGTAAATTAGAAAAGATGTAAATTAAAGTGGGTTTCAAATTGTGAAGTTCTGAATTCTAAATTTAAACATTTGAAATTGTTTTCAAAATGTTAAAGGAAATAATATTATTCAAACTATTTTGAATGTAATCTTATTTTAGAATAAGAAGTTGTTTGTAAACTTTAAAAGAATTTGTTTTGAATTAAAACCAAGGGTGGTTTAAATTTTAAATTTTGGCTTGGTGGGCCAAGAAGTAAATATGTATATATGTGTGGATATGCATAATATCAAAGATGGTTTGAATTAAACTTTAAATGTTGAGTTTTAAATTTGGAATGAGATGTGATACCCAAAGTGATAAGTTTTTGAATTATAAGTGGGAAGATTATTAATGTGAAGTTTAAAATTGGAAATGGGAATTCAAATTTGGTAAGGTTGGCTGGATTAAATAAATAGGATTTAACTTTGGGAAAGTTAAATAATTTAACAAGCAACCTGAATTGGAAAATTCAAGATGAAATTAAGATTTAATTTAGGAAGTTAAATGGTTGGATTTGAATTGGGAGTTTGTGTGATCTCAAAATGAGTTTGAGATTTGGAAATTGGAAATGGATGGATGGTTTAAAATAATTTAAATGATACCATCATGTTGTTATTAATAATCTTTAAGCTGAAATTGGATTTGTTTAACTGAATGAAGAAATGGGGTGTGGGTAATATATCTGATATTAAGATAAAATGGAATCATTTTGGACTTAAGGTTTGAATGTTTAAGATAAAACTTCAAAGGTTTGGTTTCAAAATTGAAATTTGGTGACAAATTGAATTTCAAAGATTTAGTTGTTTAGAAAGGATTTGAATTATTATTTGAACTTTGAAATAGGTCAAAAAAGGAATTTGGATTCAAAATTAAATGGCTTAAAGATATAAGTTGATTTGATTTAAAGGATTAAATTAACATTTAAAAAAATAACTCGAATCTATATAATTCGGGATAGTTTAAATTTGAAATTTAAATTAAATTAGTTCAAATTGAATTTGATTTGAATTAATTGGATTTGAAATTGAAGATGGATAAGTTTAAAAATTCAAATGAAAAATTTGAATTGGATTAACTTGAAATGAAATTGAAGTTAAATGAGTTCAAATTCACATGGGAATTGGAATTAATTCAAATTGGAATTAATATGAATTGTAATTGGTTCAATTTGAAATTTTTTTGAATTAATTGAAATTGTGATTAAAGTTGAATAACTAAATTCAAATGGAATTTGATTAGAATTTAGAAAAGAAATTGAGGATTAATTCAACTTGAATTGGGGTTAAATCAATTTCAATGGAAATTGAAGATTATTTAAATTGGAATTGAGTCAATTTAAATGAAAGTGGAAATTTAAATTGCATTGATGGGAATGGAGATTGGGAATTGAACAGTTTGGCTCTAAACTATTTTTTCAAATAAAATATTTTAATATAAATTGTTTTAAATCTATTTTCCTATCTATTTACTATACAACTTTTCTTTTTAAAACCCAAACTATCTTATACTTGTTTTGCAACTACTTTTGGAACTATTTAACTATTTTACAACTGTTTTATAAACCAATTACTGTTTTTCAACTACTTTATAATTAATTACTATTTTTAACTATTTTGCAATTATTTAAAAATTTCTATAACTATTTGACTATTTTCCAACTATTTTACAATTACTTAACTATTTTACAACTATTTTAGAAACTAATAATTATTTTTCAACTACTCATCTATTTTTAAAATTTTCAAGCTATTTTCTAAATTTAAGCTGGACAGAGTTCAAACTGTTTATGGTTAAATATCTATTTGAGATAAGAATTGAGGTGATAATCCAAATGAGGATTTAAACATTGTGAGTAAGTGAATAGAAATCAAAGTGAAGGTGAATAGAAAGAGAATTGATTTGGCTAATAATTAGTAAAGATAAATACGTAGGATATACATATACTATTCTATTCGCATAGTGATTTAATCCTGATTCGAGCACGGAATTTGGAGGTAGTTATATCGACCCGAGTTAGGATTTTTCACTCAATTTTCGACAGCAAAGCTGGATATGGATTGTTGATTGGTTCTGGATATTCTCTATCATAGTTGGCTATGCAAGCAGAATGATGGTTTCTGATCAAGAAACCAGATCTGAGTCCGTTCTAGGAATTTGGGTAGACAATACTAGTTCGGAAGTGAAATTGTGTGATCGAGTGAGATCAGATTGGTATAGCGTATGGATGATATGTGTACATCATACAGGTTTAAATGAAATTGATATTGGAAATTTGTTAATAAGAAATGTAAAATGATTTTTGAAATGAAAGTATATTTTGTGAAATATACCATGAATAAAAGTGAAAGTTGGATATTTCCATGATGATAAGTAAGATGGAAACAACTTTATAAAAGAGTAATCAAATTTGAATATTTGATTTGGAATAAACAAAGTTATGTATCTTTGTTATATATATATGACAAAACTCCGCTTGTTGAATCTGTAGCCAAAAGAAAGGAGTTTTGAAAGTATTTGAAGTATAAAAAGGGAATTTATACAAGTTTAAAGAGATCCAAAGTTTTTAAAAATTATGTATGTATATATATAAAGGATCTTATGAGGATTCTGGAAAAGGTTTTGGGAACCTATGAATTTGGAAAAAGCTTTTGATTTTTGGGAAAATCAATTTTTGAAATTTGAAAAAGCCCAATTTGAGAATTATCAATTTTGGAATAATCGATTTTGAGAAGGAGATTATATGAGATTCATACTAGGTGTATGATTTGGAAGATACTATATGTGTATAGTATAAAGTGTTTTGAGATTGGCTCTGGGGAAAAAGGCGCTCCCTTAAATGAACTTCTCAGGAGTGCCACTGGGTGGTACTGCCTTGAACCCTAAGGGGGGTTATAAAGTTGATCTTGTGAGGAGTCCGGACAAACTAGTTCCTGGGGATTATGTCTAGTGTTTAGCAAAAGTCGGGGGAGTTGATGCCTACATGGGCATTTGGGTTATGTTGTGACGACAGTTTAACTCAATGTCACTGCGATCTACTACAGACCATAGCGAAAATCGTGTGTGTCGTTGAGAGTCACAGTCTACGTTTGACTTTACATCGGTAGACTGGGACCTATGGTAATATAGCGAAAGTCGTGTGTGCTGCTGACAGCCAACAGTCTATGTTTGATTTTAAATCGGTAGACTGCGACCTACAGAGACATAGCGAAAGTCGAGAGGCCGTGAGAGCCTAAAGCTACATTGGACTTGACTGGTGTAGTCTGCGACATATGTGGGGGTGAGAAGTTTCATTCTTTTAGCAGTGAAATTCGAGGGCGCTGATGCCTACAGTTACATGGACTTTTGCTGCGATGGCAACGTAACTTTAGATGTAACTGCGATTTGTAGTGGGTTCCATGGCATAATCGAGGGGTGCGGAGGCCTACAGTTATCTATGGATTTCGTTAGGACGACAACATAAACATTGGGTTAGCCGTGACCATGGATGGGGGTGATGATTTCCATAGCATTCTCACCAAAGATATTTCCTCTATTTTCAAAAATGTTTTCTATATTTTCAACAAAATATATTTTTTCAAGTATTTTCACTAGGTGTTGAAATGGTCAGCTAAGTACTTATAGATTTTCAGCCATACGCCTGCTCAACGCATGACCGAATTTCTATAAGAATAAGGATGGACTGGTTGAAACATCGAGTTATAAAAAGTATTTTTATAAAATCATTTTTGTAATATTTTATAGATTTTAAAGGTGTTTTGAAAGATGATCAAAGAATAATTTGTCTAATTTTAAGTTATGGAATAAATTTTGGCTCCTTTCCTTTTCGAGGATGAAAAGATTCAAAGGGGGAGGAATGTGATAACCGGATTTTTGGACATCTGAAAATTGGATATTTTAACTAGTTTTCACCTTTGAGATACTAAATTAATTTAGCTAGATAAATAAATTTTAGATAATTATAAATATCTGGATGTGTATAAATGGACTTGGAATTATAATAAATGTTGAATCTAAATGACAAACCTTATTATGAAATTAATGAGTTTATATTAATAGATATATGCAAAAAAAACTTTATAATATTGAAAATTCTAAATATAATTTGTATATATGCATAATTCATAAAATATATGTTAATAAGAAAAACATAAGAACAAAATTTAAATATTACATTTGACATTTGTAAGACAATTAAAACATGTCATAACATTTGTAAGCTTTACATAGAGTGAAATAACAAGTGGCAAGCATTGATTTTCTTTCTAAAAAAATATGAATTATTTTGAGGAAAAGCGGTGTATAGGTCAAACATTTTCTTTTTCCTCAACTTTTCCTTTTTGAAATCAAAACGAAAGAAGAAATCAAAACAGTAATCAATGCTTCAAATTATTTCATACCTAAGGCAAGCTGTAGATCTGTTTCAAGTAAGCTCAAATCTGAAATCAAAAGATTTTCAGATCAAAACTACTGATTAACAACCCAAGAGCAACTTCCAGTTTTTTCTCAAAAGTAAAATTTCTTCTCTGTTCAAAGCATATGCAGGTAAGTAAACATTTAAATTAAAAATTTAAGTAGATGATTGATTGTTTCTTATGAAATCTCTGTGATAATGATGCATGCATGTGTATATAAAGTGTAGAATCTGTATATATGAATGTATTCATGTGTGCATGTCTGATTGAATTCATGTTCTTCTCTGTATTCATATTACAGAGTTTAAATTTAGTTTAAATTCCATTCTATCTTCCTCTGGTCTCTGTGACGACTTAGTTTACAAACAATAAATGTTTGATTAGTCATAAATTAGAAACTTAAAAATGAATTTAAGTAAAACATTTGAAAATTTATCTGGGAAAATGGAAAGACGGTGGAATTCTTTAAATCATGTAAAAAAACAAACTTTGCAAATTGCTGTTTCAGGTTTACAATTTGAATATACTTAGTAAGCTAGGATTTTTAAAACTTTAATCACAATTGTTAATAATGTATTGAGTAAGCATTCTGGTGATGACTGGATTTTGGCTTTGAGGCTACCTCTGGCGATCAAGGGGTAGTGAGATCTCAGGATTCCTATTGGAGGTGGATGGGGTTACGGCGAGTTTAGGAAAAATGAGTGGAGGTGTTCCAGAGCGTCGAGGCGATGTTGAGGAGGCGATTTAGGTTTTAAACCTAATTTCGGTCAAGTTTGGAAAAGGGGGTGATGCATTGTCTTCCTGTGATCGAGTGGTGCGAGGCTTGGGGTAAAGCAGCGCGGATGGTCGGGGAACGTTTGACCGGAGTCTCAGGACTTTCGGTGATCGGCGATGGTTGGTCATGGCAGTTCCAGGTTTGGGTTTCTGGACTCAGGACTGTTGGATTATCTCGATCTTGTTCGTGTGCTTGCGTTTGTGTTTTGATGGTCGATGTTGGTTGCAGCGATGAAGAGTGATGTGTTGAAAGGATCATCAGAGGTCAGAGGCAATTCTGGCGATAGTACATGTGCACGACAACGTTGATAGTGTCTGGATGTTGGGCTGAGATTGTCTCGAAGTGGTACTCGAGATAGCGAGGGTCAGGCTTGAATTTTTTCTTGTGTTCGTTGAGTTGTGTAACAGCGGTTTTTTTAAATTAACAAGAGTAAAAACAAATAAAAGATAAAAGAGGAAGGGGAAACTCGAAGTCAGTCTCAAGTAAGGTTCGAGTTTAACCCGAAGTAGATGATATGCAAGTTTTAATAATATTTCTAAATTTTTTTAAAGGAAGTTTTGAAATTAAAATTGTTTATACTTATCTTAAATAAATTCTTTTCCTTTATAAATTTTTCCTAAACCTTTAACTAAGAAATTATATGTTTGTTAACTTGAGTTTGTTAAGTTATAATTTAAGATATTTTAAACTTAATTGCTATAAAATAATTAAGTGATAACGAAAGGTTAATTTTTTTAAAATAAAATGATTGAGTAATTAATAAAGATGATGATTTATCTTAAAGGTAATTAAGATTTTGATAATTAGACAAAGTAATTAAAGTTTTATTAATTATATTACTTATTGATTAAGTAATCAATTAACTAATAGTTAAGGATTATAAATTAATTAATTAATTAATAGGTTAATTAGTTTGTAATTAAGAATTATTAATAAGATAATTAGAGATAATTAATTAATAATTAGTGATTAATTAATTTAGTAATTAATTAATGCCTAATTACTGGCTAATTAATTAAGTAATTAGAGATTAATCAATTTGTAATTAAGGATTGATTAACTAATAATGAAAGATTAATTAATTTGTTTAAAGGGTAATTTAGAATTACTCAATTGTAATTAATCAAATGAATGTGATTAATTTAAGTTAATTAATTGATAGATTGATTAAGGATAATCTTGACTGTTGATTAAGTATAATTACTTAATGAGATTGATAAGTAAAATCACTGTAAGTAATTTAATGTATAATTATTGGATGTAATTAATTAAAGAGAATTACTTAATGATAAGTAATTAAAGAATAATTACTTAGTAGAAGTAATTAAGGATTAATTACTTGGTGTAATTTCAATGGATTTTGGTAATTGATTAGGAATGATTACCTAATGAGATTGATAATTGTAATTACTTAGTGAAGTAATTGATGGATAAATTACTGTATGTAACTAATATAAGGGAAATTACTTACTGGGAAGTAATTAAAGGTTAATCACTTAGGAGAAGTGATTAAGGGTTAATTACTTAGTGTAATTAATCAAGGATTGATTGATTAAGAAAACTAACCAACGGTTCGATAATTAATGAGTGTGATTAATTATAGGATAATTAATCAATGTAAGTGATTTTAGGATGATTAACTTGTGTAATTAATTAAGAGTTAATGACTTACTGTAATAAAAAATAATTATTCAAGGGTGATTAATTAAGAAGGATAATTAAAGGATGATTGATTAATTGGTTTATAATTGATTAATATTAAGTAAAGGTAATCTAAGTGATTAAGGTTAGAAATTAATTTAATTAGAGATAAATTAAATTAATTTTTGAAAGTGTTCAATCTTGCTTATGAATGATTGAATGATGTTACATGCCTTAAATTTGTTGATATCTCTGATATGAAATGTGTTGTGATATGATATGTTTGGGTTAACAGTGATAAGGTGGTTATCTATCAATGATGAATTATTGTGTAAAAAGTGACATCCTGTATTTAAAATTGAATTGTCATTAATTTAATAACTTGGGTTAAGATGACAATGGATTCAAAGAGACCAGAGTCGGATATTAGTTAATATCCGAAACTGCTTCTATTCTTTATAGATTGATATGTGAAATCAATAGGCTGGAATGGAATGATTTAAGTGAATTGGACCATTTAATCCAAGTTTTGGTACTTAGAAATTGATGTGTAAAATAAGTGATGTCTATAACAAATTGTGAATTTGTAAATTGATGCGAGTTACCCGGGTTTTAAGAAAGTCTTATGAATTAGTTTTTCTTGTTAGATGGGTTTACTCACGCTGGTTTCCAGCCTGATCCGGGTGTTACTTTGACGTAATGCTCGGGTCAGACCGAGTATTACTGATTTTTAGGTAAAGACGTCCTGGAGATCAGGAGGCGAGCTGCATGGCGGGAACGTATGGAGCGTATACCGATGTGATATTGTAGTTTGTCTAGGATAGGTTGATTGAATCCATCCAGTGTTCGTAAATGTTGTAACTCTGATCTCTGTAATGACTTAGTTTACAAACATAAATGTTTGTTTAGTCATAAATTAAAAACTTAAAAGTGAATTTAAGTAAAACATTTGAAATTTTATCTGGGAAAATGGAAAGACATTGGAATTCTTTAAATCATGTAAAAAATCAAACTTTGCAAATTGCTGTTTCAGGTTTACAATTTGAATCTACTTAATAAGCTAGGATTTTTAAAACTGAAATCACAATTTTTAATAATGTATTGAGTAAGCATTCTGGTGATGACTAGATTTTGGCTTTGAGGCTATCTCTGACGATCAAGGGGTAGTGAGATCTCGGGATTCCTACTGGAGGTGGATGGGGTTGCGACGAGTTTAGTAAAAATGAGTGGAGGTGTTCCAGAGCATCGAGGCGACGTTGAGGACGCGATTTAGGTTTTAAACCTAATTTCGATCGAGTTTGGAAAAGGGGATGATGCATTGTCTTCCTGTGTCCAGTGGTGCGAGGCTTAGGGGAAAGTAGCGTGGATGGTCGAGGAACGTGCGACCGGAGTCTCAGGACTTCCAGCGATCGACGATGGCTGGTTGTGGCAGTTCCAGGTTGGGTTTCTGGATTCAGGACTGCTGGATTAGCTCGATCTTGTTCGTGTGCTTGCGTTTATGTTTTGATGGTCAGTGTTGGTTGTAGCGATGAAGAGTGATGTGTCAGAAGGATCATCAGAGGTCGGAGGCAATGCTGGCGATGGTACATGTGCACGGCAACATTGATCGTGTCTGGATGTTGGGTTGAGATTGTCTCGAAGTGGTACTTGAGATAGTGAGGGTCAGGCTCGAGTTTTTTCTCATGTTTGTTGAGTTGTGTAATAGTAGTTTTTTTTAAATTAACAAGAGTAAAAAGAAATAAAAGATAAAAGAGGAAGGGAAACTCGAAGTCAGTCTCGAGTAAGGGTTCGGGTTCAACCCGAAGTAGATGATATGCAAGTTTTAATAATATTTTTAAAAGTTTTTAAAGTAAGTTTTGAAATGAAAATTGTTTTAAACTTATCTTAAATAAGTTCTTTTCCTTTATAAATGTTTCCTAAACCTTTAATTAAGAAATTATATGTTTGTTAACTTAAGTTTATTAAGTTAGAATTTAAGATATTTTAACCTTAATTGTTATAAAGTAATTAAGTGATAATTAAAGATTAAATGTTTTTAAATAACATGATTAAGTAATTAATAAAGATAATGATTTATCTTAAAGGTAATTAAGATTTTGATAATTAAATAAAGTAATTAAAGTGTTATTTATTATATTAATTATTGATTAAGTAATCAATTAATTAATAGTTAAGGGCTATAAATTTATTAATTAAGAGATTAATTAGTTTGTTATTAAGAATTAATAATTAGATAATTAGAGATAATTAATTAATAATTAGTGATTAATTAATTTAGCAATTAATTAATGATTGGTGATAAATTAATTAAGTAATTAGGTTGTAATTAGTGACTACTTAAATAAGTAATTAGATATTAATAAATTTGTTAATTATGGATTGATTAACTTATAATTAAAGACTAATTAATTTTTTTAAAGGGTAATTAATTCAGGATTGATTGATTAAGAAAACTAACCAAGGGTTAAAAAATTAATGAATGTGATTAATTATAGGATAATTAATCAATGTAAGTATTTTAGGATGATTAATTTGTGTAACTAATTAAGAGTTAATGACTTACTGTAATAAAAAAATAATTATTCAAGGCTGATTAATTAAGAAGGATAATTAAAGGATGATTGATTAATTGGTTTATAATTGATTAATATTAAGTAAAGGTAATCTAAGTGATTAAGGTTAGAAATTAATTTAATTATAGACAAATTAAATCAATTTTTGAAAGTGACCAATCTTGCTTATGAATGATTGAATGATGTTAAATGCCTTAAATTTGTTGATATCTCTGATATGAAATTTTTTATGATATGATATGTTTGGGTGAACAGTGATAAGGTGGTTATCTATCAATGATAAATTGTTATGTAAAAAGTGACATCCTGTACTTAAAATTGAATTGTATTTAATTTAATAACTTGGATTAAGATGACATTGGATTCGAAGAGATCGGAGTCAGGTATTAGTTAATATCCGAAACCACTTCGATTCTTTATAGATTAATATGTGAAACCAATAGGCTAGAATGGAATGATATAAGTGAATTGGACCATTTAATCTAAGTTTTGGTACTTAGAAATTGATGTGTAAAATAAGTGATGTCTATAACAAATTGTGAATTTGTAAATTGATACGAGTTACCTGGGTTTTAAGAAAGTCTTATGAACTAGTTTTTCTTGTTAGAAATGTTAACTCACGCTGGTTTCCAGCCTGACCCGGGTGCTACTTTGATGTAATACTCGGGTCAGACCGAGTATTACTAATTTTGAGGTAAAGACGTTCTGGAGCTCAGGAGGCAAGCTGGATGGCGGGATCGTATGGAGTGTATACTGATGTGATATTGTAGTTTGTCTGGGATAGGTTGATTGAATCTATCTAGTGTTCGTAAATGTTGTAACTCTGATGTATTAAAATGTAATTTGACAAGTACAGTTTTCCTTTGTAAACTGGTATTATTGATATTATATTTTATCCGCTGCAAATGTGAGATTGTGCTTTGTTGTTTATGTTCTTCTTCTTCTATCTCTTTTCTCTAACCATTTGGAATTTTCGAGATCGAAAATTACGGGTCGTTACAAACACGTTGATTTTAATATCGAAAATTTAATATTTTAACTTGGTTTAAAAAGCTATCTCCCACATATGATCGAATTATGTCTTGAAACATATTCTATTGCGTTCGAAATAGGGATATGACATTAGGAATGCTAGGCGACATGCCTCGATAGGAGTTCAAAATTTTAAGTTACTATAATGATATTTCGGAATTGAATAACATTTAAAATTTCCAAAGTCAAATTGAGCCACCCTACCACGGCTTATAGCTGGCCTATATACTTGACCAAGCTACCTTCACACCTTTTAAAATCACGTTCCCCTTCAGATTGATTCAAAAAATCAATTCGAAGAAAAAATTGAAATCGATCTATAAAAAAAGATGGGATCGAAATTCACTCGCGATTGAAGGCGAGCTAAGCAGCGATGATGTGACTCAGCAACCATGCATACAGTATAGAGGCGAGCAATGATGAGGTGGATGTGAACTGCATTGAGTTAGGGCTTTGATTCCTAGGCAATAGAAGTGGAGTTAGATAGTTTCGAGGGTGGATTGGAGGTTAGGGTCATGAGATGTTGCTTGGGGCTCATTTAGGTGAAGGGAAGTCGTAAGTAGGTGGTTGCGATAGTGTATGGCGATGACGAATAGCCTAGTATAGCATTTTGCAAGGGTGGATCATGTTTAGAATTTATGGTATGAGATGGTGGAGCTCACGACGAGGAGATGTTTTATGATGGTCTCAAGAGATTTCATGTAAAGACGAGGGTGGATGAGGAAGAGGAAGATCGGCGTGGTTGGGGATGTACAGGCGGCAGTTGTTTAAGAGGATGAAGTATCAGTGGTTTTGATTTGGTAACTAAGTTTTATTAAGGGTTTAGTGAATTGATTATAATTTAATAGTCATTTAAGCTGAAAATTTAATAACATACTCTTTTAGGTCAAAATCGAGACGCGATCTGTCGCGTTAGGTTCGTATTGACAAGAGCTATATATGGAGTTGGTTTGGGATTTTTCGGAGTCAGCTAGAATTTCATATTAAATCAAACATTGTTTGATTTAATTTAAAATATGGATATTTGGAAAATTAAAAATCAAGGTGAGTAAATCTCACTCATTTGGAAAACTGGATTTAATTTAAAATGTTAAAATTTAATTATTGGTTGATTGAATGAATTTATAAATTATCATCAGTTGGATGTTATATTATATGTAGTAGTATTTATATTAGTAGTTGGATATATTTCTCACCGTTGGAGCGGATGAGACACTATGTGTAACAACCCGCATATTTGTCGATTTTATCTTTAAATATTTTATTTAAATATTTTATCGATACTCGAAATTTAGTCTGAAAAGCTACTTTTTGCATACGGTCGAATTAGGACTCGGGACCACTCCCATTGAGTTTAAAATGCCGTTTGTGACCTTTTTGAGTATAAGCTTTGATATGTTTGGAGAAAGTTGAATTTTTGCTACTTTTTCACTTTGGGTTTGGGTTAGGGCTCAGTCCTATGTTTAACTTATACTCAAATCTGAGCCACTCCTCCCCATTCACCCTCACTTTCTCCTCTTTTCAGTTTTAAAGCATCAATGGTGGGAGAGATGGGAAATTAAAACTCCAAAACCCTAGTTTCCTTTTGCAAATCAATTTCTTGCTCCAAACTCAAGAAGAAGCCATTGGTAAGCTTCTCTTCTTCTTCTCCAACTCTTTCTCTCTTTGATTTCAGAAAATTCCTAAACCTAATTTGGGAAATGTTTCTCTTTTTAGCTTAGAATCAAGCTTCTTGAGTTGAATTTGAAGAGTGGTTGATTCTCCTTTGCTTTCAAGCTTCTTTTTCCAATTTCTTGGGTTCAAAGGTGAGATTTTTATCTCACATCTATGCTTATATTTATCTTCGACTGTTAGGTATGAATTCCTAACACTTATTCTTGTGCAATTGCTTTTGGTTTGGATTGAATTGGTGAATATTCCAATTTTTAGTGTTTTGGGTTCAAATCTTTAAAAATTCTAAACTTTGATGTTTAAATGTGTTTTGGTTATGCATCGAAGGGCTTATAGGGCCGGGTAGTCGATTTGCACAAACCCTTAGTGCCGTTGCTCGAGAGAATGCAATTTGGTCGAGGTTGGACCTCATTTGGATGGGCTGGGAAGGGACAGGAAACAGGTCCGGCCGACCGAGCCCTGCTGTCGGCCGACCGACCTGCTTCCAAGTGCATAAGCACTTTCTGTTTTAGGGTCCGGTCGACCGACTACAGGGTTCGACCGACCGACCTGCTACTCTGAGAACTTCTGTTTTTTTGGTCCGGTCGACCGAGCCCTGTAGCCGGCCGACCGACCTGGTGCAATTTTTCCTATTTCGCCTAGTTGTTTGAATTTCCAACTTTAATCGATTCGTGTTGTTTCCTATGTGTTGTTATCATTTATTATGACTTTGATGACTCCTTTTTAGGGATTTTTGAATATCCATTTCGATGGATTCTTTATCGGTTTCGTTGGATTTTTATTCACATCTTCGTATGTGAATTTTAGTGGTTGATTGTTTCTACAATCTTCTTCGTGATTTGTCACTTTAAAAATATAAAGGTTTCTATACTAGTAGTAAATATCAAAACTCTTTCTTCAAATGATTTCAACACTATTTTAGTACAAAGCTCGTTTCTTAAACCGTTTTCCAATCTATTAGTATATACAAACCTTTACCTCACTCGTATGAGAAATCTAATTAAACGACTTAGTAAAACGAGTGGTATGAAACGTTTGCGTTTACTTCGTCGGTTAATCCTTGGATTTGTTCGATTGAATCCCTTGTGACAATTTTATAGTGGAGATCTACAGTTTGTTCGTAAATATTTAAGTTAAGCAAGTGGTTATGGGACATGAAGCTAAACTCATATATTTACTAGCTTAGTGTAATTGACACTTCTCGTTGATCATGACGATCATCTTTGTGATTTAGACTAGCAATGTGCAATGTCTCTTTGTCTGCGAGGGAGACTAAACCCCGTTTTGTGGAGTTTCGACTCAAATTGGTGGGGTAGCAACCCATGGTCTTCGGGCCGTTTGTGGAGCTTCGGCTCAATTTGTGATGGTTAGCAACCATGGAATTAGCGTTCCGTTTGTGATACACGTGTTGGTGAGCTTTATGCTCCCGTTTGTGATAGGTCTTTTCCCCCCTTTTTGTGATTTCTGAATTTCATGAGATGATTTCTAGAATTTGTGTTTCACCAATTTTCGTGATTTCCATTGATAAGTTTTATCAATATTTGTGAATTGGTGAATTTGGGTGTCATTGACTTTTGTGATTGACATTGATATAAGCGTCAATATTTATGGTTCAGTGAACGAAATAAGGAGTATGACATTTCTTTGATTCTTGTGTAGATTTTTTGTGGTATTGATTAATCTCTTGTTGATTTTCAATTACTTATATATATCACAACTTGGCATTGTGATTATTATGTGTTCAGTCATATCTCTTATTCTATACCGTTTCATCTGATATTTATAGTTAGACTGGTCCGTTTATTATTTTCTTATTAAATAATACCCGGGTCAGACCGAGATGTTACAGGTGCTTCAGCTTGACTTCTCACTTGGGATTGATTTCTCTGACTTTTGGTTAACTACTTAGATTAGTAGTTTTTGGATTGTATACAAATGAGATATAGACTCCATAATGTATACTTGTTCTTTTGTGTAGTTCTTGTAACTATTCTTTTGTGTTATTGCGGATCTTTTTAGACCGCTACTCTGATTTACACTTTCATGTGTTAGTTATTCATTCACATCTTCTTCCTCCTTTGTGATGTGAATTATCTGTGACTGATTTATGTTATGCTTATTTCTATATTTGTTTCCGGAGGATTTATATAGCCACTGTGTAGTAGTTTTGAGTTTGTATCGGTATGTCGGATTTCCTCTCTTGAAATAAAATGCATGTTGTACTATCTGACATATCGGTGCTCGCACAAAGAAATTACATGGATGGTCGCTCCTCAACAGCCTTATTCTCCGTGCTAGTTGACAGCATTACACCGTAGTGTTCTTGGCTAGCGTGGGTATAGAGGTGGGGCGTCACATCTTGGTATCAGAGCCAAACTTCGGAACAATATGGAATATTATAACAAGGATCATCGTCCTAAGTCCATCTTAGGAGTCGTGCTTTAGGATTTAATTCGAGTCTTCGTACCGATTCATCCTATTTTCCTTATGATTCCTTGTTTATCTATCAAGATTGCTTGATATTCAATTTGGTGAATACCTTTTTTCTTCTTCTTCTTTCTTTCTAAAGGAAGAGAAATGTCTAGACCAGGCCGCCCCAGAGCCGTACCATCTAGCACTCCGCCCCAGGATGGAGTTTTTATGACTGCTCAACAGCTTCTTGATTTAGTGACAAATGCTCAAGCAGCTGGAGCTAACCCGGAACCTACTCACCCAAAGTCGGGATTTGCACGTTTGTGCAGCGATTACACTAATTTGGGTGGGGAGCCATTCAAAGGTTCCGAAACTATTATTGAAGTACAGGCTTGGCTAAGGTCATGCGATCGAATCTTTTCTCGCATGAATCTTATTGACCTTCACCGAGTTCAGGTGGCCTCTAGTATGCTCTGAGAAAGAGCATTGGACTGGTACGAGCTTCTTATTTCTGAGATTAGTGAACCGATCTCACCTGGGAGCAATTCCGGGAACGCTTCGAGTTGAAATTTGTACCAGAAGCAGAGAAAGTGACATTGGCTCGACGATTTATAGACCTTGTTCAAGGTGATTCTTCCGTGACTGATTATGTCGCCTCCTTCGAGTCTCTTTCCAAATATGGGGTTGAATACATCAACACCCCTTTAAAGAAGAACCAGAGGTTCGTCTATGGCTTGAACAAAAATCTCAAGAAGCAGTTACTTCTAAAATTAGAAGTTTCTTTCGACCAACTCATTGATATCGCTTTTCGTCTTGAAGAGGCGGATAGGGAGAATGATGTTGAAGTGGTGGGTTCCAAACCAAACTTCAACAACAAGAAATGGCCAAACAAATTCAAAGGCCCTTATCCAAATAAGAAAGGGAAGCAAGCAACCTCTGTGGCAAAGACTTCTTCCTTTGGTCGTGGGGAATGCTATAATTGTGGTTCGAAGGACCCTTATGCGAACAAGTGCCCAAAGTCTCTCTCTTGTCGCTACTGCAAGTTTCCCGGTCATGTTATATCTTCATGTCCCAAACTTCAAAATAGAAAGGAGGGAAAGCTTAATGTTGCTCAAGCCCCTGGCAACACATCTTGTGGCCAAGGTATTTCTCATTCTATTCTGGATGGAATTATTTTATTTCGTGATCATCCTATTCGAGTTCTTTTTGATACGGGTGCATCCCACTCTTTTATATCAAAGGAACTTGTTGATGCTTTTTCTTTGGATGTTTTGTGTTTAATGACTTCTTTGAGAATTGCGAATCCGGTTAGTGGATCCGCAACAATCAGTTTATTGTGTAAAGATGTCGAGATTATTTTGTGTGATTTTCCTTTCCTAGCCAATTTGCATGTCATGCGTTATTTAGGCTTTGGAATGATTTTGGGAATGGATTGGCTTAACCGTTATGAAGCTCATATCCTATGTCCTGAGCGGACTATTCATCTTCGACATCCTCAATCTGTTAATCAGGTTTCTGTTAATCTTAAAGATTCAGATTCCAGTTTGGTTGCATATTTATATTCTTTAAATCATCGTGATGACGATGATGATGATGAGGGTGATATTATTTCTCTTATTCACGTCGTTCGTGAATTTTCGGACATATTCGAGCCCGTTTTAGGATTACCACCTAAGCGAGCAATTGAGTTCAGAATTAATCTCATTCCTGGAGCTCAACCTATCACTCGCCCTCCTTATCGTATGTCCAATAAAGAAAATGAGGAGATGCGTAAACAATTATCCGAATTGGAGACGAAGCAATTTATTCGCTCTAGTTCCTCGCCTTGGGGAGCTTCGGCTATTTTCGTGAAGAAATCCGATGGTACACTTAGGCTTTGCGTTGACTACCGCAAGCTTAATGATCTTACTATCAAGAATAAATATCTTTTACCTCGGATTGATGATCTATTCGATCAACTTAGTGGTGCTAGAGTCTTTTCACAATTAGACTTAGCTACTGGATTTCACCAGCTTCGTATTGCAGAGGATAGCATTGCTTTGACATCGTTCCGTACTTGTTATGGATCTTATGAATGGCTTGTTATGCCATTTGGTCTAACGAATGCTCCGGCTTATTTCGTTGACCTTATGAATCGAGTTTTCAAAGATTTTCTCGACCGGTTTGTTCTCATCTTTATTGATGATATTCTTGTGTATTCTAAAACCGAGGAGGAGCATGAAAAACATCTTCGGATTGTATTGGAAACTCTTAGGAGTAATCAATTGAAAGAAAAATTTTCTAAATGCCATTTTTGGCCATCTCGTGTGAAATTTCTTGGTCATATTATATCTGAATCCAGAATTTCAGTAGATCCTTCAAAGATTGAAGCGATTCAAGATTGGAAGAGACCGGAGAATGTGACAGAGATTCGTAGTTTTCTCGGATTGGCGGGTTATTACTGTCGGTTCATTAAAGACTTTTCTAAAATTACCGTCCCTCTTAACAAAGAAAGGTGTTAAATACATTTGGTCGGACAAATGTGAAGCTTCTTTTCAGAAATTAAAAGAACTCCTTTCTGATGCTCCTATTCTTGTGGTTCCCTATGGAAACCAAGATTTTATTGTTTATACCGATGCTAGTCGCGTTGGTTTGGGTGCTGTTCTTATGCAAAGAGAACGTGTTATTGCTTATGCTTCCAGGCAATTGAAGCCTGCTGAGACTAGATATGCCACTCATGATTTAGAGCTCGCGGCTATTGTTTTCGCTCTTCGAATTTGGTGTCATTATCTATTGGGAGAGAAATTTGTTCTTTATACAGATCATAAATCCTTGAAGTATTTATTCTCTCAAAAGGAACTTAATTTGCATCAACAGCGTTGGCTCGAATTTCTTGCACCATATGATCTTGATATTCTTTATACTTCCGGTAAGGGTAATCGTGTCGCCGATGCCCTTAGCCGTAAACAACAAGCTGTTGTTTCTATGATGATATCCGAATGGAACGATCTCGAGATTTTATCCACTTGCGAAATTCGAGACCGTGTTTCTGATTTATGTTCATCTCTTGTTTTATGTAGCCTTGAGACTCATCCTTCTCTTTTAGACCGCATTCTTGAAGCTCAAAGGCTAGATCCCGAATTGGCTCTTCTTGGCCAAAATATTAAGGGTAAGATTGATATTGAAAGTTTGAAAGACTTTGATCTTGATTCTCGTGGCGGCATTCGAAAATTTGGTAGACTTATCGTACCAAATATTGGTGATCTTCGTAAAGATATTTTAGAAGATTCCCATCGTTCTAAATTCACCATTCATCCCAGTAGTAGTAAAATGTACGCTGATATGAGGCGACATTATTATTGGGAGGGAATGAAATCTGATATTGCTAACTTTGTTAAGTGTTGCATGACTTGCCAACTTGTCAAGGCCGAACATCAAAGGCCTGGTGGATTATTGCAACCTTTAGAAATTCCAATTTGAAAGTGGGACCAAATTTCCATGGATTTTATAGACGGCCTTCCCCGTTCTCGTTCGGGTCATGATAGTTTATGGGTGATCGTTGATAGGCTTACTAAATCCGCCCATTTTATTCCCGTTCGGTCCAATCGAACCGTTCCTCTTTTGGCCAAACTCTTTATCAAAGAGATTGTTAAATTACATGGAGTTCCTACTTCTATTATTAGCGACCGTGATCCATTGTTTACTAGTGGATTTTGGAAGAGTCTTCAAAAAGCTTTGGGAACGAAGCTTAATTTTAGCACCTCTTATCATCCCCAGTCCGATGGACAAACCAAGCATGTGAATCAAACTCTTGAAGATCTTCTTCGTTCTTCTGTGCTTGATTTTGGTGGAAGTTGGGAAGATCATATTTCACTTGTTGAATTCTCCTATAATAATAGCTTCCAATCTAGTATTGGTATGGCACCTTTCGAGGCACTCTATGGAAGGCCATGCCGATCTCCTTCTTGTTGGCTTGAGGCTGGTGAGAAGCTGGTTTTAGGTCCAGATTTTATTCGTGATTCCACAGAAAAGATTGAACTTATTCGACATAGGATGAAAGAAGCCAAGAGTAGACAAAAATCCTATGCCGATAACCGAAGAAGGAAGTTAGAATTTTCCGTGGGAGATCTTGTGTTCATTCGTGTTTCACCTATGAAGGGTGTTGTACGTTTCAGTCGATCGGGAAAGTTAGCGCCTCGATATATTGGGCCATTTTCTATCACTGAACGTATTGGTTCCGTGGCTTATCGCTTTTTATTACCGGCTCAATTTTCTACTATCCATGACGTGTTTCACATTTCTCAACTTCGGAAGTGTCTTCGAGATTCCGATTCTATTCTTGAGCCCGGTGTTGTGGAAGAAATTGAAGTTTCGCCTAATTTAACTTATGAGCAGCATCCTATTCGAATTATTGCTTCGGAGGTCAAACGCATTCGAAATAAAGATGTCCTGCTTGCAAAAGTTTAATGGTCTTCAAATCCTAAGGATTGTTCTTGGGAGTCTAGAGAGTTCATCGAGCGAACACATTCGGACTTACTTTCTCGCACTCTTTGAGGTGAACTTCTTATTTCAAACTTCTTTTGTGTTAAATATGCTTTTATGGTTGTTACTATATATCTTCTTCTTAAATATTGCGAGGACGCAATTTCTTTAAGGAGGGGAGTCTGTAACAATCCGCATATTTGTCGATTTTATCTTAAATATTGTATTTAAATATTTTATCGATACTCGAAATTTAGTCTAAAAAGCTACTTTTTGCATACGGTCGAATTAGGACTCGGGACCACTCCCATTGAGTTTAAAATGCCGTTTGCGACTTTTTGAGTATAAGCTTTGCTATGTTTGGAGAAAGTTGATTTTTGCTACTTTTTCACTTTGGGTTTGGGTTTGGGCTCAGCCCTATGTTTAACTTATACTCAAATCTGAGCCACTCCTCCCCATTCACCCTCACTTTCTCCTCTTTTCAGTTTTAAAGCATCAATGATGGGAGAGATGGGAAATTAAAACTCCAAAACCCTAGTTTCCTTTTGCAAATCAATTTCTTGCACCAAACTCAAGAAGAAGCCATTGGTAAGCTTCTCTTCTTCTTCTCCAACTCTTTCTCTCTTTGATTTCAGAAAATTCCTAAACCTAATTTGGGAAATGTTTCTCTTTTTAGCTTAGAATCAAGCTTCTTAAGTTGAATTTGAAGAGTGGTTGATTCTCCTTAGCTTTCAAGCTTCTTTTTCCAATTTCTTGGGTTCAAAGGTGAGATTTTTATCTCACATCTATGCTTATATTTATCTTCGATTGTTAGGTATGAATTCCTAACACTTATTCTTGTGCAATTGCTTTTGGTTTGGATTGAATTGGTGAATATTCCAATTTTTAGTGTTTTGGGTTCAAATCTTTAAAAATCCTAAACTTTGATGTTTAAATGTGTTTTGGTTATGCATCGAAGAGCTTATAGGGCCGGGTAGTCAATTGTCACAAACCCTTAGCGCCGTTGCTCGAGAGAATGCAATTTGGTCGAGGTTGGACCTCATTTGGATGGGCTGGGAAGGGACAGGAAACAGGTCTGGCCGACCGAGCCCTGCTGTCGGCCGACCGACCTGCTTCCAAGTGCATAAGCACTTTCTGTTTTAGGGTCCGGTCGACCGACTACAGGGTTCGGCCGACCGACCTGCTACTTCGAGAACTTCTTTTTTTTTGGTCCGGTCGACCGAGCCCTGTAGCCGGCCGACCGACCTGGTGCAATTTTTCCTATTTCGCCTAGTTGTTTGAATTTCCAACTTTAATCGATTCGTGTTGTTTCCTATGTGTTGTTATCATTTATTATGACTTTGATGACTCCTTTTTAGGAATTTTTGAATATCCATTTCGATGGATTCTTTATCGGTTTCGTTGGATTTTTATTCACATCTTCGTGTGTGAATTTTAGTGATTGATTGTTCCTACAATCTTCTTCGTGATTTGTCACTTTAAAAATATAAAGGTTTCTATACTAGTAGTAAATATCAAAACTCTTTCTTCAAATGATTTCAACACTATTTTAGTACAAAGCTCGTTTCTTAAACCATTTTCCAATCTATTAGTATATACAAACCTTTACCTCACTCGTATGAGAAATCTAATTAAACGACTTAGTAAAACGAGTGGTATGAAACGCTTGCGTTTACTTCGTCGGTTAATCCTTGGACTTGTTCGATTGAATCCCTTGTGACAATTTTATAGTGGAGATCTACAGTTTGTTCGTAAATATTTAAGTTAAGCAAGTGGTTATGGGACATGAAGCTAAACTCATATATTTACTAGCTTAGTGTAATTGACACTTCTCGTTGATCATGACGATCATCTTTGTGATTTAGACTAGCAATGTGCGATGTCTCTTTGTCTGCGAGGGAGACTAAACCCCGTTTTGTGGAGTTTCGACTCAAATTGGTGGGGTAGCAACCCATGGTCTTCGGGCCGTTTGTGGAGCTTCGGCTCAATTTGTGATGGTTAGCAACCATGGAATTAGCGTTCTGTTGGTGATACACGTGTTGGAGAGCTTTATGCTCCCGTTTGTGATAGGCCTTTTCCCCCCTTTTTGTGATTTCTAGATTTCATGAGATGATTTCTAGAATTTGTGTTTCACCAATTTTCGTGATTTCCATTGATAAGTTTTATCAATATTTGTGCATTAGTGAATTTGGGTGTCATTGACTTCTATGATTGAC
Source organism: Allium cepa (assembly GCA_030765085.1). Classification (NCBI taxonomy): domain Eukaryota; kingdom Viridiplantae; phylum Streptophyta; class Magnoliopsida; order Asparagales; family Amaryllidaceae; genus Allium; species Allium cepa. The sequence goes on from CM060938.1 coordinate 213,825,701, forward strand.
ATTGATATAAGCGTCAATATTTATGGTTCGGTGAACGAAATAAGGAGTATGACATTTCTTTGATTCTTGTGTAGATTTTTTGTGATATTGATTAATCTCTTGTTGATTTTCAATTACTTATATATATATATATATATATATATATATCACAACTTGGCATTGTGATTATTATGTGTTCAGTCATATCTCTTATTTTATATCGTTTCATCTGATATTTATAGTTAGACTGATCCGTTTGTTATTTTCTTATTAAATAATACCCGGGTCAGACCGAGATGTTACAGGTGCTTCAACTTGACTTCTCATTTGGGATTGATTTCTCTGACTTTTGGTTAACTACTTAGATTAGTAGTTTTTGGATTGTATACAAATGAGATATGGACTCCATGATGTATACTTATTCTTTTGTGTAGTTCTTGTAACTATTCTTTTGTGTTATTGCGGATCTTTTTAGACCGCTACTCTGATTTACACTTTCATGTGTTAGTTATTCATTCACATCTTCTTCCGCCTTTGTGATGTGAATTATCTGTGACTGATTTATGTTATGCTTATTTCTATATTTGTTTCCGGAGGATTTATATAGCCACTGTGTAGTAGTTTTGAGTTTGTATCGGTATGTCGGATTTCCTCTCTTGAAATAAAATGCATGTTGTACTATCTGACATATCGGTGCTCGCACAAAGAAATTACGTGGATGGTCTCTCCTCAACAGCCTTATTCTCCGTGCCAGTTGACAGCATTACACCGTAGTGTTCTTGGCTAGCGTGGGTATAGAGGTGGGGCGTCACACTATGTGCCCCACATAATAGCGGATGACCCTATATTTCCAAAATATATCACCTCGAAGCGAGATTGGTATTTCATGTGATATAACATATGTGGATGCATGAAAACAGGTTGGAGGGATCCAATTGGATTCCTCAAATATAATGATTATTTTCCATATATAGTGATAAGATGTGATTTAATTACCTGTTATGGATTGTGGTGTGATTTGAATTATTGGATGCTATTATTGCACCAAAATTGGTCACAAACCCCAGAAGTAGTGAAAGCGCCAATGTTTATATACAAATTCTCAATATCTTAACACAGATCTCAGATCCAAATAATGTACAGAATAAAAATGAAGAAATAGCAAAATTAAAATGATTAAGAAATCAAAGAACACATGTATATAGTGGTTTGGCTATATCCAGCCTATGCCCACTTTGAATCAATCCTTTTATTCCTTTTGTATTGAGATTACAGTTACAAGCCTTTGAAATCAATAAAAAATAATAATAGAGTTTTGCCTAAGAAAGCAGAAGAAGATTCCATTTTAGTTGCCATAGAGCTGCTATTTATAGGTGCAGATCTGAAAATATCCGCCCCAAAACCAAGAATACCTCTTCTCATGCGTAGGTGGGCCTACCACATCGATCTGCAGTCATTCGAGATCGATCCTGATCGATCCAAGTACAATTTGTATTGATACAAAAATCGTCCAATTGGGTTGAGATCGATCATGGAGGTTCTTAAGTGCATCAGCAAGCTTCTATGAAAATTTCGTGATGTTTGACCTGGTAGTTTGTGAGTTACGATCGATCCAAGATTCGATTTGCAAGGAGGCTGAGGGATTCGTATCCATCATATCCATGGCCATCATCCACCAAGTACGCATCGATTCGAGTTTCACGCCCCGATCCATGTTGAGCATTCCAATACTTGACCGACTCCTTTATATCGATCGATACGAACCCGATCGATATGAAATAGCCCATGGGTTACTACTTTTCGTACCCATGTTGTGCGCATCGATCCAAGCTTTGCATGACCACTTCTATGGATCGATACAAACAAGACCAATATTCAACGCTGCCGCCTTTTATGTGTGTCCTTCGTATCGGTCGTAATCAGATTGATACGAAATATTTCTCCTTGTAACCACTACCTCGTTCTTCGTATTGATCCTAGCCTTGATCGTTACGAAGTATGCCTCCATACTTTTGCCACATCTAACCAAATCAATGAACATTGCATCCATACGAAACATATCGATCCAAAGTCCATGTCCAATTTTGATCAATATGAAACTATCGATACAAAATAGTTTTCTATGAACCTTTATCCATCCATATCTCAAGCATATGAACTCCGTTTGACCTAAAATTTGAAGCAGACCTTCTACAAGCCTTGTTCATCATTCCCAATTGATCCCACCTTAATTGGAGCTTGTTCCAATTTTGACATTATTGGTCATAACCATACTCTCCAATCGATCTCTAATCTTGATATCCATCCTTTTTTAGCCAATTTGATGATATCCCAACCTTGTCCAAAAGGCGGGGCAACATTTACCCCCTAGAACATGCCTTGCGATAGGTAGGCGAATTTTGAATAGCTTTAAATCTATCATTTGAAATCCATATTCCTTCCATAGCCATACCATTTGATCCACAATCCATTACCAATCCATTCTATCCAAGTGCCATAGCCATATTCTTGTCCAAATCCATGACTTCTCAGACTTGGTATCCGATTAAAATCCAGTAACCAAATCCCTAACCAATTCTATATCCATCTGAGCTCGTCAACTGAGTTTTAATCCATCCATATCAAATAGCCAATAACCAAATTCATGACCTCTTCGGGTCGATATCCAAATCCCAAACCACTCTGGACCTGTAGCCAAATTCGGGGCCGCTCAAGGTACTTAGCCAATCTTTAGCTGTTCAAAGTCGAAATATGAATCCATGACCTCTCCGGGTCTAAATTCAAATCCATAGACCTCGCTAGGTCGTTTTATCCTGCTCCGGCCTCGACTTTCCTGTTGGGAGCTTTTATATTCTCCTATCTCGACTCTCCGATCAAGGTCTTTTATATTCTTCGGCCTTGACACTCCGGTCTTGGACTCTTATATTCTCCGCCAATCAAGGACTTTTATATTCTCCGACCATGACTCTTCGGTCGATGACTTCATACTCTCCGGCCTCAACTTTCTAGTCTATGACATTAATATTATGCTCGAGTCCATTCCATCGCTCTCCGACGAAGGGACTCGTAACTTGCGATTACCGCCCCTTCTCTTCGGTCGGGACCGTAATTGCATAACCTGTATTATTTATTACATTTATCCAAATCCAATCAATTACAAAGGATAATTAACAAAATAAAAGTCCGTACAACAAAGAATATCATATGTCCATAGTACCAAGAAAGAAACCAAAGTTTACAGAAAATAGAAAGAAAACAAGATTTCATAAACCCGAGCATCATGGTTTGTCATCATCTCAGAGCATGCCTAGGGATCATCCTTGATCCTGTACATGTGTAGGTGACTTAGTCGCATCACTTCAGGGTTTATTGCTTATTAAAAGCCATAAATCCAATCGGATGACAACAAGTTGACGATGCCTAGATCTAGTGCCATCTTCACCTGAGGTGCGCGATGGCTGCTCCTGCCCTAGTGCCACAGCTCGATTCCTTGCATACTATTATAAATGACCATTCCTTACATGCTCCTCAATGATATCCTTCAAATGCCTAAGGTTATTTGTGCTATTTCCGTCCAAGTCATGGAATAGGCAATGCTTTCCCGATGCCCATTCGTATTCAGAGGGTTCCTCTTTGCCTACTTTCGATGCTGGAGGCGCCCTTGAATACCCAAGTAAATCCTTTATAGAGTTTCAGTTAAATCTGTGTAAGGAGAAAATTTTGATTCCCTCTATTGCCTTTTTGAAGTGTTTTCGTTATCATTGATTTTCCTTTTGCCTCTATCATCCTTATTTGAGTCGTCCTTAGGCAGACCTCCACCTTTTACATCATAAACTTCAGCCTCTCTCTCCTTCCTCTCAGCCTTCACATCTTCCTATCTTGAAAACCTTTTTGCTTCATGATAGAACTTCCCGAGATCCATCGGTGGATCTTGTTCCAATGATATCTTAAAATCTGAATCATCCGCAATTCCTGAGACTACTGCCATCAAAACCATCAACGGATCGGGTCGATCCATTGAAGCCACTGCCGTAGTGAATCTAGTTAAGAAATACCTAAATGATTCTCCCTTTCACTATTTCATTGATGTTAAAGTCATTCCTGGGCCTTGCGATGTAGACCCGAAATTGCCTCATAAATCTCTCAACCAACTCCGTCTAAGTGCCAATTGACCACTCTCCAGTTGTCTGAACAATAGTGCTGCTATATCCGTCAGATAAAAAGGGAAGCATCGGGCCATGACTTCCTCCGATGCCCCTAGTACTTTCATATGATTCATTTACCTCATCAAGTGACCAGTGGGATTTGTTCTCCCATCGTACATCTTCAGTGTTGGCAGTTTGAAGTCAGGTAGATTCCTAGCTTGCCTGATTATAGGAGTAAAGGGGCTCCTAGTCACATCTTCTAAATCTCTATTCACTAATTCACCTCTCATTGCTCGTCCGACCATTTCTACCAATCCGTCGCTCTCATCAAGTAGTGGTCCTTGTCTATTGCCTCCGATCTGCCCCCTGAGTTCTCGAGGTATCCTAGAATTTGCTCTCCTGGACGAGCATCCATTCCTCTACTAACGCCATGTTGCATAATACTGCCTGGGATGGGATCAACATGCTTTGGGAGAGTTCCCCCCAGCTCAGGGGCTATATCTGATGGTCCTGCTCTATTCTAAATCCTGGTTGATCCGTACTCCTAATCCCTATTTCCAACACTTCCTGTAGATGCGTTCTCTTGATTCTTCACTCTAGCTTGTCCAGTCTACTGGAGTAGGTTCTGCATCATCTCCTCCAGCCTATTCAGCGTTCCTTCCTATATAGCATCCATCATCATCTCCATCTCATCTCTGGTTACGAAAACTGAGGTCTAATTAGCTTTGAAGAGGCCTCCGACTTCATTCATAATGGCTCCGTTCCGTTCTCTCTCCCCTTGTTAATTGCTTGGCCATGGTTCCTTCTAGATTTGATCCTTTAGCTTTCTAAATCTGAACTCCAAGTCTGGTGTAGCGAGTGCTAGTCCTTCTCTGTGAAAGCACCAAAGTGTTTGCGCTAAAATTGGTCACGAACCCTAGAAGTAGTGAAAGCACCAGTGTTTATACACAAATCCTCAATATCTTAACACAGATCTCTGATCCAGATAATGTAGAGAATAAAAATGAAGAAATGGCAAAATTGAAATGAGTAAGAAAAGGAAGAACATAAGGTTTATAGCGGTTCAACTATCTCCGACCTACGTCCACTTTGAATCAATCCTTTTATTCCTTTTGTATTGATATTACAGTTACAAGCCTTTGAAATTAGTAAACAAAATGGTATAGTTTCGCCTAAGAAAGCAGAAGAAGATCCCATTTTGGTTGCCATAGAGCTGCTATTTATAGGTGTAGATCTGAAAATATCCACCCCAAATCCTGGAATACCTCTTCTCATGCATTGGTGGGCCCACCATATCGATCTGGAGTTGTTTGGGATCGATCCTGATCGATCCAAATACATTCGTATCGATCCAAAATATTTCCAATTGGGTTACGATCGATCATGGAGGTTCTTGAGTGCATCAACAAGCTTTTCTGAAAAGTTCATGATGTTTGGACTGGTATTTTGTGAGTTATGATAGATCCAAGATTCGATTTACAAGGAGGCTAAAGGATTCATATCGATCAAGGGCTTCATATCCATCATATCCATGTCAATCATCCACCTAGTGTAAAGACCTGCAAATTTTTATTAATATTATATATATATATATATATATATTTAATTGGAATTTTGTGAAATTTTAAATAACAATATTTTGAAATAATAATTTGATATTTGAAATGCGTCTATTTTAATATAGCAACTGGTAAATTTTAATCAGATAATATTAAAGTTTATTTTCTTGTATAAATTTTATTTCAATTTAAATCAGTTAATAATAGTTGAATTTAAAAGTGTTTCGAAATCCAAATATGTCAGCATGAGAAAATTTATTTAGAACACTCTGAATAAGACCGCGTAATTTATTTCGCAAATTTTGGACGTTTCTAGCTCCGTTTGGATTTTTCGTACTGAAGAGCAACGTATATCAGTGTTCATATCGACTTTTGATCGGATGATCGTATGACTGATATCTGTATACCGTTTAGGTCGTATCGTCGAGCTGATCTCTACGGTAATTCAGTTCTGCGTTTTGAAGTTCGATTCGCAGCGGGATCGATGAAACAATTTGCAATATCAATACCCATTTCGAGTGAAGAATGTTCTGTGATCTTTTCAATTATAAACCGTTGAAAAATCAAACGGTCGTCTGCTTTTACTATTTCGTAAATTCCGGTGCTACTTTCATGGTTCCCTATATTTAATTCGCTGACGTTTCTGCCCCATACGCTTCTGCTCTTTATTATTTTTCTAACAGTCCAATTATATAATAAAGGTAACTTTTCACGGCTTGACAATTCACCTTTTTCTAGAAACCCATTTCTAATTGCTCTGCTTCATCCTCCTTTTAAAATCCTGCTCCATCGCCTTCTCACTTCCTCCTTCCTCTATCTTTCTCTCCTCACTATTTAATTGATCAGCCTCCCACCTATTGTTCGAACAACCATTCAGGCAGCCTTGAACCAAGTAGTTTTTTGCCTCCGACCACGGCAAGTCCGATCACCTGAGATCCACACCACCATGTTTTCTTCTCTCCTCACTTAGGCTATAGCTGGCTTCCTCCTGCCAGCCTCGTTGACAGCCTCCACCCCATAGCAGCTTTCCCTTGATGTTCACCCTCCCCTCCTTCAATAGCTTCTGAATATTAGGTATTTATATATTTATGCCACAGCTTTATAAAAGTTAGCTTATATATATATATATATATATATATATATATATATATATATATATATATTAGTCTGGGCAAGTACCTAGAGCGTAGGTTACATATATGTGGTTGCTAGATTAATATAATATATGTCTTGTTATAATCTGGTATATATATCTTAGTTAACATTATATATATAGCCATATTTGTTAATTTTAGAAAACTGCTTACAGTTATATACGAGTTAGGCTTAAGGGGTGTGTGTGTATTGATGTCAGATACAAGTTTTATAAGTTGTACCATGCTTTGCTATAATATAAGTATATATATTTGAATATATTTTGGCCCGCACATATAAAGTGGGATGAAAATTTTAAGTATAAAATATATTAGCATATCAGTCTACATATAGGGAGGAATGGTCTGATTTATATATATACATTGTTCTGCATATAAGATAGTATAGTTGGATTTCATATATTTGGGTACAAGTGTAATTGCATATTTGTTTAAAGTCTGCACATATTTTGGTAGAGTGAACGTGCACTTGTTGCATATATATGATATGTATATTAGTATTTTATATTATCTGTTTACATGAATTTATATCAACATACATGAGTTGGGTTTTATAGATATATGTCTAAATTGATTTTTGGGAATATATATAGATAATTTCAACTGAACATACATAATATAGGTAAATAGTTTGCATTTTTGATAAGTATATATATGTATAATTTCAATATATATGTTTTAATTTAGAACAATGATTTTGAATTTTATATGTACATACACATATATATTTGAAAAAAATTATGTTTGTATTTAAAATATGATTATATATATGGTTTTACATAGTTATATATATATATATATATATTCACTTATACAATTATCTTCATCGGTCCAAATCCGATTAGATTTCATCAATTTCTATTTATCAGCTTCGTCCATCGAACTCATCTCCATCGTGCTTTGCTTCAAACTTCGTGCTTTGTCGTGTTTTTTAGAGTTTGGCTGTGTGTCTTGAATTATTAACACCAGCTTTAGAAGACGAGTTTATCACTCTAGACATCTGTACTTATAAAATTATGAAATGATGACAGGTGAATTGTAGAAATTAATATGCTATGTTCATACATGCCTGTGATATATTTATATAATGTTAAATGTTGTTTATATACCTGTTACATCATCTGATATGATACTGTATGTTATACGGTTATTATATTTCATGTTTATCACACTACAAGTTCCCTATTACCATGGGTAGAAATGATACATACCCAAATGGACTTTAGAATAAGGAAAAAATCATTATGGGCTGAAATGATAGGCTCGAGTGATTTTTATTGTATTTATTTTACTTGGGATTGTGGGTTTAAAATGATAGAACTCGGGTTTTTCTTTTTAAACTACGGATTGAAATGATAAATATCCATATCACTTGACCTAGGTTAGTAAATATTATATAGGCCTATGGTTAATATATTTTGTAATATTTTCCAAAAATTATTAAGTATTTTTTAATTTTAAAATATATGAAAACCTAACTTAAAGTTGGTTTAATGATTTAAAGTATAAAGTGATATTGGTTTACTATAAGTTAAAATTTTATAAGTCAATTTGGTTTTAAATTAAATTTTAAGAATTTATTTATGATAAATAATTTAATGATTAAATTTGGTTTAATATGTGACTTTAAATCTAACCTAGTAATGGTAATAAATTTTATTTAATGAAATGGATATGTTTTGTATAATAAAATTTATAGTGATTTTCTGTAAGTAAAATGTATAAGTAAATAAACAGATAAAAATGTATTTTAATTATGACTTACTTGATAATTGGAAATTTGATATTTCAAATGGAAATTTTAAGTTAAGTACATAAATATAAATTTAGTTTTATTTATGGAAGGGGTATTTTAAAATAAAGTGTTAAGTTATTGGTTAAAAATAGAAGTTAAGTAAAATAGCGTATTTTGACTTAATAAATGAATTATGGTTTAAATTGGATATTTATTTATAAAATTTTATTTTATTAAATCGTAAGTTAAATGATATCCAAGTGAATGTTTTGAAGTATGAAATATGATTTTATAAGTTAAAAATGGCTAAAATTGAAAGTTTTAATGTTTCTGAAATTTTATAATAAATCTGGAATTAGTATTGGTAGCACTTCAGAAATGCTATGGTTTTAAGATAGCATTTGCTAAGTGGTATCAACCCTGGAGTTTAACTGAGTTATGAAATAACTAAATATCTATTACAACACTTTATAAGTGCTTCGGTTTCTGAAAATGACAATGTTTATGAAATACAAATATATCTGCTGTAACACTTTATAAGTGCTGTTGTTAGCTGGAAATACAATGTTTTGGAAATTTTATAATTAAATGAATGAACTTAGAAGTGCTAAAATTTTGAAATGGACATTATTTGACATTGAATTTAAATGGTTCAAATGAATATTATATTAAAGGAGTATGATTTTCTAAGTATTATGATTTCCAAAAGATGACATTTCAAAGTGTTATCATTTCAAAGTATTATGGTCTCAAAATGTTTTGGTTTCGAAAGGGTTATAACTTTGAAAGTATTGTGATTATTGAAATAATATACTATTTGTTTGAAATTGAAATAATATAGTATTTGGTTTTTGAAATTGAAATAATATAGTATTTGGTTTTGAATTGAAATAATATAGTATTTGGTTTTGAAATGGAAATGATATAATATTTGATTTTGAAATGGATATGATATTTTGGTTTTGAAAGTATAAAATAATTTTGAAAATAAATATCCATGGTTTATAATAACATTGGGTTGTTAAAGAGACCGGGATCGGAAGTTGTCATACTCTCTGCCAACTTCGAAAACCACTTTAACAACCATGTACGCGATGGAGATTCTAGAATGAAGTAGGATGGTGGCAACGTCCTTTGAGGGGACCCGACTCCGTGAGTTGGCATAAGGTGACTAAAACAGGAGCGATTGATGGGCTAATAAGGTAGCACCTTTTATTGGACACACTCCTTCAATACCATTCTATTACTTTGTAATTGATTGAGGCCCTTTGATTTTGGAGGTGTGGCTCGAGGTGGACGGTAGTAGCTGCTACGCGTTACCACCGGTCCGAAAGCGTAATTGGAATATCTACCATGGCATTGCCTATTTGTGCCGTGTCACCTACCCTATCGCGCCTTGTACGAGTTTGGTTTTCTCTCGTAGCCCGTGGAGTATCCTCTGGTGGCTTCCCGTTCAGGAGGGACCATGATACAAGATGAACTACTGGTCCTGTTACGTGTTAAGGGCTATATGGGTAATCCTTTAATGCTATTTAAAAGTAAGTTTATTTTACTATAGACTTTATTATAATAGCGAATTTTATTACGTAATAAATAGTTTAACGGATCTTTAGAGGATGATCGGTCCAAAGCATTCTTTAAGTTACTTGTACCTTATATTACAGTTCACTTGAGTTGGTTTACATTGTATAAGTATGTATGTCCTTACTCAAGTGTTTTGTGTATTTGCTTTACGCTTAGGTCAGATTGAGTGACATAGCATTAAAGTATCACCTTCTGAGTTGGAGCTTTGCTTGAAGATCCAGCTATCTGTTTCGCTTCCAGCTATCCAAATGATTCCAGTTATCCGGTTGATTCGGTGGTGTATTCTGACTTACACTTGATTATCATATTGAGACTTCTGTTGTATCTTGTTTAACTCTGTTGTATATTTATATAGTAGCTTCATGAACTACTATTCCTTTGCTCCCGCTGTATTTTATTACTCTGTGTCTGTGACCTGTGATTTATTTATTTACTGTATATTCTGAGATTTGCCAAATTTATATTTACAATTTGGTATTTTGAACTATTCAAGTCCGGCATGTGAGGATGCGAATGGTTGAAAATCCAGGTCATTACAGTTGGTATCAGAGCTTTGGCTCTAGGCAAAACTTAGCATATATGGTAAATTTATTTACAGAATCACTTTCATTCGAGCTTAAATCTCTTTCTCTTTGACCCTGTTTCCTTTGAATTTTTGGAACGTTCCTTGCGGTTCCAAAATTTATTCTTGTCCTTCACTATTCATCTTCTTTTGATTTTGGAGTATTCCATAACTGCACTTCGGATGATCTTTACAATGAGTCGGCGGTTTCGCCAATCTTCAAATGACTTGTGAAGGGGTGAAGCTTGTTTTCAATTGGCATTGATTCATTGGAGATTTCTATATCCTCAGTTTACGATGCTGCTATCTCTGGCTATGCCTAAGTTCTATCTCTTGAGATCGAATGTAGATTTGCCTCAGAATTCAACATCGATCTAACTCTTGAAGTCACGGTCGACCCGATTAAGTTTGCCTGCGATTTTTATAAGCTTATTCATTCCCTTATTCTGTTATCTGATCATCTTGTATTTTGTTTCCAACTTATCTTCTAATCATTCTTGAAGTGTATTTGTAAACTAATATTTAAAATGTTTTATTATATATTGTGTCGTTTGAGTTGTTGATGTTGATTTGGGTTTCCGATTGATTCGTCTGATCAATGCTATCGATAAGATCTCCAAAACACTTGAACAGAGCAAACCGACACAATATTGTTTTCAAATTTAGTAATGAAATAAGTTTTGTATAATTATATTATATACAAGCATAATTTTATGAATTTTGATAGTTAATTGAATAGGTAGTTAAGAAATAATATTTGACTATGTATATATCTTGTAATCATTGGCTTGTGTTTCATATGTAAATAATTGAACTATAAAACATGATTATAAATTAATTTGGAAATTAAAATGAATTTAAATCAAGAATTTGAGTATTTAATTTCCGATGATTTCGAACTTTAATTTTTAAGTTTTAAAAGATATATTATTTAAAGTATTTTCTAAATAGAAATAGTTTCTAAAGAATTTTAAAGTTTTAAATCAGTGCTCTTCTCTTTGTCGCTGGAAAATAATTTCAGTGATGACTGCAGCATCATCGACATTCATTTTCGAGTTTTAAAGTGGAGAGACCAACTCGTAGCTTTGCTACACTTTTACTTTAGAGAATTAAATTGATTTGAATTTCCAAAATATGACTTGATTTAATATATATATATATATATATATATATATATATATATTGATATATGATTTCAAAATTTGATTTGATATATATTAAGTATATATATTTATTTATCTCTAAAATAGTTTGAAGTTAATCAGAAATTTAATTCTTAAATTTTTTATCTTAAAGGATAATTTCAACTATAAGAGAAAATCAATTATTGAATAAATATTTAAGATTGAGATAATTAAATTAGAAAGTTTTGTTTGTATAATACTCAGTTACATTCCAATATAACTTACCTAAATTATTAAAAGTTAACTATGTAATTGGATAATGTACAATATAAAGAGGATTTTTATAAACAAAATTTGAGTGGATATAATAAATGTTATACACTTAAATTTTAGTTATAAAAGATTAATAGAGGTAAATAGAATAATGGTTAATTGAATAATATAGAGTACAAAATGGTGTTAAAGAATTTAAATAAATTGGAGTGGTTATAATTGAAAATACAGTGCGGATCGTGCTATAAGGATTATATTATACTAGTGCGGAAATAAACTAAGTTACTATAGCAATATGAATAAGTAAAATAAAACAAGCACGCCGGGAATTTTTATACAGGTTCGAACTTCCCGTTCTGCATCCAGTCCCAGACTCCTTCTGGAATTTCAACTACAACAACCCTCACTTAACCTGGAGGAACAGGTTTACACTGCTTGAGCAATCGAACCGGACTTCACCCGCCTAAGCAACCGAATAGGACTTCAACTGCCTGAGCAACCGAACAGGACTTCTTTACAAATCACAAATGTATCTGACTGTAGTGTGTTCTTAAATAACACTGATAAGTCAACTAAGTACAATCTTCCTATAATCTTCTCCTTTATGATATATATATATATATATATATATATATGAATGCGTAAAGAATAAGGAAGTAATAGAATGAATTTGTATGAAATTGAATGCACAAGAAGATTAAAATCAAAGAATATGAGAGTAGAGTAAGAATAGATTGAAATCTTGTTATGGAAACATGATTCTAATGTGTTTATATAGATTATAAATAGGTGCATTTGTTCGTGAAGAGTTATCATGAAAAGATATAGTCATATCTATTGAAATGAAGGACGCATCTCTTTATGAAAGGAAGTGCCTATTTGAAAATATAGTCGTTGTAGACATTCAGACTTCTGAATTGAATAATTCAGACTTCTGAATTTGCACTAAACAATATTCAAACTTCTGAATTGAATAATTCAGACTTCCGAATTGAATAATTCTGACTTCTGAATTTGCACTAAACAATATTCAGACTTCTGAATTGAATAATTCAAACTTGTGAATTAAGTTGAAACACAAACAGGAAGGAAATAGGCTATTTCTAGCCTTATTCAGACGTCTGAAATATTTCATTCAGACGTCTGAATATTGTGGAACCATAATTTTGTTTCAGCATTCAGACGTCCGAATGAAGTATTTCAGACTCTGAATTTAGCCTGTAACAAAAGGTATCATAGCTCATTTGGTTAGAGCACTTGCCTTCTAAACTAGAGACCTGGGTTCGAGCCCTGTACCATGCAATTTTTAAAAACTTGATTTTTCATTTAAAAAATGAATGTATATGTGTGTATACCATTTGGAAACTAATAAAACTTTGTTTGTCTCTTTTGTCTTGTCTTTATCATGTATATCTCTTCTTGTATCTCCATATACATACTTTCACTCTTTTTTATATTGTGAATCTTTATTTTGAACATATTTGTTTCTCTTTTTGATGCTCATGTACCTGCAAATTAGCTTAGAGATTTTTTGACATAATTGTATAGTTGTTGTCATTAAAATCCAACAATTGAGATTCTAACATTCTCCCCCTTTTTGATGATGACAACTATACAGTTTAAAAAAAAATTCATTCTATATAAAATAATATTAAAATTTTTAAAGATCCTCCTAAGTATAACATCTCCCCCTAAGTATAATATCTCCCTCTATCAATATGCATATGAATTTCTCCCCCTTTGTCATTATCAAAAAGAATGAGGGAATATACTAAATTATATAAAAAATCTTGTGAATAGTGGGATAAACTCAATACTAATTATGGAGAAAAAATAAAATAGATTTTACCATATTTGCTTAAGTCCATATTTTATTGTAAGCACGCAATTCTATTAAACGTATGGATCATTCTTTAAAATTTCAAAATCTATCCGTTTCCTTTTGTTTCTTCGAGTACCTGCAATAAATAATAATCACTTTCGGTACCCACTTATTATGTTAGGGTCCGGGGGTTAGGTCTTTGGAAACCATACCATTTGGGTGTGGTTGAACCTTTATAAATATAATTTTCATTATTAACTACCATATCAAAATAATCATTAATGCATTTTTCTCTATCTTTCCAATTAACAGGAACCTAAATACTTAGATAATTTTTATTCATATTTTCCATCAATGATTTTGTACTTCTAGAGAAATTATCAACATTACAGGTCATAGCAGCATTTAAATTTCTATAAAAATTGGATTTAGACTTTACTCAAAATTTAGTCCTAGCACTATAATTTTTACTATACATGAAAGCATATCTAGTGCTATTTCTACGATCGGTTTTATTATATCCTAATCCACCTTTATCTTTGTGAGATTTTGAATTCTTAACATAACCTAATCCCTTCTTATTTGAAGCAAGTTGAGAATTTTCAATAATCCTGGATAAATTTTCTCTCCCTTTATTAAAATTGGAAACATTTTTAGTAATGTCATCAAGCTTAGTTTTGAGACTAGTGTTATCTAACTCAACAATTTTAATTTTTGTTTTTAACTCATGATTCTCAGAAGCTAGAGCATTATTCATTTCTTTTTTAGCTTCTATTTCTTGACTTAATAGAGAGAGTTGAGAATTGCCAGAATCTTGAATTTTCTCAAGTTCTTCTTTTAATATTCTCTTCTTGTCTTTAAGCATATCTCTTTCGAATTCTGCTTTCTTCTGATTTTCTAGAGCTTCCTTATATTTTCTTTTGAGACTTTTTAAAGTGTCTAGAAGTTCTGAATTTATTTCTATCATGTCATTAAAAGTTAGATCACTAACCTCATTATCTTTTGCCATAAAGCATTTGTTTGTTTGCCCCTTTGAATTTTCTTTATCTCTCTTCTTCTTCTTATTGCCTTGACTAGATTTCTTTGTAGCCATTTATTCTAGGATGTTGTAAGATCTCTAGAATCCCAGGCTCTGATACCAAATAAAAATACAGTGTGGATCGTGCTATATGGAATTATATTATACTAGTGTGGAAATAAAATAAGTTACTATAGCAATATAAATAAGTAAAATAAAACAAGCAAAGCAGGAATTTTTATACTAGTTCGAACTTCCCGTTCTACGTCCAGTCCCAAACTCCTTCTGGAATTTCAACCACAACAACCCTCACTTAACTTGGAGGAACAGGTTTACATTGCCTGAGCAATCGAACAAGACTTCACCCACCTAAGCAACCAAATAGGACTTCAACTGCTTGAGCAACCGAACATGACTTCTTTACAAATAACAAATGTATCTGACTGTAGTGTGTTCTTAAATAACATTGATAAGTCAATTAAGTACAATCTTCCTATAATCTTCTCCTTTATGATATATATATATATATATATATATATATGAATACGTGAAGAATAAGGAAGTAATAGAATGAATTTATATGAAATTGAATGCACAAGAAGATTAAAATCAAAGAATATGAGAGTAGAATAAGAATAGATTGAATTCTTGTTGTGGAAATATGATTCTAATGTGTTCATATAGATTATAAATAAGTGCATTTGTTCGTAAAAAGTTATCATGAAGAGATATGGTCATATCTATTGAAATGAAGGACGCATCTCTTCATGAAAGGAAGTGTCTATTTGAAGATATAGCCGTAGCAGATATTCAGACTTCTGAATTTGCACTAAACAATATTCAGACTTCTGAATTAAATAATTCAGACTTCTGAATTTTCACTAAACAATATTCAGACTTTTGAACTGAATACTTCAGACTTCTGAATTAAGTTGAAACGTAAACAGCAAGGAAATAGGCTATTTCTAGCCTTATTCAGACGTCTTAAATATTTCATTCAGACGTCTGAATATTATGGAACCATAATTTTGTTTCAGTATTCAGACGTCTGAATGAAGTATTTCAGACGTCTGAATTTAGCCTATAGCAAAAGGTATCATAGCTCATTTGGTTAGAGCACTTGCCTTCTAAATTAGAGACCTGGGTTCGAGCCCTGCACCATGCAATTTTGAAAACTTGATTTTCCATTTAAAAAATGAATGTATATGTGTATATACCATTTGGAGAAGATTTCAACATTTGTAAACTCTAGACACGACACTCTATGACTAATAAAACTTTGTTTGTCACCTTCATCTTGTCTTTATCGTGTATATCTCTTCTTGTATCTCCATATACATACTTTCATCCTTTTTTGTATTATGAATCTTCATTTTGAACATATTTGTTTATCTCTTTTTGATGCTCATGTACCTGCAAATTAGCTTAGAGATTCTTTGACATAATTATATAGTTGTTGTCATTAAAATCCAAAATTGAGGTACTAATAATAATAAATGTAAACATACTTAATATATGTGATTAGATATATTAAGTGGAATAAATTTAATAACAATTTGAAAAAACTAAATTTATTGAATAAATTATAAGTATAATAAATGATTTTGAAGTTCGTGATTTTGACATTTTCAATTTAAGATGATTGGATAATAAGATAATGAATTTAGAAATAGTTAAAATTGATTTAACTTAAGTGAAATCAAATGGGATAAATAAATTTGATAAATAAAATAAATATTGTTTTGGAAGGAACCTTTTATATCAATATTAATAAATTTAAATTAAATCAACTTATTGAAATATCTTGAATTTAAAATCAATCATTAAATATAAATCCGTCTAAAGTGAAATTTATGTAGTTTTAAATTAACTGTTTTATTTTGTATTTCAAATCTATTTTCTTTCCGGTTGTTTCTATTCTCCTACCTCGTTCCTTTTCAGGGACGATTTAGTGGGGGAGAGTGTAACGACCCATAAATTTTTATTAATATTTATTTGTTTTATTTATATATTTAATTGGAATTTTGTGAAATCTTAAATAATAATATTTTGAAATAAAAATTTGATATTTGAAATGTGTCTATTTTAATATAGCAATTGGTAAATTTTAATCAGATAATACTAAAGTTTATTTTCTTATGTAAATTTTATTTCAATTTAAATCATTTAATAACAGTTGTATTTAAATGTGTTCCGAAACCTAAATATGTCAACATGAGAAAAATTATTTAGAACACTCTGAATAAGACTGCATGATTCGTTTCGCAAATTTCGAATGTTTCTAGCTCCGTTTGGAATTTTTTTACAGAATAGCAACGTATAACAGGGTCTGTATCGACTTATGATTGGATGATCGTACCACTAATATCTGTATACCGTTTTGATCATCTCATCGAGCTGATCTCTACGGTATATTCAATTCTGTGTTTTGAAGTTTGGTTCACTGCGGGATCGATGAAACAATTTGCAGTATCAGTACCCATATCGAGTGAAGAATGTTCTGTGATCTTTTCAATTATCAACCATTGAAAAATCAAACGGTCGTCTTCTTTTACTATTTCATAAATTCTAGCGCTACTTCCACAGTTCCCTATATTTAATTCACTGACGTTTCTACTGCATGCGTTTCTACTCTTTATTATTTTTCTAACAGTCCAATTATATAATAAAGGTAACTTTTCATGGCTTGACAATTCACCTTTTTCCAGAAACCCATTTCTAATTGCTCTGCTTCACCTTCCTTTTAAAAGACTGCTCCTCCGCCTTCTCACTTCCTCCTCCCTCTATCTTTCTCTCCTCACTATTTAATTGATCGGCATCCTACCTGCTGTTCGAACAACCACTCAAGTAGCCTTGAACCAAGCAGCTTTTTTTACTTCCGACCACAGCATGTCCGATCATCCGAGATCCACACCACCGTGTTTTCTTCTCACCTTACTTCTTCTATAGCCGGCTTCCTTCTGCTGACCTCATCGACAGCCTCCACCCCATAGCAGCTTTCCCTTGATGTTCTCCTTCCCCTCCTTCGATAGCTTCTGAATATTAGGTATTTATATATTTATGCTACAGCTTTATAAAAATTAGCTTTTATATATATATATATATATATATATATATATATATTAGTCTAGGCAAGTACCTAGAGCGTAAGTTTATATATATGTGGTTGCTAGATTTATATAATATATGTCTTGTTATAATCTGGTATATATATCTTATTAAACATTATATATATAGTTATATTTGTTAATTTTAGAAAAATGCTTACAATTATATACGAGTTAAGCTTAAAGTGTGTGTATATATATTTTTTGATGTCGGATATTTGTTTTATAAGTTGTACCATGCTTTGCTATAATATAGCTATACATATCTGAATATATTTTGGCTTGCATATATAAAGCGGCATGAAAATTTTAAGTATAAAATATGTTAACATATCAGTCTGCGTATAGGGAGGAACAATATGATTTATATATATACACATTATTCTGCATATAAGATAGTATAGTTGGATTTCATATATTTGGGTATAAGTATAGTTGCATATTTGTTTAGAGTCTGCACATATTTTAGTAGAGTGAATATGCACTTGTCTTCATATATATGATATGTATATTAGTATTTTATATTATTTGTTTACATGAATTTATATTAACATGCATGAGTTGGATTTTATCGGTATATGTTTTAGTTGATTTTTGGGAATATATATGGATAATTTCAACTGAACATACATAATATAAGTAAATAGCTTGCTTTTTTTAGAAGTATGTATGTATATATATATATATATATATATGTTTTCAATATATGTTTTTTAATTTAAAACAACGATTTTGAAATATATACACACACACACATATATATTTGAAAAAAATTGTGTTTGTATTTAGAATATGATTATATATATACATATATAGTTATATATAGTTATATATATATTCACTTATACCAATTATCTTCATCGGTCCAATTCTGATTAGATTTCGTCAATTCCTATTTATCAGCTTTGTCCATCGAACTCATCTCCATTGTGCTTTGCTTCGAAATTCATGCTTGGTCGTGCTTTTCAGAGTTTGGTTGTGTGTCTTGAATTGTTATCTCTAGCTTTAGAAGGTGAGTTTATCACTCTAGACATCTGTATTTATAAAATTTTGAATGATGACATGTGAATTGTAGAAATTAATATGCTATGTTCATACATGCCTGTGATATATTTATATGATGTTAAATGCTATATGTATACGTGTTACATCATCTGATATGATCTATATGCTATACGATTTTATTTCCTATTTATCACACTACAAGTTCCCTATCACTATGGATTGAAATGATACATACTCGACTTTAGAATAAGGCAAAAATCATTATCGGCTGAAATGATAGGCTCGAGTGATTTTTATTGTATTTATTTTACTTGGGATTACGAGTTTGAAATGATAGAAGCCAGATTTTTCTTTTTACATTATGGATTGAAATGATACGTATCTGTATCACTTGACTTAGGTTAGAAAATATTATGCAGGCCCATGGTTAATATATTTTATAATATTTTTCGAAAATTATTAAGTATTTTTGAATTTTAAAATATATGAAAATTTAACTTAAAGTTGGTTTAATGATTTAAAGTATAAAGTGATATTGGTTTGCTATAAGTTAAAATTTTATAAGTCAATTTGGTTTTAAATTGAATTTTAAGACTTTATTTATGATAAATAATTTAATGATTAAATTTGCTTTTAATATGGAATTTTAAATCTAACCTAGTAATGGTAATAAATTTTCTTTTATGAAATGGATATGTTTTGTATAATAAAATTTATAGCGATTTTCAGTAAGTAAAATGTATAAGTAAATAAATGGTTTAAAATGTATTTTAATTATGACTTAACTTGATAATTAGAAATTTGGTTTTTCAAATGGAAATTTTAAGTTAAGTAAATAAATATAAATTTAGTTTTATTTGTGGAATGGGTATTTTACAATAAAGTGTTAACTTATCGGTTAAAAATAAAAGTTAAGTAAAATAGTGTATTTTGACTTAATAAATGAATTGTGGTTTAAATTGGATATTTATTTATAAAATTTTATTTTATTAAATCATAAGTTAAATGATATTAAAATGAATGTTTTGAAGCATGAAATATGATTTATAAGTTAAAAATGGCTAAAATTGAAAGTTTTAATGTTTCTGAAATTTTATAATAAATCTGGAATTAGTATTGGTAGCACTTCAGAAATGCTATGGTTTTAAGATAGCATTTGCTACGTGCTATCAACCATGGAGTTTAACTATGTTCTGATATAAATTAATATCTATTATAGCACTTTATAGGTGCTGTTGTTCCTGAAAATGACAATATTTTTGAAATACAAATATATCTACTGTAACACTTTGTAAGTGTTGTAGTTAGCTGAAAATACAATGTTTTGGGAATTTTATAATTAAATGAATGAACTAGAAATGCTACAACTTTGAAATGAATATTATTCGACATTGAATTTAAATGGTTTAAATGAATATTATATTAAAGGAGTATGATTTTCTAAGTATTATGATTTCCAAAAGATGATATTTCGAAGTGTTATGATTTCAAAGTATTATGGTTTCAAAGTGTTCTGGTTTCGGAAGGGTTATAACTTTGAAAGCATTATGATTATTGAAATAATATACTATTTGTTTGAAATTGAAATAATATAGTATTTTGTTTTTGAATTGAAATAATATAGTATTTAGTTTTGAACTAAAATAATATAGTATTTGGTTTTGAAATGGATATGATATTTTGGTTTTGAAAGTATAAACTATGTTTGAAAATAAATATCCATGGGTTATAATAACGTTGGGTTGTTAAAGAGACCGCGATCAGAAGTTTTCATACTCTCTGCCAACTCCGAAAACCACTTTAACAACCACGTACGCGGTGGAGATCCAGAATGAAGTAGGATGGTGGCGATGTCCTTTGAGGTATGAATGTGGACCTGACTTCCGTGAGTTGGCATAAGGTGGCTAAAACAGGAGCGATTGATGTGCTAAGAAGGTAGCACCTTTTATCGGACACACTCCTTCAATACCATTCTATTACTTTGTGATTGATTGGGGCCCCTTGATTTTGGGGGTGTGGCTCGAGGTGGGCGGTAGTAGCTGCTACACATTACCACCGGTCCGGAAGCATAATTGGTATATCTACCTTGGCATTGCCTAGCTGTGCCATGTCACCTACCCTATCGCGCCTTATACAAATTTGTTTTTTCCCGTAGCCCATAGAGTATCCTTTGGTGGCTTCCCAATCAGGAGGGACTGGATGGACTACTAGAACTATTACGTGTTAAGAGCTATATGGGTAACCCCTTAACGCTATTTAAAATTAATTTTATTTTACTATAGATATTATTTTAATAGTGAAATATTACTACATAGTAAATAGTTTAACGGATCCTTAGAGGATGGCCGGTCCCAAGCATCCTTTAAGTTACTTGTATCTTATATTACAGTTCACTTGAGTTGGTTTACATTGTATAAGTATGTACGTCCTGACTCGAGTGTTTTGTGTGTTTGCTTTATGCTCGGGTCAGACTGAGTGATACAACATTAGAGACTTACCTTCTGAGTTGAAGCTTTGCTTGAAGATCCAGCTATCTGTTCGCTTCCAGCTATCCATTTGATTCCAGTTATTCGATTGATTCAGTGGTGTACTCTGACTTACACTTGATTATCATATTGAGACTTTTGTTGTATCTTATTTAACTCTGATGTATATTTATATAGTAGCATCATGAACTACTATTCCTTTGCTTCTGCTGCATTTTATTACTCTATGTCTGGGATCTGTGACTTATTTATTTACTGTATATTTTGAAGTTTGCCAAATCTGTATTTACAATTTGGTATTTTGAACAATTCAAGTCCGGCATGTGAGGATGCGTATGGTTGAAAATATCGGGTTGTTACACCAAGTATACAGCGATCCGAGTTTCATGCCACGATCCATGTTGAGCGCTCCAATACTTGACCGACTCCTTTGTATCGATTGATACGAAACTGATCGATATAAAATAGCCCATGGGTTGTTGCTTTTCGTATCCACATTGTTCCTATCGATTTAAGCTTTGCATGACCACTTCGTATGGATCGATATGAACAAGACCAATATTCGATGTTGCTACCTTTTATGTGTGTCCTTCGTATAAGTCGTAATCAGATCGATACGAAATGCTTCTCTTTGTAACCACTGCCCTTTTCTTCGTATCGATCCTAACCTTGATTGATACGTAGTATGCCTTCATATTTTTGCCACGTCCAACCAAATCAATGCACATTGCATCGATACGAAACCTATCAATCCGAAGTCCACGTCCATTTTGATGATACAAAACTATCAACACGAACCAGTTTTCGATGAAACTTGATCCATCCATAACTCGAGCATATGAATTCCGTTTGACCTGAAATTTAAGATATACCTTCTTCAAGCCCTGTTTATCATTCCCAATCAATGCCACCTTAATTGGAGCATGGTCCAATTTTGATGGTATTGGTCATAGCCGTACTCTTCAATCGATCTCTAATCTTGATATCCATCCTTTTTTTAGCCAATTTGATGATATCCCGGCCTTGTCCAAAAGGTGGGGTAACAGTTATAGTAGCACATGCCTTAATTTTATTATTTTATATACCATAAATATTATTTTTAAATTTGAAGAAATTCGTAGAAGATTTTGGATATAAAAATATTTGCATTGAAATTTTGATTATTTTAAAGGAAATTGATTTGGATAAAAGAATGATTTGATTTGGATTTATATTTAACCATTCATAAACCGTTCTAAAGAGAGATTTTAAATAATTTATATAAAGGGATTTTTAAATGATAGTTCTAAAAAATATAAAAGGGAGTTGAAACCGATATTTTAAATCAATTTGTAGTACAAATTGAATTTATAAAGAAATGGATTTAAAAAAATAAATTTTATAAATGAGATATTTTTTATAAACAAGAAAAAACCCAAATGTTTTCATAAATTTATAAATAAGGGAAAATGAAATCAGTTGATTAATTGGAATATAAATTCACGATGTGAAATTATTTTGAGATACGAAAATCGGTTTTGGGAAACATAGTGGATTCTATTTTGAAAGGTGAAAATGGTTAGAGAACCGGAATGAAATCATTGTGTTATGAATCGAAAGGGATTTACAAACTAAAATTGTTATTGTAATTTTAAAATATGTTTTTATCGAAAAGCTAAGTTTGTTTTAAAACGAAAAATTTAATTTATTCAAACTATGCAATTTATACTTCGGGAAGTGTATTTTTCAATATTTAACATTCATCAAAATAAATTCTAATTTTATAATAAGCTTTATGAACCGATTATTACTACTAATAAATTGTTTAGGAATTAGTTATCGCCGTCAATTTAAAAGTGTTTTGATATTTAAAAAAAATTACTTAAACTTGTTTAAAAATAAATTATTATTATTTTAAAATACGTATCATATATATAGGGTTTGAAGTGATTGAAATTTATTTATAAATACTCTCGAAGTTTGTATACGGGGTTTATTTAACGGATATGATTTTTATATGGAAAATCTTAACGGAATTTTGGAAACTTAAGGAATTTTCGAAATGATTAGATAAGTGAACTTCAAAAAATGAATCCGAATTCAGAAAATAAATTATAAATTAGTGAATGAGATTTTAAACAATGAAAATCAATTTTGGAAATTGTAAAAGGGATTATGAAAATCCGAAGATTTATGAAATGAATTATAATGAGTTTTGACTTTACAAAAAGGGCTGTAAATGGTTTTTTGAAGTTGGAATAAACAAGGAAATTTTCTCGTTTGTGAATATACCAATAAAATCAACAAAATATAAATATTTCCTAAGCGTTGAGAAATAATGATTTTGGAAATTATATTTATAAATATTTTTCTAAGTATTAGAATAAAATGATCTGGAAATGTTTTGACTATGGGAAGGTTATACGGGGATATTTCTAAGTGTTAATATGGGTTGAAAATATCCCGCTAAGGGTTAAGGATTTAAATTTGTTTCCAAAAAGTTGGAATACTGGAAGAGGTTTCAATATATATCTTGATAAAGATATTTTGAAATGATTGTCTGAAAGATTTATAAAATTTGGCCTAGTGACTGTTACGTGTGTAATTTGATAGCTAAATAAACAATTATCAAATCTAGCCAAATTCATTAATCGTTTCGAAGAGACAGGAATCAGATTCAATTATCCAAAAACCACTTCGATCCGATTTGTGTGTTACAAATTGTGATGTCTCGAAGATAATGGATGTGGTGATATTGAAGGATATTCGGTTTGTTCAGATCCAGAACAACTTGTATGGATGAATGCTATCATTGCATTGTTGCTTGGAAGGCAATGTTAGCATTGCAAGTATGAATGCTATTCTAATAGTAAACGTAGACTCAAGCCTCATCAACCAGGAATGACTAAAATAGTGGAGATGCAGCAAGGCTAAGTGGGTCACACCCATGTATTTAATGTTATCACCTTTCTAGACATCCTCGGATATATTATATTATAATTATGGGTATGGTTGTGTATGGAAAAGAGAGCGCTCGATTAGGGTGGGAACATACAAGGTGATAATATAATAGTTCCTATCCAATAAGGGGTAGGTCGGTCCTATGTTGGTTGGGATCATATCTAGAGGTGTACTGTGATGGGCGGTACCCCAGTAGCCCAATCATTGTATGATCCAATATCCACTACGACGCTTTATGATTTTGATTGTGCCCATCTATGCTAAAACGTGGGATGCAAGCATTTCAGCTATTTTATAATTTATTTTCTGTAGACACTATTATAATACCAGATGATTTTTGATGTTAATTATTTTGGTTACCGTAAGGTTAAAACCAATCATGTTTTTGTGTGACATGGTCTTACGAGATATCTTTGTTTTCAAAGGATTTAGATAACCGTAATAATTCAAATTGAGTGCGTTTTTCACGCTGGTTTTCCAGGTTGACTCAGGTGTTATTTTATTATAATACTCGGGTCAGACGAGTATTATAGATTCAGGTTAGAATGCTATGGAGCTCAGGAGCCGAGCTGGAGGGGTCATAGGCGTATTTCACGTACTTGATTATATTCCGCTGTGTGTATGCTATATATTCAACACTTGTGAGGGCAAGTTATTATAACCATCCAAATTGATTTATTGATTGTTGTACTTTGATGAGGGTATGTATGTCAACAGTTATAGTTTTCTTTTGTATAAAGATATGTTATTACTTATTATATACTTTTGCGCTGCGATTGTGAGATTCTGTGTTTTTGTTATGTTCTTCTTCTATCCTCTTCTTTCTTTTAGTTATTCATCTTTTCCTACAATTTGTGCTAGACATGTGTGATTAAATGCCTGCTCAAAAAGTACCTAACGGCGAGTCGGTACATATACATAACAACATAATGATTGAAATATATATATATATATATATATATATATATATATATATATATATATATGGAGATGTCGATGATATGAAATATATGTGCATGGTTATTGGGATTTATAAATATACGCGTGTGTGTGTGTTAATAATTGGTGCTATATGCATATATAATTGATATTCAATTTAAATTCATATTAAAAGGCCAAATTATATATATAACAATAATGTACATGGTATTTTCTGCCTAGCTGATATATATATATATATATATATATATATATATATATATTCCAATTAGATTAATAGATCTAGAATTATTATAAACAAATTTATTATAATCAATTCAAACTAAAAGATCTTCAAAGATCCATGTATGATATCACAAAATTAATTTCAAATAACCTAGAAAAATATATAGAATTATACTTGTGACTATAAATACCCATTCTAATTCGCTTCATTAAGCAAGCTTGACCAGCATAAACACCATCAATTAATTAGATCTAAAAGGATCTGGTAAATTCTCCAGTAGGGAAAGAAAATCATACTAAACAATAAAAACACAACCATATAGAAGTTTATGTATAAGTGAACAATAAATATGCCCCTATCAATTGATCTTAAATGATCTACGATCAAATTTACAAACAATTTCAATCAGTGGATTTACGAAGATCCATGTTTGATTTCACAAAAATCATCTCAAACAACTTATCAAATGCATATAATTTTATCTAAACATCTAAATCCAAATATTCTATAAGCTAAAATGATTAAAAATGTATGTTTATAAATAAAATATATATACTTATGTAAGAATTCAATTTTTGGCCGAAAATAATAGACATATAATAGGAACATGAGATACACGTAAAACAATGATTAGGAATTACCTCGATGAAGTTGCATAATCTATTCACATCGAAATTTGTAGATCGATCTTCGAAAACCCTTTTTGATTCTAACTATAGTTTGAAAGGCCTAGCTTTAAGTAATCTAATGGATGGGATAAAGAAGAGAATCTTTCTCTAACCAAGGAGATGAAGAAGAGAACTTTTCTCTAATGGATGAAGTTAAAAGAGAGATTTTCCATTTATAGATCTGATTAGAATTCAAGTAAAGAATGAGAGACCTTTGTCCCTTCCTTTTCTACATACATAGCCTGCCACATTATGTAAATAAATATAATTTTCTTTCTGTATTTAATTTTACCATCAATATATACCATACACACACATACACTAAATCTTTATTTATTTCTCCACTCGGACCAAACACATTTGACTCTTCTTTCCTCTTCATAGGATCGACCATACATATTATAACATATATACATATATAAACCAGTTAATACGTGGCATAAAATACATGCATTATATATTTTATATTATCACATTTAATTAATTGGACTATCTATTTGAATTAGGCTAAATATATACGACAATTATAGAAACTAAGTCTACTAATTTCGGTTATTTTTAAAAAATTATTCATGTGTATACATATATAACAATTATAGATGTAAATCATCTCCATAATATATTTTAAAAACTATAAATTATTATAGTATAGCATTGAGGTCAAACACTACAATTCTACGTTGTGTGACTCATATGAGTGAATTAACGAATTCATTCCTTAGTTAATATTTAGTCTATTTAAATATCAAAGCCTATGCAGACTATGCTGGAGCATAATAGGTCATATGTTTAATCAATTATTTAGGTAAAGTACTACTTCATTTTTGTTTTAAAGTTTCACCGCTTTGCAATGATATATATATATATATATATATATATATATATATATATATATATATGCATGCTTGCCTCTTCATCAAAACTATATCACTTAGACAACTAGGCTAGGTCATAGTACAAATTCCTAATAATGTCCTTATTTAATTGGAAAGTTGAGTAATAGTTATCGATTGGAGAAATTTTCTTTAACCAAAGATTTCTAACTTCGAGCTCAAAAACCTATTATGGTGACACTAACCTTCTATATCAAAGGAGAAGAATTTTCTTCTAAGTAGTATTTAACTCAAGTATCTAATCTCGTTGCCAACTATGTCTTAACACAAAGTCATATCATATGATTGACCATCATCAAGTAGGGTCTCGATGCACAAGATCCATAGAGTCATAGGAGATTCTTGATGAGTCATTTTATACTTGATCTACAATAACTACAAGTACATATCCTTTTGGTGTTCCAAACGGTCAGGGTAAATCACCATCCTTATATGGAAAGCATAACATAAACTAATCTCATGCGTGAATGGATATCCCTTTTTTGAATCACTTAAACTTGGAATATTTATGGACCACTACTCGCTAGGGGTTTCTTATTATATACCAAAATGTATTCGTTACTATATATAAATATGTGCATAAACAATGGAAATAGAAACTAGAAATACATATTTTCATTTCAAGTAAGTTAAGTGTACAATTACATAATCAAAATTACATAATTTCCTTTAGGGCACATATAACACCCCTAATTTTGAGTAACATTATTTAGGATATTTAATTAGATAAATAAAATAATATAATATATTGGGATAAGAAGAATGAGATTTGATAATTTAATAGGTTGTGCCTTTATTATTGAACTAATAAGAATGTTCAAAACTTAAACAAGAAGGAGGAATAATGTAAGGGGAAAACAGGAATAAACCTTATTTCCTAACATGAACCCTTCTCTCCCATTAGTCTCATTCACATTACATTCGTACAAACTAAAGCAAAGAAAAAGCCGGCCATTGCTAGGAGAAAACAAGAGAAGAAAGGTAGGGAAATCTACGGAAAAAGCCAAGAAGGAATTTAATCAACTCAAATCTCAACTCTCTTTATAAAAACAAGGTGAATAATGATTACCCATCTCAAGTATGCTTGTTTATTTTTGGTTTCATGACTAAATCCGAATCTTATGATTGTTATTATGTCATGTTGTGAAAGAATGATGATTGTATGCTTATTGATAATTTATTGATTTATTATAGCATTGTTTAATAGATTTTTAGAGCGAAAACCTTGTTTATGAGATCCAATTGACTTTAATTTTGGATATGATGTTCATAACATTATTTTAGAAGTGGATTTTTAGTTTCATAATTTTCCAAGCAGTATGAATAATTTATGAATTTTCTAAGTGAGAAAAATACTTTATTTCGTGTTTTAATTATTAAAATAATTAAATAATGTTTTTGATCCTAAAATTTTTATATGTTAAAGAATATGTTGGTATTGATTTATTGTGATTTTTAGGCCTTTTTTTAAATGTTTATGATTTTATATGAACTTATTAGGCTAAAGGGCTTAATAATTACATTAAAATGATTATATAAATTTGATGTTTGCAAATTATTTTAGGAACGATAATCTGATCTGTAGCAGTTTTCAAGAAAAGGATTTGGTAAAGAAGTTTATTATTCAATAGCAATTTGACAAATGATTGGAGTTGGTAAAAAATAAATTGCTTTTTAAAGAAATAAAATAGTTTTTATGTTAATTATGAGATTGCTAAGTCGTTGTTAATCAATACCGATGTCCATCCGTGTCCCATCTATTAATGCCATATATTTTATATCGGCTATAGCAATGCTGCTAGTATTGCTTTCAAGATAAAGGTATTATGGAAGCAATGTCGCATATTTTCTATCGGCTATAGTGATGTCGCAAGTTTTCACAATGGTTTTCAAACATTGCCACATGCTTCCTATTTGACACTATAGCTTAAGGCGGTAATGCCGCAAGTAGTAGTTCCGACATTAATTATTTTAAGATAGTACTGCCGCTAGTATATAAAATGGAAAAAGATGTCGCCTTATATCAAATTTGGCATTATTATTATAGGGGCATAATGCCCAGTTTTATGAGTTTAATATCAACTGTTTTGCGGTATTAATGTCGGAAGTCATCAATGTCGAGCTTGCTGTTCTAAAGCGCTGATATAAATGATTTATGATATTGATGCCGAAGGTTATCAATGTCAACATTCCTATATTTTCCAATTTTATACTATGCAAACCTTATAACTTATATTGTATGCTATGCGACATAGGCAATATCGGCCTTGTGGCCCTGTGTTTTATTAAATCAGAATTTCTTATTAATAGTAACAAAGAAGGGTTGTGATAATAGGCAATATTAGTGCCGAACTTTATCAATACATTTAGTTTTATTGTATGGCTTTATATCCTAAGGTTTTTAGAGGTGCAACGTTCTCAAATTGATTTTGAAGTTAATGAAATCTATTTTATAAAAGCACATATCTTAGCATAATATTTTGGACAAAATAAAGGCCTATAATTTCCTTGTTTTTAGTATGATTCCAAGGGTTAAATCATTAATAATGGATTATGCATTCAAGGACATAAAAAGGGTATCAGCCTAGAATTTTACTAGTGAAATTATTATTCTTATCACCTTTAGATAAATCATGATAGGATAAATTAACTCATGGATTAGAGAACAGAAAATCGAATAATGGGACTTGCGTAGGGTAGCGCCCTGTATTCCAATTTTTAGCCCATAGTTGATATTGGTCCATAATTATAGTGTGTAGGGCTTTGTTAAGGGTAAAACTAAAAGTAGATTTACGCAAAGAAATGAATATTACTTCGGCAGGTTATTGGTTGGCATATAAAACCATTAGTTTCATAGTGAGTATAGAAAAACTATGAGTCTGACAGATATTAAGGTTAACACTAAGATGATTGTGTTTGGACGAATAGTCCAGTTTCTTTTAACGATGAATTAGAGAATTTTGTTATACCTAGTAAGCTCAAGATAGCCCTATTGGTTTGCAGTAACTCTATAAGAACTATGATGTAGAGATAGACATTCAATTAATTAAGACAATTAGTTAGGATTACCCATGTAGCATGCATGCATTTAATTATCTTGTATTTCTGTAACCATTGTAATTGTAGGAGCATTATTGCGATAGCCATATTATCAAAGGATACAATTAAGGAGAAAACTCATCCCGCTCAGTGGTGTGGTCTCACTAGATATTTATTATCGCAATGACATATTTTTATTTGCACCAGACTTATTGTCCGGCCCGAAGTTTTTGTTTTTCCACTTTAACACTTGGGTGCTCATTTGAGTAGTTTGAGAGTAAGGTTTTCAGGATTTAGATTCGATGAATAAGGCTTTCAAAGACATGTAGAAGGCAAAGCTAGCTATATTGGAGTCGATTTATGTCCGATGCACTATCGTTTTTTAAATGTACGTAATGACAGAAGTTGTATATGTCTAGTAGTAAACTTTGATCAACCGAAGGGGCATCTTATGTCGCTCTTGGAGTATTTTGTAATAATTGTAATTTATTTGAACCTAAGCGACATTTTTGGATTATGTAATGAATGTGGAAATTAATTAATGAAATCCGTTTTTTGAAAAAAAAATCATATTCCAGTGCTTATGATGTTAACAATATTATTAACTGACCTCAGTTTGTTATCGAAGAATTATACTATTGATGATGCAACAACATTAGCACTTATTTTGGACCTCAAAATGAGGAATGTTACAGCTTGGTGTCAGAGCAAAGGTTTATGTAAAACCAAAAGAAATTTGAACATTAAAAGAGTTTTTGGAAAACGTAATGCTAATGAATTAAAGAATGAGATTGGGGTATGGTATAATGCTATAGTAATGTACCTGTATTTGTTGTATATAAGTATATATCTTATCTCTATTCTTTCTCTCTCTCTCAGACCATTCTTCCGTATCATACTAAGGTTCGAATGCAGATTAAAGAAAAGTAAGATACGAAGGCAAAAAATGGAAGAGTGAATCTTGGTGGAGGATACACCATAACCAATGGAAATGTCAGGCCCAATACTAAAAGGAATCCACGTCAATAAATAGCTGCTAATGTGGGTGATGGAACACCATTGCTAGACATAGGAGCCATGCACTAGTATTTTGTCAACATGATGCAAGTTAGAGTTGTAGTTGGATTAGCTGGTGATAATGCTGGAGGAGAAAATTCTAAAGTTCTCGTTGTCAACAACTATGTTGTTTTTAGTCGAGATTATGTAAGACTTGGAGGAAATCCATTTATTGGAATGGAGGATGCTATAGAAGTTGAGAATTAGTTGTTGCATTATGAAAGGATTTTTGCTGATTTAGGTCTGAATGACAAGCATAAGAGGGGATTGGCCTTCAAGCAATTGCAAGGAGCTGCTTTGCACTGGTGGAACAGTGTAACTGTGGGAGCACCGAAAAGAACTTGACTTGGGCAAAGTTCAGAAGGGGATTCTTGGAGCGATTCATGTCTGAAATAGCCAAGTTGACTTTGCTTAAAAAGTTTGCTGAGTATGAACAAGGTGATATGCCTGTGCTTGAGTATGCAATTAGGTTTGAAGAGGTATCCAAATATGAATATGCCACCGTGGATACAGTAATCAAAGGGAATGAAAAGTTCATCATCGGATTGAAACCAAAGCTTGCCAGAGAAACACTGCTGCATATTAGAGACCATTGTGATGTGGTAGTGGAGATGGCATTGAGGAACAAAGAGATGCTTGCGCTTTTTAGTAATAACAAGCTAATGGAGACTCAAGGTGACATGAGATAGAAAAGAAAGTTCTTTCACAAAAAGGAAGCTCAATAAAGTGGATCCGCCAAGAAGGGAAAAACTAATATTGTCTGCTACAAGTGTAACAAGAAAGGGCACTTTGCCAGCAAGTGTCATTCGTAGGATGGAAAGATGGTCATTGGAAAGACTAACATTAAGTGTTTCAATTGTGACCAGATAGGGCATTACAATAATTAGTGCAAAGAAACAGTTAAGGTTGAGAAAAGAAAATGCTTTGGAACCATCTACCTTGAGTCTAACAGCGAAGGAGAATGGAAAGGTTGTGATAGGAGGTACACTTTTGATTTATAACATACCTCTTAGAGTATTATTTGATAGTGGTGCATCACATTCTTTTATCTCTCATTGTTTTGATAGATATGCGTAGATTAGAACCATCATAGTTTATTACTTCCATAAGGGTTGTAAATCCGATATGAGGACATGAATGAGATGTGATCATTTAAGTTTGAGTTGTTAGGTCATATATTTGTCTATAGTTTGCATGTGTTTGATTTAATGGGCTTTGGATTTATATTGGGCATAGATTAATTATATTGGATATTTTGCCAAGATAGGAATGTATCATTAAGACAACCTAATAGTAGCGATCGAATTATATACTTACTAAAGAACTCAAATTTTGGTGTTTGTGCTTTATTTGGAGCAATGGAGCAAGAAGACGGGTTGAATCGAATTTTTGTCATTAAAGAATTTACAGATGTCTTTGAGCCTATTATAGGACTACCATCGAAATGAACTATTGAGTTTCGAATAGATCTTGTAACCAGAGATCAACCTATAAGTAGACCACCTAGTAGAATGACACCTACTATGATGAAGGAATTAAAGGCGCATCTGTCGGACTTAGAAGGAAAGAGTTTCATTAGACTAAGCAGTTCGTCTTAGGGAATGATCGTGGTGTTCATGAAGAAACCAGATGGGTTGTTAAGGATATGCATCGATTCATAACTTGAATGTGAAGACAATATAAGTAGATATCCTTTGCCAAGAAAAGATGGTTTATTTGATCAATTGAGCAGAGACAAAGTATTATTCCAGTTGGATTTGGCGACAACGTTCCATCAAATAAGGGTGGCGGAGGATGGCATTATTCTGATGGAGATTCAAATACGATATGGTTTGTACCAGTGGTTAGTAATATCATTCAAATTGACAAATGTGCCTGCATTCTTTGTGGACTTGATAGACCAAATCTTCTAAGAGCATTTGGATAGATTCATGTTAGTATTTATAGACGACATCCTGATATATTCCAGGAATTAGCAAGATCATGAGACTCATCTTATAATAGTGCTTGAGACATTGAGGCAACACTAACTAAGAGTGAAGTTTTTGAAATTTCATTGAGGCAACACTAACTAAGAGAAATTCCTCGGTCATGTAGTTTTATAAAAAGGGTTGTCAATAGATCCAACTAACATTAAAGAAATATATAATTGGAAGTGACCCGAAACGGTAATTGAGATAAAGAGTTTTCATGGATTAGCTTGCTATTTTAGGAGATTCATCAAGGACTTCTCTTGTATAGCAGCACCGATGACTAAACTAATAAGGAAGGATGTGAAGTATGTTTGGATCGATAAACGTGAGGAGGCATTCCTGAAACTAAAATATTTATTGAGCAATGCACTTGTGTTAGTTGTACCAAATGGTAATCAAGATTTTGTGGTATATACAGATGCATGTGGAACAGAATTATGAGTTGTGTTAATGCAAATAGGAAAAGTAATTACCTGTGTGTCGGAAGCTTAGACCATATGAAGTTAGGTATCCGACTCACAATTTAGAGTAGGTAGATGTAATATTTGCTTTGAAGGTGTGGGGACACTATCTTTTAGGAGAAACATTTGAGTTGTTATAGGTCATAAGTCATTGAGATATTTATTCTCATAAAAATAATTGAATATAAGACAACAAAGATGACTAAAGTTTTAGCAGCCTATGATTTCGGTATTGAGTATATGCTAGGGAAAGGAAATAAAGTAGCTGATTCACTAAGTAGAAAATATCAGAATATGGTGTTAGCTATGTTGGTAGAATGGAAAGATTTAGAGGCATTAATTACTTGTAGTGTGCAGTCAAAGTAAACATTGAGTTCTAGTTAGAGTGCTGCAATGTTATCTTGTTTAGAAGTTCAACCGATATTGATCGAGAGGATTTCTTCTAAACAGAGAGAGGGTCTATAATTAGCTGAACGGATTAGAAGATTAGAAGGTGGAACTAAGATTGATGATTTAAAGGATTTAAGTCTCGTTCGAAATGGATGGTTAAGAATGAAGGGACGATTGCGTGTTCTAGATGTTGGTGACCTAAGAAAGGAAGTTCTTAAGGAGTGTCATCGATCAAAGTTTACTATTCATCCTGGAGGAACTAAGATATACCAGGACATGAAGAGAAGTTTCTTCTGGGAAGGCATGAAAATGGATGTATGCTTATGGGTAAAGCAATGTTTTAATTTCTAGCAAGTGTAAGCCAAGCATCAAAAGCCAAGTGGATTGCTTCGGCTTTTAGATATACCATTTTGGAAATGGAATTCTATATCTATGGATTTTATTGATGAACTGCCAAGGTCGAATAATAGAAATGAAAGTATTTGGGTTATAGTAGGCAGATTGACCAAGAGTGCACAATTTATTCCTTTTAAGTCAACGAGGACGGTACCTGTTTTGGCCAAGTTATTTACAAAGAATATTATCAGACTACCTGGTATTCCTAGTGGTATAGCTAGTGGCAGATATTCTTTATTCACTAATGAATTCTGGATGAGTCTGACATGGGTTTTGGTCACCAAGCTCAAGATGAGTATCGCTTACCACCCATAGGTAGATGGACAAATGAAAGGGTTAACAAAATCTTGGAAGATTTGTTATGAACTTGTGTGTTAGATTTTATAGGATATGGAAAGACCATCTACACTTAGTCGAATTTTCCTATAACAATAACTATCAGACTAATATAGGGATGACACTTTTTGAAGCTCTATATGGAAGGCCACGTAAATCTGTCATATGTTGGTTAGAGATCATAGACAATTTAGTTCTTGGTCTAGATACAGTAAGAGAAGCCATAAAAAAGATTGAATTGATCCAAAGAGAATGAAGGAAGCTCAGTCTAAGAAGAATAGTTACTCAGACAAGAGATGTAAGGATTTGGAGTTCTCGATGGGAGACCCTGCTTTTGTTAAAATATCACTGATTAAAGGTGTGTTTCAATCTGGAAAGTCAGGAAAATTGGCACCTAGGTTTGTCGAACCATTTCCTATTATAGGAAGGATCGGAAAACTCGCTTATAGGATAGAGATACCGAGTAGTTTGGTAGGAATCCACAATGTTTTTCATGTTTTTCATCTTAGGAAGTGTGTTCATTATCTAGAGACTACTATCAGTCCGACCGCATTGGAAAATTTAGTGGTAGAACAGGACACGAATATTGGTAGGTAATCGGTTCATATTGTGGCTAAGGATGGTAAGAAGTTAAGAAACAGGAAAGTCAGATAAGTAAAGGTCCAATGGAGTGACAACGAGAAAGACTGTATTTAGGAGACAAGACAGGGTTATAGATACTTATCCTGATTTGTTTAGATGATACGTTTTATACTTGTGTTATATATCTGTAATATACTTTATCGTAATTTTGAGGATGAAATTCTTTAAAGAGGGGAGTTTGTAATACTCTTAATTTTGAGTAAAATTATTTAGGATATTTAATTAGATAAGTAAAATAATGTATTGGTATAAGGAGAATGTGATTTGAATATTAATAGGTCATTCCTTAATTAGTAAACGAATAAGAATGTTTAAAACATAAATAAGAAGGAGGAATAATGTGAGGGGAAAAATAGGAATAAGCCTTATTTCCTAACATAAACCCTTCTCTCCTATTATCCCCATTCACATTTCATTCATATAAACTAAAGCAAAGAAAAGGCCGATCATTGCTAGGAGAAACTAAAGAGAAGAAAGCTAGAGGAATCTTAGGAGGAATTTAATCAACTCAAATCTCAACTCTCTTTATTGAATAAAAGTGAACAATGATTACCCATCTCAACTATGCTTGTTTATTATCGGTTTATGATTAAACTTGAATCATATGATTTTTTATGTCATGTTGTGAATGAATGATGATTATATGCTTATTGATAATTTACTGAAATTATTATGAAATTATTTAATAGGTAAGAGTGAAAACCCAGTTTACAATATCCAACTTACTTAAAATTTGGATATGATGTTTATAACATTATTTTAGAGAGGAGTTTTTAATTTCATAATTTCCCAAGGAAGTATGAATATTTTATGAATTTTCTAAGTGAGAAAAATGATTTATTTTGACTTTTAATTACTAAAATAATTAAATAATGTTTTTGGCCCAAAAAATTTTATATGTTAATTTTTGATTTATTGTGATTTTTGGGAATTTTTCCTAAGTTTTTATGATTTTATATGTATTTACTAGGCTAGAAAGGCTTAATAATTATATTAAAATAATTTTATAAGTTTAATGGTTTGCAAACTATTTTTGGGAAGATAATTCTGATCTATAGCAATTTTCTTAAAGGATTTAATAAAGAAGTTTATTATCCAATAATAATTTGACAAAGGACTGGAGTTGGTAAAAAAAATTGTTTTTTAAAGAAATAAAAAGGTTTTTATGTTAATTACGAGATTGCCACATCGTTGTTAATCAATGTCAACGTCCATCCATGTCGCAGCTACTAATGTTGCATGTTTTATATCAGCTATAGTAATACTGCTAGTATTACTTTCAAGATAAAAATATTATGGCAGCAATGCTGCATATTTTATATCGGCTGTAGTGATACCGCAAATTTTCACCGTAGTTTTAAAACAATGTCGCATGCTTCTTATTTGACTCCATAGCTTAAGGCAGCAATGCCGCAAGTAGAAGCTTCAGTATTAATTCTTTTAGGCAGTAATGCCACTATGTATAAAAATGGCAATGAAGCCGCCTATTATCAATTTCGGCATTATTTTTATAGCGGCAAAGCAGTCCAGTTTTATGAGTTTAATATCTATTGTTTTAGGGCATTGATGTTGGAAGTCATCAATGTTGATCTTACTATGTTAAAGTACTGATATAAATGGTTTTATGATAGTGATGCCGAAGGTTATCAATGTCGAAATTCCCATATTTTCCAGTTTAAAAGCTTTACACTATGCAAATCTAATAATTTATATAGTATGCTACACGACATAGATTAGATCGGCCTTATGGCCCTGTGTTTTATTAAATCAGAATTGTCTATTAATAGCGACTAGAAGGGATGTGTTAATCTATGTAGGCAATATTAATGTCGCACTGCATCAATACAATTAGTTTTATTATATGGCTTTATACCCTAAGGTTTTTAAAGATGCGGCGATCTCAAGTTGAATTCAAAGTTAATGAAAGATATTTTATAAAAGCATTTATCTTAGCATGATATTTTGGACAAAATAAAGGGCTATAATTTTTTTGCTTTAAGTATGATTTCACTAGTTAAATCGTTAAAAAAGAATTATGTGTTCAAGGAAATAAAAAGGGTATTCAGCCCAGAATTTTTCTAGTGAAATTATCGTTCTTATCACCTTAGATAAATTATGATAGGATAAATTGACTCAAGGATTAGAATAGAAAAGCAAATAAAAAGAACTAGTGTAGGGCAGCGTCCTATACTTCAACTATTAGCCCCTAGCTGATATTGCTGTGCAATTCCAGTGCATAGGCTTTATTAAGGGTAAAACTAAAAGTAGGTTTATACAGTGAAAGGAATATAATTTAGGTAGGTTAATTGTTGGCCTCAAAACCATTAGGTTCATAATAAGCCTAGCAAAACTATGAGATTGATTAACTATCAGGTTAACACTAAGACGATTGTGTTTGGACGGACAGTCCAGTTTCTTTCTAACGATGAATTATAGAATTTTGATATATTTGGTAGGCCCCAATAAACTATATAGGTTTGTAGTGACACTGGAAAAACTATGAAGTAGAGACAGATTGTCAGTTAACTGAGACAGATTAGTCATGATTACCCATGTAGCATGCATGCACTTGTTTATGTTGTGTTTACGTACCATTATGATTGCAAAAGTATGATTATGATAGACATATAATCAGAGGATACTAGTGAGGGAAAATCTCTTCTGTTCAGCGGGTATTCTCACTAGATATCTTTTATCGAGATGGCATATTATAATTCACACCAGACTTCTTGTCTGACCCGAAGTTTTTGTTTTTTCCCTTTAACTCTCATGGGCTCATTTGAGTAGTTCAAGAATAAGGTTTCCAATTTTTTGGTTTGACGAATAAAGCTTATGAAGATGTATATGAGGAAGAGCTAGCTATATAAGAGTCAATTTATGTCCACTGTGTTATCACTTTGTTTGAATATATGTAGTGGCAGAAGTTGTATCAGTTTAGTAGTAAACTATGTTCAACCAAGAGTCATCTTCATATGTCGCTCTTGGAGTATTTTGTAATAATTATATTTTATCTAGACCTGGGCAACGTTGATTATGCAATGAATATGAGAATTAATTAATGAAATCTGTGTTCTAAAAAAATTCACATTTTCGTGCTTCAAATGTTAACAATACTTTAACTAATCTCATTTTGTGATTAGAGAATAACACTGTTGATGACTGTAGCATTAGTTGCGCTTATTTTCAAAGCTCAAAATGAGGGATGTTATAGCACTCCCTTAAATTTATCAGTCACATTCTTTTATTGTTGTAAGTTTGGTTGATAGTATGAAAAAATTATGGTTAAGATGTTATGTACACCACTATGTATATTTACATTGGTAGGGAGTAATGCAACACTAGATATGAAATGCGAGAAGGTGGAGATTGAGATTGGCAGACAACTATACTATATCATTCTGATTGTGATGGAATTTGATTGTTCCATAGTCATCATTGGGTTGAACTGGTTAGATTAATATGGCATAGTAATTGGTTTTGCAAGGAAAGTCTTGTTGTTGGAAGAAGGAAATGATCAACAGTTTTTGGGGTTGGTGTGTACGAAGGATACTTCTACGTGAAGTATTTTTATGTATGTCGTGGAATCGAAAAAGATTTAATTAAGTAGGATATCGATGATGTGCGGATTTGGAGATGCATTTTAGAATGTTGATAGTTTAACTCTAAAGAGAGATATAAAATTCATTGATTACATCAGTTGAGGACATGCAACCTTAGACGCGAGCACCTAAAAAATATCATCATGGGAGCTACCTAAGATGAAACTGCAAATAAAAGAATTGCAGCAAAAGTGTTTTTTCCATTTGAGTAGATCACCATGGGGAGTGTTGACAATGTTCGTATGAAAGCATGATGGGTCATTTGGGCTGCTTATTGATTACCATGAGCTAAATATGATGACCATTTAGAAACAAGTACTCGTTATCAAGGATAAACAAATTATTCTATCAGTTGTATGGTAAAGTGTATTCTTATAATTACATTGGCCTCTTTATTTTACCAACTTTGAATGGTCAAAGAGAGCATACCTTTGATTACTTGTTGGATGTGTTATGAGAATCTATTCATGTGATTTGGGTTTACCAATTGGTAGCCTATTTCATAGACTTAATGAGTCGAATGTTTTGAGTATTTGGATAAGTTTGCACTTGTATCCATTGATGATATTCTTGTTTACTTACAGAATGAACGAGATCATGGTGTGCAATTGAGGATTGTTATTGAGATGCTTAGTAAGCACGAGTTCTGGAAAAAGTTTAATAATATCACTTTTGGTGGAAGGAGCTTAAATTTCATGTAACAACCCGAAAATTTTAATACCCAAAATTAATGTTAAACTCCGATAAAATAAATAATGTGCACTATCTCATATGTTAGAAACCTAAATTGTTAGGTAAATAGTTTAAGATACTTTTTTAAACATAGTTAATTTACCTTGTAACGAATTAAACAACATTTTATTATTTCAAAAAACGTATAACATAAAGGAAAGAGTACAACAAATAAATATCCAAGAATATACATGCCTCCCTTTCCTTTAGTTGTAGCTTACATCATGCTTCCTTTTCCCTTTTGGCTACTTCTACCTAAAGATTTAAGAATACACACAAATATATATATATATATATATATATATATATATATATATATATGTATGTATGTATATGTATGTATATGTATATGTATGTACGTACGTACGTACGTACGTACGGTATGTACGTATGTATGTATAAGTAAGGATAAGCTTGCACTCTTCCTAACACTACAAATCCTAGCCTAACCTAAGGGGTCCAATGGTTATTGCATAGGGAAAGACTGCCAATGTACCCTTTCAGGATTAAGGCCATGTAGTTCTAATTTTCATACTTAAACATACTTTTCTTCTATAACCACAAACGTAAGTACAATATAATATATCAATAAAACATCGAAGAAATATGTTAAGTACAAGTATTACATCATCCATGTTACATAATTTCTACCAAGTACAAATTACGAATATTCGAGAGGAAAGTTCCCTGGCTTGTAATTCCAAGGTCAACAATTTAGTTTCCAACGAGTGCTTAAGCACTGGACTTCGCTTCCAAGAGCATATAGTCTGATAGCTCGAATCAAAGCGATGATCGGGATCGAGATCATTGTCCAGCTGAGACAAAAGGTGTCACGACCCGAAATTCAGCGTCTGAAAATCGACATCCATACTTACCCGTATTCCAATGCTGCATATTCAAACGTTGAAATTCGATTCATGCCGGAGCTTATAACACATTAAGTACAACAACACAGCGAAAGAAAAATGAATGACTTTATTGATACACAACAGTTGATACAATATGGTTACAACAATATCAGAGACAATATATATCAGCGGAATAGATAACAATGGAAGAGATAACTCCAACATGATCTTCAAAAGAGAAAGAAAGAATCCAAAACCGCATTCCAATCCAATGCTCCAGAGACCTCCAAGCTGTAAGCTCAAACCACCATCACGATGTTGTTTAAAGCAAGTCCGGTCCGGTTGAAGTGAAACAAATGATACCGCCAAACCCAAGGCTGAAGGCTATCGAATTTACATCTACTAGCTGATTATCTGAAAATCTAACTCGAGGCTGCCATTGTGGAAAATTATGGGCACCCAGAGTTTAGAAAGAGAAAATAAACTCCAGGTCAGTCATAGAACTGGTATGATCAAACAAAAAAGTTTTTTTTGAACAAAAACAAGCAAAAGAAGTTAAAATTGAAATCCACTATGCTTTTTTGGAAAATGAAACTACCATAAGACCTCCCGGCACATACACAATGCAATCGCACACTTGGGGGAGATTTTTCCTTATGATGGTCAAACATGCTTGATACGCAAAATCCTTTTTGATATTATATTTAGTGCATAGTGCAGAAAATAATTTTGAAAGTATAATATTAATCTTAGCCAACATAGGTACTATTATATTATGCCCGCTATTGCTACCACCTGAGGTGGCAGGTTATACAACTGCAATCGTAAAGGGCTCATATTATTTCTTTGGATTTCCAACAAATGGTCGGGCAAAGGAACTTCATGGGCCACATGGGTACGCCTCTGGAGGGACGCCCCGAGAACTTAACTAGCTCTCCGCTAACACAAGGCCGAGTTACCTTTGTAACTAGGTAACTACTGACACGAGTATGTCATCCCTTGGTCATAACCGACCTTTATCCGGGGCTCCAACAACAACAACCACAAAGCAATAAATTTGCATAACCACATAAGTTAAGTATCTGGGCTCCATACCATGATACCACTTTTATCCAGAAGGAAATGGACATACCCTAAAGGGCGCTACCCACAATAACTTTGTTGCATTCTTCATGTTTCGACCATTTCAGGGTTGTAAGGTTCGACGAGTTCTCATCCACAAAGCTATGCTTTTCACAAAAGCCATGCTTTGATCAACAAATGATCAGAAGCACTTAGCATGCCACATTACGAAATTGGGAATGCATCACTAGTAACCATCAACTACATAACCTATGAACTTGTACGTCTTAGTGAAGGGTGTTAAGCTAGGAGAATAAATTCTCCGCCACCAAACATAAATGTATTTGATAGAAACTAGTTTTACATCTCAAAATGTAATGTCAGACAAACATTCATACAAGTTTGTTCCGGGTTCGAACAGAACCGAAGGCAGTCCAAAGAAGCCCTTGCAATTCGGGTATTCACAATCTCGATCGAACTCCCCATCACATATGGAGATCTCAATACCGATGCGACTTGGTGCAAAGACATTCGAGGGGTAATCCTTTCATTCTCGAAAGTACCTGATCTTTACTACCATTCATCAAATGCTATCCATCTCGTCGTATCATTATTTGGAATGGGTTATATGGCATAAAATCCTCTCTCGGCTAAACCGAATAATGAGCGCTTAATTTTAAAAGATATGGATATTGGGATCTTAGTTAACTCATAACTTTATTACCCAAAAACTTTCTTTCAAATGGTTTAAAAAAATTTCCACCTTCAATCTTTTAAACAAAAAAGATTCACTTTTAAGATCCTCTTTACTTTCAAAACAAAGTTCACCAATCTTTTACAAACATTCATTCACAGCTTTCAAAAATATTTCCATTTCAAATTTGAAATCCTTTCGAAAAAAATTGGAAGTTCTTTCTTTTATATGAAAGCCATTATTATTTGAAAACAATTACTTTTCATTCCAAAAAAAATCTGATCAAATATACATAAGTTATAGCCTTTAAAGTATAAACTTGGATTAAATTTAAATTCCCAAAATAACACTTTTAAAATACTATAAAGATGGTTTTAAAATCCATATATTTATATATATATGTATATATATGCATATATATAACTTGTATAAACCTTTTAAACCAAATTTCCAAAATAATTTCAAAACTTAAACAAGATATATTATATTCAAACTAAATTTCAATTTCAAACTTCCTTTTCAAAAGCTTTTCATATTCAACCCAATTCCATTTCCAAAAACATTTAGATTCAAAATTCATAATATTAAATTCAAATATTTATGACTTAACCAATTTCCTCATGCAATCCATATTTTTGTGTGTGTGGTGTAGTCTAGGGGTTTTACACACAACAATATAATATCATCAATCATCACAATCCAAGCATAATAATATCGATAAGCGGTATAATCCTATAACGCTTATCTTCATTCACAGATTCATACATAAATAATATAAATTCATCACCAATAATAAATTATGTTCATCACAGCTCAAATGAAAATAATTCACATCACAAAGCATCACACATCAGGGATATCAAATAATTCAAAGCATTCAATACAATTCAAACATCCATAAGTAAAATCAATTAATCACCTGATTAATTTAAATTAGATTAATACTTATGAATAAATTACTAATCCTGGTTAATTAATATTAATTAATTACAAACCATTTTAATTAATTATCCTTTAATAATAAATTAATTAACCTTTAATT
This sequence comes from Allium cepa, assembly GCA_030765085.1. NCBI lineage: Eukaryota > Viridiplantae > Streptophyta > Magnoliopsida > Asparagales > Amaryllidaceae > Allium > Allium cepa. The sequence continues at coordinate 213,869,190 of CM060938.1, forward strand.
ATTAATTAATTAACCTTAATTAATAAATTAATTAACCTTTAATCATTAAATAATTAACCTTTAATTAATTAACTATCCTTTAATTAATTATCCTTAATTACATTAACTAATTAACCCTTAATTAATGAACATTAATTAATAAATCACCTTAATTAATTATCCTTTAATTAATCATTTTAATTAATTAACCTTTAATTGTTAGGTAATTAACCTTTAATTACTTAATTAACCTTTAATTGTTATATTAGGTAATCACCCTTTTAATAAATCACATTTAGTAATTATCAATTAATTACCTACCTTAATTAATGACATTAAGTAATTATTCCTTAATTACTTTCATTAAGCAATTACCATTAATTAATTACATTAAGTAATTAACCTTTAATAAATTAACTATCTTTTAATTAATTACCTTACTAAGTAAATTGATTAATTATTCCTTTAATTAATTACATTAATTAATCAACCACCCTTTAATACATTAAGTAATTAACCACATCATTAAATCACCTTTGAAAACATTTAGAAATTAACCTATTATATAATTACTTTTAAATAAACAATTTTAAAACATTTTAAAATTTTGAAAAAAAAACTTGTTTAAACTTGTTAAAACTTTGCTTTAGAACTTAGTAACATTTCCTTGAAACCTTGATCACTTTAATAATTTTAAAAACTTGTTTATGCTTTTATTTTTACTCTTTAAAATCTGGTTAATTCAACTTTACTAAAAACCCAAGCCAGATCTTATTTTTCCCGAACCTTATTTCGAGTAACCTGCCTCTATCTCTTGCTTCGAGTCACGCCTTTGTTTTCACGTGCATTACCCCGAGCCAACCTTTCTTCCCAAATGCCCCAACATTCACCTGACACAGGTGATAATTCGTGCACGTGCACCTATGTTCCGTTCATCACTGGCCCTCGCCAATCCCCTCAACAAGTCATCGACGACTTCGCCACCCAAACTAACCACCCGGCTTTGACAATTTCGTTGACAATTGAAACTTAGCTATCCGATAGATCTTCTGGAATCAAACCCACTGACCAAATCGCCTCGCCCCACCGCGTGCCGACGCAAGAACCCTCACGACCCCGACCACAGCTTCATCGATCATCCACGCACCTTTTCCCCTTCCACCGATCTACTCCGGCGTCACAACGACACTGCAAAATGCGTGAAACCATCCTTCACCAAAACGAGACTTCAAACCCTACATCACCTTCTACACTACACCATGGTGATCGAGAATTTCACCATGCATTTTTCTCGAGCTTCACCTCCACCGAACCTTCTCCTGACCAAATCCCGACCACCATTAATACTTGCTTCGCCAGAGTTTGATCAAAACATATTTTTCGTTCATCACAAGAATTCCCATTATATACGAATCTAAAAATGTGGAATTTTACTTTAAAAATCATTGTTTTTCAAATCGAACCGGATGATGTAAGTAAATCAATAAACTTTGATACTCGAATTTTAACATGTATTTAAACTTCACTGTTTATCTTCTACCCAGACAGAAACTACTTTCAGTTTCAACTTAAACTTCAATCTTGATTTTACAAACATGTTTTGTTTAGATTTTCAAACCTAACAAGAATTATAGGAAGAGAATTTGATTTTAGACAGGTTTTTTAAACTTGGAACTAAGAACAAAAGCAAACATTTCCTGTTCCAGGCATGCACAGGAAAATATATACAGATTTCTATACATATAAACATATTTTCAATTATTACTTAAAGCATAGCCACAAACAACAATTATATATACAGATTCAAGCATAAGTATATAGGTTTGCTTACCTTGATTTGGTTTGAAAGCAGAGAACAAATTCTTTTGCCTGGAAATGATTTTTTAACTTGAATCTGGAATTTTTTTGATGTTGATCTGTACTTGATTTAATTGCCTGATTGTTGATGCATTTGCATGCTTCAGATTTGAATCAGGTTGAAGTTGTTTGAGTTGTATTTGAATTTGACACAACAACTTGAAATCTTTTCTTGTTTTTCAGAATTGAACCTGAAGCTTGATTACTTGATTTAGTCGCTTCAGATTTGAACTTGGTGAAGATTGTTGTTGTAGTTTGATTCCTGTTGAATCTTTGCTCTACATTTGAGTTGGATTTATGTTGAGTTTGAATTGTATTCTAAACCTTTTTTTTTAGTTTTCAGATTTGGAAATAAATGAAAGAGATATGGAAGAGCTTGAGAAACCTAGTTTCTTCTTAACTATAATGTTTTATATAATTCAAATAAAAAGGAAAGATAATTTTTGACACTTGTTATTACATGAATTTTTTTACTTCACACTTGTTAATCTTTTTATTAAAATGCTTACACTTGTGAATACAAATTATATTTAAGCAATACATGCTAATGCATGTGATCTCAACCTTACATTTGTTAAAATGAAAACAATTTGTGTTTAAACCCTTTGTTAAACTTTTACTTATTTATGTAGATCATCTATTTTATATTAACATATGTTTAAACATTTATATATTTACAAACTATATATTTTTAAAAGAAAATGTTCTAATCTTTATAACCAATCCTATTACTAAACTTAATTTATTATACTTTTAAATGTATGAATGTTTCTACTTACACATTTTTTATTATTTATATTTGCATAGCTTTTTAAAGAAAATAATTTTAAAATCGAATTATATACTATAAATAATCATACACACACACACACACACACACACATATATATATGTTTATATTCTTATTCGTACATTTTTCTTATTATTTATATCTATACAAATTAAAGAAAAATAATTTGAAATCAAATTATATATTAATAAATAAACACACACACACACACACATATATATAAGTTCTTAATTATAGAATTTAATTTTTTCTACTTTTAAAAATCATTTATATCGAATTCAAAATATATCTTTTAAAATATATATCACATATGTATGTTATAATTAGAAAACAAATTTCTATTAAATTTAAAATATAGAATTTTAAATCCAATTTATTCTTAATTTATTTATTCTTGAGTTTCAAACTCAAAATTCAATTTAAAAATCAATTTGTATATATAAACAATATATATTATTTATTTTGGAAAAAAATTCAAATAAATTCACAATTTAATCCAAAATTTTATTTTAATTATCAATTTAAATTTGACTCAAAACCGGGATCGTTATAGATTCACCCTTTAAGAAAATTTCGTCCTCGAAATTTGCTAGACAGGGAGACAACAAAGAATAGATTGAGAATGTTTTATCAAATCAAATTGAATATCTATTCTGCATTTGGCTTACCAAATTAGAATATAATCAGTAAATATGAGAATAATCTCATAAAATACTTCACAAGATACTTCGGTCATCAAATCTATGAAATATGCAAGGGCATTGGTTAGTCCGAAAGGATAACTAACCATTCATAGAATATATCAGACCCCACATAATAAAAAACGGATACAATTTAATTCATTTTTATATTTCGTTAACCAATTTATTTCAAATAGAATTTCAAATTCATTAAAGTTAAAAACAAAAGGCCGATAGAAAACTAACAAAGAGAATACAAAATAGGAACTTATCTACACGATTCACAGGGTCACCACCACACCAAAGCTTCTCCTTGGAGCTGCTAGGAAAATGATCAAAGAATCGGATGATGATTAGAAGAGATTGAGAAGAAAGTTGTTTCCTTGTTGTTACAGAGTATTGACCATTTGTAGTGGTACTTCCCTGTCCCCTACCTCGTCCTCTTCTTGCACTCATACTCATTATCACAGTGAATAGTAAGAGAAATTACTGAGGCATTCGGATGGATAACTTAGGGATATACTCATTTTTGAGCATTTCAATCCCTATCTCTAATGACTCACCTAATGTGTTATACTATGGAGCTAAAGTTCTTCCTCAACCTTCAACTCTGATACCAAAATGTCACAACCCGAAATTCAACGTCTGATAATCGACATCCATACTTACCCATATTCAAACATTGAAATTCGATTCGCGCCGGAGCTTATAACACATTAAGTACAACAACACAGCAGAAGAAAAATGAATGACTTTATTGATACACAAAAACTGATACAATATGGTTACAACAATATCAGAGATAATATATATATCAGCGGAAAAGATAATAATGGAAGAGATAACTCCAACATGATCTTCAAAAGAGAAAGAAAGAATCCAAAATTGCATTCCAATCCAGTGCTCCAAAGATCTCCAAGCTATAAGCTTGAACCACCATCACGACGTTATACAAAGCAAGTTCGGTCCGGTTGAAGTGAAACAAATGCCATCGCCAAACCCAAAGGCTGAAGGCTATCGAATCTACATCTAATAGCTGATTATCTAAAAATCTAACTCTAAGCTGCCCGTGTGGAAAATTGTGAGTACCTAGAGTTTAGAAAGGGAACAATAAACTCTGGGTCAGTCATGAGACTGGTGTGAGCAAACAAAACAGTTTTTTTGAACAAAAATAAACAAAAGAAGTTAAAATTGAAATCCACTATGCTTTAAGGAGATTTCTCCTTATGATAGTCAAACATGCTTGATACACAAAATCCTTTTTGATATTATTTTTAGTGCATAATGTAGAAAACAATTTCGAAAGTATAATATTAATCCTAGCTAGCATAGGTACAATTATATTATGCCTGCTATAGCTACCACCTGAGGTGGCAGGTTATACAACTGTAATCGTAAAGGGCTTGTATTGTTTCTTTGGATTTCCAACAAATGGTCAGGCAAAGGAACTTCCTGGGCCACATGGGTACGCCTCTGGAGGGACGCCCCGAGAACTTAACCAGCTCTTCGCTAACACAAGGCCGAGTTACCTCTGTAACTAGGTAACTATTGAGATGAGTATGCCATCCCCCGGTCGTAACCGACCTTTATCCTGGGCCCCAACAACAACAACAACCACAAAGCAATAAATTTGCACAACCACATAAGTTAAGTATCTGGGCTCCATACCATAATACCACTTTTATCCAGAAGGAAATGGACATACCCTAAGGGGCGCTACCCCCAATAACCTTGCTGCATCCTTTCTGTTTCGACCATTTTCTGGTTGTGAGGCTCGACGAGGTCTTGTCCATAAAGCTACTTTTTTGCAAAAGCCATGCTTTGATCAACAAATGATCAGCAGCACTTAGCATGCCACATTACCAAATTAGGAATGTATCACTAGTAACCATCAACTACATAACCTCTAAGCTCGTACGTCTTAGAGAAGGGTGTTAATCTAAGAGAATAAATTCTCCGCCACCAAAAAGAAATGTATTTTATAGAAACCAGTTTTACATCTCAAAGTGTAATGTCAGACAAACCCATACAAGTATGTTCCGGGTTCGAAGAAAACCGAAGGCACTTCAAAGAAGCCCTTGCAATCCGGGTATTCACAATCCTGATCGGACTCTCCATCACATATGGAGATCTCAATACCGACGCGACTCAGTGCAGATACATTCGACGGGTAATTCTTTCATTCTCGAAAGTACCTAGTCTTCACCACCGGTCTTTAAATGTTATCCATCTCGTCGTATCATTATTTGGAATGGGTTATATGACATAAAGTCCTCTCCCGGCTAAACCGAATAATGAGCGCTTAATTTTAAAACCTATGGATATTGGGATCTTAGTTAAGTCACAACTTTATTACCCAAAACCTTTCTTTCAAATGGTTTATACAAATTTCCACCTTTAATCTTTTAAACAAAAAGATTCACATTTAAGATCCTCTTTACTTTGAAAACAAATTTCACCAATCTTTCACAAATATTCATTCATAGCTTTCAAAACTATTTCCATTTCAAATTTGAAATCCTTTCAATAAAAACTGGAAGTTCTTTCTTTTATATGAAAGCCATTATCATTTGAAAACAATTACTTTTCATTCCGAAAAAAATCCAATCAAATATACACAAGTTATAGTCTTTAAAGTATGAATTTGGGTTAAATTTCCCAAAATAATACTTTTAAAATACTTTAAAGATGGTTTTAAAATCCATATATATATATATATATATATATGTTATATAACTTGTATAAACCTTTCAAACTAAATTTCCAAAACAATTTCAAAACTTAAACAAGATATATTATATTCAAACTAAATTTCAATTTCAAACATCCTTTTCAAAAGCTTTTCATATTCAACACAATTCAATTTCCAAAACCATTTGGATTCAAAATTCATAATATTAAATTTAAATATCCACGACGTAACCAATTCCCTCGTGGAATCCATATTTGTGTGTGTGGTGTAGTCCTGGGGTTTTACATACAACAATACAATATCATCAATCATCACAATCCAAGCACAATATATCGATAAGCGGAATAATCCTTAACGCTTATCTTCATTCGTAGGTTCACAGATAAATAATATAAATTCATCACAGATAATAAATTACATTCATCACAGCTCAATGAAAATAATTTATATCACAAAGCATCACACATCAAGGATATCAAATAATTCAAAGCATTCAATAGAATTCAAACATCCATAAGTAAGATCAATTAATCATCTGATTAATTTGAATTAGATTAATTACTTATGAACAAATTACTAATCCTGGTTGATTAATATTAATTAATTACAAACCATTTTGATTAATTATCCTTTAATAATAAATTAATTAACCTTTGATTATTAATTAATTAACCTTAATTAATAAATTAATTAACCTTTAATCATTAAATAATTAACCTTTAATTATTTAATTATCCTTTAATTAATTATCCTTAATTACATTAATTAATTAATGCTTGATTAATAATCATTAATTAATAAATCACCTTGATTAATTATCCTTTAGTTAATCACTTTAGTTAGTTAACCTTTAATTGTTAGGTGATTAACCTTTAATTGTTAGGTAATTAACCTTTAATTACTTAATTAACCTTTAATTGTTATATTAAGTAATTATCCTTTTAATAAATCACATTTAGTAATTATCCATTAGTTACCTACCTTAATTAATGACATTAAGTAATTGTTCCTTGATTACTTTCATTAAGCAATTATCATTAATTAATTAATTACATTAAGTAATTAACCTTTAATAAATTAATTATCTTTCAATTAATTACCTAAATAAGCAAATTGATTAATTATTCCTTTAATTAATTACATTAATTAATCAACCATCCTTTAATACATTAAGTAATTAATTACATCATTAAATCACCTTTGAAAACATTTAGAAATTAACCTATTATATAATTACTTTTAAATAAACAATTTAAAACTTTTTAAAATTTTGAAAAAAACTTGTTTAAACTTGTTAAAACTTTGCTTTCAAACTTAGTAACATTTCCTTGAAACTTTGATCACTTTAATAATTTTAAAAACTTGTTTATCCGTAGTAACCTACCTCTATCTCTTGCTTCAAGTCACGCCTTTGTTTTCACGCACGTTACGTCGAGCCAACCTTTCTTCCCAAATGCCTCAACATTCACCTGACACATGTGATAATCCATGCACGTGCATCGATGTTCCGATCATCACTGGCCCTCGTCGATCCCCTCAGCAAGTCATCGACGACTTCGCCACCCAATCTAACCTTCCGGCTTCGACAATTTCGTTGACAATTGAAACTTAACTATTCGATAGATCTTTTGGAATCAAACCAGTGACCAAATCGCCTCGCCTCGCCGCGTGCCGACGCCAGAACCCTCGCGACCCCGACCACAGCTTCATCGATCATCCACACACCTTTTCCCCTTCCACTGATCTACTACGGCGTCACAACGACACTGCAAAATGCCTGAAACCATCCTTCACCAAAACAGGACCTCAAACTCTACATCACCTTCTACACTATACCATGGTGATCGAGAATTTCACCATGCATTTTTCTCGAGCTACACCTCCACCAAACCTTCTCCTGACCAAATCCCGACCACCATAAATACTTGCTTCGCCAGAATTTGACCAAAACATATTTTTCGTTCATCATAAGAATTCCCATTATATACGAATCTAAAAATCTTGAATTTTACTTTAAAAATCATGGTTTTCCAAATCGAACCCGATGATGTAAGTGAATCAATAAACTTTTATACTCGAATTTTAACATGTATTTAAACTTCACTGTTTATCTTCTACCCAGACAAAACCTACTTTCAGTTTCAACTTAAGATTATTTTTAGAACTTCAATCTTGATTTTACAAACATGTTTTGCTTAGATTTTCAAATCCAACAAGAATTATAGTAAGAGAATTTGATTTTAGATAGGTTTTTGAAACATAGAACTAAGAACAGAAGCAAATATTTCCTGTTCCAAACATGCACAGGAAAATATATACAAATTTGTACACATATAAACATATTTTCAATTTTTACTTCAAGCATGGTCACAAACAACAACTATATGTACATATTCAAGCATCAAATATATAGGTTTGCTCATCTTGATTTGGTTTGAAAGTAGAGAACAAATTCTTTTACCTGGAAATGATTTTTTAACTTGAATTTGGAAAAAAAAAATTGATTTGATCTGTACTTGTTTTAATTGCCTGATTGTTGATGCATTTGCATGCTTCAGATTTGAATCAGGTTGAAGTTGTTTGAGTTTTATTTGAATTTGAAACAGCAACTTGAAATCTCTTCTTGTTTTTCAGAATTGAACATGAAGCTTGATTACTTGATTTAGTTGCTTCAGATTTGAACTTGATGAAGATTGTTGTTGTAGTTTGATTCCTGTTGAATCTTTGCTTTACATTTGAGTTGGATTTATGTTAAGTTTGAATTGTATTCTGAACCATTTTTTTTAGTTTTCAGATTTGAAAATAAATGAAAGAGATATGGGAGATCTTAAGAAATCTGGTTTCTTCTTAACCATAATGTTTTATATAATTCAAATAAAAAGAAAAGATAACTTTTGACACTTGTTATTACATGAAAACTTTTACTTTACACTTGTTAATCTTTTTATTAAAATGCTTACACTTGTGAATACAAATTATATTTAGGCAACACATGCTAATGCATGTGATCTCAACCTTACATTTGTTAATAAAAACAATTTGTGTTTAAACCCTTTGTTAAAATTTATTTATTTATGTAGATCATCTATTTTATACTAACATATGTTTAAACTTTTATATATTTACAAACTATATATTTTTAAAAGAAAATATTCTAATCTTTATAACCGATCTTATTTTTAACCTTCGTTTATTATACTTTTAAATGTATGAATGTTTCTATTTACACATTTTCTATTATTTATATTTTCATAGCTTTTTAAAGAAAATAATTTTAAAATCTAATTATATACAATAAATAATCAAATATACACATATATAAATATATATATGTTTAGATTCTTATTCATACATTTTTCTTCTTATTTATATCTATACAAATTAAAGAAAAATAATCTGAAATCAAATTATATATTAATAAATAAACACATATATTTATATATGTATGTATGTATGTATATATATAAGTTGTTAATTATAGAATTTATTTTTTTTACTTTTAAATATCATTTATATCAAATTCAAAATATATCTTTCAAAATATATATTACATATGTATATTATAATTAGAAAACAAATTTCTATTAAATCCAAATTATAGAATTTTAAATCCAATTTATTCTCAATTTATTTATTCTTGAGTTTCAAACTCAAAATTCAATTTAAAAATCAATTTGTATATATAAATAAACATATATTATTTACTCTGGAAAAAATTCAAATAAATTCATAATTTGATCCAAAAATTTATTTTAATTATCAATTTAAATTTGACTCAAAATAGGGATCGTTACAAAAGCCTTAGCTGAGGCCAGTAGTTGCCCGAACCAAAAGCATTTCAACAAGTATCAACAATCAACGACCCAAATAGCCCAGGCCAAGACCAACGGTTGATGAACGAAAAATATCCAATATGCTACATATAAAAGCATCACATCAACAATCTTCGTCAAAATGTGCTTAACCAGATGATAACAACTATTCAAATCTAAGCAGCACACAGCAAGCCACTTCATCAATCCAAGGAAAAGGCTCTCCATCAATGGAGTTATGACATATTGGCTATAAATAGGTGGCAATCCTAAGGTGCAAGGATCTTCTGGCACGAATAAGAATTAAGGCATAAAATAATATTGCACTTTTTTTATTTAGAGCTCTACTTGAAAACTCATTAATGGTTGAAATGCAAAAACTTAATGTAATATGCCTCTCGATTAGATAAGAGTGACAAAATAAGGAAACGATAACAGATGTAGGGGATTTCGATCTAAACCAATATAAAAGTCTCAGTATTATTTATTTTCTGCACTTTACCTCCTCTTCTTTTACTATCATGACTTTACGGTCCAACATTCTATAATTTGCTTGATTAAATCATATCTCGATAATATCTTCATTAGGTTCAATATTCAAACTCACTTCTAGAGCTATACCCTGGGACCTTGGGGTGTTGGTGTAGATGAAAAATTGCATTAACATTTTTGATGCTAGAAGGAGGGGCCCCTCGAACCTCCGGTATTTTTCCTTTTTGGTGAAATCCAGCAACATCATCTCTCCTACCGCGACTAACTTTGAAAATAAGGAACTAACCTTGGAGTTGCAACTAAAACTCTATATCCATCTTATTAAAGAAGACAATGATGAGCATCTGGCTACCTTCATCTCGGAAAAAAATCGAGACCAGGAGTATGATTCCATCTATGGACTTCAAGCTCTCAAGATCAGATAGCATTCGGAGTATCTTTAGGAGTCTCTCCAAGAGTTAGGTTTAGGGGATGGTTAAGGCTATGGCCAAAAAAATCAAAGACTTGAGCATTATAATAATAACAAGTAAAGGTCCATACCGTCTTGCTATAAGAGCTTTCCCTATACCCCAACTCCTCGCTCTCGAAAGAAGATTAAATGAGACTAAGTCCTTCCTCTGCCCAACAAAAGTTTGTCACGTATCTATCTGGAAATTCATGGAGTGCTCCATTATCCAAAATACCCCCCATCAATCAAGGAATATTCGAAAGGAAGGAACTACTGTGTTTACCATCAAGTGAATAGAGATGAAATAGATAGATGTTGAAAACTTTCGTAGACCATGGAAAACTGTATACAAAAAGGGAGGTTGACTGAATTTCTCAAATGATTAGTTTAATATCTTGTTTTTTATTTATAAATATCTAACTTCACTTTTATGTTTCTGGAGAAACTCATATTATGTAATCCCATTCAACCAGACACACATACACGCATATATATCTTCTTTCAAAGATGAAGAATATTATATGGATCTTAATATTTGATGACGTCTCTTATCTTTTCAGAACACTTCTTTCATGTTTAACTCTTTCCTTTATTGATAGGCATAACCCAGTCTCAGTACCCATAAAATTCTATCTAGTACGTATCTATTTTAGTTATTTTCATTTATCATGTCTACATTAAGAGTCCAAGGGTCGAAACTCTTCTTAATATGACAAGGTCAATAAAGAGATTCACTTTTTCTAAAAAAAAGTATTAGTTCCCTCAACAACTCTCATTCTCAAACTTGAATCTAATAAGTTTCTACTGAAGATAAAGTTTATCAACTATGTGATTCCAAAGATCTTTAAAAAAATAGTCTGAAAGCTCTCTTTTCAAACAATTCATATTTATCTTTTACCAAGTTACAACTATATTCCACATGATTGCTAACCTTAAGTAGTTGTAGATGGCTGACATTCGCCAAAAGTGATTGTAGATGGTTGACGCCTGCCAAAACTAGTTGTAGATAGCCGACGCCCACCAAAAGTGGTTATAGATTTAGATCCAATGATAAGTTGGTAGACCTAACCATAAGAGCACCCCTATAGTAAATGTGCTACAAGATTAGAGTGTTATGAGAAGATACTAAGTTAGAATGAGCACTGGGTAATAATCCTAATCAGGGCTACAATGATGGTATCGAATTAGTAAGTATAAACACTAAAGACATCAATATGGCAAGACGCCAAGGGGAAACAAATAACCCGGGAGGAAGCAAGATGGCTTGATTTAAAAGAATAAGTCAACCGAAAGGACAAAAATCCTTTGTATTATAGAGAGATTATCAAAATGATCATTAGTATATTAAGAGTATGACAATAAAAGAGGGGGATATCTCATACAGACAAAAAAAGAGGGCGGTGTCTCATACACCTTCATACATATTTATAACTCTAGTTTCTGCCACTTTCACGACCTCCTCCAGACGAGATTTGAGATTCTTCTCCATTCTATCTTATGCCCTAGATACCCATTCCTTCTTCAATTTCCTGAATGAAATTCTTTGACCGTCCCTGGTACAAACGAGAATTTTGATGCATTAGGCACTGGAACCAAGGGAGAACTCCTATCAGGTTAAGGAGGTTAGGAATGAGACCCGATAGAGACGACCATAGTCCTATGAGAAGAAGGAAGTCTCATGGCAGTACAACCTTTACCTCTACCTCTTTCATAAGCCGAAGGGGCTGTAACCATAACTTTGTTGGTATATTTATTTTTCAATTTCAAGTTATCGCAGTTCGATTGCTAAAATCTCTTGATGAGTTTCGTCCATTTGCTATCTAAGAGTAGAAGCAGACTCCTCTAGTCTTGAAACAACGATTCCAAATCGTGACAAGTGATTAGCACTGTCTCTAGGATGGTAGATATCTTCTTATATAAATCCTTAAGAGTTTGTTTCAAGGATCCATTATCTTCTAAGATGGCATGGATGTTGGTATTGAGATCAGGATTATATTTCGTCAATTTGGTTATGTTATCATCAAGACTCCGTTGCATGGAGGCATAATCTCTTTCTAGTCTTAAGCAGTTGGAATGATTGCCTCCTAAAAGAAAATTAAATTAAAAGCATAAAAGGTAGATTATCGTACAGATAGTTCTATTTCATTCCGTAGGAAATTAATATAGATACTAAAAATAATAAAAGGTATAGGATTCTTGGACCTCTAAGATGAGCAAATTTCTCCTTGGTAACTTAAATACTCTTAAGGCCTCTTCTCCTAGTATTAGGAAAGGAACCCAAGGGTTTAGCCATATTAGAGAAAGAGATGTCCTTCCTAAACCACCCTTCGGTACAAAAAGTTCCAAAGGAGAAGAATCTACTAAAGGTAGCCTAAGGTCAGCTTCTGGAATATGTTGGGGAATATATACTAAAACATGTTCACTTCCTAGAGTCTTTATCTCGATTAACTATGGGGCATAGAGTTATAATCTGGTAACCAGGAAGAGGCTCTAGAGTTATAGTTATATTTGGATCATAAAAACTTATGAGGAAAGATAATCCTTTGTTCTTTGATTGAGGATCACCGGGATGTGGTTTAGAGAGCCGAGAAAACTCTTAAAAGACCATGTCTTAGTCGTCTAAAGCAAGCTTCAATTGACCCCTAAGTTCCAAGATTTGGTTAGTTAACCTAGATCCCCAAGCCTAAGGGACTTAAGTGATTTGGCATAGGTTTGATCATGTGTTTCCTATACCTCTTCGGTTTTACTGGGCAAGTCTATATTTCGTAATCTACTGGATTTTAGTTAGGTTTTAAGGATACTGATGGTTGCTAGAAATCTGAGGTTTTTGGTTTGGCTCCTCTTCCATCATACTTCATAGTGAGAGGTGAAATTCGATTTTCTTCATTTAAACATGCTTAAAGAAAAAAGTACTTCAGAACAGACATGAAAAAATCAGTAAGGGAATAATTCATCATGAATCCAACACCAAACGAAAGTACTACCATAGCTATTAACCACCATAAGCAAAAGTATGAAGAAAATGTACCAGAAATATTACAAACCAAAATTTTAAACATTATCGGCGAAGGATTCCTGAGGTTCGGAATGGTGGCATGCCTCTTTTCTATCAACGTTCTCCTTTACCGATACCCAGGGACTGACACCTACCAAAGCTTGTTCTTTTTGTACTTTCGAGAGAAATTCTCCTCATTCTTCTACCATTAGGATTAAAATCGGTAGAAAGTATCATGTCATTGTCTCATTTATATTCATAGGCATTATAAAGAATTTTAAAGGCTTCAGTGGCAACTGCCTTTTCGGCCTCTTCCCTGGTAAACAGGCCTGTGATCTTCTCTTGGGGTTTTGCTAATTCTTCTTTAGTCGCTTTATGCTTGGTCTCTTAATCTTTCAAAGCTCTCTCCAAATCAGAAATTATAGTATCAGATGCCTTTAGTTCCAGACGATTCTTTTCCCACTCGGCCTGGGCATCCTTCTCAGCCTTCTCTTTGAATTTGACAAAAAAAAATTCAATAGTCTCAGGCCTTTCCAATTATCCACTCAACTTTTGGATCCCTCGGTGCAGATTCAAGAAGTCAACTAAAACCCGAAGCTAGAAAATCCATATGAAATCTAAAGAGATAGGCATTTCAAGAGTAAAAATAAATAAATAAATTTATACCCCACGATGATCTTCCATCCCCATACTCATCATCCTCCTAAAGCTACCTATATCATCAACTAACTCCACTCAAAAATTCCCTACAACCTTGGATAAATGAGCGTTAATACTATAATGAGTCACCTCAACTATCTACTTCACTTGATCCCTCAAAGAATGAGCTAAAGCAAGGGCATCTAGGGCAGGCGTGATTTTAACAAGAGGGATATTCCTATGTTTTCTTGGCTTCTTAACTTGGGATGGGTCCTTAAAGCTGGTTTCGACTGACTAGGAATAGAAAAGGATGATTTATTCAATAGCAACTCCCATATTTCAAACACATCATCAGAAGACACTGCCACGTAAAAAAAGAAAACGGGTTAAATAAGCAAGTTTATATTTCATAAAATTTACATCCAAAAATATGTATCACTAAAATCGAGGTCTACCCTCGAGAACAACATTCGGTCTTTCAGCCTTTGTATTTTGAGGATCGAAGTAGGTGAGCTTTTCAGAATAACATAGATCAACTCCATCTGAGGATATAATTTTGGATGAGGGAGGATCGTATCCATGGAACTTAACAGAAGATTATTGTAGCCCATAGACCTTGAAATTGACCTTGGTAAGGACTATGTGCTTAAGTTTTTTCCTTTCTAGGATTTTCCTCACTTCCTCATACCTAATATCGTAAAGATCCTTGAGGATTGGAGTCCTTTCCCTTCCAAGATTAGCTATGGGATTCTAAAGGGAAAAATATTAAATAATTGTATGATCAAAGTTTAGAAGCAAGAGCATTTTAGACAAGAAGGGTTTGAAAACTTATAAGTATCGGGTAACTAAATGACGATTTGAGGATCATATGTCCTCACATAAAACCAATGGGTAGCCATCACTTTGCTATGTGGTTTGATCAAAGGAATTTTCTTCCAAAATCGAAGAAAATACGGAGGAACTGGTAACTTACTGGGTGACTTATGGATATTGTACAAATATTGAATTTTGGAAGTGGTCATGCTCGGTACATTTTCTTCCAATATAAGATTGCTAAAGCAGATAGAGTGCTATAGGAAACACTCTAAGTTGTATTAGATTAAGTCCATACATTCAAGAATGTCAACAAGCAAAAGGACAAGGGGAAGTGATATTCCGTTTCCAGGTGCTCTAGTGTCCAAATGAAAAACCCTTCACAGGATTCACTCCAATCATCATCTAGACCAAAAGCCCTAACCTCGACTCCCTCATTTCATAGCTCTCAGTCCAGTTCTCTAACTCCTTTCGATCAGTCGTTAGTTTATCCATCAAAGGGTTTAAAAAAGGTCAATGATAAGCTAACAACTCAATAGGAATTCTGAAACTTCTACCAGAAAGGCTTAAAGTCTTATATATATCAATAGGGGGACTGGGCCTAAAATTATTTTCAGCCCAAATTCAAAATTCAACATTTCCCCAAATAACCAATTATCGACCTAAGATAATGAAAGATTTGATTTGGGGATAGAATCTTAATCTATAGACGACAGGCATCCTAGTTTGACATATGGAATGATATCTCAAATCGAAATCCAGCACTAGTATAATAGTAATAATCACAATAGAATTTTTTTCTAAATTCGAAAAAGAAAAATGCTCACAAATTTTGACAGTAGTAAAGAACACTGATAAAATCATAGAAAAGATCAAGGACTTACTATTTGAATCGAGAATCTGCAGTGACTTGTAAAGATTTCCAAACTTTAATTTCAAGCATGGTTGTTGACAATATGAGTAAAAGAGAAGAAGAAAAGAAAAAGGGTTTATTTAAATCCCAAAACCAACAATGGAGATTACCTAGTCATTTAGATCTTAACCATAAAATGAGTGTGGTGGTATTAGAATACAAATCACATTGGGATAAAGAAAAGGAAGACATTATTTCAAAGAGATCAATAGAATCATGACAATTGTCATGAGCATTTAATGCAAAGTCAGGATCCATCCTTTTAGAACCAGATCTTGGCTTCCTTTTCATAGATCTTGCATAGCAATTATCCCCTAAACCTTACAGTCCAATTGAATTTTTCCTTTCAGCACCACTTCGCCTAGATGGCTTCAAGCGATGAGCACGATTTCAAAAGTTTTGACTTTTGGCCTCGAATTAAATTTTTCCTTTCGGCGCTCAAACAATTTTGCTTATTACTTAGCCTAGATGGCTTCAAGTGACAAGCAAGATTTCAAAAAATTTGACCTCATGGTCTCAAATCAGAATTTGCCTCTCGACTCACAAACAATTTCTCTTATCACTTAGCATATACAGCTTCAAGTGACAAGCAAAATTTCAGAAGTTTTGACCTACGGTCTCAAATATGATATTTTCCTCTCGCTGCTTAAACAATTTTGCTTATCATTTAGCCTAGATAGCTCCAAATGACAAGCACGGTTTCAAAATTTAGACCACATGGTTCGGTTAAAACCATGCCTTCCAACCTAAAAGTAAATTTAATACCAAGCAAAATAGCCCGTTTTCTTAATGTGCAAATAAAGGCATTATACCATTATTAATAGTTTTCAAACCCAATTCCTATGTAAGATCAGATCTAGATGACTAAAGCATGGTATCGAAGTATTATTGCCTCTAGGCATTAATTTCAATTCCCAAAAGCCTCTAGAAGTGGTTAGATGTCAAATTACTTTCGAAACCCTCTAAATAAGGTTAGATCTTTATAAGCTTTCTAGTAAACCAGTGTTTTTGAAAGTTCTCAGAATACTACTTGGTCTGAAAGCTCAAGATTAACTTCAACGAGAAAGGAACAAACAAGCTAAGTATTAAGCCTAATATGACGCTATTCTTCTTGATGTCCACCTCATCTCAACCATATAAGGTGAACTTTGGGTGTTATACCATAATTTCTACCAAGCACAAATTACAAATATTTGAGAGGAAAGTTCCTTGGCTTGTAATTTCAAGAACAACTATTTGGTTTCCAGCGAGAGCTTAAGTACCAAACTCAGTATCCAAAAGCATATTGTCCGACGGCACAAGTCAAAGCATCGACAAAGATTAAGATCATTGTCCAGCTAAGAAAAAGGCTTAGCCGAAGGTATCAGTTGCCTGAAACAAATGCATTTCAAAAAGTGTCAATAATCAATGGCTTAGATGCACAGGACGAGACCAATGGTTAAGATAAACAAAAATATCCAAGATGTTATATACAAAAACATCATGTTAGCAATCTACGTCAAAATGCACTCAACAAGATGATGACAAGCATTCAAATCTAAGCCACACATAGCAAGCTAGTTCATTAATCCAAGGAGAAGGTTCTCTACCAACGGCTTTACCGTGTATTGCCTATAAATAGGCGGCTATACCAATGTGCAAGGTTCTTCTGGCATGAAAAAGAAGGGAGGCATAAAATATTATTGTACTTTACTATATTAGAGCTATACTTGAAAAATCATTAATGACGGAAATGAAAAAACTCAATATAATATGGCTCTCTCGGCTAGATGAGAGTGACCAAATAAGAAAAGGACAGTGGATGTAGGGACTTTCGGCCAGAACCACTACAAAAGTCTCGATGTTATTTACTTTTTACACTTTATCTTCTCTGCATTTGCTATCACAACTCTACGATCCAACATTCCATAAATTAAGCTTGATTGAATCATATTTTGACAATCTCTTCATTGGGTTCCAACTCGCTTCCAAAGCTATAAGTTCGTACCTCAAGATGTTGGTGTAAACGAAAATTTGCGCTCACAATCCACAACATGACAATACAAACAGTAATAACACCTTAACATGCACATGCATACAAAACCAATCAAATTTATATTTCTTCCAGTATCAATCAAATTGAAAACTAAACACTAAATCAAATCATACAAGTGAATATATCAATCCATAAATAATAATCACAATAACTATAAATCAAACAACAATAACAAGTACATGTGATACCAACAATTCTACATGCTAACAAAAGGATAAATCCTAACAACCATACAACCTACCATTGAGAGAATACTAACAAATAGTAGTTACCCATCCAAATCCTACAAAGGTAATCATCTCGAAAATGGGATATCCATAAATAAACATCTTTCCGCATAACCAATAATCCATAATATGTCACACCCCATAATCTTATGAAATTAAATTATAAATTAAAAGAGGAAATTGTAATTTTACATAAAGGGTAAAATATTAAATTTGTACAGGAGATAGAATTAGGCTTCGAAACTTATTCCGTTGAGTCTAGAATATCATTTATAGTTGGTGAACATGTATAACTTACCGATTTTGGTTAAATGGGCTAGAAATTAGAAGAAGTCAAAACCTGTGGCATTTTCGTAATACATATTTTCAAGATTTTTCATAAATTTGAATTTATTCCGCATATAAATTGAAATTAATACATATTCTATAATCATATTTCAGCCTAAACATCTTACCCCTAATCTCCATCTTCTTCTTCATCTACCTCTAAACAAAACTAATTCCAAATTCAGCAAATCAAGTCAGAAATAAATAAATAAATAAATAAATATATGGAATCGATCACCGTATGCAAATAAATCAAAGATTTATCGAGTTTGAAATTTCGAGGTGGGGGACTTTTGGAAGTAAAGGATGAGAAGGATTCACCATGGATCAAAGAAGAAGCATGGCTAGTCAGTGACTGAGATTTATCATATTTGCGTATATATTGGTACGGAAAAATATTTCAACCCTTATGATATAAATCAAATTATAAATGATGAAACCGATAATTGCAAAAGTTAGATATTTATACAACTAATTAGGTTGTAGTGTTCCATGGCTAGATAATTAAAAAGCGAATTTTATCAATTTTAATTAGTTGAAGATAATCACTGTCTAATTAAAAAGTGTGAAATATAAAATTGTTCTAAACAAGACATATTATATGTCAAAATCGTAATTCTCAGTGATACATATCCACTAATGATGTTCTATTAACGATTAGGTTTACGGATTGATTAAAAAACATGTTGGAAGGTTTCAATAAATATGGATCGTCCATTTTGATTCAAGGGTTAATCCGTGACAAAACGACGATTGAAAGATTGATGTGAAGAGGAGATCGAGGGAAGCACCATGCTAGATTCCGATCGACCCTAAGTGGTCATAGTTACTAGAACCTGGTGCTCAAAGACCAATGGAGGTGGAGCTTTTATGGTGGTCAGAGGATACAAGGGCAGTGGCGATGGGAATGCTTGGCGTGGGGAGCTCAAGGGTGTAGTCAGATTCGACGATGGTGGTCAGTAGCGTACTTGGTAGCAATTGGAAGAGAATGTTGTAGATGGTTATGGGCACTGAACTATAGTGGAAAAATTCATATATATATATATATATATATATAATTAAATTAGTAATTAAATAATTATAATAAATAGCTTACCTTTAAACACTTATAACTTTTACGTATGACAACCTTTTTATGCAAGATTCGTAGTATCAAAATCGTAGTGTGACAAGGTACATTTTGATATGTCGTCTGATGTGTTTTGACACACTTTTGAAAAGTACCTTGTTGTAGTAGATTTGTTATACATTGTTCGGTATTGCGATAGTAGGCTATGACATCTTGTTCCCAATAGCAAGTCACTTACGATTTGCTGATAATGGGTCGAGACATCTTATTCCTCAGTAGTGAGTCGCTTATGATTTGGCGATAGCAAGCTGGGATATTGTGTTCGTGGTAGTGAGTCACTTACGATTTAGCGATAGTGGGCTAAGACATTGCATTCCTGGTAGCTAGTTGCTTACGATTTGATAATAGCGGGTTGAGACATAGAGTTCCTTAGTAGCAAGTCATTCTTGATTTGGCAATGGTGTGCTAGGACATGTAGTTCCCTAATAGCAAGTCATTTACGACTCGACAATAGCAGGCTGAGATATTAATTCCTTAATAGTTAGTCGCATACATTTTTTGATGACAACAAATTGGGACTTTGGGATTAATCATGCCACAGTAAATCTTTGTCATGCGAGTTAACATTGGATTTGATCGAGTGCATATGATTAGATATAGGTTAGATTAAGCGAGATCTTATCCTATGTTGTTGCTATAACATTATATTAAGTTTAGCTGACTTATTGGGTGCAGGTGACATAGGTTAAGGTATGGTTTTCAAGCATAAGTTTTTTTATTACTAGCTTATTAATATTATACACTTATATAATGCATTTCACTCACCAGACGTATGTATGACACCCTCTATCATTTTCACCTTTTTAATTATACTCTGATAGATCAATAGAGAGAACCGGTGGTGACTTAGAGGCGTGATGGTACAATGGATATGCACATATATTTTTCTATTTTCTATCTACTGCTTTATCTCAGTCATTCCTAGGCATTAGGTTGTTTATGTTACTCAATGGTAGAAAGATGTTGAAAGTGAAGTATATTCGGTATTGCTTTATTTTGCTTGTTTGGGATTACTGTATTATTGAATTATATTATATTTTGTTGCTCCCACCATGAATTTTAGAAAGTCCAAATTATCATAAGTAGCACTATGATTTGTTTTATATTTTACCTCAAAACGATCCACCATATGCGAGTTGTCCGATGTCTGCATCATGAATCAGGATGTCGTAGATGGCAGGTTGTTATGTTTGATATCAAAGCTTAGATTATGCGATTCTTATTTAATTAGAGTGTATGAGAGAGAGTATTTGTAATTTTTTCTATTTATATTATATATATTATTTTTATATGGCATACCCCATATATTTTAACTCATAAAGGTAGTCGTTGGCTTATTCCTTGTAGAAGTAAACAACTATAAGTAAAATAAATGGCTATATTTAAATAGTTTGGGGTGGTAGATAAAATCATCACATTTATTTTAATTTACTCCGTATAATATTGCTAAAAGATGGTTTGTATGCCAGGTAACAAGGGAATAAATTGTAGGACTAGCAATGAATAAGGAGTGCAGTATCCTTGAGTCCATAGGATACGACGTAATGATTATAGGTATAATTAGGGTACTTAATCTTTTTTTAATTATAGTTAGGCTTCAGTAAGTTATGATTTACTTTAATTAAAATAATTAAATTAATTTAAATAATTTAAATATTTTCACTATAAATTTAGAAATTATAGTGCTTGGGATTTTTGGTAAAATATAGAGTTGAAGTCTGTTTAATATACTAAAATAATAACCCCTTACGTAAGCTTCAATATACGAAAATTTAGAAGAAGTAATTTTCCATAAATATTTTTAATTTTTCTTAAAAAATGTTAGCATGAAGCATAGTGTTTGCACTTATATTTCGACGTTTACTTAGTTTTTTGACAAAGGAACTTTTGAAGTAACTAGGAAAATAAATAAATAAATAAATATATTTTTATTAAATTTTCTTAACACCTTTATGAGCATTTCCTATATATTAAAATAAAATTTAGAAGGATATGTTTCACATGCCTATTTTTCTAAGTTAAATTGAGCCCTTTAGATAGGATTTAGATTGAAAAATATTAATATAAGAATTACTATTTTGGTTTTTTAGTACTTATGTATTTTCGAATGCACACTG
The DNA here is from genome assembly GCA_030765085.1 of Allium cepa. Taxonomy (NCBI): domain Eukaryota; kingdom Viridiplantae; phylum Streptophyta; class Magnoliopsida; order Asparagales; family Amaryllidaceae; genus Allium; species Allium cepa. Next base: position 213,891,135 of record CM060938.1, read on the forward strand.
AAGTTTTGTGATATAAAATATTAAAAGTATGCATTAGTAAATGGTTTAAAATTTTGGAAGTTATTTCTAAATCTGATATGAATATAGTTTGTCAAAAAAAAATGATTTCAAAATATATTTTTATGTATATTCGACTAATTATATAACAAAACCAATTTGAAAATATAATTTATGTATAGACATTTGGTATTGCTTAACAGTTATTGAGATTGGCTAATTTTTAAATAAAATGATATATACTGATGTATGATAATTGGCTATAAATTATATAACATGATGTCGAAATTTGTTTTATCGAAAACACTGTTTTAAAAATGAAGTATGAGTATTTTACAAAAATAAGCAAACTTATTCTGAAATTAAATTTGAGTAATTGATATTGATTTTGATCAAACTCCGAAGAATTGAGTATTGAAAGTTGTATCTTTTAAGGTAATGATATTTATAAGAATTGTTGAAAAATATTAAAATTGAAATTGGCTTTGGAAATTGGAAGTAAAATATTTTTAATTTGAGGACATACAAATAGATACGAAGTGATTAAATAATATAATTTGAAACTTCTAAAGTAAAAAAAGTTGGAAATTTGTTGAAGAAGAATTTAAGGCATTTATTTTGAAAAAATATAATAATCAAAATCAATGTTGGTTAAAGTTAATAGTGAATTTCATGGTTCTCAAATCCCACTAATTTTTTAAAGAATAAATTTTGAGATCAACAATTTTTATTAAAAACTAAACTGAAAGTCGATGATATTTTCAACTTGAAATTTGATTGGAGCTGGAGAAGAATTACATAGCCCAAAAGGTTTGAATTGATTAAGATGAACTAGCTAGGATAATCAATATGCTACTGTGCTTATGGCTAGCTAGAAATGAATGTTAAGGATTTGAGACAGGGATTTGTACCGAAAATATATAAAGATATTATTTAAAAATTTTGGAAAAAATAAAATTTGGAAACAATAAAAATAAACCTATTTTGAATTGGAATTTACTGTTATTCACAATGTATGGTGGAATTCAAATAAATAGTAATATGATTTTTGAAAAACTACTTAAATTTTGAGCAAATAGTAATATAACTATTTCATGAAGTTTATGGAAAAAAACTATTATTGTTTAAGTAGTAAAAATAATAAGAGGAGAATAATAGTAATAAGAGATATCTTTCATAAATAAAGGAATATTTTTTGGTATTTAATGCTGAATATTGTTATTTTGAACTAGATAATAATAAAGTTGTTTTGAAAAAAAAACATTGAAATAAATATTATTGTTTCTATGTAAAATAATAATAATATTTGTTTTTTTTGACGGAAATTTGTATTATTTTTGGATAAATATTGACGATTGAAGTATTTTAAGTAGTACATTGAAAACAAACGATTTTTGAAGTATATAATCGATTTGAAAGAAATATTACTGTTTGAGATGATAGAGAAAACATATTTTTTAATAATAGACAATACTGATATGATTTATTTTTAAGAATAAGTAACATGTTTAAATTTATTATTTTGAATTTTTGAGACATTTGTTATTAATTGTTGTTTGAAATTAACATATATATTTACGTTAAGGGTTGGGAGTTGTTATATAAGATGTGGGAAACATGAAAGTGTAGTTTACTAAAAGTTTCTAAAAGGTTAAATAATAAAAGATTAGCCATATAAAACAGTCAACGATAGAGCGCGACAATATTTGTCTAGGTAAAGTTTTTATGGAGTACGGTGATATACATAAGGCACTCTAGCCGTATATTGGTTATAGGAGTTCACGAGCACGTGGAGTTAACATATTTTTGAAGGATCTCATATTGTATGATCTCAAGATATAAAGTAAATGTATTGATTTGTATGTACTAGGTATGCAGGCGATTTTAAGGAGAATGATATTTGGTGATTTAAAATAAAATCAAATAAGAGGTAATGTAAATTCTTTTGGGTCATCACTTGGATTGAAAGAACTGTCTTATTGAGTCAATTTTATGAAACATTGACTTTTTGTGCATGTAACATCCCCTACTTGGAGGCCCTAAACTATTGGCTACAGATACTACAGTCATATATAGTTATTAATCCTCAACGACTAAATATGGCGATATTAGATTCATTGATACACAGAAAACACAAAAATATGAAAAATATTAAACAACAAACAAATTCGACATTTCATTTCAAAATATTCTAAATTAATTACAAAATCCCACTTCCTAGACCATTTTCAGATAACATATAATTATTACAAAATATGCCAAGAGCGACATTTGAAGATGCTCCCTTGGTTGATCAGAGTATATAATAAAGCAAGAAAACAAATTTTCCTTTACAATCAAAACGCACAGTGGAAATAATAGAACTCTAATAACAAGTTTGCCTCCTACACATCCTTGGAAGCTTTATTTGTTTAAAAGATCACCTGGAAACCTTAACTCTCAACCTACCCAAATTCAATTGAGTACCCGAGAATTTATGGGGAAAACAAAAATTTCAAGATGGATATAAAGCCTGGTATGAATAATACATTTAGATATCTAGTGAGACCACACCGCTAAGAGGAACGGGTTTTCCCCTCGCTAGTATCCTAAAACATTTATAAAACCATATACTACGCTCCAGCATCCACAATGTTTAAAACATAGTATTTCAAAACATTATGATGATATACAAAACAAGTAAATCAAATCTGGATTACCCATTCCCATTCGTTCTGACTATCTTTCTCAACTATAATTTCTAGGGTTACTATTAATCTGTTAAATGTTTATGGACTATCTGTCCAATTTCATAGTTTTCATCGGATCACCAAGAACCTATTAATAACTCCAATATCTTTACTCTTATCCTAGTTTTCATGGGCTGACCAGGAACATACTGACTAACTGTCAATATCTTAATCTGGATATAGTTTTCATGGGCTAACTGTAAACCTATTGACCCCTACCAATGTTAATCATAGTTTTCATGGGATGACTATGAACCTATTAGCCCCTGCCAATATCTTTAGTTAAACACAGTTTTCATGGGCTTACTGCGAACCTATTGGCCCCCATCAATGCTTTAATTTAGTTTTTTAACATTTCTAAATTATATTCACTACTGGATCAACCTAGCTGGTTATTATACCCTTTTCCAAAAAACTGTTATGGGTTAATAAGAATGTAAATAAGTATATGAAGAAGTATTCATAACAACAAATAATACCATAACATGTGGTTTATAATCTTCCTTATATATATCCTCGTTAAACCCTTTAACCTTTATAATCAATGAAAACTTCTTCATTCCAAAATCCTTTTATTTACTTATGCCGTGGTTATTCCTTTAAATTGAGATTGGGTTAAAGTTTTGAAATCTTAAAAAATCTCTTTCGAAACCTCTGGATGACTTCCATCGAAAGCATAAACTTCTTTTCAAAACATAATAAACATACCTTTTGATGGTATCAAAACGTTCATTAAAACATAGCTTCGAAACAAATAAAAGTACCCTTTTGAAAGCATTGGGGTTACTCTTTAAAAACATTCTTTAGGTCAAAATGGTTAAAAATGAAAGTATCTCTTTCGAAACCGATTATAAAATTGTTTTTGGGGAAAAAGATGATGATGTCAGAACCATCTAGTCGAGGGCAACAATCTTTTAAATTAAAATATTGAAGGATAGAGTCGAAACCCCCTTTTAACTCCATTGCCTTCGAAATCCCCAACCCCTTTGAAAGCATTCAGGAAAATGATTAGTTTAAGTTAAAACAGTGGTAACCTTTCGATAGCTTAGATGGCTGTAATGCAGTTGAAAGGAGAAATTAGCGGTTGGGTTTCGACTTGGTCGAAACCAATTCCTTTCGAAAGCTCTTATTTAAAGAAAAAGGTTCCCTTTCGAAAGCTAACACCTTTTCTTAGTATGGCAACTTTCTTCAAAGACTATTTATAAAAATCCCTTTCGAAAGCAGATGTTTTGACTACATCAAAAGCTTCAAATAAAATAAGGCAAGAATTTAACTTTTGAAAACAAAACAAGGTTTCGTCCCCTTCAAAAGCAACCCTTTCGACACCATGGCTTTCGCCTTCCTTCCAATCCACTACGTACCATCTAAGAGATACCTTTTATATTGGTTTCGACTCATTGGGTTTTGATTATATGGGTTTCGACTGGGATGGTGCGAAGTCAATGGAGTTGGAAGGTGCTGCTATTCGAGGCCGAACCAACTTTTTTGAATTAAAGGATAAAATTTAGCCACTTTTAGTAATTACTTTGTAACTACTTGCCTATTTGTAAATCTTTAGTTGGTTTCCACAAAACTTTTCAAATAATTTACAAAGATAACTGCTGCATTTAATCAGATCCAAATCAAAGGAAATATAACGTTTAAGCCCTCCTATTAACAAAACCAGTATTTACAAATAAGTCATTCTCTTGAAATAATTTATTTCACTAGTATATCAATTGGGAAAGATCCCCAAAAATCACAAAAATTCAATTTTATCACGTAATCAACCATATTAAAATTTCAGATCCAATTTCTTCCTGAAATACTTGAAATAAAATTTAAACCCAATTATACCATATTTTTTAGAAATTCATACTAAATTTTTTGTAGCTCGGAAAATTCTGAAAATTAAAACCCATCTCCAAAATCATATTTTACTTAACATAAAATATTTCCATGACATTCTAAAATCATAGACTCTCGGTTTTGCATCAAAATCATGCCAATTCATATGTAAATGAATTAAAATAAATCAAACATAATACAGTTCAAGCACATCATCATCCATATCATCATAAAAACAAATTTAATCATAAATTTGATAACATATTATCATAGAATAAAATAGAGATGGTACGAAATTATTATTCACCTTAGGTATGATAAGGAATTTGATATTTTTGTTAATAAATTCTTCCTAGCTTTGATCCTTAACTTTAGATTGAAATCTTCCTTTTTGATAATGACCGGCTCCTTTGGGTTTTTGCATTTATTTTTGTTTTGAGAAAAATAAACGTGAATAGGCAAGAATGAGAAGTGTTAGTCGAGTATAATAAAGTGACTTTTTACTAATATGCCCATGTGTACCTTAATTGGCTAATAACCCAATTGAAGCCTATTTACTTTATTAATAAGCATGGCTTATATATGGTTTATTCAAATCTCAATCCCATTATATTTATTATTCTATTTAATTTATCTAATTAAATTTCCTAAATAATGTAATCAAAATTTGGGATGTTACAGAGCATGACTTATTTTCAGTGCCTAATGCATGTGAAACTAAGTGAAAAGTGCACAACCTAATTTATGAATTCGTTGTAGTAACACCGTGTTCAAATAAATTAAGAAATCATCCATTTTTGATATCTATAAATTAAATGGTGATAGAGTATGGGGTTCACATATCAATCCTAAATTTAAGTCCATCTAAATGGGAGACATGGCCCGTAATCGACCTGTCATGCCCATGGACTCAAAGAAGGAGTTATATGTCGAAGGATACAAAGAGGGTTTCTATTGGTCGAGGATGAAGAAGTAAGTGGTAAAGCACATTGTAAGGTATTTAACAATGGATACATTCCTGTAGTGAAATCTATTAAAATTTAAGGTATACTTGGACATTATATTATTAGAAGCACCTCAATGATATGCTAAGGAATGAAAACTACATAAGATCGGCATGCTTATAGAGTTCGTAATGGGCAATTTTGTAGATAAAGGACTCACCATTGTGAATGTTATAGGAGAAAGCTAGACCCAGAAGTTGTTGGGCCTTTCCCAAATGCATGGAGAGTGGGGAAGTCAGCATGTTTGGGTAGGCTTTTGAAAAGTTGGCATGTGTTCACACTTTTTATATTCATCCCAAACTAAGATTATACATTGATGATTTAGTGGTTATGGTAGAGCCTAGTCAGCTTTTGAGGTGCATGTAGAGGGGGAGTCTAGAATACTATGTAAGTGTAATCACATCTTAGGATTTGTTGTGGTAGTACAAAAAAAATAAGGAAATGAAGTTGGTCCAAGTACGAAGAGGAAGATGTTTGGATAAGAGTATGTGAGAACTCAAGAAGGTGATCTGAGTTTCCCCATCACAAGCTTTCTTCCAATAAGTTGTATGGATGTTACAATCGGTTGTATACACCCTTAGGACATGTTTTCGTTACTATGGTTGCTTTTTTTGGACTATACTCGTTTAGTTTATACTCTGTTGGATTGTATGTTTATAAGTTCCAACCTAGGATAGATACCCATAGTTAAGTATTTTAATTTATGCTAGATAATGACATGTGCTATTTATTGTTTCTTTATATATGTGTTTACTGATTTCATTTATGGACGTAGTTGTTTACTTAGACTTTGATATGGATGTATGGATGCATATGTATGTATGTATGTGTGTGTGTGTGTGTGTGTGTGTGTGTGTGTGTGTTTGCATATACTAGGATGATTGCATAGATATTGGTTGCATTGCATATACATTCATATAGAAGGCTGATTTAGGTGCGTTTGCACTCATCTCATATCATTTTATCATATTCTATGTATTATATACTCTTCGTTATGTTTTCACTTATGTTGTATAATGGATGTAGCTATGTATATTTTGTATGAATGTACGATGTAAGAGGAGTTGCGTTGATCGACTAATGGAATTTCTAAGATGAAATTCTTTTAAGAGGTGGAGAATGCAACAGTCTGTAATTTTATGAAATTAAATAGCTAAATCAAAAAGGGTAAAATTATAGTTTTACATAAAGGGAAAAATAGTAAATTTCTATAGGAGGTGGAATTAGGCTTTGAGAACTATTCCATTGTGTTCATAATATTGTTTATAGTCAGAAAACATATATAACTTACTGAATTTAGTTAAACGGGCTAGAAATTGAAAGGTTAAAACCAGTGGTATTTCCGTAATATATTGGTTTCAAGATTTTTTTCATAAATTTGAATTACTTTAGCCTATAAATAGAAATTATAACCTATTCTCTAATCACATTTTGGCTTAAACATATTACCCCTAATTTCTATCTTCTTCTTCATTCATCTTTAAACAAAATCAATTCAAACCCACCAAGTCAAATCTAAATTAAACAAATAAATATATTGAATTGATCACCGAGAAGAGAGCTAAGCAAATAAATCGAGCTATGAGAGATTTGATATGTCAAGACGAGGGATATTTGGATAGCAAAATATGAGAATGACTTACCATGGATCGGAGAAAATGCATGGCTAATTGGTGAGTGCAATTTAACATATTTGCGTATATGTTGGTATGACATAGTAATTCACCCCTTATGATCTTAAACAGAATTTTAAATGATGAAAATGGTATTAAAAAGTTAGATTTTATACATCTAATAAGGTTGTAGTATGCCATGACTAGATAATTAAATAGTTAATTTTTATCGATTGTAACTAGTCGAAGTTAATCATTCTCTAATTAAAAAATATGAAATATAAACTTGTTCCAAACTAGAAATATTAAAAATCAAAATCATAGTTCTTGATGATATGAATCCGTTGGTGGTGTTCTTTCGTCAATTGGATGTACGAATAGATAAGAAAACACATTGGAAGTTTCGATAAACATGGACCATCTATTTTGATTCAATGATTAAACATTGATGATATGACGATCATAGGGCATGGATTTGGAAAAGAGATTGAAGGGAGCACCGGATCGGGATCTGATCAACCCCAATGGTGATAGCAACTGGAATTTGGCGCTCAAAGACCAGCGGAGGTGGAGCTTTTATGGAAGCCGAAGGTAACAAGGTTAGTGGCATTGGGAAGCCCTTAGCATGGGGAGCTTAGAGGTGTAGTCGAATTCGACGATGGTGGTTAGTGGTGTGCGTGGAAGCGTAGACAAGAGGACATTTTAGATGGGTTCGAGCACGGACCTATACTGGAAGAAACGCGTGTGTAAAAATATATATATATATATATAATAATTAAATAATTAATTAAATAATTATAATAAATAACTTAACTTTAGCTTATAACTTCCATGTATGACCTCATTTTCATGTGTGGTTCCCGGCATTGAAATTGTGGTAAGACAAGGAAAGTTTTGATATGTTGTTTACTGTGTTTTGAGACATTTTTAAGAAGTGCATTGCTATAGTGTATTCGTTATACGTTGTTCAATGTGCCGATAGTGGGCTGAGACAACTTGTTCCTCAATAGAGATTTGCCTACGATTTGGTGATAATGTGCTGTCTTGTTCCTCGGTAGCGAGTCACTTGCGATTTGGCGATAATGGTCTAGAACATGTAGTTCCAAAGTAGCGAATCACTTAAGATTTGGCGATAGTAGACAAAGAGATGCTTTCCTTGATAGCGAATCGCTTGTGATTTGGTGATAGTGGGCTGGGACATTGCGTTCCGCAGTAGCGAGTCAGTTACGGTTTGACAATAACGGGTTGAAACATAGAGTTCACTAGCCGCTCATGATTTGGAGGTAGTGAGTTGGAACATGTAGTTCCCCAGTACAGAGTCGCTTACAATTTAGCAGTACTGGGCAGAGACATTTGTTCAGCCGTAGCAAGTCGCATACATTTTTTGACAATAATGAATTGGGACTTTAGGCTCAATCGTGTCCCAGTTGGTCTTTGGCATACAGATTAGGACTTTAGGTTTGATTGAGTGCATAGGATTGATAACGAGACCTTATCTTAAGTTGTCGCTATAGTATTTTATTATGTTTAACTTACTTGTTGCGTACAGTTGACACAGGTCAAGATATGCTTTTCGAGCATAAGTGTTGTTTCACTAGCTTATTGGTATTATACACTTATACGATGCATTTCATTCACCAAATGTATGTCTGGCCCCTCTATCATTTTCTTCTTTTTAGTTATACTTTGATAGGTAAATTGAGATGAATGGTGGTGACATGGAGCCGTGATGATATGATTAAGATGGATATTTATTTGTCTATTTTCTATCTACTACTTTATCTCAGTCATTCCCAGACATCAAGTTGTTTATGTTACTTAGTGCTAGAAAAATGTTGTGAGTGAAGTATATTTGGCACCATATTATTTTGATTGTCTAGGATTATTGTATTATTGATTTTTATTATATTTCACTTCCACTATGACTTTTAGAAAGTGCATAATCTCGTAGATAGCTCCGTGATCTTTTTTATATTTCATATCAAAACGATCCGTCGTTTATGAGGTTTGCGATATTCGCATCATTTTATGCATGATTGGGGCATCGTAGATGGCGGGTTGTTACATAATAAATGCTATCACTTAGTTCCTGATATAATATATCATTCTATTATCCCGCACAACCAATAATCCAAAATAATTGATATAGCTTCATCTTCAATATGGTAAAAAATTCGATCATAATTTCTACGTTCTTCTCGATAATACTAGCATTGCCCTCGTATATAGTATTAATAACTACAATAATGTTTTACATTATATAATTAAGGTTTATGTTATTATTATTATCTTTTCACACATTTGAACTCCCTTTAAATTCCAAATAAATAAATCATTTATTCACCAACACTTCAATATACTTACTTGAATGTATTTAAAATGCACTATTCCTTTCATATATAAACATTTTAATTGTTATTCTGTCACTTTAGCTTTAAAACATACCTTTCAAATATTATTCTATTTTGACTATGAATAATTTTTTAGCGTGAAACATTGTACACAGTCTTAATTTATCATCATTAGTTACATTCTTTCTTTGAAATTCAAAAATAATAATCTCTAGTTTAGTAATTTAATATGTAAACATCAATTCATTTAGTATAACAATTTCATAAGTCATCCAATACAATCCAATTCAATCATATTTCACCATCAAAATACGACAAATGGCCATCAAAATGCGACAAATGGCCATCAAAATGAACATAATTGCATATCGATGAGGTTTATATATAATGGATACTTATTTAGTATCTTACATTTAAAAATGTTGATGCTTACAACCTCAAGCACTTCCGCTAATAGTCTTAAAATCCACAAACCATATGCCAAAACGTCCCAAATATAAACATAATCCCAACACAACAAGTCACAAATGAAATGAAGACCGTATGAAAAAGTTGCATGGATTAGAAGATTTAGGGTTTAATTTGCAATTAGTAAAAGTAAGGACTAAATTTAAAAAAAAAAAATATACCTTCTTCCCCAGCCTATAGCTACACTGATTGCGATTTTTGACTAGTTATCTCGCATGCCTCCGTTTACAACAGGAAAAACGATTGCAATCAATAGCTTCCCCACGTTGAGCTCCACACTTTCAACCAACTATCACCGCCTATGATGACTAGAATCAACCACTCCTAGTTTGCCTTTGTCGACATTCAAACGTATTTTCCAACCAATTCCGATGCCCATTTGTGCAATTGAGATCATCGTTAGACTTAGCACGACGAGATCTATAGACCTTTGTCTCTAATTTCATCAATCAATACTCCATTCAACAATCCTCAATTTGTAATCCTAATTCGCCACCGTTCATCTTTGATCGTGATTTTTGGTAATATTAAGAATCATTTTAGAAGTTGAACTGTTCGGTCAAAAAACTACTTATGTACCCTATTCGAACACTATAAAGCTATTATTTCACAAATTGTACCTCCAAATTTATTACATTTATACTCTAAACCGATATGCTTGAATAAAATCCATGTACAGTTATAAATACAACATATAAATCATTATTACTTTGAAAGTTTATTTTAAATAATTAATATTGACCGTGTCAAATTTTGCAACTTGTTACATTTCTAGTGCATATAAATTTTAGTAAAGGCAAATTTGTTGATAAAGTAAGGGTAGTGACCATAGAAGTTTAAGCAAGGATAAAGACCATCGGGGAAATTAGAAGTTTCCTTGGGTTAGTGAGTTGTTACAGAATATCCGTCAAAGATTTCTCGAAGATAACTGTAACTTTGACAAACTTGATAAGGAAGAACATGAAGTTGAGTTGGGTGGAAGAATGCGAACAAATGTTCTTATTGATGAAAAAGAGGTTGAAATGTGCAACTACACTAATTATACCAGAGAGCAGGAAGACCTCGTAGTTTACACGGATGCTAGCAACTTAGGTTTGGGAGTTGTGTTGATACAAAAACGTCGACTGTTCATATATGATTCTACACAACAGTAGGTACATGAAATCCATTCCACCACATAGATTTGGAGTTAATAGCAATCTTTTATGCTTTGAAGATCTAGAGACTTTACCTAACGAACAAAAAACTTGAGCTATATATTGACTATAAGTCTTTGAAGTATTTGTACTCATCAAAGGATTTAAATATAAGGCAACAAATGACCGAATTTATGATCGACTATGACCATGAGATGACTTATATTCATGGAAAGATAATGTGGTTTCCGACACTTTAAATGCAAGGTATATGATCATAGTGGCTTCTATGATAAGAGAATTAAAGTGTTTGAAGCTGCCAGCAGCATGTAGTTTACAACCAAATGGATAAATGATTGGAACAATTATAGAATGTGTTGAGTTGCTGTGACAACCCGTCTCCTCGACTCTTAAAAATCGAAAATAATACATCCATGGTATTCACCTACCATAAATCTAAGTCCCGTGGAGGCAGATTTTTAGGGGTAAAGTAAAGAGAAAGATCGAAACATAAATTCCCACATTACTTTAAAATAGATAGATGGTACATACAACCACCATTACTAGGGTACGTCAGAGCTTTTGTATGAACTAACCAGGTAGGAACAGTTATAACTGCTCGTTCCTACAATTTGCTAGTATAAATTAAACTTAGACACAACAGAAAAACAAAACAATTAGACAGATAGACATCCACATCAGGTGCCCCAGCTCCATTGCTCCAAAAACCTCTTCCAGCATGCTCTTCCTAAATAATCCAAACATAATCCCGACTACTTGGTTGCTGGAAGAATTAGGGCACCCAGAGTTTAAAAAGAAAATAAAATAAACTCCGGGTCAGTCATGGGAACTCAAAATAGTTTTTTGAAAACAAAAGGATATCTCATAAGACCACGTTGCATATAAACACGAAACAGATTTTCATGTTACGATAACCTAAACAATCTTACGTAAAAATACTTGATATTACTTTTAATGACATACCTTTGAAAACATTTGCAAGTAAACTTATCAATCTTAGCCGAAATTGTTACATTATTAAATTCTAGCATACTAACCACAAACGTGGGTTCTATAAACAAAATGGTAGGCACTTATTGGAGAATGAGTTTCCGTACAAATGACCAGGTGAATGGACTACCTTTCGGCAGTACATCTCTAGAGGAATGTGCCGAGGTCAACAGAAATCTGTACCTCTACCAACACGAAATCTGCACCTCTACCAACACGAAATCGCCCTACCTTTATCGCTAGATAGTACCGAATATGTCATCACCCCGATCGTTACCGACCTATCCAAGACGTCCCTTAGCACACACCATAATAATTTAAATCCAAACGTCATAGTGGGTAAAAATATATCTAGAAGGGGATGATCATACCCTAATGGTTGCAAACCACATAGCCTTGCCACATCTACCCTATTTCGGCCATTTCCCGATGTGAGGCTTGAGGTAATGATTAACTTTTACTTTGCGCATTTCACTTTGAATGCCATATTGTCATTCCATCGATCATTATTGACTTCCACAAACATACAACCTCCGAGCCATACGTCTCAAAGAAGGATGTTAAGCTAAGAGAATTTGCCTACTCCGCCACCACGCAGATGTACGTTTATAAAAGCCAATGATGTAATCTCAAGAATGCAATGTCAGACATCCTTTCATACAAGTTTGTTCTAGGACTGAACGAAACCAAAGACACTCCTCCTACTACCATTAGTAGCATGTAGTCCTTGCATTGGATATTTTATAAAGAAGAGACTACTGCTACTATATGTATATTGAAAGTTTATCCCTAAATGATCAACAAGTAGTCCTTCATTACGAAAACCCCAATGTCATATCCATGTCTTTACTTCAAATATGTAAATTGGTTCAAAGTGGTCTTTAGATAGGAATCATCCAAATCCGACCCCGGTTCCTTCGAAATAATCATCGATAAAAAGATGTCCTTGTGGATAGGGAATCATTCTTTAATTGATTTAGTTCTTTTTATTAAAAATATCTTTTGGAGATATATTCCTTAAAAATTCTTTTCGGTATATATGGAATCATTAAACCTCTCTTATCACTGTTTTCGATTTCTTAAAACCTTTTAAAGTTAACTTGCTTCCGACATTTCGACCTTATCTATCCCTCGCCTGGGGAAGAGGCCAGGTGAGCTAGGGAACTAGTTGCTCTTGATCATTCCTTAGTACAGATAGAAAAATCCAGTCCACTCGTTGGCTTTTAGAGCCAAGATTAAACCACTTAATTATAATAGCTTTTCTTTAAATCGTTTATTTAAATTCTATTAAATAAACTATAAAATTTCCAAAAATTGTTAAAACATTGTCCATTTGAAAACATTTATAAAATATTTGGAAAAGAATCATTCGGTTTAAAAATATAAATTTAAAAGTTATAGAAAAAGTACCGCGGAAATCGCTTTTATAGGCTATATTAATCAAAATGGCTTTTTATTATTTGAAAATTCCTTTTTATTTCTCAAATTAATTTCAAAACATTTTCAAGCATTTATAAGATTTATGCCAAAAATTTAAACACATTTAAAACATCATTTCCTTAGAAATCCAGCTCTGGATTCCGAACAACAAAACCGTGATTTTTCCAAAAACTTCTTTTACTCATAAATCAAAATCAACTTATTGAAATCTCAATTTTCTTTCTTCATTGGAAAACTATAGATATAATAGTTCAGAAAATTCTTGTCATGAAGAATTTCGAGCTATATTCCGTCTTTTACACTTATTGACTTTTATGGCGTGAAATCATGAATTATCGATACTTGACGCGCCTATTTTTGATTAAAATTTCCATTCTCATTCAAATTCACCAAAACACTTTTGAATGTTTATAAAATATTTCAAATTCATTTTAGACCATTTTTAAAGAGGTTTAACATTCCATATACATATTTTTATTTAGGTGCATTTTACTAGAAGGATAAACTTTGCAGTCTAATTAGTTTCTAAGACACACATTCAAAGAAATTACTTTCAAGGACAAAGTCAGCAGAATAATTACTTTCAAGGACAAAGTCAGCAGTTCAATTACTTTTAAGGATATAATTTCATAGGTTTTTAGGCCCTATAAACTAATTATTTTGTATTTTGTCTTCGAAAGTAATTATTTCAGTTGTGTGTCCTAGAAACTAATTCCACTTGCTAAAGAGTCCCTTGTGGCAAATTTCCACTTTTATTAATTCAAAGAAAATGATTTTCTTTATGCTTATCGACATGTATTTTTGTGATTTGCATATATATTCAATATTCATATGTAAACATCTAAACCTGATGATCAAAGCATAATAAACATCCATTTGCAAACATATATCATCGTCCAAATATAATATAATAGTTCAGGAGTTCTCGCCTTGGGTTTTAAATGATTTAACTAAAAATTCGCTATAGCTCAACTACTCGAGTTCCAAAGCTCGCTATTCTTCGGATTTTAGCTCCTAGATGCCTCGACCGAGACTTGATATGCCTAGGGGCGCACGACCTAGGGTGGAGCAAGGGTTGTGCTCGGCCTAGTGATGGGGTGGGGTGAAGTTTGTGAAGAACAAGGAGAAAAGAGGAGTTTTGGTATTATTTTGAGGTGTTTAACTATATGAAACTATATATTAAAATTTAAACTCCTTTTGAAATAAAATTTAACATTATTTCTCTTAGAATGGAAGCCATTAAAGTGAAAGACAAAGCTTAGAAATATGAAGAAGAATGAAAATAAAGAGAAGAGGGTAGGGTATTTATAGGAAAAGAAGAGTATAAAGGAAGACATGTACACATCACCTTTTGCATCACCATATCGAGGCTTCTCCTACATACTTCCCCTCCTCCAAAGCACGACAAGAAGGCCCCCTATGTGCCCATCACTTACATCTTCTCATGTATTCATATGTTGACTTATATAAGCTTGGAGTAAGAAATCATAAAATATATTTTATATTTTATATTATACTTTTATATTTATATATTTTGTATAAGTACATTTATGTGCATGTTACATGTATGTCTCCTGCACATATCTAGAAGCTTTATTCGTCAAATGAGGTACCTGTAAACCTCAACTCTCAAACTACTCAAAATTAATTGAGTACCCGAGAGTTTAAGGGGTAAACATATGCTTCGAGTCGGATATAAAGCTCGATATGAATAATCTACCATCTTCAATCATTTAGGTATCTAGTGAGACCATGCCGCTTAGCAGAACAAGTTTCCCCCTCACTAGTATCCAAAAACATTTATAAAACCATATATTATGCTCTTGCATCGACAATGGTTAAAACAATTCAAAACAATGTAATATGATGATATTTAAATTAAATGAATCAATTCTATATTACTCATCCTCATTCATTCTAACTATCTATCTCAATTATAGTTCCTAGAATTACTATTAACCT
Organism: Allium cepa; assembly: GCA_030765085.1. Lineage (NCBI taxonomy): Eukaryota > Viridiplantae > Streptophyta > Magnoliopsida > Asparagales > Amaryllidaceae > Allium > Allium cepa. The sequence continues at coordinate 213,906,673 of CM060938.1, forward strand.
ATCAGTTCTCATGGACTAACTAATAACTGGTAAAACATTTAAGGACTTCCCGTCCAACTACATAGTTTTCATGAGATCACTATGAACCTATTGGTAACTCCAATATCTTAACTTTTGTCCTAGTTTTCATGGATTGACTAGAAACATATTAATGACTCCAATATCCTTTCTTCTTGCCCTAGTTTTCATAGGCTGACTAGGAACCTATTGACATCTGTTAATATTTTAATCCGGATATAGTATTCATGGGGTAACTACAAACCTACTGGTCTCTTCCAGTATCAAATCATAGTTTTCATAGGCTTATTAGGAACCTGTCTTTCTGACATCTTGCCTTATACATAGTTTTCACGGGCTAACTATGAACCTATTGACCCCTGCCAATCTTTTCCTATATATAGTTTTCATGGGCTTACTAGGAACCTATTGGCCACTGCCAATATCTTTCTTTTATATTTTAGCATCCTACATTTTGGTTTTCCTAATCTCCTGGATGCAATTCTACTCATTCAGGAGTTAAATTATATTCACTACGGGGTCAACCTAGCCGGTTATTCTGCCCTTTTTCAAAATACAGTTATGGGTCCATTATAATGTGTGTGTATATGAAGAAGCGTACATAATAACTTGGTTATCCCCTTTGACCTTTTAATCAAAGAAAACTTCTTCAAAAACTCCTTTTCAAAACACTTTATTTAATTATGTCATGGTTCTCTTCCAAAAGTGAGTTTGGGTTTTTTGCTCTGTAACTAAGGTTGTCGAAACCTTCAAAATCTTGCTTTCGACTTCATTGGATAACCTCCTTCGAAAGCATATAAATTTCTCTTTAAAACATTAGGCCCATGCCTTTCAAAACACTTTAAAACATCTCCTTCAAAACCTTTCGAATGTATTAAAGCATTAACATTTAATCATTTAGAAGCACAACTTCGAAACGAATTGAAAGTACCCCTTTCGAACTGTTGGATACAACCCTTCCGAAATCATTGAAAGTCACCCTTTCGAAACCGTTGGGTTTATACGTAAATATTATTTAGGTCAAAGTGAATATAGGCAAAAGAATCTCTTTCGAAACCATCCTTTAGCATATAAAAATATTAAGGAAAACATGATGGCGCCCGCACCATCCTTTCGAAAGCATGAAACATATGGGTAAAATATTGGATGGTTGGCTTCGAAACCCCTTTCGAAATCACTTCCTTTGAAACCCTAACCCCTTTCGAAAGCTATTAGAAGTGGCTTATATTTATAAAACCACAAAGCACCTTTTGACAGTATAAAATCTTCAATACCATCGAAAGGATTAAAGTTACAAAAGGCTTTCGACTTGGTTGAAACTACCCCTTCCGAAAGCTTCAATTTCAAAAACTAAGTAACTCCTTTGGAAGCTACTTCTTTAATAAGGCGGCAGATCTACATTGTTTTTTTTTTAAAATAACGTTTCGCAAGCATTGGTTTGGAGTTCTTCGAAATCTCTTTATAAACAGGAACATGCTTTTCTTTAGAAAATAAACCAAAGGTCTCGACCCTTTCGGAAACTATGTTTCGGCACCCTGCCTTCTGCCTTTCTCCAATCTACTGTGTACCATCTTTGTGATACATTATGTATTGGTTTCGGCTTAGTAGGTTTTGACTAGGCTGAAGGCGGAAGCTCTATGTAACAACCCGCATATTTATCAATTGTATATTTAAATATTTATCGTTCGTCGGATTTTGGTCCAAAAAGCTACTTTTTGCAAACAGACGAATTAGGACTCGAGACCCCTCCCATTGAGTTCAAAATGAAGTTTGCGACCTTTTTGAGTATAAGCTTCGATATGTTTGGAGTTAGTCGAGTTTTGCTACATTTTCACTTTGGGTTTGAGTTTGGGTTTCAGCCCAATGTTCCACCTTAAGACTCTAGCTCCACTCCAACTCTTCATTACTTCATTTCATATTCCTAAAACTTCAAGCTAAAGTAAAAATGGTGGAAGAGATTGGAAATGGAAATTCCTAAGCCCTATCTTTCTTTGCAAATCTAACTTCTAGCTCCAAATTCAAGAGAACCCATTAGTAAGCATCTCCTTCTTCTCTAACTCATTCTCTCTTTGATTTCAGAAAAATTCCTAAACCTAACTTTGGGAATGTTCTTCTTTTGAGCATAGATTCAAGCTCGTTTGGGTTGAGTTGAAGAGTGGTTGATTCTCCCTTTGCTTTCAAGCTTCTTCTTCAATTGTTTGGGTTCAAAGGTGAGATTTTTATCTCACATCTTAGTCTATAACTATCTTCGATTGTTAGGTATGAATTCCTAACACTTATTCGTGTGCATTTGCTTTTGGTTTGGATTGATTTGGTGAAAATTCCAATTTTTAGTGTTTTGAGTTCAATTCGTTAAAAATCCTAAGTTGATGTTTGAACATGTTTTTGGTGATGCATCGAGGAGCATATAGGGCCGTGCAGTCGATTGGCATAAACCCTTAGCGTCGTTGCTCGTGCGATTGCAATTTGATCGAGATTTGCACCTCATTTGAAATAGGGCATGAGAGTGCCAGCAACAGGTTCGGCCGACTGAGCCCCTGGGCCGGCTGACCGACCTGTAGAACGGGCACTTCCTGCCTCTGTTTGGAAGTGCAGGCTACAGGGCTCGGTCGACCGAGCTCAGGGTCCGGTCGACCGACCTGCTACCTCATGCACTTCTGTTTTTGGGTTCGGTCAACCGACTCAGGGAGTCCGATTGACCGACCTGCTGCTATTTGCCAACTATGCCTATTTTGCCTAGTTGTCTGAATTTCCAACTTTAATCGATTTGTGTTATTTCCCTATTTGTTGTTATCATTTTTTATTGACTTTGATGACTTATTTTCTTCGGGAATTCTTGGAATATCCATTTCGATGGATTCGGTATCGATTTCTTTGGATTCTGTTCACTTCTTCGAATATGAATTTTAGTGATTGATTGTTCCTACAATATTCTTTGTGATTTGTCACTTTAAAAATATAAAGGTTTTCTATACTAGTAGTAAATATCAAAACTCTTTCTTCAAATGATTTCAACACTATTTTATTACAAAGCTCGTTTTCTCAAACCGATTTCCAATCTATTAGTATATACAAACCTTTACCTTACTCGTATGAGAAATCTAATTAAACGACTTAGTAAAACGAGTGGTATGAAACGCTTGCGTTTACTTCGTCGGTTAATTCTTGGACTTGTTCGATTGAATCTCTTGTGACAATTTTCTAGTGGAGATCTACAATTTGTTCGTAAATATTTAAGTTAAGCTAGTGGTTACGGGACATGAAGCTAAGCTCATATATTTACTAGCTTATTGTAACTAACACTTCTCTTTGATCATGACGGTCATTTTATGGTTTAGACTAGCAATGTGCGATGTCTCTTTGTCTATGTGGAGGACTGTCCCTCATTTTATTGAGCTTCGTCTCATTTCTTTCATGGGTCGTAACTACCTAGGTGCGTCGATGTTTGTTTACACATGGGTTGTACCTTTCTAGGTGCGTCGATGTTTATTTATGCATGGGGTGTACCTTTCTAGATGCATCGATGTTTATTTACTTCGTGGAGAAATCGGCTCAATAAGTTGGGACATGAGGCGTATCTTTCTAGGTGCGTCAATGTTCGTCTATGCATGGGGCGTGTCTTTCTAGGTGCGTCGATGTTCGACTTTGCATGGGATGTATCTTTCTAGGGGCATCGATGTTAGACATTACATGGGGTGTATCTTTCTAGGTGCATCGATGTTTGTTTATGCATGGGATGTATCTTTCTAGGTGCATCGATGTTTATTTGTGCATGGGGCGTATCTTTCTAGGTGCGTCGATGCTAGAGCATGGGGCGTATCTTTCTAGGTGCGTCGATATTCGACTGTGCATGGGGCGTGTCTTTCTATGTGCGTCGATGTCCAGTTTATGGGATTGGCCATCCTTTTATTGTGATTTCTGGATTTCGTGTGTTGATTTCTGGAATTTATGTTTCACCAACTTTTACGATTGGCATGGATATATATGTCATTTATTGTGGCTTGGTGAATGAAATTAGGAGTATGACATTCCTTGTTATCTTTGAGAAGATCTTTGCGATATTGATTAATCTCTTATTGATTTTTCAGTTAGTTATTTATCACAGCTTGGCATTGTGATTATTATACGTTTACTCATATCTCTTATTCTATATCATTTCTTCTGATATTTATAGCTAGACTGATCCGTTTATTATTTTCTTCTTAAATAATACTCCGGTCAGACTGAGATATTACAGGTGCTTCCTCATGGCTTTCTATCTGGAACCATCTTCTGACTTTTGGCTAACTACTTTAGTTTAGTAGTTTTTGTTGTATGCATTTGAGAAATAGACTCTTTGATGTATACATATTCTTTTGTCTAGCACTTGTATCTATTCTTTTGTGATGTTGTGGATCTTATTTGACCACTACTCTGATATACACTTTCATGTGTTAGTTATATATTCATATCTTCTTCCGCCTTTATGATATGAATTATCTGTGACTGATTTGTGTTATGCTTATTTCTATATTTGTTTCCGAAGATTATTATAGCCACTGTGTAGTAGCTTTGTGTTTGTATCGGTATGTCGGATTTCCTCTTGAAATAAAATGCATGTTATACTATCTGACATATCGTTTCTTGCGCAAAGCAATTACACGGATGGTCACTCCTCAACAGCCTTATTCTCCGTGCTAGTTGACAGCATTACACCGTAGTGTTCTTGGCTAGCGTGGGTATAGAGGTGGGACGTCACACTCTATGTCGAAAGGTACTTCCAAAGTAGGCGAAACCATCTTTTCTGAGTAAACCTGGTTTTATACTAATTAAAGTAAACCTTTTTCTAACTAACCTACCCCATGTAAACGCTAGATTAGTTCCTTATCTTTTCAAATTCTTTACTAAGATAACTGCCGCTAATTTCAGATCTAAACCAAGGTTAAATTAATCAAAAAAGCTTTTCCATGAAGCAAAATCAATATTGCAAAGAAGTTCCTCTTCTAAAATAATTTAATTTGCATAGAAAATCACTTTGAAAAAATCCTTAAAAATTCTAGAAATTCACTTTAATCATGTTACTAACATATCAAAATTTTAGATCTAAATTCTTAATATATTTTGCAAAATAAATTTGTAAACCCAAATAAGCATATTTTCCTTTGAAAATTCATAACAATCTTTCAATAGCTTGAAAAATTATTAAAATTGAAATCCAACTCCAAAAACATATTTAATACAATGTAAAAAAATTCCATGATATTTAAACATCAATATAAACCGGTTTAACCCTAAAATTGTGTATAAATCCATTTAAACAATCTTTTTTAAATTATACAAATCAATTTTCTAGCATATCATCATCAAATTCACCGTAAAACGAATTTACCCTTAAATCCGAAAACATATGATTCAAAATAAAATAGAGATGGAATTATTATTCACCTTAATTTAGATAAGGAGATTGGATTGAGATTGATTTCCCCTAAGCTTGAATCTCTAGCTTTTAATTGAATTCCTCTTTCTTAATGGCTTGTCCTTCCTTAGGTTTTTGGTGTACGTTTTCAAGATGATGTGAATGGGAATAAAATGGTACGTACGGAAACATATAAGGGTAAGGGTTTCAGGCGGCAAATTCCTAATATGCCATTATGTAATTTAATTAACCTAAAAACCATTTTTAAGTCCATTTGATTATTTTATTAAGCACGGCCTTGATTAGATTTATTCAAATCTCAACCACCTTATCACTTAACATTTACATTATTCTATTTAATTTATCTAATTAAATCTCCTAAACAATGTTATCAAAAAATTAGGGGTGTTACAAAGTCGGAAGAAAGTCGAAGAAGGCGAGGAGAAAATAGCAAACAGTTTTGCGAGTGACATGCTGGTGTGGGTGAAGAAAGATGGACAATTATGTGTTCTGAATATTGAAGAGTTAAAATAAAAAGTGATAGATGAAGGAATGCTACACGTCAAAGTTGACTATTCATGTAGGAGGACCAGGCGTATTAAAACATGAGACGAAATTGTTATGATCGAGAATAAGACCAATGTTAGTGGTACATGGCCAAATGTTTTAGTTATCAACAGGTTAAGATTGAACATGTGACATTTTAGGATTGCTACAACAGTTAGACGTAACAACTTGGAAATGAAAGTCTATTTTTATGGATTTTGTAGACGAATTTCCGAGAACCAATAGCAAAAACGAGAATATATAGATAGGAGCGGACTGTTTGACAAGGAGTGTGCATTTGACATACTCGTTAGTTCACACCAAATAACAGTTGGGTTAGCACATTTGTTCATAAAGAATGTAGAGCGATTACATGAGATTCTAAACACGATCACTTTTGATCGAAACATATCATTCACACAAAAATTCTGAAAAGGTCCGCAAGAAATTTTGAGAACACCGTTAAGTTGGATTACGATATATCATGCCAAATAGAAGAACAAACGAAAATGGTGAATCGACTGTTAGATGATTCGTAGGGGTGATTTATTTTCGATTTGGATATTACTATTAACGCTATGTAAGTGAATATGAGGGGACAACTCAAAAATAAGATTCTGCTTACTAAAGCCAGTGACATTTCTTTTTACACTTAATTCGACAAACGCCATGGAATTTTAAATCCAAATTCGGTTCATTTCAATCCCGTAGACCGATGTTTACCAAGTGAGCTACAATCAGCGCCGTCCAATTTCACTTAAGACACCCGCAGCCATCCATCTCTATAAATGTGCTGGTGCCTATCACTATTTTCCCGCCATCTCACTCTCTTCTTTTTCATCTCGTCTTCCAGGCAGCTCTCGATTCATCTTTTGCACGGGAAATGGAGATCGATTCGTCTAGATGTTTTGCCTTCTGCTTCCTGACGTTTCTTCTTTTCTCAAAGGCAAGTATCATTCATGATTATTATTTCGATCTGTATATTGATGCGTTGATTATCGGATTGATTGCAATGATTTTTTGTTTTGTTTTATTTTTCAAAGCTATTATTTGTATGGTAATTTAGGATGATTGGTATGTCGATTTTCAAAGCTGTGGTTAGGACTTGTTATTTTTAGACGCTAATTGCTATTGCGACATTGATGCTAATCTGATGTCGTGGAATCATATCATGAAATGACTGTAGAACTAATATTTTCTTTGTGTAAATTTGGGATTATTTAGTGTGGATAGTTTGTCGATTGATTTAGTGGCTTGTTTATTTTTATTTGGCATACGGTGTTGTGGATGGTTTGTTTGATTTGGGTGGACGAGTGATTGGTGCACTTAAGTTATCAGACACATGAATTAAAATTATTCTAACATGAAGGGTTAATTGATGTATCACTATTGTTTGTGATTGTTATTTTTAGTATGTTATGGGTATACCAACTCTGCTAATCTGGTTATTACTACCACTAATCTTTCTTTATTTCTTCTTCTTCTTTTCCTTTGCAGTTAGCTTCTGCACAAGAATCAGAACAGTCAGAGACGAGTTCTTCTGCAAGAGGGGCTAATTCTATAAAGTAAATATCAGTAGATTATAGACTATTTTCTACTTTTCTGCGATGGTCCTTGCTAGTTACTTTACTTTTTTCTTCTTCTGTAATTTATATCCTTACTTTGATATCAGCTAACTGTTTTCCTTGCATATCTAGTAATATCTCTTACCTACGATCTATTCACTCATAACGTCGAAAGTGATTTCTAAATAAGAATACACACACATATGCATATACATACATATACATGTGTGTGTGGGCGCGCGCATGTATATATTAAGAAGTTATCCAAGATTTGTATATCTGCTTCTTGAAGATGGTTGTAGAGACAATTTGATCCATCTTAGACAATGTCTAATCAGTTGGACACTTTTTTTCAAATAAATAAATAAATTCGATTGGAGTCAAAAATTAAAATTGTTAGTTAACTAAAAATATGGCTCAAGATAGAAAAAAAACATGACAAATGAGAATTCATGTGGCCGAACACAATCATTTGGGAAAAATGCAAAGATGATGATTTGGCTTGTGGTACATATTATTACATAAGCACCGAGCTGGTGACTTAGCAACATGGTTTTTATTTTTCTTTTATTTTTGCAGATATGCAAAAGATTTTCAAGAACAATGTCAAAATTGCACGGATGAAAAGGTGCGCACTCTGTTTGTCTTCTGAGTATTAGTTTTATTAAAATTTCTTATATACCAAACCATTATTGTACTTTTCATCAGATGCAAATTGTTTGATATAACTCAGGTTTTAGTTTGTTAATAACACACTTCAAGCCTGTTAAATTTCTAAGTTTTGCATGGAGATATATATGCATAAATATCTGTCACATCAGAGAACATATATTAAGTGTTTGGTATTGAGTCAGTGCCTAAAGGCAGCGATTACAAAATATCAAGAACCATCAACACTTTGAGGCAAATGCAAAACAACGTTAGTTGATAAGTATGGAACTGTGTCCATCAACAAAATGTTATGATTGCATTTATTTCTATTTATTTTCTTCGACATATCAAAGTATCTTTATGATCATGTCGATCAGCCGAGCAAAGTGCGCATTTGAAAATAAAGGAGGGGAGGGGGTTGTGTTGGGTACATCTTGTGTAATGATGTGCTGTTAGTGACATGATGGTTGCATATTGAATTATAATATATATCTTCTTAATCAAGGATGTTGATATTCTGGTTTGTTTACACAGCGGTCCACCAAAGGAGTTAGCCAGAGTGAAACTGTGTCCATCCACAAAATGTTACGGTTGCATTTATTTCTATTTATTTTCTTTGACATATCAAAGTATCTTTATGATCATGTCGATCAGCCGAGCAAAGTGCGCATTTGAAAATAAAGGAGGGGAGGAGGTTGTGTTGGGTACATCTTGTGTAATGATGTGCTGTTAGTGACATGATGGTTGCATATTGAATTATAATATATATCTTCTTAATCAAGGATGTTGATACTCTGATTTGTTTACACATCGGTCAACCAAAGGAGTTAGCCGGAGTGAAAATACTGCCACTGTATATGCTAGCTCTGTCAAGTTTCGGCATTCCCGCGTACCGTATGCGTTCGGTACGAAAGTCTTCCATGCCGGCGTCCCGATTGAAAATCCCTCCATCGAGCATACAATCTGGTATTGGCAACACATTGTAACAAAAGGAATCCCCAATGTTACGTGCCACCAATCCCATATATATACCACGATTATTTTGAATATTCCGCGATGTGGGACTTTTAGTCCGTTCAATTCACGCACCCACTCCATTTACAATGCGAGCCACACCTAACCATAGTCTTTGTGCTATTACAAACAATTCTGATCTGTTGCTAATGTGCATGTTCGATTGGCAGGCATGCATAATTTGGAGTCTGAGGTTTTAGGAGGAGCTTGGATAACATTTATGGATTATTGTATCAAGATGGAGATTGTTAAATTTTGGTGGTACAATATTTCATATATACGTAGATCTTAGATATATTTGAGTTTATGTGGAATTATGACTCAAATTCATTGCCTAATTTATAAATTTGATAGATTTTGAAAGGTGATTTATTGTATCTTTTAGAGATTTTGCGTATTTGGTAGAGAGATTAATTGTCTCTTTTCTTGCATTAAAAAAAGCAACAAATTATCTACCTAAAAAAGATTCATGAAAGTATTCAATAGCTTCATAAATAATTTATTTTATAAGTCTATTATAAATAGACATGTTTAGGATTCATAAGAGGTGTGAGAAAAACTATATTTTGTTGGGTGTTTTGGATTGAGATTTCTTCTTAATTTTAAGTCTCTTTTGTATTTTCTTGGTTGAATCAATAAAAGTTTTCGTTTCGGGGGAAATTAGTTTTGTTTGCTTTCTTCACTGCTTTCTCTTTCCCGGAAAATTACACAACAAGCTCAGACCAGCAGAAGGTAAACAAATAGACTTTGCATTTTCCACAAGTGAATCTGTGCTAATATTTCATGACGGTGATGCATGTGCAGAGAGTTAAAATAACAACATATATAGATGCCTTTGGTGCACTTAAATCACACTGTTAAACAAGAGGATTTACCTGATTCGTGTGAAATTCAAGAAATAAATGAAAAGGATCATGTGAAGAAATTAATCCAAACATGCAGTCGCTCCTTATCTATATTTATTAACGATAGTGGAATACAAAGTAACATCTAATATATTAAATTAGGATGAAAACGTATTCAGTTGTATGTTTCCTGTTGCATATTAAGTAATACTATTAAAGTGTATAATCCATGAAATGTGCATATTTGATTTTAATTAAGTTATCTCAAAATGGAAGGTTGAAAAGGAGCCTGTTAATCTGGTGCATCAACATGATAAATCTTCAACCAATCAACAGAATACCACGGTACTTGACACTTTAAAGCTTGAACGCAAGGTGAGTATCTGAAGGTTTCTTATCTTATTTATGTTTGCTATGACTAATTTAACTCAGTTAATTCTAGAAACTGCGGGAGTTGAGAAAGGAAAACAGAACCAAAGAACTGATTCACACAAACGAATATGATGAACACATGCAAATGGAGGCCATTGAACGTGCAAAGCAGCTTGATCTCAGTGGCGGAGGAAAATATACCGACTGGATGAAAGAGTTTGAAAAAACAACTTCAGACAAACTCTTGAAGATTATGAAAGCTCAAATTATTTTGGCAAAAGTCTATTACAGCATGGCCCGTGCCAATACAAACACAAGATATATAAGCGACATGCTAATCAGGGACATTAAACGATGTACAGAAGCTGTTGGTGAAGCAACCTCGGACGGTGAACTAAAGGAGGGGTAACTGTCTATTTTCTTTAATTCAATTCAATTTCCAAGTACTCCAATGATGGACCCATTTCTTTTCTTGTGGTACTCTTTTAGTGCATCTAATCTAGCTAGGCTAACGGGCACTGCTATAGGAAAAGCAAGAGCCGTGCTTTATAATTGCGAGACAATGTCAAGGAAGTTAAGGGCAATGGTTCAAGCTACAGAGGATGTTGTATCAAAACAGAAGAAGAAGAATCTTTTCTTGATGGAGTTTGTTTCATTTAGTTTCCCAAAGTCTTTGCACTGCCTCACACTTAAACTAACAAATGACTATTACCTCCGTCAAATATCTCATAAAAGAGTGCCAAACATGATCAGATTCGAAGACCCTTCCCTATACCATTATGCCATATTCTCCGATAACGTGTTAGCAACATGGGTAGTTGTCAATTCTACAGTAGTCAATGCCAAAGACCCAGAGAAGCACGTATTTCATATAGTTACAGATGAGTTGCAGTATCCAGCTATGTACGCATGGTTCTATCTACACAGGCTACCTGCTGCAGTCAGTGTGCAAAGTTTTGATGAATTTAAGTGGCTTAACTCTTCTTACGTTCCAGTTCTCAAACAGATTGAATCAGAAAAATTGAAAGACTTCTATTTTAAAACTGACGACCCATCATCGGTTGCTGGCATGGAAGAACGTCTAAAGTATAAGAATCCTAAATATGTTTCTTTGCTGAATCATATAAGGTTCTATTTGCCTGAATTGTTCCCTACATTAGATAAAATTTTGTTTCTCGATGATGATGTTGTTGTTCAGAAAGATTTAACTTCACTTTGGGATATCAATATGAATGGAACGGTGAATGCAGCAGTAGAAACTTGTGATCAGAAGAAGTGGTATGTGAGTTATCTCAATTTCTCGAACCCAGAATTGTCTGAGAAATTCGACCCACATACTTGTGCTTGGGCTTATGGCATGAACTTCTTTGACTTGAAGCAATGGAGGAGGCTAAACCTCACAGCAGTGTATCATTATTGGCAAGATAAGGTTAATGGTTCTGAATTGTAATATCTTTGCTTATTTCAATATTGTTTATCAATTCAGTTATTTATCAAACACATTTTTTCCCTCACTAATTAGTTCTTTAATCCCTACGCACTATTAGAGGACATTACCAAATATTAAGTGTATATTCATAATGTTTCGTTTGGTACTCATGTTCATAACTTTATATAGTATTGGTTTACCCCATGTTTTAACTGGCTCCACTTTTATTGTTTGATTTTACGTCGAAATAGTTTGCTCCCCTTTGAGGAATAAATTATACCCGATAAATCATTATGATCGTCGACATGAGTCTATTGAAGTGAGCTTATGAACCATGTAAACATGAGTGTTTAATACCAAAAGGTGAATTAAGGTACAAAAGATAAATAAGCATCTAAGCTTAGTCATGTACAGTTAGTTTTGCCATTGACAAAGGCTAAAATGTAGGTCTTCTTTTAATATTAGGGTCCAGTGGTTAAATCTGCAGTCAATTGAATTGAAAAGAGCATGATATATTGATACTGACTATAGCAATATAAGATTGATTTACTATATTTGAATTATGGGAATTTCACAGAAGAATATTAACTAATTAGAATCTTTTTTCTTCTTCTTGGTAAATGCAGAACAAAGATCGACAACTCTGGAGTCTAGGCACATTGCCTGTAGGCTTATTAACGTTTCACAAATTGACATACCCACTAGATAAAAGCTGGCACATTCTTGGTCTTGGCTATCGGCCTTCAGTCAACAAAACTAGTATTGAGAATTCTGCAGTCATTCACTATAATGGAAACAACAAGCCTTGGTTAGATATTGGTTATGCTGCTTTCAAAGGGTACTGGTCCAAGCATGTAAGTTACTATGACCCATATATCCAATCTTGCCATGTTAACGTATGATCGATTGAGAATACATTAGATGATACAGTGCAAGTAACTGAGGCATATAATTGAGGTTTGTGCATAAACATTGTAAAATGGTACGTTGACGTTCCATTGATATTCTTTGATTTGAATCATCTGATGCGTTTGAACAAAATCCATAGCGGTGTATAAAATTTTATGCGTAGAGCAGTGGACGCGTTGACGTGAAACTGATGGAAGGAAGAAATGTTGAACATGGTAAATTGAATCTGGTTAATCTCTTGTTGAGCACGATTGAGATGTTATTTTAACAGGAAACATGATTCTATTCATTCAAAGCGTATGAAATTCAATAGAATTAACTTTGAAATTCTACTTTGACGTTCGTGTCATCAGAATACAAAATATGTTTTTGGAGAAAATATGTTTAATTGTTTCCTAGTTAACTAACAAAATACAAAATTACGTGCATCAATTTTTTATATGGCATTTACGCCTATGCAGGCTGTACTTTCAAAATTGGTATCATGCTCTCTGTAAGCATCACTACACCAAAACAAACAAATTCTAACTCTTATAAAAGTTACAAATAATTTCAACAACACTATTTAAGTGTTAGCAATGGTCCGTGAGTATTGAAGCGATTAAATTTGCCATACTTGTAAGTATTTAGTAACACAAAAAAGTGTTGAAAAACGATTATTTATAACATTTATAAGTGTTACTAAATAGAATAATTGTAACACTTGAAAGTGTTAGTATCATCATCCTAGCGACACTTATAAATGTTGCCACACATAAATTGCTTTATTTATCATTTAGTTTTGAAACATTTATAAGCGTTGTTAATCTAAAATATTGGTAACATTTATGTGCGTTACCAATTGAAATTATGTTTTTACCCAATTCCATTCATAATTAATATTAAAATTCTTAAAACAAACGAATATAACATACCATAATAATGATTTTCATATCACATATATAGTTCATCTTATCAATTCAATTCAAAATTAAAATGTTTCCATATGTCAAAGTACAACAATGGCATATTTTGATAATGCTATAACATGGGCTATAAACGTTTCAATTTCAAAACACAACAATATCATATCCAAATTACAAAAAAAGTTTCACTAGTGATGCATAGAAATTCATATAATTCGAAGGCGAAACACGGGCTATATCACATAGCCATCATCCGAAAATTCACAAAGCTTGTAATGCCCCCATCGTAAATTGGAGCTTCCGGTTCTAAAACTTTATTTATCCCATTATTCTGAAACAAAACCCAATTTCCTCGATTACCCCATTATTATGACGGAGTTACCACTTCTAAAAATAAGATGGGAAGTCGGATAATAAAAACAAAGTAAATAAATAAAGGGAAAGTTTATATAAATACAATTTGATGACACAATTAGTGACACAATGGATTTTTATCATTGGATTGCCGCTGAATTCCACCTTTCATATAAAAACAAAAGGATCCGTGGTATAGAACTTGTGTGTCACCATTTGTGTCATCAAATTGTGTTCAAGTAGCCGGCTCCATAAATAAATATACAATCTATCTAAATCAACCTGAGAACGACAAAAAGAAGCATGCAAAAGAAAGCTTCGACTAAAAGAAAAGTGTGTATATATATATATGTGTTTTTTTCTTCGATAAATTTTAGGTTTAATGATTTTTTACCGTTTTTAGTTTGACTATACTAGTAAGATTAACATCTGTAACTTATTAATTCGAACGTGATCTTTGATTGAACAATAGTTCCTAGCCTTTTAAAGTCTCCTAAATTCATTCGGATTAACTATTACATCCGTGAATTGGTGAGCAACTAACCGTTTAACTATATAAGTAAAAATATTTATTGCAATTTTCATTAATTTAATTATACGATAATATGAGATGGAGCCTTAGCGCAATGATTAGATTACCCGCATGGTGATCTGAACATCTAGTTCGAGTCTCCAGGTTCTTGAACTAGATTCCATTTTTTTAATTAAAATTATACGATAATACGATGAATTAAAAATTATTTTTATTAATAGAAATAAATATGTTTCCTAAATACAATTGAATAGAGATTAGTTTACAATTAAGTATTAGAAACGATGTGTGCCTATATATATAGAAAATGGAAGAAAACATGTTTACACGGTATGTTATAAAGTATGACCTTTACGTAGACAGTAAAATAAAATCAATGCCAAAAATAAGGTAAGGTAATCAACCCAACCCTCCACATTCAACCATTACATGGTGAAAAATCGCATGATGGTCATTTTGCAGTTTGAGCCTTCAAAGGTCGAGCCATAATCTACTGATCCCCAAATACATTGTTCATGCATATCCCCAAATATGTAGTATGCTTCAACTATATAGATAAAATCATGTGAAAACAGTATACAAAATCATTTCAATAACCCAAATTATCATCATCAAATCAAACTCATAAATCATTGCAATAACTCTGATATATACAGGAGTTTGACCTTTGCGTTCCGGGAAGAAGGTTCTGGTTGTGCATTTTGTATACAACATCACTACAATAAAAATGATGTTCACTTTGTATCTTACAAAAAAAACAAGGAAAATTCATTGTTGTATGTTGGAATTCCTAATACTAAAATGAATGAAAACAACATAGTCCCACATCGCCAAAATTGTAAAGCTATTCTAGTATATTAATAGCTTTGCAATGAAGGGGTTGAGATCTTGGGACACCCAAATGTTTACTTCGTTGTGGGGAGGGAGGTTATGCAACACCACCACACGCACGCGCGCCACCGCACTTTACTGCAAAAGTGAGCGGGTACGGGTGCAACCCGTTAGGCGGACGTGATTGTTCGAAGGGGTATAGACGAAATTATAAATAAAAGAGAATACTGGTCACATTCTCATTCTATTCCAATTCTAATTTCTTCAGCTTCTTCTTCTCTGATGCTCTATACAAAAAAATGTAGAGTTAACATACCTATTACAATCTCGTGCGGATTACGTCTGTTGTATCTTGGAAGAATTTAAATAAAGTCTTTAGGAAATTGTTAAGACAAGCCTCAGACGGAATTTCCTTCTTCAACCTGTTAGGTTTATTATTGATTTATATATATATATATATATATATATATATATATATATATCATTTTTCGTTTCTACATTGTGTTATTTCTTTAAATAGTATAACGTTTGATCTATTGCTATAGTTATTATTACTATAGTTGTTAGTTTGTTGTTGTAATTATTTACAACATACTTATTGTTAAAATAACTAATACAGATTCCAAAGTAGTGGAAATCTGAGTTATAAACTTGTGAGACAAGTTTATTATTGATTAGTCTCTGTTTTGGTATACTAGACGTATAACATCTTAAGACTTTCCTGTTTTCGCTAAAACAGAGATGACAACAGTTGAACTATCAACAAAGGCTACTACACATAACATGCCTGATCCGTTCAAAGGAGATGGTGATGACTTTATAACATGGCAAATCAAATGCTAATTTATCTCACCACACTCGGCCTGCAACGGTATCTCGAGGAGGAGGAACCGATTCCTACACCAGGCAAGGAATCAGATGTTGATATGTGAAAGCATTCCGATTTTCTATGCAGAAACTATATTCTGAATTGTCTCGACAAGGTGCTATACAAAGTATATCAGCCTCTAAAGACAACAAAAGCACTGTGGAATGCACTTGCCACGAAGTACAAGACGCAGAATATCAGTCTTGAGAAATTCATTGTAGACAAATTCATGGACTACAAGATGGTTCACTCCAAACTGGTGACTGCTCAACTACATGAACTGCAAATCATCATTCATAAACTCAAAGCGGAATGTCATAAGGTTAGAGAATCGTTTTTCGTTGAAGCCATCAAGGGAAAATTGCCGCCGTCATGGAGAGACTACCGCAACTATTTAAAGCATAAGAAGGAGGAAATCTCTTTACAAGATCTCATTGTCCGATTGAAAATTGAGGCAGATAACCGTGGAGTTACAAAACCAAGTGAGGAGGCATTTGTGGCTGAAGGTTCAAAGACCAAAAACGAAAAGAAGAATTTTCAGAAGAAAAGGAAAGCTCCAGACAACAAACCAAAAGACGACAAACGAACCAAAATTTTTAATGGCGAGTGTTAGGTTTGTGGAAAGGTTGGACATGCCGCTAGAGATTGCAGACACAAAAAGGAATGCAACAAAGATGCAAATATATTAGACAACATGGAAGTAGACGAGTCCAACTTCTCGGCAGTTGTATCTGAATGCAATTTGGTTCAGAATCCTAACCAATGGTGGGTAGACACAGGCGCCACTCGTCATGTCTGCTCTGACAAATCCATGTTTTCTACATACCGGAAATTCGACCATGAAGAAAAACTCTATATGGGTACTTCTGCAGTATCCATGATCGAAGGCAGTGGCACAGTAATCCTCAAGTTTACTTCTGAAAAAACTTTCAAGTTGAACAACGTGCTTCACGTTCCAGACATACGCAATAATCTTATATCTGGTGTAGTGCTATCCGAGAAAGGATTCAAAATGGTGTTCATGTCAGACAAGATCGTTCTGTCCAAAGCTGGAATATATATCTGAAGGGGATATTTATGTGATGGCCTATTTAAGACAAATGTAGCCGTTAGCGGCAATAAAACTGTGTATTCTGATTGTGCTACTAATAAAATTGAAGTTTCTTACTTGCTTGAGCATGAAATTTTACTATGGCATGATAGGTTGGGACACATAAATTTTCGAAAAATGAAAACATTATCAAACGTGGGATTAATTCCAAAATTCCAAGTAGATAAGAACTACAAATGTGAGATAGCATAGAAGCAAAAATGGTTAAAAAACCATTTCAATCTGTTGATAGTAGCACTGAACCACTATGTTTGGTTCATATAGATTTATGTGATTTTAAATCATTACCTACAAGAGGTGAAAAAAGTACTTTATCACTTTTATTGATGACTGTACACACTATTGCTATGTATATCTTTTAAATAGTAAGGATGAAACAATTACATCGTTTATGAAGTACAAAGTTGAGGTAGAAAATCAGTTAAATAAAAAGATTAAGATATTGAGATATGATCGAGGTGGAGAATATGAATCACCATTTGAACAGTTCTGTGCCGAAAATGGTATAATTCATCAAACAACAACTCCATATTCACCACAATAAAATGGTGTAGCCAAGAGGAAGTACGGAACGTTAAAAGACATGATTAATGCCATGCTTTTAACCTCCGGTCTACCGACGAACTTGCGGGGGAAAGCCTTAAATATGTCTAATCACATATTAAACAAAGTCCCTCACAATAAAACAGGAGCAATTCCTTATGAGATTTGAAAAGGACACAAAACAAGTTTCAAATACCTCAAAGTGTGGGGGTGCTTGGGAAAAGTTCCAGTTCCGCCTCCTAAGAAAGTGAAACTTGGACCAAAAACAGTAGACTGTTACTATTTAGGGCAGCCTAAAATAGTAGTGCCTATAGATTTTAGGTATTTAAGTCTGATATATCTGATATTCATGTAAATACAATCATGGAACCTAGAGATGCCTCATTCTTTAAAGACGCGTTTCCGCACAAAAGGAATGAAGGGAATAATGTCCCTAAAAGGACAAGAGAAGAATCAAGCAATTCACATAAAGATGAAACTCATCATGAAATTGAGGAAGTTGAACCAAGAAGAAGCGTAAGGGCTTGGACTTTCAAGACATTTGGTTCGGACTTTTTCACATATTTGTTAGAATACGAACCTCAAACGTACAAGAAAGCAATGTCATCCTCTGAATTTTTATGTTGGAAAGAAGCAATCCAAAGTGAGATTGATTCAATTCTAAGTAATAAACTTGGAAAATTATTGATATTCCATCTGGAATAAAACCTATTGGCTGTAAATAGATTTTCAAGAAGAAAATGAAAGCAGATGGCTCTATCGAAAAGTATAAAGCCAGATTAGTAGCCGAAGGATATCGTCAAAAGGAAGGAGTAGACTTCTTCGATACATACGAATAACCTATATAAGAATGCTAATAGCAATTGCATCGATCTATAATTTAGAAATTCATCAAATGGATGTAAAGAAAACATTCTTAAATGGAAATCTCGATGAGGAGATCTACATGGAGCAACCTAAAGGTTTTGTTTCCAAAGAAAATGAAAACAAAGTCTGTAGATTAGTAAAATCATTATACGGACTAAAACAAGCTCCAAAACAATGGCATGAAAATTTGATTATGTCATGATGAGAAATGGTTTTCGTATAAATGAATGTGATAAGTGTGTTTATTATAAACAAATTGGACAATCATATGTGATGATTTGTTTATATGTAGACGATATGTTAATATTTGGTCCAAATACTCAGGTAATAGAGACCATAAAGAAGATGTTAATTAGCAATTTCGATATGAAAGACTTAGGAGTTGCAGACGTTATTTTGGAAATCAAAATAATAAGAACACCTAATGGAATTGTATTATCTCAGTCACACTATGTAGACAAAGTGATTGAAAAATTTCAAAATTTGGAATTAAAGGAGTAAGAACACCTTTTAATCCATCAGAAGTACTGCATAAAAACACTAATGAGAGTGTAATGCAACTGGAATACTCTCGTGTAATAAGATGTCTCATGTATCTCATGAATTGCATAAGACCAGACATAGCTTATGCAGTAACTAGACTGAGCAGATATACAAGCAATCCAGGAAAGGAACACTAGAAAGCACTAACGAGAGTGCTTGGATATTTAAAAAATACCACAAATTATTCGTTACATTATGAAAAATATCCTATGGTCTTAGAAGGATATAGTGATGCAAACTGGATTGCTGATTCAGAGAAATCAAAATCAACAAGTGGTTATGTATTTACCTTAGCAGGGGCAGCAATGTCATGGAAATCAACTAAATAAACATGCATAGCTCGGTCCACTATGGAATCAGAGTTCATCGCTTTAGATAAAGCAGGCGAAGAAGCAGAATGGCTTCGTCACTTTTTATAAGATATTCCGTTCTTTCCTAAACCTGTGTCGGCCATATGCATACACTGTGATAACCAAGCTGCGCTAAGTAGAGCACACAACTTTGTGTATAATGGAAAGTCACGACATATTCGTCGATGCCATAACACAGTTAGACAGTTGCTCTCAGATGGAACTATTTCCATAGATTATGTGAGAACAAATGATAACCTAGCGGATCCATTTACTAAAGGTTTATCAAGAGAGAAAATTGACTGCACATCGAGGAGAATGGGTTTAAAAGCCTAAACCACTAAGAGTTATCTTATACGGAAATCTATCCTAGCGACTGGAGATTCCACGGGCTAGGATCAATAGGCAAACTAGTTCTGAGTAACTCAAAACGTAATGCATTTGCTTGGACGTAGTCCAACTCCATTCCTATGGTGCATAATATAAATGCATGCCTATAGAAGTATTTAAAGGTTAAAATTATGTTTTTTAATGATGATCATATCTTGGAAATAACAAATGGGGTATATGTAGGATACTATTAATGATTGCGATCACCTATGTTAGTGTGAGGTGAGTCGGCTCTACGAAAATATTAAAGGCTTATATTTTCTATAAACACTCGCAGAACCAAAAAAAATTTCAGGACCAAAATGAACACAACCAAGGATTGGATGAGAAGGGAGTCAATGCTTCATAAACCTTATTGTCTGGATATACAATAAAGGACGACGATTCAAGATGAAATAATTCACCGATTAGCCAAGTAGATCCGATTTTTAACTAGGGAAAGTTCAAAGTGAAATATCTACTTACCCACGATAAAGCAATATTCCATATGTACTCTATGATATTTCTCTTTGTGTGGGGGATATGTACATTATCATTCATGTGGGGTATTGTTGGAATTTTTGATACTAAAATGAATGAAAAGAACATAGTCCCACATTGCCAAAATTGCAAAGCTATTCTAGTATATTAATAGTTTTGCAATGAAGGGGTTGGGGCCTTGGGGCACTCAAATGTTTGCTTCGTTGTGAGGAGGGAGATCATGCATCATGTAACAATCCTGTATTTTGTGATTATTTTAATTGTATATTTTAATTATTTTAATTGAAATTTCTGATTTTAAAACTTTATTTATTTATTAAAATAAATAAATTTTGTTATTTTAAATATAAATTTTGATTTTTATGTAAATTATAATTCCAAACATGAATAAATTGAATATTTTCCTAAAATGTGAATTTTGATCAATATGGTCAAACTTTGACTTTTAAATTTAAAATTTAAAGATTTTAATTTTTTAATTTATCTTTTATTATGCAAATAAATTATATTTCAAGTATACTGCTTTTCGTTTCGTTGAAATCCGATTAATATTGTAAAAGATATGCTTTTTAGACTATTGTATGTAAATTGTTTTATTTAACAAAATTGTTTATTTTACTTTATATAAATAATATTTTTGTTTTTCATATCATGTTCTAATTTTCTTAACATGACATGTTATGCGTATATTTTATTTTAAGAACATTTTATGAGTGTAATTATAATTTTCAAGTTTATTGTATATTGTATACAATTTTTAATTCTAGTTTCAATTTAATAACTATTTTCTTATTTATTTTCTATTTTTCCTTAAATTATTTATTTATTTTCTTTTTCACTTTACTTTGTTTTCATTTTTATTTTTATTTACTAATTTTATTTAGTTTATTGATTAAAAGAAATTGGAAATTGAAGAGACAAAAACCTTTTCATTTTTGTGACTTTTCATGTACTTGTCCTTTCATTTGCTATTGCCTTTTCATTCTAGCTTTTGGCCGTACATTATCTTCTGGTTAGCCGTGTGTTTCCTCTTCATTTTTACGTGAGAAACTTTTTCACATCTCAAAATCACGGCCATATGCTATTTTCTGAAATTTTTTGGGTAAGATTCATGGCATCTTTTTCACTTTTTCTCCTCTCTTTCATTGTATTTTTGCCTTCCTCTTCTTCTAGCTTGCTCGGCCTAACCTCTACCACCATCACCATCGACCACCACCTCATCACCCACAGCAGAACCATCTCCTCCTCCTCTAACCAATTCAGGCCATGACCATCCCTTGAGCCATCACCACAAAAACAATGCAAGTTCCACTCCAAACATTGCCTAGCTGAGCCTACACTTCAACATCCCTTCATATATGCACTTCGGCCAACCCCGTAGCCACCACCACCTGATGTACATCACCTCTGACCATCAGCCACTCCACTGACCTGACCTGTACAAGCATGGCCAAGCCCCATATGTGACCAAGCGAGCCAAAATGATGACCAAATCCACTCTATTTTGCCTTGACCCTTTGTATTCCTATGTTGCAACTTCTACTCTTCACTTACTCCATGTTGCCGTGCATTTTTGATGCCATACCCGAGCCAAAGCATGATCATGGCCGTGCATATGCTCCACTTAGGCCAAGCATTTGAGTGGTAAAAGCAAGGTCAATTTATCTTGTTCTTATTGCTTTTTATTTCCATTTGTTTTTATATTGTTTGTGTTGAATATTCATGTGTATGTTGTCATGTTTGGTATGTTGCTTACAAGATCAAATATCTTGGCTCTCTCCACTCACTTGAATCCATAGTTGTGCTATGTCATGCCGTATCGTGCTTTCTCGAATTTATTCTGTGTGTTTGATTTACTATCTCCAGCTTAAAAAGGTGGGTATTCACTCATGACATTTATACTTTATATAACTGTGAATTGATAGCAAGTGAATGTGTAGAAATAATATATTATGTTATACCTGCCTGTGATATGAATTTTATGATGTTAACCTTGTTTATAAACCTGTCATATCATCTGTTACTGCCATATGTTGCTATTCTGTTTATTTTATTCTGCTTCTCGCACTGCAAGTTCGCTGTAGAATGGAATCACTATGGGTTGAAATGATACATACCCGAACGGACATTAGAATAGAGAAAAATCGTTATGGGCTGAAATGATAGGCCTGAGCGATTTTTATTTATTTTAATTGACTTGGGATTGCGGGTTTGAAATGATAGAACCCAGATTTTTCTTTGTAAATTACGGATTGAAATGATATATTATTCGTATCACTTGACCTAGGTTAGAATATTCTATACAGACCCGTGGTTATTTTGTATATATTTTCCTGAAAAATTTTAAAGTATTTTTAAAGTGTAAATTTATGATATTTTGATTTAAATTGAATTTAAAATGATTTTTATAGAGTGTTAGTGACTTTTCTATAAGTTAAATATGTTAAACAAATGAATAGTTAAGTTAAAATTTGAAATATAAATTTATTTTGGAATTTGTGATTTGTTTAAAAATGGAGTTTAAGTTAAGTAAATAAAATATGACAATTTGATTTAACTTTGAATTTAAAAATGACTTAATAAAGTGTTATTGATTTTTCTATGAATTAAATGGTCAAATAAACAAATGTTTAAAACTGTAATTTGAATATAACTTAAATATTTAAATTTGGGAATTTGGTTTAGAAATAAAAGTTAAGTTAAGAAAATAAAAATGGAAATTTAGTTTATACTTTGAAATGGTAATTTAAAACTTAAGTGTTAAGTTAGTTCTTAAATTTCAAAGAAATAGAAATTTGTACATTTGAATTAATAAGTGAACTATCAATAATTAGACTTTTATGTATGAAATTTTCTTTATAAAAATCATAAGTTAAAGGGCATTTAAATGAATATTTTTTGTGTGAAAAAAATATGGTTTTTATAAGTTTAAAGGGTTAAAATCAAAGTTTAATTATTTCTGAAATTTCATTTAAAAGATGGAAATTGAATTAACAGCATTCAGAAATGCTATCGTTTCTGAAGTTAACTTAAAATCTATTGTAAAGTATATTACAGGACCTTGTAAGTGCTGTAGTTGATGCAAATGAACTAAAAGGCTAAAAATTAACTAAGGCTATTATAGCACTTGGTAAGTGCTATAGTTGCAGAACTAAATTAGAATCTGAAATTAATAAAAGGGCTACAGTGGCACTTGTTAAGTGCTGCAGTTGGCTGAAATGAGATTTTTGAATATAACTGAACTATACAGCAGTTGTTAAATGTTGTCTTTGTTGAAATGAATTGTTTTCAAACATAACTTACCGTTGCATTTTCTAAGTGCTGTGGAAAGCTGAAATTAACCGTTTTAATATATTTAAGTATAAATGAATTTAGGAAAGAGTACATTTTTGGGAATTGAATATTTGATTTATAAGTATAATAACTTCACTTTTAAATGGTTTAAAGTTAAGTATTTTGATTTGGAATTTAACCAATTTTGAAATGTGATTTGGAAAAGAATTTAAATATAAAATGAATGATTTTAAAAGGATATGATATTTGAATTTTGAAATTGATTGTTGGAAAACTGAATTGACTTGAAACTGATGGTTTGAATTGAATTAAATTGGAAATTTGAAATTTTGTTTTAATTGAATAAATTTGTAAAATGTAAAGAATTAAAGGATGATTTCAAATGTATGATTTTGAAATGTTATGATTTTCAAAGTGTAATGATTTCAAGTATTTTGGTTCCGAAAAAGTTATAACTTTGAAAGTGTTATGATTTTTGAAAGGTGAATATATGTTTGAAATGGAAATGATAAACTATATGATTTGAATATAGTTTTGAAATAAAAATGTTTTTGATTTTGAAATATGAACTATTTTTTAAATGTATAACCACTGGTTATAATAATGATTGGTTGTTAAGGAGACTGGGATCGAATATGGACATACTCTCTATCGATACCGAAAACCACTTTAACAACTGTGTACGCGGTGGAGATTCCAGAACGAAGTAGGATGGTGGCGAAAATCCTATTGAGGTATGAACGTGAACCCTACTCCTGTTAGTTGGCTTAAGGTGGCTAAAACAGGAGCGATCTCAGGCCAAAAGGGATAGCTCCTCTGGTCGGATGCACTTCTTCGATACTATACTTTTACTTGTGGTTGAGTTTGATGGCCATTCTCCGATTTTGATTGGGAGTGTGTTCCGAGGTGGGCATAGTGGCTGCTACATACCGCCATCCCGTGTGCGTAATTAGTATATCTACCATGGCATTGCCTTGTGTGCCGTATCACCTACCATAGCGAGCCTTACTACGAGTTTCTATTTGTGTCGTACCTACGGAGTATCTTCTCATAGTCTCCCGATCAGGAGAGATGCAGGTACTGTATAGACTATTGGCACTATTATGCGTTAAGGGCTATATGGGGAACCCCTTAACGCTATTTTAAAGTAAGTTTATTTTACTATTAGACATTATTATAATAGCGCAATATTACTACATAATAAATAGTTTAACGGATCCTTAGAGGATGGGCGGTCCCAAGCATCCTTTAAGTTACTTGTACTTTATTACAGTTCACTTGAGTTGGTTTACATTGTATAAGTTTATATGTCCTGACTCGAGTGTTTTGTGTTTTGCTTTACATTCGGGTCAGCCTGAGTATTCACAGCTTTGGATTTCTCTTTCTGGAGCTAGGAATCGCTGGAGATTCTGCTTATATAATTATCTATCTATTTCAGTTTTAGTTGTTCTATTTCTGCTCTTGTATTAGTGAACATCTTTGTATTTGGGATTTCCATTTGTTTTTGTTTTCAGACTGATATTATGTATTTATTTTGAGACTTTATTATAGTAGCTTCATGAACTACTATGGTATTTTAATTTCCGCTGTGAGTTATTCTGATATTTCTATGTCTGTGATTCTATGATGATTTTATTTGCTCCAAATTTTATTACAATCGGTTATTTTGAATTATTCAAGTTCGACATGTGTGGATTATTGTCGATTTGAATGGTCAAAATAGGGGTTGTTACAGCTGGTATCAGAGCTTTGGTTTTACGCAAACCATAGCCTGCGGAGCAAAAACTCATTAGAGATGGGGTAGAAATACCCCAGAACGAGTGAAATCAATCTCAGAATCATTTTCTTTGTGAGAGAACGTATTTTCAAAGTATAAACTGTTTTTAAAATGATTTTTCAAAGGATTTTTCAAAGATTATTTTGATATAAAATTTTCTTGTTTTAAAGGAAATTTTTTCTAAACTTCCTTCCTTTCGTATCCGCCTTGCTAGTTTTTTCTTTCATTAGGATATTCATCCAAGTGAATTTATCTATCTTCAGCCTAGTCATTTCAGTAAGGCATACCCTTCTGCTGGGTAGGGCAATCCTTTTGATCCTTCCAGTATATCTGCTATCACCTCTGCATCTTCTCTAGTTCCTATTTCTAGTGCCGACCAAAGTACTCTTTTGGGCACCTTTTCTTTATTTCTGTATCCTGTTCGTGTTTTATTTGATACTGGAGCTTCCCATAGTTTTACTTCTGTTGATTTGTGTGATAAGTTTGAGCATCTCCTTTCTCCTGAATATGTTTCTGTTTCTTTATGTGTTTCAAATCCAATTGGAGGTCTCGCAAACCTTAATCTGATTTGTAAACATGTGAAACTTCTCTATTCTGATCATCGCTTTAGTGGTGATTTCTATATTATGGGCTTCGATGCTTTTGATTCGTTACTTGGAACAGATTGGCTTGGCAAGCATGATGCCCATATCTCTTGTAAAGTCCGGTCTGTTTATCTTGTTGATGACCAAGAAAATTCCTTGATTATTTAGTGCCGCATGTCTCTGGATTTTGTTGGCAATTTTATTTATTCTCTAGATTCTTCTTTTAGTGATCTTCATTTGACCCGTGTGGTCAGATTCTTTCTCGATGTACTTGGTGAAGTCACTGCTTTACCTCCTAAGTGGGAAATTGAATTCTGTATTGATCTTATTCCTGGAGCTCGACCTGTTGTTCTTCCTCCTAGAAGAATGACACCCCACGAGAAGGTTGAGTTGGGAAAGCAAATAGAGGACCTGTTCTCCAAAGGTCTGATCAGATCTAACCATTCAGAATAGAGAGCAGCGGTGGTTTTCATCACTAAGTCCGATGGATCTTTGAGGACGTGTGTTGATTATAGGGAGTTGAACAAACTCGCTATGAAAAATAGATATCCAATGCCTCGTATCACTGCTTTGTTTGATCAGCTTTATGGTGCCACTATTTTCAATCAGCTTGATCTTGCCATAGGTTTCCACCGGCTTGGTGTTGCCGAGGAAAGTATTCCCAAGACTGCTTTCCATACTGAGAATGGGTTTTATGAATGGTTAGTCATGACTTTTGTTTGACTAATGCTTCTGCTTTCTTTGTTGATTCGATGAACCATGTTTTTCATGCTGTGCTTAATAAATTTGTTCTAGTCTTTGTTGATGATATCCTTGTCTTTTCTAAGACCAAGGAAGAGCATGAGTCGCACTTGAAATCTGTTCTGGAAATTCTTAGAAATCATCAATTGAAGGCTATATTTTCTAAATGCCATTTCTGGAAGGATGAAGTCCGATTCCTTGGACATATTGTTTCTAGTAATGGAGTTTATATTGATCCAGTCATGATCGCTTAACCAATGTAGTCTTTCTTTCTTTCTCTTTTTTCTTTGTCATTTTATTATTCTATCTTTTCTGTTATTCTTATTTCTCCCTATTCTGTTACAGGATTGGGAAACTCCTAAGACTCCTTTTGAGATTTGTAGTCTTTTGTGCCTTGTCGGTTATTACCGGAGATGCATTGAGAATTTTGCTCAGATTGCTGCAACTCTCACTACTTTGGCTCGTAAGAATACTGAGTGTATCTGGGTTATTGTGGATAGACTGACCTAGTCTGCTCATTTCATTTCGGTCAAGTCTACACGTTCTACTTCTAGCTTGTCTGAGATCTACATGAGAGAGATTGTTCGTCTCCATGGTGTTCCTCTCAGTATTGTTGTGATCGTGATCCTATCTTTGCCAGTCAGTTTTGGAAATCTTTTCTGGAATCTTAGGATACTCATCTGAATCTGAGTATTGCTTACCATCCATAGACCAATGGTCAAATGGAAAGAGTGAATCAGATTTCTCGAGGATCTTCTTCATGTTTGTGATCAACTCCACCTTGTAAAACTTACCTATAACAATAGTTATCAGGTATAATTTCAATCTTCTTATCATCTTGTCTTAATCTTATTTCATTCTATCTTTTTCTGTGTTTTCCCGTACCTTATTCCTTTTCGGGGACGAATAGTTTTGAGTGGGGGAGAGTGTAACAACCCTGTATTTTGTGATTATTTTAATTATTTTAATTGAAATTTCTGATTTTAAAACTTTATTTTATTTATTAAAATGAATACATTTTGTTATTTTAAATATAAATTTTGATTTTTATGTGAATTATAATTCCAAACATGAATAAATTGAATATTTTCCTAAAATGTGAAATTTGGTCAATATGGTCAAACTTTGACTTTTAAATTTAAAATTTAAAGATTTGAATTTTTAAATTTTATCTTTTATTATAAAAATAAATTAAATTTCAAGTATACTGCATTTTGTTTCGTTGAAATCCGATTAATATAGTAAAAGTTAAGCTTTTTAGACTATTTTATGTAAATTTAACAAAATTGTTTATTTTAATTTATATAAATAATATTTTTTTTTCGTATCATGTTCTAATTTGTGTAACATGACATGTTATGCATATATTTTATTTTAAAAACTTTATAAGTGTAATTATAATTTTCAAGTGTTTATTGTATATTGTTTACAATTTTTAATTCTAGTTTCAATTTAATAACTATTTTCTTATTTATTTTCTATTTTTCCTTAAATTATTGATTTATATTACTTTTCAATATTTTGTTTTCATTTTATTTTTATTTACTGATTTTATTTAGTTCATTTTTGTAACAACCCGTAAATTTCGTTAATTAAATTTTTCATTTTAATAGGATATTGGAATTAAATTTAGGAAGAAATGAAAAAAAATTATAATTAATAATGAAGCAAATGTTGAAAACGAAATGAGACCATGAAATTTAAGATAAGTATGAGCAGTTGAAATGAAATGACGAATAATTGAAGTAACGTAAATTGTTATACTAGGCTAAGATTTGAATATAAGAATACAAAGGTAAATAGTAAATTAATTTAATGAATTAATATATGTTATTTATTCAGGGTATTGAATAAATTTGGTAATCCTATTGCAAATTAATGGTAATAATGTTGATATAAGATAATAAATTAAATTTCAATGCAATACCCATTGGATGGAATGAAATGGGATTTTTGTAAATGTATACTAGGTTTTACATCAAATGGAAGTTATTTGTAATAAGTGGATGTAAATATTGAATCAATTTATGAAATAAAATAAATTGAATATAAAATAAACCTAAGTGTAAATTTAAGGGTATGATAATAAGTATTATAAGTTACCTAATTAAGTGGTCAATGAATTTATTGAAAATAAAGTTCATTTAAAAGTTAAGTAATTATAATATTGATATTGACAATAAACGTTACTTTAATGATTTTTAATATAGTAACGGAAGTGTGAATATAAATTAATAGAAGCGCAAATTTATTTTAAGAAGTAACTGGTGGATTGGGAAATAAGTTAAAATTATGTTAATTGGGTAATTAATACGTAAAGTATGTAAAGTAATTAATAGAATGTAAATTTAATGTTGTAAATTTAATAGAATGTAAAGTATTTAAAAAACCGTAATTTATGTGTTCAAATTGATAAGAAGTACACATTTAAAAATATAATATTCATTAAAATTAAAATGTAAATAGGCATATATTAATGTAATGAAAAATTTAGCATTGGATATGGAATTATAAATTTAGTTCGATAGGAAACGAACTTATAAACGCAATTAATATAGGTTGCTTGTTTAATTAATGTATCAAACACAATTTTGGTAATCGATTACAATAAATCTTAATTTAACATTTGGTTAATGTAAATTAAAGTAACAATTGATGTAATAAAGAATGGAGCCCAGATTAATTAATAATTGGATTTAAAAATCTAGATTTATGGGTGGAATTGACAAATTTCAATAGGATTGAATTTTGCAGTTATGACACAGTTAGTGGAAATAAAATAGTAAATACGAATAAAGGTGAAACGAAAAGTATCAGGGTAATGTAACGTAACCAAAAGTTAAATATGCTTATAGGATAATGATGTTGTTTGAATAATAAGAATGGTAATCAAGATTTGTTTATTTATTTGAATAAATTAGGGTAATTGGGTTTATTGCAATTAATTGAAATTAAATTCGGTAATTTAAAAGTAAGTTAAATTTTGAGAATATTAATGTAATAGCTTTGAACCCAATGTTAATTTCATCCATTTAACCAAAATAGATTGAATAATAAGAATGAATGTGAATTCAATGGAATTATTGAAAATATAATTTATAATTGATGAATATAATGAAATTTGAATTTACGCTGAACTTAGGATTGAATCAACATTTAATTTGACATCTAAATTTGTTTAAAATCATTTTAAATGATTAAGAAATTTAAATAATAAGAATTGTCAAATTTTAGAATTTAAATTTGAAATTTGATTTAATTCATTCATTTATTAACTTAATTAATAGAAAAATAGCCATTTTGGCCACTGACTCGGATTTCGACGAAACCAGTTTCATCGGATCCATATTGGTGAATTATTGTAGGGTTTCAAGTTTCGTAACGATCGGAATTGTCATTTTGATCGTACGAACGCGAAATGCCTTGAAATCGATTTAATTGAAATCAATTGAAATCAATTTGAAAAATATTGATTTGAGCATAACTTCTACATACGATGCAATTTGAAACTAAAACCTTTTTCATTGCGTTTAAAATATTTTAAAACACCTATTTTGATATATGGGTTTACCGAATTTCGTTTCGAGGTCAGAACGGGCTTTTTGGGCCATTTTGGCGTTAGCGCGTACATCCATCTTACCCGATCCATCCTATTTTCACTTTCTCTATAAATATCTTGCTATAAACCTAGCATATGCCCATTCTCATTTGTCTGCGTGTAAAATTTCATCATCCTCCTTTTCCTCAGTGGATGCAAACCCTAGATCCAAAATACAGTTCCAAACCAAATCCAAAGCATAAAATTCAAAGTCCTCAGAAAAATTTGCAAAAAATATATGTTGAAGATCTAGACTAGAGTAATTCACTGGTGGTGTTCGTTTTTCGATTCAGTTTGTCATTTGACCGGTAACAATCGAAGAAGTCTCGGCCGTTCATCATCACCGCGATCAAACTTGTCGGATCGACAAAACCTTTCTGGGTTTTGAAGAGGAAGCTGAGGAGAGTCGATCTATGTGGTTTGTGGGTCGAGTTGACGGTTAGATCGAGGTGAGTTTACGATTAGGGTTTGCAAATATAGGGGCGGCGGCCGTCTCTGGGGTCCACGTGGACATACCGCGTGGGTCTAGAAGGAAGTATCGCGTCGAGGGTGACCTGGAGGTGGCGTGCGGCGAGGCATCGGTGGCCGAAGTGGTCGGGGCGCATTGATCATAGTAGCGGCTGGGAGTTTCTTTCGTGCGTGCGTTTTGTCTGGGCGCAATTCTTGGGGGGGAGAAGAACAATAACGTGTCCTGTAGAGAGTAAGTTTTGCTGTTTATTTTAGTTTAATTTAAGTTTTAAAATTCAATGTTAAAATCTTAATAACTCTCACATATGAAATCCGTTTTACGCGCGGTTTTCTCCGCTTGGTTCGTACTGAAATTCCAAACACTTTGACGCTATTTTGGATGGATTTGGAGATTGTGCAAATTTTGGATTTAAATTGAATTTAAATTCATTTTAAATCCAAAAGGTGAGTGTTTTAACCTACTCACAACTTCTAAGATTTCTTATGTTTGTTAAATGGATTTATGATGTGTTTAGAAATTTATTTATAGCTGTTTGGCATATATTTCATCATTATCTCAGTTAATTTGCATTCATTTAATTTACTTGTTATTTAATTCATTATTGCATATAAACTGCCAATTAAATTCTAGTTAAATTTATTATTGCATATAAACTGATAGTTAAATTATTAGTTAATTTATTTTCATAAAAAATGCCAGTTAAATTAGCAGTTAATTTATTTTGCATAATGAACTGCCAGTAAATGCTGTTATTCATTACATGTTGTATATTGATGTATTGTTTGAATTTGACGATGATTGTGATAAATGGTTGATGGATGATATTGGATGAATGGATGCTTTATTGTATATTGTTATAAACTGCAAGTTATTATGCATTTTCATCTCATTCAGGATTGTGGTTTGAAATGATATACAACCGCATTTTTATTTTTGAATTGCGGATTGAAATGATACATATCCGTATCACTTGACCGTAGGATCGAAAATTTTATACAGGCACCGCGGTCTATATATATAAATATTTTAAATGATTTTCTATGGCTATGTAAAGAAACATATATACGGTTTTATGAGATTTGGATCTCGAATAATTGACAAAGTTATTTTATATATAGTAAAATTCTTGGTTTTAAACTATGTATAAAATTGTTTAAATATGAAGTAAGTTTAATAATAAAGTGGATTTTATTAAAATATATTATGCATAAGTATTTACTAAAATTATATTTTAATATAGAGTTTATATTAATTTTTATAAATCAAAGTTGAGGAGATAGTTTGAAATTGATTTGAGATTTCATTTAGTTAAATTCTTATTGAAATTTAGATTTAAAAAGATTATGGTGTTATAACTAAATTCGGATTTAAGATGATTTAAGTGAATATGTCTAGTCTAAATAAATTAAGAAATATTCAATTTTTGAATTTGGAAGTTTTTATTTAAAGGATACTGGATTTATTAAGCAAGTATTTGAAACTAAATAATAGTAAAAGGTATTTGACATACATACATATATATATATATATATATATGTGTGTGTGTGTGTGAATTTAAGATTTAGTTTGAAAGTGTGGAATATTTGAAACTTTGAAATATATGGAATTTAAATGGTTTATTTTGAAATTTAAATCTGTATTTGGAATTGATTTAAGAAATTAAAAAGCCAATTTAATTTATAAAGTAACTTATTATTAAACCATTTATGTATTGAAAATTATGTTTCGAAGCTACGGGTTCACAGTATATATATTTGAAAGTATTATGATTTTTGGAAAATATATATTTGAAATAAAAATGATATCCTATTGATTTGGGTTTTTGAATAGAAATGATATCGTATTTATATGTTTTGAAATGAATATTTATTCTGATTTTAAAGTATAAACTATTTTGGAAAGTACGCGGTGTTACAATAACGTTTGGTTGTTGAAGAGACCGGTATCGGAAGTTGTCATACTCTCTGCCAACTTCGAAAACCACTTTAACAACCATGTACGCGGTGGAGATTTCAGAATGATAGGATGGCGGCGGCGTTTCCTTTGAGGTAAATACGTGGACCCAACTCCCATGAGTTGGCATAAGGTGGCTAAAACTGGAGCGATTCTCGGGCCAATTGAGGTAGCACCTTTGATCGGACACATCCCTTCGATTTTATACTTTGACTTTTGGATTGGTTCGGTGGCCACTTTTGATTTTCTGTTTGGGGGTGTGGCTCGAGGTGGGCGGTAGCTGCGGCTACGCGTTACCACTAGCCCGGATGCGTAATTGGTATATCTACCCTGGCATTGCCTAGTTGTGCCGTTTCACCTACCCTATCGCACCTTGTATGAGTTTGGTTTTCTCCCGTAACCCGTGGAGTATTTAGGGTAGTCTCCCGATCTGGAGATGCGTTGATACTGTACTGGGACTATTACGTGTTAAGGGCTATATGGGTTACCCATTAATGCTAATAAAAAGGTAAGTTTATTTTACAATTAGACACTATTATAATAGCGAAATATACTACATAGTAAATTGTTTAACGGATACTTAAGAGATGTAAATCCCAAGCATCTCTTGAGTTACTGCACTCATATTTATTTCTGTTGATTTAACTTACATAAGATCTTTTAGTTCTGACTCGAGTGTTTTGTCTTTTCAATTTGCTCTGGTCAGTCCGAGCATTTCAGGATTTGAAGACTTTATTTCTGGAGGAAGAAGATGAAGATTTCATTATTATTATTATTATATTCTATATGGTTCCACTACACACCGTATTCCGCTGCATTGATATTTATTGGTATGCGAACTCTGATATTTATTGTATAAAGAAGAATCAAATGTTTTGTAATCAGTTTTTGAACTGTATATTGATTACTATATTTTATCCTTCCGCTGTGAGATTCTGTTTTGTTTTTCTTCTTCTCTGTTTTTCTTATTTACCCCATAACTATCCTCCCTTCTGTATGGTTTGAATCAGCACGTGTGTCGATTTGAAGCGTACGAAAAGGCAGGATGTTACATCTGGTATCAGAGCTTTGGTTTAGCAATAAACCTTAGCTTTGTGGGGTCCGACTCTTTACTAATAGGGTAGTAATACCCTATGGGAGTTGTTGAGTGTATATATATGAGAGAGTGTATTTGATAGTGTTATAAAAATGTTTTAATATTGTGTTAATCTGTTCCGTTTTGTATTTATAAATACTAGTTGATGCATGGGATGTTATGACATCAATAGGGATTTCTAAACACTTAATAGGACAGACCGACATAATATTTTTTTTAATATAGGCGAATGAAATAAATTTTGCCTATTATATTTTCTATATATAAAATAAATTTTAAATGATTTATACATACATACATATATATATATATATATATATATATTTGGTTGCAATACATTGGTGGTTAGGTAGTGAAATATATAAATAATAGTTGAAATAAAGTTGAAAACAAATTAAATGAAAATTGGAAATTTAGAACTTAAGTTCCGGGGTTTTGAAACTTTCTTTCGAATAATTTTGGAATATAGTAATAGTATTATTAAAAGAAAATATAAGTATTTCAATATAATTTGAAAGAAATGTTTTTTTAAAAGAAATTTTGGAAAGAAATAAGTTGTACTCCCCTATTTGTCGCTGGAAAATAATTTCGATGATGAGTGCACGCATCATCGACTTCCATTTTCGAGTTTTGAAGTGAGAAGGCCACTGTAGCTGTTCGACTACAGAAATTTTTGATAAACAAATATAAATTTGAGTTGTTTTAAATATAAATGGATATATAAGTTGTAAGTATATATTTATCTATTATTTTAAAATGATTTGAAATTAACCCGGTATTTAAATTCTTAAGTTTCCATTAATTAATAGTTTCAGTTATTGTAGTGAATTTGAACGTAAGTAATTAATAATTGAAACCTCTAAGGGAAATAAGAGAATTTAATGCTAAGTTATAAATAAAAAGAAATTAAAGGATAGTTTATAAATGAAATAACAAGAAAGTAGAAATTGTAATCTTATAAAACGAAACATATAATTATTGAACATTAGATTAATTAAAGGAAATGAGGAAACTTGTATAACTTTCAATTACATTCTTAAAGGCATATATATAACTTACCAAAAGAGATAAAAGTTGAAAATGTTAATAAGAAAATGTAATAGATATTATACAAGTAATTAACTTGAGGTAATGAAGGTACTCAATGGAATTCTTTAATAAATGAAGGTAATTAATGAAATTCTTTATTTATAAGAATTGATGTTATAGAGTTATAAATTTAAGTGGTAATTAAAATCTTACTATAATTAAATACAATAGAAATGTAAGCATTAAATAAATGAATGAAATTGAGAAATGCATAAATGTAATGCAATAAAAAGAAACTTAATTGACCCGAATATATGAAAATGAATAATTATAGGCAATAAATGAAAATGAATAGAATTAATAAGAATAAACTAATCGTTGTTGTTGTTTTAGTTTATGGTTGTTTGGGTAAGAATAAATAATCTATTTTGTTTCATCTAAGACTGTTGAGTAAATGATGCACTTGATAGTTTATTTTCCATTCTGTGCAATTTAAAGTTTGAACCCGAACAACTAATTGCTTTGTTGATATGAATGAATGATTGATTTGTATTGATTCTATGTGATAGTTGAAAATGTTTGTTGGTTGTATTGATTTGTTGTTTAAGGTTGAAACGACTTTAAATATTTCATTATATATACTTGTAAACCCTTTTAGATTATATAAGTGAAATGCAGGTTATGGAAGAAATTGCTACTGCTTTTGGTTCCATAAAATAAGCGTTAATAACCCGACAAATAGGTACATTTTCGAATTACGATTTTATAGCGCTATTCCTTATATTTTCCCGTGTTGGGATATTATATATGGGATATTATATATGGTATTTTGTATATTTGATATTATATTTTCGCTCGAGCCTCCCTGTACGAAGGAGACTGCCGAAAATTTCCGAAAATTTTGGACTTAGAATTTTTTTAGAATGTTTTCCAAATTTTATTATTAATTTGAGTATAAAAAGGTTTAATGGTTATAAATTTGTATATTTTATTTAAATTAATTAATTTTGTAAATTTAGTTATTTATAAAGTTAATATTTTGAATAAGATAGGTTGTTTCTTAATTATTCATTTCCCTTTCTTTTCCTTTTCGGGGACGAAAAGTTTTGAGTGGGGGAGAGTGTAACGACCCGTACATTTCGTTAATTAAATTTTTCCTTTAATAGGATATTGGAATTAAATTTAGGAAGAAATGAAAATAATTTATAATTAACAATGAAGGGAATGTTGAAAATGAAATGAAACCATGGAAATTTACGATAAGTATTAACAGTTGAAATGAAATCACGAATAATTAAAATAATGTAAATTGTTATACTAGGCTGAGGTTTGAATATAAGAATACAAAGGTAAATGTTAAATCAATTTAATGAATTAATATATGTTATTTATTTAGGGTATTGAATTAATTTGGTAATCCTATTGCAAATTAATGGTAATAATGTTGATATAAGCTAATAAATTAAATTTCAATGCAATACCCATTAATGGATGGAATAAAATAGGATTTTTTAAATGTATACTAGGTTTTATATCAAATGGAAGTTATTTGTAATAAGTGGATGTAAATATTGAATCAATTTATGAAATAAAATAAATTGAATATAACATAAACCTAAGTGTAAATTTAAGGGTATGATAACAAGTATTACAAATTACCTAATTAAGTGGTCAATGAATTTATTGAAAATAAAGTTCATTTAAAAGTTAAATAATTATAATATTGATATTGATAATAAACGTTACTTTAATGATTTTTAATATAGTAACAGAAGTGTGAATATAAATTAATAGAAGCGCAAATTTATTTTAAGAAGTAATTGGTGGATTGGAAAATAAGTTCAAATTATGTTAATTGGGTAATTAATACATAAAGTATGTAAAGTAATTAATAGAATGTAAATTTAATGTTGTAAATTTTATAGAATGTAAAGTATTTAAAACACCGTAATTTATGTGTTCAAATTGATAAGAAGTACACATTTAAAAATATAATATTCATTCAAATTAAAACGTAAATAGGCATATAAATGTAATGAAAAATTTAGCTTTGGATATGGAATTATAATTTTGGTTTGGTAGGAAACGAACTTATAAACGCAATTAATATAGGTTGCTTGTTTAATTAATGTATCAAAGAAAATTTTGGCAATCGATTACAATAAATCTTAATTTAACATTTGGTTAATGTAAATTAAAGTAACAATTGATGTAATAAAGAATGGAGCCCAGGTAAATTAATTATTGGATTTAAAAATCTAGATTTATGGGTGGAATTAAGAATTTCGATAGGATTGAATTTTGCAGTTATGACACATTTAGTGGAAATAAAATAGTTAATACGAATAAAGGTGAAACAGAAAGTATCAGGGTAATGTAATGTAACCAAATATTAAATATGCTTATAGGATAATGATGTTGTTTGAATAATAAGAACGGTAATCAAGATTTGTTTATTTATTTGAATAAATTAGGGTAATTGGGTTTATTGCAATTAATTGAAATTAAATGTTTAAATATTTCGTTAATTTAAAAGTAAGTTAAATTTTGAGAATATTAATGTAATAGCTTTAAACCCAATGTTAATTTCATCCATTTAACCAAAATAGATTGAATAATAAGAATGAATGTCAATTCAATGGAGTTATTGAAAATATAATTTATAATTGATGAATATAATGAAATTTGAATTTACGCTGAAACGTAGGATTGAATCAACATTTAATTTGACATCTAAATTTGTTTAAAATCATTTTAAATGATTAAGAAATTTAAATAATAAGAATTGTCAAATTTTAGAATTTAAATTTGAAATTTGATTTAATTCATTTATTTATTAATTAATTTAATTAATAGAAAAATAGCCATTTTGGCCACTGACTCGGATTTCGACGAAACCAGTTTTATCAGTTCCGTATCGATGAATTATTATAGGGTTTCAAGTTTCGTAACGATCGGACTTGTCATTTTATCGTACGAACGCGAAACGCCTTGAAATCGATTTAATTGAAATCGATTGAAATCAATTTCAAAAATATTGATTTGAGCATAACTTCTTCATACGATGCAATTTGAACCTGAAAACTTTTCCATTGCGTTTAAAATATTTTAAAACACCTATTTTGATATATGGGTTTATCCAATTTCGTTCCGGGGTCAGAGCGGGCTTTTTGAGCCACTTTGGCGTTAGCGCGTACATCTATCTTACCCGATCCATCCTATTTTCACTTTCTCTATAAATATCTTGATATTAACCCTAGCCTATGCCTATTCTCATTTTTCTGCGTGTAAAATTCCATCAGCTCCTCCTTTTCCTCAATGGATGCAAACCCTAGATCCAAAATACAGTTCCAAGCCAAATCCAAAGCATAAAATTCAAAGTCCTCGGAAAAATTTGAAAAAATATATGTTGAAGCTCTCGACTAGGTAATTCACTGGTGGTGTTTGTTTTTCGATTCAGCTTATCGTTTGACCAGTAAAAATCGAAGAAGTCTCGTTCGTTCATCATCGCTACGATCAAACTTGTCGGATCGGCAAACCCTTTCTGGGTTTAGGAGAGGAAGCCGAGGGGAGTCGATTTATGTGGTTTGTGGGTCAAGTTGATGGTTAGATCGAGGTGAGCTTTTGATTAGGGTTTGCATATATAGGGACGGCGGCCGTCTCTGGGGCCACGTGGACATACCGCATGGGTCTAGAAGGAAGTATCGCGTCGAGGGGACCTAGAGGTGGTGTGCGGCTAGGCATCGGTGACCGAAGTGGTCGGGGCGCGTTGATCATAGTAGCGGCTGGGAGTTTCTTTCGTGCGTGCGTTTTGTCTGGGCGCGATTCTTGGGGGGGAGAAGAACAATGACGTGTCCTGTAGAGAGTAAGTTTTGCTGTTTATTTTAATTTAATTTAAGTTTTAAAATTCAATGCTAAAATCTTAATAACTCTCACATACGAAATCAGTTTTACACGCGGTTTTCTCCGATAGGTTCGTATTGAAATTCCGGACACTTTGACGCTAGTTTAGACGGATTTGGAGATTGTGCAAATTTTGGGTTTAAATTGAATTTAAATTCATTTTAAATCCAAAAGGTGAGTGTTTTAACCCACTCACAACTTCTAAGATTTCTTATGTTTGTTAAATGGATTTATGATGTGTTTAGAAATTTATTTATAGCTGTTTGGCATACATTTCATCATTATCTCAGTTAACTTGCATTCATTTAATTTACTTGTTATTTAATTCATTGTTGCATATAAACCGCCAATTAAATTTTAGTTAAATTTATTATTGCATATAAACTGATAGTCAAATTATTAATTAATTTATTTTCATATAAAATGCCAGTTAAATTAGCAGTTAATTTATTTTGCATAATAAACTGCCAGTAAATGCCTATTATTCATTACCTGTTGTATGTTGATGTATTGTTTGAATTTGACGATGATTGTGATAAATGGTTGA
This sequence comes from Allium cepa, assembly GCA_030765085.1. Taxonomy (NCBI): domain Eukaryota; kingdom Viridiplantae; phylum Streptophyta; class Magnoliopsida; order Asparagales; family Amaryllidaceae; genus Allium; species Allium cepa. The sequence goes on from CM060938.1 coordinate 213,946,182, forward strand.
TGGATGATATTGGATGAATGGGTGTTGTATTGTATATTGTTATAAACTGCAAGTTATTATGCATTTTCATCTCATTCGGGATTGCGTTTTGAAATGATATACAACCGCATTTTTATTTTTAAATTGCGGGTTGAAATGATACATATCCGTATCATTTGACCATAGGATCGAAAATTTTATACAGGCACCGCGGTCTATATATATATAAATATTTTAAATGATTTTCTATGGTTATGTAAAGAAACATATATATGGTTTTATGAGATATGGATTTCGAATAATTGATAAAAGTTATTTTATATATAGTAAAATTCTTGGTTTTAAACTATGTATAAAATTGTTTAAAGTATGAAGTAAGTCTAATAATAAAGTGGATTTTATTAAAATATATTATGCATAAGTTTTTACTAAAATTATATTTTAATATAGCGTTTATATTAATTTTGTTAAATCAAAGTTGAGGAGATAGTTTGAAATTGATTTGAGATTTCATTTAGTTAAAATCTTATTGAAATTTAGATTTAAAATGAATATGGTGTTATAAATAAATTCGGATTTAAGATGATTTAAGTGAATATATCTACTCTAAATAAATTAAGGAATATTCAATTTTTGAATTTGGAAGTTTTTATTTAAAGGATACTGGATTTATTAAGCAAGTATTTCAAACTACATAATAGTAAAAGGTATTTGACATATATATATATATATATATATATATATATATATATATGTATATATATGAATTTTGGATTTAGTTTGAAAGTGTGGAATATTTGAAACTTTGAAATATATGGAATTTAAATGGTTTATTTTGAAATTTAAATCTGTATTTGGAATTGATTTAAGAAATTAAAAAGCTAATTTAATTTATAAAGTAACTTATTATTAAACCATTTATGTATTGAATATTATGTTTCGAAGCTACGAGTTTGCAGTATATATATTTGAAAGTATTATGATTTTTGGAAAATATATATTTGAAATAAAAATGATATCATATTGATTTGGGTTTTTAAATAGAAATGATATCGTATTTATATGTTTTGAAATGAATATTTATTCTGATTTTAAAGTATAAACTATTTTGAAAAGACCGCGGTGTTATAATAACGTTTGGTTGTTGAAGAGACCAGGATCAGAAGTTGTCATACTCTCTGCCAACTCCGAAAACCACTTTAACAAACATGTACGTGGTGGAGGTTCCAGAATGAAGTAGGATGGTGGTGGCGTTTCCTTTAAGGTAAATACGTGGACCCAACTCCCGTGAGTTGGCATAAGGTTGCTAAAACATAAGCGATTCTCGGGCCAATTGAGGTAGCACCTTTGATCGGACACATCCCTTTGATTTTATACTTTGACTTTTGGATTGATTCGGTAGCCACTTTTGATTTTATTTTTGGGGGTGTGGCTCGAGGTAGGCGGTAGTTGTGGCTACACGTTACCATCAGCCCGGATGCGTAATTGGTATATCTACCCTGGCATTGCCTAGTTGTGCCGTGTCACCTACCCTATCGCGCCTTGTATGAGTTTGGTTTTCTCCCGTAGCCCATGTAGTGTTTAGGGTAGTCTTCCGATCTAGGGATGCGCTGATACTGGATGGGCTACTGGGACTATTACGTGTTAAGGACTATATGTGTAACCCCTTAATGCTAAGAAAAAGGTAAGTTTATTTTACAATTAGACGCTATTATAATAGCGAAAAAATAGTTTAACGGATCCTTAAGAGATGTAAATCCCGAGCATCTCTAAAGTTACTGCACTCATATTTATTTCTGTTTATTTAACTTACATAAGATCTTTTAGTTCTGACTCGAGTGTTTTGTTTTTTCAATTCGCTCGGGTCAGTCCGAGCGTTTCAGGATTTGAAGACTTTATTTCTGGAGGAAGAAGATGAAGATTTCATTATTATTATTATATATTATATGGTTCCACTACACACCGTATTCCGCTGCATTGATATTTATTGGTATGCGAACTCTGATATTTATTGTATAAAGAAGAATCAATTGTTTTGTAATCAGTTTTTGAACTGTATATTGATTACTATATTTTATCCATCCGCTGTGAGATTCTGTTTTATTTTTTTTCTTCTCTATTTTTCTTATTTACCCCATAACAATCCGCCCTTCCGTATGGTTTGAATTGGCACATGTGTCGATTTGAAGCGTACGAAAAGGCGGATGTTACAATTTTGATTTAAAAGAAATTGGAAATTGAAGAGACAAAAACCTTTTCATTTTTATGACTTTTCATGTACTTGTCCTTTCATTTTCTATTTCCTTTTCATTCCTAGCTTTTGGCCGTAATTTTCTTCTGGTTAGCCATGTGTTTCCTCTTCATTTTCACGTGATAAACTTTCTCACATCTCAAACGCACGGCCTTATGCTATTTTTTGAAATTTTTTGGGTAAGATTCATGGCATCTTTTCCACTTTTTCTCCTCTCTTTCATTGTATTTTTGCCTTCCTCTTCTTCTAGCTTGCTCGGCCTCGCCTCTACCACCATCACCATTGACCACCACCTCATCACCCACAGCAGCACCATCTCCTCCTCCTCTGACCAATTCAGGCCATGACCATCTCTTGAGCCATCACCACAAAAACAATGCAAGTTCCACTCTAAACATTGTCTAGCCGAGCCTACACTTCAACATCCCTTCATATATGCACTTTGGCCACCCCCTTAGCCGCCACCACCTGATGTATGTCACCTCTAACCATCAGCCACTCCACTGATCTGACCTGTACAAGCATGACCGAGCCCCATATGTGACTAAGCCGAGGCAAAATGATGACCAAATCCACTCTATTTTGCCTTGACCCTTTGTATTCCTATGTTGCAACTTCTACCCTTAACTTACTCCATCTTGCCATGCGTTTTTGATGCCATACCCAAGCCAAAGCATGATCATGGACATGCATATGCTCCACTTAGACCAAGCATTTGAGTGGTAAAAGCAAGGTCAATTTATCTTGTTCTTATTGCTTTTTATTTCCATTTGTTTCTATATTGTTTGTGTTGAATATTCATGTGTATGTTGTCTTGTTTGGTTTGTTTCTTACAAGATCAATATCTTGGCTCTATCCACTCACTTGAATCCATAGTCGTGCTATATCGTGCCATATCGTTCTTTCTGGAATTTATTCTTTGTGTTTGATTTGCTATCTCCAACGTAAAAAAGTGAGTATTCACTCATGACATTTATACTTATATTACTGTGAATTGATAGCAAGTGAATGTGTAGAAATAATATATTATGTTATATCTGCATGTGATATGAATTACATGATGTTAACCTTGTTTATAAACCTGTCATATCATTTGTTACTGCCATATGTTGCTATTCTATTTATTTTATTCTGCTTCTCACATTGTAAGTTCCCTGTAGAATAGAATCACTATGGATTGAAATAATACATACCCGAACGGACTTTAGAATAGGGAAAAATCATTATGGGCTGAAATGATAGGCCTGAGCAATTTTTATTTATTTTAATTGACTTGGGATTGCGGGTTTGAAATGATAGAACCCGGAGTTTTCTTTGTAAATTACGAATTGAAATGATATATTATCGTATCACTTGACCTAGGTTAGAAAATTTTATGCAGACCCGTGGTTATTTTATATATATATTTTTGAAAATTTTAAAGTATTTTAAAGTGTAAATTTATGATATTTTTATTTAAATTGAATTTAAAATGATTTTTATAAAGTGTTAGAGATTTTTTACAAGTTAAATATGTTAAATTAATAAATAGTTATGTTGAAATTTGAAATATCAATTTATTTTGAAATTTGTGATTTGTTTAAAGATGGAGTTTAAGTTAAGTAAATAACATATGATAATTTGATTTAAATTTGTATTTAAAAATGACTTAATAAAGTGTTATTGATTTTTTTATGAATTAAATGGTTAAATAAATGAATGTTTAAAAGTGTAATTTGAATATAACTTAAATATTTAAATTTGAGAATTTGGTTTAAAAATAAAAGTTAAGAAAATAAAAATGGAAATTTAGTTTATATTTTGAAATGGTAATTTAAAACTTAAGTGTTAAGTTAGTTTTTAAAATTTGAAAGAAATAGAAATCTGTACATTTGAATTAATAAGTGAACTATTAATAAATTAATTTTTATGTATGAAATTTGCTTTATAAAAATCATAAGTTAAAGGGTATTTAAATGAATATTTTTTGAGTGAAAAAAATATGGTTTTTATAAGTTTAAAGGGTTAAAATCAAAGTTTAAAGTTTCTGAAATTTCATTTAAAAGTTGGAAATTGAATTAACAGCATTCAGAAATGCTATCGTTTCTGAAGTTAACTTAAAATCTGTTGTAAAGGATATTACAGCACTTTGTAAGTGCTGTAGTTGATGCAAATGAACTAAAAGGCTAATAATTAACTAAGGCTATTATAGCACTTGGTAAGTGTTGTAGTTGCAGAACTAAATTAGAACCTGAAATTAATAAAAGAGCTATAGTAGCACTTGTTAAGTGCTGCAGTTGGCTGAAATGAGATTTTTGAATATAACTGAACTATTACAGCAGTTTTTAAATGTTATCTTTGCTTAAATGAATTGTTATCGAACATAACTTACCACAACAATTTCTAAGTGCTGTGGAAAGCTGAAATTCACTGTTTTAATGTATTTAAGTGAATAAATGAATTCAGGAAAGAGTAAACTTTTGGGAATTGAATATTTGATTTATAAGTATAATAACTTCACTTTTAAATGGTTTAAAATTAAGTATTTTGATTTGAAATTTAACCATTTGTGAAATGTGATTTGGAATAGTATTTAAATATAAAATGAATGATTTTAAAAGGATATGATATTTGAATTTTGAAATGGTTTGTTGGAAAACTGAATTGACTTGAAACTGATGGTTTGAATTGAATTAGATTGGAAATTTGGGTTTAATTAATAAATTTGTAAAATGTAAAGAATTAAAGGATGATTTCAAATGTATGCTTTCAAAATGTTATGATTTTCAAAGTGTAATGATTTCAAGTATTTTGGTTTCGAAAAAGTTATAACTTTGAAAGTGTTATGATTTTTGAAAGGTGAATACATGTTTGAAATGGAAATGATAAACTATATGACTTGAATATAGTTTTGAAATAAAAATGGTTTTGGTTTTGAAATGCAAACTATTTTTGATATGTATAACTATCGGTTATAATAATAATTGGTTGTTAAAGAGACCGGGATCGAATGAGGACATACTCTCTATCGATACCGAAAACCACTTTAACAACCGTGTATGCGGTGGAGATTCCAGAATGAAGTAGGATGGTGGCGACGATCCTATTGAGGTATGAACGTAGACCCGACTCCCGTGAGTTGGCTTAAGGTGGCTAAAACAGGAGCGATCTCGGGCCAAAAGGGGTAGCTCCTCTAGTCGGACGCACTTCTTCGATACTATACTCTTACTTGTGGTTGATTTGATGGCCATCCTTCGATTTTGATTGGGAGTGTGTTCCGAGGTGGGCATAGTGCCTGCTACGTTACCGCCAGCCCGTACGTGTTATTGGTATGTCTACCCTGGCATTGCCTTGTGTGGCGTATCACCTACCATAACGAACCTTACTACGAGTTTCTATTTGTGTCGTACCTATGGAGCATCTTCTCATAGTTTCCCGATCAGGAGATATGCAGGTATTGTATAGACTATTGGCACTATTATGTGTTAAGGGCTATATGGATAACCCCTTAACGCTATTTTAAAGTAAGTTTATTTTACTGTTAGACATTATTATAATAGCGCAATATTACTACATAGTAAATAGTTTAACGGGTCCTTAGAGGATGGGCGGTTCTAAGCATCCTTTATGTTACTTGTACTTTATTACAGTTCACTTGAGTTGGTTTACATTGTATAAGTATGTATGTCTTGACTCAAGTGTTTTGTGTTTTGCTTTACGCTCAGGTCAGCCTGAGTATTCACATCTTTGGATTGCTCTTTCTAGAGCTAGGAATCGCTGGAGATTCTGCTTATCTAGTTATCTATCTATTTCAGTTTCAGATATTCTATTTCAGCTCTTTTATTAGTGAACATCTTTGTATTGGGGATTTCCATTTGTATTTGTTTTCAGACTAATATTATGTATTTATTTTGAGACTTTGTTATAGCAGTTTCATGAACTACTATGGTATTTTAAATTCCACTGCAAGTTGTTCTGATATTTCCATGTCTGTTATTATGTTATTGCTTTCATTTGCTCCAAATTTTATTACAATGCGGTATTTTGAGCAATTCAAGTCCGACATGTGTAGATGCGAATGGTTAAAAATATCAGGTTGTTACACATCATCGCCACACACGCACATGTGTCGCCGTCGTCCGTCCAACCGAAACGAATCGGGTAGGGCTTTGGCTCGGGTTCATGTTCGGGTTTGTGTATGGGTCTAAATGATCCTATTTTTACTGCAAAACTGGGCCGGGTTTTCTGACAGTTGCAGGCTATACGAACAGGTGCGAATCTGTTTAGAAGCAGACACGGATTGACAGAGGAGGTGCGACTTCTGAAGCGGGCATGGGTTTTTTGGCGAACAGATGCATACATTAGCACACGGAAGCGGGTGCAACCCGTTAGACGCGAGCAGGTGCGACTTATGGCAGCAGCGGGTGCGGACCCAGACCAAGTAGCGAATGGGTGTAGCCCATTAACGAACGGCAGCAACGAAAGGCAACGGGTGCAACCCGTCAGGCGAACGCGACTGTTGGAAGGGGTGCGGACGAAATTATAAATAAAAGAGAATACTGATCACTCATTCTATTAAAATTCTTATTTCTTCTTCTTCTTCTCTACTTCTCTATACAAAAAATCACAGAGTTGACATACCCGTTACGATCTCGTGTAGATTACGTCTGTTGTATCTTGGCAGACTTTAAATAAAGTTTAAGGAAATTGTTAAGCCAAGCCTCAGACGGAATTTCCTTCTTCAACCGGTTAGGTTTATTATTGATTTATATATATATATATCATTTTTCGTTTCTACGTTGTGCTATTTCTTTAAATAGTATAACATCTGATCTATTGCTATGGTTACTATTACTATAGTTGTTAGTTTGTTATTGTAATTATTTACAACATACTTATTATTAAGATAACTAATACAGATTCCAAAGTAGTGGAAATCTGAGTTATAAACTTGTAAGACAAATTTATTATTTATTAGTCTCTGCTTTGGTATACTAGACGTATAACATTGTATGCATAATTAAAAGTTCTAAACAACATATTTTCACATTTTGTAATGTTAATTAACTATGCTGCCATTATTTGATGCTTAAAACAAATAGATGTAACAATCTAAAGGAAGATAAATAGGAAATATAACTAATACCTAAGTAAGCAAACGGGGAACGTAATAATGTAATACATATTGCAACCCCACTTTTTTCTCTGTTAATCTATTCAAGCATCCAGCAAATCCATCAATATCTTTAATTATAGTTTCCAAACATATTGTAAGCATTTAAATATAAGAATAGTTTGGAAAAATTACCTTGCTTCATAGAATGCACATTCTGTTGAGCCTCCCTGGCTATGATGGACGATATTAACACTCCTTTGAAAGTATATCAATCTATTATTTTATATGGAATCCAAATATTTAAATGAGAATGAATCCATTAAAATTATATCAATTTCGTACCATTTATACTCTAATTATTATGAAAAAAACATTTTAAAAACAAATGTTATTACATATAAAAAACTTGAAAATGAATTAACAAACGATGGTACGGAATTTTTTAAATTTTACATTTGAATCAATAATTTTGTCTAGGGATATTGGTTTGAGTCATTTAATGTTTGAGGTTATCTTGATAATTAATTTCAATATTGTTTGATTATAAATTATTTCATTTTATATATTGAGCATTACGACATGCTCTTCGCATGTAACGATGGTACGCGTTTCGTACGTGAATTGTTTTTCAACAAATTGTTCATGTTTTAACGCATTCATGGGTATTTATTTGCAAAAATATTTAGTACTATTTTTATACGTTGAAATCATATGTAGTTGGTTTGAATTTTTATATCTAAATTGCAACATATTTTTAGTTAGTTTGAATTTTTAATTCTATTATTAATTAATAAAGAACAAAGTTGTAAAAGAAATTTATTACTAGATCCAATTTTTAAATTATAATAACATTTGATAATACTCGTAGACGTTTTGAATTTGTAAAGAATGCTTATTTATTAGATCCTATTTTTAAGTGATATGAGAATATTTATAAAGTGACGTTTGGAATTTGTAAAGGAGGTTTATTTGTTAATCATATTTTCAAGTATTATTAAGATTGGATTATATTAGGGCTGTCAATGGGTAGGGTCGGGTCAAGTCGGGTTCGCGTTGATTTTAAATGGGTCAGGTCAACCCGTTTATTAAACAGGTTAGAAATAGCTCAACCCGGACCTGACTCGATTATAAACGGATTGATCCGACCCGACCCGTGTAACCCGATTATAAACAGGTCGGTCGTAGGTGGATCGGGTCAAACCATATAAGGTATAAATGAGTAATAAACGGATCATAAATGGGTTATAAACGGGTCAAATTTGGGTTCACGGGTCGGTTTGGGTTATAATCGAGTCAGGTCAACCCATATAAGAATAAGCGGGTTATAAATGAGTCAAATTCGGGTTCACGGGTTAACCCAAAACCGACCCGTTTATAAACGGGTCAAAGTTGGGTTGACTCAAATGACCGATCACTGAATCGGGTCAGGTTAACCTGATAATTTCCGTGTGATATTCGAGACGTGTTGGAAATTGATAGCCTTAAATTATATATGTAGAGGGGAACTTTTTGTAATTCATGCTGACATTGGAAAAGAAAACCAAACGTATTTATTAAAGATTGTTGATACTTTGTCTAGTGTTTTGATCCATTATTTTTGAACATGGTTCATTAATGCGAAAAAATGTCGATCTTAGGTATCAAACTCGTGATCTTTAATCTCGTAGTCAGAGATACCAATAAACTAAGCCAACCCCGCTGGCTAATGTTTTGATTCGTTTAAACATGACTCCATATAAATTGCAAATAATCGCAATACCCTATAATTTCATGATAATTAATTTAAAAGAAATTAAATAATAAATGATAACGCTAAAAAATAGAATTTTTACAAACGTCGGAGTTTGACTATAAAATTTACATTATTGGGTTCATAGCGATTTTCTGATCAATTTCCAATTATAATTTTTTTTGATCTGAGTTCAAACGAAAAAGCTATTAACGTTTGAAGTTTTTAAATCATCAATAATTATATTGTAAATAATGTAATAAAGGTTCACTAACGTTTATGCGTTAATGGAAACTTAGACGTTAAGAAATGTTAACGTTAAATCAAATCTGAGAAAATAAATGCTAAAGGAAACAAATAACATAATCGTTTAAAACCAGGAATAAAATTAAAACTAAATCAAAAGATGATGTATTGAACATCAATAATAGGTGATTGGTCGACCCTAGGGTGATGCTGGTCGACCGGTAGCATACGACCTAGGGCCTAGGGCGGTCGACCCTTGGTTGAGCAAAATCAACAGTAAACTTATCGCTAAACGGTCCAAATTCAATATACTTCGATCGAATGGATGACATTTATATGAACCCCTATAAATATAGACCTAGATTTTCACTTCTAAACACAATTTTTGGAGCTACATCGGAGCTCTGCCATTTTATCTTCTCCTTCAGATTCTAAATTCTAAGAAATAGTTATAAATTATACGTATATACAATTGAAAAATCGTAGAAGATGACTGAGAAAGATAATAGGGTCAAATCAAACAGCCAAACGCAAGGTGAATTGTAAATCAGGATCTAAAGTATAAATCAAATTCAAAATCTCTTTTCTAATCTAGATCTCTTTTAAAATTATGTACGCTTGAGGTGTATAAATCCAAATAGGAAGAAAAGTGATTCAAACTGGAATAACATGGATTAGATCTGAAGATTTGGAAAGCTAAAACGACGAGTGTGAAATTATACGTTTTATATAATATTAGACTTATATCATTATAAACTATGCTTAAATGCCTAAAATGTAAATTGGAGTTGTGGGCTAAAATTTTATATGTGAAATAATATTATTAACCTTACTTACGTATTCTATTATTAATAACTTGTATTGTACAGTGCATATATGTAAATCTGGAGAATATTAGATATTACTAGTCCTTGAAATTTGTAGAATATGTGATAGTTCCAGATTTTTGATTTTAATACGACTTGTGCAAATAAAAAGACGTAAATTGAATTATCACAGTAAAACGTATGGATTTAAATAGTATTTTAATTTATTGAATTATATAGTATGTTCCAATGTGAATTTCTATACTTTATCAAGTTTCAGCTTTTTAAAAAAAGTGTAGTGGTTGAAATAATAAGAAATACATCTAAAAAGATAGAGATGTGTAAAATAGAAATATTTACCGTACTTTGTACTATTGATTTCAATGACCATGAAAAGAAGCGCAAATTCCCTTTTGGATAAGATATAAAATTTACAGTGTTAACTATTCCATTTGCGAGAAATTCAATTCCAATGCATTAAAATATAGATAATCCCTAAGGATAAACTAAAAGAGTTATAAATGTGATATAAACAGTACAAGAAATAATATGCACAATATATGTAAAATGAAAGTGAGATAAAAAACGAAATGGTAGACGGATCCTAATTTTATGATAAAAAGGGTATAGATGGTCCTCTAAAATAAGGTAGGGAATTAAAGGCTAAATAGGAATAAAAATAGAAAGTTAAATAGCGAGGTTAAGAAAATAAATGAAAAAAGATATTTAAAAGAAAGCGGTAAATAACCTTAAATTAAATAAGGTGTAAACGCATAGAAAAGTAAAGAAATTTGTCAATAGTGAATGGTAGAGGAACAGTAAATGAATAAGAATGAATGAAGATACATATATACATACATATACATATATATACACACACACACACACATACATATACACACACACAGACATATATACATACATATGTACGTACATAAATACGTACATACATACATAATTATATATACGTATATAAATACACACATACACACATACATACATACGTATATATATAAATACATACATGCATAAATATACATACACACACACACGTAGCCTCAAATATGTAAATAATTTAAATGGATAAGGATGACATAGTCATTAGGATGGATTAGAATGTGAGGTCAGTAGTATTATGCAATAGAAGTCTACCCACCGCAAGGGGTCACCAGCAGTTGTGTTATATTATACTGATGTGGGACATATCCAATTGTAGACACATGGAGTATGTACGCTTGCATATAGGTGAAGTAATACACTCAGTAGAGTCTGCTTCAATAAATTAAGGGGAGGGTATTGTTTTGATTGCATTAGACAATCTAATAAGGTGATGAGTGGCTCGATGCTATGTCAGTATGTATTGGTATAAAATTAGGAGTAGGAGTCATGCATAGATTGAGTGCGTCATCGGTCCTGCATGGTCAAACGGGAAAGACAAGGTTGCACCTAACTGACTACACCTTCTACTAGGGTACGTCACATTTGGTAATGCACCTCCATAGTTGTTTGCTAGATTGTTTATTGGGGGAAAAGCTAGTTAACTCATAAAAGAGTTCTTTCAAAAATGAATGGGGTAGTCAGTGAATCCGAGTCCTTTATTTTCATTGAAGCTAAGTTCACAATAAGAAGTAGACAAGTAATAAATCCCCAGGGCAAGATAGAATACAGCTAAGCTATTGTGATATCATTATTAGGCAATATAGGATGCACGATAAGGCTTAAACTACCATTGAGAGATGGACACAGATGTGGATGATGAGATACACTAACGAGTTGATATGTTGGGTTCCCCTCCCTAATATGTATTGTATGGGTAGTCATAATATGGGATGTAGTTTCATATGGACATGATGATGCATTAATGATGGATCCCAATGAGGTGCCGGATTTCAGATAGTAGCGAGGATAATATCTTGATCCAAAGGGGACCGTGGTACTTATACACACACATGTATGTAGTTATGGTCAACTTCAGATAGATAAAGCGTATCTTACACGCATGCGGAGTTGAGACGACTAAGTAAAATTAAAAGACATAACAAGTAATGCAAGACGATAGACACAAACAAGTGTTATGTGTAAAATGTATAGTTCACCAGTTACCAAAACGTTGTTCTGACCCTTCCCACAGGACAGCTTTAGAAGGATAGGTGCTGGTGCAGAGTGGGAACAATAGAAGGATAGGTTTCCTAATGCATGCTCGGCACTTACAAGGACACTAGATATTGAAAGTGTCGACCTTAATCAGTAGCTATTGTTCTTTTATGTTTTACCTTTCCGTTGTGAGTTGTATCGATAGTGCTCTGATATGCATTTATTTGTTTATGTATAGGATACCAAAACAATGATCTGTACTTCGATGGACTTGGGTTTTCGACATAGCAAAAATTCAGGCCCAATAGGGTGTTGATTGTTACATTTGGTATCAGAGTTTAGATTAGTCAGTTTTAAAATTAGGGAACGTATTTGTATTTTGTCTATATATAAATATATATTATATGCCAAATCCAAAGGATTTCGACTATAGAGTTGCTGCAACCATACACTAAATTATGGATAAGTAGATTATGAGTCGAAATAATGGAAGAAGATGAAGATATAAACCTACCCCGATTACCTATAAGAAATAAGCTGTGTGGAAATGTATTGACTATAAAAAGTGCATGACTTCAGCATACGGAATGTCCCTGAAGCTAGATAGTACATAATTCCCTAGCTAGTCCCCCGATAGCCCAATGATTGTAGATCCCAGCAAGACTGTTGATTGATGATGTATAATAGGTCCAAATAAGGATAAAATAAGATTCCATATGTTGTAAATATCCAAAAACAATTGGGTTTTCGAGGGAAGGTGTAATGTAGTCACTTCAAGATAATAGCTGGATTCTTAACCTTTATAAAAAGGTAAATTAGTAACTTGAAGAGGAGAAAAGTCCAAAAGAAGGGACAGATATAGATCCACTCTAAGTCCGACCCAATATAAAATAGTTTTAAAAGTTGAAATGATTTTAATATATAAATTTGAGAACATATACATATATATATATATATATTTGAAGTTATTCTCAATGAATTATTTAAAGGTAAAAAACCATATTTTTGAAAAGTATTTAGTAGAAAATTTAAACTTTGTTGGACCGAAAATAACCGTAAATGTTTTAATAAAAAGGTTATTTCTTTTAAAAAAATAGTAGAGAGTATGTAGCTCGTTGATTTTTCTAAGATGAAAAATTTTCAAGTTGGAAAATTCTTTTTAAGGGAGGACAATAGGAAATGGTACAAGTTTGAAATGGGGTAAAAGAGCGGGAAAGAAGATAAGAACCCAAAAATAAAGTAGTAGGTAATGCACTACGAAGGTTTAATTGAGAAGATAATTAATTGATAGTAGATCTTTACAAATATAAGCCATTTAAGTAAGAGCAGTTTAGGTAGAAGAAAGTTAATAGTAATAACATTAAGAAATAATGTTAAGAAATCAATAATGTTAGCAGTCTAATTAGAAGCAACATAGAAAATTAAAGACAAAACAAAGAAAAATGGACATTTTCCATTATTGTGCACATTTATTATAAGTATCTCTTAAAAGTCCCCATCACATGATATTTGAGACTCGAGTGGAAATAGCATGAGTGGTAAGAAAATGATAGAGTGAGAGTTATTCTTATCCGCCCTAATTTTTACTGTTTAAATCTTTAAAAGGATGTTTAGAAATACTCTAAAGTAAATTTTTGAAAAAAATGGTTTGGTATAACAATTGAGTTTTTAAACGAGAAACTTAATAAATGGTTTTAGTTAAAGATTCCAATTTTTAAGGAGTAAAAGTTGAAAAAGATCTTTAAAAGGAAAATAACTTTTAAAAATTTAATTGTATTTTTAAAAGTTAAGGCACTAAGTTATTTTTGAGTTTGCCATAAAGTTTCTAAGTTTTACTATTAAAGGTAAAAGTTTGGGATTAAATACTTTCAACTTTTTAAATTTTATTCTTTGAAGAAAATTTACGAAGTCCAAACTAAAATTTTAATATGGAATATATATAAATGACTGCCTAGGTAAGACGGCGTAAAATGTAAGGCTATGAAGAAGATATCGCGGTGACTACTCCTAGAGTAGCAATAAGAATCCCCATAGAGTGTAAGGAATATTGGTGAGAACATAGGAATATTTGATTATATATGTGTTCAAGCTATAAGAAGAACCCGTAAAGGAATGATAAATGGTATAAAGTATATTTCTACGAGCTCTAAGGTATGCTCGCATGAAGAACTTAAAGGTAAAGACAGTAAATACCAAGAATTCAGAATACCGTCAAGAGAGTTGGATTAAAAAAGGATGGTAATATAGGGTAATGAGATGGTAAAAGCACATAGAGGACATTGGTAGACTCAAAGTTAAGAAAGACAAGACAGAGGGTAGGAAAAAATTATTTTGTCGAGCCAGTTTGCCAACAAGTTATTCAAAATGTTAATATTTTGTATTTTTCACCCACTACGTTGTGGGGATGCACAATTTGTTACATAATTGGGTTTGGTAATGGAAGTAATGGATAGACATTATCCATCATAAGCCATAAAGGTAAGTTAAGATATATAGATTGGAGAATGATGGTATGTTGAGAAGGTCCATTTAATTACCAGTAAGAAGAAGATAGTGCCATAACATCATAAACGTCAGTTGAAATTGAATGGAAGCTTTCAATAATCGATCCTTTTAGATTTAGGTATTAGGCATTAATTGTTTCTGTAAAACGCGTACAATATCATGAGAAATGTTCCTTTTGAAAATTGGTTTTCTGGGTGGAGCGCGATATTAGTTGGAAAACTGTGTATGTAAGGAAATAACGTATAGACACTTAAATAATGCAAAATAAATAAATAAAAAGGTTGGAAGTTTATAAAATGAATTAGGTAATTTATTAAATTATCTACTAAAAGAAAAGTTAAGTCTCGAAAGCCATAAGTTTTGGAAAGATAAATTTTAGCGAGCGAAGGACAGAGGAAATTTGTTGTCAAGCCACGGGTCAACCTTAAAAGCCGAAATTGATAAGTGAACATGTGTGCTAGTTGTTATTATAAATAAAAGAAAAGTTTTTAAAAAGTTGAAATTTACCTTGTAGTTAGATGGAGTTCGCTATGGACATTAAACTATTAACTAAACCTCGATTTCATGTCACGTGACAGAATTTGTTTTGAAAAAAATAAATATATGTATAATTTTGAAAAATTTTATTCAAAATTCTTAGTTTTGAAAAATAAAATTTCTTTGCGAAAAGTTTCTGAAATTTTTTTATGATGGAATTGTTTATAGTTTAAATCTTTTATCGATATTTCAAAAAGTTACATAAAAAGATTATTAAGCAAAGAAGAAGGAAATTTCCAATTTTTGGAATGCCACATACTTAGCATGGGAGGAATAGTTGATTGTTAACTTGTATGGGTTTAATTGTGCAACAGATGTGACTGTAAAATTAAATACAGTTAGAGACATGGGAGAAAGCTGTTATAGCTATGGAGTTACTTTCTCCATATCTTGTCGTTGGGTAAACCAAAGCTGGTTTCGAAATAATTATATTTTAGAAATTTAAAGATTTAAAATAAAATTTACTTATGAGGACTATAATTGGAAAAGTTGAAAAAAATTGAGGGCAAAACAGAAGGTTCCAAGATATAGTGCAAAAAGGGTACATAAAAGAAGGATGGGGATATAGAATTTCCATCTAGACCATTTTCCAACGTAAGAATATAGGTTTAGAAATCTACAAAACAAGATTTTCCTAAAATTTGAATGTTAGCAATAGTGTGCTATGATTTTGGATGGTAGGTATCAACTGGATAAAAAAATCGATTGAACTATAACACTATTCATAGAAGTGTGGGAAAATTTTGATGTAAAAACAAGTTTATGGTTTTTAAAATTTACATACATATAGAACTGTCAATATATTTAGGTTGTTTACATAATATTTCAATTTCTTTTTAAAAGGATTCATTCATATAGGAGGCACCAATTTAGAATTACTCAGTCTGCATATCATATATATTGTGATACACCATGCATTAGTATACGATTGGCTGAAAAATTGATTGCACACTAATTAATTGGTTAGTTTAGAATGGTTGTACATTATAATACATTGTTTAGTCCTTGTGAAATTTTGGGGATGAATTTTTTTTAAAGGGGATTGTAACACCACATAATTTTACAACAATTAATTAAAAAGAAATGAATTAATAAATGATAATGCCGAAAAATAGAATTTTTATTAATGTCAGAATTTGGCTACGAAACCTACACAGTTGGGTCGTTGATGATTTTCTAATCAATTTCCTATATAAAGTTCTCAATCGAGGTTCGAAAGAAAAAGTTATTAACGTTTGAAGTTTTCGAATCGAAAATAATTATATATGTAATTATGGTAATAAAAGTTTATTAACGTTATTCACTAACGTTAGTGGAAACTTAGATGTTAAAAATGTTAATATTAAATCAAATCCGAGAAAATAAACGCTAAGTGTAACAAATAATGCAATCGTTTAAAATAGAGGATAAAATCAAAAAAAAATCAAAATACACTGTAATTAACATTAGTAGTAGGTGATCGGACGATCCTAGGGTCATGCTGGTCGATCGGTAGCGATCTACCTAGGGGCCTATGGCAGTCGACCCTTGGTTGAGCAAAATCTATAGTAAACTTATAACCACACAGCTGCAATATACTTCAATCGAACGACTGACATTAATTTGAAACCCTATAAATATAGATCTAGATCCTCACTTCTAAACCTCAAATTTTCAGTGCAGTGCCGGAGCTCTGGAATTTCTCTTCTCCTCCAAATTTTAAATTCTTAGAAAAGTTATAAATTGTATGTATATACAACTGGAGAATCGTAGAAGAAGATTGAGGAGGAGAATATGGTCAAATCAAATCGTCAAAGCCTAGGTCAATTGTAAATTCGGATCAAATTCCAAATATCTTTTCTAATTTAGATTTAAACCTGTATACACTTGCGATATATAAATCCAAATAGGAAGGTGGAGATTTGGAAAGCTTATAAGATGCATGGGAAATTATATATATTTTAATATAATATTAGATTTATATCGTTGTAAATCTATTCATGTATGCCTGAAATGTAAATTTAATTTGTAGGCTAAAATTGGATATGTGAAATAAAATTATAAACTTGCCTATGTATTCTTTTATTAATAACTTATATTGTACATTGCTTGTATGTAAATCTAGAGGATATTGGATACTAATAGCCCCTGAGATTTATAGAATATGTGATAGTTCCAGATTTTTGAATTTAATATGATTTGTTCAAATGGAAAATTGTAAATTGAATTATCACGGTACAAAGTAGGGAGTTAAGTAGTATTTTAATTTATTGAATTATATAGCATGTTGCAATGTGAATCAAGTTTCAAATTTATAACTAAAAGTGTAGCGGTTGAAATAACAAGGAATACACCTAACTAGAAAGAGATGTATAAAATAGGGATATTTACCGTACTTTGTACTGTCTATGTCAATAACTATGAAAAGATAATTTTGTGTAATTTCAAACATAACAAAAATTCCCTTATTCAATAAGATATAAAAATTTACAACGTTAACCATTCCATTTGGGAGAAATGTAATTCCAATGCATTAAAATACAGAAAAACCATAAGGATATACTAAAAGAATTATAGATGTGATAAAAATAGTCTAAGAAAATAATATGCATAATATAAGTAAAACGGAAGTGAAATAAAAAGAAATGAAAAGATAAAAAAGTCATAATTTTAAAACAAAAAGTGTATAGACAGACCTCTAAAACAAGTTAGGGAACTAAGGGTTAAAAATGAAGTAGAAATAGGAGGTTAAATAATGAAGTTTAAAAGGAAGCAGTGAATGACCTTAAATTAAATAAGATGTAAATGCATAGAAAAGCAAAGAAATTTTCAATAGTGAATAGTAGAGGAAAAATAATGAAATTAGAATGAATGAAGATACACACACACATGCGTAGTCTTAGATATTCATTTATAATGGGTGTGAATTATATATGTAAATAACTTAAATGGATGAGAATGGCGCAGTCATTAGAATGGGTTGGAATACGAGGTCAATAGTGTTACACAATAGAAGTATGCGCAACGCAGGGGGCCATCAACAATTGTATATACATTATACTAGTGTGGGACATATCCAACAGTAGAACCCATGGAGTATATATGCTTGCGTATAAGTGAAGGAATACCCTTAGTAGAGCCTGCTTCAATAAATTAAGCGGAGGGTATTACTTTAATTGCATTAGGCAATCTAAATAGTATGGTGAGTGACTCAATGCTATGTCAGTATGTGTTGGTACAAAATCATGAATAGAAGCTACACATAAATTGAATGCATCATTGGTCTTACATGGTCCAATGAGAAAGACAAGGTTACAGCTAATGGGTTACCTCTCCTGCTAGGGTAGGTCAGTTAGGTAACGCACCGCCAAGTTGTTTGCTAGATTATTTGTTAGGGCAAGGCTAGTTAACCCATAAAAGAGTTCTTTCAAAAAATGAATGTTGTAGTTCGAGGAGCCGAATCCTCTATAATCACTAGAGCCATGTCCACGGTAGGAAGAAGACAAGTTGTAATTCCGCAAGGCGTGATAGAATACGATTAAGCTATTGTGATGCCGTTATTAGACACTAGTGGATGTGGATGAAGATGATGAGACACACTGATGAGTCGACACTTCGTTTTCCCCTCCCCAATGTGTAGTGTATGGGTAGTTGTAACAAGACATGTAATTCCATACGGATATGATGTTGCGTTGATGATGGATCTCGACAAGGTGCTATATCACAGATACTAGCAGAGATATTATCATAGTCCAAAGGGGAACTGTAATACTTAATATTTATATATATGTACAGACGAATGTAGTTATGTCTACTTCGGATAGATGGGGCATATCATATGCGCACGTGGAGTCGAGATGACTAAGTAAAATTAAAAGACATAACATGTAATGGAGGACTGTCGGCATAAACTTGTGTTATGTGTAAAATGTATAATTCACAAGTCACCAAAACGTTATTCTAACCTCTCCCCATTAAAGACCGCATGATATATTTAGAGGGTGCAAGGCGGGAATGGTGGAAAGACATGCTTCCTAATGCATGCTTGGCACTGACTAGGGAACTAGACATTGGAAGTGTTAACCTTGGTCAGTAACTGTGTGTTCTATTATAATTTACTATTCTTTTGTAAGTTATATCAAAAGTGCTATGATATGCGTTTATTTTTTAATTTATAGGATACCAAATGAACGATCCATACTTTGGTGAACTTGAGTTTGCGATTTAGTGAAAACTCTTATCCACCGGGGTGTGTGTTGCTACAACAACCTTGTACATTTTGGCTATTTTGCGGTTAGTGATTCTTGCAAGATTACTGCTGCCACCAGTAGCAATGTTCATATTATTTTTCCTTCATTAAGAATGACTAATTTTATATTAGAAACATTAAGCCAAATAATCACGGTGTCTTTTTTGGTTACTAAGTTAATTGGTGCAACAACGATTTCTTTTGTAAAAGGGCTGCTAACTGATAGTGATGTTTACTTAGCGTTACGAACTCTTTTTACTAGAATATATTAATTGTAAATATTTCTTGATAATTTACCCAGAAATTGTTAAAGGGATAACAGTATATAATAGGGTTATTTTCTCATTTTTCAAATAAAATTTGTGGGGTTAAACAAAAAAATTTGGCCCTTAATAGAAAAAATAATCTATAACTACCCTCGATACTTTAACGACCCTATGTCTTTTTTTATTTTCTTTCCAATCATCTCCCACTGAAAATGGTTTCTAATGACTATCATTGTTTTTATCAATTTTTTTTCCTAATGACCATCATTGTTTTTATCAATTTTTTTCGATCATGTACTACCAAATTTTGCTTCGTATGAAAGGGTAAAATAATAAATCATTTTATTCGGTGAAGTCCATATAACATTGTTTTTTTCTGGGCTGAGTCGCCCTATAATTTTCTTCCTTCTCTACAAATGAAGTTCCTTTAACATGATACATTACTAGTATTAAGAACCCATTTTCAAATACTAATGTCATGCTGAAACAACATGAAATAGAAAGAGTTTTACTGATATAATATCCATATTTTTTTTTCCACTTAGAGGTTATAGTAATTGTGACCTAGAAAAATATAAATATAGAGATTAATTAAATATTTTGAGTTATGAATTAAAATATTAATTAACTGGGCTTAATAGCCTTATTTAAGTCATTTTAATTAATAAATAACAATGGTGGACTCATTCGTACTTTTATTTACAATAATAAATAGTTTGAATAAATATCAATAATGTGATCGAAAAATATGAAATGATATTAAAACGTGTGAAATTATAATTTCAAGTGAAACTAGTGTCACCGGGACCGAAATAATAAGGCTATGTACGCCAACGAGTTTCACGGTGACCGAACGTACCATGTGATCTTGCGAGCTCGAAACACATAACGGTTAATTTTAGAGAATTAAAATAATAATATAACATGATTATAAAAGCTAACTTTTTTGTACGATGAAATTAGGTTCGAAATCTAGTTCCATTGAGTTCAGAATAAGGGTACTGGGTGAGAGCGCTCGTGAACATGCCTCAATTGGATTTCGTGATTATAGGGGATGAATAGTGTTAGAAAAGGTTCTATATAAGGACCCAAGCTCTCTCTTCATTCTCTCAACTCAGAACCCTACACTAGCCTCATCCAACGGCTACGAACATACATGGCATTAGAGGCCGATTAAGACGATGGTCCCAACTAGTAAAACGTGCGTAGGGTGAGATGAGCATTCCGACTGGTTGGATTTGGGTGGATTGAAGCGAGGCAGCGGTGAAGTCGAGACGACCAGAAACCTTACTTTGGGTTCGATCTCACCGGCAGTAATGAGTAAGGTGGAAAACTTAGTGGCATTAGGCCGAGGATGACGAAAGCTTTCAACTAGAGTGGAGTGGCAACAAATGGCGGCCTATAGCAGCGTCATGGATGAGATGAACAGAGTCGTCCTTCTCGAGTTTGATCTTGAGCTACAGGCAGTGAGGGGAGGCGACTCAAGGGGCAACCGACTTTCTTGGTTGCAGGGAGCCATGACAGGCCAGCTATGGTGGTCGGAGTTCGGAGGCGGAGGTAAATCAAAGATGAATGAAGGCGGCTTGGGTTTAAATGTGATTAAGGATAAGGGTAATTAAAGTGTAAATGAATAATTAATTTGATTAATTATTTCAATTAATCTCAGTTCACATTAAATTCAATAACTATCTCATACAAGATTGGATTTGGATGCAGTAGTTTGCATTGGACTGGTACCTATGTTATCTACGCATTGGAAATGGATTCGTTGAATTAGGAGCTAGTAATTTTGAACTAAAATCGATCAAACCAGAACACGAAAGCGTTAATTGGAATTTTGGTGAGTTTACTAACTTCTAAATAAACTATATGATATCTATGTTGCTATAGATTATTGTTAAATACTTGGATGATGGTTTATAACTTATTGTTTTATTATTTATTTGGATTTGATTTCCGCTTAGAATGGATGGCATGAATAACCACTATGTTGCAGAGAACAAAAGCAAGGGGAAGCTGAAGTGTGTACATGAGAATAGGTCACTACAGGACACTTCGAAATACACATACAGATGTGTGACTTACATGGGACTTTTATAGAGAGACCCTACGGGGTTTCTCGCTAATATTGATTTACTTTTATTCCTTTGTTGTTTATATTGATGTTTGGTTGAAATATCTGTAACATATTGTTGATTTGTGTAAGTGTCGTTATAACAATAATCACTACACCATCACTTATGAACTATCTTCTCCTTAAATTTTTGTGTATGTTGAATTTATGCTTGTATTTTCACAAAATAAATGTTTGGTCATGTTTTTGCGCTTTGAAAGTTGTTTAAACTATATTTTCAAGTTTTTTTGAGAATTTTGAAATAAAGAAAATGTATTGTTCAAAATTTATAAAAGGATTTATAAATTCGATGAATTATCATTTAGGATACTTAATGTTGTTTTGAATTTATGAAAAGATTATAAATTTGATTAATTTTCTTTTATGATAATTGATGTTGTTTTGAATTTATAAAAAGATTGTAAATTTGATTAATTTTCTTTTGGGATAAATTGTATGGTTTTAAACATGATTTTTCTTCTCTAATCCTTTTAGCGAACTTTTCTAACATGTGTTTAAGTGTTTTAAAGTGGTTTGAAATATATATATATATATATATATATGTGTGTGTGTGTGTGTGTGTGTGTGTGTGTGTGTGTATGTATTTTTTAAACGATTTAATATAAATTATTAAAGTAGAAATCTTATTTCAAACAAGAAAAGGAAATGTTTTAAGATTTCAATATATTTTTGACTTGAGATTTTCAAGTAATATTTAAAATGGATTAAATTATATTTCATGTATTTTTGAGTTCATTAAAAAGTGAAAAGGAATCATGGATTACAATATCGTTGTTGTAATAAATGTTTTCAAGGAATTGAAAAGAATTCATGGACTATAACACTTATGTTATGATAAATGATTTTGTAAAGTTATTAAGAAACTTGTTGCTCGACGTAATAAATGTTGATATTCTTAAATCTTCGAAGGAGTTTGTTTTAAAGATGGTGATAAGTTGTTTTATAAATGATAGCTTATAAATAAGAAAAACTTTAAAAATGATTATTTAAAAATAAAGCTAAGTGTATTTTGGGTTAATAGTAAATAATGATTTAATGACATTCATTTTTGACCCTTCTTTTTAATACACTTAGAAATATTATTATCTCTTTAAAAAGATATATTTTATAGAGTGTTTTAAAGTGTCATACAAATATTTTTGATGTAACAATCAAGTATGAGTGTGAGTCAAATGTTTTAAGAGATTTAATTTCCATATACGATCATTTTTATTCCTGATTGTTGATTTATTGATTATTGATTTCGCTATCGTTATGTGTTTCGTTGATCTAAGATGATTTGTTGCTTGTTTGAGAATTGATATCATTTTCCAAAAATGGCTAATAACAAAAGGAGAGTGGACATCAAGATATGTGGGTTTGCTTCCATTAGGATATCTTCACATCTACTCTAGATTGGATTCACTTGTATGTGCAGTGAGATGTGAAATAATTGGATTCTTAATAAGCTTGGAAAGGTCCGGCTTGCACGTTTTCCGAAAGCCATCGTAGTTCCCAAGTATATTTTCTAGTGGTATACTTTTGGTGAAAGGATGCACCTTCCTAGTCATTGTTGGAAGATTTTCCTTTCCTCATTTGAGTTGAATCTTTGAATCATTTTCTTAATTGCATCGAGAAGTGTCAGGAGCTCTTCTCGATGTTTAATTATTTATGTCCATTCTTTCAAGTCTGATTTTGTTCCAACTTGTTTCCATTCTCTCATTTATGGATGTTGTTCTTGTGAGAAAAAACCTGTTCTGTGTTTAGCGGCGTGGTTTAATAGAATTATTATATATTCACCATATTTCTTGAGTTTTCTCATGCTAGTTTTCCAGATTGATCCAGGTGTTATTTTATTATATTGCTTGGGTCAGACCGAGTTTTTCTAGGTTGTCATTGGTGAGACATGGAGCTCACGGAGTAGAGTTGGATGTTCACCTGCCTTAATATTTATATTTTCTGCTGTATTATTATATATACCCACTAGCAATTGTAATGTTAGGAAGTTATACTATCCCGGCTGATGATGTTTGTTTTCAACTTTAATATACCATGTATTTTAGAGTAACAACTTTTACTTTCTTTCTTATATTATATGTTGTCATTCCGATGTGGGATTCTATTTTCCCCGTTGTTTTCCTTTTTACCATAGTAATCTTCCTTTCTAGTACTTAGATGTTTTGCATTTGAATATCGTGGGTGTATTAAGTGTCTACTTCAAGGGTCGAACAGGTATGTCGTTACACTTAGTATTAGAGCCAAAGGTTAAGCGAGTACCTTGGATTTAGTAGGGTAAAATAATTAGAGATAGGGTAAGTGACACCCCAAATGAGTTAAGAGTATGATATATATGAAAGTGTATTTATTATTACTATAAAACATATCATATTAATTGGTCCATTAATTTTGAACTTTGAACTCTGGTCTAGACGTGATACGCAATGGTGTCCATAGGGATTTCAAAACACTTAAACAAGGCAAACGGATATGATGTTGATTTTTGAAAATTGGTAAATGAAATATTTTACTTAGGATTATATATTTTATATATATAAAGAAATAAATTTCAAATTTATGTAGTTAATTATAGTCTATTTGTTTGTCAATGATAATATTTCTTTATTATCATTATTGCTTGATATGTCATGCTCAGATAATTTCGATACATTGGCTATTGTTGTTGATTGTTAATTTGTGCTCGACCAGTTTATGAGCATTTATTGTTTGATAATTTTGAGTGCGTTATGATAAACTCCTTGTGAATTGTGTTTCATAATTCGAATATATGTTGTTCTGTGAAAAATTTATGTTAAAAGTGATCTTTTAATAAAATTGCTTAATATAATTTTAATGGGAAGATAAATGTTTAGTGGATAAATCTTTGTAAAAAGTTCATTATAATAAAGGAAAGTTATTATAATATATGTTGATTTTAATGGGTTTAGTTTATATGAATATGGTATATGTAAAATGATTTTTATGATTTATAAAGGATGTTTTATAAGCAAAAAGAGTTTTTGAGAATTTAAATCCCGGTATTGTTTGAAATGATTTCAAAAAGGTTATTGAGAAAACTAATAATAGTATTACTCGAAAAAATTCATAAGTATGCATATTTCAAAGAGAATTTTTAATAAAGATACATTTTTTTCGATAGTTCAAGAAAAACAATCCGATTAGTTTTATAGTAGTTTGAATAATCTTCTAAGTGATGATCGAATGTTGCTTAGGCAAACGTTGTAGTGAACATAGTAAATTATTCTCTTTATCATTGTGCGATCAAAAATGAGTTCGAATCCAAATGAACCCAAAGTGAGTGGCAGCGGATAAATTGTTAAAATTATTATATATAAATATAGAAATATATAGTATGTTGCCACAAAAGGATTTTGAAATAAAAACCAAGTGGTTAGTTCTTAAGTTTCCTTAAAGGAAATTGATTTAAAATAAAAGGTATTTTGATAGAATAATATTTTGATAAATGGAATTTGCAACTCTTAGATATAAAAGAGATAATTTAACTCAAGTTTTAAATAGGTTATATTGGATAGAGCGGTCTTAATGGGCGTTAAAATCATAGTTTTTATCTAAATATCTAAGTCTCATAAACTATTTGATGTTATTGGGTAAACCCGTAAATTTCTTTCCTTAGAACACTCTAAGGTAAAGCGGTTGAAAAGTTGACTCAATTTTAAAGACTCATATTTTGTTTTTCCCCTGTCTTAATTTTGAAAAGTAAAATGAAATTGGCGTTTTGTATGTACCCTTAGGATATAAAAGAGTATTATACAAGTAAATAAAAGAGGAGTAAATTTTTATTAGATGTTTCATAAAGAGATGTCTTTATAAAATATTTATGTACTTAAGTGAAAATTTATGAAGTAATTCATAAATAAGTTTAGTATTAAGTGAGATGCTATAAATGAAAATGGAAGTGATTTAGAAAAGGATAAGTGTAGTTAAAAACCAATAAAATTAAGTGCGTAAGTTATATGTAGATCATTTTATTCTCACTGTTCTTGATCGAAGATTCGAATACATAACTTCAGGGTGAATCACTCCAGTCCGAAAAAAGGATTTCTCACATGATTCTTGACAGCGAACACTTGATTCAGATTCTTGATATGATACTGAGGTTTTATATCATAGTATATGGCAATGTAAGCAGAATGAAGGTTTCAAATCAGGGAACCTGATCGGAGTCTGCACTAGAGAGGTTAAGTGAGCGATACTAGTTCGGAAGTAAAGTCTATGTATCCAAGCAAGTGGTCCGATCTGATATTGCATACAGATAATTTATGTATGTCATATGGGTTTAAGTATATTTGTATACTTTTTTCGTGGCTTATGGGCGTGACTTCTATTTTTTTAAGGGTGCTAGATATCTTCTAAGTAATAAACAAAGGCCGATGAGCGTAATGGTAGGCTTGGGAAATTATCCGTATCCTTGGATGATCGAGAAAGTTGTGGATCTAAGCAAAATTCTAAATCTTGTTTATTGGCCAGTTAACATTTTAAATAATTTTAAGTGTTATTTTATTCCTTTATGGAATTTGATTTGATTGATAGTGTGATTTTATATACTACGGTATATAAAGTTGTTGTTTATTAGGACTTAAACCAGTGCTTTCGAAAAAGTGATTTAAAATGAATTTGTGAAAAAAAATGATAATATTATTATTTTGAAAACTTTGGTGATATTATACCAAGATGTTTGAAAAGAGCTTTAGTGTAGTGGTTTTTCAAATAATTTTTTTGTTATGACTAAATTTGAGCAATTGGGGTATTTCGATTTGGAAGGCTCGCCAGATATATTTATTTACTTAAGTTATTGCTTTAGAAGGACCAGAATACCGCTAGAAGCTCCATATTGTTTTGATTCTAGAGTTATACCATGCTTCGGTAGGAGGTGCCGGCTTCTTGTCATAAATGATTTTGGTTTTGATATATTTTGATTTGGAGGAATTTGAAAATATGTTTTAGATATGAAAACTTGGTCATTTTTCTATAAATTTATCTTTCGAAAAGAATAGATGCTTAGTATTTCATTTCAGAGTATTCTTTATACTTTTGTTGCATATGGTTGTTATATTGCTTTTAGTTGCATGTGGCTTTATGCCCCACTAGAGTTACATGTATAATTATATCATGACAGTTTTTGAAATGTAAAGTTGCATCATATTTCCTTATTGTATATGGTTGTTATACTATTTATGTTGCTTGTGCTTATGATAGAAATAGCTAGGGTATTCTCTTTTGCCAGCATGATTCTCTTTTCAACTATGTATGTACTAGATAGTTACAGGGATGCAAGAAATTACCATTTGATTTCTTGCACATCTACATTCACATCAAGATAGTAAGTTGCTTACAAAAATAAAAATCAAATGCAAAAGTGGTTTGTAGTAGATTTAGAAATTGGTGATTAATTGATGATTTTATGCCATACATATGGGAGGCCACTTCGTTTTTATTTATTTTTATTGATTTGGGCCTATTGCATCGAGCTGTAGTTTTTCAGATCTAGCCATACAAAGGAGGATTTGTTCAAAAAAATTCGTAATTTAGGAAATTTCAAAGCCTAAGGGTAAGAGGACATTTTTTTCTTTAGGAATTTCAGGGAAGAAATTCTTTCACGAGGGAGAATGTGACATCCCCGAAAAATATAACTAGCATATATTCAAATATAGAGATTAATTAAATATTTGAATTATGAATTAGAATATTAATTAAATGGATTTAATAGCCTTACTTAACTCCTTTTAATTAATAAACATTAATGGTGAACTCATTTTATAAAATAATTTACGGTAATAAATAACTCGAATAAATATTGCTAATGCGAAAGAAAAATATAAAATGCTATCAAAACGCATGAAATTATCATTCCTAGGCACTGTCCCGGGTTTGACGAAACTAGTGCGATCGGGACCGAAATAATAAGGCAATGTACATCATTCGCGTTTTGTGACGATCGGACATACCGTGTGATCGTGTGAGCTCGAAACGCGTAATAGTTAATCTTAGAGAATTAAACTAATAATATAATTTGATTATATATGTTAACTTTTGCATATGATGGAATTGGGTCCCAAAATTACTTCCGTTGAGTTCAAAATATGGGTATTTGGTTAGGAAGCGCCTCTATTAGAGTTTGTGATTTTGGGGGGTGAACAGTGTTAGAAGTTCTATGTAAGGAATCATGCTCTCTCTTCATTCTCTCAACTTAGAACCCTTAACTAGCCTCATCCAACGTCCACTATCATCCATGTTGTTAGAGGCCAATTTAGGCGATGGTCCTAACTAGGAAAATGTTTGCATGGGGGTGAGATAAGCATTCCGACCGGATGAATTAAGATGGTTCGAAGTGAGGTGACGGTAAAGACGAGATGACCAAAAACCCTACTTTAGGTTCGATCTCGCTGGCAGTAGCGAGTTAGGTGGCAAACTTGGTGGCACTGGGTTGGGAACGACGAGAGCTTTCGACTGGAGGTGGAGCGATGGTGAATGGTGGCTTGTAGTGGCGTTGTGGAGGAGATGACGGAGTCGCCTTTCTCAAGTTCGATTTCGAGCTACAGGGGGCAAGGGTACGCTACTCAAGGGGCAATCGACTTGTTTTGGTTGTGGGGA
This sequence comes from Allium cepa, assembly GCA_030765085.1. NCBI lineage: Eukaryota > Viridiplantae > Streptophyta > Magnoliopsida > Asparagales > Amaryllidaceae > Allium > Allium cepa. The sequence continues at coordinate 213,974,661 of CM060938.1, forward strand.
GCCATGGCAGGCCAGTGGCAGTAGATGGGGTTCGGAGGCGCGGCAAATCAAAGGTGAACGGAGACAGCCTGGGTTCAATTGATCGAGGAGAAGGGTGACTAAAATGTAATGAATAATTAAGTTAATTAATTATTTCAATTAACCTCAATTCATATTAAATTCAATAACTATCTCATACAAGGTCGGATTTGGATGGGGTCTTTTGCGAACTTTTATCGATGTTATTTACGCATTGGAAATGGATTCGTTGAATTTCTAGCCAGTATAATTTTGAGCTAAAATCATTCGATTTAGGTCAAACTGAAACGTGAAAGTACCAACTGGAATTTTAGTGAGTTTACTCACCTCTTAATAAACTATATGATGTCTATGTTGCTATAGATTATTATTGAATGCTTGCATAATAGTTCATATATTGTTGTTTGTTCGGATTTGATTCTCGATTGAAAGCGGATGACATAAATAACTGTTTCCGCTTGAAAGCTAAGTATAGATTGTTTTGAATTTATAATAAACAATATTTTAATAACATTTTTTTATCCTTCTTTTTTTTGAAATGCAAGCGGGGTTGAATGGTCCCCTACTAGGTGTTATTGAAAAAAAGAAGGAAAGAAACAAGACTATAACACACTATAGTCTCAACTAGAAATCAGAAAAACAACATGGCCCAAATGAAAAGAACAACTATTGAAACACACATTGCACGGAGCACACAATTGCACTGCACAAAACACACACATGCGCACTTTGCTCAGCAAACTTACTTAGGCCAACTAAGTGATGAAGAACAAGAACATCACAAAAATTGCATTGCCAGACATGCACAGGAGATAGCACAATCTGACAAAAGCACATGGCCCAACAATGAGGTGAGAAGCCCCGCCTGGAAAATTTTAACCCAGATGCTATCTTCGCCATGATCTTGACCCAAAATTGTTGAGCCACACTGACTTTACCTCTGAAGCACCTTGAATTCCTTTCTATCCAGACCATTCGTATATAAATCTTTAAAACAAAAAAGATAACATCCCTTCGATTATGACTCCACCTCTTTTCTATCATCAACACATTCCACAAGGTGGTTGTGTTACCTTTAAGGCTTGTTATCCCAAGTTTATTCATCAGGGTACATATTATGTTAGATAAGTAATCACATTCAAAAAAAAGTTAATCAGAAGATTCTAGGATCACATTGCAGAAAAGGTATAGATGGTCAATATGCATTCCAACAGTCACCAATCTGTTTCTTGTTAAAATTGCTCTATTAACAATTCGCCAGAACATTAAGTTATCATTTGCCGTGGACTGAGAACACCAACCCATATTTGCCCAAGGATAATTTTGAATTGCTTCGGTATTTACAAGATTATCATACACCCTACGTATGCTATGTGGCTTACCTTTCCAGCATAGCTTTGTCTCGTGCTTTATTATCACATTTTGATCACGCAAACTCCTCCAAAACATGTTGACCACCTGATTACTGGTGGAAGGTGTGCAGAGTTTCCCGTTTACTATGTATTCAACAGCATGTGCATTATCACCAATTAAGTGTTGCAGTTTTTCTTGAGTTCGTAACATTTTATCCAGCACCATGCCATCCCTAATCCAAGGATCCTTCAAAAAACGCACCGTGCAACCAAGGGACAAATTGTATTTGACTAAAGGAAGAAGAGTACTTCTCATGCAGAGAATTTTCCACCATATCCAGCTCGTGCCTTGACTGATATTCATAGCCCAAAATTCCCGTTATTTATTCGATAAGTCCGCACCCAATGCACCCATAGGCTATTTCTTTGGAGCAATATCGCATCAACATGGGAATTGACTGCTGCTTCATTCCATAAGGAGATGTTGATTATTCCAAGCCCACCCTTTAATATTGGATTTTCAAGGGAGGTGAAAGACAAAGGAACCATCTTCCTATTGTGGATAGATCCAGTCCATAGGAATCTTAATAGAGCCGCTCTGATCATGGTGAGTAATTGTGTAGGCAGAATATAGGTTCTTATCCAATACACAGTCATAGAGAAGCACAATGACTTCACAAGCACCAATCTTCCAACCATGGAGAGATATTTGGCAGTCCAGTTGTTTAGCTTGGTTGTTATTTTATCATATAGGGGAGTACAGTCAGCCTTAGTTACCCTGGACGTACAAAGAGGTAGGCCAAGTAAGACATATTATTTTCCATCCTATGAAAACCCGATAGATCAACCAACCTATCATTGGCAGACATGCTAATACCAGTGATAAGTATATGTGATTTTGACTTACTTACCGTAATCCGGTTGCAAGATAAAAGGAATGGAGTGTGTCAATAATGGCAGTTATGGATTGATCATTAGGCTTGGTGAAAATCATAATATCATCCGCAAAGAATAGTGAAGAAATTTGAAGCTGCTTGCATTTTGGATGGTAAGATATAGTCTTTTTATCATATTCCAACGTTATCATACATGAAAGAGCTTCCATTACAATAATGAAAATGTAAGAAGAAATTGGGTCCCCTTGTCTAACCCCTTACTTCCCTTTAAAGTACCCCGAAACCCTCCCATTGTAGCATAGCAAATAGGAGGGGGTAGAAATGCAAACATACAGCCATGCTACAAAAACCTTGGGAAAACCCATTAAGGACATTACTCGAACAATAGAGGTCTAGTGCAAGCTATCATAAGCTTTGGAAATATCAAGCTTCATCATCGATCTAGGGGAAATTTGACTTCTTCCATACCCATTTATTAGTTCATGTGCCATCAATATATTATCAAGAATATATCTGTTTGGGAGAAAGGCAGACTGATTAGGGGAGATTATTGATGGCAGTTGAGGCAAGTATTTTGGAGACACACTTGTAGACAACATTACAGCATGAAATAGGTCGAAATGAGAAAGCATTTTGGACTGGCCTTACTTTTGGGATTAGGACAAGATTGATCGCATTTATTTCGCCTAGCATTTTGAAGTTATTAAAGAAATTGTGAATTGCCGCAGTGAATTCGTGCAAACAATATTCCGGCTAGCCTTGAAGAATACAACATTGAAGCCGTCTGGACCACCAGTCGAAGATGCTTTCAAAGAGAAAAGGGCATCTTTTTTTTCATGATCAGTTACCTTAGAAACAAGCATGTCTTTCATAGTTGAGTCTAACTGAGTTAGGGGAAGGTTATTTAGTCTATCAAGTTCGGGTACAAAGTTATCATAGTTTCCTAGGAGCTTTGTGAAATATTGTAACAAGTGCCTGTCGATCTCCTCTTCAGTTGTCAGGAGCACTTAGAAATATAATTAGCTCTTTAAAAAGAATATTTTTAAAGACTGCTTTTAAAGTGTTTTTACAAATATTTATGACATGAAAATCAAGCACAAGTATGAATCAAATGTGTTAAGATATTTATTTTCCATATACGATCATTTTTATTCTCAATAATTGATTTATTGACTATAGACTCCGCCATCCTTTTGTCTTTCGTAGGTCTATGACGATTTGTTGCTCATTTGAGCATTGATATCTTTTTACCGAAAATGACTAAAACCAAAGCATGAGTGGACGTCAAGCTATGTGGAGTTTCTCCCATTAAGGTATCTTCACATCTACTCTAGATTGGATTCAATTTTATGCACGAGGATATGTGAAATACTCAAAATCTTGGTAAGGTTGGCGAGGTCCGGCTTGTATAGTTTTTAAGAGCCATCGTATTTTTCAAGTATATTTTCTAGAGGTATACATTCAGTAAGGGGGTGCACCCTTCTAGTCATTGTTGAAAAAATTTCCTTTTCTTATTTGCTTCAAATCTTTGAATCGTTTTCTTAATTGCATCAAGCAGTGTTTAGAGCTCTTCTTGATGTTTTATTATTTATGTCTATTCTTTCACGTCTATTTTTGTTTCGAAATGTTTCCATTCTCTTATCTAGGGATGTTATTCTTGTGAGAAAAAACTTGGTCCAGCTTTAGCGGCGTGGTGTCACAGAATTATTATATGTTCACCATATTTCTTGAGTTTTCTCACACTGGTTTTCCTAACTGATTGGGGTGTTATTTTATTATAATGCTTGGGTCAAATTGAGTTTTCAAGGTTGTTGTTGGTGAGATATGGAGCTCATGGAGTAGAGTTGGATGTTCACCTAATGTAGTATTTATATTTTCTGCTGTATTATTATGTATACCGACCAACAATTTTAATGTCAGAAAGTTATAATTGTCCAGGCTAATGAGGATTTTTTTAACTCTATTATACCATGTATTCTAAAGTGACAACTTTTACTGTCTTTGTTATGTTATATGTTGTTGATCAGCCGTGAGATTATATTTTCCCTATTATTTTTATTTTTATCCTAACGATCTGCCTTTACGCACTTTGATGCTCTACATTTGAATACCGTAGATGTATTAAGTGTCGACTTTTGAGGGTCAAAAAGGCAGGATGGTACAGTAATGGATCAAATAGATATGTTAACAATAAGACCAAATTTCTATAGTAATGGAAGAATCAATTTTTATCTTCAAGATTCTTATTTTATTTTCCCCTTTTCTCCTTACTGGATTTAGGTTTTCTCATATCAATTATTACGAAGTTTCCAATTTTGAAATAAGTTACAGATTTTTTTTGTAATCTAACATTGAGAATATGCTTTATACGGACAAGACAATATTGGATAAATCTTCGATGGTTATTAAATTTTTAAATGTCCTAAGGTCAATTTGTTTGTGGATTCTGGACCAAATGAACTATTTGCTTCGTTCTATATCCTTTTATCTATAATAGGAAGTAGTATTTATCTTGAACTTATTCTTTCTTTATCAATTAACAAAATACAAACTATCTTATCTAACCATTTTCATAGATAGTTTCTATATCTAACTTTAGGAGAGAAAAAAAATGTTAGAATAAATTTTACCTAAGTGTTATTACCATGAATTTAAAGTTATATTATAAATCTAAAGAATCTTAACCTATAAGAAAGTGTAACATAATAACATCCATTAGATTAGATTTCAAAAAAAGCATGTATGATTTAATTCTAAAAATGTAGATTCACTATTCTTAATTTAACATGTCTTTATTGAATCAATTGTTTTCTTAATACTTCAAAATACATAAAATAATCGTTCAAATCTATTAATTATTTATGTTCATTTAATATTTCAGATGCTCTTAATTTCTATGCTAACATTGAATTGAATTGTCAAGTAGTTTGTACTTCACATTTTTCTCTTCATATTTTGATGTTACCTGTAACATCCCCCTTTTGGAAGCCCAAGGCTAAAGGCTACGGATGCTGTAGTCATCCATAGTTATTAATCCTCGGCGACCAAATACGGCGGTGCTAGATTCATTGCCACACAGAAACACATGAATATGGAAAAATATTAAAGTTCAAACAAATTCACATTCCATTTCCAAACATTTCCAATTCATTACGTAATCCTATGTTCGAAAACCACGTTCGCATAAAATATATTTATTACAACATACGCTTAGAGCGACATATAAAGATGCCCCCGGGATGATCGGAGTATATAGAGGCAATATAACAACTTTGCCATTACAATCAAGACAGTGGAATCAAAAGAAAGAGAACTCTAAATAGCTATCATTCCTTCTGCACCTCTACGTAAGTTTATTCGTCTTAGAGATACCTGAAAACCTTAACTCTCAAACTACTCAAAATCAATTGAGTACCCGAGAGTTTAAGAGGAAAACATAAACTTTGAGTCAAACATAAAGCCTGATATGAATAATAATCTACCATCTCAAACATTTAGATATCTAGTGAGACCACACCTCTTAGTGGAACGGAGTTCCCCTCACTAGTATCTCAAAACCTTTACAAAACCATATACTGTGCTCTAGCATCCAAAAGGGTTAAAACAATTCAAAACAGTATAATACGATGATATGCAAAAAAATTGAATTAATTCTAGATTAACCTTCCCCACTCAATTTTAGATTATTTGTCTCGGTTATAGTTTCTAGGATTACTATTAACCTATTAGTTTTCATGGGGTGACCAATAACCGGTTTAACATTTAAGGACTCCCTGTCCAAATACATAGTTTTCATGGGATCACTTAGAAACTATTGGTAACTCCAATCTTACTCTTGTCTTAGTTTTCATAGGTGACAAGGAACCAATTGACTTCAGTCAATATTTCATCCGGATATAGTTTTCATGGGCTAACTACAATCCTACTGGCCCTGCCAATATTCAATCATAGTTTCCATGGGCTTACTATGAACCTGTCTATCTGACATCTTTCTTTACACATAGTTTTCATGGGCTCACAATGAACCTGTCTATCTGACATCTTCTTTTATACGTAGTTTTCATGCGCTAACTATGAACCTATTGGCCCCTACCAATATCATACAGTTTTCATGGGCTTACTGTGAACCTATTGGCCCCTACCAATATCTTTTCTTTATATTTTAGCATCCTATGTTCTGGTCTTCATGACCTCCTGGATGCAACACTATTCATTCAGGAGTTTGTTCAATTTATATTCACTACTGGGTTAGCCTAACTAGTTCTCCTACCCCTTATCCCCAAAATGCAGTTATGGGTCCATTAAAAAGTGAATATATTCATATTAGAAGAAGCAATATAAAACATAGCAATACCACTCCTATGTGTTTGATATAAAACTTGGTTAATCCTTTTAACCTATTTCTATATCAAGGATAGCTTCTTCTAAAAACTATTATAAAAACTCCTTTAATATAGCTATGAGTTTTTCCTTTATAAATAGAGTTTGGGTCATAAACTCTTTTGATACCTTCAAAACCTAGCTTTTGACTTCATAGGATAACCTCCTTCCAAAGTTCTTAAAAACATTAGACTCTTGCCTTATAATACTTTAAATTCTACCTTTCGAAACCTTACGAATATATTAAAGTATTAACATTTAACTTTAGAAAGTTTAGCTTCGAAACCAGTTCAAAGTACCCCTTTCGACACTTATGGAAGTTACCCTTCCAAAACCGTTGAAAGTACGCATTTCGAAGGCATTGGGTTTATACTTAAAACATAATTTGGGTCAAAGTGAATATAGTCGAAAACATCGGTTTCAAAGAAAGTACCCCTTTCGAAAGCACCGGGTTTATACTTAAAACATAATTTGGGTCAAAGTGAATATAGTCAAAAATATTGTTTCATAACCATCTTTATCATTTATAAAACATTAGGGAACCATGATGGCATAGGCACCATCACTTTCAAAAGCATAAAACATTTAGGTTAAATATAAGAAGGTTGGTGTCAAAACCCTTTTCGAAACCATCACCTTCGAGTCCCTTAACCCCTTTTGAAAGCATTAGGAAGTGGCCTGAACTTAGAAATAAAACTCCTTTCGACAGCATTGATATTTTCAATCCCATCAGAAGGTTATAAAACGATAGCAGGGTATCGACTAGGTCGAAACCCATTCTTTCGAAATATTGTATTATAAGTAAGGAACCCAATCGAAAGCAATTATAAGTTAATAGCAACCACTTTGGGAATTCTTTAAAACCTCTTTCTAAACCTTATACTTTGACTCTGTCCAAGGTTTAAAACAAAACATAGGCAGGCGCTTTTCTTTTAAAAATAAACCAAGGTTTCGACCCATACGGAAGCTTTGCTTTCGACACCCTACCTTCCACCTATTTCCAATCCACTATGTACCATCATGATGATACCTTATGTATTGGTTTTGACAAGGATGAAGGCGGAAGCTACTGTGTCGAAAGGCGCTTTCCTAAGTAGGTGGAACCACTTTTCTGAGAAAAACCAGGTTTAATTCTTGTTTAAGTAAACTTTTCTCTAACTAACCTGATACGTATCAACACCAGACTAGTTTCCTTAAAATTTTCAAATTTTTTTTCAAAAATAACTGCCGCTAATCCAGATCGAAACCATGGTTAAATTAATCAAACTAGCCCTTCCAATTTTTGCAAAGAAGTCCCTCTTCTAAAACAATTTATTTTGCATAGCAAATAACTTTCGAAAAATCCCTAAAAATTCCGGAAACTCTTTTTAATCATATTATCTAACATATCAAAATTATGGGCCCAAATTCTTAATATATTTTCCAAAATAAATTATAAACCCAAATAACCATATTTTCCTTTGAAAATTCGTAATAATCTTTCTGTAGCTTGGAAAATTCTCAAAACTGAAACCCAACTCCAAAATCTTGTTTCTCGTATCATAAAATTTTCCCATTGCATTTAAACTTCATTTAATCTCAGTATTGATTTAAAACTGTGCTAAATCTCTTTTAAACAACCTTGTTAAAATCAAATAAATCATGTCTCAAGCATATCATCATCCAATATCATGAAAATGAATGTATCCCTTAAATCCTAAAATATATAATTTAAAACCAAAATAGATATGGAATTATTATTCACTTTGCTCTAGATAAGGAGAATTGATTGAGATTGATTTCCCCTAAGCTTGATTTTCTAGCTTTAATTTGAATTTCTCTTGATCTCTTAGTGGCCGGTCGTTCCTCTATATTTATTTGCGTTTTAAAATGATGTGGATGCGAAGTAAGAAGGTGGGAACGAAATATATATAAGGGTGGAAGCTACGGGTGTAGTTCCTAATATACCCTTATGTGATTTAACTAACTAAAAACCCATTCTTAAGCCCATTAGTTAATTTATTAGGCATGGCCCTTATTTAATTAATTCAAGTCTCAGTCCTGTTATCACTTCAATTTACATTATTCTATTTTTAATTTATCTAGTTCAATCTTCTAAATAATGTCGTCAAAAATAAGCGGCGTTACAGGCACCCTTACTTAAGAATTTCGTCCCCCAAAATCAGTAAGGACTAACTAGCAAACATTGCAATCATTTGTAACATCTCCTAACATCCATACTAGCCTACCCGATTGGCTATTAATCTATATAAATCTAATACAGACATACCATCAAAGCAGATCGGGATAAGCCTTTCGAATCATGTCTTTTGTCCCAAGTACAATCCTTCTTGTTGTTGCTCCATTGAACTTTCACCAACTTGGCTGTTTTGGTCCTCAATCTCTTCTCATCTCTCACCACAACACGAATTGGTTGTCTACAAAAGCCAAATCAAGCTCCACTATCAAGTCCTCTAACTATGTCTAAGGAATAGTAGCTTTTGGATCATGCACATACTTGCGAAGATGAGACACATGGAATAAATTATGGACACCTACCAGACTGCTAGGCAACTCAACTCTATATGCGAGCTGTCCAATCCTTGCTATAATCTGGAATGGTCCAACATATCTCGGGGTTAACTTTCCCGATTTTCCAAATCGTACCACTTCCTTCATCGGTGATACCTTAATGAAAACCCTACCTTCCACTTAGAACTCTAGGTCTTTACACCTCTTATCTGCATAACTCTATTGCCTAGATTGAAGTTTCTTCATCTGTCCGTGGATTTACTCAATCTTTTCTGATGCTTCTCTAGCTAAATCCAAATCTAAGACCAATCTGTCTCCTGTCTCCAACCAACATGATGGCGATTTGCATGGTTTTCCATACAAAGCTTCAAAAGGCATCATTCCTATACTAGTCTGATAATTATTATTATTGGAAAACTCAATCAAATGTTGGTAATCTTCCTAAGACTCACCAAAATCTATTACACAAGCTCTTAGTAAATCCTCAAGTACCTTATTGACTCTCTCTGTCCACTCATCCGTCTATGGGTGATATGTTGTACTCATCTTGAGCTTAGTACCTAATGCTTCTTGTAGACTCCTCCAAAGTTCTCTAGTGAATAATGCATCTCCATCGCTGACTATGCTACTAGAAATCCCATGAAGTCTAACTATGTTCTTCATGAACAACTTAGCTAAAACAGGTGTCGTTCTGGTTGACTTGACTGGAATGAAATGGGCACTCTTGGTCAAACTGTCCACTATGAACCACATGAGTTCATTTCCCCTATTCAACCTCAACAACCCGTCTATGAAATCCATCGATATTGAATCCCATATCTAGATTGGAAAATCTAGAGGTTTAAATACCCACTTGGCTTCTGATGTTCGGTTTTTACTTGTCGACAATTTACACACTGCCTAACCCATAAGCTAACATCCCTCTTCATGCCTTCCCAAAAGAAGCTTCTCTTCATATCTTGATACATTTTGGTCCCTTCACGATGAATCGTAAACTTGGATCTATGACATTTCTCAAGAACTTCTCTCCTCAAGTTCTCAACATCTGAAACACATAACCATCCCTTTTTTCTCAACCATCCTCTCCGGTCAAGGAAAAAATCTTTCAAATCATCAACCTCAGTTCCAACCTCAAGCCTTCTGATCCTCTCGGCTAATAACGGATCCTCCTTCCGTTTTGAAGCAACTCTCTTGACAACATTGGTCGAACTTCTAAATAAGACTACATGGCAGTATTCTAACTAAAACTAGCAGTCGATCTTAACTGCACATCACAACTGACCAAAGCTTCTAGATCTTTCCATTCTACCAACATATCTAACACAATGTTCCAATGCCTTCTACTGAAAACATCTACTACTTTATTACCTTTCCCTGGCGTTTACTATACCGAAATCATAAGCAGCGAAAAATTCCAGCCACCTCTGCTGTTGCATATTCGACTCCTTCGGAGAGAATAAGTATCTTAATGACTTATGATCAGTGTACAACTCAAATCTCTCCCCCAAGAGATAATGCCTCCAAATCATCAAGGCAAAAATCACAGCTGCCAATTCCAAATCATGAGTAGGATATCTTACTTCGTGCGATTTGAACTACCTAGATGCATAAGCAATGACTTTGCTCTTCTACATTAATACTGCTCCCAATCTAGTCCCATATGCAACAGTGTACACTGCCAACCCTTGGTTACCATCTAGAACTACCAACGCCGAAGCATTAGTCAACAAGTGCTTTAGCTTAAGGAATGCTTTCTCACATTTGTCGGATCAAACAAACTTCACTTCCTTTTTGGTAAGCTTAGTCAAAGGCGCTACTATCCGTGAGAAATCCTTGATGAATCTTCGGTAATAGCCAGCAAGTCCAAGAAATCTTCTGATCTCGATCACCATCTCTGATTTCTTCCAATTGTTCACAGCTTCGATCTTATCTGAATCCACTAACAATCCTTTCTCTGAAACCACATGCTAAGAAATTTAACATCTTTCTTCCAATAATGACACTTGGAAAACTTTGCCTTTAGTCGATTCTGCCTCGGCGTCTCTAGCACAACTCTAAGATGATCTTCATGCTCTCTCTCATCCTTAGAATATACCAATATGTCATCTATAAACACCAACACAAACCTATCTAAATACTCTCAGAAGACTCGATTCATCAAATCCACAAAGAAAGCAGGTGCATTTGTCAACCAGAATGGTATCACTAACCGCTCATACGAACCATATCTAGTGCTAAATGCAGTTGAAAGAATACTGTCTTCTATCACTCTCAACTGATGGACCCCATTGACATATCCAACTAGGAAAACACTCGGGCTCCAGTCAACTTATCAAATAGTTCATCAATTCTCGACAAAGGACACTTATTCTTTATCGTCCTTTCGTTCAACTTACGATAGTCGATACGCAATCTCAACGATCCACTTCATTACTTCACGAATACCATGGCTGCTCCTCAAGGTGAACTGCTTGGTCTAATAATAATTCCTTCCTTTTAAATCCACTAGCTGCACCTTCAGTTCCCTAATCTCTGTCAGTGTCATCATACTAGGTGGTCTACTCACAGGTTCATCTCTTGGCACAAGATCTATCTGAAATTCAACAGGTCTTTTCGGTGGTAGCCCTGTTACTGGCTCATATACATCTGCAAACTCTCTTGCAATCCGAACCTGACTTAACTCTTCACCCACTTCCATTGCACTTAACAAAGCACAACAACTCTAGTCAGAATTCTCTACTTAGAATATAATTCGATTATGAATATCTGGGTGTCTTAAAGATATATCCCTATCATAGCAGAATATCATGGTCTCATACCTCCTCAACGAAGCTATACACAAAATGATTCCAAAATCTACAAAATAGTACATATACAAACTGCATGCAAACTTGTGAACTAACAAATCATTTTCTAACTGGTCACATCTTATCCCCAGAGTTGCATACCCTCCTATTGGATTAGCAACCCTTAAGGAAGTAATAAAGTATGTGGGTTCTAAGCATAACCTATCAAGAAAACATTGGGATATAAATGAATCTGATACGCTGGTATCAAAAAGCATCCTAACTAGTATACTCTGAATCAAAAACGTACCTTCCATCGCAGTTTTCCTATATCAGCTGCAGTGGGCTTAGCTGATGATCCAATAACAAAAACTTTTCTCTTGTTCGCCCTAGTTGGCTCTGGGCACTGATTCTTATAGTGCCCCACTTGATCACAGTTAAAGCACTTTGTATTATTCTTATTTGTAGCCTTCTTTCCCTTTCCTGGCCTGTACTCATTAGCGTTATGACCCTTCTTGTCACATTTGTAGCAGACTAAATCAGCCTTTGCCTTCATAGCAGCATCCCCTTTTTGGGCTCCTTTCTTCTTAAAGAATTTCATCTTCTTTCCCTGAGGACCCTGGGATTCAACTAGCTTCTCTCTAGCTGAAATAGAAAGCATCTCTTCATAGAGGATGACCATCTCCACCACTATATTAAAAGGATCTTGGATATGGGCCATAGTCATCCTAGCAAGCTTGGGTCTCAATCCTCGAATGAACCTTACATTCCTCTTGACATCAGTGTCTACCAAAACATATCCATATTGAGACAACTCATCAAACTTAGTAGCTTACTCGACCACTGACATTTCTCCCTTAACCAGATCCATAAAATTTCTCATCAATGCCGACTTAGCAACTTCAGACAGAAACCTCTACTCAAACCTTCTCCTGAAATCAACCCATGCCAGCTCTTCCTCCGGAACTCCAGTAGTAACACTATTCCATCAGTGAAGCGTGACCCCTTGCAACTGTTTATAGGCTAACCTTCTCATTTTCCCATTATCCAAGCCTAAATCAGTACAGATGCTTTCACAACTCAGTAGCACTTCTCAACCTCAACAGCATCCTCCATTCCAATAAACAGCTTTCCACCCATACCATTGTACTCTCTACTTATCTTAGCATAGTTATTCCTAATTGGAGTCATCGGATTAGCTCCTCCAACATTACTTGTAACTCCGTCTTGCAAACGATTGGCCAACAACTGATATACCATCCCCTCATCTACTAGGGATTTCTAGCATCTACATTGGCTTCAGCATTTGGATTAGCATTAGCTTGTCGACCTTGGTTCCTCCCTGTATTAGGTCAGCATTTCGGTTGATTGTGGTGCTTCCTCCACCTAGATTTCCTCTTCCGTTTCCTGCCTCCATTTCTTCTTTCTCATAAATCTACATACGAGCCTTAGTAAGATACAGAAGAACGGTCTAAGAGAGAGAGAAACACGTGCTTGTATATATCTATATATCAAATACAATTACGATACTATAAAGTTAATCCAAACCCCAATCATATTTTCAAATTCATTGGATTATGTTTGAAAGTATTTCAGATTTATCTTTCAAAGTTTCATAAACCTATGCCCTGATACCAACTTGTAAAATCCCCCTATTTGAAGGCCCAAAACTAACGGTTACGGATGCTGCAGTCATCCAAAGTTATTAATCCTCGGCGATCAAATATGGTGGTGTTATATTCACTAACACACAGAAACACATGAATATGAAAAAAAAATTAAACTTCAAACAAATTCACATTCCATATTAAAACATTTCCAATTCATTACATAATCCTATGTTCACAAACCACATTCATACTCAATATATTTATTACAACATACGCCTAGAATGACATATGAAGATGCCCCCAAGATGATCAGGGTATATACAAGCAATATAACAATTTTTCCATTACAATCAACATAGTGGAATCAAAAGAAAACGAACTCTAAATAGATATCATGCCTCCTGCACGTCTACGTAAGTTTATTCGTCTTAGAGATGCCTGAAAACCTCAACTCTCAAACTACTCAAAATCAATTGAGTACCGGAGAGTTTAAGGGGAAAACATAAACTCTGAGTCAGACATAAAGCCTGGTATGAATAATAATCTACCATCTCAAACATTTGGATATGTAGTGAGAGCACACCGCTTAGTGGAACGGAGTTCCCCTCACTGGTATCTCAAAACCTTTACAAAACCATATACTATGCTCTTGCATCCAAAAGGGTTAAACCAATTCAAAATAGCATAATACGATGATATGCAAAAAAAAAAAAATTGAATTAATTCTGGATTAACTATCCCCATTCAATTTTAGACTATCTGTCTCAGTTATAGTTTCTAGGATTAATATTAACATATTAGTTTTCATGGCCTGACCAATAACCGTTAAACATTTAAGGACCCCCTGTCCAAATATATACTTTTCATGGGATCACTTTGAAACTATTGGTAACTCCAATATTACTCTTATCTTAGTTTTCATGGGTGACAAGGAACCAATTGACTTCTGTCAGTATTTCATCCGGACATAGTTTTCATGGGCTAACTACAATCCTACTGGCCCTGCCAATATTCAATCATAGTTTCCATGGGCTTACTATGAACCTGTCTATCTGACATCTTTCTTTACACATAGTTTTCATGGGCTAACAATGAACCTGTCTATCTGACATCTTCTTTTATACATAGTTTTCATGGGCTAACTATGAACCTATTGGCCCTTGCCAATATCATATAGTTTTCATGGGCTTACTATGAACCAACTGTCCCCTGCCAATATCTTTTCTTTATATTTTAGCATCCTATATTCTGATCTTCTTGACCTCCTAGATGCAATTCTACTCATTCAGGAGTCTGTTCAATTTATATTCACTACTGGTTTAGCCTAACTGGTTCTCCTACCCTTTATCCCCAAAATGCAGTTATGGGTCCATTAAAAAGTGAATATATTCATATTAGAAGAAGCAATATAACATAGAAATACCGCTCCTGTGAGTTTAATATAAAACTTGGTCAATCCTTTTAACCTATTTCTTTGTCAAGGATAGCTTCTTATTAAAACTATTATAAAAACTCTTTTAATATAGCTATGGGTTTTTCCTTTAAAAATAGAGTTTGGGTCATAAAACCTTTTGATACCTTCGAAACCTAGCTTTTGACTTCATAGGATAATCTCCATCAAAAGCTCTTAAAAACATTAGACTCCTGCCTTATAATACTTTAAATTCTACCTTTCGAAACCATTACAGTATTAGCATTTAACTTTAGAAACTTTAGCTTCGAAACCAGTTGAAAGTACCCCTTTCGACACTTATGGAAGTAACCCTTCCGAAACCATTGAAAGTGCCCCTTTCAAAAGCATTGGGTTTATACTTAAAACATAATTTGGGTCAAAGTGAATATAGTTAAAAACATCTGTTTCGAAACCATCTTTATCATTTAAAAAACATTGAGAAACCATGATGGCATCGACACCATCTGTTTCAAAAGCATAAAACATCTAGGTAAAACATAAGAAGGTTGGTGTCAAAACCCCTTTCGAAACCATCACCTTCGAGTCCCCTAACCCCTTTCGAAAGCTTTAGGAAGTGGCTTGAACTTAGAAACAAAACAACTTTCAACAGCATTGATATCTTCAAGGCGATCGGAAGGTTATAAAATAGTAGCAGGGCATCGACTAGGTAGGAACCCCTTCTTTCAAAACATTCTATTATAAGTAAGAAACCAGTCGAAAGCAATTATAAGTTAATGACAACCCCTTTCGGAATCCTTTAAAACGTCTTTTGAAACCTTATACTTCGACTTTGTAGATGGTTTAAAACAAAACATAGGCAAGTGCTTTTCATTAAATAAACCAAGGTTTCGACCCCTTCGGAAGCTACGCCTTCAACATCCTATCTTCCGCCTATCTCCAATCCACTACGTGCCATCATGATGTTATCTTGTGCATTAGTTCAACATAGTTGGTTTTGACACAAGGATGAAGATGGAAGCTACTGTGTCTAAAGGCGCTTTCCAAAGTAGGCGGAACCACTTTTCTAAGCAAAATCAGGTTTAATTCTTGTTTAAGCAAACTTTTCTCTAACTGACCTGCCACCTGTGAACACCAGATTGGTTTCCTTAACTTTTTCAAATTCTTTTTCAAAAATAACTGCCACTAATCCAGATCCAAACATGGTTAAATTAATCAAACTAGCCCTCCTAATTTTTGCAAAGAAGTCCTTCTTCTAAAATAATTTATTTTGCATGCAAATCACTTTAAAAAAATCTCCAAAAATTCTAAAAATTCATTTTAATCATAATATCTAACATATCAAAATTTTAGACTCAAATTCTAATATATTTTCCAAAATAGATTATAAACCCAAATAACCATATTTTCCTTTGAATATTCATAATAATCTTTCCTTAGCTTGTAAAGTCTCAAAATTGAAACCTAACTCTAAAATCATGTATCTTATAACATAAATTTTCCCTATGGCATTTAAACATTATTTAATTTCGGTTTTGATCTAAAATCGTGCTAAATCTCATCCTTGATCAAATAAATCATGAATCAAGCATATCATCATCTAATTTCGTGAAGACGAATTTATCCCTTATATCCTAAAATATATGATTTAAAAGCAAAATAGAGATGGAATTATTATTCACCTTGCTCTAGATAAGGAGATTGGATTGAGATTGTTTTCCCTAAGCTTTATTTTGAATTTCTTTTGATCTCTTAATGCCCGACCGTCCCTCTATATTTTGTTTGCGTTCTGAAATGACGTGAATGTGAAGTAAGAAGGTGGGAACGAAATATATATAAGGGTGGAAGATAGGGCGGCAATTCTTAGTATACCCTTATGTGATCTAATTTACCAAAGACCCATTCTTAAGCCCATTAGTTAATTTATTAGGCATGGACGTTATTTAATTAACTCAAGTCTCAATCCCCTTATCCCTTCAATTCACATTATTCTATTTAATTTATCTAATTAAATCTCTTGAATCATGTCATCAAAAATCAGGGGTGTTACATTATCCATGACCCACTACCATCTTCGTGACTTTGCCTCTATCATTGCCACCACTACCCACCTCTTTAGTCTCCTAACATATATAATAAGATCGATCAATCACCTCCAAAAAACCATTTGAAAAATTCATATAAATGTTCCATAAACTAAACATAGAATATCTAGCAAAACAGTGAATACCAATCAATACCACATACCAATCAAGTGTAAATGCCATTATCTATCTCAACATAGGTATACGTACAATTTAATTTACTCAAATAACTATTATTATTGACTTCAATAATGATGATAATGCTCTTCAAATATATTAAAGTATAATATTATTATTTATCCAAAACTAGTAATTTAAAATCCTTTAAACCCGTATTATTATTATTTATCAAATTTCTCATTATTTTATAAATAACAATAATTTCCCTTAAATTCACTTCAATCATTTTATAGAGGGTATTATTTTTGAAGGAAAACTTAAATACATCTTTATTTTCTAGGCCATTACTTTTAGAATCAAATCTAAATGAGGTAGGTCCATAGTTTCCTCCTCCATTAACAAGATTTAGCCGCTTCATCCAAAAAAAATTTATCCTTAAATTTATACTGTTTCACTCTACAATTCTCAAATCCTTAAATAATCTAAGGCTGACGAAATTGAACAAAAGAAAATTACAAATTCAATAAAAACATAATCGAAATCATCTCCACAAAAATTCGAATGTTTCTTCGTTGTCTTCGTCGCCAACGACACAATCGAAGGCGAACACAAAAAAATTATCACCAACAGAAAAGTCGAAGGTTACAAAGCGCATTTAGAAATAGAAACTAGAAAATGAAGGTGCTAATGAAATAGCAAAGACCCTAGGTTGTTGCCCTATCTGAAGTATCGGACAATGCATGACAAAATGACCTGGCTGGTGGCAGTTGTAGCAAGTCCTCGATGCAAATTGCATCTTTACCACTCATGGCTCAATCTTCGAAACCTTTACAATTAGTGATTTAACCATTTTCCCTTCTCTACCCAACCTATATCTCCTCAAGAAATGACCCTTTTGTCCACACCTATCACAACTTAAATCAGAAATATCTTTCGACGGTTGAAACTTCCATTTATTGCCTCCGGTCGGTGCAAATATAGATGGCCTTGGGGTCGAATCATCGAACCGAAAAGCTATACTTATAATATCCTTGAATGCTTCTTGGATATGATCCTTCACATCCTTATATACCATGTTGCGCAGACTAATCTAAGCCTGGACCTCAATGATAGTCTCGGCGCTGTTGAACCTCTTTTTGCCTAACACCTCAAACTCACGCCATATCGAAGCATAGTCTTTCTATAGTCAAACCTGCACCACTTCTTCAACTACATTTTTTTCTGCATTAGATGCCCTAGTACCCATAGTTCTTACTACATAATCAAAGCGAAACAACTTTAGGAAATTAAAGGATAGAGTTACTCCAAGAGAGGGTTACGAAGAAAGAGATATTCCTAAGGAATGCTTTTAATAGTCTAGTTTTCAAAATACAATCACGCTCTAATACATATAATACACTTAACTCATTCTAGGGTGTCGATTACCCTATCTTTAATGAGCCATAACCAACCAAAGCAAAGATGTTCACTCAAACTTGAGCTTTGATACCAAATATAATAACCCATCTTTTTCGACTTTCGAATGTCGACACTGAATACACGCACGGTATTCATGTGTCGAACACCCAAGTGCTAGAAAGACAAAAGATTGGAGTAAAAAAAGAACGGGAATGGAAGAACGCAACATCGGAATCTCACAATGGAACGGTAATAATATCAAAAGATTAGTACAAAGGATTACTCTGAATATAGAAGTTTTAGAGTTATTAAAACCTAAGTACTATCATCTGCCTGGACAGTTGTAGCCTTCTTTTCTCACAATACTGATATATAAAATATAGAAATACAGTGGAAATAAAAATAATATGGTAGATAATCATCCAACTCTTCTCAATAAGCTCCGAGCATCCGTAATTATATCTAGAAACATACATGGGGGTGACCCAAGCATGATAAGGAAATAACATCTGGATCAGTCTTGTAAACCAGCATAAGAAACTC
This sequence comes from Allium cepa, assembly GCA_030765085.1. Lineage (NCBI taxonomy): Eukaryota > Viridiplantae > Streptophyta > Magnoliopsida > Asparagales > Amaryllidaceae > Allium > Allium cepa. The sequence continues at coordinate 213,993,770 of CM060938.1, forward strand.
AAGAAATAAGGGAGACATATAACAACACCTTTTTGAGACTGTACGGATTTCCATAACGGTTTTCCCCCTCAAATGAAACGAACCATTCTTTATGTTTAACATATAATGATATGATAGATGAAATCTACTGTGTAGCACATAAATCATATGAAATAGTGTTATCCCACCTTTTGGCAAGGCCGTGACACCAAGGAACCAACTGGAAACTTAAAACAGTTCTTCTCCAATGCCAGTTATATGTAGGTCAACTACGGATATCGGTTAAATTTTCTCGAGTCTAAATCAAGCTACAATTGATATGACACGACAAGCAAACCTATGGAAGTCAATATTTCAAATTTCAAGCCAGTTGGAGTTTATATGCTCAAGATATGATCGATGCAAGTCAAGCAATGTTCTCATTCGTATCCATTGGATCACCTTCTATGTATCGCTTTCGTTCATATCCATCACCTTGCAGGCCTCGTTCGCATCCATCAAGCATCGCTCAGTTCGTATCCACCCATACACATTCCACTTCGTATCCATCCGAAAGTAGCCTCCTTCGTATCGATCAGAGTCGAACTTGTTCGTATCCATCAAGATCGTGTCCATTTCGTTCTGGCTATCCCATTCACATCTAAGGACATCAGTTCCTTTCGTATCCATCAAACTACAATGCTTTGTATCGATTCCCTGGGCGCCACTTCAAATTGTTCACGAGAAGAAAAATAAGCGATATGAAGAGGATAGGTATGAATCGATATGAAATGGGACGAGGTTGATCGATACGAACAAGGGGATGGATGCAAAATGATGGACACGAAACACATAGCCAAGCATCGATACGAAAGGGTTCGGCAACTGATCGATGGGAATGACATGGATACGAGGCGATTGCATAGGAGCGATATGAATAGAGTCCACAAAGATGGATGACTCGGTCGATTAGGCATCGAAAGTGGATCGATCCTGAAAACAAGCACCACGTCAACTGGCATCACATGTAGAATCATCGATGCAAAAGCATCGATACGAACGACACCAATAAGAATTCGACAGCCTTCGAAAAGTACGAACTTGCATCGATCATAACTCACAATCTATGAATCCAAATGCCATCAAATTTTCATAGAAGCTTGCGTACATCCTCGACAACACTCACGATCAATCCCGACTCAATTGGACAAATTATTGATCGATACAAAAATCATTCGTATCGATTACAGATCGAGTGCAAACTGTATGGGATCGATCGCATGGGACTACCCACGTGCAAAAATAGGTCTCCTGAGATCTGAGTGAGATATTTGCAGCCTATGCTTATAAATAGTAGCCTTGGACCTACAGAAAAGGGACTTTTTGGCTCTTCGACGTCCAGACTCTACCGAAATTACTATTGCACTCAGAGACCACTGTTGTACTTGAAATTTACTATTGTAATCCATTGTAACCACAAACAAAAGTGAAAAAAAGTGAATCATTTCATAGTGGACGTAGGCAACATGCCGAACCACTCTAAATCTTTTGCGTTTCCTCACTATTTCTCTGATTATTATTTGGAGTGTTTGTTAGGTAATCCTCTTTTTACATTTATTTTCTTCATTTTATCTCTTCAAACACTTTCGAAGAGTGTTGTGCCCAATTTTGGTATCTTTTGTGCTTTTACTGAGAGCACACAGTTTTTCTCTGCTCGTTGGATCTACTATCGATATCGGATTGCACAAATCTAAGAAGAAGATGCAAATTTTAAAGATTAAAGTTCTTCCATCCAATTCAGATTTGCATGAAGTCGAGGAAAGAGCTTTGCTACCCACAATGGTTAATACTAGGACTACTTCAACTGCTGTAGATCCAGAAGCATGGGACAGGCAGAATCCCATACAGCTACCATCTGCCGATCAGAATGCTATCGGACCATCAGATCCACAGGGCCTTGTCACCAAGGAAAAATTCCAAATGCTAATGCAAGAACTGACATAGAGCCGCCAACAGATCACTCAATGGCTCCATGCTAATGCGGAACTGACCAACCAACTAAACCTTCAATGATGAAGGAGATCCAGGAACGACCAGGCTTCTAATTCCTCTATCGAGAGTTCAGCCTTTTCAGATTACCATTATAGATCTACGCACCCACGGCTAGATGGGAGTTACACTCAAGCCACTGGACATCAGCATGCATAGAACCTTGGGCAACCGAAAGTTGGCTCATCAGCCAATCATCAGACTGGACCCTCCTCTCATGGGGGTACTATTCCATATCATGTTATAGACAACCGCACTAACACCACTGCTACTGAACCAAGAGTTGATGCCTGAAATTGGACAGATTCGAACCGTTGTCGGCATGAACATACTCTCGAGCCAGATGTTCCAAAGAACATCGAACCAAGGAGGCGAGACATGGACCATCGATCGCGATTGGTCCAACCTCGCATTGTTGAACCTGACCACACCTTGGCCTAACATACTCCAAATGTACAAATGTCGGACATCCCGACGGTGATCTGTCATATGATCTGAAAAAGTCAAGGCCACACTAACGACGACTGGGGAATCTCTCAGAGTCATACTCTTTTTACTGATGAGATACTTTATGCTGAATCACCTCGGCGATTCAGGGTGCCGACTTTACCGGTTTATGAAGGGAGCTTGATCCCAATCTGCACATCTTAAAGTATGAGTGGTTGATGAATGCTGCATGAGCTGATGATGCAGTCAAATGCTGAAGCTTTCCGATCTCTCTAGGCGGCATAGCGACTATGTGGTTTATCGGACTACCACCTCGATCTATCTCGTGTTTTGATTAGTTGGAAATGAAGTTCGTTGAGTAGTTTCGAATGCATTTTACGAGGCCGAAGGATGTTAGTACTTTATCCAGTGTCACTCAAGCTCCTGGAGAGACACTCAGACATTATTTAGAGAGATTTCATGCTGCATGCACTGAGATCAGCAACCCAAATGATAACTCCATTCTAATGGCATTGACTAAGGGAATTGATCCCGACTCTGTGTTCAGCAACTAGTTGTTTCGAAAGCCTCCTACGTCGTTGGACCGTTTCTATTCCAAAGCTGCCCAATTATTGAGAAGGGAGAATGAGAAACAGTCTAGGAAAAAGGATGAAGCAGGGCCCATCATGGAAGGAATTCAGTGCAATATGGCTGTTAAACAATCCAGGGAGAGCTTCGGAAAAGTGCAATTGAATATTCAGAATAAACAAAATCAGCAGAAAAGCAATGGTAATCAAAATAGGAAACGGGATCAGAATCGTGGTCCATGGCGTAGGGCTCCTATATTTGATAATTATATTCCTCTAAATACGCCGTTGGAAAATGTGTATCTACAAATTTACAACACTATCTAGTACAAGAAACCTGCTCCGAAGTAATCTTTGGAGAAACAGATCCAGACAAGGAAGTTTTGTAGATTCCACAAAAGCTATCGCCATAACACAAATGAGTGTCATCATTTGCAGGATCTCATTGAAAAGTTGATACGCGAAAGGAAATTAGAGCAGTTCGTGTAGGAGCCGTAGTTTGGAGGTGCGGTCCCATCGTATTAAAATCATATACTGAATCAGGCAAGGCATGAGGAACCCGCTCATACCGGCGGGAGGTTGGTAATAAATACTGTTAGTGGTGGTCCTCATCTAGCAGACCAAAGCTGGAAGGAAGTGAAGTCGTATGTCAGTTCTATTAAACATGGGAGCTTCGAGTGTTGTATTAGTTTGGAAGAGGGGGCTTCGGCCAAGCAATAGAAGACAATGACAGATGACATCGTCTTTAGAGATAGAGAAGCCGACAGGGTCGAAGCCCCAACCATCGATCTACTTGTCATCTCGGCTCAAGTAGGTCCAGCTTGGATGAAGAGGACCTTGGTAGACAGTGGGAGTTCTGTGAATATATTGTTCAAGCGATCCTATGACCAAATGAAAATGGAAAATAAAGATTTGAAGCCTTGTCAGTCTCGCATTCATGGCTTCAACAGGTGTGCAACCATACCCATTGGAGTGGTGGAATCGCCGATGTAGTTAGGAGTTGGAGAAAGTCGGAGAGTCTGGATCTTACAATTTGTTGTGCTGGATATAGACTCGCCATACAATGCCTTCTTGGGCCGACTGGCCCTAGCTGAGTTTAGAGTTGCTATTGCCCCGTGGTGTTTGACTCTAAAGTTCCACATCGATGGTGGAGATGGAGTCGTTCAAGGAGATCAGGTTGCCGGGCGAGCCTGTTATGTTGCTGAGCTGCGCAAGGCGTAGCGGAAGAAGAAAGGAAAGGCCGTAGAGGAATCTCTACATCCGTTTTGTTGAGAATTGACAATTGACACCTAGGCCCAGGCCCGGGCACCTCAACCGATTCCAAAGAAATTTTGACCCGAGAGGTACCGAAAGTGAAGATGAAAGTAAAGATAGTCAAGCTTCTCCGGCCGAACAAATGATCGATGTCCCGATTAATGATAGCGACGATTCTAGAATGATAAAGATTGGATCTCAGTTAAGTCAACACATGCAAGAGAAATTGGTTGAATTTCTTTGGGCAAAACTCTACGTGTTTGCTTGGACACATTCTGACATGTGTGGAATCACCCCGATCATCGCGAGCCACGTATTAAACATTGATTTGTGGTACGTCTCGGTCAAACAAAAAAGGCGCGGTATGGATCCAGAGAGCTCTGCCACCCTTAAGGAAGAGGTGAATAAGCTTAAATTGAATGGATTTATTCGAGATGCATCATACCTGAATTGGGTATCCAATCCTATACTTGTCCGAAAGCCTAATGGGAAATGGAGAACGTGTGTTGACTACTCAGACTTGAATAAGGCTTGCCCTAAAGACAATTTTCCACTTCCTCACATTGATCAGCTCGTAGATTTCAACGGGTAGACATGAACCTCTACCTTCATGGACGCATATTCAGGCTACAACCAGATACCCATGCACTTTCTCGACCAAGAGCATAGCAGCTTCGTAACCAATCTGGGACTTTACTGCTACAAAGTCATACCGATCGGACTCAAGAATGTGGGGGCAACTTATTAGTGATCAGTTAATCGAATGTTTGCCAACCAGATCGGAAAAACCATGGAGGTATATGTGGACGACATGCTTGTGAAGTCACAATTTTCTACTGATCATATCAAAGACCTAGAATCGATGTTTAATATCCTCCGAGAATACAGAATGAAGCTCAATCTATTGAAATGTCATTTTGGAGTCGCATTTGGAAAATTCTTTGGGTTTATCGTCAACGCTCGAGGAATCGAAGCCGATCCCGAAAAGATGGGAGATTAGAAATCATGAGACTCCGAGAACAATAAAACAAGTCCAGAGCCTCAATGGGAAGATAGTAGCGCTGAGCAGGTTCATTTAAAAATCCACTGACAAATGCATCCCCTTCTTCGATTTGATCCGAAAAGGGAAACGGAACTTTGAATGGATCGCAGATTGTGAGGACGCACTACGACTAATTCAGCACCTCTCTACACTGCCTATTTAGTCAAAGCCTGTTGATCACGAGAGATTATACATCTGCTTAGCTGTATCAGAAAACGCGATCCATGCTGCCATAATTCGGGAGGAAGACCGGATTCAAAAGCCAGTCTATTACATTAGCAAAAGACTGACCGGAGCAGAGAGAAACTACCCAAAGCTGGAAAAATTGGCTTATTGTCTCGTTATTACCTCAAGGAAGCTCCATCCTTATTTCCAGGCCCATCCTATCACCGTCTATACCGACCAGCTGTTACGATAGGTCCTTATGCGGCCTGAGACGTTTGGTAGGTTACTTAAATGGAATATTGAACTAAGTCAGTTTGATATTACTTACACTCCGAGGCGACCCATTTAAGGACAAGTCCTAGCAGATTTCATAGGTGAATTTATCATCCCCGAGGGCTTGCCTAAATCGATAAATCTTCCGAATATATCTGGAAGCTGCATACAAATGGTGCATCAACCGTTGCTCAGGTGTCGAGGTTGTACTTGAATCTCCCGAAGGTCGATCTATATGTTATGCTTTAAAGTTTGATTTTCGTGCGACCAACAACGAAGCTAAGTATGAAGCCCTACTTGCTGGATTGAGACTTGCTTGAGATTTAAAATTCATTGCTATGGAGATTTATTGTGATTCGCAATTGGTCGTGTGTCAAGTTCGGGGGAATATCAAGCCAATGACCAAAGACTGACTGCTTATTTAGCTCGAGTCCACGAAATACTAAATCAGTCTGATTATTTTGCCATCTTCTGCATACCCCAAGAGCATAATCAAAAGCTGATTCATTAGCAAAGTGAGCAAGTACAGGTGAAGCACAACAAATGGGACTCGTTCCTATGGAAACATTATCTTCCCCAAGCAACGATAAAATGGAGACGGATTGGATATTTGAGGTCATCCCTAATAGGGAGTCATGGATGACACCGTTCAGAAATTATCTTGAGCACAAAACCCTGCCAGAGCGCAGGAGTGAAAAGAGACACATTCTTTGAAAATCTTCACAGTTTACTATTCAGAATGAAGTCATGTACAGAAGAGGGTACTCCGTCCCTCTACCCCGGTGTATCGCTCACGACGAGATCAAGAGTGTTACATAATGTACACGAAGGACAACGTGGTGGTCACACTGGGGGACAAGCCCTTGCCAAGAAAATACTTCGATATGGATACTATTGGCCAACCATAAATCGCGATGCATCGGATTATGCCAAGAAATGTGATAAATGTCAAAAACATGCTCTGATTCCAAGAGCCCCACCTACCGAAATAATTCAGATGGATAGTCCACGGCCGTTTGCAGTATAGGGCAGTGACATTATTGGTTCTCTACCTCTAGCCAAAGGTGGTGCAAAGTACGCCATCATCGCAGTTGATTACTTCACCAAGTGGGCAGAAGCTGAACCTCTTGCTACCATTATGATGAAAAAAGTGATCAATCTTGTAGTGCGCAATATTATCTGTCAATTCGGTCTCCCACATACCATCATCACTGATAACAGAACCCAATTCGACAGTGTTGAATTTAAGGATTTCTGCCAACGGCTCCACATCCAGAAGAAATTCTCCACAGTTGCATACCCTCAAGCGAATGGATAGGTTGAAGCTATTAATAAAATTATAAAGTCTATTCTAAAGTAACGACTGGAAAAGGCCAGGGTCAAGTGGGTCGATAAACTTCCTATGGCCCTTTGGGCTTACCGAACAACCCACAAGTCCACGACCGGCCATATTCTGTTCTCTCTTTCTATGGCTCAGAAACAGTTAGTCCAGTCGAGATGGAAGTACCTTCTCATCATGTGACTTATTATGATTCAAAGACAAACGCTATATTATTTGTCGAATCCTTGGATTTCTTGGATGAGAAGAAAGAAGAGGCTGACTTGAGGGTAGTCGCATAAAGAAGTCGAGTCGCCCGATCGTACAATTCCAAAGTTCTACCCCGATCCTTCGAGCTCAGCGACCTCGTCCTCAAAAGAATCTATCTGGTTCCTTCGCATATGAAACCAACCTGGGAAGGACCGTATGTTATCAAACGAAAGCTCGAAGATGGCAGATTTAAATTGTCGACCGTTGACGGTCTCACTCTGCTTAGAGCCTGGAACAGCGAGAGCCTCCATTGCTACTATACATGACAAGATTTATTCATTCTGTCTAATTTTCTTTTGAAATTTGTTTCTGCATTTCAAAATTTGAATTTGTAATAAGGCAACCAACATTTCCGTATTTTCTTATTTCAGCAATAAAATCCAATCTCTTCGAGCCAGAGCTGTGATTTATTGAATGCATCATGCAACTATCACTATGCATGGAGAGCTAAATTCCACCCAACGGTGGGGTTTATTCAAATAGGGAGTAAATGTGGTACGACCAGTTACTCGCTAAGTGAAACTCGAATTCGAGGGCAAGTCATCACGCCGAAGTCAAAAAAGGATTGATACACTATAATCCTTTAATTAACTCCAGATTCCCGAAGAGAAAACTGGAGTATAAACTTATAAGTGAGGTCTTGAAGAGGGTGGATCCGTCTACCAAACGACTTCGCCCGTTTCTTGACCAACTTTGAGGAGGATGGATCTATCCATCCAACGACTTCGCTTGTTAACTCAGGATGGATGTGAATCGACCGTTCACGATCCTAATAGATTCGTCGTTCCGGGAGTGCAAACAAAATCCTAAAGCCTGAACAGATGTGACTGACCATCTGCCGGCCAACTCCAAGTTCCCAGAGCGCGAACTGGAGTATAAACATCAACTAACTTTGGATTCCCAAAGTGTGAACCGGAGTATCAACATCAACAAACTTCAAGTTCTCAGAGTGCTAACTGGAGTACAAACGTCGACTAACTCCGAATTCCCAGAGTGCAAATTTTAGTATCGATGGTGATTAACTTTAAGTCCCCAGAGTGTGGGCTGGAGTATGAATGCGAATCGGGTGTGACTGATTACTCGCAAATCAATGTAAGTCTCCAGATTGCAGACGAAATGCTAAGTATCAAGCAGGCGTGACTGATCGTCCATAAAATAACTTAAGTCCTCAGAGCGTGAAAATATACTTAAAACTTAAGTAGTCGCAACCGACCGCCGACGTACAAAAACAATCCCCGGGATGTGGATGCAATCACGGTAGAAGAACGAGTGTGATTCGACCACTCGAACTATCCTTCTTTCAACATTGATTCAATGACATTAAGCTCGATGTTGAAGATGAAATACGATCGCTAGCCGATCTTTACACCTCGTTCCTGAAACTGGGGGTAGAACTTAAGTGTTGACCACTGAATAAAGCAGTGTAGCATTGAAGTTCAGCTTAATGTCTGGTCATTACTCGTATCCATGATTTCAAAACTTGACAAATAAAAACGAACTCGATACGAAGGTTGAAACTTCACAAGTTTACTGAACTGGAATTCAAATGCTGGAAAACATAAGCAAATAAATACAAATTGAATTGAAGACAAAGTTGAATTTCATTTCAACTATTTGTGGAAGGAAATTATGTGCAAGCTTGTTTCAAAAAATCATACAAACAGGGGTCGAACCCGCATCTATACACAGCCAACAAAAAGAACAAAAGAAGTTCCTATCTACCCAAAAATACACCAAGGAAGCATGTCTATTCTTTCGTTTTCTTCTGCTTCCTCTTTAGTGTTGACCCGTCGGATTCACTACTTGGTTTCCTCTTCGAGCCCTTGCCTTTTGACGGCCGACTCCCCACCAGGGCATTATGTCTACCTACTCTTCCTCCGAACTCACGTGGATAGGTATGTTTCCTGAAGGCGGAGTCGTAGGGACTGGATCAACTGTAGGAGGCGGGATAACCATGCTGGTATCGAAAACCGTACCACTAGGAGATATCATTCTTAACGGAGCTGGGTCGGGTCCCGCCATTCCATCTTCAAAACTACTAGCTTGAGCGGCTGCTTCCATTTCAGCATTAATCTCGGCTATAATCTCCTCCTCGTGAAGTGTTTAAGCCTTGCCAGGTATTAGTGGATGGGACTGAGGAGCTATCGCTGGCGCTACTCTACCCATAACAAATGGTAAATCAGCAAAGTGGTCGCTGTGATGACCGAGGAGTTCCTCCATTATCTCTTCATCAAAAGTCAGTGTGCTCCTTTGTGCCCCATCCGTGGGTGCGGTAGCCGTCGTCATGGTTACTTCGTTTATGATGGCCTCTTGCCTTGGTGTTGTTCTTGAGTTGCAGAAGGCATGACTGGTGTAGCTTCAATCACTGAATAGAAACAGAGAAAAAACTGTTAGTAACTACCTCAAGCGACACTTTCGATCTCGAACAAGCATACATGATGTTCAGAGTACCTTCCTCAGTTTGACTTGTTGGTGGCCGAGCAGCTTCAGTGACTTGTTCGCGAGTCGAAGATAACTGCGGCTGATCCGGGTTATAAGCAGGAATGAATTGAGGATCAACCATAGGTGTGGATTCAGACTGAATTACCGCAGGAATTTCAGGACTTGTATCATGACGCTCAACACCTGAGCCCTCTCCAATCTCCGTGTGCTGGGTGACAAGCTTCTCCTTTTCATATGAAATCATTGTGTCATGGAGAATTCTTTATTCATCTTCATTCAGCACTCGATTTTCATGCTCAAATTCATCAACTGATTCACCTTGATGCACAGCCTTTCCATCTTCAACTAATCGGCCTCAGGTGTAGTATAGATGTGTCAAATAATTTTCGAGCCAGGCTAGATTCCTATGCTTTAAGACGTTAGCATTGTAAATAATGAGGAGATCTTCAATATTAGTTTCTAGCCTGGACTCCGCCATTTTGACTTCCTCCTCAACTTTGGCCTCCACCTCTTGAATTTAAAGCATTGCTGCATCCCTTTCACCCCGGAATGCCACAGCTTGGTCACACGCCTCTTGGGCCGCTCTGTTCACATCATCTTTTTCTTTGACAATTTTAGAGAATTTGGCTTTAAGTTCTTTCAGAGCAGCGTACCTTTCGACTATGACGGTGATGTTTCGATAGCCCATCTCCTCCATCAGAGCAAAAGGTGTTTGCCGCATCCTCTCCATAGCCAGATTTGCCTCATCAGCTTTTTGGATGGCCTCTATTTCAGATTTTTGAGAGGATTCATGTAACGACCCAAAATTTCATTCATTTGAAATTCTTATATTTAATTGATTTTAAATATTCAAAAGTTAATTTAATAAGCTGAATATATTTTATTCAAATATATGGATTTAATTGGATAATTAAATCAATAATTTAATATTTGAAATTTGAAATTGTGTAAATAATTGAAATTTGAATCATACATGAATGAAAACATTTTATAAAGTTGAATTAAATTCTATTTCAATTAGAATGACGTTAGAGAACTTTTAAAATTGATTTAAAAGTTAATTTGTAGAAATTGAATATTTTAATATTTAATTAACGAGTGAAAATAGCCATTTTTCAAATAGTCTCGGATTTTGACGAAACTAGTTTATTGGATCTATAATTTTTTATTATTGTAAGATTTCAAATTTCATGTCAATCGGATTTACGGTTTGTTCGGAGCAAGCTAAAAAGCCTAGAAATTTGTTTAAGTGAATTTTAAATTCAAATAAGTCGATTCGAAAACCTATCTTTCAAATACGATCGAGTTAGCTCTTAATATATATTCCACTGCGTTTAGAATAGGGTTAAAATACTATAAACACCAAGCGGCATGCTTCATTTCGAGTTTAGAAAAAATTCGGGTAAATAGTGTCGTCAAATTTTCTATAAAAGGCCGAGTTTTATTTCATTTTGCATCAAACCCTAAATAAAATAGGGCAGGCCGCCATAATCATTTTGATGGCTAGAAACTCCTCCCATCCTTCCTCGATTTTCTTCCAATCTACAAATTTTTACACCTCGGCTTCAACTACAACATTGTAGAGCTTTACTAGCTCGAGGTATCCAACGGCTACGATCGACTATCGTGGCCGCGATCATTCAAAATTAACTTGCATTCGTACGTTCTTTGTGCATGATTTTCGAGACCAGGAAGCAACCGAGCTCGCCTATAATTTGGACATTGATGGGTTACGCGATGGCCGTTCGTGTGAAGGTGGTTGATCGAGCTAGCACGTTGAGATGGTGGTGAAGAAAATTCAAGAAAAATGGGCAGTGGGTTTTGTGCATACGTGAATTACCTGGAGAAGAAGAAGCTTGTGCATGGCCACGATTGTGTTTTGCAAATCTAACGGCCTGGACGAAGCTTCAGCATAAAAGTAAAATATAAAATGAAAATAAAATGCAAATTAATTTATTTAAATTCGTATAATGTTTAAAACATCACATGTTTGTCATACGAGGTCTGTTTCTGACGAAACAAATTACGTTAGGTCTATATTGACGAGCACACATTATGGAGCTGGATTTGGATTTATTTGGGCTAGTGAAATTTTGGTTAAAATTAAACGCTTGTTTAATTTTAATCGGAACAAATCGCTATCGCAACGACTACAAGCAATGTGAGTACAACTCACTCTTTCTGACCTACTGATATTTTTATATATATGAAAATAAATTCATTTTATGATGATTGATGATTGTTTGGATGTTATATGGTATACTGATTGATATTTGGATATATACCTGTCTAGTGGAGCAAATGAACATATACGTTCCCGTGTATGAGCGTATGACCTTTTGTACGCACGTCAGCCCTTAAGCGGACATTGTACACATATTCTAATTATTTGTTGCAGGTGACAGGTTGGAGGGATCCGACTGGTTCCTCACCAGTGTTGATTTATTTACATATATTGTTATATATTCTGTTATCATATGATATGATGTTTTGGATGTCGTGATTGATATATTGGGTGCTGTTGCAGCATTTGGGCCTATTTTGGAATTTTAAAAATATTAAAGTGTTGATTTTGAATTAAAAAGGATCTTCAAGTGATTTGAAAATATATATTTTGAAATGTTACTAAGGAATGAATTTATTTTAATAATTAAATGTTATAATTTTTATGTTATAAAAAATATGATGTTTAGTGAAATATAATTGAAATGTGATTTTTGAAATGTGAAGTTAACTATTTTGTGAAATAGTATAAATTGAGATTTTTGAATTATTATAAATGGTTTTATATATAAGATTTATAAAATCGATATTTTATAAATCAAAAGTGATGGAATTATAAAGAAGTTTTATAAGCGTTAAAATGGAGTTATAAATGAATCTTATAAGTGGATAAGATTTATAATTTAAGAGGTTATAAAAAGTGTGATTTGGTAAATAAGAGAATATAAGTAATTTACTTATAAATTGGATTTGGCGCATGAATGAGATAAATGGAATTCGTTAATAAAGGAATTTTATATATTGAAGTTTTTGTAAAAATAGAAATGTGGATTTATAAACATTGTTTTATAAATCTGAAATCAATTGAATTTGGTAAGTTAAGTATAGAAGTTTATTAAAGGAATTATATTCGCGATTTTTGACAATGAATTATCCTTTAATAAATATATAGAAATATTGGATTTGGTAAACGATCTAGATTCACGATATTTGATAGGGGATAATAATTTAAATAAAATGGATATTTTTGGGAAATTATATTTTTAAATGGAATAAAATGGTTTGAAGTTGTTTTTTTTGGTAAATGTGTTAAGGATCGAAACCATAGATTTCAACATTCATTTTTGAAATAGACGTTTTCGAGAAATAAGGAAATGGTGGACTATAACACTGATGTTATAATAAATGATTTTCGAAAGGACATGTTTTTCTATAGTGTTGGGATTTATATATCTATCTAATTTTTGAATCCCTATACTAGTGATCTTGGATTGTCATAATAATGTTTTATGTAACATTCGTTTTAACCCAAATAAATATGTGTAAAGAGAATGTTTTCCTTAAAGATTATATTTTATACTTAACCTTGATTTAAGTGCATGTGATATTTTCTAAATGTTGAAAAGAAATTAATTTGTGAATTGCTTATTATTAAATAAGTATATGAAAATGTTTTCGAATATTAAAGTATTGAAATGGTTTTGGATTAATATCTTTTTAAAGATAATTTGAAGGAATATTTGGCAAATGGTTTAATTAATAAAAGATTAATTAAAAGGGCACAGTGATTGTTATAGTGTTGAATATTTATTTGTTTGATTTGATAGTTAAATAACCGACTATCAAACTTGGCCAAATTTTAGCTCCTTGACTTGATGTGGGAACTATTTAGTCATACACTTAATACGTAGCTTTCTGTGTAGGCTTGATTATCGTTTGTGTTGAGGATGTTGATTCGTATCGTGCGGAGTATTACTCCAATCTATCGAGCTTCCTTCTTGGCCCGAAGGATAGCAAGTTTGAAAGTGGGAGACGTGATAAGTCTATGGGACTTAGTTTTTGTGTGAGGTTGTGAAATGCTTTTGCGTTATTGGTGCGAAGATACCGGGATCAGTTTATCCAAAAACCACTTCGGACTAACATATATGCGATGATTGTGCAGGTTGCTTATGATGAAATTGATATTTCAAATTTTCTTAGTGGGGGACTGCTTGTTGATTGTTTGGGGTTAAAATCCTAATGTACATCTAGTAGCAGTGGTCTCTTTATTATGAAATATCCAATGTAAGGACTATTAGCTATTAATCCTAGGGATTTCCCGACGGGATGTGGTAGGAAAGTGCCTTCAGTCTGTCCTGTTCCTGGACAACTTCTATGGATGTTTGTCTGACATTGCATTTCTATAGATTACGTACATTGGTTTTTACAAACGTACATCAGTGGTGCGGAGAAGACAACTTCTTTTAGCTTAACACCCACCTTGAGACGTATGATCTTAAGGGTTGTATTTTTGTGGAAGGCAATTAGTAGTCAACGGAAATGGCCATGTGGCATTCAAAGTGATGCGATATGTGATTGTGAAAGATAATCGTTACCTCTAGCCTCATCAACCGAAAATGACCAAGACAGGGTTAGATGCAGCAGGGCTAAGTGGATCGCTCCCAAGTAGGGTATGATCATCCTCTTCTAGATATATCTTTACACACTATGATGTTGTGTATCTGATTATTGTTGTTTGTATGCTAGAGGGCCCTCGGTAAAGGTCAGTAACGACCGGAGGATGATATATTCGGTACCATCTAGTTATAGAAGTGGGCCGGTCTAGTATTGGTAGAGGATCCTTTGTGATGGTCCTCGGAAAATTCTTCTACAGATGCACTGCCGAAAGGTAGTCTCTTCACCTGGTCATTTGCATGGAAATACAAACTCCACTACATGCCTGCCATTTTTGATTGTATTACCCAATTGGGCCATATGCTGAATTTAATCAATATAACAATTTCGGCTATAATTAATATTATTTGTATACTAGACACTAGTATAATATAACATGAATTTGATATGAGATGTTTTAGTTATCGCAAGGTAAAAACATGTCTGTGTTTATGTGTGGACTTATCTTACGAGATACTTTTGTTTTGCTAAAGGAAAAGTTTGGTAATTTAATGAATTCAGTTGAGTGTGTTTCTCACGCTGGTTTACCAGACTGATCTGGGCGTTTTCCCTTTCAATGCTCGGGTTAGACCGAGTATATTTATAAGTTTAGATTTGGTGCTTTTTGAGCTTCAGTAGGAGAGCTGGAGATCTTTATTTCGTATACACGTATCTATTTTGCTTGATTATCCACTGCATTGTTTGTTAGTTGTTTATATTATCAACAATTATAAGGACATATTGTTTTGACTGTTCAGGCTAATAACTGTGATTTGATTGCTAAACTCTAATTGATGTTTGTATATATAGTTTCTGTTTGGTAAGGATCATTGATATGATATTATATGTTGTCCGCTGTGATGTGAGATTCTGTATGGTTCTTTTTTGTTATATCTTCTCTCTTTCTTCTCTTCTCTTCTTCTCTCTTTTTCTCTTTCTCTTTACTTTCCATTTGGGTCGGACATGTGTGGATTATTGTCGATTCAAAGGGTACGGATTTGCAGGTCATCACAATTCGGCCTCATCATTAAGTACTTGAATAATGCAGTCCTTCTGAGCGAGTTCGATTTCTAATTTCTCGATACTTTTTGCTCGCTCAAAGGCCACCGCTGATGCTTTATCTACGTCTTTCATCCACTCCTTGTATTGGTTATAGATATCATGAATATAGTCATGCATCTTGTTTTCTGCTTCCGATGGAATTTTCTTTACATGGGCGGGGAAGATGAAGCCGTCAAAACATATATTCGGGAAATCTTTTCTTAACTGGACAATTCTGATAGCCCCTTCCCTAGTGGGCTCAGAGATGACTTGTTCAACAATAATGGGAGGTTCGGCCTCAGTTATACGACATTGAGATTTGGTCCTAGATGTTGAGAAGATGGTTTTTGACGAGGAGGCTCTACTGGTTGTTTTCCATTGGTAGGAGGTTGTGTAGGGACTCGAGGAGGAGGAGAATGCGATCGGGATCGATTCTATACTCTAACCCTATTTATATCTCTCTCATAATGCTCTTGGCTGGAATAGCCGCGATCGTGGTTTCTATCATCCTCCCTCTGACGGGACCCTTAATATGAGTTGGATGCCTGATGCATTGAGCGGAGGCTTCCAAGCATGGATTTTCGTCTAGTCATTTTATCTATAAAGAAGAAAGAGCAATGGAGTTAGTGATCTCTAGAAAAGGACAACTTAAGACTGGAAATCATGATGTGTCGTGAAGTGTATATGTATGTGCAACCCCCCGGCTAAATAGTAATGTCGGCCACGCTTGTGGGAAGAGGCTCACTTAAGTCTAGAGCACTTTGAAGCCCCTCCAATGCGGTGTCATGTTGAAATGACACATAGTCCAAAATCGGAATATCAGCAAGTCCTTCAAAAGGATTCTCTAATTGTGAGGGAGGAGCCTCCGAAATTCTAATGCTGGAAACAGGCAGAGACACAAATATAAATTTCCATCACAGGGACTTATGAAGCTTATACGCTGCTGCCTTGCCTTTTCTCCTTCCCTCAAGATCTTGAAACTGCTAAAAGGCCCGGCTATGGGTTCATCGTCAGTAGGAGTATTTTCCTCGTCGCCCTCCTCAGCTATTACAACCCTTGGCGCTTTATGCTTCACCCGCCTCGTCGGGGATGCCCTCAGCATTCCTTCAAGTCTTATGCTTTGATTTCGCTCGATTAGCCCAACGGTCCTCAAGTTTCTGTCTATTAGCACCGAGTCTATGTCTCTCATTTTGCTTGGCACTTCTTGAAGGGCCCATACTATTTCTTTAAAGTGTGCGTCTTAAGGTTGTGGAATTGCGGCTATAGAGGAGATTAGATATATTTTTTAGTGTCGGTTACTGTTATTCTACCAATTATCGGAGAAGTTGCAACACTTACGTCTGACTACCGTCGACTAGCGAACCCTGAAGGGCATTGAACATGGAACCACTCAGTTTTGAAGTAGCTCAGTCTAGTCCAAGACCCCGTCACCACCTGACAGTTCCTAACTCCTTCTAGGAATGTAAATGAAGGACTGTCTCCCTGACTGTTAAATTAAATAAATATTGAATTTCTTTAGGGGTTGGGGAGAAAAAGATGCTCCATGAATGCAATGAACAAGCTGTTTAGCAGTGCGTATCGATTCGGATGTAGTTGTGACGGGGCAATTCTAAAGAAGGCTAGCACCTCTCGAATGTATTGATTGAACGGAGGGAGAGTCCCCGCTGTACACGCATGGCGATTAAAAGCAGTAAACCCTTCCGGGGAAGCATGTGGTCTATCATTCGGTCCCGGAAATAAGACATCATCCAATGACAAACCGTGCCTTAGGCATATCCACCCCAACATATCTTCAAAAACGTTAGACAACATAGAATATTGTGGGTTCTCGATGTACCTGGCACTCGGTAGCTCATTCGAAGCCGGATCTATAGCTTCGGTTGCGATGACCGGTATCTCTACTACTAAGGGAGGTGAACTTTGAAGCTCCTACTGTTGTGAAACTTGAGAATTCCATAGCTAATATCAAAAACGATCATTAGATGATAATAAGCCCATGTGTTCCCCAGTGTGAAGTGCGTGATTGTGCTATGCAATGCTATATGTTAGGTTAGATGACTAAACTTTGAAATTCGATCGGAATGACTATCATCGCTGACCGTCACAACCATACCATCCTGACTTCAGAGATTATGTCCAAGTTAAACCGAATTGGTTAGATTATAGTTCCATCGATGAGCTTCAAAAGGCAGTTAACTGTGTAGTGAAATGGTCGAGTCCAAAATATGCATAGCAGAAGCTCGTCGAAGTCATGTGTTTGAATTTGTGAGAAGATTCATATCCATCAATGTCAAAACTTAGGTCACTCATTATAAATGCCTAAACTTTGCATCGGTTCAAAAATCCTCATTTCGTAACGGTTCACAAGTTCACTTCGTATAGAACAGAAGCACCCATTTTGTATCGATCATTAACTTCGCATCGATCGAACAATTAAGCTTCGTATCGATCAAAGGAGCACCAACTTCATAGCGATCAAGATTTGTTGGCTTCGTATCGATATCGATTCGAAGTGATTGATACTAAGTTCAAGAACCCTGAATCGATGCAAAAATTAAAAGCAGGCGACCGAGGCTAAGGCAGTCGATATGAAATATAAGGATCAACGATCGAAACGAATTCAAAGGTTGGGGATCTATACGAAAGAAGACTACGTTAAAACAACAACTAAAACCGTGTCGATCGACATGGATATGAAAACAACTTTTCGACCTTTTACATCGATCCAGAAGAGGATCGATATGAAGTTATATTCCAAAACAAACGTCAAGCGTTGTTATAAATCGAATTTCACATTGATTTAGGGGAGGGTCAATACGAAATTCGATACAAAAACGTATTAAAAAAACTGACAATGACTCGTGAACGTGCGAACGTTAACGGGAGTTGGGCTAACATACCTTCATGTATAATGGACTAACATCCAATTTTTAAAATTCACAGGAACTGAATACTCGTCCGGTGACAATTACAATAACAAACAATGGATCTCTACCATACAACACTCAGTTACAACAGTACAGGTATAACAATTGGAAGTCAACAATTCATGATTTATGTTTCTATGGGTCAATTGAAGGTCTCAGCTTTCAATGAGAAGACGTAAACCGTTCAGACAAGTCGGATAAAACTATTCAGAATGAAGACCACAGCTTTTCAAAGCACGTCATGTTCTCACAAGACATACTTTGAGGGGTCCTGCCTTTTGGCAAGGCCATGACACCAATGAATCGATTGGAAACTAAAAACAGTTCTTCTCCAATGCCAGTTATATGTAGGTCAACTATGGATATCGGTTAATTTTGTCTGAATCCGGATCAAGCTACAATTGATATGACACGACAAGAACACCTATAGAAGTCAACATTTCAAATTTCAAGTCAATTGAAGTTCATATGCTCAAGATATGATCGACGCAAGTCAAGCAATGTTCTCATTCGTATCCATTGGATTACCTTCTTCGTATTGCTTTTGTTTGTATCCATCACCTTGCAGGCCTCGTTCGCATCCATCGAGCATCGATCAGTTTGTATCCACCAATACACATTCCACTTCGTATCCATCCAAAAGTAGTCTCCTTTATATCGATTAGATATGAACTTGTTCATATCCATCAAGATCGTGTCCATTTCGTTCGTGGCCATCCCATTCACATCAAAGGACATCAGTTCCTTTCGTATCCATCAAACTACGTTGCTTCCTATCGATTCAATGAGCGCCGCTTTGCATCGTTCATGCGAAGAAAAATAAGCGATATTAAGAGAACGGTATGAATCGATACGAAATGGGACGAGGTTGATCGATACGAATAGGGGGATGGATGCGAAATGATGGACATGAAAAACATAACTAAGCATCGATACGAAAGGATTCGGCAACTGATCGATGAGACCGACATGGATACGAGGCGCTTGCATATGAGAGATACAAATGAAGCCTACAAAGATGGATGACTCGGTCGATTTGGCATCGAAAGTGGATCGATCTTGAAAACAAGCGCCACGTCAACTGGCGTCACGTGCAAAATCACTGATGCGAAACCACTGATGCGAAACCACCTATACGAATGGCATCAATACGAATTTGACAGCCTTCGAAAAGCACAAACTTGCATCGATCATAACTCACAATCTATGAATCCAAATGCTATCAAATTTTCACAAGAGCTTGCATACATCCTCGACAACACTCACGATTGATCCCGACTCAATTGGACAAAGTATTGATTGATATGAAATTCGTTCTTATCGATTGTAGATTGAGTGCAAACCGTGTGGGATCGATCGCGTGGGCCCACCTACGTGCAAGAAGAGATCTCCCGAGGTCTGAGTGAGATATTTGCAGCCCATGCCTATAAATAGCAGCCTATAACCTACAGAAAAGGGACTTTTTAGCTCTTAGACATCCATACTCTGCAAAAATCACTATTGCACTTAGAGACCACTGTTGTACTCGAAATTACTGTTGTAATCTCTTATAACTAGCAAAAAAAGTGAATAGAAGTGAATCATTTCATAATGGACGTAGGAAACACGGCGAACCACTCTAAATCTTTACGTTTCCTCACTATTTCTCTGATTATTATTTAGAGTGTTTTTTAGATAATCCTCGTTTTACATTTATTTTCTTCATTTTATCTCTTCAACCACTTTTGAAGAGTGTTGTGCCTAATTTTGGTATAAACAAATAGCTGCTATGTGAATACCACGGCAATAATAGTATACAATCGATAACCCCAAGGAGCGTTTGTATATGGATTGTATTCCATAGAGACACCCCTAGTAAACTGAAGCGGATCTCCATGAAAAGAATTAGAACTACCTTCCGAGCATCGTATATATCTAGATATGATATACTCTAAGTTAAACACAACTGGCCCAATGATGAACTACGGCACGAAGGATCACTACCTCCTATACGGAACATGTCGATAAGCATTTTCAGCATCTTTCACACGAATCTTCACCACACGAACATCACACGAATCCCAATTGGACTCTTTCATCTCGAACAGATCACAAATCACTATATGGATTCGAGCATCTCGAATTGATCTCTAACCTCCATATAAGTCCTCCGACGAATGTCAACACTGTCCTATCTCATGGAATACTCCTCAAGATAGACAGTCCCACACATTAGCATCATTTGAAATGTTAAGGCTAACCTCTCCCTTGGACTTCATCTTAGGATAGACAGTTCAACTTTATAAAATTTCACTTCACAGCGACTTCTAGAATATAGATCATGTATAGGGTTTTGAAGTGCTTACAGTGTTGAGTCATATCATATAAGGACACTCTTCCTGCTTACCGGACTCTCCATAACCAAATGATAATTTTCGGTTAACTCAATTTTAGTTCTTTCAGAAGTAAGCAAAAGCTAGATACATTTTGTATCATTACTCCTCCTCAGGGGTTCTCATTCGTATGAAATTGCAAAGTGGTTCAATAACTTCTTAAGTTATATTTGGTCAAGTTTGATAATCGACTGATCGATTTTCTAGTCAAGACAATTACTTATACAAATCAATACTTTTTACGCTTAACTAGTTTCCTGCATTCCAACTTAACCATCCTTGTTCAAGAGTGATCTGGTTGCATCAAGCCTTGCCTAGACACTTCATTCTTGAATCTCACAAATAGATAAGTCTACCTCGTCGGCTTTTAGTGTTAGGTATAGCATTAATGATTTCCATAAACAAGTAAGAAATCAACACGATTAACATGTTTTCGACATTTTCCAACTTACTATTCCTCAATCAAGATGGAACCTGGTAGGTAAGAGCTCTATTGCACCACCCTTTCTCGAACATCAATCTTAACTCTCATAAATAAATAAAGCTTACTTCGTCGGCTTTCAGTGTTAAGCATAGCTAAGTACTTTTCAAACAAGTAGTCAAACAATTAACCACTTGGCCATTAAGCAATCCTAACCTCTTTCTACCTATTGTTACTTTTAAAACCCTTTTTAAAATGATATATAAGTATAGTAATTTATCTACCAAAACTTGACATTAAATAAACATGTAAAAGGATATTTATCATATAAGATGTAAAATATTCAATATATTTTTAAAAAATGCAATTAATTAAAAAATTCTTTTAAGATGCTTTATAATATTTTTAAAGGTTTTAAAAAAATTATTCAAAATATTACTTAAAAGTAAAAACTTTATAATTTTCTTAAAAACTTGGAAAAACAAGTTTTTATTATAAAATCCTCTTCTTTAAAAGTTCACGACTAATTCTTAAAATTTCATAAATATTAGTCAAACTAGTTTTGAAATACTCTAATATGAGTTAGTAAAAATTGATAAAAAGAGTGAAGCAAAATACTTTAATTTAAATATCTTCTCAAACCTTTTAAGTTCAAAATCAAGGCTAAACGAGGTAGTCTTGCACATGTGAAGTTTGGGATACGTTTCGAGTTATTACTTAACTTTTTGCTTCCAACCTTTAAATAGAAAGAAAGATGTATAAAAAATTATAAATACAATGAGAAACCCCTAAGGAAATCTCTAAGTTCTACAGAAATCGCTAAAAATAAGGTAATTCTGAACTGCATCTATAGCGACTTTCACTATTAGTGCAGTTTCTAATCCAAGTCGATCTAAACCGAAGTCCATATGTAACCTATGTGTTTATTTCAAGGCTATGCCACATGTCATACAAGTCCATTCAAGTCCATTTCAAGTCCACACATATGGATCACATATGCTTCTTGTTTTCAAAACGAGAATCAAACCAATGTTTTTAACAATGTCAATAATGATTCAACAACTTAAACGCAATCAAAACAGAGTGTGTGTGTGTGTGTGTGTGTGTGTGTGTGTGTGTGTGTGTGTGTCTCTGTGTGTGTTATAATTTTCATTCAAAGAGGTATTTTAATTCACCTTTTTCCAACAATAATTAAGATCCAAGCTAACTAAGTCAAACCTCTACCTTGAAACCGCCTTCTTCCTCCTCCTTTGCTTTGCCTTGCTCTCTCCCTCTCTTTCTTACAACAACTGCTCATGGGCTTCAAGGTGTTGGAACTGAGCCAGCCCGTAGTGGAAGAAATGGGTAAATTTCAAAAATTTACCATTTCGATCTTTAGTGAGCCTATGAAGTCTTAATGTATATTATTAGATCCAATCTAATAAAACATTAAATAAAGTCTTATTTCATTTAAAGTTGGTGAAAAGGAAGTTTAAAATTAATTTAGTTTAAATGTATAGTATATCAAATACACTCAACAATTATTTATAAGAGTTAATTTAGGGAAGGAAACCTTTCATTTCTTTCCCTAAAAACAGATAATTAATCGAGAGCATAATAAACAGTATATAAAGAGAAACATTCCATTTTCTCTCTCTTCCTCTAATTAAATTGATTGAGTCATTATATGATATTAGTTGGCAATTAATTCATGGCATAAATTGTAACTATTGTCCAAATATACTTTACTGTGAATTATGTAAGTGCAGCAAATTAGATACTGTATATAGATGATATTTCCTACATATGTGTCTTTATCGTCCATATTATTATTATTATTATTATTTAAAATACGTATGCATACATATATTTACATTTATATACAATA
The DNA here is from genome assembly GCA_030765085.1 of Allium cepa. Taxonomy (NCBI): domain Eukaryota; kingdom Viridiplantae; phylum Streptophyta; class Magnoliopsida; order Asparagales; family Amaryllidaceae; genus Allium; species Allium cepa. The sequence continues at coordinate 214,016,838 of CM060938.1, forward strand.
TACACATACATACAAATGAAATAAAATTAAGTGCCACTTTTATAACTCCAAAGGACGACAATTTTTAACCAAGTTTCAAAAATGAACGATTTTATGATTAAAAATTATGATTTTACATGCAAGTCCATCATATAAATTTTAATTCAAATTATATATATATATATATATAGACATAAAATATGCGCGTGTATATATACATATACAAAAATCATTATAAATAATGTTTTAAACTTAATACATCTTTACGTTAAGAATTATAATTTAGTGTATGTTCCAATATAAAGTAACAACTAAAGCCTAACTTTAATTTAAAAGGAAATCCAAGTGTTTGTAATATTTTGCAATAAAGTCCAGTTATGTTTATAAAGAAAACCTTTTTTTATAACTTTAAATACGCAAAAATCAAAAGATTGAATTTAAACTAGTGGACATAAAACATATATGCAAACATAAATAAACTACATATGTTTTATACATGAATCAATAATAGAAATATTTCATTAATTAAGACTTATATTTTAATAAATTTTTTTTTAAAATAACAAACTTGAAATAGCAACAAAATAGATATGACAAATCGGGCACATATGTATATGTTGCAAAGTTTTTTGATCTAAACAATTAAGCAATACGAAAATAATTAAATAAAGGATCATATAATGCAAATCTAATAATGACAATATGAATTGGAAAGCAATCAAAATATATCTTAAAACAAATTCAAATTCGAACTAAAATAACATGATGAACATATGTAATAAATTAAGATGAAGCAAAAAGGATTTAATCTATTTGATCAAGTAAACAAATACACAGATGAGATGAAATAGGTGATGGATCTAAATTACATAAACAAGTTAAATTATGAATATATAAAATTAGAATTATTACCTTGAGATGTTGCCAAGAGAATGCACCTTGAATGATGAATCAAAGGCTCTTAGATTCCATGAATCAATCTCCGAATTTTGCAAAAATTAAGAGATTAGAACCATCTTTTGTTATTAATTTCATTTGATATTTTATTTTGGAAGTTTATAGGTTAAGAAGCCATGAAAATTTGAAATTCTCTGATAAAAGAGCAAGAGGAATGATTTTTATAGGAAGAAAATCAATCTTAAAAGAAAATAAAGGGAGATGTGTTTTTTAAAGGAATGAGAAAAACCTTTCATATTCCTTCCTTAAAACTTTCCCTTATTAATTCCTTTTTAAATTAATCAATTCCTCTCTCTTCTACATGAATGGCTAGCCATAGATGGTGCCACATGAGCTCCCAAAAATTTCCAAAATCTTATTAGCATCAATCCAATTTAAATCCAATTCAAATGTGCATGCGTTTATAACTTTTATACGCATACGCTGTTAAATGCTAATATTATTCAAATAAATTAAAATAAAGTTTTAAATTAATATTTCACAAATACTAATTAATTTAATTTATTTAAAATCCTCTTTTTGATATTTATCCCATTTAAATCAAATTTAAACAGTCTAAAGATATCATATATCGATACGCGCGTTTATAACCTATATATACACACTCTATAAATGTTAAGGGCATTCAAACAAATTAAATAAAATTTAGTAATTAACATTTCATAATTATTAATTAATTTAATTAATTTACAACAATTATAAATTAATTATATCATGTGGTTCATTTAGAGCATTTATCATTACTTTTGTGCGATCCAAAGGTGTAAATTCAATCAACGATTAATATCGAACAATTCGAATATTAACTTTCACATATCGCTTAGAGGTCATGTGACATTTTGGCTAAATTTATCGGTTACATTTCTTTTACTAAAATCTAATTTTACTTATTATAAGCCGTACCCAATAGTGACAGTTATTTATGCCAATTCTCTTCGTCAAAACTATATCGCTTTGGATTTATGGAATTTGGTAATAGTCAAAATTCCAATATCGTCCACATTCAACTTTACAGTCTAAACGCAAAATCCTCGGTTCAATAATAGCAATTATTATTAATGGAACTGCTCTAGCCAGAGACTTTGATTTTGAGTTGACTTCAGTTGGCCACGATACTAACCTCATATAACTGAGGAGACGATCCTCTTTTGAATAGTGTTTCACTTCCAGTGCTTTCACCCGACCCAATTATTGTTGTTCGATGGACATCATGCCATGATTGAACTATAATCAAAGTAGAGCTATCACATTGAAGATCAACAATATCCTCAAGTCAAGTGACCTATGTAAATTAGTCACATCGATATTTTCTGTTTGACCTTAGTTATATTAACCAACAGAAAACTATCAAGTGAGTCGTTTAATAGTTATCCAACAATTATCAGTACGTAACCCATAGGTGCCTCCATAATACACTGCCTAACATTTGGAGAGTGTTACATACTCTAATCTCAATGGATACATCGATATCCAGTCTCCATGCATCTTGACTAGGAACATTTAAAATGATATATTTAATTTTATTGTGATAAATTACTCACAGTTACATCATTTTGTAACTACTATCATAAAAACATATCATTCATGGATTTTCTATTAAATATATTTTAATTAAACATTCAATCATTTATAACACATTATAACAAATATATAACAAAACGAAGAAACACCTTTATTTTGAACGAGAATTGATTTCGAAGTTATTAATTTACAATAAACTGCAGAATTGCCCATAGGGCATACCTCTAACTCTATCAATCTCTCACTTGGACTTAGAGCCAATTATGGAAACTCAATTTTATTCCTTCAATCAGTTTCTCGAGAACTGACCGAGCTAGACCTTTAGTGAATGGATCTGCTATGTTGTCCTTGGTATCTACCCTTTGAATCACAAATTCTTTCTTATCAATGAATTCTCTAATTAGGTGGAACTTTCGAAGAATATGTCGTCACTTCTTGTGTGCTCTTGGTTCCTTTGCGATTTGTATCACTGCATTGTTGTCACAAAACAATGCCATAGGATTCCTAGTATCGGGAATCACTCCGAGCTCACTCAAAAACTTGCACATCCAAACTGCCTCTTTTGTTTCTTCTTTGAGGACGATGTACTCGGCCTCCCTCATGGAATCAACAACTATTTCTTGCTTGGAACTTTTCCAGCTAACAGCTCTACCATTCAATGTAAATACATAGCCGAACACTAATTTACTATCATCTATATCACTTTGAAAGCTCGAATTTGCATATCCCTTCATTAGGAGGTCTCCATTTCCATATATGAGGAATAAGTCCTTAGTATTCCTCAAATACTTAAGTATACCTTTTACGGTCGTCCAGTGTTTTTCTCCAGGATTAGACTGGTATTGGCTTATGCATCCTAATGCATATGCCACATCCGATCTAGTACATAGCATAACATACATTATGGATCCTATGGCTGAAGCATAAGGAATCCTCTTCATACGCTCTTTCTCTTCATCAAAATGAGGAGCATCCTTTTTAGAAAGGATGATTCCAGATTGCGTTGGAAGACTTTCACGCTTGGAATTCTCCATACTAAACCTTTTTACTATGGTGTCTATGTATATGAATTGAGACAATTCCAACAGCCTCTAAGATCTATCTCTATAGATCTTTATACCAAGTATATAGGTTGCTTCTCCTAAATCCTTCATGAAGAAGTTTTTGGAAAGCCAAGCTTTCGCTGATTACAATAATGAAGTGTCATTGCCAATCAATAATTGATCGTTGACATAGAGTACTAAGAAAACAATAGCATTGCCCTGTTCGTTTCTTTATATGCATTCTTCCTCTATATTATGATAAAAACCAAACTATTTGATTACTTTATTAAAACACTTGTTCCAACTCTTTGAAGCATGTTTGAGTCCATATATTGACTTTAACAACTTGTAAGCTTTTCCTTCACTCCCACTGACCACAATACCCTCTGGCTATGACATATAAATGGTTTCTTCTAAATCACCATTTAGAAAAGCTGTTGTTACATCCGTTTGCCATATTTCAGTCATAGAATGCAGCAATGGCTAGCATAATCCGAATTGATTTAAGCATTTCTATGGACAAAAAGGTTTCATCATAATCAACACCTTGGATTTGATGAAACCCTTTCATAAACAGTCTTGCCTTATAAGTCTACACTTCCCCATCTGCATTTAGTTTTTTCTTAAAAATCCGTTTGCAGCCGATGGGTTTTATCCATTCGGTTATGTCTGACAAAGTCCAAACTTTGTTTTCGACCATGGAGTCCATTTCAGATTTCATAGCTTCAAGTCAGAGTATAGAGTCTTTACTTTGCAGTGCTTGTTGGAAAGTCAGAGGAGTGTCATCATTTAAGACACAGTCCTGCTTTTTTCCATCCACATGAAACCGCATTATCTTTCTCGTGCGCGAGATTCCCTACTAGACCTTCTATTAAGTTGCATGTTTTCATATATGGGTGATCTTGTTTCTCCCACTATTTCGACCTCAGTGTTAGTTTCTCGAATCTCATCTAAGTCTACAACTTCGCTGTTAATTCCTTTTAATAGAGATTCCTTTTCTAAAATGATAGCGTGTCGAGGAACAATGACCTTTCGTTCCTCGGTATTGTAGAATATATATCCCATTGAATTTTTAGGATATCCTATAAACTTACACAGTACTAATCTTGCCTCTAGTTTATTCGGACCAATGTTCTTAACATATGCTGGATAACCCCATACTTTCAAATATTTGTGTTGGGGTTTCTTACCAGACCACATCTCATATGGTGTTTTTGGCACAAACTTAGTAGTAACATGTTCAACATATGTGTTGTTGTTTCTAGCCCATATCCCCAATAGGACAGAGGTAATTCAACCTTACTCATCATGGAATGAACAATATCTAATAGGGGTCGATTCCTTCGCTCCGACACACCATTGTGTTGCGGAGTATGAGGTGGAGTAACCTAAGAGATAATCCCATTATCTGTTAAGTATTATTGGAAATCTTGTCTAACATACCATCTCATCGATCTAATTAAAGAATTTAATCTTACAGCCCGTTTGATTTTTAATACATTTTTGTATTCAACAAGCTTATCATAGACGTCGGACTTATTCTTCATAAGATATATATGTATCCTAGTCTTGAGAAATCATCAGTGAAAGTAACAAAGCAAGAATTATTATCTTTGGTGGTTATAGGCATTGAGCCACATACATCACTATGTATCAGCTCTAGGGGTTCATCAACCCTTTCATTACTCCCACTGAAGGGGTGCTTGATCATTTTAAATTTGAGATATGACTCAGTTGTCAAATGATTCAGAATCAGGTGACAACAAAAAACCTTTGGTTTTCAATTTTTGAATTCGTTTCTCACTGATATGACCTGGCCTACCGTGCTAAAGATAAATTTCATTTATGTTGTTCGAAGATTTATTCACAGAACACACATAATTAGTATTGATCACATAAATGCCATTTTCAAGAACACCAACATAGATGTTATTTCCATTCAAACTAATGTTCATAACATTGTTTGCACAATGAAAAACATATCCAGTCTCAGACAATCTAGACATAGATACAATTCCTCAAAATAAGGTCTTTCACAAAATAGCAATTATTTAATATGAATACTACACCGCTAGGCAAAACTAAATGATAACCTCCTATTGTTGTTGCATCTACAATAGATCCTTTAGCAACTTTGAGACTCATTTCTCCTTTTGCCACGTGGTGCCATTTCCTATGTCCCTGTAATGTTTTACATATATGAGTTCCAGATCTAGTATCTAAAACCCTCGACATTTTATTGACTGCAAAAAAATTTTGAACCATAAATGTGCCTGATGGAGCCGCATAACCATTCTGTTTTCTTTCGTTAACAATATTTAAGTACTCGGGATAGTTTCATTTCCAGTGACCTTTCTTGTGGTAGTGGCGACATTCAATAATGTCATCAGTCTTCTTACTTCTCTTTTTCTTACCATCCCTTTTCCGCTTCTTCGAACCTTTTGAAGATGATGCATTACCTTTCACAGCAAGTACGTCACCTTGATCCTTAGATGCAGACTCGGTTGACTTTAACATATTGAGGAGCTCCATGAGATTGACATTTAATTGGTTCATGTTGTAATTCAATTCATACTGAGAAGTAAGAGAACCAAGATCAAGTCTAATTGCATTTTGTTGCTTATTTCAACATCTAATCATGCAAGTCTATTAATATAGCATTTCATCATTAGAATGTAATCGTCCACTTTCTATCCCTTGGTCATTTTGGTGTTGAAAGTTTCTTCGAAAGTTCATATCTTGTGAAATTGGATTGTTCACCAAAAAGAGCTTTGAGACTATTAAAAATTTCATGGACATACATGTTTTCATGTTGCCTTTGTAATGGTTTGTCTAAGGTGGACAACACAAAAACTTGGGCGATCTCTAGATCTGATTGCCACTTTAAATAAGCAAGTCGTGCTTTAGGGTCTATGTCATTAGCGGGTTCAGTTTTGGGTTCACATGTAATAGAAGTTCAAAGGCGCTTGTAAGTTAACACTATCTTAATTGATATTAGCTAGTCTGTATAGTTAGGTCCAGTGAGCTTGTTGCTTTCAGAAACAGTTTTGGGGTCGACATTTTCTGCAGGTTTAAGTGGTAGATTATTAGGACAAAATCATAGTGCATGTTCTTATAATATTAGTAAGCTCAAACTTTACATTTCATTTACTAATAAGCTCCCACTAGTCTTTTATATTTTGCTAAACCCTAAGTCGAAACGTAGAAGTCTTTTGACTTAACTAGTAGGTGTTAGGACTCGTCCGTCTTGGAATTCTAGACTTAAGTTTTCTCAACAAATCATCGCTCCACAGATGATGGATAATTCCTTATCGGTTGTATCATATATAACTCTTAACCCTTAGTGTCGTGACCTAATTTCACTTCGACCTTATGTTTCACCAACAAATCAAAATGAAAATTATTCACTCGTATCTATCATATCGTGACGGCCTAAGTATAGTATATGTACCTTTTGTTTGCTCAACAAATACATATAGTTATCTTACCTCATTTATTCAATATATTAATAATAGTACACATAATATCTCTAGCTTAAGTTTGCTTTACAACTAAGGAGTATGCAAATAATTTATTAATATACATATGGTAGAGGACAACATTATTGAGTGATGTCGACTTATGAAATAATATAATTGTTATGAAATACCCTCGTGATTCAAGTGTCAAACACATCTAAAATCACGATATACATACGATTACATGTATATTTATTTCTTTAGTCTCTTATGGGTTTCTTTTAAGTTCCATCTTTAGTTTATATTAATTAAATCATATTTAATTAATTTTATTGATTAACACTTTAATTAATTTGACATCGATATAATATTTATATCCATGAATAATTATACTTTATAACTATTATAGTATAACACATGTATGATACACATAAATAATTTAATTAATTAACCTTTCTATTGACTTATTTAATAAAACTATTTTAATTAAATTATATTAATATCAAACTTCAATCCATACACATGCATGTATACTTATGTTATTTTAAACAATTTAAAACAACATAACATAAATCTCAATATATAATACATGCATGTGTTCATTAATTAATTAACTTGTTTAATTGATTTTATTCAATTAATCTTATTAACAAATTTGAAATTTAAAATTAATGTGAATATGTTTTCAAACATTTTGAAAAATTATGTTGTATTATAACTTATATAATAAACATATTTCATTTTAAATTTTCCTTAACTTTAATATTCAAAACAACTTTGAAAATTAGTCCAAGGCCCAATTCAAGTTGGTCCTTTTCTATTAGGGGTAACTTTTGGGCTCACTTTGCCTTTCAGGCCAGGCTAGTAACTAGGTAGAACAAGGTACTTGATTATCCAATTCCAATCCTAGAAATTACCTTTCTAGACATCGTACTAAGTGGAAAACATAATTAGTTAGCCCTAATATGACTAATTTAGAGCACATAGGCTATTGAGCTCTGATGCCATTGTTGGAATTAGGCCAACCTGTGGCGGAGGAAATGAGTGAATTTTAAAAAATTTACCATTTTGGATCTTTAATGAGCCTATAAAGTCTAAACGTATGTTAGATCAAATTTAATAAAACATTAAATAAAGTCTTATTTTATTTAAAGTTGGTTAAAATGAAGTTTAAAATTAATTTAGTTTAAATGTATAGCGTATCAAATACACTCAACAATTATTTATAAGAGTTAATTTAAGGAAGGAAACATTTCTTCCCTAAAACAGTTTGAGAGAATAATAAACATTACATGGAGAGAGAAACCTTCCATTTTTTTTCTTTCTCTCTCTAATTAAATTGATTGAGCCATTAAATGATATTAATTGGCAATTTATTCATGATATAAAATGTAACTATTGTCCAAATGTATTTTATTGTAAATTATGCAAGCGCACCAAATCATATAGTGTATAGAGATGATATTTCCTACATATATGTCTTTATTGTCCATAATATTATTTAAATACATATACATACATGTATTTACATTTATATACAATATACATATACATATAAATGAGATAAAATTAAGTGCCACTTTTATAACACAAAAAAATAGCAATTTTGAACCTAGTTTCAAAACTGAAAGATTTTATGATTAAAAATTATGATTTTACATAAAAGTCGATCATATAAATTTTAATTCGAATTAAATATATATATATATATATACACACACACACACACACACACACACCCGCATATAAAATATCTATATATATACATGTACAAAAATTATTGTAAATAATGTTTTAAACTTAATACATCCTTATGTTAAAAATTATAGTTTAGTATATGTTCCAATATTAAGTACAACTAAAGCCTAACTTTAATTTAAAAGGAAATATAAGGATTTGTGATATTTTGTAATAATGTCCTATTTGTTTAAAGAAAACCTTTTTTATAACTTCAAATAGAAGTATGCAAAAACCAAAAGATTGAAATTAAAATAGCGAACATAAAACATGTGTGAAAACATAAATAAACTACATACGGTTTCTATTTGAATCAATAACAGAAATATTTCATTAATTAAGACAAATATTTTAATCAATTTTTTAAAATAACAAACTTGAAACAACAACAAAGTAGATAGAACAAATCAGGCACATATGCATAAGTTGCAAAGGTCTCATATCTAAATAATTAAGAAATATTATGATGACCCGCAAATTCGTACCCTCTGAACCGACGATAAACTACACACATCTACCCAAAGCGGACAGAATTGCAGACGATCATGAAAAAGAAAAAGGAAGGGTGAGAAGAAAGAGAGAAGAAAGAAGAAGCAAAGAGAAGAAGACGAGAGAGAAGCAGTACTAAAACAATATAGAATCTCACATTGCAACCGAATAACATATAATATAAATCAATAAGCTTTACAAAGAGAAATTGTAATATACACAAATCAATATCAGAGTGCACAATAAGTAATCATCAGCTTGGACAGTTATAGTAACTTGTCCTCATAAATGCTGATAATTTACAAAAGCAACAATGCGAAGCAGCGGAAAAATAAACAGATACATGTATACGACATAAAGATCTCCAGCTCGCCTGTTGAAGCTCAAAAAGCACCAAATTTGAACCTGTAAGTATACTCGGTCTGACCCGAGCATTGAAAGGGAAGAAGGCCCGGATCAGTCTGGTAAACCAGCATGAGAAAAACACATCTCAACTGAATTTATAAAGTTATCAAAACTTTTCCATTATCAAAACAAAAGGGTATCTCGTAGGACCACGTCCACACATAAACACGGATGGGTTTTTCCTTCACGATAACCAAAATCTTTTTATATCAAATCATGTTATATTATAATAGTGTCTGTTATGCAAATAATAATCAACATAGCTGAAATTGTTACATTATTAAATTCCAGCAATACTGGGCTCTTCAAACAAAATGACAGGCATGTTGTGGATTTTGGATTTCCATACAAATGACTAGGTGAAGGGACTACCTTTCCGAACCAAATCTTGGTACACCTCTAGACGGATGTACCAAGAGTCGAGATATTCGACGCCTAAACTAACATAAGACCAACCTACCCTTTCCTGGATAGTACCAAATATGTCATCACTCCGGTCGTTGCCGACCTAAATCCATGGTCGGACTCATAAGTCAACAATAATCAAATACATGACGTCATCGCCTATAAAGATACATCTAGAAAAGTGACGACATCTCCTAATGGGAGCGACCCACTTAGCCTTGCTACTTCTATCCATGTTTCAGTCATTTTCTAGGAGTGAGGCCAAAAGAGGTATCGATTACCTTTCCCATATCACATCATCATCATCATTGGATGCACATCGCCATTCTTGTTGACTACTAATTGTCTTCCAAAAAAAACAACCCTTGAGCTTGTACATCTTAAGGAGGGTGTTAAGCTAAGAGAAGTTGCACTCTCCACCACCACATGATGTACGTTTGTAAAAACCAATGTACGTAATCTTAGAAATGCAATGTCTGACACTCATCTATATAAGTTATCCAGGAACATGATAAGCCGATGGTACTCTCCTACCATATCCTATAGGATTAGCAGCGACTGCCCTTCCAATGGATATTTCATAACGAAAAGACTACTGCTACTATATGTATATTAGAATTTCAACCACAAATGATCAACAAGCAGTCCTTCACTATGAAAATCCTAAATATCAATATCATCAACAAACCAGCACAATCGTCGCATATAGGTTGGTCCGAAGTGATTTTCAAATAAATCTGATCCCGGTCTAATCGCACCAACAACGCAAAAACGTTTCTCAACCTCACAAAGAAACCAGGGTACGATAGACTTTTACTATCCTTCGTCCAAGAAGGAAGCTCGATAGATTTGAGTAATCACTCCACACTACACGAATCAACATTCTCAACACAAACGATAATCAAGCATACACAGTCAATTACATACTAAGCGTACGACTAATTGGTTTCTACATTAAGTTGAGAAACTAAAATGGTCAAATTTTAATAGTTGGTTATTTAACTATCAAAGCAACAAACAAAATCTAGCACACAAGTGGTCACTGAGCCTGGTTTTATTAATCGTTTATAAATCAAATCACTTTTCAATTATTTACTTCAAAATATCTTGAAAAGGATAATATTCAAAACCATTTCACTTATTGGATATTTGAGAAACATTTTTATAGACTTATTTTAAAAATAAGTGAATTCACAAATCTTTTTATTTTCAATACTTAGAAAATATTTCATATACTTAAATCGATGATTAAGTATATACGCAAATCTTTAAGGAAAACATTCTTTAAAACATATGTTATTTGGGTCAAAATGAATGTTGCGTAAAACATCGTTACGATAACCTAAAAATACTAGTATAAGGATTCAACTAACTGTATTTAATATTTCCTTTCGAAAATCATTTACTACAACAAAAATGTTACAGTCCATGCCTTACTTGCTTTTCATGAAAATGTCCATTTCAATGATAAACGTTGAAATCTATGTTTTCGATATTCAACATAGTTTAAGTCACTTTTCAAAACCATTTAAACTCTATTTGTAAATACCACTTGCAAAACACTTTCTTAATAAATTATTCACTTTAAAAACGTGAATATAATTCCTCTATAAACTTTCATATTTAACTTATCAAATAAGTCGATTTCACCTTTATAAAACAATGTTATATATCTTGTTTCTATTTTTATAAAACTTCTACTTTGTACAATATTATATATTTATAAAATTCTATTTTATAAATCCATTCTTTTCTAAATTTCATTTGCTATGTAATCCAATTATAACTCTTTCACAAAAAATCTAATTTAATTATATAAATCCATTCATAAAATATTGACTTCAAGTCCAATATAAAATATTGGTTTCAAATCAAATTATAAAACAATTAATCATATTACAATTGCAAATCCATTTATATATATATATATATATATATATATATATTTATAAAACAACATTTTAAAGCTATTATGCTATTTATAAAATATACTTTTATAAAACCATTCGAAATCTCTATTTAAAGTATTTCACAAAACTATAATTTAATAACATTGAAAGCCATACCTTTATTTATTTAAATAAAATCATTTCTCTTTTAAATCCATTCAAATTATCAAAAAGTATATAATTCCAAAATCACTTTGAAATCCGTTTTTAAACAAATACATCATTTTATTATTTTTAAATTCCAAAATATGGCCCACTGCTACAACAGCACTAAATAACGTGATTCACATGGATAATAACAATCATGGCATCCTATACAACAAAAATCACGTGATACAACATATATATCAATATATGTAAATAAAATCAACAATAGTGAGGAATCCTGTTGGATCCCTCCAAACTGTAACCTATAACAAATATGCATATGAGAATATGTAAAATTTCTACTTCGAGGCAAACGCGCATATAAAGGCTCATCCGCTCATATACGAGAACATATAGGGTCTCATCCGATAAAATATGAGAGAATATATCCAACCAACCAATGTGTGTGTCTATAATATACATCCAAATAGTCATCAAAATAGCATAATAAAAATATTCCCACTTGTAAAAAATATAAGCGAGGCAGAGAGAGTGAGTTTTACTCAATTTGGTTGCAGTCGTCGGAATAGCGATTCGTTTGTAATAAAATTAAACGAGCGTTTAATTTAACCCAAAATTGTTGCTAGCTCCAAATCTATCCAAATAAGCTCTAAAATGTAGTGCTTGTTAACACAAATCCAACACCGCTTGTTTCATGCGAAACGGACCTCGTATAAATAAGTTATGAATTTTTAAACATCGATAATTAATTACATAATTAATTTAAATATAAAAATTTAAAGCCAACAAAATAGACAACTCTAAAAAGGTCATGGCGGAAACCCTAATCTAGCGGTTTTCCATCGCCTATTCTTTTTTTTTTGCATCGACACCTTCTATTTCCGTGTCATCCTCCTCATTTTCCTCTTTGATTCCTAGATTCCTTTTTTCCTTTGCCCCTATTATGTCTTCCAACCAACAACCTATGTTCCTCCTTGAGCCGCCGCCCTTGATTTCTGACCCACCTTCGGGTTTTCCTCCCATAGATAACTCAAATTCCAAACTTGAGAATGATGAATGATTCACCATTGTCAAAAAAATGGAAACGATAAACCAAAACCTCACTACAATCTAATAGATCTAATCTCGCCTCTAACGATTTACAGAACAAAAACTTCCGATCCTCTCCTTTACAAAATGAACATCAGAGTCATGCTCACAATCTCAAATATGCAAACTGCCCCATTCAACATGAGAAAATTTCCACTTCAAACAAATGGAACTTCTCCACCTCGTCAAGTAGTGCGCGGAATGAAGTTGTCAAGGGTAATGATATTCTAGTCTCTATTCCGTTAAAATTTTATCAACCACGCGAATTTAATTCGATGATATGTTCCAAAATGCCAGTTGAGTTTGTTCAAGATGCTAGAAAATAATGGGATAATGCTATTGTGATCTATGTCGTTGGCCCTAAACCATACTATTTATATTTTATGGATTATATCACGAGAGTATGGAAGCCTAAAGAAGAATTCTCTATATTCTCTAAGGAGAACTGTTTTTATGTTATAAATTTTCACAATAAAAAGATTGTGATAGAATCTTAGAAGGTGGTCCCTATTATTACAACAAAAAGTTGTTGCCGATAATGATGATGATGAAAATATGGACGCTTGAGATGCAACTTAATAAAGAACTACTCAATTCGATTCCGATTTGGGTTTGTTTTCCTAACCTTCCACTTGATTACTGGACGGAGGAGAGGATTGGTCGTATTGCCTCGGTTCTTGGAACTCCCATCAAGTTGGACAAATTTACATAAGGTATAATAAATGTTGCATATGCTAGAGTTTTAATTAAAATTAATAAGTCCTGTAAGTTTTCGAATAAGATTCCTATTTTATCAGAGAAAGATGAAATCCTATAGCAAGAGGTGATGTATGAATGGAAGCCGAATATATGCTCTAATTATTATAGTTTTGGTCATGTTGAATCCCATTGTTAATTCACTAAAGTTTAGAGACCTAAAGTGCCTACTTCGGATGTTTCAAATAGCAGTAATGATATGCATATTGGTAACAATCAGAGTGGAACAAACTTGGCAGACTTATCAAATATAGCAGATTCGCAAACCTATACAACCATTACAGATCAAAGAGCTCCAGTTTCCAATCCATAAAATGACAGATCGAAAATTCAAATAATGACCGAAGTAGATAAAGTCGAGTCAGATAGTTTTTTCACGACTAATATTAAAAATACATATCAGAACTCTATTTCAATAATATCAGATATTTACATACAATCAACATATAATAATAGAAATAAAGAGAACGATATTTCTATAAAACTGCCTGCTATGCCAATTGACTCTCCTCCTTGCACTGAAACTGCTATCTAAATCCCTGTTACTCAACAAGGCACCAGAGCAAGAGCCACCCGAAAAATAAGATCAGGGGAAGCGCCATTTGAGTTTAAAGCCACTTCTACATTTGATGTTATAGAAAATCCTTCTTGGACCATTTTGGTTAATCAACTGAAAGAAAAAATCAAAAATCAAAAAAGCATAAGACATTAGGGATTGCTACACCCCCGGTGATAGTTACAACTGGGATAATAATATATAGATGGAGTTCCTATTTTGGAATATCCGCGGCATGAATGCCCTACCTAAATAGATGGAAATCCTACGTCTATTAAATAGTATTAGGTTTTCCTTTCTTAGTATACTAGAAAATAAGTTATCGACGGATAGCATAAATAGATTTATGACTAAAACTGATAATAAATGGAAATATTCCCATAATATTTCTAATAGCCAAAAAAGTAGAATTTTAATTACGTGTTATTTCTTCTCATCGGTCAAATATCATCTTACATACTAATGACCAATTTGTTTCATGTATTTTGCACAATGCCAGTGGTATAAGTATTTTGTGTACTATTAGGTATGTCTTCAATGATGAGGCGATGCGAATGGAATTGTGGAATTATCCAACCGAGCAATCCAAAAGATTTAATCTCCCCTGGATTGTGGCGGGAGATTTTAATTCTATCCTATCGTCTAAAGATAGAATAAATAATGGTCTATATAATTCAATGGGTGATCAAGAATTTATTGATTGCATTACCTCATCGAATGTAGTGGAACCAGATTTTACTGCCAATTATTTACTTGGAGAGGAGGGAAAAAATTTCTCTATCCATAGTAAGATTGATCGTGTATTTGTTAGTGATCTGTGGATGTACATGTTTAATCAGATTGGTATTTATTTTGGTAACTATTCCTTAAGTGACCATTCTCCTATTAATATCAAATTCATGTCTCATAATAAAAAGGAAATGAGAGTACCTTTCAAATATAGTAATTCTTGGCATCTTCAAGCGGGCTATCACTCTTCTCTTCAAGATGCTTTGACTCAAGAATTTTATGGCAACCCTCTTCATATTCTATTTTGCAGACTCAAAGCAGCAAAAACTACATTGAAGAATTGGAAGAAAATGAAATTTAACATCAACATAGTGCTTGCTCAAATGAAAGAAGAAGCTAATGAACTATATAAAAAAGAGTCCAAAATCCATTGAACGAAAATTTGATTGAACAATAGTCTCTGAAAAATGCTTAGATTCACTCTTTTATGAGTACAGTTGCTATAGATAATGAGCAGAGAATGAAACTGAACTGGTTGGTCAAAGGAGATAGACCAACTAATTTCTTTTATAATAAAGTTAATTGTATTAAGCTTAATCAAAGAAGTAACTTGTTAATAAATTCTAGTGGAATATAGACTTCAACATCAGAAAAAATTGAAAATGAAGTAATCAACTACTTTGCCGATTTGCTTTCATCTTCTCATGCTACAATTCAATTTTCAGGCACAATTTGCAAGAAAATCCTCTCGGAAAAAGCAAGGAGCAACTTATGCAAGCTATTTGAATTAAAGGAAATAAAATATGCAGTTTTCCAGATCAATGACAACAACACTACTGGGCCAGATGGATTAAATTCAAAATTTTACAAAGTCCATTGGGAGCATCTCAAAAATTATATTTGGAATGCTACGAATGGCATTCTACTATCTGGTAAAATTATGAGAGAAATCAACCATTCTTTTATCTGCCTTATTCCAAAAAAGTCTGATGCAACTCAAATGTCACACTTTAATCGATTTCTCTTTGTAATGTCTCCTATAAAATTTTAGCCAACCTTCTTTGCAATCGACTAAAACCTTACATGGATGATTCCTACAATCAAAATACTTTCATTCCTGGGAGAATTATTACGGAGAATTAACTTCTTGCATAGGAATGGTTAGAGGACTTAATGGAACAAATTCTAACAATTTTTACGTGAAAATTGATTTGCATAAAGCCTATGATAAAATCAGTAGAGAGTTTATTCATCATATGTTGTTTTCCATAGGGATTCCTATGATGCTTGCCAACCTTATTTATGAGTGTATTTCTAATCCTTCCTTCTCGGTGCTTATAGATGGTTCCCCCTTTGGGTTTATTGAGAGTTCGAGGAGATTAAAACAAGGTGACCCTCTCTCGCCATACTTATTCTCTATAGCTATGGAATTTCTAATAGTTAATCTAGATGTGGAGCTTTTAAAAGGTAATATCACCCCTATTTATAAAATTGATCCAATGATCACTCATTTGTTATATGCAGATTACATTTTAATCATCGCCAAAGCTACCAATAAAAATGTTGAACGCATGCAGAACTTATTTCAGGATTCGAAACTCTTAGCTGGCTAAGTTTAAATGAAAACAAGTCCACCTTTTTTTAGTAAAGGGACTAATGACAAACATCAAATAGCTGATATATTAAAAATCAATATTGGTACCCTCCCTATGATGTATCTAGGCATCCCACTGTCAAACAATAAACTAAAAACAAGAGATTTTGGATATTTAATTGACAAAAAAATTAAAAAAATTAGTCATTGGAACAGTAAAATGCTTAACATTAGTGTTAGAATTGAATTCGTGAAAACTGTCATTCACCCAGTGGTTCAATTTTGGTTACAATTCACCCACTTTTCTATGACTGTAATTCAGAGAATCAACTCTATTTGTGCTAATTTTATTTGGAAATCTAAAGTTCACAAGATGTTTTGGGATGATGTCTGTAATCTAAAATAAGAGGGAGGACTTGGTATTAGAAAAATAGATGATATAGCTAAAACAATTTCAATCAAATTGGTATGGAAATGTCTTCAAAGGGAAACTCTTTGGGCCAAATGGATATGCAACAAATACTGCAAAAATAAATTTTTTTGGACCTCTATTATAAATAACAATGCATCTTACACCTGGAATTTCCTGCTTAGAGCTTGAAAATGGTGTAAAGGTCTTACTGATAGGAAAATTGCCAGTGGTGATAACACAGATATGTGGTAAGACCCATGGATAAATGGCACTTCCTTGGTGGAAAAATGTGTTGGGAATTACATGACTGTCTCTGGTAATATCAATAGGAAAGTATCTACACTTTTATCAGGCAATGAATGGAAAGAACATACTGATTATGTTCCAACTCAACTTCACAAGATAGTGCATGATATTAAAATACATAATCAACAGCAAAAGGATTTCTGGTTTTGGCTCCTTAGCAGTAGTGGTCATTTTAATATTTACACAGCCTGGAATCAAATCAGAAACAAACACACAGTTTTTAATTGGACCGGTATTATTTAGGATAAAAACCGTGCTCCAAAAATGTCAACTTGCTCACTGTTGGCAATTTTAAATAGATTGAACACAAAAGATAGAATCAGTAAATGGAACTGTGGTATAGATCAATCTATGTGTGCTCTATGTAAATCAAAATGAAGATAGGAACCACTTATTTTTTCACTACATACATTCTAGACAACTTTTAAAAATAATTATGCATAAGCTGCAAATTTACATAGGTAATTCCTGTGAAATCAACTAACACTTGCAAATCATGTGTCAAAATCAGACAAGTAATAATTTATTTAACAGTTTCAAGAATATTGTCTTTACTTCTCTGATTTGGCATATTTAGTGTGAACGTAACACATGAATTTTCAAAGGTATTGAACTTCCAATTCAAGTCAGAGCTATGCTAATAGCTCAAGATTGCAAGTGCTTAATACAAAGTAAATTGGATTCAAAGATGATAAGTAGAGATTTTAAACTTATCTTATCAAACTTCGAAACTACGACTGACCCAATCCAGGAACTCCAATCTTTATGAGCTTAAAGATGATTTATACTTCGATCTGTTGCTAGTTTTTATCTCCCTGCTGCCATTGATGATTTGAGCAATTGAAATCTATTTTAGATCTGGAAATTTAGTAAAGGCAACTGAAGACTCTTCTCCCACCAACTAGGTTTTTATGATAACTTTTACTCTGTGATGTTCCCTATTTGGTGTTGGGTGGTTGTAACACGTGTTGTTTTTTTCTTTTGATTGTTTTTCTTTTGTTTTGTTGCTCTAAGTTGTCTGCATGGATGGTTTTAAGTGTATTGTATCTCTGTTTTACTCCTCTATCTATATGAAAACTTAGACAACTGGCTGTTGTTGCTGCTGTACTGTTAATATATGGACATGATATGTACTCTTTTTTCGGGTAAGGCACCCGTTTAGATTAGGGGAATTGCTAAGTATTAACGAGGCATATCATGGAAGTATATGCTCTTTATTTTGTTTATAAAGTACCTTTTTTCAAAAAATAATAACTAATTATTAAACTTCTACCCAAATTCTCGTTTGTTCCCTCCGCACCAATACAGAAAGTACCCAAGCACACGACCCCTTTCTTTTTTTTTTATGTTTTTCTGAATCGCGTAGGAAATTATCGTGCGGGCAACCCCTTGGAACCGCCGACGATGACCTACCGGTCTGCCCCATAGTCGCGCCTTCGCCTGGCTCCAACATCGTGCCACCATCACGCATGCATCTCACGTGAGAACGCAACCCAGTTAAACCCTAAAACTTCTCTCGTTTGGATGTGCCTCACTGCCACGTCGAGCCACCTTAACCCATCTCCACCCTCTACCTTGCTTGTTTCGTCGAGCTCTACGTTTTTGTAGTTGGTGTTGAGGCGTGAAAGTGGACGGAGTGGTGAAAATATAAGCGGATCATTGGATGAGAGGAGAGATGGCGGCTGTGAAGAGATGGGCTAGGGTTTTAGAAGTTATGAAGGGTTGAGGTCCTTATATAGCCATCTATAAAACACTATTCACGTTGGAAATTTCCGAACTCTAAACCAAGCATGCCTCTTGTCCTTCATAATGTTTTGCCCCTATTTCGAACACAATTGAATATATGTCGGAGGTCAATTCCATCGTATACAAAAGATAGGTTTTCGAAATCGAACTATCTTAATTAAAATCCTTTAATTAATTTGTGTGTGTTTTAAGTTCGCATGGTCAAACGGTAAGTTTAATCGACATGAAATTTGAAATTCTATAATAATTCGCTATTATGGATCCAATGAAGCTGGTTTCGTCGAAATCCGAGACAGGGTTAAAAATGACTATTTTTACATGTTAAGTAATTATTAAAATTTTCAATTTCTGCCAAAATCGCTTTTAATTCCATCTTAAAACCTCACCAACTCCATTCAAATTCAAATAGCATTTAAAACAACATTATAAATCATTTTTGTTCACATTAGATTCCAAATTCAATTAATTAATTGATTTAACTTATAATATTCATTTTTTAATATTTAAATTCAATTAAATATTCTAAATTCAGGCGATTGAAAAAAAATCGGTCATTACAAATATAAAAATAATAAAATATGGGATCATATAATGTAGATCTAATAATGACAATATGAATTGGAAAACAATCAAAATTTATCTTAAAATAGATTCAAATTCAAATTAAAATAACATGGTGAACGTATGTAATTAATTGAGATGGAGCAAAAGAGATCTAATCTATTTGATCAAATATACAAATGAGATGAAATAGGTGATGGATCTAAATTACATAAACAAGTTGAACTATGAATATATAAAATTAGAATTGTTACCTTGAGATGTTACCAAGAGAATGCACCTTGAATGATGAATCAATGGCTCTTAGATTCCATGAATCAATCTCGTAATTTTGCAAGAATAAAGAGATTAGAACCACCTTTTGTTATTAATTTTATTTGATATTTTATTTTGGAAATTTAGAGGTTATGAAGCAATGAAAATTTGAAATTCTCTGATAGAAGAGAATGACGGATGATTGTTACAGGAAGAAAATCAATAAAAAAATAAAGGGAGATGTGTTTTTTAAAGGAATGATAGAAACCTTTCTTATTCCTTCCTTAAAACTTTCCCTTATTAATTACTTTTTGAATGCTAATAAAATCCTCTCTCTTCTACGTGCACGGCTAGCCGTACATGGTGCCACATGGGCCCTCAAAAGTTTTCAAAATCTCATTAGCATCAATCCCATTTAAATCCAATTCAAATGTGTGTGCGTTTATAACTTTCATATACATACGCTATTAAATGCTAATGTTATTCAAATAAATTAAAATAAAATTTTAATAATTAATATTTCACAAATATTAATTAATTTAATTTAGCTAGAGCACTTTTTTTAGTATTTATCCTGTTTAAATCGAATTTAAACACTCTAAAGATATCATATATCGATACGTGCGTTTATAACTTATGTATACGCACTTTTCTAAATGTTAAGGGGATTAAAACAAATTAAATAAAATTTAGTAATTAATATTTCATAAATATTAATTAATTTAATTAATTTGAGGTAATTATAAATTAATTAAATCATGTGGTTCATTTAGAGCATTCATCATTTTGGTTATGCGACTCAAATGTGTAAATTCAGTTAGCGATTAATATCGAACTATTCAAATATTAACGTTCACATGTAACTTAGCAAGTGGTGTGACATTTTGGCTGAGTTTATCACTTACACATTTTTTAGTAAAATCTAATTTTACTTATTATAAGCGGTACCCGATGGTGACAATTATTTATGTTAGTCCTTGAGATGGTAGTTTTGATGAAAACAACCTTAGGACTTGTTATAAAATATAAATACTAACAATATAGTTTAGATATATATGTATGTGCAGGATTTAACCATACAGGTACCAAGAATGAAGTCTGTAAAGTATAGAGATTCAAGATTGAAGATATCAAGATTGAAGACTCATAAGTATCAAGATATCAAGAGTTCAAGATTTCAAAGTACAAGATAAGTATTGAGTCTAGAATTATGTTAAAACTTCTCGAAAGCACTACATCTTTATTCAAAATTTATTCGTGGTATGGAATCCACTTCGAGCCTGTTAAAGGGATGAAACCCTAGTGGGTTGGAACCCACAACAATATCTAGTGGAACATATAGTGGTCCTACTTTCATATCCACTAATTTTATGAAAATGATTTCTAAAAATATATCTCTTATTTTAAATGTTTTCAAAACCTTCTTTTAAAAAACACATCTCCCTTGTTTAAAATATTTTAGCCTTAAAATTATCTTTATCATTTTTAATATTTTGATTTTAAAATTGTCGTTGATTTTAAACTATCTCTTGTTTGAAATATTTTAGCGTCACAATTATCTTTATCATTTTTAATATTTTGATTTCAAATTTGTCCTTGATTTAAAATTATCTCTTGTTTTGAATATTTAGCTTTTAAATATACTCATTTTTTAAATCACTTTATAAATTAAGATTATATATTAAAAAATACTTCTATATGTCTAAACTGTATTCAAATATATTTGTAAAAGTTTAGAAATTGTTTTGAAAATTTATAGAAACCAATTTTAATAAAAAAATCAAAATCACCATTTTTGCCTAGAGAATGTCGACATATTCTTACACACACCCTCCCCCCCCCCCCCCCCCCGGTCGACATGGTGCCCGTTAAAATTCAACATTCAAATTTTCAAAAGAAGTGTCCATTCGTCGTATCCTTTCACGAATAGATATGGCTGTTGATCTTTTATAAATAACAGCAGTTCTAAATGAATTTTTAATCAGATTTTCATTCATTTTCTCTCCTCTTCATCTTCCACATTTATTCTAAAGAATCCCAAACTATACTCTGCCGAAATACCAAGCGAATCAAACTTGATTATCTCTTGTTTGATTCTCTGCCACTCATTCCATATGATCTCAGTGCTATTCAGAGTTATAGGATTATTTATAAATCAAACTGTTGAGTAAAAGGCGCGGCTCAGCGTTGAAATCAATTGGGTGTGATTGTTACCTCGAAAATCGATTAGGTGATCATGTGGTCTGGTAAATCAAGAGAGTTTGCCCCGGACTCGAATACAAGAGGGTATACCTCATGGCCTTGAAATTGAGGGTGTAATCTGGGAGATATTTTGAAAAGAAATCCGTACAATTGTGCGGGACTGAATGTAGGGTAACTTTGAACCAGTATAAAATCCCGATGTGTTCTTTCCTTTACTGCTTTTATTTATTATTTGCATCCGTGTCAGATTCTATGATTATATATGTGTCTATGAATTACATTTGTTGGTGATTAAATTACATAAGTTTCAGAAAGATTTAAAAATTCCACAAAACACTATTCACCCCCTCTAGTGTTATTCCAGCCTTAAGATCCATAATCCGCATTTCTAACATTTGTATCAGAGCAAGGTTTTCAAAGTTTTCATAATTTGAATTTTGAAAAAAAATTAAATGGTAATTTTTTTGGTAAAATTGTTAACACTATTTTCATATGAGTATGTCATAGAATCATCATGATGTTGTTGTTAAAACTATATTTAATTTGAAAAGTCACTTGATTCTTTAAAAAGTTATGTTATTTTGCACGAGAAGAGTTATATCTAATGACTGTTGATTAAAAGATACCAGATAATCATTCATTGATAAAGAAGAACAAATGAATATATAATGGAAATTGATAATGAAATGGGTACCAGATCAATACAAAGCTTTTGATTCTCATCAAAAAAATGATATGATATTGTACCTCTCTCCATATACATTGCAATGTCACTGGTTTCGTGCGAATCCGTCAAGAAATGACCAAGTTATGGTCAAGTGAAGTTTTGGTGAACAAAGAGAAAAAGAAAGCAAAACCTTCAATGGTATTCTTCAAATTACATCCAACGATTTGAGTATTTTGTTCCCATCATTTTTCAGATTGTAGTTCTAATTCTCACAATCATTTTGATGGGTGGATCATCAAATTCTGATCAAAATTGAGTGAGATATGGCAGTTTGAAGTTAGCTATCCAAAACTGAAAACTGTGTACGGGATTTCCTACACTTCTCTTACTGCTCGGCCTGTTGCATCACAATACTGTCCAAATTCGTCACCAAACCACTACTGGATCGTATCCCTTGCCTTCCTCTTCGATTTTCCGCTGGTTTCATCCAATTCCGTTAAGAACGAAGGAGATATGCCTTCTACAAATTTGATAGTAAATAGGAAAATGGGAAGAAGAAGAAGAAGAAGAAGAGAAGCTTTTATGAAAAGTGGTGACTGTTGGGCCTATTTATAGTGGTTGAAGTGTCCTTCATTCAAAATTCAATTTCAAAGTTTTGGCGCCAAGTTGGTTAATCTACTAAATCATCTATATCTTTCTCGTACGGTCTTCAAATTAGAAAATGAATAAAATACGTTGATCAGAAAAATGAGCCCGTCGTAGTAGAACAAAACTCGCCGTCAAATTCTGAAAGATATAAGAGATATGGCTCGTGACAATGGAAGAATAATAAAGTTATAAAGATGGAGGAGTACAAAAAGTGGTGCTCTTTACTATTATTTCATCTTTATTGTTGCATTTTGTTAGGTATAGAAATTTATCTCTTTTATAAGTTTTGATATTTTGGTCCATAATCGGCACACATAGTATACATATCGATATACCGGTCTAATTTTTTTAAAAAGTCTTTTAAAATGTGTTTTCTTTCAAATAAAATCTCATTACTAATTAATTACAACCATACTAAGTAGAAAAGCATACTATCATTCGTGATTTCAATTTTTCTAATGTTTTTTTTACTTCTCATACTCTATTTCTTTTAAGATACTAATTTTAAATTTTCAAGAAATAAATAGAAGGAATTTATAATGTTAGAATAAGGGTCTATTTATAGATTTCTTCAATTAATATGATTGTGCCACATCACATGACACTTGTCATATAAATAGATAGTGACATACATGAAAATGACACATGTCGTTACATTTGTTCTTTAAGAAAAGCATTTTTACATGCATAATGCCAAGTGTCTTTACACGTTTTTTTATTTTTTTCGTACTTTAGTTATATTAACTACTTTAAAAAATTGGGTCAAAAATCAATTATTTACTTGTCAAAATCTAGTCGTAAAATTAGTGCAAAATCATGTTAAAAACAGACTCAAAACTTTAGATGCATTTCTGAAAGGGGCATTGCACTAAAGGTCCCTATTTTTGATGTTATTATAAGAAAAGTCCCTATGATAATAAGTATGTAAATTAAGTCCCTTTTTTTTCTAAATCAGAAAGCGCAAACCATCTTGCGCTTTCTTTATAGAAAGTGCAAGTTAACTTGCGCTTTTTAAAAATTTAAAATCTTCTGAAAATTTTAAAATTTTCAGAAAAATAATTTAAAATCAAAAAGCGCAAACTAGCTTACATTTTCCTGATAGAAAGCGCAAGTTAACTTGCATTTTTCAAAATTTTCAAAATTTTCAAAAAAAATTCGAAGTCAAAAAGTTGCATGTTAGCTTGCATTTTCTGTGAGGAAAATGTATAACACCTTACGTTTTCTATTTTTCAAAAAATAGGGACTACATTTACATATTCATATCTACAGGGACTTTTCTTATAACAGCACCAAAAACAAGGACCTGTGACTCTTTTCTTGATTCTGAAATGCTGTCTTTTCTTCTGAAACCTCTTTTAACCATTACAAATTCGTTTTTCTATTATTTTTGTCTTTCGAAACGCTGTAGTGTTTTAGAATTTTTTCACAGCATTTGGTAAATGCTGCAGATTTTATTTTATAATGTTTTGATATATTTTATTGCAAAAACTTTTTATAGCATTCTTTAAATGATGTCTTTTCTGTTTGAAACTTTAAAAAACGATATTTAAACTAAGTATTCTCTCTATTCTTTTTAGAGTTATTTTCTAACTTATAATAGAATATTTTAAAATTAATTTCATGTTTAAAATATATTTTTTAATAATTAATTAAATTTTTTAATGTAAGAGGCCTTAATATAACACATGTTTATTTTATTTTTTCAATCTTTGTTATATCATATTTCATTATGATTTTTTTAGACTAAAAGGTGTTTTAAACATGTGGATAAATATTTTAATCAATAATTTAATATATAGGTTTTAATTAGTAAGTTAAGTATTTCGTAAACATGGAAATTTGGATTCAAAAAAAAAACAATCGAGTTAAAAAAAATGGTTTAAAGAAATTAAATAAGGAGGGTATTAATTGTTACAAAAACCATATTTGATCATACATACAGTTTAAATCCATATTTCTTAGCAATTTGATTTTGATATTGAGTTTGATTACTACCATTCATGAATATGTTATAGTTTTAATATCATTTATTACCTTTGAACTCTTGTCTTTACTACTTTTTCAGTCTCATTCATTAGTTTCCTTAACTTAAATCTAGTAATTGGTGTGTATTACCATTGATTGGTTGAAGTGATTTATAATAGTTTGATATATGTATACATACACTATATATGTATGCCTGTCAATTAAATATTACTTATCACTCATGTTTATCTTATAATATGAATATCTCTTACTGTAGTATACATATCATCATATCATTCTGCATATTATAATTTTTTAAATTCATTATCATTTTTATTACATATCATTATGCATCCTATTTCATATTACATTTCATTGCATATTCCATCATAAATTACAATGCATGAAATATCATAATAATTTGCATCACAAGTTGCACTTCATTCTGCATATCATCTCATGCTACATTGCATATGTCATACATTTCATACCACATTACAAACTACATATTGCATACATGTACACATAACAAGTGCATCTTATTTAGGAGGAGTTTGTATTTATTGTCTTATAACATAGAATTATTAGTTTTATATTTGTTTGGTATGTTTTGATTGACTTGTTTGACTTGATTGACTTATTTGACTTGATTGATTTGTTTGACCTTATTTATTTGTTTGACTTGTTTGACATGATTAGATTTGATGTGTGTGTTGATTGGATTGTCTAAGATATACTTATACATATTTATGTATTGAATAATTATAATATAATTACGTTAATGTCTTTCACATTCTATTTACTATACTTTGTTTTAGTATTAGTTTAAGGGGGAGTTTTATAGTTATATTAGTTTAGGATAAGTTTTTGTTGATGACAAAGGGGAAGAAATATAAAATAGAGTAGTTAGAGTAGTTAGGCTTAGATTAAGGGGAGTTATTGTGAAGGTGAAGTACATTTTATAAACATAGGTTGTCATCATCATAAAAGGGGAAGATTGTTAGTCCTTGAGATGATGGTTTTGATGACAACAACCTTAGGAATTTTTATAAAATATAAATATAACATTATAGTTTATATATATGTGCAGGATTTAACCATACATGTACCAAGAATGAAGACTGTACAGTATAGAGATTCAAGATTGAAGATATCTAGATTAAAGACTCATGAGTATCAAGGTATCAAAGTTCAAGATTTCAAAGTACAAGATAAGTATTGAGTCTAGAATTATGTTAAAACTTCTTAAAAGCACTTACATCTTTATTCAAAATTTATTCGTGGAATGGAATCCACTTCGAGCTTGTTAAAGGGATTGAACCCTATTGGGAAGGAACCCACGACAATATCTAGTGGAACTTATGGTGGTCCTATTTTGATATCCACTAAATTTTATGAAAATGCTTTTCAAAAATATATCTCTTATTTTAATGTTTTCAAAACCATCTTTTCGAAAAGACATTTCTCTAGTTTGAAATATTTTAGCCTCAAAATTATCTTTATCTTTTTAATATTTTGATTTGAAAATTGTCCTTAATTTTAAACTATCTCTTCTTTGAAATATTTTAGCCTCAAAGTTATCTTTATCATTTTTAATATTTTGATTTCAAAATTGTCCTTGATTTTAAACTATCTCTTGTTTTAAATATTTAGCTTTTAAATATACTAAGATTTTAAATCACTTTATAAATTAAGATTATATATATTACAAATTACTTTTATATGTTTAAACTATATTCAAATATATTTATAAAAGTTTACAAATTGTTTTGAAAAATTATAGAAACCAATTTTAATAAAAAAATCAAAATCACCATTTTTTTCCTAGAGCATGTTGACATACTCCTACCCCCCGATGTCGACGTGATGCCCGTTAAAACTCAAAATTCAAATTTTCAAAAGAAGTGTCTATTCGTCATATCCTTTCGCTAATAGATATGGCTGATGATCTTCTATAAATACCAGTAGTTCTAAACGATTTTTAACCAGATTTTCATTTATTTTCTCTCCTCTTCATCTTCCACATTTATTCTAAAGAATCTTAAACTATACTCTGCCAAAATACCAAGCGAATAAAACTTGATTATCTCTTATTTGATTCTCTGCCACTCTCTCCATAAGATTTCAGAGCTATTCAGAGCTATAGGATCATTTGTAAATCAAATTATTGAGTAAAAGGTGCGGTTGAGCCTTGAAATCAATTGGGTGGGATTTTTGCGTCGGAAATCGATTAGTGATCTTGTGCCCAGGTAAATCAAGAGAGTTTGTCCCGGACTCGAATACAGGAGGATGTGCCTTGTGGCCTTGAAATCGAGGGTGTAATCCGGGAGATTATTTTGAAATGAAATCCGTACAATTATGCGGGACTGGATGTAGGGTAACTCCGAATCAGTATAAAATCCTGGTGTATTCTTTCCTTTACTGCTTTTATTTAATATTTGCATCTATGCCAGATTCTATGATTATATCTGTGTCTTTGAATTGCATTTGTTGGTGATTAAATTATTAAGTTCCAAAAAGATTAGAAAATCCACAAAACACTGTTCGTTCCCCCTCCTCTAGTGTTATTCCAGCCTTAAGATCCGTAATCAGCATTTCTAACAATTTACACCAATTCTCTTCGTCAAAACTATATCACTTTTGATTTATGGAATTTGTTAGAACCTCCATACTATGTTTCAATGATAATAACTATGCAATCATATACATATATGGACCTTATTAATATTACAGGTATTTGCTTCAAGAAAACCATGCTCGAAGATATTGAGGCTTAAAGAGAAATGAAGATTTATTGACAATGCTAAGGTTATTCTATTATAAAAGAGTCCTAGATATAATATTGTTAAGGTCTCCTTGAGTATATACAAATATACGAGTATACACAATTTCATATACATCAAAATAAGGTGGAAAATAGTTTTTACACCTCATAGACGTCCGTAATAAAACAATAGACGTCTGTGACAAAAAAAAGATGTCTATGACAAGTTTCAAATTAAAAATTAAACAGGTCACAGACATTTGAGGATTTTACCACAGACGTCTGTCATGGGAAAAAAACTGTCATATTTGGAAAGAAACTTATGTTTTTAATCAAAAGGAAATCATCTTTCATTGAAGAGTTGCATGTTATTAATCAAAAGGAAATTATCATTCACTGAAGAGTTGCATGCTTTTAATCAAAAGAAAATCATCTTTCACTGAAGAATTGCAGCCATTAAAATAAAGAGACTTTCTCCAAAAGTAACAAATTTTCATTTGCAACTTACTTAATCTATAAATACCACTTTGATTGAGAACTAATAATCCTGAACTTAAATTAATCTATTCTTTACTCTTTTGATTTTTAAGCACTCTCTTGCATATACACTATTTACATACTCTCAATCCATTATAACCAAAATGGAATTTTGTTTAAGTCACTTACTACAACTCAAAGCATTCATATTCATATACTCAAAGGAGATCATAGGAAGATTTGTACTTTAAGTCAAAACTATGTTATTGGAACACAATATTGCTAGAGATACTTTTGTATTGGCCTATTCCTCCGGACGAAATGAGGGTAATTTGTTTAAAGGAAATACCAAAGGGGGGGCTTTGGGACTGGACGTAGGACAGAATGTCCGAACCAGTATAAAAACTCTGGTTTGCACGTTTTTATTTTACTATTTATTATCTACTATTGCGTTGATTATATACTTGCATATTATACATAAGTTAGATAGTATACGATCCTCAAGACTTTCAGAATTTGGTAATGGTCAAAATTCCAATATCATTCACATTCAACTTTACAGTCCAAACACAAAATCATCGGTTCAATAGTAACAATTATTATTAACCGAACTGCTCTGGACAGAGACTTTGACTTTGAGTTGACTTCAGTTGACCATGATACTAACTTCATATAACTGAGGAGACGAATCCTCTCTTAAATAATGTTTCACTTCCAATGCTTTCACTCGATCCAACTATAGTCGTTCGATGGATATCATGCCATGATTTAACTATAATCAACGTGGAGCTTCTATATTATAGATCAACCGTATCATCAAGTCAAGAGAACTGTGTAAATTAGCATATCAATATTTTTTGTTTGACCTTACTTATGTTAACCAACAGAAAACTATCAAGTGAGTCGTTTAATAGTTATCCAATAACTATCAGTACGTAACACCTAGGTGCCTCCAGTAGTCATGAATAATACACTGCCCAACATTTGGAGAGCGTTACGTACTCTAGTCTCAATGGATACATTGATATCCAATCTCGATGCATCTTGACTAGGAACATTTAAAATGGTATGTTCGATTTTATTGTGATAAATTACTTACAGTCACAACACTTTGTAACTACTATCACAGAAACAAACCATTTGTGGATTTTCTGTTAAATATGTTTTAATTAAACATTTAATTATTTATAACACATTATAATAAATATATAAAAGAAAGAAGAAACACCTTTATTTTGAACGAGAATTGATTTCAGAGCTATTATTTTACAATAAACTACAGAATTGCCCATAGGGTATACCTCTAACTCTATCACAAGGGCAGTGAGAGACTGGCCTCATTTCTTCAACTTCTAATATGATGTAAGGTGTTTTAATATTAGATTAGGACTTCAATCCAAATTTGAGTTGATTTGGTTTAGATTTGCAAGCAATTTACTTTAGGAATTTAGAGATGAAGAAAGAGAATAAGGCATTAAAGAGAACTAGTTTTTAGCTTGTGAATTGGTCATTTATTCCTAAGGGTATGCCCTTCCTTATATATGCTCAAGATGGTGTTGCCTAAGCTTGCCTTAACCCCCCACTATGCCATGGAAGACTCACCTCACGTCATTTTTCCTTTACATCACTTCTCCTTTATGCTAATTATACTTATACCCTTCTCATGATAATATCTCTTATCCTAGTGAAGCTTCTAGAATGTTTCATGCTTAATGAAGTGGTGCTTGTTTTAATTAGTTGTTAATATATTCATTTGATCATTAGAGAAGTGCATAAATGTTCAAACAATGATTATATTTTTGTAAACAATTTTCAAAAACAAGTTTCTTATCATTGTTCATTAATTCAATGATGTCTAAAAATGTTTTTTTTTGAAATGGTACTTTTTATACAACATGTCACTTGGACAACATATCACATATCAATAAACGTCTAAATCACGCTACACAAGTTTTGAACTTGTGATCTCTCGCACCAAGCTGAATAACTTAACCATTGAGACAATGGTGCTTGTTGATGTCTAAAAATGTTATAAATTCATATTTGAACACTTAATCATCAAAACATACTCAAAGACAAAGCGTTCGAATTTCAGGACCGCTACATGACCAAGTTGAAGTACAAAATCGAAACGATAGTTAGGAAAATAGCGTTCCAAAGGTATTGTTTATGTACTATAATTTTCCACACTTTACAACATATTTTGTAATGTATTAGATTCATAATAACTTAGCATTATTAATAAGTTAACTAAATGATAGTCTAGTATGGCATTGTAAAATTGTACATTACCAGTATGTATCTAGCGTTCATGATAACGCGGTTCCAGATGATGGCTTCATCAAAGTAGCATTTAGATGTTCACAGAAAACAGCACAGTTTGCACAAAATACACATGATGCTTCAGCTAAACACAATTTACGTGCATGAAAATTCATCTACGTACCAAGATTTACACCCATTGATAAATTTGTCTTTCCCCTCCCTCGAATTTGCCTCATTCTAGATCAATCAACGCAACTACGACGGCAGCCAATTCTCATAAAATTGAGGAACGTCTAGAATGTAGAAAGCTATGATAGCAGAAGAGGATATTCCTATTTCAACTCCTTTTAAATTTTGTAATCCCATTGATTTTAAAAAGAAAGGATGTGCTAAGATGACTAGCTATGCGATTGACTCTGCAAAAAGGTAGCGCGATAAGTCAATTGTCATTTATGTGACCAGATCGCGTCCGTATTTTTTTTAGGGCTTTCATCCAAAGAGTGTGGAAAACGATTGGTGATTTTTATGTTCAAACTAAAGAAAATGGTTTGTATGTGATTGTGATAACATGGATGATTGCGAGAGAATATTTAAAAAGGTTACTTATTTTTATAATAAATGACTAATGATGATGGAGAGATGAGTACCAGATTTGGATCTAACTAAAGAAATGCTACAAAATAAGGGTCTCATGTCCTCAATTTTGAATGATTGTTGGTTTACTACAAATATCGATGAATTTTGTCCGAGTCCGTATCGGGCTACAATTGATAAGACACGTCAAGCGAAGCTGTGGAAACCAACGTTTCAAATTTCGAGGCAATCCGAGTTCGTATGCTCAAGTTATCGCCAATGGAAAGTGAAGGAGACAATCTCAGTTCGAATCGATCAGAAGAAGTTTATGTTCGAATCCATAAGATAGCCTCACGATCGAATCTATAAACCATGCATTGGTTCGAATCCATCCTCCCAGAGCCTTGTCTCGAATCCATGAAGAGCTCCTTTGCTTCGACTCCATCGGGCAAGCCCTCACTTCGAATCCATCCAAAGCCTTCCCTAGTTCGAATCCATCAGAGTATCCCTATCTTCGAGTCCATCAAGCTGGAACCCTTCGAATCCATACAGTTGTAGGGACTTCGGCCCCATCTGGTAACCATCTTCGAATCCATGGAGCAAAGAACTCTTCGTATCGATCGAACCATGGAACTCCTTGATCGATACGAAGGAACGCACGTGTGATCGAATCAAAGGAGCATACCTTCGAATCCAACTCTTCGAATCCATCAGATAAGCGCGGCTGAAACCACTCTGAGTCACCATATGCATTCGACTCTATGGATTCGAACCATATTGATTCGAACGAATCCATAGGACTAGGAGCACCATCTTGAATCGATCATAACTTGAGATCTACAAGTCCAAATGCTACGAAAGTTTCACAGGAGCTTGCATATACACAGAAGAATTTCCACGCCAAGTTTCATCATGATTGGACACATTTTTGATCGATTCGAACCAAGAGTCGAATCGATCCCAAAGTGGGCCCGGATCTCTAGAATTCGGCCATGTGGGCCCCCCACACGTACCAGAAGTGGTCTCCCCGAATTTTAGGAGAAATATCAGCCTCCAATACCTATAAATAGAGCCCCTGGTCATTCAGAAAGGGGATCGGAGAATTTTAGAGATAAAGCACGTCTAGACGCTGCCAGAATTGCTTCAGAGCACCACCGCTGCCTTTGATTTCGAATTTTGGCTTACTACTTGTTGTACTTTGATATTAAAAAGTTGTATTCTCCGAATATCAAGCAGTAAAGTAACAAAACTTCATAGTGGACGTAGGCGAATCGCCGAACCACTCTAAATCGTTGTCTATTGTGCAATTTACTTCCTGCTATTTGGAGTTTTTGTTATATAATCCACGTTTTAATTTACTTTCTTCATTTATTATCTCTTCAAAAACTTCCGACGAGTGTTGTGCCCAATCTTGACACAAACACTTTGGTGCTTTCATTGAGAGAAACCCAGTTTTTTGCTCCTGCTCCTTGGATCTATCTTCGATACCGGATTGCATAAATCTAAGAGAGAGATCCAGACCTCATATTCAGATTCCTTCCGTTCTATTCAGATTTGTTAAAAGTCTAGGAAAGAATTCAACGCTTCAGGATGGTGAGTACAAGAACCACTTCTAACATTGGTGATCAAGAAGGTCGGGATAGGCAAAATCCCACACAGCTACAGTCCACTAATCAAGATGCTGCTGGGCATGCGGATCAGTCGGGTCCGGTCACAAGACAAGAGTTCCAGGCGCTACTCCAGGAACTAACCCAAAGCCGACAATAGCTAACTGAGCAGTTGCGCGCTAACGCTGAGTTAACCAATCAACTAAATCGCCAAAAGCGAAGAAGATCCAGAAGGGATCAGGCTCCTCATTCTTCCACCGAAAGCTCCGCTTCATCTGACTACAATAACAGATTTATCCGTCCCAGGCTAGACGGAAACCATGCGCTAGCTGCTGACAATCAATAGGCGTTAACCGTTGGGCAAATAAGGGTTGGCCCATCTACCAGCTTCCATACTGGACCCTCCTCCCGAGGAGGAACTATTCCACAATACACTGCAGATGATCGAGCTGCTACAGCCGCTGCAGTTGACATAGGAGTTGATGCTCGAGATCACTCCAATCAAAATTATCATCAGCAGGGACAAGCTCCAGAGCCATATGTCCCAGAAGACATCGAGCCAAGGAGGCGAGATGCGGATCGTCGACAGCGCCCGATCCCACCTCGCACTATGGAACCCGACCATACTTTGGCTCACCACCTACAGAATTTTCCAATACCAGACTTCTTAGCCATGGTACGACGAATGATTCGCGAGAGTCAAGGCCTAACAAATGACGATTGGGGAATCTTCCAGAGTCATACCCTATTTACTGATGACATATTGTATGCTGAACCTCCTCGGTGATTCAGAATGCCAACCCTTCGCATGTATGAAGGAAATTCCGACCCAAATCAACATATTCTGAAATATGAATGGTCGATGACTGCTGCGAGAGTTGATGACGCAGTAAAGTGCCGCAGTTTTCCCATTTCCTTAGGGGGAATTGCGACAATGTGGTTTACACGATTACCGCCACGATCTATTTCTTCGTTTGACCAGTTAGCTACTAAATTTGTTGAACAATTTCGCATGCATATTGCCCGACCTAAAGATGTTAATACCCTATCAAGTGTCACTCAAGCTCCCGGAGAAACACTTAGACGATATTTGGAGAGATTCAATGCTGCATGCGCAGAGATCACCAACCCCAATGATAATTCCATTCTAATGGCTTTGACTAAAGGAATCGACCCTTATTCCGAGTTTGGAAATTGATTAGCCAGAAAACCTCCCGCATCGTTGGACCGTTTCTATTCCAAAGCCGCTCAATTCTTGAGGCGAGAGGATGCGAAACAGTCTAGGAAGCAGGACGATGCAAGGGCCAGCAGTGAAGAGATTCAGAGTAATGTTGCGGTTAAACAATTCGAAGAAAGTTCAGGAAAAGTCGAATTGAATATCCAAAATAAACAGACTCAACGATCAAGAAACGGTGATAACCGAAACAAGAAGCAAGACCAGAATCGTGATCCGAGACGTAGGGCCGCAATGTTTGACAGTTATACACCGCTTAACACGTCACTGGAAAACGTATACTTACAGACTTGTAATACTATGCAATACAAGAAGCCTGCTCCGAAGCCTTCGTCGGAGAGGCAGATTCAGACAGGGAAGTTCTGTAGGTTTCATGAAAGT
Source organism: Allium cepa (assembly GCA_030765085.1). Classification (NCBI taxonomy): domain Eukaryota; kingdom Viridiplantae; phylum Streptophyta; class Magnoliopsida; order Asparagales; family Amaryllidaceae; genus Allium; species Allium cepa. The sequence goes on from CM060938.1 coordinate 214,051,676, forward strand.
TATGGGCATAATACCAATGAGTGTAGACATTTGCAAGACCTCATTGAAAAGTTGATCAGAGAGAGAAAGTTGGACCAGTTTGTTCGGGCACCGCAGTCTGGTGGAGCGGGCCCATCTAATCAAAATCGAACGCAGAATCAGGAAAGACAAGGCGAACCCACCCGCACGGGCGGAAGGTTGGTTATCAATACAATAAGTGGTGGTCCCCATCCAGCAGACAGAAGCTGGAGAGAAATGGAGTCATACGCTAGCTCGATTAGGCATGTGGACTTTGAATGCTATAGTAACTCAGAAGACGAAACACCGGCTAAACAACAAAAGACAATGGCTGATGAAATCGTGTTTAGAAATCGAGATGCCGATAGAGTCGAAGCTCCCACAATTGACCCGTTGGTCATATCCGCTCAAGTTGGTCCTGCTTGGATGAAGAGGATCTTGGTAGACAGCGGAAGTTCCGTGAATATATTGTTTAAAAGAGCATATGATTTAATGAAAATGGAAGCTAAGGACTTAAAGCCTTGTCAATCACGAGTCCACGGCTTCAACGGGAGTGCAACGATACCAACCGGAATAGTTGAATTGCCAGTAGAGTTGGGAGCGGGAGAATGCCGAAGAGTTCGGATGTTGCAGTTTGTTGTCTTAAATATTCCTTCCCCGTACAATGCTTTTTTGGGCCTACCGGCCCTTGCTGAATTTAGGGCTGCTATTGCCCCATGGTGTTTAACTCTGAAGTTCCCTACTGACCACGGGATAGGAGTTGTACAAGGAGATCAGGCTGCTGGGAGAGCCTGTTATGTTGCTGAGCTGCGAGAGGCGCTGCGAAAAGAGAAAGGAAAGGTCGTAGAGGAATCTCTCTGCATCCGTTTTACTGACGATTGACAATTAGCGCCTGGGCCTCGGCCTGGGCACCACAACCAATTCCAAAAGGATCTTGATCCAAGGGACAATGATAATAAAGAAGAATCGACGGAAAGTCAGGCTTCTCCGGCCGAGCTAACCATTGATGTCCCGATTGACGATGATCACGATGACTCGAGAATGTTGAAGATTGGGTCTCAGCTTAACCAAAAGGCACAACAAGAATTGGTTGATTTTCTCCGGGCAAATCTTGACGTATTCGCCTGGACGCATTCTGATATGTGTGGAATCTCGCCTGACATCGCGAGCCACACCTTGAACATTGACCCGCGATATATCCCGGTCAAGCAGAAAAGACGTGGTATGGATCCAGAGAGATCTGCCGCCCTGAAAGAAGAAGTCAATAAGTTGAAATCAAATGGGTTCATTAGAGACGCTTTATACCCAGAATGGGTGTCCAATCCCGTACTTGTCCGGAAACCAAACGGGAAATGGAGAACGTGTATCGATTACTCTGCTGAATAAAGCCTGCCCAAAAGACAGCTTTCCACTTCCCCGGATCGATCAGCTGGTAGATTCAACCGCTGGACATGAATTGTTATCCTTCATGGATGCTTACTCAGGTTACAACCAGATACCCATGCATGTACCGGACCAAGAACACACAAGCTTTGTAACCGACTTGTGGTTGTATTGCTACAAGGTCATGCCTTTTGGATTAAAGAATGCCGGCGCAACTTATGAACGCTTAGTCAACCGAATGTTTGCCGATCAGATTGGGAAGACTATGGAGGTCTATGTAGATGACATGTTGGTGAAGTCACGATACTCTGATGATCATGTCAAAGACTTGGAGTCAATGTTCAATATCCTCCGGAAATACGGGATGAAGCTTAATCCGCTAAAGTGCCATTTTGGAGTCGCATCCGGAAAATTCCTTGGGTTCATTGTCAATGCCCGAGGAATAGAGGCCAACCCCGAAAAGATCAGGGCTATCAGAAATCTCCAAACTCCAAGAACCGTAAAGCAAGTTCAGAGTCTTAATGGGAAAGTTGCAGCACTGAGCAGGTTTATCTCAAAATCGACCGACAAATGCATTCCCTTTTTCGATTTGATTCGAAAGGGGAAACGAAATTTCGAATGGACTGCAGAATGTGAGGGCGCATTTCAATCGCTAATCCAACATCTTTCCGTACCACCAATCCTTTCAAAGCTTGTAGATCACGAACAGTTATATCTTTACCTGGCAGTATCAGAGAATGCAATCAGTGCTGCATTAATTCGGGAGGTAGACCAAGTGCAAAAGCCGGTCTACTACGTGAGTAAACGATTGACCGGAGCCGAGAGAAATTATCCAAAGCTTGAAAAGTTGGCATATTGCCTAGTCATTGCCTCGAGGAAGCTCCGTCCATATTTCCAGGCTCATCCTATTACTGTGTACACCGATCAGCCGTCAGTCCTTACGCGGCCTGAGACGTCTGGTAGGTTGCTAAAATGGAACATCGAACTGAGTCAATTCGACATCACTTATACTCTAAGGAGAGCCATTCACGGCCAAGTCCTAGCATATTTTATAGCCGAGTTCACTATCCCTGAGGACTTGCCCGAGACCAGCAAATCTCCCGAATACATCTGGAAGTTGTACACCGATGGTGCGTCAAGCGATCGGTGCTCAGGAGCTGGGGTAGTGCTTGAAACCCCGAGGGACGATCCATATGTTATGCTTTAAAGTTCAAGTTCCATGCAACCAACAACGAAGTCGAGTACGAAGCCCTACTTACCGGGCTAAAGCTTGCCCATGATCTGAAAATCATTGCTGTGGAGATCTACTGCGATTCCCAGTTGGTACTATGTCAAGTTCGAGGAGAATATCAGGCCAAAGACCGAAGATTAGCCGCTTATCTAACTCGGGTTCTGGAGATTCTTAACCAATTCGATTACTATGCCATTTTCTACATACCCCGAGAGTACAATCAAAAAGCTGATTCATTGGCAAAGTTAGCAAGTACGGGTGAGGCCCAACAGTTGGGGGTTGTTCCGGTTGAAACCCTATCCTCTCCGAGCATTGATCAAAGGGAGACTGATTTCACATTTGAAGCTACCTCCAATAAGGAGTCGTGGATGACTCCTTATCGAGATTATATCGAACATGGTGTATTGCCCGAGCAACGAAGCGAGAAAAGATGAGTTCTACGAAAGGCCTCGTGATTTGTTATTCAAAATGGAGTCATGTACCGGAGAGGATACTATGTTCCTCTCCTCCGGTGTATCGCGCACGATGAAGTCAGACGAGTGTTACACGATGTACACGAAGGAGAATGTGGCAATCACACTGGGGGGCAAGCACTCACAAAGAAAATACTTCGATATGAGTATTATTGGCCTACTGTTAATCGCGATGCTGTAGATTATGCTAGGAAATGTGACAAATGCCAGAAACACGCTCGAATTCCTAGAGCTCCTCCTACCGAGATAACCCAAATGGTCAGTCCTTGGCCATTCGCGGTATGGGGAATAGATATCATCGGCACATTGCCTCTGGCCAAGGGTGGCGCGAGGTACGCCATCGTCGCAGTTGATTATTTCACTAAATGGGCTGAAGCTGAACCCCTTGCGACAATTAAAACAAAGAAAGTAATCAACTTTGTAGTACGTAACATCATCTGCCGTTTTGGTCTCCCACATACTATCATCACCGATAACGGAACTCAATTCGACAGTGCTGAATTCAAAAATTTCTGTCAACGATTCCACATCCATAAGAAATTCTCTGCAGTAGCGCACCATCAAGCAAATGGTCAGGTTGAAGCTGTTAATAAAGTTATCAAGTCCATTCTAAAGAAGCGACTGGAAAAAGCTAGGGGCAAATGGGTCGACGAACTTCCTATGGCACTATGGGCTTATCGAACGACTCATAAAACTGCAACCGGTCATACTCCGTTTTCTCTATCTTATGGTTCTGAAGCCGTTATTCCGGTCGAAATGGAAGTGCGCTCTCATCGTGTAACGTATTACTATCCGAAAACAAATGCCATATTACTTGCTGAATCTTTGGATTTACTCGATGAGAAGCGCGAAGCGGCTGATTTGAGGGCAGCCACATATCGAAGCCGAGTCGCCCAACTGTACAATGCCAAGGTCCGTCCGCGAACCTTCTAACTCGGTGATCTCGTACTCAAAAGGGTTTATCCGGTTCCTTCACACTTGAAGCCAAATTGGGAAGGGCCGTATGTGATTTCACAAAAGCTCGGAGATGGCACGTTCAAATTATCAACAGTTGACGGTTTTACCTTGCCGAGAGCTTGGAATAGCGAAAATCTTCATCGCTACTACATATGAAAGACTTTACTTATTAATTTCTGTCAATTTATTCCTTTGCATTTTATTCTAGCATTTTGAGATTTAAATTTGTAATAAGGCAACTGACTTTGCCATATTTTCTTCGTTTCAGCAATAAAATGCCATCTCTTCGAGCCAGAGCTGTGATTTACTGAATATGACGTACAATATCACAATGCACGAAGAGCTAAGTTCCATCACGCGGTGGGATTTATTCAATAGGGAGTGACTGTGATACGACCGGTCACTCGCTAAGTGAAACCCGAGCTCGGGGGCAGAACACTACATCAACGTTCACAGGGATTGATACACGATAATCCCTCCTCCAACTCCAAATTCCCAGAGTGCGAATCGGAGTATAAACTTCAACTATTGGTTACCGGAGCGCGAACCGGAGTATAAATCCATCGCTCCCGGAGTGTGAGCCAACTCCAAATTTCCAGAGTGTGAATTGGAGCATAAACTTCAACTCTCGGTTCCCGGAGCGGGAACCGGAGTATAAATACATCGCTCCCGAAGTGTGAGCCAACTCCAAATTCCCAGAGTGTGAATTGGAGCATAAACTTCAACTCTCGGTTCCCGGAGCGCGAACCAGAGTAGGGAGCGAACTCCAAATTCCCAGAATGTGAATTGGAGCATAAACTTCAACTCTCGGTTCCCGAAGCGCGAACCAGAGTATAAGTCTAAATTCCCGGAGCGCGAATTGGAATATAAAACTCTATCTCTAAATTCCCAGAGTGTGAACTGGAGTATAAACATTAAGTACAAGTTCCCAGAGAGCGAACTAAGTCATAAACACTGATAATTAATAAGTTTCCGGAATATGAGCCGAACTGTTAATTACAAATTATGTTAAGTCCCCGAAGTGTAGACATGTATTCAAGGCTTATGGCATATGTGAGCACGAGCTAATCAATGCGATACTTGAGTAAAGAAGAAAAGAGTTGTTTTCCATGTAACCAACAAATAAAAAAGGAGTTTAATTACATGATAAAACTAAAAACATTTCATAAAGTGGGTGCCGAATCCACACTTATACACGGCCTACAAAAGGAGAAGTAGAAAGTATTGCCTTTTCACAACTACATGGTAAAACAAGAAGTTCACTCTTTCTTCTTCCGGGGTTTCTTCTTCGGGGTTGAGCCACTAGACCCACTACCCGGCTTCTTGCGAGATTTCTTGTCTTTCTTTGGAGCATCCTCAGGATCTAGCATGATATCCACGTCTTCCTCAGAGCTGGAAGGGATAGAGATCCTTTTGTGAGGACGAACCGGGGGAGGAGAAGCCGTAACAGGTGGCGAAGCTTCGACGCTAGAAGTTATAGCTGTGCCGGTGAGAGAAGTAACCATTGAAGGAGTTAAGCTTGGTGGAGCAACATCACCTTCGGAACCACCAGCCGTCGTCACCGTAGCCATTTCAGCGCTTATCTCGGCAAGAATTTCTTCTTCTCGGGAAGATTGAGCAGCGCTGGAAACACTGATGGTCGGCATAAACGATCCAAAAGTTGGGGCAACTCCACCCATTGCAAAGGAAGGATCGGAAAAAGGTTCACAGGGTTGCTTGAGAAGCTCCTCAATCATTTGAACATCAAACGACATTGAACTCCCCTCTCCCATCTCACTGGTTACGGCAGTGGTTGTGATGGCCTCAATAACGACGACTCCTTGCATTGGCTGCGAAGTTTGTGGTATTGGAAGTGCTGGCGCATCACTTTCAGTCACTGGTCAAAAAGAAATGAGAATAATTAGTCAAATGATCGGTTCCAAGTTCAACATTCTAGAAACATTTAAGCAACATTTAGAATACCTTCTTTGCCTCGGCTCGGTGATGGGACGAGTTCAGAAACGGTAGTTGTACCGAGAGACAGTTCCGGTCGATCCGGGTTATAAGCAGGGACAACATGTGGACCGACTGTAGTGGTGACTCCAGATGAGGTCGGGGCATCAACTGAAACATTCTCACTATGATGTGCAGCTCCAGAACCCACACCAGTCTCCACATGGTGAAAAATAAGTCTCTCTCTCTCAGCGGAAATCATCGCATCATGGAGAAGTTTCCTTTCCTCTTCGCTCAACAAGCGAGATTCAAGTTCAAATTCGTCTACGGCGCCTTCAGGGAGAGATGCTCTCTTGTTCGCCACCAATTTTTTCCAAGCACTGAGTAGAAGCGTAGAATAATCTCCGAGCCACGAGAGATTCCTATGCTCAAGTACATTAGCATTATAAGTGTCAAGAAGTTCATCAAACTCGGCTTCTACTCTGAATATCTCTGCTTGAACTCTCCCTTCCACTTCTGTCTCCACTGCTTCAACTTTAGCAACCGCCGCATCTTGCTCAGCTCGGAGAGACATAGCGTGCTCGCACGCTTCCTGTGCGGCCGTGTTAGCGTCATCTTTTTCCTTGTTTAAGTTCGCGAATTTAGCCTTTAACTCCTCAAGTTCTCTGACCGCCGCATCTCGCTCGGCCTCAACATTTTTGTACCGATGGCCCAAATCTTCAACTAAAGTACAATGCGCTTGTTGCATTTTCGCCATCTTAGCTAGTGTCTCATCGGCCTTCTGTAGCGACTCCAGTTCGGCCTTGCGAGAAGATCCCGTTTCAGATTGAAGTACGTCAACAATACGGTTCTTCTGAGCCAAGTCTGCTTCCAGTTTCTCAATAACTTTGGCTCGTTCGAAGGCTACTTTCGAGGCTTTAACAGCCGCCTTGTACCACTCTTTATATTGAGCATAAAAATCTCGGGTATAACTGAGGGCGGTGTTCACGGCCTCTTCGGGAATTCTTTTGAGATTGGATGGAAAGATATAGGCATCAAAGCATATTTCTGGAAAGTCTTTCTTCAACTGAGCAATTCTAATAGCCCCTTCACCAGACGGTTCAAGAGGTGCCTCCTCCACAGTTACGGTCGTAGCTGTATCAGTCCTTGAACGATGTGGACCAGGTTTAGAGATTTGTTGAGATGGCTGTTGCCGCGAAGGTTCGACTGTAGGTGCCTGGCTCCTGGATGGCGGAGGAGAACGAGAGGGTGAACGGTACCTTCGATCCCTATCAGAACGCTCCTGGCTAGAATAATATCGGGAATGGTCCCTATCGCGATGCTCTTGCTCATAATGCCTCCGCTCACGATCTCGGTCAGAATCCCTACGGCGAGACTCGTAATAGGATGAAGAATGATGCACTCGCTGAAGTCTATCAAGCGTAGAAGGACGATTCGACATGGCACCTGTAAAGAAGAAAAAATTTGATTAAGTACCAAGAATAAGCACCGCAATGCATGTGGAAGTCATGAGGTGTTGTGAAAAGTGTAAAAATGCGTAAACCCCCCGACCAACCAGAAGCGTCGATTACACTAACGGGTAAAGATTCGCTTATGTCAAGCGCTCCCCGGAGCTCTTCCAACCCGGACCCGTGGTGGAGAGATACGTAGTCCGGAATGGGAATATCGTCCAACCCTGTGAAAAGGTCTCCGGACTGGCAAGGAGAGGCGCTGGAAACAGTAACCCCAGGTTGGGAACGGGTTACGACTACAGATTTCCATCTCTTAAACTTAGGTACAGCGGCCTTGCCTGTCTAGCCCTCTTCTATTCGGGAAAGTTCGGCTGCTATCTCAGTGTCTGTGGGCGTTCTTCCATCGTCGCTCATTTCTCTTATCACAATGCCAGGTTTTCTTTTTGCCACTTTCTTCTTCTTCCTCGAGGCCGATTTCGCCAAACCTTCAATTACAATACTCTGGCCCATCTCAATCAGACCCAATGTCCTTAAGTTATCGTCGGTCAACAGCAAATCTATGTGCCTTGAGTCGTGGGGAACCCTTTGTAAGCTTTGAACGATGCCTCTATAATGCCCACCAGTAGGTCTCGAAATAATAGCTGCAAGAATAGCAGAGTATTAGTGTAAAGTATTAAAAGTGACCATTCAAGGACGAATTATGATACTTACTTCTGGATAACCATCTCCTGGCAAACCCTGGGGGGCATCGAACAAAAAACCACTCGTTCTTGAAATAACTAAGCCTGGTCCAGGCCCCAGTCACAACCTGACAGTTCCTAACCGCCTCCAGAAAAGTAAAAGACGGGCTATCACCCATACTCTTAAAGTTGAATATGTGCCTAATCTCGTTAGGTCTTGGCGGGTGAAAAAGGCAATCCATAAATATGAAAAAGACGCTGTTCAGTAATGCATGACCGTTGGGATGGAGTTGTGAAGGAGCGATTCCCAAATACGACAGCATCTCTCTGATATATTGGTTAAAAGGAGGAAGAGATCCAGCCGCACAGGAATGACGGTAGAAGGCAGTATATCCTTCAGGTGGGTTGTGTGGTCTGTCGCTAGCACTAGGTAATAAAACATCGTCCAGGGATATGTTATGTTTCGAACATATCCGGCCCAACAGAGACTCCGAGATATTGGACTGAACAGAATCGAAAGGATCTTCGATAAATATGGCCTCCGGCAATTCATCCGGGGCCGGATCTACGACTTCAGGAGGGATTTCCGGAATCTCGAACGCTGGAAGAGGCGAGCTTTGTGCTTCTTGTTGTCGAGAACTCGAAGATTCCATAATTAACTAACTCACCAGAAAGCGGCGTTAAAATACATAAAAAGCCCGTGCATTCCCCCGGTGCAAAGTGTATGAGTATGTCGTGCGGTGCAAGTGCTACGCAAAAAATTTAAGCAGATTCTACAAGATTAAACGAGATGTCCGAACGATGAAACTTTGGTATTTGAGAATGAAAGCGACCGTCGTCGCCGACCGTCACTTTCACGCCATCCAGATGCTACTGACCAATCCAAGTATAAATTCGTTATATATAGTTTAAGTCATGGTGCCATCGGCGAGCTCCAAAGGGAAGGTCAAGTAAAATTCGATTATGCAAGGCCGAAGCTCGCCGGAGTCAAGTATATTAAAAGTTCAGTAAGTTCTTCAAAGTTCATCTTGAAATTGGTCGTAATTCAAATATTGAAGCAAATCAGAAGAGTGGAAGTCCCAGGAGCAAGAACGTTCGAATCGATCGACTCGAATGGACACGAGTCGAATCGATGAACTTCGAATTGGTACGCCCCAACTCCATGTAGTTCGACTCGGTGAGACTCTGGGAACAAAGGAGCGGTTCGAACCCATGAAGCCCTACATACTTCGAATCGATCAAAGTTGGACTCTTTCGAATCGATCACCATATCATTACTTCGAATCGATCATATTAAGCTCCTTCGAATCGATCAGAATATCGCTATTTCGAATCTATCGCCGTGACCCTTTTTTCCTTTGCAACCATCGATTCGAAGCTATGCATTCAAAATCGGCTCAAATTGTTCATTCTCGGACGATGCGAAGCAATGAGAGACGGCACTCTGATCGATGCAACTCGAATGACCTCACTCGTCAGTTCCATTGAGTCGAACCACCTTGTCCAGATCCCACCACTCCTCGCAATTTTCAAAAAGGAAAGGTTGAATCGATGTCAAAAACTTCCAGTTCCATCATTCCTCACTCTGCTTGATTCACCAATTACCTGACTTGGTAAAATCACAAGGGAAAGCCTAAAGAATTCGATCGATTCGTAGAAAACGCGCTTGTTTTAAGCTCTGGAAGATCGATTCGAAGAAGAAGCTACAGCAACAGTAAAAAGTGAAAAGTGAAAAAAGAGCCCAGCCTCACATATTTATATGGATCCCAGGGGAGAAACGGGATGATTCGTCTCCCGGTCAAAATGACCGACCCCAATCGGTCACATGCTATCGATTCGAACAAGCCACGTTCGAATCCATCACGTTCGAATCCACCGAGTACGAACCCACTGCATTCGAATCCATCACAGCGTAGAGCCATTGCTTCGAATCCATTGCCTTCCTGTCTTTACACAATCGAATCCATCCCAACTTAGTCGATGCGAGGCATCATCGGTTCGAGGAAGCACTGAGCAGATGCCAGACAATCGATTCGAACGAACGTAACTTCGAATCCATCAAGACAACATCGATACGAAGCACATGAACAAGGGCTAAATTGAAGAATCCTATTAATTCGAAGTGCCTATTCCACAACCATCAATTCCACCGATTCGAAACCCTATCGATTCGAACGAACATGCTTCGAATCCACTAGATACCATCGATGAGAACGAACGTGGTGCTTCGATATGAAAAACATACTTGTCTACCTTTTACATCGATTCAGGAGAGGATCGATACAAGAGGACGATCATAGACAATCATAAAACAGTGTCTCAACTCGAATCTCAAGATCAGTTCAGGAGAGGACTGATGCAGAATTCGATAACAAACCAAACTGACAACGACTAGCAATCGCGCAACGTTAACCAAAGCCAAAGTGGTACATATATGCACATGTGTATGACTAACACTTGATCTTTAACATTTACAGGGATCAAATGTTCACCTCGTTATGGTTACAACGGCTGACGACTTTCAGAAGAGCATGTCCTGATTGTCCAATGTAAAACTGCAGCTTTTCAAAGCACGTCATGTTTGCACAAGACATACTTTAGGGGGCAAATGTTATCCCGCCTTTTGGCAAGGCCGAGATACCCAGGAACTGACTGGAAAATAAGGGTCTCATGTCCTCAATTTTGAATGATTGTTGGTTTACTACAAATATCGATGAATTTTTTCCGAGTCCGTATCGGCCTACAATTGATAAGACACGTCAAGCGAAGCTGTGGAAACCAACGTTTCAAATTTCGAGGCAATCCGAGTTCTTATGCTCAAGTTATCGCCAATGGAAAGTGAAGGAGACAACCTCAGTTCGAATCGATCAGAAGAAGTTTAGGTTTGAATCCATAAGATAGCCTCACGATCGAATCTATAAACCATGCATTGGTTCGAATCCATCCTCCCAGAGCCTTGCCTCGAATCCATGAAGAGCTCCTTTGCTTCGACTCCATCGGGAAGCCCTCACATCGAATCCATCCAAAGCCTTCCCTAGTTCGAATCCATCAGAGTATCCCTATCTTGGAGTCCATTAAGTTGGAACCCTTCGAATCCATACAGTTGTAGGGACTTCGGCCCCATCTGGGAACCATCTTCGAATCCATGGAGCAAAGAACTCTTCGTATCGATCGAACCATGGAACGCCTTGATCGATACGAAGGAACGCATGTGTGATCGAATCGAAGGAGCATACCTTCGAATCCAACTCTTCGAATCCATCAGATAAGCGCGGCTGAAACCACTCTGAGTCACCATATGGATTCGAACCTATGGATTCGAACCATATTGATTCAAACAAATCCATAGGACGAGGAGCACCATCTTGAATCGATCATAACTTGAGATCTACAAGTCCAAATGCTACGAAATTTTCACAGGAGCTTGCATATACACAGAAGAATGTCCACGCCAAGTTTAATCACGATTGGACACATTTTTGATCGATTCGAACCAAGGGTCGAATCGATCCCAAAGTGGGCCCGGATCTCCAGAATTCGGCCATGTGGGCCCCCCCACACGTACCAGAAGTGGTCTCCCCGAATTTTAGGAGAAATATCAGCCTCTAGCACCTATATAGAGCCCCTGGTCATTCAGAAAGGGGATCGGAGAATTTTAGAGATAAAGCACGTCTAGACGTTGCCAGAATTGCTTCAAAGCACCACCGCTGCCTTTGATTTTGAATTTTGGCTTACTACTTGTTGTACTTTGATATTAAAAAGTTGTATTCTCCGAATATCAAGCAATAAAGTAACAAAACTTCATAGTGGACGTAGGCGAATCGCCGAACCACTCTAAATCGTTGTCTATTGTGCAATTTACTTCCTGCTATTTGGAGTTTTTGTTAGATAATCCACGTTTTAATTTACTTTCTTCATTTATTATCTCTTCAAAAACTTCCGACGAGTGTTATGTCCAATCTTGACACAAACAGTAATCCCATTGATTTTAAAAAGAAAGGATGTGCTAAGATGACTAGCTATGCGATTGACTCTGCAAAAAGGTAGCGCGATAAGTCAATTGTCATTTATGTGACCATATCGCGTCCGTATTTTTTTTAGGGCTTTCATCCAAAGAGTATGGAAAATGATTGGTGAATTTTATGTTAAAACTAAAGAAAATGGTTTGCATGTGATTGTGATAACATGGATGATTGTGAGTGAATATTTAAAAGGGTTACTTATTTTTATAATAAATGACTAATGATGATGGAGAGATGAGTACAAGATTTGGATCTAACTAAAGAAATGCTACAAAACATTCTAATTTGGTTTTTTTTTTTCAAGGTTTAAAGCTGGATTTTTGGTCAGAAGAAGGTATCACTAGGATTGGCTCTATTTTAGGAAATCCGTTATAGATGGATCAGTTGACTAAAGATATGATTAAAATTTCATTTGCCTGAGTACTTATTGGACTTAATAATGACTTTAAATCCCAAATGTAGTAGCTGTTGTTACTGAAAATAGTGAATTGTTATTGCAACAGTTGAGTATGAATGTAGATCTAGTGTGTATCAAAGCTACAACTATTTTGGACATCTAATGAAATATTGTGCTTTTGAAAAAGTATGGGTTCCCAAAATAATGACAAATCAGAACTACACGAATGATCACATGGATACTGATAATCTCCATAACATGAACAATACACAATGAATATTGAATACAACTTTCTAAACAAACAGCGCTAGATCCAAACACTCAGAATAATACGCAATTACCAATAGCAAAATTCACATATCCAGATACATACAATAGCATGCAAGATAGACCAGCATAGTAATTATCAAACAGCCTGCGGCTAATACCACTCTCTAAAATGAATGAAATGGATTTACACTGATATGAATCCCTTTCAAGTTTTGAGAATATTAGCCAATCTAAATCGTTTATAGCTGAAAAAATGTAAAATAATACACAGAACAATACAAGTCCACCTCAAAGTTTTGGTTTAAATTACATCAAACCTTCTAAATCAAGCACAGAACACATTCCAGTAGAGGAAAGAGAAAGTAGTACTTCGGCAAAGCTTAGTAAATAGCTAATGAACTAGAGTAGAATGATGATTAGACTATTTTTTATATTCAGGAATAGGATTCGCAACCTGGAACAGCCATTGTGCACTCAGATGGAAACATTAGATCACAAACAAGGTCTAAGAAAAGGAGGAAGCAACAACAGGAAGAAATCCCATTTGAGTTTACTGTTGGAAAATTGTGTCGATGATTCGAGAATGAAGGAGATGATAACTGCTGCACTTCTGATTTCAAGAATCTACCATGTAGATTGTTTTAGACAATAGTTCAACCCAACAAGTACAAATGGGTTATCGAACTATCGACTTAGAATTCAATGAAGCCTTGAAATAGCGTAATCGGATTCAAAACTTGTATGATTTTGATCCGAACAAGAACATTCAAATTTGATCTCCGATGATGAAATTTAGTAGAGAATAGAATGAAGAAGAAGAAGAGAATTGATCTGCAACGTTTCTGTGTTTGTAACACCTTACAGACGTCACAAATTGTGGTGAAAGACAGTGTTCTGCAACACTTTCTGGGCGTCGTAGATGTGGAGGAAGAAGAAGAAGGTACAAAGAAAAGAGATTGTTATCTTGACGGTTCCTGGGCATCCTTATTAATAATACTGATGAAGAGTCCATTCGTAAGCGTCGCATCATTCCAAACAATCCGAAACCGTTACGAACGACCGCGTCTATTCGTAATAGTTTGAAATCGTTACTAAACGGTTGCATCCTTTCATTCAAATGACCTGCCAAATCTATCCGTTCAAATTCAAATTCTGGATCCTGCTTGTTAACAAAAATTAATTCATCATTTTAGACCCAAACAGGTCCGGTCGATCGGACGGACTGCGACGGTGGCGCATGCAGTGTTCATGCATGACTTCCCTCCTCACATCAAAGCAAAGCTTTGGGTGCCCAAAGGGCCCAACTTTTCTTAGAGAAATCCATATATAAATCAATACGTTCTCTTAATTTCCTAGATGGTGAACATATCTTGAACCAAGTACCCTTAGTGATAGTACCGGAACAGTCACACATACCGATTTCCGTATATAGAGTGTTTTGTATGCTTAGCATATTAATGGCCATGTGCTTAAATCCTGGGTTCATGAGTCTATGTCAGAAAGCGGTCTTACTTTCTTAGAAAATGACCTGATTTCCATACTCATATAGGTAAGTCTCTTAAGGTGTTTTTGCGATACACTCTATAAGATAACTAGACTTATTAAAGATATATTATCCATCCTTTGTATTTGCAGAATTCAACCCTAAATATTATGGTTATTAATTTAGTGTTCCATAATCATTCTCTTAACTTATTGGTACCCATTGAACTTTGTCTATCCCTTTCAAAACATAAGTTGGGTTTCTTATCAGGACGATCAACCTTCATTCACAGACCTTCATCCCATTTCCTTTGATTTTGTCGAAACCATTGCCTTTGAAAGACTCTTTGTGAGTGGGTCAGCCAAGTTTTTCTTTGTTTCTATGTAATCAACAGTTATTACTCCATATTTGAGTAACTGTCTTATCATTTGATGTCTTAGACTCACATGTCTAGACTTCCCATTATATGCCTTATTAGAGACATTGTATATTGTAGCCTGATTATTGTAGTTAATCAAGACTGTTGGGGATGGCTTCTTTCATAATGGGATTTCTATTAATAAATTCCTAAGCCATTCCGCTTCCTTACAAGCATCTGCTAATGCAATCAACTCTGACAACATTGTTAAGTCAGATGTACAGGTCTGTTTCTTGGAAACCCATGACACAACTGCACCTCCTAACATAAAGATCCATCCAGTCATAGACTTGGATTTGAATTCTACATTGTTCCAGGTTGCATCACTATATCCTTCTATTATAGCAGGATATCCTTTATAAGATAAACCATAGGTAACGGTTCCTTTCAAATAAGCTAAAACTCTGGAAATAGCTTTCCAATGTTCGAAACCTGGATTACTCATAAATCGAGATAACATGCTTATAATATGTGTTATGTCTGGTCTAGTGCAATGCATAGCATACATAAGACTCCCAATAATACTGGAATACTCAAGTTGAGAAATAATACATCCAGTACTCTTTTCTAATTTAATACTAGGATCTAAAGGAGTAGGTGTTGGTTTGTCATTATAATGATCACACTTTCGGAGAAACTTCTCAATGTAATGAGATTGTGTGAGTAACAACTCCCCCTCTTTCCTAATACCCAAAATTACGTCAGCTTCTCCTAGATCTTTCATAACAAAATTTTGAAAGATAGAATCTTCTTAGTTTTATTCACATAGGATATATTGAAACCAAATATTAGCATGTCATCAATGTATAAACATATTACAACATAATCGTTATTGTCCGATTTTCTATAAATACATTTATCAACGTCGTTAACAATAAATCCATATGACAATGCTATTTTATCAAACTTCTCATGCCATTGCATGAGAGCTTGCTTCAGGCCATAAAGAGACTTTACTAATTTGCAAACTTTCTTTTCTTGGTATGGGGTTTTGAAACCTTCAGTTGTCCATATATATCTCTTCTTCTAAATCACCATTTAGAAACATGGTCTTTACATCTATTTGATGTACGACTAATTTATGAGTTGATCCAAGTGCTATTAAATAGCGTATAGAAGATATGCTAGCAACTAGAGCATATGTATCAAAATAATCTACTACATGTCTTTGCTTATATCCCTTAGCAACTAATCTGGCTTTAAACTTATCAATGGATCCATTTATGTCCAATTTTTTCTTAAATATCCATTTGCATCCTATAAGCTTAGCACTAGGAGGTAAATCAGTTAAAATCCAAGTTTGGTTTAACAATATAGAATTTATTTCATCATTAATAGGTTCTTTCCAGAATATTGAATCGCTGGAACTCATAGCCTCAGAATAAGTGTCGGGGCCATCATCGACGTTCATGACATATCTAGTCACATTAAGGACTTCGTCCTTACTACCTTCTATAACATATGTAATGAAGTCAGAACCATAGTCCTTCTCTATTTTTGATCTTTTACTTCTCCTTTGTTCCGTACTATTATCTGGTATTGATACTTTCTTGCTGTTTTGAGCAGGAGCATAGTCATTATAACAACCCGTATATTTGGACTATTTAAATTGACAATAATTCACACACGTCAACTTAAATAGTACAAAACACGAATCATTAATGGGGTATATGTATATAAATGAGAATCATTATAGAATCACAGAAGATACAATACAACAGAATAACGCAGCGGAATTACAACAATGTCATAATAGTAGTTCATGAAGCTACTAAGTAAATACAACATTGTCTTAAGAAAATAGTGAAATAGAAATACATAGATGTCCGATACAATATCAAAATAGAATAGAGCAATACTGATAACGATAAATGATAGTCTTCAAAGTCTTCAGCTTCCAAGCAGCACATCAACAGAAATCCTCAAACTGACCCAAGCATAAGCACAAACAAACACTCGAGTCAGGACATATATTCTTATACATGATAATATGGTTCAAATTTTGAAATAACAATAACTCAAAGATGAATGAAATAAACATCTTTCAGGATCCGTTAAACTATCTGTATATAGTAGTGTACGCTAAGTAGATAATGCCTAACAGTAAAATAAAGTATCAAAATAGTGTTTAAGGCGTTACCATTATTCCCCTTAACACATTTATATAGCATCATAGTCTATAGAGCACTGTAAACTCCACCGTAAACTAGTGGGATAGCAAGGAGTACTCCATAGGTATAATCAAAACAAATCATAGTGGTCGCCTATAGGGATACAAGTATGACAAGGCACATGAGGCAATACCCAATGCAGTGAAACTACCGTTTGCCTGATCCAGACTAGTGAGAACGCATCGCCGCAATGAACGCAACACCATGAAACAACACTCCTAATTCAAGGGTGTGCACCAATCAAAAACAAGTAATGAGTAGTTTACGAAGAAGTGTGTTCGCTCGAGGTAGCTAACCTCATTGGCCCGGCACGGCTCTTGTTTAAGTCATTTCCAATTTGACACAAGTGTCAAGGTCATCCATTATCGCTCTTTCTTCAATCATCATCGCACATCATTCCAACCACTTCATTCTGGATCACACTTCGCGTATAGTTATTAAAGTGGTATTCGGTTTAGACAGTGAGTATGTCCCTAACCGATCCCGGTCTCTTTAATAACTTCGTAATTATTATACCGATTGGTCATTTAGTAAATTTCAAAACCAAATCAGTTTCAGTTTCACTTAGAATTCGAAAGTCAACAGTCCATTTGTCTTTCTATATCAATTTCCATAATTTACGTTTCAAAACGTCCAAATTTCCAATTTTTAAACTCTATAATTCGACTTCAAATTTTGATTTAAAACAATTCGAATATTGATTTAAATTCATATATAGGTTTCATTCAATAATCATTTAAATTAAGTTAACTTAACATAATATCGATTTAAATTCATTGATGGATTTCGTTCTATAATTATTTAAATTAGGTTAGTTTAACATTTCAAAACAATTTCAATTAAATTTCCAATTCATTAAATCATTCACTTAAGTTTACCTACATTATATCCAAACTTATAAATTTAATCAAATTGAATTCGTCAAATTGAATTCTTTAATTTACAAGTTTATTTTAATTTCAATAAATAAACCACATTTTATTTCTAATTAAAGAAATTCAATTTCACTTATTTACTTACTAATTAAATAATCTCGAGTTAAATTTCTTCGATGAACAAGTTCAAATTTGTTCAATTATTAAATAAATTACTAAATTTAATAATTCATTAAATTGAAACAACATTCTTTCATCAAACATTTTGTTAATATTTATTTCAAATTATTAAATATTAACATTTTTAAATTTTACTAGAATTCAAATTTTCAAATTTAATTAAAACCCTTCATTATTTTATTCAAATAAAATCTTTATTTTATTTTTGTTTTAAATCGAATTGTTCGACCAATCGGATTTTTATTTAATTCTCTATCCTAACTTAATTTTTTTATTTGGGTATTTATCATTTCAACCCGATTCCATTTCAATTCGAAACCAGAAACATAGTGAAGGGAACTTGCAGTGTGATAACTGTGATGGTGTCAAAGTAAATAAACAAGCAATAACAACAACCAATAATAATCTAATAATTAATTTAAATAATCCCGAAATAATCATATTAATTTACATTATAATTTATGTAAATTAATATAATTATTTCTAGAATCTACACTATAATTTCATGTAGATTACAGATTATTACACTATTATTTTATGCGGTTCTACACTTGATATCTACTTATTCAATTCCATATTTCATCCAATTTACATGACATGAATGTTTGTCTACAATGTTTAAGGTGTCGCTAACTATATTTTTACGTATCAACTAATTATTCATTTCAAAAGTCATATTATACAAATTTTATGTAATCAAATTCAAGCACATATGTCAATTTCAAAGTGTCAACTACCATACGTCAAATTCAAGTGTATATTATTTATCACTTCATGCATTAACAATTTTAACGTCCAATATCAACATCAAATAATCAACTATATTATCAACCAAACTTGATTATCATCGTATAAGAATATAAGTCGTGAAATTTATTCACCTTTTGTGGTTAGAGAAAATGAACGGCGAAGCACGAAGAGGTACGAATAGACTTGACTCAAACGCAGCACAAACACGGACAATCGAACAACTACAACCATCGACAAGAAAGAAATGGTATAAATTTCAATATGGACGTTCATATATATTTTTATAAAATCATATATATGCACTTACCAAATAATGAAGAAAAGAAGGAAAGATGAGAATTTGAGTGCTTGCTGTAAAGTGGAAAGCTTCAAGTGGTTGCTGTAACAACAACAAAGAAGAGAAATAGGTTACTACTATTCAACAACTAAATATATATACATGGTATATATGTTCATTCTGCAAATATTGAAACAACAGTAACACTTCCTCTTTTTCATAAAGCAACAAACTGTTTCATTCATTTCTTTTTTTCTTTTTTTATAACAAAACTGTTCCACCCTCTTTTTTATTTTTTTAAAACGTAAACCTGCATTTTGCATATACACGGCATGCACAAGTGAAGTGCACAGGCGGGAAATGACGACGGTCAGGGGACGGTGCGCGGCTCCGGTCTGGTGCGACGGAAGGACGCAGGCGAGGGGAGCCAGAGGGGCGATGGTCGGCTGAAGGCTGTGTGCGCAGGTGGTTGCGACGGCGAGGCAAGGTGGTCGCGGGTGATGGAGGATGGGGCGATGCGGTCTGGGGAGTGGCGGCGGTGTACGGTGGTTCAGTGGGTCGGTGCGTGGCTGGAGGTGCGTGTTTCAGGCGACGGAGTGGGGCACTGGAGGTGGTGCGGCGGCGATTGCGGTAGCTGGAGGAGGTGTGGCGATGTGGCCGGTTGCGGTTGGTAAAGCGGCGCGCGCGATGGCGGAGTAGGGTAGAGACAGTGAACGGTGGAGTGGGTCTGGGTGACTTTTGGTTTCAATATAAATTCTTTTGTAAAATTTTGGCAGTGGCCAACAAAAAAAAGGAGGAAGAAATAGAGATAAAGGAGAAGAGAAATGGTTTCGTACCTGTAGCATATGTGAATGAAATGGGTACGTTACTTTTTCCTTTTAATTTGGCAGAGAGATAACGGCAGTAAATTGTTTGTGAGTTACAGAATATCCTTCCTATTTTCCATGTTAACCATTATCTGCCAACCACGTTCATAAATTCTCTCTAGCTCAAAATTTTTATTTTCAAAATTTGATTGTATATTGGCTGCTAATTTGGGCTGTATATTATTTAACCGGTCCGCATGAAACGGTTAAATTAGCGCGACGTTTTACGTCGAACTCCATTTCGTACAAATGAATATACTGTTTTGATCGACGGACGAGGCGCTTACAATGGTACACAGATATTGGCGATACGACGGTTTTATCAAATCTCAAAATTTACGCCGATTACATTGTTCGTTTGACAAAATAATTTAAATGGAGCAGGCAACGAGAATTAGACGAAACGAAATGCGTCGTCTTGATCAGACAACATTACTATGTAAAAATATTTAGATTTGGAAGATAAAATTTACGCACTTTAAGGTGAACTAATATATAATAAAAACGCGAACATAATTTACTGCAATATTTTACGACGAAACTTTTCCTATATCCATAACTAACTAGACGCATCTTATAAACGAAGTTTGGACGTTAACTGAGAACGTATATAAATTTCAAATTTTTATATAAAAATAATGGATTTAAAATTCTTAATTGGGTCGAAAATTCAGGGTCATTACAATCTCCCACACTCAAAACTTTTCGTCCTCGAAAAGAAAACGAGGTATAAGAAGTAGGAAAGAAACAAGCAAAAAGTCAAGATAGATTTTGAGAAAAATGAATTATAACTGAAATTAATAATTCGGGGTTCGAATCCCGAATACTATCGTCGGTTTTCCATGTGCAATCTCGTTCATCCGCACTCCACTGAACTTTGATGAGATTGACTGACTTCCTTCTAAGTTGTTTCGTTTCACGATCGACTATCCGAAGTAGCTTCCGCTCAATGGTCAAGTCAGGCTCGATAACTAACTCTTCCAACTGAGCAGTAGGAATGGTCATAGATGGATCACACACAACTTTGAGACATGAAACACATTGTGCACACCGGCGAACTTTTCTGGTAATGCGATTCTATAGGCCAAAATTCCTACTCTCTCCGTAATCTCAAACGGACCAACAAATCTGGGAGCAAGCTTTCCTTTCCTTCCAAATCGAATAACGTTCTTCAAAGGCAACACTTTGAGAAATACTTCGTCTCCTACGCTGAATTCGAGATCTCTCCCCCTTCTGTCAGCGTTGAACTTCTTTCTGTCCTATGCCGTCTTTATTTTTCTCCTGATTTCTTAAACTTTTTCGGAAGCTTCCATAATTATTTTCGGACCAAGCACTAATCGGTCTCCAGACTCAATCCAACAAGCTGGTGATTTGCACGGCCGTCCATATAAAGCTTCGAATGGTGCCATACCAATGCTTGCCTGATTTTATTAAAGATAATTAACTCCAATTCAAATATACTTATTCAAATTTGAAATTCGATTTCTTTACCTGATAACTATTATTATAGGTAAATTCAACCAAATGGAGATGATCTTCCCAGGATCCACCAAAGTCTATAATACAAGCTCAGAGGAGGTCTTATAAAATTTGATTCACCCTCTCAGTTTGGCTATCTGTCTGAGGATGATAATCTGTGCTCAGATTCAGTTTAGTGCCCAAAGTATCTTGAAATGCCTTCTAGAATTTACTAGTAAAAATAGGATCTCTGTCGCATACGATACTAGATGGTACACCATGAAGTTTAACAACTTCCCTCGTATATATCTTGCCAAACTCGAAGTAGTACGAGTGGTCTTGACTGGAATAAAATGAGCGGATTTGCCATCCTATCGATAATCACCCAAATGCTCTTGTTACTTCTTATGGTCCTTGGTAGCCCATCAATAAAGTCCATAGAAATCTGCTCCCACTTCCAACTTGGAATCTCTAGAGGTTGGAGTAATCCTGCCATCTTTCTGTGATCAGCCTTAACTTGTTGACAAGTTGTGCATCTACTAACTAGGTAGAAATATCCCGCTTCATCCCACTTCACCAATATAACTTCTTCATATTATGATGCATTTTTGTGAATCCTGGATGAAATGAAAGGAGGATTAATGGTTTTCTCTCAGCACTTCCTATCTTAAACCATCAACATTGGGAACACAAATTCGATTGTCGATCCTCAAGACTCCATTACTATCCACTTGTGCACCCATTTTACTGTCAACATTTCCGACTCTACCGAGAACTATTTCTTTGATACGGTAGAGCAAAGTGTCCTCGTATTGCTTGGCTATGATGCGATCCATAAGGGCTGGGGAGACGACGAGCTGAAATAACATCCCTTCCACAAGATTACAACATACCATTGCTTGATTTCTGCTCAAAGCATTTGCTACGGCGTTTGCTTTCTCTAAGGTGTAGTTAATATCAAGATCATATGCAGCTAAGAATTCGAGCCATTGGACCTGTCTCTTATTCAAATCCTTTTGTGAGAAAATATATCTCAATAACTTATGGTCTGTGAATAATTTGAATTTGGTCCCCAAAAGAAAGTGCCTCCATAGCTTTAGTGAAAATACAACCGCAAGAAGCTCTAAATCATGAGTTACGTAATTTGCTTCATGTGTCTTTAACTGACGACCAGCATAGGCAATGACCTTCCCTTTTTGCATGAAAACTGCTCCTAGTCCATCACTGCAAGCATCGGTATAGACGGTCAAACCTTCGCTTCCGTCAATAACCGTAAGAACTAGGGGCAGAGGTCAACTTTCGCTTAATCTCATTGAAAGATGATTCACTCTTTTCATTCCAATTAAATTTGACATTCTTTCTGGTCAGTGCAGTGAGCGGTGCGGCAATCCGAGCAAAATTTTCATAAATCTACGATAATAGCCGGCCAAGCCCAAGAAGCTACGAATATCTATAGGAGTTTTGGGAGTCTCCCAATCCTACAAATTCAAAGGATTCGAATTTAGATAAAGATAAGATGTTTGGATAGAAGTGACAAGTAATGATAGAACTTACATTGATCACGGCGATCTTAGCTGGATCAACCGAAATCCCATTCTCCGAGACAATATGGCCAAGAAATTGAACTTCATCTCTCCAAATGTGGCATTTCGAGAACTTGGCTTTAAGATGACGACTACGAAGAGTTTCAAGAACAAAATCCAAATGTGACCCATGCTCTTTCTCATCTTTAGAGAAGACGGGAATATCATCGATGAAAACAAGAACAAACTTGTTAAGAACATCACGAAAAACTCTATTCATCAAGTCGACGAAATAAGCTGGAGCATTAGTAAGACCGATCGACATAACCATCCATTCAAAGAAAACATTTTCAGTTCGAAATGCTGTTTTAGGAATGCTCTCCTCAGCAATTCTGAGTTGGTGAAATCCAGTAGCCAGATCGAGTTGAGAGAAAACTTTAGTTCCATGGAGCTGGTCGAATAGATCATTAATGCGGGGCATTGGATATATGTTCTTGTGTGTGAGCTTTTTTAGCTCTCTATAGTCCACACACATTCTGAGAGAACCATCTGACTTTGTGGCGAATACAATTGCAGCTCCCCATTCTGAATGACTTCGCCGTATCAAGCCTTTAGCAAATAAGTCTTCAATCTGAGCATTCAATTCTGCCTTCTCTTTAGGAGCCATTCTCTTGGGAGGGAGAACTACTAGTCAAGCACCAGGGATAAGATCAATACGGAATTCGATTTTCCACGGAGGTGGTAGAGAATTGACTTCTCCAAACACATCAGAAAAGAGTTGAACAATCGAGGTAGAGCTTAGATCATTGGGATGAGAGTCAAGAGAGAATATAAAACTTCCAGCACTCTCCTAAGGTGATTTTCCTTCAATAATTAAAGATTTACTCTTGTCGTCAATTAGAGAGATGGTTCGAGTTTTGCAAGAGATAACAGCTTCGAACTTCCGTAGCCAATCAACACCTAATAGGATATTGAATGCCTCAAATCCAAGGACATATAAATCCCAAGTGAAACTGTGCATGCCATACATAAACGTGACATATTTGCATACCCTTTTGAGGTAAGCGGGTCCTCCAATGGGATTTGATACACATAAGAAAGTAGATGCAAGGATGGGTTCCAATTCAAGTTTATTACACAAATCAATAGATATGAAACTATGTGTTGCTCCTGTGTCAAATAGAACTTTAATAGGTAAAGTATGCGACATAAAAGTACTCTGTAATGTACCTTGGTCATCCTGAACTTCCGGGGTAGCGGTGGTAATAGCAAAAATTCTAGATGGGGTACCCTTCTTCTAAGTTGGGCAATCTTTCTTAAAATGTCCTGGTTGTAAGCAAATGTGACATACATCTCTCTTGGCCATCTGAGCTGGTGGCGGAATAGCTGCTCCCTTTGGGGATGGGCAACTGCTGGCATAATGACCTTTCTGATTGCAGTTGAAGCAGGTGATAGAGGATATGTCAATGGGCTTCTTCTGAGAATAGCCAAGCCCAATTGTCTTTTGCCAGTTCTTCCTTTGCTTCTCAATATTTGGCTTCCTCTTCCCAATCTGACTAGAGGATGGCTGAGCAACTGGTGTCTTGGTGATTGATGCACCCTTCGGCTTTCCCTCATACCTAAGGGCATAATCCATTAACTCGGTGAAAGTGCCATGGACATGAGCTGTGAGGAGATCGTAATACTCTGGACATGCTCCATGGATGAATCTCTCATTCTTCAGAATTGGTATATCAATCAAGCCAGGTCCGAACTTGGAGAGTTCGTTAAACTTCCTTTCATACTCGGAGAAAGTAATGTTACCCTGCTTGAGGTCCATAAATGATCGATAAAGCTGGGCCTTTTCGGCTGCTGGCATCCACTGAGCCGTAAAGGAATCCCTATTTACAAGCGATACAAAGATGAGCTAAAATTTGACGAGATAGAAGGAATTTATTTGGATGAAATTTCAGTTAGATTTCTACCTAAACTGAGCCTAGGTGATAGTTTCTTTGTCAGTATGGGAGGTCACCGACTCCCACCAATCCTGTGCCGCATCCTGAAGCTGCCAAGCGGCCAATTGATGCTTCTGCGCGTCAGTAATCTCAAGACCAGTGAAGATCCTTTCCAGGCTCTTCAGCCACTGTTGCGCTCCAATGATGCTCTCGGAATCAGCGAATTTGATGCCGCCAAGCTGTGTATATTCTTTGCTAAGAGTAGAAAACTTGACTGCAGGAGCTGGGGCACGTGGTTCGGGAGCATTTCCTCTACCCCCACCTCTAGCGTTCCCTCTGGTACTCATCTTGGAATACTAAAAGCGATTTCAGAATCAAAGATAGAAATTTATAGAACTTAAGGAAATTCTAATCAAACGAATTCAATGAAGGGGATGGAATCAAAAAGGATATGAATTCTGAAATGATTCTCCTCATTCTAGGGTATGGTTACCCTATCCCTAATGAGCTTTAAAACTCCACAGGCTAAGGTTTTCCGGAACCAAATCTTAGATACCAACTGTAACAACCCGTATATTTGGACCATTTAAATTGACAATAATTCACACATGTCAACTTAAATAGTACAAAACACGAATCATTAATGGAGTTTATGTATATAAATGAGAATCATTACAGAATCACAGAAGATACAATATAACAGAGTAGCGCAGCGGAATTATAACAATGTCATAATAGTAGTTCATGAAGCTACTAAGTAAATACAACATTATCTTAAGCAAATAGTGAAAAAGAAGTACATAAATGTCTGATACAATATCAAAATAGAATAGAGAAATACCGATAAAGATAAATGATAGTCTTCAAAGTCTTCAGCATCCAAGCAGCACAGCCACAGAAATCCTCAGACTGACCCGAGCATAAGCACAAACAAACACTCGAGTCGGGACATATATTCTTATACAGGATAATATGGTTCAAATTTTGAAATAACAATAACTCAAAGATGAATGGAATAAACATCTTTCAGGATCCCTTAAACTATCTATATATAGCAGTGTACGCTAAGTAGATAATGCCTAACAGTAAAATAAAGTATCAAAATAGTGTTAAGGCGATACCATTATTCCCATTAACACATTTATATAGCATCATAGTCTATACAGCACTGTAAACTCCACTGTAAACTAGTGGGATATCAAGGAGTACTCCATAGGTATAATACAAAACAAATCGTAGTGGTCGTGATAGGAATACAAGTATGACAAGGCACATGAGGCAATACCCAAGGTAGTGAAACAACCGTTTGCCTGATCTGGACTGGTGAGAACGCATCGCCGCAATGATCGCAACACCGTGAAACAACACTCCTAATTCAACGGTGCGCACCAATTAAAAACAAGTAATGAGTAGTTTACGAAGAAGTGTGTTCTCTCGAGGTAGCTAACCTCATTGGCCTGGCACGGCTCCTGTTTAAGTCATTTCCAATTTGACATAAGTGTCAAGGTCATCCATTATCGTTCTCTTTCTTCAATCATCATCGCACATCATTCCAACCACTTCATTCTGGATCATACTCCGCGTATAATTATTAAAGTGGTATTCGGTTTAGACAGTGGGTATGTCCCTAACCGATCCCGGTCTCTTTGATAACTTCGTAATTATTACACCGATTGGTCATTTAATAAATTTCAAAACCAAATCAATTTCAATTTCACTTAGAATTCGAAAGTCAACAATTCATTTGTCTTTCTATATCAATTTCCATAATTTACTTTTCAAATCTTCCAAATTTCCATTTTAAAACTCTATAATTCAACTTCAAATTTTGATTTAAAACGATTCAAATGTTGATTTAAATTCATATATAGGTTTCATTCAATAATCATTTAAATTAAGTTAACTTAACATAATATCAATTTAAATTCATTGATGGATTTCATTCAATAATTATTTAAATTAAGTTAGTTTAACTTTTCAAAACAATTTCAATTAAATTTCCAATTCATTAAATCATTTACTTAAGTTTACCTACATTATATCCAAACTTATAAATTTAATCAAATTAAATTCATCAAATTAAATTCTTTAATTTACAAGTTTATTTTAATTTCAATAAATAAATCACATTTTATTTCTAATTAAAGAAATTCAATTTCACTTGTTTACTTATCTAATTAAATAATCCCGAGTTAAATTTCTTCGATGAACAAGTTCAAATTTGTTCAATTATTAAATAAATTTCGAAACATAATTTAATAATTCATTAAATTTAAACAAAATTATTTCATCAAATATTTTGTTAATATTTATTTCAAATTATTAAATATTAACTTTTTAAATTTTGCTAGAATTTAAATTTTTAAATTTAATTAAAATACTTCATTATTTTATTCAAACAAAATATTTATTTTATTTTTATTTTAAATCGAATTGTTCGACCAATTGGATTTTTATTTAATTCTCTATCCTAAGTTAATTGTTCTATTTAGGTATTTATCATTTCACCCCGATTCCATTTCAATTCAAAATCAGAAACATAGTCAAGGGAACTTGCAGTGTGATAACTGAGATGTTGTCAAAGTAAATAAACAAGCAATAACAGCAACCAATAACGATCCAATAGTTAATTTAAATAATCTCGAAATAATCGTATTAATTTATATTATATTTTTATGTAAATTAATCACTACAAGAAAAACAATTTATAGTTGCAAAAATTGGTGGCGTTTCTTTCTAAATGAAACCAAAAAGTATTTCCCTAAAAAATATAAATGCGGCTAAAAAGATTTCACGTTCCCTCTTTGCACCCGCGTAAAGTAAAAAATATTTCACGATTTTTTTTTTATTTACTGTCACATTTCCCTTCCTCTTCATTATTTAGAAACTTTTCTCCTCACGCTTTCCTTTTCGCTCCAGCAAAATCTACCTCACCCTCCAACAAAATCCACCTTGCTTCGTTATCATTGTTGCGGTAGACGTCACTCATTCTACTCCTCTCCACATCATCGTGGTAGCCCTTCACGGATCTCTCCTCACGGATTAGGTATGAAATTTTATAAACCGATTTTATGAATCTATTGGATTTTATATGATTATGTATGGATACTCTATACGAATTTCTACGTAAGCCCTAATTGGAATAGTCGATTTAACCCTAATTGGAATAAATCCTAACTGGAATAATTGATTTTATATGATTATGTTCGAGCTATTTTTTATAAATTTTACTTATATTCTAATCATTTCCTATTATGTTAGTGCAATGTGCTTGCTTTAATTGTATCCAATTTATGTTATTTTTTTATTTGCATTTACATGGTTTGCCTCTGAAAAAACTATCATTCATCTTCAGGTTTCTTAACGAAGAACTTACCGATCCTTTAGAGCTTTTCTTCTTTATAATTCTGGATGAATTCATCATACTCCAACTATTATTTTTCAATGCTTTGATCTTCTTATTTGATGGGTTTTCAGTTTTGATTAGATCCTCCAAACTCTTCACGCTCGATAGTGATGTAAACGACTGTAATTTTCCTTCGTAGTGTTTTGATAAACCTCTCCTGAAATTCAAATGATTTGTTAGACAACTTGTATATGAAAACTTATGTATACGTGTTATGAATGTTATGATATCATAAATTATTTACGTATGATTAATGTTTTAGGCATAAAAAATAAAAAACAAAAGAAAGAAAGAAAGAAATTCAGAAAAAGAAATCTGAACGAAAAAAATGTTCTATATATGAAAAGAAGCAAAACCAGAACACAACTGAACAAAAACTTACTTCAAAGGAAGATGTGAAATGAGAGATGATATATCATAAAGTGATGAATTCGATGATGATAAGGAATAATTCAAAGAATATGAAGATGAATTCAAATCGCCTATAAAATCTTCATCTTCGGATGAATTTTCGCCAATTGAATTGCAGCTATCATCATCATCTTCTTCTTCTTATAAAGAGCTCAAATATCCATCATAACCATTGTTTTCTTGATATTCTTCTTCATCACCAATATGAGGATTAATCATATTCGCATGCTTTACTTGTGCCATTACGAAAGAAACTGTAAATAAAACTCAGATATAATCTCTATACTTGATTATAATTTTAGAAGCATGTCACTGAATGTTGAAATGAAACATGTATATTTATATATATAAAATATACAAATGATAGATAAGAATGAGTTTAAATAAGAAAAACGTATGTGTTATTTTTCTATAAATAATATTCCGGCAGATGCGTTTACATGGTCACATGGAGGTATTTCACCGATACATATCTATATGCGTTATATTTTCAGCAAATGCATCATAATTTCAGTCACCAAACGAAGAAAAACAAATCTATATAACCTTGTGAACGGGGTTTGATTCATATGTGCAGTATCCTAAAAATAAAAACCATCTCTGTTATTTCGTTCACTGCAGCACATGTTATCTCTGTTATTATTTATTTTATGTGGTTTATTGTAGTTTACTATCCTTACTATGTGCGTGTTACAAATGTTCCAGATAGTGCATTATTTATAATATACTTGGATGTTTTTTTGGGTAAAACTTCAACGACTAGTTTTTTTTTTTTGATTACAACAGATAACCAATTTATACGTCAAAGATTGGAAACTTATTTGCCTTCATATGTCAAAAATGGAAAAAGACTGGGTTTTTTTAAGCAGGTGATAAAACCATGATTAAGTTAATATGTATTTTGAGAATTATAACATATAATCTAGTATTAAAGCTCAATTTTTTTATTTGTTTTACTTTTTTCATAGAACTAGTATAGAGTACCGACAAGGAGCACTGAATTTTGTGAATGCTGCAAAGAGGAATGCAAGAAGTGTAGAAAAAAATTTATGCCCTTGCAAGGATTGTCGGAATCTTAGTCGTCACGATGAACAAATCGTCGTTGAACATTTAATTATAAAAGGAATGGATCCAAAATATATGGGTGGTGTATGGTTTAACCATGGTGAAGAGATAAATGTAGAGAAGAAAACAAATACATTTGATGTATATGATCTATTCAAGATGATTCACTATAAAGATGAAGATTTTTTGAATCAAGATTTTTTTGATGATGATAAAGATAATGTTAATTCTCAAAGAAAGGAGGGTGAGTTACTCAAGAACTTAGAAGATGCAGAAACTCCATTATAACCTGGTTGCATAAATCACACAAAATTATCTACTATCACCGTCTTGTATAATCTTAAATGTAAGACTGGCTTGTCTGATAGTGGGTTTGATCAGCTTTTAACTGTGCAACATTTATTTCTGCCGAAGGATAACGTGCTTCCCACAAACATATATGAAGTAAATAAATTTCTTAGAGCATTCGACATGGGTTTTGAAAAGACACATGCTTGTGAGAATGACTGTTGCCTTTATAGAAAAGAATACAAAGATTTAGAAAGTTGTCCAAAATGTGGTTCTTCAAGATGGAAGAAAAATCAAGATACTGAAGAGGTTATACAAGGTATTCCAGTTAAAGTATTTAGATACTTTCCAATAATTCCGAGATTTAGAAGAATGTATAGATCTCAAAAGATGGCAGAAGATTTAAGATGGCATTTTAATAATACAAGCAACGATGGAAAAATGCGTCATCCCGTGGATTCTACGACATGGAAAATGGTGGATGAAAAGTATAAATCTTTTTCATTTGATCCACGCAATCTTAGGCTTGGTCTTCCTACAGATGGATTCAATCCATTTTCCATATTGAGTTCGAAATATAGTTGCTGGCCGGTGATGCTTGTGACATACAATCTCTCGCCTATGTTGTGTATGAAGAAGGAAAATATTATGTAAACTTTACTTATTACAGGCCCAAAGCAACCTGGGAATGATATTGATGTATATTTGGCGCCTTTGGTGGAAGACTTGCATCATTTGTGGTGTAATGGAGTTGATGCTTATGATGCATTTAGTAAAACTTTGTTTAAACTGAATGCAATTTTTCTATGGACGATTAACGATTTTCCGGCTTATGGAAATCTTGCTGGATGTCGTGTGAATGGGGGAAAAGCTTGCCCATTATGTGGTGTCAATAACCATTCTCGTTGGTTGAATCATAGTCGAAAGAGCGTCTACATGGGTCATAGAAGATTTCTACCTGCTTCAGATTCACGGAGGAAAGAAAAGGCATTGTTTGATAACACCATAGAGAAAGGTAGTGCTCCTAGAATACTAACTGGGAGAAACATTCATGCATTGTTGAAGGATTATCCAAATGATTTTGGAAAAGAAAAAGATGAGAAAAGTAAGAAGAAAAAGTATATTTATGATACAGAAGATGAAGATGACAATACTAACGATTCTACAAAAATGGAGCTATCGAGGTGGAAAAAAAGATCAATTTTCTTTGATTTGCCTTATTGGAAGGTTAATGGTTAGTTTATTTATTATTCATTATTTTAATAGAAGAAAAACCCAATAATGCGTTATAGTTTTGGTTTTCGCAGGAGCTTCCATTACGTCACAATATAGATGTGATGCATGTGGAGAAAAACATTGGTGAAAGCCTATTGGGCACGATGTTGCATGGTAATAAATCAAAAGATGGAACCAACTGTAGAAAGGATTTAGAGGATTGGGGAATTTGAAGTGAGCTTCATGCACAACCTCGTGGGAATAAAACATATCTTCCACCGGCTCCATACATGTTGTCAAAATCCGAGAGAAAAATATTTTGCAAAAGATTGTATGATTTCAAAGGACCAGATGGCTACTGTTCAAATTTGAAAAATCGGATTTCGTTGCAGGATTGCAAAATTAGCAGATTGAAGCCACATGATTACCATGTATTAATGCAACAGTTATTGCCAGTAGCATCAAGAGGATTAATGGCAAAGAAGGCAAGAAAAACAATAATTCGCTTATGTTCTTTTTTCAACAAATTATGTCAACGTGTTCTTGATAGAGAGAAGGTAGAACAAATCAATGTTGAGATTATTGAAGTTTTATGTGAGCTTGAAAAATATTTCCCACCATCCTTTTTTGATATAATGGTATATTTATCCATTCATCTTGGAAAAGAAGCACTAATGTGTGGACCGGTTCATTTTCGTTGGATGTACCCATTCGAAAGATACATGAAGACACTTAAAGACAATGTCAGAAACTATGCACGACCAGAGGGATGTATTACAGAATCCTATCTTGCAAAAGAATCCATGATGTTTTTTGATGAATTTTTGAAAAAATGGTGACATATAAAGGAGAAAGAAGCTCGAAATGAAGATTATGAAAGTAGTGTAATACTCGAGGGACGTCTGATTTCAATATCCAAGACAGTTAAACTGTCAGTTAATGACAAAGAAAGTGCTCATTTAGCCGTGTTAATGAATATGGCTATGGTGGAACCATTTATAGAGTAAGTGTATGTTATATTGTTTTAATTATTTTGATGTGTTCGTAATGCTATATATAACTTATAATCAATTATTCAATACTAGT
Source organism: Allium cepa (assembly GCA_030765085.1). Classification (NCBI taxonomy): domain Eukaryota; kingdom Viridiplantae; phylum Streptophyta; class Magnoliopsida; order Asparagales; family Amaryllidaceae; genus Allium; species Allium cepa. The sequence continues at coordinate 214,083,875 of CM060938.1, forward strand.
TTGCATTTGGAGGAATTAGAAAATTCAGACCCACGCATGACAAAAAATGCGACCTTACTTTGGGAAACACATACAAAAAAAATTGCCAATTGGATTAAAAGAAAGGTTAGTTAGATTTCAAATATATTCTCTTTTGACTTTTAATCTTACTATAAAATATACATGCTAAATAAAATTTGTTGTAGATACCTATTACCTCCAAGGATCATGATGACATGTTAAGATGGATTGCTTTTAGTCCGAAGGATGATGCCATGTCTTACAACGGATATATCATTAATGAGCAACGTTTTCATATACAAGATGTAGGGAGAGAAACTCAAAATTGTGAGCTGACTTTTGATGCGACTACTATGTGTAGAGCAAGTGCAAAAGATATGTCCCAAGTGGTTGATGTGGTCACTTACTATGGAATATTGACAGATATAATTTTATTAGATTATCATACGTTTTATATTCCAGTTTTTAAGTGTCGTTGGGCGTATAAAGGAAATGGAATAAAAGTTGATGATGATGGGTTCACTCTTGTTAATTTATAGCAAGCATCGTTTTCACGAGATCCATACATACTTGCATCTCAAGCAAGACAATTATTTTATTCAAGAGAGAATGATGTTTCTAATTGGTATGTTGTAATGAAAGTACCATCAAGAGGTTTTAATGATTTAGAGGATCACGATTGCATTGAGGAAGATATCCAAGTCATGGAAGGTAACGAAATAACCGAAATGGATGATGAAGATGTTAGTTATGTTAGAGAGGATTGCGAAGGCATACTTGAGTAGATTATATGTTCTACTTGAGTAGATTATAAAATTTATTGTACTATCATTTGAAAAATGTATTACAATCAAGTAGTTTCTTTTCCTTGTTTCATGACAGCTTTGACATTTACCACCTTTGTTCTGTCTACTACTCAAGAATCAAAACCTAGCATTAAACCTTACATATATGTCATTTGAAGATGTATGGTCAGCTTCTGATTGAGGATCTTTATTTCTACTCTAGCATGCATCATTTCTACGTATAACTCATTTTTTTCTATTTTAATTTTATAATATATTTATTTTTTGTTTGACTCTATTTGGATTTGATATGTCAAATCAAATCTAATATTATGTTTATGTTGAATTTAATTCCATTCCTATGCCAAGTTTGTTCCCTGTTGCATAATTTTCAAAAGATACCTTTTTCGGTTATAAGTATTGCATGTTTCTCTTAGTTTAAGTAAATATTTCCTCCTCTTTTTCTTTTTCTTTTTCTTTACATAATCATTAGCATATTTTTTCTAGTCTAATAGCGATTCAAGCTAATGTTTGTTTGATAATCTTCCCTTGACATATGTGGTCCATAATTGGAAGTTGGGCATATTTTGTTGTTTTTTGATAGATTTAGTATGTAACTACAACCGTGTATTCATATTGCTTTATGAGTTATATGATATCAAATTATGATTCGGGCATGTCCTCCCCCAGACTCAGATCACAAGGCACTGTAAAACTGTTTATGTAATACAATTTTTCAACTTTGGAATATTTTCATTTACATAAGGTGCATATTAATACTATCTTTTTTTACACAACATTTATCTACTATATAAAACAAATACTTGAGCATGGTATTGTTAAAGTACCAAGTATTTGCTCCATATTAACAGATAAATAATATTAAAGAATCGGAACTCAGAAGACAGTTAGTGATAACCAGAGGATAGTGACTGATAAGGTAAGTGGGTAGTTAGTCTACATATGTGTTTGTGTGTACTATGTTTGTGAGGGTTGTCTGACTCTCTGTAGGGTGAGTTGGGTTTGTGAATATGTTGTGTACTGTGTGCTTGTGTGAGTTGTGTGTAAGTTAGCATTGCTATATTTTGTGTTTGTGAGAGGTTGCAAATTTTGTTGAGTGTGTTGTGCTTTTTTTTATTAGATGTTAGGTGCCTTCATTTGTAAATGCAAGCATAGAAAACATATTAATATACATTTACAGAAATTATATGTTTTGATTATTCCATTATTAAGTATTAATGTGATTATTTACAGCGTTTACATTACAAAGTTCATATACATGTATTAATAACTATTGTATTCAAGGTTACATAATAGATACTGTTAACTGTCCTTTATATGAAGTATTCTCAAAATAAGTTAATGTTTTTTGTTTCATTTGCAGAAAAAAGATGCATTCAAGCTTTGTACGTACTCGCAACCAGAGAAAGGCTGATGAGGAATCTCAGAAGTATATGTCAAAGCGGAAGTATAATCCAAAGAAAAAGGTTAAGATTCCAGCTGGTGCTTGCACCGACAGTGAAGAATCAACAGTCAACGCTAAGAAGCAAACCATTGTTTGCAATGAAGATAAAGAACAAGAGCCACCTGTTACCCCCTCCGACCCAAATGAAGAAGGACTTCGCTCAGAAAATGAAATCCTTCCTGAACAAACTGATGATGCTGAGGGAGAAATTGGGAGAGCAAGTGAAGCTGAATCCAGAAGTACATCTCGGAAAAGAGGCGGTAGAGGTCCAGCAAAAGCAAAAAGACTCCCGTTAAGTAGTCAGGATTGAATTGAAGTTGAGTTCAATGATATAGGTATACCAATAGGGAAAGGGTCAGTACATTTATCCTCTTTTCTTGGACCGCTTGTGCGGGAGCTAGTTCCATACACACTTGATGATTGGAGGAATCTAAGTGATGAGTTAAAAGTTGTTTTGTGGCAATCGATTCAGGTATGAGTTAAAAATTGTTTTTGTTGTTTATACATCTGTTTGCAAGTTGCTACATTGCTACATTGTTACATCACGTATTATAGTTATGGTTGAAAAAAATTGTTTGATGCATACATATGGCTGTTGTTTGATTTTAATATCATGTTTTCATGTATTGTTGTAGATTAGATTTAAACTGGAAGAGGATTGGCAAAGAAAAGCTGTATTTCAACAAATGGGAGTAATTTGGAGATCGTCAAAAAGTAAATTGGTTCGAAAATTAAATAAAGCGGAGAACGAAGAGGAAAGACTAAAACTGAAACCTACCAACATCAAAAGCATGAACAAATGGAGAAGGTTTGTGAAGGAGAACATAAGTCCAGAGTTTAAGGTAACACTATTCACTATTTTATTTGCTAGAACACTTTAAAAGTTAATGATTGGGATCCAATAACACATATGGTTATTTGCACTGCAGAGTTGATTATCATTTTCAAAAAAATAATTTTATTATCCAATAACACATATGGTTTTGTTTTAGTCTCCAAAAAAAGAAAACATTTTGCATTTCATTTGTTTTGCATTTATGATCACTGTGCATTTTTGTTCTTTGTTCTTGTGTGCATGTCAACTCAACACTTTCCATTTTAACTTTGTTCATTCTGTACACATTTCTTGTTCACTTGAATTTAGTTCAGTTTAGTGCTGTGTGTTTGGTTTTGTATTGTGTTATCTTGCATTAAAAAAATTGTTGGATTTGTTTTCATCTTGCATTGGAATTTTCAACTAGTTTGCTATTACATTTCATTTCCTGGCTTTTGCGTTTCGTTTTCTATTTTATATTGCTGTTGCATTTCATACTTCAACAAGCTTGCATTGCATATACCTACAAACAAAAATAAAACAGAAAACATTGCATTGCATCTTAGATTTTAGTTTTCATTTTTACATATCTGTTTCTTGTGCTCACTGTTTTCACTTGATATTATGTTCAATGTTTTATTTCATTTGTCTTTTAGTTTATGATACATTGAATTTTCCTCTACTACAAGCAATTGTTTTCAAGTTTTTTTTCTCTATTTACAAAACAAAATATCCATGTTTCTTCTTTACATTGCCTTTATCAAACACTTCTCAAACAACTTCTCTCTGTCACTCTTCACTTCCTCAACCAAGCTGCCATTATCCTATAACAATATATCAACTTCTCTCTGTCACTCTTCACTTTCTCAAACAACGAAGCTGCCATTATCCTATAACAATATATCAACAATATATCTTTCTATTTAACAGAAACGAAGTGAGAAATATTCGGCCCTTAGGGATAAACAACTTCCACACACAACTGGTCGTAAGGGAATGGCTAGATTGACTGAAGACATGGTTAGTTAATTAAGTATAGCTTTATTTAATATTATTTTCTACCTGTCCAGTTTTTTATTTAATGTTATCCTAAATTTAGAAAAAAGAAAGTCCAAGTCCATCGTCCATAACTAGAGCTGATGTTTGGATTAAATCTCACATAAAAAAATGGTGAGCCGGTGACCGCGGAAGCTGGAAATGCTATTGTAAGTTTTTTTTTATTTTATCTGTATATAAAAAATTGTCCGAAAGTACGATAATTTTACCATTGTACATTATCTATTTGTATTTATTTATGTAGGAGGAGATTAAAAAATTTGGTAGCCTATCACATTCCGGTTCGTCAAAGAATGTCAGTGGAGATGCTCTTGTACATGTACTCGGACAAGATAAACCAGGACGGTTAAGGGCATTGGGAAGGGGTTTCACTTTAACCAAGCTAGCTGTGGCCCAGTCTAATGATCACAAGTTTCGCAATGTCGAGAGGAAATAGCAGAAATGAAGAGTATGCTGCAGGTTTTGATGAACCAGAAGGTAAACTATTAAAAGTAATTTATATATGTAAAATAAAAAATTCAAAGCGCCATATAATTTAAAATACTAAAAAGAACAAATTTATTCTCTCTCACAAACTTATTATATGTTCTCTGCCATTTTAAGTATGGTCATTTTAATTTTAGCAACTCAATTTTATTTTTTTCACTTGCTGGTTTCGGTAGCCATATTAATTTCATCCCATCATTTATAGCTGTAAAATACATTAACTGATCAAAGTCCATTTAGTAGTTTTCGATAGTCAATTAAATGCCTACATTACATTTAATTGAGTGCTTTTAAGATTAAAATATCCTGATACTAGAGTTTTGCTGTAGGTTGTAGAAAGTTCGAAAAGGAGCACATCTGAATTGGTAAAAATAATAATTATATTACTCAAGAAATAACATTTAGATTTTAAATTTTGATCCAGTGATTGTTATAATTTTTGGTTGAATAATTGTAGAGCAATGACGATGTATGTTCGATGTTGAATTGGGATGGAAACTGTGAAGTTGTTGCCAATGGGAGAGAGTTGTCCAGGGACCCAACTGCGGTTGTCAATGGCATTCATCTTGGACCAAATGCTGTGAGCGTTATTGTAGATATCGTGGACAAACCAGATACTTACTTATGGAGGCCTACACCTAAAATGACAGTATTAGCAGACGTTGTGAATAAGGTAGTAGCTTGGCCATCAACTTGCATTAAGATGGCGCTGCGAGTAAATTTGAACGACATCGGTACGGTAAATTTTACACTTCTCATACTAAACTGTTGAATTACACTTCTCATTGAAACATACTAAAGTTGATTTAAGTGAAGGTAAATTAAACTTGCATTAAGATGGCGCTGCGAGTAAATTTTTTTATATTAACAACACTGTCCACAATATTATGGTTGGAATTAAACTTCTCATTTTATAACCTGTGAATGAATTGCTAAGTAATTTGCTAAGTAGAATTTTATTTATTTGTTAAAATAAACCATCTTCATATTTATTTGTTTGTTAAAATTACACTTCTCATTTTATAACTTGTGAATGATTTGCTAAGTAATTTGCTAAGTAGAAATTTATTTGTTTGTTAAAATAAACCATCTTTATATTTATTTGTTTGTTAAAATTACACTTCTCATTTTTAGAGTAACAGCACCGTCTTCTCATTTTTAGAGTAACAGCACTGTCCAAGACGAAAAATGCAAGATTTATGGTTGGAATGAAGGTGAAGGGGTAGTTTCCGTAGGAAGAGTCTACTCCAGAGAGCCACAAAATGTTGTTAATGGTATTCCACTCGGTCCGTCTGCCATTGTGATTTCGGTCGACAGAGTAATAAATAACGATGCTTATCTGTGGCGACCCACATGTGATATGTCGTGCATTGGCCATGTAGTTGGTAGGAAAGTAGCATGGCCAAAATCAAAAGTTGAAGTTGATAAAGAAAATGTAAATGACAGTGTAAATTATGCGACTTCTCCCGTGAAATCTACACCCGTGGTCATGAAGAAATCAGAGCATGTAAGTATTAATTTTCAAAATTGAAGAAATGACCTGTGTATGAAAGTTTATTTATTATGTGTATGTATATATTCAGCATAATAATCTCTTTTTTTCCAGCCAATTGCAAAGTGGACAAAAGATAGCAAATGCCAGTTGATCGATTTGGATGGAACAAACGAGTGGCTGAAGGAACTGTTGCATCAACTGATCTGATAACGCTGGTCCATTGTCGTCCATTGGGACTTAATGTTGTAAAAGTTTGGGTTGATATTGTGAGAGATGCAAATGCAGAGCTATAGAGACTAACATCGGCGTTGACGTGCATGGAAGATGCACTTGGCGTTCCCATAGCTTGGCCAACGGAAAAAGTCATTCTGAAAACAAACTAAAAGGTATATAACTTGTTCATCATAAATGTTTTCAAACTTTGATTCTAATACCCAGACAATATTCCTACATAATCGACTATAAAAATTAGTTATATTACTCAATAAATATTGGTGTAGAGCTAGAAAGTGATTGAATTGGTGATTGAATGTTGTCAGTTTGGCTTAGGTTGTTGATGGAGTTAGGCTAAAATTCAGTGGGGGGTACGGTTTAGGTCAAACAGTGGTAGGACTGTCAACTTGTCTTTAATTTTAACTTGGCATGTTGTGAATTTTTTTCTATAGTATGAATGGGGAGGGGTTGTTGCAAGGCAGTTGATGGAAACTGTGTTGAAGTAGGGAAGTGATGCTTGTAGTAGACAGAACTATAATGACCGAGGTTGTTTGAACTGAAGCAGTTTGAAGGTGGAACAGTTCAAGTGAAGGTGAAGTTTTAGAAGTAAGGGTGACATTGGTGGTAGGTTGTTTAAGGGATATGGAGGGTTGTATTGTTTGTGATTGAGGAAGGAATGATTTTGACTTGGTGTTGGAGTGACAGTTTGAGGAAGTTGTGATGATGGTTGTTATCAGGTTTGGGTGAGGTTATAGGGAGGAGGAAGTGGTGGCAGTGATGATCCAGAAGTCGGGGAACTATCGGGGATGTTAGCAATTTTGTGGTGGAGTTTTGGTGAAGTTGAGATGGTGGACAGTTTGGCTATTGTCGGATTTGGATATGTTGTGGAGTTAGAGTTTGTATTCAAGGGTTTGGTGTTGATATGTTGGCAGTGTGTTGTTTGGATGTAGGGTGGTATATGAAGCAAGTGTCAAAGAGGAGTGACTGGAAGATTGAAAGGGAGATTGCTTAGTGGTCGAAGTGTGGAGACGATTGAAGTGTGGTCGAAGTGCATTTGTACTGAACTATAGAGATATGCAATGCACGAAAGGTTAGGTTGCAGTGGGTCTGTTGAGTGATCAGACGAGTTGCGGTTAGGTTTCATAAGCACGGTGGTTCGATTGTACCAGTGATGAAGAACAGGGAAGATGGACGAGTTGTTTAGCAGGTTAGAATTTTTTGTTGGTTGTGTTGTGGGTATGGTCGGAAGTTTGTATCAAATATGATTGTGAGGAAGTTTTGGTGGAGAAGTTGACTGTGTTGTGTTAGAAGTTGGTGTGAACAAGTAGTGTACAGGCAGAGGGAACGAAGGAAGGAAATGGGGATGTTATCGGGTGAACTTGCTGTTTTGAATGGAGTGCATGGTTGAAGAGGATGGTTGTCGTATGGCAAGTCCAGTGCACTGACTTCACAAATATGATGTAAAAGTTGTTGGACGATTACAATGTGCTCACATCAGTGGCTAATACGCAGAGGCATATTTGTTTGAAGTATTATAGTCTAAGGACTTCTATATTTGTGCATTTTTGATCTTTGATACCTTCACCTCACAAATATTTAGTAACATGATTATTATTGTTTACGGGTAGATAAACGTTTGTGAAGAATTCAAGTAGCAGCAGTGGTTTTTGGTATGGTAGCAGCACATGTATGTAGTTAGGTTGATTAAAACTGTTATGAAACTATTATGAAACTAGTATGTATAGTAGCAACACTACTTTAGCTGCATGTACTATTATGAAACTGTTTATGGTAGTTTGGTTGTGTAAACGTAAGTATGGTTAACCTTTTGTCTTGACACTGATGTTATGATATAGTGGTGATTATGTAATTGCTTTTGTTTGTGTTATTGTGGTTCATTGAATGTGTTTTTTTGAATGTGTATGTGTTTATATATTACGTTATTGTATAAGTTTTGAAGTACTTGAATTGGAGGCGCAATCAGATGTAGTCGTCGAACAGCAGACAATAAAATCGAAACATATGGTAGTGGAGAAAAACACCACCAAAAATATTTTTTGTAGCGTTTAAAAAGCGCTACAGAATCAGCAATTATAGTAACTCAGATAATCTCTGTGGCGTTCAAAAAATGCTGTAAAAAATAATAATAAGTGCAACAAAAAAATAAGATAGTAAACGACACCTTTTCGGTGGCGTTTCTTAAACGCTGTAAAAAAGATCTTTAGTAACGTTTAAAAACGCTGCCAAAAATTCATTTATAGTGGCGTTAAAATAAATGCAACAAAAAATCATGGATTTTTAGTCGCATGTTTTCTAGCGGCGTTTATCAAAACACCACCAAAACTTTTTGTAGCGTTTTTTGAGCGCCGCTAAAAACCAAATTTCTTGTAGTGAATATAATTATTTCTAGAATCTACAATATCATTTCATGTAGATTAAAGATTATTACGCTATTATTTTATGCGGTTCAACACTTGATATCTGTGTAGTTAAAGCGCTCGGCAGATTCGAAGCGGTGGAGGTGCAAAAAGTCATAGCGGTGATGCAGCGAGGATAAAGCGGGATATAGCGGATGGCTCTAAAATAGTATATAAAACTCGTACTTAATGGTTTTACAAATATATAAATGGTAATTAAATAAAAGATTATCATTAATTGAATTATAATTAATTCATAAATAATTTTAAACAAAAAACATGTGCGAATATACTTTAAATAAACGTAAAACTGTTATATAACATAATTGAATTTAGTAGAATATTCTATTTTCATTTCTGAAAATATATTAAAAATCAAATCAAATAAATTAGTTTCATAATTTTTATAATGTATAAATGCGAATTTTTAATTCATTTTATTAAAGAAGATATAGCGAAAATAGCAAAATATAGCAGGAGTAACGGGATATAGCGGAAATAGCGGGATTAAAGAGGAAATGCTATATTTTGAGGCTATATGGAAAAATCATAGCGGTAGAAATCCGCTATGAGATATAGTGGGTTTATAGCGGGGTAATAGCGGGGCATAAACTACACAGCTTGATATCTACTTATTCAACTCCATACTTCATCCAATTTACATGACATGAATGTTTGTCTACAATGTTTAAGGTGTCGCTAACTATATTTTTACGTGTCAACTAATTTTACATTTCAAAGTCATATTAACAGATTTTATTTAATCAAATTCAAGCACATATGTCAATTTCAAAGTGTCAACTACCATACGTCAAATTTAAGTGCATATTATTTATCACTTCATGCATTAACAATTTTAACATCCAATGTCAACATCAAATAATCAACTACATTATCAACCAAACTTGATTATCATCGTATAAGAATATAAGTCGTGAAATTTATTCACCTTTCGTCGTTAGAGAAAATGAACGACGAAGCACGAAGAGGCACGAATAGATTTGATTCAAACGCAGCACAAACACGGACAATCGAACAACTACAACCATCGACAAGAAAGAAATAGTATAAATTTCAATATGGACGTTCATATATATTTTTATAAAATCATATATATGTACTTACCAAACAATGAAAAAAAGAAGGAAAGCTGAGAATTTGAGTGCTTGTTGCAAAGTGGAAAGCTTCAAGTGGTTGCTGTAACAACAATAGGGAAGAGAAATAGGTTACTACTATTCAGCAACTAAATACATATACACAGTATATATATTCATTCTGCAAATATTGAAACAACAGCAACACTTCCTCTTTTTCATAAAGCAACAAACAGTTTCATTCATTTCTTTTTTTATAACAAAACTGTTTCACCCTTCTTTATTTTTAATTTTTTTAAACGTAACCTTGCATTTTGCATACACACGGCATGCACAAGTGAGTGGCACAGGCGGGAAATGGCGACGGTCAGGGGACGGTGCGTGGCTCTGGTCTGGTGCGGTGGAAGGGCGCAGGCGAGGGGAGCAGAGGGGCGGAGGTCGGCTGAAGGCTGTGCGCGCAGGTGTTTGCGACGGCGAGGCGGGGTGGTCGCGGGTGATGGAAGATGGGGCGACGCGGTATGGGGAGTGGCGGCGGTGCAAGGTGGTTTAGTGGGTCGATGCGCGGCTGGAGGTGCATGTTTCAAGCGATGGAGTAAGGCAATGGAGGTGGTGCGGCGGCAATTGCAGCAGCTGGAGGAGGTGTGGCGACGCGACCGATTGTGGTTGGTGAAGCGGTGTGCGCGACGGCGGAGTAGGGTGGAGGCAGTGAACGGTGGAGTGGGTCTGGGTGACTTTTGGTTTCACTATAAATTCTTTTGTAAAATTTTGGCAGCGACCAACAAAAAAAAGAAGGAAGAAATAGAGATAAAGGAGAAGAGAAATGGTTTAGTATCTATAGTAGAAGTGAATGAAATGGGTACGTTACTTTTTTCTTTGAATTTGGCAGAGAGGCAACGGCAGTAAATTGTTTGTGAGTTACGAAATATCCTTCCTATTTTCCATGTTAACCATTATCTGCCAACCACCTTCATAAATTCTCTCCAGCTCAAAATTTTTATTTTCAAAATTTGAATATACATGGGCTACTAATTTGGGCTGAATATTATTTAACCAGTCCGCTTGGAACGGTTAAATTAGCGCGACGTTTTACGTCGAGCTCCGATTCGTACAAATGAATATACCGTTTTGATCGGCGCGACGAGGTGCATACAATGGTACACAGATATTGACGATACGAAAGTTTTATCAAAACTCAAAATTTACGCCGATTATATTGTTCGTTTGACAAAACAATTTAAATGAAGCAGGCGACGACGGAATTAGATGAAACGAAATGTGTCGCCTTGATTAAATAAATTTTTACAACATTACAGCGTAAAAATATTTAGATTTGGAAGATAAAATTTAAGCACTTTAAGGCGAACTGATATACAATAAAAACGCGAACGAAATTTACTGCAATATTTTGCGACGAAACTTTTTCTATATCCACAACTAACTAGACGCATCTTATAAACGAAGTTTGGACATTAACTGAGAACGTATATAAATTTCAAATTTTTATACAAAAATAATGGATTTAAAATTTTTAATTGGGTCGGAAATTCAGGGTCGTTACAATCTTCCCCACTCAAAACATTTCATGCTCGAAAAGGAAATGAGACAGAAGAAGTAGAAAAGAAACAAGTAGAAAATCAAGATAGATTTTGAGAAAAATGAATTATACCTGAAATTAGTAATTCGGGGTTCGAATCCCGAATATTATCCTCAGTTTTCCATGTGCAATCTCGGTCATCCGCACTCCACTGAACTTTGACGAGATTGACCGACTTCCTTCTAAGTTGCTTCGTCTTACGATCGACTATCCGAAGTGTCTTACGCTCAATGGTCAAGTCAGGCTCGATAACTAACTCTTCCATTTGATGTACGACTAATTTATGAATTGATGCAAGTGCTATTAAACAATGTATAGAAGATATGCAAGCAATTAGAGCATATGTATCAAAATAATCTACTTTATGTCTTTGTTTATATCCCTTAGCAACTAATCTGGCTTTAAACTTATCAATGGATCCATTTGTGTCCAACTTTTTCTTAAATATCCATTTACATCCTATAGGCTTAGCATTAGGAGGTAAATCTGTTAAAACCATGTTTGGTTTAACAATATGGAATTTATTTCATCATTAATAGATTCTTTCTAGAATATCGAATCTCTGGAACTCATAGCCTCAGAATAAGTTTTGGGGTCATCATCGACGTTCATGACATATCTAGTCACATTAAGGACTTCATCCTTACTACCTTCTATAAGATATGTAATGAAGTCAGAACGATGGTCCTTCTCTATTCTTGAAATTTTACTTCTCTTATGTTCAGTACTATTACCTGGTACTGATACTTTCTTGCTGTTTTGAGCAGGAGCATAGTTATCGTCATTGATATCATCAATCGTATTAGGTTCTGTACTAGATGATCTCAATGGAATCTCAACAGTTTGATTTTCAAAGAATTCTACATCTACGGATTCTACAACTTTTAAGGTATCAAGAACTAGGAATCTATAAGTTATACTATCAAGTGAATATCCTATGAAAACGCATTTAAATGCCATATTTCCTAACTTTGGTCGTTTAGGGTATGGTTTTCTAACATATGCTAAACAACCCCAAAATTTAAGTCTTGTAAGATTATGTTTCCTATTAAACCATAATTCATAAGAAGAATCATTATTCTTTTTAAGTGGTACTCTATTTAAGATATAAAATGCAGATAACATAGCATCACCCCATAGGTTATAAGGTAAGTTTGAAGTTATGAGCATGGTATTAACCATTTCTACTAAATTTCTATTTTTCCTTTCAGCAACACCATTTTGTTGTGGTGTATATGGGGCAGTGCATTGGTGAAATAAGCCGTGTTATTTACAAAATAAGGTGAATTCATTTGAGAAATATTCTCCACCTTGATCTGAATGTAATGCTTTTATTTTTAACTCCTAATTGTGTTTCGACCTCTGCTTTGTAAATTTTAAATATAATAAAGGCCTCATCATTAGTTTTCATTAGATGCACATATGCATATCAAGTATAATCATCAATAAATGTTATATAGAATTGGTTACCACTATAGGTGATACAATTTTTTAAGTCACCCATATCACTGTATACTAAATCAAGCAAGCCAGATTTCCTTTCTATAGATTTAAAGGATTTTCGGTGTATTTTTGCTTGAACACATATTTCACATTTAGAGACAGTATCTATATCGCAATCAGAAATTAATCCTAGTTTATGCATATTCTTAAGGGAATTATAATTAACATGTCCTAGTCTACCATGCTATAAACTAACAGAATCAAAAATGTAAAAATAAGATTTCTTTATTAGATTCAACTTAACCATGTCGTTACAAGAGTATCTCTGTCCAATGAATTTTCCTTTCTTGGACAACACTAAGTTATCAGACTCATATACCATCTTGAATCCTCCTTTACTAAGAAGGTATCCAGAGACCAAATTCTTACACATATCAGGTACATAAAATATATTAACTACTGTAAGAAATTTTCCAGAAGTAAATGTAAGTTCAATGGTGCATTTTCCCAAAAGTTTGCTTGGAACCTTTTTTGTTGCAGTAACCTTGTCTGCTTCTCCATTATTTTCTTCGTAAGTCTTAAACAGATTACGGTCTTTGCATATGTGAATCGTTTCTTCTGTATCAAACCACCAATCAGTATTAATTTCTCTAACGGAGTTCGCCTCTTGCACTACAGCCACAAGCGAGTCTTCGACCACATTTACCTTTTGCTGTTTCTTCTGCTGACGGCAGTCTCGGGCATAGTGGTCGAGCTTGTTACAGTAGTAACAAGCACCTTTCTTTTTGTTGTTGGAATTTTTCTTCTTAAACTGTATCTCATTCTTAGGCTTCATATTGTCAGTAATTTGAACATTATTTGCCTTAGAATGTGACTCGGTTTGTGGATTATCATCTAGTTCACGTTTACAAGAGTTCTCTTCAATACGAAAATGACACTGTAAATCGTCTAAATCATAATCCGTTTCCGCATACTTGAATTTTTTCTTATAATCATTTTAAGAACTAGGAAGTCTTGAAATTATAACTTCAACAACAAAAGATTCGGGAATATTTATTCCAACATCTTTAAGTTGATTCACTAACAGTAGAATTTCGCTTACTTGTCCAACTATGGACTTGTTGCAACCATTTTGAAATCCATAAAATTGTAAATAATGAAATTTTTGTTACTTGCCTCGGATATGCGGTGTTTTCTTTCTAATGCAGCCCAAAGTGTCTTTGCAGTTTCCATAGTCCTATGTGCGTTGTATATAGGAGTAGATAATGCATTCAGAATGTGCCATCTACATAGAAAATCATCCTATTTGCAGTTTGCACGTTTTGCTTTCAATTCGTCAATATCTTTATCAGTTTTCTCTGGTATTTCCTCCAAGTTGTCTTTAGAATATTGAACAATTTGACCATGATCAAAAGGAACTTCATCGTCTCTTGCAAACGAGTGAAGTTTTCACCATCAAACCACTCCAATCGCATTAACTGCTGATTCATAACTTGAAGAGCATTGAGATTGATTGAACTCGAATCATCCATGGTTGAAGTTATTGTCTAAAATTGTTGGATAATTGTGTCGATGATTCGAGAATGATGAAGATGACAACTGTTGTACTTCTGACTTCAAGGATCTACTGCGTAGATTCTTTTAGACAATAGTTCAACCCAACAGGTACAAACGGATTTTTGAACTATCGTCTTCAAGATTCAATGAAGCCTCGAAACAGCGTAATCGGATTCAAAACTTGTACGATTTTGATCCGACCAAGAACACTCAAATTTGATCTCCGAAGATGCAATTTTATAGAGAATAGAATGGAGAAGAAGAAGAGAATTGATCTGCAATGTTACTGCATCTGTAACACCTTACAGGCGTCGCAAACTGTGGTGAAAGGCAGTTTCTGCAACACTTTCTGGGCGTCGTGGATCTGGAGTAAGAAGAAGGCACAAAGAAAAGAGACTATTATCATGATGATTCCTGGGCGCCACTATAGTAGTGAAGAAATATCCATTCGTCAGGCGTCGTATCTTTTTCAACAATCCGAAACCATTACGAATGGTCGCGTCTATTCGTAACAGTTTGAAACTGTTACTAGACGGTTGCGTCCCTTCATTTAAATGACCCGTCCAATCTATCCGTTCGAATTCAAATTATGGATTCTACTGTTAATTCGTCATTTTTGACCCAAACCTAAACCGGTCTGGTCGGTTGGACGTATGACGGCGGCAGCACGTGTGTGGTGTTGATGCTTTACTTCCTTTCTCACATTAAAGCAAAGCTTTGGATGCCCAAAGGACCCAACCTTCATAAGAGAAATCCATATATAAATCAATATGTTCTCTTAATTTTTTAGATGTGGGACTATACATCTCGTCTTCCTCCTTCCTCTTCCCTCTTCTTCTTTCTTCAAAAAACAAAACCCATAACCTAAAACTAATTTTGAAAAATTTCCAACATTTACTGCAACAAATCCTGCTGATGTGATCGATAACCCTACATAGCAAAATTTCATGGTTATAAGCAAAGGTTAAGAAAATGAAACGATCGAAGAAAAACAAGAGCACTCCCTCTCACATAGTATGGGGGAGTGATCTCATTAATATTGTTTAATGAATATTATTGTTTGGAATGTAAGGGAGTTAAATTACCCTTCTAAACAAATAGACATAGCTCAAGTTTTAAAACAAAGGCACTCCTCCATAATAGTTTTACTAGTAAACAAATTAATGGAGAATAAAGTTAAAAGACTTAGCTAGTTTCATCAATAAAGAGTAGGAATTCACCTACAATAATAAACTCCTAAATAAAGGGAATATCATAATACTATCACGACAAAATCAATAATGGGTGCTACAGTTCAACCACAGATGTAGACTTTATTAACTGTGTTAGTCATGCTAACCTCTTTGAACCTCCTTGCTTGGGTAATTACTACACGTGGAGGGGGTTCAACACGCCAGTTCATAGCAAAATAGACATATTAGTTATTAACAAGGAATGTCTTGATAAATTCCCTTTTTATATCTATTTGTCCAATCATTCATCTAGCGACCATACCGCAATAATTTGTAATTTTGCTACCCATATTTGGACTAAGAATAGCTATCCTTCCAAATATAACAACTCCTGACACTACAACTCAAAATATCGTGAACAGGCAAAGGAAGAGTGGGATAAAGCATGTCTAGGCAATCCATTATATCAGCTTATTACAAAGCTAAAGAAAACAAAAGAGTATTTAAAAAACTAGAGTAAGGAGTTCTCTAGCACACAAAACACTGCTGATACGTTATGAAAAGAATTAGACGCGGCCTACTCTTGCCTTATCAATCACCACAATGATGATCAGGTTGTGAAAGGCTATCGGTAGAAACTGGATCAACCTTTTGAGACTTTATGCATACAAGTTACAAGGAACATACAACGGTCAAAAATGAAGTGGCTAACCCAAGGCGATAGTGCATCCCATTTCTTCCATACAAAATTCGCTAATTATAACACAAATTCAACAAATAGGATGATGACGGACTTGTGGAGTATATGTATTGTTTAATGAAGACAAATGTACTTTCATATTTGATTTTTTTGCAGAGTGTGAAGCAGATAAAATAACAAAAGTGCACAATTTTGTTTTCAATTATTTTTCCATCTATTATTTGTCATAGGGTTGATTTATACATAACACCTATAAAACACACTTGCATTTTATTTGTGAAATTTAAATATGTTTGTCATTATCAAAATAGAAATATTGCAAAATATTACAACCAATTTTTGCTTAATATTAATAAATATATATCTATGATATACTATTATTACTAAGTTAGATTTCTGGAGCGCACAAGGCTGCTTGAGTATTTTGTGAATTTTCGACTGAACAGTCACATTCCTTACTTGCTTCTCCTTCGCATTTTCATTAATGTCCCTTTTTGTCCATCACACCATATAATTGCCTTGTTCAATCTCCTTTTCCCATAATGGTGTCTCTTCTCCTCATCTTCGCTTCATTCCTCTAGACTTTCGATCAAATTAAATAAAATTGGACATCCAATGTAACAACCCGCATATTTTACGATTGTATATTTAAATATTTTATTTAAATATAGCATCGTTAGTGGATTAAAGTCCGAAATGCTACTTTTTATAAACGATCGAATTAGGACTCGAGACCACTTCCATTGAGTTCAAAATACCGTTTGCGATCTTTTTGAGTATAAACATCGATATGTTTGGAGTTTGCTAGAATTTCGACATTTTCATTTAGGGCTTTGGGTTTGTGTTTCAGCCCAATAACCTAACATAAGACCCTAGCTCAACCCCCTCTCCTCTTCATTCATTCTCTTTTCCTAACACTCTCAAGCTCAAGAGAATAATGGGGTAAAAGATTGGAAATTAAGATTCCTAAGCCTTAGTTTCTTTTGCAAATTCAAGTTCTAACTCCAAAATCAAAGAGAAGCTTAGGTAAGCTTCCTCTTCATCTTCTCCATCTCGATCCCTCTTCCATTTTCAAAAATTCCTAAACCCTAACTTAGAAAATATTTTCTTATGAGCTTAGATTCAAGCTTCTTAGGTTGAAGTGAAGAGTGGTTGATCTTTCCTTTTTGTTTGAGCTTCTCCTTCATTGTTTTTGAGTAAAAAGTTGAGATTTTTTCTCACATCTATGTCTATATCTATCTTTGTTGTTAAGTATGAATTCCTAACATCTATTCAGGATCATTTGCTTTTGATTTGAATTGATTTGGTGATTTACTGAATTTTGGATTTGAAGTCCAATTTTGTGAAAATCCTATTAAGGATGTTTGGTTATGTTGTTTGGGATGCATCGAAGAGCCTATAAGGCCGGGTTGTCGTTTGACGTAAATCCTTAGTCGTCATTTCTCGCTCGATCGCTCCCGAAATCGTATTGGCCATCATGGCCTTGGCAATTTGTTGCCCTTAACAGGTGTTCAGACGTCTCGATACCAATGCCAGATGTCTGGTTTTGCCTCCGGGAGAAAAATTATATGCGGTAGAAAAATAAAAACGGCAGTGGCTAATTTCAGACGGCTAAATTATCGTTTCATACGTCTGAAAGGAAATCAGACGTCTGGTTTGAGAATTCAGATGTCTGGATGGTTTCTGGAATATTTCCAGAAACCAAATCCAGACATCTGGAACAACCTCTCAGACGTCTGGAAATACCCAATTTTTCCTATTCACCTTATTTTTGATTTAAATTCCAATGTTAATCGATTTTGATTGATCCGATTAGTTGTTATCACTATTATCGTCTTTGATGACTTCTTTTTATGGATTTTTGGGAATATCCATTTTGATGGATTCGAAATCGATTTCAATGGATTTAATTTCACGTCTTCGTATGTGAATTTTTGGTGATTGATTGTTTCTACAATCATTTCTGTGGTTTGTCACTTTAAAATGCAAGGGTTTCTATACTAATAGTAAATATTCAAACTCTTTCATCAAAATGATTTCAACATTTACTTTCAATATCAAACTCGCTTTATAAACCGTTTTCCAATCTATTAATATATACAAACATTTACCTCATTCGTTCGAGAAATCCAATTAAACGACTTAGCAAAACAAGTGGTATGAAACGCTTGCGTTTACTTTGTCAGTTAATTCTTGGACTCATTCTTTTGAAACTCTTGTGATAACTTTCGAGTGGAGATCTACGGTTTGTTTATAAATATTTAAGTTAAGCCAGTGGTTATGGGACATGAAACTAAACTCATCTATTTACTAACTTAGCATAATTGACACTTCTTGTTGATCGATTATGATCATTTTGTGATTTAGACTAGCGATGTGCGATGTATCTTTGTCCACGTAGGGGACTATACCTCGATCTTATGGAGTTCGGCTCATAACCTGCAATGGGGGACTATACCCTATTTGGAGGAGCTTCTGCTCATTAGGAGGAGCTTCGGCTCATAGTCTGCAATGGGGGACTATACCCTGTTTGGAGGAGCGTCGGCTCATTTTTATGGGATAACGACCCATTTTGTGATACATGTGTTGGTGAGTTTTCATGCTCCCATTTTTGATAGGCTTCTTTCCCTCTTTTGTGATTTTTGAATTTCTAATTGTTGATTTCTAGAATTTTTGTTTCACCAACTTTTGCGATTGGCATTGATATGTTTGTCAATATTTGTGGTTTGGTGAATAAAATAAAGAATATGACATTCTTTTTGATGTTATGAGATTTTGAGATATAGTATGATTTTGGTTGATTTTCTAATGTATACTTTAGACAGTATAGCATTATTGTTATCATACGTTTTTGTTATATCTCCTATTCTATCTTATTTTGTCTGACATTTATAGCTAGACTGATCCGTTTATTATTTTCTTATTAAATAATACTCAGGTCAGACCGAGATGTTATAGGTGCTTCTGCTTGACTTCTTATCCGGGGTCATCATCTGCCTTTTGTCTAACTACACTAGATTGGTAGTATTCGTAGTTATACATTCGAGAGAGAGACTCCTTGATGTATACTTATTCTTTTGTCTAGCACTTGTATCTATTCTTTTATGATATTGTGGGTCTTGTTTGACCACTACTCTGATGTACACTTCTATGTGTTATATTCATATCTATTTCCGCCTTTGTGATATGGATATCTATGACTGATTTATGTTATGTTTATTTCTATATTTGTTTTCGAAGATCACATAGCCACTGTGTAGTAGCTTGAGTTTGTTTCGGTATGTCGGATTTCCTCTTGAAATGAAATGCATGTTATACAATTTGATATATCGGTGCTCGCACAAAGTAATTACACGGATGGTCGCTCCTCAACAGCCTTATTCTTCGCGCTAGTTGATGGCATTACTCCGTAGTTTCGTTGGCTAATTTGAGTATAGAGGTGGGGCGTCACAACATGGCATCAGAGCGAAACTTCGGAACAATGTAGAATAATCTAGGAATGATCATTGTCCTAAGTCTTTCTTAGGAGTCGTGCTTTAGGATTTTATTCGAGTCATTGGACCCGTTCTATCCTATTTTCTTTTATGATGCCTTGTTTTATCAATCATGAATGTTTGATATTCATTCTGAGAATAATGTTTATCTTCTTTCTTTCTTAATGAAGAGAAATGGTTAGATCAAACCGTCCCAGTGCCGGACAATCCGGTGCTACTCCTCAGGAGGGAGTATTCATGTCTGCCCAACAGCTTTTAGACCTTGTAAAGAATGCTCAAGCTGCCAGACCCATTCCAGAGCCTACTCATCATAGATCTGGATTTGTATGCTTGGGCAGAGACTATACCGATTTGGGTGGAGGTCCATTCAAGGGATCCCAAAGTGTTATAAAAATCCAAGCTTGGCTTAAATCGTGCGATCGCATCTTTTCTCGCATGAATCTTGTTGATTTACATCGAGTCCAAGTGGCTTCTAGCATGCTCCAAGAAAGAGCGTTAGATTGGTATGAGCTCTTGACTTCGGAGATTATCGAAGCGGATCTTACTTGGGAGTAATTCCGAGAACGATTCGAATTAAAGTTTGTGCCGGAAGCTAAAAAATAACTTTGGCCCTGCGTTTTATTGACCTTATTCAAGGTGAATCTTCTATGATAGATTACGTCGCATCTTTCGAATCTCTCTCTAAGTATGAGGTCGAGTATATTAATACCCCATTGAAGAAAAATCATAGATTCGTCTATGGGTTGAATAAGAACCTTAAAAGGCCTTTGCTTTTGAAACTAGGAGTTTCTTTCAATCAGCTTATTGATATTGCTCTTCGACTTGAGGAGGCCGATAAAGAATGTAACAACCCCCATATTTATCGAGTTTATATTTAAATATTTTAATTAAATATTATATCATTAATCGGATTTTGGTCCGAAAAGCTACTTTTTGCAAACGGTCAAATTAGGACTCGAGACCACTTCCATTGAGTTCGAAATGCCGTTTACAACTTTTTTAAATATAAACATCGATAGGTTTGGAGTTAGTGAAATTTCACTAACTTTTCCCGCTTTGGACTTTGGGTTAGTTTAGCCTATTAAGCCCAAGTTCCAACCCCCTTCTCCTCACTCTTCATAAATTCCTAACTAACTTGAAATTTGCATTAATGGTGAAGAGAATGGGAAATTAAAACTCCAAGCTCAAATTTAATTGCTAATCCAACATTCAACTCCAAATTCAAGTAGAAGATATTGGATTCAAGCTTTGGATTGCTTCTCCATTGGCTTCAAGCTTCATCTTCATCCATTTTAGTGAAAAGATGAGATTTTTATCTCACACTCTTGCTTATAACTATCTTGGACGGTTGGGAATGGTTCCCTATCACTTTAACATGCACATTTGCATTTGGTTTGGATTGGATTGGCGAAAAACTCCAATTTTTAGTGTTTTTGGTGAATTTCCAGCCTTAGGTCGTTCTGGACCCTTAGGTCGCTCGGGTTCGTGGCTTGCGCTCGTGGAAAAGTCACCTGGATGTTAGGTCGTAGGTCGCTCGCGAGTTAAGCCTTAAGCCGAAGGTCGTTCGCGAGTTAAGCCTTAGGTCGTTTGGCCTTTATAACGTTAGGTCGCTCGCGTGTTAAAACTTTAGGTCGCGCTGGCCTTAAGTCGTAGGTCGTCTCCGACCTAATATTGCCTCTGCTATTTTACTAGGTCGCGCGGGCCTTAGGTCGTAGGTCATAGGTCGTGAGTCTCCTAGGTCGTAGGTCGCTCGGTCCTACTTCTGTCCCTAAGTCGCGTAACCCCATCACCTTTAGGTCGTTAGGCCTTTATGTCGTTAGGTCATTACACCTATAACCCGTTAAGTCGCGAATACCTTTAGGTCGTGAACCCCATTAGGTCGCAAACCTCTTTAGGTCGTCTGTCCCTTAAGAAGTTAGGTCGTTCGACCTGTGATGCCTTAGGTCGTTTGACCCGTGTTACGTTAGGTCGCGTAACCCCTTAGGTCGATCTTGCTTAGGTCGCTACGTCGCGTGCCTTTAGGTCGCATTCCTTTAATAGGTCGCGTGTCTCTGTTAGGTCGTTGACCTCCTTAACCCGCATGACCTAACCTGTAGGTCGTTGGACCTCGATTCTATTTAAGTCGCTGCTTCTTATAGGTCGCTCGGCTCCTTATTTTCTTTAGGTCGTTTGAGTGTTAGGTCGCGAACCCATTTTAGGTCGCATGACCTTTACCCTTTAGGTCGCCGGACCACTAGGTCGTGCCCCTTTAATCACTAGGTCGTACTATTTTTGGACGGGGCGCTGCCCCCTGGACCCCCGCGACCTGACCGGGCAGGTCGAACCCCGTAGCAGGGGCGTTGCCCCCGCACCCCCACCTTGGGGGGTTGGCACCTCCCTGGACCCCCCCTCCGTAGGGGATCTTATCTTAAAAACATTCAATAGAACTTGCTTTGTTAAGATGCTGAGTTGACCATTCTTCGAGACAAACTATCTTGGGTTTCTCGGTCGATTTTATGGATTTTTGAATATCTATTTCGATGGATTCTTTATCGGTTTCTTTAGATTTTATTCACGTCTTCTTATGTGAGTTTTTATGATTGATTGTTTCTACAATCACTTCTATGATTTGACACTTTAAAATATGAAGGTTTCAATACTAGTAGTAAATATCAAAACTCTTTCAACAAAATGATTTCAACTCTATTTTCAATAACAAAGCTCTTTTCTTAAACCATTTTCTAATCTACTAGTATATACAAACCTTTGCCTCACTCGTATGAGAAATCTAATTAAACGGCCTAGTAAAACAAGTGGTATGAAACGCTTGCGTTTGCTTCGTCGGTTAATTCTTGGACTTGTTCGATTGAACCTCTTGTGACAATTTTCTAGTGAAGATTTACAGTTTGTTCGTAAATATTTATGTTAAGCGATTGGTTATGGGACATGAAGCTAAACTTTTATATTTACTAGCTTAGTGTAATTGACACTTCTCGTTGATCATGACGATCATTCTTATGATTTAGACTAGCAATTGTGCGATGTCTCTTGTTTGCTTGGTTAGGCTAGACACCACTTGTGTGATTTCATTCACACATACCTTTTTACCTTCTTGGTTAGTCTAGACACCACTTGTGTGGTTTCACTCACACATACGTTTTTGTTTACGAGGTTAGACTAGACACCACTTGTGTGATTTCACTCCCACATACCTTTTTGATTTTTGGTTAGTCTAGACCTAATCTGTGTGATTTCGACTCACACATATGGGGTAGCTCCCCATGGTCTTCGGGCCGTTATGTGATAGTCCTCTTTCTTTTTCATGATTTTCTGGATTTCTTGTGTTGATTTCTGGAATTTATGTCATTGACTTGTTATGAGTACAAGTTTAGGGTATGATGCCCTCTTTGGATCTTTGAGAAGATTCTTGTGATATTGATTTATCTCTTATTGATTGATCTTCTGTTGATCATCATTTTCATACTTATAGTAGTATGTCAGTATGGATATTTTATGTTATGCCATATCTTTTATTTTATACCATGTCATCTGATATTTATAGCTAGACTGATCCGTTTATTATTTTCTTAAATAATACTCGGGTCAGACCGAGATGTTACAGGTGCTTCTGCTTGACTTCTCCCAGGGATTTGCTACTCTGACTTTTGGCTAACTATTTAGTTTAGCAGTTTTTGTTGCATACGCTTGAGATATAGACTCATAGTTGTATTCTTTTGTATAGCACGTGTTGCTATTCTTTTGTATTATTGTGGATCTTTTTGACCACTACTCTGATGTACACTTTCATATGTTAGTTATATATCCATATCTTCTTCCGCCTTTGTGATATGGATGTCTGTGACTGATTGTGTTATGCTTATTTCTATGTTTGTTTCCGAAGATTATTTATAGCCACCGTGTGATAGCTTTGAGTTTGTATCGGTATGTGGACTTCCTCCTTAAATGAAATGCATGCTATACTATCTGACATAACGGTGCTCGCACAAAGAAGTACATGGAGGGTCGCTCATCAACAGCCTTACTCTCCGTGCTAGTTGACAGCACTACGTCGTAGTGTTCTTGGCTAGCGTGGGTATAGAGGTTTGGCATCACAGCTTGGTATCAGAGCCAAACTTCGGAACAATGTAGAATAACTTAACAAGGATCATCGTCCTAAGTCCGTCTTAGGAGTCCTACCTTAGGATTAATTCGAGTCTTCGTACCGATTCATCCTATTTTCTTTTGTGATTCCTTGTTCTATCTATCAAGATTGCTTGATATTCATTCTGAGAATAATCTTTTCCTTCTTCTTCCTTTCTTTCTTGAAGGAAGAAGAGATGGTTAGTTCTGGCAGTCCTAGCGCTGGTCAATCCAGTAGTCCTTCTCTGGATGGCGTATTCATGTCTTCCCAACAACTTTTGGATCTTGCTCAAAATCAAAGGTTTATCTGTGCTTTGAGTAAGAATCCCACAAAGATCTTACCTTTGAAACTAAAAGTTCCTTTCGACCAACTTGTAGATATCACTCTACAAGAAGAAGAGGCTGATAAAGGAATCGATAGTGATATTGGGATGTCCAAGAAGAGGCATATTAAGTTCAAAAGCCCTTATCCCGATAAGAAGGTGAAGCAACCTGCTTTTGTAGCAAAGACTCCAATCCTTCATCATGGACGATGCTACAATTGTGGTTCTAGGGACCACTATGCGAAGGAGTGTCTGGAACCACTCTTTTGTCGTTATTGCAAAGATTCCAGTCATCATATTTCTGTCTGCCCCATACTTCTAAGCAAGAAGAGGGTGAAACCAGAAACTTCGGTAGCCAAGCCACCTACCTCTAGTCGTAAACGATGTTACAATTGTGGTTCCACAGACCATTATGTAATTAAGTGCCCGGAACCTCTCTATTGCCGCTATTGCAAAGGCTCGGGCCATTACTTGTCTACATGTCCCATGCGACCTAACAGAAGAGAAAGAAAGCTAAAAGCTTCTAACGAAACTCCTCTGGGTCAAGGTACTTCTTATTTAATCCTTGATTTCATTTGTTTTCGATTATACGATTCGAGTTTTTTTTGATATGGGATCGTCTCATCATTTTTATATCAAAAGAACTTGTTGATTCTCTTTCTTTTTATGTTTTGGGCTTGATGACTTCTTTGAGGATTGCGAATCTGGATTAGTGGATCAGCAACACTCTACTTGCTTTTTATTGATATCGAAAATTATTTCATGTGATTTTTCTTTCCGAACCAATTTGCATGTTATGCATTGCTTAGGTTTTGGAATTGATTTGCGGGAAAGGGTTGGCCTATTGCAAAGCCCATATCCAATTTTTCCGAAAGGACTATTCATTTTCGATATTTTCGATCTGTTAAGCAGATTCATATTTTTCCTTTGTGATTTCGATTTCAAATCGATGGCATCATTTTTCTCTTTTAGCTCACATGTTGAGTAAAGAGATATCTCTCTCATTCTTATCGGTTGAGAATTTTTCGGTATTTTTGAGTTTGTCTTAGGATTATCACCTAAGCAACCTTTTTGAGTGGTGTTAAGGTCTTTCCAGTTTGACCTTGCCATCGAATTTCAATCGCTACGAGTTGCGGAGGTTAGCCTTCCACATACCGCATTCCGCACTCGTTATGATTTATATGAATGACATATTGTGTCATTCAGTTTATCCAGTCTATTTCATCCCTTTTATAAATCGAGTATTCTATGAATATCTCAATAATTCCAATCTTGTATTTATTAATTTTGGATGAGAATAGAAATTTAAAATTTTGCAAATCTTTTTAAGAAGATATTTTAAATTCCTATAAAAAGATAATTTTGTGTTGTATTGCCCATTTAGTGTTTTAAGAATTCTGGTTGGTGCGCTTGTCAACGCTATCGATAGGGATTTCTTAAACGCTTTGATGAGACAATCAGACACACTAAATTGACTTGTAAAATATAAATTTTTCTATGAAGGTAATTATGATTTTTAAAGTTTTAGCTTTTTGGGAAAGAAGATTAAATCCCTTCTTTTCAATATTCTTATTCTTGTGGTTCCCGAAAGGAACCAAGACTTTAACTTTAGTACCAATGCTTATTGTATTGGTTTGGATGTCGTTCTCTTACGAAAGAGAACGTGCAATCACTTTTGCTTCCAAATCTTTAAAACCGATCGAGACTAGGTATGCCACTTATGATCTGGTGCTCGCGGCTATTGATTTTGCTTTCAATATTTGGCATCATCATCTTTGATGGAGAAATTTGTTCTCTACCTCGATAATAAATCATTGGGATATCTATTTTCTCATAAGGAACTTAATTTGGGTCAACTTCGTTGGCTCGAGTTCCTTACACCTTATGATCTTGATATTCTTTATACCCCCGGTAAGCGTAATCGTGTCGCCGATGCTCTTAGCCGTAAACAACAAGCAGTTGTTTATATGATGATATCCGAATGGAACGATCTCGAGATTATATCCACTTGTGAGATTCGAGAGCGCGTATCCGATTTAGGCTCATTATTCTCTTTTAAACTACATTCTTAAAGCTCAAAATGGGCTAAATCCCGAATTGGCTCTTCATAGCCAAAGTTGTAGGGATGAAAAATTGATATTGAAGGTTTGAAAGACTTTGATATTGATTCTTGTAGCAGTATTTAAAAATTTGGTAAACTTATCATACCAATTATTAGTAATCTTCGTAAAAATATTTTAGAAGATTCTCATCGTTCTACAATTACCATTCATCCCAGTAGTAGTAAAATATACGCATATGAAGCAACTTAATTATTGGGAGTGAATGAAATCTGTTATCGCTAACTTTGTTAAGTGTTGCATGACTTGCCAACTTGTCAAGGCCGAACACCAAAGGCCTGATGGGTTATTGCAACCTTTAGAAATTCCAATTTGGAAGTGGGACCAAATCTCCATGGATTTTATAGATGGCCTTTCCCGTTCTCATTCGGGTCATGGTAACTTATGGGTTATAGTAGATAGACTTACTAAATCAGCCCATTTTATTCCCGTTCGGTTTAACCGAATCATTCCTCTTTTGGCCAAACTCTTTATTAAAAGAAATTGTTAAATTATATGGAGTTCCTACTTCTATTGATAGCGATAGCGATCCACTATTTACTAGTGGACTTAGGAAAAGTCTTCGAGATTTTATCACCGCTTATCACCCCCAGTCCGATGGACAAACTGAGCGTGTGAGTCAAACTCTTGAAGATCTTCTTCGTGCTTGTGTGCTTGATTTTGGTGGAAGTTGGGAAGATCATATTTCACTTGTTGAATTTTCCAATAATAATAGCTTCTAATCTAGTATTGGTATGGCACCTTTCGAGGCACTCTACGGAAGGCCCTGCTGATCTCCTTCTTGTTGGCTTGAGGCCGGTGAGAAGCTGGTTTTAGGTTCAGATTTTATTCGAGACTCCACAGAGAAAATTGACATTATTCGACATAGGATGAAAGAAGCCCAGAGTAGACAAAAGTCCTACGCCGATAACCGAAGAACAAAATTAGAATTTTCTGTTGGAGATCTTGTTTTTATTCGTGTTTCACCTATGAAAGGTGTTGTACGTTTCAGTCGTTCGGGAAAGTTAGCGCCTCGATATATTGGGCCAATTCCCATCACCAAACGTGTTGGTTCCATGGCTTATCGCCTTGCATTACCGGCTCAGTTTTCTGCCATGCATGACGTGTTTGACGTTTCTCAATTACGGAAATGCCTTCGGGATTCCGGTTCTATCCTTGAGCCTGCTGTTGTGGAAGAAATTGAAGTTTCGTCGAATTTAACTTATGAGCAGCATCCTATTCGAATTATTGCTTCGGAGGTTAAACGCCTTCGAAATAAAGATGTTCCGCTTGTGAAGGTTCAATGGTCCTCAAATCCTAAGGATTGCTCTTGAGAATCCAGAGAATTCATCGAGCGTACACATCCGGACTTGCTTACTCCTGCTCTTTGAGGTGAACTTCTTATTTCAAATTTCTTTTGTGTTAATATGCTTTTATGGTTGTTACTTTTTATTTCCATCTTATATATATATTGCGAGGATGCAATTTCTTTAAGGAGGGGAGTCTGTAACAACCCCCATATTTATTGAGTTTATATTTAAATATTTTATTTAAATATTATATCGTTAATCGGATTTTGGTCCGAAAAGCTACTTTTTACAAACGGTCAAATTAGGACTCGAGACCACTTCCATTGAGTTCGAAATGCCATTTACAACTTTTTTAAGTATAAACATCGATAGGTTTGGAGTTAGTGAAATTTCACTTCCAAGCAAACAAGAGACATCACACAATTGCTAGTCTAAATCATAAGAATGATCGTCATGATCAACGAAAAGTGTCAATTACACTAAGCTAGTAAATATAAAAGTTTAGCTTCATGTCCCATAACCACTTGTGTGATTTCACTCACACATACGTTTTTGTTTGCGAGGTTAGACTAGACACCACTTGTGTGATTTCACTCACACATACCTTTTTGATTTTTGGTTAGTCTAGACCTCATCTGTGTGATTTCAACTCACACATATGGGGTAGCTCCCCATGGTCTTCGGACCGTCATGTGATAGGCCTCTTTCTTTTTCATGATTTTCTGTATTTCTTGTGTTGATTTCTGGAATTTATGTCATTGACTTGTTATGAGTACAAGTTTAGGGTATGATGCCCTCTTTGGATCTTTGAGAAGATTCTTGTGATATTGATTTATCTCTTATTGATTGATCTTCTGTTGATCATCATTTTCATACTTATAGTAGTATGTCAGTATGGATATTTTATGTTATGCCATATCTTTTATTTTATACTATGTCATCTGATATTTATAGCTAGACTGATCCGTTTATTATTTTCTTAAATAATACTCGGGTCAGACCGAGATGTTACAGGTGCTTCTGCTTGACTTCTCCCCGGGATTTGCTACTCTGACTTTTGGCTAACTATTTAGTTTAGCAGTTTTTGTTGTATACACTTGAGATATAGACTCATAGTTGTATTCTTTTGTATAGCACGTGTTGCTATTATTTTGTATTATTGTGGATCTTTTTGACCACTACTCTGATGTACACTTTCATATGTTAGTTATATATCCATATCTTCTTTCGCCTTTGTGATATGGATGTCTGTGACTGATTGTGTTATGCTTATTTCTATGTTTGTTTCCGAAGATTATTTATAGCCACCGTGTGATAGCTTTGAGTTTGTATCGGTATGTCGGACTTCCTCCTTAAATGAAATGCATGCTATACTATCTAACATAACGGTGCTCGCACAAAGAAGTACATGGAGGGTCGCTCCTCAACAGCCTTATTCTCCGTGCTAGTTGACAGCACTACGTCGTAGTGTTCTTGGCTAGCATGGGTATAGAGGTGGGGCGTCACAAAGAAAGTGATGTTGAGATTATGGGAGTCAATAAGAAGAGGCATTCCTTTATTAGGTTCGAAAGTCCTAATCCAAACAAGAGAGTGAAGCAAGTGACTTCTGTAGCAAAGACTCAAATCCCTAATCGTGGAGAATGCTACAATTGTGGCTCTAGGAACCACTGTATAAATAGGTGTTCAAGGCCTATTTCTTGCCGCTATTGGAAAAGTGCGGATCATTATATATCTTCATGTCCCAAGCATCAAAACAAGGGAGAGGGAGAGCTAAATGTTGTGTAAGCTCCTAGTGACATTTTCTTGGTCAAGGTATTTCTCATTAAGTTCTTGATGACATTTGTTTTGTGATTATCCTATTCGAGTTCTTGTTCATATGGGTTCATCTTATTATTTTATATCAAAAGAACTTGTTGATTCTTTTCCTTTAAACATTTTGGGCTTGGTGACTACACAGATAATTGCGAATTCGGTTGATGGATCCACAACACTCAGTTTACTTTGCAAAAAAATGTCGAGATTGTTTTTACGTGATTATGCTTTCCGATCCGATTTGCATGTTATTTCTACTTAAATTTCGAAATTGATTTTTGTGAAAGGATTGGCTTAATTATTATGAAGTCCATATCCTATGTCCCGAGTGGACTATCCATCTTCGACATTTTCACTCTGTTAAGCATATTTCTATTTTTCTAAATGATTTTGATTCCAACTTGGTGGCATCATTTTATTTTTTAGACCCACTTCTTGAGGAAAATGTTTTTTCTCTCATTCAAGTAGTTTGTGAATTTTTCGGTATTTTTGAACTTATCTTAGGATTATCACCTAAGCAATCTTTTGCGTGGTACAGGAGTCTTTTCAGCTCGACCTTGCCACCAGTTTTCATCTGCTACGAGTTGTGGAGGATAGCTTTCCCCTTTTACCACATTCCGCACTCGTTATCACTCTTATGAATGACACGCGATGTCATTCGAGCTGTCCAGCTTATTTCATCCATCTTATGGATCGAGTATTCCACGAATATCTCGATGAGTTCGTTTTTGAATTTATTGACTATGGATGAAAATAGAAATTTAAATTTTTGCAAATCTTTTTCATAAGATATTTATAAGTATAATTGGATTTTGTTCTTAAAACGAGTAAAGAATATTCGTAAAGTTTTAAAGAGATATTTTTATCATATAGAAGGTTATTTTGTGTTGTATTTCATATTGAGTGCTTTAAGAATTCTGGTCGATGCGCCCGATCTACATTATCGATAGGAACCTCCTAAATGCTTTGATGAGACAATCTGACATAGTAAATTGACTTGGAATAAGTCAATTTTTCTACAAAAATGATTACATAAAGTTAATTGTAATTTTGAAAGTCTTAGCTTTTCAGGAAAGTTGATCAATTAAAAGAACTCCTTTTCGATACTCATATTCTTGTGATTCCCGAAGGGAACCAAGACTTCACTGTTTATGCCGATGCTAGTCGTATTGGTTTGGGTGCCGTTCTCTTACAAAAGAGAACGTTCTATCATTTATGCTTCTATATAATTAAAGCCTATCGAGACTAGGTATTTCACTCATGATCTAGTGTTCGTGGATATTTTTTTCACTTTTAGAATTGGCATCATTATTTTTGGGAGAGAGATTTGTTCTCTACAGCGAACATAAACCTTTGGAGTATTTATTTTCTCAAAAGGAACTTAATTTGCATCCACATCGTTGGCTCGACTTCCTTGCATCCTTTGATCTTGATATTCCTTATACTTTGGAAAGGGAAATCGTTTTGTCAATGGCCTTAGCCGTAAACAACAAATGGTTGTTTCTTTGATGATGCCCAAATGGAATGATCTTTTTGACACTTTCATCTGACGTGCCGTTATTGTACTACGTCATTATGTAATTTATTTGAGTTTCGGGTACATCGGACGTACTGTTATTATACTACGTCGTTGTTCCGAATTATTCGGGCATACCGTTATTGAATTTCGTCATTTCACCGACTCGATTTTCTGTTATTCATGACATTTTTCCACGTCTCTCAATTACGGAAATGCCTTAGGGATTCTGATTCTATTCTTGAGCCTAATGTTATTGAAGATATTGATGTTTCACCTAATTTAACTTATGAGCAACATACTCTCTCGTGCTCTTTAGGGTGAACTTCTTATTTCCAATTTATTTTGTGTTGATATGATTTTATGGTTGTTACTTCTTATTTTTTTTCTTCTTAAATATTGCGAGGACGCAATTTCTTTAAGGAGGGGAGTCTGTAACAACCCGCATATTTTACGACTGTATATTTAAATATTTTATTTAAATATAGCATCGTTAGTCGGATTAAAGTCCGAAATGCTACTTTTTGCAAACGGTCGAATTAGGAATCGAGACCACTTCCATTGAGTTCAAAATGTCGTTTGCAACCTTTTTGAGTATAAACATTGATAAGTTTGGAGTTTGCTAGAATTTCAACATTTTCATTTAGGGCTTTGGGTTTGCGTTTCAGCCCAATAACCTAACATAAGACCCTAGCTCAACCCCTTCTCCTCTTCATTCCTTCTCATTTCCTAACACTCTCAAGCTCAAGTGAATAATGGGGGAAAAGATTGGAAATTAAAATTCCTAAGCCCTACTTTCTTTTGCAAATTCAAGTTCTAGCTCCAAAATCAAAGAGAAGCTTAGGTCAGCATCCTCTTCATCTTCTCCATCTCAAACCCTCTTCCATTTTTAGAAATTCATAAACCCTAACTTAGGAAATATTTTCTTATGAGCTTAGATTAAAGCTTCTTGGGTTGACTTGAAGAGTGGTTGATCTTTCCTTTGTGTTTGAGCTTCTCCTTCATTGTTTTTGAGTAAAAAGGTGAGATTTTTATCTCACATCTATGTCTATATCTATCTTTGCTATTAGGTATGAATTTCTAACATCTATTCAGGATCATTTGCTTTTGATTTGAATTGATTTGGTGATTTACTGATTTTTGGATTTGAAGTCCAATTTTGTGAAAATCCTATTAAGGATGTTTGGTTATGTTGTTTGGGATGCATCGAAAAGCCTATGAGGCCGGGTTGTCGTTTGGCGTAAATCATTAGTCGTCATTGCTCGGTCGATCGCTTCCAAAATCATATTGGCCATCATGGCCTAGGCAATTTGTTGCCCTACTAGGTGTTCAGATGTCTGGATACCAATGCCAGACGTTTGATTTTGCCTCTTGGAGAAAAATTATACATGGTAGAAAAATAAAAACGATAGTGACTAATTTCAGACGGCTGAATTATCGTTTCAGACGTCTGAAAGTAAGTCAGACGTCTGGTTTGAGAATTCAAACGTCTGGATGGTTTTCTGGAATATTTCCAAAAACCAAATCCAGACGTCCGGAACAACCCCTCAGACATCTGGAAATACCCAGTTTTGCCTATTCACCTTATTTTTGATTTAAATTCCAATGTTAATCGATTTTGGTTAATCTGATTAGTTGTTATCACTATTATCGTTTTTGATGACTTCTTTTTATGAATTTTTGGGAATATCCATTTTGATGGATTCGGAATCAATTTCAATGAATTTAATTTCACGTCTTCGTATGTGAATTTTTGGTGATTGATTGTTTCTGCAATCATTTCTATGGTTTGTCACTTTGAAATGCAAGGGTTTCTATACTAGTAGTAAATATTCTAACTCTTTCATCAAAACTATTTCAACATTTACTTTCAAAATCAAACTCTCTTTTTAAGCCGCTTTCCAATCTATTAGTATATACAAACATTTACCTCATTCGTTCGAGAAATCCAATTAAACGACTTAGCAAAACAAGTGGTATGAAACGCTTGCGTTTACTTTGTCGGTTATTTCTTAGACTCGTTCGATTAAAACTCTTGTGACAACTTTCGAGTGGAGATCTACAATTTGTTCATAAATATTTAAGTTAAGCCAGTGGTTATGGGACATGAAGCTAAAATCATCTATTTACTAGCTTAGTATAATTGACACTTTTTGTTGATCGATGATGATCATTTTATGATTTAGACTAGCGAAGTGCAATGTCTCTTTGTCCACGTGGGGGACTATACCTCGATTGTAACATATGGATTTTATCGGGATCCGAAGGTCGACATCTTTACGTCCACTGTATGAAATGCCGCATAATCGAATGCCGGAAAATCGATCTATTATGGTTAAAAAGAAGAGGTAGAAGAAGTAAGAAAACAGAACAGAAACAATATCAGAATCCCACATATCGCAGCGGAACAACATATAGTAGATAAATGAATATCTTTAAAAACAAAGAACTATCTCAGTTATTACATTACATCACATATCATCAGAGTGTACAGCAACAATATACAACACAACAAAACAATGGACAGTTACAAACATGCCCTTACAGGAGAATTCTACGGCGGAAAGATAATATCATATACAAATAATGCGCCTCACCATCCAGCTCACCACTTGAGCTCCAAAGCACTTCTGAATCCAGAATGACCTGATAACCTGACTCTAGACTGCCCGTGTGGAAAATTATGGGCATCCAGAGTTTAGGAAGAGAACAATAAACTCCAGGTCAGTCATGGGACTGGTGTGAGAACTCCAAAACAGTTATTTATCTTTTAAAGCAACAACAACAAGGGAGGTGAAAAAAATATCCGTAATGCTTTTGGAAAATGAAACTACCATAAGGCCTCCCCGCACACACACAATGCAAACGCAGAATTGGAGGAGATTTCTTCTTATGACAGTCAAAGATGCTTACTACGCAAAACAAATCATTTTTGATATTATTATTAGTGCATAGTGATAAAAGCATTTCGAAAATAGAATATAAATCTTAGCCAACATACGACCATTATCGTATGCCTACTATAGCTACCATGTTCAATAGCAGGTTACCGCCACATTCCATGGCAGGTTATACGACTAAAACCATACAAGGCTCGTATTGTTTCTTTGGATTTCCAACAAATGGTCAGGCTAAGGAATTTCCTACTGCCACATGGGATCGCCTCTGGCGGGACCTCCCGAGAACTTAACCAGCTCTCTGCCAACACAAGGTCAGGTTACCTCTGTAACTAGGTAACTACTACACGAATATGCCACCCACCGGTCCCTTGGGACCTTTATCCGAGTGCCCTCGATCACCAAGCAACAACCACACAGAAAAATGAAATTGGAGCAACCACATAGGTTAAGCATCAGGGCTCCATACCTGACACCACCCTTTTCCAGAAGGAAATGACATACCCTAAAGGGAGCAACCCTTATAACCTTACCGCATATTCCTGTTTTGACCATTTCCGGGATGTGAGGTCTGACGAAGTAACATAGCTACGCTTTTTCACAAAGCCACGCTTTGATCAACAAATGATTAATAAATAATCATCACACAGCAACACTCAGCATGCCACATTACCAAATTGGGAATATATCGCTGATAACCTTCAACTACAAAATCTCTGAGCTCATATGTCTCAGAGAAGGGTGTTAAGCTAAGAGAATAAATTCTCCGCCACCAACAAAAATGTATTTGAAAGAAATTTGCTTTATATCTCAAAATGTAATGTCAGACACGTAATCACACAAGTCTGTTCCGGGTTCAAACAGAACCGAAGGCACTTCAAAAGAAGCCCTTGCAATCCGGGTATTCACAATCCCGATCGAATTTCCCGTCACAAAGGAAATCTCCATACCGTAGCTAACAGTGCAGAGACAATCGATAGTTCATCCTATCGTTTTCACAAATACCCGGTCTTCACCACCGGTCTTCAATGCTATCCATTACGTCGTATCACTATTCAGAATGGGTAGTCTGAATAACGGGCGCAATAATTTAAAAATAAGTGTAGCATTCAATTTCAACCAATTCACAACAAATAGCCATTTAAGGGTCAATATTGATAGTCGATTATTTAACTATCAATCAATATTCACAACATAACCCAATTTCAAATAATTTCCCAAATTATTTATTTTCAAAAATATCTTTACAAGATATAATTTCCACACTTCAACCATATGAAAAAAAATTTCAAATTATTTTTCACCTTTACAACTTTCATTTCAAAATAGTTAATTTAAACCAATCAAATAAATCCTTACCGATTTATTAAATTTACATTCCAAATCCGTAAATTTATTTCCACACTTTTAAAAATAAATCAATGTTTATTTTTAAAACAAATTTCCCTTATAAATTTCCATTGTTATTTTACATTTCCAAATGTTTACTTTTTTTATACGAATTTTCAAATCGATTTCAATTATTCACTTTCAATTTATCTTTGAAAGATAAAATATCAAAACATTCACTTCATATTGGAAAACATTTCCATACTTATTCAATAATAAGTAATTCACCAATCTATTTATTTTCAATATTTGGAAAATATTCAATATACTTAAATCACAATTAAGTATATATTTTATTCTTTAAGGAAAACTTTCTCTTAAACACATTTATTTGGGTCAAAATGAATGTTACGTAAAACATCGTTACGACAACCCAAAATCACCAGTATAGGGATTCGAAATTAAGATAGACATATAAATCCCAAGACTATACAAAACTTTTCCTTTCGGAAATCATTTACTATAACAACAGTGTTATAGTCCACCATTTCCTTCTATTTCTCGAAAACATCTATTTCAACAATAAATGTTGAAATCTATGGTTTCGATACTTAATACATTTTAAAACATCTTTAAATCATTTTAATTCTACTTAAAATATCACTTTCCCAAAGCATTTCTTTAATATATTATTCACTTTCAAAATCGTGAATATATTTCCTTAACCAAATTCAACATTTCTACATATTTTATTTAAAGGATTATCCACTGTCCAAAATCGTGGATATATTTCCTTTGATAAGCTTTAATAATTAAACTTATCAAAATAAGTCGATGTCGGATTCATAAAACAATGTTTATAAATTCCATTTATGCTTTATAACAACTTCAACTTATAAAATCACTTTATTAACAAATTCTATCCATATCTCATTTACACGCCAAAATCCAATTTATAAGTTAATTACTTATAAATCTTTTATTTTACAAAAATCTATTCATTTTTTTTATAACTTCACAATTTATAAATCTATAGATTTCATCCACTTATGAAATCCATTTATACTTCATTTAACACTTATAAAAACTCGTTTTATAATTCCAATATTTTAATCTATAAATATCAATTTTATAAATCTTTTATATAAATCATTCATAATAATTCAAAAATCCCAATTTAAACCATTTTATAAATAAATCAACAACTTATTTCTAAAATCACATTTTGGTTATATTTCACACAAATTATAATTTTTATAACATAAAAATTACAACGTTTATTTATTTAAAATGAATAAGTTTCAAAATTAAATTTTATTATGAATTCTCAACTTAAATTTTTAAAAATCAAATTTTATTTATTTTCGGCATCTAACGATACCAAAAATATATTCGACTAAATTTTAGCCTTTGACGATTTCAATCACAAAGATAATCATGCAGATTATAAATAGATCAACACACAACATTGAAACAAATTCAATCATTTGAGGAATCCAGTTGGATCCCTCCAACCTGTTTCCCTGCATCCAAAGATGTTAGCACAATACCAATTTCGCTTCAAGACAGAATATCGCAGTATATGGGAGTTATAAAATACTATCCGCTATTATGCGGCGCAATAGGGTCTCATCCGTTATATAATGCGGGAAATCAACTCCAAGTACATATATAATACCAATTCCAATCAAGTTGGAATTATCGCGGTATATGTGTTTAATAAATAACATCCGCTTAATATATGGCGTATATGGTCTATTTCAGTACAACGGATAATAACTATCATCCAATCACACAATCAAGCAATTTTAAATCTAACTATTTAAAATTTAAATCGAAATAATTCGATTGAGTGAGAAGTTCTCACCTTGAGTTTCAGATAACAGTTGCAGCGTTTTATTTCGAATAAAATTAAACGAGCGTTTAATTTTACCCGAAATTATCACTAGCTCCATTGCGTTGTGCTTGACAAAATGAAGCCAACGCAATTCGTTTCGTAATTTTCCGACCTCGTATGAACAAGTTATAGTGTTTTAAATATTATACAAATTAATATACAAATTAATTTCTATTTTTTTTCTTTTTTATAACCTTAGCTTATCAGGGCCACACGTTCCAGGCAAAGCAAATCACGGCCGCGTTTTGTTCCTTCTTCCCCTCCAGGCCTCATGCGTACGTGAACCCAATACTGCCGCCACTTAAGGTTAACAGCCGTGACTACTACAAGCTGCTTGAAGACGATCAGACCACATCACTTCGAAGCTCAAAACCATGCCTACCATCGGCCAGAGGCCGTCCATCCTCGGTCGAGCCATTGCCTCCAAATTCGTGCTTGAATGCAACCCATATACGGCCAGAATTTGGCGACCACGATGCTC
Source organism: Allium cepa (assembly GCA_030765085.1). NCBI lineage: Eukaryota > Viridiplantae > Streptophyta > Magnoliopsida > Asparagales > Amaryllidaceae > Allium > Allium cepa. The sequence continues at coordinate 214,121,443 of CM060938.1, forward strand.
CAATGACGATCAACCCCGTATGGATCTGAAGCTCTTCCAGTGCTCTTCAACTTTGCTTCAGAAAGTTTTCAATAATATTGAGCGGATTGAAAGAGATTAAGGAGAGAGGATGGAATATTTTCGGCCCTTGGTTTTAATGGTGGCGGCTGAATGTTTAAAACCCTAGTGTTTTCTTTTGTTGAAAATTGTGAATAAGGGGTCCTTTTATAGAAAATCCAACGAAAACACTATTCATCCAAAAAAATTCGAACTCCAAATCTCGCGCGGTGGCCAGTGTTTCTAAGGTTTACCCCGCGTTCTGAACACAATGGAATATGTTTCGGAAGCTAATTTGGTAATCTGTGCGAGTTACGAAAATAAACGATCAAATTTAAATTAAATCGATTAAACAAATTTCTATGTGTTTTGGCTTGCCCCAGACAAACCGTAAATCCAATTGACATGAAATTTGAAATCTTGCAATAATTTGACACTACGGATTCGATGAAACTGGTTTCGTCGAAATCTGAGACTGTTTGAAAAATGGCTATTTTCACTAGTTGATTAAATATTAAAATATTCAATTTTCACAAATTAACTTTTAATTCAATTTTAAAAGTTCACAAACATTATTCTAACTCTAATATGATTTAATATAACTTTATAAATCATTTTTAATCGCATTAAACCCAATTTCCAATTATTTACGCAATTTCAAATATTGAATTATAAATTTAATTATCCAATTAAATCTAAATATTCAGAAAAATAAATTATTCGACTTACAAATTTTTCTTGTTGATATTTAAAATCAATTAAATATATGATTTTCAAATGACAGAAATTCTGGGTCGTTACATCGATCTTATGGAGCTTCGGCTCATAGTCCGCAATGGGTGACTATACCCTGTTTGGAGGAGCTTCGACTCATCAGGAGGAGCTTCGGCTCATCAGGAGGAGCTTCGGCTCATCAGGAGGATCTTCAGCTCATAGTCCGCAATGAGGGACTATACCCTGTTTGGAGGAGCTCCGGCTCCTTTTTATGGGATGACGACCCATTTTGTGATACACGTGTTGGTGAGTTTTCATGCTTCCGTTTTTGATAGGCTTCTTTCCCCCTTTTGTGATTTCTGGATTTCTAATTGTTGATTTCTGGAATTTGTGCTTTACCAACTTTTGCGATTGGCATTGATATGTTTGTCAATATTTGTGGTTTGGTGAATAAAATAAAGAATATGACATTCTTTTTGATGTTATGAGATTTTTGAGATATAGTATGATTTTGGTTGATTTTCTACTGTATACTTTACATAGTATGGCATTATTGTTATCATACTTTTTTTTATATCTCTTATTCTATCTCATTTTTTCTGATATTTATAGCTAGACTGATCCGTTTATTATTTTCTTATTAAATATACTCAGGTCAGACCGAGATGTTATAGGTGCTTCTGCTTGACTCCTTATCTGGGGTCATCATCTGACTTTTTTCTAACTACACTAGATTGGTAGTTTTTGTAGTTATACATTCGAGAAAGAGACTCCTTGATGTATACTTATTCGTTTGTCTAGCACTTGTATCTATTCTTTTGTGATATTGTGGGTCTTGTTTGACCACTACTTTGATGTACACTTCTATGTATTATATTCATATCTATTTCCGCATTTGTGATATGGATATCTGTGACTGATTTATGTTATGTTTATTTCTATATTTGTTTCCGATGACCACATAGCCACTGTGTAGTAGCTTTGAGTTTGTATCGGTATGTCGAATTTCCTCTTGAAATGAAATGCATGTTATACTATTTGATATATCGGTGCTCGCACAAAGCAATTACACAGATGGTCGCTCCTCAACAGCCTTATTCTTTGTGCTGATTGACGGCATTACTCCTTAGTCCTTGGCTAGTGTGAGTATAGAGGTGGGGCATCACATCTAAACCCTAGGCTTTTCTGTTCAGCGAAAGCACAATCTCGGCCTTTTTCAACTTGATTTTCTATTGCACTCCACATCTAATCCTCATTTGCCCTAAAGCTCAAACATCATCATTGTTTTGAGACCGTCCTCGATCCCTTACTCAAACTTTCTCTAGCAAGCAAATATGCACCATCACTGGCTTTAATTTTTCCCTAGAAATATTTTGTCCCGATATTTTTTCTTCCATTAACCTTCTGATTTGGTTTTTAATTTTGCATATGTTCTTCATATTTGCCTTTTGGATCAGTACCAACATTTCTCCATGTATTTTAGGCTGCGTTTGTTTTTAATTAGAAGTTCTGAATCTAAGTTCTGATTTAAAATCAAAATTTTCTACGTTGTTTGGTTTTTATCTGTATTTTGAATAAAGTCATCTATTAAGACAAAATAATTCAGAACTATTTTAATGCTTATTTTTTGTTGTAAATGTTGAATGTTGTTTCTTCCGAATGATGAATGCAAACAAATAAGAAAGTGATTATTCAGAATTCAGCATTCAACAATCAGCATTCAGACTTCAGCGTTCAGCAATCAGAATTAAGAATTCATCATTTTAAACAAATGGAGCCTTACTCTCTAATAATGACTCATTTACATTTCCATAGCTAAAAACTGCCATGTTTTATTGTCAGGCCATAATTGATTTCTTAATGATAAGTGTATAGTAAGTAGGGTATTGATTGTAATAAGATATTAAATGTAGGAACACTTACCAGATATCCAACCAAGAAAACACTTAATTTGATTAAGTGATTATTTTAATGAATACAGTAAGACATCACTTCTGCAGTTTTGTGCATACCACAGTTAATGTATACTACGACTTCTGTCAGCCACTTCTTAGATAGGAGGTAATAATACGGTCGGTCCACTGTTGTATTTTATCCAATTGGGAAGACATTCCGCACTGAATGTTGGACTGAGTGTGTTATTGTAGTGATTTGCAATGAGTTTTGACTGAGATTAGTTTTCGTGCTATTTGATATGGCTAGTCAACTTGCATTTGAAATTCTAGGGGCCTTGCTGGATCAGTCTCAGTCGCTATCTCAGAGAATGCTATATTCTACCCGAAACATTATTATTAGTTTATCATAAACATAAATGATATTGCTATATAATTCATGGTAGCACTGGCTAGGGACCTTGCTGGATCAGTCTCAGCCCCTAACTTAGAGAATGGTATATTCTACCCAATAAACATTGTTATTAGTTTATCATAAACATAAATGATACTGCTATATAATTCATAGTACCAACCGGACTTTTTGTGGTTTTTTAAACATTTTGGCTGATATTGTACATAAAATTCGATATCGTCTACAACCAATAATGTTATTTTACTACTTCATGATTTTTTTATTTAATACATGTTCAGATCTAGCCAATTATTTTATTTATGCTAATAACAATCTTACATTTTTAGGCTTAGACCAGTGTCTATAGTTGATCAGGTAATATGGTTAAGAAGATAGAAAATTATTTGTAATTTAATCAATTATTGGTTGGCTCCATGATGTTTTTTCAAAAGCTACCATTGTAGTTTAAAAGAGGGAAATTATTTAAGGTAACTTTGTAATCTTGTCATAATTTTTTGCCTAAGATGAATTTGATTTGTCTTAATTTAATCTAAAGTAACTTCAATAGTTAAAATTTTCTAATCAGTCTATTTATCTCCTTAGTTCAAACTCGCTCAGGCATTCAATCCTCACCAACTAAATATCCTTGTGATTTACCTGATGTTTATGTTGTGGCTTCGGTGCATACTTCCTTAGAGTTTATAAACAAAGCTTGGTTCTCTAGGTCTTCAGAAGAAAAAAAATTCGCTCAGACATTGGAATAATGGAGAATGCTATATTGTTACTTGGTCTATTTCTTTCCTCGTGCTAAATATAATGCAATTTTGCAGAAAATGGTAAAAAAAATTTGAGTGATAGCGCTGCTTTGTAAGTCAAGTATAATACCACATATCATGTTTTTCCACTGTCACTTATTTATTATTGTTCCATCTTATTTACCTATGAATTTGGCTATGATTTTTCCATCTTATTAATTTGGTTGTCTTAGAAAAAAGGGAAAAAATGAAAAACCTACAAAAAATCCTATGAAAAAAGGATACTGGGCACTTTGAAAGATTAACTTAGCTCTTTAAAATAAATCCTATACCCAATTATCAAAAGTGCCATTGTTCTTTGGAGGATTGGATATTGTGCAAAATAGAATGCTCATCTCTATATCTTCAAAGTTTAGAGTATTGTATTGCTTACTTGGTAGTTATTTATGGTGACAATTATACACATTACCAATTTTTCAACTGATTTGAGATGGATTGATTTTTGGGCATGGTATAAATTTAAGTGAAAATTTGGTTTCACCTCTTATTTTTTGATTTGATACATGAAAAACTCTTCCCTAAAACATGTTTTAAATTACACCATTATTTTCTAAAAAAATTCTTTTTCTTACGAAAATTAAATTCGAACATTTAATCGTATGTTTTTATAGTCAAAGCAAGTTTATTGAACTTTCTTAAAAATTATTTTAAAAAATTGCAAATTTTTGTAGATTTTTTTGCAAATACTTGCAGATTACTCTACGAATATTTGTAGAATTTTCTGCCAATATTTGTTGAATTATGTGCAAATATTTGTAGAGTTGTTAACAAATTACTTGAAACTTAAAGATACGTTAGTTTTATAACATGTTTTTGAGGAAGACCGTGTATTCTAAAATTTGATGAGGTTGTTTTACAAAAGTTCCCTAAATTAAATTATCGATATTTAAGTAATAATAAAAAGAGATGCGATGGTGTGTATCAAGGAATTTACCATGTTTTCCAATGTCTGATTACATTAACATGCAACAAATCTAACTTTCTAGACTTATGTTTTTTTAATGTTTATTCAACTAAGTTAAGTCTAGGTTTGTGTTTATTTTTGGGATATGCATTATGCTTGATTTTGGTAAATATAAAGAGTTTTTATTTCATTACGGGCTATACTCAGCAAGTGCAGTAAGTAGAAATTGAGTTGCTAAAGAAACGGAAAAGAAGGTAAGTTATCTGCATATGGTGTATAAATGCATTTTCCATCCTTTTCACCTTCTGTTTACATTAATTATGCAAATTTTCCAGATTTTTGCATTTTTCACTTATTTAGCCTAGTTAGTTCTACTGTTTTCTGACATTTTATGAATATGCATGATGATTTATTTTGTTTGTATAATGTGTTTTTGTTTTGTTTGCAATAATAATGATTTTAGTTACTTTAAGAAGTCTTCATATCTTCATATTTAACTAGCTATGATTTAACTATATGTTTTTTTAGCTTCTTATTATAGTAAATATGCATTATGGCTAAGTGAAATAAGAATATGTGTGCACCTCATTAAAATATCTATATGTTCCATTATATGAAAAAATAAATATTTGACCATTAGTATTCTTTTTCTCAATTATTCTCAGTTCATATACTTAAATTAGATTGATTTTGAGGCGTTTATCATTTCCCCCTTAAACATTTACTTTTTAGCATAAAGTTTAAAACCTCCTATGGCCTTCCAGTTCAAAATATCATAATGTCTTCTTATCTTTTTTCAACCCCGTGACAAATGCTCCTAATGTTCTTTCTTCCACCAATCATGAAACCGAACCGAAGGTGAATTTTATCCTTGATTTCTTTACAGACTTAACTTTTTATGCTCATTTTTTGTTTAAAGACATCGTTTTGTGGTTATTCAAATTTTTGTTCTGCTGCCTATTTTTACATCTGAATCCATCAAGTCCGAGAAAATTTTCATAACATTGAAATTTTTATTGATAATCCTAACAACAATTTTATACAAAAATAAAACTGAACCAATATCGTATCCTATTGTAAAAATTATTATTATCAATTTCTATATACTAAAATAGTAAATGCATATGACTGAGAAACTTTTATTATCGATGACTTTAATTTACTGCAAGTGTTTGCTACATAATTTTTGGGTGAAATTTTTTGTAATTTTACCATGATAGACTTGGATTCCAATTAAATTTCGGATATCTCATGCATTGGAGATTTATTGGTAAACCTTAAGTGATTAGGAGTTATATTTGTTTTATAACAATTAAGTGTCTGATATCTTCCCATATTTAGTAATTGGATAAGTGGATTAAAGTTTGTTATGGCCTTTCAAGGTACAATGTTAGTTATCAAATAATCATGCTACCTCTTCGATTGGTAAACATGTAAGAAATACTTCGTAAATATTGCTCTACTCTCTAAAATTTATATATTGTGAAAAGTTTTATATGGAAGAACAATAAAACTTGCCATTAACAACCTTGAGTTAAATTATCAATAAAAACTATACAATCTCATAATGCTCAACCACTCATTTTCTTATGGAACCATGTACCAACGTAACATTGCTCATATCTATAGAAATTAAAGTTTAGTTTTGAAAATGGCTTACTACATGATTTGCAATGTTGAATTTATGCACTACGGTTTTGAAGTCAACTTAGTCTTCCTATATGCAATGTAATGTTATTATATGCTTGGTTTAGTTTATGTGAATGTTGATCGAAGAGCTTTGATTTTTTTTTACACATTTCTATTTGCAGGTCTACGTTAAATACATTTAATAAATATTCATGGTTTCATATTATTAGATGTTGAACATAATCTATGTTCAACGACTCCTTTGATGGCTCCAAACCTTTTATTTGGTCATCTATACAACACATAGAGCTTGAGCATGTTAAATTAAATTGATGTCACATGTTATTCAGTATTGACCATTTACACTATACCCGCAAGGTTGTTAAGATCATAAAATTATTCTATGGTTATCTTTGATATCCAAAATTAATATATTTTGCGTTTACAAATATTTTTGTAGAAGCTAATATTAATCATAATGGGAAAAGTTCATTTTGAAGATATTCTAATTATGTAAATATCTTTCATGATTAATAATTGGGAAATATTATAAATCAATGGTGCTTCAATCATTTTGCTTTCCAAATTCCCTTCATTTTTGTTGGTTCTCCATCGTTGTATTTTTATGTGCCCATGTTTTCCCCCACTTATAATTCAAAATATCACTTCTTTTCCTTGAAATTAAGTTTATTTTCTCCTTTTTGTTTTTCAATGATGTAATAAAGCCTTGGGTCGATGCTTTTATTTTTGAGTTTGGTTACTGTCAAGCATCTGGTGTTGCTCTACAATTTCATGATGTGCAAAATTGAGCTTTCTCTTTCCGTATTATGGATTTTGGGATGTCAATTAAAAGATATGCAAGGATATGATTTTATCGCTCTTGAGGGCAACGTTTGGGTTTTGTTATAAATTAAACTCAAAATATATTTCTATTTACTCATTTAGAGTTATTAACCAATAATTTCTTATGGAAAAAAATACAAAGAAATGCTGTCAAATTCTCTTAATTCCTTTTGTGGTTGGCATCTATTTCTTATTATTGTCACATCATTTGGATCTAGCATATAAATCTATTCTTAACCATGTCATGATTTCTCTCCCCACATACATAACTCTATTGAAAAATAATAATTAGGAAACCAACAACTTTTAGTACACCAATAGATGCTGGAAAAAAATATACAACGACGAAGTTATGGCAAGATCGAACATTAATTAGACCACGGGAAAGAGTTGTTTGGATAAAGTTGATGATGAACATAACATATCTTAGATAACGGCGTTTGGTTGGAAGTTTGATAACAACATGACTGGATATAAATTAGTAATAATGTGTAGGCACAACAAAAGCATGTAAAAAGAATGTTTATAGTATTGACATTTCAAAATTTTCAGCAGTGGGTGTGTTAGGACCTTAACCTACTACAACATGGGAATTTTAAATTGAAGACAAGTAATGTTCCCAAATTTATTCATTTTGAGCAAAAAACTAAGAAAAACATATGTGTTAAGAGTACAAAATACTGATTTTCTTGGAAAAACATTCTTCGTAATTGAATTCCATTGTGAATTGTGGACACTACATGATGTGTATATGAGGAGGATTTGTAAGGAAGGGGCTCTTCGTCCTTTCCCATCCACCATGTCTGTACACACACACACACACACTTATCTAAACACACATAGATAGATGTGTGCGCACACACATAGAAACACCCACTCTAAGTTTTACTTATATACCTTTTTTCTTGATAATTCTTAGGTTTACAAAGTTCAAGAGGAGATGAAATCATGTATGTGTTTCAACTGTTGCTACCAGTTCAATTCATATTTTTTTATATGGAACGATTAATTCATAGCATTACATATGGTATGCCTGCCAATCCATTTCCAATCACAAGTCTTTATGGAGTAAAGTGGTTTTCTCATTGTACATGAAACACCCCACGCCCCTTAGAAAACCCAAAAGGATACACAAAAAGATGTAGTGCGTTGTAGGTATAGCTAAAACTATAGAGACTAAAATTCACAAGACAAAATAGATAAAAATAGCAGAAACAATTAAAACAATAATTTACCAAATCAAACTTCATAAGATAGAGTTATAAAACTAAATACATAATATGTATTAGAATGCTAATACGTGTCTTATGAAAATCATAACCTCTCTCATAAAAACCAGAGTACAAAACTATCCCTCAAAAAGTACCAGTACATCAAATAAGCTAAAAACTGGACATGAAGAAAAGGAATACATGAGAAAAATCTCCGCCACTGAAGTCTCCAAGTGTCCGTAATCTACCATCCTTGCCCTTGTTGGCCTATGGGGAAAAAGTAAAATGGAGAAGTGGGTCAGACTTTTAGTTTAGTGAATGATAGTAATTACTAGTATTCTTAAGCAAGGTAAAGATAATAGACTTTGCAATAGTTCTAGTATAAAAGGAAATAAAGAAATAGGAGGAAAGATAAAGCTGGAAATAAATATGATTTAAGTATTAGATTAATTTGATTGGATAACTTCAATTGTTGGCACTTGTCTTAGATAACTGCTTTGATTAGGCTGAATTCCTAATCCTACTTTAATTAGGCTGAAGTCCTTATTCTACCCTTTGATCAACCTTCTACTAATGTGTCTACCATGATCCAGGCACCAGTGCCTACGAAAGGCACCTACTAAGCGCTTGGAACTCAATAATGAATTATATCCCCTACACCGAAGCTGCACGCTCGACCACTGTTGGGTTCACACTATCTGTTGCTCTCTCTTTTCACCTTTTATTTTCTCTCGACAGTATAAGCATGCCCTTATCTCAATTCAAGCTATAGTGAGATATTTGTGTCCATAGAAAATCAGGAATGTTGTTGGTACTGGTCCTTATCAAACAAAATCTAGTTGCGCCCCTTGTCCAAATCCCCATGATTTGGACTTTTAATTATTGACCAATTATCTACCCTAAACAGCATAAGCATGCCCTCATCTCACTTCAGGCTATTGTAAGACACCTGCATCTATAGAAAATAGGTAATGTTGTTGGTACAAGTCCTACTTTTGCTTATTAACTTAGTTAAATTGTTTAAATAAGCCTCTATTGTTATCCTTGCTATATTTGCTTATTAATTTATTCTAAGTCTCAAAATAAGCCTTTTTCTATTCTGTTTCTAATTATAACATATGTTATAATATTGCTTATTAACTTAACTCAAGGTCTAAGTATAGAAATAAGCCACTTTCTTGTTTTACCTTTCTTAACCATAATTATACATCATAATTAGGCTTAAATTCAGTTCAAGTCCAATTTATTACAGTCTTCGCATTTTACATCTTATTTTCTGTAATTTCAGTGTTCTGATTATTTAGTATATATTTGCATTTTAATCTATTCTATTCCATCCGCGTAAAAAGGAAAAATAGAAAGAAACCGACAATTACAGAAGAAAATCCTTAACGTAGAAAAGATGTAAATAAAACATAAATAACCATAAATAATTATAAATACTGTAAATAACTGTAAATCAATGGAAAAGCTATAATTAATAGTAATTAACTACAAACAACTGAAAAGAATAGCTAAAAGGAAATATACTGAAAAATAAATCTAAAACTAAAAATAAACTGGTAAAAAGGTTATTCCAAAATCGTAGAAAAACTACAACCATTTGAAACCCTATTATTTTAAATTACTTAAAAGTCTAAAATAATTACTAATCACTCACCTATGGTCCTTAGCTCTTCCCTTGGTCTTTCCAGATCCACTTGAGGGTATTAAATATTTTAATTTATAAATGATCTTCTCCTCGGAAAATTATTCCCTTTAGGGTCCTGCTTGAGAAGATGAACCCAAATAGAGAAAATCTAGAAAGATAAAAATAGCTAGGCCCAGTGTCTTATTAATAGTGGTAGTGGTGCTTATGGATATCAGACCGTTGGATTTGGAGATTGAACTTTGAGCAGCCGTGTCATAGACTAGATAGGAACCGTCGGATAGAAGCACAGACTCACTGGATAAGAGGAAATAACCTAAAATGATGTGCTCGAAGCTTACAGGAATGAAGAATTAAATTCTTCTTTCATTCAACAAGGCGGGTCGACCAGGTCTCGACCGCCCCCTTGCTAGGTCGACATGCAGTTGACCTAGGTAGTGGGTAGGTCGACCTAGGTGTCGACCTAGCCCTATATTTGTTTTCTTTTCTAATTTCTTTTTTGATTCATATTTCTACTTTCTAGCTTGGATTATGACATTCTATATATGAGAATTGACCAAAAAAATTACCACGGACATAATGGAGTAATTACCGTGGCTCAATTCTGATGATTTCACAAAATTATTTTATCATTTAATTAATTCGTTAATTAATTATTATAGCTTAATTTTTGGGTTGTTACATTCTCCTCCGCTTAAGGAATTTCGTCCCCGAAATCTCTAAGGATAGAAGAATGAAATAAATATTTTCATCCAAGTTCTATAACCAACTACTCAACCATCATCCATTACACCCATTGTCCTTAAGTCTTTCTAATGCAATTTATGCATACTGCAATTAGTGTAGTGTCAACATCCCTAACTAATGCAAAAGATTAGGCGGTCCACTGATTCAGTCGACCCCTTTTATGCAATCATGTCCATGCCATGTATCCAAATGAATGAAAATTCTCTAATAAAAACCGATAGTTCTATATGTGTGTGACAATCATCATCTAAATGCAAGTATCATGTGATAATCATATATTTATAGCAACCATGAAAAATAAATAAAAATGCAAATGCGCACACATCCATATGCATATGCTCTAGTATCCTAGTTAGGCCGATCCCTAATAGAAATAGTGTCTAATGTAAGTATATGCGTCCATTAGCATCCACTAGCAAACACTTGTAAGTATATGCGTCCATTAGCATCCACTAGCAAACACTTGCAACCACTAGCATCCATCATACATAACATGTTCTAATAACATGTTAACATTAAATTCTGCCATCCATAGGTTAAATCCTAAGTTCTACCCTCCCAAAGGATAATTAAGGAAAGAATCTATTCAAAACTAAAGATGGAAATAGGAAATTCTATAAATTATTATCGAAAAGATGAGGATAGGAAGTACAAATCTTCTCTTCAGCCTCCCACGTAGCGTTTACAACGTCATCTCTCCACTGCACCTTTACTAACGGAACTTCTTTATTCCTAAGTCTCTTGGTGTCTCGTCCAATGATCTTCATAGGAGTATGACGAACCAATGCTTCCTTTTCTACTTCCACTTCCTTCAACTGACTAGGCTCCGCAACCTCCGTCGAGTCATGTAAGCACTTTCTCAAGTGTGAATCACAGAAAACGTCATGCACTCCTACGAGCCTCTCTGGGAGTTCACTTGATACGCCCTCTTCCCTACTCTCTCTACGGCAAGGAATGGTCCTACAAATCTAGGGGCTAACTTCCACTCGATCCAAACCTTACCACCTTCCTTAACGGGGATACCTTAATAAAAACTAAGTCTCCAACCTCAAACTCAATGTCTCTCTCCTGCTTGTCCGCATAAGATTTCTGCCTATGTTGTGCTGTTATCATCCTCCTTCAATCAAATCCACCTTCTTCAAGGTTTCCCTAACCATGTCATGACCAAGTAGCAATTTCTCCTTAGACTCTACCCAATATGAAGGTGATTTGCAAGGTCTCTCATATAGAGCTTCAAATGGTGCCATCCAAATGCTAGATTGGAAGCTATTATTCTATGCGAACTCCACCAAAGGAAGATGCTCTTCCTAAGTTCCTCCAAAGTTTAGAATGCACATCCACAACAAATCCTCAAGCACTCTATTAACTCTCTCTATTTGGCCATCCGGCTGAGGATGATAGGCCGTACTCAATCTAAGTTGCGTCCCTAAAGTCTCTTGCAAGCTTTTTCAAAATTCGCTAGTAAAAATAGGATCTCTATCGCTCACTATGATAGAGAAAACTCCATGAAGTTGGACTACCTCGTGAATATATAAGGATGCCAAATAAGATGTGGTCCTCTTACTCTTAAACGGAATGAAGTGGGCGCTCTTAGTCAAACGATCTACAATCACCCAATTGCTAGTATTCCCCTTCCTAGATCGGGGTAAACCATCTATAAAATCCATCGAAACGTTGTCCCACTTCCATTCGGGTATATCCAATGACTGAAGTAGTCCACCGGGCTTCTGCTGCTCCGCCTTAATCCTTTGGCACACAAGACACTTAACTACAAACTCCGCTACATCCTTCTTTATGTCACTCCAATAAAACATCCACTTCATGTCCCTATACACCTTATCACCACCCGGATGAATAGATGTAAAGAATGTTGTGCTTTCTCTAGAACCACCCTCAACAAATCACAAAATGCGGGGAATATAAAGCCTTCCATCTCTCCTAAGCCATCCTTTTCCATCAATAGAATAACATTGGAGATGTCTAGAGACCTCTCCTTGGCAAATCCTATCGATAATATCCATAATCTCTGAATCCTATCGCTACCTCGAGCCAATCTGATCTATAAGGGTAGGCCTCACCTCAAGCGCTGCTAACAATCAAGGGGCAATTTCCATAGAGGGCTTAAAATCAAAAGTGGAAATAAACTCTAGGCTCCTCCACTTTACTAACAAAAGGAGTAAGGGTTGCTTTCTTTTTACTCAACGCATCTGTAACCACATTTCCCTTGCTAGAAGTGTAGGATCGATTTCACCCTAGAGGGGGGGCGAATAGGGTGATGGTATAAATTATAAAAATTAATCGCGGAAGCTTATAAATTAATTTCAATTCAGATCACAGAATAGCAGCACAGATATCGCAGAATATAAAATAACAGAATAAAACAGAACAACACAGAATTTACCCAGCTTCGGCAAAACCCTGCCTACGTGCTGCCCCCAAGGTTTCTACTAGAAATTAGATAGTCCCTCGCTTACACACGTAAACTCGCTATACCCGCTATTGACTAATCTAACTCTACGCTCAAAACCCTGCCACAACTCAACTACTGAGTTGCGAATTCTCAAGCTACGCCACGTAGCTTGTCCCCTAGTCACACGACTAGAAATTTAAACGGTTTAAAAATGAAAATACAAATTTAAAAACAACGTAAATAAAAACAGCCCTAAAAAAAAACTAAAGCCTTTTAAAATAAAAAGGCCGGCCCAAACTAAAAATAGTTCATCCCTTTTTTTTTATTATTTCACTATGCCGGCCCTTTTTCTTTTATCTCGTATGTGATAATGGCTGTTCCTCTTTGTCCAAAACTAGGGCTTTCGAAGCTGCACTATTTGCTCGATCTATAGAAATTTGCGTGTTGCCTTGCTTGATCAAATCTTCGTTGCTCACTGCTGCTTCGACGGCTTCGAATTTGATCGAGTTCGAGATGGCTTCGGTAAGTAATTTTTTTGTTCTTTTTATTTTCTGATTGACGCTTGAACTCGATGGATTTTAAATTGCCGATGATGATTGTGTTTAAATAGGAATCGAATTCCTATATTCTCGTTCGTTCTGATGATTTGAATTTGTCAATTATTTTATCTCTGCCGTATGATTATGCTTGAACGATTGATGATTGAACTGACTTTGTCAAATTCGTATCTTTCACGTTCCTTGGTTGACGCGGCTTCGAATTGATATCGTTGTCATCACGATTTTGACTTTGATTAGAAACACGGCATTGATTTCCTTGATTACCCATGACTTTCTCTTTGACTTTGGCATGTTCGAACTGTTGCTTGTACTTGTATACTGCTGTGTCCTTTACTTGGTGTTGTAGCAGTTTGTATTTGCTGTTTTCCATGAACATGCTTCAATATGCCCTGGTCTGGAGTAGCTCTGTTGCACTGAGTTTGTAGCTTGGTGTTGTGGTCATCTTGCTTCCTGTACTGATGTATTAGTTGTTGGCATATTTGCTTAGTCTTGAACATTGGTGATTTGTGTTGTGCTTATGTCCGCTGATGCATCCAATCTGCACTTGTTACTTCTGTTCACCTGTATCATGTTTTGGCTTCACTGATGCTGCACATTTTTAGCCTTGGTCTTTGTTGTTGTCGCATGCACGGCCATGCTTGTAGTACTTGAATTGAATGCTACCTGTACTTGTTACTTGTATACTGCAGCTTGGTCTTGCCTTGGTTCTGGCCATTCCTAGTTTGATTGTGCTGTTTAGACCTCTGCACTGTGTTGCATTTGTATCACTGGTATATGTTTCCATCTATTTGGTTGTTGCAGTCCTATGCAGTTGCTATGCCTTGTGTTCTTGTAGCTTTCATCACTGGTGCATTCCATTTAGTTGCACTTGCTCATGTTAAATTGCATTGTTCATCTTGATTCTGCATCCTCTTATAATTTGTGTTGGCCTTGAATAGATGTTGACTGCATCACTGTTATTTGATTGCCGAGTTGTTTGCATTCATTTCATTCATTTGTATCAGTTGTTTATATGCACTTCATCACTTCAGTCGTGTATTGTTTTCACCTCTGGCCTGTTGTAGTTTGATTGTGTGATGTTGTACTTTGGTCTAGTTGTGCTTAGTTCATGTGTATGCTGTACACTAAGCATTTCTTAATTTTCATATCAACTTGTTGTAGTTTGCATATCAACTTGTTGCAGTTAATGGTTGCTGTGCACTTTTGTGCTTGCATTTTGATGCAGTCTTCATTAGCATGCTACTGATTGGTGTTTCATTTCTTGTGATATCCATGTTGCAACTGTTTTTGACATGTTAACTTCCTTGTGTTGAACACTTTCACTGCTGTTGCATGCATTTGTCTGGTTCTCGGCCTATTGCATTTGACCACTGAACTTGACTGTTTAGTTTCATATTCATGTGTACTTTTGATTTGCGCTTGAGTTGAATCCAGTTACAAAAACTCGGGTTTGACCTTGTGCTTGTGTCATGGTGTATTGCATGTGAGTTGAACCCTGTTTTTCATTTGGGTTTGACCTGTGCTCACCTGTCCCTGTAAATCAATCAAGTGTATATATCGGCGTGCACGACCTTGTGGCATATACAGTAATACACTGTGTATGTCACAAGTTGTTCGTGTATGATGAATTCAAATATAAATGATGACGAACAACCCAAATAACTGAGGCAAAAATTATTTTCAAAAATTCACGTTTTATTTTATATCGCAAAAATATTTTATTTTCAATTTTACCGCGTTAGTAAATATTTTTGCAGATTGCTCAGATGCTGGATTCAAACTGGAATGCAGTTGAAGATAAATACGAGTGTGAGTGATATGTAGTGAGGTGATGATATGTAAAATAGTGATGTAATTGAATTTGTGTCAAAGTTGTATAGTGAATAGTGAGAGCTTGAATTTGTATACTATTCAAAATTGTAATAAATATTTGTTTGAATAAAATATTCGTTTAAGTTCAAATTCTGTGTTATTTAATTTATTCAACAAATATTTATTTAATCTGTGAAAACAAAATAGTATATTAACAAATACATTTAAACGAATGTATATATGTTTATTATCATCAAACAAAAATCATATAAGCGCATATTCAACAATCTCCCCCTTTTGATGATAACAAACATATATTTAAGATTTTGAATATGTTAAATGTATTTGATCATAGATATATCTAATTGCTCCCCCTATTTAAATGCTTCCTCTCTACACAAAGCTCCCCCTACATATATACATACAAATAAAAATATGCAAATGATCCTAGATGCAAATAGAAAATTATTTGACCTTTGCTTGATTTTATTTGACAAAATCTTAACTTTTCTCTCCCCCTTTTGTTATCAGCAAAAGAATAATAGTGTTAGAGAAAATAGAGATAAAGTTATCGATATTAACCAACATTAAAACTCAATTGAATATAAATATTAAATTTCAATAAAAAATCAAACAAAAATCATAAATATTTTGTTAGGCGCATATTCCACTTTTAGAATGATATGAATGATATCATCATATAAAACCATACAGTTGTGTCTATTTGTGGTATATTTATATCAGGAATTTGAATAACTACTAACCATGCATAACCGTTAGGACTTTTAAATGAGATTAGTAGTATTCCAATTTTATTTTTAAAAAAAATGAATTCAAGTATCTCCTAACCACGCATAACCGTAAGGACTTTTAAATGGGATTAGAATCAACTTGTTTATAAAAAAATCAACTTTTGATATGTGTTCCATACATGCATAACCGTGAGGACTTTTAAATGAGCATGGAAGCACATAACAAATTCCAAGTAATTCACCCATGCATAACCGTGAGGACTTTTAAATGAGAGTGAATACTTTGGTATTTATTTATTATTATTATTAATTAATTTTTTTATTTTTTTTTAAAAAAATGTGAAAATGAAAAACGAACGATTCCTGTTTAAAGTACCACATATCGACAAACTATATAGAATTTTGATGAGTGATGGTTGTTAGAAATATGATAGATATAGAGATGGTCATGGAATTTTTACCAACAAAAAGTTTTATAACTCTTGTTTAAATTTCTAAAGAAATTTATTAATTATACCGTCTCAAGTCATAATATTTGATCAATATTAACACTCATCACTTTTTCAATCACTGTTTTTCTTTTCGATAAACATTAGGGAGTCAGATTAGTCAAAATAGTCATTTAAAATCAGATTCAAAAATAATTATGAAATTAATTTTTCAAAAATGACTAATCTGAAACTATGGTCAAAAATGATTTTCTCCAGGGGGTTTTAAAAGAAAATTTTCTGCTATTTGAAAATTATTTGAAATGAAAAATATGCAGATATTTACTTTGAAAAACGATGCAGTTACTAAATTTCTCGACAAAAATCACGTTTCGCTAGTAATTTTTCTATCAACTAGATTACCAGTGTAATCTGCATCTGAATTTCTCTTTCACTCAAAAATTATCATCAATTGAATTTTATAGACCAAAACATGAAGTGTGCACCAAAACTTTCAAATTCAATTTTAACAACAATTTAAATGACATTCTTTTGAATTTGAAATGAAGTCGTGTAAATAATCGAAAACCGTGAATATAGAGTTAGCCGAATTATAACCAAATGTATTATTATCCAACAAAACACTATTTTTAATCCAAAATGATATATATGAAGTGATTCAAAGAATCTAGAGATTTTTATAGTGTTTTTGGCATAAGAATATAATTGGCCAACTATGTTGAATAAGTCAAAGTCAAAATCATCATCTTTTCATCATCTCAATACTGGCTGATTTTAATTCAGAATACGGTGCAGATTATCACATTTAATATATCGTTTAAAACATACCATTACCTGTTTTACCTTTACGATATTTTTCGTTGTTGTCCATTGTGATTCTGTCTCCTTTATACTAGGCTAAGGAACTTTGCTTCGTCGTCCGTTGTGTTTCTGGAACAGCTAAAATCCAGAGTACACTATTGTTGTTCCTTAGCCTGCCACCACACCTACATGGAAAAGGATTTATGTGACCTATTTGTTTTTATAGGTCCATGATTGTTAGTGGCAGAATATTTAGAAAAATAATTTTGTGAAGACCCAAAACTATTTATAATTGTTCCCTTCGGCACCCAAATTTGTTTAACTTTGAGAGATTTTATATTGGTGCCTTTAGGAACCCAAATCGGTATAGTTTTCACATGTTTGGGTCTATACCAACAACTATTGTGATCGTGTCCAAATTTTCTACAAATTGTGCACATTAAATTTTCTCGATTAATCTCGTTTCTAACATTTTTAGAATGACTATATCCAAGTCCTTGTCTAACCCTATTAACAGTTTGCTTTCCTAATAACATGTTCAACGATTTTTCACTTTTGGAAAATTTATCTAGAGTCGTTGACATATGTTGGACTTGTGTTTTGAGAGATTCATTTTCATTTAACAATTGAGTGCACTTTTTGATAGAATTCTCTCTCCTTGTATTTTCACTTCATTTTAAAATCAGAATTTCATTTTCAAGTGATTTTATATTGATTTCTGATTTTTTAATTTCGTTTTCAAATGTTGGACACTTATCACACTTAGGGATCCTACTTTGATAGGTTTTAACTAATTGGTCAAGTTGTTTATTTAAATCTATCAAAGTATCCTTTTGTGATTCAAGTTTGGCATACTTATCCCTAAGCCGTTCAAAACAGCCATTTACTTCGTGGAAATAAATAAGTAATTCAGAGTGAGTAAGTTTTGATACCTCGCTTGGCTCGTTATCGTCGCTATCGGTTATATTTCCATGAAGGCATATATCTGCTTTCTCAGTTTCACTGCTATCGCTTTTATCCACGTGGCTGCAAATTTCCTTTTTGAATTCTTTTCTTTGTCGAGTTGAAATCGAGGATAATTGGGCTTGATATCACCGGGTTTGTTGCAGATGATCCTGTGTTCTTCAGAGTTGTCTAGTGCTTTAATTATTCTACTTTTCAGTTGTTGATTTAGAGCTGGATTTCCGTATTTGTTGTTCCATCTTTTGAATTTCTTTATTATTAACGCCAGTTCAGCTGGTCCATCATCATCATCCTCATCACAACTGCTTTTTACAAATCTTGTTAAGCACATTTCTTTAACTGAGTTGGTTGTGGAGGATTTCTCATTGCTGTTGACTTTTGCACCATATATTGCATCTAAAGTATTCCAGATTTTCTGTGCATTTTCACAATGAGAGATGAAATTAAAATTATCTTGATTAATATGAGAATATAATAAATGCATAGCCATAGCATTAATCAAGATAATTTTCTTATCTGTTATATCACACCCATTTTCAATAATATCCCAACATTTAATATTAACAGATTTTAAATAAAATTCCATTTTCAATTTCCAATTCAAAAAATTTGTTCCATCAAAAATAGAAGGAATAATATTGGAACGACCCTCAAAATTATTAAAAGAAGCCATTTTAAAAAATTCAAATTTTTAAAACAAAAACCAATTTTTAAAACACGAATTTTTAAAACAAAAAAAAATGATTTTTGTAAAAAAAAATTAAAACAAAAACGGCTTTTGTTCCTAGCTCTGATACCACATGTAGGATCGATTTCATCCTAGAGGGGGGGTGAATAAGGTGATGGTATAAATTATAAAAATTAATCGCGGAAGCTTATAAATTAATTTCAATTCAGATCACAGAATAGCAGCACAGATATCTCAGAATATAAAATAACAGAATAAAACAAAACAACACAGAATTTACCCAGCTTCGGCAAAACCCTGCCTACGTGCTGCCCCCAAGGTTTCTACTAGAAATTAGATAGACCCTCTCTTACACACATAAACTCGCTATACCCGCTATTGACTAATCTAACTCTACGCTCAAAACCCTGCCACAACTCAACTACCGAGTTGCGAATTCTCAAGCTACGCCACGTAGCTTGTCCCCTAGTCACACGACTAGAAATTTAAACGGTTTAAAAATGAAAATACAAATTTAAAAACAACGTAAATAAAAACAGCCCTAAAAAAAAACTAAAGCCTTTTAAAATAAAAAGGCCGGCCCAAACTAAAAACAGTTCATCCCTTTTTTTTTATTATTTCACTATGCCGGCCCTTTTTCTTTTATCTCGTATGTGATAATGGCTGTTCCTCTTTGTCCAAAACTAGGGCTTTCGAAGCTGCGCTATTTGCTCGATCTATAGAAATTTGCGTGTTGCCTTGCTTGATCAAATCTTCGTTGCTCACTGCTGCTTCGACGGCTTCGAATTTGATCGAGTTCGAGATGGCTTCGGTAAGTAATTTTTTTGCTCTTTTTACTTTCTGATTGATGCTTGAACTCGATGGATTTTAAATTGCCGATGATGATTGTGTTTAAATAGGAATCGAATTCCTATATTCTCGTTCGTTCTGATGATTTGAATTTGTCAATTATTTTATCTCTGCCGTATGATTATGCTTGAACGATTGATGATTGAATTGACTTTGTCAAATTCGTATCTTTCACGTTCCTTGGTTGACGCGGCTTCGAATTGATATCGTGGTCATCACGATTTTGACTTTGATTAGAAACACGGCATTGATTTCCTTGATTACCCGTGACTTTCTCTTTGACTTTGGCATGTTCGAACTGTAGCTTGTACTTGTATACTGCTGTGTCCTTTACTTGGTGTTGTAGCAGTTTGTATTTGCTGTTTTCCGTGAACATGCTTCAATATGCCCTGGTCTGGAGTAGCTCTGTTGCACTGAGTTTGTAGCTTGGTGTTGTGGTCATCTTGCTTCCTGTACTGATGTATTAGTTGTTGGCATATTTTCTTAGTCTTGAACATTGGTGATTTGTGTTGTGCTTATGTCCACTGATGCATCCAATCTGCACTTGTTACTTCTGTTCACCTGTATCATGTTTTGGCTTCACTGATGCTGCACATTTTTAGCCTTGGTCTTTGTTGTTGTCGCATGCACGGCCATGCTTGTAGTACTTGAACTGAATGCTACCTGTACTTGTTACTTGTATACTGTAGCTTGGTCTTGCCTTGGTTCTGGCCATTCCTAGTTTGATTGTGCTATTTAGACCTCTGCATTGTGTTGCATTTGTATCACTGGTATATGTTTCCATCTATTTGGTTGTTGCAGTCCTATGCAGTTGCTATGCCTTGTGTTCTTGTAGCTTTCATCACTGGTGCATTCCATTTAGTTGCACTTGCTCATGTTAAATTGCATTGTTCATCTTGATTCTGCATCCTCTTATAATTTGTGTTGGCCTTGAATAGATGTTGACTGCATCACTGTTATTTGATTGCCGAGTTGTTTGCATTCACTTCATTCATTTGTATCAGTTGTTTATATGCACTTCATCACTTCAGTCGTGTATTGTTTTCACCTCTGGCCTGTTGTAGTTTGATTGTGTGATGTTGTACTTTGGTCTAGTTGTGCTTAGTTCATGTGTATGTTGTACACTAAGCATTTCTTAATTTGCATATCAACTTGTTGTAGTTTGCATATCAACTTGTTGCAGTTAATGGTTGCTGTGCACTTTTGTGCTTGCATTTTGATGCAGTCTTCATTAGCATGCTACTGATTGGTGTTTCATTTCTTGTGATATCCATGTTGCAACTGTTTTTGACATGTTAACTGCCTTGTGTTGAACACTTTCACTGCTGTTGCATGCATTTGTCTGGTTCTCGGCCTATTGCATTTGACCACTGAACTTGACTGTTTAGTTTCATATTCATGTGTACTTTTGATTTGCGCTTGAGTTGAATCCAGTTACAAAAACTCGGGTTTGACCTTGTGCTCGTGTCATGGTGTATTGCATGTGAGTTGAACCCGGTTTTTCATTTGGGTTTGACCTGTGCTCACATGTCCGTGTAAATCAATCAAGTGTATATATCGGCGTGCACGGCCTTGTGGCATATACAGTAATACACTGTGTATGTCACAAGTTGTTCGTGTATGATGAATTCAAATATAAATGATGACGAACAACCCAAATAACTGAGGCAAAAATTATTTTCAAAAATTCACGTTTTATTTTCTATCGCAAAAATATTTTATTTTCAATTTTACTGCGTTAGTAAATATTTTTGCAGATTGCTCAGATGCTGGATTCAAACTGGAATGCAGTTGAAGATAAATACGAGTGTGAGTGATATGTAGTGAGGTGATGATATGTAAAATAGTGATGTAATTGAATTTGTATCAAAGTTGTATAGTGAATAGTGAGAGCTTGAATTTGTATACTATTCAAAATTGTAATAAATACTTGTTTGAATAAAATATTCGTTTAAGTTCAAATTCTGTGTTACTTAATTTATTCAACAAATATTTATTTAATCTGTGAAAACAAAATAGTATATTAACAAATACATTTAAACGAATGTATATATGTTTATTATCATCAAACAAAAATCATATAAGCGCATATTCAACAAGAAGTATAAGCTATCTCAAAGTTGTATGATGCCAAAAACTCCATCCATCGCTGCTGTCTCAAGTTCAAATCCTTCTGTGAGAATAGGTACTTCAATAACTTATGGCCGGTGAAAAGCTTCAACCTCTCTCCAAGTAAGTAATGCCTCCAAGACTTGAGCGCAAAAACTATAGCAGCCAACTCCAAATCATGGGTAGGGTAGTTCTTCACATGCGTCCTCAACTACCTACTTCCAAACATACTACCCTCCCTTCTTGCATCAACATCGCTCTTAAACCCATCTCACATGCATCAGTGTATACTGTAAAAGGCTTAGCTCCATTAGGTAAAACTAACATTGGTGCACTAGTAAGAACTCTCTTAAGCTTCATGAAGGAATCCTCACAATCCATGTCCCACATGAATGCTTTTTTCTTCTTAGTGAGGCGAGGAAGTGGCGTTGAAATCTTGGCAAAATCTCTGATGAACGTCTTATAATAACCAACCAATCCTAGGAAGCTTCTAACTTTGGTAATGTTCTTGGGGGCCTTCCAATCTTCGACTGTCATTACCTTAGTGGGGTCAACAGCCAAACCCTCTCTCGAGACTACATGTCCCAAGAAACATACCTTCTCTCGCCAAAAGTGACACTTCGAAAACTTTGCCCTCAACTAATGATTACCAAGTGTGCGAATAACCTCTTCTAAATGAACAGCATGCTCCTCCATACTCTTGGAAAATACCAAAATGTCATCCACGAATACCGCCACGAAATTATTTAGGACTTTTCTAAAAACATGGCTCATCAAATCTACAAAATAGGTTGGAACGTTGGTTAGCCCAAAAGGCATGATTAACCACTCAAAGAATTCATCGGGTGTCCTAAATGCGGTCTTATCAATGCTATCATCAACGACCCTAAGCTGATGAAATCTAATGGCTAAATCAAGATGAGAAAATACTAAAGAGCCAACCAACTGGTCAAAAAAATCATCTCTCCTAAGTGGATAATGGTTCTCTTTGTGAGCTTATCTAATTCTTTAAAGTCTATGCAATGTCGAAGGGAACTATCCACCTTAGCAGCGAAGACAACTAGTGCTCCCTACTCTGATATGCTTCTTCTTATGAAACCTTTCTCCAAAAGCTCACGAACTTGCTTGCTCAATTCCTTCCTCTCCCTAGGTGTCATTTGCCTCATGGGTAATGCTACTGGCTTAGTATCATCAGTCAAATAAATCCTGAAGTTAATCTCTCTCTTAGAGGGTAGTCCCCTAACCTCCTCAAAGACGTTTGAAAAATATATGACGATGGGAACTGAATCTAACTTTGCTGATGATGAATCGAGGGAATAAAGGAAGCTCAACATAACTGAACCTTGGGGGTCGTAAGAAACCTCGAGAGTCCTACCGCTGCATGTCTTTAGTCTAATGACTCTCGTCTCGTAGTCTAATATAGCTCCTTATATGGATAGCCAATCCATCCCCAAAATCATCTCATACCCTAAGAATCCTAATACATCGGCATCACAATCAAATTCTATGCCTAGGATAAAAAATTTCAAACCCCTACAAACCATAGACAAGTATGTCGATCCTCCTATAGGGTTTAAAACAACAATGGGGTCTAGTACTAAAGAGATGTCTATGTGCAAACAATCTACCAAAAAACTAGAGATGAAAGAGTGTGATGCTCTAGAATCGAAAAGAGTTCGAATGGGAAAATCAAAAATAGAAATCAAAGCTTCCACGGTGACTTTCCTACCTCTCTCTGGAATGCTTCTGGATGGTGATGCATCTGATGCCAGAATCTACGCTGCCGGTGCACTCACTCCTTGCCCCATCTTCTGGGGACAATTCCTACTCATGTGACCGAGTTGCCCACAATTACAGCACTTTCTCTTCATCTTCTCCTTCCTGCAGTCTTTGGAGATATGTCCAACAATCTCATAGCTATGGCACTTCACTCTTTTCTTGATTTTCTTTTGAGGGTCTTCTCCTTTCTTCTTCTCTTTATTGTTCTTCCACCATTTTTTCTTAGGACCTTCTGAGTTAACAACTTCTTTAGACCCCCCCCCTCCTTAGCTACATCATACATAAG
This sequence comes from Allium cepa, assembly GCA_030765085.1. Lineage (NCBI taxonomy): Eukaryota > Viridiplantae > Streptophyta > Magnoliopsida > Asparagales > Amaryllidaceae > Allium > Allium cepa. The sequence continues at coordinate 214,145,734 of CM060938.1, forward strand.
CGCCATCTCCACCACTGACTCAAAGGTAGCTCCTATCGGTACGTGAGTCAACAACAACCCTTGAAGGGGCTGATTTCCCTTCGCGAACTTCGTAGCTTTCTTATGCAGTGTATTCACCAACTCCATTCCAAGCCGTAACAACTCATTAAATTGGTTAATATACTCCTTCACAGATAAACTTCTTTTCTTCAAGCTAATAAACCGTTCCAACTGGACCTGCTTGAGATAAAAACTTCCTATCAAATCACTTCCGAAACCCATTCCAATTAATGTCTCTTCATTCCTATTCAATAACCTCCCGACAATAAGAAGCCTCCTCTTTCAGCTGCCAAGATGCTAGCTGAACCCGCTGCTGATCCTCCAATCCCAATAGTCTGAATATCCTTTCCGTGTTCCTTAACCAAGCCCGTGTCTTCACAAAAGTCTCCGTACTAGAAAAAGTATTTCCTTCCAAATTCGCAAAATCCTTACAAAGCTTACAGAAATTGACTACTACAGGGGCTTGATGGGATTCCCACCTACTGTTGCTGGATTGGGCGCACGGCCATGCACCTTTGGAGTCGTGGCTTGTAGATACCTATGAAACTAACCTGCGATTGGGATACCTGCGGGAAGATTAGGGGCATCCGTCATTCTATGCAAAGAAAAGAGAATTTAGGAAAGAGTCGAAGGGAGATTAAGCTGGGCTTTTGAGGGATTTTGATAATAACTCTTTATACTTGAAAACTATTTCTAAGAGTTCCTTTCTAAAAAATACTTTTGAAAAAAGTTATTTTGAAAAATACTTTATTTTTAAAATAAATTTTTAGGAATCCTGCAGCCTTAGGCTCTGATACCAAATGAAACACCCCACACCCCTTAGCATACCCAAAAGGACACACTAAAAGATGTGGTGCATCGTTGGTATAGCTAAAAATTACAAAGACTAAGATTCACAAGAAAAAATAGATAAAAACAACGAAAACAATTAAAACAATAGTTTACCGAAAATCAAACTTCATAAGATAGAGTTATAAAACCAAATACATAAGATGTCTTAGAATGCCAATACATGTCTTATGAAAATCATAACCTCGATCTCATAAAAATGAGAGTACAAAACTATCCCTCAAAAAGTACCAGTACATCAAATAAACTAAAAACTGAACCTGAAGAAAAGGAATACATAAGAAAAATCTCCGCCACCGAAGTCTCCAAGTGTCCGTAAGCTACCATCCTTGGCCTTGTTGGCCTATAGGGAAAAAAGGAAAAATAGAGAAGTGGGTTGACTAAAAGTCTGGTGAATGATAGTAATTACTAGTATTCATAAGCAAGGTAAAGATAATAGACTTCACAACAGTTCTAGTGTAAAAGAAAATAAAGATATAGGAGGAAAGGTAAAGCTGAAAATAAATACGATTTAACTATTAGATTAATCCGATTGGATAACTTCGATTGTTTGCACTTATCTTAGATAACTGCTTTGATTAGGGTGAATTCCCAATCCTACTTTAATTAGACTGAACTCCTTATTCTACCCTTTGATCATCCTTCTACTAATGTGTCTACTATGACCTAGACACCAGTGCCTATGAAAGGCACCTACTAAGCGCTTGGAACTCAATAACGAATTATATCCCCTGCACCGAAGCCCCACGCTCGATCACTATTGGGTTCACACTATCTGTTGCTCCCTCTTTTGACCTTTTATTTACTCTAGACAGCATAAGCGTGCCCTTATCTCACTTCAAGCTATAGCGAGACACCTGTGTCCATAGAAAATAGGGAATGATATTGGTACTGGTCCTTATTAAACAAAATCTAGTTACGCCCCTTGTCCAAATCCCCATGATTTGGACTTTTAATTATTGACCCATTATCTACCCTAAACAGTATAAGCGTGCCCTCATCTTACTTCAGACTATTATGAGATGCCCGTGTCCATATAAAATAAGCAATGCAGTTGGTACAGGTCCTACTTTTGCTCATTAACTTAGTATAAATTATTTAAATAAGCCTCTACCGTTATCCTTGCTGTCTTTTCTTATTAATTTATTCTAAGTCTCAAAATAAGCCTTTTTCTGTTTGTTTCTAACTATAAGCTATGTTATAATATTGCTTAGTAACTTAATCCAAGGTCTAAGTATAAGAATAAATCACTTTCTCTTTTTACTCTTCTTAATCATAATTATACATCATAATAAGGCTTAAATTTAGTCCAAGTCCAATTTATTACAATCTTCACATTTTACATCTTATTTTCTATAATTTCAGTGTTCTTATTATTTAGTCCATACTCGCGTTTTAATCTATTCAATTCCATTCGCGTAAAAAGTAAAAATAGAAAGAAACTGACAACTAAAGAAGAAAATCCTAAACGTAGAAAAGATGTAATGATACATAAATAAAAGTAAATAATTATAATTAATGTGAATAACTGTAAATAAATGGAAAATCTTTAATTAACTACAAATAACTGAAAAGCATAGCTAAAAAGAAATATACTGAAAAATAAATCTAAAACTGAAAATAAACTGGTAAAAAGGTTATTCCAAAATCGTAGAAAAAACTACAACTTTTGGAAACCCTATTACTTTAAATTACTTAAAAATCTAAAATAATTACTAATCACTCACATATGGTCCTTAGCTCTTCCTTTGGTCTTCCCAGATCCACTTGAGGGTATTAAATATTTTAATTTATAAATGATCTTCTCCTCGAAAAATTATTCCTTTTGGGGTCCTGCCTGAGAAGATGAACTCAAATAGAGAAAATCTAGAATAAAAAATAGCTAGGCCTAGGGTCTTATTAATAGTGGTGTTTGTGGATCTCAGACGGTTGGATTTGGAGATTGAATTTTGTGCAACCACGTTATAGATTAGATAGGAGCCGTCGGATGGAAGCGCGGACACAATAGGATGAGAGAAAATAACCCAAAATGGCGTGTTTGAAGCTTAAAGGAACGAAGAATTAAATTCTTCGTTCATTCAACAAGGCAGGTTGACCTAGGTGTCGACCGCTCCGTTGCTAGGTCGACGTGCCGGTTGACCTAGGCAGTAGGTAGGTTGACCTACGTGTCGACCTAGCCCTATATTTTTTCTTTTCTAATTTCTTGTTTAATTCGTACCTTCTTCGTTCTAGCTCGGATTCTAGCATTCTATATATGGAAATTGACCAAAAAATTACTATGGACACAATGATGCAACTTCCGTGACTCAATTCCGATAATTTCATAAAGTTATTTTATCATTTAATTAATTCGTTAATTAATTATTATAGCTTAATTTTCAGGTTGCTACAGTACAGTTGTGAATTTAATTGTTGGGTGCATTCGATTAGTTGTGTGTGTCCTGTATGCAACCTCTCGATATGCGAAAATAAAAAACCTATCTATTTATGAATCATGTATGTTAAACTGATAGGTATGTTGATTCAATGTTGATTTTCGGCATTTTCGTGTTCCGTACACGTTCGCTTCACCATGTCTAATGTCATCAGCGACCGAAGTCTCTCATGTCGTCACCCCAATTGAACATCCGTCCATCGTCTCTCATCGAGTATATAATTTGGTCTTGGCAACACATTGTAACAAAAGAAATCTCCAATGTTACGTGCCACCAATCCCATATATATGCCCCTACTCTTCTGAATATCCTACGACGTGAGACTTTAACCGCTCAATCCATGCACCCACTTCATTTACAATATGAGCCACACCTAACAATCTCCACCTTGACGAGCATTGCTCAAATCACCTTGGAGTTACTCCAATAAAATATCCTACTGATTTTCTACATTAACGCGTTCCGTATCAAAGTCTCACATGCCGATGTCACGATTGAACATTCCTCCATCGTCTCCCATCGGGTATATAATTTGGTCTTTGCAACACATTGTAACAAAAGGGATCCCTAATGTTACGTGCCATTAATCTCATATATATACCACTATTATTCTGAATATCCCGCGATGTAGGACTTTAACCGTTCAATCCACGAACCCACCACTCCATTTACAATGCGTGCCACACCTAACATTCAATTAATTGAGAATGGATGAATAACCATGTTTAATTTTACTGCGCTGTTTAAATAAACTGTAACAGTAAATCGTCCTTCATACTTAGATTGTATATATCATAAGTATAAGCTATTTTTTTTTACAGTATCCCGAAAATTCATCAACTATCTATCGGTGGCTATATTTTATTAACATTTTCTTACCTATGTTGATTTTCCCTTTTATTTTATTGATTTTTCTCCTACTTATTTCAGATCCGGTGGAGTCTATCTTGATTCCATTGTCACTGTTTATAAACCCATGTATTCATTAAATACTGTTGGCGTCTGACAGTTATACAATCGACAATCCTACTATCATGGTTCATACAAAAAGAATGCTATATGCGGATTACATTCCTCATGTTAATATATTGTTGATAATTTATTATGTAATTTCAATGTATTTAGGTAGTAATTGAACATGATGTGATTGATGCTTTTTTTTTAATCTTTTTAGATTGGTAAGTTGTTTATTGAGTGTAGTAGCAGGAATGCTTCTAGATATTTGATTGTTCCAAGGTTTTGCATCTTCAGGAAGGTTGATGTTTATTGCCATGGAGTTGTGATTTAATACTAATTTGTAGCATCTGCACCCATTTTTGATTATTTCATGTTTAAATCCCAATTTGTAGTCTTTATAATTTATATGCTAAATTTATAACAGTTCCTACATGCTTGCTATAGTCGTTTAATGAAATTTGTTCATCATAATGTTGAAATGTGTGTTTTATTGTATGCTTGACTATTCTTATCCTTTGTGGCTTTGAGCTAATAACATTAAATAATAAACTGAAGAGAAATGAAGAATGTTGCTTACTGTCCCATTGCTCCGTTGAACTATAGCATTCTTTTATCAGATCAATTTTAATTATCATTAGTGTTACTTTGTTATCTTTTATGAGTTGATTTTTCTCTCCAGATGTTAGCAATTGGTTATGATTAAGGTTTCTTGGTACACATTTTGGGCTGTATCGTCGATATTGGACAAGTTGTGTTATAGCTTTTAAAAAACGATGTTACTAATCAAACTAAAAATAAAAGTAATCCACTAATGATATTTTGACGATAAAAGTTGCTACTGAGAGTCGATTAACTATTGTAATGGACCGAATTATTGATGACGGTCTTATTTTTTTATGCATGATATGGTAGTACATAAGGATTTTGGTAGATGAATACATCACCACTCAGTAATTTTAAGAAGATGATGATATAGATGAATGCATCACCTTTTAGTTATTTTAGGGAGATGGTAGGTTTAATGATTTTAATGAGAGACGTATGAAATAGGAAAGCCATTCCATTGCTAATTCAGTTGAGGATTTTGATGCAAAGTTTACATTATGAGTACCTTGGGCATAATGTAGTTCCTAGATTGTCACTACGTTACAATAGAAAAAAATTTGTCCTGAAAACGTGAGCTATCAATATAGATCAAACAGTCTTCCAAACGACTATGTATAATGGTTTAGCGGCAATTTTTCTGGTAAAAATATGGTGAAAAACGATTTATATGAAATCTACGAAGTGTGCAATATATCAAAAAAAAGTTCTTATGCCAACAACTACTTAGATATTTTCACTAATTTAATCAATGTCACTAACTTTATAAAGTGTAGCAACTTAGATGTAGAAATGTTGTTTCTTTGAACGAAATTTAAACATCATTTCATTTTGATAAAAATTTACCAATTTCAGGGTTAGAACACTGTTATCAAACCCCTATTGAGCAGCCTCCTAAATTCTAACATACATGATAATTTAAATAATAATATTTTCTCTTTCTTCCACGTCACATTATTCTTTGACTTAGAATGTATGATAAAAATCAAGAGACTATAAGGATGCTGAAAAAAATAAAGGTGTCATTGAATGCACTAGCGTGCACACAGAGACACACACAATTTAGATGTTAAATAAGAGATAACATTATGCCTAACTTAAATTGTTTACATTTAAAACATAATTAATAGAAAGAAATAGCAATGTAATGCTTATAAAGTTGGGAACAATTGATATTGATATTACAGTTTGCTGTATAAAGATATTGGGCTCTAAGATATAATTATATTATATATGGTCTGATATTTTTAAGTGGATTTATTAGCAAACATTTCTCAGTATTAATTGTGAAAGAAGAATTTAAAAAATTGCAATTCATAAGTATATGATTTCAGTTCATTTGACTAAAAATTCTAAAATTACACTTTAAATAAATTATACGATGAACTTCATCCATGTGCGTAGCACGGGCTTGCACCAGTTGTATATAACGCGTTTGTTTAGCATTGCTTATTTACATGGTATTGATTATGTAATAGATATAATTTGATTCACTTATAGATCTCATTGAGTTTAGGTGTGTGTAATCTCTTCTTATTCAAAATGCTAAATAGACAAGCAACATGTATGAGGATGGAGAATAATTCAAAGACTGCAAAATTTCAAGAGATATGTCAGAGGAGAATCATATCTGGAATGGAAAATGAATTATTCAATAACAACAAATAAGGAAACTATATAACATTGATTAATTCAAAGAAGGAAAATACCACAGTTAGTGCGCATTTATATATTATAAGCCTTTCTTTATCTTATTTTTCATCGGATCAAATTTTTTTTTTTTTTGGCAGCTCATTTCTTTTTAAAACATATCAAAAGCTTTATAAATTCACGTCCATCTGATCAACACAAAAATTTCAACAGCTCGAATCAAAAAAAATCCCATCACTATTTTTTGGTTCAACATGACATTACAAAAGTAGCTGAAATGAAAACAACTAAAATCAAACTCAAACATTCAATCTGGAGACAAGCATCGCAGGTAGTAATCGAGACCAACGAAGAAACTTGCAACAATTTATTATATATTGGTTTCCAACAACCTATAGCGAAGGCTTTGCTTTTTTCGTGAAAGTTTTTTCCAATAGGTCTTTTATCATCCAAATCACAAAGAGATAAATTTGAATAGAAAATAAACGGATATGAAATTAGAAATCAATACACAAGAGGTTTCAACTAACCACCCTCTTTATTGATTCACCAAAATTTATATACAAATTAATCTAACGAAATAAAAGTAAACAAAATATGAACTGAACGAATAACCAAATTGAGCAAGAGAGTCTTGATTTATGACTAAAATTATTGGAGGAGAAGAACAAAGATGTAATAAGAAAGAATTAGAAAATAGTTTTCCACATATTTTACACTCTATTATTCTCGTCTCTATTTATAACATCAATTACTTAATGCTCAATTTAATATTAGATGGTAACATATAAATTGATTAACCAATTAGATACGCTTATTAAGTAGGAGAAATAAAATCTCTTTGCTTATTTTTCATATTTATTTCCTTCTATTTGTGATTTTATATCATCAAAATTTAACACAAGCTTTAAATACAGTCACAAAAACTTTTTTTTTGAAAGAGATAAAGGGCCCGACCCAGAACAAAGCGTGTATCAAATAATACCTGAGACAATACAGCTTCTAACATAAACCCTAGGCAACTTAGGGTTGCCGACACAACTCACAAGCAAAACAAAATAAAAAATCATGGCGACGAGAAGAAGCAAAAACAACACCACCTCTATCTCTTCTTCTCATTCTTACTGCTCTCACCTCTCTCCTAGTATGAAAGACAATGGTTGAATTTGCTTCGCATGCTACTATCGGCATTATTTGAGTTGATATGATTTCTCAAGTCTAAGTTGTGCTTTGCGTGGCTAAGATCTACAGATCTGGTGTTAACGCAACCTAGATCTGTAGATTTGCAGCTGCCTTCGCCTTCTTCGGTGTAATTGTTGGTTAGAGGCTCGTAGTTGACTTGATTGATTCGCTGATGAATACTACAATCAGTTTGATAAGCCTTCGGATTGTGTAGATAATGCTCAATATGCTTACTACCAGCCTCTTTGCTCCAGTAATCCGCAAGGAAATCAAATCTGGTCTGATTTCTGATCTTTTTTTAATATTTCTGGAGAATGATTTTGCTATCATTTTCAATTATAGTCCATCTTTGCTCTTTGGATAGCTTTGTTTTGTTGTGCGAACGGTTGTTCCTCTCTTTCCATATATGATAAACTGCAGTAGTTAAAAGAACATGCGCAAGGTCTCTTTCAAGGGATTTAATTCTGAAACGATTGTTGATATCTGTAATAATTTGATTAAGATCCATGTTGTTTGTATTGTTCACCCTCAGCTTAGATTTGATTTGACCCCATATATAATAACTATAGTTGCATTCAAAGAATAAATGAGTCACTGTTTCATTCGATAAATTGCATAAGGAACAGAGTGAAGAATTGTTTCTACCCCACTTATTGATTATATCCAAAGTTGACAGTCTATTTATTAAGTATCTGCAGATTGCCATCTTTGGATTATTTACTCTGTTCCATATGCAATAGTACCAGTCTAAAGTAGGTTGTTTGTTTCTGATATGCTCCCAAGTTTTTTTAAAAGAAAACTTACCATTACTATTAGCTAACCATTCCCAGTAATCACTTTCAGCATCATGATCTAAGGGGATATTAATAATAGAATTTTTATGAGGATCAGTGATTGGATGAAGCTGAGGTTGCTAGTGATTATTTTTAATATGATATTTACACTAGCATTAGCTTCACCACAAATAGCAAGTTTATCCCAACCAACCTTATTTATGAAAGAGTCATTTTGAAACCAAGGGTCAAACCAAAGACTGGTTTCATGTCCAGCTTTAAATTTTCTTTGAATTAAAGATTTTCCTAAAACCCTGCATTTCAAAATTTGATTCCAAGCATTGGATTGATTATTTTTTGGTGAAGTGGTCCAGAAGTTTTCATTTTTAAGATATTTGCAAGTCATCAATTTGTCCATAATGAATCACTACTTATAAATCTCCAAAAAAGTTTTAATTGACAAGTTAAACTAAGATCATTTAGATTTCTGATACCAAGCCCACCTTCATTTTGGGTCTACATACTTTGTCCCAACTGATTTTATGGTATTTACCTCTCCAAAGAAATTCAACACATATGCTTTCAATTTTTTTTAATTGTAGCAATAGGGATATGGTGTGTTTGAAACCAGTATAGAATAATTGCATAAACAACAGTCTTAATTAACTCAATTCTATCAGCAATAGATAGAAGCTTGCATGACCAAGTTTCCATTCTTGTTTGAATTTTTACTATCAGATAGGAACAATCACTATCTTTTGTTTTGATTAGCAGATAAAGGAAGCATAAGTATTTAATAGGAAGATTACCTTCACTCACTTTAAGAACATCCAGAACTTCTTTTTTGTACCTGCAATATTTGCTGAAATATGCTTTTGTTTTAAATTCATTAATTTTAAGACCAACGTATTTGTACATATTCTCAAAAACCTGACTAATAGCCTCTGCATTATCTTTGTTAGCTCTAGAGAACAACATAAGGTCATCAGCATAAATCAGGTGAGTAATGGATGGTTGAACTCTATTAATTGGAGAAATGTTGTTTTTGATAGTTTTAATATCAATTAGAATAGAAAAATATTCCATAGCCATGGTAAAAAGATAGGGGAAAGTGGGTCTCTCTGTCTGATACCCCTGTTACTCTTGATGAAACCCTCAGGTTTACCTTGAAATAATATTTAAAAGGTGGGAGTATTAATGCATTCAAAAACTAACTTACAAAATTTAGCAGGAAAATTCATGCATTTCATGATATGAATTATAAATTTCCTGTTAACTTTGTCATATGCTTTTTGGAGGTCAACTTTAAGACACATTTTTGTCCCCTTTTTTATTATTAAAATTCCTGACCATTTCATGTGCTAACAAAGAATTTTCATAAATTAATCTGCCAGGTATATAAGCACATCGATTTTCAAAAATTAAAAAGGGGAGAAACAGTTTTATTCTATTACTTAAAATAGTAGCAATGATTTTATAAATGAAATTACAACAAGAAATTGGTTTGTAATCTTCAACCAAGATGGATTTTTGTTTTTTGGAATTAAGGTAATAAAAGTATGATTAAAACATTTAAGCAACTTACCTTCATTCATAAATTCATTAACTACTTTAAAAATATGATCTTTGATATTCTCCCAATGAATTTTGAATTTTTTTGCATTGAAACCATCTGGACCAGGACTTTTGTTATCTCCAGCATTAAAAATAATTGCTTTGATTTCATCAATACTAATAGGAGCTAATAAGATATCAGTAGCATTATCATTTAACACATTCTTACACACAATATTAGGAAAATTAGTTTCATTTGAGTCAGAAAAATATAACTAAGAATAGAAATTAGTAGCTTCATTGACAATTTTACCAAAGTCATTCACCTTTACTGTCAATAATTTTACCTATATTGTTGATATGTTTTCTGCAGCTCATTTTAGCATGAAAAATTTTGGTGCACTCATCTCCCATAGTAAGCCAATCTACTTTAGCTTTTTACTTGTAATTGACAGTGTTTATATAAAGTTCTTGAGAAAGTTTAGCTTGATTAGAAAAGAATTTATCAATAATATCAGAATTGCCAGGGTTATCATCAGCAAGCTTTTGTAAAAAAATTCCTTCCTCTCTTAATTTATTTAAACCGTCATTTTTTCTAAAGTTAGTCATATTCCAGTTTTTGATTTTATATTTTGTGTTTTTAAGAAACATGCTCAACTGGAATTGGTAAGAACCATTACAAGAAAAATTGAAACAATCTTTAATCATATCATTATACTCATTGTTTATAACCCAACCATTTTTAAACCTAAAAGGAGCAGCTTTCAGGTTATTATTAATCTGATTTTGAAAAAAGTTAATTAGTAAAGAGGTATGATCAGTAGTATTTTGCTCAACAGAAGAACAACAAAAATTTGGAAAAGAATCACAATTTTTTTGATTAATTGGCACTCTGTCAAGCTTGCAATGAATATTTTTACTCTTACCAGATTTCCAAGTGTATTTATTACCATTCATATTTGGTTCAATAAGACCAGACTTAAGTAAAAATTTATTAATTTTATCAAGCTTACTTTGAGGGATTTTATTACCACCATATTTTTCATTGACTTGGAAAACAATATTAAAATCACCTAAAATAATCCAAGGAAAGTCATAACTTTGACTAAGAGCTTTTAACCTATACCGTAAACTGTATCTCTCATTTTCAAAGTTACTTCCATAAATGTTTGTGATTTGAAGGGAGAAACCACCAACATTTCTGAAATTGCAATCAGTAAATTGAATATCTTAATTGAAATTGACCATATTCCAGATATGAGAATCCCATATAACAAGGATTCTACCCTTACTACCACAATCATTATTGTTGATGGATTTCTTTTTATTGGAGAGCTTAAAACAGAATTTCTCAATATTAGTATCATCCATCTTGTTTTCAATGAGGGCAACAACTGATGGTTTGCAAATTCTGACCATATTTAAAATGTCAGTTTGTTTAGTAGAGGAATTCATACCCCTAACATTCCAAGCCATGATAGACATAAATAATAATAATAATAAAAGGATAAAGTAAAATAATAAAACAGAGTTTCAGATTGAACCTGATACACTGCCACTCTTACCCTTTTTCTTTTTCTCAGAGCCTTTAGCTTTAAGTCTTATGGTCATTTCATTCCATTCTGTATTGATTGATATGTATTTTTGCCCAAAAGCTTTCTTCTCTTTATTTGTACTCTTGAATTTACCAATTGCTTTAGTCTTGGGAATATGTAATTCTGATATATCAAATTGCATTTTAGATTCCTCCATAACATTTTCAGATGTTGATACCATATAACTTTCTGGGATTTGAATGCAAGAGATGTCAAACTCCTCAGCATTGCGAGGCAAGTTTGAGTGGATGCACCATCGTCCTCAACTATTGCAGCATTATCTGATGGAGGTTCACTCTCCATATTATATTCTGGACTCTGGTCGGAACTAAAATGCGGGATATTGTTTGCGTCTGTAACATGATTATTTGTAATTAAACATAACTCTGAAATGGGGGAGGGGATTTCAGAGTTAAAGACCTCTTCATTACTGATACCCCCCTTTGAGCTGCGTTGTGAACTATCTTTTGAATTTTCCTTTATGCTTTCTGAATGATGAACTTCCGAAGTAATGATCTGGTCATCTTGATCAGTGAGCGAAAATGCTGTTGTTTCTTGATTGAAGACGATACCTTTATGGCTGATTCGATCTTTATTCTTTTGAATTCTTAATTCTTTTAACGTTTCTTCATTGAGATGTAATTCTTGAAATGTTGCATCTGCAACATTTTCTTGATCTGTGGCTATTTCTTTGTTTTGATTGTGAACTTTGGGTATCCACTTTTGTTCTGAGACATATTGTTCTCTAATGTGTCCAAAGCATTTACAGATACTACATTTTGGTGGTACCCATTCATATTCGATCTTTTGAGTGATGTTTTCTCCATTGTATAATGTAAGATTTATTTCTTGAGGAAGTTCATCATTTGCGGATACCTCCACCAGAAGACGAGCATAATTCAATCTCGTTTTCATGGTTGTAGCTGCATCCATTTTAATGGGTTTTCCAATAATGCTGTCCATTACACTGAACGCTTCATGATCCCATAATTTGAGATTGACATTGGGTAAATTAATCCATATCGGCATCGTACTGAGGAGATCCCTATCCATTTTCAGGGAATCAGACCATCTTCTCATTATGATGAGTTTTCCATTATAGAAGTATGGGCCACTCTGAATGATTGAATTGCAATGTTGAAATTCCTTGAATTTAACGATAAAGAACCCATTTTCTCTGATAAAGATTTCAAACTCTCCAACAGGCTTCCATACACGTTGAATGTAGGCTTCGAAAAACATATAATATGGTTTAGTACCCACAACATAAACCAAAATCGAATTGCTCCAGCAGTTAATTGCTCTTTTACAGATAAATTCCTTTATCAAACCATATTTCTTACTGTTAATTTTAATGGGAGCAATAGTTTCAAGATTGCATTCATCATCTTTTAGTTCTTTGGATTTCTCAAAAACGATTTCCGCCTATGATCTTTGCCCCTGTTCTTTATTCAGAGAAAAATTTGTGGGTTTCCGAGGATGATACGATTGATTTCTCATATTCCGAGGAGGGACAGTTGAACTCTGACCATCTGTCTTCTTTGTTTCAATAAGATTACCCCGTAGAGTTCTCTGATAACCGGGCATATAGGGTAGTCATTTCTTTTGTGATCTTGATTGAACTAGTTGAAATCCATCTTTATCTATGATGATTCCATTGCTTGATTCTCTGATGTGAGATTCAAGTGGCCTGTTTTGATGCCTTGAAAATGAAAGATGAGAATGAGAATGATTTCTTTGAGGAGAGAGATTTTCCCCCATGGCTGAGGAAAACTCTATATTTTTTTTTGCAATATAGCAAGGTCGACTTTGATAAAGTGTCCTTTAAAACAGTTTTCTTGCTAACTTTAGGCACGTCTTTAGCAATCAAACTCTACCTCCAATCCATTTTTTTATTGGAAAGTCAGTCACAAAAACTTCTCTTCAAGTAATTTAATACTAAATCTAGAGGCTTTATCCAATTCATCCAATATATGATCGATAACCACTGTATCTCAACCAACACAGGGAACATACGAAGCCTTCACTACGAAATCATATTCGAAACATATCCACTTTACACCATTAACCTTTAGAACACTCAAAACAATCATCAACCATGATACTTTAACCACTACAAACGTCAACCACGATAACCACAAACGTCTTATAATAGTTTCAGGCAAAGCTAGTACTAACTTCATGTCTATTTTGGCAACTCTTCAGACAATAGCAACATGCCATCTCTATCATCATGGCATCACATTCATCTCCAAATCATTATCAATCTTCATGGCATCTCCAAGCAGTAGATTCGAAACTCATGATGATGCAAGCACTACAAGCTTCAGATTAGACCAGGGCATCTTCAATCAATGATGATTTCATCTTCAGACTTTGACATGAGCACTCAGACTCTAGCATCTTCCAGATTTGACACATCATCAATTCATAGATCCAAATTTCAAAGGAGCAACAATACATTAATGCCAGCAAACACAGATCCATCATGAGTGTTTATTCAAGAGCATTTATTGTTTTTTGAGGAATGGATGTTTGGTTTTTTGAGTTGAAGCATTATAAGAGGAAGGAAGTAGGCTATTTCCATTCACATACCACTTTCCTTCTTTCACACCTTGCTAATTTGTCAATTTTTTAAATTTCAAAAATTGTCACGTTCCTAAGAAATGATTATTAAAATAAGCTTCACAAAGCGAGATTCATGTATAATCCTTGTTTGGTCCAATCAAGGTTTGTATACTAACATCGCTTTGTCCGAACTAGGTTTGTATAATAACGTAGTTAGGGTCGGATGAGGTTTGTATAATAACCTCATTTGGCCCAAGCATGGTTTGTGAACAAACTGTGTCATATTTGAACGTGATTTAAGTATAAATCATTTCTGGCATAAATTTAGGTGGGGGGCAAAAAGGAAAAAATGGGATGTGATAATTATTTCAAACTGAATGGGGTGTAAAAGGAGGAAAGTGGGATGAGAATAGAAATAATCATGAAGTATTTGTTTTTAATTTTAAAAAGGAGGAAGTTAGTAAAATAATTTGGGAAGGAGTGGCCAGTCATGTGATAAAGAAAATCAAGTCATTGACATGGTCAAAGACTTGTTAAAGGAAAACTGATTCCTGATTTCTCTTGTTTTAAATCTATTTTGGTTGTTTTTTGGGTGCTTTTTTAAAAGAAATGAGTGATCCACTCAAGAAGCAGAGCACTCATATAATTTTATTCCACACTTAAAAAATGAGTTGCCAACAAGCTTGATAGGTAGCAAAACCATCCATACATATTTACCTCAAAAAACAAGAGAAGCATCTCTATAACTAAGATCATGAAGAGAAAGCTGAAAGAAGCAAATAACAGTGACTAATCATCAGTAGTCCTCCCCTGCACGGTCCAAAGCAAAACTGGCTAATGCATTCATAACCTAACTCTGTAAAACTCAACAAAAGAAAGAGGAGCAATTCAGTGAACTAAGATCATGAAGAGCAAGTTGAGAGAAACTAATAGCAATGAATGATCATCGGCAGTCCACCTCTACATGGTTCAAAGTCAAACTGGCTAATGCACTCATAAGCTAATGCTATAAAAATCAACAAAAGCATGAGTCATATATATATACATACATACATACATACATAGATAGATATATATATATATAATATAGTGAGGATTTTGTATACATATATATGTTAGAAGAGAACAACATGCAAATCATGTAATTGTTAGTTTTCTATCAAAAGTAAAGTGGTTGGTAAGTTGTTATCATTTAAGATATTTACGGGATGACAATAAGGCCCTAACTGTGTCTGCTTGAGTTATGGACATTTTGACATTCAAAACACCAATTCATCTTTTCATTTTTTTTCAAATTCCTTGAAGTAATCATTTTTAGCCAACTTATAGCTAGGATTTATAATCTAGTTATAAATGAAATGCTCAATAATATATATCAAATTTTCCATAGGAGTATACATATTATTGAACATTCTTTTGGTCCTTTCAAACCAATGAAACCAGTAGGTACTAAAGCAGAAAATATTTAGAACAATTCTAAAACCTTTAGTTAAAGTTAAATCTAAAGACATTCTAGTAATTATCACAGTTAAAATCAGAGATGTTCATGTTAATGTCAATATGTTTAATATAATTACGAGAATAAAATTAGTTAATGGACAGCTGAAGTATATGTGCGTTAAATTTTTTAAGTTTGAGTTGCAAAAAACACATTTTTTTTTTATCTTTTAGCAAATTCTTATGCTTTACAAGTTCAATTGTGTTTAATTTGCTATGTAGTATTAGCTACCTAGTAATTTGATTTTAGGGGGAGCATTTGCTTTCCAAATAAATTTGAAGGTCCTAGATTTTGTTTTATGGTGTTTTAAATTTCTATTTTTTATTTTTTTCCTTTTAATTTCAAAATCTAGATTTTCTAGGTGAGCTATATTGTGTAGTTTAGGGATTCTAATCTTATGGTATTGACTTTAGACAGAGTTACTTGGCATATGATTAGTATATTCAGGTAGTAGCGAGTCTGAGTTTACAGGTACTATAAGCGTTTGAATATATAATTTTAGTAGTAACTTTAGAGGCAGTAGTCGACATTAACGGGTTACTGACTGAAGCTGGGTATATCTACGTATTCTTTACTTTTGACATTTACATTATCGCATTATTTATCTATTTGATATATGAAATAAATTGAATATCACATTCATCCCTCTCTATGGTATATTGCACTATCTTAACAAGTGGTATCAGATCGGTTGTTAGGAAAATTTTGATATCGTGTCTCATAGTTGTAGATATAAGGAGAGACGGTCTATTGTTAATCCACCTATTTTTAATAGAATAGAATTTTCAAACTGGAAATTTAAAATGGAATTTTATATAAAATTGTTAATTTTAATATATGGGATTTCATTGAAAATGGGTGTGATATTATAGATAAAAATTATATTTCATTTAATGATAAAGTTACAAATATTCTTATCTCTTTTATTAACAGAATTGAATTTGATCATGTCTATCATTATTTAATCGCATGGGAATTTGGAGCACTATCGATGTCAGATATGGAAGAAAAGTCAATAGTGGCTAAGAACTTCCAAAGTATATACAAGAGCAAAGTTGTGTTTGATGGGATCTGCATAAGACGATTCAGGCGATGGCAATAAACTCAATAGTGATGACGATTCTATGGATCATGCGATAAATGATTTCTTATTTAAAGATTTAGTTCTCTTGTGTTATAAATTTAACTAAAATTGTTGATGATCTTGAATTGTAAAACAACAAGTTGAAAAGTGAAATCTGAATGCTTTAGCAAAATGATAATTTAAAAAAGGAGCTTGAAAACATTATGAAACTTAACAAAATTGATTGCGAAAAATGTTTGGACTATGGAAAAATCTGTTTATTTCAACAAAAGTTTTCAAAACTTGAAAATGAAATTTTGATTTTGAAGGAAAACGAAACTGAGGTAGTGGGTAAGAGTAACGCTTTATAAAAGGAGTTAGAGAGTTTTAAAATTTTTGAAAATTATAAATGTGGAAAATGTGTGGATTTCAAAAAAGAAATGATTGAAATTAAAGAAAACTCAAATCTATGGAGCATGAAAATGTGATTTTGAAAAATAATAAAACTGAAATTATTTAGTCAAATCACGATTTGGAAAAATATATTAGTAAATCAAGAATTTTGAAAAACTTAAATATGAAAATCCGACTTTTTGAAATTGAGATGCTTGAAATTAGGACAAAATAAAAGAGCTCAAAAACAGAAATATGATCTTAAAGAGGAATGATTCGAAAAAGAGAAAGAATATTTTTAGTTATTATTCTAAGCTAATAAATGAGAATAATCTTTTAAAATACAAAGTTAACGAGCTCAAATTGATTATTTGAAAATTTTCCACTGGTGAAAAATCATTTAATATGTTATTAGGAAATTAACACTTTGTGAATAACGGAAAAGGACTTGGATTTGGAAAAACATTAGTTTATAAACAAACGACCAGTAACATCGCTAGTGGGAGAAAAGTGTTCACAAATGTATGAAGTGTGACAATATTGGACATAGTTATTGTAATATTGAAGGAACATGAACAATAGAGTCCAAAAAAATTGGGTTCCTAAAGGTACAGTTGTTAATATTAATGGTTTGCTATACAAATAAATTTGATGCCAAAGATTGCAAATGTAAACAAATGTGATCCTACTTAGGTCACTCACTTCTCTTAATGTATGTGTGGAAACCCACACCTCCAGACATAAAGATCCAAAGTCTAGAGTGATTTTCAGACTTGTGTCAATGCTAAGAAGTACGAGTTGTCAGTTTTTTTAGACATTTCAGAGGCCAAAGATATCAGGATAAAATCTAAGACATACTATACTTTTAGATCTCACAGTGGAAAGCAGAAAAATATAAATACTGAAATAGTCATCTCAGAACATATACAAAACACAGAACGATATGTAGTCAAATCCATAGTGTACAGAAATACATCAAACGGTCTAATAAAATACAAAGTATTATAAACAGTACATGGAGAGTAATAGGAAATTAAAAGCAACTCTAGTATCAAGCTCGCCTCTCCAAGTACAAATGTGGATAATCACCTGCTGCCCTACTCTCTCATAGTAGGGAAAAAGAAAGGAAAATGGGCTGGTCAGACAAAAAATAGTGAATGAGTACATAAAATATGGTGATCACATTCAGTTTACTTTAGGACTACTCTATATTACCTAAAATGCCCTACAAGTGTCCGTGAGTTATCTGTTTTCATTACTTAAGGAGTTCAACTCAATACAAACCTACACTAACTACTTGTGCAGGCTCATACATAGGATCGAATAACTAATATAACCTCAAGATAACTAATGATTGATTAATAGCTACTAGAACAATGCATATAGGTTTCCTTACAAATTTCCACCATGAGACTATATCTCTCACAACTATGCCTACAAGTAATTATTCCAACATAGATTTCCCTATAATTTTCACCATGTGACTATATTTCCTATAACTATGAATACACGTACCCTAGTTAAGCATTGAGGGGGAACCCACAATGCAAACTCGTTGAAGTGTCCCATCGTCATTGCATCCATATCCACCTCTCAATGGTAACATTCGCACCGCGTTGGGATCCATCAACAACTCTACATTACATAACATCACCATAAATACCAAGTAACTCCCATCGATGTTAGACCGCATTCCATCAGGCATCATTATTAGTGTTGCCCGTCCAGTATAGAACCTTCTATAAGTGCAAATTTGCGATTGAACCATCCCTAGTTGAATATCGACCCCTACTGGGTAAATAGCATTTACCCAATCCCACAATGTCCTAGAATCGCCACATTGTGAACTAACTACCATACCTATCCTAACATCCATATATATATAGTACATATATACACTAGCTATTTTATTTATAACCTAAGCCTTATACCAAGGTGCATATTATGCTCAGAAACGTTAACCGGTTGGCCACTTTCTCCTGGAACGGTCAATCGCTTGCTCTTGAAGCAGTCAACCTCTTGTTGTCGACCTTCCCCGTGAGCGGTCAACCGATCGGGATGTTAATTTTTAGGTTAACTAAATTATCATATTTGACTTTTGGTTAATTAGAATCATTCCAAATTTTTGAGCAGTAAACCTATAGCAATTTCTGTAAATCCTAAATTTGTGAAATCTAAGTTGTATTTTCCCAAACTTAATCAATTTCAACTTACAGTAAAATAGGTTACCTAATTTTAACATCAACATCAATAGGCTATATCAATTCATATTTGATTAGAAAAAAGGTATAACTTGAATCAATTTTATTTAATAGGTTTACATCAACTTATATTACTGTTAAATCTCAGATCTAAACAAACAGGATTCAAAATTTTATTTTGGACAATCTAAATCAAATAGAGTATACTGAAATTAATTGCGTATAAATTATCTAATTAACACTATTCCCACTACCTTAAATCCACGCTATTCCCTCTTCTTTTCGCGCTTGGAATCACCTCCGTTTGATATAGATCTTCATTTGATTAATTTCTCTTCTTTTCCTTTGGATTTTTAATTCAATTTTTTTTTTTGAAGAAATTTTGTATAAAGAGAAGAGTTTGGCATAGTATGGACTACTGGCTAAAACTAGGGTTTACATCCTATTTCTTTTTATAGAGGTTCAAACTAATATCAATCGTCCAAAATATACGATCAAATCTGAAGCGGTAATAAAATATACGATCAAATCCAGGTCGTTGGCCTAGCCAAACCCATGCTGTTTTATCATTGACCGGTAGACCGCTTACCTTAGGGTGGTCGACCCCTAGGGGTCAACAGGTTTGGGTAATGCTGTCATCCAGTTAAGATTTCTAATTTTAGAGGATTTTTTTTTCTTAATAGTTTATTTAATTAATTTCGTTTCAATCTCTCGAATGTTTATAACTTCTTCATATTAGCTCCTATTTCAAAAAGTTATATATAAAATTGTCCAAAAAATCTCTACGAACGCAACGGTGCAAGTTTGGTATCTAAATTCAAATGTTTGTGAAAATTCCATTTTTTTCCTAATTATATTTAAATTTAATTCTTTTATTTAATTTCTTCTTAAATTTTATGGGTGTTACATTCTCCCAGCTTAGAAGGATTTCGTCTCTAAAATCTCCAAGGACAGAAAAATATAACTCGTTCATATAAAAATCAATAACCACAACCATCTACTGGCAATCATTGTCCTCGGTCAAATTTCTATTGTGTTATGTACACGCGGGCATGGATGCATATGAACCTTTGCCAATGCAACAATTAGGCGGTCTCCTGATCTACTCAACTCCTAAAATGCAAGTACTTATGCCCTGTATCCAAATGTATGCAACACCCTATATAAATATGTATTGGCAATTCTATATGTATGCACAACAATTCAATTCATATGTAACAACCATATGCATATATCTCAATGAATAAAATAAGTGATGACTAACTCAAGAATATATTTGCCTACATGTGCAAAAAAAAAAAAAAAAATCCGTTAGCGTCTATCATCCAAAACATGTGACACATTCACAACCATTCCTAACATCCAATGGTCCTACCTATGAGATATACTAAACTAAAACCTAACACCTAAGTGTCTATACTTATTCGACTAAAACAGAAACGTACCAGAAAAAAGTGTGGGTGGGTAGCTCGAATCCTTTCCTCGGGCTCCCATGTACTCTCTGCTGGATCGTCTCCCCACTAAACTCTAACAAGCTTGATAACTTTGTTGTGGAGTCGCTTTGTACCATGCTCAAGAATACAAGTGGATGTACGATGAACAAGTGACTCCCTCTCTACCTCTACCTCCACTAGCTGACTCGGCTCGACTACAATGGCTATTCCATGTTAGCACTTTTGCAATTGCAAGACATGGAAAACATAATGTACTCCTACTAAGTTTTTAGGAAGCTTCACTAAGTAAGCTAACTTCCCAACTCCAATTGTAATCGAAAAAGGCCCTAAAACCTTGGTGCTTACTTTTCCGAAGGATCGAATCTCATAACATGCCTTAGCAGTAAGACCTTCACAAAATCATGTCATCTTGTACGAACTGTAACTTTGTGCATTTCCTATCAGCATATGACTTCTACCTATCCTGTATGGTTTTCATCCTCTTCCAGATCAAGTCTACCTTCTTTGATGTCTCCCTTACCATATCTGGTCCAAGAACAATCCTGTCTATAGTGTCCCATCAATGTGACGGTGATCTAGAGGGTCTCTCATATAACACCTTAAATTGTGCCATCCCAATACTTGCCTGATAGCTGTTATTGTAGATGAACTCCATAGTGCCAAGTGATCCTCCCAAGAGCCTCCAAAATCCAATATGCACATCCAAAGTAAGTCCATCAATACCCAGTTCACTCTATTTGTCCATCCATCCATCTATGGGTGATAAGCGGTACTCAAGCTCAACTCACTACCTAAGCCTTCTGTAGACTCCTCCAAAACTCACTAATGAAAACTGAATCTCTGTCACTAATGATTTTAAAAGGAACACCGTGTGACCTAACTACCTCGCTCATGTATAACGTCACTAAAGATATAGCAGTCCTCGTATTCTTAATTGGAATGAAATGAGAAGCTTTGGTCAATCGGTCGATCATAACCTATATATTCTCATTCCTTCTCCTAGGCAGTCCATCAACGAAGTCCATAGAAATATTTTCTCACCTTCACTGAGGAATATCCAATGGCTGCTACAATCCTCCCAGCTTCTTATGCTCCGCCATTGCCCTCTGGAAAGTTATGCATCGAGCCACATACTCCACTACATGCTTCTTTATACCAGCCAATAAAAGATTCTCTCAATGTCATGGTAAAAATTTTCTCCTTCGGGATGAATGGTCATCCTAGAACAATAAGACTCGGCTAATACCATGTCAGTGAAATCCATAATGAGAGGAACATATAATCTACCATATCTCTATAACCATCCCTTTGAGTCAATGGCATAATGCCTCAAGTGACTCGACCACTCTCTTCTACTTGTTGAATCATAAGTTTTGATTCATGACAAAGAGCTTAAACAATCAGTGATAAGATTATATAATCAAGCGATAAAAAGCGAAAGAGATATGCTATTGAATTACAAAGGAGACAAGACTTCATATCTGAGTATAGTATGTTTATTTATTGAAGTTTTAGTCCTAAATTGTTAAAATCTATCCTCAAGTAGTTTACACAATATAAAAGTATTTTTTTCAAGATTCAAATTTTTAAGAAAATAGGCAAATTATGCACGGACAACCAGATCAATCGACTGACTAAAAACTACCAGTTGGCTGACCATGGACAGTGCCCAGATATGCACTGTTTTTTCACTGTTTCAGTCAACAAATCGTTTTCCCTTGTCGACTAACCGATTCTAGCAGTCATTTTTTCTAAAGAAACACTTCTATCTGCGAAGAGTTACGATTCAATTTGAAGGGATATGGCTGCATCTTTTGATTGAAACTCTTCGTGAATAGTTGTAACTATTTGTTTACTATATAAACATGTTAGAATCACTTCTCAAATAACCAAATTTTTATTTTTATTTCTTGCTGTATTCTCTATCTATCTATCTATCTATCTGTGCAATCTACAAGCAATCACATTCTATATTGCTTGAATCTCTAATTCTTTTATTTAAAGCAATATTTTCCTTTCTAATCTTTACACACAATATACTTGAGAAAAAGATTATAGGAAGGGTGTACTATCAAAAACAAATCAGTGTTAACAAGAACACAAAGTGTCAAACAATCAGTTTTATCAGGCCGAAAAGTCCTCTTTGTTTGTTGAGGTGGAAAAATTCTATTTGGTTGCTCAGGTATTATTTACCTATTCCTTCGGGTTAAGTGAGGGTTATTGAGTGAAATTTCAGAGGGAAGTCTGGGATTGGACGTAGAACGGGAAGTTCGAACCAGTATAAAAACTCCTGGTGTGCTTATTCTAATTTACTTTACTATTATTATCTGTTTCCGCATTTAGATTGTAATACATTCCATATTACACGATCCTCAGTGATAACTAGCCACACAATAGACACTTTCATTTGGTATCGAAGCAAGGACATCCTATAATCGTAACACAGTTATTTGATATTTTTTTGTAATATGGATAGTAACACCAACTCTAGCCTTAACATAAACTCTAGTTTCACTGAAGGTCAGTCAACTGCTCGACCACCACTATTTAATGGTCTTAATTGTAATTAGTGGTCAACTAGAATGAGATTATATATGCAAGTTAATGGTTTTGAAACCTGGAATATTACCCAAAAGGAATATACCATGCCAACAGAAGATTTTTCAACTTAGACTACTGCATAAAAAACTGATTCTCCTTCCAATGCTAAAGCTATGATCACGTTATTTTGTGCATTAGATAAAAATGAGTTTAATAGGGTCAGTATGTGTACAACTGCTTATGAGATATGGAGAACTCTAAAAGTAACTCATGAAGGAACTAACAAAGTCTAACAAAGAAAAATCTCTATGTTGAAAAATCAGTTTCAAAATTTCAAAATGAAATCAACCGAATGTATAAATGACATGTACTCTAGATACCAAGATATATATCACTCACTATTAGCACTAGGAGAAAAAATTTCTGACTTTGATATAGTATCAAAAATCCTAAACTCTTTAACGGATGAATGGGAAAGAAAGGTCTTAGCTATTGAAGAAGCAAACGATCTTTCCACTATGAAACCAGAAGAGTTAATAGGAAATATAATATTATATGAAGTAAATTTGCAGGCAAAGAAAGTTCAAGCATAGGATAAGAAGAATCTAGCATTTCAAGCAGAAAAAGATGATTTTGACTCAGATGAAGAGGATATGGCACTTATTGCTAAAAATTTCAAAAAGTTTTTGAAATTCAAAAAGAATAACAAGTTCAAGAGTTAAAAAAATAACTCTAACAACAACAATAATAGCAATAAACCATCATTTTCTGTCATGGAATGTTATGAATGTCATAAAAAGGTTCATGTGAAGAAAGATTATCTTGAGAAAAAGAAAAAAAAATTCAAGAAGAACAAATTCAAGAAGAAAGCATTTTCAGTAACATGGGATGATTCGGATTCTTCTGCATCATCAGAGAGTGACAGTGACAGTGACACAGAGCAAGCGAATGTGTGCTTCATGGCTACAAGTGATGATATAAATGAACTAAGTTTTGAAGATTTGGTTGATTTAATTCAGAATTAGCGGGCTTTGTAAAACAAACTAAAAAGCAAAATAAAGAGTTACAAGGAAAACTAAATAAATCTGAATTAGAAATTAGTATGCCAAGAGATGAAAAGAAAATACTGGAAGAAGAACTTGAAATATCTCAAGAATCTAATTCTAATTTAACATCTCAACTTTCTATGATAACTCAAGAGAAATTCAGAAGAATGAAAATGATGATTTATCAGTAGAAATTAATGGTTTAAAATATAACACTAAAGTATTAGAGTTAGAAAAATCTAGCCTTAAAACTAAGTTAGAAGATATTAATAAAAATATTTCTAATTTTAATAAAGGACGAGAAAATCTTTCTAAAATAATAGAAAATTCTCAGTCCACTTCAAATAAAATGGGACTAGGATATAAGAAAATTGTAAATGTAAAGAAATCTGGAAAGTTTAAAAATAAGTTTAAAGACAAAACTAAGAAAGATATTAAGAAAATAGTTTCTAAAGATTTTAAAACTATTAAAATATGGATTCCTAAAACAAATAATAACTTAATTAGGAATATGCATATCAAGACATTTACGAAAACTGTTCATAAAAATAAGAATTATATTTATAAAGGTAATTCTGAACCGTCTTGGGTTTGGTTTCCTAAGACCTAACACTTAGGACCCTAAAAAAGTGGATACCAACTTAATCTTTATTTTTTGCAGGTACCACTCAAAAAGAGAGGAAAATGTATTTTAGACAGCGGTTGCTCTAAACAAATGACTGGTAATAAGGACATGTTAACAAACATTGTCTACTCAAATGGAGGATCAGTCACTTTTGGAGATAATTCAAAAGTTATATCATTGGCAAAGGCGATGTGAGCAATAATGATATCTCTAAGTTACCTCTCATCACTGATGTTTTATTAGTTAAAAACTTAAAACATAATTTATTAAGCATAAGTCAATTATGTGATAAAGGTTTTAATATATCCTTTTTAGAAACTTAATGTAATATTTCTGTTAAAAATCAAAGTTTAATTTTTGAAGGTATAAGAGACAGAAATATTTATATTTTAAATATGAACGTAAATTATAGCATAACCATGTATTTAGTAGCTATAGAGAATGGTTCTTGGCTATGGAACAAAAGATTTTGCCATATAAATATTAATACTATTAATAAAATAGCTAAAAATAAACTTGTTAAAGGACTACCTGATATGAAATTCAAAATTGATAATATTTGTGATGCATGTCAGTTAGGAAAATTAATAAAGTCTTCTACTAAAGCTAAGAAAATTATATCTACAACACAACCACTTGAACTACTTCATATGGATCTCTTTGGACCTACTCAAGTTCAATCTATTAATCACAATAGATATATGTTTGTCATTGTAGATGATTTTTCAAGACATACATGGACTATTTTCATGAAACATAAAAGTGATACTTTTGAGAACTTTAAATTTTTTGTAAAAATAATTCAAAATATAAAGAATTTGAAAGTTAAAAATATTAGAAGTGATCGTGGAGGTGAATTTGAAAATAAAGCTTTTGAAAATTTTTGTAACAAGAAAGGAATTTATCATGATTTTTCTTTTCATGGAACACCACAACAAAACAAAGTTATAGAAAGGAAAAATAGAACATTACAAGAATGTGCAAGAACTTTATTAAATGGAAGCACTCTACCTAAGCATTTCTAGGCAGAAGCTGTTGCAACTGCCTGTTATGTTTTGAATCGTGTTTCTATTCTATCACTAACAAAACATACCCCATATGAACTTTTAAATGGCAGAAAATCTAATATATCATATTTCAAAGTATTTGGTTCAAAATGTTTTATACTTAATACTAAAGATCAGCTTGGCAAGTTTGATCCAAAATCTGATGAAGAAATATTCATAGGATATTCGAAAAGAAGTAAAGCTTATCGAGTTTTTAATATAAGAACTAAAGTAATCGAAGAAACTCTTCATGTTTCATTCGATGAAAATGTCAAAATTCTTCTAAAATTGCAAACTGGGAAAATAATTCAAATCAAATTCTAGCAAATAATTTCGTAGATGATGATATTATTTTTCAAAATAATAACACTGATAATACTAGAGAAAATGAAACATTGTTCATAATGAAAATGTTGTAAGAACTCCTCAAAGAATTCTTAGAGATCACCCTGTTCAAAACATAATTGGAGAAGTAAATTCAAATGTAAGAACACGACATCAATTAAATCAAATAGGCCATATAGCTTTTCTCTCTAATACAGAACCTAAAAAATATTAAGGAAGCCTCCACTAATGACTATTGGATTATAGCTATGCAAGAAGAGCTAAATCAATTTGAAAGAATGAAGTTTGGGAATTAGTTCCTAGCCAAGTGATCATTCCGTCATTGGTACAAAACGGATTTTCAAAAACAAAGCCGATGAACAAGGTAACATAACTAGAAATAAAGCTAGATTAGTAGCACAAGGATATAATCAAGAAGATGGGATAGACTATGAAGAAACGTTTGCTCCTATCGCGAGATCAGAAGCTATACGTATTCTACTGGCTTTTGAAGGTTTTCATAACTTTAAATTATATCAAATGGATGTTAAAAGTGCTTTTCTAAATGGATATATAAAAGAAAATGTCTATGTTGAACAACCTCCTCTTTTTACTCATGAAAAATTTTCAGAACATGTTTATAAACTTAAAAAAGCATTATATGGTTTAAAAAAGGCACCTCATGCTTGGTACGACCGACTTAAAAGCTATCTAATAGACTCTGGTTTTGAAATAGGAAAAGTTGATCAAACTTTATTTATTAAGAAAGCTAAACAAGATATTTTAATTACAAATATATGTTGATGATATTATATTTGGTTCAACAAATGAAAAATTATGTCAGGAATTTTCGACTATCATGAAAAATGAATTTGAAATGTCACATATGGGAGAACTATCATATTTTCTTGGACTACGAATCAAGCAATTGCAAAATGGCATTTTTATTAATCAAGAAAAGTATTGTAATAATCTAATTAAACGTTTTAGTATGCAAAACACTTCTGCCAAGTCAACTCCTATGAGTAAAACTATATATCTCGACAGAGATGAAAATGGTAAGAGTGTCGACCAAAAACTATATCATAGCATGATTGTATCATCACTTTACTTAACTGCTAGTCGATCTGACATTATGGTGAGTGTTTGTTTATGTGCTCGATTTCAAGCAAATCCTAAAGAATCACATATGCGAGTAGTAAAACGTATAATTCGTTATCTTAGCAAGACCAACGATTTAGGACTATTTTATCCAAAAGAATGTCCTTTTGAATTAGTATCATATAGTGATGCTGATTTTGGAGGAAGTCAGAAAGATAGACAAAGTACAAGTGGAACTTGTCATTTCATCGGACGATCCTTAGTATCTTGGTTCAGCAAGAAACAAAACTGCGTTTCACTATCAACATGTGAAGCAGAATATATATCTACAGCTTTAGCTTGTGCTCAAGTAATCTACATGCAACAAATATTGCAAGATTTTGATATAAAATTAAGTAAATCTATAATATATGTGATAACACCAGTGCAATAAATTTATCTAAAAATCATGTCAATCACTCATGAACTAAACATATTGCCATTCGTCATCATTTTCTTTATGATAATACTGAGATGGATATTGTAAATTTAGAATTTGTAAATTCTGAAAATCAGTTAGCTGATATTTTCACTAAACCACTCAATGAATTTTTTTTTATAAAATTAAGAAGAGAACTAGGTATAATTTCTTTAAAAGAATTATAAAATTTATATAATAAATTTGAATTTTTTTTCTTTGCTGATACTTGAACTCAGTACCTCTAGCTTGGAAAACCTACGTCTCTACCATTTCACTATTTGTTATTTCATAATTATGTTTATAATATATTTTTCCATATTTATTTCACTCTTCTCATGGATAATTTTCAACCACGAAAATTCAAACTATTTCTCCTCCTCTTATTATTTTCTAGTTATCCTTTATTCCATCTAGCTATTACTATTTTTATCTTCTTATTATTATAAGTACTTGAACAGTTTCTGTTTATCTCTCCATCATAGTAACTCTCCATATGGCTCTGAATATTCCTCGGTCGATTTCTCGACACCTTCTTCTGGATCATCAAATTTACCTACACCTACCCCATAGCATGAACCATCCAGACCATCCAGTTATCATAATCGTCATACTCCAGAAAAAAAGAAGGCATGTCGGTTTTTTACTTTTTGGTTGTCCATTAACGAAACAAAAGATTGATGATTTACATAATTATCAAGGGAATCAATAGCAATTCAATGAGAAATGTACTATGAACAAAAGCTAAACTCAAAACGACTTTAGCATTTTGGAACAAATTGGATGGAAATTTTGCGCCTCGTTGTCATTTAATGTTCATCAACCTACTATGT
Source organism: Allium cepa (assembly GCA_030765085.1). Lineage (NCBI taxonomy): Eukaryota > Viridiplantae > Streptophyta > Magnoliopsida > Asparagales > Amaryllidaceae > Allium > Allium cepa. Next base: position 214,174,521 of record CM060938.1, read on the forward strand.
CTTCTTATCATCAGTCACCATAATCTCCTCTCGTGTCTCCAAATTCATGGGAATGTGGAAAGTCTACTTTAAAACCATATAAAGAAAAAACTAAAGTAGAACCAGAAGATTGCAAGACTCCGCATTCTTCCACTTCTTCTTCTTCTTCTAACGAAGCATTATTTTTAATTTTTTCAATCTATTTTGTATGATTCTTTGTTTAATATATTTAATATATTGTATTTTATTTGTTAAAACATTTAAAAAGATTGATATTGCTGTAAAACAACATTTAGTCGACTGAACGATTTGGGTCAGTCGACTGAATCTGGAAACAAAAAGTTTTTGGAATTAACTTCAGTCGACTGACCTAATTCGACCAGTCGACTGAATATGCTGCCTGGGTTCATTTATCACTATTTGGCCTACCTTTTTACCCATCTAACCCACCATCTTCTTTTTCACTCTTCACTTTTATTTCCCCTCTTTAGATTTTCAAAACCCTAGCTATCAAAATTTTCAAATATCTTTACTCAATCTCACTTTCAAATGGCCCCAAGACATCCTAAACAATCTAGAAAAGCCTCTACCTCATCCTCTGAACCTATTAATACCCAAATAGCTTAATGATGCCACCGCTATTCAAAGATGGAACAAAATGAAGGAAGCTTGTTTTCTCGAAGGATCTTTTGTCATGTTTTCATACTTTGCTTCATATAGAATTCAACAGCTTGCAAGAAGAAGTTGTCTAGAATCTCTTCTTGACCACAATTAGAACAATCTCAAAATTAATCATACAATGGTAAAACTCCTTTATGCAAATTTAAATTTGGGTCATCAAAATCCATGAAATCGTGACAATTGCGTACGGAGTTTAGTTTGTGGTCAACAAATATTATTGTCATTAGATAGAATTGGACACATTCTCCACACACCAACTAATGGTATTCCATTAGAAGATTTAAATGTTCCTATAGGTGAAAGAGAAGTTGTAGGTTTTTGGAAGATGACACAACTAAAATCCGTCGCCTCACGCCCTACAGCTCGAATTATGCATCAAGTCTTAATGCATACAATTCTTCCTCGTACTGGTTGTTATGAGTTTGTATATCCGGAAAATTATAGGGCGTTATATGCAATTTGGGGAGATGTCCAAATCAATTGGCCTTTTTCATTCTTGACGAGTTCTTATCTTTTAACCAAGGTTAAATGAACATCATCTATTATGGTGAGTATATTATGCGGCAACTTATGAACCTACAAATTCCTATTCCGGAATCCGATACCTCCATTACTAAAACTCTAAATAGCCGCACAATTAGTCTAATGAAATTGTCTCCTAGACCTCTCACTATCATGTCTTTCCAAGACTGGCAATCATGACCTCGTCAACAAGCTGCTACTCCACAGCAACAAAGAGATGACATTCATACACCAACCATATCCCAAAGCACCCAAGAGTCCATTGATCTACTTGTGCGAAATCAAATCATTTTGGATTCTCGCATCAAAAATCTCAACAAGAAGATCGACAATAAGTTTGACAAAGTTAAAAGCTTTTTTTGGATTTTATGGGATGCAGTCTCTTATTCCTCTTCCACAGCTGCGGACACTTCACATTGTGATCCGGGTAAATGTCCAGCTCCTCGCTTTACTTGATCTACATCTGAAGAACACATAAGTTCTGACACAAGCGGAAATAGGTAGACAATTTGTGGAAAGTTCTTCAAGAGCCAAAGGACCAAGACAAGTGGAAGAAGAAACAGAGTCTGACTCTAATGAGTGATATTGATATTTCTTGGTGGTAGTATTTTTTTTCCATAGCTATTCTACTACTATTTATTTTTATGAGCTTGTATTAGTAGCTCGGTACAATTCAAAACATTATTTTGTGATTGTTATGTTGTAAGTTCACAATGATGTAATTATTGTTTATTTCCATTTTGTCGATGACAAAGGGGGAGAAATTATGTCTGGCTAACCATTTTTTGCATGATTAGTTTTGTCGCCAGATATTTAGGGGGATAGTTATATAACTTCAGTTATATATTTCTTAAAATATATAGTATCATCTAAAAACAGGTTGTCATCAATCAAAAAGGGAGAGAATGTTGAATCATATGTTTTGATTCATGACAAAGAGCTTAAACAATCAGTGATAAGACTATATGATCAAGCGACAAAAAGAGAAAGAGATATGCTATTGAACTACAAAGGAGACAAGACTTCATATCTGAGTATAGCATGTTTATTTATTGAAGTTTTAGTCCTAAATTGTTAAAATCAATCCTCAAGTAGTTTACACAAAATCAAAGTAGTTTTTCAAGATTCAAATTTTTTCAGAAAATAGGAAAATTGTGCTCTGACAACCAGATCAGTCGACTGACTGAAAACTACCAGTCGATTGACCATGGACAGTGCACAGATATGCACTGTTTTTTCACTGTTTCAGTCAACTGATCGTTTTTCCCCAACCGATTGACCGATTGTACTAGTCATTTTTTCTGAAGAGACACTTCTGTCTACGAAGAGTTACAATTCAATTTGAAGGGATATGGCTGCATCTTTTGATTGAAACTCTTCGTGAATAGTTGTAACTATTTGTCTACTATATAAACATGTTAGAATCACTTCTCAAATAAACAAATTTTTATTTTGATTATCCATCTGTGCGATCTACAAGAAATCACATTCTATATTGCTTGAATCTCTTAATTAATTAACTTATTCTTCGATTCAAAGCAATATTTTCCTTTCTAATCTTTACACACACAATATATACTTGAGAAAAAGGTTATAAGAAGGGTGTACTATCAAAGACAAATCAGTGTGATCAAGAACACAAAGTGCCAAACAATTTTATTGAAACCGTTGAAGTCCTATTAGTTTGTATCAGGCGGAAAATACCTCTTCGGTTGTTGAGGCAGAAAAATCCTGTTCGGCTACTCAGGTGTTGTTTACCTATTCCCTCGGGTTAAGTGAGGGTTATTGAGCGAAATTACAAAAGGAAGTCTAGGACTGGACATAGAATGGGAAGTTCGAACCTGTATAAAAACTCCTGGTGTGCTTATTCTTATTTACTTTACTATTATTATCTGTTTCCACATTCAGATTATAATACATTCCATATTACACGATCCTAAGTGATAACTAGCCATACAGTAGTCACTTTCACTACTAAACCTCTCGAAATTATCTAAGAGCTCCTTGTCTTGCTTCTGACTTGACCCAATACGGTCTACGAGTGTAGGCTGCACATGCAAAGACATTAGAAAATTCAAAGTGATGTCCGACGATAGTAAAAAATCAAATGCAAAAATAGACTTCAAATATTTCCACTATAAGAACAAATGACTCTATACTATATGCTGCCAACTCAAGGCATCGGCTATAACATTTCCCTTGTCCGGAATATATGTGATATTGAAGTCATACGATGCTAAAAACTCCATCACTTTTGCTGCCTTAAATTCTGATCCTTCTGGGAGAATAAATACTTTAGAGACTTATTATCCATATAAGCTCAAATCACTCTCCTAAAGGATAGTGTCTCAATGACTTGACTATAAAGGAAATGGCCCCCAACTCAAGATCATGTGTAGGATAGTTTCTCTCGTGGACCTTCAACTGTCAACTAGCGCAGCTCACCATTCTCCCTTTCTATATTAATACTGCGCCCAACCCCATACCACAAGAGTTGGTACATACTATGAGTGCCTTCATGCCATCAGGTAACTCTAGAACAGATGCACTAGTCAACACCTCCTTCAGCTTAATAAAAGCATCCTTGCACATTTATATCCCATGAGAAAACCAAATTCGTCTTGGTAATGTAGGTTAGAGGGGTAGTGATTTTAGCAAAGTCCTTAATGAACTTTCTATTGTAGCCCACCAAAACCAAGAAAATTTATCACTTCCGTTGCATTCTTTGGAACATGCCAATCCTGTACTGATGTGACTTTACAAGGATCAACCATCAATCCACTTTTTGAGAAAATGTGTCCCAAAAAGTGTACCTTCTCCTGCCAAAAGTGACATTTTGAAAACTTCGCCTTCAGCTTATTATCATAGATTGTATTGAGCACTTCTTCTAATTGCAAACTATGCTCCTTCTCGCTTTTCGAACAGACGAATATGTCAATCAAAAATAGCAACATGAACTTATTAAGAAACCTCTAAAAACTCGACTCATCAAATCAACAAAGTAGGTGGGCGCATTGGTCAGTACGAAGGGCATGACTAATTACTCATAAAGTCCGTCGGCTGTACGTAAAGCAGTCTTCTAAATATTATCCTCGGCTACATGCAAATGATGGAATACGATAGCTGAATCAAACTGTGAGAACACCTTCGCTCTAACCAACCGGTTAAAGAGATCGTCTATGCGGTGCAACGGGTAACATTTTTCTTTGTCAGCTTATTTAGTTCCAGATAATCGACGCAAAGCCTCAAAGAACCAACTGCCTTGGTGGAAAAGACAACGGGTGCTACCCACTCTGAAATACTCCTCCCAATAAAGCCCTTCTTTAATAGTTAATTCACTTACTTATTCAACTCATGTCTTTCCTTCAGTGCCATAAGCCTCAAAGGTAAGGCAATGGGTCTGGCGTTCTCTACAAGACAAATTTAGAATTCGATCGCTCTCTAGGGTGGGAGACCGGTAACCATGGGAAAAAAATCTGGGTAATCCTTAACTACAAGCACGGAATCTGACTCGTCATGTGATAGATCTAATGAATATAGTTAATTAAACATAACTGAACCTCTGAGATCGAAATAAACCTCTAGACTGCGTTCACTGTAAGTACCCATCCTAAGAACCTTCCTATCATAATCTAGGATCGCCTCATACATCATCAACCAATGCAACAACCTAGAATTTAAGTGTAATAAATAATATCATTTAATTAATTAAAATGGATTTATGGAATTAAAATTAATAATTTAAACTTATCTAGGAATATCAAAATTTTTCAATAAGGCAATAGTGATGAAAGCAATAGTTTGAGAGTAATCATTGTTTTAAAAATTGTGAAATAAATTAATTTGGAAGTTATTTAATATTGAGTTTAAAATAAGAATATTAAACATTTAAATTGTAATGAGTTAAAATATAAAAAATAAATTCTAGAAAATATAATATTGTTGGGTAAATAATTAAGTATTGTAAAAATGATTTTTATTTGGAATTTTTCTATAATTTGTTTCAAATAGAAAACAATCTAAAAAAGAAGGAAAAATAAATAAGTAAATAAATGATTACTTACCAAGCCAAGCTCAAATCCATTGTCTAGATGTTTATGTCTCTAAACAATTCATCTTTGCTTATAAATATAACCTAAACGGTTGCTTTCTTGGTTTTTTAGAAGAAAGAAAATCATATATCCTACCCATACTCAATCATTTTAAAATTAAAATAAAATTCTAATAAATCTTATAAATTTCCAAATTTGCATATGTATATTTTGACACTAATATACACTTACGCAAGGAAGGAATTTATGTTTCGTTGAGGCATAGGTTTCTAGAGCATGTGAATGGGAAATAAGAAGAACAAAAGCTTTAGGCGAGTAAACGAACTCACCAATCTATGTCAATATCATCTAATTCATTGTATATGATGTGTTTGGATTGTTGTTTAATTGAATATGTTATTTCTGCATCAAATGATGGAGTTATGATCAAAGGAGGAGGATAAATTGCCTTATTCGACGACTGTTTATACAGATATGAAACCGACAGGTCGACCGCTTAGGGTTACAGGCCGTGCCATTTTATGTATGTGTGACCGTGTGTTTTTATAGATTTATTTAATTATATGTATATATCTGTGTGTGTTAATAATTTGTATAAGTAAAAATATTTATAAATGGAAAGAAGTCTTGTAAATATATATTTTTTCGATCATAGAATTTTTTTATTTAATTTACATATTTATTACTTAATTATAGTTATTATTTATTAAAGAAAAATTAGCTTTTTAATTTAAAATAATTTCTTAAAGATCTATAAAATAATGGGAAAACTGAGAAATAGTTAATAATCATTATTTTGTTATTTCTTCGGTGTATTTCATGAATTTTGAATTCAACGCAAGGTTTAGAATATACATACATACATACATACATACATACATACATACATACATACATATATATATGGAATTTGGGACAAAAGTAATTGATTTGAATATTATAAAATGATTTGAAAATCATAATTAATTATAGAATAATTATGACATGATTTTATGAGTAATATTTGGTTTTATAAGTTAATTGCAAAGAATTAAAGGGTGGAAATGGGATCTTGGTAGTAATTTATAAATATTAAATTTCTATTTGCTTTATAAAAACATTAGTTATATTATTTATGTAAGCTTCATAAATGGTTTATCAACTATAGTATTGAATTAGGTTATTTACTCATACTTGATGTATATATTTAACTTAATTTTTTAATTTTGTGTATACATTGTTATTCTCTCTTTTATAACTGATTTTGAATATATGAATGATACATCATTGGTATTGATTTGATTAGTATTTTGATATGATACAGTGAGGACATCCTTTTGTATGGATTCGTGGTATTTCTTTATTATAATATTTTTGTTTAGATGATTTTAATTCAATGTAGTAAGGAATCTGAATAAACTGAGTTAAAATATCGACTGGTATAAAACATTCGATAAAATTTCTTTGGTTACTCTTTGGACTCATTTTATAGAATATTGTGGAGATTCAGTGTTGTTTTTAATAAAAGTTTGATTATCACATAGTGGTATGGGAGGCAGTTGTGATATTTATTCGGTTATTCAATGTAAGTAGATGACACTCATGTGATGGGGATTTGTGGATAGTCCCACTACGGCGAGTCATGTATATAGCTGTGTGTCGGCTATTGTATGGAGCCGTGTGTCGACGAATCATATCGAGCCATATACTAGCAATATATAGGGCCTTCTGTCCGCATTTATGTGGAGCTATGTGTTAGCTATTGAACTTAGATACTAAGTGTCTATCTATTATGTGCAGCTTCCTTTATGTTTTAGGACTGAACCAGATTGGCAAGTATCCACCCCGACGGCTTAATAGTGGTAGTCATGTGCCAAATCTGTGACACCATTTTATATATATGTAGCCCTGTGTCGGCCTATTACTATGTGTCAGCATATTTCTGTCTGCTTCTGTATCACCTAGGCCGGCAGTCAGTTAATTATAAGGGCATATGCCAGATCATGATCGTGTAATGTTGTCACATAGACGAGCACAGAGGTGGATCTTGTCACGATGCCAAATGGGAGGTAACCGATGATTGCAGAAGCAACGTCAGACGTATACATATGAGCTCCTGAAGCAAGAAGACATGCTATCAGCCTCCCGTATGGTTCTGGTATGTGTGGTAGATAGACATATACTATTTATATTTTTTGAGAAAAATGTGTGGTCCTCTACAGGAGAGGAGAGCACACATGCACACACACACACACACACACACACACACTCATAACTATAAAGTAAAGGAGCTGCCAACAAGCCTGGCAAGTAGCAAAAGACCCCCCCATACAAAAAGAAAAACCAAACTCTCCCAAACTCCTAAAAGACTGAAAAACAACCCTAAAGAGACAATATCTTCCAGATACCAAGGCCTGAAGCGACACCAAAAGAGCAACGACCAACTGAAGAACATCTGCATCCGCCAACTGCAACCTCAACAACCAGTCTGAAACATCACAAAATACAACAACAACACAAACCACTAATGAACTCCAAAACAATGAAAATCACAATAAATCTCCCAAAAAATCAACAACCCTCACTCAAAAGACTAAAAAGATTTACGATTAAGACGAGGACTTCTCCTAACACTATCAGTTGAATATCTCTTACTATTTCTTTTCCTTTGTTTTGCTGCATGAATCATTTCTCTAGCATGAGCAGGAGAACGAGGAAATTTACCTATAACCACAACACAACAGTACATAACAAATCTGAAACTCCCCGACCAATAATAAACAGCTTGATCAAATTGCTGCAATTTGGAACTCTCTGAATCTTCACTCACATTGTTAACACTAACAATGCTCTCCGAATCACTTGCCTCTTGAACTGCAGAAAATCACCCTCTGGCCTTTTCTTTTTACTAAAGACAACAGACTTATTCAAATTCACAAGAATATTTTCCAATGTGGGTTCCAATCCACTAACACACAGTGGAGTACCAAGCTTAAAAGCAATAACATCCAGGAATATCAATATGAGGCAGGATAAAACTAGAAAAATCAAAAATAAAACACCCAATATCCTCTATAATCACAAGACCATCCATGAATAAAATAGAACTGCTTATCTTCTTCTCAAATAAGAAAAAACCATCAAGAGAACTAACAGCAATCCCACTATTAACTGAAACTCTCGAAACATCTTGAGTGCTTGTGTTCAACATTTCATCTCTGAGTGGCAGCACCTTTTTTGATGAATGTGCACAAAGATCTACAGCTAACCTGAGTGAATGACTAGAGATGCCTGTGTCTTTGTTTGCAACTGAGCTAACTAACATCAGAAATTCATAATCACCAAGTGACTTTCCATTAGTATCCCTATCTATGTTCTCATCAAAACCCTATCAGTTGAATTATCATCATCAATAATGAATCCACTATTTACTTTCTTCCCAGAAAAATCATTCATCATAGATGAACCTGAGACTTCTAACTTAGAAACAACACAAAGTAATCTAAACTGAAACTATTGCTCTTATAATCTTCGTCAATGCAATCAGATAAAAGAATATCTCCATTAGCTTTGAAATTATATTGATTAAAGCAAACATCTTCGTCGATTATCCTATCATCAGAAAACTTATGATGATCCACACTAGCCTCAATGCTGGAACACATTATAGGAACACACAAAACACAATCCCTTGCATATAATCTTTCCACTGAAACTGGATTAGCTATATCCCTGCTACCATCAATACCAGATGAAACCAAGAACTCTGATTCAGGATAATCACTTGCAAAACTATCTACCAACTCAGTATTATGATGACAGCGAACTCTGACATCAGGATCCAACAAAAAAAATTCAGAATGAAACTCCTTATTTGAATCATTTACATTAAACTAATCCATATCCATCCATAGCGAATCTACATAATCTGGAACAACATTACAGATATTGGATAAATCTTTAGATTGAGAACAATTCCAGTTATCAACATTCAAATATTTACTAATATTATCAGCTGTTAAGCAGTCGAAATGCCAAAAAAATTTGTTGAACAAATAATTACAATCATCTTTATTTCCTACACAACAATCCATGAACAGACCTCTCAATCTCAAGAAGTTAAGAACAAAATAGAAATGATGGTCTGTAAGACTCAAAGGTTTAGAGAAAAAAGGATCGAAGTGAGAAAAAACAGTCTCTGGATTAAGGAATGGATTAAAATTCAAGGGGAACGACACTCTCTTGTGGCCTAACACTCCATAATTGAAACAACGAATTAATAAGAATAATCCTTGATCTTATTATTTTTATCACCACATTGAAAACAATGAGATCCCCTTTTCCAGTTTGATTTGCAAGATTTATGAAATTGAGAATGTGGATGAGGAAACCGGTATGTTCTTTTGTGCGAATTAGAATTAAAGATGGGATTCGCGTGACGAATTGAAGAAGACGATGATTTGTGATCAGAATGATAATTGAAAGAAGAAGAACTAAAGCGCCTGCCTTTTTCTTGATCGCAATAATTCTTTCAGACAAACGCCATTTTTACTGGTCTTCCTTGTTGTAAAAAAATAATTTCAATCTTCGAATCAAATTCCACTGTATATACTATTTATATCTATATGAGAAATGACTCTACCTAGGACTTGATGTCTTACATGCAGTCATTTACCTATCACGATACATTATGTGGTATTCCATATGAGGAGATGAGATTATACATGTGATAGTGTCTAGAGTATAGTAGATTCTTATATCTTTTATTATATATGATTCTATAATATGGCAGCCTATATTTCTATATTTTGTATTGATGTTGATATTTTATTATTGAGATTAAGAGCTATACTTTAGAAATGCTATATGCTAGCCTAACTATACTTGGGCATATTTTGCATTTGACGACTTTTGGTTTTGATGCTGATTTCTAGATATGGATGATTCACACAATTGATTTTGATTTTGTTATTTCTAATTTGATGTATTTCCTTATGGATGATGACATCTTTTTACATGACTTTGTGATATTCGTGTTATGTGATGTTTGGATGATTGTGTAGGAAACTATAATTTTATACCATGCCTACGTTACCATATATACATATATTGACATTGAGATCATTTAATTATGTTACTATGTTAGTATTATCATAATATTATTCTTACTGTATACTTTGCCACCAATATTTATTAACCCTAGGTTTAGACATAGTCTGACCGTTGTGTTATTTAGTAACACTCGGGTCAATCCTAGACATTTCAGATTTAGGGACAGTGAGACCAACTTGTATTTTTAGCATAAAGGAGACTAGTATTGAGTATAATAGTTTACCATCTTGTATTGTGTCATCTCTTGTATGCATATTCATCGTGATGTATATAATACCTTGTATACTTTATATTATATTATATCTTATCACTGTGTTATTGACTTCATTGTCTCTGTTATACACTATTTATTATGTATTATTCTATCTTAGAGGTATGCGTGTTTATTGCTTTGTGCTAATACTGTGTATGTATAGGTGGGTTACTTATTGGAGGTTTTAATACGTACAAGTGTTAGCCCAATGGGATATTCACGTATGTACTCGATATCGCCTCATGCTCTGTATTATTTGATAGTATTACCTACTAGTACTCTTAGATAGTATAGATATAATGGTAGGGGTGTTACATCCAATCCATGCCCATACTAAACCCAGAAAATATTAAGGCAAAAGCATTGTAATCAAACTTGAACCTCAAAATAAACAATTTCAAACCCCTACATATCATAGTCGAATAAGCCAATCATCCTACAGGGTTTGATACAACCATAGGGTCTGTAACTATGCTAGTGTCTAAGTGTTACTGATGCACAAGTCTACTTGAGATAAAAGAGTGTGATGCCTCCGTATCAAATAAGGTACAAATAGGTAAATTGAATAAAGTTAACACACCTTCAATTATGACCTTCTTCCCCTTGTCCGCGACTCGAGGCGCACTATAGGTAGGAACTACGTCCAGTGCGTAAGATGAAACCACCCAGGTAGAGATCTTCTGAGGCGTTGGACACTCATGCCTTATGTGCCCTTATTGGTTGTAGTTGGAACATTTAACCTTCGCATTGTCTATCATGTATTCCCTCGCAAAGTGCCTATTCTATCCGCACTTCCTATACTACATCTTTTGCTTCTTGATCTTTCCCTTAGATCCCATTCCACCCTTGCATCGGTTCTATTGTGGTGCCTTCCCTTCTATCTTATTAGGATCACTCTTCACTTCCTCTATGGAAATAGCATTCAATAAAGCTATCTCCACAATTCCTCGAAAGTTGCACCCATGGGAATTTTACTAAAAGCCAAATCCTGAAGTGGTTGATTCAATCCCTTAGCAAACGTCAGAGCCTTCTTGTGAGGGATATTGGTTAGCTTCATTCCAAACCTAGCTAACTCATTAAACTGATTAATATACTCTTTCATTGACATCTCACTTTGCTACAAATTAATAAACTTCTCCAGCTGTACTCCTTCTTCAGCCTTGGACAAAAACTTCATCTTAGAACGTCTCCTAAACACCCCAAAGTAAACTCTCTCTCATCAATCTTAACAACTACCCATCTGACCAATTCACAACCTCCACCTGTAAATACCATGTGGCAAGTTATCTCTTAACATCATCTTTGAGACCCATCAATCCAAAAATTCTTTCACAAATAAAAAATCCATGTCTTCGAATCTACAAATGAGTCAGTCCCACATACGGCTTCCCTCCTAGGCTCGAAAAGTCTTTACATAGCTTGGAAAAATTGATGGGAGGTAGGTGGATCTGAACTGCACCTGGCGCTCGTTCCGTGGATCCTCAATTAAGGTTAAGTTTGGCTTGACATCCTGCTTGCAAATACTGGTGGAATATGGACGTTCGCACCCGGAATCTCAGCTACATCGCTACAGCCACAACCAGTAGGATCGTTCATCCTTTCTATCTGCGATTTTGGGAATTTATTTGCAAATTTTCCATAGGTATTATTAGTAGGAGTAAGGGAAAGAGTTTTTTGCATTATGCTTATATATATATATATCTTTTGGAAAACTTTTATCTATACATACATACATATACACACAGCTTTGGAAATCTATTTTGAAAAACTTTTTGGAAAACCTTATATTTTTTAGTAACTTTTCAAGTACGTTCCCTCAATACATCCCAGTCTCTAAGGAATTTCAAACCTAGGCTGTAATACCAATTGTGACAACCTACACATCTCGACAGACCGATCCAAAGTCTAGATTGAATTTCAGACTCACGCCGATGCCAAGAAGTATGAGCTGTCGGGGTTTATTTCAAACATTTTAGAGACTAAATATATAAGGATAAAATCTAAGACATACTGCACTTTCAGATTTGCAACGAAAATTATAAATATTAAAATAGCCATCTCAGAAAATATCTCAAACAAAGACTTAAAACAGTACGTAGTCAAATCCACAGTGTATAGAAATACATCAAATAGTTTGATAAAATACTAAGCACAATAAATACTGCATGGAGAGTAATAGGAAATAATAAACAACCCCGATGTCAAGGGCGCCTCTCGAAGTACTGACGCTAGGCTAATCACCTGATGCCCTATCCTTTTGTAGTGAGGAGAAGAAAGCAAATGGGATGGGTGGAACAAAAGTCGAGTGAAAATAATATACAGTGATCACATGAAATTGACTTTAGTAATACTCTATGTGACCTAAAATGTGCTACAAGTGTCAATGAGTTACTTGTTTTCTTTACTTAAGGGGTTAACTTAATAACACCTACATTAACTGCTTGTGCATGCTCATATATAAGGTCGAATAACTAATCGAATCTCAAGACAACCAATAATCGACCAATAGCTACTATAACTATTCCACAAGTTTCTGTAACATCCCGTATCTGGAGGCCAAAAGCTAAGCACTACAGATGCTACAGTAATTCATAATATTAACTTCCGCTGACAAAATACGGTAATGCTAATGGTATCCATAATATTAGAATCACTTGAATATAAACAAACAGATTTCCACAAACAACATATTATTGATTGAATTTCAAAACAAATTCATACCAAGTTACATAATCTCATATCGTTTTCCAGGTAAAGATTAATAATAATCATTACAAAATACGCCAAGAGCAACATATGATGATGCCCCCTGATCAGAGTCAGTATAGTCATATCTGACTTAATATAAACAGCAAAATCAAAACAAGACAAAACTATAACTCCTAATTAGTTATCCGTCAGCCTCCTGCTTGTCTCCCGAAGCTTTATTCGCCAAAAGATTAAAACCTAAAAACCTTAACCCTTAGCCTACTCAAATCAATTTTGAGCACTCAAGAGTTGAAAGGGAAACAAAAATTTTGAGTCAGACATAAAGCCTGGTATGAATAATATTGTTGCATCTCGGTTTACTGATATTAAGTGAGACTAAGCCACTTAGCGGAACGGGTTTCCCCTCACTAATATCCTCTTTAAAACATAAATTTTGCAAATCATTTCCTGCAACCAAACTATTTAATCAAACTAATATAATAATGATAATAATAGCTAAGTCTGTTAAGCTATAATCAGGAAACTAATGAACTATCTGTCCACAAGTTATAGGTGGACTGTCTATCCAAAAACTAGGTCAACTTCCTACAAACTGGAGTAATTGTCTGCAAACTGGACTAACTGTATGAATCAAAATGGACTATCTGTTCGAATCACTTTTCTTAGGGTTAACTACCCTTCATCCTTTTCCTTGAAAACCTTTTCAAAATGATTTAACCTTTTAAATCATACTTGTATAAGGAAAATATATACTCTTAGCTTTACTCTAAGCAATTTTGTCATGTTATATATACTTTACTCAAAATAAGATTGTTGAATTTTAATAGGGATTAGCTATTTTTCAGAACAAGTTGAAGTCCTTTTAACTTGAAAACACTTAGGCAATTCTACCTATTTAATATATTCGAAATATTTGTTTAAAACCTATAAACAACCCATTTGAAACCATTGAAAGTAACATTTTTGAAACCATTGAAAGTCGCTCTTTCGAAATGAATAAAAGTCTTTCCTTCGAAAGCTTTGAAACATTGGACAACCTCCATTAAAACTTTTTAAACCTTGCTTTTCAAAAACATAAGGAAAAACCTTCCCTTTCAACCCAATCAAAAACCTAGGGAACCACCCCTTTAAAAACCATTTATTAAAACCTTTCAAAAGCATCAAAACTCAAATCTTTCGAAAGCTCTTCGTTTCAATTTAAAGCATGTGGAAACAATTCGAAACCATTCAAAAATTTACCCTTTCAAACCTTTGAAAACTGTTTCGGTCGAAACTCTTTTGATTATGCCTTCAAGTAGAGAAAAAGGATTAAAAACCCACTAAAGTCGAAAGCATCTGTTTCAAAACCATTTAAAACCGTCTCTTTCGAAACTGTGATGACCCGCCCTTCTACTACTAGAAAGACGTATCATCATTAAGAAAGAAAGGGGTAGAAAATAGAAAAGAAAGTGAAAGAAAGAACAACAACATCAGAATCTCACAGCGGAACGGAACAAAATATAATATAACACATAAATATTACATAGTTTAATACATAAATCAGAGTTATACAGATCATACATCACATACCAGGTAGTTATAAACTCCTGTCTTGTTAATACAACTTAATACAATATGACTCAGAGATACTAACACAGCGGAACTATATATATCTACAACGCTGAAGCCTCCTGCTCCATTGCGCCTCCAGAATTCATCAAATCTAACCTGAATCCCTTGGCTACCCGTAAAAATTTGGTTACCCGAGAGTTTATGAAAACAAAAATAAACTCCGGGTCAGACATGGGTCTGGTATGAGTAAACGGTTTAGGGTTGTTTAACATTGAAAAACATTTGAAAATAAAAGTATCACGTAAGACTCCCCACAAATAAATACGGGTAAGTTTTTACCTTACGCTAACCAAAACATTTCATAGGAAATCCAGTGATATTATAATAGTGTCTAGGGTTTTCAAGTAAATAGAAAATAGCCGAAATTGTTACATTCATTAAATTCCAGCTACTAGCCACCAAAGTGGGTAATACAAATCAAAACCGTAGGGTCTCGTAGGGTAAATGGATTTCCAACAATGGCAGGGCTACTGGGGTACCGCCCGTCACAGTACGGGGCCTAGATCACCGTACCGAGGATTACTCCCTTCATGCTCTGCAACACAAGGCCGGAACCATTCCTTACTGAACAGTCCCGAACAAGATAAACCCCGTGGTTGTAGCTAGCAACCGTCCACTAAGACGAAATATAAAAGGGACATCTAGACAGGGGAAATATCTTGTCCTGCTTGGGCATGACCCACCTAACCTTGCTGCATCTCCCCTGTTTTAGCCATTCCCGGTTGATGAGGCTTGAGGCTACGATTACCTTTATAGAACATATCATTTAGAATGCTCATCGTCCGCCTGACGATGTGTTGAAAGCATTCAATCCATACAAGTTCGTTCCGGGTTCGAACGAAACCGAAGGCATTATCTCGTTACACTCATTTTGGAATCACCCTCAGAGTCAACGACGATAACCCTTGCATTCTGAAAACACCATCTCGATCTTCATTTCAGAATTCACGATCTAACGTTTAAATTGGATTGATGTGGTTTTCGGAGAATCAAATTTGATTCTTCCGATCCCGGTCTCATCGAATCCAAATGCCATTCAAGGGCCAAGTTGTCTAATTAACTTAACAATTTAAATAATTTAAATTCAACAATTGAATTAACATAGCATTTATCACAGATAAAACATATACAAGCATCATAGATATAACACAGCATATCACAGAGTAACATATAATATCATCTCTTAAATATCACAATCAGGTATTCAATCACAACGGTCCATAAGCAGTCACCTTTAAATCTTATTTGTAATTAATTTAGAATTAATTACATAAGAGTCAACCACGTAACTCTGTTTAATTAATCATTAATTATCAATTAATTACTTATTTCAAATTGTCTTAATGATTTCTTAATCAGCTATTAAATCCTAATTACAGCCTATTTCACACTATTTATTACTTCCTTCTCAAGTGATTTAACTTTTATTACTTATTTATCTGCTCCCTGATTATTAATTAATAACTTTATTATTATTATTTTTCTTTTAAAAAACTTAATTATTCAGGTATTATCTGCTAACAACTTAATTAATCAATAATTAATTCTTAATCAAGTTTCTTAATTAATTAACTATTAATTCATAATTAAGTCACTTGTTTAATTAATTTCATATTTACCCCTTTTTATGATTATCGTTCCCTGATTGAAATTATAAAGTAATTACTCTCAGTCACCTTTCAAAATAATTAATAAATATTAATTATTCATCTTAATTAATGTTTTAAAAAAAACAATTTTCCTTAACTTGAAAAAAAAATCAATTTTTTTTAACTACGCAACTCAAATGTTAATTAACTTATACTTAACTTAGATTAATTGCCTAATTAAAAGATAATTAAGTGTTTAAAAACATAGTTACGAAATAAGCAAAGTCATCATAACTCAAATCTAAAATCTTCTCAATATTTCAAATTTATGGAAACAACTTAATTAACTATAATACTATTGCAAAACTGCATTTCAAAAAGAACCCGAGTCGCCCCTATTCTTAAACTCGAGTATTACTTCGAGTAACCCCCCAAATATTACCGAGACCTTCCCTGAACTATACTCGAGAATTACTTCAAGTTTCCCATGCAATCTTCCCGAGACTCCCCTGCGCATACCTCTTCTTCCCTTTTTTTTTAAAACAGTGAGATAGTTAAAAGTTTAAACATAAATTTAACAGCAGGTTCCAAGATACGCTCGCGAACAAAAGTCGAGGCTCATATGCTAATTTCTCGAGCGCGACACGAAGCAACGCTCACGACGACCCCGATACGTCAGCCTACCTCTAATGCCACCGTGCACGTGCACGGTGGTTCGCCGCACCTCCAGTGGCCCTCGTCACCATCCACGAACCACGATTCCACTCCTCGTCCATAATCAAAACTCAGAAATTTGACATAAGGTGAAAATCAAAATATCACCTTAAACTTGAACTTGAACCACTATCGCTCACCGAAAACCACCCAATCCTGCATCCCTACATCGCCAGAGGCTAAGCCACGCCACCTACGCCAAGTCCTGCCCCTCTGCAACTATCTCTTCGAAGCTCGGAAAGCTCGGTCACACTAAGAAGCCGGAAATCAAAAAAAAATCAGAGTACAGGAAACCTGAACTAAAACCCTATTTTATGTTCGTTCGATTAGTTCATGAATTAGAAAAATTATTTGACATTTTCCCCAACGTTACGAGTATACAAACTTGCTTCACGACAGATTTCTCTGATTTTTATTGATTGGATTTTCTGGAATTGAGAAATTTGCAAATTACCTTCATCTGAAAACTGCTCTCTACATATTGATCTAAAAATTCTTGTTTTTGTTTTGAAAATCTTCAATCTCATTAAGGATTCGAAATAAAATCTTGAATTAGCTTCTGGTACTACTTGAAATTATCAATAAATTTACTTGTTTTCCTGTAAAACTATATCACAATACCATTCCTTTAAAGAAATGTTCATAACAGTTTTCAGAGCTTGGTTTTAGCTGCAATACTTGGTTTGATTGGAAAATTTAAATCATAACATGGTTTAGGAGCAAATAACTTTAAGTTTCATTCAAATTTTCACCCTGTATTCACTTAACAAGGAAGTATATGCAAGTCACAGGATCATATGCAAAAGTAAAACATATACCACAGAATCACTAAATCATCATAAGGGTTTGATTTAAACTTGAAGTTTTAAGAATTTTGTTTACTCGCCTATGACATGTCTGAATAAAGAATAAGTTGAAGTTGATCAACTGGAACATGAATTGTTAAATCTGCAGTTGAAGCTGCTTGAATTTCCTGTAACTTTTCTTGTTTCCTGAATTTGATTTGACTTGCAAATATAAAGTTTTGTTTATTTTCTTTTGCTTCTTCTCAGTTTTGTTGTCATAAGTGAATGACTGAACTAAATGAATTAAGAAATGTTGAATACATATATAACTTGAACAAGCTGCCTTCTTCAATAAGCTTTCACTCTAAAATATCTTGCTTTATTATTATTTTTCATGTACTAAAACCTAAGATGCATTAAAAATTTCGGCTGCAAATTTGTTTCAGAAAGAAAAGTGTGCTAATTTATGTTTATGTCCTCACTTAAGTTAACAAAATCAATATTTGCTTGCTGACACAACATCTTGTACAAAGATATTGCAGGTTTGCTTGTACTAATGTGTTCATTTGGGATAACATAATATTAATGTTTGCTGACACCATCATTTATACAAAGATATTTGCAGTATATTTGTTTGAATATATTTATGTTAGCATATAAACAAAATGTTTGCAAGCTTGTCTTGATACTTGCACATTTTGTGTTGCATATTATAAATGTTTGCTATTAACTTTGTTTTGTCTTATTATTATTTGAACACAAATATATACACTGATTTTGACCAATTAATTACATATGTTTGTCTTAACATAGTTCACATTTTTATTTATATCTTATTCACACCACATCTTGTACTTATGTTTATGATCCCACTTTTATGTTATATTTATGCTAAATATATAGAAGCTCATGTTTATAACTATATTTATAAGTATTTATATTTATAAAGAAGCTCATGTTAAATATTTATAAGCTTATTTTTATTTTAATTTCAAAAGCTATTGTTAGAAACATTTCTTAAATCTTATTTTTATTTAAAGTTTAATCCTTCAATATTTGATTTGTAATGTATACTTTATATCTATATTTAATATGGGTTGAATTGTATTATTGTAAATATTATTATTAACTGCATTTATTTTTCTGATATTAAATGTCATTAATATCAAAATTTCAATTTAATCAAATAAAACAGATTTTATTTTAAATGTTGTTAAAAGAGTCTATTTATATTTTGAAATTATAAATTCCTTTATAACACATATACAACCAATCATATCCAACATCTTATTTATTTTAAAATGAAAAATCTTGTATTTTATTTAAATTTGATCAAAAACTTATTATAATAATAGGGTCAAAATTCCGGGATGTCACATTCCTTCCCCCTTAAATGAATTTCGTCCCCGAAATTTAAAACAACAGTTAATTCAAAAGCTTAATGTTAACAATCCAAACATGCATATTATCCATACAAAAACAAACAATCAAACAGTCAATTCTAACAGCATTACTAGTTATCCGGACATAAATCTGGATAAGCTTTTCTAAAATTGTCGAGAGTTTGTTTCTCAATGATCAACAATCCAAACTGGATTCCTGACCATAGTTAAATTGGATTTAAATTTCCAACTTCCTGAATTATCGGTTGAACAACCAATGATGAATCATAAACACATTTCCTTAGATGGGATATATGGAATACACAATACATTCCAGATATTCATTCTGGCAGTTCAATTCTGAAATCTACAGTATTAACTCTTTCCCAAATTTTATTGACTTCTTTACAGAATTTCAATATCTATTCAATCAAGCCCGTACGATGTACATATACCATTCGTACGCAATATAAAATTTGATCGCTCGCTCGATCACACAATTTCTCTTCCGAACTAGTATTGTCCACCCGACTTCCTAGTGCGGACTCAGAAGTGGTTTCTTGATCAGAAACTGTCATTCTCCTTGCATAGTCACAACTATGATAGAGAATTTCCAGTATCAATCAAAATCCAAATCCATGGTTCGTCGTCGAAAATCGAGTGAAAAATCCTAATTCGGATCGATATAACTATCTCGAAATTCTGTGCTCGAATCTGGATCTAATTGCTACGTGAATAAAATCATATACGTACATCCTACGTATTTATATTCATTGATTATCAACCATATCAATTTTCTTTTATTCACATTATTTTGATTTTTATCCACTTAGAATAATTTTCTCTATATCAAAGGTTACTTAAGAATTTCACCATTCATTTCTTAAGTTTAATATAAGCATTATATATACTTTTATATTATTACTCTGCCACTTTAGCCTTTATATCTTCTTATTTAAATCTAAATTACCAATTCCTTATGAATTCAATTTTCTTAACTCTGAAAATTGAACCTTTATTGACTATCTCCATTTATAACTGATTCCTATTATTATTTTTAAATTAGTTTCATTCATTAGTTTACTTTAAATTTTCAATTTGAAATTGTTTTGTTGCTAAATTTTTTTTTATATATAGTTTTCAAAATCTGAAAAGCTTTGACATAATCTCCATTACATATTTTCATAAGCACATATGTAAGGTTCCAATCCTCAACCCAATTAATCTCAATCAATTCCCAAACCATTCCCTTTTAATTAAAAGGAATTTACAACTTACTTGCTTATATAATCCATTTAAGCAATACAAACTCATATTCAAAATCATCTTATTTTGCTTCCAATAATTCATAGAATTTTATCTAATTCTCATTTACTTCAAACAACCCATTTCCATATGCAATTCAACAATATTATTGTGAATAGATAATCACTTAAGCTTTATAACAAATTTTAAATTGATCCCAATTCAATTTACACTTGATTCCATCCCAATTAAATTATTCATAATCCCTCTATTGCATTTTCTTTTATTTCAACAGTTTGATTCCAAACCATTTTATTAAATTTGACAACCCATATTTTAAATTAATCATCTCACAATTTATTTAAGTCATCAACTGTTTCACTTAATAACTTAAGTTCATTCTATTCCACCAATTCTCATTCAAATCTTTGATTTGATTTTCTTTTAATCAAATCCCAACTACTTACTGATTAGTTTATTCTTTTATCCATCCTTAAATTTTTATTTACATTAACAATTCATTATTGAATTTATTCATAATCAATTATTCAATTTATACTTGAATTAAATTTGTTAACAACTCACATCACTTCTATCCAATTCAATACTTACTTTGATTTACATTTACTTATTTACATAAGAATTTTATTTCATTCAATATTATCTATAGCTTGACTGAATTCATTTAAATTCTATTTTATTCTAACTCAACTACAGTTAAATTTAGCTACTTACAAACCTTTAAATTTATTTCTTAATATATGAGCTCAAAACTTATTTATTTACCTTAAGGTTTATATTACTCATTCGGGTTATTTCATCTTATAATCACAATTCCAGAATATATATATATATATATATATATATATATAACACTTAGCATCTTAAGGTATAAATTTCCATCTCACATTTACAATCATTTTACCTTCAAATTTTATAGCCAACTAAGTTCATTTTGCATTCCAATTCCATTTAGCTTATATCAGGTTAAACTCAGGTATATTTCTTATTTTTATTTACTTAAGTTAATTTAATAAAAAAATTCAAATTTAATTTTAATACCGGGATTATAGTTCCCAATTTCTTCTTATTAATATCAACTTTACTTTATAAGTTCAATAGTTGATTTATTCAAACCTTCCACATTATTAAAATAGAATTTCTTAGAATTCAATTTTCCCGGTTTTCATTTCCAAAACCATTTTGAAATGATGACTATACATACCCATCGGGTATATCCAGTCAAAATTTCAAATTCCGAACACTTGTTTTCACCAAAACAAATTTTCTCTTTTGAAAATTTTGAAACAACTTGCATGTCCAACAACCACAAACAATATCATAACCAACAATATTTTCCAAAACAAGATTCCATTATTTCCTTCAAATCTTTGGATAAACATTTCAAACATTCCCAAGATTTTTAAATTTCCAAATCCTTTTGTTTAAATTCATTTAAACACTTTCAAATTTTCGGGATTTCAATTCTGGTTTAATCAAATTTTAGTTATATTCCTTTTGAATTAAAGATCATACTTAGACAATTTTATTTGTTTATCGACCACTCAAATTTAAATTTTTATTTGATTGTACTATTAACACCAAACATCCAAGTATATATAGTTATTTCAGAAAAATATTTCTTTTATATTAAAATATAATTTTGGGTAAAATTATTTCATTTACCCTACTTTAAAAAAAACAATACTGTGTCGAATTGCTCTATTTGAGTGTTAGAAACCCCTTCGATACAGTTTTTGAGGCTGTGCCGACGAAGGTTCATATACCACTCAATAAATCAATCAACGCAATATAAAATAACTTTATATTCACTAACAAATACGCGCTCATATCTATTAATACACTCAAACATTTTAGAGTTCCACTGACTCTATTTTATGAGTAAGTACTACCAGAGCCAAGGTTATCACCAACCTATGCTCTGATACCAACTGTGACGTCCTAGGCTTTTCAACCATCAGCAACGGCTCACGACCGGTAGGCTTTTCAACCATCCCAGCCCCGCTGTGGCTCACAGTGATACCTCGAATTTGCTTTTACGGCCACCCTCTCGAGTCGCAACCAACCCCGCAAGACCTTATACTATCCCCGGGGGCATGTAGGGGTAAGAGTCTCCCGTTCGCCACCTAACGCAAAGCGAGAACCCCCTATCACGCTGTATGTAGCAAATCCGATCCCGGTCTCATCGAATCCAAACGCCATTTTAAGGGCCAAGTTGTCTAATTAACTTAACAGTTTAAATAATTTAAATTGATTGAATTAACATAGCATTTATCACAGATAAAACATATACAAGCATCATAGATATAACACCGCATATCACAGAGTAACATATAATATCATCTCATAAATATCACAATCAGGTATTCAATCACAACGGTCCATAAGCAGTCACCTTTAAATCTTATTTGTAATTAATTTAGAATTAATTACATAAGAGTCAACCACATAACTCTGTTTAATTAATCATTAATTATCAATTAATTACTTATTTCAAATTGTCTTAATGATTTCTTAATCAGCTATTAAATCCTAATTACAGCCTATTTCACACTATTTATTACTTCCTTCTCAAGTGATTTAACTTTTATTACTTATTTATCTGCTCCCTGATTATTAAATAATAACTTTATTATTATTTTTTTCTTTTATAAAACTTAATTATTCAGGTATTATCTGCTAACAACTTAATTAATCAATAATTAATTCTTAATCAAGTTTCTTAATTAATTAACTATTAATTCATAATTAAGTCACTTGTTTAATTAATTTCATATTTACCCCTTTTTATGATTATCGTTCCCTGATTAAAATTATAAAGTAATTACTCTCAGTCACCTTTCAAAAATAATTAATAAATATTAATTATTCATCTTAATTAATGTTTTAAAAAAAAAACAATTTTCCTTAACTTGAAAAAAATCAATTTATTTTAACTACGCAACTCAAATGTTAATTAACTTATACTTAACTTAGATTAATTGCCTAATTAAAAGATAATTAAGTGTTTAAAAACATAGTTACGAAATAAGCAAAGTCATCATAACTCAAATCTAAAATCTTCTCAATATTTCAAATTTATGGAAACTTCTTAATTAACTATAATACTATTGCAAAACTGCATTTCAAAAAGAACCCGAGTCGCCCCTATTCTTAAACTCGAGTATTACTTCGAGTAACCCCCCAAATATTACCGAGACCTTCCCTGAACTATACTCGAGAATTACTTCGAGTTTCCCATGCAATCTTCCCGAGACTCCCCTGCGCATACCTCTTCTTCCCTTTTTTTTTTTTTTAAAACAGTGAGATAGTTAAAAGTTTAAATATAAATTTAACAGCAGGTTCCAAGATACGCTCGCGAACGAAACTCGAGGCTCATACGCTAATTTCTCGAGCGCGACACGAAGCAACGCTCACGGCGACCCCGATACATAAGCCTACCTCCAATGCCACCATGCACGTGCACGGTGGTTCGTCGCACCTCCAGTGGCCCTCATCACCATCCACGAACCACGATTCCACTCCTCGTCCATAATCGAAACTCAGAAATTTGACATAAGGTCAAAATCAAAATATTACCTTAACTTGAACTTGAACCACTATCGCCTCACCGAAAACCACCCAATCCTGCATCCCCACATCGCCAGAGGCTAAGCCACGCCACCTACGCCAAGTCCTGCCCCTCTGCAACTATCTCTTCAAAGCTCGGAAAGCTCGATCACACTAAGAAGCCGGAAATCAAAAAAAATCAGAGTACAGGAAACCTGAACTAAAACCCTATTTTATGTTCGTTCGATTAGTTCATGAATTAGAAAAATTATTTGACATTTTCCCCAACATTACGAGTATACAAACTTGCTTCACGACAGATTTCTCTGATTTTTATTGATTGGATTTTCTGGAATTGAGAAATTTGCAAATTACCTTCATCTGAAAACTGCTCTCTACATATTGATATAAAAATTCTTGTTTTTGTTTTGAAAATTTTCAATCTCATTAAGGATTCGAAATAAAATCTTGAATTTGCTTCTGGTACTACTTGAAATTATCAATAAATTTACTTGTTTTCCTGTAAAACTATATCACAGTACCATTCCTTTACAAAAATGTTCATAACAGTTTTCAGAGCTTGGTTTTAGCTGCAATACTTGGTTTGATTGGAAAATTTAAATCTTAACATGGTTTAGGAGCAAATAACTTTAAGTTTCATTCAAATTTTCACCTAGTATTCACTTAACAGGGAAGTATATGCAAGTCACAGGATCATATGCAAAAGTAAAACATATACCACAGAATCACTAAATCATCATAAGGGTTTGATTTAAACTTGAAGTTTTAAGAATTTTGTTTACTCACCTATGACATGTCTGAATAAAGAATAAGTTGAAGTTGATCAACTGGAACATGAATTGTTAAATCTGCAGTTGAAGCTGCTTGAATTTCCTATAACTTTTCTTGTTTCCTGAATTTGATTTGACTTGCAAATATAAAGTTTTGTTTATTTTCTTTTGCTTCTTCTCAGTTTTGTTGTCATAAGTGAATGACTGAACTAAATGAATTAAGAAATGTTGAATACATATATAACTTGAACAAGCTGCCTTCTTCAATAAGCTTTCACTCTAAAATATCTTGCTTTATTATTATTTTTCATGTACTAAAACCTAAGATGCATTAAAAATTTCGGCTGCAAATTTGTTTCAGAAAGAAAAGTGTGCTAATTTATGTTTATGTCCTCACTTAAGTTAACAAAATCAATATTTGCTTGCTGACACAACATCTTGTACAAAGATATTGCAGGTTTGCTTGTACTAATGTGTTCATTTGGGCTAACATAATATTAATGTTTGCTGACACCATCATTTATACAAAGATATTTGCAGTATATTTGTTTGAATATATTTATGTTAGCATATAAACAAAATGTTTGCAAGCTTGTCTTGATACTTGCACATTTTGT
Source organism: Allium cepa (assembly GCA_030765085.1). Lineage (NCBI taxonomy): Eukaryota > Viridiplantae > Streptophyta > Magnoliopsida > Asparagales > Amaryllidaceae > Allium > Allium cepa. Next base: position 214,200,112 of record CM060938.1, read on the forward strand.
GTTGCATATTATAAATGTTTGCTATTAACTTTGTTTTGTCTTATTATTATTTGAACACAAATATATACACTGATTTTGACCAATTAATTACATATGTTTGTCTTAACATAGTTCACATTTTTATTTATATCTTATTCACACCACATCTTGTATTTATGTTTATGATCCCACTTTTATGTTATATTTATGCTAAATATATAGAAGCTCATGTTTATAACTATATTTATAAGTATTTATATTTATAAAGAAGCTCATGTTAAATATTTATAAGCTTATTTTTATTTTAATTTCAAAAGCTGTTGTTAGAAACATTTCTTAAATCTTATTTTTATTTAAAGTTTAATCCTTCAATATTTGATTTGTAATGTATACTTTATATCTATATTTAATATGGGTTGAATTGTATTATTGTAAATATTATTATTAACTGCATTTATTTTTCTGATATTAAATGTCATTAATATCAAATTTTCAATTTAATCAAATAAAACAGATTTTATTTTAAATGTTGTTAAAAGAGTCTATTTATATTTTGAAATTATGAATTCCTTTATAACACATATACAACCAATCATATCCAACATTTTATTTATTTTAAAATGAAAAATCTTGTATTTTATTTAAATTTGATCAAAAACTTATTATAATAATAGGGTCAAAATTCCGGGATGTCACAGAAACCATATGCGTTTTACTTCAATCATCGAAAAAGAGTCTTTAAAACATTTAACCAAAAGAATCTGTTTCAAAACCGTTTCCTGGGCAAAGAAGTGATGATGTCATAACCATCCCTTCAAAAACATTGGAGAAGTGGCCAAATTTTAAAAAACAAAGTACCCCTTCGAAGCTATCTGGGTCGAAAGGTAAAAAGGCGACAACAAATTGTTTTGACTTAGTTGAAAGTAGTTGTTTAAAAATAAAGGCATAACCCAACCGAAACCATTTCTTAAATCCATTTGACCTATTTGACAGCTAACCAAGTCGAAAGCTACTGAATCGAAAGCCATTTTGTCAAAAGCAAGCAGGCGCATTTTTTAAAAAGCAAAGTAACTCCTTAACCCCTTTCGAACCCCTGGTTTTGACTCCATACCTTCTGCCTACATCCAATTCACTACGTATCATTTCCCTGATACCATGTGCATTAGTTTCGACTGTGTCGGAAGCGAAGCTAAGAGGCGGAACCTAGTGCCAAAAGCATCGAAACAGTGAAAAACATGTAGCAAATAGTTCTTTTCACCTAACCTGTTTTACAAGTCAAATTTTGATTGGTTGCCTCTTTTCTTTACCACAAAAAAGTGCTGCAATTTTCAGAACTAACTATTTGAATTATTTGCAAAAAGCCCCTTATCCTTTTATAAATATATAAAACATTTAAGTCCCATAGCTTAAATAATTTTATACACCCATTAAAACACATAGGAAAATTATATTAAAATTCTAAAAAAATCTCTTCCAATATTTTTTCCAATATATAAAAATTTCAGACCAAATCTTTATTATTTAACCGTAAATAATTTATAATTCAAATTAACATTTTCTTTATTAAAAAATCCGTATAAATTCCATAAAATTTTTGAAAATTGAAACCCATCTCCAAAATAATATTTTTGGCCTGCATAAAAATAGGCAAGGCATTTGGATGTCATTTAATAGGTTTTCGTATCAAAACATGTCATAAAATCTGTATGAATAACTATAAATCATCAACAAGTATATACAAACATTTCGTCATTCAAAAACGTGGTAAATCAATGAAAAATATTTTTGATTTCATCTTAAAACCAAAAACAAAAGAACTATGAGATGTATGCATTATTCACCTTATCTTTAAAGATTAAAGAGATTGAGATGTGAATGGATTTGATTTACTTAAGCTTCTTCCTAGCTTTTCTCTATCTTTTTTCATTTTTTTGTTAATGGTGGTCGGCCTTAGTTTTGAAAATTTTAAGAAAATGAAATGAATATGTATAGGTGAATACATGGCCAAATTTAAGGGATATAAGAATGACCTCTTTCCACTTTTACCCTTCCTCTATTTCAATTTAACTCTTCTTTTTATTCATCGTTTAAATGGCATGGCTACCCCTTAATTAAATCAAATATCAATCCCCTAATCAATAACTAATTAAATACCCTAAATAATGTTATCAAAAATGTGGGGTGTTACAGACTCCACACCTTAAAGAATTTCGTCCTTGAAATTACAGTAAAGGACACAAAAATTTATCAAAGAGGGAAAACATACTATCAAACAAGTCAGGATAAGTATCTTTAATCCAGCTCTCAATCTTCCAAGTACTGTCTCTATCATCTTCACCCGACTGGACTTTGACTAATCTGAACGTCTTGGTTCCAAGCCTCTTCTCATCTCTTGCAATAATACGAATAGTCTTCCTCACTACAGTTAAATCTAGTTCTACCACTAAATCATCTAGCATAGTCGATGTAGTAGTAGTCTCCAAGTCTTTAACACACTTTCTAAGATGAGAAACATGAAAAACATCATGGACTCTTGCCAAACTGCTCGGTAACTCAACTCTATATGCGAGTTTCCCGATCCTCTCAACAATAGGAAAAGGTCTAACGAATCTCAGTGCTAACTTTCTTGATCTTCCAAATCCGATCACACCCTTCATCGGTGACACCTTGGCGAAAACCTGATCTCCAACCGAGAATCCTGAAATTTTCCATCTCCTATATGCGTAACTCTTCTGCCTAGACCAAGCCTCCTTCATTCTAGCTCGAATGACCTTTATCTTTTCTGCAGCTTCTTTGACCAAATCCGGACCAAAACCAACCTATTCCCGGTCTCTAACCAACAAAAGAGAGATTTGCATGACCTTCCATACAAAGCTTCAAACGGTGCCATCCCAATACTCATCAGATAATTGATGTTATATGAAAACTCGACTAAATGCAGATGCCCTTCCCATGATCCCCGGAAACCTAATACACAAGCTCTTAAAAATCTTCTAAGATTTTGTTAACTCTTTCTGTTTGCCCATCCGTCTGCGGATGATAAGCGGTACTCATCTTGAGCTTGGTTCCTAAAACTTCTTGCAGACTCTTCCAAAACTCGCTAGTGAATAATGAATCTCTATCACTAACTATACTACTGGGAATTTCATGTAGTCTAACCACATTCTTGATAAAAAAATTTGCCAAAACATGTGACATTCTGATTGACTTAATTAGAATGATATAGGTACTCTTGGTTAGTCTATCCACTATGACCCATATACTATCATTTTCCTTATTCGACCTTGGCAACCCGTCAATAAAATCCATAGAAATAGAATCCCCTTTCCATACCGGAATACCTAATGGTTGAAGCAGTACACTTGGCTTCTGATGTTCGGCCTTTGTATGTCGGCAAATTAAGCACTGCTTTACCCATAAGTCAATATCCCGCTTCATACCTTCCCAGAAGAAACTCCTCTTCACATCCCGAAACATCTTAATACCTCCTGGATGAATAGAGAACTTCAAACTATGGCGTTCCTCCAAGACTTCTTTCCTTATGTTTCCTACACTCGGAATACATAATCTTCCTTTCTTTCTCAAACTCCCATTCTGGTCAACGCTCTGGTTCTTTCTCTTAACTTCCTGATCCTTTTAGCTAATACCGGATCTTTCTCCTGTTTAGAAGCAATCCTTTTAATCAACACTTGTCGAATTTACAAACAAGATAACACTACGGCTTCTCCGCTAGACTTAGCCTTAGATCTCCACTGTACTCTGCAATCTACTAATGCTTCCAAATCTTTACACTCAGCAATCATCGCCAATACCGCATTTTTATGTTTCCTACTAAGTGCAACTGTTGCCTTTCCCTAGTGTGTACTCAATCCCAAAATCATAAGCGACAATAAACTCTAACTACCTTTGCTATCTCATGTTCGACTCCTTCTGAGGGAACAAATACTTCGATGACTTATGATCTGTATATAACACAAACTCTCTCCCAAAAGGTTATGTCTTCACACCTTCAAAGCAAAAATCGCTACAGCCAATTCCAAATCATGCGTCAAATACCTGACCTCGTGCGGTCTAAGCTATTGCTATCTAAAAGCATAGGCAATCACTTTACCTCTTTGCATCAGCACAGCTCCTAATCTTATTCCACATGCATCTGTATAAATCACCAAATCTTGATTCTCTTCCAGAACAACCAACACAAGTGCATGGGTTAATGTGTTTCAAACTCTGGAATGCTTCCTTACACTTATCAATCCACACAAACTATACATCCTTTCTCGTTAGCTTGGTCATTGGTGACACTATCCGTGAAAAATCCTTAATGAACCTTGGATAATAACCAGCCAACCCAAGGAAACTCTTTATCTCCATCACCGTCTTGGGTCTCTTTCAACTATTCACTGTTTCAATCTTTGTCGGTTCTACTGATAACCCTTTCTCTGAGACTACATGACCAAGAAACTTCACTTCCTTCTTCCAGAAATGACACTTCGAAAACTTTGCCTTAAGCTGATGCTGCCATAGCGTCTCAAGCACCACTTTAAGATGAACTTCATGCTCTCTTTAATTCTTAGACTAGATAAAGATATCATCTATAAAAAATAATACGAACCAATCCAAGTGCTCTCAGGAAACTCGGTTCATCAAATTCAAGAAGAAAGCCGATGCATTAGTCAGTTCGAATGGCTTAACTAACAGTTCGTACGACCCATACCTGGTTCTAAACACCGTCAAATGTATACTATCCTCTGCTACTCGGAGCCGATGGAATCCTGTCACCAAATCCAATTGCGAGAATGCCTTAGCTCCACTCAACTAATCGAACAAATCATCAATCCTTAACATTGGATCTCAATTCCTTATCGTCCTCTCACTCAACTAACGATAATCGATACATATCCTTAAAGATCCGTCCGGCTTCTTAGCAAACACTACGGTTGCTCCCCAAGGTGAACTACTCGGCCTGATAAAGCTCTTGCCTTCTGAATCCACCAACTACAACTTTGACTCCCTCATCTCTGTAGGGTCATCCTGCTTGGCGGCCTACTCACTGGTTCTGCTCCCGGAACTAAATCTATCCAAAACTCAATGGCTTATTTCGATGGCAATCCAACTATATGCTAAAAAACATATGCGAATTCTCTAACCACGTAAACTCGATTCACCTAATCTTCTAATTCCATAACACCCAACAAAGCATTCACCTCACCGCTAGAACCTGATGCTGTATAAACTATTCGATCACTACAATCAGGGTGCTTAAGCGATATTTTCCTATCCTGGCTAAATATCCTAGCATCTTACCCACTTAACCAATCCATACCAAGAATAATCTTGAACCCCATAAAATCAAACACATGCAAACTTCAAATAAAGGTATGACCTAACAAGTCAAACTCTAACTGGTCATATCTCAACCCTAGAGTTGCTTACCCTCCTATTGGATTCGCAACCCATAAGGAGGTAACTAAATATATGGGTTCTAGGTTAAGCTTATCTATCAAACATCTAGATATAAAAGAATGCGATGCACCAGTATCAAATAGAACGCTAACAGACATACCATGAATCAGAATACCTCCCAAAATTGCCTTTCCTTTCCCCTGAGTTGTTGGCTTTGAAGTAGCAGGCTCCAATGCATACACCTTGCCCTTTCCATCCTTTGCGAGCTCCTTGCGCTGGTTCTTATAATGGCCAATTTGGTCACAATTGAAGCACCTGACATTCTTCTTCCTAGCCATTTCCTTTGCCTTTCCATCATGACACTCATTAGCAAAGTGTGTCGCACTTGAAGCAAATAATCCCAGACTTCTATTTCATAGCTGCTCTACCCTTCTGAGCACCCTTCTTAGGAAAGAACTTCCTCTTCTGATTCTGCCCAATCTGGACTTCCTTAGCCATATGCTTCTCTAGAGAATCAAGAATCTCCTCATGCCTTAAGGCCATCTCCACTACAAAATTAGAAGGATATCTAATATGAGGTAATGTAGCCCTTGCTAGCTCAGGCTTCAACCCTCTGATAAACTTCTCATTCCCCTTCATTATTGTATCCACTGAAGCATACCTATACCTTGATAATTCCTCGAACCTCCTAGCATACTTCAAAAATAGACATCTCTTCCTGCTCTAACTCAGCAAACATTCTGATCAGAGCTGATTATGTCATCATAGACATAAACCTCTTCAGGAACCTCCCCTTGAAATCTGCCCATGTCAAGATTTCCTTGTCCATACTAGCCGTCACGCTATTCCACTAAAACAAAGCTGCTCCTTGCTGTCTCGAAGCAAGCCTCCTCTTCTGCTCATCATTGAGCCCCAAATATGCAAAGATATTCTCGTAGTGTCGCAACCAAATTTCCACTTCTATAGCATCCTCCGTTCTCAGAAATGGCTTCACCCTAAGCTTAGCATATTCTTCGCTCGGCTTAGCATGATGGTTAACTACCGAAACTTTTGGAACTCCTTCCCATGCAACATCTGCTCCTACCACTCTAGCTGTAATTCCAGCTTGCGTCAATTTCACAAAAAACTGATACATAGCTTCCATGTCCACTTACGAGACTCCATCACCTACATTCTCTACTTGTTCCTGACCTTGACCTCTCCTCGCGTTAGGTCTAACATTCCCATAGGTGCCCTCCCCTCCTGGGTTAACTCTTCCTCTTCTACCATCCGTATATGTATTCAAACCTCATGAGATAAAGAAAAATACCTAACAAAGATAAGAAACTAGAGATAAAGCGTATACTTATATATAGAAAATATGAGTACGTTACTATAACTTTATCCCATACCCCGATCTTACCCTAATCCCTAAGGATTAAGTTTTAAAACCATTTTTAGTTTAAAGTTTTTCATAAACCTATGCTCTGATACCAAGTCGTAACATCCCGTATCTAAAGGCCAAAGCTAAGCGGTACAGATGCTGTAGTCATCCATAGTACTAATTTCTGGTGACAAAATATGGTAATGCTAATGGTATCCATAATATCAGAAGCATTTGAATATGAACAAAATCATAGATTTTCAAATACAACATTTTACTGATTATATTTCAAAACAAATTCATATCTAAGTTACATAATCCCATATCATTTCCTAAGTAAAGATTAATTATAATCATTATAAAATACACCAAGAGCGACATATGATGATGCCCTTTGGTCGATCTGAGTTAATATAGTCATATTTGACTTAATATATACAGCGGAATCATAACAAAATAAAAATGTAACTCCAAATTAGCTATCCATCAGCCACCTTCTCATCTCCCGAAGCTTTATTCGCCAAAAGACTAAAACTTGAAAACCTTAACCCTCAGCCTAGTTGAATCAATTTTGAACACCCAAGAGTTTAACGGGAAACAAAAACTTCAAGTTAGAGATAAAGCCTGGAATGAATAATACTGTCATGTCTTGGTTTATTGATATTAAGTGAGATCACGCCACTTAACAGAATGGGTTTCCCCTCAATAATACTCTCTTTAAAATATATATTTGGAAAATCCTTTCATGCAACCAAACTGATTAATCAAACTGATATAAGAATGATAACAATAGCTAACTACGTTAAGTTATAATCAAGTAACTAATGAACTATCGTTCATAAGTTATAAATGGACTAACTGTCCAAAATCTGGGCTGACTGTCTACAAACTGGACTAACTATCCGAATAAAAATGAGCTATCTGTCCGAACCAATTTTCTAACAACCCTTCATCTTTTTCCTTGAAAATCTTTTCAAAATGATTTAACCTTTTAAATCATACTTACACAAGCAAAATATATATTCTTAGCTTTGCTCTAATCTATTTTTTCATGTTATATATACTTTACTCAAAATAAGGTTGATGAATTTTAATAAGGATTAGCTATCCTTTCAAAACAAGTTAAAGTCCTTTTCAATTTGAAAACACTTAGGTTATTCTACCTATTTAATATATTTGAAACCTTTGTTTAAAACCTTTAAACAACCCATTCGAAACCCTTGAAAGAAACCCTTTCGAAACCATTGAAAGTTACCTTTTCGAAACAAACAAAAGTCTTTCTTTCGAATGCTTTAAAACATTAGACATCCTTCTTTAAAATCTTTTAAACATTGCCATTCGAAAACGTAGGAAAAACCTTCGCTTTCAACCCAGACGAAACCCTAAGGAACCACCCCTTTTGAAACAATTCATTAAAACCATTCGAAAGCATTAAAACTCAACTCTTTCGAAAGCTCTTGGGTTTAATTTAAACATATGGAAACCTTTCAAAATCGTTCAAAAATTTACACCTTCAGTACCCTGGTTTTGACTCTATACCTTCCGCCTACATCCAACTCACTATGAACCAGTTCCCTGGTACCATGTGCATTACTTTTGACCATGTCGGAATCGAAGCTAAGGAGGCGGAACCTAGTGCCGAAAGCATCGAAATAGTGAAAAACATGGAGAAAATAGTTCTTTTCACCTAACCTATTTTACATGTCAAATTTTGACTGGTTGCCTCTTTTCTTTACCACTAAAAAATGCTACAATTTTCAAAACCAACTATGCGAATTATCCGCAAAAGGCATCTTCTCCTTTTATAAATATATAAAACATTTAAGTCCTATACCTTAAATAATTTTATTTACTCATTAAAACACTTAATAAAATTCTACAAAACTCCAAAAAATCTCTTTTAATATGTTTTTCAACATATAAAAATTTCAGACCTAAATCTTTTATTATTTAACCATAAATAATTTATAACCCAAATCAACATTTTATTTACTAGAAAATTCATATAGATTCCACGAAAATTTTGAAAATACTGAAAATTGAGACCCATCTCCAAAATAATATTTTTGGTCTATATAAAAATTCGCAAGGCATTTGGATGTCATTTAATAGGGTTTTCATATCAAAACATGTCATAAAATCTATATGAACCACCATAAATCATCAACAAGTATATATACCATTCCATCATTCAAAAACATAGCAAATCAATGCAAAATATTTCGAATTTCATCTTAAAACCATAAATAGAAGAAATATGAGATGTAAACATTAGTCACCCTAACTTTATGGATTAAAGATATTGAGATGTTAATGAATTTGATTTACTTAAGCTTCTTCCTAGATTTTCTCTATCTTTTCCCTTTCTTTGTTAATGGTGGCCGATCTTAGTTTTCAAAATTTTTAAGAAATGAAATGAACGTGTATAGGGGAATACACGACCAAGTTTAAGGGATATAGGAATGGTCTCTTTCCTCTTTTACCCTTCCTCTATTTCAATTTAACTTTTCTTTTAATACATTTTTTATATGGCACGACTACCTCTTAATTAAATCAAATCTCAATCCCCTAATCTACATATTATTTTATTTAATTTAACTAATTAAATATCCTAAATAATGTTATAAAAAATATGGAGTGTTATAGTTTCCCTACAAATTTCCACCAAGGGACTACGTCTCTTATTATTATGTCTACTCGTAACTATTTCAGCATAGGTTTCCCTGCAATTTCCACCATGAGACTAAACTTCCCACAACTACGACTACACTTCCCACAACTATGACTACACACATACTAGTTACGCATTGGGGACGAATCCACAATGTTGACTCTTCAAAGTGTCTCATCATCGTTGCATCCGTGTCCACCTCTCAATGGCAATATAATGCCTTTTATCGCATTGCTTTCGGATTCTTCAACAGTACATATCATGTCGCATCACTGTGAATACTAAGGAACTACCATTGGTGCCCGGCCTCACACTCCATCTGGCATCGTCATCAGTGTTGCATGTCCACAGTAGAACCTCATGTGAGCACAAATTTGCAATTGTGTCACCCACAGTCGATTATCGACCTCTACTGACTAAATAGAATTTACGCAATATCGCAATGTCCAAGAGTCGCTATATAGGGAACTAGCTTACCTACCTATACTAACATATATATATATATAATATATACATTAACTAATTTCTTTATAACCTGGGCCTCTGGCCAAGGTTCATACTGCACTTAGAAACATTAAGCGATTGACCGCTTACTATCGTTCGGCTTTAGTAAGCGGTCGACCAGTCGGGATGTTAATTTTTAGGTTGATTAAATTATCGTCCTCAACTTTGGTTAATTAAAGTCATTCCTAACTTCTGAATAGTAAACCTATAGTTTTTATATTATTTTAATTTCTATTAACCCTAAATTTGTGAAATCAAAGTTATATTTTCCATTTACATTAAAATGCTTTAACTTAGTTTTAGCATCAACATCAGTAGGTTATATCAACTCATATTTGATTAGAAAAAAGGTGTAACTTGCATCAATTTTTATTTAACAGAGGTACATCAAATTATATTTACTATTAAATCTCAGAGCTAAACAAACATGATTCCAAATTTTATTTTTAACAACCTAAATCAAATAGGGGATACTAAAATTTACTGCATATAAATCATTTAATTAACACTGTACCTACTCATCTCAAATCCAAGTTATTTCCTTTTCTTTTCGCGCCTTGAATCACTTTCATTTGGTATAGATCTTCCAGCGATTTAGTTTCTTTTCTTCTCCTTTGATTTCTATTTTTTCTTCTCCTTTGATTTCTAATGTAGATTTTGTTTTGAAGAAATTTAGTATGAAGAGAAAAGAATTTGACTGAGTTTGGAAGTACTAGCTAAAATTTGTGAATTAGGGTTTACATTAGCTATCTACTTATATGGATTCAAACTGATATCGACCATCCAAAATAGACGATCAAATCTAAAGAGGTAGTAAAAATATACGATCAAATACGTTAGCCTTACGAAACCCTAGTCATTTTATCGTTAACAGGTCGACCGCTTACCTTGGGTGGTTGACCACTAGGGATTGACTGGTCAAGGTAATGCTCTTGACGGAGGAGCTTTTAATTTCAAAATATTTATTTCCTTAATTGATTTTTTAATTAATTTCGCTTTCAAACGTTTATGACTTCTTCATACTAGCTTCAATTTCAAAAGGTTATATATGAAATTTGTCTAGAAAATTGTTACGAATGAAACAATGCAAGTTTCATAGTCAGATTCAGATGTTTGTGACAGTCGTATTTCTTCCCCTACTATATTTAAATTTATTTCTTTATTAAAACTCTGTTTAAATTTTGGGGCATTACGGTGTAGGTACAAAGTCGTGCTAGGAGCAACTATGATGGAAGTAGATTTTAAGTTGTTATACGTATTTAGTAAGCGATAATTGCAATGTTCCTTAGCCTAAGAAAACAAATTGTAGATCCACTCACTTTGAACACAATTAAACTTCAATGGTAAGAAAATATATGATTTCTAAACACTACTTTTTAGTTTTTCCCTTTTGCTTTGAGCTCTAATTTTCTAACACTATTCTAGTAAAATTGTCTTATCTTGAGCTCCTCAAATCTGGTTCGCAAAATTGACCATGTTCTGAAAAACAGACAGAAAATCCTTAATCCAATGTTTCAAGTTTTGCTAGATTTTGATCTTAGATCATTGAAAAACTATAAGCAATTTAGTACATAATTTGAATATCATTGCAAAAAATTTCACTCAACTGCAGTATTTGGACCATAACTTTTGCCCTTATATTCCGGTTTACAAAATTATATATGTTTGGAAAACCTTATAGAAAGTAATAAAGTTTATTCTTTGAGATTTAGCTAATGCATTTCAGAAATTCTTAATAAAATGTATTCAGATTTATTTTGTGGTTGAAAAACATTGCAAAAATTGTTTTAATATAGCTGTAGTAAATCGATTATAACTTGAACATTGTAACTCGTAACTTTGGAATTCTTGAAGTTGTATAAATCTAATATATGACATTATGACTTTCTATTTTGAGACTTTACTAGTTCATTTTATAGAACTTCAAAAATAGTAATCAAGTCAGCACATTTCTTGAAAGTGCTTTTGAATTGTTTGAACGGACTATAGTATTTTGGACTTAGATTTTGATTTGTTTGTCTTTTTGACTTGAAATAAATTTTATTGATTAGCAACTTTGAATATATGAAACTTTTATATTTTGTGCTAAATTAAATCATGGGATACAAAATGTTAAAACAATGATTTCAAAATAAATTGATTTTTCAAAACAATGATGGTCAATGTTTGATGACATTTTACAAACATATGTTTGTGATATACTTCTACATGAGGTAATGCTATGTTTATATCCTTTGATGATGACTAACAAGCCATTTTTTGAGAATTTTTGGTAGTGTTTCTTTGTTTGGCATAGACGACTTTGCTTGGAAATTTGAATGTTTGGTTCATTTGACATTGTGGAGTATGTAATGCATTTGTTTGATGATGCTTGATTTTCATTCTTTGCATTGATAGGAGTTCAGGAGGTCGAATAGAAAACCAATGTTTGAGGTATCATTATATGCCACCACTGACATAGAAAAATACAAGTGATATCATCATCCGCCTTCGTAGGCAGCCTAGATAACAAGTGATATCGTGAAAGAGTACCTTGTTTTTTCCTATTTGGAACATCTGGTATGACTTTTAACTTTTTTAATTCCTCTAGTTTGATATCTTTGGTATCTCATATGTCTCACTGGGTAAGTTCTATTTCACACATTATTTCCATGCAAACACGGGAAGCTTACATTTTTTCCATTTTTACTTTCGAAGATCTTTTGTTTTGAAAAATCAAAAAACCCAAAAATATGCTTTTGCTTTCTTACTTTGCTCTCCGTATTTATTTATGATGAGGATATGTTTAAATGAGATATTTTGGCAATATCTTTGACATGAGTTTTTAATTATAATTTTTTTGGAGAAGCTTGATTAGAGGATATTTTGAGTAGAAAAGGTTAATATGGAACTTCTTAAGGTTAGCTTTGATTTTCTACAATTGATAGGACTTATGGAAAAGATTTTGTGAAATGAAAATTTTAAACTTTGTGATGAACTTCTTCAGATGGTTTTTGATATTTAGAACTGAGATGGCTGTTGAAAATGATTTTTTTTTAATTTTTGAGCTTTATAAAGAAATCTTTAGTGATGAGCATTTGATTTTTGTTTTGATATATTAATGTATAACTCTTAGTCCATGTGCTCCTCTTCACATAAATAACTCTAAAACTAATTCACATCGTATGTTCAAGAATAGAATATAAAATTGATAATATTTTTGAGACATTTACAGAGAATTTATTTTTGAAATCATATCAAGATTGATTGAAATTTCTTATATGATTACAAAAGTATTTATATTGATCACATAGATGATTAAGGATATTGTATTTTAATTAAAAAATGACATTATGATATCTTTTGATAATCAAGCATACATTAAAATTGCTGTTTTTGATTGTTGCATATCCCACATCATCTTTGAATCTATCATTTGATATCCATATTCTATTGACTCATATTTTTTAGTTTTATACTTGAATTGGCTAAAATGATATAAACCAAAACATGGTAAAGAATGGTTGGCTTAAAAGTGAGTACATGTGACAAGTCATGCACACACTCCATATGATAATTAAAAGACATATTATATAAATTTTAAATTTATATGGTTAAAGGTCTAAGCATGAAAAATAGATGCCATATGGGCTTAGAGTTATATCACCAAATGTTACTCGGCTTGTGTCGAAAATTATTTAACGCCTGTGTATATACACCTATCAAGAAATGCTTCTCCATCGTCTAATAAACCACACGGTAGAGCATGGATGAAAGTATCTTGATCTAATTTATAACGAGTTAGGACTGTCTTTACATAAATACTTCACTCAAATTATTGTCTGGTTTAGTTTACTATCTTTTGAATGTTGTTGCATATTACCATTTTTTCCATCGCCCACTTTCCACTTATGTGATATGACTTTGATCAATTTAGCTACTATGATTTGTGCTTGATTTTAATTTAACATTTAACAATCATATTTAATCAAGTTTCATTATTCAATATTACTTTTCGTTATGCTAATTTGATATTTATACTATTAATGAAAACAAAAGGGAAAAGAGCGATTAAGATCTGGTGGCATCTTGAATTCACTGTTAATATTGAAATAAATATTAATTTTATAATATTTTATTCTCAAACACATATGCCACCTATGTAGGGGGATCATATCTATAAAGGAGCATGTTATACATATTGAAACATTGTGCTATAATTTTGATTTTATAATATCAAGTACATACTTGACACATGTTAATCTATCAAACCTTAACATGTTACAGTTATACAAAAGGGACGGATTGTGGAGTATACATCTTGTTTGATGATAAAAAATATATTTTTATATTAGATTTTTTTTAGACTATGATATAGATATCATAAGTGCATAATTTTGTTTTCAGTTATTTTGTTATTATTATCTTTCATATCTTGATTTACACATATAGCTTATCAAATATGCTAGCATTTTATTTGTAAAATTTAATATATGTTTGTTTTTATCAAAATAACAATATTATGGAATATTATATGCAATTTCTATTTGTTATTAATAAATATATATTGTATTTAATGTGTTTGTTTAGTATGTATATCTACAGAGTGTTGATTTTGTAAGAGATTTAATTGATTCAGTTATTGATCTCATCGGATTTTATATACATACATATATATAGATATTTATATGTGTATTATAAAATCTGTTCTCACCCAAAAAGGTAAATAATAATGCAAGAATATCAAGGTGAAGAATTATTTGATTCAATTATAGATCTCATCGGATTTTTTATATATATACACACAAAACACACACATACATATGCATACATACATACATATTAATACATACATACATATATTTATGTGTGTATTATGAAATCTCTTCTTACCCAAAATAGTAAATGATCATGCAAAAAGTACCAAGGTGAAGAATCACCAAAAGGCTACAGTATCTTAAGAGTGACTAAGTGCTATTTATGTGAGAGGAGAATCATATTTGGATGGAAAGTGAATCATTCAATGCAACAAATATGCAAAATATCATAGGTAAGTAATGCACATATGTGTATTGCATGCCTTTATTCTTCTTCTTATTATTCATCGGATTAAAATTTCATTTTTTCCAAATCTCGGTTTGTTTAAAACATATCAAAGCTTCATAAATTCACGTCCATCCGATCAACACGAAAATTTCAACAACACAAACCAAAAACATATGCCTAGTTCTATTTCCACTCCTCTTTCCTCCTTTCGCACCCCACTGGGTTATAACTAATCATCACACCCCACTTTTTTTTCCTTCACCCCCCAATTATTTCCAAAAATGTCCTCACATTTTCTAAACAACGTTCAACTTTGATGTTTTTTATTCACGAATCACGCTCGGTCCGTACTAGGTTGTTACACAAACCTCACTCCACCTGTACTAGGTAGTTACACGAATCTCGCTTGGGCCGAGGGAGGTTTTTACATAAACATTGCTCCTTTAGAGCTTTTGTACATAATTATTTCTTTTAAATGTAATCTGGCGTGGTTCGAAGATAGGGGCAATTTTAAAAAACCTGAAAATTGATGAAGTAGGCGGGTGTGAAAGGAGGAAAATAGGGTGTGAATAGAATCAACCAAAACATATTCCACCACCATTTTTTTGTTCAACGCGACTTCGGTGAAGTAGTTGAAATCAGTACATTTAAAATCAAACTCAAACACTCAATCAGGAGACAAAAATCGTAGGCAGTAATGGAGATCGACGAAAATTATTCAGATATTGATTTCCAACAATCGAGCTTCAGATTCAATCATAACAATATCTATTTGAGCAATTCAATACCAAATCTATAAGGCATCAACAATTCATCCAATATTCGATCGATCAAACATTGTATCTCAGCCAACATAGTCTAAAGACCATGATTCGACCTTCGAAAATCGACATCCAAGTACTTCACCCGTATTCGAATGCCGCAGATTCAAATGTTGAGTCCGGTTCGCCAGAGCTTAAAACACATTAAGTACAACAACACAGCGGAAGAAAAACAATATATCATTAATACAACAATGGATATAATATCTGATACAATATGATACAATAGATGCCCAACACTATCAGAGCCAAAAAAGCACAACAGCGGAAACACAGCAGCGGAAAAATAGCGCCAATATAGGCTCCAGAAGAATCCAACATCCATACATCTACATAGATTACATCTATCTCCAGAGCTCCAAATCAAAAGCCCAACCAAAACGCTCAAAATCCTATCATGCTGAACTTAAGCAAATCTGGTCCAGAATGCGATTATCAGAATCCAAAGACTTCGAAGATTTGCCAAAAGCTATACCTAATATCTGACTATCTGAAAACCTGACTCTAGGCTGCCCGTGTGAAAAATTGTGGGCACCCAAAGTTTAGAAAGGGAACAATAAACTCTAGGTCAGTCATGGAACTGGTGTGAGCAAACAAAAACAGTTTATTTAAACAAAAGAAATAAAAATGAAATCAGCTATGCGTTTTGGAAAATGAAACTACCATAAGGCCTCCCGGCACACACACAATGTAATCGCACACTTGGAGGAGATTTCTCCTTATATAGTCAAACATGCTTGGTACGAAAAATCCTTTTTATATTATTATTAGTGCATAGTGCAGAAAACATTTGCAAGTATAATATTAATCTTAGCCAGCGTATGTACCATCATAATATGCCTACTATAGCTACCATGTTAGATGGTAGGTTCTACAACTAAAACTGTACAGGGAGTGTATTAGATGATTGGATTTCCAACAAATGGTCAGGCCAACGAACTTCCCACCACATGGGTACGCCTCTGGAGGGATGCCCCGAGAACTTAACCAGCTCTTTGCCAACCCAAGGCATGGTTACCTCTGTAACTAGGTAACTACTGACACGAGTATGCCATCCTCCGGTCGTTACCGACCTTTGTCCGAGGTACCTCAACACCAACAAATTCCAACAACCACATAGATTAAATATCTGGGCTCCATACCATGATACCACCTTTTTCCAGAAGGAAATGGACATCCTCTAAAGGGTGCGACCCTCATAACCATGCCGCATTCTTCCTGTTCGACCATTTTCGGGTTGTGAGGTTCAACGAGGTCTCATCCACAAAGCTACGCTTTTCACAAAAGCCATGCTTTGATCAACAAATGAACACCAGCACTTAGCATGCCACATTATCAAATTGGGAATGTATCACTAGTAGTCATCAACTACATAACTCTAAGCTCGTATGTCTCAGAGAAGGGTGTTAAGCTAAGAGAATAAATTCTCCACCACCAAACAGAAATGTATTTGATAGGAACCAGCTTTACATCTCAAAGTGTAATGTCCGAAATACATCCATACAAGTCTGTTCCTGGTTCGAAAGAAACCAAAGGCACTTCAAAGAAGCCCTTGCAAATTCGGGAATCTAAATCCCGATCGGACTCTCCATCACATATGGAGATCTCTATACCGACGCGACTAAGTGAAGAGACATTCGACAGGTAATCCTTTCATTCTCAAAAATACCTGGTCTTCACTACCGTCTTTAAATGAACTTCCATTACGCCGTATTACTATTCGGAATGGGTTATATGACATAAAGTCCTCTCCCTGCTAAACCGAATAATGAGCGCTTATCTTAAAACCATACGGATATAGTGGGATTTTAGTTAAGTCACAACCTTTAGCCCAAAACCTTCCTTTTCAATGGTTTAAACAAATTTCCATTTTAATCTTTTAAATAAAAGATTCACCTTTTAAAATCCACTTCAATTTGAAACCAAGGTTCACCAATCTTTCACAAAGATACATTCATAGCTTTCAAAACTTTTTCCATTTCAAATATTTTATACAAAAGATACACCTTTCAGATCCTCTTCCATTTGAAAACAAAGTTCACCAATCTTTAACAAAGATTCTATTCACAAGTTTCAAAACTGTTTTCATTTTGATTCACCCATACTCGAAAACCTTTCAACAAAAACTAGAAATTCTTTCTTTATATGAAAGCTATTATTATTTGAAAACAAAGAGCTTTCGTTTCGAAAAAATCCGATCCAATATGCACAAGTTATAACCTTTGAAGTATAAACTTGGGTTAAATTTAAATTCCCAAAATAATGCTTTTAAAATACTTTAAAGATGGTTTAAAAGTCCATATATATTATATAACTTGTATCACCACTTTTCAAACCATAGTTTCCAAAATTATAAACATATACACAGAACTCAACTTCAAATCTTGAATTCAAATTCAAATTAATTTCAAAACTTTAACAAACCATTCAAAATAAATTTAATTTCAAAATTCCCTTTTAAAAAAATTTCTCACATTTAACCCAAATACATTTCCAAACATTTTGGATTCAAAATTCAAATTTTAAAACCTTTTTTAATAAAATAATATTAAATTCAAAATATCTATGACTTTACCAATATCCCGTGAAATCCATATTTGTATATGTGTGGTGTAATCCGGGGATTTTACACATAATAATACAATATCGCAACCATTAGCAATTCAAGCATTACAATATCAATAAGCGGTAAAAATCATTTAACGCTTATCTTCATTCACAGATTCACAGATAAATATGTAAATGCCTCACGGATAAATAAGTCATAGTTCACAGCTCAATCATATCACAAAACATTACACATCAGGGATATCATACAATTCAAAGCATTCAATACAATCTAAACATCCATAAGTAAGATCGATTAATCACCTGATTAATCTAAACCAGATTAATTACTTATGAAAAATTATTAATCCTGGTTAATTAACATTAATTAATTACAAACCTTTTTGAATTAATTATCTTTTAATCGTTTATAATTAAACTTTAAAAATAAATTAATTAAACTTAGTTAATAAATCAATCAACCCTTAATCATTAAATAATTAACCTTTAATTATTTAATTATCCTTTAAAATAACTATCCTTAATTACATTAATTAATTAACCCTTAATTAATTACCATTTAATTAATTATATTTAATTAATTACAATAAGTGATTATCCTTAATCATTAATATTAATAAATCACAAATTAATCACATCAAGTAATTATCCTTTAATCACTTTCATTAATTAATTAAGCTTTAAATTAATTATCCTTAAATTAATTATCTTGATTAATTAATCACATAAATTAATTATTCTTTAATTAATTATTCTTTAATCATTTGATTAATCAACCTTTAATCACTAATTAATTATCCTTAATTACTTTCATCAAGTAGTTAACCTTTAAGTAATCACTACCCTCAGCTACCTACATTAATTAACTTTCAATAAATCTCATTAAGTAATTAGCCTTTAGTTAATTAAGACCTTAATTAATTTAAAAGATAAACCACTTATTTTCATTAATTACTTAATTACATTATTATACTTTGAAAACACTTGGGGTTTAAATCAAAAAATTATCCTGATATACAAATTATCAATACCCTATAAATCTTTAAATAATTTAACCTTTTAAAAACCTTTTATCTTTCTTAATTAACCACTTAATTACATTTTTAAGTTTATTTAAAATAAACATCAAAATAAAGGTTATATGTATCTTAACACTTTTAAACTTAGTTAATGAAAAATGATTTTATAAAAAAATCTTTTAACCAATTCAAACTTGGATAAACATTTGTTATTTACAAAAGAACTGGTTTTAACAAAAATTGTTTTAAATACAACTTGATTTGGTTTTAAAAAAAATTAAAACTGCTTTTATGCTAAATTCCAGACCCGAGACAAAGCCACAAAATCCCGAGCAAATTTTAAATCTTCCCGAGCCATTTGCATTTTCACATTACTTCGAGCCAACGCATGATAACTTCAAGCAAGAACCCGATCCACCCTCGTCTTCCCCAAACTTGAACAACCCGGAAAACAAAATATGTACGTGTGCACGTGCACAACCAAACACCGCCGTTCCGATCATCATCGCCGACATCTACCATTCACTGATGATCTACTCGACTAGCCCGAGCACCCAAATTGATCAGTTCGTTGGAAAATTGAATTCGAGCAATTCGATTATACTGGAACTTAAACTCCAATCTACAAATCGACCCCATGGCGATGATCCTAGTCACCTGCATCCATGCCACCAAGACCTGAGCTTCGTCATCGAACCCCGCGACGATTCCCCTTGGTGCGATCGCTCTCGATCCACCATTGACGACGAGATTGCCCCCAGAACAACGTCTACTAAAACTGGACCTAAAACCCTAAAATACCGTTGATTAGCCACCATGACCAACTAAAAATCCATCTTCCATTTTTCCGATGATCCTCGAGATCTTAGCCCCTTTCAGCCCTGATCGCGACGAACACACTTCATCAATCAATGGAAATCACCTATTTTCCTTTTCTTGTTCAACTCAAGAATTTGCATGATTCTTAAACTTAAAAATCTTGTTTTTAACATCAAAAATCACCATATTCAAGTTCAAATCAATTTATATAATCAAAACTTGAAATTTTAAATATCGAATTCCTGACTTGAATTCATTTCTACTGAAATTTCTTGTTTTTAAAATAATTACATATTTTTTTTTGAAACCATTTTTAAAAATCAAGTCTGGTTTACACTATCATATTTCCTTTAAAGATCGAATCCTAAAAATGATTGGAAAAGGGGAATTCGATTTTTTTTAAAACTTATTTAGCCAGTGGGAATTAAAACAGAGACCGGTATGCTTAATTCAAGCATGCACAAAGTAACTTGCATATGTATTTATATATATTTATGTACATGCATCACATTTTCATTCGTACAAACACATTACGTTGTCATCATCATAGCACGCGTTAGAAATCAAGAGGATCTGGTTAAAAAATGGAGTTTACTCACCTAATTTGTTGAATAGAGAAGAAGCCTGGAATTGCTTTTGACTTTAAACTAGAAATGATTTGTTTGATCTGAGACTTTGTTCTTGTTTGTTTTGGAGCTTTAATTCTTTGCTTTGCTAAGTCGTTTATGCTGAGTTGTTCTTGCGTAGATTTGAAGCTTTAGGTTAAAACTAAAGTTTGGTTGTTTGTTGCAGTTTTGAATTCTATCTCTTCTCTGGTTTTTATTTCCAGGTTTTGATTTTCTTTTCTTTATTATTGTTTAATTTTGGAACTTTGCTTGCTTGTTTAACTGAGATGATCTGATCTTGATTTTGTTTTGGTGTTGCTCTGGTTTGAAGATTTCAAATTCCCAGGTTTTAAATTTGTTGTTTGCTTTGAATCTTGTTTGAGATGCATTCAATTTTATTCATAGGTTTTAGATCTCTTGAAAATGAAATATGAAGAAAAAATAAAGGTAGGGGAGTAAATGTGTATATGTACTTGAATTTCCTCTTTATTAATTAATTTCAATCAACACGACACTTGTTCAACATATATTTTAATAAGCCTACGCATTTAATTGCATATTAATGATAAGCTTACACTTGTTAAAATATAAGCATTTTGTGTTTAAATCCTTAATTAGTTTTATATTTGCATATGTATTTATATAGTTTTTACATTATATTTACAATACATTCCCTTTTTATATTAACAAATGTTTTATATTTACGTGTATATATATATTCAAACTATTTATTACAAGTAAATTTTTAAAAGTAAAGTGTGTATACTAATTATGTTTATAACTTTTATTAAATTAATTTATATCATGCCTTTTATTTTCATATACAAGTTTAATTCATCTCATGTTTAGTTTTCAAAGAAAATGTATTATCCCTTATTATCAATTTCTATTCAAACCTCAGCTATTATGCTTATTACCAAATATTTATTTTTTTAATCTATATATATAATTATAATATTTCCAATTCAAATTATTTATATTTTTTTATATTTTCATTTATAAATTTTTTATTGTTTCTACTTATACCAATTTTAAAGAAAAATGATTTTTAAAACTAATTATACTTTAATAAAAAAACACACATATGTATATTATAAAATATAGAATTTAGCTTTAAAAAACTTTTGAAAATTATTTATATCAAATTCAAAATATAAATTCCAAAACATATATTATATACGTATATACCATAATTCCAAAACAAATTTTTATTGGTTTCAAGTTATAGAGTTTTCAAATTTAAATTATTTCTCAAAATATTTATAAATTTCAAAATCCAACTTACAATCAATTTATATATATATGTATATAAACAAACAAATATCTTATATAATTTGGAAAAATTCTAATTAATTCACCATTAAATTCATAATTTAATTCTAAAAATTAAATTAGTTACCAATTTAAATTTGACTTAAAAAGGGGAATGTTACATATTCCCCCCTTAAGAAAATTTCATCCCCGAAATTTGCTAGATAGGGAGACAACATAGAATATATGGACACACAAAGATAAAGAATCAACTCATCAGATTATGCTAAAATATTTATTCTATATCTGGCTTACCAAATCGGAATATCACCAATAAATACTAGAACAAACCTTTTCAACACTTCACGAAATACTCGGGTCATCAGGTCTACGAAATATGCAGGGGCATTGGTTAGTTCGATGGGATAACTAACTGTTCGTAGAATGAATCGGGACCTCAAAGAATAGACAAATGGATTCTAAACTCAGGTCAGAATACCCCAAATATATACTAGTTTATCCCTCTTCGGACTTGGATTCACACAAGGAATTACAACAAAATTTCCAAATTTTGTTTTGACCAAAATAGTTTTATTGATACAAATCAATTTAATTTTATATTTTGTTAATTGATTTATTTTAATTAAAATTTCAAATTTATTAAAATTAAAATCGAAAAGTTGATAAGAAACTAACGAAGAGAATACAAAATAGGAACTTTATTTTCAACGATGCGCAGAGCCACCACCATACCAAAGCTTCTCATTATAGCTATCAGGAAGCCATCAAAGAATTGATATCGGATGATGATTAAAGAGATTGATGGAAAAGTTGTTTCCTTGTTGCTGTAGGGCATCGACCATTTGTAGTGGTACTCCCATGTCCCATACCTCGTCCTCTTCTTGCACTCATACTCACTATCAGTGAATAGTAAGAGAGTTTACTGAGGCATTTGGATGGATATCTTAGGGATATACTCATTCTAGGGTATTTATAACTCTATCTCTAATGAGTCACCTAATGTGTTATACTCCTGAGCTAAAGTTCTTACTCAACCTTTAGCTCTGATACCACTTCTAACGACCCTGACTCGACCTTCAAAAATCAACATCCAAATACTTCACCCATATTTGAATGCCGCAGATTCAAATGTTGAGTCTGGTTCGCCGGAGCTTATAACACATTAAGTACAACAACACAACGGAAGAAAAACAATATATCATTGATATAACAACGGATATAGTATCTGATACAATATGATACAACAGATGCCCAACACTATCAGAGCCAAAAAAGAACAACAGCGCAAACACAGCAGTAGAAAAATAGCACAAATATAGGCTCCAAAAGAATCCAACATCCATACTGTAACTCCATCTCCATAGATTGTATCTATCTCCTAAGCTCCAAAGCAAAAGCCCAATCTAAAAGCTCAAAATCCTATCATGCTGAACTTAAGCAAATCTAGTCCAGAATGCGATTGCCAAAATCCAAAGACTTCGAAGATTTGCCAAAAGCTATACCTACTATCTGACTACCTGAAAATCTGACTCTAGACTGCCCATGTGGAAAATTGTGGGCACCCAGAGTTTAGAAAGAGAACAATAAGCTCCAGGTTAGTCATGGAACTGGTGTGAGCAAACAAAAATAGTTTATTTAAACAAAAGAAATAAAAATGAATTCGGCTATGCTTTTTGGAAAATGAAACTACCATAAGGCCTCCCGGCACACACACAATGCAATCGCACACTTGGGGGAGATTTCTCCTTATATCGTCAAACATGCTTGATACGCAAAACCCTTTTTATATTATTGTTAGTGCATAGTGCAGAAAACATTTGAAAGTATAATATTAATCTTAGCCAGCATATGCACCATTATAGCATGCCTACTATAGCTACTATGGCATGTTCTACAACTAAAATCGTACATGACACATAGTAGATGATTGGATTTCCATCAAATGGTCAGGCCAAGGAACTTCCCCACCACATGGGTACGCCTTTGGAGGGATGCCCCAAGATCTTAACCAGCTCTCTACCAACACAAGGCCAGGTTACCTCTGTAACTAGGTAACTACTGACACGAGTATGCCATTCCCCGGTCGTTACCGACCTTTATTCGAGGGCGCTTAACACCAAAAAATTCCAACAACCACATAGGTTAAATATCTGGGCTCCATACCATGATACCACCTTTTTCAAGAAGGAAATGGACATACCCTAAAGGGCGCGACACTCATAACCTTGCCGCATTCTTCCTGTTTCGACCATTTCTGGGTTGTGAGGTTCGACGAGGTCTCGTCCATAAAGCTACACTTTTCACAAAAGCCATGCTTTGATCAACAAATGATCAGCAGCACTTAGCATTCCACATTACCAAATTGGGAATATATCACTAGTAACCATCAACTACATAACCTCTGAGCTCGTACGTCTCAGAGAAGGGTGTTAAGCTAAGAGAATAAATTCTCCGCCACCTAACAGAAATGTATTTGATAGAAACCAACTTTACATCTCAAAGTGTAATGTCAGACATACATCCATACAAGTCCATTCTGGGTTCAAACGGAACCGAAGGCACTTTAAAGAAGCCTTTGCAAATCCAGGTATCTACAATCCCAATCAGACTCCCCATCACATATGGAGATCTCTATACCGGCGCGACTTAGTGCAGAGACATTCGACAAGTAATCCTTTCGTTCTCGAAAATACCCGGTCTTCACCACCGTCTTCAAATGCACTTCCCTTACGTCGTATCACTATTCGGAATGGGTAATATGACATAAAGCCCTCTCCCGGCTAAACCGAATAATGAGCGCTTATTTTAAAACCATATGGATATATTGGGATTTTAGTTAAGTCACAACCTTTAGCTCAAAACCTTCCATTTTAATGGTTTAAACAAATTTCTACTTTAATCTTTTAAACAAAAGATTCACTTTTTAAAATCTACTTCAATTTGAAACCAAGGTTCACCAATCTTTCACAAAGATTCATTCATAGCTTTCAAAACATTTTCCATTTCAAATCTTTTATACGAAAGATACACCTTTAAGATCCTCTTCCATTTGAAAACAAAGTTCACCAGTCTTTAACAAAGATTTATTCACAAGTTTCAAAACTGTTTTCATTTTGATTCACCCATACTCAAAAACCTTTCAACAAAAAAGGGAAATTCTTTCTTTATATGAAAGTTATTATCATTTTAAAACAAAGATTATTCGATTCGAAAAAATCCGATCAAATATGCACAAGTTATAGCCTTTAAAGTATAAACTTGGGTTAAATTTAAATTCTCAAAATAATACTTTTAAATTACTTTAAGGATGGTTTTAAAAACCATATACGTATATATATTATATAACTTGTATCACCACTTTTCTAACCATAGTTTCCATAATTATAAACATATACATAGAACTCAACTTCAAATCTTGAATTCAAATTCAAATTAATTTCAAAACTTTAACAAACCATTTAAAATAAATTTAATTTCAAAATTCCCTTTCAAATTTTTTTTTCACATTTAACCCAAATACATTTCCAAACATTTTGGATTCAAAATTCAAATTTTAAAACCTTTTTTAATAAAATAATATTA
This sequence comes from Allium cepa, assembly GCA_030765085.1. Classification (NCBI taxonomy): domain Eukaryota; kingdom Viridiplantae; phylum Streptophyta; class Magnoliopsida; order Asparagales; family Amaryllidaceae; genus Allium; species Allium cepa. The sequence continues at coordinate 214,225,743 of CM060938.1, forward strand.
AATTCAAAATATCTATGACTTTACTAATATCTTGTGAAATCCATATTTGTATATGTGTGGTGTAGTCCAGAGGTTTTACACACAATAATACAATATCGCAACCATTAGAATTTCAAGCATAACAATATCGATAAGCGTTAAAATCTTATAACACTTATCTTCGTTCACAGATTCACAGATAAATATGTAAATGCATCATAGATAATTAAGTCATAGTTTACAGCTCAATCATATCAGAAAACATTACAAATCAGGGATATGACACAATTCAAAGCATTCAATGCAATCCAAACATTCTTAAGTAAGATCGATTGATCACTCGATTAATTTAAACCAGATTAATTACTTGTGAATAAATTACTAATCCTGGTTAATTAAAATTAATTAATTATAAACCATTTTTAATTAATTATATCTAATCATTTATTAATTAGCCTTCAAAAATTATTAACCTTAATTAATAAATCAATCAACCTTTAATCATTAAATAATTAACCTTTAATTATTTAATTATACTAAATTAATTATCCTTAATTACATTAATTAATTAACCCTTAATTAATTACATTTAATTAGTTATCTTTAATTAATTACATTAAGTGATTATCCCTAATCACTTATATTAATAAATCACAAATTAATTGCATCGAATAATTATCCTTTAATCACTTTCATTAATTAATTAACCTTTAAATTAATTATCCTCAAATTAATTACCTTGATTAATTCATCACATGAATTAATTATCCTTTAAATAATTATTCTTTAATCATTTGATTAGTCAACCTTTAATCACTAATTAATTATCCGTAATTACTTTCATCAAGTAATTAACCTTTAAGTAATTAACTACCCTCAACTACTTATATTAATTAACTTCTAATTAATCCCATTAAGTAATTAGCCTTTAATTAATTAAGACCTTGATTAATTTAAAAGATAAACCAGTTATTTTCATTATTTACTTAGTTACATTATTATACTTTGAAAACACTTGGGGTTTAAATCAAATAATTATCTTGATATACAAATTATCAATACCCTATAAATCTTTAGGTAATTTAACCTTTTAAAACCTTTTATCTTTCCTAATTAACCACTTAATTACACTATTAAGTTTATTCAAAATAAACTTTAAAATAAAGGTTATATGTATCTTAACACTTTTAAACTTAGTTAATTCAAAATGATTTTATATAAAAAAATCTTTTTAACCAATTCAAACTTGGATAAACATTTGTTATTTACAAAAGAACTAGTTTTAACAAAAATTGTTTTAAATACAACTTGATATGGTTTTAAAAAAAATTAAAACTGTTTTTATACTAAATTCCAGACCGGAGACAAAGCCAAAAAATCCCGAGAAAATTTTTAATTTTCCCGAGCCATTCACATTTTCACAATACTTCGAGCCAACGCATGATAACTTCGAGCAAGAACCCGAGCTACCCACGTCTTCCCCACACTTGAACAATCTAGAAAAAAATGTACGTGTGCATGTGCACAACCAAACACCGCCATTACGATCATCATTGCCGACATCTACGAGTGAATGACGATCTACTCGACTAGCCCAAGCATCCAGGTTGATCAGTTCGTTGGAAAATCGAATTTGAGCAATTCGATTCTATTGGAACTTAAACTCCGATCTACAAATCCACCTCATGCCGATGATCCCAGTCACTTGCATCCACGCCACCACGACCTGAGCTTCGTCGTCGACCCACGCGATGATTCTCCTTGATGCGATCGCTCCTGATCCACCATTGACGACGAGATTGCCCCAAGAACAACGTCGATGAAAACTGGACGTAAAACCCTAAACTGCTGTCGATCAGCCACCACGACCAACTAAAAATCCATCTTCCGTTTTTCCTATGATTCCCGATATCCCAGCCCCCTTCAGCACTGATCGCGACGAATACACTTCATCGATCAACGGAAATCGCCTATTTTCCTTTTCTCGTTCAACTCAAGAATTCGCATGATTTTTAGACTTAAAAATCTTGTTTTTAACATCAAGAATCACCATATTCAAGTTCAAATCAATTTATATAATCAAAACTTGAAATTTTAAATATCGAAATCCTGACTTGAATTCATTTCTACTGAAATTTCTTGTTTTTAAAATGATTACATAATATATATTTTTAAGCCATTTTTAAAAATCAAGTCTAGTTTACACTATCATATTTCCTTTAAAGATCGAATCCTAAAAATGATTAGAAAAGGGGAATTTATTTTTTTTTTCCTAAACTTATTTAGCCCGTAGGAATTAAAACAGAGAACTGTATGCTTAATTCAGGCATGCACACAGTCACCTGCATATGTATTTATATGTATATCCATGCATCACATTTTCATTCATACAAAAACATTTCCAAGTTGTCATCATCATAGACATTAGAAATCAAGAGGATCTGGTTAAAAAATGAAGTTTAATCACCTAATTTGTTGAACAGAGAAGAAGCCTGGAATTGCTTTTGACTTTAAACTAAAAATGATTTGTTTGATCTGAGACTTTTTTCTTGTTTGTTTTGAAGCTTTAAATCCTTGCTTTGCTTAGTCGTTTATGCTGAGTTGATCTTGTTATGATTTGAAGCTTCAGGTTGAAACTGAAGTTTGATTGTTTGTTGCTATTTTGAATTCTATCTCTTCTTTGGCTTTTATTTCGAGGTTTTGCTTTTCTTTTCTTTGTTATTTTTTTGATTTTGGAACTTTGCTTGCTTGTTTAACTAAGATGATCTGACCTTGATTTTGTTTTGATGTTGCTCTGGTTTGAAGATTTCAAATTTCCAGGTTTTAAATTTGTTGTTTGCTTTGAATCTTGTTTGAGATGCATTGAATTTATTCTCGAGTTTTAGCTCTCTTGAAATGAAATACGAAGAAAAAATGAAGGCAGGGGAGTAAATGTGTATATATACTTGAATTTCCTCTTTTTTAATTAATTTCAAAAAAATAAAAAGAAAAAAAAATCAACATGACACTTGTTTAACATATATTTTAATAAGCCTACACATGTAATTGCATATAAATGATAAGCTTACACTTGTTAAAATATAAGCATTATGTGTTTAAATCCTTAATTAGTTTTATATTTACATATGTATTTATATTGTTTTTATATTATATTTGCAATATATTCCCTTTTTATACTAACAAATGTTTTATATTTATTTATATATATATTCAAACTATTTATTACAAGTAAATTTTTAAAAAGAAAGTGTGTATACTTATAATGTTTATAACTTTTATTGAATTATTTATATTATGCCCTTTATTTTCATATACAAATTTAATTCATCTCATGTTTACATTTTAAAAGAAAATTTATTATCCCTGATTATCAATTTCTATTCGAACCTGAGCTATTATGCTTATTACCAAATATTTATTTTTATTAATCTACGTATATTATATTATATTTCCAATTCAAATTATATATATATATGTATTTTATATTTTCATTTATACATTTCCTATGGTTTATACTTATATCATTTTTTAAAGAAAAATGATTTTTAAAACTAACTATACTTTAATAAAAAAACACACATATGTATATTATAAAATATAGAATTTAGCTTTAAACAACTTTTGAAAATTATTTATATCAAATTCAAAATATAACTTCTAAAATATATATTACATATATATATCATAATTCCAATACAAATTTTTATTAATTTCAAATTATAGAGTTTTCAAATTTAAATTATTTCTCAAAATATTTATTTAAATTTCAAAATACAATTTACAATCAATTTATATATATATATATATAAATGAATAAACAAACAAATATCTTATTTAATTTGGAAAAATTCAAATTAATTCACCATTAAATTCATAATTTAATTTAAAAATTAAATTGATTACCAATTTAAATTTGGCTTAAAAACGAGAATGTTACACAGAGAGCACATACAAAGCTTTCACTCTGTAATCATATTCAAACCATATCCACCTTACACCATTAGCCTTTAGAACCACTCTAAACAATCATCAGCAACTGGTACTTCAGCCACTACAAACTTTAACCACGACAACCACAAACGTTTTACAACAGTTTCAGGCAAAGCTAGCAGTAGTTTCACATCTATTTTTGGTAACTCTTCAGATTATAGCAATGCGCCGTCTCTAACATCTTGGCATCTCATTCATTTCCAAATTGCCATCAATCTTCATGGAAACTCTAGGCAGCAGATTCGAAACTCAGGAAACACAGCACTGTAAGCTTTAGAGTAGACCAGAGCATCTTCAAGCTAAGGACGGTTGATCTTTAAACTTAAGACGACACTCGACATCGATTTCTAGATCCAATTTTTGAAGGAGGAGCAACACTTTAAAAAAGCAAACACAGATCCATCATGAGTGTTTATTCAGGAGTGGTTATTGTTTTGAAGAAAAGATGTTTGGGTAGTGTTTGGTTTATCCTTTTTTCTTTTGGGCTTTCATCATTACAAAAATACACACGATGCATGTATATTATGGAAAACGACCAATTTAGAAAACAAAGTTAACATCCAAAATAGAAAATAACTTTTATTTTATTTTCATATTTTAAGAAATAAGATATGTAGCGACCAACATTTGTCGTTGTTCGATTTTGAATATTTAAATGGTTTTAAATATTAAATTTGAATTATAGAATGATTTTGAATATGCAAATTTGGGTTTATTTATAAAATAAATTCCAAATTAAAATATAGCGATTTATTGGATAATTTAATTATTGAAGTTTGTAATTGAATATTGTTAAATTATTATATCTTGAGTTTTAAGCCCGATAAAAATAATTTAAAGGATTATAAAATTTATATTAATAATAATGAAGATAATAAAAAAAAATTGAATTAAAAAGTGATCTGTTCAATTTTAAAAATAGTTTGTTCAAATTGACATTTAAAAATAGCGACACGGGCAAATCTCGGATTTCGACGAAACCAGTTCCATTGGATACATAATGTTGTATTATCATCATATTTAAATTCGTTGCTTTGGGAGTTATCATTTAGCCATATGAGATATCAAACGCCTTGAAATTTATATCGAAATTCAATATAATAATTGGGTTCAAAAAGCTATCTTCTCCATACATCGAATTTGGACTCAAAACCTTTTCCATTGCTTTCAGAGTAGGGGTATAACATTATGAATGCCTAGTGGCACACCTTGAAAGGGTTCGAGATTTCAAGTTACGAAAATGGAAATATTTTGCAAGTTTAAATTAATATATATATATATATATATATATATATATATATATATATATATATATATATATAGCCAAATAAGTCTTGTCCTCTATAGCCTAGGATTGTGACCTTACCCATTTAAACATGCAAACATTCACATCCCCTTCCTTTTCAAATCACAACACGCCTCCCTTTCTCGTTTTAAAGCCGAGTTATCCTTTTACCTTATCTCAAAATCAAAATCCTTCTCTGAAAAAAAGTACAGAACGGAATCGAATGATTTCGTGTATTAAAAAAATGGAGAACGAATCATTATCGCGTGCGAGAAGCTGAAGCATGACCGGAGTCGATGGCCACGACCTGATGGGGTGCACGCGCACGTAAGGAGGCTCGGCATCTGTTTCGATCATGGTTTTGGGGGAAATTTTTGGCAGGCGACAAGGGACTGGGAGGCACGACCGCGTTCGCTTGTTAAATTAGGGTTCGATGAAAAATGAGATCGGCATGTGAAATGGAGTTGGTTTTGGGGAGGAAGAGGTAGATTACCAGTTGGTGGCTGAAGTAGGGAATGTGCAGCGTCTTAGTGACATAGCGAGCCCTGATTCTAGCGTGCGGCCTGAGTGGGCGTGGTGGTAGGGCGCGTTGGCGATGGATAGGGCTGTGTTCGTTTTTGGTTAGGGTTGAGGAGGTCACGTGAGTGAGAAGGCGATAAGGACGTTGGGTCGCGAGTAGGAAATGGCGAGGTCGGCAGCAGGCATTAGGCACACGGGTATAGTCGGCGATGTCGGTTTGGGCAGTAGAGGTTGTGTGGGGTTCTTGTTACTGCAATGAAGTAAGCTTGGTTTTCACAATCTCGAGATTTAATATTAACGAAGATATTAATGTATTTATAATTAATTGACTAAATAAAGTAATTTGTGAATAAATTGTTTTGATAAATCGAATTCTCATAAAAATTTTATAATTTTGTACGAGGTCCAAATCGTGGAAATGAATCGAGATGGAAATGGTTTGCAAATAAAAATTAAAGATGAGAAAACTCTCACTCATTTGGATTACCAAAATTTAAATAGTCGAAATTAAATTTTGGATTTAACGACCCAGAATTTTATTTTATTAAAATTTGAATATTTAATTAATTTTAAATATTAATAAGTGAAATTTATAAGTCGAATAAATTTTATTTCGAATAATTGGATTTAATTGAATAATTAAATCGATAATTTAATATGTGAAAATACAGAAATAATTGAAAATTGAGTTTAATATGATTTGCAAAATTTTATTTTATCATATTGAAGTTAGAATGATGTTATAGAACTTTTAAAATCGAATTAAGAGTTTATTTGTGAAAATTGAATATTTTAATATTTAATCGACTAGTGAAATTAGCCATTTTTCGAACAGTCTCAGAATTGGACGATGCTAGTTCCATTGGATCCGTAATAGTTTGTTATTATCGGATTTCAATTTTCGTAGCAATCGGAGTTTTCGTTTGATCGCGGCAGCTCGAAACGCATCAAATTTTTTTTTAATATTAATTTGGCGAGTTAAAATAGTCATTTTTCAAACAGTCTCGGATTTCGACGAAACCAGTTTCATCGGATCCGTAATGTGATATTATTGTATGGTTTCAAATTTCATGTCAATCGGATTTACTGTTTATCCGGTGCAAACTAAAACGCCTAGAAATTTGATTTATCGATTTAATTTTAAATCGAACGTTTATTGCCATAACTCGCACAGATGACCGAATTAGCTCGCGAAACAAGTTCCATTGTGTTCGGAACGCGGGGTAAACCCTAGAAACGTCAGTCACCGCGCGTAAATCGGAGTTCGGAAAATCCGACATGAATAGTGTCGCGTGAATTTTCTATATAAGCCCATGTTCTTCATAAATTTGCAAAGAAAAAAAAAACCTAGGGTTTCTTCAGGAGCCGCCTTTTACAACAGTGAATGGCTAGAAAGCTCTCATCTTCTCCCTCAATTATTTTTGCATCCATCAACAATTAGCGAAATCTTTCAACATGAAACTTGTAGAGGGGAGTGAGATCTAGGTATTCAACGGTTGAGATCGTGTTTGGAGCTCTGGATCGACGGCAAATCAACGCTAAATAGCCGAAAGTCACGCACGTCGTTTGAAGGCAGGTTAAGGCCGAGCTCGTCGAGGTGGTGGCCGAAAGTAGCTCGTGTTATGGGCTTTCAAATGGAAGCATCTGATCATCACCAAACTCGTCGAGGAAGTCGCGATTTTTAACCCTAGTTGCTTGGGATGGGTTCGGCCGTGCACGTGTAGTACCTGTGAATGAGAGATGGAAGATAAAGGGAGGTGACGGTCACGATTGCAGGGGTTTGGATCTAGTGGCTGAGATTAGATGTAGGTTTAAAATTAAATATATGTTGTAAATATATAGTTAAAAATTCGTGTAATCTTTGTAACGCGATATCTTTTTCATACGAGGTCGAAAACGCGCGAAACCAGTTGCGTTGGAATCATATGGACGAGCACTACGCTATGGAATTGAATTGGAGTCATTTGGAGTTAATGAGAATTTCGGGTAAAATTAAACGTCCGTTTAATTTTATTCGAAATAAATCGCTAAAACAAATTTGAAATCAAGGTGAGAACTTCTCACTCGATCAAATCGGTTTCGATATTAATTTTAAATAGTTAGATTTAAAATTCTTGCTAGTATGTTTGAATGATGATTGTTATCTATTGATTATTAAAATAGACATTATGCGCCGTTCGTAAGCGGATGTTATTTATTAAAAACATATACCGCGAATATTTCATAAACATTGAAATTGGTATTATTTATGTACTTGGAATTGATTTCCCGCAGTATATAGCGGATGAGACCCTATTGCGCCGTCTATTAAGCGGATAATATTTTAAATCCCATATACCGCGATAATTCCGTACTGGAACGGAATTGGTATTGTGCTAACATCTTTGGATGCATGAAAACAGGTTGGAGGGATCCAACTGGATTCCTCAACAGTATTTATTTGATCTCAGATATTTTGATATTTGATGGATTATCATATCGATATATGATGTCGTAGCTGTCGTGATTGACTATTTGGTATGTAGCATCATTGGGCCAATTTTGGAATTTTAAAAGGATTTTTAAAGTGATTTTTGAAAGTATACGTTTTATAAAATAATTTTGGAATTGATTCGTTTTAAATAAATAAACGTATAATTTTAATGTTATAAAATTTTGATTTTTGAGAAATATAGTTAAAAGTTGATTTTTGAAAATATGGGGTTAATGATTTTATAAAATAGTTTAAATTGGGATTTTAATTGAATTTATTATAGAAAGTTTAAATATAGGATTTGTGAAATTTGATTATTTATAAATCAAAATAATGAAATTATAAAGGAGTTTAAAGATGTTTTAAAATAATAGTATAAATTGATTTATACAAAGAATTTATAAATTGATATTTATAAATTAAAATATTTGAATTATAAAACGAGTTTTTATAAGTGTTAGAATGAATTGTAAATGAATTTCAATAAGTAGAAATGAAATTTATAGGATTATAAACGGTGAAGTTATAAATGGAATTTTATAAGAAGTAGGTTTATAAAATTTGTAAAGTTATTTGAAGAATAGATATGGGTAAATAAATGAATTTTATAAGTTATAAGATTTATAATTTGAAAGTTAAAGGAACGATTTTGCAAACAAATAAATTATAAGTATTTAACTTAAATTATGGACTTTTGGTTTATAATTGAGTTATAAGTTGAATAGGTTAACAAAGGAGATTTATAAAAAGGAAGTTGTTATAAAATAAATAGAAATGGAATTTATAAACATTGTTTTATAAATCCGCAAACGGCTTATTTTGATAAGTAAATTGTTATAACTTATTAATGGAGTTATATTCACGTTTTAGACAGTGAATAATCCTTTAAAATAAAATGTATAGAAATGATGAAATTGGTTAACGTAGTATATTCATGTTTTTGAATAGTGAATAATATGTTAAAGAAAATGTTTTGGATGTGATGTTTTAAATAGAATTAAAACGATCCAACGATGTTTATAAATGTGTTAAGATTCGAAACCATAGATTTCAATATTCATTGTTGAAATAGACGTTTTCGAGAAATAGAAGGAAATGATGAACTATAACACTGTTGTTATAGTAAATGATTTCCGAAAGGAAATGTTTTGTATAGTATTGGGATATATATATATATATATATTTTAATTTCGAATCCCTATACTAGTGATTTTGGGTTGTCGTAACGATGTTTTACGCAACATTCGTTTTGGCCCAAATAAATATGTTTAAACGAATGATTTCCTTAAAGAATGAAATGTATACTTAATTTTGATTTAAATATATTGAATATTTTCCAAGTATAGAAAATAAAAAGACTTGTGAATTCCTTATGAATAAATAAGTATGGAAATGTTTTCCAATGTGAAATGAAACGTTTTGAGAATTTATCTTTTTGAAGATAAATTGAAAATGAATAATTGAAATCGTATATTCATGGATATTTTGGAATGTAAATTCATTATGGAATTTATAAAAGAAAGGGGAATTTGTTTAAAAATAAATATTGATTTATTCTTGAAGTATTGAAATTTTATATCTTGTAAAGATATTTTTGGAAAATAAATAATTTGGAAAATTATTTGGAATCTGGTGATGTTGTGCATATCCATTGATAGTTCAATAACCGACTATCAATATATACCTTTGAATGGGTATTTGTTGTGATTTGCTGAATTTGAATGCCACACTTATTTTTAAATTATTGCGCTCGTTATTCGGATTACCCATTCCGAATAGTGATACGACGTAATGGATAGCATTGATGACCGGTGTTGAAGACCGGATATTTTTGAATGCGAAAGGACAACTCGTCGAATGTCTTTGCATCGACTGGTCCCCGGTATAGAGACTCCATATGTGATGGGAAGTCCGGTCGTGATTAGTGAATATCCGGATTGCAAGGACTTCTTTGTAAGTGCCTTCGGTTCTATTCGATCCCGGAACAGACTTGTATGGATTGTATGTCTGACATTACAAGTTGAGATATAAAGCTGATTTCTTTCAAATATATTTCTGTTGGTGGCGGAGAATTTATTCTTTTAGCTTAACACCCTTCTCTAAGACATACGAGCTTAGAGGTTATGTAGTTGAAGGTTATCAGCGATATATTCCCAATTTGGTAATGTGACATGCTGAGTGTTGCTGTGAAATGATCATTGTTTGATCATTTGTGATATGATCATTTGTTTGATCATTTATCTTTGTGATCATTTCTATGATCATTTGTTGACCCAAAGCATGGCTTTGTACCAAAGTGTGGCTTTGTGGACGAGACTTCGTCGAGCCTCACACCCCGGAATGGTCAAAACAGGAAAGATGCAGCAAGGTTATGAGGGGTAGCTCCCTTTAGGGTATGTGCATTTCCTTCTGGAAAGGGGTGGTATCATGGTATGGAGCCCAGATACTTACTCATATTGAAACACTTATTATTTTGGTGTGATGTTGATTATGAGAGCTCGGATAAAGGTCCTAAAGGACCGGGGGATGGCATACTCGTGTCAGTAGTTACCCAGTTAGGGGTAACCCAGCCTTGTGATGGCAGAGATCCGGTTTGGTTCTCGGGGACGTCCTTCCAGAGGCGTTCTCATGTGGCAATGGGAAGTTTCTTGGCCTGACCATTTGTTGGAAATCCAAAGAAACAATACGAGACTTGTACGGTTTTAGTTGTAGAACCTGCCTCCTCAGGAGGTAGCTATAGCGGGCATAATATAATGGTACCTATGCTGGCTAAGATTTATATTCTACTTTCGAAGTGATTTTTCCTACACTATGCACTAATAATAATATCAAATGTTTCTTTTTAATGCGTATCAAGCATCTTTGACTATCATAAGGAGAAATCTCCTCCAAGTCTGCGTTTGCATTGTGTGTGTGGTGAGAGGTCTTATGGTAGTCTCATTTTTAAAAGCATTGCGAATTTACTTTAAAAATGTTCCTCTATTTTGTTTTGAAGATAAAATAAACTGCTTTGAGTTCTCACACCAGTCACATGACTGACTCGGAGTTTATTGTTTTCCTTCCTAAACTCTGGGTTCCCACCAATTTCCACACGGGCCGTCAAGAGTTAGGTTTATCAGGATATTCTAGAATTCAGGAGTTGCTGGAGGCAAGCTGGATGGCATGGCGTAATCAATAGTATATAGTATTTTCTTTTTCCACTGTTTGTTGTTGTTTGTTGTTGTACACTCTGATGATGTAATGTAATGTATAAAATGTAATAACTGATATAGTTCTTTGTTTAAAGATTATTCATTTATCTATTATATGTTGTTCTGTTGCGATTGTGAGTTTCTGATATTGTTCTGTTGTTTTCTGTTCTGTTCTCTCTTTTTCTTCTATCATTTTCTTCTTCTTCAACCCTGAGAATTCGTATTTCCGTTCATCCTGAGTTAATCAATGGAGATTAGTGTATATTCAAGGAGTATGGATTTGCGGGTCCTCACAACTGGTATCGGAGCATATGGTAAAGCGACAACCATGGCTCTGTTGGGTATTACTCATTAGAGATAGAGTCAGTAGTACTCTAGAATGAGTTTGAGTGTAATAATAGCTATGAGAGCGTAACTGCTAGTGAATATAAAATTGTTTTGTATTGTGTTGACTTATCGGTTGATTGTTTATAGATTCCGGTCGATGTAGTCTTGCTAACTATCGTAGATAGGGGTTTCTAAACTCTTAAACAAGATAAATCGACATAGTATTGTTTTAAATTTGGTAAATGAAATAATTTTACCTTGAGTATATTTTATATATAAAGGAATAATTTTTCAGAATTATTAAAGTGTACATAAGTTGATTGTTTAGTTGTTTGAATAATCTAAATAAAAGAATGATTGTATAAGCAAAAGAATAATGAGAATTGAATTATAATTAAAGTGATTTGCAATTGAGAAATAAACTTATATATATAAGAAGTGAAACTATATGAATATATTTATGAATATGAGTTGTAAATAAAAATGAATTTAAAGTTAAATGGAAATTTACTTTAGAATTAGAATTTGAATTGATTTATAAGTGGGAATTTAAGTTATGTAAAACCAAGTGATGTTTGTAAAATGAAGTATAACTTAAGTGATGTTGAATGAAGTTGATTTTGGTATCAAAGTAAATTAATAAAGTTAAGTGATAGATATGAACTTGAGTTATATAAATGAAATTCAACCTTATATTGTTAAATGAATTAGCAATTGAATTGAATGAATGAAATGAATGTAAATCAATTGAATGTAAATAGAATTCATATGAAATAATGAATGTAGGTGTTAATTCATTAAAATCTAATGTTATTGGAAGTTGAATAATTGAATGAATATAAGCAAAGGAATTTGGTTGTAATTAATATACATTGGTTGTTATATGGTTGTTAGTTGATTGTATATAATTCATTAAGTGTTAATGAAATTGGAAGCAAAAGTAATTGAAATCCAATTGGAAGTTAAGTGAATCTTAAATAGAATTGAATTTGATTTAGAAGTGAACCAACTTGAATATGAATTAGTGAATATAAACTAATTGAAAATGAATGTTAGAAAAAACATCCACTGTTAATGAATCAAATGTGATTAAATTGAAAACCTATTTCATTGAATATTAATGAGAATATGAATGAATATTTATTGGTTATGAATGTTAGTTGGATGATAGTTGGTTGATGGTTGAATATATAGCTTTTGTTGCATTTGCTATGTTGGCATATATAGTTATTATGTTGCCATATGTTGTATATCGATACTATTGTCTATATACATGTTTCTCATGTTGTTTGTTGAGTGTTTAGTAGGTGCGGATTGCGTTTGCTTTGCATTTGGAGCTCGCTTTCGCGCTATATTAGCCGTATACGCTCGCTAATAATAAATAAGGTACATATCTCTGATTACATATCGTACTTTTACACTTTTTTCCCTGCGGGATGCCTCATCACTTGATGAGATGTATATTTGTGATATATATACTGTCATTTTTTTTCGGATCGAGCCGCGCAAAGGAGACTATGACGAATTTTTCCGAAAATTTAAGGCGTTACAATATTTTTGAGAAAAATTGGAAAATTTTGAAAACTTAAATTTGATTTGGAGTTGAAAGTTAAACAATAGTAGTTGTTTTTGAAAAGATAACTAAGTGTGATTTGAAAATTTAGTAAAGTGTTGTAAGAAATTTAACTATGGATTTTGGAAAGTTAATAGATTCTGTAATTTTTCTTACTTCGTAATTTCGAGGACGAAATTCTTTTAAGGGGAAGGTTTGTAACGACCTAGAATTTTATTTTTTGAATATTTAATTAATTTTAAATATTAATAAGTGAAATTTATAAGGCGAACAAATTTTATTTCGAATAATTGGATTTAATTGAGTAATTAAATCGATAATTTAATATGTGAAAATACAGAAATAATTGAAAATTGAGTTTAATATGATTGAAAATGATTAGTAAAATTTTATTTTATCATATTGAAGTTAGAATGATGTTATAGAACTTTTAAAATCGAATTAAGAATTTATTTGTGAAAATTGAATATTTTAATATTTAATCGACTAGTGAAATTAGCCATTTTTCAAACAGTCTCAGAATTGGACGAAACTAGTTCCATTGGATCCGTAATAGTTTGTTATCATCGGATTTCAATTTTCGTAGCAATCGGAGTTTTCGTTTGATCGTGGCAGCTCGAAACGCATCGAATTTTTTTTAATATTAATTTGGCGAGTTAAAATAGTCGTTTTTCAAACAGTCTCGGATTTCGACGAAATCAGTTTCATCGGATCCGTAATGTGATAATATTGTATGGTTTCGAATTTCATGTCAATCGGATTTACTGTTTGTCCGGTGCAAACTAAAACGCCTAGAAATTTGATTTACCGATTTAATTTTAAATCGAACGTTTATTGGCATAACTCGCACAGATGACCGGATTAGCTCCCGAAACACGTTCCATTGTGTTTGAAACGCAGGGTAAACCCTAGAAACGCCAGTCACCTCGCTTAAATCCGAGTTTGGAAAATCCGGGATGAATAGTGTCGCGTGAATTTTCTATATAAGCCCATGTTCTTCATAAATTTGCAAAGAAAAAAAAACCTAGGGTTTCTTCAGGAGCCACAGTTTACAACAGTGAATGGCCAGAAAGCTCTCATCTTCTCCCTCAATTATTTCTTCATCCATCAACAATTAGCGAAATCTTTCAACATGAAACTTGTAGAGGGGAGTGAGATCTAGGTGTTCAACGGTTGAGATCGTGTTTGGAGCTCTGGATCGACGGCAAATCAACCCCAAATAGCCGAAACTCGCGCACGTCGTTTGAAGGCAGGTCAAGGTCGAGCTCGTCAAGGTAGTGGCCGAAAGTAGCTTGTGTTATGGGCTTTCAAATAGAAGCATCTGATCGTCATCAAACTCGTCGAGGAAGTCGCGATTTTTAATCCTAGTTGCTTTGGATGGGTTCGGCCGTGCGCGTGTAGTACCTGTGAACGAGAGATGGAAGATAAAGGGAGGCGACGGTCATGATTGCAGGGGTTTGGATCTAGCGGCTGAGATTAGATGTAGGTTTAAAATTAAATATATGTTGTAAATATATAGTTAAAAATTCGTGTAATCTTTGTAACGCGATATCTTTTTCATACGAGGTCGAAAACGCACAAAACCAGTTGCGTTGGAATCGTATGGACGAGAACTACGCTATGGAATTGGATTGGAGTTGTTTGGAGTTAGTGAGAATTTCAGGTAAAATTAAACGTTCGTTTAATTTTATTCAAAATAAATCGCTAAAACAAAATTGAAATCAAGGTGAGAACTTCTCACTCAATCGAATCGGTTTCGATTTCAATTTTAAATAGTTAGATTTAAAATTCTTGATAGTATGTTTGAATGATGATTGTTATCTATTGATTATTAAAATAGACATTATGCGCCGTTAGTAAGCGGATGTTATTTATTAAAAACATATACCGCGAATATTTCATAAACAGTGAAATTGGTATTATTTATGTACTTGGAATTGATTTCCCGCAGTATATAGCGGATGAGACCCTCTTACGCCGTCTATTAAGCGGATAATATTTTAAATCCAAGTGTAACGGAATTGGTATTGTGCTAACATCTTTGGATGAAGGAAAACAGGTTGGAGGGATCCAACTGGATTCCTCAACAATATTTATTTGATCTCAGATATTTTGATATTTGATGGATTATCATATTGATATATGATGTTGTAGTTGTCGTGATTAACTATTTGGTGTGTAGCATCATTGGGCCAATTTTGGAATTTTAAAAGGATTTTTAAAGTGATTTTTGAAAGTATACGTTTTATAAAATAATTTTGAAATTGATTCATTTTAAATAAATAAACGTATAATTTTAATGTTATAAAATTTTGATTTTAGAGAAATATAGTTAAAAGTTGATTTTTGAAAATATGGGGTTAATGATTTTATAAAATAGTTTAAATTAGGATTTTAATTGAATTTATTATAAAAAGTTTAATATAGGATTTATGAAATTTGATTATTTATAAATCAAAATGATGAAATTATAAAGGAGTTTAAAGATGTTTTAAAATAATAGTATAAATTGATTTATACAAAGAATTTATAAATTGATATTTATAAATTAAAATATTTGAATTATAAAACGAGTTTTTATAAGTGTTAGAATGAATTGTAAATGAATTTCAATAAATAGAAATGAAATTTATAGGATTATAAACGGTGAAGTTATAAATGGAATTTTATAAGAAGTAGGTTTATAAAATTTGTAAAGTTATTTAAAGAATAGATATAGGTAAATAAATGAATCTTATAAGTTATAAGATTTATAATTCGGGAAGTTAAAGGAACGATTTTGCAAACAAATAAATTATAAGTATTTAACTTAAATTATGGACTTTTGGTTTATAATTGAGTTATAAATTGAGTAGGTTAATAAAGGAGATTTATAAAAAGGAAGTTGTTATAAAATAAATAGAAATGGAATTTATAAACATTGTTTTATAAATCCGCAAACGGCTTATTTTGATAAGTAAATTGTTATAACTTATTAATGGAGTTATATTCACGTTTTAGACAGTGAATAATCCTTTAAAATTAAATGTATAGAAATGAAGAAATTGGTTAACGTAGTATATTCACTTTTTTGAATAATGAATAATATGTTAAAGAAAATATTTTGGATGTGATATTTTAAATAGAATTAAAACGATCCAACGATGTTTTTAAATGTGTTAAGATTCGAAACCATAGATTTCAACGTTCATTGTTGAAATAGACGTTTTCGAGAAATAGAAGGAAATGATGAACTATAACACTGTTGTTACAATAAATGATTTCCGAAAGGAGATGTTTTGTATAATATTGGGATATATATATATATATCTTTTTTAATTTCGAATCCCTATACTAGTGATTTTGGGTTGTCGTAACGATGTTTTACGCAACATTCGTTTCGACCCAAATAAATATGTTTAAACGAATGATTTCCTTAAAGAATGAAATGTATACTTAATTTAGATTTAAGTATATTGAATATTTTCCAAGTATAGAAAATAAAAGGACTTGTGAATTCCTTATGAATAAATAAGTATGGAAATGTTTTCCAATGTGAAATGAAACGTTTTGAGAATTTATCTTTTTGAAGATAAATTGAAAATGAATAATTGAAATCGTATATTCGTGGATATTTTGGAATGTAAATTCACTATGGAATTTATAAAAGAAATGGGAATTTGTTTAAAAATAAATATTGATTTATTTTTGAAGTATTGAAATTTTATATCTTGTAAAGATATTTTTGGAAAATAAATAATTTGGAAAATTATTTGGAATCTGGTGATGTTGTGCATATCCATTTATAGTTCAATAACCGACTATCAATATTTACCTTTGAATGGGTATTTATTGTGATTTGCTGAATTTGAATGCCACACTTATTTTTAAATTATCGCGCTCGTTATTCGGATTACCCATTCCGAATAGTGATACGACGTAATGGATAGCATTGATGACCGGTGTTGATGACCGGATATTTTTGAAAGCGAAAGGACAACTCCTCAAATGTCTTTGCATCGACTGGTCCCCGGTATAGAGACTCCATATGTGATGGGAAGTCCGGTCGTGATTAGTGAATATCTGGATTGCAAGGACTTCTTTGTAAGTGCCTTCGGTTCTGTTCGATCCCGAGACATACTTGTATGGATTGTGTCTGGCATTACAAGTTGAGATATAAAGCTGATTTCTTTCAAATATATTTCTGTTGGTGGCGGAGAATTTATTCTTTTAGCTTAACACCCTTCTTTGAGACGTACGAGCTTAGAGGTTATGTAGTTGAAGGTTATTAGCGATATATTCCCAATTTGGTAATGTGACATGCTGAGTGTTGCTGTGAAATGATCATTGTTTGATCATTTGTGATATGATCATTTGTTTGATCATTTATCTTTGTGATCATTTCTATGATCATTTGTTGACCCAAAGCATGGCTTTGTACCAAAGCGTGGCTTGTGGACGAGACTTCGTCGAGCCTCACACCCCGTAATGGTCAAAACAGGAAAGATGTAGCAAGGTTATGAGGGGTAGCTCCCTTTAGGGTATGTGCATTTCCTTCTGGAAAGGGGTGGTATCATGGTATGGAGCCCAGATACTTACTCATGTTGAAACACTTATTATTTTGGTGCCATGTTGATTACGAGCGCTCGGATAAAGGTCCTAAAGGACCGGGGGATGGCATACTTATGTCAGTAGTTACCCAGTTAGGGGTAACCCGGCCTTGTGTTGGCAGAGATCCAGTTTGGTTCTCGGGGACGTCCTTCCAGAGGCGTTCTCATGTGGCAATGGGAAGTTCCTTGGCCTGACCATTTGTTGGAAATCCAAAGAAACAATACGAGACTTGTACAGTTTTAGTTGTAGAACCTGCCTCCTCAGGAGGTAGCTATAGCGGGCATAATGTAATGGTACCTATGCTGGCTAAGATTTATATTCTACTTTCGAAATGATTTTCCCTACACTATGCACTAATAATAATATCATATGTTTCTTTTTAATGCGTATCAAGCATCTTTGACTGTCATAAGGAGAAATCTCCTTCAAGTCTGCGTTTGCATTGTGTGTGTGGTGGGAGGTCTTATGGTAGTCTCATTTTTAAAAGCATTGCGAATTTACTTTAAAAATATTCCTCTATTTTGTTTTGAAGATAAAATAAACTATTTTGAGTTCTCACACCAGTCACATGACTGACTCGGAGTTTATTGTTTTCCTTCCTAAACTCTGGGTGCCCACCAATTTCCACACGGGCAGTCAAGAGTTAGGTTTATCAGGATATTCTGGAATTCAGGAGTTGCTGGAGGCAAGCTGGATGGCATGGCGTAATCACTAGTATATAGTATTTTCTTTTTCCGCTGTTTGTTGTTGTTTGTTGTTGTACACTCTGATGATGTAATGTAATGTATAAAATGTAATAACTGATATAGTTCTTTGTTTAAAGATTATTCATTTATCTATTATATGTTGTTCCGCTGCGAATTGTGAGTTTCTGATATTGTTCTGTTGTTTTCTGTTCTGTTCTCTCTTTTTCTTCTATCTTTTTCTTCTATCTTTTTCTTCTTCTTCAACCCTGAGAATTCGTATTTCCGTTCATCTTGAGTTAATCAATGGAGATTAGTGTATATTCAAGGAGTACGGATTTGCGGGTCCTCACAGCGGATGCTTGTTGAATTTATAAATTTATTGTCTGTTGAATGATATAATATACATAGTAGTTTATATATATATTAGTATTTGGAGTGATATTCCTGCACATTATAGCGGATGAGACCCTATGCACCCTGCATAATAGTGGATGACCCTATATATCGCGATATCCCCCTCGAAGTGGGATCAGTATTTTTTTATTGTTGTCTAACATCTGTGGATGGAGGAAGGGTTGGAGGGAACCAACTGGATTCCTCAAATGTGTTTTTTATTTTTCATATATTTGTGA
Organism: Allium cepa; assembly: GCA_030765085.1. Lineage (NCBI taxonomy): Eukaryota > Viridiplantae > Streptophyta > Magnoliopsida > Asparagales > Amaryllidaceae > Allium > Allium cepa. The sequence continues at coordinate 214,244,988 of CM060938.1, forward strand.
TCTATGGATTGTGTATAATAATCTATTATAGATAATTATAATGTTTGAGATTATTAGATGTTATTATGCATTGACCTGAATTTAATATTTTAAAAATACCATAAATATATTTTTAAAATTTAAGAAATTAAAGGTAATTTTTAATATAAAATTATTTCTATTGGGAATTGAATCGTTTTTAAGAAATTTAAATTGAGAATAATATATATATATATATATATATTAATTTTGGATCGTACGTAATTATTCGTGAATGGGTTTAAATAGAAACATTAAAAATTAATTATATAAAGGGGTTTGTAAATGGTATTTGAAAATATGAAAGGGAGTTAAAATCAACATTAAAAATAGATTGGAGGTATAAATGGAATTTATTAGAAATGAATTTGTATAATGGAATTTTATAAATAAGATTTGTTTTATAAACAGGTAAAACCAAAGGCATTATAAAATTTATAAACGATGTTTATAAATAAAGGAATTTGATACAAATGATAGATTGGAAATATAAATTTACAGGAAGAATTTGTATTAGAATATGGGAATAGAGCAAGAAAAATAGTGGAACTATTTTCGAAAGTGAAGATGGTTAAGAAAATCGGAATGGAAGTGATGTGATGGAAATTGAGAGGAATTTATAAGTTGAATTAGTTATCGAGATTTTGAAAATATATTTTAATTTTAAGAAGTAAGTTGTTTTTGAAAGCGAATTTTTTTTATTTGAAACTATGAGATTTTAAGCTAGTTGAGATTGAAATATATAGGTAAGTAGATTTTCAAATATTAAATATTTATTTAACAAATTTTACTTATAAAAATCAGCTTTAAAAATTTATTTGTTTAACTGAAAAAGAGTTACTGATATTTATAAAGGTTTTCGATATTTTAAATAATTATTTGAACATGTATTAAAAAAATAAATTACTATCCTTTAAAATACTTATTATATATATAGAGAGAGAGTTTTGAAGTGATTTCAATTTTTTATTTACAAAATTCTCTCGAGATGCGTAAATAGGGTTTTCAAAATGGATACATTTTGAGGGATGGAATCTTATAAGAGATTTGAATGAATTGAAACTTTAAAATGAATGAATAAGGGAATTTGAAATGAAATCTGAACTTATAAAAGAAGTTATAAAATTTTAAAAGAGGTTATACGTAAGTATACCGAGTTTTTGGAAATTGGAAAGAATAATTTATTAGTAGTTCCAAAGACTATGAGATAGCTATGGTGTCACGATCCAAAATCCAACGATTGAAAATCGACACCAAATACCTCACTTGTATTTGATTGCCGAAGATTCAAGCGTCGAATTTTAGTTCGGATGGAGCTTATAACAACATTAGATGAATATAAACAGTGGAAACAAAATGAATATCATATATCAACACATATACAACATGATACAATATCCAATAAAACATCGATCCCAAATATCGGAGTGATACAAATATGATACAACAATAATACGATAACAGAAACTTCAACAAGTTTCCAACATACTTCAACTTTGAAAAGGTCTTCAAAAACTCCAACACTTCAAAAGATTTCCAAATCCAAAGCTTCCAGAAGACTTCAAAATTCAACCTAGCTTCAAAACATGGATAACCTGCTTCTAGGCTGCCCATGTGGAAAATTATGGGCACCTAGAGTTTAGGAAAGGAACAATAAACTCCAAGTCAGTCGTGAGACTGGTATGAGTAAACAAAAACAGTTGTTTGAAATAAAAATAGTTTATTTTTATCAAAAGCAAATAAAAGAATTTGAAAGAAATCCGCAATGCTTTTTGAAAATGAAACTGCCATAAGGCCTCCCGCCACACGCATAATGCAAGCGCAAACTTGGAGGAGATTTCTCCTTATGACAGTCAAAAATGCTTGATACAGGAAAACACTTTTAAATATTATTATTAATGCATAGTGTGAAAACATTTTCGAAAGTATAATATTAATCTTAGCCAGCATAGGTACCATTATACTATGCTTACTATAGCTACCAGTTGAGGTGACAGGTTATACAATTTAAAACCGTATTGGGCTTGTATTGTTTTATTTGGATTTCCAACAAATGGTCGGGAAAATGAACTTTCCACACAAAATGGAATGCCTCTGGAGGGACGTCCCCGAGAACCTAATCGGATCTCTGCTACACAAGGCCGGCTTACCTTAGTGACTAGGTAACAACTGACACGAGTATGCCACCTCAAGGTCGCTACCAACCTTTATCCGAAGCGCTTCTCAACCGACAACCACAAAGCAATAAGTTTGCAGCAACCACAAAGTCTAAATACCATTTTACGGGTAAAAAGGGTTTTTACGCACATACACAGAAACAAATCACAATCACAGTTCAGCACAAAGCAATTCGTATCACATAGTATCACAATCACAACAGAAATACCAACCCAGTACACAATATTTGATAATAGTCAATCATCTTCAATTAAGGTGAATGTGATTTAAATGAATTAACCACATAACTATTTTTATTGATTATTTTAAATCAAGGATTAATTTTTTTTCTTAACGATAGATAAATTAATTTAAATCTTAATCAACTTGATTAATTAATTATTCCTTAATCAATATACTTAATTAACTATTAATTACTAATTAATTAACTTTATTACCGAATTATTTCTTAATTACCCTTTTTTAAACAATTTATTAATAGTCATTATTTATCCTAATTAACATTTAAAAATCTTCCTTAATAACTTTGAAATCAATTTGTTACAATTACAAAAAAAACCTTTAATGTTAATTAACGTTAACCCTTACCTTTAAGTTAACTATTCAATTAAAACATTAACTAAGATTAAACGATGTTAAGTATTTACTTAAATAATTTAAAACTTAGAATAGTTTCTTAGCTTAATTTGTCAAATATTAATTACTTCATTAGTACTAAATTTTGTTTACAACATTTGCTTTAAATTTAATTAGGCTTAATCCTTTCGAAAACAGAACCCGAGATCACCCCAGGTTTTACTCGGGTGTTACTCGAGTCTCCCCCTACATGTCCCCGAGTCACTCTCTCGTGCCTCACCTTACTTTCTTCTTCTTCTTCTTCTCTTTTTTTAGCTAAGTTAAAACTGTTGTCACACAACACATTCACGCACCAGGGTATAACCCGAAGCCACCGCTCATTTTCCTCGAGTAACAGCTCGAGACGTTCACCACAACAAAACTTCTGACATCAACACGCTGCCGTGCACATGCACGTCGCCACGGAACACCTCGAGACGACACCACATCATTGAGCAAGTCGACGATCATCCACAAACTAATTCCCGATCATCAGATTGTCTTCCCTCAACTCGAATTTGAATTCGAGCTCAATGTCAAAACCTGGAACATCAACGAGAACTCTTTCTCAAAACTGGGAATAGCCTCGTTCTCCACACCACGATCACCAGAAGGTCAGCAACTCCGACAACATGGTCGCTAACTCTCCTGCTATCATTCCCTAAAGCCTCGTCGCGCTCGATCATCTACAGACGACGAACGAAACAAATTTCTGAACTTCGAGAAAACTAGGTTTATGAACTAGAATTCATCACCGCCGCTTCCACGTCCACCTGTAAGCCCATCTACTATTTTTCCTACAACCATCGATTACTCCTCCACCTCCAGACATGATTCCGACCTCCATACGTCAGTAGATCATCAGAAATTCCCAAAACTATGAAATTTATATAAACCCAAACTGCTCTTTAATCCTTGATCTAAAAATTATAATTTTTTCTTTAAAAATCATATTTTAGTACAAGAATTCAGTTTATAAACCTGAATTCGAGAATTAAGAAATTCAAATTTTTACTAATTTAAAGTTATGCTAAGGTTTCTTGAGTTCCAGAGCCAGCGCCAAGTTTTTTGGCTGACATAAATTTTTAAACTCTAATATATGCTATAACAATCAATTCTTGATTTAACACTAAACCCAAACATCAAGTAGATCAGGTGAAAATGATTTTTTTTTTTGAATCAAAAATCTGGTATTTTAAAATCTCAGAACAGAGAACATGTATAAACAATAACCTGTACAAAGTACTTCCAGTTTTCAAATATATTCAGAGGATCCATATATATAGAAACATACTTATTCACCGATATATATATATATATATATATATATATATATATATATGCAACAGATTCAAGTTTTTAAATTTTAAAAACATATGTTACTCACATTAAATTTCAGAATGAACCGAGCTGCTTTTATTTGAAACAGGCTTGAACTTTGCTTGTTGAAACCTTGTCTTTAATCTTCTGGTTTATTGGGTTAGACTGTTGTTTAAGTTGAATTGGTATTTAAGTTGTAAAATGATATTACTTCAGATGCTACTCAGCTTTGAATGAACGAACTAAAATAAGGAATTGATGTATATATAAAGTAGATAGTTTTTACAGGGGAGGTGTTATCTGGTTAAGCTTTCTTTATTTTTATAGTTTTTAACTTACCTTATATATTTATGTTTAACACAATTCTTGTTTTTACATTGTTATTATTATTTATTTAAAGCTTAAACTACCAAATACGTTATATATATCCATATATTTTTGTAAAACTTAATATTAATAATATTTTATTTTGTTTTGAAACTTTCCAAATTAAATCACAAAAGTTTAAATAAGTTACCAAATTTAAATTTAAATTTTTGGGATGTTACAAATATCCCCCCTTAAGAAAATTTCGTCCTCGAAATTTGAGAGAGAAAGAAAAGCAAACAAAGAATATACGAATTCAGAAAAGAATAGAGAAATGGCTTACTAGTTTAAGCCGAGATATTCACTCTACAATTGGGATATGACTTCTACATGCTATCTTCAGTTTCCCAAGTGCAGTCTTTTGGATCGCCACTCCATTACACTTTAACTAGTTTTACAATTTTGTTTCTCAATCGCTTTTCATCGCGATCCACAATCTTTATCGGTTTCCTCTTTGCTGCCAAGTTAGGAGTGATCTCAAGATCCTGCTGAGTTGCCTCCTCAATAATACTATATGGGCCATGCATAAATTTTCGGAGGTTAGAAATATGAAACACATTGTGCATGCCAGATAACCAGCTGGGTTGCTGCACTCGATATGCTAGACGACCGATCCTTTCTAGAATAGGAAAAGGACCAATATAACACGGTGCTAGCTTTCCAGTTTTCCCAAACCTTAATACACCCTGCATCGGAGACACTTTTAGAAATATAGAATCTCCAACTTGAAATTCCAAATCTCTTCTTCGGCCGTCATAATAGCACTTTTGACGACTTTGAGCAGTTATTAATTCCTTTCGAATAAAATCTACCTTCTCCGTGGATTCTTTAATCATATCTGGCCAAGGACGAGTCTATCACCTGATTCGATCCAGCGTGCAGGTGATCAACACGGATGACCATATAAAGCCTCACAAGGAGCCATTTCAAGACTGGCTTGATAGCCATTGTTATAGGAGAACTCGACAGATGCAAATGGTCCTCCCAAGAACCACCAAAGTCAAGAATACAAGCATGCAATAGGTCTTCTAAAATTCGGTTAATCCTCTCAGTCTGCTCATCAAATTGTGGGTGATAAGCAGTGCTGAAATTCAGTTTTGTTTCCAATGCGTCTTGGAATGCCTCCCAAAATCTACTAGTAAAGATCGGATCACGATCACTCACTATGCTTCTAGGAATACCGTGGAGACAAACAATTTCCTTTATATATAGCCCTGCTAAGCTTGTTGCAGTCCGAGTGGATTTCATTGGAATGAAGTGAGTAGTGTTGGTTAGATGGTCCACTATAACCCAAATTGCTTCATTTCCCTTCTTGGTTCGTGGCAATCCGTCGATGAAATCCATCGATACCTGATCCCATTTCCACTTCGGTACTTCCAAAGGCTGAAGTAAACCCGCCACTTTCTTTTGATCGCTTTTAATTTGTTGACAAGTAGCACAGCGACTCACTTATATAGATATGTCCCTTTTCATCGTCTTCCACCAAAACATTCTTTTAATATCATGATACATTTTATTGACTCCTGGATGGATGCAAATTTTGGACTTATGGCATTAGTCCAAAACTTCACGTTTCAGCTCCGGAATGTCAGGGACACAAATTCTTCCTTTTAACCTTATAACTTTATTATCATCGGCTTCAAAACTAGTATTTTCACCACGACGCATTTTCTCATAAATTTGATGAAGAAACTCATCTTCTTTTTGTTGGCTGGCGACTTTCTCAAGAAGAGTAGGAGCAACGACAAGATGAGCAAGAATGGCATGCTTTCTACTCAAAGCATCGGTAACTACATTGGCTTTTCCGGGTGTATACAGAATATCTAGGTCATAGGATGCCAGAAATTCCAACCAACGTTGTTGTCTTAGATTCAAATCTTTCTGGGTGAAGAGATACTTTAAAGATTTGTGGTCGGTGAATATTCAAAATTTTCACCTAAAAAAGAAAGATTTATTTAGTATATATTAAGTTAAGTTGAATTTTAAAATTTTCTTTTAGGAAAGCTAAAGGAGATTCTTACCCAGAAGATAATGTCGCCAGATTTTTAAGGCGAAAACAACAGCCAAAAGCTCCAAATCATGTGTTGGGTAGTTTCTTTCGTGCGGATGTAATTGTCTACTCGCGTAGGCAATTACCTTCCCATTCTACATTAATACTGCACCTACCCCATCACCAAAAGCGTCAGTATAGACAGATAAGCCTTGGTTCCCGTTAATGTTAGCGAGAATAGGAGCAGTAGTTAATCTCTTTTTCAATTCCTGAAAATCTTCGTCACATTTCGGAGTCCAATTAAACTTGGCATTCTTCATTGTTAGCTTAGTCAATAGGCTAGCAATCTTAGAAAAGTCCTGAACAAACTTTCGGTAATAGCCTGCTAAACCCAGAAAACTTCGAACTTCTTTCGGAGTCGTGGGTCGTTTCCAGTCAAGAATAGCGGAAATTTTGCTTGGATCAACAGAAATCCCATCTTCATTAACAATATGGCCAAGAAATATGACTTCTTTTACCCAAAAGCGAACATTTCGAAAATTTAGCGAATAAGATGTTTCTTCTCAAAATCTCCAAAACAATTCTGAGATGTTCAGCATGCTCCTCTTCAGTTTTGGAGTAGATTAGGATATCATCAATAAATACAAGAACAAATTTATTCAGCACCTCCCGAAACACACGGATCATCAAATCTACGAAGTACGCGGGGGCGTTGGTTAGTCTGAAAGGCATGACTAACCATTCGTAGAACACATCCGGACCCCTAAAAGCAGTTAGGTGAACACAATCTTCGGCAATTCGCAACTGATAGAATCCCCTGGGCTAGATCCATCTTAGAAAAAAATCATGCACCATGAAGTTGATTGCATAAGTCATCGATCCTGGGTAAATGAAACTTGTTCTTGAGAGTTTGCTTATTGAGATCATGATTGTCGACACATAATCTCAAAGACCCATCGGTTTTAGCCACAAATACTAGCGCTGAACCCCATTCAGAAACACTAGGACGAATCAATCCCTTTTTTAGCAAATCACCGGTTTGCTTGACTAGTTCAATTCTTTCCCGCGGTGCCATCCTATGACTAGCATGAACGACAGGACGAGCATTTGGCACTAAGTCAATTCTGAATTCTATTTCTCCGTGTGGTGGTAAGATTCTACTTCTTTGAATACGTCTGGAAAATGCTGGACAATAGGAATGGACTCCAGACTAGGTTCTAGATATCACAAAGTATACATCAATTTATCCCTTTTTGGACAAGGATCTTCACAAGAAATTTCAATGAGATCTCCAAGTTTAGTTTTGAATAGAATCGTTCGATTGTTGCAATCTAATTTGGCTTCGTCTCTCGATAACCAATTCATCCCGAGTAGGATTTCAAATCCATTGAAGCCGAGAACATAAAGGTTAATAGGAAATTTATGGCCAGAATAAGAGATAGGCACCCTCCTACAATATAGACAAAGATTTGCAGGACCACCCATTGGATTTTTTACATAAATAGGTTCATCGATAAACTTGAGTTTAAGTTTTAATTCATCCACGATCTGTTGGGAGATAAAGCTATGTGAATCTCCTGTGTCGAATAAAACTCTAATAACTCTTTCACCAACAATAAGATTACCCTCCAGAACTCCCTTTCCTTCATTCGCCTTTGAAGTTGAGGGGTTATCTTTTATTGCGCACACTTTTGCTATTTGTACTTGTTTCTTTTTCAGGCAATTCTTAACTCTATGACTTGGCTGGTGACAACAATAGCATTCCTTGGATCTTCGACTTGTCTTTACAAGTTGATCTTTCTTAATTTGTTTCTTTGACTTCTCACAATCATTTACTAAATGGCCTTTTTCCTGACAGTTATAACAAGTAACATTTCTGGCTGAATTCTCTTGATTACTCCTATTCTTCTCCTTGCCTTGAACCAGCCTCTTTCCTTTGAATTTTCTTTTCTTCCAATTTGAACTACTTGAACTCCCCTTCTCTTCCAGAACTTTCTGCATATCTAGAGTAGCATATCGATAACCCATATCGATCAAGTCCGAAAAAGATTCTTTAATGTGGGCTTTCATTCTCTCGTGATACTCCTTATTCATTCCCCTAATGAATCTTTCATTTTTCTTCAAGGGTGTACTCACTAGCCCCGGACCAAATCGAGACAATTCATTGAATTTACTCAAGTACTCCTCAAATGATAGACTTCCTTGCTTCAAATCTAGGAACTCCTGGTACATTCGAGAGATGCCAGCAGATGGAACGTATCGCTGCTCAAACACTTCTTTAAATCATCTCCAGGTAAACTTATCTTCTGACTCATCCACAGTAACTGTCTCCCACCAAGCTAATGCTTCCTCTTGGAGTTGCCAAGAAGCTATTAATGGCTTTTGATCATCTTCCAACTTCAATCCCCTGAAAATTCTTTCACAGGATCGGATCCAAGCTTGGGCTTCTACAACAGATTCCTTTCCAGTAAACGGCTTTCCACCAAGCCTCGAGAAGCTCTTATACAGATCAGCCAGATTCGGCTGAGGTTGAGTAGGCACAGTTGCAGTTGCAGGGACTTGACCAGTTGCGGTGGTATTTCCCCGTTCCCTACCTTATCCTCTTCTTATGCTCATTCTCACTATCTGTAAATAGCAAGAAAACTTGGTTTAGGCATATGGACAAGATATCTTAGGGAACATTAACAGTTTAAAAGAAATAGACCAAGAAATTTTAGGGTTTCGGTCTTTCGGTTTATACTCATTCTAGGGTATACTTCATCCTATCTCTAATGAGCCATCTAATGTGTTATACTCCGTAGCTAAAGTTCTTACTCAACGTTCAGCTCTGATACCACTTTGTAACGATCTGAAATTCAGCGATTGAAAATCGACACCAAATACCTCACTTGTATTCGACTGCCGGAGATTCAAGCGTCGAATTTCAATTCAGATGGAGCTTATAACAACATTAGATTAATATAAATAGTGGGAAAAAAATGAATATCATATATCAACACAGATACAACATGATACAATATCCAATAAAACATCGATCTCAAATATCAGAGTGATACAGATATGATACAACAATAATACGATAACAGAAACTTCAACAAGTTTCCAATATACTTCAACTTTGACAAGGTCTTCAAAAACTCCAACACTTCAAAAGATTTCCAAATCCAAAGCTTCTAAAAGACTTCAAAATCCAAGCAAGCTCCAAACACGGATAATCTGCTTCTAGGCTGCCCGTGTGGAAAATTATGGGCACCCTAAGTTTAGGAAAGGAACAATAAACTCTGTATCAGTCGTGGGACTGGTATGAATAAACAAAAACAGTTGTTTGAAATAAAAACAGTTTATTTTTATCAAAAGAAAATAAAAGAATTTGAAAGAAATCCGCAATGCTTTTTGAAAATGAAACTGCCATAAGGCCTCCTGCCACACATACAATGCAAGGGCAAACTTGGAGAAGATTTCTCCTTATGACAGTTAAAAATGCTTGATATGGGAAAACACTATTAAATATTATTATTAGTGTATAGTGTGAAAACATTTTCAAAAGTATAATATTAATCATAGCCAGCATAGGTACCATTATACCATGCTTACTATAGCTACCACCTGAGGTGGCAGGTTATACAATTTAAAAATGTATTGGGATCATATTGTTTTATTTGGTTTTCCAAAAAATGGTCGGGCAAAGGAACTTCCCACACAAAACGGAACGCCTCTGGAGGGACGTCCTCGAGAACCTAATCGGATCTCTACTACACAAGGCCGGGTTACTTCTGTGGCTAGGTAACAACTGACATGAGTATGACACCTCCCGGTCGTTACCAACCTTTATCCGAAGCGCTTCTCAACCGAAAACCATAATGCAATAAGTTTACAGCAACCACAAAGTAAGTATCTGGGCTCCACACCCTGATACCACTTATAATCAAGAAGGAAATAGACATACCCTCGGGGGCGCTACCTCCAAATAACCTTGCTGCCACGATTCCTATTTCGACGATAACCGGGTTGTGAGGTTCGACGAAGTCTCGTCTACAAAGCTACACTTTTTCACAAAGTCATGCTTCGATCAACAAATGATCAGCACCACTCAGCATGCCACACTAACAAATTGGGGGTACATCACTAATAACCTTCAACTACATAACCTCTGAGCTCGTACGTCTCAGAGAAGGGTGTTAAGCTAAGAGAATAAATTCTCCGCCACCAACAAATATGTATTTGAAAGAAATCATCTTTATATCTCAAGGTGCAATGTCAGACATACAACCCTATAAGTCTGTTCCGGGTTCGAACAGAACCGAAGGCACTTCCGAAGAAGGCCTTGCAATCCGGGCATCCACAATCCCGATCGGACTCCCCATAATATATGGAGATCTCTATACCTGAGCAACTCAGTGCAGAATCATTCGACAGGTTATCCTATCATTCTCAAAGACGCCCGGTCTTCACCACCGTCTTCAATTGCTATCCATTTCGTCGTATCACATATTCGGAATGGGTTATACAACACAAAGGTCCTCTCCCGGATAAACCGAATAGTGAGCGTTAAATTTAAAAATACGTGGATGTATTAATCACAAAGATTTATATTCAGGGTTCGATGTGGATTTTGGATAACCAACTGGAATCCGACTCCCTGCCGCATCGTGAATGTGATTTAAATTAACCACATAACTATTTTTATTGATTATTTTAAATTAATGATTTTTTTCCTTAATGATAGATAAATTAATTTAAATCTTAATCAACTTGATTAATTAATTATTCCTTAATCAATTAACTTAATTAATTATTAATTACCTATTAATTAATTTATTATTTAATTTTTTCTTAATTAACCTTTTTTAAACAATTTATTAATAGTCATTATTTATCCTAATTAACATTTGAAAATCTTCCTTGATAACTTTGAAATCAATTTGTTACAATTACCAAAAAAAACCCTTTAATGTTAATTAACGTTAACCCTTACCTTTAAGTTAACTATTCAATTAAAACATTAGTTGAGATTAAAATGATGTTAAGTATTTATTTAAATAATTTAAAACTTAGAATAGTTTCTTAGCTTAATTTGTTAAATATTAATTACTTCATTAGTATTAAACTTTTTTTACACATTTACTTTAAATTTACTTAAGCTTAATCCTTTCGAAAACAGAACTCGAGATCACCCAAAGTTTTACTCGGGTGTTACTCGAGTCTCCCCCTACATGTCCCCGAGTCACTCTCTCGTGCCTCACCATACTTTCTTCTTCTTCTTTTTTATTTTTTTTATTTTAGCTAAGTTAAAACCGCTGTCACACAACACATTCACGCACCAGGGTATAACCCGAAGCCACGCCTCATTTTCCTCGAGTAATAGCTCGAGACGTTCACCACAGCAAAACTTCTGACATCAACACGCTGTCGTGCATGTGCATGTCGCCGCAGATCACCTCCAGACGACACCACATCGTCGAGCAAGTCGACGATCACCCACAAACTAATTCCCGATCATCAGATTGTCTTCCCTCAACTCGAATTTGAATTCGAGCTCAATGTCAAAACCTGGAACATCGACGTGAACTCTTCCTCAAAACTGGGAATCGCCTCGTTCTCCATACCCTGACCACCAGAAGGTCAGCAACTTCGACAACACAATCGCTAACTCTCATGTTATCATTCCCTAGAGCCTCGTCGCACTCGATCATCTACAGACGACGAACGAAACAAATTTCTCAGCCTCGAGAAAACTAGGTTTACGAACTAGAATTCATCATCGCCGCTTCCACATCCACCTGTAAACCCATCTACTATTTTTCCTACAACCACCGATTACTCCTCCACCTCCAGACACGATTCCGACCTCCATACATTAGCAGATCATCAGAAATTCCCAAAACTATGAAGTTTATATAAACCCAAATTGCTCTTTAATCCTTGATCTAAAAATTAAAATTTTTGCTTTAAAAAATCATATTTTAGTACAAGAATTCAGTTTATAAACCTGAATTCGAGAATTAAGAAATTCGAATTTTTACTAATTTAAAGTTATGCTAAGTTTTCTTGAGTTCCAAAGACAGTACCAAGTTATTTTGGCTGACATAAAATTTTAAACTCTAATATATGCTATGACAATCAATTCTTGTTTTAACACTAAACCCAAGCATCAAGTAGATCAGGTGAAAAAGATTTTTTTTTTGAATCAAAAATCTAGTATTTTAAAATCTCAGAACAGAGAACATGTATGAACAATAACCTGTACAAAGTACTTCCAGTTTTCAAATATATTCAGAGAATCCATATATATAGAAACATACTTATTCACAGATATATATATATATATATATGCAACAGATTCATGTTTTTAAATTTTCAAAACATATGTTACTCACATTAAATTCCAGAATGAACAGAGCTGCTTTTATTTGAAACAGGCTTGAACTTTGCTTGCTGAAACCTTGTCTTTAATCTTCTGGTTTGTTGGGTTAGACTGTTGTTTAAGTTGAACTGGTATTTAAGTTGTAAAATGATATAACTTCAGATGCTACTCGGCTTTGAATGAACGAACTAAAATAAGGAATTGATGTATATATAAAGTAGATAGTTTGTACAAGGGAGGTGTTATCTGGTTAAGCTTTTTTTGTTTTTTTTGATCAGATTTTTTTTCCTTGCTGCCTCCATCTTTGACCAGAGGTTGTTCTTTAGAGGCTGAAATGATTTACTTTTCCATTCGAATGACCCATTTTTTGTGCTGAGAAGAATGTGCATTAAATGCTCATGTTCCCATCTAAGTTTACATACAATCCTATTGATTTTTTTTGTAAGTACATCTTTGTTTTATCTATAGATATTTTTTTCTTTCGTGCTTGCATAATTTCACATACATACATTTTTTTTTTGATTTGCTTTGCTTAATATAAAATTGTTATGGTTATTTTTATAGTTTTTAACTTACCTTATATATTTATGTCTAACATAATTCTTGTTTTTACACTATTATTATTATTTATTTAAAGCTTAAACTACCAAATACTTTATTTATATCCTTATATTTTTGTAAAACTTAATATTAATAATTTTTTATTTTATTTTGTAACTTTCCAAATTAAATTACAAAAGTTTAAATATGTTACCAAATTTAAATTAAAAATTTTGGGATGTTACATATGGAATATTCTCTTAAGAGTTGGTATTTGAAAACTATTTTGGAAAATAAGACTTAAAATATTTTCCTGAGTATAAAATGGAAATTGGGAAATATTTCTAAGTGTTGAGATGATTAGAAAATATCCAGTTTCGGATTTAAGTATTTGAAATTGTTTTTAAAAGGTTGGAAGGGATCAATATATCTTATAAATATACATTGAAAAATAGATATTTTGGGAAAAGTTATAATAAGGCCTAGTGACTGTTTATGGATGTTTTATTGATAGTTAAATAACCGACAATCAATATTTGCCAATTCCATCAATCGTTTAGAAGAGACCGGGATCAGATTTAATTATCCGAAAACCACTTCGATTTAGTCTGAACGTAACGAATGAATGCCGTGAAAATGATGAAGACAGTGATTCGGTTTGTCCAGACCCAGGACAACTTGTATGGACGAATGCTATCAGAACTTCATCATTGGAGGACGATGAGCATTCTAAAGCAAAATTGCTCTTGAAAGGTAACGCTTAGCCTTGAACCTCATCAACCGGGAATGACAGAAACAAGGAAGATGCAGCAAGGCTAAGTGGGTCACAGCCAATTAGGGTATGTTATCACTTTTCTAGATGCCCTCGGAAAACTATTTATTATGGATATGGTTGTGCATGAAAGAAGGAGCGCTCGATGATAAGGGTGGGAACACCCGGGGTGATAACATATTCGGTCTATTCAGGTCAGGGGTAGGCCGGTCTTGTGTAGCAGGGGATCCCGGCATGGTCCTCGACATATTGTTCTAGAGGTGTACTGTGGTGGGCGGTCCCTAGTGTCCCAGTCATTCAGTGGAATCCATTCTCCAATACGAGGTTACGGTTTTTTTAGAGCCTAGTATGCTGGAATCTAATTAATGTAACAATTTCAGCTATTTGAATAAGTATTTGTATTTAGACACTATTATAATATCACTAGATTTTCTATAAAATGTTTTGGTTATCGTGAGGGAAAAACCCGTCATGTTATGTGTGACGCGGTCTTACGAGATACCTTTGTTTTTCAAAGGATTTTTGATGACTTTATTAATTCAAATTGAGTGTGTTTTTTCATGATGGGTTTCCAGTCTGACTCGGCTATTGTTTAATTATAATACTCGAGTCAGGCCGAGTATTACAGTTTCGGGTTAGAATGCTATGGAGCTCAGGAGACGAGTTGGAGGAGTTTGAAGATACATCCGTACTTGATTTATATTTCCGCTGCATGAAGACAAGTGATTATAACTGTCTAGATTGATGTATTAATTATTGTACTCTAATGATTGTAAGTATTAACAATTATAGATTCCTTTAAAAAATCTGTTACTGTATGTAGTATATTTGTTCTACTGCGATTATGAGACTCTGTCTTTGTTGTTCTATTCTTCTTCTACCTTTCTCCTTCTTACCCTAAAGATTCGTATGTCTGTCCAATTTGAGTTGAGCTGATGTGAAATATTGTCAACTCAAAAGGGTATGGATTTGAGGTCCTTTGCAGCTGGTATCAGAGCTGAAGGTTAAGCAAGAACCTTGTCTGTGGTAGGGATTACTCATTAGAGATAGAGTCAGTAGTACTCTAGAATGAGTTGAGTGTAATAATAGATATGAGAGCGTATTTGTTAGCGAATATAAAATGGGTTTATATTGTGTTGATTTATCTGTTGAGTGGTATATAAAGTCTGTTCGAATAGTGAAACGCCGCTAGCTCGATAGGAGTTTCTAAACACTTGAACGCGATAAACCGACACAACATGGTTTTGAAACATTCAATTGAAGTAATTTTATCCAAATTATATTTTGATATAAAGGAATAACTTTCTAGAAATTATTATAGCATATTTGAATGTTCGGTTGATAATATTACCATCCAAATAAGATTATAAAATTTGAAATGGTTATATATAACCAAATGGAAATTGTATAGGTATGAATTATACAATCGAATTAACACTGGACTTGATTAAAGCCAGAGTTCGAAAAATTAAATTCCGGAGGTTTGGAAATGATTTCAGAAGCATTATGGGATGGTACTATTTTGAAAATATTTTTGGAAATGAATAATAGTATGTTATTAAAATATTTTTAAATGGAAATGTTTTGAAAATGGTTTTTTTGAAAGGATGTAGCACTGAAACCATGTCGGTCAGTGGAAAATAATTCTGATGATGATCGCGACATCATCGGTGTTCATTTTCGAGTTTCTAAGTGATGGGTTGCCACCGTGGTCAATGTTTTTGGATTGTTTTGAGGAAAAACAAGTTTGTTTTGAAAATTCAAAGGAGAATTGTTTTGGGATGGAACTAAGTGAATTTTTTAAAATTCCAATGGAATGGTTTGTTGAAACGAGGGGCTATATATATGTATATAACTGATTTTCAAGGTGGTTTAAAATAAAAACTCGGGTGCTTGAATTCTGGAATCCTTACGTAAATGATTTAGAAATCTTTAGGAAATAAGTTGCAAACTTATAAATTGAGAATGATTTTAAATAAGGAAAGGGAAATATGGAAATGGAATTTTGGAATAGATTTTAACTTGAGTAAGTTAAAATGAATAAAAACTTAACTTAAGCTAAGTTAAATAAAATGGAGTTGAATTTGAATAGGATTGGAAACAAAAATTGAATTGAGTTATAGATAATATTGAATGGAATTGAATTCTTACTTAAATAAATTAATAAAATGGTGAATTAGCTAAGCTAAGTTAAATGGAACAAATAAATGAAGTGACGACAATAATAAAAGGAATTTAAATTTAAATAAAAAGTGCATTGGGTTTGAATCATATGGAATTGAATTAAACATGGAAATGTGAATTATAAAGTGACGGAGTAACTATAAGGTATAAATTTTTGAATGGAATAAATTTTAAAGGAAAGATTATGGAACGGTGAATGAATGAACTATATAGCTTATAAAGATTGAAATGGATAGAATATAAAAATACTTAGGCTAGAAAGTGATGTAGATCTTGAGTTAAAAATGAAGTGTGAATAATTCGAGTATAAAATTAATGGAAATGGGAAAATTAAGTTGCATGACTTATAAAATTTAAAATTGGAATGGATAACCAAAATAAAAAGAGTGATATTTTGGAAATGACATAAAAACCCAAACTTGAACTATAAAATAAATTTTAACTCAAGAATTGAAGTGATTTTTGAAATAAAAATCAGATATTGAATTATAAAGTAGAAATGAACAAATTAGATGATTAATTAGTTAATTAGATATAAAATAGATATTAACTGGGTTGAGATGCAAATAAATCCAATTTGTATATGAATGAATTATGTAACATCCCGCTTTTTTGGACAGTTTAAGAAGACACACGTGCCAACTCAAACCATACAGAGGGCCAATTGTTATTGGGGTAAATAAGAAAAAGCAGAGAGAAAATAACGACCCAGAATTTTGAATAATTTAAATTGAAAATATTTAATTAATTTTAAATATTTGAATGATGGTTTAGCTTGAAATTTCAATATAACTATGAATTTAGCGATTAAATTATAGAATTTAATATATTGAAAGTTGAATAAAAATTTGAATCTTCAATTTTAAGCTGATTTAAAATATTTCAAAGGCTTGTAAAATTCATATTGATAATGCTGAAGATAATAGAAGCTTCAAAAATTGGATTTGAAAGTGAATCGTTCAGTTTTGAAATTTTATCGTTTGAATCGATATTTAAAAATAGCCTTCCGAGGCACAGTCTCGGAGTTCGACGAAACCAGTTCCATTGGGTCCGTAATGTTGAATTATTATCGGATTTCAAATTTCGTATTTTTTTGGAGTTGTTATGTGAGCATACGACATATAAACGCATTGAAATTTTAAAATGAATTCAATATTAAATTTAAATTTAAACTTAGTCAACATCAACCACTATAGCAAGTTTATAACAACACATTATCTTCCCTACAATTATTCCTAAAACCACGGCAAGGATCGAGGAGAAAATCGTGTTGAGCATGTTCGTTCATTTTTAAAATCCAACTCTTCCTTCGTCATTTCAAAATCAATCGAAGAAGAAAAAAATGGAGCCGCTTCTTTCTTCGTGAGTTCGAAGCTGCCCCTCCTCTCATTCGAATTAAATTCGAGTTTATAAGAATCGAAACATTTCCCCCTTTCTCTTCGTTAAATCAAATGGCTGCAGACTAAAAAAAAAACCTTTTCAATCAATGGCTGAAGCCGATTCGAACTCAATGTTCGAACAAGGGGAATCGCGCGCTAGGGTTTCTATCTGGCATCTCGAGGCAAGGCTGGGCAGCGGCTGGGGAAGACTCGCGAACGCGCGCGCATGAGGCGGCGAGGGGCGATGGTGGCTGTGGGATTTGGGGGCGCGAGCAGGTGCCGATCTTATATCGCGATGGGGCGAAGCATTCGAGTTGTTGGGAGCTCGCATTTGGGTTCACGGTCGGCGAGTTTGGGTCGAGCAGCAGCGTCGCGTGGTTGAAATGGCTAGGGTTTTGCCCAATTTTTGTCTTCGTTCGGTAAGGTATTTTTCGCTGTTTTAAAGGTTTCGATTGAATAGGTATATATGCAGGAAAATTAGAAAGGAAATTGATTTGTTTTTTCAATTTAAATTTGAAAAAAAAAATTAGTTTAAATATTGGTATATTGACAGTAAAATGAGTTACTGTTATTATTTACAGAAAATATTTTACATAAATAAAGTTTGGAAAAGAAAAATTATTATTTATAAATTTTAAAATCTATATATATTATCTTCAAAGAAAAATACAGTGAATATATGTATATATATGAAATGTAGGAATTTTGAAATAGTTGGAAGTATATATATATATAAAATATGATTTTACCAGAAAAGGAAAAATCCCAGAGTTTAAATATATATATATTTGATTAATTTATTAAAAAGGAAGTTTAGTTTTAATTCAATATTTAGTTAAACAAATTTGTTTAAAAGAAATTGGTTTGAAAATGGAATCATTTCTTCAAATTAAATTGTTAGTAAATTAAATTTGTCAAATGGTTAGACAATTAGATTTATTAAAGGAAATCAGTTTAGTTACTAAAAGATTATAAAAAAAATAGAGTTTAAACCTATACAAATTATATTTACAAGTAGATATATGTGTATTTGAGAAAAATAAATAAATGCTTCAAATAGGTTTATTAAATGATAATTGATTTTTCGATTTATTTTGAATATTAATTTAATCATCTAATATTTTAGAAGGTCAAAATTTGAAAGGAAACGAGTTGAAATTGGAATTTATAAAGAAGAATTATTGGTTTAAATAAAACTATCAGTTAATTTAACTATTAAAATGAAATCACCGATGAATCAAAATTATCAAATGAAAATTTATTATTGGATCTGTTCGAATATTAATAAACGGTGCAAATGTTTATACAAGGTCTAAAATGATGAAACCAAGCCGGAATTGGAAATGGATTTCTAATAAAATCAAGGTGAGAACTTCTCACTCAAAAAAATTTAAAGTTGGATTTGCAGTTATTGATTGATTGCTATTTGGTTGTGATATTAGATATAGTAGGATATATCTATATATAGAAATATATATATATTGGCATATGTATATATTGCAGTTGATTGATTTCCCGCATTATATAGCGGATGAGACCCTATTGCGCCGCCTATTAAGCGGATAATATTTTATAAATCCCATATACCGCGATATCCCATCTTGGAATGGGATTGGTATTGTGCTAACATCTGTGGATGCAGGGAAACAGGTTGGAGGGATCCAACTGGATTCCTCACAAATATTTATTTGATTTCAGATATTTTGATATTTGATTGATTATCATATCGATATATGATATTTTGGAAGTCGTGATTGACTATCTGGTGCGTTGCATCATCGGATCCATTTGAAGTTTAAAATTAACGATTTTGATTTTTAAAGAGATTTTTAAAGTAATATTTGAAAGTATATGTTTTATTATAATTTTAAATTGTCTTCCTTTAAAATAAATAAATATTAAAAAATTTAATGTTATAAAGTTATGATTTTTGAGAAATACAACTGAAAAAGATTTTAGAAATAAATAGTAAATTTATTTAAAAAAAATGGTTTAAATTGGGATTTTTGAAACGATTTTTATAAAAGATTTATAAAATTGATATTTACAAATTAAAATATTGGAATTATAAAACGAGAGCTTTTATAAGTGTTAAAATAAAGTTGTACCTAGTTTTATAAGTAAATAAGAATTTTAGATTTATAAATTAAAAATATTGGAATTATAAAACGAGTTTATTAAGTGTTTAAATGTAGTATAAAATGGATTTCATTGAAAATTATAGATTTATAATTGTGAAGATTATAAAATGAATAGATGTTGTAAAATAAAAAGATTTATAAGTAATTAACTTATAAACTGGATTTTGGGCATTTAAATGGGATAATTATAGAAATTGTTAATAAAGGAGATTTTATAAGTTGAAGTTGTTATAAAATTTAAATGAATCTTATAAGTAATAAGATTTAAAAAAATTTGTGAAGTTTTAAAGGAACGATTTGGTAAATGAATGAATTATAAGTATTTAACTTATAATATGGACTTTTGGTATATAATTGAGTTATATAAATTGAATTGGATTAATAAAAGAGATTTATAAATCGAAGTTATAAATAGAAATGGAATTTATAGACATTGTTTATAAATTCAAAATCAATCGAATTTGATAAATTGAATATAGAAATTTATTAAAGGAAGTATATTCGCGATCTTGGATAGCGAATTTTTCTTTATATAAGAATGTGTATAAATGTTGAAATTGGTTAAGGAATTTTATTCACGATTTTGGACAGTGAATATATATTATTAGATAAAACAGATATGTTTTTGGGGAAGGGATATTATGAAATGAAGTTAATGATTTTAAAAGACGTTTTAAATTGCATTAAGTATCGGATACATAGATTTCAACATTTATTGTTGAAATAGACGTTTTCGAGAAAAATAAGGAAATGGTGGACTATAACACTGTTGTTATAGTAAATGATTTCCGAAAGGAAATATTTTGTATAGTATTGGGATTTATATATATCTATTTAAACTTTGAATCCCTATACTAGTGATTTTGGGTCGTCGTAACGATGTTTTACATAACATTCGTTTTGACCCAAACAAATGTGTTTAAGAGAATGATTTCTTAAAGAATGAAATATATACTTAATTTTCGATTTAAGTATATTGAATATTTTCCAAGTGTTGAAATTGAATGGATTGTGAATTACTTATGAATAAATAAGTATGGGAATGTTTTTTCCAATGTGAAATGAAATGTTTTAAGAATTTATCCTTTTGAAGATAAATTGAAAATGAATAATTGAAATCGTATATTCATAAATATTTTGGAATGTAAATTCACTATGGAATTTATAAATGAAAAAGGGAATTTGTTTAAAAATAAACGTTGATTTATTTTTGAAGTGTGGGAATTAATTTACGAATTTGGAACGTAAATATATAAAATAAATCGGTAAGGATTTATTTAATTGATTTAAATGAACCATGTTGAAATGAAAGAAATTCCGCGTAAGGAAAAGTGATTTGAAAATTTGTTTTCAAATGGTTGAAGTGTGGAAAATATATATCTAGTAAAGATATTTTGGAAAGTAAATAATTTGGTAAATTATTTGGATTTGGTGATGTTGAACACGCCTATTGATAGTTAAATATCTGACTATCAATATTTACCTTTAAATAGGTATTTGTTGAGATTTGTTTGAATTTGAATGCCACACTTATTTTTGAATAAGCGCTCACTATTCGGGTTAGCCGGGAAAGGACCTTGGGGTCGTATAACCCATTCTGAATATGTGATACGTCGAAATGGATTGCATTTGACGACCGGTGTTGAGGACCGGATGTTTGTGAAAACGGAAGGATTACCGTCGAGTTACTCTACATCGGCTGATCTCCGATATAGAGGTTTTATCACCCTTAGTGACGGGAAGTCCGGTCGTGATTAGTGAATATCCGGATTGCAAGGACTTCATTGGAAGTGCCTTCGGTTCTGTTCGATCCCGGAGCAGACTTGTATGGATTGTATGTCTGACATTACAAATTGAGATATAAAGCTGATTTCTTTCAAATATATTTCTGTTGGTGGCGGAGAATTTATTCTCTTAGCTTAACACCCTTCTCTGAGATGTACGAGCTCAGAGGTTATATAGTTGAAGGTTATTAGTGATATACTCCAAATTTGGTAGTGTGGCATGCTGAGTGTTGCTGTGAAATGATCATTGTTTGATCATTTGTGATAGGATCATTTATCTTAGTGATCATTTCTATGATCATTTGTTGACCTAAAGCACGGCTTTTGTATAAAGTGTGGCTTTGTGGACGAGACTTCGTCGGACCTCACACCCCGGAAATGGTCGAAACAGGAAGGATGCGGCAAGGTTATTAGGGGGTAGCGCCCCTTTAGTGTATGTCATTCCTTCTGGATAGAGGTGGTATCATGGTATGGAGCCCAGATATTTAACCTATGTTGTTGCTGCATATTTTGTGGTTGTTGGAAATCGAGGATCCTCGGATAGATCTGTTACGATCGGAGGATGACATATTCGTTTCAGTACTTACCCAGTTAGGGGTAACCCGGCCTTGTGTTGGTAGAGATCCGGTTTGGTTCTCGGGAACGTCCTTCCAGAGGCGTTCTCATGTGGCAATGGGAAGTTCCTTGGCTTGACCATTTGTTGGAAATCCAAAGAAACAACACGATCTTGTACGGTTTTAGTTGTATAACCTGCTATGGAATGTGGCGGTAACATGCTATTGAACATAGTAGCTATAGTAGGCATACGATAATGGTCGTATGTTGGCTAAGATTTATATTCTACTTTCGAAATGAATTTTGCCTACACTATGCACTAGTAATAATATCAAATGTTCTTTTTAATGCGTATCAAGCATCTTTGACTATCATAAGGAGAAATCTCCTCCGATTCTGCGTTTGCATTGTGTGTGTGTGCGGGAGGCCTTATGGTAGTCTCATTTTTAAAAGCATTGCGAATTGACTTTAAAAATATTCTTCTATTTTGATTTTACAGATAAATAAACTGTTTTGAGTTCTCACACCAGTCTCATGACTGACTCGGAGTTTATTGTTTTCCTTCCTAAACTCTGGGTGCCCCCCCCCCCCAATTTCCACACGGGCAGTCAAGAGTTAAGGTTTATCAGGATATTCTGGAATTCAGGAGTTGCTGGAGGCAAGCTGGATGGCATGGCGTATTACTAGTATATAGTATTTCTTTTCCGCTGTTTGTTGTTGTTTGATGTTGTACACTCTGATGTAATGTAATGTAATGTAATGTAATAACTGATATAGTTCTTTGTTTAAAGATTATTCATTTATCTATTATATGTTGTTCCGCTGCGAATTGTGAGATTCTGATGTTGTTCTGTTGTTTTCTTTCTGTCCCGTTCTATTTTCTATCTTTTCCTCTCTTCTTCTACCCCTTTCTTCTTTCTTAAACCCTAAGGGTTCGTATTTCCATTCATCTTGAGTTAATCACTGGAGATTAGTGTCTATTCAAGGAGTACGGATTTGCGGGTCTTTACATTTGGTATCAGAGCATATAGTTAAGCGACAACCATGGTTCTGTTGGGTGTTACTCATTAGAGATAGAGTCAGTAGTACTCTAGAATGAGTGTGAGTGTAATAATAGATATGAGCACGTATTTGTTAGTGAATATAAAATTGTTTTATGTTGTGATGATTGGTTTGTTAAGTGGTATATGGATTCTGGTCGGTATAGTCTGTACAACTCTATCGATAGGGATCTCTAAACACTTGTTCAAAACAATTCGACACGATATTGTTTAAAAATAGGGTAAATGAAATAATTTCGCCCAAAACTATTTTTGTATATAAAAGAAATGATTTTCTTTAAATTATTATAGTATATGGTTGCTTGGTTGTTTGGTAGTGATAATATTAAATCATTATCATTAACATTGAAATAGAATTGAAATCATTGTTATATAAAAATTGAGATAAAGATAAGAAAATGAAATCCATATGCAAATGAAATTTGAGAATGTAAATTATAAATGTGATTTATAATTAGAAATAGAATTCCAGGGAAGTTTTTGGAAATGTTTTTGAAAAAGTTTGGAAAGTTTAAATTCCTTTTTGATTTGGAAATGATTTTCAAATGTTTTTGAAAAATTGTTTTGAAGGAATGAAAAGCTCTAAACTCTTTTGGTCGCTGGAAAATAATTCCGATGGTGATCGCGACATCATCGGTGTTCATTTTCGAGTTTCCAAAAGAGGAATTGCTACCGAATTGTTTTAAATGGAAGTTGTTGAAAAATTTGGGGATTGGTTTTGAAATTCAAAGGATAATTTGAATTGTTTTCAATAATGGTTTTGAAAGGTTGAAAAGACTCTGGAATGCTATATAAAAATATTTATGGAATATTATTATGTTGAAAATAAATTTGGAGTAATCAAAATGAATTGGAATTGAGTATTGAATTGTGGAAATAAATTGAGAATGAATGAATGAATTTACAATTGCAAATAAATGAAGTGAATTGAATTCATATGGAATTTCAAATCCAGTTTAAATATACATGGTTATAAACTGAAATTGAAAACTGAATATTGACAACCAATTTAAATTGTGCGAGATGAAATGAATTAGAACTTGTAATGAATTAGTAATTGGAACTAATTTAAAATTGTGCAGTTATGAATAAAAGATGATTGATAAAATTCAATATTCAGAATAGAAGTTAAACTGAATTCAAATATAATTGAAATTGTAAATTGAATTCAAATAAAATTAGAAATGTAAAATTGAATGTAAATGAATGTATAACTTCAATAGTAAACTAAAGAATGTGTAAGAAGTATATATTGAAAATTTTGTAATGGAATTGGCAAAATGATCTTTGAATATTGTAATTGGATATTATGGCTAGCAGGATATACAGGTATGTTAAAAAGAAATGGAATTGGGATTTTGATTTCAAAGATAAATTGAATTGCTCGACAAAAAGGTACGTACTTCAATTTCAGTATGAAATTTGGTGATTTTCCTCTCCAGCCACTTGGCTTTCTCTTTTCTTTTTGATTCTGAGGGGTCGTGGTGCCATTTTGTAGTTGTACCGATCGAGCCGCGCAAAGGAGACGCTGGCGAAATTTTTCGAAAATTTAGGGTGTTAGAAAATTTTTGAGAAAGTTTGAAAGTTTGGATTTGAATTTGAATTTAAACTTGAATTGTTAGAAAAACAATGTTGTTTGAAACTTAAAATTGAAGTTGGAAAGCTAGTTGAAATGATAATGGATCTTTAGTATAAAAATTTGTTTTGGTAAGTTAATAAAACTATTTGGATTGTGAAAAATAGTAGACGAGTTAAGGACCATTTTTCCTAACTTGAAATTTCGGGACGAAATTCTTTTAAGGGGGGAAGATTGTAACGACCCAGAATTTTGAATAATTTAAATTGAAAATCTTTAATTAATTTTAAATATTTGAATGATGGTTTAGCTTGAAATTTCAATATAACTATGAATTTAGCGATTAAATTATAGAATTTAATATATTGAAAGTTGAATAAAAATTTGAATCTTCAATTTTAAGCTGATTTAAAATATTTCAAAGGCTTGTAAAATTCATATTGATAATACTGAAGATAATAGAAGCTTCAAAAATTGGATTTGAAAGTGAATCGTTCAGTTTTGAAATTTTATCGTTTGAATCGATATTTAAAAATAGCCTTCCGAGGCACAGTCTCGGAGTTCGACGAAACCAGTTCCATTGGGTCCGTAATGTTGAATTATTATCGGATTTCAAATTTCGTATTTTTTTGGAGTTGTTATGTGAGCATACGACATATAAACGCATTGAAATTTTAAAACGAATTCAACATTAAATTTAAATTTAAATTTAAACTTAGTCAACATCAGCCACTATAGCAAGTTTATAACAGCACGTTATCTTCCCTACAATTATTCCTAAAACCACGGCAAGGATCGAGGAGAAAATCGTGCTGAGCATGTTCGTTCATTTTTAAAATCCCCCTCTTCCTTCGTCATTTCAAAATCAATCGAAGAAGAAAAAAATGTAGCCGCTTCTTTCTTCATGAGTTCGAAGCTGCCCCTCCTCTCATTCGAATTAAATTCGAGTTTATAAGAATCGAAACATTTCCCCCTTTCTCTTCGTTAAATCAAATGGCCGCAGACTAAAAAAAACGTTTTGGCCGAAGCCGATTCGAACTCAATGTTCGAACAAGGGGAATCGCGCGCTAGGGTTTCTATCTGGCATCTCGAGGCAAGGCTGGGCAGCGGCTGGGGAAGACTCACGAACGCGCGCGCGTGAGGCGGCGAGGGGCGATGGTGGCTGTGGGATTTGGGGGCGCGAGCAGGTGCCGATCTTATATCGCGATGGGGCGAAGCATTCGAGTTGTTGGGAGCTCGCATTTGGGTTCACGGTCGACGAGTTTGGGTCGAGCAGCAGCGTCGCGTGGTTGAAATGGCTAGGGTTTTGCCCAATTTTTGTCTTCGTTCGGTAAGGTATTTTTCGCTGTTTTAAAGATTTCGATTGAATAGGTATATATGCAGGAAAATTAGAAAGGAAATTGATTTGTTTATTCAATTTAAATTTGAAAACAAAAATTAGTTTAAATATTGGTATATTGACAATAAAATGAGTTACTGTTATTATTTACAGAAAATATTTTACATAAATAAAGTTTGGAAAAGAAAAATTATTATTTATAAATTTTAAAATCTATATATATTATCTTCAAAGAAAAATACAGTGAATATATGTATATATATGAAATGTAGGAATTTTGAAATAGTTGGAAGTATATATATATAAAAAAATATATGATTTTACCAGAAAAGGAAAAATCACAGAGTTTAAATATATATATATATATATATATATTTGATTAATTTATTAAAAAGGAAGTTTAGTTTTAATTCAATATTTAGTTAAACAAATTTGTTTAAAAGAAATTGGTTTGAAAATGGAATCATTTGTTCAAATTAAATTGTTAGTAAATTAAATTTGTCAAATGGTTAGACAATTAGATTTATTAAAGGAAATCAGTTTAGTTACTAAAAGATTATAAAAAAAAATAGAGTTTAAACCTATACAAATTATTTTTACAAGTAGATATATGTGTATTTGAGAAAAATAAATAAATAGCTTCAAATAGGTTTATTAAATGATAATTGATTTTTCGATTTATTTTGAATATTAATTTAAATAGGTTAAAAGATATTTGAGAAAAATAAATAAATAGCTTCAAATAGGTTAAAAGATATTTTGGAAAGTAAATAATTTGGTAAATTATTTAGATTTGGTGATGTTGAACACGCCTATTGATAGTTAAATATCTGACTATCAATATTTACCTTTAAATAGGTATTTGTTGAGATTTGTTTGAATTTGAATGCCACACTTATTTTTGAATAAGCTCTCACTATTCGGGTTAGCCGGGAAAGGACCTGGGGTCGTATAACCCATTCTGAATATGTGATACGTCGAAATGGATTGCATTTGACGACCGGTGTTGAGGACCGGATGTTTGTGAAAACGGAAGGATTACCGTCGAGTTACTCTACATCGGCTAATCTCCGATATAGAGGTTTTATCACCCTTAGTGACGGGAAGTCCGGTCGTGATTAGTGAATATCCGAATTGCAAGGACTTCGTTGGAAGTGCCTTCGGTTCTGTTCGATCCCGGAACAGACTTGTATGGATTGTATGTCTGACATTACAAATTGAGATATAAAGCTGATTTCTTTCAAATATATTTCTGTTGGTGGCGGAGAATTTATTCTCTTAGCTTAACACCCTTCTCTGAGACGTACGAGCTCAGAGGTTATATAGTTGAAGGTTATTAGTGATATACTCCAAATTTGGTAGTGTGGCATGCTGAGTGTTGCTGTGAAATGATCATTGTTTGATCATTTGTGATAGGATCATTTATCTTAGTGATCATTTCTATGATCATTTGTTGACCTAAAGCACGGCTTTTGTATAAAGTGTGGCTTTGTGGACGAGACTTCGTCGGACCTCACACCCCGGAAATGGTCGAAACAGGAAGGATGCGGCAAGGTTATTAGGGGGTAGCGCCCCTTTAGTGTATGTCATTCCTTCTGGATAGAGGTGGTATCATGGTACGGAGCCCAGATATTTAACCTATGTTGTTGCTGCATATTTTGTGGTTGTTGGAAATCGAGGATCCTCGGATAGATCGGTTACGATCGGGGGATGACATATTCGTGTCAGTAGTTACCCAGTTAGGGGTAACCCGGCCTTGTGTTGGCAGAGATCCGATTTGGTTCTCGGGAACTTCCTTCCAGAGGCGTTCTCATGTGGCAATGGAAAGTTTCTTGGCCTGAGCATTTGTTGGAAATCCAAAGAAACAATACGATCTTGTACGGTTTTAGTTGTATAACCTGCTATGGAATGTGGCGGTAACATGCTATTGAACATAGTAGCTATAGTAGGCATACGATAATGGTCGTATGTTGGCTAAGATTTATATTCTACTTTCGAAATGAATTTTTCCTACACTATGCACTAGTAATAATATCAAATGTTCTTTTTAATGCGTATCAAGCATCTTTGACTATCATAAGGAGAAATCTCCTCCGATTCTGCGTTTGCATTGTGTGTGTGTGCGGGAGGCCTTATGGTAGTCTCATTTTTAAAAGCATTGCGAATTGACTTTAAAAATATTCTTCTATTTTGATTTTAAAGATAAATATACTGTTTTGAGTTCTCACACCAGTCTCATGACTGACTCGGAGTTTATTGTTTTCCTTCCTAAACTCTG
The DNA here is from genome assembly GCA_030765085.1 of Allium cepa. Lineage (NCBI taxonomy): Eukaryota > Viridiplantae > Streptophyta > Magnoliopsida > Asparagales > Amaryllidaceae > Allium > Allium cepa. The sequence continues at coordinate 214,273,448 of CM060938.1, forward strand.
GGTGCCCCCCCAATTTCCACACGGGCAGTCAAGAGTTAAGGTTTATCAGGATATTCTGGAATTCAGGAGTTGCTGGAGGCAAGCTGGATGGCATGGAGTATTACTAGTATATAGTATTTCTTTTCCGCTGTTTGTTGTTGTTTGATGTTGTACACTCTGATGTAATGTAATATAATGTAATGTAATAACTGATATAGTTCTTTGTTTAAAGATTTTTCATTTATCTATTATATGTTGTTCCGCTGCGAATTGTGAGATTCTGATGTTGTTCTGTTGTTTTCTTTTTGTCCCGTTCTATTTTCTATCTTTTCCTCTCTTCTTCTACCCCTTTCTTCTTTCTTAAACCCTAAGGGTTCGTATTTCCGTTCATTTTGAGTTAATCACTGGAGATTAGTGTCTATTAAAGGAGTACGGATTTGCGGGTCTTTACAAAAAACAAAACAGAATCTTGCAGCGGAATGACAAAATATATTAATCAAATAAAAGTTCATGAAGCTGTTTACAAAACATTTGATTATACTACTATAATACAAATTCAGAGTTACATACATTGGGGATAAATAAATAACCATTCAGCGGAACAGTATGAATGTAGTGGAATAATAGAGTAGATAATAATAGTACAAATCTTCGTCTTCGTCATCCAGAAAATAAGGACTTCAAATCTTGAAATGCTCAGGCTGACCCAAGCGAATTGAAAAGACAAAACACTCGAGTCAGAACTAAACTTATGTAAGTTAAATCAACGGTAAATAAATATGAGTGGAACGGCGTCAGAGATGTTTACAGGGTTTGACATCTCCTTTCCAGTGTCTAACATGAGTATAGTAACATAAGGGATGCTGGGGATTCACATCTTCGAAGGATCTGTTAAACTATCTACTATGTAATAAAATACACTATTATAATATGTCTATAGTAAAGTAAAAGTATTAAAATAGCGTTAAGGCTTTACATTTTCCACCTTAACACATTTTATAATGTCAATAGTCTATACAGTACCGTAACTCTTCATAAACTGGAGCCGCCAAAGGATACCCCATAGGTACGACATAAAACAAACTCGTAGAAGGCGCGCTGGGGTAGGGGACACGACACAACTAGACAATGCCATGGTAGATATACCAATTACACTTCCAGACTGTTGGTAACGCATAGCTGCAACAACCGCCCAACTCGAAACACATTCTCGAGTAAAAATCGAAGGTGGCCACCAAAATAAATCAAAAGTCAGAATGTAGTATCGATGGAGTGTGCCCGATCGGAGGAATGACCTCACTTGGCCCGTCGATTGCTCATGTTTTAGCCACCTTAAGTCAACTCATGGGAGTCGGGTCCACATATAAACCTCATATAGGATTGTCGCCACCATCCTACTTCATTCTGGAATCTCCATCGCGTACACAGTTGTCAAAATGGTTTTCGGTATTACAAGAGAGTATGACAACATCTGATCCCTGTCTCTTTGATAACCAATCGCTTATTACACACCGGATGGTTATTTTGCATTTCCAAAATCATTTCATAATTGATATCAAAATATCATATTCAATTCAAACCATATCACTTTCGAAATCATTACTTACTTTCGAAATCGTATTCGTCTTTGAAATCATAGTTCAATAATTATATTTCCTTTCGAAGTCAAATTCACAATTTATATCAAATATCGTGTTTTAAAAAAATATACCCCTTTTTCTTCCAAAAATCATATTTCGAAAACAGGTTAAGTCATTACTTCAAAATCATCATTTCGATTTATTATAACATTCAAAATTCCAGCTTAGGTTATAACGTCATTTAACTTTATTCTCTTTTTAAACCAACTGAAATGAATATAGGTAACGTCATTCCAGCTTAGTTTGGAAATTTAGAAATTGTTTAAATAATTATAAATTGTTAAAATAGTACAAAATAGTTCAATTATAGGTAAAGTACTTTTAAATTGATTTAAGATAGTTAAACAGATTTAATTTAGATTAAATATAATTAAAATAGATTAAATAGTTTAAAATAGATTAATTAGATTTAAAATAAATTAAAATGGTTAAAAAAATTGAAAATAAATTAAATTTGTTTAAAATAGATCAAAACAATATATATGTATATATATATATAAAGTTAATATTGGTTAAATAGTTTATAAATATAAAATTCTTAAAATTTAGAATCTTAAAAATAATATAATTCAAAACAGTTTATATTTGAAATCATGAATTTAGAATTTATATCAATTTAGAACTATTTATTTCGTTTCAAAAAAATCACACCATTTCAGTTTAATTTCTTAAAACAATTCCTTTTAAGCCAATTCATATTTCAACACAAAATTTGATTTTCCAAAAAATACTTTAAATTTTTCTTTGAAATATCATTTAATTCCATTCAAAAATTAAGGATTTTAAAATCATTTAATTTAACCAATCCGGTGTCCATATATAATTCTCTACCCTAGGGTCAAGTGATATGGATATTTATTGTTTCAATCCGCAATTTAAGATTTTACGATTATATATCATTTCAATCCGCAATCCCAATCTAATAATAAAAATCCATAACTAACTTGCATTTTATAACAATATAAAACACAACATCCATTCAACCAGCGTCAACAATCAACATCCATCAAAATCATCATCCAAAACAATCAATAAATATCAATATAGAACTGATAATCAATAACAGGAATTAACTAGCAGTTTATATTCAATAATAAATTAAATAACGATTTAATTCAAATAATTTCAAATTAACAGAGATAATGATAAAATATACCAAATAGTCTTAAATAAATTTCCAATCACATCATAACTTTAATTTAACAAACATAAGTGAGAGGACCCGACTTTCTCACCACATAAAATCACATCATCTTGAAAAAAGAAAAGGATAGAAATGAGTAAAGAAAGAAGAGAAAGAAAAAACAATATTAGGATCTCAACAGCGGAACAAATAAATTATATTAATAACATAAATATTACATAGTTTACAACCATTATCAAAGTTACACAGATTACACATCACATACTAGACAGTTATAAACACCTGTCTAGTTATACACCTCAATACAGTACAAGGAACTACTCAAAGAAACCAACACAGCGGAATACTATATATCTACACGCAGAATCCTCCTGCTCCATTTCTCCTCCACAATTCGTCAAAGCTAACCTGAATCCCTTGGCTACTCGTAAAAATTTGAGTACCCAAGAGTTTAAGAAAGCAGAAGATAAACTCCGGTTCAGACAGGGGTCCGGTGTGAGTAACGGGTTAAGGTTGTTTAACTTTCGAAAACCTCTTGAAAAGAAAGGTATTATGTAAGACTCTCCACAAATAAATACGGGTAAGTTTTTACCATATGCTAACCAAAACATTTGATAGGAAATCCGATGATATTATAATAGTTTCTAGGGTTTTCAAGTAAAATACAGAAATAGCTGGAATGCTTACATCTCACGTTCCAACATAGTTGGGCACAACTAATACGTACGACACTTATTGGATTTTGGATTCCATATGATGACAGGGCTACCGAGGTACCGCCCATCACAGTACGTGGCCTAGATCACCGTACCGAGGATCACTCCCAATCCCCTACAACACAAGGCCGGAACCATACCTTATTGGACAGTCCCGAACAAGACAACCTCAGCAGTTGGAGCTCAACAACTGCCCCACAGCCGAAGTAAAAGGGATCTCTAGACAGGGGAAAATCTCGTCCTACTTGGGCATGACCCACTTAGCCTTGCTGCACCTCCCCTGTTTTATCCATTCCCGGTTGATGAGGCTTGAGGCTACGATTACCTCTATAGAACACATCACTTAGAATGCTCATCGTCCACCTGATGATGTTCTGAAAGCATTCAATCCATACAAGTTCATTTCGGGTTCGAACGAAACCGAAGGCATTATCTCGTTACACTCGTTTTGGAATCACCTTCAGAGTTAACGACAATAACCCTTGCACTCTGAATCTTCATCTTCACTTGAGATTCACGACCTATCGTTAATTTGGATCGATGTGGTTTTCAGATATCCAAATATGAAACCTGATCCCGGTCTCATCGAAATCCAAAACGTGTCTTTTAAGTCCAAGTTGTTTTAAAGTTTAAATCAATTCAATTATCTATATACACATATAGATAACTCACAAATCACAATAGATAATCAACATTATCATCATAAACAGATGATCCACATTATCATTATAAACAGATAATCCATACTATCATCAAAATAGATAATCCATATGATTATCACAACGAAACGAAAGCATTCATACCAGATAGCATCACTTATCTCATTTCTGAGATCACAACCATTCAAGGCAATCAGTATCACCCATTCATACATAAGCAAAGATTTACTTAATCACATCATCTATAATTAATTTAAAATGAATTAAATTAATTAACTCCATCTCTAATTAATTTAAAGTGAATTAAATTAATTACGTCATCTTTTAAATCTTGCTTATCTAATCATTAATTAATTACACTAATTAATTACCTTTAATTGATTAATTAATCTTAATTAATCAACTTCAATTACATCATTAATTATACTAATTAATGATCCTTAATTATATTTAATTAATTATTTTCTTAAATTAATTAGCTTAAGTAATAACCCATAATTATTAATCCCTCTTGATTAACCATATTCAGTAATTAATTTCTCTTATTACTTCATGAAATGAATTAATTATTTCTATTTAATTTTCCTTAATTAATCCCTTGATTAATTACTAAGTAATTTAATCCAAATTACTTCCATTCTTAAAACATCTTTAAATTAATTACATCCTGTAATTTACCAATTAATTACTTCACTAAGTAATTACAATCCATTTATTACATTAAGTAATTTTCATCAAATCATTCAGTATTTAAAATTAATTAAACTTAATTAATCAATTTAAACAATCACATTAAACTAAATTAATTATATTAAGTAATTAATTCCTTAATTACTTCCATTAAGTAATTATACTCAACAATTCACAAATGACTATTATTAAATTAATTAATCTAATTAATTATTAAAAATTAACCACATTAATTAATTATTAAATAATTCTAGTTAATGACCATTAACCATTCTTTAATTGCTTCGATTAAATAATTAACTTAGATTAACCATTGTTAATTACAAATTAATTTATCTTTAAGTATCCATTAATTAATCTCAAATTATTTAATTAATTAAGTGTTAACTGTAACTTAATTAATACTTAATTGCTTGATTAATTAACCATGATTATAACTTAATTGTTTAACAAATAAATCTTTAATCAATAATTAATATTCCAATTAATGATCTTTAATAACAAATTGATTAATTCTTAATCAATTATTTATTAATCCCTAATCATTGATTAATTAAATTAACTAGTTATTCCTTAAATACCTCATTAATTAAATTAATTTCAAATCATTAATCTTAATTTAACTTTAAGATAAAAACGTTTATTAATTATGACTAATTTTTCGTTAACAAATGCATTTGAAATCAATTTACATTTGAAATTACCTTTAAATTTCATTTCAAATATGAGATTTAAAATGAATATAATTTAAACTTAAACAAAGTTTAAACAATTTAAACCCTTTTTAAATTACATGGCAAATAAATGCTTGTCTTATAAAAGAAACTCATAAGAGTTTAAAACTAAATTCATTTTAAAACTCAATAATTTAAATTTACACTTTAACATACAATTTGTTTAAATATTTCAAATTTAAAACTTCTTTTATTTCAAAAACTGAACTACATATTTAAATCTTTGATTTCCAGATTTAAACTTAACTTTAAACTTGCTCATATTTCAAAAGCTTCAGTTTTAAAATTTCAAACTACTTACTATTTTAAAGTAGTTAATAATTCAAGTTTAAAACTTTATTACTTTTATTATTATTTAAAACTAAGATTTAAAACAAAACTTGAATTCTAAATTTCAAACTTGGATTTAAACTAGGTAAACTTTTGCTTTACCTTTACAAGCTTCAGTTTTTTAAAATTTAAAAACAACAGTACAGGTTTTCCAAAACTTGTAACTTTCTTTAAACCCGAGACAACCCCAATTTGCTTCGAGTCCAATACCCTACTTCCCCGAGCAAAACAATAGGCTACTTCGAGTCAATTACTTCATCAACTCGAAACACCTAAAATTCATCTTCACCAGACAAAACATTTCATCGTGCACATGCACGGTGGCTCCGGCCACCATTGATCATCAGTGATGATCACTACACATCAGAAAGCGACCCAGCAACCCACCACGATCACCAATTCGTACATCAACCCTCGAAATCAAAATCGAGCACCAAATTCCAAACCTGGAACAAACTGATCATCAACAACCCCAAAACCTGTCAACATTTCATTCTCGCCACTTCGACCATTTAAAGGTCTGAAACTCCGGCCATGACTTCAACCACGACCCAACTACCAATTCCCAAAAACTTACCGCGCTCGATCAACTACACAAACCATAGTGATCGATTCACCAAGCATAGCTAAAACTAGGGTTTAAAAAGAAATCTCGTAGCTGCAACTACCCCGATGAAATCCATCGCCATCAAATATTTTTCCTAGCAACTCCTAACCCTCATCTATCACCTGGAAGAACCCCGAGCCCTCACGATACATAGATCACCAGAAAAATCAAATAATCCCATTTCAGTTCATATCTTAACTGCACCTTCACCTAATTTCTAAAAATCCTGATTCTTGTGTTAAAAATCATTTTTCAATTGATGTTTTCGATTTATAATACTGATTTAATAAATTACACAGTTTAAAATTTTAATTTAAATCAACATACACTGATGTTTTTATGTTTCCAGAGACAACAAGCTTACATTAGACTTGATTAAATTTTTAAACTATAATTTAAGTTAAATCAAACAACATTTTTTTAATATCATATCCTATCTATAACTAAGTTAAGAGGTAAGGATTTTAAATACAAATTTTAAACCAGGGTACAAACAGAACATATACATAGCATGCATACATGTAAAAATTCACATCAGACATTTACTTTAAAACACATGCAGTACTTATTCACTTCAGTACACAAGCATGCAACCAACTTTTAAATTTAAATTTTTAAAAGTTACTCACAAATTTTGTTTGAAGATGCAAAGTCGAGCATCCTAAATTTTTGAAAAAGCTTTGAATTTGCTGAAGACATTTGCATGCAGAGACAAAATTCCAGATTTTGAAAAAAAACTTTGAATTCTTTTAAACTGAAAGGCTCCTAACACTTTGAACTCTAAGATCCTGAGTTGCCCTGAAAATGTAGGCTACAGAATTTGATTTAAAGATGCAGACTTGGGTTAAAGATGTGCAGATTTGCATACAACATCAAATTTCCAGATTTGAAAAAAATGCAGATTTGCTTTGAAAATGCAGGTTTGGTTTGAAGATGTGCATATGCTTTTGATATGAGGAGTTTGTAAACAGATTTTTGTTTTGAACATGATTTTCTAGATTTTCGATTTGAAGATTTGATAGAAGAGAACTTACTGATTTTATTTGAAAAGCGTCTCAGGATTCTTTTGTTTGAAGAGTTGTTTACAGGGTTTTGATAATTGGTATGAGGAGTTCAAATTTGGATTTGTATGTTTCAGATTTGCTTTGAGCTCAAGCCTTAAATTTTCTTAACTTTGATTAGAAAATGAGAAAAAGCAATAAGAGTGAAAAATGTATGTTTATATAGGCATATTTCAGATTTTATTAAATTTTAGAAAATAAAACAAAATGTGACACTTGTAAATTATTTCAACATTTGCCAATTTGGAATGGTTATCTTTTAACATTTGTTAAATGATGATTAAGAAAACAACACTTGTCTTTATAAAGTAATTTGTATTTTAATTTAAATGTTAATATATATATATATATATATATATGTTATGCCTAATTAATAGTTAACTGGTATTTTATATGTATAGAATTTTTTTAAAAGAAATAAGAACAAATTATACTTATAAATAAAAGCTTATGCATAAAAAAAATCAAAACTATTAAAAATCTATACTTTGGTTTTTAAAAATTTATATTCACCTCCAAATCAAATTCTAAAATCTAATATTTTAAAAATTAAGTTATATATACAAATCAAATTTGAAATAACAAATGCTATTTTTATTCAAAATCTATTTGTAAAAACAATACATTATTAATATTATTTTTAGAAATAACTCATTATCAAGTTAAAATAATTATAAGAGAAATTATTTCTTTATTAATAAATTACTCATTTCATTAAGCTATATTTTAAAAAGAAAACAAAACAACTCTTTTTGTTAATTCATTTAAATTTAAAATTTAAGCCACAATCATTTAAATATTTAAACATCTTCCTTAACAATTTAAAATCATATACTTATTTATTAAATAGTTTTCAAAAACTTAATATTAAATTAAATCAAAATTTCCAAATTATTAATATATATATTAGAATTTGAAACCAAGATTCATTTATTAAATTCAAACCAAGGTTATTTATTTAATAACGTTTGAAAAGCTTATATTAAATAAAAACAAATTTCAAAATTACTAAAAATATTAGAATTAGAAAATATGCTTTATTTATTATATTTAAAACAAAGCTAATCTATTTTCAATATAAACTATATATTTATATTATAAATAGAAACCAATTTATTAGCTTTAGAAGATAAAATCTACCAATTAAATATTTATTAAAGAAGATTATTAAATCAATTAATTTTATTAACAAAATTATCAATATCAATTTAATATTAAATACAGATTATTAAATTGATATTGTCAAAAATTTCGGGATATTACAATCCTTTCCCCTTAAAAGAATTTCATCCCCGAAATTTAAAACAAATGTAATTTAATAATCTCATTAAAGATTAAATTTTTAAACACAAGCATATATCAAACATATTCTAACAACCATAGCAACCAATTCACCCAATCAAACAAATCTAACTATCCAGGAAAAATTTTGGATAGAATTTTCTCGAGTTTCCCAAGTACAAACACAGGGATACTCGCTCTACAGAATCCAAACAATCAATACTATGAAGCTACAGAGCTCCTATTCATCTATATACAAAACTAAATAGGATATCAGACTACAGACGAGTCTGACTCAACAACAAAAACTCCTGTACTGCTGGTTCAAAAACCAGAGATAGATCATACACGTACTCCCTCAGAAATACGTGAAACTCATCGAATCCCAGTTATCCAAACTGGCAATTCAACCCTGTAGATCAATCACTTATATACAGAAAAGATCCAAAACACTTCAGAGCCAGCTTCCCAGCCTTATCCAATCTTATAGCTCCCTTGATCGGAGAATTTTTTTATCCAAAATCAAATCTCCGACTCGAGAATCCAAATTCCTTCGTCTTTTATCCACAAAAATCTCCAGACGATCCTGGCCTGCCTACATCCTTACTGATCAGCTCATCCTTGCTGATGCTTCTAGAAACAAACAAAACCAATCATCTCAACAAAATGATCACCTCAAGATCAATCCCAAAATCAAGTACAAACCCTACTCCTCAAACATCAGAAGATAACAACTTCTCCTATCTGGAAAAGACAAACAAAAACACTCCCAAACTACTTCCGCTGCACAACTCTGATCCGAAGTAAAAGAAAATGCCGATGAAGGAAACAAGCACAGACTAGACAACACATCCAGAAATATGGTTCAACAGATCCATAAGAAAACTCAAAAGCTCCACCAAAACCTGAGCTGCTTCACTAACTCAATCTCTAGGTACCATCCTTCTACTAAACTGAACCACCGGTACTACTCCTGAAATCCTAGTCTATAAGGAAACTCAATCTCCAAATGCGGACAAACCTCTGACTTCTCTGAAGACATCCGGAAAACTCTGATAACCCAAGAGAAAACCAACTATCGCAAGTCACTTTTGCGATCAACTCAGACTAATTCCAAGGGAAACTGTTCTCCCTTAACCAAATAGAACAGCTTACACTTATTTAGCCAATCCACCGAAGAAACGGGTCCACTCTGCTGCTTCTGAACTCCTCCTTCGAAAAAACTACTAAGCCAGAAAACTCCCTGCCGACACAGAACACTCCGAGCTACACCGCTGCCATAGATGCCAAAGATCTTCTAATCCAAAGCTCTTCGAGAAACTCGGCCCTCAAACCAAACAGAATCACTATGCTGAACACAGCCACAACATCGAAGCAGACTCACTTTCCTAAACTTGTTCCAAAGAAAACTTCTTCAGAAACATCCATAGTCATTGCATCTCATCACGCATGTACTACTTCCTGAGGTATCAAGACACCATCACTCACTTGCTTCTGCCTAACCGACAAATCCAAACTCTACTCATCCAACTTCCAAAATAGACATCGAATCTTAACGGGTTTCCTTCAGAGATCGATGAAATCCGTACACCACTGCAGAACTCACTCGAGACGGTATTAGGTCTATAGTCTCAACAGATACACTTCCAACCTCAAGCATTCAAACTCCAACCAATGATAGTCGTGTTACACACACCACTACCGCATCTACCTTTATAACTTATATTGAAAAACCCGAACAAGTAACCCAACAGATAAGTAGAATAAATATATATATATAAATATATTAAAAATTACAAATACACTCTCTCAAGATAGACACCACTCCAGAGCCTAGGTATTCACTCAACCTAATGCTCTGATACCAAACAGAGACGACCCGACTTTCTCACCACAGAAAATCGCATCATCTTGAAGAAAGAAAGGGATAGAAAAGAGAAAAGAAAGAAGAGAAAGAAAAAACAATATCAGAATCTCAACAGCGGAACGAATAAATTATATTAATAACATAAATATTACATAGTTTACAACCATTATCAGAGTTACATAGATTACACATCACATACTAGATAGTTATAAACACCTGTATAGTTATACACCTCAATACAATACAATACAATACAATACAAGGAACTACTCAGAGAAACCAACACAGTGGAATACTATATATCTACACGCAGAAGCCCCCTGCTCCATTTCTCCTCCACAATTTGTCAAAGCTAACCTGAATCCCTTGGCTACTCGTAAAAATTTATGTACCCAAGAGTTTAAGAAAGCAGAAGATAAACTTCGGTTAGACATGGGCCGGGTGTGAGTAACAGGTTAAGGTTGCTTAACTTTCAAATACCTCTTGAAAAGAAAGGTATCACGTAAGACTCCCTACAAATAAATACGAGTAAGTTTTTACCTTACGCTAACCAAAACATTTAATAGGAAATCCGATGATATTATAATAGTGTCTAGGGTTTTCAAGTAAAATACAGAAATACCTGGAATGATTACATCTCACGTTCCAACAGAGTTGGGCACAACTAATATGTACGGCACTTATTGGATTTTGGATTCCATACAATGGCAGGGCTACAGGGGTACCGCCCGTCAAAGTACGTGGCCTAGATCACTGTACCGAGGATCACTCCCAATCTCCTGCAACACAAGGCCGAAACCATCCCTTACTGGACAGTCCCGAACAAGACAACCGCAGCAGTTGGAGCTCAACACACACAGCCGAAATAAAAGGGACCTCTAGACAGGGGGAAATATCGTCCTACTTGGGCATGACCCACTTAGCCTTGCTGCACCTCCCCTGTTTTAGCCATTCCTAGTTGATGAGGCTTGAGGCTACGATTACCTTTATAGAACACATCACTTAGAATGCTCATCGTCCACCTGACGATGTTCTGAAAACATTCAACCCATACAAGTTCGTTCCGGGTTCGAACGAAACCGAAGGCATTATCTCGTTACACTCATTTTGGAATCACCTTCAGAGTTAATGATGATAACCCTTGCACTCTGTATCTTCATATTCACTTGAGATTCACGACCTATCGTTAATTTGGATCGATGTGGTTTTCGGATATCTAAATATGGAAACCCGATCCCGGTCTCATCAAAATCCAAAACGTGTCTTTTAAGTCCAAGTAGTTTTAAAATTTAAAACAATTCAATTATCTATATACACAGGTAGATAACTCACAAATCATAATAGATAATCAACATTATCATCATAAACAGATGATTCACATTATCATTATAAACAGATAATCCATACTATCATTAAAATAGATAATCCATATCATTATCACAACGAAACCAAAGCATTCATACCACATAGCATCACTTATCTCATTTCTAAGATCACAACCATTCAAGGCAATCAATATCACCTATTCATACATAAGCAAAGATTTACTTAATCACATCATCTATAATTAATTTAAAATGAATTAAATTAATTAACTCCATCTCTAATTAATTTAAAGTGAATTAAATTAATTACTTCATCTTTTAAATCTTGCTTATCTAATCATTATTTAATTACACTAATTAATTACTTTTAATGGATTAATTAATCTTAATTAATCAACTTTAATTACATCATTAATTATATTAATTAATGACCTTAATTATATTAATTAATGATCCTTAATTATATTTAATTAATTATTTTCTTAAATTAATTACCTTAAGTAATTAACCCATAATTATTAATCCCTCTTGATTAACCATATTCAGTAATTAATTTCTCTTAATTACTTTATTAAATGAATTAATTATTCCTATTTAATTATCCTTAATTAGTCCCTTGATTAATTGCTAAGTAATTTAATCCAAGTTACTTCCATTCTTAAAACATATTTAAATTAATTACATCCTGTAATTTACCAATTAATTACTTCACAAAGTAATTACAATCCATTTATTACATTAAGTAATTATCATCAAATCATTCAGTATTTAAAATTAATTAAACTTAATTAATTAGTTTAAACAATCACATTAAAATTAATTAATTATATTAAGTAATTAATTCCTTAATTACTTCCATTAAGTAATTATACTCAACAATTCACAAATGATTATTATTAAATTAATTGATCTAATTAATTATTAAAAATTAACCACATTAATTAATTATTAAATAATTCTAGTTAATGACCTTCATTAACCATTCTTTAATTACTTCCATTAAATAATTAACTTAGATTAACCATTGTTAATTACAAATTAATTTATCTTTAATTATCCATTAATTAATCTCAAATAATTTAATTAATTAAGTGTTAACTGTATCTTAATTAATACTTAATTGCTTGATTAATTAACCTTGATTATAACTTAATTGTTTAACAAATAAATCTTTAATCAATAATTAATATTCCAATTAATGATCTTTAATAACAAATTGATTAATCTTTAATAACAAATTGATTAATTCTTAATCAATTATTTATTAATCCCTAATCATTAATTGATTAAATTAACTAGTTATTCCTTAAATACCTTATTAATTAAATTAATTTCAAATCATTAATCCTAATTTAACTTTAAGATAAAAACATTTATTAATTATAACTAATTTGTCATTAACAAATACATTTGAAATCAATTTACTTTTGAAATTACTTTTAATTTCATTTCAAATATGAGATTTAAAATGAATATAATTTAAACTTAAACAAAGTTTAAACAATTTAAACCTTTTTTAAATTACATGGCAAACAAATGCTTGTCTTATAAAAGAAACTCATAAGAGTTTAAAGCTAAATTCATTTTAAAATTCAATAATTCAAATTTACACTTTAACATATAAATTTTTTTAAATCTTTCAAATTTAAAACTTCTTTTATTTCAAAAATGGAACCACATATTTAAATCTTTGATTTCCAGATTTAAACTTAACTTTAAACTAGCTCATATTTTAAAAGCTTCGGTTTTAAAATTTCAAACTATTTACTAATTTAAAGTAGTTAATAATTCAAGTTTAAAACTTTATTACTTTTATTATTATTTAAAACTAAGATTTAAAACTAAACTTGAGTTCTAAATTTCAAACTTGGATTTAAACTAGGTTTAAACTTTTGCTTTACCTTTATATGCTTCAGTTTTTACAAATTTAAAAACAACAGTATAGGTTTGTCAAAACCTGTACTTTCTTTAAACCCGAGACAACACTAATTTGCTTCGAGTCCAATACCCTACTTCCCCGAGAAAAACGATAGGCTACTTCGAGTCAATTACATCATTAACTCGAAACATCTAAAATTCATCTTCACCAGACAAATCATTTCATCTGCACATGCACGGTGGCTCCGGCCACTATTGATCATCAACGATGATCACTACACATCAGAAAGCGACCCAGCAACCTACCACGATCATCAATTCGTGCTTCAACCCTCGAAATCAAAATCGAGCAATAAATTCCAAACCTGGAACAAACTGATCATCAACAACCCCAAAACCTGTCAACATTTTGTTCTCGCCACTTCGACCATCTGAAGGTCTGAAACTACGACCATGACTTCAACCACGACCCAAAAACTTACTACACTCGATCAACTACACAAACCATAGTGATCGATTCACCAAGCACAGCTAAAACTAGGGTTTAAAAAGAAATCTCATAGCTGCAACTACCCCGATGAAATCCATCACCATCAAATATTTTTCCTAGCAACTCCTAACCCTCCTCCATCACCTGGAAGAACCCCGAGCCCTCACGATACATAGATCACCAGAAAAATCAAATAATCCCATTTCGGTTCATATCTTAACTGCACCTTCACCTAATTTCTAAAAATCCTGATTCTTGTGTTAAAAATCATTTTTCAGTTGATGTTTTCGATTTAAAATACGGATTTAATAAATTGCACATTTTAAATTTTTGATTTAAATCAACATACACTGATGTTTTTATGTTTCCAGAGACAACAAGCTTATATTAGACTTGATTAAATTTTTAAACTATAATTTAAGTTAAATCAAACAACATTTGTTTAATATCAGATCCTATATATAACTGAGTTAAGAGGTAAGGATTTTAAATACAAATTTTAAACCAGGGTACAAACAGAATATACACACAGCATGCATACATATAAAAACTCACATCAGACATTTACTTTAAAAAACATGCAGTACTTATTCACTTCGGTACACAAGCATGCGACCAACTTTTAAATTTAAATTTTAAAAAGTTACTCACAAATTTTGTTTGAAGATGCAGAATAGAGCTTCCTAGATTTTTGAAAAAGCTTTGAATTTGCTGAAGACATTTGCATGCAGAGACAAAATTCCAAATTTTGAAAAAAAAACTTTGAATTCTTTTAAACTGAAAGGCTCCTAACACTTTGAACTCTAAGATCCTGAGTTGCCCTGAAAATGTAGGCTATAGAATTTGATTTAAAGATGCAGACTTGGGTTGAAGGTGTGTAGATTTGCATACAACATCAAATTTCCAGATTTGAAAAAAAATGCTGATTTGCTTAGAAAATGCAGGTTTGGTTTGAAGATGTGCATATGCTTTTGATATGAGGAGTTTGTAAACAGATTTTTGTTTTGAGCATGATTTTATGGATTTTCGATTTGAAGATCTGATAGAAGAGAACTTACTGATTTTATTTGAACAGGGTTTCAGGATTCTTTTGTTTGAAGAGTTGTTTACAGGGTTTTGATAATTGGTATGAGGAGTTCAAATTTGGATTTGTATGTTTCAGATTTGCTTTGAGCTCAAGCCTTAAATTTTCTTAACTTTGATTAGAAAATGAGAAAAAGAAATAAGAGTGAAAAATGTATGTTTATATAGGCATATTTCATATTTTATTAAATTTTATAAAATAAAAACAAAATGTGACACTTGTAAATTATTTCAACATTTGTCAATTTGGAATGGTTATCTTTTAACATTTGTTAAATGATGATTAAGAAAACAACACTTGTCTTTATAAAGTAATTTGTATTTTAATTTAAATGTTAATATATATATGTTATGCCTAATTAATAGTTAATTGGTATTTTATATGTATAGAAATTTTTTAAAGGAAAGAAGAACAAATTATACTTATAAATAAAAGTTTATGCATAAAAAAATCAAAATAATTAAAAATCTATACTTTGGTTTTTAAAACTTTATATTCACATCCAAATCAAATTCTAAAATTTAATATTTTAAAAATCAAGTTATATATACAAATTAAATTTGAAATAACAAATGTTATTTTTATTCAAAATCTATTTGTAAAAACAATACATTATTAATATTATTTTTAGAAATAACTCGTTATCAAGTTAAAATAATTATAAGAGAAATTATTTCTTTATTAATAAATTACTTATTTTATTAAGCTATATTTTAAAAAGAAAACAAACAACTCTTTTTATTAATTCATTTAAATTTAGAAATTAAGCCAATATCATTTTAAATATTCAAACATCTTCCTTAACAATTTAAAATCATATACTTATTTAATAAATAGTTTTGAAAAACTTAATATTAAGTTAAATCAAAATTTCCAAATTATTAATATATATACTATAATTTGAAACCAAGATTCATTTATTAAATTCAAACCGAGATTATTTATTTAATAACCTTTAAAAAGCTTATATTAAATAAAAACAAATTTCCTAATTACTAAAAATATTAGAATTAGAAAATATGCTTTATTTATTATATTTAAAACAAAGCTAATCTATTTTCAATATAAACTACATATTTATATCATAAATAGAAACCAATTTATTAGCTTTAGAAGATAAAATCTACCAATTAAATATTTATTAAAGAAGATTATTAAATAAATTAAAATTTTATTAACAAAATTATCAATATCAATTTAATATTAAATACAGATTATTAGATTGATATTGTCAAAATTCTGGGATATTAAAATCCTTCCCCCTTAAAAGAATTTCGTCCCCGAAATTTAAAACAAACGTAATTTAATAATCTCATTAAAGATTAAATTTTTTAAACACAAGCATATATCAAACATATGCTAACAACCATAGCAACCAATTCACCCAATCAAACAAATCTAATTATCCAGGAAAAATTGTGGATAGAATTTTCTCGAGTTTCCCAAGTACAAACACCGAGATACTCGCTCTACAGAATCCAAACAATCAATACTATGAAGCTACAGAGCTCCTATTACTTTATACCTTCAAAACTAAACAGGATATCAGACTACAGACGAGTCTGACTCAACAACAAATACTCCCGAACTGCTGGTTCAAAAACCAGAGATAGATCATACACGTACTCCTTCAGAAATACGTGAAACTCATCGAATCCCAGTTATCCAAACTGGCAATTCAATCCTGTAGATCAATCACTTATACACAGAAAAGATCGAAAACACTTCAGAGTGAGCTTCCCAGCCTTATCCAATCTTATAGCTCCCTTGATCAGAGAATTTTTTTATCCAAAATCAAATCTCCGACTCCGAAATCCAAATTCTCCGTCGTTTATCCACTATAATCTCCGGACGATCCTGGGCTGCCTACATCCTTACTGATCAGCTCATCCTTGCTGATGCTTCTAGAAACAAACAAAACCAATCTTCTCAACAAAATGATCTCCTCAAGATCAATCCCAAAATCAAGAACAAACCCCACTCCTCAAACATCAGAAGACAACAACTTCTCCTATCCGGAAAGACAAACGGAAACTCTCCCAAACTGCTTCCGCTGCACAACTCTGATGCGAAGTAGAACAAAATGCTGATGAAGGACACGAGCACAGACTAGACAACACATAGAAATATGGTTCAACAGATCCATAAGAAAACTCAGGAGCTCCACCAAAACCTGAGCTGCTTCACCAACTCAATCTCTAGGAACCATCCTTCTACCAAACTGAACCACCGGTACCACTCCTAGAATCTTAGTCGATAAGGAAACTCAATCTCCAGATGTGGACAAACCTCTGACTTCCCTGAAGACATCCAGAAAACTCTGATAACCCAAGAGAACACCAACTATCGCAAGTCACTTTTGCGATCAAATCAGACTAATTCCGAGGGAAACTGTTCTCCCTTAACCAAATAGAACAGCTTACACTTATTTAGCCAATCCACCGAAGAAACGGGTCCACTCTGCTGCTTCTGAACTCCTCCTTCGGAAAAACTGCTAAGCCAGAAAACTCCCTGCCAACACAGAACACTCCGAGCTGCACCGCTGCCACAGATGCCAAAGATCTCCTAATCCAAAGCTCTTCGAGAAACTCGGCCCTCAAACCAAACAGAATCACTATGCTGAACACAGCCACAACATCGAAGCAGACTCACTTTCCTAAACTTGTTCCAAAGAAAACTTCTTCAGAAACATCCATAGTCACTGCATCTCATCACGCAGCTAGTACTTCCTGAGGTATCAAGACACCATCACTCACTTGCTTCTGCCTAACCGACAGATCCAAACTCTACTCATCCAACTTCCAAAATAGACTCCGAATCTTAACAGGTTTCCTTCAGAGATCGATGAAATCTGTACACCACTGCAGAACTCACTCGAGACGGTATTTGGTCGACAGTCTCTACAGATACACTTCCAACCTCAAGCATTCAAACTCCAATCAATGATAGTCGTGTTACACACACCACTACCGCATCTACCTTTATAACTTATATTGGAAAACCCAAACAGGTAACCCAACAGATAGGTAGAATAAATAAATATATATAAATATATTAAAAATTACAAATACGCTCTCTCAAGATAGACACCACTCCAGAGCCTAGGTATTCACTTAACCTAATGCTCTGATACCAAACTAAGACGACCTGACTTTCTCATCACAGAAAATCGCATCATTTTGAAGAAAGAAAGGGATAGAAAAAAGAAAAGAAAGAAGAGAAAGAAAAAAACAATATCAGAATCTCAACAGTAGAACGAATAAATTATATTAATAACATAAATATTACATAGTTTACAACCATTATTAGAGTTACACATATTACACATCACATACTGGACAGTTATAAACACCTGTCTAGTTATACACCTCAATAAAATACAAGGAACTACTCAGAGAAACCAACACAGCGGAATACTATATATCTACACACAGAAGCTTCCTGCTCCAAATACACTTAATTTAATCATTAAAGTTTTCAAAATCCTTTGAAAATCAAAGGTATCTCCTAAGACCATGCCACAAATAAACAAGTCCGGTTTTTACCTTACGATAACCAAAACATTTCTTATAATATCCTATGATATTATAATAGTGTCTAAGTGCAAATACTTACTCAAATACCCGAAATTATTACATTATTAAATTCCAGCAATACTAGCCACAAAGTGGGTTCTACAAACAAAACCGTAAAGGCACGTAAGGAGAACGGATTTCCAACTAATGACTAGGCACTGGGGTACCACCTATCACGGTACATGGTCTTGATCAGCATACGGAGGGACCCTCCATTCCTTTCCAAGACAAGACCGAAACAACCCCTTACTGGATAGTCCGAACAAGATCACCGCACGGTTGGGATCACCAACAGCCCACACAGCCGAACAAAAAGGGACCTCTGGACAGGGATGACCTTACCCTAATTGGGTGCTACCCACTTAGCCTTGTTGCATATCCCCTTATTTTTAGTCATTCCCAGTTGATGAGGTTCGAGGCTAAGCATTACCTTTTTAGAACATATTCACTTAGAATACTCACCGTCCTCCTGACAATGTTCTGAAAGCATTCATCCATACAAGTCCGTTCCGGGTTCGAACAGGGCTGAAGGCACTACTCCTACTACATCTATTTTGGAATCACCCTCAAGATTAATAGCGACTAGCCCTTGCACTTCACTGCTCCATCTTTGACTCCGATCACTTGTCTTCATCACGAAAACGTATTCGTTGGATCGAAGTGGTTTTCGGATCTTTAATCTAATCCTAGTCTCTTTGAAACAACGTTCCCTATTTCCTAGTAAACTCAACCCCGGTTCTTTAGGAATACTTAGACGAGAATAAGATCGGAGTTCATCTCCTAACCGTTTGTGGATGAATTTCCTCATAAACGTCCTAGAAGAACGAGCAAGTTTATACATATAGTATAGCACCTCGAACGGTAACTGTACCTTATAATTCTCATACCCCTTCTAGGTATTCCAAAGTTATATTTGGGTTTAGATTTGATAGTCAGTTATTTAACTATAAATAAACAATCAATTCAACCAATTATTTACTAGAAACTCCAAGTCTTATAAAAATTGGATTTACTAAATTTAAATTACTTTACCCTAAATTGTATATACTTAAAATATTTTAAATAAAACTACTTAAAACACTTTATTCAAAATGATAGTTATGAAAATCTATAAAATTTCCAGATACAACTCAAGCCAAAACTACTTTTTAAAATAAAGCAACTCTACAAAATATAACTATTTAATAATTTCTTTTTAATCATAATACCAATTTAATCCTTTTAAAATCATTACTACTATAACTTACTAAATAAATATTTACTTTAAAAATTTTAAAATAATTTAAGGAAATTATTTCTCCAAAAGGATTCTTTCTAAAACCAACTTTAAAACTTTAATTTATACTTAAAAGCTACTTTGAAAACATACTAGGCTTTCTAGAAATACATTCCATTTCAAGATAACCCATATAATCCTTTATAAATCCTGCTCGATTTATCCCA
This sequence comes from Allium cepa, assembly GCA_030765085.1. Lineage (NCBI taxonomy): Eukaryota > Viridiplantae > Streptophyta > Magnoliopsida > Asparagales > Amaryllidaceae > Allium > Allium cepa. Next base: position 214,293,951 of record CM060938.1, read on the forward strand.
ATTTAATTTACGTCCCAATCCCGTAAATTCTTTCAATACTTTAAAAATAAATTCACTTTTATTTTTAAACACATTTCTTTCTCCTATAATCACTTTCAAAAATATATACATAAATTATTTAAAATAAGGCTACTAAAATTACTTAAATAAAAATAATACTTAAGAAATTCTATAAGAGATTCCAAGTAAACTTATACCAATATTTCCCTTTAAAATAAAGTTGTTATATCAAATACTTATGTTAAAACTCTCCTTTAAAATCATAATACTAATCTACCTTTAAATATAATTAACTACTATAATTAACTTAAATAAATTTTTACTTTTCACTTAAAAATAATTAAAATAATAAATTTCCTGAAACATTCTTAAAAACATTTTAAAACTTCTAGTTTATACTTTGAAATTATTTGTTTAAAAATATACTTAGTTTTCCAGGAAAATATATTTCCCAGCTTTTAAAAATAAAATTACCTTTATATTTTAAAAGTGAATTACTACTTTTCTTACAAATTCCCACCGGAATTTATACTTCCAAATTTATCCACTAATAAATATTCCACTTCATTTATAAACCCAGTTTACAAATTTCCATTCCTCTTTTCCTTTTAAAAACACAGTTTTCCAATACACTTAATCAATTCAAACTGATTTCCTAATTTAAATTCAATTTAAAATTAATACTCAATTTATCCAAATTCCAAATAATTATTTACTTAAAAAAATTCTTTTCATTTTCTTTAAAACCCAGTTTATCCTATTCTATATTTTAAATACCAATTATATATTCATCCAAACCATAGCATCGAATAATTTAATTCCAATATAATCTATCACATAACGTATCACAGGTATGAAAATAATTACAATATTTTAAGGAATCCAGTTGGATCCCTCCAACCTGTCTTCCTGCATCCATAGATGTTAGCACAATATAAAATACCAATTCCACTTCGAAGTGGAATATCACGGTATAAAGGGTCATCCGCTATTATGCAGGACGCATAGGGTCTCATCTGCTATATAATGCGGGAAATCAATCGCTCCAATATATATACTACTATATATAATATCATATTCAAACAATCAATCAATAATTTAAATTCTTACTATTTAATTCAACTGATTATCTAGATGTGAGTGAGATTAACACACCTTGAATTCGTAGTGCGTTCCAGTTTTAAATTAAATTGATCGCCTCCGATTTAATCTAAAGTCTTCACGAGCTCCAATCTCCTCCAGATCTATTGCCATGTTGTTCATCGCTGCGATCCCAATGCCGCCAGTTTTGTCGAATTATGATAATGCATGCATGAGATATAAGATTTTAAAGTTTGTATATACATATTCATGACAAATTTCTTTTATTATTATTTTTTAAACCTAAAAAAGATCGGGCCATCCAAAGAGCATCAGGAATCAAAGGCCGCCGAACATCTCTTCTTCCACATCGCCAATACCTGGGTTTTAAAAACCAAAGTCGTCGTTCATCCATTGATATTCGCACCCAAGACATGGACCTTGGAGACGATCGCAACATACCACCAAAAACCCACCTCCCCCCCCCCCCCCCCCCGCTCCCTACCATCGGCCGAAAAATGGCAGAGCTCGGTCCAACATCATCCTCGCAAAACGCCTTTGAATGCCACGCCTTCAAACCTCGCTTATGACCATCATGAAACACAATATTCGATCACAACCGTTGGATAGCAAGAGCTTAGTGAGCTCTACCTTTTTCATGTTGGAAGAATTTGCTAAAAGTTAAAGGATGAAGAGAAAATGAGGAGGAAATGAAATAAATTTTCAGCCATGGAACTGTTGGAGGTGGCTCTGCAAGAGAGCTAGGGTTTCAGCCGTACAACATATTTATATATGTATTAGAATATTACTTTATTAATATTTTCAATTTTAACAAGCTTTTCCAAAACGACCTACAAATCACATGTGCCGCTTGGCACTTCTAAGGTTTTACCCATATTCCAAACACGATAGAACGTGTTATGGGGCCCAATTCAATTGTATGTGGAAGTTAGCTTTTTGAATCGATCTAAAATATTAAATTTTCGATTTTTAATTTCAACGCGTTTCTCAACCTTATGAACAAACAGTAACTCCAAACGCTTCAACCCTAGCTCAAACCAATATTGATTTAATACTCACTCAAACCAGCACATAAGTTTCTGAAATCATGAAGTTTTAACAACATTTCATTTATTTAACTAGCCAAACACTTCAATTACATAGCCCAAACAATAAATTCATAATCCTAGAAGTTAACCATATATTATAAGTAATCACAAGGTTTCAACTCTATTTTAGTTTCCTCCGTAAATTTATATATCATTTTATTCCACTCGAAATGAGTTACAACCAAGTTCACTATATTCAATTCCAAATTTATATATTGGCATCACATTTATGATTCACTTCGTTTACGACAAAACGACTAATTTCTATGTAAGTTTGTTGTTATTCAAACAAATAATAATTCTTGAGCTTATAACCATTTTAAATTAATTCCAACTCAATTTTATATTAATTTTTTTTCCATTCTAAATTATTCCCAACTCATACATTCTCATTTTTATCACATTATTAATTTAAATCCTTCCATTTGCATTTCATTTCATTATCCAAACAGGTTTCATTCAAGATCATTTCATAAAGCTCGACAATAACATCTCACGACTTACCTAAGTTACTACAACTCCATTATAATTCATTTCTTCTTGCATCAATTCCATTTCCATTTTAATTTGATTCTTACCTAATCAAATTTATCAAATTTTATTTAATTCTTATTAAAGTTATTCACCACTTTGCTAGCTAGTTTATTTATAAACCATTTTACAGAATCACTTCTATGGTTTATATCAGTATCCATATCACTACTTAAGTTATTACCAGCTTTTAAACTCAACTTTACCCATGTTAAATATGTATAACATATAGTTACATAAATATTACACCATTTATTTTTATATTCAACTTACTCAAGTCCAATTCACTCTCTATTTACAAATTCAAAATTTTACTTTCCCAATTCATTACTTTATTACCAAACCATCTTCATCTTGGTTTATTATTTCATCTCCCAACTTATAAGTTAAAAACCTATTTACTTACCTAAGTCCAATCTAAATTTTAATTCAACTCATTTCATTAACTAATTAATTATCAAATTAGTTCACTTCCAAATCTTAAATCAACATTTGATTTTTATTTCAGTATCATTTCCGACTTAATTAAATTTTCTTCTAATTTAATTCTTTTACTAATTTAAATAAGAATTTAATTCATTTTCTTCTATTCATAAGTTCACAACTTTTTACTTAAAATCTTATATTCATCATTTGGATTATTTATTTCACTTAAAGACTTAAGTAAATTCATCCCATTCAATAATCATAACTTATACAATTATCCTACCCTTCCACATAATATCCAATTCAATTCAAATCTAAATTTAATTTTATTTAACTTATCTTAAGTTAAATTCTAATATATCTTATTCAAGTTAAATTTTATTTCCAGGGTTAAAACTTTCAATTTCCTTTCTTAATTATATCAACTTCACTTTACAAATTAAATATCGATTTCTTTTGTCTTTTCAAATCACTTAAATAGAATTCCCAGAATTCAGTTACCTAGTTTTATTCCAAAACCATTTTGAAATCATAAATAACACATATCCTCTTGGTATATCAAATCAAACCTCCAATTTTTTTTCAAAACAACTTGGTTTTACTAAAATAATTTCCCTTTTAAATGTCTAAAACAAACTTGTTTATCAAACAAGTCCAAACAAATGATTATACCAAACCAGCCAGTAGCAATCCATCACTTAGAAACTCGAAAATGAATACTGATGATGCGGCCATTATCACCAGGATTATTTTCCAGCGACAAAAGTGAGTTCATTGCTTCCTTACTTTTAAGAAAACCATTTTTAAAAAAATATTTCCAATATAATATCCCATTATTTCCTCCAAACACTTTGGAAAATACTTCAAAAATTTCCAAGATTAAAATTCCCAAACTTTTTGTTCAAATTCATTAGAAACATTTTCTAAAATTACCGGGATTTAAATCCTGGTTTAATTCAAATTTTAGTTATACCCCTGGGTATAAATCATACTTATATAATTCTATTTGGTTATAAATTTGACCAATTCAAATTTTAGATTCTTATTTAATTATAATATTAACAACCAAACATCTAAATATATATAATAATTTTCAAAAAACTATTTCTTTTATATCAAAATATAATTTTGGGTAAAATTATTTCATTTACCGATTTTAAAAACAATACCATGTCGGTTTATCTTACTTAAGAGTTTAGAAACCCTTATGGATACGGTTGTACTTCCCGTACCAACCAGAATTCATAAACACTCAACCAATAAGTCAATATAGTAAAAAAAAAATTATATTAACTAATAATTATGCACTCATAGCTATTAATACATTCAACTCATTCTTGAGTACTATTGACTCTATCATTAATGAGTAATCCTTACCAGAGCCAAGGTTATCGCCAACCTAAGCTCTGATACCACTGTAACGGCCTGCCCTTCTCGGCCCTCGAAAATCGACAAAAATACACTACCGTATAATATGCCGATGATCGAGTGCCGGAAAATGACAGATTGCTGAGGAAAAGAAAGAAGGAGGTAGAAGAAGAGAAAACAAACAACATCAGAATCTCACAAACGCAGCGGAATAAAATATAGTACATAATAACTGATCTTTACACAAAAGAAACTATATCTTTTTTATACATTACATCATCAGAGTACATCAAATCAAAACAACCACTGGACAGTTATATTAACTTGTCCTTACAAAAGACGTCTATATAGCTATACTGCATAGCGGAATATACTTCAAGTACATGTTATACATCTCGCCATCCAGCTCGTCTCTTGAGCTCCACAACATCCTATCCTGTATTTATAATACTCGGTCTGACCCGGGCATTATAATAAAATAACACCCGAGTCAGTTTGGAAAACCGACGTGAAAAAATGCACTCAATTTAATTATTAAAGTTTTCAAAATCCTTTGCAAATCAAAGGTATCTTGTAAGACCATGCCACAAATAAACATGTTTACTTACGATAACCAAAACATTTCTTATAAAATCCTCTGATATTATAACAGTGTCTAAGTACAAACACTTATTCAAATAGACGAAATTGTTACATTATTAAATTCCAGCAATACTAGCCATAAAGTGGGTTCTACAAACAAAACCATAAAGGCACGTATGGAGAATGGATTTCCTAGGCACTGTGTACCACCTATCATGGTACCTGGTCTAGATCAGCATACCGAGGACATCTTCGTTCCTCTACAAGGCAAGACCGGAGCAACCCTTAACTGGATAGTCCGAATAAGATCACCCCATGGCTGGGATCAGCAACCACCCACACAGACGAATAAAAGGGACCTCTAAACAGGGATGACCTTACCCTAATTGGGTATTACCCACTTAGCCTTGCTGCATATCCCCTGATTTTCAGTCATTCCTGGTTAATGAGGTTCGAGGCTAAGCATTACCTTTTTAGAACATTTTCACTTAGAATGCTAACCGTCCTTCTGACGACGTTCTGAAAGCATTCATCCATACAAGTCCATTCCGGGTTCGAACGGAACCAAAGGCACTACTCATACTACATCCATTTTGGAATCACACTCAGGATTAGTAGCGAGTAGCCCTTGCACTTCACTGCTCCATCTTTGACTCTAAACTCTTGTCTTTATCACAAAAACGTACTCGTTGGATCAAAGTGGTTTTCGGATCTCAAATCCGGTCTTGGTCTCTTCGAAACAACGTTCGCTATTTACCAGTAAACTCAACCCCAATTCTTTAGCAATACTTAGACGAGAATAAGATCGGAGTTTACCTCCTAACCGTTTGTGGACGGATTTCCTTATAAACGTCCTAGAAGAACGAACGAGTTTATACGTACAGTATATCACCTCGAACTGTAAATGTACCATATAATTCTCATACCTCTTCTAGGTATTCCAAAGTTATATTTGGGTCCAGATTTGATAATCGGTTATTTAACTATCAAATAAACAATCAATTCAACCAATTATTTATTTCCACTAAAAAACTCCAGGTCATATAAAAATTAGATTTAATAAATTTAAATTACTTTACCCAAAATTTTATATACTTAAAGTATTTTAAATAAAACTACTTAAAACACTTTATTCAAAATGATAGTTATGAAAATCTATAAAATTTCCAAATACAACTTAAGCCAAAACTACTTTTTAAAATAAAGCAACTCTGTAAAATATAACTATTTAATAATTTATTTTTAATCATAATACCAATTTAATCCTTTTAAAATCATTACTACTATAACTAACTAAATAAATATTTAATTTAATTTTTTTTAAACAATTTAATAAAATAATTTCTTCAAAAACATTCTTTCTAAAACCAACTTTAAAACTTTGATTTATGCTTAAAAGCTACTTTGAAAACATACTTGGCTTTCCACGAAATACATTTCCATTTCAATATAACCTATATAATCCTTTATAAATCCTACTCGATATATCCCAATTTAATTTACGTTCCAATCCCGTAAATTCCTTCAATACTTTAAAAATAAAACCACTTTTATTTTTAAAGCCCCTTTTCATCTCCTATAATCACTTTCAAAAATACATACTTAAATTATTTAAAATAAGGCTACTAAAATTACTTAAATAAAAATAGTACTGAAGAAATTATATAAGAGTTTCCGAGTAAACTTATACCAAAATTTCCCTTTAAAACAAAGTTGTTATATCAAATATTTATGTTTAAACTCTCCTTTAAAATCATAATATTAATCTACCTTTAAATACAATTAACTACCATAATTAACTTAAACAAACATTTACTTTTCGTTTAAAAATAAATAAAATAATAAATTTCCTAAAACATTCTTAAAAACATTTTAAAACTTCTAGTTTATATTTCGAAATCATTTCTTTAAAAACATACTTAGTTTTCCAGGAAAATATATTTCCCAGCTTTTAAAAATAAAATCACCTTTTTATTTTAAAAGTAAATTACTACATTTCTTTATAATTCCCACCGGATTTTATACTTCCAAATTTATCCACTGATAAATATTCCACTTCATTAAAACCCAGTTTACAAATTTCCATTCCTCTTTTCCTTTTAAAAACATAGTTTTTCAAAACACTTAATCAATTCAAACTCATTTCCGAGTTTAAATTCCCTTTAAATTTAATACTCGATTTATCCAAATTCCAAATAATTATTTACTTAAAAATTTTCTTTTCATTTTCTTTAAAACCCAATTTATTCTATTCTATATTTTAAAATACCAAATTTTCTAATCATCCAAACTATAGCATTGAATAATTTAATTCCAATATAATCTATCACATAACATATCACAGATATGAAAATAATTATAATATTTTGAGGAGTCCAGTTGGATCCCTCCAACAAGTCTTCCTACATCCATAGATGTTAGCATAATATAAAATATCAATTCCACTTCGACGTGGAATATCGCAGTATAAAGGGTCATCCGCTATTATGCGGGGCGCATAAGGTCTCATTCGCTATATAATGCGGGAAATCAATCACTCCAATATATATATACTAATATATATAATATCATATTCAAACAATCAATCAATAATTTAAATTCTAACATTTAATTTAACTGATTATCTAGATGCGAGTGAGATTAACTCACCTTAAATTCGTAGAGCATTCCAGTTTAAAATTAAATCGATCAACTTCGATTTAATCTAAAATCTTCACGAGCTCCAATAGCCTCCAGATCTGTTACACATCATGCTGCTCGTCGCTGCGATCCTGACGCCGCTAGTTTCGTCGAATTCTGATAATGTATGCATGAGATATAAGATTTTAAAGTTTGTATATACATATTTATAACAAATTTCTTTTATTACTTTTTTTAAACCTAAACAAGATCGGGTCGTCCAACCAGCATCAGGAATCAAAGGTCGCCGAACATCTCTTCTTCCACATCGCGAATAGCTGGGTTTTAAAAACCCAAAGCCGCTGTTCATCCATCGATATTCGCGCCCAAGACATGGTCCTAGGAGACGATCGCAACATACCACCCGAAAGCCCCCCTCGCTCCTCATCATCGGTTGAAAAATGGCAGGGCTCGATCCACCATCGTCCTCGCAAAACATCTTCGAACGCCATGCCATCAAACCTCGCTTACGACCATCATGAAACACCATCTTCGATCCTAACCGTTGGATAGCAAGAGCTTAGATAGGCGTACCATTTTCATGTTGGAAGAATTTGCTAAAAGTTAAAGGATGAAGAGAAAATGAGGAGGAAATGAAATTGATTTTCAACCATTGGAACTGTTGGAGGCATCTCTGCAAGAGAGCTAGGGTTTCAGCCGTACAACATATTTATATATGTATTAGAATATTACTTTATTAATATTTTCAATTTTAACAAGCTTTCAAATGAACTCCAAATCACACATGTCGCCTGGCATTTATAAGGTTTTACCCATATTTCGAATAAAATAGAACGTGTTTTGAGGCCCAATTCAATTGCATGTGGAAGTTAGCTTTTTAAATCGATATAAAATTTTAAATTTTAAATTTTAAATTTCAACGTGTTTCTCAGCCATACAAACAAAAAGTAACTCCAAATGCTTCAAAATTTGAAATCTGATAATAATACAATATTACGGATCCCATGGAATTGGTTTCGTCAAATTCCAAGACCGTGCCCTCGCATGCTGTTTTAACTCGTCGATTAAATCCAGCGATTTTCAAAATCATCGAAATCATTTAAAATTTCACTTTTAAAACCTTACTAACTTACTTATAAATCATATAGAATTTATATTCACATTAGAAATCATCCCGACTCATTTTAAATCAAAATCTGGTTATTTACATTATTATTATATATTAAATCCCAGTATTAAATCAATATAAAAATTCCAATTTTAACTTATCGACTTTGGATTCCATCCAAAGGTCCAATATTAAAATTCAAATCCAACTAGACTTTTAATAAATTTTAGAAACCATTTCCATATCTATATACACCGAGATTCACAAATTATCCCAATTTCAAATATTAATTTATTATTATCCAAATCCAATTTAATTGTCATATTTGAAATTATAACTCATTTTATTGATTCAACCCAAATCTCCATATTTCAAAATCAATTAACAATTCAAATTCGACATTTAAAATATATTAAATGTTCAAAATTAACGACCAAATTTTTGGGTCATTACATCTGGTAATAGCACTCAGACGTCTGAAGATCTACTATGTGCAAAAAATATATAGTACCAGTCATCTGAAACAAATACCAGATGTTTGAATTCAAATTCAGACTTTAGAGAAGAACTGCAACTGCCACATATGAATGAGCATCTCCGCTTCTCTTCGCGACAACTCTTCACCATCAACAGAAGCAACTTTAGAGCGTTCGTTAATGGATGCAACTACTCAAGATACCTATCTACAACTATATATCGCATCAAGAATCAAGAGAACATAACTCACCTTACTTACTCACGCTATCTAATTCTATACTCTATCATATATTCTTGATCTCTGCACTCTAGTAATCTGTACTTGTATTCACTCTTCCATATACTCAGTTCTTCATAGACAATATTCTTTATATATATATATATATATATATATATATATATATATATATATATTGGAAGCAATTGTACTAATTAGTCATCACTAGTGTTATACTAGAACACACATTTGACAAGAACAACTTATTGTAACTAAGCTTATTCCTTAGAGCGTAGCGAGGGTTTCTGATAGTCGAATTCCGAAGGGGAGCTTCGGCACTGGCATAGGACAGGAGGTCCGAACCAGTATAAAATCCTGGTGTGCTTACTCTATATTTACTTAGATTAATACTGTTTTAGTTGCATCATATATTTTGTAACATATACTTGCATATACACTACACGATCCACCCTGTAGACTTTCAATTGGTATCGAAGCAAGATTTGATCAAAGTACAGTAACACGTATTTTAATCACTTTAATATGGCAAGTATATTTCAAGAAGGACAATCCACAGCATGCCCCCCACTTTTTAATGGTTCCAATTATGCATATTAGTCAACGCGTATGAGAATTTTTATGTAAGCTAATGGATTATAAATTTTGTCAGCCACTCAAAATAAATATGAAGCACCTGACACTGCTATGAACACATGGAATGATGCCCAAAAAACAGCAACTTCTAATAATGCCAAAGCTATGAATGTTTTATTTTTTTTCACTAGATAAGAATGAATTTTCACGTGTCATGTTATGTAACATAGCATATGATATTTGGCGTACCTTACAAGTTACATAAAAAGGCACAAACAATGTTAAACAAATTAAAATTTCTATTTTACAAAAATCGATTTTCATCATTTAAAATGAAACAAAATGAATCTATAGTGGACATGTACTCTAGATTCCAAACAATTCAGCACGATTTAATGGCAATAGGAGTTAAATTCACAAATTTTGATTTTAGTATCTAGAATACTCAATTCTTTAACTCTAGAGTGGGAAAGAAAAGTATTAGTTATCGAAGAAGCTAATAACCTCTCAACACTCTTAGTTGAAGAATTGATAGGAAATTTACTGTCCTATGAAGCTAAACTACAGGCAAGAAAAGAACAAAATTCGAAAAATAAAAACATAGCATTTCCAGCAACAAATGAAGACTTCGACTAGACGAAGAAGAAATCGTGTTTATTTCCAAAAACTACAAACAAATTCAAGAAGTTTAGAAAAATGACTAGATTTCAAAAAGGAGGAAAGTCAAGCTCAACAAATCAAACGTCAATCAAATGCTATGAATGTGATCAATTTGGACATATGAAGAAAGATTGTCTCAAGCTCAACAATGATAAAAAGAAGTGAAAATTTGAAAAATTCAAAAGAAGAAAGCTTTCAAAGTAACATGGGATGATTTGGACTCTTTATCATCATCAGACAGTGATAGTGATAGTGACGGAGAACAAGCTAATGTATGTTTTATGGCACAAACTGATGACGTATGTCCCGAACTTAGCTATGATTAATTATTAGAGTTTAGCATGGAATTGGATGATAAATTTAGGCAAATTAAAAAATTGAATAAAGAACACATAGCTAAAATAAATAGATTAGAACTTGAAATAGGAATGTTAAAAGATGAAAAACTTATTTTAGAGGAGGAACTAGAATTATCTCAAGAAAAAATTAAAAGTAGTATAGTTGAAAATAAGACTATATGTATTGATTTTGGAAAAATTAAACTAGAAAAGGATAAATTAATAAAAGAAAATATCAACTTGAAAAATAATATAGAAACATTGAAAATTGAAAATTTTGAATTAAAAGAAAAATTAGATAAAGTTGCAAATAATGTTTCAAAATTTAATAAAGGAAAACAAAATTTGGAAAATCTTATCAAAACTTAAAAACCGTCAGGTAGTAGAAATGGAATAGGATTTAAAAATATTCCTAAACAAGAAGGGAATAATATTAAGAAATATTGTTCTATTTATCAAAAGACTAAAAGATCACCTAAGTCTAATACGAATACCAAAACTATAAAAATTGGATTCCTAAGGCAAATAATAATTTGATTAGACAAAAACATATTAATAATTTTCTAGATTACATAGTCTATAATAAAAATTATGTTTATAAAGGTACCAAACCTTCTTGGGTATGGTTACCTGCTCCTCCTAACATCTAGGACCCTAACAAAGTATATGTGTACCAATTAAATTACTTTTTATTTTGCAGGTACCCAAAATAAAAAATAAGGAGAAATGGATAATTGGTATTGGATGCTCCAAGCATATGACCGGAAACTCAAAAATGTTATCAAATAGAACATACATCGATGGTGGAATGGTAACTTTTGGAGATAACTCAAAAGGATATGCTGTTGGCATCGGAGAAGTCATCAACTTTGGTATTTCTAACTCTCATATTATTATAAATATTTTGTTAGTAGAAAATTTAAAACACAACCTACTTAGCATTAGTCAATTATGCGATAAAGGTTTCCAAATTAATTTCGAAAAAGATAGATGTTATATTTTCGACAATAACAAACAACTTATCTTTGAGGGTTTTAGAAACAAAAATGTTTATGTCTTAAATACAAATATAAATCGAAATTCAAACTTATGCTTAACCGCCAAACATGATGATCCATGGTTGTTGCATAAACGATTCTGTCGTATTAATTTTAAAGATATTAATAAATTAGAAAAATATGAGCTAGTTAGAGGTTTACCTAAAATAAATTATAAAGTAGGAAATTTATGCGACGATTGTCAAATTAGAAAACTAAAGAAAAACACTTTTAAATCTAAAAATAATATTTCTATAAAACAACCATTAGAATTATTACATTTAGATTTATTTGTTCCAACTTAACTAAGATCTATAAATCACAACAAATATGTTTTCTTAATAGTTGACGATTTTTCAAGATATACATGAACTTTGTTTTTAAAACATAAAAGTGCACCTTTGGTAGTTTAAAATTTTTTCTAAAACAATTAAAACTCAAATGGATTTGAAAATTAAGAATATTCAAAGTGATCATGGTGGAGAATTCAAAAATGATCATTTTACTAATTTTTGTAATAAAAAGGGCATAAGTCATAAATTTTCTTTTCCCTGCACACCTCAACAAAATGATGTAGTAGAAAGAAAAAATCATACGTTACAAGAACATGCACGAACACTATTAAATAGTAGTAGTTTACCAAAACATTTTTGGACTGAATCTATTGCTACGGTTTGTTATGTTTTGAATCGGGTAACCATACGACCAATGACTAAACATACTTGTTTTGAAATATTTTTTGGAAGAAACCTAAAATATCATACTTTAAATCTTTCGGATCAAAATGTTTTATACTAAATACAAAAGATAATTTGGAAAAATTCGACCCGAGGGCCGATGAAGGAATCTTTGCTAGATATTCGGATCGTAGCAAGGCATATAGAATTTTTAATAAATGTACTAACACAATTGAAGAAAGTTTACATGTTTCATTTGATGAAAATTTACTTAACCATCATGCTAATGATTATGAAGAAATTATTCCAATAATAAATACAACAAATTCATCTAATAATGAGACTAATGGACAAAATAATACTTTAGTATCATCTCCTAGAATTTTAAAAGATCATCCAAAAGATAATATCATTGGCGATCTTAACTCCAGAGTAACTAGAAATCAACTTAACCAAATAAGTCATATTGCATTTATGTCAAATTTTGAACCAAAAAATTATAAAGAAGCTTCAAATGGTAATTTTTGGATAATAGATATGCAAGAAGAATTAAATCAATTTGAACGTAATAATGTTTGAAAACTAGTACCAAGACCAGAAAATCAATTAGTTATTGGAACAAAATGGGTATTTAAAAACAAAGCGGACGGAAATGGAAATATAGTTAGGAATAAAGCACGTTTAGTCGCTCGGGGTTATAATCAAGAAGAAGATATCGACTACGACAAAACTTTTATAGAGTAGCAAGACTCGAGGCCATACGTACATTACTTACTTTTGCAAGTCGTCGTAATTTTAAATTATTTCAAATGGATGTCAAAAGTGATTTTTTAAATGGTTTTATTAAAGAAATGTATATGTTGAACAACCTCCATTATTTGTTCATGAAAAATATCTCGATCATGTTTTTAAATTACACGAAGCCTTATACGGTTTAAAGCAAGCCCCTCGTGCCTGGTATAAACGTCTTAAGAATCAATTAATTGCATCTAGTTTTCAAATAGGTAAAATAGATACGACTTTATTTATTAAACGAGAAAATAATGACATCTTAGTTGCAAAAATTTATGTAGACGATATTATTTTTGTTTTAACTAACTTAAATCTTTGTACTCAATTTTCAAATATTATGAAAAACAAATTTGAAATGTCTCATATGGGTGAATTGAATTTCTTTCTAGGTTTACAAATAAAACAACTTGAAAATGGCATTTTTATTCATCAAGAAAAATATTTTAGCGATCTATTACGTTGTTTTGAAATGGATAAAACTTCAAGCAAACCAACACCAATGAGTATTAGTGTTCATTTGGAAAATGATAATAACGGAAAAGATTTTGATGAAAAATTATATCGTAGTATGATTGGCTCCTTGCTTTATTTGACGACTAGTCGACCCGACGTTATGATGAGCGTATATCTTTGTGCTCGATTTCAAGAAAAACCAAAAGAGTTTCACCAAAGAGATGTTAAATGTTTCTCACGTTATTTATCTAGTACTAGAGATTACGGTTTATTTTATCCTAAGGGATCATCATTTGAACTTGTTTCATACAGTGACGTGGATTTCGGTGGATGTAAAACAGATCGTAAGAGTACTAGCGGAACGTATCATTTTATCGGACAATCGTTTGTTTCATGGTTTAGCAAAAAGCAAAACCGTGTCTCTTTATCCACTTGCGAAGCCGAATATATTTCAGTGGCCTTAGCATTTGCACAAGTGATTTACATGCAACAAACGCATAAAGATTTTGGAAATTTTATCGATAAATCACCAATATATTATGATAATACAAGCATAATCTATCTATCAAAAAACCCTGTAAATCACTCTCGTACTAAAGACATAGATATACGACATTACGCGACAATGTGGAAAAAGGAATTATTACTTTAGAATACGTAAATACTGAGAATCAAATAGCGGATATTTTCACAAAATCACTAAATGAATAAACGTTTGTTAAACTACACGCGATTTAGGAATATGTTCTCTTAACAATCTTCTCATCAATTCTAGATTTCATTCATTCTATTTTTGGTTAAAAATATTTTTATTCACAAATCAAAATTTTAACACTAATCAACAATTATTTATAAATTTTTTCTGCAATTAACTATGTTTAACCTTTTAAAACATACAGAAATAGCCTCTCTTATTCGATTAAAATAGCAGATATTAATTTAAATTTAATTTTAAATATATTCGATTGAACAATGAAAGCATAAAATTACTTTGTTTGAAATTAGCATTGACTTAACCAAATGATATGACTCAAGATATTCACTATTTCAACAACACAAATATGCTTTATAAAATTCAAATATTTAAGCACAAAATTCATTATTTTAAATATATCAAATTGATGGAATATACATATACATACATACATATATAAATTTTAGTGGATATTAGGCACACATCCCTAAATTCAAACTTAATTCAGACGGCATCCCTGTGCAAATCACATATTCAAAGCATATTCCTATAATTATTTTATTGTAGCGAATTTGTTTCCTATTTTTTATGTTCCATTGCCTAAAACTTTTTTCATAAAATTGTAAATATTAAGACTAGGCTACTGGATAAAAACGCAGAATAAGTGTGAAAATGTTTGTACTTATTGAGAAATATTGTAGACATATAAACAAATATGCACTTAATAATTGCAGACATATCCGATAATATTCACTCAATATGCCAATATTTGCAGACATCAAAAAACTGTAAAATGTTTGTGCAATTATTTTATAAAATTGCACATATGACTGCAATTTTCCACTAGAAGTGGTCTTGCTTTGTTTTGTTTTCACTTTCCATTAACTTTTTATTGCTTTTTGTGCAATAAATATGACATTGAATATAATTTGTAATAATTTTGAAATGTACATCAAATAAGTGCATAAAAGTATGCAATTATCGGCCATAGTTGTTTGTATGTCAGTAATATTTTGAATAATTGCATACATTTCTGTAGGTTTTCCTTAAGCTTACTGTTTTCATTTTTTTTCCTTTTCCATTCACTTTTTTTTATTTTTCTGACATAAATATGAAGATAAATATAAATTGAAATATGTTTGACATTTGGAAGTTTTTTTCGTTGTTTTTTTGGTGATTTTCGAAAAAAGGGACCTAATTTACATATCTGTATTTTGAAACTTAATAGGGACCTTAGCTAAATTGTCCCTAAATTTCATTACAACCAACACAAGCATACATAAACAATCTATTTCTCTTAAATATGTGTAAAGTATTGGTTTCATGTTCTGTAAATGACAGTACATAAATAATTTTTTAATCAAGTTTATAAGCAGAAGTAGATTATTTACATATACGTGAATTTTGGGTTAAGGTTGAATAATATAAACGAATAATATAAAATTGAACTTGTGATTGAAATGATCTTGCCCTTTGTAACATTTTGATTTTCAAATCATTTCTCAGAACATGTGATTTACCACCCAATCTTTTGAGAATCAATTGTATCATCTAGTTATTTGATATAGTTTTATTTGATGGTTTTTTCCTACCTCTACTACAGAATCAGACATAAGAGTTTCTTCTCATCCAGTTCCTCAGTAATGAAAGGATTTTATAATATTACAGATGTGTATGTATTTAATAACTAATACATCAAACTAAGTGATGCGATTTATTGATATTATATTTCATTTATTAGATAAGAAGCTGTATATACGGTTAGATTTGTCTATTTGTAGATATAGATGACGTTTCTTTTTATACCAGATTGTTATTTTTTTAATTTTTCTTTTAATAAATTATTGAATTAAGACAATATTGGAATCCAATAAATAAGAAATAAGTGTTTCGCGGGTGAATATTGACTATTTCTTTTTCTTGCTTTATTCGTAGGATCAATCCACAACCTCTCCGAGTAAAAAAACAATTCTTGGTCATTCCGCCATCCCACATGCTCAATCATTTGGTGAAAATTAAAAAAATTCAACTAAGGTGAAGTGAAAGGGGCGTCCATGGATGGTAGAAAGAAAAAAAAAAGGTCAAGGGAAGAAAATGAATGTGAGGATTCATTATAATGAGAGAATAAAAATTCATATACTCTCTTTAAAATTTCCTCTTTTAATTCTAATATAACTCTAGATATAATATCCAAATGATTCCCTTCCCCTATGACTAACAATACATAGTCCATTTAGGGAAGAAAAAAAACAAAAATCCATTAAATAATTATTGACATTTAAAGCCCGTTCAAATGTATATCGATATGTGTGTATTTAACTTTTATATACACATCGACATAATTACTTACAACACCCAAAACATTAAATAAAATTAATAATTAATAATTCTTAAATATTAATTAACTTAATTAATCTATAACCCTTTATAAAATAATCAAATCGTTTGGGTTTTTTGGAGAATTCACAAATGCAGTAATGTGACTCAGAAATATGTATCCAGTGAGCAATTAATACTGAATAGTTCAAACATTACATTCACATGTCACCATAGCCAACGATGCGAAAGTTGGGTCAATTCATCACTTATACATTTTCAGTAAATCATATTTTATATTATCTTAAGTATTACGAATGGTGACAATAATTTACACATGTCCCATCGGTCAACACTATATCACATTAGATGCACAGAATCAGGTATTGGTCTAAACACCAACATTATTCGCATTCAACTCGATTATTCCATAAAAAAAGTCCATGGTTAAAAAATAACATTTTTATTAATTGTTATACTTTGGCCAGAGATTTTAACTTTGAGTTGACATTAGCTGACCATGATACTGACCTCACACAACTAAGGTAACAAATTCTCTGTTGAATAGTGTTTCACTCCCAATACTTCAACTCAGATCCAACTATAGTTTCTCGGTGAATAGTCATGCCATGATTTAACTATTATTAAAGTAGAGTATTCACATTAAATTTCATGGTATTCTCAAGTCGACGGAACTGTGTAATATCTACTCCTTGAGATATTCTTTTTGTCCTAATTATTATTAATCAATAGAAAATTCTTGGATGAGCTGTTCCATGATTATCCAATGATTATGAGTAGGTAACACCTTGGCCATCCAATAACCATGGGTAATATATCGCCCAATCTTTAGAGAGTGTTATGAACTCTGGTCTTAAAAGATGTATTGATATCCTTTCTTGAAACATCTTGAGCAGGAATATTTAAACACAAATTTATTTCATATTGTGATGATTACTCTTGATCGCAACTATTAGCTGCTACAATCACATAACATTTTGTTTAAGGATTTTCTCATTATACACTTTAAATTAATAGCTTAATTATTTATATCATAATATAAAGATGTATATGAAAGAAAACAAACGCCATAATTACAAATAAGATTGACTATAAGTCAGATTTACGTAACAGCTACATAATTGCCCCTAGGGCATACCACTAACTCTTTCAATTCCATTTCAATAGTTGAGGATCCCGTGACATTGTTTTATAAAAACAATGCTTCAATACAGATTGCTGAAGAGCCTATTGTTCATAATATGTCCAGACACATGCTTTGAAAGTTCTACATGATAATGACGATAGAGAGATATTAGGTGATAAAGAGATAGTAAAACAGTGCTACTAGATATAAAATATTATTTGATAAATATACAATACTACTAAATGTGTAGGGTACAATTTAATAATACAACTTCATCAGAGCAATCATTTATTCTATGGGGTGTAAATAGAAACCAAAATCAAATATTACAAATCTACCTATGCACAACTCTAATATGAGAGATCGTAATTGCTGTTCTTGCAAACTCAATAAACATGTCAAATGCATAATAAAGTAGTAAGTAGGAAAGACACAACACAAGATAAATAACAACCAATAAACATATAAACAGGAAAGGGTTATATTATTATTGAGGCTGCATCGCTACCACTTGTGACTGCCTATATACCCCTATCTAATTGGGTAACCAATTAGATATAGGATTAAGCCAACGTAGTTGTCCTATTGCAAATTGGACTCATGGAGAGTACGATGCAATAAACATATGCAATTCTCAAAACTACCCACTTAGGCTTAATCTTCACATTTAGATTTCTCAAAATTAACTTTATTATTTTCAAAAATAATTTCTTTTGAAAATAATTATTTGTAAATAATCTCTTTGAAATGAATTCTCGGTTTTATTTCAAATCCTTTTTGAAATAATATATATATATATATATATATATATATATATATTGTATCAATTATACTTACTTGTGGATTTAAAACAAATCACTTTTGAAATATTTGTTTTGAAATCTAAAAATACTACTATAAAACATATCAACATATGCAACCAGATCAAGAGGTTTCTCCCAAGAACTAGGCAACTGGGTCCCAGCCTTCACAAAGTTAATAAATGAGTACATCCCTCTATTTAAGAGTAGACTATACTCTGGGTCAAAATAACCCCTCTTTGCCCACTTTTTAGTTATGAGTTACTGAATCATTGGTAAGATAACAAATCATTTTGTTCCCCAAAGTGATAAATTATTTTGCACTAATACACAAATACTTCCAAAACATATATTGTTTATTTTCCTATATACCCTAGAAAGCCATGTTTAAAACCACCGGGTTTTAGTCCTTGAAATTCTCTTTATTTATAAAACACCCATTTATAAATCCCTTTATATAAATCACTTTAATATAAAATGACTTTACAAATATTTTTTGTCCTTTCGAGGAAAACATTTCATTTGAAAAGACAAATATCTTTTCCTATTAAAAATTATAGTAAACACTTTATTAGAATTAATTCCTTAACAAGTATTTCCAAAATCCATTTGTACAAAACTTATTTCCATTAACATTTCATAATATATTCTTTATGAAAAACCAATTTCAAAACAACCTCATTAAATTGAAGTAAACCAATATTATCACCATGGTTTTAAATCTCCTATATATCGCCCGAGATCTCCTTTTCACACTTAAACGAGACAAGACATCAATCTCCTACATATCTCCCTTGACACTCATCTCGTCCGAGATATTCAAATCTCATCCGATATATGGATCAAAATCTCAATCCGAGATCTCACCCGAAATTATACATTTTTCTTATTTTCCAAAATATGTTTTATTTTCATATTGATTCAAAAGAAACTACTCAATCCAATTATAATTTACCAACTTCTTGAACATATTCTTTACTTTTTACCTTAATGAGTCGTAATGAAAGGTTTCACTTCTTTATTATGTTCAAATAAAAAGATATTATTCAATCCTTACCAAATCATTTAAGCTAATCAAGCTACTAATCATCTAAAAATATTCATTTTTCCATGTAAGTCAAGTATGTTACCATTTTTATTTTTACTAAGTAAGTTATAACCGTTAAATAAATTTTTGATACATCAATTTTAGACACATAAGTACATCCGAGATATTTCCGAGATGCATTGTAAGGCCCGAGATGTACACCCGATATGTACTCATCTCATCCGAGATCTCCCCCGATACGAGATAACTTGTGTAGAAATTCTGAGACGAAACGTAACCGAAATCCGATATTTAAAACCTTGATTATCACCTAACACCTTATAGTCAAATTGTGAAAAAAATCACAAGGTATTAGCCTACAATTGTTTTCTATCCACCCCATACAAAAAAAGTAAAGGTTATTGCTCATAAACTGGTCAAGAAAAATTCAAACAACCAAACAAACCATAATCATAAAAACACATTATTATCAATAGTTTAACAAATTGAATAATAACACATCAATCAGAATCAATTGGTTTGTATAAATAAATGTGCAAATTTATATAATAGCAGAATGAGGATTTATTCTGCTAAATAGTAAACAGATGTCCAAAACAATCTATTCAATCTACAATAGTAGAATGGTGTTTTATTCTGTTAATTAAATGTCAAAATTACTCTATTAAATTTATAATAGCAGAATGAAGATTTATTCTTCCAAATAAATATCACTAATGGAGTATAGTTATTTAACCACGTAGACTATAATTAACTAAATGACTATTAATTTATCACTAATTTATACTCCATCAAATATGTCTATAAATTACATGAGTGTGTTCTATTCGTCTGTACGAATCTAGTATCGAAGACCGTGGGTTAAATGGACTCTGTATGGATGAGTTATTCATTTTCTATGTTAAACATTTTAATTAACCATTTTAACTAATTTAATATAAATAAACTAATATAAACTAATTTATACCTCACCCACAGCCTAACTTCACACTATCTTCTTTACCAAGCCCATATTCATATCCATTCGAACAACACCACTCCCTTCATATTTCCAAATCTTCATCTCACCTACACTACACCCATCACTTCCTCTTTTCAATCCTATTTCTATTTTCTTTCATCTTCCCATGCACATGTTTACGCACTACCCCTCCCTATTTCTTGCCACCTGCACCACTTCCCTTCATGCCTGCTACTTCATTTCTTTCATGCAACTCATGTTTCCATGCACACTACTCTCGGTCATGGATGCACAAATACACTCACATTCACATAACCCATAGCCACAACTAACTCGGCCCAAGGCCCACCTTCTTATTGCACTAAACTTGCAATATACACTTCCATTTTGAATGCGTATACATGATCACGTTTCACTGCTTGCCACTTCATAAAACTCATGCATATATGTGCACCCATATTTAAACACACAACACTCGGACACACAGCCACACAAAGCATGTAATCTCACTCACACGGCATACACTAATATTCATTTGGATCTTGCTGTGTTTCATTTTGCAGAATAAATAGGAAATGGGAAAATATGTGAAAAAATGTGTTTGTGTTTTTCTTTTATTTTCCATCGGAAAATTGTGAAGGGAAAATGCATGTTTCTCCTTTTCCTAAGCATGATGTGTACAAATATATAAACAAATTTTAGTTTAATGCTAAGAAAAGAAAGTACAAAAAAATTAAATGCTAAGTAAACAAAGTCTTAACAATAAATGCGAAGGAAAAGTATTTCATGTGCAAAGGACATGAAAATATAATGGAAAGATTATTTGCAGATGTGATTAATTTTGTACTAAAAGTTTTAAGGTACCCTGCTACTCAAAATCATGTTCGCATACGAGCTACGAATAACAGAAATAAAAATACGATCGCTCACAACAATGTGAGATGATCATAAAATAACAATAAAATAGACAGTTTGACTTATTCCGTTAAATTTCAAAAATGCCGACGTTTGATGTAAAAAGCATCAAACAAAAATTTAATTATTTTCCAAATTAGAAGTTATGAAAAAATCCTATAAAGTAAATACGTCATCAAAAATTAGGTCTTAATTTGAAACAAATATTTTATTATAATTTAATTCAAATTTGAATACTTAAATAAATTAAATATTCAAATTTGAAGACCCAAAAATACGGGTCATTGCATATATAATCTAATATATAAATCTAACTTTTTAGTTAATCTTATTCAAAATAAAGATTTTTGATTTCTTTCATATTATCTAACAAAGTAATTAATTTAAAGGATATCAACAAGGAATTCCTTAAATAAAATGTGATGTGACTATATTTGCAAATAATTGCAATCATGAGAAATTAATTATAAAATAAAATAACATTTTGTTTTATTCATAGTCAAGATATTTCAAGAAAAGATATTAGTATATCCATTAGGACCAAAGTACATAATGTTATCTAAATGTTGTACGATATATTACTCGTGGTTGCCTGGGCATTAGGTGTCGCATACTTGTACTTATTTGGTAAATATGGAATGAATCTTTCGAGAGTTTCCTATTGGTTGATTACAACTAGGTCAAATGGGAAATCTCAGTGTGACGATGGTACACAGTTTCCTCGACTCGAGAGTACTGTGGAAATTCAATATGGATAGTACACTCTGAATATAGTTAAATCATGACATGACTATCCATCTAGTAACTATAGTTGGATCTAAGATGAAGCATTGGAAGTAAATGTAAGGAAATTTTACCTTTTTGTAAGGAAATTAATACGAAAACATTAATGGATTTTCCTTCCTTTTGTAAGGAAATTTGACCGTTTCCTTCCTTAAATGTTTCCTTCCTCATTTTGTGGTCAATAGAATCTAAAGGATTTTCTGTTAATATGCTAATCAATAAAACGGTTATAATCTAGAGCGTTAAATTCTCTCATCTTGATCTTGATGGACGATCAAGCCTACGTTTACAAATCTGGAAATTTGGTCCTCTCTCTACCTATAAATATTAATCTTTGCCCATTACAAAGGATATAGAAAAAACACATAAAGAAAGATATAGGAAAAGAGAGAGAAACCATTTCCTTTATCCATTGAAACAGCTTTCGACGACAACCATTGCTGATTCATATACGAGATGTCTGGATGTATGTTTTATTGATTCATTACATATGTGATAATCATATAATTCTAGATCTTAGGGTTTATGTTATTCACAAGATATAGATTACATGTGGTATCAGAGCATGGTTTTAGAATTCATGATTATCCTTTAATATATAAAACGAAACTAGCATAGATCTATGATGTGATGTTTGTAATTTTACTATGATGATGATAATGATTATTAGTGTTAAAATGATTCAAGTTTAATATTCATATTATTTAAGTTGCTATAGTAATCATGATTATCAATATTGTTCTATTGACTATATGCTTAGACTGGATCTGGAAAGTTTATATTTCCGCAAAAGTTAATTTTTTCTACTTTAATGTTTGACCTACTGTATAATATGGAACAACTTATTGCATGCGAATACTTTTCAGAAAGTATACACATTGAAAACAATTGTTTCCTAGTTTGACATTAAATTCATGATCTGGAACTTGCAAGATAATTGTTTATATATGATTTGCAAAATAATTGTTTATATGTTAAATTCATGTATGGAATTTACTTGGATTACTTGAAAGAATGGCAAATGTTTATGCAAAAAAAAAAAAACAAAGTAGGTGACCACCTAGTTCGATCTGGTTTCCCTCTTTTCTCTCTTGTTTTAGTTTTCACTCCCACGCTTAATTTTCTTGTTTCCTCTGGTCTGATGCATGCAGTCTCATCCACAGGTGGCTGCTGCTTGCACAATAACGCATGAAACATTAATGTTTATCATTCTTCCGTGAGTATGGTTCTACTGCCTACCAACAGGAGGCGCTAAACCTAACCTCTTATTATGACATGTGTTTTATTCTAATAAAGAAGCCTATATTTTTTTATATCTGCAGTTGCAATGCCCTCAAACCTTAATTCGTACGCTACGTCTATCGTCAGACTCAATGGAACCAACTATTCAGAATGGAAAGAGCAAGTTGAGTTTTCTTTGGGCGTACTTGAACTGGACATGGCTCTTCTTAAGGAAAAGCCAGCCCCACTTACTGACACAAGTACGCCTGAGGAAAACAAACTCCATGATGATTGGGAACGATCTAATAGGCTCAGCATGATGTTTATGCGAACGGTGATTGATACCAACATCAAAACCTCCCTACCCAAACTGAAAGCGCATAAGAATATTTGCAATCCATTGAGAATCGGTTCAAGACTGCAGACAAATCCCTTGCTAGGAAACTTATGGCAGATCTTGTAACCATGAAGTTTGATGGTTCTAGCTCAATGAGCGCTCATGTCATTGAAATGATTAACCTTGCTGCCAAACTTAAGAACTTGGGATTGGTTATGGTCGATGCTTTTCTCATCCAATTCATTCTTACTAGCTTACCTCCTCAGTATGAACCTTTCAAAATTCATTACAACTATTACAGAAAAGTGGAGTCTAAATGAATTGACTAACAAACTGGTTCAAGAGGAGTTTAGGCAAGGCTCACAAGGCATTAAAGTTGCTTATTTCACTTAAGGGGTTAGAAAACAAGCTGGCAAAAATAACAACTCACAGCATAAAAGAGCACCACCCAAATCTGATGACGCTACTCAACCATCCAAGAAGAAAAAGAAGGATGATATCTGCAAATTTTGCAAGAAACCTGGACACTTCCAGGCAGATTGCATTAAGCGCAAAGCATGGTTCGAAAAGAAAGGTAACCTAATGGGTTTCGTAAGTCATATCGAATCAAATCTTACTAATGTGCCTTCTTCTACTTGGTGGATTGATACTGATGCTAAATTTCATGTTTCGAATTCTATGCAGGGATTCATTACGATCCAAACCACAAACCCAAGTGGGAATTTCATTTTCATAGGGAATAAAGATAAAGCTCCAGTTGAAGCTATTGGAACTTTTCATCTTATTTTAGATAGCGGTTATCAGTTAGATTTATGTTAAACTCTTTATGTTTCGTCTATTTTCCGTAATTTGATTTAATTTCTGTAAGTGTACTTGATAAATTTGGATATTCTTTTGAAGTTGAAAATGGAAACTTTAGTTTATTTGAAAATTCTAGTCTTATTGGTTCTGGAATATTAATTGATGGACTTTATAAACTTCATCTTAAACAAAATGCTGAAATCCAACTCACCCTGCATGGAAAAGAAACTAAAGGAAAGTCATCCAAGAATGATTCTTACTTCTTGTGGCATAAAAAACTGGGTCATATATCCAGTGAAATAATCAAGAGGTTAGTGAAAGATGGTGTCCTACCGGACCTAGACTTCGCTAACATTACAGCATGCGTTGATTGTATTAAAGGAAAAACAACAAAAAAAACAATAAAAAAACACAAAGAAAGGAGCCACAAGAAGTACACAACTTCTTGAAATAATACATACAGATATTTGTGGATCTTTTGATGTTCCAACTTTTGGAGGAGAGAAATACTTCATTACTTTTATCGATGATTTTTCATGTTATTGCTATCTTTATCTGTTGCATGAAAAACCTCAGTCGGTGGATGCTGTACAAGTGTTCATTACTGAAGTCGAAAGGCAATTAGAAAGCAAAATGAAAATCATTAGGTCAGATAGGGATGGTGAATTCTATGGAAGGTATGATGAAACGGGACAACATCCTGGACCTTTTGCTAGACTTCTTCAAAAACTTGAAAATGTTGCATAATACACAACACCTAGATCTCCATGGCAGAATGGTGTAGCTGAAAGGCAAAATTGTACATACATGGAAATGGTTAGATCCATGATGAGTCATGCAAATTTACCTATATCATTATGGATGGATGCATTACGAACAGCTGTCTACATCTTAAATAGAGTTCCAAGTAAGGCCGTTCCAAAGACTCCTTTTGAACTTTGGAAAGGATGGAAACCTAGTTTAAGACATCTCCAAATTTGGGGTTGCCCAGCTGAAGCTAGACTATACCATTCAAATGAAAAGAAATTGGATTTTAAGACAGTCAGTGGTTACTTTATAGGTTACCCAGAAAAATCTAAAGGATATAGATTTTATTGTCCTAACCATAGTGCAAGAATTGTTGAAACCGGCAATGACAAATTGTATGAGAATGGTGAAATTAGTGGGAGTGCAAAACAACAAGAGTGGTCATTCATGATATAAGGGTACCCATTATCTTACGCTCTATTTCAAAAGATATTGAGAATCATCCCATTGTTGAACCTGTTCACAATGAGGAAAACCCAATAAATGATCAGCAACTCCATAATGAAATTATCACCAATCATAATGTTGATGAAGTACCATAGGAACTAGCATTAAGAAGATCTCAAAGACAAAGAAGATCAGCTATTTCTGTTGATTATATGCTTTATCTAATAGAATCTGAAGGAACTACGGACCCAATTTCTTTTTCATAAGCCATTAAGAATGTTAATTCTATTAAATGGATTGATGCCATGAAAGATGAACTGAAATCTATGGATAATAATCAAGCTTGGGAAATCATTCAATTGCGGCAAGGACATAAAGCAGTCGGCTGTAAGTGGGTCTTCAAGACCAAACGTGACTGCAATGGTAAAATCATAAAGCAGTCGGTTGTAAGTGGGTCTTCAAGACCAAACGTGACTACAATGGTAAAATTGAATGATATAAAGCCAGACTTGTTTTCAAAGGTTTTAATCTGAAAGAAGGCATTGACTATAATGAAACTTTTGCTCCTGTTTCCAGGAAAGATTCTCTTAGAATTATCATGGCATTAGTAGCTCATTATGATCTCGAGTTACATCAAATGGATGTGAAAACAACCTTTCTAAATGGAGGCTTGGAAGAAGAAGTCTACATGCGTCAACCTGAAGGCTTCATAATTGAAGGACAGGAAGACATGGTCTGCAAACTTAAGGAATCAATATATGGACCGAAACAAGCTTCTAGACAATGGTATCTAAAGTTTCATGAAATCATTACCGCTTTCGATTTCACAGAAAACATAGTTGACCCTTGCATATACCTCAAGTTCAGTGGGAGCAAGTTCATATTTTTGATTTTGTATGTTGATGACATATTATTAGCTAGCAGCGACCTTGGTTTATTACATAAAACTAAGGATCATCTCTCAACGAACTTTGAAATGAAAGATATGGGTGAGGCTTCCTATGTGATAGTAATAGAAATATTCCATGATAGATCACAAGGAATTCTAGAATTGTCTCAAAAAGCATATATTGACAAAATTCTTGAGAGATTTGGCATAACGAATTGTTCCTCTAGCCTGTCCCACTGTAGAAAGGAGACAAACTTGTTTCTTGAGTAGTGTCCAAAGACTCCTATGGGACGAGAAGAAATGACCAAATATCCTTATGCATCTCTTGTAGGGAGTTTGATGTATTCATAGCTCCGTACAAGACATGATATCAGTCACGCAGTTGGTATGCTGGGTTGATTTCAAAGTAACCCAGGAATCGCTCATTGGAAAGTTGCAAAGAAGGTACTGAGATACCTAAAGGGAACAAGGAATTACATGCTCGCCTATAAAAAATCAAGTTACCTACAGGTAACTGGTTATTCTGATTCAGACCTTGCTGGATGTCCTGACACTAGGATCTGCACTCTTGGCTATGTATACCTCTTATGTGGAGGTGCAATATCATAGAGAAGCCAGAAATCTGAGGTGCTTTTCGGATCCACCATGATGGCTGAACACGTAGCATGTTATGAGGCTTCAATTCAGGGAACATGGCTGCGGAATTTTGTCTCACAATTTGACACTTTAAGTTTTTTCTCTAAGCCACTAACTGTCTACTGCGACAATGAAGCTGCAATCTTTTTATCCAAGCATGATAGGATAACAAAAGGTTCCAAACACATGGACCTAAAATACCTACTACTGAAGCAAGATGTTAAACTAAAGAAAATTGTTGTTGAATCGATAAGTACAGACTTACAAGTGGCGGACATATTCACGAAAGGACTACCTCCAAAGACCTTTCAGAGACATACTGATAGCATGGGTCTTGCAAATAGTTTCTAATTATCTTCTTATTATGCCATTTATTTTGTACTTAGCTAGGCATAACAATTATTGAGCTCTTAATAATTTGGACATCTTTTATTTCTGTTTTGTAATGTGTACACATTTATATTTAGATATGATTACGGAAACAGTCTTTTGCTTCAAGACATTATGTGACCATTAAGTTATGCTCATCTATGGTCAAGTTATCAAAGTTGTCAATGTCATAGTACATGGAAGTAAGCATGTTGAAAAATAACATGTACACGTCATGACTTCCATTGATCACTAGATTAGCCAAGACACTTATGATAAACAACAAAAGAAAAGTTTAGCATATCATGCGCGCCTTATGACCTTAATACGAAAACATTAATGGATTTTACTATTGACCAAGCGGGAGACTGTAAGGAAATTTGACCATTTGTAAGGAAATTAATACGAAAACATTAATGGATTTTCCTTCCTTATTTTGTAAGGAAATTTGACCGTTTCCTTCCTCAAACGTTTCCTTTTTCATTTTGTGGTCAATAGAATCTAAAGGGTTTTCATATTAATATGCTAATCAATAAAATAGTTATAATCTAGAGCATTAATTTCTCTCATCTCGATCTTGATGGACGATCAAGACTAAGTCTACAAATCTGGAAATTTGGTCCTCTCTCTACCTATAAATATTAACCTTTACCCATATATAGAAAAAACACATAAAGAAAGATATGGGAAAAGAGAGAAACCATTTCCTTTATCCATTGAAATAGCTTTCGACAACAACCATTGCTGATTTATATACGAGATGTCTGGATGTTTGTTTTATTGATTCATTACATATGTGATAATCATGTAATTCTAGATCTTAGGGTTTATGTTATTCCCAAGATATAGATTACAGTAAAGCACTATCCGATAGAGAATTCGCTTCCTCAGTTGTATGAGGTTAGTATCACAGTCAGCTATAGTTAACTCAAAGCTAAAATATCTAACTAGGGAAAAGAGGTTAATGATAAATGTCATTATTGAACCCAGAACTTCGTTGATGGACCGATTGAGTTAATTATGGATAATATTAGAGTTTTTACCAATACCCGACTGCATGCAACCTAATATGATATGGTATTGGCGAATAGAACATGTGTAAACTATTTTCACCTTTGGTACCGCTTGAGAAAGTTCAAAATAGGATTTTTATCAAAAGATCTATAAGTGATGAATTTGGCCAAACTATCGCACTACTAGCTAAGGTGACGCGTGGACTTTAATGTTTGAATTGTTCAATACCAATCGCTGACTGAATTCACCCATTTGAGCCACACAAGAGCATTTGTGAATTCTCCAAAAACCAAATGATTTAAATACTTTAAAGTGTTATAAATTAATCAAATTAATTAATATTTAATAATTATTGATTATTGATTTATTTGATGGTTTAGGTGTTATTAGTAATTATTTGGTGTAACTCCTTGGAAATTTTTATAACAAATTAAAATACTAAAAAGGATAAAAATGTATTTTTACATGAGATGACAAAACAGTGAATTTTTACAACTGAAGTAATTTGGAGAATCTGACTTTTCCGTTGCTTCAAATAGATTTTTCTAGCTTTAACTCATATATAAACTGTCAAAAACAAAAACCATGTGAATAAAATATGCAATGTTTACCATAGCATGCATATCGAGTTTTGCGCATATTTTGAGAACTGAGATTAAGTTGCAGAATTACCTATTAGAATAAACCAAAAAATTATTTATGAAGTAATCAATTGAATATTTTTGAATTAATTTTGAAAAAAGAGTACAGTAGTATTATTGTGCATCAAAAGAATATGTGAAAAGTATTTGTATGCATGGAGAGAAAGCATTTAATTACTATGTTAATGAAATTTATTACTATAATCAAGTATATGTTACATATATTAGAAAAGGGTAGTAACAATATATTTATGAAGATTAGAATGCATTTAATGTTACATATATTGAAAAGTGAAGATGATAATCCACGCATGGAAGTAAATATTATTTTAAAGGAAAGTAAGGTACGCCATCTCTTTATTAGCAAAGAATAAAGGCCGATTTGAATTTGGAAACATTAATGCCAATCAATTACAAATTGATTATGCAATTAATTATGTAAGAGTAAGGTTTCTAATTAATGTAAATAAACGCACACATGTCCGTTTGAATATAAATACATGATTTCATACAATGGTCAATGCTATCAATTGATTTAAATTATAATAAATGGTATTTATTTGAATATAATTAATGACATTAATTAGAAGAATATAAATTCTTTAAAACAAAAAGAAAAAGGAAAGTAATTTTGCGCACACACAAATATAAGTAATATATGAATAAGCATATAATTTTTCCTAGAATTAGGCTTTGCATATAATTTAGACCCTTTGCTTCACTATTTCTTATTTCTAACCCTAGCCATCACTTGTACGTACATTTCCTCTTCTCTCTCTCAGAAACTCATCAACCTAAACAAATTTCTCCGTATCTTCTAAAATTTTCTAAATAAAGTAAAATCAGGACAGCAAGAGAGAATGCAAATTAGAAAAAGAGGAAGAAGGCGAATCAATTAAGTAGATTTAGATTCAAATCATTGTTAGGAAGAGAAAGCTTCAAAAAGGCAAGTGAATTGATCACTACATTTATGTAATTGCAAGTAATCAAATTTCTTTATAATTCTATATGATTGAAAATAAAGTTTTTGAACTTGAATAATAATTCCAACTTGAATCTATTTCAAATTGCAATTTCAGTTACGAATTAAAATTATAGTGATGATGGAAAACCTTATTTGTTAGTTTAATGGAATAATTATAAAAGGAAAAGAGAATAGATTAGTGAAATCCATATTAATTTCTATAAAGATGAACCCTTATTAATAACATTTGGGTTCGTTAGGATAGATGAAGATACCAAATATTCTTTTGTTGCACCTTTCATTAATTTCGTAATTTGAGATATACGCATAATACAATTTTCATTAGAAGCACATATGTAATTTTATATATAGCGGTGAAAATACACATATATAGTGTGAAATTAACATGTTAAATTCATGTAAACAAAGGTATGAACTATACACAACAATCTAGTTGAAAATGAACCTTAAGTCCATATTCGAAATCATGAAGAAGACAAATGAAACTAATACATATAACAAATACTTTAGAAATATGAAAATTCATACTAAACGTTGGAGAAAGGTGTTAGACATCTGGATCTTAGTAAATTCAATCCGAAAGCAAGTAGTTCAAATTTAACTCAATTCAAACGTCTAAATCCATTTTTAATGACTGGAGTCAATTTGAGACATCTAAAAAAGGAAGTCAAACGTCTAAATCCATTTTCAGATGACTAGAATCAAAGTGAGATAACTAAAAAAGGGAGTCAGACGTCTAAATTCTTAGTAAACATTTTTTATAACGCAAAGATCAATCGCCTAAAATTGATAACCAAACGTCTTAATTATTTCAGAAAGCACAGGTTGAACCTTGACCTAGTGCATACTAAGTAGGTCACTATAAAGGACTTGGATCCTACTATGTCAACTGTTAGGAGTTCACATATCTTTATGGAGCAGGTGCAATTAGTAATATCATTTCATTGAGGATGTAGCATGGAACTCGACAGAGCGGGGGTTAGCATGGAAAGTGGAAGCCCTTATTGTTAGTGAGATGTCTTAGTCACATATTAAAACTTGTAGGAACTATGAACGGTGAGACAGAGGCATTCACATTGTAGGCTACGCTGTTGGGTAATGGCTAGATCTACAAGAAAATCAAAATCATTATAATGAATTTTCTTAATACTTCAGGTTGAGTGATAAAGAGCGTATGACATATTTACCATTGAGATGTTGACACGGATGCTTAGGTATGCCATAAATCATCGAGGTAGTATACTCTACGTGAGCCCATACATTGCGATGTTCACTCAATGTGTAAGTGTGGTATATGTAGTTTGTCATTTGAGAATGTTAACCCAAGGTGGTTAGAAAGTTAATCATAAGGATTCACATATTAGAAATTGACCTAGAATTCTTAGATGTTGGTTGTTCAACCCTTGGTTAGGAAAACTTTGTAAGTTTTTGTAGGTGTAATTAGAATCACACCCTTGATTTGTAAAATAACCAATCGCTATTAATATTAACTGAATATAAATGGACACCCTAGGTCATGTAGATTATAAATAAAGTTAATTGGTTGTGAACACTAAATATTAGCACAACAATTCATCTACCAGATTTTGTCTGATCCACTCCTTTTATCCATTTTATACCCACTACCGAAAGACAGACCAGTAGGTGATTTGGCCAAGATACAATGAGTTGGGAGGAGAGTAGGTATCTTGTGTTATAACCATTGATTGTTACTCTCCATGTACTCTATTTCGTATTATGTTATTCCTATTTATTAGACATTATGTACTACTATTTGGAGATATTGTTGTATTGATTACACTATTGATACTATTATATGATCTGGATTATTTTCGGTATTTATATTTTATTTTCTTCTGTCGTGAGATTTAAAAGTGTAGAATTCTTTAAACTTTATACTAGTCTCCGCATCATGTAATGTTCTAAAACCCTAATGGCTCATAATTCATGGCACAATGCAAGTTCAAAAGTTATTTTAGGCTTTGAATCACTGTGTTTGAAGATGTGGGTGGTCACATTTGGTGTGTATATAGAATTTATATATGTACATATTGATATATAATTTTGATATATATATATATATATATATATATATTTAAATGAGTTTTAAACATAGTTAATTACATAATGGACTTTTGAAAATATTGACACATACGAGGAAAAGATTTAGCACGCCATATTAAGGAGAGAGGAAGGGATTCCAATGAAATCTAACTGAGGATAAATATGAAATTAAGAGAGGAAGTTTTGAAAAGAGAACGAGAAAGGTTTTTATTCTCTCATTAAAATAAAATACTCTCTTTCATTTCTTTCTGTAATTTTCTTCTTCTTCTTCCTTCATCTATGTTGCCTCCTCTCACGGCTGAATTATTTTCTAAAATTACATCAAAAGAATTAAAATAAAATGGTTCATTCGATTCCAGAAAGATCGTGTGGTAAATCAAGCGTTCTAGGTGATGATTTGCAAATCAAAGTTTTACAACGGGCAAAATCCTCTCAGGTTTAATTCTATTTTATTATTTTCATTTATTATTTTCAATCCTGATCTAAATTCACATATACTTAAATATTGTATTGTCACTTATTACATTTTATTTAAAATTATTTCTATATTGTTATTTGAAGTACATGAAACCAATTTTTGCGCCTGTTTAAGAAAGAAAATTGTTAATGTTCATTTGATTTTGGCTATAATAAAGTATGCATTTGTTTATACAAATTAAAAATAATGAATTTGATATTCAATAAATTTATATATGAATCTTTGTGTTATTTGAAATAGTAAAACAATTTTGATTTAAATCATTTGGTTAAGTTGATCTTTTTCAAATTAATTTATTAAGCATTTCATTTTTCATTCAAATATACATATATAAGTCTCGTTATTCTCTAAATTACCAAATAACGCGGGTGTTCATTCTCCTTACAGTTTTGGTAAGGTAGAGATCGAGGGAGTTATGATTCCACCAGCCGTAGTGATTAAGGCCGGTGTTGATTATTGGAAGGATTTTTTGATTGGTTTTTTCCTCAACTCCAACCCTACCTATCAGCTTGTTAAGGCACGTTATAACCAAGTATGGAAGCCTAAGGGGGATTAAGTTTTCACTTTGACAATGCCATGTTCTTTTTTTTAATTCTCACATAGTGATGAAAGACAACGTATTCTTAAGGCCGATCCTATTCTCATTGATGAGAAACTGTTCAGCATTATAGCCTGGAGTCCGTCTGTTGATAGGGCTTAGGCTTAGGTATTATATATTTCTGTCTGGGCCCATTTTTCTCACATCCCATCTATTCTTCAGCCTTTGATCGGGATTGATTGGCAGGTAGGCCTAGTTGGTAAGGTGATTTGTTATGACGCTAACACTATAGCCAAGAAGAGATTAGTTTACGCCAAAGCTTTGATTGAAATAACCCCTACCAAACCTTTGCCTTCAGTTTTAATGGTCAAACTAGATGAGGGGCTTTTTGTTGAGGTCAGAGTTCACTATAGTTGGAAACTAGATATCCGTACATCATGTCGGTCCTTTGGGCATCTTTTGGAAGCTTGTTCTAGATTAGCCTCTGCTATCCCTATTCCACTATCTAATCAGATTCCACTTCCTCATCCTCCGGTCAAGAGGTGTGTCCCGAACATTGCTCCTCCTCCCCTTGACCCAGCTCTTATCGCTCCATGTGAAGCTCTTGTTGTTGATTCTCCTGTTGCTCCCACTGCAGCTCATATTGTTGATGCCCATGTTGGTGGGACCCTTGTTGAGTGTGCTTCTTCTGTTTCACCTGTTTCTATTACTTGGAATTCTAAGAAGCTGGCCTAGATCCATATTCTATCGGAGATGCGGTACTTTCCAGAAATTGATACTTATTGTAACAACCCAAAATTTAAAATATAATAATTAATTGAAAATTAATTAAATAATAAAATAAGTTTGTGAAATTATCATCATTGAGCCACAAGAGTTGCACCATTGTATCAATGGTAATTTTTTGGTCAAGTTCCGTATATAGTTTGTCAAAATCCAAGCAAAAACGAAGAAGTTACTAATTAAAAAAGAAAAAAGAAAACAAAATAAAATATGGGTTAGGTCGACCCAGACCAAGGCCAGGTCGACCCTAGGGTCCACCCTCAAAGGCCTTGGTCAACCTACATGTCGACCCCGTAGTATATTGGTCGACACGCCTTTTCATTTTGATGTTGTTTTGTCCTGATTCATTCGTATGTGTCATTTTTCCATTTCTTTTCAATCATGTGTGTTCATGCATCCGACGATTCCCAGCGAGCCTATGACGTGGTTGCATTAGATTTAATCTTTAAATCCAACATTCTGAGATCCCTAAACTACATTATAAGTAAGACCCTAGGCCTAACTATTTTTCTCATTCAGATTTTCTCGTATTTGGGTTCATTGCTTGAGGCTAGACCCTAAATAGAATATATTTTTAAGGAGATCTTTTTGATAAAAACATTCTATGCTTTAAAAGTGGATCAAGGAAGACCAAGGATTAGCTAAGGACCACATGAAAGTGTTTAATAGTTATTTTAGATTTTTAAGTAATTTAAAATAATAAGGTTCTCAATAGTTCTAGTTTTTCTGCAATTTCAAGACAATTTCTATATAAGTTATTTATAGCTTGTTTTTAAAGTTCTTTTCGAAAATTTTTATTTAGTTATTTTTTGGCCATTTTATCCAATTATTTACAATTATTTACTATTATTTGCATTTATTTACATCTGTTTAACCTCAGAATTTAGCTTGTAAATTTTAGTTTCTTTTTTATTCCTTTTTGCGCCAATAAAATATAAGAGTATTGAAAAAAGATAATAATTCGCAAATATGAATTAAAATAGAAAACATTAAATTTATAGAAGTAAGGTGTAAAATAAGAAAAATTGTAATAAAAAGAAGATAGACTGAAATAGGCAAATTTGAGACATTTGCAAGCATGTTTATAACTAGTGGTTATAGCTAAAAAAATAAAACAAAAGAGTAACAATTATAACGTAGGTTATAATTAAGCAGAAAGAACAGAAAAGGCTTATTTTAAAGACTAATAGTTAAGTTAATAAGAAAATATAGCAGAGATAACAAAGAAGGCTCATTTTAAAGACTTAGATTAAGTTAATAAGCAAATAAAGCAGAAATAACAGAAGAGGCTTATTTTAAAACTTACACTAAGTTAATAAGCAAAGATAGAAGCAGGGCCCGTACCAACAGCATTCCCTTTCAGACTAGGACTGATGGTCTCACAATATATTAGGTGAGGCTGGGCAAGCCCCTTTCAAGATAGGACTTATGGTCTCACAATAGTTAGGTAAGGCCGGGACACAGGAAAAAAGTGGCCAATAAGTAGAAGCTCAAATCGAGAGATTTGGGCAAGGGATGCAACTAGATTTTGTTTGTTAGGACCTGTACCAGCAACATTCCCTTTCAAACTAGGACTGATGGTCTCACAAAACACTTTGGTGAGGCTAGGAAGAACCCTTTCAGACTATGGCCGATGGTATCACAATAGATTAAGGTGAGGCTGGGCAGGACCCCTTCAAACTAGGGCTAATGGTCTCACAACAGATTAGGTGAGGTTAGGCACGCTTATGCTGATTAGGGTAGATAAGAGGTCAAAATAGGGAGCGACGGTTAGTGTGTATCGGCGGTGACCGAGCATGTGGCATCGATTAGGGTGGATAAATCACTACTGCGTTCCAAGCGCTAAACAGGTGTCTTTTGCTATGGGACCCACAGGATGAGACTAGCTCACAGTGGTACAATGGAGGAAGAAGGCCGATCAATCGGTAGAATTAGAAGTTCATCCTAATTAAAATAGGATTAGGATTTCAGCCTAATCAAATCAGCTATCTAAGATAAGTGCAAACAATCACAATCAAAGCAAACAATTAAACAGTATTTTATCCAGTTATATCTTTCCTTTTATACTAGAACTGTTGCTAGGACTAATATCTTTATCTTGTTTAAAAATACTAATAGCTACTTTTACTCACTAGATTTTTATTCTGACCCACTCCTCCATTTCCCCTTTTCCACTCTAGAGGCAAGGATAGTTGATTCGGATATCTTGGAGATACATTCCCGGAGCTCTTCACGCATTCTTCATCTTTTCAGTTTTTTTCATTTGGTTTTTGATATACTGGTACTTATGAGAGAGATGATTATTTTATTGTACTCTAATTTTATGAGACTGAGATGTATTTTTCATAGGGCATGTGTATTTGGTATTTGAGACATGTGATGTTTTTCAGACTTATTTTATGAAGTAATGAACTTTAATTTTAAATGTTTCTGATGTTTATATTATTTATCTTATGAATCTTAGTCTTTGTGATGCTTTAGCTATACCAATAATGCACCATATCCTTTAGTGTGCCATTTTGGGTATACTAAGGGGTATGGGATGTTTCACTTGGTATTAGAGCCTGAGGTTATAGGATTCCTAAGACTTGTTTTAAAAATAAAATATTTTTCAAAAGCAACCTACCTTTAAAAGTATTTTTCAGAAAGAAACTCTTATTATAGAAAATAGTTTTCAAGTATAAAAGAGAGTTTTTATAACCTTCTTTCGATTCTTTCGAGCCTAATTTTTCTTTTCTTTGCATAGAATGGCGGACGCCCCAAATCTTCCAGAGGGTGTTCAAGTCCCTGGCTGGTTCTGTAGATACTTCCAAGCTACGACACTAGAGGTGCAAGGGGAAGCTCCTAATCTAGCACCAGTGGGTGGAGACCCCCTTATTCCACCCGTAGAATTTTTCTAAGCTATGCAAGGATTTCCCTAATCTAGGAGGCAAGACATTTTTTGGCATGAAGGATTTCTAGAGGCACGAGCTTGGTTAAGGAATATAAAGATGATATTTGGGTTACTAGGATTGGAGGACCGCCAGAGAGTTTAGCTTGCATCTTGGCAGCTGAAAGGAGAAGCTTTTTATTGGTGAGAGATCATAGAGATGGAAGGAAGAGACATTGGTTGGTTTGGATTTAGAGAAAGGTTTGAGAGAAAGTTCTTGTCACAAGCTGAGGAAAGCATGCAATTGGAGAAGTTTATTAATATAAAGGAAGGGAATCTTTCAGTAAAGGAATATATAAATCAATTTCATGAGTTGTCGCGGTTTGGTATTGAGCTTGTTAATACACCGCACAAGAAGGCCATGAATTTTTCTAAGGGATTGAATCGGCCTCTCCAAGGGTTGTTATTGACTCATGTACCGATGAGAGCGACGTATGAGTCACTTATGGAGATGGCGCTCATGTCTGAAGTTGTTAAGAAAGGAGAGCTTAAGTAGGTTCCAAAGTCAGAGAATTCTAAGAAACAATGGTGGAAGAACAAGAAGGATAAAGATAAAAGGAAAGGAGGAGGCCCTCAAAAGCAGATCAAGAAAGGCGAGAAATGCAGTAGTTGTGGATTAGTTGGACATTACGTAAAGGACTGTAAGAAGGAAGCGATGAAGTGGAAGTGTTACAACTGTGGGCAGCGTGGTCATCTTAGTAGAGCATGTCCTCAGAAGACGGGGCAAAGAGCAGGCGCACCTATAGCGCAAGTACAAGCTTTGGATGCGACACCTTCTAGTAGTAGACCGAAGCGAGGTAGGAAAGTCTCTATAGAAGGTTTGATCTCTATTTTGGATTTCCTATCCGAACTCTTTGATTTGTAGCATCACATTCTTTCATTTCTAATTCCTTGGTTGATTGTTTGCACTTACATATTTCTCTAGTAGTAGACCCTATAGTTGTTTCAAACCCCATAGAAGGATCGACACATTTATCCATGATTTGTAGGGGTTGGAAATTTTTATACTAGGCATAGAGTTTGATTTTGAAGCCTATGTAATGGGATTTTCAGGATATGGGATAATTTTTGGGATGAATTGGTTATCCCCTTATGGAGCGATATTGGACTGCGAGAGGAAATTCGTCGGACTGGAGACATGCAGCGATAGGACTCTTGAGGTGACCCATATGGGTCAGTCATGTTGAGCTTTCTTTATTCCCTCAATTCATCACCAATGTTCCAGTAGTTAGAGATTTCCCAGACGTTTTTGAAGAAGGAACTATCCTTTAAGAAAGAGATAGAATTTAGGATCTATTTGAATGACAATGCTAAGCTAGTGGCATTGCCCATGAGACTTATGGCTCCTAGGAGAGGAAGGAGTTATGCAAGCAGATCGGTGAGCTATTGGAGAAAGGCTTCATTAGACGGAGCATATTTGAGTGGGGAGCGCCAGTTGTCATTGCTACGAAGGCGAATGGTTCCCTTCGACTTTTCGTAGACTACAGAGAGTTAAATAAGCTCACAAAGAAGAACCATTACCCCTTTCCTTGGATAGACGATCTTTTCGATCTATTGATTGGCTATTCAATATCTTCCTAGCTTGATTTGGCTACAAGATTTCATCAGCTTAGGGTCGCTGACGATAGCATCGATAAGATAACATTTATGACACCTAATGGATTCTTTGAGTGGTTGGTTATGCCGTTTGGGCTAACCAATGCCTCAGCCTATATTGTAGATTTGCTGAGCTGTGTTTTTTGAGGTGTCCTAAATAAATTCGTTGTAGTATTTGTGGACAACATTTTGGTGTTTTTCAAAAGTTTGGAAGAGCATGCTATTCATCTTAAGGAGGTTCTTCGTACACTTCGTGTCCATTATTTGAAAGTAAAATTCTCAAAATGTAACTTTCGGCGTAAGGAGGTACGTTTCTTGGGGCATGTAGTCTCAAGAGAGGGTCTAGCTGTTGATCCCGCTAAGGTAGTAGCAGTACAAGATTAGAAGGCCCCCAAGAACTCTACCGCACTTAGAAGCTTCCTAGATTTGGCTGGCTATTATAGGATGTTTATCATAGATTTTGCTAAGACTTCAACACTACTTACTCGCCTCACTAAGAAGAATACGACATTCGTATGGAACGTAGATTGTGAGGATTCCTTCATAATGCTAAAGAGGGCCCTTACTAGTGCACCAGTATTAGTTTTACCCGATGGAGCTAAGTCATTTACAGTATACACCGATGCATGTGGGAAGGGTCTTGGGTAGTATTGATGCAAGAAGGAAGGGTAGTATGCTATGGAAGTAGACAGTTGAGAACTCATGAGAACTACCCAACTCATGATTTGGATTTAGCTGCTATTGTTTTCGCACTCAAGTCTTAGAGACATTACTTGTTAGGAGAGAGGTTCGATCTTTTCACTAACCGTAAATCATTGAAGTACCTTTTCTCACAAAAGGATTTAGACTTGAGGCAGCAGCATTGGATGAAGTTTCTGGCATCATATGACTTTGAGATGGATTATACCCCTGGTAAAGAGAACGTGGTGGCGGATGCATTAAGCAGAAAGAGAGCAACCCTTAGTCCAATGTTCATGGAGTGGAAAAGCCTAGAGTTTATTTCCACCTTTGATTTTAAGCCCTCTACGGACATTACCCTTGAATTATTGGCAGCACTTGAGGTTAAGCCTACCCTCATAGATCAGATTGGCTCAAGGTAGCAAGAGGATTCAGAGCTTATAGATATTTTGGGTAAGATTAGCAGAGGAGAGGTCTTTAGACATTTCCAACGTTATTCCATTGATAGTAAAGGGTGGCTAAGGAAAGAAGGAAGACTTTGTGTCCCCCGCACGAGTGATTTGATGAGTGTTGTTTTTAGAGGAAGCACACCATCCCCGAACAACTATTCATCATGGTGGTTATAAGATCTACATGAAGAGAGTGTTTTATAGGAGGGGCATGAAGAAGGATGTTACAAAGTTTGTAGCCAAGTGTCTTGTATGCCAAAGAGTTAAGGCGGAGCAGTAGAAGCCCGATGGATTGCTTCAACCATTGGATGTACCCAAATGGAAGTTGAATAGTGTTTCGATGAACTTCATAGATGGTTTACCTCGATATAGGAAGGGGAATACTAATATTTGGGTGATTGTAGATCGTTTGACTAAGAGCGCCCACTTCATTCCGGTCAAGCGTAAGAGGACAACACCTTATTTGGCATCCTTATATGTTCGTGAGATAGTCCGACTTCATGGAGTTCCCTTTAGTATAGTGAGTGACATAGATCCTATCTTTATTAGTGAGTTTTGGAGAAGCTTGCAAGAGGCTTTAGGAATGTAGCTTAGATTGAGTACGGCCTATCCCCCTCAGACAGACGACCAAACGGAGAGAGTTAATAGAGTTTTTGAGGATGGGTTGAGGATATGTATTCTTGATTTTGGAGGAACTTAGGAGGAGCATCTTCCTTTAGTGGAATACGCTTATAATAATAGTTTTCAAGCCAGCATTGGGATGGCACCTTTTGAAGCTCTTTATGGAAGACCATGGAAGTCGCCTTCATGTTGGTTGGAGTCTACTGAGAGATTGCTACTTGGTCCCGACATGGTTAGAGAGACTTCAGAAAAGATTGATTTGATTAGGAGGAGAATGAAGACAACCCAGGATAGGCAGACTCCTATGCAGATAGGCGGAGAAGGGACATTGAGTTTGAGGTAGGAGATTTGGTTTTCATTAAGGTATCTTCGCTAAGAAAGGTAGTGAGATTTGGATCAAGTGGGAAACTTTCTCACAGATTCATAGGACCGTTCCCTATTGCGGAAAGAGTAGGGAAGATGGCGTATCGGATAAAGGTACTGGAGAGGCTTGCAGGAATTTATGATGTTTTTCATGTTTTGCACTTGAGAAAGTGCTTACATGATTCAGTAGAGGTAGTGGAACCTAGTCAACTTAAGGAAGTTGAAGTGGAGAGAGAAGCATCAGTTCGTCGCATTCCAACTAAGATCATTGGACGTGATATCAAGAAGCTTAGGAATAAGTAAGTCTCTTTGGTTTATGTGCGGTGGGGAGATGGCATTGGGGAAGCTATGTGGGAGGCTGAAGAGAAAATATGTACCTTTTATCTGTTTTGTTTTTGATGGTATGTTTTGAATTTCCTATTTCCACCTTTAGTTTTGAATATGTTCTTTCCTTTAGTATCCTTTGGGAGGGTAGATCTTAGGATTTAACCTATGGATGGTAGGACTGAATGTAAACATGTTACTAGAACATGTTATGTATGATGGACGCTAGTGGTTGTAAGTATTTACTAGTGGATTCTAATGGATGCATATATATACATCAGGCATTATTATCTCTTAGGGGTCGGCCTAACTAGGTCACTAAAGCATATGCATACGGATGTGTGTGCATTTGTATTTTTATTTTATTTCCATGGTTGTTATAAATGGATGATTAGCATATGATTGTTGCATTTGGATGATGATTGTAGCATGCACATAGAATTATCAGTTTCCATTAGGGAATTTGCATTCATTTGGATAGATGGCATAGATATAATTGCATAAAAATGAGGTCGATTGAATCAGTAGACAACCTAATCTTTTGCATTAGCTAGGGACATTGACATTGCACTATTGCATATGCCATAAATTACATTACAAAACTTAAGGACAACAGATGTAATGGATGACGGTTGAGTATATGGTTGTAGAATTTGGATGAAAATACTTATTTCATTCTTCTATCCTTGGAGATTTTGGGACGAAATCCTTTAAGGAGGGCATAATGTAACAACCCAAAATTTAAGCTATAATAATTAATTAACGAATTAATTAAATATTAAAATAAGTTTGTGAAATTGTTATAATTGAGCCATAGGAGTTGTGCCATTATTTCTGTGGTAATTTTTTGGTCAATTTTAATATATAGTTTGTCAAAAACCGAACTAAAACTAAGAAGTTACGAATTAAACAAGAAAACGAAAAAAAAATGGGTCAGGTCGACACAGACCAAGGCCAGGCCGACCATAGGGTCGACCTCCAAAGGCCTAGGTCGACCTGCATGTCGACATCTATAGTATATTGGTCGACCCGCCTTTGCATTTTGACGTTGTTTTGTCCAGATTCATTCATACGAATCATTTTTCCATTTCTTTTCAATCTTATGTGTTTGTGCTTCCATCGGACGGTTCTCAACGAACCTTTGATGTAGTTGCACTAGATTTAATCTTCAAATCCAATGGTCTGAGATCCCTAAACCACACTATAAATAAGACCCTTGGCCTAGCTATTTTTCTTATTCAGATTTTCTCGTATTTGGGTTCATTGCCTGAGGCTAGACCCTTAATAGAATATTTTTCTAAGGAGAATATCTTTTTGATAAAAATATTCTACGTTCTAGAAGTAGATCAAGGAAGACCAAGGACTAGAGCTAAGGACCAATGGATAGTTTTTAGTAATTATTTTATATTTTTAAGTAATTTAAAATAGTAGGGTTCTCAATAGTTGTAGTTTTTCTGCAATTTTTAAACAATTTCTATATAAGTTATTTACAGCTAGTTTTTAAAGTTCTTTTCTATCTATCTTATTCGGTTATTTTTATTCAGCCATTTTATTCAGTTATTTACATTTATTTACTGTTATTTGCATTTATTTACATCTGTTTTACATTCGAATTTAGCCTGTAAATTTTAGTTTCTATTTTATGTCTTTTTGCATGAATAAAATATAAGAATACTTAAAAAAGATAATAATCCATAGATATGGATTAAAATAGAAAACATTAAATTTACAGAAATTAGATGTAAAATAAGAAAAACTATAATAAAAAGTAGATAGCTGAAGTAGGCAAATTTAAGACATTTACAAGCATGTTTATAACTATTGGTTGTAACTAAAAGATAAAACCGAAGAGTAACAATTATAACGTAGGTTATAATTAAGCAGAAAGAACAATAAAGGCTTATTTTTAAACTTATAATTAAGTTAATAAGCAAATATAGCAGAGATAACAGAAAAGACTTATAATTAATTTAATAAGCAAATATAGCAGAGATAACAGAAAAGACTTATAATTAAGTTAATAAGCAAATATAGCAGAGATAACAAAAAAGGCTTTTAAAGACTCAGATTAAGTTAATAAACATATGAAGCAGAAATAACAGAAGAGGCTTATTTTAAAACTTACACTAAGTAAATAAGCAAAGATAGAAGTAGGGCCCGTACCAACAACATTCTCTTTCAGACTAGGACTTATGGTCTCACAATAGATTAGGTGAGGCTGGACAGAACCCTTTCAGACTAGAACTGATGGTCTCATAATAGTTAGGTGAGGCTGGGACATAGCCTAAATAAGTGGCCAATAGATAGAAGCTCAAATCGGGGGATTTGGGCAAGGGGCGCAACTAGATTTTGTTTGTTAGGACCTGTACCGACAGCATTCCCTTTCAGAATAGAACTGATGGCCTCACAAAATACTTAGGTGAGGTTGGGCAGGACTCTTTCAGACTAGAGCTGATGATCTCACAACAGATTAGGTGAGGCTGGGCACGTTCGTGCCGATTAGAGTGGATAAGAGGTCAAAATAGAGAGCGATAGTTAGTGTGTACAGGCGGTGACTGATCATGCGGCATCGATTAGGGTAGATAAATCGCTACTGCCTTCCAAGCGCTAAACATGTTTCTTTTGCTGTGGGACCCAGTGGATGGGACTAGCTCACAGTGGCACAATTGAGATGGAAGGCCAATCAATGGGTAGAATTAGGATTTCAGCCTAATTATAGGATTTCAGCCTAATCAAAGCAGTTATCTAAGACAAATGCAAACAATCACAATCAAAGCAAATAGTTAAACAGTATTTTATCCCAGTTATATCTTTATTTCCTTTTATAATAGAACTATTGCTAATACTATTTTCTTTATCTTACTTAAAAATACTAGTAGTTACTTTCACTCTCTAGACTTTTAGTCTGACCCGCTCCTCTATT
Source organism: Allium cepa (assembly GCA_030765085.1). Lineage (NCBI taxonomy): Eukaryota > Viridiplantae > Streptophyta > Magnoliopsida > Asparagales > Amaryllidaceae > Allium > Allium cepa. The sequence continues at coordinate 214,338,537 of CM060938.1, forward strand.
TCCCCCTTTCACACCATAAGCCAACAGAGGCAAGGATAGTTGATTTAGATTTCTTGGAGATACATTCCCGTAGTTCTTCATGTATTCTTCTTCTTTTCAGTTTTCTTTTCATTTGGTTTTTGATGTACTAGTACTTATGAGAGGGATGATTATTTTGTTGTACTCTGATTTTATGAGACTGAGATGATTTTTCATACGACATGTGTATTTGGTATTTAAGACATGCGAATTTTTTCAGACTTATTTTACGAAGTAATGAAGTTTAATTTTAAATGTTTCCATTGTTTATATTTATTTATCTTGTGAACCTTAGTCTCTGTGATGCTTTAGCTATACCTATACGCACGATATCCTTAAGTGTTCCATTTTGGGTATACTAAAGTGTGTGAGATGTTTCACTTATTATGCCTTTATCAGTGATATTGAAGATGAGAGTCAATTTCTTATATATCACATTAAGGACAAGGGTCTGTCCCTAACTAGGGTTGGTGAGCTGAATAAAGGTAAGTTTTATGACATCGTTTGGGATAGGAAATTTATTTACTCTCCTTCTCTGAAGGATAAGTTCCGAACCCGGCTACTCTTTTCTCTGGGTATGTTCATGTTATAGGCCCGTATTCTATAGTTGGTTTTGGCACTTCCTCTTTGAACGGTGTGTAGTCATAGTTTTTAGTATTTTAGGCCCTTTTTACCTAGCCCCTATGTTGTATTTTTTTCTTTGGCTTAGGCTCTTTTAGCTTGTTTAGCTGTTCTATGCATATGCAGAATACATGTTTTCCCATTACTTATATAGTGGCACGACCCCCTTTAAAGCCGACTAGCTTTGCTTAAAAAAATTAAGTTTTTAAAGTATAACGTATATGTATATGTATGTATTGAATGTTTTAATTAATTCATGTTGTTGGAGTAATTTTAGTTATGACATTGTTTTAAAACCGACCTTGTCTATATTTACCAATATGTTGGCACATCTGTTGGACATGTGCAAAGAAAAAAGTGCATTAACATCTTTTTGCAAAATTTGTACCAACATACTCAAAAACACAAACTTCAATAGGTCGTGCTTTTAGGATAAATGAGATATAAAATGTAATATTTATCTCAAGTTTATTTGAGAAATGGAGATTGAGATTACAATAAGAACATTACAGGTTGAAATCCACGCATCCATGTAACGTTATTATGTTGAGATTAGGTTTTTGGTTGGAAGTGAGATAAGAAAGCATTGTATATGGAAGTAGTACAGTTAGGTTACCAGAACGTGTAGGAGGTGTGGGTAGTGAACGAAAAAAACAAACTTTAGATTTTAAGGTGAGTTACCAATGATTTTTGGGATGCCATTGATTCTTGAGAGTAAGACTCTTTGGCTTCATCTTAGCAAAAGAGACAATGGAAAAGGTTATGAAGACATGGTAGAGTGAAATGACAAATTACAGAAACTTCTTTTTATAGGAGGTCATCCATATGTTCTAACATGCCATTAGTTTAACATGAATGGATTGACCAAAAAAGTGTGATCTTATATGAATTTGAAGTTCTCTAACTCATATAAACTATATACTAATTTATTAATGGGTGAACTTTAAGGCGTTTGCAAGCAACCTCATAATTCGTAAGAATTTTATTTTGGATGGGTTTTCTATCTTGAAATTCTAATTGAATATCTATATCTTGAATATAAGTATTGGTTGCTAACTTATATTCTGAAATTGTTGATGTCACATACATTCATCATCAAATCTTCATCATCTTTACACAATTGTGGGTTAGTAAGCTAATAATTGCTTCAAGTTTTTCTTAATCTTAATATTTGAAGCACAAATTGACCTATAGAACAACTAATTTGGCTGATGCATTTCATACCATTTCATGTGATTTATTAATTTATGGATTGAGCGAGTCATATTCAATAGCATCATATACTTATTCTTGATCATTCTTGTTAAAAGGGGAAAATTTGTAACCCCTCATAAAATTTACCGTAATTAATAAACAACTATTAAGGCTCAAAAATGGAATTTGAGAAAATATCGGAATTTGACCATGAAACTTGCATCATTGCATTTTGGCGATTTTCTGAGAAAATATCGGAATGACCATAAATGTAGGATCCTACCAGTTGACCTCCTCCTTAAGCCGATCGACCGCTAGCTGTCGACCGCCTATAGGGAGAGGTCGACCGGTGGTCAAGGTGGTGGCCAGGGCTGAATCTTGGTCGAATGAGGTGGATTTAATTATTTAAATCTAACAGATATGATATATTCGAACGCCTATAAATACAAGCCTAGTCTTTCATATTTCTTCTCATATTTTCTAACCAGTGTAGCAAAGCTATGTCATTAATCCTTCTCCAATATTTTTATACTTATAGAATTATACATATATATATATATATTCAAATCGAAGAAGGGTGGAAAATAAAATAGAAGACTAGAAGAAACTAATCAACATTGTGAAAGAAAAATGTAAATTTCATAGTTATAAATCTTATTTCCCTTAACTCCAAACCTTTTCTCAGACTGTAACTCTAATAGTATGTGTATATCTTGCTATACATATTCTTTTAGATTAGAGTAGAAAAGAAGTCAATTAAAGGGATGGATTCACATTTAGGAGAGTTGAAAAACTTGAAAGGTGAGTGGGAAATTGTAACAGCCTGGAAATTTACCTAAAATTTAACAAAATTTTAATAGAGATTTAAACGAAAATTTGATAAGAGAAGTAAATTTAATTAAAATATGGACTAATTTTTTTCACAAATGTTTGAATTTGGCTACAAAACCTACACCATTGCGTTCACAATGATTTTTTGGATGATTTTCATATATAACATTTTGAAAACATTGTTCGTATGAAGAAGTCACGAGCATTAGAAGAATTGAAAATAAAATAAGAAATTAATAATTAAATATAGGCAATAGGTCGACCTGAGGCTGCGATCAGTTGACCTGGGGGGATCCATATATCGACCTGGGACTGAGATAGGTCAACCTGGGAGGGTCCATAGGTCGACTAAGGGAATAGTTAAGTCGACCCATGGCCGTGTAAAATTGTGCGTTCCTAAATTTGAGCGACATGTTTAAACGGCTAGTGTTGATTACTTCGTCACCAAGCACTAAATGAGCACACCGGATCAATGTATAAATAATCTAACCTAGATCTGATGCCCCAAACTTGTCTCTAATCCATATAAATATGATGTTAGAGAAACCCTAATTCGACATTTTGCAAATTTGCAGTAAAGAGATTATGCCTAATTTTTCTCTAAGACATAATTCTTTCCCTGATTCCAAAAATAAAAAATAAACCCAAATCAAAACTCAAATTAAAAATCAAATCCATAGCAAAATTAAGAAGAGAGGCAAGCAATTAAGGAAGCTACAAATTGGAGGCAGTTGTTCAAGATCTATATCTATGGCCATAAGGTGACTGGGCACAGATCTAAAGATTTGATTATCTGTATTAAGTTTAAATCTATTTTAATTGATTAGATTGCTTAAGACCCCTAATTAACCCCTTAAATTAGAATTGAATTAATAAACTATAAACCCTATAACATGCACTTGTAAACTATTAAACCGACACTTGCTATTTCTAATTTGCAAACCCTAGAATTGTTATAAAATATACTATAAATTAAGCCGAAAATTAGGGTTAAAAGTGCAAATTTGTTATTATGAAATTGAGATCAAAATTAGAAATTAATCGGATGGAATGAACTAAATAATTAACTAATAAATCGCTAATTAAAAATACGAAGCTAACAGTTTATACTAGGTACGGTCGACCTTAGAATAGCCTAAGTCTACCGATAAAGGTCGACTTAGGAAGAGTTTGTGTCGACTGTGCCTATTGAAAATTGGTGACTTGAACTTGGCCTTAGGCCCAATTAAATGAATGGAAGTTTGATAGTTAATAAATCGAAAATGAACTGTTTTAGACCATGTTGTATGCGTAATAAAATATGAAATTTAGCTCCATATCTGAGTTGTTAGGTGGATTTAGTTCGCGATGATGATAGAATAGGGACGATCTAGAAGTTCCTTAAATGATAAGATGAATTGTTAGGCAGATATCGAGGCTGGACGTGGATAGCTATAGATATGGACGATTTATTTCATGTTAAGCTTAGAAGTGTTACGATTGGGTAGGCACAGCACTAATGGGAACACTTTTTGAGGAGCCCGGTCCTAACGGTAGATCCAAGCAATGCACTTATTCTTGCCCAACATGGTACTGGTGGACACTGGTGGTGGACAATAAGTGGTTATAGGAAGATGATTATTAGAAGGAACCCGGTCCTAAAAATAGTTCATATACAGTAGGCACCGACGTTGGATAATAACTGGCTATAGGATAGATGGGGCCACGTACTAACAAGAGTTCACATATGGTGGACCCGGAGCTATACAATAAGATTCATTTTGCCACTATGATCGAGAGATGGACATGGGTGCATATGATGAGTCACTTTATGAGTTTGCATTATGGTGTTCTCCCCTCCAAGTGAAGTATAAGTAGGAATAGAATAGTAGATCTTCGTTTGGCCAATCGCTAGTGTGGGGTTCGACCTGTAGAATTGATCCATCATATTAGATAAGCATCTTTAGGTGTATGACCTTGGAAATGCTCAGACATAGTATATGCATTCTATATCACTTAGAGTAGATCTAGAATTAATTGCACTTAATCATCTTGTTAGTCTTGTTCCCATTCACTAGACTTTTGTCTAACCCATTCCATATATCCTTTTTCCCTACCTCAAGTGGACAGGGCAACAGGTGACTAGCTCATTCTTACTTTCAAACAGTAGTGGTTAGCTTGGAGCTTAGCTTACTACTCTTATCATTTATCATGTGTTGCTTATTAGTACAGTTATCTCTATGTTTCGGTTTTTAAGGGATATTTTTATGTTGATTTTGACTTATGTAATGATATTTTTCTAAGACGTTTTTATGATATGATATGATATTTCTGAGACTCCTTGTATTTTTTGTTAGATTTTATATACTTATTATATTTCTTCTGTTGTGATACATTTAGATTAGATAGTTTATTCTTTATATTGTTGTCTTAGTCTTTGTGATGCAAGTTTATTTAAACCAGTCGATCTGCATTTCTCGATGCAATGGTTTTTGGGCGTATCGAGAAGTGCGGGATATCGTAGAAATTGTATGATTTATTTTTGTAACGTTGAAATGTATACCGTTAAATTTTGTTTAATTATTATGCCTATATAAGATCTAATGAGCTGTAGGCTTAAAACGAACGTATATCGCCTGCATATCCTATAGGATAGGTAATTGGGTTAGGAACGTTATTTACATCCCAATATGGAAGTTTAGAAATTAGTCCTTCAATTTTTAAAGTGAGATTGTAAGATTTATCCTAGATTTAGGAAATTATGTGTAATTTGTTAATATTATTTAGGTTGCTTTAGTTTGACTTGGAATGTGAACTTTTATGCTTTAAATTATTAGGAGCATTGAGGGTATAATTTAATTATATCTATTTCCATGTAATTTTCATAAATTATCTAATTTCAAATTGTACAAAAGTGCATTATTTTAAATAATAAGAAATATACCACAAATAAAAAAGATGTGTGAATTACGGAAGTTCTTCCCTATGTTTGCACTGTTTATTTCATTAAAAGAAAAGAGATAATTTTTTGTAACTTCAAACGAAGCACCCACTTTCGATAAATTATGGAAAGTTATAATAATAATCCTTTTTTGAAAGAATAGCTCTGATAAATTAAAATATGGAAAGGAATGTTTTGGTTTAGGGATTAATAGTTAGAAAAATAAATATATATACACACACACACGCACGCACATATATAACCGTTCTACCAAAAATATGCATATTTATATAGCTAATATACGTTGATATTCGCATTAGTTATAATTAGAACATCTAGTTCTAAATAACTTAGTAAATTATAGGATTAGGAGGTATAGTTGGAAAAGTGATAGTAACTTCAAAATTAATAGGGAAATAAATATGACGTTAATAGGGAGTTGCAAAATTAAAGGAGGACACAAATTTATTTAATAGGACCGGTTAAAGGATTTAATATGGCATTTATGGGGAAATGAAATAAGCATAATAGTTAAATTAGAACGAATAAATAAATGTTATTAGATACTGTCCTAATAGAATAATAATGACCATATAACGGACAATATACATTTATGAATATAGAAAATAAGCGTATAAGATAAGAATTAAATGCTAGAAGACAGTATAATTTTCATAGCAGGAAATTATATATGTAGGATCTAGATTAACCCTAGAGGGGGGTGAATAGGGTTATAGCAAATTTTCTCGAATTAAACAAAAACAAACTGCAGAGAAATAAATATGCTGAAAAATAAATCACACACAAATTTTACCCAGCTTCGGCAACCCCTACCTACTGCTGCATTGTAGTTTGCATTGTTCATCTCGACTTCACTGTGAATTACTTAGTTGGCTTCGACTTCATCTCTGTAACATTGATTTACACGGCCGAAACTAACTATGCCTTGTTGACAATGATAATCTTTTTGCTCCGTTGATATTTGAGCTTGTCCCTGATGTTTGTTACATTGCTTCACTGTTGTTTTTCTGTTGCAAGTGTATGGTTGCATTCGACTTCTATTTGGTTTCTGAGTTTCACCATTATACTGTCCTTATGCACTTTTTTTATATGAACTTGCTGGATGTAGTTGCTAGCTGCACTGAGTCTTGATAGCTTGCATGATGCATTTCTTTGCTGGTTTGAAGCTGTGCTTGCATGTGTTCCACTGATCATATGTTTGTAACTTGGTATTGTAGTCTGCCTTGTTGAGTTCCTGTAGTTTGCTGTACATATGAACTTGCTTTGTTGATGCTCTTTGAGTTGCAGTGTTTCACCATACTTTAGTTCAATTTTGATCTGGTATGTTTGTACGCTTGCCACTTACTTTGTAGTTGTTCAATCTTCTCTTCATTGATCCTTGTACATGTTGTATTGTCTCTGACCTGTGCACATTGTTGCCTTAGTCCTGTTGCATGCATAGCTGTTGAGTTTCTTCACTATACTTTGGTTTGAGTGGTCATTTATGCATTCATTTTGTCACACTGAACTATTTACTGACTTGATTCTCTGTTGTAACTGGACCTGGTCATTGCTTGCATCACTGGTCTTTTGCATCCATTCATGTTGATTTTTGAAATTTCACTTGAGTTGAATCCAGTTTCAAAACTCGGGTTTGACCTTGTGCTCGTGTCGTGATTTTAAATATATTGCACGTGAGTTGAACCCGGCTTTTCATTTGGGTTTGACCTGTGCTCACCAGTCCCTGTAGCATTATCAAGTGTATATCGATGTGCACGGCCTTGTGGCATGTACAGTGATACACTGTGCATGTCACATTGTTCGTGTATGATGAATTCAAATGTGAATGATGAAGAACAATCCAAATAACTGAGGCAAATCATATTTTCAAAAATCATATTTCATTTTATATTGCAAAAATATTTCTTTTTCAATTTTACTGCGTTAGTGAATATTTTTGCAGATTTCTCAGATGTTGGATTATAACTGGAATGAACTTGAAGATAAACTATGAGTGTGAGTGATATGTAGTGAGGAATTTATGTAAATATGAAATTGTGATGTATTGTAAACAAAATTGTATATGCATAGTGAGAGCTTGATTTGTACTATTCAAAATTGTAATAAATATTTGTTTGAATAAAATTTCTGTTTGAATTCAAATTCTGTGTAAATTATTTTATTCAACAAATATTTATTTAGTCTATGAAAAATAAAATAGTACATTAACAAATACATTTAAACGAATGTATATATGTTTATTATCATCAAACAAAAATCATATAAGCGCATATTCATCAATCTCCCCCTTTTGATGATAACAAACATATATTCAAGATTTTGAATGTGTTAAATGTATTTTCTCTATAGATATTTCCTAATTGCTCCCCCTATTTAAATGCTTCCTCTCTACATGATGCTCCCCCTACATATATGCATATAAATAGAAATATATAAATGAGCCTAGATGCAAATGGAAAATTATTTGACCTTTGCTTGATTCCATTTGACAAAATCTTAACTTTTCTCTCCCCCTTTTGTTATCATCAAAAGAATAATAGTGTTAGAGAAAATAGAGATAAAGTGATCAATATTAATCCAACATTAAAACTCAATTGAATATACATATTAAATTTCAATAAGAAAATCAAACAAAAATCATAACTACCCTTGTTGGGCGCATATTCCACTTTTAGAAATAATGGAAATGATGTTCTAATACCATACAGTTGTATCTACTTGTGGTACATTTATATCAGGAATTTGAATATCTACTAATCATGCATAACCGTTAGGACTTTTAAATGAGATTAGTAGTATTCCAATTTAATTTTTAAAAATGAATTCAAGTATCTTCTAACCACGCATGGCCTTGAAGACTTTTAAATGGGATTAGAATCAAATTGTCTATTTAATCAATCAAATTTGATATGCCTTCCATACATGCATAACCGTGAGGACTTTTAAATGAACATGGAAGCATATAATCAAAAATCCAAGTAATTCACCCATGCATAACCGTGGGTACTTTTAAATGAGAGTGAATACTTTGGATATTTATTTATTTTTACAAAAAAAAATGTGAAATGAAAAACAAATGATCCCTAATTATAGTACCACATATCGACAAACTATATTGAATTTTTGAAAAACAATGGTCGATAGAAATATGATAGATATAGAAATGGTCATGGAATCTTTACCCAACAAAAGTTTTATAACTCTTGTTTGAATTCCTAAAGAAATTTTCCAAATATACTTTCTTGAGTAATGTATGTTAAATATCAACACTTATCATCTTTTCAATCACTATTTATCTTTTTGATAATTTTTAGGGAGTCGGATTAGTCAAAATTTGTCATTTAAAATCAAATAAAAATGACTAATCTGAAAATATGGTCAACAATGATTTTCTCGAGGGGGTTATATGAGAGAATTTTCTGCTATTTGAAAATTATTTGAAATGAAAAATATGCAGATATTTTCTTTGAAAAACGATGCAGTTACTAAATGTCTCAAAAATCACGTTCAACTAGTAATTGTTCTATCAACTAGATTACCGGTGTAATCTGCATCTGAATTTCTCTTTCACTCCAAAATATCACTGATTAAATTTGATAGACAGACCATGAAGTGTGCATAAAAAAACTCAAACCCAATTTTTAACAACATTCTTTTGAATTTTATTCAACAAATATATATGAAGTAAATCCAAGAATCTAGAGAATATAATTGGCCAACTATGTTGAACAAGTCAAAATCATCATCTTTACAACATCTTAATATTGGCTGATTTCATTCAGAATACGGTGCAGATTATCACATTTAATATATCGATCAAAAAAATATACCTTCACCTGTTTTACCTTTACGATAATTTTTCATGGTTGCCCATTGTGATTCTGTCACCTTTGTACTAGGCTAAGGAACTTTGCTTTGTTGTCCGTTGTGTTTCTGGAACAACCAAAATCCAGAGAACACTGTTGTTGTTCCTTAGCCTGCCATCATACCTACACGATGAAAGATTTTTGTGAACTATTTGTTTTTATAGGTCCATGATTATTAGTGACTGAAGCATTGTGAACAAACAAACCCTTTGCAACCCAAACTTGTTTTATCATTTCATTCTTGTTCCAATAGACATGAAATTTGTTTGTAGAATTCTTAGGAACCCAAACTTGTATAAATTTTGTGTTCTTGTTCCTATGACTACAATTTTCAACACGATGTTCAATTGTTCCACATCTATCAAAGACACTCTTACCTTTTGCATTACCATCAACTTGTGTTTTCCCAAAACCTAGTCCTTTTCTGTTGTTAGCAAAAATTTGATTTCCTAATAACATGTTGAATGATTTTTCTCCTCTTGAAAAGTTATTCAGAGATTTCTCAAGATTTTGGACTTTGGTTTTGAGTGTTTTGTTTTCAGTGACAAGTGAGGTGCATCTATTTATAAAATCCTTTTTCCTAGTGTCAATGGTTTCCTTAAGACTCAAGTTTTCTTTTTCAAGATTCTCAAAGCTATTCTTAAGTCTTGATAATTCTAAATCTAAAATTTTACATTTTTTACATTCTAGGTTTTGAATATTTTCACGAGCAAGTTCCCTCCTATCAGATTTCAGTTGTTCAATTTTAGATTCAAGAGTATCAACTTCTTTAGTAAGATCAAGACATATAAAAACAAGTTCTTTATAAGAATAGTCACCTCCCACACTAGATTCCTCTGAGCTTGCTTCTGAATCTGATTTTGCCATAAGACACAAGTTAGCCTCCTCTGAGCTACTATTCGAAACTTCCTCTCCTTCTTCATCATCCCAAGTCGCTGCAAAGGCCTTCTTCTTCTTTTGCTTTCCTCTGTTGTTTTTGAGAAGTTGGCATTGTTATTTGAAGTGGCCAGGCTTGTTGCAGTTAAAGCATGTCAGTTCATTATTGGAATTGTCAGAATCTTTTGGCCTATTACCACTTGTTTTCTTCTTGCGTGGCCTGAATCTTGACAATTTTCTAAGATTATTGACAGCCATTGCAAGCTTTTCAATTGGATCTTCTTCTTCTTCATCGCTCTCTTCTTTTCTCTTTAAGGCAATCGTCTCCTCTTTGATTCGGAGTTGTTGCGTTCCTCCTTTTCTTTTAGCTCAAGCTCATATGTCATCAAGTTGCCGATCAACTCCTCCATGCTTAGTTTACTAAGATCTTTCGATTCTTGTATTGCCGTGACTTTTGCCTCAAAGTTCATTGGTAAAACTCGTAGCACCTTCCTCACAAGCTCTACCTCAGTGAATACCTTCCCAAGCGCTCTAGCGTTGTACGCCAAAGTTGAAAAGCGTCCAAACATGTCCTTTATGCTCTCGCCTTTGTCCATCACAAAGTTCTCGTATTCATTGCTGAATAGGGCTAGATGAGACTCCTTGACTTGAGAAGTTCCTTCATGTGTCACCTCCAAGGTATGCCAAATTTCCTGTGCAGTTTTACAATGAGAAATTCTATTAAATTCAGACTTATCAAGAGCACAGATCAAAGCATTCATGGCTTTAGCATTTGTAGTTTTTAATTTCTTATCGTTAGCATCCCACCCATCCTTAGGTTTAGGAATCTCAGTATCACCAACAGTTATAGTGGGATATTTATAGCCAGTTTCAATAATATCCCAAACATCATAATCAACAGAATTAAGATAAATACCCATCCTAACTTTCCAATAAGCATAATCATTCCCATTAAACATGGGTGGCCTAGCAATAGATTGCCCCTCAGAAAAAGCATTATTTGATGGATTCATGACTCCAGAGTAAAAGAAAAATACCGTGCTCTGATACCACTTGTAGGATCTAGATTAACCCTAGAGGGGGGGTGAATAGGGTTATAGCAAATTTTCTTGAATTAAACAAAAACAAACTGCAGAGAAATAAATATGCTGAAAAATAAATCACACACAAATTTTACCCAGCTTCGGCAACCCGTGCCTACTGCTGCATTGTAGTTTGCATTGTAGTTTGCATTGTTCATCTCGACTTCACTGTGAATTACTTAGTTGGCTTCGACTTTATCTCTGTAGCATTGATTTACACGACAGAAACTAACTATGCCTTGTTGACAATGATAATCTTTTTGCTCCATTGATATTTGAGCTTGTCTCTGATGTTTGTTACATTGCTTCACTGTTTGTTTTTCTGTTGCAAGTGTATGGTTGCATTCGACTTCTATTTGGTTTCTGAGTTTCACCATTATACTACCCTTATGCACTTTTGTTATATGAACTTGCTGGATGTAGTTGCTAGCTGCACTGAGTCTTGATAGCTTGCATGATGCATTTCTTTGCTGGTTTGAAGCTGTGCTTGCATGTGTTCCACTGATCATATGTTTGTAACTTGGTATTGCAGTCTGCCTTGTTGAGTTCCTGTAGTTTGCTGTACATATGAACTTGCTTTGTTGATGCTCTTTGAGCTGTAGTGTTTCACCATACTTTAGTTCAATTTTGATCTGGTATGTTTGTATGCTTGCCACTTACTTTGTAGTTGTTCAATCTTCTCTTCATTGATCCTTGTACATGCTGTATTGTCTCTGACCTGTGCACATTGTTGCCTTAGTCCTGTTGCATGCATAGCTGTTGAGTTGCTTCACTATACTTTGGTTTGAGTGGTCATTTATGCATTCATTTTGTCACACTGAACTATTTACTGACTTGATTCTCTGTTGTAACTGGACCTGGTCATTGCTTGCATCACTGGTCTTTTGCATCCATTCATGTTGATTTTTGAAATTTCAATTGAGTTGAATCCAGTTTCAAAACTCGGGTTTGACCTTGTGCTCGTGTCGTGATTTTAAATATATTGCACGTGAGTTGAACCCGGCTTTTCATTTGGGTTTGACCTGTGCTCACCAGTCCCTGTAGCATTATCAAGTGTATATCGATGTGCACGGCCTTGTGGCATGTATAGTGATACACTGTGCATGTCACATTGTTCGTATATGATGAATTCAAATGTGAATGATGACGAACAACCCAAATAACTAAGGCAAATCATATTTCATTTTATATTGCAAAAATATTTCTTTTCCAATTTTATTGCGTTAGTGAATATTTTTGCAGATTTCTTAGATGCTGGATTATAACTGGAATGAACTTGAAGATAAACTACGAGTGTGAGTGATATGTAGTGAGGAATTTATGTAAATATGAAATTGTGGTGTATTGTAAACAAAATTGTATATGTATAGTGAGAGCTTGATTTGTACTATTCAAAATTGTAATAAATACTTGTTTGAATAAAATTTCTGTTTGAATTCAAATTCTGTGTAAATTATTTTATTCAACAAATATTTATTTAATCTTTGAAAAATAAAATAGTACATTAACAAATACATTTAAACGAATGTATATATGTTTATTATCATCAAACAAAAATCATATAAGCGCATATTCATCAATATAGACTTAATCATACGTGTAGAATGAGCGTGAATTATTGGTCTTAGCCTACCATTTAGATTTAGGATGATTGGTTTGGATTAGTGGGTTAGGAGGTGAGGTTAATAGAGTTACGCAACAGAAGTCTACCCTTCACCTAGATGCTACCAGCAGTTGTGTATACTTACTACTGATAAGGGATATCTCCAACCATAGAAGCCATGGAAAGGGATACACAATTGCAGATGGGTAGGGGAAAGTATTTTAAGGGTTCCCCTTGGATTTGAAGTATTAGATGGCTCAATACTTTTTAGGGAAATGGGGTCTGCTGCATTTCTGATAAAATGCATTAAGTAACTGGAATGGGCATTTTCCTTGACTCACATTATGTTAGTCTAAATGAGAAATCGGCTATGGGCGTTAGTGGGCTATGCTAGTATTTTTGTCGAACTGGTATTTAGTAGTAGGGTTGGCATATAGGCTATGACCACCAGTAGTCTTGACTAGTCGGTAGCAAAGATTTGGGTTATGCCTGATGGATTTCGCTTCCTACTAGTGTATAATCCGTAAGAGATATGCACAGATCTCAAAGTTTAATAAGTTAGTTGCTTGTTCATCGAAGGTGGGCTTGTTATCCTTATATGAGCTTTAAGATGCGTTAGTAGCACTACAATTAAATCATAAAGCCATATTTAGGGGTCAACGGTCTTTGTTGCTAGAGCCGATCAACTAGCGATTATATTACGAAGGGCTTTCTTCGGAGTTGGGATATTAAATGGCCGTTGGGATTGCGTCCATCCTATTTAAAAAGAATTAAGTGGCTGGAGTTTTCCTTTGGGTAGTATATCACACACACACACACATACACACACATATACATACACACACCTCAAAGAAGATTGAATATATTGTATGCACATGTAGAATTGAACGAATTAGCCATAAATAATAGACATAGTGCTTAAAATGGAAATTAATCAGCATAAATTAGTTTTATGGGTATAGTGTGTAACTTCTTAGTTACCGGAATGTTATTCTGATCCTCCTCCTTATTACAACCAACATGGTGGATTTTGAGGGATACGCTATTGAAGAAAGACGGGAACGGTGGATCAATGGATGGAGAAGTCTTTTTATTCATGCTCGGCACTGATAAGGAAACTAGTTAACCAAGGAATGCTATTTATACCAAGGTGTAGCCTCAATCAGTATTTATGTTCTATTGTATTTTTCTATTCCATTGTGAATTTATCTTAATGGCTCTCCGATATGCTTTTTTTTACAGGTTACCAAAACCAATCATATGCGTCCTAATGGACTTGGTTTGTCAATTTAATCAAAATTTAGGCCCACTAAGGTGCGGACAGTTGCATTCGGTATTACAACCTAGGTCAGTTGATCATAGGAATTAGGATATGTTGAGAGTATCTGAATTTTTAACTATAATTGTACATACATACATACATACCAATGTGCGCGTAAAAGTGTATATTTTTACTCCCATATTTAATCTTCTTTTATTAGAATAAGTGAGAAAATTAGGATATTTTACATGTTTAAACAAAAAATCTAAATTGTTTTCAAATCATCATTCATTCATCTTCATTTGGAGGCAAAATGGTAATTTTGTATGAACTAATTTTGAGAAAATTTATTGCACAATTTTATTTTTAATGAGTGCAAATTGGATGGAGCTTCATGGATGTATGCATGCACATATGTTGAAAGCAAATGAAGAAAGGAAATCAAAGAATTAATGCAACATGGAGGAACCCAAATGCCCATTAACTAATGGATCAAAACTAAATGCACATGCACATGTTAATGGAGAACTAAATGCATGTTAGTGGAGATTAATTAATTCCCTAATGATTACTTGGAGGTCACACTATCTCAATGGCATTTTTGATAGTCCCCTAAAAATAGAATTATATTTTAAGCATGTATAAATACCCCTTATGTTTCATGTAATGGATTTTTCTTTCTTGTGCCAAAGTTGTAGTACAGAATTAATGATAAATAAAATATCTCTTTATGGCTTCTTAGCTTGGTCTTTACTTTCATGCATTTTTATTTCATACTTTCTTTTATTTCTATTTTATTTTATGCTCTCTTATTTTGTTTATGTGTAACGACCCAGAATTTTTGATAATTTAAATTTGAATATTTAATTAATTTTAAATATTAATAAGTGAAATTTATAAGCCGAATAAATTTTATTTTGAATAATTGGATTTAATTGGATAATTAAATCAATAATTTAATATGTTAAATTATGGAAATAATTGAAAATTGAGTTAAATATGATTGAAAATGATTTGTAAAATTTTATTATATCATATTGAAGTTAGAATGATGTTATAGAACTTTTAAAATTGAATTTAAAGTTAATTTGTGAAAATTGAATATCTTAATATTTAATCGACTAGTGAAATTAGCCATTTTTTGAACAGTCTCAGAATTGGACGAAACTAGTTCCATTGGATACATAATAGTTTGTTATTATCGAATTTCAATTTTTGTAGCAATCGGAGTTATCGTTTGATCGTGGCAGCTCGAAACGCATCGAAATTGTTTTAATATTAATCTGGCGAGTTAAAATAGTCATTTTTCAAACTGTCTCGGATTTCGACGAAACCAGTTTCGTCGGATCCGTAGTGTGATATTATTGTATGGTTTCAAATTTCGTGTCAATTGGATTTACCGTTTGTCCGGTGCAAGCTAAAACGCCTAGAAAATCGTTTAATCCGTTTAATTTTAAATCGAACGTTTATTGCCATAACTCACACAGATGACTCAATTAGCTCCCGAAACCTGTTCCATTGTGTCCGAAACGCGGGATAAACCCTAGAAACGCTGGTTACCGCACGTAAATCGGAGTTTGGAAAAGCCGAATGAATAGTGTCGTTCAAACTTCTATAAATAGGGCGATTCTCTTCACAAAAAAAATTTTTAGGGTTTAAAACCCTAGCCGCCGGCTATGAAACCGAAGGCCAAAAATGCTCCATTCTTCTCGCCTTAATTTCTTCAAATCTATGCATCGATTCGAGAAAACGTTAACTACAATGTTGTAGTGCTCGACAAGATCTTCAGATCTATACGGCTATGATCGTTTTCTAAGCTACCAATCGAAGGGAATTTGCCTCTAAAGGTCGCGGGTTTGTAGGCGTTTTTCTCAGGCAAGATGCGGCCGAGCTCTAGGTGGTTCTGGGCGGTGGTAGAGGCTGTGATGGGCTTCGGTGGGGAGGCACCTGATCGAGTTCACGATGGACGTTGGGGTTGCGATTTTCAACCCTAGTTCGTGCGAATGGGTTCCTTTTTGCGCGAGCAGGTTACTGAGTTGGGAAGGGAGATGATAGTAAGGGACGGCATGGATATCAGGGACGAAATCGTGCGGTCCAGAAATAGTTTAGGTTTGAAAATATAAAAGAAATGTTGATTTAATTATGTTTTAAATTCGTGAAAGCTTTAAATTAACGTATCTTTTTCATACGAGGTCGAAAACGCGCGAAACTAGTCGCATTAGAATCGTATGGACGAGCACTACGCTATGGAATTGGATTGGAGTCGTTTGGTGTTAGTGAGAATTTCGGGTAAAATTAAACGCACGTTTAATTTTATTCGAAATAAATCGCTAAAACGAAATTGAAATCAAGGTGAGAACTTCTCACTCAATCGAATCGGTTTCGATTTTAATTTTAAATAGTTTTATTTAAACTTCTTGAATGCATGTTTGAATGATGATTGTTATCTATTGATTGTTAAAATAGACATTATGCGCCGTTAGTAAGCGGATGTTATTTATTAAAAACATATACCGCGAATATTTCATAAACAGTGAAATTGGTATTATTATTGTACTTGGAGTTGATTTTCCCGCATTATATAGCGGATGAGACCCTATTGCGCCGTCTATTAAGCGGATAATATTTTATAAATCTCGTATACCGCGATAATTCCGTACTGGAGCGGAATTGGTATTGTGCTAATGTTTGTGGATGTAGGAAAACAGGTTGGAGGGATCCAACTGGATTCCTCAACTGTATTGATTTATTTACAGATATTTTGATATTTGTTGATTATCATATAGATATATGATATTTGGATGTCGTGATTGACTATTTGGTGCTGTTGCATCATCGGATCCATTTTTGAAGTTTTAAAATAATGATTTTGGTTTTAAAAGGAATTTTAAAGTGATTTCCAAAAGTATTCGTTTTATTAAATTTTGAATTGTTAAAATAAATAAACGTTAAAAATTTTAATGTTATAAAAGTATGATTTTTATGAAATGTAAGCGAAAAGTGATTTTATAAATAAATAGTTAATAAATTTAAGAAATGTTGTAAATTGGGATTTTTGAATTATTATAAACAATTTATATAAAAGTTGTATAAAATTGATATGTATAAATTAAAATATAGAAATTATAAAACGAGTTTTTATAAGTGTTAAAATAAAGTTTGAACCTAGATTCATAAGTAAATAAGAATTTTTGATTTATAAATTAGTGTTGATATAAAAAAATGGATTTGTGAATAAATGGTTTATAAGTAATTTACTTATAAACCGAATTTCGACATGTAAATGAAATTTATAAACATTGTTTATAAATTCGAAATCAATTGAATTTGATAAATTGAATATAGAAGCTATGAAAGGTAATTTATTCACGATCTTGGATAGCAAATAAATTCTTGAAAATAAAACGTGTTGTAAATATTGAAATTGGGTTAGTGAAGTATATTCACGATTTTGGACAGTGAATATATTATTAAGTAAAATGGATATGTTTTGGGAAAGCGATATTATTAAAAGAAGTTGATTATTTTAATGACGTTTTAAAATGTGTTAAATATCGAAACCATAGATTTCAACATTCATTGTAGAAATAGAACTTTTCGAGAAATAAAAGGAAATAGTGGACTATAACACTGTTGTTATAGTAAATGATTGCCGAAAGGAAATATTTTGTATAGTATTGGGATTTATATATCTATTTTAAATTTTGAATCCCCATACTAGTGATTTTGGGTCGTCGTAACGATGTTTTACGCAACATTCGTTTTGACTCAAACAAATGTGTTTAAGAGAATGATTTCTTAAAGAATGAAATATATACTTAATTTACGATTTAAGTATATTGAATATTTTCCAAGTGTTGAAAATGAATGGATTTGTAAATTACTTATTATTTAATAAGTATGGAAATGTTTTCCAATATGAACTGAATATTTTGGGACTTTATCTTTTAAAAGATAAATTGAAAAAGAATATTAGAAATCGATTGGGAAATTGTATATTCATAGATATTTAGGAATTATAAATTCATTATGAAATTTATAAAAGAAAGGGAAATTCGTTTAAAAATAAACATTGATTTATTTTTGAACTGTGGGAATAAATTTACGGATTTGGAACGTAAATAAAAAAGTGAATCAGTAAGGATTTATTTGATTTATTGAAATGAACCATTTTAAATTTAAAATGGATAAATAATTGGAAGTGTTTCCGTTTAAGGAAATTGATTTGAAATTTGTTTTCAAATGGTTGAAGTGTGGAAATTATATATCTAGTAAAGATATTTTGGAAAGTAAATAATTTGGAAAATTATTTGGAATCTGGTGATGTTGAGCATGCCTTTTGATAGTTAAATAATCCGACTATCAATATTTACCTTTAAATAGGTATTTGTTGTGATTGTTTGAATTTGAATGCCACACTTATTTTTGAATAAGCGCTCACTATTCGGGTTATCCGGGAAAGGACCTTGGGGTCGTATAACCCATTCCGAGTATGTGATACGTCGTTATGGATTGCATTTGATGACCGGTGTTGAAGACCGGATGTTTGTGAAAACGGAAGGATTACCGTCGAGTTACTCTACATCGGCTGATCTCCGATATAGAGGTTTTATCACCCTTAGTGACGGGAAGTCCGGTCGTGATTAGTGAATATCCGGAATGCAAGGACTTCTTTGGAAGTGCCTTCGGTTCTGTTCGAGCCCGGAACAGACTTGTATGGATTGTATGTCTGACATTACAAATTGAGATATAAAGTTGATTTCTTTCAAATATATTTCTGTTGGTGGCGGAGAATTTATTCTCTTAACTTAACACCCTTCTCTGAGACGTACGAGCTCAGAGGTTATATAGTTGAAGGTTATTAGTGATATACTCCCAATTTGGTAGCGTGGCATGTTGAGTGTTGCTGTGAAATGATCATTGTTCGATCATTTGTGATAGGATCATTTATTTGATCATTTATCTTGGTGACCATTTCTATGATCATTTGTTGACCTAAAGCATGGCTTTTTTATAAAGCGTGGCTTTGTGGACGAGACTTCGTCGGACCTCACACCCCGGAAATGGTCAAAACAGGAAGGATGCAGCAAGGTTATTAGGGGGTAGCACCCCTTTAGTGTATGTCATTCTTCTGGATAGAGGTGGTATCATGGTATGGAGCCCAGATACTTAACCTATGTTGTTGCTGCAAATTTTGTGGTTGTTGGAAATCGAGGATCCTCGGATAGATCGGTTACGATCGGGGGATGACATATTCGTGTCAGTAGTTACCCAGTTAGGGGTAACCCGGCCTTGTGTTGTCAGAGATCCGGTTTGGTTCTCGAGATGTCATTCCAGAGGCGTTTCCATGTGGCAATGGGAAGTTCCTTGGCCTGACCATTTGTTGGAAATCCAAAGAAATAATATGAGACTTGTACGGTTTTAGTTGTAGAACCTGCCATGGAATGTGGCGGTAACCTGCTATTGAACATGGTAGCTATAGTAGGGATAAATGCGGAATGCCTATGCTGGCTAAGATTTATATCTTTATTTTCGAAATAATTTTTTCCTACACTATGCACTAGTAATAATATCAAATGTTTCTTTTAATGCGTATCAAGCCTATTTGACTATCATAAGGAGAAATCTCCTCCGATTCTGCGTTTGCATTGTGTGTGTGTGTGCGGGAGGCCTTATGGTAGTCTCATTTTTAAAAAAACATTTCGAATTGAATTTAAAAATATTCCTCTATTTTGAATTTAAAGATAAATAAACTGTTTTGAGTTCTCACACCAGTCACATGACTGACTCGGAGTTTATTGTTTTCCTTCCTAAACTCTGGGTGCCCACCAATTTCCACACGGGCAGTCAAGAGTAAGGTTTATCAGGATATTCTGGAATACAGGAGTTGCAGGAGGCAAGCTGGATGGCATGGCGTATTACTAGTATATAGTATTTCTTTTCCGCTTTCGATGTTGTTGTTGTTGTACACTCTGATGATGTAATGTAATGTAATATGATGTAATGTAATAACTGATGTAGTTCTTTGTTTAAAGATTATTCATTTATTTATTATATGTTGTTCTGCTGCGATTGTGAGATTCTGATATTGTTGTGTTGTGTTCTGTCCCGTTCTATTTTCTATCTTTTCTCTCTTCTTCTGTCTTTTTCTTCTTCTTCAACCCTCATGGTTCGGTTTTCCGGCATTCGATTGCTCGGCAGTTGATACAGTGAACGTATTGATGTCGATTTTCGGAAGTCGAAGAATCGGGTTCTGACAATGTGGTATCAGAGCATATGGTTAAGCGACAACCATGGCTCTGTTGGGTATTACTCATTAGAGATAGAGTCAGTAGTACTCTAGAATGAGTGTGAGTGTAATAATAGATACGAGCGCGTATTTGTTAGTGAATATAAATTGTTTTATATTGTGATGATTGGTTTGTTGAGTGGTATATGGATTTTGGTCAACACGAGTAATTAACGTTGTTGATAGGGATCTCTAAACACTTGAATAGAACAATTCGACACAGTATTGTTTTAATAGGGTAAATGAAATAATTTTACCTTGATTATATTTTATATATAAAGGAATAATTTTTCAGAATTATTAAAGTGTATATGAATTGATTGTTTGGTTGTTGAATAAAAACAACAATTTTTAAAAGAAAAATTGTATAAGCAAATGAATTATAAGTGTGGAACTATAATTAATGTGATTTACGATTGTGAAATAATCTTATATATAAGAAGTGAAATTATATAAGTAAAAGATTTATAAATGTGATTTATAAGCAGAAAACAAAATTCCAGAGAAGTGTTTTGAAAAGATTTCATATTTTGGGAAAATTGTTTTGGAGAAATTAAAGCTCTAAACTCTTTTCGGTCGCTGGAAAATAATCCTGATGATGATGGCCACATCATTAGAATTCATTTTCGGGTTTCCAAAAGAGAAATTGTTGCCAAATTGTTTTAAATAAAAGTTGTTTGGAAAATTTTGAGTTTGGGTTTTGAAATTCGAAAGATAATTGAATTGATTTCAAAAATGGTTTTGAAAGATTGAAAGGACTCTGGAATCCTATTTAAATATTATGGAAATGATAAATGAGTTGATAACTTATACAAATTGAATTTCGATAGAATAAATTTAACTTAAAGGATGGAGTTAAATTAAAGGAAGTATAAGTAAATCAATAAAATCCAAGTTGAAATAAATTTGAGTTGTCATCAAAGACATGTGATTTGAAATTTGACAAAAGGAAAGTTGAATAAATTGATTTGGATTTGATAAGATGTTTGAAAAGGAATATAACTTAAGTGATGTTGAATAAAGTTGATTTTGGTATCGAAGTAAATTAATAAGTGAATTAATGAAGTGAAGTCATTAAGAATTTGAACTTGAGTTATATAAATGAAATTCAACTTTAAATTGTTAAAGGAATTAGCAATTGAATTGATAAATGGATTGAATGTTAATCAATTAAATGTAAACAATTGATATGAAATAATGAATATATAAGTGTCAATTCATTAGAAGCTAATATTATTAGAAATTGAATAAATTGAATGAAAGTCAATTTAATATAAACCAATTGGAAGTAAAAGTGTTGGACCAAATTGAATGTAAAGTGAATAAATTTGGTTATGTTGAATAAACATTGGTTGTTATTTGATTGTTAGATGATTGTATATAATTCATTAAGTGTTAGTGAAATTGAATTAGCGAAATTGGAAGCTATGTAATTAAATTCAAATGGATAATATGTAAATTTGAATAGAATTGAATGTGAATTGGATTTAATTAGTGAATGCAAACTAATTAAAATTGAATATGAATGAATGTTAGTAAAATCTAATGTAAATGAATCAAATGTGATTTAAATTGAAAACCAATTCATTGAATATTAATGAGAATATGAATGAATATTGATTTGGTTATGGATGATAGTTGGTTGATGTTTGCATTTGTTGTTTTGTTGCATTTGCTATATTGGCACATGTAGTTGTTATGTTGCTATATGTTGTGTATTGATACTATTTTCATATATGCATGATTCTCATGTTGTTATTAAGTGTTTAGTAGGTGCGGATGGCGTTGCTTCGCATTTGGAGCTCGCTTTCGCGCTATATTAGCCGTATACGCTCGCTAATAATAAATAAGGTACATATCTCGGATTACATACCGTACTTTTACACTTTTTCACTGCGGGATGCCTCATCACTTGATGAGTTGTATATTTGTGATATATATACCATCAATTTTTTTTTGGATCGAGCCGTGCAAAGGAGACTCTGGCGAATTTTTCCGAAAATGTAAGGCGTTAGAATATTTTTGAGAAAATTGGAAAATTTTTGAAAACTAAGTTTGAGTTTGGAAGCTTAGTAAAGTATTGTAAGAAGTTTAACTATGAATTTTGAGAAAGTTAAACACTTAAAAGATTGAAAAAATCTAAACTGAATGGTTTGTTTTGGAAAGTTATAGATTCTGTAGTTTTTCTTACTTGGTAATTTCGAGGACGAAATGCTTTTAATGGGGGAAGATTGTAACGACCAGAATTTTTGATAATTTAAATTCGAATATTTAATTAATTTTCAATATTAATAAGTGAAATTTATAAGTCGAATTAATTTTATTTGAATAATTGGTTTTAATTGGATAATTAAATCGATAATTTATTATGTTAAATTATGGAAATAATTGAAAATTGTGTTAAATATGATTGAAAATGATTTGTAAAATTTTATTATATCATATTGAAGTTAGAATGATGTTATAGAACTTTTAAAATTGAATTTAAAGTTAATTTTTGAAAATTGAATATTTTAATATTTAATCGACTAGTGCAATTAGCCATTTTTCGAACAGTCTTAGAATTGGATGAAACTAGTTCCATTGGATCCGTAATAGTTTGTTATTATCGGATTTCAATTTTCGTAGCAATTGGAGTTATCGTTTGATCGTGGCAGCTCGAAACGCATCGAAATTGTTTTAATATTAATTTGGCGAGTTAAAATAGTCATTTTTCAAACTATCTCGGATTTCGATGAAACTAGTTTCATCGGATCCGTAATGTGATATTATTGTATGGTTTCAAATTTCGTGTCAATTGGATTTACCGTTTGTCCGGTGCAAGCTAAAACGCCTAGAAAATCGTTTAATCGGTTTAATTTTAAATCGAACGTTTATTTCCATAACTCGCACAGATGACCGAATTAGCTCCCGAAACCTGTTCCATTGTGTCCGGAATGCGGGATAAACCCTACAAACGCCGGTTATCGCGCGTAAATCGGAGTTTGGAAAAGCCGAATGAATAGTGTCGTTCAAACTTCTATAAATAGGGCCATTCTCTTCACAAAAAAAAAGGGTTTAAAACCCTAGCCGCCGGCTATGAAACTGAAGGCCAGAAATGCTCCATTCTTCTTGCCTTAATTTCTTCAAATCTATGCTCGATTCGAGAAAACATTAACTACAATGTTGTAGTGCTCGACAAGATCTTCAGATCTATACGGCTATAATCGTTTTCTAAGCTACCAATGATGGGAATTTGCATCTAAAGGTCGCGGGTTTGTAGGCGTTTTTCTCAGGCAAGATGCGGCCAAGCTCTAGGTGGTTCTGGGCGGTGGTAGAGGCTGTGATGGGCTTCGG
This sequence comes from Allium cepa, assembly GCA_030765085.1. Lineage (NCBI taxonomy): Eukaryota > Viridiplantae > Streptophyta > Magnoliopsida > Asparagales > Amaryllidaceae > Allium > Allium cepa. Next base: position 214,362,455 of record CM060938.1, read on the forward strand.
AGGGGAGGCACCTGATCGAGTTCACGATGGACGTTGGGGTTGCGATTTTCAACCCTAGTTCGTGCGAATGGGTTCCTTTTTGCGCGAGCAGGTTACTGGGTTGGGAAGGGAGATTATAGTAAGGGACGGCATGGATCTCAGGGACGAAATCGTGCGGTCCAGAAATAGTTTAGGTTTGAAAATATAAAAGAAATGTTAATTTAATTATGTTTTAAATTCGTGAAAGCTTTAAATTAACGTATCTTTTTCATACGAGGTCGAAAACGCGCGAAACTAGTCGCATTAGAATCGTATGGACGAGCACTACGCTATGGAATTGGATTGGAGTCGTTTGGTGTTAGTGAGAATTTCGGGTAAAATTAAACGCACGTTTAATTTTATTCGAAATAAATCGCTAAAACGAAATTGAAATCAAGGTGAGAACTTCTCACTCAATCGAATCGGTTTCGATTTTAATTTTAAATAGTTATATTTAAACTTCTTGAATGCATGTTTGAATGATGATTGTTATCTATTGATTGTTAAAATAGACATTATGCGCCGTTAGTAAGCGGATGTTATTTATTAAAAACATATACCGCGAATATTTCATAAACAGTGAAATTGGTATTATTATTGTACTTGGAGTTGATTTTCCCGCATTATATAGCGGATGAGACCCTATTGCGCCGTCTATTAAGCGGATAATATTTTATAAATCTCATATACCGCGATAATTCCGTACTGGAGCGGAATTGGTATTGTGCTAATGTTTGTGGATGCAGGAAAACAGGTTGGAGGGATCCAACTGGATTCCTCAACTGTATTGATTTATTTACAGATATTTTGATATTTGTTGATTATCATATCGATATATGATATTTGGATGTCGTGATTGACTATTTGGTGCTGTTACATCATCGGATCCATTTCTGAAGTTTTAAAATAATGATTTTGGTTTTAAAAGGAATTTTAAAGTGATTTTCGAAAGTATTCGTTTTATCAAATTTTGAATTGTTAAAATAAATAAACGTTAAAAATTTTAATGTTATAAAAGTATGATTTTTATGAAATGTAAGTGAAAAGTGATTTTTGAAATAAATAGTTAATAAATTTATGAAATGTTGTAAATTGGGATTTTTGAATTATTATAAACAATTTATATAAAAGTTGTATAAAACTGATATGTATAAATTAAAATATAGAAATTATAAAACGAGTTTTTATAAGTGTTAAAATAAAGTTTGAACCTAGATTCATAAGTAAATAAGAATTTTTGATTTATAAATTAGTGTTGATATAAAAGAATGGATTTGTGAATAAATGGTTTATAAGTAATTTACTTATAAACCGAATTTCGACATGTAAATGAAATTTATAAACGTTGTTTATAAATTCGAATCAATTGAATTTGATAAATTGAATATAGAAGTTATGAAAGGTAATTTATTCGCGATTTTGGATAGCAAATAAATTCTTGAAAATAAAACGTGTTGTAAATATTGAAATTGGATTAGTGAAGTATATTCACGATTTTGGACAGTGAATATATTATTAAGTAAAATAGATATGTTTTGGGAAAGCGATATTATTAAAAGAAGTTGATTATTTTAACGACGTTTTAAAATGTGTTAAATATCGAAATCATAGATTTCAACATTCATTGTTGAAATAGACGTTTTCGAGAAATAAAAGGAAATAGTGGACTATAACACTGTTGTTATAGTAAATGATTTCCGAAAGGAAATATTTTGTATAGTATTGGGATTTATATATCTATTTTAAATTTCGAATCCCTATACTAGTGATTTTGGATCGTCGTAACGATGTTTTATGCAACATTCGTTTTGACTCAAACAAATGTGTTTAAGAGAATGATTTCTTAAAGAATGAAATATATACTTAATTTTCGATTTAAGTATATTGAATATTTTCCAAGTGTTGAAAATGAATGGATTTATAAATTACTTATTATTTAATAAGTATGGAAATGTTTTCCAATATGAACTGAATATTTTGGGACTTTATCTTTTAAAATATAAATTGAAAATGAATATTAGAAATCGATTGGAAAATTGTATATTCATAGATATTTAGGAATAATAAATTCATTATGGAATTTATAAAAGAAAGGGAAATTTGTTTAAAAATAAACATTGATTTATTTTTGAACTGTGGGAATAAATTTACGGATTTGGAAGGTAAATAAAAAAGTGAATCAGTAAGGATTTATTTGATTTATTGAAATGAACCATTTTAAATTTAAAATGGATAAATAATTGGAAGTGTTTCCTTTTAAGAAAATTGATTTGAAATTTGTTTTCAAATGGTTGAAGTGTGGAAATTATATATCTAGTAAAGATATTTTGGAAAGTAAATAATTTGGAAAATTATTTGGAATCTGGTGATGTTGAGCATGCCTTTTGATAGTTAAATAATCCGACTATCAATATTTACCTTTAAATAGGTATTTGTTGTGATTGTTTGAATTTGAATGCCACACTTATTTTTGAATAAGCGCTCACTATTCGGGTTATCCGGGAAAGGACCTTGGGGTCGTATAACCCATTCCGAGTATGTGATACGTCGTTATGGATTGCATTTGATGACCGGTGTTGAAGACCGGATGTTTGTGAAAACGGAAGGATTACCGTCGAGTTACTCTACATCGGCTGATCTCCGATATAGAGGTTTTATCACCCTTAGTGACGGGAAGTCCGGTCGTGATTAGTGAATATTCGGAATGCAAGGACTTCTTTGGAAGTGCCTTCGGTTCTGTTCGAGCCCGGAACAGACTTGTATGGATTGTATGTCTGACATTACAAATTGAGATATAAAGTTGATTTCTTTCAAATATATTTCTGTTGGTGGTGGAGAATTTATTCTCTTAGCTTAACACCCTTCTCTGAGACATACGAGCTCAGAGGTTATATAGTTGAAGGTTATTAGTGATATACTCCCAATTTGGTAGCGTGGCATGCTGAGTGTTGCTGTGAAATGATCATTGTTTGATCATTTGTGATAGGATCATTTATTTGATCATTTATCTTGGTGATCATTTCTATGATCATTTGTTGACCTAAAACACGGCTTTTGTATAAAGCGTGACTTTGTGGACGAGACTTCGTCGGACCTCACACCCCGAAAATGGTCAAAACAGGAAGGATGCAGCAAGGTTATTAGGGGGTAGCACCCCTTTAGTTTATGTCGTTCCTTCTGGATAGAGGTGGTATCATGGTATGGAGCCCAGATACTTAACCTATGTTGTTGCTGCAAATTTTGTGGTTGTTGGAAATCGAGGATCCTCGGATAGATCGGTTACGATCGGAGGACGACATATTCGTGTCAGTAGTTACCCAGTTAGGGGTAACCCGGTCTTGTGTTGGCAGAGATCCGGTTTGGTTCTCGGGACGTCGTTCCAGAGGGTTTCCATGTGGCAATGGGAAGTTCCTTGGCCTGACCATTTGTTGGAAATCCAAAGAAACAATACGAGACTTGTACGGTTTTAGTTGTAGAACCTGCCATGGAATGTGGCGGTAATCTGCTATTGAACATGGTAGCTATAGTAGGCATAAGTGCGGAATGCCTATGATGGCTAAGATTTATATCTTTATTTTCGAAATAATTTTTTCCTACACTATGCACTAGTAATAATATCAAATGTTTCTTTTAATGCATATCAAGCATCTTTGACTATCATAAGGAGAAATCTCCTCCGATTTTGCGTTTGCATTGTGTGTGTGTGCGGGAGGCCTTATGGTAGTCTCATTTTTTAAAAAGCATTTCGAATTGAATTTAAAAATATTCCTCTATTTTGATTTTAAAGATAAATAAACTGTTTTGAGTTCTCACACTAGTCACATGACTGACTCGGAGTTTATTGTTTTCCTTCCTAAACTCTGGGTGCCCACCAATTTCCACACGGGCAGTCAAGAGTAAGGTTTATCAGGATATTCTGGAATACAGGAGTTGCAGGAGGCAAGCTGGATGGCATGCGTATTACTAGTATATAGTATTTCTTTTCCGCTGTCGATGTTGTTGTTGTTGTTGTACACTCTGATGATGTAATGTAATGTAATATGATGTAATGTAATAACTGATGTAGTTATTTGTTTAAAGATTGTTCGTTTATTTATTATATGTTGTTCCACTGCGATTGTGAGATTCTGATATTGTTGTGTTGTGTTCTGTCCCGTTCTATTTTCTATCTTTTCTCTCTTCTTCTGTCTTTTTCTTCTTCTTCAACCCTCATGGTTCGGTTTTTCCGCATTCGATTGCTCGGCAGTTGATACAGTGAACGTATTGATGTCGATTTTCGGAAGTCGAAGAATCGGGTTCTGACATTATGTTTCTCTTATTTCATGTTAGTAACGTAGATTTACTTCTTGCAATTAGTTTAGTTTTATTTCATGCAAGTCTCTCTTTTCTTTTAATTAGCTCTCATTTTTCTTGTTTTTTAAATGTTGAAATCACTTAATGTTAATATGTATTCAACTATGAGAAGCTAAACCCTTTCAATTTAGGTATAATGAAGCTCTCGTGAAGCATATTAAATTAACATAATGATTTCATTTATGATCTCTTTTTTGTGCTTAATGGAAATTATGAATAAAAATAGTTTATGTTTCTTTTTTTATTGAATTTGATAGTCTATGTTGACATCTCAAATATGTTATGCTTAATCCAATATAAATATATGATCATTTTCCTAAGTGATTTTGATTATGAAAGTCGAACTAGAATCAAAATTTGATAATTTATGTTACTAATTCATAGTCGATAGACCAGGCTTAAAATAGATTTTATTTTTAATTTCATGCCATTTTCATGAGAATTGACAAGTGGTTTGAATAGCGTGTTAGAGTTTGATGGTTTTAAGTTGCCATAATTACTAACACAAATAAGCCATACTTACAATGAACACATCAATCACTTCTACTTAAAAAGTTTAAATGAGAGATTAGAGATGAATTTTATGTTGATTTATATGAATGATTGAAAGGAGATTCGCCTTTAAATTGCTCGTTAATCTCATAGATTTATTCAATTTTGCTCTAGTTTATTTCTATAATTTTCTTAGTTTAAAACAATTTCAAAATTTTGGGCTAATTTGATTGAGTAATATTGGGATTTCATTCTTTCACTGAATCGATCGACCCATACTCATATGCATACTACGATTGTATACCGTACGCTTGTGATTTTTATAATGATTATATTTTCGATGATTTTATAACCGATATAAATTCCATCGTCAAACAAGTTCTTGGCATCGTTGCTGCGGAATGCAATTTGATTTTGATTTTACTCTTTGAATCAATTTTCTTTTATTTTGCATTTTCTTCTCTTAAAAGAAAGAGAAAAAAATACAAACTTCATTTCATTGTTTGCCTTTGTACACTTCAATCCATATTCATTCTTGTGCATTTTGTTTTTCACTGTTCACCTTGCAATCGCATTTCATTTTTTCTCAATTCCATTTGTTCACTGCCTCATACCTCCTCGCCACTTCATTTTTACATCAACAATATATTTCTTTTAATTGCATTTCGTTTTATATTAAAAAATTGCGTTTCATTTCAGTCATTTGCTACAATTCAACCAATTGCCAATTCTGTTCACATTATCTTCTCGTTTACATTTCTCTATTTTTATTTAATCTCTATTCACATTCTCCGTTTCTCTATTACATTACTCTGTTACATTATTATGTTACATTACAATTCAATCATTTTCAATATTCCACCACCATCCACCTTCATCAACTTCAACTACAAAACTGTAACCCAAGCCTACAGCACACTACAACATCAACCAAACCCACAACATTTTCCTCCACTTTCTTCATTTCACCTGAAAACAACAAACCACCCCTCTCTACCTCATTCAATAGAAAATAACTTCTCCCTACAACCATCACCAACCATCGACCAGCAACCAGCCTCCATCAATCACCTTTTAACCCACAGCAAAAACACAGCAACTTCCTCACTGCCATATACATCACTTTCCCCCCTAAATTCCAAACTGCACCTTCAATCAGTTGCTAAACTGCACAACAAACAAATCGTCCTCCATCTACAATATCCATGCATCCATCTTCTTTATAAATTCATCGGTTTCACCGCCTTACTTCAGCCTCTAAAAACCCGCCTTTAACCACCATCCACTTTCAGCCAGTAACCAATTCAATCTGTCACTCCTCAAACAAGCTCCATCCCCTACTCCATCACCATCTTAACCAAAATACTGTCATCCACACATACACCCTAATCTTGTAATTTGGTTAACAAGAAAAAGAATAGTTGAAATGTAATTCGTACCGTTTAGTACTTTGGTTGCAAGTTGAATATTTGTATCCGAGTCCAGCACAGTCGTTGTTCCTTAAAACAGATTTGCTCCCCCTACGGCGCAGCGGGTTGGCGAGCAACTGTTTCCCAAGGTGAAACGGAACGGGAGCCTGCAAGGTTGCGCTGACGATGTAGGCGACGACGAACTCAAGAGAGTTTCTTATTTTAGAACAGAATATGCAGAGAGAAGGATAGAGGGAAAAAAACAGAATTTTCTGATTTCGGTTTTGCATGCCTTTAAATAGGGTTGGGGAGTTGCCTGTTTGGGAAGAGGCACGGCTGTTTGAATGGCTGTAAACGTTGAAAAGGTTGCGACCCTTTAACCAACGGATGCAACCGTTTTAGGCAGCAAAAAAGGTATAATTCGGATCAAAAAATTAGCCGTTTTAGCACAGTCCAGGTAGTAAATGAAGGCCCATTTAATCATCAGACCCCAAGAGCCTCAAGGCCCAAGGACCAATCTTTGACCATATAATATTAAATATGTAGGATTTTTCATGCCTACATTGCCTCTTCCCTTTCATTGCCTCATTCTTTCTATCTCCTCATTCTCTTTTGATATAGCTTATTAAGCTTTAGTATATATAGTGAAATTTGGATGTGTATTTCCCGATGTGGGACATTGTTCCCTCCTTAGCCACTTATTCATTTTCTAACAATCCCCCATATGAATGAGTGGTTATCTATTCTGTTCTGAAATATTGCGAAACATTTATCATATCGGTAAAAGTAGCACAGAAGCCTTGAATTTTTCCTAGTGTTTTATCATTATAACTTACTGACGAATCAGTGGACTAGATTGTCTTTGAACTGTAAGCCTTTTGGATAACAATGATAAGTGTTTTTGACTCCTTGGTTCTCTGTTTGTGTTCGTTTTAGCCATGAACACCTACTTGGTCTCATGAGTACTTAAGAGAATCAGGCCTCGTTAATTCTCCTTGAAGCGGCGCCTTCGCACTCACGTAGGTGATTCTATAAAGAGTATTCCACAATACTCCACTTGGTTCTTTTTAGCTCCAAGTATAGACATCATTAAAAGCTGAGCTTATCCTTTTCTCCGGAGGCATGTGCACTGACTTATCTTAGGAATGTCTATATGTTTGATTTTTCCAATGCTTCTAAGTTTTAACCTTAACTTAGTTGTCCCTTTGAACCTAAATCTTGGGATCTCCAGTCAATTAGGTTGGGTTTCCGTTGAGGAAAACTTTTTAGTCAATAGGCCTTAAGCCCATTCCTATCGATAAGGTTTAAACTCTCTCTCTAGGCAAGCCTTTCGTTAGTGGATCCGCAATGTTATCTTTCGACCTTACATAGTCTATAGTGATAACTCCATTAGAGAGTAGTTGTCTCAAGGTTTTATGTCTACGACGAATATGTCTAGACTTACCATTATATAGTGCACTGTTAACTCTTCCAATAGCTGACTGACTATCACAATGTATACAGATTGGTGGAACAGGTTTATTCCAATTCGGAATATCTTCTAGAAAACTTCTAAGCCAATCTGCTTATTCAACGGCTTTGTCTAAAGCAATGAATTCTGACTCCATTGTTGACCTTGCTATACACGTTTGTTTAGAAGACTTCCATGATATAGCTCCATTTCCTAGGGTACATACATATCCACTTGTGGATTTGGTGTCGTTTGAACCAGCTATCCAATTTGCATCACTGTATCCTTCTACTACGGAAGGATATTTAGTGTAATGCAAGCTGTAGTTCTGAGTATATTTTAAATATCCTAGAACCCTTATTATTGCTTTCTAATGATTTTTACCAGGATTGCTTGTATACCTACTTAGCTTACTTACAGTATATGCAATATCTGGTCTAGTACAATTCATTACATACATCCCAGTATTCAAGAGTATTCAAGTTGGTAGATTCCATCACCAGTATTTTTAACCCGATTTTGGTTCATATCACCTGGCGATTTAGCAACAGTTATATTATGTTGTTTGAACTTTTCAAGTATTTTGGCCACATAGTGTGATTGAGATAGTACATAACCTTCTGACGTCTTTAAAATTTTTACGCCCAAAATCACCTCAGCCAATCCTAGATCTTTCATATCAAATCTAGATGACAACATATCCTTTGTTGATTTGATTATGGCATTATTATTGCCTAGTATTAATAAGTGATCAACATATAGGCAAACTATGACATATCCCATATCTACATTCTTCATATAGATACATTTATCTGATTCATTTATTTTGAATCCATTTGTCATCATAGTTTCATCAAATTTTTCATGACATTGTTTCGGCGCTTGTTTGAAACCATAAAGTGATTTTACTAACTTACACACTTTATTCTCATTTCCTGGGCTTAGGAACCCTTCAGGTTGCTGCATGTATATTTCTTCCTCTAACTCACCATTCAGAAATGTAGTTTTTACATCCATTTGATGTATTTCTAAATTTAGTATAGAAGCAATAGCAATAAGCATCCTAATGGATGTTATTCCAGTTACTAGTGAGTAAGTATCAAAGTAATCTAGATCTTCCTTTTGTCTAAATCCTTTGACTACCAGTCGGGCTTTATATTTATCTATTGAGCCATCAGCTTTAAGTTTTTTCTTAAAGATCCATTTATACCCTAATGGTTTTGATCCTTTAGGAAGATCTACTAGTTCCCATGTGTGGTTTTGTATAATGGATTCAATTCGCTATTGACAGCTTCTTTCCAATAAGGAGCATTAGGTGATGACATTGCTTGTTTATATGTTAGAGGTTCATTTTCTGCCATATATGCATAGAACTCAGGCCCAAAGGTTTTTGATGTCCTTTGTCGTTTGCTCCTTCTTGGTTCCTCTAACTCTTGATCATTTTCATGATCAACACGATGTTCAAGAGTTTCTTCTTCTCTTGATCTCTTTTGGATACTAGTACCATTGGATTCTTTTAGTGGAAATATGTTTTCAAAGAATCTTGCATTTCGAGATTCGATTATGGTGTTTTCATTAATGTCATCAATTTCAGATTTATGCACCAAGAATCGATATGAACTACTATTATGAGTATATCCAATAAATATGTAATCTAAAGTTTTGGGTCCAATTTTGACCTTTTTAGGCTTAGGTATTTCTACCTTTGCTAAGCACCCCCACACTTGTAAGTATTTGTAAGATGGAGGTCTGTTTTTCCACAGTTCATGTGGTGACTTAAAGTTCTTTTTGCGAGGTACTGTGTTCAGTATATGATTAGCTGAAAGTATCGCTTCACCCCAGAAATTGTCTGGTAATCCAGAACTAATAAGCAGAGCATTCATCATTTCCTTCAAGGTATGATTCTTACGTTCTGCTATTCCATTGGATTGAGGAGAATACAGTGCTATTGTTTGATGGATTATACCATTTTGAGCGCAAAATTCCTCAAATGGAAATTCGTATTCTCCACCTCTATCACTTCGCAAGGCTTTTATCTTTTTGTTTAGTTGATTTTCAACTTCTGCCTTCTATTGTTTAAACGTTTCAAAGGCCTCATCCTTGCTTCTTAATAGGTACAAATAACAGTACCTAGTGCAATCATCGATAAAGGTAATAAAATACCTTTTACCTCCTCTGGTTTGGCACATCTTTAGATCACATACATCAGTATGTATTAAATCTAACGGCTTGGTATTCCTTTCAACACGATGAAAGGAAGTTCTAGTTAACTTTTCTTCAGCACATGTTTCACATTTATAGTTGTGATCTATAGTAAACTTAGGTATAAAATCTAAGTTAACCATTTTTCGCAAAGTATCAAAATTCACATGGCTTAGTCTAGCATGCCATATATTAAATGACTCGGCGATATAAACAGAAGAATCCATTTTATTCATTTCTTTTTGTACAACAGTCATTACATTCATCTTGAATAGACCATCACTCACATACTCTTTACCCACATACACTCCATTTTTAGACGGTACAAAATTATCAGAAACAAAGACCAACTTGAAACCATTCTTGCTCAGCAATGATCCCGAAACTAAGTTCTTACGAATGTCTGGTATATCCAGAACATCATTCAAAGTGAGTTCTTTTCCAGAAGTCATTTTGAGAACCACTTTTCCTTTTCCTTCAATCTTCGATGTGGAGGAGTTTCCCATGAAGAGTTGCTCTTCTTCTGTAGCAGGCTTGTAGTTGGAAAACATCCACTTGTTGGCGCAAATGTGTTTTGTGGCACCAATGTCCACAAACCATTCCTTCGTGTTTCCAACTAAGTTGCATTCTGAGATCACAGGTGACAAGTTCATTTCTGAAACTCCATCTGAAAGCCTATCATGCTCCGTAACATTGGCTTGGTCTTTCTGCTTCTTTGGTCCTCGGCACTCACTTGCCTTATAGACTTTCTTCCCGCAATTATGGCAGTTCCCTTTGAACTTCTTAGCCTTCTTTGCATTTGGATTATTTTCTCCCTTTCTTTTGTTGTTCTTGTCGGTCTCAACAACATTTTCTTTTGCCACCATGGTGTTGGTCGACTTCTTTTCAGATTTTCTGTTATCCTCTTCAATTCTGAGTCGAACAACAAGATCTTCCATAGTCATTTCTTTCCGTTTGTGCTTCAGATAGTTCTTGAAGTCCTTCCATGGTGGAGGCAATTTCTCGATAGCAGTAGCAACTTGAAATGATTCGCTTAACTCCATCTTCTCATCATGAATCTCATGGATGATAAACTGAAGTTCCTGAATCTGGCTGACTACTGTTTTGGTGTCGACCATCTTGAAGTCCAGGAATTTTCCGACTATGAACTTCTTCATCCCGGCGTCTTCCGTTTTGTACTTTTTCTCGAGGGACAACCAAAGAGTCTTTGCAGTTTGGGCAGTGCAGTACACATTGTACAGACTATTCTCCAAACCGTTGAGAATACAATTCTTGCAAATGAAGTCAGAACCCTTCCAGGCTGTGAGGGCCTCGACCTTGGTGGCGTCGGGCCCGAGTTCATCTACTTGTGGAGGGTCCTTTGTTAGGTATTTGGCCAGACCTAACGTAGTCAAGTAGAAGAGCATCTTCTGTTGTCAGCGCTTAAAATCCTGGCCATTGAATTTTTTCGGCCTCTCTCCATGTGAGAATGGTACAGGCTGTGTGACAAGTGGTCCTGTCGAAGCGGAGGGCAATGGCTGCTTTGTTGTCGAAGTGTTACTGCCTTGAGCCACCGTCTAAAATGATATGACTTCAATTAGTACACAGAACAGAATCAAACAAAGCACAAATCTGTTTTAAGAATGTTATCCACACAGAAACCCTAATCTTGTAATTGGGTTAACAGGAAAAAGAATAGTTGAAATGTAATTCGTACCCTTTAGTACTTTGGTTGCAAGTTGAATATTTGTATCCGAGTCTAGCATAGTCGTTGTTCCCTTAAAACAGATTTGCTCCCCCTATGGCACAGCAGGTTGGCGAGCAACTGTTTCCCAAGGTGAAACGGAACGGGAGCCTGCAAGGTTGCGCTGACGATGCAGGCGACGACGAACTCAAGAGAGTTTCTTATTTCAGAACAGAATATGCAAAGAGAAGGATAGAGGAAAAAAATAGAATTTTCTGATTTCGGTTCTGCATGCCTTTAAATAGGGTTGGGGAGTTGCCTGTTCGGGAAGAGGCACGACTATTTGAATGGCTGTGACCGTTGGAAAGGTTGCGACCCTTTAATCAACGGATGCAACCGTTTCTGGCAGCAAAAAAGGGTATAATTCGGATCAAAAAATTAGCCGTTTTAGCGCAGCCCAGGTAGTAAACGAAGGCCCATTTAATCATCAGACCCCAAGAGCCCCAAGGCCCAAGGCCCAATCTTTGACATATAATACTAAATATGTAGGATTTTTCATGCCTACATTGCCTCTTCCCTTTCATTGCCTCATTCTTTCTATCTCCTCATTCTCTTTTGATATAGCTTATTAAGCTTTAGTATATATAGTGGAATTTGGATGTGTATTTCCCGATGTGGGACATTGTTCCCTCCTTAGCCACTTATTCATTTTCTAACAAATACAACCTTACTTGCCTTCCTTCACCAAAAAAAATCACTGCAACCTAACTCAACCACCATTCAAACCAAACAATCCACAACAACCCATCTTGCTTCCCACAAACCACTTCATTGCAACTATATACAAACATCACCAATCAATCCACCTACCCGCGCAAATCGCCTTCATCTCCTCAGATCGAATAAAAAACAAAAATCCAACCCACCACCATAATCACTGCATCATCAATCACCGATCTACAATTGCCATTACACCCAAACCCAAATCTGCAATTCCAGAAATCCAATTGTCAGCAACCACCTTTCATTCCTACCCTCAACCTTCACTACCCTCAACCTCTACATCACCTTAATCTTCATCACCCAATTAACCTGAATCAAGCACTATCACCGCGACCATAACCCGGGACTACTAACAGCCACCTTCAACTTGAATTCACTGCCGATTCCATGACCCACACAATCGATTGCCAAATCAAACTATATAATTGCCCTAAGCCGCCAATGAAATACCAGATAATCGAATTCCCCAACATCCAATTCACGGTTTCCAAGTTGTATTTTGTTTAATAGAGAATAAGGGGTTGTGGGCTTGAATTTTTAATTTTAAAAGGTTTTAATAGTGTGAATTTTATTTATTTTAAGTATTGGGTCTGAAGTGGGCTGCTTGCAATTTTATTTCTAAGTATAAATTAATTTTCTTTTATTTTCAATATATACTTCAAAAATAAATTGTTTTCAACAATTTTGTAGGCAGTAATTTGTAGGATTTCAAAAGGAGAAGAATTGCTTGCTTCGATTTGCTTGCCAAAAAAAATCGCTGCTTAAAAAAAAGAAATTTTTTGCTAATAATTCTACATACTCTGGTATCGTGCTCTTATCACTTGTTTTTATTTTCCTTGCATTGTTGGTTGCTTGCATTTTATAAGAAAAGAAAACAACGAAAACAAAATCAAGTCTCATTTGTAGTTGCATTTTTAATTCACGTTTATTTTATGTTTAGCATTCATTTCATCTTATTTTCTTTTCTAAGAGCAATACCCAACTTAACATAAGGCGGGGGATTTCATCACCCCTTTCTTGGCCCACAAATTGCATATCATCTTAGAATTTGACTAATATTAAAGGTTAGACGTTGGACTTAAGGGAGTCACGAGTTCATCTAGAGCTTAATTGTACCTTGACAAGTTGTCTTCTTTCAACAATCTAATTTTTTAGTGTCTAGGCTACAACAAAGAAATAATCATTTACAAATATCACTGTGATTCATAAATATCATAGGGATTGTTTCTCTGAAGGTACTTACACCTTCAGTTGCATTGTTACGATGATTCATGGTGCAAAGATAACTTCTGTCTCCTGCCTGACTAAGAACTATTTTGTTGAATTAAGTCAGTGTGATTATACCATTTGGATTATGAGCTATTAAGGACAAAAAATTTATAGTTAAGTCCCTACATTTATTTAGTTGCATTAGTTAACGCATATATAAAACACAAAAATCCAAAAGTAAAAAAATATCACATTTTCCTTAACTTAGTTTTCGAAAAAAAATTAAAAAAACATTTACAAATATTTCTCTTTGAAAAAAAATAAACAATAAAAATCAAACAAAATCAGAAAATCCAAAAACAAACATTTTACTTAACTTATTATTTTTTTAAAAGAAACACAAAAATCCAAAAGAAGAAAAATTCTTTATAAACACAAAAACAAAAAAACAATTTTAGGACAAATAATTAAAATCCAAAAAAACAAAACAAAAATAAATCTTCCTTTTGAAATAATTTCTTTTCAGTGAATATTTCTTTTAGAAAATCCAAAAACAAAAGAAAAGAATTTTGATGTCATTTCATTCTCTAAACCTTGTTTCATTTTCTTAACCTTGATTTTCGTGTCTTCTCTTCTTGGCCTTTTCGCTTCTGCATGAGTACCGGAATAATAACATAACAACGAATTGTTTAACCCAAACTAACGATCCCCAACAATGGCGAATGAAAATGCTCCACGAACACTTATGGATAGAATCTTTCCCGACTGAGTTTCTTTCCCTTTTTATATCATATTACCCGCCCCAACGGTTAATCACTTCAAAATTCATTCAAATCATATTGCCATGCTCCAGAAATTTGGCAACTTTGAACACGATAACCTATATATTTTCTTAACAAAATTCGAACAAGTATGTGCAACCACTAAAATCCAATATTTATGTGACGACGGAATCCAATTTCGATTAATTCCATTCGTCCTTACCGATTACGCTTAAAAAAAGGTTGTACAGCTTACCATTAAACTCAATCAAAACTTGGGATGAATTCGTTTTACGTTTTCTTAAAAAATTCTGCCCTTTGGAAAAACGACCAAAATCCAAAATGAAATTTTGAATTTTCATCAATTCAGGTGTGAACCTTTTGGAAAATACTTTGAAAGATTTAAAGAGCTTTTGATAAAATGTCCACACCATAATTTTGAAAAATGTACACTTTGCTAAATTTTATACGATGGACTTGGAAAAAGTTCGCGAACCATGCATGAATCGATGCGCCAAGGCAATTTTCTCACCCAACATCACGACAATTCTTGGCAATTCCTTGAGAACTTGGTCGAAAAGTCATCACGATGAGAAGCTTCTAATGAAGATTCCATTTATTCATGGTCAAGCGAACACTCGATAGGATAATCGTTGGCTTTGGAAGCTAAAATCGATACAATGATCAATAAATTCGACAACTTTTTCTCATCCAATCAAATGAACCAAGCTTCCCAACCATTGTGTTATAAATGCAATGATCTGAACCACATTGCCGATCAGTGTCATCATTTGGTAGATAACTCAATGCTTTTAAGAAGGTTAAGGATGACCCATTTTCTCCAACGTATAATCCTGGTTGGAGAAATAATCCTAACTTTACACGGAACAAAAATAATTCTAACACAGATTTGTTTTGCCCTAATTTTCAAGCATTTTCCAACAATGCTTCGAATCCTCCTTTTTAACCTAACCACTTTCAATAAAATTTTATACCTACATCTCAAAATTAACCACAACAAACTTTTGCTTCCCATGACTATAAACGATTGATTACACTTGTGAAAAGCCTTGAAACTTTGGCTAAAATAACCACCCAAAACCTCCAGTTAAATAGCAGTTTGCAAAATTTGTTAACCTCGTACATGCAAAATATGAGTCAATCGATTGTTAAACTTGAAATGCAAATGAGTCAATTAGCCACATCTGTGAGTGAACTTGAAGGAGGCACATTCCTAAGTTAGCCAATTCTGAACCCTAAAAATCAAACCATGAAATTAAGTCAAGCCCATGTTGTTCAAGATAGCAATGCGAACCAAATGAATGCTATCCCGATTTTGCGTTCTAGCAAATAAATCGATAACCAAGTTGTCAATCCAAATAATTTATCAAAAAATCCTTTGGACACTTAAAAAACGATAGCGATTTTGAACAAAGCATCGAGCCAAATATTGAATCAAATTTCAATTCAAATTCTTCTTCTACTCAAGCAGACCGACTTAATGAGTATCGAATTCCATTTCCACTTCGACTTCGACCTAAGAAACATTCCGATCTAAAGGAAATGGTGTTGGAAATTTTCAAACAAGCCAAAGTGAACTTCCCTCCTTTTGATATCGTTCAAGAAGTCCCAATTTACGCTAAGTTTCTAAAGAACTTATGTACTTAAAAAGGACACACTCATATACCCAAGAAAGTTTTCTTAATTGCCGATCTTAGCGAAGTATTGTCCTAATCAATTCCCGTAAAATACAAATATTTCGGATGTTTGACAATCTAATGCATGATAGGAAACAAGATGATTAATAAGTGCTTACTAGACTAGGGTGCGAGTGTCAATTTGATTCCTTATTCAGTTTACCAACAACCTGGCTTGGGTGAACTAAAACCGATGAAAGTAACTCATTAATTTGCCGATTGTTCGATAAAGAAACCCGTGGGAGAAATCAAGGATATACTCACCCAAATAGATCGATTCATATTCCCCGTCGATTTCATCATCCTTGAAACACAACCCATGAACAATCCGATGAGTCAAATACCATTGATTCTAGGGTGACCTTTCTTAACCATTTGAATGCCCTAATCAATTGTCAAAATGGTTCGATGAAAATTTCTTTTAGAAACATGACTTTGTACCTTTACATCTTCAATCTCAAAAATCAATCGAACAAACCACTTGATCAAATATTGGAAGTTAGCTCCATCCAAGAAAATTTTGACAATGAAACAATTGACCTTACCAATGAACGCGAGACCGAATATGAACAACTGTTTCAAGGCGAGCCTAAAAAGATTAAAAATGTGCTTTTGTTTGAACCCCTCATGGTTGAGTCAGAACTTCAACCAAATGTTTGATTGAGAAACCCCCGAGTTTGGAACTCAAACCTCTTCCTGATCACCTTAAGTACGCATACTTAGGTGACAACGAAACATTTTCTATCTAATCTCTTCAACTCTTTCTCTTGATAAAGAAGCCTCTCTTCTTTCAATTCTATCAAAAACAAAGAGGCCATTGGATAGTCGACTATTGATATAAAGGGACTTAGTCCCGCTCTTGTTCAATGTCGCATCCACTTAGTTGACGAAGCCAAGCTTGTTCGTGATGCGTAGTGAAGGCTTAACCCAAAAATGAAGGATGCAGTTTGAGACGAAATTCTTAAACTCCTCGATAACAGAATCATATATCCCATTTCTAATAGTTCGTGGGTTAGCCTAATTCATGTTGTGCCTAAAAAGTCCGAACTTACATTCCAACTCGTACGCAAACCGGTTGGCGTGTTTGCATTGATTATTGAAAGTTAAATGTTGCAACATGCAAAGATGACTTTCCTCTTCCTTTTATTGACCAAATGCTTGAACTTTAGCTAGCCATGAATTCTATTGCTTTCTTATTAGTTATTCCGGTTATATCCAAATTCCAATCGCTTTAGAAGATAAAGAGAAAACGACCTCTACATGCCCCTTTAGCACCATTACCTTCGATGTATGCCATTTGGCCTTTGTAACGCTCCTGCTACTTTCCAAAAATGCATGGTCAGCATCTTTTTTGACATGATCAAATGCTTTTTATAAGTTTTTATGGATGACTTTTCCATCTTTGGAAATTCTTTTCCAAGTGCTTACACCATCTTGAGATAATTCTGAATTAATGCAAGAACAAAAACTTAACGTTAAACTTGGAAAAATGCCATCATTCTATCTTCAAACATGGCATTGTTCTTGGGCATGTCATTTCAAACAAAGGCAATGAGGT
The DNA here is from genome assembly GCA_030765085.1 of Allium cepa. NCBI lineage: Eukaryota > Viridiplantae > Streptophyta > Magnoliopsida > Asparagales > Amaryllidaceae > Allium > Allium cepa. The sequence continues at coordinate 214,380,050 of CM060938.1, forward strand.
AGATAAAGCAAAATTTTATGTAATTGCGAATCTACCCATTCCTTAATTTGTCAAGGTCATTTGTTCATTTCTTGGACACACTAGTTTTTATCAACGCTTTGTGAAAACTTTAGTAAAATTGCTCGACCTCTGATGACTCTTCTTGAAAAATTCATTCCATTTGACTTTAATTCAGACTGTGTTTCTACTTTCAAACATCCTAAAAATGAACTCATTTTCGCTCCCATCATTTGCTCACCCAACTAGGATCTTTTCGAAATACTGTGCGATGCCTCTAACTTCGTAGTTGGTGTTGTCTTAGGACAACATATCAACAATAGTCTTCATGTCATTTACTACGCTAGTATGACTCTAAACGATGCTGAACTCAATTGCACAACCACCGAAAAAGAGCTTCTAGTGATAGTCTTTGCGCTCAAAAAGTTCCAACCTTATTTGATTAGCTCACACATTATGGTTTACACTAATCACTCCGCTCTTAGATACCTTTTCGCCAAAAAGGATGCTAAGTCTCATTTGATCCGTTGGATCCTTTTACTCTAAGAATCTGACATTATGATCAAAGAAAAAAGGATTCGACAACGTTATTGCTGATCATTTGTCACGTCTTCCAAACGCACCACCATCTTTACCAATTAACCAGAACTTTCCTGATGAACAACTCATTTCTACTTCCATCGATCCATTGTATGTCGATATAGTGAACTGTTTAGTCACTAAGGAAACTCCTTCATTTTGGTCGAAACAAGACAAATATAAATTTCTTTTCCAAGTCAAGTGCTTCTATTGGGATGACCCATACTTATAGTTCTAACCAATTTCTCGATGTTGCATCCCAGATTTTGAACTTAAAAGTGTACTTTCATTTTGTCATGACCAAGCTTGTGGTAGTCACTTCGGTCCCAAGAAAACAGCTGAAATGGTACTCCAATGTGGTTTTTACTGGCATATGCTTTTCAAAGATGCATTTGAGTTCTATAAAACTTGTGATCACTTCCAAATGTTAGGAAAAATCTCTCAACAAAACATGATGCCTTTGAACACCAACCTTACGATCGAAATCTTTGACGATTGGGTTATTGACTATATGGGACAGTTTCCCAACTCTTTCGGAAATCTATACATTCTTCTTGCTGTTGATTATGTCTAGGTTGAAGCCATTCCATGTAAAACAAATGACCACAAAGTTGTTGTGAAATTCATAAAATAAAACAACTTTTCGAGGTTTGGAACACCTGCACAATAATAAGCAATAATGGATTCCATTTCTATAATCGATCATTTAAAACTCAAATGAGTAAATACTCGATAACCCTCAAGTTTTCCACTCCTTATCAACCTCAAACTAGTGGTCAAGTTGAAGTTTCAAATCGCCAAATCAAGAAAATTAAGGAGAAAACTATGAATAAAAATCGAAAAGATTGGACACAAAAATTGACAGATGTGCTTTAAGCTTATAGAACTACGTATAAAACTAATCTAGGGATGTCTCCTTTTAGATTAGTATATGGTAAAGCGTGTCATTTACCTGTCGAACTTGAACATAAAGCGTTGTGGGCGATTAAGAGTATATATTTTGATCTTAAAAAAATAGGCGAAAACAGAAAATGCAACTCAATGAATTAAAGGAGATTAGGAACGACGCGTATGAAAATGAGAAAACTTACAAAGAAAGAACAAAAGTTTTTCATGACAAGTCAATCTTAAGAAAAACGTTTTCACCAAACTAAATATTTCTATTGTATAAATCTCGATTGCATTTGTTCCTTGGGAAATTAAAATAAAGGTGGACAGGAGCATACGTTGTACATACTATTTTTTCCACACAATGCCATGGAAATAGAAAACCCTAGAGACGGATCGATTTTTAAAGTCAATGGTCATCGTTTAAAACCTTACTTGGAGTTGGCGAGTGATCGAGAGGAGGAGCTCATGATTCTTCATGAGCCACACTACGTCTAGTTAGAAATTTTAACCCTCTCTTGTAAATATGTACATATTTTTCTCTGTCACACTTATTATATCATGTATTGACTGTGCGGACATAGTCAAAAATCAAGTGTGGAGGAAGTCTCATATTTCTTTTGATTTTTCATAGTTTATTTTTTGCATTTTCTTTCCAAAAAATTCCCAAAATAACTTTTTTAGCATATTGGTTTACTTTTAAAGAAACACGATAGAATAAGGATACATTTTTGGTTATTAAATTGAAATTTTTGAAAATTTACTTGTCTTAGCAAAAATAAGAAGAAAAGTTTGATTATATGTAACTATGGTGCAACTAGTATATATGAAGATTCATAGGTGACAATTATGGAGTATATCCTAATTATTATCTTTTTTTAAAGAGTGGTTGATTTAAAGTGAATGTGACAACATTTTTGATCTTCTATATTAAGTGGTGCTAAGATGATTTTGCATAACTCTCTCTTTCCAAAAAAATATTTCATAAATATAAGAAACAACTAGAGTCATATGTTCACATGCAAGTGTGTACACTCGCCACGCTCTGTACCCTTCTCATGTAAGCCTGAAAGGCAGTGCATGATCGGTATATCTGACCTCAGTTTATCTGAGTTAGGTGTATGTAAATAAAATTAAAATAATAATAATAAACACCTAGATTCATGGTTCATACGCAAGTGTGTACACATGCCATGCTCTGTACTCTTCTCACGTAATCCCACAAGGCAGTGAATGATTGGTATATCTAGTTTCAGTTTATCTGAGTTAGGTGTGTAAATAATTATGTAATATTTTTCAAAATAGTGAGATCAAGCAATTGAAACTCAGGTACTATCTTCACTTATTTGATTTGACTTGTTATTCAAAAGAAATATAAATGCCACTTTGCAAAACTTTGATAATCAACTAAAGGATTCATTTCATAGTTGCATCATGTTATCAACCGAAACAACTAGCCAAACTAGAGTCTAAATGTGACGAAAACTTAATTTTGGTGGAAGTTTTAATGAGTAAAAAGATTAAAATTTCTAGATAGTAACAAAAACTTATATTTAACTTACTCATGTCAATTTAAAAGTAAATGTTTCATTTGTAAATATTAACTTGCATCATGTAATCGCATTAGAACTTGCATATCACATTTGGATTATATGGGTAGTATCCATTGAAGACACTTACGAGAAAACACTCGCCCTACTAGGGACACCGAGAGGTTTAGCGGCTTGTTGCATACGCTCAACGCAATCATGGTTCCTACAAAAAAGGATTTACCCTAGTTTTAGTTTATTCGAGGACGAATAAAAAGATAAGTGTTGGTGTATTTAATGTGCACGTAAAATTGTGTTTTTACTCCCATTTTTAATCTTCTTTTATTAGAATAAGTGAGCATATTAGGGTATTTTACATGTTTAAACTAAAATTAAATTATTTTCAAATCATCATTCATTCATCTTCATTTTTTTGGAAAAATGGTAATTTTGTATGAGTTAATTTTTATAAATTTATTTGCACATTTTTATTTTTATTTGTAGTAAATTGAGTGCAAAGTGGATGAAGCTTCATGAATGTATGCTTGCACATATGTTGAAAGCTAATGAAGAAAGGAAATAAAAGAATTCATGCAACATTGAAGAGCCCACACCCCCACTAACTAATGGACCATAATTAAAAGCATATGTAAATGTTAATGGAGACTTAAAAGCATGTTAGTAGGGATTGATTAATTCCCCACTGATTACTTGGAGGTTACACTATCTCAAGGACATTTTTGGTAGTTCTAAAAAATATTGAATTAGGGCTTTAAGCATGTATAAATACCCTTTATGTTTCATATAATGGGTTCTTCTTTTTATGAAAAGTTGTAGCATAAAATTATTGATAAATAAATATCTCTTTAATGGCTTTTTAGCCTTGTTCTTTACTTCTATGCATTGTTATTTCATGCTTTCTTTTATTGCTATTTTATTTTTTGTTCTCTTATTTAGTTTATGCTTCTCTTATTTCATGTTAGTAGCATAGATTCAATTCTTATAATTAGTTTAGTTTTGTTTCATGCAAGTAGTTTGCTATCTTTTCTTTTAATTAGCTCTCATTTTCCCTGTTTTTTATGTTGAAATAATTTTATATCGACATGTGTCAAATATGAGATGCTAAACCCCTTCAATTTAGAAGCAATGAAGCTCTTACAAAACATATTACATTAACACAATGATTTCATTTATGGTCTCTCTTTTATGCTTAATGGAAATTATGAACGATGCTAGTTTATGTTTCTTTTTTTTAGTGAATTTGATAGTCTGTGTTGACATCTCAAATAAGCTATGTTTAATCCAATATAAACATAAACTATTTGATCATTTGACTAAGTAATTTCGATGATGAAAGTCATACTAGAACCAAAATTTGATGGTCTATGCTACTAGTTCATAGTAAATAGATCATGCTTAAAATAGATTTTATTTTTAATTTCATGTCATTTTTATGAGAATTGACAAGTGGATTTGAATGATGTGTTAGAGTTTGATGGCTTAAGTTGTACTATTTAATAGCACAAATAAACTATACCTATAATAAATACATCAATCATTTCTACTTAAAATATAATTAGACATTATAAATGAATTTTGTGTTGATTTATATCAAAGACTGGAAGTGGATTTGCCTCTAAATTGCTTCTTAATCTCATAGATTTATTTAGTTTTGCTCTATTTTGTTTTCTTCAATTTTCTTAGTTTTAAATAATTTCAAAACCTTGGGCTAACTTGATTCCCTGTGGATCGACCCATCCTCGCATACGTATTACGATTGTACGTCGTGCGCTTGCAGTTTTTATAATGATTATATTTTCAATGATTTTCTAATCGATAGAAATTCCTTCATCAAACACATACATACATACATACATACATACATACATACATACATACATACATACATACATACATACATATATATATACTTGTGTGTGTGTGCGTGTTATGCGCCAAATTCTATGAATTCTGATTATAGAAGTAGTTGCAACCATATTTTGAAAAGATGGATGAGCGAAGTTTAGTTGTAACAATGAATAGAGTTAAATTTATATACCTACACCTATTATCTCACAGAGTGTAGGCCGTACTGCAACGCATTGACCAAGAAGAGTGTGAGCAAGATGTATAGACGAATCCCGAAAGCTAGACGGTACTTGACCCCTTTGTCGGGCTTAGGCTGCCTTATGACTATTGAATTCGATGGATTACATACAATTTATCCAGACAGATGGAAAGTAAGAACCTATATGTTGCAAGCATCTGAAAGCATGAGGTGAAATGGGATTGAGAAATTTCTTGCATAAGGTGTATGTTAATCATTAGAAGAAGATAGCCGGCGTTTTAGTGTACAATCTTAATAGGAAGAGGATAAGAGTAAAAGGAAAAGAAAAGTCCCAAAAAAGGTTGATTAAAGTCCATTTCTAAATCCGACCACATGTGAAATAATTTGACGAAAAGATTTTTGAAAATTCCTTAAAATATTTTTGAATTGGTTTTTCAAAGGATTTGTTGGAAAGTTGTTATTTGAAAAAGCAAGGAAATTTGTGAATTCATAATGAAATTTAAAATTTTGTTGCTTTAAAAATTTTCAATGTAAAGGTTTATGGTAAAAGGATTTTTCGTTTTGGAAACAAATGGAGATAAGATCGTATGTTTGGCTTAATGATTTTTCCTATTTAAATTCAAAAGTTTTTAAAATTCATTTTTAAGGGGTGGATAAACGGAAATGATGGGATATGGTGTAAGGAAAGAGAATACCCGATAGCAAAGATAGGAAGAATATTCTTGGGTAAGGAAGTCACAAAGAAAGTTGGCTAAAATATTTTTAGGATTTGAAGAAGGATGATGGCCAAAGTAGTATAGGTAAGTGTGCTGCAAGATTTAAGAAGATGAGAACTCAAAGAACTAGACGGTAGTTTTAGGCACTTTCATGTAGAAGGCAAGGTTTTTTAGGAATAGTATGGATCTTGTCAATAGAAGAAGATTGAGTGAAACGGTATTATTAATAAATTTACCCGATCCAAATAAGGTCTAGGTTCAATCTAGGACCAAAATTCAACAATCGGTCGACTATAAGTTGTCGACCAATAGTCGCCGATCGGTTACCCTAAAACAGTATATCGGTTGTCAGATTGAATGTGCAACATGAATCTTGAACGCAACATATAACCACATCCAGGCTTTGACCCCTCTCGTTCTTTCATATTCCTCCCATATCCTTCTTCTAACCCCTTTCCTCTCTTCCTGCAAAAAATCGAGTGTCACATCCCCTCCCCCTTCGAATCAGCCACGAGCACCCCTTCCAAACGTCAACAACCACTATGCTTCAGATCCAGTTCCCACAATCTAGATCTGAACTCCAACACCCCATCCTCGACAATCAGCTAATGGCGCCCACCACGAGCCATAACGCATCCTCACGCCACTTAGGTCTTACCCCTCAAGAGATCGCTTGGTTCGACAGAAATGACCAAAAAAATCACTACCTATGAAACCTTGGTGAATTTTTCATTTTCTTAAGGACCATCGATGAAATTCGAGGACTTCATTGCCTTTGTACAAGGGTTCATATTCACAGCTTTAGGACTAGCAGTGATCCTATGCCGTGAAACTTAGAGTGGGAGTGCCACTCGTGCTGCATGTGGATATTTGATGTTAATCTGAAATATAAGCTCGATGAGGATATCAGCCATCTTAAGTCAAAGGTGAAAGTGGTAGCAATTACTCTAACAGATGATGATTTTGGAGATATTTTGGATATTGCAACTGAATGAGCAAAACCAGAAACCATAGAGATCGCAGATCTGAAAATATTATAGTGGATCTTTCTTAGAGCTATTGGTGTCTAAAGGCCAGATAACTTATGGCCTATAGCCTGCCTCATCGTTTGTATTATTTAGCAGAACATCATTACTAAGATGGGGAACTTTGGTCAGATTTATCTGCTGGTGTAAAAGGCCACCTACGCCATCATGGGTGATGTAGCAATTAATTGGGCTCGCACTATCATAAGCAACTATATGGAGCCAGGAGCAGTGACTCCACGGAGCTATATACCGTACTACCATCTTTACAGTTACATTTTTGACAATATGAAACTGAACCTTCATTGAGAATAGGTTCAGAAGAAAAACCATGCCTCATTTGATAGAGCCTCTCTTAGGAGGAAGAAAATATCAGTGTCGGCCGTAGATATAACAGCGTCAATGGTAAAAGAATAGATGTAGTAGGAGGCGGGGTGGGGATCGGGTGAGGTAGGGTTACAGAGCCTCGAGATAGTGGTGATTTGAGACTCTCAACTCCAGATCGAGGCCCAGCGACGGAGATCTGAGCCAAGCGATGACATTAGAACCATGAGATCGGGTGCATAACTGTCATGCCATGCCCATTCAGAGGTCGTGATAATGGCTATAGAGGATCGGGACTATCCTATAGCTCGTAGGTTATATTTAGGGTTAGTAGTAGTGTTGTTGTTATTTTTCTTCCAACATTTTTTCTTTTCTTTAGGTTGTTTGGATTGTAAACGCTAGTTGTCTCTTTGTATAAAAGATGCGTACGATATATTATGAACCGTGTTCCTATTTATTTACTGTGCTGTTATTTCTGGATGTGTTTACCGCTATTATATATTTGGGAGAAATGGTACAGATATGGAAATCTCATCTATATACTTAACTAACCATAAATGCAACGTAAGACTAGAAATTTATAAAATAAATTTTAGTATTCAAAGGAAAGGCTAAGTTTGTTGTGAAATCACAGGTCATTATCCCTCTCTCTTAAAAAATAAAATTTATAAAATAGGCTTGTGTGATGTTGTTTCGAATAAAGGGATAGGTTTTCAAGTCTAGGATTTTTTTGCGCAATGTTAAGGTCAATCGCATGCATTTGACCAAATCTCGATCACATTAAGGAGCGGCTTGTTTCTGAGTTTGAAACGCCACAAGCTTAGCATAGGGAAGATATATGTGTTAGTACACACAAATTTAACGATGCAATATGGATGGCGGTGCGTTAAGCATAGATAATAGCAAGGGAAAAGGCAGTTCTTGCTTTGGAATTTCTATTTCCACACTTTGTTGATAGCAAACAAAACTCAATTTTTTAGTTAATTTCATTTTATAACTTGATGATAAAAATCCTTATGCAAATTGTACTTGGAAAATTTTGAAAGATTTAGAGGAAAAAGTGAAGGTTCTAAAGTACAATGAAATCGGTATCCAAAAGATAGGTGAAAATATAAAGTTCTCCGCCTAACTTTCTTTTCCGACATAGGAGTAAAGGTTTAGGAAATGAAAATTTGGTGCGTTAGATAACGGATGCTAGGGATTGGATGCAAAAATTGGTTGAACCATACTCCTACTCATAGGAATATGGAAATTGTTGTGTGAAAGTAAAGATTTTTAATTTTTAAAGATTTATATACATATAGAACTGCTAGTATATATAGGTTGTTTGCATCATATTTTCAAAATAATGCATTCATATAGGAGGCAACAATTTAAAATTATTCAGTATGCATGTCTTATATGTAGTGATATGTCGTGCACTTGTACATGTTAGGCTACCAAATTGGTTGTACACTAATTGTGCATAGTCTAGTATCGTTGTATGTTATGCCTCAAATTCATCATTAGGGAATTTTGGTGACGAAATTCTTTTAATAAGGGGGAAGGTAACACCCATAAATTTATGGTAATTAATTGATAATTATTAAGGCTCAAAAATGGAATTTGAGCAAACTTTGAAATTTGACCATGAAATGTGTACCATTGCGTTTGTGGCGATTTTCTGAGCAACCTTTATAACTGGAGTTTTGCTATCAGAGTTCAAATGAAGAAGTTATTAGCGTTTGAAGTTTTCGAAATGAAAATGATTAAAAACGAAAAATAGGAACTGGGACTCCACGGTTGACCTCCTCCTTGGATCGATCGATCGCTAGCAGTCAACCGCTCCACTATAGGCAGTAGACTGGTAGTCAAGATAGTGGCTAGTGTTGAACCTTGGTCGAACGGCCTAGATTTAATCTAACGGATACGATCTATGTGAGCACCTAGAAATACAGGCATAGCCCTTCACTTTACTTCTCATTTTTCTAAGGAGAGTAGCGAGGCTATGCCATTCTTCCTTCTCCACTGTTTCTAGAATTATAAAATATTATATATATATATATATATTTAAGTCGGAGAAGGGCGAAAAATAAAAGAGAAGAAGGAAATTAACAATTCGAAAGAAAAAGGTAAATTTCATAATTTTAGATCTATATTCCCCTTAACCCCAACATCTTCGCATATTCAAAATTCTAATAGCATGTATAAATCTTGTTATACATATTCTTTCGGACTAGAATGGAAAAGGAGCCAATTAAAGGGATGAATTCAGATTTGGGAGATTTGGAAAGATTGAAAGGTGAGTGGGAAATTGTATGATTTATTTATTATATTGAAATTTATGTCGTTGAATTTTAATTAATTAATTAATTGTGCCTATATAAGACCATATAATTTGTAGGCTTAAAACGAATGTATAGGAAGCGCTTACATAGGTAATTGGGATAGGATTGGTATTTACACCCTAGTATGGAATTTCGGAAATCTATCTCTAAATTTCTTTAAGTGGAATATTGATAAGACTTTAAGAGTTACCCTAGATTTAAGATAATTGAGTTGTTAACATTAACTTAAGCTGCCCTAATTTGACTTGGAATGTGAACTTTTATGTTTAATTTATTGAGAGAATTGTGGGTCTAATTTAGTTGCATCTATTTTCATGTAATTTCGATAAGCTATCTAATTCCACAAATGAACAAAAAATTCATCTTTTGAAATAATAAGGAATATATGACAAATGAAAGAGATGTGTAAAATACATATGTTCTTCCTTATAGTTTGCACTACCTATTTCAATAAAGAAAAGAGATAATTCTTTTTAATTTCAAATGAAGTAAAGGTTTCTATTTCGGTTAATTTATGAAAAGTTATAACGACAATCCTCTTTGGAAGAACAGTTGTAATAAATTAAAATGTGAAAAGGAATGTTCTGCTTTAAGGATTATTAGTTAGAAATACACACACATATAACCACACCTACCATAAAGACACACACACAGATATATATATATATATATATATATATATATATATATATATAACATGATATATGTCCATATTCACATTAGTTATACTTAGGATATCTGTTATAAATAGCATAGTAAATTACAGGATTAGGAGGTATAGATGGAAAAGAGATAGTAACTCCAAATTAATAAGGCAATAAATATGTAGTTAATAAGGAGCTATAGAAATTAAATAAGGACAAAAAAGTGTTTAATAGGATTGGTTAAAGGATTTAATATTGCATTTATGAGGAAATGAAACATGCATAATAGGTTGAATTAGAATGAATAAATGTTACTGGAGATTATCCATATAGAATAATAACGACCATTTATTGCGGACATTGGACATTTATGGAATATAGTAAATAAGCCTATAAAATTGGAACTAAATGCTAAGACAGTGTGATTTTCACTGTCTTAATTATACGTTTAGAACAAACATGAATTAGTGGGCCTAGCCCAACATTTAGGCTTAGGATGATTGGTTTGGTTTAGTGGGCCTGCCCTTTACCTAGAGGCTACTAGTAGTTGTATGTACTAACTACTAATGTTAGATATCTCCAACCATAGAATCCATGAAAAAGGGATATGTGGTTGCGTATAGGTAGGGGAAGATATACCAACCATTCATCTCAGATTTGAAGTAATAAATGATCCAATATTTTTTAGGGAAATGAGGTCTGCTTCATTTCTGATAAGAGGTATCAAGTAACTGAAATGGGCATTTTTCCTGACTTGCATTAGGTTATTTTAAACGGAATTTTAGCTGTAGGACGTTGGTGGGATATGTCCATATTGTTGTTGAACTGGTGTTTAGTTATAGGGCTGGCATATAGGGTATGACCACAAGCAGTCCTAAGCTACTGTTGGCAAATACTCGGGTTATGTCTTCAAAGAGTTCGCTCTCTACTAGTGTAGAATCCATATGGGATATGCACATATCTCAACGTTTAATTCGTTAATTGTTTGTTTCTCAGAGGTGAGCTAGTTAAATCTTAGAAGAGTCTTTGAGATGTGTCAGTAGTATGAAAATTAAATCATAAAACCAAATCTAGGAGTCAACAGTCTCTATAGCTAGAGCCAATTGGCCAAACAATTATGTTACGGAGGGCCCGCTTCGAGATTGGGGTATTAAATGTCTGTTGAGTCTGCTTTCTCCCTATTTAAGAAGTATAAATTGGTCGGGGGTTTATTTTGGATACTACATCTTTTAGATATATATGTATATGAGCAGATATATAGTTATACCAAAATCCTAAGGTAGTACAGTGGTTAGGACATACGGCGTTCACCTTAAAGGTCGAGGGTTCAATCCTCAAACTACAAATCCTTGTGATTTACCTAAAGTATGTGTTGTGGGTTCAGTGCATACTTCCTTGAAGTTTACAAGCAAAGCTTGGTTCTCTAGGTATTCATATATACACACATACACACACACACCCCCCCTCCTCCCGGAGAAGGTTGGATAATCGTATACGCAAATGGGATTGAACGAATTAGCTATAAATAATAAACGTAACACTTAAATCGAAATCAATTGGCATAAACTAGTACTACGGGTAAAGTGTGTAATTTTCCAATCACCATAACGTTGTTCTGACCCCTTCTCATTACAACCCACATAATAGATTTTGAGGGGCAGGCTATTAGAACAAGACGGGAATGGTGGACGAAGAACTTTTCGTATTCATGCTTGGCGCTGACAAGGCAACTAGTTCTCCAAGGAATACTATTGATTTAGTTAGTAGCATCAGTTAGTATTTATGTCCTATTATATTTTTCTATTCCGCCGTGAGTTTATGTTGATCACTCACTGATACACTTATGTTTATTATAGATTACCAAAACCAATGATCCATGCCTTAATGGACTTATGTTTCGATTTACTCGAATAGGCCCATTAAGATGCAGGTTGTTACAAGAAATTTTGAAGATAAATGAAAACATTTTTCGATTAATGTTTGGAAAACATAAAGAAAAATGAAAACTAAAATGATTGTAATAAAAGGTGGGATTAGAGATGACAAACATATTTATGTGATTTTATCTTTAACTACGGTGGATATTTATGCCATTTCAAATGCTTCAAACGAGTTTATCCTCATTATATAGGTATATAGATATAAATTATATATGAATACCGTGCCACGTCTACTGAACATGAGCAAAGAGAAAAGTCTGTGAATTTATTTTATTGTAATGCACACATAATTCGTATACTACAACTTATCTCAAATTTCCATGCTCTTATACATTTAAATACATCTAATCCAATAATTAATTAAATAAAAGTGTGAACCTGTACTATGCATACATTATGTAAAAATTGTATAAAAAAACAATTTACATGTCATTGTGATAATTACAATAGGGACTCAAAGAAAACTCTACAAAATATGGTAAAAATCATAGTATATTATAAGTTTGTTGCATTGAGAATGTAGCATGAAATTAGGTTAGAGATTAAACATATGATATACTTTTGTTTTACTGTCTAAATCATAAAGATTGATCTAAAGTTGCATTCCTCATTCTAGATATGAGATATGAATATTATAAGATAACAACATATGTATAGTACAACATTGGATTAGAGTTCTTAAACATCCTTCAAATAATAAGACCATAATAAGACCATAATAACACCAAGAGCTTGTAGCATATAATAAATCGAAATTACTCTAAACATTCAAAATATATAACTTCAATATGACTTTTAACAAATATAGTTTTCAATATTTTTATTATATACGAGTTCATTAGAGATATTTATGCGTAGAAGTTATGCTTCTAATAATTCTTTTGAAGTTTTTGTCCTCCTTCCATAATCGTGATGTTATTTGGGTGTAAGTAGTGCATTAACTGATAATAATAGACTTGTAACTTGGTGTATATTAACATTTTTAAGTCTATGGCACCCCAATTTAGGTGATTTTGCTTGAGATTACATGTTTTAGGTAATGGTGTAAATGCTTCATTTATAACCTTTCCAGTGATGATTTGGTGTAATGTGTGAGGCAACACGACACGCTTTGAGCCAATATTCGATTCCTGCTACTATAATTTGAATATGCTTAATGAAGATCGGAGCATTGAGTCCATTCCTTTCCTTCCTTCCTTTTATACAAAAACAATTAGTCATTCGGCATATGGATGTTGAACCATTTGTTCGGCAAGTCTCCTACTGCTCGACATAACTGCTTACCAAACCATCGAGATACCTTGACCGATTCCTCTGTTCGTTGCCTGATCACCTCCCCTCTTTCCTATATAAGCCAAGGCTTCTCCTTTTTCTTCCTTTCACTTCTACTTCCAATCTATAAGACTTTCGAACTTGTCTTCTTCAAAACTCCTGCTAACACCGCAACCTTCCTTTTTCTTTCGAAGTCCCATACGTTTGCCTCACAACTTCTACCAATAACGAACCTGAACGAATTTCAATCCCGAATCAAGCTTTTCCTTAAGCTCTGATCTACTTTCTTAGGTATGAACTTTTCACTTGGTCGACTCTCCCGATTTAGGTTTTGTACGAGATTCAAATTCATAACCTTCTCTGAAACTACAAATGGTGGAAGTCGCCTAGAGGAGGAAGGTGAATCTGAGGTTTAAATATGCCTTACGATTAGATGGAGAGGAGGAAGGAAGTGGATACCAGAGGCTTTCAAGACGTAGGTTCCTGTTGGGTAGCCGAGCAACGGACAAGGGAGTGTCGTTGGCTTGGTAGGAGTTAGCGAGATTAGGAGATGTTGGTTGAGCATGGTGTACGAGTGGGAGTAACGTCCAGCGAGCCACTTAGAAGGGTGTTTAGGTTATTTGAAGAGGTGAGTTGAAGGAGAACTTTTGGCCATGGGTCAGTATCGTCTTGTATGAAGGAGAGTGTAGGATTTAGTCTCTCGAGTGTAGTGTTATGGTCCGGTTAAAGACCATGGGCTTGGCTTAGTATGCGAAGCGAATGCGGCTCGGTATGACCCCCGCATGTCGAACGCTAAAGAGAGAGAGAGCAGGAGAGAAGTATAATAGAGTTGATCTAGTGGGTCGGCGTGTCTGGTTTAGGTGGTTGTCTAGTCATATCTCTTTGAGCCTCGCTCGACATTGAGCCTTGAAGTCGGCAATGACAGTCAAAATTATCTCAATTTGAACACAACACATGCCGAACTCTCTTACTTCCCATGTTTGACAACAAACAAGTACAAGAACTTAAGTAAACAAGCATATCAAACTAATCCAAACTGATAAATTCCCAGTTTCAACAACTATAATCCTAAGTTTAACTCGATTAAGACAAACAATAGCCTTCCACATATAGTGTCGATGTCGAGTTCAAAATTGAAACCATCATACGACAGGCTCTCGGAGACGGTCAGCGATGACGGTCTTCGAAGATGATAGTTCAAAGCTTAACTTTATTTTATCAGATTCATGAATTTTAATTCTTTGACACCTATACTCGAACGATTGCGCTAGTTCACACACCACATGGGTGGAGTATTTTGTCGTTATGTCTAATATTGATTGTTTTTCAAGTATAGTTCGAACAGATGTTTAATCAAATTCAACACTTATTAGAGATATCTAGAAAGTCAAGTTCTGCCACAGTCTCAGACAAACCCGAGCCAACTTCTCAATAGGAAGTGGTTGGAACTTCAAATCCATTGACAAATCCTGTACAAGATATTCCGAGTCCCACGTTCGCATCTGTTGACCTGACTCCTAATCCCTAGATGCAGCAATCTTTCTAGACAATCTAGTTGATTCTCAAGCTTCGAGAATTAATGAAAGCGCTCTTCGTCTACATGAAATTCCTTTTGATGATGTATTGGTTCCATCGGGACAAGATCGTCCCCACCTTCCCCCAGTCGAGTATACTGCCTATAACAAATTCATGTGTTGGGTTGGTAGCGTGCCACTATTCAACTCCTTCCTCCGCGATCTGTTGCAGTATATTAATATCGCCTCATCATAGTTACACCCCAACAACCGGGTGTTTATATACGGCACGTGCATTCTATTCATAAGCATTTTATCTAGGCTCCCCACTCCTGGTGACATCCGCTACATTTATCATTTCAAGAGGCGATGAGACAGCCCATCTTTCGTATTTCTTGATCCGCATAACAAGGGTCAAATTCTAACTGGGGCATGGAGCAAATTCGCCCAGTATAAGTAGGAATGGTTTTATGTTCGTTGTCCCCCTGGCTTTGCGAGGAGATGACTAGAAGGGAGTAAGTTTCATTCTTGGATCAATACTTGTATGTGGTGGAAAGTGCATCCTTTCTAAACCTTTTCTCTACTTTTACTTGTATCAGCCCATGCTCCGAAGGCTTTGGGTACTCTAAGGCCATAGAAGCCATTCGATATGTTCCCGTGGAAGACCGGGACATTAGATCCATCATCTCCAATGAGTCGCTCTCAAAATTTAGGCTGTTGGCGGAAGGTCGCCGAATAAGTCTTCCTCACGGCGCCACTATGGTTGGGTCTGCCTTGGACAAAGGAAAAAGGCAAGTTCGGCCTTCAACACGTAATGCCCCGACACACCCGAGGAGGGCGAGATTAGAGAGACTAAGGTGTCAGACACACCAGGTGAGAATATAAGTCCTGCTTGGGAACCGATGGTTGAGGCACACGACACTGATGTAGTACCTCCCCCTTCGAAGGGAAAAAAGAAAATGGCATACAAATTGAGGAAGAACACTGTTGGTGGAACCTCAAAGTTCACAATCACTCCAGTGGAGAAAGAGTCATCTCCTCAATACTTAGAGGGTTCATTAAAAGTCTTATCTGACCTCACCATTCCTGACGATTTGCTCAACTAGGGCTTCAATGATTCAGAAGCCCTAAAACTCCATTCGCCTACGAGAGGCGATGAATGTGCTTAAGCCAATAATCAAGGAGAATAAACTCCAAGAAGTAGAGCCAAAGAAACTGGTCCGTCGAGGGAAAACACTAGAACACACACAATAACACTTACACATCACCTTGCACTTAAACTTCAGCCGTCATGAGATTCTGGCTAACTCATGTTTACTTAATTTCTTTGCAGGCGATAAGGGACGCACCTACGAAATCGACCGCCTTCGCCGGTCATCTATTATTCATCATTCTGGCCAGGATTCGGGCTCTGGCAAACCCTGGGACAGAGATGAAGACAGTGATAGGGATTATCGCTCCCAGGACTCATCATCTCGAAGGAAAACCTACCATCAGTCTTCATACCATCATGGTCCTCCTTCTCACCTGGAGCAGGGCAGGGAGAAATCTGGTCATAAGGAGTTCCAGTCCGATACTCCCCGCGACCAACACTCGGGTTCCTTTAGCACAAGGCAATCCCGAGAACTTCACAAAAAGCTCGTAGTCCCTAGACAAACTTCTTCTGCTCCCGCACATGGTCCGTCGATTGCGGAAAGGCTAACCAAGCTTAAGGCAACGTTCCTAAAAGTATGCTTTGATGGTTTAAAGTTTCCTCCATCAATTCATCACATTTCGAGGGACGTCAAACAGAGTGTCATCGCTTGCAACAATGATGTCTATGTTCAGCATGATGCATTTGTTCATTTAGCAGAGAAAGTGTCAGAAGTTTCCATCGAACGCCAACATGAAATTCATCGTCTGAAACTCAAAGCCGCTCACGAAAAGGATATCATTAAATCCCAGGATGAAGAGATTCTCTCATACAAGTCTTAGCTTGAAAATGCTCAGAAAAATGCCAAAGACGCATCTGAGGCAGTTAATCGTCTTGAGGCTACGCATAAGAAAGAAATCGATGAAGCGGTTCAACGCTGCGACGCCTTGGCTTTAGAGAAAGACTCTGTTCAGAAGGAGAGGGATGCGTTCGCTTAGCGAGTTAAAGAGTTGGAAGAGCTACTTCTCAAAGAGAGAGAGAGAGAGGAAAAGACTACTGCTTAGGAGGAGTCGCAACGATATTGCGATGAGATTGTTGCTATGCGACTCCTGAAGACAAAGCTGGACGACGAACTCTCTAAAGTTGAGGCGCTGAAGAATGAAGCCCGTAAAGAGGGCAAAAGAATAACATACACGGAGATTGATTCTCGCCTTGAGGCGGCTACTGAGGCTGGAAGGGAGGAAATCAAGTGCATGTTTGATCGGCTTATAGCCAAATATAATGCTCGAGTTCTCATGCATCGTGACCTTATATTTCTCGGTGAGGGTTACCTCGAATCTTTGGCCGAAGCATAGGAAACTTTGATAAAAATCAAAAATTTTGAATCACGCACTGAAGAGGTTGATGAAGAAGTTTTAGTAAAGGAGTTTCTCTAGGAAAATGAGCCTTCAGACTTGTCTGCAGCGACGGCTCCCTATAGAAAAGATTCCTCCTTATCAAAAGGAAAGAACGACATTCTCGGTCCGTCTGGAACCGAGTCTCCAGCTCATCCCCCCCCCCAACTCAACCGACTGGTCGCCCAGCACTTGATCCCTTTGAGCAACATGTTGGCTACGACCCAGAGGATCCTGGCCTTGATATTCATGTTCTATCTCCCATTCTAGAGGGTGAAACTCCCCAGACATTTGAGAGCCAGCCAGAAACCGGTACATAACTTTCCTTCTTAAAGCTCGGTGGGCCGTCTTTTTTGGCGAGTAGTCGACATATTCTAACATTCATCTTTTATGATTTCGTGTAGGTCGTTCTAATTCTAAGCCAACTCCAAGGAGCGATGACGCCACAGAGAAGAAGGAGAAGATGAGTGAGGCCATTCAAGCGGGAGAAACTCCTAGTCCGGATGCACAAGTGATTGAGGCGCTTGACGAGGACAAGTCTGAAACTTCAACCCCCGTCGAAGAAAATTACGAAGTTGAGATTACAGGCACCTCCGGACATACTTCAAAAGTGAGCATGAAGAAGCAACTTGCGGAGGAGAAGAAAAAGAAAGTTGAGATCAAAGTTGAGCCCTAAGTAGTGGAACTGGATGATCCTTTGAACAGGCCTTTAAAGGTCATTCTCCCTGGTGGGTCCAGGCCACTAGAAGTTCCTCTTCCTTCCTCGGATGTTACTTCCCCATCAAGCAAAGCGTCCAAGTGAAAACGCATGGGGGTGGAGTCGTCTGAGAAAACGAGGAAGGAAAAGAAACCAAAGAAGTAGTTGTCACACTCATTCAACGAGAGTTAGCTTAGATTATGTAATTATTTCTATTTATTCTCATAGCCAATGTAGATAGACTTTTGACTCCAAGTTTTGGAGGGATTGTAGTGGAACCTCATTTTGGATTGATAAATAAAATTTAGTTTATTTGTCTTTCAAACAACTTTTATTGTTCAACTTATTGTATAACTGTGGTCGAGATCCAAAATCCTGTGAGTTACATAAATCCCAGGTCACTTCCATATTACTCCGAGATTTTTTGGAATTGTAGACCCTCTTTTTCAGGCTTAGGGTACTTAGAATAATTTTAGTCCGCACTCCGAGGACTCAGAGTACTACAGTCCACATTCTGGGGACTTTGAGGTTTTAAGTCGTTTATACTCTAGTCCGCACTCCAGGACTCTGAGTACTCCAGTCCACATTCTAGGGACTTGGAGATTTTAAGTCGTTTATAATCTAGTCCGCACTCCGGGGCATAGAGTACTCCAGTCCGCACTCTGGAGACTTGGAGATTTTAAGTCATTTATACTCTAGTCTGCACTCCGATGACTCAGGGTACTCCAATCCGCATTCTAGAGACTTGGAGATTTTAAGTCGTTTATACTCTAGTCTGCACACTTCGGGGACTCAGAATACTCCAGTCCACACTCTGGAGACTTGAATATTTTAAGTCATTTATACTTTAATCCGTGCTCCGGGGACTCAGAGTACTCCAGTCCGCACTCTGGGGACTTGGAGATTTTAAGTCGTTTATACTCTAGTCTGCACTTTGGGGATTCGGAGTACTCAAGTCTGCACTTTGGGGATTTGGAAATTTTAAGTCATTTATACTCTAGTCCGCACTATGGAGACTCAGAGCACTCCAGTCCATACTTTGGGGACTTGGAGATTTTAAGTCAATACTCTAGTCCGCACTCCGGGGACTCAGAGTGCACCAGTCCGCACTCTGGGAACTTGGAGATTTTAAGTCATTTATAACCTAGTCTGCATTCGATGGACTCAAAGTACTCCATTCCGCACTCCGGGGACTTGGAGATCTTAAGCCATTTATACTCTAGTCCGCACTCCGGGGACTCGGAGTACTCCAGTCCGCACTCTGGGGACTTGGAGATTTGAAGTCATTTATACTCTAGTCCGCACTTTAGGGACTCAGAGTATCCAGTCCACACTTCGGGGACTTGGAGATTTTAAGTCGTTTATGCTCTAGTCCACACTCCGAAGACTCGGAGTACTCCAATCCGCACGCTGAGGACTTAGAGATTTTTTAGAATTGTGCACGTTCATACGCCAGACAAAATAATGTAACTTTAGTTTTTTTCATAGACTCATCACACATGGAAACATCAATAATTCAAGGAAAAGATGGCTTCAAGGCTTTATTAATGAAAACGAGCTAAATTGTCTTACTACCTACCGAAAACTAAGAATCAACAAAATAGAAATATACTGGAAATGATTGCAACTAAAATATGAAAGAAATAGACTAAGTATAATAATGTCGTAGATGCTCGCTATTCCATGCTCGGGGGAGTATCGCGCCATCAAGTCGCTACTTGAAGATTCCCTCTCCAAGCCTCCGTTCAATGACGTACGGGCCTTCCCATGTGGGATTCATATGCGATGGGACTGGGAAAACTCGTTTCAAAATGATATCGCCCACATCAAAGATTCTCGGTCGAACTTTTTCATTATAATATCGAGCGACTCGGTGTCTATATGCAGCCGCCCTTAAATCAGCTTCTTCACGTTTTTTATCAACGAAGTCCAGTGATTCCGGTAAAAGATCCTGATTCGTCTTAGTGTAACGACCCAGAATTTTAAACAATTTAATTTGGAAATATTTAATTTATTTTAAATATTTGAATGATGGTTTAGATTGAGTTTTCAATTTAACTTTGAAATTGACGATTAAATTATAGAATTTAATCTATCGGAGTTGAATAAAAATTTGAATCTTCAAATTTAAGCCAATTAAAAATATTTCAAAGGCTTGTAAAATTCATATTGATAATACTGAAGATTATAGAAGCTTCAGAATTGAATTTTAAAGTGATTTGTTCAGTTTTGAAATTTAATCGTTCGAATCGATATTTAAAAATAGCCTTCCGAGGCACAGTCTCGGAATTCGACGAAACCAGTTCCATTGGGTCCGTAATATTGAATTATTGCCGGATTTCAAATTTCGTATTTTTCGGAGTTGATACGTGAGCACACGACACCTAAACGCGTTGAAATTTTCAACGGTTTAAATTTAAATTTAAATTTCAGTCAAACAACATCACGTTCTCCCTTAAAACACGCAGAGTATCGCGCCTACAATCACTGATGAAATCGTGCAAAGCATCCTTCTCCCTTCTTTCAGCCGTAATTCATGCGATTCGTCACGTTCCCCTCTCTGATAAATCACGCAACTTCCTCAGTTCCAGATTCACGAAAGAAAATAATAAATGGCCGCAAACCCTCTCCTCTCGTTCATAAATCAACAGTGGAATTCAATACCGAAGAAAATCGTTTCCCCCTTCCACCTACACTTTCGAAATCATAAATCAATGGCCTAAGCCCACAAATCAAAAAAAAAAAAATGAACGGAAATGGCCGAAGCCAAGGGAATCGAATCGCGATCGACCGAAGGGGGGGAAGGCTGGGTTCGCGAGTTCGATTGGCAGGCGATCTCGAGCATCGCGATACGGCGGTGGCCAGGACTAGGGCGAGCATCAAGATCTGGTGGCGCAGGCGTACGCGAGGCACTGGAGGACGAAGTCGCGGCGCGTGAAGCTGGGGTGTTCGCGAGGCAAGGTCGCGAGACCGGAGGCGATTCGAAGCCGCGATGGGGGCGTGCTCGAAGGCGACGCGTTCGATCGTGGAGGCGACGACGGCGACTCGCGCTTGGGCGATAGCAGAGCACGCGCGTATGGGGGATAATGGCAGTAAGGTAATTTAATTTAATTTTGTTAAATTTTTAGTTAATATATATATATATATAAAATAAATATAGAAAAAAAAAACAGCGAACAGAAAAAAAATTTAGGCAGTAAACAGCAAATTTTATTTGGAATATATATATATATATATATATATATAATTTGTAAAAGGAAGGATAATGTATTTAAGTAAATTTAGTTTAAATTTAAGTTTAATTAGATAAATGTATTAAAAAGAATTTGTTTTAAAATTTAGATTTTTAGTTAAAATAATCTATTAAAGAAGGAAAATTGTTTAAAATTAAATTTAATTGTTAAAACAAAATTATCAGTTAAATATAAAATTTAGTTTTAAATGAAAAATATTTTTGTAGAAGAAGATTTGGTTAAAAGTATAATGAGCATATAAATATATTTGCCATACTCATCAAATTTAAATTACTAAAGAAAAATTTAAAATAAAAGGGATTTAGTTTTAAAATTTAGATTTTAGTTAAAATAATTTATTAAGAAGAAATTTGTTAGACAATTAAATTTATTAAAGAAAATTTATTAAGAATTCAAATTTGATGATAAAATTTAAAAGTATTAGTTTAAAAATAAATAAATCATTTGTTTAGAACTAAATCGATAGTTATTTAAATTTATAAAAGGAAGATTGAAAATAAAAATAAATATTCAAGTGGATTTGATAAATTGTTGAAGTTAAAATTTTAAAGACAAGAATATTATTTTTAGAATGTGAAGAGTAGGTATAAAAAGGAAATTAGTATAAAATTTAAATGTTAGGTTAATTTACTAAAAGGAATTGATTTAAAAATAAAGGCCACTGGTTAATTAAATTTATTTAAAAGAAAGAAAATTTAATAATTAGTTAAATAAATTTGTTTAAACGAGAAATTGGTTTAAAAATAAAACTATCAGTTAATTTAAACTATTAAAGGAGAAAACTGATGAATAAAAAAAAATTTAAATGAAAATTTAATTTATTCGATTGATTCGAATATTAATTGAATTGTATAAAATATTTATACTAGGTATAAATCAAGAAATCGAGTCAAGATGGGAAAGTGGATTGCTAATAAAAGCAAAGGTGAGAACTTCTCACTCAAAAGGAATTTCTATTGTTTATTTAAATTTTAAATAGTTAAATTTAAAATTTATTGACTGTGTTGATTGAATGCTTGAATGATGATTGTTATATATATATATATATATATAAATATTGGATGTGAATAGACCCTATACGCCGTTAGTAAGCGGAGGTTATTTATTACACACATATACCGCGATATTCCACCTCGAAGTGGAATTGGTATTATATTATATATATAGCAATATATATATATTGGCATATGTATATATTGCAGTTGATTGATTTCCCGCATTTTCTTTTAGCGGATGAGACCCTATGCGCCGTTAGTAAGCGGATATATATATTTATAAAATCCCATATACCGCGATATTCCGTCTTGAAACGGAATGGTATTGTGCTAATGTCTGTGGATGCAGGGAAACAGGTTGGAGGGATCCAACTGGACCCCTCACAAATATTTATTTGTTTATAAATATTTTTGATGATTGTGAATATCATATCGATATATGATATTTGTGTAGTGATTGACAAATGATGCTGTGGCATCATCGGATTCGTTTTTAAAGTTAAAAATAATGATTTTTGATTTTAAAGGGATTTTTAAATCGATTTTCCAAATATATGTTTTTAGTAAAATTTTGAATTGATTCATTTTAAACCAAATTAAAAATTTAATTTTTGAAGTTATAGAATTTAAGATTTTTATAAAATAAAATCAAATTGAGATTTTTGGAAATACATAGTTAAGTAAATTGAAATTGGTTTAAATTGGAATTTTTGAATTATTAAAAACAATGTATATAAAAGATTTTTAAATTGATTTTTATAAATTTAAAATGATTGGAATTATAAATTGAGTTTTTATAAATGTTATAAATGAAGTATAAATTGTTTTTATAAGTAAATGAAAATTTATAAATTTATAAAGTGTGAAGTTAGAAAATGTATAGATTTGTAAAACAAAAGTCTATAAGTAAATTTCTTATGAATTGGACCTTGTCATTTATGTGGAAGATAAATGGAATTTGCTAATAAATTGACTTTTGGTAAATAGAAGTTTATGAAATTATAAATGGGATTTATAAACGTCGTTTTATAAATCTGAAATCAAATTGAATTTGATGAGCTGGAAATAGGAAATATATAAAAGAAATCTTATAAGTAATAAGATTTATAATTGGTGAAGTTCAAAGGAACGATTTGTAAATAAATAAATTATAAGTACTTGACTTATAATATAAACCTTTGGTATTAAAATTGAGTTGTATCAATTGAATTGGGTTAATAAACGAGATTTACAAAATCGAAGCTTTTAAATAGAAATGGAATTTATAAACACCGTTTATAAAATCCGAAACCAATTGAATTTGATGAATTGAATATATAAGTTTATAAAGAAGTTATATTAAAGAAGTTATATTCACGTTTTTGAACGGTAAATATATATTATTGAATAAAATGGATATCTTTTGAGGAAAGAATGTGTTAAAAAGAAATTAAAACGGTTTAAAGATATTTTAAAATGCATTGAGTATTGAGAACATAGATTTCAACATTTATTGTTGAAATAGACGTTTTCAAGAAATAGAAGGGAATGAGAACATAGATTTCAACATTTATTGTTGAAATAGACGTTTTCGAGAAATAGAAGGAAAGGAAATCGTAGATTTCAACATTCATTGTTGAAATAGACGTTTTCGAGAAATAAGGAAATGGTGGACTATAACACTGTTGTTATAGTAAATGATTTCCGAAAGGAAATGTTTTGAATAGTATTGGGATTTATATATCTATTTAAATTCAAATCCCTATACTAGTGATTTTGGGTTGTCGTAACGATGTTTTACGCAACATTCGTTTTGACCCAAATAAATGTGAATAAAAGTATGATTTTCTTAACGAATGAAATATATACTTAACTATGGTTTAAGTATATTGAATATTTTCAAATTGTTGAAAATAAATAAGATTTTTGAATTACTTATTTTTAAATAAGTATGGAATTATTTTTCCAATATGAAATGGAACGATTTTAAGAATTTATCTTTCTGAAGATAAATTGGAATTGAATATGTGAAATCTATTGAAACTGTAAATCAATAGAAAATATGAAATATAAATTCACTATAGAATTTATAAATGAAAAAGGGAAATTGGTTTCAAAATAAACATTGGTTTATTTTTGAAGTATTGAGATTTTATATCTAGTATAGATATTTTTGGAAAAATAAATAATTTGGAGAATTATTTGGAATCTGATGATGTGGCGCATCTTTATTGATAGTTAAATAACCGACTATCAATATTTACCCTTGAATGAGTAATTGCTGTGATTGCTTGAATTGGATGCCACACTTATTTTTAAAATAAGCGCTCACTATTCGGGTTAACCGGGAAAGGACCATGGGGTCGTATAACCCATTCCGAATATGTGATACGTCGTTATGAATTGCATTCGAAGACCGGTGTTGAAGACCGGATATTTTCGGAAAACGAGAGGGTTTCTTGTTGATTGTCTCTGCACTGGCTGATCCCCGGTATAGAGATCTCCATAAGTGATGGGAAATCCGAACGTGATTAGAGATTATTCGGATTGCAAGGACTTCTTTGTAGGTGCCTTCGGTTCTGTTCGAGCCCGGAACAGACTTGTATGGATTGTATGTCTGACATTACAAGTTGAGATATAAAGCCGATTTCTTTCAAATATATTTCTGTGGTGGCGGAGAATTTATTCTTTTAGCTTAACACCCTTCTTTGAGACGTACGAGCTCAAAGGTTATATAGTTGAAGTTATCAGCGATATATTCCCAGTTTGGTAATGTGACATGCTGAGTGATGCTGAAATGATCATTGTGTTGATTATTGTGATAGGATCATTTATTTGATCGTCTATCTTAGTGATCATTGTATTGATCATTTGTTGACCCAAAGCATGGCTTTTGTATAAAGTATGTTTTTGTGGACGTGACTTCGTCGAGCCTCACATCCCGGAAATGGTCAAAACAGGAAAGATGCGGCAAGGTTATTAGGGGTTGCTGTAGCTCCCCTTAGGGTATGTGCATTTCCTTCTGGAAAGGGGTGGTATCATGGTATGGAGCCCAGATACTTACTCATGTTGAAAACACTCTATTTATTATGGTGTGATGTTGGATATCGAGCGCTCGGTTGAAAAGGTCCTAAAGGACCGGGGAATGGCGTGCTCGTGTCAGTAGTTACCCAGTTAAGGGGTAACCCGGCCTTGTGTTGGCAGAGTTCCGGTTTGGTTCTCGGGGGTGTCTTTCCAGAGGCATTCTCAATGGCAATGGGAAGTTCCTTGGCCTGACCATTTGTTGGAAACCCAAAGAAACAATACGAAACTTGTACGGTTTTAGTTGTAAAACCTGCCATTTAATATGGTAGCTATTAGTAGGCATAATATAATGGTACCTATGCTGGCTAAGATTTATATTCTACTTTCGAAATGAATTTTTCCTACACTATGCACTAATAATAATATCAAATGCTATTTTTAAATGCGTATCAAGCATGTTTGACTATCATAAGGAGAAATCTTCTCCAAGTCTGCGTTTGCATTGTGTGTGTGGCAGGAGGCCTTATGGTAGTCTCATTTTTAAAAGCATTGCGAATTGATTTAAAAATATTCCTCTATTTTGTTTTCAAAGATAAATAAACTGTTTTGAGTTCTCACACCAGTCACATGACTGACTTGGAGTTTATTGTTTTCCTTCCTAAACTCTGGGTGCCCACCAATTTCCACACGGGCAGTCAAGAGTTAAGGTTTATCAGGATATTCTGGATATTCTGGAGTTGCTGGAGGCAAGATGGATGGCATGGCATATTATTTATATAGTATTTCTTTTTCCGCTGCACTGTTGATGTTGTATGATGTTGTACACTCTGATGATATGATGTAATGTAATAACTGATATAGTTCTTTGTTTAAAGATTATTCATTTATTATTATATGTTGTTCCGCTGCGAATTGTGAGATTCTGATGTTGTTCTGTTCTGTTCGGTTTTCCTTTCTTTTCTGTTTTTCTTTCTCTTCTTCTTCTATCTTTCTTCTTCTTAAAACCCCTAAGGGTTCGTATTTTCATTCATCTTGAGTTAATCAATGGAGATTAGTGTCTACTCAAGGAGTACGGATTTACGGGTCTTTACACTTAGGGTCATAATGAGTTACCCGATGTGAAGGAACTTCAAATTCCACGAATATAACAGCTTTCGTGTCATATGCCAATGCGAATGGAGTGTGGCCAGTCGTGGACTTGTGGGTGGTTCTTTAAGCCCAAAGTGATGTTGGAAGTTCATCCACCCACTTTCCCCTAGCCTTTTCCAAACATTTTTTTAATATGGACTTGATTATTTTGTTCACGGCTTCTACTTGTCCATTGGCTTTTGGATGAGCAACTGCTGCGAACCTTTTTTCAATGCCATACTTTTGACAAAACTCTTTAAACTCCCTACTTTTGAACTGAGTTCCGTTGTTGAACTGAGTTCCGTTGTCTCTAATGATAGACCGCGGGAGGCCAAAACGGCATACAATGTTTCGTACAACGAAATTAATGACCTTCTTGGTAGTGATTGTGGCTAAGGGCTCTGCTTCTACCCACTTGGTAAAGTAATCGACCGTAACTATTGCGTATTTTGTACCACCTTTGGATATGGGCAAAGAACCGATTATATCGATCCCTTGCATTGCAAACGGATAGGGACTAACCATTTGTGTGAATTCCGTCGGCGGAGCTCTCGGGATTTTTGCATACTTCGGACATTTTTCACATCTCCTTACCTAGTCTGCAGCATCCCGATTTACAGTTGGCCAATAGTATCCATAGCGGAGGATCTTCTTTGCTAATGTCTGCCTCCAGTATGGTCACCACATTCTCCTTCATGGACTTCCTTCAAGACTCATTTTATCTCATCATGGGGAATGCACTGGAGTAAGGGGGCTGAGAATCCCTTCTGATACATTATTCCGTCCTGCATTACATATCGCGAAGCTTTACGGATGACTTGTCGTCTTTCGCTCTTTCCTTCGGGCACGACCCCGTGTAGCAAGTATTGCTTGAATGGGGTCATCCATGATTCCTTCTCGATTTTTGTTTCTAACACGAAATCTACCTCCATTATATTTACAATCATAGCATGTAAGGTTTCAACGGGCATTAATCCCATTTGCTGTGCATCGCCAGTACTTGCAAATTTGGCCAATGAATCGGCTTCTCTGCTTTGTTCACGCATGACATGTGAAATATCTGCTAACAGCTCTTGAACGTGAGCAAGGGATGGGGCAAGTCTTTGTCTCTTTGCTTGATAGTCCCCTCACACCTAGAACACTACCAATTGTGAGTCACGATTTCAACTGATTTTACTCTCAGTTCCCTAATAAGTTTCAAGCTAACAATCAATGCTTCATACTCGGCTTCGTTATTTGTAGCTGGAAAATTGAGCTTCAAAGCGTAACAAATTGATCGGTTTTCGAGAGTCACAAGAACTATACCGGCCCTAGAGAAATGGTCGTTAGATTCCCCATCGGTGTACGGTTTCCATCGAATGGGGGCAATGACATCGTGACAGTTCGGTTCGTCTGACACGGCGAATTCGACAATGAAGTCTGCTAGCGCTTGCCCTTGTATGGCCATTCGTGGCAGGTAGGTAATATCGAACTGACTCAACTCAATATTCCATTTTAACATCCTTCCAGTGGTTTCTGGCTGTTGGAGTACCTATCGCAAGGGTTGATTGGTATAAACACTTATTGAGTGTGCCTGAAAGTACGGACGAAGCTTGCATGATGCAATCACCAAGTAGTAAGCTAGTTTCTCAATCTTGGTATAATTTCTATCTGCCCCCGTTAAACGTGTACTGACATAGTAAACTAGCTTTTGAACTCGGTCCTCCTTGTGAACCAAAGCCATATTGATAGCATGCTGGGATACAGTCAAGTACACATGCAATACTTCATGGTCTATAGGCTTCGACAACACCGGGGGACTTTCCAAATGCCTTACCAAAGCTCAGAATGCGTCCTCACAGTTGAGCATCCATTCAAAATTTCTCTTTCCTTTCTTTATTACATCGAAGAAGGGAATACACTTATATGTGGCTCTGGATATGAATCGACTCAGCGCGGCCACTTTCCCGTTCAGGCTTTGTACTTGCTTTATAGTTTTGGAAATTTGTCTGTCTCGAATAGCTTGAATCTTTTTCGGTTTAGCTTCAATTCCTCATGCATTAACAATGAAACCCAAAAACTTCCCTGACGCAACGCCGAAAGAACACTTCAGAGGATTGATTTTCATTCCGTAATATCTGAGTATATCAAACATTTCCGTCAAGTCTCGAATGTGGTTGTTTGACTGCCGTGACTTCACGAGCATGTCATCCACATAGACTTCCATTGTTCTACATATCTGGCCATTCAACATTCGATTCACCAGACGCTGATAAGTTGCTCCTGCATTTTCCAATCCGAAAGGTATCACTACATAGCAATAGCCCAACATCTATGACAAAACTGGTCTGTTCTTGGTCTGGAATGTGCATCGGGATTTGATTATATCCCGAGTAGGCATCCATAAATGACAATAACTCGTGTCCTGCAGTTGAGTCGACCAGCTGGTCAATCCTGGGTAAAGGAAAACTGTCCTTAGGGCATGCTTTGTTCAGGTTAGAGTAATCTATGAAGGTTCTCCATTTTCCATTTTCTTTTGTCACTAGCATGGGGTTAGACACCCATTCAGGGTAGAGGGCGTCGTGGAAAAACTCATTGGCTTTGAGTTTGTGCACCTCCTCTCTGAGAGCAACGGACCTCTTCGGGTCCGTGCCTCTCCTTTTCTTCTTTACCGGTATGTACCTCGGGTCTATGTTCAATATATGACTCGCAATAGCGGGAGAAATCTCGCACATATCAGAATGTGTCCAAGTGAAAACATCCAGATTCGCTCAGAGGAAGTCGATGAGATCTTCAGTCATCGAGGGGTCGAGTTGTGATCTAATCTTATGTACTCGCGATGGACCATCACCACTGACTGGTATGTCAATCGTCAGTTCACCCGGTTCTGCTTTTGCTTCCCTAGGTTCCTCATCATCGTCTCTCGGATCTATGTCTCTATAGATCTGATGATGTTGCCCGAGCCAGGGCTCGGGCACTACTTGTCAATTTTCGATGATCCGGGTGCGGACAGAGCTGTCTGCAACCTTTCCTTTCTCTCTTCGCTGGGCCTCTCTCAGCTAGGCTACATAACATGCATGACCAGTCGCTTGGTCATCATGCACAACACCAACTCCTTTGTCTGTCAGAAATTTCAAAGTTAAACACCAAGGAGCCAAAGCTGCCCTAAACTCTGCTAGGACCGGTCGACCCAGAAACACATTGTACGGAGAATCGACACCCAAAACGATGAAAGGGAGGATTCGCACCCTCCTGCATTCTCCATGCCCAAGTTCAACTGGTAATTCAACATACCCCACTGCATCGGTCACTGCACTATTAAAGCCATGGATACGGGCTTTAGATGGTTTTAAATCCTTCGTCTCCATCTTCATCTGGTCATACGCTTTCTTGAAGATGATATTGACAGAACATCCACAATCAATCAAAATTCTTTCCACAAATGTTGGCTGGGTTGTCACGGAGATGACCATCGGATCAACGGTAGGAGTCTCCACCTGATCAGCATCTCTGCTCCTGAAAACTATGTCGTCTGTCATCGTTCGCTGCTGCTTAGCTGGGGACTCGTCCTCCATATTTGAACAACACTCAAAGTCTGCATGCCTTAGGGAGTTGGCATACCGCTCCATTTCCTGCCAATTCTTATTTGTACGGTGAGGTCCATCGACTATCGTGTTTATGACTAGTCTACCCACGGTTTGAGCAGGTTCCTCTGGATGGCGTGGAGCTTGCCCGCATCCGGAGTCTAATGTTCCTTGTCTACCTTCCTGCGGGTTTTTGACAAACTCCTGCAACTTCTTCTACCGCATCATCTTCTCTATGGCATCGTGGAGGTGTCTACACTCCTCGATATTGTGCCCGTAAGTCTCATGGAAGCGGCAGTACTTCCCGGTTCGCTTTTGTTCCTCCGTTGACTCCTTTGGGCGTGGCTTTCGGTATTGAAAAGTATTACAAGTTGGCAGGTAGATATTTTCTAGAGTTGTATTCAGATGAGTGTATCCGTTGTGAGTTGGAATCCTTGGCTTCCATTTTCTTGCTTCTCTTTTCTTTCTAGGATTTCCTCCTCTGGACCCTTTAGATTGCCAAGGCTCGTTCTGCACATTGACATGATCCTTCCTCGAATTATCACCGGATTGTTTTACAGCAACGTTTCTCTTCACGATCTCTTGACCAGGCCCTGGTGCCTTATCTATCCATGTCCACCTGGCTTCCACTCTTCTTATGAATTGATGAGCCTTTGAATTAAAACGCTCTAGCGTAGTCGGAGGTTTTCCTGCCGGCCAACCGCCAAACTCCGAATCCGGATCTACCCCTCGCATGATAGCCATCAGAATGGCGTGGTCATTTGGGTTGCTAACTTCAGTAGCCGCAACATGAAATCTCTGTAAGTACTCCTTCAATGTTCCCCTTAGAGCCTGAATCACACTGGACAAGGACATCACATCCTTGGGACGAGTGGCATGAATCCTGAATTGCTCCATAAATTTTATCACTAATTCATCAAAGCTGGATATAGACCGTGGAGGAAGTCGGGTGAACCACATGGTAGCAATTCCCGATAAAGTTATCGGGAAGCATCTACACTGAGTTGCATCATTAGCCCTAGATGAATCCATCATCCACTCATATCTCATCACATGTTGTAGGGGATTAGTCTTCCCTTCGTAGGTCGGAATAGTTGGCATGTTAAACTTCTTGGGGTACTCGACCTGTAGAATAGTGTTTGTGAATGGAGTATGACTCCTGGATATTCCCCAATCATCATTGGTCTAGCCTTGATTTTCTCTCATCATGTGTCTGACCATATCTAATAGGTCCGGGGTTTGTATGGAAGATGGAAGGTTGGAATCTGTCTCGTGCGATGGATCTAGTTGGTGTCTCCTCTACTGGTGGTTTTCCAAATGTTTATCCTGGGGACCAGCTTCTTTAGGACCTTGGTGGGCCGACTGCCTAGCTTATGCTCGCATTCCAGATCCTAAGTTTCTTGCTCTAGCTTGGTTTTGGTTTCCAAGGTGTAAGTGATCCCTAGTTGATCTATCAGCAACACTTGCTTGTGTTGTTTCAGTTCTGCGGCGTCTATGCCTGGAAGGTTCATCGGACGAAGTCGAGCTATCAGATGAAAAGTAAGGAGCGGGGTTACCTTCAGCATTCTGATGCTTTTGTTGAGTGAGCTGAGTCATTAGGTTAGCGTTAGCTTGGATCTGTTCGCTAAGTTGTCTCCTGCTTTCCATGAATTCTCTCATCAGGTCGTTGAACTTCGTTCTAGTGACAACTTCCATCTGATTTTGTGCGGCAATAGTTCCTGCGCTCGGATTAACTTGTTGATTGATGGGTCCTACTTGTTGGACACTAGCAGTCTCGTTGACATCTGCGTTGTGCGTGGCTGATCTGGTATGAGATCTTCCTATTGTATAGTTATTGGTAGAAACACTAAGTAGAATCAATGGACTTCCTGTGAATAACTTGGATCTCCTTCGGGGGATTTCTTCAATCCAGTAGCTACAAAGTAGATCCTAATAACCTGAGTTCAACTCTCAATGAAAGTGCCAAAATGTTAGCACCAGAATTGGTCACTAACACCCGAAGAAGAATTTGTGTAGAGAGATTAATGAAGAAGCTAAATTAAAACTGAGGAGTGGAATGCAGTAGTAACTATAAAGGACAAGAACACCAAATTTATAGTGGTTCGACGTAAGTGCCTACGTCCACTTTGAGTTTAATCTTTATTACTTTTCTAAACAATTGATTACAAATACAATCCATACACCAACTACCCGAATGCAAATTCTAACTGAAAAAGAATGAGTCTTGAAAGCGGCAGAGTCTCCCAAGTGTTCTTGAAAAAAGGTCTCTTTCACTGTGCCCCTGCCCTTCTATTTATAGACGAAGATAGGCTAGACTTCCTGTGCAGGCCTAGGAACAAGGTACTTCGACCCATAGCAAATGACTTGTGTGCACCGAACCAGTCATGCCATACGAGAAATGCCGGTCGAGAGATGCCGAGCGACGATGCCTTAATCCAAGCTGGACCAAAATGCTTAGGTCGAACCGCACATCTATACCGAGCGGCACTCGTGTGTCAAATGAGGCATCTACGACGAGCGATGCCATCTGTAGGAAGTATGCAGAGCAAGGCATCTGAAGGAAGTAAGACGAACGAGGCATCTGAAGGAAGTATGCCGAACATGGCATTTGGAGGAAGTATGCCGAGCGTGGCATCTGGAGGAAGTATACCAAACTAGGCATCTGAAGGAAGTATGTCGAACGTGGCAACTGGAGGAAGTATGCCGAACGTGGCAACTGGAGGAAATATGCCGAATGAGGCATAGTATGCCGAACGAGGCATCTGAAGGAAGTATGTCGAACATGGCATCTGGAGGAAGTATGCCGAACGCGGCTTCTATGCCGAGCGGGGTACTTGTGCCGAGCCTCTTGTTACCAGGTCAAACAGCCGGGTAACATAATGCCTCATTTTGAAAGACGTGTCTTCTGAGTTGAAATGTTATATGTGAAGTTTCGATTTGTGTGAAAAGTTGGAGGAGAAGCTTCTTATGTGTATTGAAATGGGAATTTCTATGATGCAGCTATTGAGGCATATGTGCCTTACACCTTTATTGTAGTATTGAATAAAATATTAATAAGGGACCATTAAAACCTTTTTGTCTTGAGTAAAAAAATGAAAGGAAAAAATCACATCCATCATTGATAATCAGTACAACTTAATCAAAATAATGTAACTTATACTGCCGATACACATTTATCTCTTTTGATTTAGAGCAATTGAATTTTTATAGTAATAAATAGAATTCCTCGTAGAATTCCATCGTCGCTAACATAGTTCAAACCACTTAATCCATTTATAGTTAAAATGATAGCTAATATATAATGCTATTAATATAAATAAATATATAGTTAAATTTTATCTTTACCAATATAACTATAACCACTTAATTGTTTATAATTAAAATAAAACTCAGTATATAATGGTATAAATATAAAATATGAATAAATAGTAATTATTTTGAATAATAAAATGGCTGAAGACCTTGGAGCCTGGCGAATAGGATTTTGATTTCTCCTTATATTCTCTATCTTAATTTCTTCTTTGTCTTTCATTATTTCAATTCTAATATATTTTTCTTCCCCTTATTTACTGGTAAGGATGAGCGAGGGCGTTGGTGATCCACAAGGAAAGGGGACGGAGTAGGTTCAGTTGATAAGGATGAAGGGGCTGGCAGAAGGTGGAAAATAGGAGATTTAGTAAGTCATGTGCATCATTAATAATGATTTATATCCATAGAAGGAGACATGCAATTTCTCAATCCCTCCAAATGCTACTAAAATTTCATATAGTGATGCTGATAAAGGATTAGAGGTTCAAAGGCATGTGCTAAGTAGGTTAAATTATGCTTTATTGAGACTATCAAGGTTGAAGGTAAGAAAAATGAAAACCATTCTAAAAGTGCGATGGATGAGGATGAAGCGGGCTAGAAAAATTGTTTGCTACTTTATGTTAGAGACGTAGGCCCTATTACAAAATTTAGAAAATCAGATGAAACAGGTTTGGAAGACAAAAGGAGATTTTACCATTCAATCAAGCAAAAATGGCTTCTTTGTGGTTAGATTCAATTCCGAGAAAGATTGTGATAATATTATTAGTCTAGAACCATGATTCTTTGATAGAAATTTGATTATAATGAAAGACTGAACCCTAATATTAAAACGGACAAGGATATATTACTTTTCTCCCAGCGTGGATTAAATTACCAGTCCTCAATTTTAAAGTATGAGGAGAGGAGGCATTTTATCACTGTTATTAGCTTCGAATATATACAGTATGAAACATGAATATGAGGTCATCTTTTATGATGGAGAAATGCTCTTCAATCACATCGCCCGTCATCATTACTCCCGAAGACATATGACTACAAATACACTTATCGCGCCAGTAACCAGCATTGAGAATATAAAGCAAAATTGGCATCGAAGGAATAGGATGCCACTGTTCATCAATAGAAGAGTGCAACAATATCAGATATAATCAAACGTCATAAGACATTAGTGAGTGTCGATGTAACCCATAGCGCATTTCATTGATGCTAAATTCTATAAGCACCACTATTTATTCGTTGTTACCCAAACAAGCTTGTTGCCGGTGTAACTCCTTCATATCAACTACCAAGTAATGCAATGTACATTGCCACATTTCATCAGCCACTAGATATTGACACCGAGAATCATCGGTGCCTATATTATACTAAAGCAAGTTACTCATTCTCAACTTTCATGTTGTTCTTCATTAATGTTCAAAGCCACCTATAAATGATGTCGCTAGCGATCAACCAAGAGTGTCTTAAGGCATAGGATTATTAATGCTGAAAGTATACTAAGCAAAGCCACTTTATATCAATACATTATATAGATGTCGCTCCTCATCAACACTTCACACTGCATCCAACTGGTGCCATCGATAATCAATTAAGAAGGCTTCAATGCATAAGTTTATCGACATCAAAAACCATCACTACAAAGATGGCACTAAAGTTCCACTATTGTTATCGTTAAGCAAGCCAAGCACCTAATGGCATCAAGTCGCCGAAGCTATTGCCAAAGCTTACCAATGTCGTACGCAATGCCCTTTTTCCCCTATAAGTATGGACCTAGGGGTGCTGTTTTGAGGGCAGATCATTATCTCTACTCATCTTACAATTTTCACTTTGTAACCTTAAATCAATTTGGGGGTTTTTATTGGTTGTAGCACACTTAAACTTTTTACACATAAGGGACTGAACATTGAACTATTTCATAGCATATTAACTTGATTTGAACTTGTGACTTGCATATCAATTTGACTTGGAGTCACGACTGGTACATTAATGCACAAATACAATTTTGCATATTGACTCGCTTAACCTACATATTGAGTTGGACCATGTACGAAGTTTGACATAACTTTGGTGACTGTAAAAGAGTTGTTATGGATGCACACTTCATCCTAATGGCTTCGACTAGCTTCGACAAAACCTCTCTTTGATCAACTCTACTTGCTACACACTTCTGGAGTTAACAAATAAATTCTTTAACATTTTGACACTACAAGGAAGGCTTGGAGCTTCGACTCTATTAAAATCCTAATTGGAACTACCCTAGCTTGCATATTTAGGGTTTAATGGACTCGCCCATACTAAGCATATCCCATCTCCAAGTTAACCTACCTTTGATTTTCAACATCAATCAATCATATCAACTAAGTTATGCTATGTCGTGCCAATTAATCATGTTGAAATCTCCAAACGAGGGTCCTCCGAGTTTCAAGTCACTAGACCAGCTTACCAGACTGCTAAGGATCCCTGGATTCATGAAGAACAAACAATGAGAATAATGGCACTACAAATTATGGAAGAAAAAAGGAAATAAGTAGTTCCTTACAATCCTGAAAAGTGTAGTGTGAATCCATTACATGTTGGCCCAACACCAATCTTTGCCCTAGAAAGGTAGAATAAAAGAGAGAACATCTCCTTGGAAATGAAAAGGAAATTCAACTCAAGCCCAAGAGGACCATTTTCGAAGAGAAAATAGAAAGTGAGTTCAATTGATTCACCAGAAAGTGGGAAAATGTTCTTAATCATTCTCAAGAACTAGGCAAAACTCGAGATTCTTTGAAAAGATTACGGAAATTAAGGAGCCTATCATGCATAAGAAAGCCAAAAGAAATTCCGATGGATCAACTTTCAAAAGACTGTGATTTCCTAAGAACTGCTTTCTTACCACATCTTATGAGAATATATATCTTCTGACTAGTAACAAGCTCAACTATTGGCCTTCACAAGAGAAGCGACCAAAGAATGAAAGGTATCTCGAAGGATTTTATTGTCATTACCATCGCTCCAACGGCCATGACACTAATCACTAAAGCTTGGAGGGAATAATGAACAACCTCTTAAGACAAGGAAAGCATGACGAATTTGTACAAAGATACTGAATGAGTCAATAATAAAGAAAGAGTCTCCTAACAAAATAAATGTATCTGCATGGTAGAGGTGTAAAATCTCCCAAAATAAGGGAAAGCCTAAAGCATTGCCTAAGATGGCAGTAAGGTGGTAAAGCCTTTATCCCCTGCTAAGATGGCCTGGACAAAGCACCTCCTAAATAGAGGATGGAGTAAGCCTTTAGTGCCATCATCAAAGGCCTCACTAAAGTGCAAAACAAGTTTTCAGTATCGTCATCAAAGCCTCACTGAAGCGCCTCCTAAAGGGAGGATGTAGTAAGCCTTTAGTATTGTTATCAAAGGCCTTACTAAAGCACCTAACCAATCGTCAGTGCCATCATCAAAGGCCTTGTTGAAGCGCCTCCTAGAGGGAGGACAAATAGGCCTTTAGCCTATCCAAAGTGTCGAACCATCTTTCAGTGCTGTCATCAAAGGTCTCACTGAAGTGCCTCCTAGAGTGAGGCCGGGTAAGTCTTTGGTCCTACTCAAGATAGCTAACCAACGCACTAGATAATAGACCTAAATCATCACCTAATACGATAATAAGGGGTCCGAGCTAAGTAGTGCTCCAAATCACCCTATCTTCTAGAGAAAGATCTATCAAAATCCGAACCAAGTAGTGCTCCAAATCAACCAATCTTCTAGAGAAATATCTATCAATATCCGAGCCAAGTAGTGCTCTAAATCAACCAATCTTCTAAAGGAAGATCTACCAAAATCCGAGCCAAGTAGTGCTTCAATTAAATTAACTCTTCTAGAGGAAGGTCGATCGAATATAAGTTATCTATGCTTCCTAACAGACGCAATTTTCAACTACCAGGTAAGGATTTCTAGTCTTCTATTATTATTGCAAAAATAGATTTCTGGTTTTCTTCTATTATTGCTAGATAAAGATTTCTGATCTTCTTCTGTTATTGCCAGAAAAAGGATTTCTAGTCTTCTTCTATTGCGGCCAATAAGGATTTCTGGATTTCTGATCTTCTTCTATTATTGCCAAATAAGGATTTCTGGTCTTCTTCTATTATTGTCAGATAAGGATCTTTAGTCATTTTCTATTGTTAGATAAGAATTTCTGGTCTTCTTCAATTATTGCCCGGTAAGGTTTTGATGTCTTCTTTAATTATTGCCAGCTAACGGTTTTTGGTTTTCATTTATTGCAGACAATTGTTCTGGTCTTCTATTAATATCATAATATGGGCAGAGTGGTAGGGTGAGCATTTATTGGTTAAAACCAAATAAACTAACCAAAACAATTTTTGGTCGGTTTTGTTTGGTTTTGTAAGTTAATTGGTTGGTTTTGGTTTTTTTTTCATATTTCTTTGGTTTATTGGTTTTGGTTTTCAACATTTGAAAATCGAACCATCCAATTAAACCAAACTAAAAAAACTAATTTATTTTAGAATAAAAAATAACTACTTGCAACGCTATTATTTATAAAATTTTCATAACAATATTATTTTTCTTTCAATCCGTATCAATATTTTTATAAGAGATTTTTGTTTTTCAAAATGTTTGCATCATATGGACTCAATCAATTGTTCTAAACTTATATTATATCAACAACCAAAATAACGGATTCATTCTAAGATAAACCAGATAAACCAAATAAACCAACCAAAGCAAACCAAATATTATTGGTTCGGTTGGTTTCGATTTTATAAAATATTGGTTTGCTTTGGTTCAGTTTATGTTTGTTGAATGATTCTTTTGGTTTCAACAATTTTGATCGGTTTAAAACCGAACAACCATTTCCTCACCCCTACAGAGTGGCTCTCTAAAACTCTATTCAAATTTTTGGTAGGATGATTTTCTAGTAGTGGAGCATCTTTAAATCAACCCTTGATTCAGATTCGAACCCACGTAACAGGAATCTCTATTACTAAATAATCTATAGAATATCTACTAATTGAAACACATATTTTTATACCAAGTTATACATCAAAATCTCAAAACATAGAAAAAGAAAGATATTGATCATCGAGTGATTTCGAGTAAGAACAGTATACGATTTGAAACTACAACCAAGGTAATATTCTTTCAAATACAAATTTATTTACAATCCAATACATCATGTACAAAGTTACGAGTACAAAAAACAGACAAAATAAAGATCTGTTTAAAGAAAATCATTGCTAAAGCTCAAGGCTACGTGCTCTCTTCTCCAAATCCTTAGCAAGTAAAGGATCAGTAATGTGGCGAATGGCCACATTTCGAAGTTCTTTAAATTTATTTTCCTTTTCTCGAATAGTATCTACATCATCAGCTAAGTCAATTTGAATTTTCAAAGCGCGTGGGAGAGTCTCATTGGCTCCTCGTAAAGTTTGAGCCATACCTTTTAAATCTTCAATCTCCTTCTTAAGAGTGTATTTATCAAGCTCAAGCATTTACTTTTCTAGTTAGAGACCAACGTTAAGGCGTTGGGAATACCTTTCCATTCCACTTCCTGTTGAAATGTTGCATACATTTAAATTTAGCTCCACTAATCTAGTTAGAGATCATTTCGTTGCTCAAACCCAGAGGTGGGTTTAATAAAGTAGGAAATTCTTGGCAAGTAAGAGATTTAGATCTTGTCCTTTGTCCTAAAGTAGGAGTGGAAAGGCTAGAATCGCATCCACTTGCAATAAGTTTCAGAGATTGACAAGATACTTGACTTTTCCTTAATTCCATTTCAAGATCATTTATTCGTTGATATAATTTGGCCATCTCAGAATCAATCTCAATTGAGGGCTTAGAACCTAGATCCATGTCTATTTTTTCTCTCAACGCTTGAGATTCTTTAATTTCTCGTCAACTTGTACCTCTAAATTTGAGGTTACTTCTTTATGCTTCCTAAATAACGACCTTAGTTGATAGTATTTTCTATGCCATTCTTGTGCCTCCGAATTATTTGGAAATCATAAAGCTAAAGCATCTATAGAATTCTTCCTCTTTTCAACATAATCTATCTCTAACGCCAATCACTTATGAGAAAACATCCTGGGGTCAGATGTACACACAAACTAATTTTCCTATTAAGAACAAACAAAACGAGAATTAATACATGAAATGCAAATTCTTTTATTAGCAACGATAAGATTTATAGACGATAAAGAAACAGGAATTACATCACAACTCTGTTTTCAAATATTTAATAAACTCCTAAAGTTTGGAAACAGCAGTTTTGGCCTTTCAAACGACCTAGAAGATAGGGTAAGAGTAGAGTCAAACAACGCTTCAATTCCTTCTGGAGTGTAAACTGGAGGGAATCAGTGATAATCTCATTCCCTCAATCGAAGAGCAAGGGCGATTGCATATTAATTTGTCATGATAGGTTCAGATTTCGTTGAGTAATTTGTCTTTATCATTGCCTAAGAAGTCAAAGTGGAAATGAGGAATCCTCATGTAAACTTCTTGTAGGTCTCTAAGAAAGCGGTGTCTCTCTACTTGCGATGTCTTGAGAAATAAGGATCTCTCTTTAAAATCCTTCCTTAATTTGACTGACTTACTCAAGAGTTCCATATAAACATGACTGGTTGAGGTTTCTTTAATTTGGACGATATATTAAAATTAGATTAATGATAAGAGAACCAAAATGATAAATTTTATAAGCAAATCGAGTTACATATAACAATTATACAATTATTCAGGTTCGTATAAGATTGATTTCTTATATAGTTCGAAAATAAATCTCTTCCAATTATATTTGATTTTTTTCGGGAAAGAGAACAGGAAGAAAGAGGAATAGATGTGACTCTAGAAAGATTCGAACACACTCTAGGATGAGGATCAGATCCATGCTCATCCAAATATCTACGATGAAAGCATCTGAGGAAACCCCGCAGTTATCGCTCAAATAGGAGAAGTCAATGAACTTGCCTCTAGAATAAGCTATATAAAGAAACTCTTCTAAAGTATGCCCATCATCAATCAATATCCAAAAAAGAGTCATCGGTTTTCATTTTCTGCTAAGAGTTTTTCCCTATAGAGGCGTGCTCTCTTGATCCGTGGAACAACTTCTCTTTCTTTAAAATATCTTAGTTTTGATGCCCTAGTTGTAAGGTTCTTATAATTTTTGGACAACTCATTGTACTCTTTCAGTGTCTATCCAATTTTTTGTTCAGTGGATTTATTTCCATTTTGCTTCTTTTCAAGCATAACATCGTAATGGTATTTTAGTTTTCTCTTTAGCTAATGTAATCAATGTATTAACTAAGAGTTACTTGATAACTTAAAGTCTTTGAATAAAGAGATCCATACCTAAGAAAGTGGAACTGAAGACGAAGAAATCTTCTCTTTTCCCTTGAGATTTTGGCCTGGGGGAGTGCTGCCATTCTTAGGAGAATCTTTCCTTGGAGGATCAGGTACATTGACAGTTCCTACATCCTGGTCAACTTACTCTATATTAGCATCACCAGATCTATCTTTATCATCTGGTTGTTCAGAGGGAGCTATTTCATCACCTCCACCTTCCTTACCAGTGTTATTATCTCGACCATCATCTCGGTCATCATCGCTATCATCATTATTGTCACCACCATCATCGTCGTCCTCTTCTCCATTAGGTTTTGTCTCTTCATCAATAGGACCATCATTAAAGTCTAGCCATTTGTCAGCATCAATTTCCTCTTCGAGAGTTTTCCTGTCCTTTTTCGTCTTAAGGTTGAAATTTCTCTTGAACTGCTCATTCAATTCTGGAAGAGATGGAAAGTCCAAATCCAGTCATTTTCAAATATTGTTAGCGTAAGTCACATACAAAGCATTCTCGTAATCCAAATCCAGTCATTTTCAAATATTGTTAGCGTAAGTCATATACAAAGCATTCTCATTAACACTTTTCCATGATTTTAGGAAGAGAAACATTAAGGAATGAAGTGACTTTCTTCTTAGCATCAATGACAGTGTTATTAGAGTAATCTAAGAGATTAGATTTCCTTTGTAGCTTTTTTTCTAACAATTTGTTCTTCTTAACTAACTCAGAATTT
The DNA here is from genome assembly GCA_030765085.1 of Allium cepa. NCBI lineage: Eukaryota > Viridiplantae > Streptophyta > Magnoliopsida > Asparagales > Amaryllidaceae > Allium > Allium cepa. The sequence goes on from CM060938.1 coordinate 214,421,404, forward strand.
TCCTTAGTCTTTTTCTCAAGAACTGCTTTGAGTTTATTAGCCAACTCAAGGTCAATTTTCAAGTTTTTCATTTTCTCTTCCAAGACTGCGTAGCTTTCTTTTCCTCATCAAGAGAGGAAGCAAGTTTGCCCTTTTTAAGAATAGCCTAATCTCTTGTAATAGCAATGTCGATCATACTATTATTGAGCGAAGAGATCTTTTCTTTAAGCTCGACCACTTTATTGGGAGGAAATTGAGAAGCGTCTCAGAGAAGAAATATATGCTTCCCTACCTAGAATATATAACACATCTAAGTTAGAACGGAATCTGTACAATTAAGATTAACTAAGTGAACAGAAATACATACCGATATAAGTTACTTAAGAATAATGAAAAGTTGATCATTAGAATAAGCTGGAGGCTGTTATAATCTAGATAAGTGATGGAGGGCGTCTTAATGGCCAGTCGAGCTAGTTCTTCGAAATTCATCGTTGAAGACTGAGTCTGAGCCTTTAAAGTAAGAGGATCATTTGGAGAAAGAAGAAAACCAAGATCAGCACACATGCAGCTGATCGATGATGAGGAGGTAGGAAAAGTAATATTCAAGAGAGGATTGGGAGTTTGAGCCTCCTAAGGTTACTCCAAAGCTTTATATAAATTCACCGTCTCAGGACTTGAATCAATGTTTACATGCCCCTCCTCATCCACAACAACGAGAAAGAATTCACCTACAAGTTTGGACTTCTTACTCTGAGGGAAAGGAGGAGTGTCAATAAGATCATCGTTACTTGTTTATTCTTCATCCAACTCTTCAATGGCCTTGGCAATGGAGTCTTTAATAGAAATGGATTTGATTGACTGAGGTGAAACTAAAGCTTCGTCTTTGCTCTTTCTCTTTTAAAAATGATAGCTTTAACCCTTGCTTCTTCGCTAGCGATGACAAGGGAAGATAAACCTAAATGAAAGTAAAAATTAGTAAACCAATGGCATTAGGATTGCTATTTTAGCTATATTGAAACTTATCAGCAGGGTCAGATTGAATTGGAGAATTAGAAGCAAAGGATTGTGATTTACCCATCATGGTTGAGCTTTTCCTCGAGCATTGTATTTAACCATTGGAGGCTCTCCTAAGATTTTACGGTGATCTAAAATAATAAAATAATGAAGAAGCTTTGATGGAGTCAGCAATCTAAGCACGTTCTCTATCTTCTCTGCTACATTAGTTAGGAGATTCAATCTTTTGATCATCAGAACTTAGCTTTCTAGGAGTATAATTTGAAAGAAAGCATTTATTAATAAGTATTAATAGATAAATAAGAGTAATCAAAGATAAGAATCTTACCAGCAATAAAAAATGTCCCTCTAATGTCAGAAAAGCACTTGACAAAAAACCAATTGAGTTTTCCATCCTCTTGCCTTGTTGACACCCTCAAAAATCATACTTTTTGGGTAAGGATGGATTCGGTACAATAAATGGTCTAATTATTCACCTGCCTTAGCAGGATTAGCTATCAAATAGAGAATCTCAGCACTAAGAGAAGGGAGTGCTGCCTTCTAAGCTAAGACTTCCAAGCAAATCAGATAAGTGTAGTAGTTTGAAAAAAATTGAATGAGTGCAATGCCTAGATGTTCTAGATATCTTAGAAGAAAGCCCAAAAAAGGAAGATAGCTTGTGTGCTAGATATGTATGGGAGTGAAAGCGAAATACCCCTTGTGAGGGTTATATATGTTGTCTGCAGGGCCAACAGGAATGGCCTCGATCCCAGTAATTCCAAATTGCTCAAGGATTGAATTCACTTCTTCCTAGGTCGTTTTATATGATGGGTTCAAAGGATTGTCTCCTTTCTTATTGTTGAGGGTGAATATTAGGCCCTTTATTAGGCTTCTTGATGGACTTCTTACTGGAATGTTGACCATCCATCTTCCTGCTAGGTAATATTATTCCAAATGTAGGAAAATAATAATGCTCGTATTATCTAAAAGATATACCACATGCTAAGTTAAAAGTTATTATCTAAATGATCCATTTCCTGTCCAAATGGCGAAGTATATGCTGGTCATAAGTTAACAACCCTAGTGGTATACGTTGAATTCATTAAAGGACTTAAAACTTTGACGTTGACAAAGAAATTCCTTGAGAAAGAGTAAAACGAAATAGGAGTTAACATGCGGCATCCATAAGCCCATGACGGCTAGATAAGTCATTGTCAAATATCATAAGGAAATGGTAGTGAATACTACAATCCTAACCAATATCAAAAGTAATGGGGCTATCATCATTAATGAATAGAGTCTATATGAAGTGACAATGTTGTAATCGTTTAAAAAGCTTGTAACGTGTTAAAAAAAGCAATTTCGTGAGTAGTGGTATCATGTAAAGTTCCATTTCTGACATTAAGGTCGGTAACACATAATAATACTTTTGGAATCAAACACCAAGAGTATTAGTATCGCAGTTAGGCATATATGTTGTCGATGGCCTTTATATTCTCGATTAGTGGTTAATGCACTTCAACTTAACCAACAAGATGCGAAATAATTTCGACGCTATTGATGTTAATTAATCAATAAAGAACCTTACAGTATCGGTTGTCACGACAATAAGAGGTTGATGCGTCTCATCTTAATCGATTAACAATATAAAAGCTTTGTGTTATTGAGGCGATAGGTTAATAAAGGATTTTATTGATGCCAAGGGTCATGCTGGTATCACACCACCAACTTTAATTGGTACTGAATTTACTAATGTCGTGTCTAATCAACTTATGCACCATAACATCAGTAGCATCTGTAACTCTGAGTGGATCATCGCGTTTCGCTCTTATAAGCTAAATGGTCATGCATATGAAAACTTTTTACCAAAAACATTAGCTAAATGGAATAACAAAATAATACAAAGTTTTATTAATTATGAGTACCATAGCAGTGACAAAAACCACCAGTGTCGAATGTTATAACAATGTTGTAAATGATCAATGATGATATGGAGGAAGTCAATATCGAATTTCAGCTCTAATAGGTCATTTTCATCGATCAAGAAACCTAGAGCATATCACCAATATCAATTAATGTCAAAACCTGTTTAAGCAATACAAATTCCTTATACTATTGATTATTTAATGTTAAACCTTCTAGTGGTGTCCTAAATATCGACACCAACTCAGGTCTAAATAGTAATGGATTCTGGTTTCATAAGCTGCGTGTTGCATCACTAAGCTAAAAGCCCCAAACATTCAGGTCGACATCGATGCATAATTAATTAATTCAAAGATTAATACAAATAGATGACATCCATTAATAATAAATTTTCAACCTCAATCCTCAACATGTTGATAATCTAGTCGAAATTAAAGAAACCCCCGATCAAACCCTGATAGCAATCTTAAAACCCGATTGTTTGAATCGGCTTCTCAATTAAATCGATTTGAAATAAAAGTCTTACCTGAATGAGAATAGGTTGATTAAGGATTAGATAAGTTTATTTTTTTTAGAAATTTCTAATATCTTGCTTGAGCTATATATGTAGGTAAATGGAGAAAGGAGGAAAACCTGCGTATTTATAAGAAGAAACAGGCACATGATAGCAAGTTAGATTGATTTAAAAAGAATGATGGGATTGACATAAGAAGACCAATAGGTGAGAAAGATGATTTCGGCAATGTTAACTTGAAAATTCAGTGACTTCTCTATACTGGGGGGGACAAATGTTATAGCTGTTATTAGCTTCAAAGATATATAGTATGAAACATGAAAATGGCATCGCCTTCTATGATGGAGAACTACACTTCGATCACCTGCCTGTCATCATTGCTCCCGAAGACATATGACCAGCGAATACATTTGTAGTGCTAGTAATCAGCATTGAGAATATAAAGATGGACTAGCATTGAAAGAATAGGATGCTGTGACAACCTGGAAATTTTGAGCATTTAAAATTAGAATATTCAATTGATTTTGAATATTTAAAATGTTAATTTTAACTTTAATTCAAATAACACTATATTATTTGATAATTAAATTATTAAATTAAATAAATTGGAAGTTGGGTAAAATGTTGAATCTAGAGTTTTAAAGCCTGTTAAAAATAATTTGAAAGCTTATAAATTTTATATTAATAATACTGAAGATAATAGGAGTGTTAAAATTTAAATTGACACTGATTTATTCAAGTTTGAAATTTTATCGTTTAAATTGAATAGCCTTCCGAGGCACAGTCTCGGAATTCGACGAAACCAGTTCCATTGGATCCGAAATATTAGATTATTTCTGGATTTCAATTTTCGTAGTATTTGGATTTATTGTGTGCGCATACGATATATAAACACGTTGAAAATTGTATCGAGACAATTTAAATTCGAATATATTATATTCTTACTTATTAAATTTCCTTTCAGCCGAATTTTTGCCACCATCAACTGCCTTTCTTTCAATCGCTGCCTCCTCTCGTACATGCCATCATCATCCTATCTCCATTTCTCTTATCACGCAAGCTTCGTTTTCCTTAAATAAATTTCACCGAAGCTTCTCTTTCAAAAAGTTGAATACTCGGTTAAACGAAAGAAAAATATAAATCAGTAATGGCCGCTCGTCCATTTTCAAATCGAAGCGAAGCCCTTCATTTCCCTTTTCTTTTTCCCGTTCGACCTTCAGTCCAATCCCTTTCCTCTCTTCAATTTCGAATCGACCATGTAAATAAATAAATTAAAAAAAACTATCGACGCAATCGAATTCGCGATTTAGAGAGGGCAACTCGAGCGATTCGTGGGAGCTCGTTAGGGCGGCGTGAAAATGGCAAGTCAATGGAAATAGAAGCCTTCGTTCGACTGCAACGAGGCGCGTGAGGGTGGAGAGTGCGGCGAGATGGATGCTCAGTCGTGGGGAAACGGCTAGGGTTTGGGTCGCGATCTCCGGTGTCGCATTAGGGAAGAGACGATCTTATGGAGGCTCGTTTTGGGATGGATTTTCGCGAGAAGCCATAGAAGTGAGTTCGGCATGGGTTCATCGGCAACGTGAGTTCATCGGCGTTCGTGAAAAGGGGGGACTGCTCAGTGATTTGGGTATTGCTATGAGGTATTTGTTCTTCTGTTCGTTTATGCTCGAATGTAATACTGATTGGAAGAAAGAAAATTATTTTATAGTTAAAAAAAAATTTGGAAAACCAGATTTATATATATATGTGTGTGAATAGGAAGAGAAATGGTTACAGTAAATTTAAAGACTTGTATTAGTTTTAATTATATATATCTAGTCAGGTTTGAAAAAAAGAAAAAAAATATAAAATAAAATATATTGGAAGTATATATAAAATATAGTTTCTTAGAATCTATAATCTATTTTATAAGTATATATATATAGTTAAAAGGGAAAATTGTTTAGATCAAATTAATAGGTAAAATTTTAACTAAATAAATGATAATAAATTGTTCGAGTAGTTCAAATATTAATAAATCCTATAATGTTTGTACAAGGTCGTTAATATTGGAAACAAGCTAGTTTGGATTGGACTGCAAACAAATTCAAGGTGAGTTAATCTCACTCAGTTGAAATTTAAATTTAAGTGATCAAAATTTAAATAATTGTTTGAATGGCTGAATTGATTGATTTGATATATTATAGTATAATTTGAAATTGGCATATTATTTGATGCTAACTTTGTGGATGCAGGGAAAACAGGTTGGAGGGATCCAACTGGACCTCTCAACTTTTGTTTAAATTATTTTGTATTCTCTGTTCTGATTGTTTGATATTCTATAATGAATTATGTGGATGCATGGAATGCTATGGCTTGGTTGATATAATTGGGTATGATGAATTACCAAAAATATAAATTTGATTTTGGAAATGAAAATAAAAGAAGTGAAATTGCAAGTAAAATAATTTTAGAAAAGTTGAATAAGTTTATGAATGAACTGGAAAGGAAACAAAGTGATATTAAAATTTTAATAAATATATCTTGAGTATGGGAAGGAAAATTTAAATAAACAGAAAGTTAATGAAACTTAATCTTCAATGTTATTATTTAAAAGAAATAAACAATTATTTTAAATTTAGGAATTAAATTATCCTAGAAGAATAAAGAGGAAATGAGAAAAATCTATATCTCAGTTAAAGATTTAAAATCAAACGAGAAATAATAACAATAATAATAAAGTCCATAATTAATGAATTTTGAAATAAATTGATAAGTAAAGAATTTATTTCAAATAAAATAAATTTGGAATCAATTTGGGAAATTGATTTAAGTGATTGAAATTGGAAATTTCTCCCTGGATAACCAAGTATGTTTCAAAGTAAATTTTTAAATATAAATTAAAAGTTTAAAGTTTGTTTTGAGAAGTATGTTTTGAAAATTTACTATTTCTAATATTTAAATTCTAAAGTAAGTATTTCCTTTAAATCTATTATGGTAGTAATTATTTAAAGAGTGACTTAGTATTTGTTTTTAAAAAGTGAGAATTAAGTTTTATATTTTATTTAGTAACCTTATTTTCAAATATTAATATCGTATGTATTCTTAACAAATTCTGGAAGTAGTTTTAACTTAAATGTTTTCAAGTATATTTCAAAGTAAAGTGTTTTTAAATTATTTTTAAAAATCTAGTTTGTGCTTGGTAATTTTCAGAGGAGATAGAAAATATTTGGGAAAGTTTATTCTGGAAAGAAAGATGGTTTGAAACTGTTTTCAAAGGATTGAAAATAGAAAATATATCTTGGGAAGATATTTTGAGGTTAACAAATAATTTGGAAAATTATTTATTGTTGGATGGTTGTTTGTGAATATTAATTGATAGTTAAATAACCGACTATCAATATTGGCCAACTTCGTTGATTGTTTCGAAGAGACCGGGATCGAGATTTATTTCTCGAAAACCACTTCGATCCGGTTTGTACGTTTCGTGCGAAAAACGTGTTCGGAGTCGAAGATGGAGCAGTGAAGTGCAAGGGCTAGTCGCTACTAATCCTGAGGATATTTCCAAAATGGATGTAGTAGGAATAGTGCCTTCGGTTCCATTCGAACCCGGGACGAACTTGTATGGATGAATGCTTGCGAAAACATCGTCAGGTGGACGATGGGCATTCTAAGGGATATTGTTCTTAAAGGTAACGCTTAGCCTCAAGCCTCATCAAATGGGAATGGCTGAAAATCAGGGGATATGCAGCAAGGCTTCATGGGTAGCCCCCACTGGAGGGTGAGGTCATCCCTGTCTAGAGGTCCCTTTATTTCGACTTAGTGGGCGGTTGCTGATCCCAACCGCGGGGTGATCTTGCTCGGGACTGTCCAGTAAGGGATGGTTCCGGTCTTGTGTTGCAGGGGAGTTAGGGTGGCTCCTCGGTACGCTGATCTAGACCAGGTACTGTGACAGGTGGTACCCCAGTGCCTAGCCATTAGTTGGAATCCATTTTCCCTACGCGCCCGTACGGTTTTGATTGTGCCCAACTATTGCTGAAATGTGAGATGCAAGCATTTCAGCTAGATTCTATTTACTTTCTATAGACAGTATTATAATATCAGAGGATTTCTATAAAAATGTTTTAGCTATCGTAAGGTAAAAACCCGACATGTTTATTTGTGGCGTGGTCTTACGAGATGCTTTTGTTTTCAAAGGATTTTTGAAACTTTAATAATCAATTGGGTGTGATTTTCTCACGCTGGTTTTCCAGACTGACTCGGGTATTATTTAACTGTAATGCTCGGGTCAGACCGAGTATTATAGAATACAGGATAGGATGCTGTGGAGCTCAGGGACGAGCAGGATGACGATACGTACTCTCGTACTTGTTTATATATTTATATTCCGCTGTGTTGTGTAGCTGTGTATCCAGTTGTATGTTATTGATGTGAGCTGTGATTGATGTACTCTGATGATGTAATATATGTAAACAGATGAATTTGATTTTAAGTAAAGATTATTTATTATCTATTATATTTTAATCCGCTGCGATGGTTAGATTCTGTTGTTGTTTTCTATTCTCTTCTTCTACCTCTTCTTCTTTAAACCAAATGGTTCGTATTTCTGTACAACTTGAGTTGATTTAAATAGAATAGTATTGACTCAAGGGGTACGGATTTGCGGGCTGTTACAGTTGGTATCAGAGCTTAGGTTGGAGATAACCTTGGCTCTTGTGGGAATTACTCATAAAATAGAGTCTATAGTACTCTAAAATGAGTTTGAGCGTATTAATAGATATGAGCGCGTATTTGTTAGTGAATATAAATTGTTTTAATATTGTGTTGATTGATTTATTGAGTGGCATATGAACCTTCGTCGGCACAGTCTGCGCAACTGTATTGAAGGGGTTTCTAAACACTTGAATAAAACAATCGACACAGTATTGTTTTAAATGTGGGTGAATGAAATAATTTTACCCAAAATATATTTTAATATAAATAAAAGTTTTGTAAATTATTTTAGCTAATATATGGTTTCTTGGGTGTTAGAAATGATAATATTAAAGTATTATCATTGTTAAGTGAAAAATTTAACTAGAAATTGAAATATAACTAAAGGTTAAGGGAATAAACTCATTATAAAATAAAATTTATAAACATGAATTATAAATGAAATTTATAAATTGAAAATATAATCAAATAAAAAATTGTATGAGCACAAGCTATGCAAATGAATTTTAGTAAAATTGATTTAAGCAGGATTTGGAAATTTAAATCCTGGAGATTTTGGAAGTGTTTTGAAGATACATAATAGTATTGATGTTTTGGAGATATTTCTTAATGGAAATTTGTTTTAAATGGATTTTGAAAGTGATATAGCATTGAAATCATTTGGATTATTGGAAAATAATTCTGATGATGACGGCCGCATCATCAGTATTCATTTTCGAATTTCTAAGTGACGAATTGCTGCCAAAATCTGATTTGTTCAGAAAAGCGAGTTGTTTTTGAAAATTTCAAAGGAAATTTGTTGGAAATAAAACCAGGATTGGTTTAACTTTTGAGAAATGTGATTTGAGATGTTGAAGATTTCAAAATGTTTTGAAACTTGGAAATCCTGATGAGATAGTTGTAAGTTTGTAAATGGAGATGATTTTTAAATCATGAAAGAAGTATAAGCTTTGAATAATGGAAATTAAATTTAAATTGAAAATGAAATTAACATGCATTGGGAAATAAATTTTTACTGGATTGAAATTATTTTAAATAGGCTGAAATAATATCTAGTTGTCTTCGAATTAAGTTGAAATTGAATCGAATCAAATAAATCTGAGTTAAAGTAAAATTGGATTGGAATGGGAATTCAATTGAATTAGTGAATGAAATTAAATTCTTACCTGGATAACTGGAAAATAAGTTGGATAAGAATTAGATTGAGTTTAATAAATCGGAGTAGCATATAAAAGAATTAAAAATGCATGGAATAAAATATGCTTGAGTTATAAATAAGTGTAAAACTCGAGTCAAAAATAAAAAAAATGATATATCCAAGCCTATGATGAATGAATTGTGTAAATTATAAGTGGAGACTTATAAAATTGAAATGGAATGCAAAATCCAAAATAAATAGTGTTTGATGAATTAAAAATAAAATAAAAATCAAAACTTGAATTATAAACTAAATTGAACTAGGAAAACTAAATGCAGTGATATTTGGGATTAAAATTCAAGAGTTGGATTATAAATAAGGGAAGAACTAATTAGTTAATAAATTAATCAATGAAATGTGTAAATGGAGTTCAATGTAGTTAAATAGAAGCTGAATTGTAAGCTAATAATGAAGATTGGAAATAGAACTCAAGTTATAAATCAACTTCGACTTGAATCATTAGTGAAGAAAATATAATTGATGTGGCCTTGCAATTAATTAAATGATTTGTGAATGAAATTGCAATGTAAGTTAATAAATTTGGATGGTAAATTAAAAAGTGAATGGTGGAATCAGAACTTGAGTTATTAATTAAAATTTAACTTGAAGTGTTAACAAATTAAATATAATTGAAAGGTATCGAATAAAAAAATGGAAATGGATTTAAATAGTAATGGTTTGGTTGAAAATAAAATCCAACTAAGTGGAAATAAATTGGAAATGGCCATGTAATAAATTGGATGAACTGAATCTGAAAGGTTAAATCTGATAATAACAAATCAAATGAAGTTGTAAATTTTAAAATGAGATTTAACTGAAATAGAATTAAATTGAATGGAAGAGAAAGATTTACTTGAAACGAAGTGAGCTTAAGTATAAAATTAGAGTGAATAAACTTAAGCTAAAAGATGGAAAAGAGTTGAATTGAATTCAACTAAAAAAATTAAGTTTAATAATAGTGGATTGGATTTAAATCAAGTAAAAATAAATTTTAATTGAAATGAAATTCGGTGAGTTGCCGATGAAATTTAAATGGAATGAAATTCTTAAATAAGTAATTATAAACCATTTAACTTGGAGTCAATAAGAAAAATAGAATGGTTTTAAATGAAATGCAAATGAATAGATCATGAATGATGTTGAAATGGTTATTGAATGAAATAGCTTGGATTGTCTTCGAGCTAAATAAAATAGTTTGGAATAAATAAATTTGGAATGAAATGTGAATAAATGGATTGTAAATAAAATTTAAATGGAATGTGTCGAGCTAAATAAATGATTGTGAATGGATTAAAATAAAAAGGAAATTTAATTGGTAATGGAGATGGAACCTAAGTTGTTAATGGTTTTGAATGGACTAGTTTGGTTAATAAAATTGAAATGCAATGAAAACGAGAATATATAGATTGTGAATAAATTTAAAAATGGAATAGAATTAAGTATGAATTGAGTTGAAATCCATTTAAATTGGTTATATAACGTAAGAATTATTTATTCACGTAGATCTCGTCAAATTGCATAGAGTAAATTGTTATTTGATGTAAATGGAGCAAATTAAAATTCTATGAATTAATAGGAGTGAAATAAATTGATTTTGAAAGCAATGGAATTAAATATGGATTGAGTTTGCTTAAGAATAAATTAAATGTAAGCGATTGAGTTTTAAACCATTCAAATTTGAATGAAAATGGTTTGTAAATAAATTGAAAACAGTTGAATTAGTATGGAATGGTATAAATTGCTTGCGGACAAATGATTGGTGTGAATTCCTTTTAGAATTCATATATTTTAACCATTGCAACTAAGTGAAAAAAATAGTTAAACTGCATATATTTGGCACTTACATGTTTAAATTGAGTAAGTACAGGTACCTGGGAAGCCGTTTGGCTGGTTTTGGACACGCAAGTTGCAAATTAAGCTAGCCGCTTGCTTAAAAATGCTAAATAAAGGTACGCTTACGCAAAAGAATTCAAAATAGAAAATATGAACTGCACATATTGATATATATTGTGATTTCGGGCCTGAGGCCGATGCATATATATGTTTTTGTGCATCCTGCGATATCGCAGAAGCTCCTCCGTACAAAGGGGACTCTGCCACAAAATTTCAGAAATTTTTGGAGTTAGAATTTTTTTTGAAAATTTTGGAAAATTTTGTTAACGACAAAAGAATTCAAATTGAAAACTAAATAAGTTAGTAAATGAAACCAATCTAAAATAATGACATAACTTAGTTATAAATGAAAAACAAGATTTATATATTCAGAGTTAAAGATAAATTGGATTCTTATGGAAATGAAAGAATCGATTTGAATAGAAATAGTTATAAACTAAAGTCGGAGTGAAATAAATATAAGAAACACATAAAATACTTAAACTAACTTAAGTATGAAATGGTGCATTCTTAATTGGAAATGGAATATTACAAATACATTCTAAGTTGATATTTGGATTAATAAATATTGACATTGGTAAGAAAGTTGATATAATGTTTTGGGAATATTGTGATTGGATATTAGTGCTAAGCAGGACATGCAGGTATTATAAAAGGGAAAGGGAAATTGGATTTGATTGCAAGAGATAAATTCGTATTGCCCAACAAAAGGTACGTATTTAAATTTGGTATGGAATTTGATTGGGATTTGGATTTTGATTTGGATTTGGATTGAGCCACTTGGCTTTTTGTTTTCTTTTTGGATTTGGGAGGCCGTAGAGCCATTTTGTAGTTGTACCGAGCTAGCCGCGCAAAGGAGATTTATTTCTCGAAAACCACTTAGATCCGGTTTGTACGTTTCGTGCAAAAAACGTGTTCGGAGTCGAAGATGGAGCAGTGAAGTGCAAGGGCTAGTCGCTACTAATCCTGAGGATATTTCCAAAATGGATGTAGTAGGAATAGTGCCTTCGGTTCCGTTCGAACCCGGGACGAACTTGTATGGATGAATGCTTGCGAAAACATCGTCAGGTGGACGATGGGCATTCTAAGGGATATTGTTCTTAAAGGTAACGCTTAGCCTCAAGCCTCATCAAATGGGAATGGCTGAAAATCAGGGGATATGCAGCAAGGCTTCGTGGGTAGCCCCCACTGGAGGGTGAGGTCATCCCTGTCTAGAGGTCCCTTTATTTCGGCTTAGTGGGCGGTTGCTGATCCCAACCGCGGGGTGATCTTGCTCGGGACTGTCCAGTAAGGGATGGTTCCGGTCTTGTGTTGCAGGGGAGTTAGGGTGGCTCCTCGGTACGCTGATCTAGACCAGGTACTGTGACAGGTGGTACCCCAGTGCCTAGCCATCAGTTGGAATCCATTTTCCCTACGCGCCCGTACGGTTTTGATTGTGCCCAACTATTGCTGAAACGTGAGATGCAAGCATTTCAGCTAGATTCTTTTTACTTTCTATAGACACTATTATAATATCGGAGGATTTCTATAAAATTTTTTTAGCTATCGTAAGGTAAAAACCCGACTTGTTTATTTGTGGCGTGGTCTTACGAGATGCTTTTGTTTTCAAAGGATTTTTGAAACTTTAATAATCAATTGGGTGTGATTTTCTCACGCTGGTTTTCCAGACTGACTCGGGTATTATTTAACTGTAATGCTCGGGTCAGACCGAGTATTATAGAATACAGGATAGGATGTTGTGGAGCTCAGGGACGAGCAGGATGACGATACATACTCTCGTACTTGTTTAAATATTTATATTCCGCTGTGTTGTGTAGCTGTGTATCCAGTTGTATGTTATTGATGTGATCTGTGATTGATGTACTCTGATGATGTAATATATGTAAACAGATGAATTTGATTTTGAGTAAAGATTATTTATTATCTATTATATTTTAATCCGCTGCGATGGTTAGATTCTGTTGTTGTTTTCTATTCTCTTCTTCTACCTCTTCTTCTTTAACCCAAATGGTTCGTATTTCTATACAACTTGAGTTGGTTTAAATAGAATAGTGTTGACTCAAGGGGTATGGATTTGCGGGCTGTTGCAGATGCCCTCTTCATCAATAAAAGAATGCAATGGTATCGAATACAATCAAACATCATAAGTTATCAATGAGTGTCGATGTAACCTATAGCGCATTTCATTGATGCTAAATTCTATCGGTGCTATTATTCATCTATTATTATCAAAAAAAAGCTCATCCACAATGTACTCCTTCGTATCAACTAGCAAGTAATGCTATGTACATTTCCACATTTCATCAGCCACTGGATATTGACGCCGAGAATCATCGGTGCCTATATATATTAAAGCAAGTTACTCTTTCTCAATATTCACGCCGTTCTTTATAAATGTTTAAAGCCACCTACAAATGATATCACTGGCAATCAATCGAGAGTATCTCAAGGCATAGGATTATCAATGCCAACAGCATACCAGGCGAAGCCGCTTTGTATCAATACGACATTATATCGACACCGCTCCTCATCAATGCTTCATTGCTTCCAACTGGTGACGTGGATAATCAATTAACAAGGCTTCAGTGCATGAGATTATCGCGTGTCCTAAATATCGACACCAACTCAGGTCTAAATAGTAATGGATTCTGGTTTCATAAGCTGCGTGCTGCATCACTAAGCTAAAAGCCCCAAACATTCAGGTCGACGTCGATGCATAATTAATTAGTTCAAAGATTAATACAAATATATGACATCCAGTAATAATAAATTTGCAACCTCAATCCTCAACATGTTGATAATCTAGTCGAAATTAAAGAAACCCCCGATCAAACCCTGATAGCAATCTTAAAACCCGATTGTTTGAATCGGCTTCTCAATTAAATCGATTTGAAATAAAAGTCTTGCCTGAATGAGAATAGGTTGATTAAGGATTAGTGAAGTTTATTTTTTTTAGAAATTTCTAATATCTTTCCTGAGCTATATATGTAGGTAAATGGAGAAAGGAGGAAAACCTGCGTATTTATAAGAAGAAACAGGCACATGATAACAAGTTAGATTGATTTTAAAAGAATGATGCGATTGACATAAGAAGACCAATAGGTGAGAAAGATGATTTCGACAATGTTAACTTGAAAATTCAGTGACTTCTCTATACTAGGGGGACAAATGTTATAGCTGTTATTAGCTTCAAAGATATATAGTATGAAACACGAATATGACATCGCCAAGCACATAACAGCATCAAAGTCGTCAAAGCTGTTGCCGAAACTTATCAAGGTCGTACGCCATGTCGTTTTTCACCTACAAATATGGACCTAGGGGTGTTGTTTTGGGGGCGGCTCATTCTCTCCACTCTTCTTATATTTTTCACTTTGTAACCCTAAATCAATTTGGAGATTTTTACCAACTATAGCACTTAAACTTTGTACACATAAGGGATTGAACATTGAAATATTTCATAGAATATTAACTTGATTTGAACTTGTGACTTGAATATCAATTTGACTTGGAATCCTGATTTGTACATTTACGCGTATATTGGTTTGCACATTGACTCGCATATTAACATGCATATTGATTTGGACTATATACGATGTTTGACATGACTTTGGTGACTATACAAAGAGTTGTTATGGACGCATACTTTATCCTAATGACTTCGACTAGCTTTGACAAAACCTCTCTTTGATTAACTCTACTTTATACACACTTAGGTCAACTGGAATTCCTATTAAAATGAATGTTCTAATGTCCAATAGAAGTTGTATATCTTTTGCTAGAGTTCTGATAGAGCTTAAGGAAGATGTCGGTTTTCCTAAAGAGATCGAAGGGGTCACTGAAGATGGTAGCATTTACAAACAGAAAGTCGAGTTCATGAATCCTCCTACTAGATATCATAATTGTATCTGTTTTGGACTTACAAACTACAATTCCCAATGGTAAAAGTCTAGGTTCAATTGGAAAAAAAAAGAGAACGTTAAGAGCTATGATGCTACTACTAGCATGGAACCTCCTAAATTTCATTTTATAACTTGATGATAAAAATCCTTATGCAAATTGCACTTGGAAAATTTTGAAAGATTTAGAGGAAAAAGTGAAGGTTCTAAAGTACAATGAAATCGGTATCCAAAAGATAGGTGAAAATATAAAGTTCTCCGCCTAACTTTCTTTTCCGACATAGGAGTAAAGGTTTAGGAAATGAAAATTTGGTGCGTTAGATAACGGATGCTAGGGATTGGATGCAAAAATTGGTTGAACCATACTCCTACTCATAGGAATATGGAAATTGTTGTGTGAAAGTAAAGATTTTTAATTTTTAAAGACTTATATACATATAGAACTGCTAGTATATATAGGTTGTTTGCATCATATTTTCAAAATAATGCATTCATATAGGAGGCAACAATTTAAAATTATTCAGTATGCATGTCTTATATGTAGTGATATGTCGTGCACTTGTACATGTTAGGCTACCAAATTGGTTGTACACTAATTGTGGATAGTCTAGTATCGTTGTATGTTATGCCTCAAATTCATCATTAGGGAATTTTGGTGACGAAATTCTTTTAATAAGGGGGAAGGTAACACCCCATAAATTTATGGTAATTAATTGATAATTATTAAGGCTCAAAAATGGAATTTGAATAAACTTTGAAATTTGACCATGAAATGTGTACCATTGCGTTTGTGGCGATTTTCTAAGCAACCTTTATAACTGGAGTTTTGCTATCAGAGTTCAAATGAAGAAGTTATTGGCGTTTGAAGTTTTCGAAATGAAAATGATTAAAAACGAAAAATAGGAATTGGGACTCCACGGTTGACCTCCTTCTTGGATCGATCGATCGCTAGTAGTCAACCGCTCCCCTATAGGCAGTAGACCGGTAGTCAAGATAGTGGCTAGTGTTGAACCTTGGTCAAACGGCCTAGATTTAATCTAACGGATACGATCTATGTGAGCACCTAGAAATACAGGCATAGCCCTTCACTTTACTTCTCATTTTTCTAAGGAGAGTAGCGAGGCTATGCCATTCTTCCTTCTCCACTGTTTCTAGAATTATAAAATATTATATATATATATATATATATTTAAATCGGAGCAGGGCGAAAAATAAAAGAGAAGAAGGAAATCAACAATTCGAAAGAAAAAGGTAAATTTCATAATTTTAGATCTATATTCCCCTTAACCCCAACATCTTCGCATATTCCAAATTCTAATAGCATGTATATATCTTGTTATACATATTCTTTCGGACTAGAATGGAAATGGAGCCAATTAAAGGGATGAATTCAGATTTGGGAGATTTGGAAAGATTGAAAGGTGAGTGGGAAATTGTATGATTTATTTATTATATTGAAATTTATGTCGTTGAATTTTATTTAATTAATTAATTGTGCTTATATAAGACTATATAATTTGCAGGCTTAAAACGAATGTATAGGAACCGCTTGCATAGGTAATTGGGATAGGATTGGTATTTACACCCTAGTATGGAATTTTGGAAATCTATCTCTAAATTTCTTCAAGTGGAATGTTGATAAGACTTTAAGAGTTATCCTAGATTTAAGATAATTGAGTTGTCAACATTAACTTAAGCTGCCCTAATTTGACTTGGAATGTGAACTTCTATGTTTAATTTATTGAGAGAATTGTGGGTCTAATTTAGTTGCATCTATTTTCATGTAATTTCGATAAGCTATCTAATTCCACAAATGAACAAAAAATTCATCTTTTGAAATAATAAGGAATATATGACAAATGAAAGAGATGTGTAAAATACATAAGTTCTTCCTTATAGTTTGCACTACCTATTTCAATAAAAAAAAGAGATAATTCTTTTTAATTTCAAATGAAGTAAAGGTTTCTATTTCGGTTAATTTATGAAAAGTTATAACGACAATCCTCTTTGGAAGAACAGTTGTAATAAATTAAAATGTGAAAAGGAATATTCTGCTTTAAGGATTATTAGTTAGAAATACACACACATATAACCACGCCTACCATAAAGACACACACACAGATATATCTTTACTACTAATAATGAGAGTTACTTGAATAGAAATTCAACCGTGTCTTTTTGAAATACCAAAAATACCCTTTTTCCTTCTTTTTTTGCTTTCGTTCACCTCTTTCTTCTCATCCCGTTTACTTCTTCTCGATCTTAGTTTATTCAATTTTTTCGCTAACCCTAATCGTCATGGCGATTCAACAGCATCGCCTTCATGCAACCTTATCCATTACTATAGCTAATCCATTCCTAACCCTACCCATAACTAACTTTGATCCATTGCTTTCACCCAAATTGAAGATAGCCTATCCATCTCCATCACTTAATAATCGCATTCTCTACCTCTATAGTCGGCAATCTTCATCCAACCACCCGTCGAAGCTCTACTTACACCATAGAGTCCTGATCTACAATTGAAGAATTTTACAATTGGAGAGTTCTGTCACCAATGGCCATCAGCTGCTTGAAGCCTACCTGATATCTTTGGTGAGTTAATCATAATTTTACATCTCGGTAATTTTAAGTGTAATATTTCCAACCCTATTGGCAAATTTTAATCTGCTAAACTTACAATAAATATACTTAAACACATATACATATGAAATGAAATGACGGAGTTCTAAGGTATATTAGCATATCACTCAATTATTTATTCATTTTTTTTTTGCTTAACACATAACAACATATACAAATATCCACATATACATACATATATATCTTTATTATTAAACAAATATACAAATACTTAACTCAGTAGTATGACTGACCACCAAAATTCGAACAAGCATAATTTACAATAGCCGTAATGATCAGAGGTGCACTACAGTTGATATAAACAGTCAAGTTATGGTCGCGCTGAGAATACTGGAACAAGTAAGTGTTAATAATGGTATTGGTAAAAGCTTGAGGGCAGTTTGTGTCCGATATGAAGCCTTCGTTGGCTGTTCATGAAATTGTTGTCGTGGTCTATGTTAGTGATTTTACATACAGTTGGATGGAAATTGTGATGCCTAAAGTTGTGTTCACGTTTGTGCAGTTAATGATATATTCTAGATTTCCATAGTAGTTCGGTCGGGAATCAATATGGAATGGAGATAAGATTGTGAAGGTTGTGTCACTACATTTCTATGGTAGTGGAGCATAGTTTTTGTACTGAGAAGGTGTTGGGTTTATCTCGAAGAAAGAAGGGACAAATGGTCTGTTTAGGAAGATGAAGAAAAATAAAGAATGAGGTGAGAATTGCAATTTTTTTTCCTTCTTGAATGTGGAAAATGAGTAGATAAACGTTTGAACGAGGATCATTTGATTTAACAATGGAAATATGTCCCCGGTTGTTTTGTGTATAGGTCACTGAAGACTTTGAATTGTCATAGAACATTAATTTTGTAGGACTTACGTGTGTGTCGAAATAGTTATGGAACACCAATTTCTACTGCCTTCGTTATTGTCGTCATGTCCTAAAATTACAGTTTTATGTGCAAATACATAAAAAAATTTGAGAGTATAAATTAGCGAGTCAATCATCTTATATTTTAGGTAACATATTGCAGTGATTTGCCACTACTAAAATTCTTCAGTTGTATTGGATCATTTATGTTAACAATTATACAAATGCTGCACCAAATATTCGTATTTTTTTGAAGCATGAATTGCATTTATTTTAGTATAAAGTTTGTACCTTATTATTTTTGTTCAGTGCTCTTATTTTATTGTTTCGTTGCACATGTAAAACATGTATCCCATACTTTGCACTCATATAATGTATCTTATTAACTTAGTAGATCATATTTTTGTTCAGTGCTCTTATTTTATAGACATTGGAAAATGGGTTGTATACCTTAATGTTTACAAGAAACTAAGATGATTCATAGTGAGCTAGATTAGATAAAGTAAACTGAATCTTAGGTATCTTATTAAAATCTTTTGTGCAAATACAGAGTATGTATCTTAATGAATTGATATGCACTATATATATTTAAGCGTACACATTACTCGATGGAATTTATGAATATGATATGGACTATGGCATTAGGATGTGTTCGAAAACTTCACACGAGTTTATTGTTTATTTTAGGGGTTGGGGAGGAAGTTGTATTCTACTGATTATGAACTAAAAAATATTTAGATTTAATTTTGGGAACGAAAATGAGTAGTCCTACCTCTCTTTTTCAAATTTTTATCTTTTTTAAGATGAGTTAAGTGAACTTGGACAATTATCCTAAAACATGAGTATGATTATTCTAGAACATGATTATGAGAGCTATTTTAATTTTGTCCAAAATATAGTGATGACATAATCCGGTTCTATCGTATAACACAAATAGTAGAAACAGAGCTTGCGCTTTGTATGAAGAGTCCTGCACAGAAGGTATTATACAAAGTAGGAGAAAATGAGCTAATAACGATAAGAAAATACCGGTATTTTTTACTTGAACATGTACTCAGTCATGGACGACTATATATTACGCTTTGACAAGTAGTTTCAAGTATTAATACCAAGGTGCTGGTAGAAAAAAGTACGTGTCGGATAAACTAGAACTTTCACTAAAAATGATGTCTACAAAGATGTTTTGCTAACTAGCAAGGAATAAAGGTATATAAATAATATTTAGCTTAATTTTTACTTAAAATTTCATACACATACATATGCATGCATATTAATATTAATTGGATAATAATCATTCTTCTTTTCCTCCTGCATTGCAGGATCATTGAAAACAAGAATATGGATACTCCACCAAAAAGCCTACTGACTATCTTATTCAAATTCATCACGTTTAATATTGCTAATGAAGCAACATAAGGTGAGACTTCTATGTTTATCTACCTACAAAGAGTTTCTATTAATATCATTTTAAAAAGATATACTTCAACACCACACATATATTTACATCAAATATAATTTATTATGTTCTGTAACATTCTATACATGGTATTAATTTTTTTCCATGAGTTTTGATGAGACTTCATATACATGGTTTTTTATCGTTACTGCAAATGTACATAGTAATAAATGTATCATGTAAAATCATAGCCTATTTTATCATATAAACCTACTTTTTTTAACTGGAAAAGTAAAACACTAAACTGAAAGTGATGAGGATGTCATTTTTTTACCAGTTGTCAACATCCCTATCTTAATAAGTTATACACACTTCAGTATTACTCTTTTATGTGTTAAATACACAGGGAATCAAGAACATATTCTCATTACTATAATGAGCACAACATCTACATATGTGTGGTACCAGATGTTTTCCTATCAAACATGGTAATTTTTGGCATACCATATATTTGTTTTACCCAATTGATGTTCTCGATTTTGAATTATTTCATCAGTGGGTTTATTAATAGTAACTCTTTGCTGACTCTACTTCTTCAGCCTGTTTTCTTGCCATCGTTCGTTAAACTTATGTTGTTTTTGTTCAAGAGGGTAGGTAGTTAACTAATTTGTATTACTCCTGTAAGGGTTGTACGTAACTATTCGACTGCTGCTGTAACCATTCTACAGCTTTAATACAGAGTTAAAAATTAGCTACTGTAGGTGGTTATTTTGATGAAAGCCAATGTACATTTCTGAAGTATATTTTTTTTATATAAATGTTAATTTGTTCTTGAAATTGTGCTCTTTGTGCTTTGCATAATGCTTTAGTGATTTTATATGTACACATTTTTTGATTAACTTAGGACTTCAGTTTAACAGATCCTGGCTAATATTCTAATATCACCATATAGTAGTTCATAGTGTTGACCAAGAAGTATGGCATAGTTGAACATCTTGCTGGCTTTTAAACTATAGCAGCTAATGTCATCACATTTGTTCAGCACAAAAAACACCAACAACGCTTGGTACAACTTCAGACGTATGTGTATACTGTATTGTCATGTTATTTTAAGAGAAGCATAAGCTAAAGGTGAACATGACGGCATGTATCTTTCATGATGGCATTTTCTCAAATGGACTGTAAAACTTGAAAGATTCCGCTGCATACGTGTAACGTTGTTCTGATGCATAGAAATTTGAACATTACCACCATCTATAATAATGTACAGTTGTGATTGGTTTCGTGAGCTAATGCTGCCTGATGTGTACATGGGGGTGATAGTGTTTGAACAATTAGGAATTGGGAAAAAGGTTTAGGGTTGGGGTTAGCATTACCAACTGATCGACTTTGGTATCTTCAGTAATTGAAATTAAAACCAGTTTGGTACCCTCAACTACTAACTTTGTAGGTAGTCTTATGTCTTTTATAATAATAACTATCGATGAGTTTCTTCTAATTTTGATAATGGATTGGTGAGTTTGATAATGGTTAAAATCTACAAGGAATTTATGTAATTTTGGTGTTGAATTCCATGACCTACATGGTTCTAATGAAGCGAAGAAAATAATGTACCCATTAAAATTAACGTAGATGCCATGATATATAAAGTTATAATGCTTAGGTGATTAGACGCAGGCCAACATGGGCGTGCGTATATACTTATATATATATATATATATATATATATATATATATATATATAACATGATATATGTCCATATTTACATTAGTAATACTTAGGATATCTGTTATAAATAGCATAGTAAATTACAAGATTAGGAGGTATAGATGGAAAAGAGATAGTAACTCCAAATTAATAAGGCAATAAATATGTAGTTATAAGGAGCTATAGAAATTAAATGAGGACAAAAAAGTGTTTAATAGGATTGGTTAAAGGATTTAATATCGCATTTATGAGGAAATGAAACATGCATAATAGGTTGAATTAGAATGAATAAATGTTACTGGAGATCATCCATATAGAATAATAACGACCATTTATTGCGGACATTGGACATTTATGGAACATAGTAAATAAGCCTATAAAATTGGAATTAAATGCTTAAAGACAGTGTGATTTTCACAGTCTTAATTATACGTTTAGAACAAACATGAATTAGTGGGCCTAGCCCAACATTTAGGCTTAGGATGATTGGTTTGGTTTAGTGGGCCTGCCCTTTACCTAGAGGCTACTAGTAGTTGTATGTACTAACTACTAATGTTAGATATCTCCAACCATAGAATCCATGAAAAAGGGATATGTGGTTGCGTATAGGTAGGGGAAGATATACCAACCATTCGCCTCAGATTTGAAGTAATAAATGATCCAATATTTTTTAGGGAAATGAGGTCTGCTTCATTTCTGATAAGAGGTATCAAGTAACTGAAATGGGCATTTTTCCTGACTTGCATTAGGTTATTTTAAATGGAATTTTAGCTGTAGGACGTTGGTGGGATATGTCCATATTGTTGTTGAACTGGTGTTTAGTTATAGGGCTGGCATATAGGCTATGACCACTAGCAGTCCTAAGCTACTGTTGGCAAATACTCGGGTTATGTCTTCAAATTGTTCGCTCTCTACTAGTGTAGAATCCATATGGGATATGCACATATCTCAATGTTTAATTCGTTAATTGTTTGTTTCTCAGAGGTGAGCTAGTTAAATCTTAGAAGAGTCTTTGAGATGTGTCAGTAGTATGAAAATTAAATCATAAAACCAAATCTAGGAGTCAACAGTCTTTATAGCTAGAGCCAATTGGCCAAACAATTATGTTACAGAGGGCCCGCTTCGAGATTGGGGTATTAAATGTCCGTTGAGTCTGCTTTCTCCCTATTTAAGAAGTATAAATTGGTCGGCGGTTTATTTTGGATACTACATCTTTTAGATATATATGTATATGAGCAGATATATAGTTATACCAAAATCCTAAGGTAGTACAGTGGTTAGGACATACGGCGTTCACCTTAAAGGTCGAGGGTTCAATCCTCAAACTACACATCCTTGTGATTTACCTGAAGTATGTGTTGTGGGTTCAGTGCATACTTCCTTGGAGTTTACAAGCAAAGCTTGGTTCTCTAGGTCGTCATATACACACACACACACACACACACACACACCCCCCGGAGAAGGTTGGATAATCGTATGCGCAAATGGGATTGAATGGATTAGCTATAAATAATAAACGTAACACTTAAATCGAAATCAATTGGCATAAACTAGTACTACGGGTAAAGTGTGTAATTTTCCAATCACCATAACGTTGTTCTGACCCCTTCTCATTACAACCCACATAATAGATTTTGATGGGCAGGCTATTAGAACAAGATGGGAATGGTGGACGAAGAACTTTTCGTATTCATGCTTGGCGCTGACAAGGCAACTAGTTCTCCAAGGAATACTATTGATTTAGTTAGTAGCATCAGTTAGTATTTATGTCCTATTATATTTTTCTATTCCACCGTGAGTTTATGTTGATCACTCACTGATACACTTATGTTTATTATAGATTACCAAAACCAATGATCCATGCCTTAATGGACTTATGTTTCGATTTACTCGAATAGGCCCATTAAGATGCAGGTTGTTACAAGAAATTTTGAAGATAAATGAAAACATTTTTCGATTAATGTTTGGAAAACATAAAGAAAAATGAAAACTAAAATGATTGTAATAAAAGGTGGGATTAGAGATGACAAACATATTTATGTGATTTTATCTTTAACTACGGTGGATATTTATGCCATTTCAAATGCTTCAAACGAGTTTATCCTCATTATATAGGTATATAGATATAAATTATATATGAATACCGTGCCACGTCTACTGAACATGAGCAAAGAGAAAAGTCTGTGAATTTATTTTATTGTAATGCACACATAATTCGTATACTATAACTTATCTCAAATTTCCATGCTCTTATACATTTAAATACATATAATCCAATGATTAATTAAATAAAAGTGTGAACCTGTACTATGCATACATTATGTAAAAATTGTATAGAAAAAAACAATTTACATGTCATTGTGATAATTACAATAGGGACTCAAAGAAAACTCTACAAAATATGGTAAAAATCATAGTATATTATAAGTTTGTTGCATTGAGAATGTAGCATGAAATTAGGTTAGAGATTAAACATATGATATACTTTTGTTTTACTGTCTAAATCATAAAGATTGATCTAAAGTTGCATTCCTCATTCTAGATATGAGGTATGAATATTATAAGATAACAACATATGTATAGTACAACATTGGATTAGAGTTCTTAAACATCCTTCAAATAATAAGACCATAATAACACCAAGAGCTTGTAGCATATAATAAATCGAAATTACTCTAAACATTCAAAATATATAACTTCAATGTGACTTAACAAATATAGTTTTCAATATTTTTATTATATACGAGTTCATTAGAGATATTTATGCGTAGAAGTTATGCTTCTAATAATTCTTTTGAAGTTTTTGTCCTCCTTCCATAATCGTGATGTTATTTGGGTGTAAGTAGTGCATTAACTGATAATAATAGACTTGTAACTTGGTGTATATTAACATTTTTAAGTCTATGGCACCTTAATTTAGGTGATTTTGCTTGAGATTACATGTTTTAGGTAATGGTGTAAATGTTTCATTTATAACCTTTCAAGTGATGATTTAGGTGTAATGTGTTAGCACCAGAATTGGTCACTAACACCCGAAGAAGGATTTGTGTAGAGAGATTAATGAAGAAAGCAAATTAAAACTGAGGAATAATGTAGTAGATTGCAGTTGTAACTATAAGAAAAAATAACACCAAATTTATAGTGGTTCGGTGTTACTGCCTACGTCCACTTTGAGTTTAATCTTTATTGTTTTTCTAAACAATTGATTATAGATACAATCCATACACCAACTACCCGAATGCAAATGTTAACTGAAAAAGAACGAGTCTTGAAAGCGGCAGAGTCTCCCCAGTGTTCTCGAGAAAAGGTCCCTTTCACCATGCCCGTGCCCTTCTATTTATAGGCAAAGATAGGTCAGACTTCCTGCGCTGGCCCAGAAACAAGGTACTTCGGCCTATAGCAGATGACTTCTATGCACCGAACCAGTCATGCTGAACGAGAAATGCCAGTCGAGAGATGCCGAGCGACGACACCTTAACCAAAGCTGGACCAGAATGCCTAGGCCGAACCGCACATCTATACCGAGCGACACTCGTATGCCGAGCGAGGCATCTATGTCGAGCGAGGCATCTATGTCGAGCGATGCCATCTGTAGGAAGTATGCCGAACGTGGCATCTGGAGGAAGTATGCCGAACATGGCATCTGGAGGAAGTATGCCGAACGTGGCATCTGGAGAAAGTATGTCGAACGAGGCATCTGAAGGAAGTATGCCGAACGTGGCATCTGGAGAAAGTATGCCGAACGAGGCTTCTATGCCGAGCGGGATACTTTTGTCGAGCCTCTTGTTACCGGGTCAAACAACCAGGTAACACTTGCCTCCCAAAGTGTCTCGTGTGTGGCAACACGACACGCTTTGAGCCAATATTCGATTCCTGCTACTATAATTTGAATATGCTTAATGAAGATCAGAGCATTGAGTCCATTCCTTTCCTTCCTTCCTTTCATACAAAAACAATTAGTCATTCTACATATGGATGTTGAACCATTTGTTCGGCAAGTCTACTACTGCTCGACATAACTGCTTACCAAACCATCGAGATACCTTGACCGATTCCTCTGTTCGTTGCCTGATCACCTCCCCTCTTTCCTATATAAGCCAAGGCTTCTCCTTTTTCTTCCTTTCACTTCTACTTCCAATCTATAAGACTTTCGAACTTGTCTTCTTCAAAACTCCTGCTAACACCGCAACCTTCCTTTTTCTTTCGAAGTCCCATACGTTTGCCTCACAACTTCTACCAATAACGAACCTGAACGAATTTCAATCCCGAATCAAGCTTTTCCTTAAGCTCTGATCTACTTTCTTAGGTATGAACTTTTCACTTGGTCGACTCTCTCAATTTAGGTTTTGTACGAGATTCAAATTCATAACCTTCTCTGAAACTACAAACGGTGGAAGTCGCCTAGAGGAGGAAGGTGAATCTGAGGTTTAAATATGCCTTACGATTAGATGGAGAGGAGGAAGGAAGTGGATACCAGAGGCTTTCAAGACGTAGATTCCTGTTGGGTAGTCGAGCGACGGACAAGGGAGTGTCGTTGGCTTGGTAGGAGTTAGCGAGATTAGGAGATGTTGGTTGAGCGTGGTGTACGAGTGGGAGTGACGTCCAGCGAGCCACTTAGAAGGGTGTTTAGGTTATTTGAAGAGGTGAGTTGAAGGAGAACTTTTGGCCATAGGTCAGTATCGTCTTGTATGAAGGAGAGTGTAGGATTTAGTCTCTCGAGTGTAGTGTTATGGTCCGGTTAAAGACCATGGGCTTGGCTCAGTATGCGAAGCGAATGCGGCTCAGTATGACCCCCGCATGCCGAACGCTGAAGAGAGAGAGAGCAGGAGAGAAGTATAATAGAGTTGATCTAGTGGGTCGGCATGTCTGGTTTAGGTGGTTGTCTAGTCATATCTCTTTGAGCCTCGCTCGGCATTGAGCCTTGAAGTCGGCAATGACAGTCAAAATTATCTCAATTTGAACACAACACATGCGAAACTCTCTTACTTCCCATGTCTGACAACAAACAAGTACAAGAACTTAAGCAAACAAGCATATCAAACTAATCCGAACTGATAACTTCCCAGTTTCAACAACTATAATCCTAAGTTTAACTCGATTAAGACAAACAATAGCCTTCCACATATAGTGTCGATGTCGAGTTCAAAATTGAAACCATCATACGACAGGCTCTCGGAGACGGTCAGCGATGACGGTCTTCGAAGATGATAGTTCAAAGCTTAACTTTATTTTGTCAGATTCATGAATTTTAGTTCTTTGACACCTATACTCGAACGATTGCGCTAGTTCACGCACCACATGGGTGGAGTATTTTGTCGTTATGTCTAATATTGATTGTTTTTCAAGTATAGTTTGAACAGGTGTTTAATCAAATTCAACACTTATTAGAGATATCTAGAAAGTCAAGTTCTGCCACAGTCTCAGACAAACCTGAGCCAACTTCTCAATAGGAAGTGGTTGGAACTTCAAATCCATTGACAACTCCTGTACAAGATATTCCGAGTCCCACGTTCGCATCTGTTGACCTGTCTCCCAATGCCCTAGATGCAACAATCTTTCTAGACAATCTAGTTGATTCTCAAGCTTCGAGAATTAATGAAAGCGCTCTTCGTCTACATGAAATTCCTTTTGATGATGTATTGGTTCCATCGGGACAAGATCGTCCCCACCTTCCCCTAGTCGGGTATACTGCCTATAACAAATTCATGTGTTGGGTTGGTAGCGTGCCACCATTCAACTCCTTCCTCCGCGATCTGTTGCAGTATATTAATATCGCCTCATCATAGTTACACCCCAACAACCGGGTGTTTATATACGGCACGTGCATTCTATTCATAAGCATTTTATCTAGGCTCCTAACTCCTGGAGACATCCGCTACATTTATCGTTTCGAGAGACGATGAGACAGCCTATCTTTCGTATTTCTTGATCCGCATAATAAGGGTCAAATTCTAACTGGGGCATGGAGCAAATTCGCCCAGTATAAGTAGGAATTGTTTTATGTTCGTTGTCCCCCTGGCTTTGCGAGGAGATGACTTGAAGGGAGTAAGTTTCCTTCTTGGATCAATACTTGTATGCGGTGGAAAGTGCATCCTTTCTAAACCTTTTCTCTACTTTTACTTGTATCAGCCCATTCTCCGAAGGCTTTGGGTACTCTAAGGCAATAGAAGCCATTCGATATGTTCCCGTGGAAGACCGGGACATTAGATCCATCATCTCCAATGAGTCACTCTCAAAATTTAGGCTGTTGGCGGAAGGTCGCCGAATAAGTCTTCCTCACGGCGCCACTATGGCTGGGTCTGCCTTGGACAAAGGCAAAAGGCAAGTTCGACCTTGAACACGTAATGCCCCGACACACCCGAGGAGGGCGAGATTAGAGAGACTAAGGTGTCAGACACACCAGGTGAGAATATAAGTCCTGCTTGGGAACCGATGGTTGAGGCACACGGCACTGATGTAGTACCTCCCCCTTCGAAGGGAAAAAAGAAAATGGCATACAAATTGAGGAAGAACACTGTTGGTGGAACCTTAAAGGTCACAATCACTCCAGTGGAGAAAGAGTCATCTCCTCAATACTTAGAGGGTTCATTAAAAGGCTTATCTGACCTCACCATTCCTGACGATTTGCTCAACTAGGGCTTCAATGATTCAGAAGCTCTAAAACTCCATTCGCCTACGAGAGGCGATGAATGTGCTTAAGCCAATAATCAAGGAGAATAAACTCCAAGAAGTAGAGCCAAAGAAACTGGTCCGTCGAGGGAAAACACTAGAACACACCCAATAACACTTACACTTCACCTTGCACTTAAACTTCAACCATCATATGATTCTGGCTAATTCATGTTTACTTAATTTCTTTGCAGGCGATAAGGGATGCACCTACGAAATCGACCGCTTTCGTCGGTCATCTATTATTCATCATTCTGGCCGGGATTCGGGCTTTGGCAAACGCTGGGACAGAGATGAAGACAGTGATAGGGATTATCGCTCCCAGGACTCATCATTTCGAAGGAAAACCTACCATCAGTCTTCATACCATCATGGTCCTCCTTCTCACCTGGAGCAGGGCAGGGAGAAATCTGGTCACAAGGAGTTCCAGTCCGATACTCCCCGCGACCAACACTCGGGTTCCTCTAGCACAAGGAAATCCCGAGAACTTCACAAAAAGCTTGTAGTCCCTAGACAGACTTCTTCTGCTCCCGCACATGATCCGTCGATTGCGGAAAGGCTAACCAAGCTTAAGGCAACGTTCCTAAAAGTATGCTTTGATGGTTTAAAGTTTCCTCCATCAATTTATCACATTTCGAGGGACGTCAAACAGAGTGTCATCACTTGCAACAATGATGTCTATGTTCAGCATGATGCATTTGTTCATTTAGCAGAGAAAGTGTCAGAAGTTTCCATCGAACGCCAACATGAAATTCATCGTCTGAAACTCAAAGCCGCTCACGAAAAGGACATCATTAAATCCTAGGATGAAGAGCTTCTCTCATACAAGTCTTAGCTTGAAAATGCTCAGAAAAATGCCAAAGACACAGCTGAGGCAGTTAATCGTCTTGAGGCTACGCATAAGAAAGAAATCGATGAAGCGGTTCAACGCTGCGACGCCTTGGCTTTAGAGAAAGACTCTGTTCAGAAGGAGAGGGATGCGTTCGCTTAGCGAGTTAAAGAGTTGGAAGAGCTACTTCTCAAAGAGAGAGAGAGAGAGAGGAAAAGACTACCGCTTAGGAGGAGTCGCAACGATATTGCAATGAGATTGTTGCTATGCGACTCCTGAAGACAAAGCTGGACGACGAACTCTCTAAAGTTGAGGCGCTGAAGAATGAAGCTCGTAAAGAGGGCAAAAGAATAACATCCATGGAGATTGATTCTCGCCTTAAGGTGGCTACTGAGGCTGGAAGGGAGGAAATCAAGTGCATGTTTGATCGGCTTATAGCCAAATATAATGCTCGAGTTCTCATGTATCGTGACCTTATATTTCTCGGTGAGGGTTACCTCGAATCTTTGGCCGAAGCATAGGAAACTTTGATAAAAATCAGAAATTTTGAATCGCGCACTGAAGAGGTTGATGAAGAAGTTTTAGTAAAGGAGTTTCTCTAGGAAAATGAGCCTTCAGACTTGTCTGCAGCGACGGCTCCCTATAGAAAAGATTCATCCTTATCAAAAGGAAAGAATGACATTGCCGGTCCGTTTGGAACCGAGTCTCCAGCTCATCCCCCCTCCCCCCAACTCAACCGACTGGTTGCCCAGCACTTGATCCCTTTGAGCAGCATGTTGGCAACGACAAAGAGGATCCTGGCCTTGATATTCATGTTCTATCTCCCATTCTAGAGGGTGAAACTCCCCAGAAATTTGAGAGCCAGCCAGAAACCGGTACATAACTTTCCTTCTTAAAGCTCGGTGGGTCGTCTTTTTTGGCGAGTAGTCGACATATTCTAACATTCATCTTTTATGATTTCGTGTAGGTCGTTCTGATTCTGAGCCAACTCCAAGGAGCGATGATGCCACGGAGAAGAAGGAGAAGGTGAGTGAGGCCATTCAAGCGGGAGAAAATCCTAGTCCGGATGCACAAGTGATTGAGGCGCTTGACGAGGACAAGTCTGAAACTTCATCGCCCGTCGAAGAAAATTACGAAGTTGAGATTACAGGCACCTCCGGACATACTTCAAAAGTGAGCATGAAGAAGCAACTTGCGGAGGAGAAGAAAAAGAAAGTTGAGATCAAAGTGGAGCCCCAAGTAGTGGAACTGGATGATCCTTTGAATAGGCCTTTAAAGGTCATTCTCCCTGGTGGTTCCAGGCCACTAGAGGTTCCTCTTCCTTCCTCGGATGTTACTTCCCCATCAAGCAAAGCGTCCAAGTGAAAACGCATGGGGGTGGAGTCGTCTGAGAATAAGAGGAAGGAAAAGAAACCAAAGAAGTAGTTGTCACACTCATTCAACGAGAGTTAGCTTAGATTATGTAATTATTTCTATTTATTCTCATAGCCAATGTAGATAGACTTTTGACTCCAAGTTTTGGAGGGATTGTAGTGGAACCTCATTTTGGATTGATAAATAAAATTTAGTTTATTTGTCTTTCAAACAACTTTTATTGTTCAGCTTATTGTATAACTGTGGTCGAGATCCAAAATCCTGTGAGTTTCATAAATCCCAGTTCACTTCCATATTACTCCGAGATTTTTTGGAATTGTAGATCCTCTTTTTCGGGCTTAGGGTACTTAGAATATTTTTAGTCCGCACTGCGAGGACTCATAGTACTACAGTCCACATTCTGGGGACTTTGAGGTTTTAAGTCGTTTATACTCTAGTCCGCACTCCGGGACTCTGAGTACTCCAGTCCACATTCTAGGGACTTGGAGATTTTAAGTCGTTTATACTCTAGTCCGCACTCCGGGGCATAGAGTACTCCAGTCCGCACTCTGGAGACTTGGAGATTTTAAGTCATTTATACTCTAGTCTGCACTCCGATGACTCAGGGTACTCCAATCCGCATTCTAGAGACTTGGAGATTTTAAGTCGTTTATACTCTAGTCTGCACTTCGGGGACTCAGAATACTCCAGTCCACACTCTGGAGACTTGAATATTTTAAGTCATTTATACTTTAATCCGTGCTCCGGGGACTCAGAGTACTCCAGTCCGCACTCTGGGGACTTGGAGATTTTAAGTCGTTTATACTCTAGTCTGCACTTTGGGGATTCAGAGTACTCAAGTCTGCACTTTGGGGATTTGGAAATTTTAAGTCATTTATACTCTAGTCCGCACTATGGAGACTCAGAGCACTCCAGTCCATACTTTGGGGACTTGGAGATTTTAAGTCAATACTCTAGTCCGCACTCCGGGGACTCAGACTGCACCAGTCCGCACTCTGGGAACTTGGAGATTTTAAGTCATTTATACCCTAGTCTGCATTCCATGGACTCAAAGTACTCCATTCCGCACTCCGGGGACTTGGAGATCTTAAGCCGTTTATACTCTAGTCCGCACTCCGGGGACTCAGAGTACTCCAGTCCGCACTCTGGGGACTTGGAGATTTGAAGTCATTTATACTCTAGTCCGCACTTTGGGGACTCAGAGTATCCAGTCCACACTTCGGGGACTTGGAGATTTTAAGTCGTTTATGCTCTAGTCCACACTCCGAAGACTCGGAGTACTCCAATCCGCACTCTGAGGACTTAAATATTTTTTGGAATTGTGCGCGTTCATACGCCAGACAAAATAATGTAACGTTAGTTTTTTCATAGACTCATCACACATGGAAACATCAATAATTCAAGGAAAAGATGGCTTCAAGGCTTTATTAATGAAAACGAGCTACATTGTCTTACTACCTACCGAAAAATAAGAATCAACAAAATAGAAATATACTGGAAATGATTGCAACTAAAATATGAAAGAAATAGACTAAGTATAATAATGTCGTAGATGCTCGCTATTTCATGCTCGGGGGAGTGTCGCGCCATCAACGGTCGCTAGCTTGAAGATTCCCTCTCCAAGCCTCCGTTCAATGACGTATGGGCCTTCCCATGTGCGGTTCATATGCGATGGGACTGGGAAAGCTCGTTTCAAAATGATATCGCCCACATCAAAGATTCTCGGTCGAACTTTGTCATTATAATATCGAGCGACTCGGTGTCTATATGCAGCCTCCCTTAAATCACTTCTTCACATTTTTCATCAACGAAGTCCAGTGATTTCGGTAAAAGATCCTGATTCGTCTTAGGGTCATAATGAGTTACCCGATGTGAAGGAACTTCAAATTCCACGAATATAACAGCTTTCGTGTCATATGCCAATGCGAATGGAGTGTGGCCAGTCGTGGACTTGTGGGTGGTTCTTTAAGCCCAAAGTGCTGTTGGAAGTTCATCCACCCACTTTCCCCTAGCCTTTTCCAAACGTTTTTTTAATATGGACTTGATTATTTTGTTCACGGTTTCTACTTGTCCATTGGCTTTTGGATGAGCGACTGCTGCGAACCTTTTTTCAATGCCATACTTTTGACAAAACTCTTTAAACTCCCTACTTTTGAACTGAGTTCCGTTGTTGAACTGAGTTCCGTTGTCTCTAATGATAGACCGCGGGAGGCCAAAACGGCATACAATGTTTCATACAACGAAATTAATGACCTTCTTGGTAGTGATTGTGGCTAAGGGCTCTGCTTCTACCCACTTGGTAAAGTAATCGACCGCAACTATTGCGTATTTTGCACCACCTTTGGATATGGGCAAAGAACCGATTATATCGATCCCTTACATTGCAAACGGACAGGGACTAACCATTTGTGTGAATTCCGTCGGCGGAGCTCTCGGGATTTTTGCATACTTCGGACATTTTTCACATCTCCTTACCTAGTCTGCAGCATCCCGATTTACAGTTGGCCAATAGTATCCATAGCGGAGGATCTTCTTTGCTAATGTCTGCCCCCAGAATGGTCACCACATTCTCCTTCATGGACTTCCTTCAAGACTCATTTTATCTCATCATGGGGAATGCACTGGAGTAAAGGGGCTGAGAATCCCTTCTGATACATTATTCCATCCTGCATTACATATCGCGAAGCTTTACGGATGACTTGTCGTCTTTCGCTCTTTCTTTAGGGCAGGACCCCGTGTAGCAAGTATTGCTTGAATGGGGTCATCCATGATTCCTTCTCGATTTTTGTTTCTAACACGAAATCTACCTCCATTATATTTACAATCAGAGCATGTAAGGTTGCAACGGGAATTAATCCCATTTGCTGTGCATCGCCAGTGCTTGCAAATTTGGCCAATGAATCGGCTTCTCTGCTTTGTTCACGCATGACATGTAAAATATCTGCTAACAGCTCTTGAACGTGAGCAAGGGATGGGGCAAGTCTCTGTCTCTTTGCTTGATAGTCCCCTCACACCTGGTACACCACCAATTGTGAGTCACAAAAGATTTCAACTAATTTTACTCTCAGTTCCCTAATAAGTTTCAAGCTAACAATCAATGCTTCATATTCGGCTTCGTTATTTGTAGCTGGAAAATTGAGCTTCAAAGCGTAACAAATTGATCGGTTTTCGAGAGTCACAAGAACTATACCAGCCCTAGAGAAATGGTCGTTAGATTCCCCATCGGTGTACGGTTTCCATCGAATGGGGGGAATGACATCGTGACAGTTCGGTTCGTCTGACACGGCGAACTCGACGATGAAGTCTGCTAGCGCTTGCCCTTGTATGGCCATTCGTGGCAGGTAGGTAATATCGAACTGACTCAACTCAATATTCCATTTTAACATCCTTCTAGTGGTTTCTGGTCGTTGGAGTACCTGTCGCAAGGGTTGATTGGTATAAACACTTATTGAGTGTGCCTGAAAGTACGGATGAAGCTTGCATGATGCAATCACCGAGTAGTAATCCAGTTTCTCAATCTTGGTATAATTTCCTTTTGCCCCCGTTAAACATGTACTGACATAGTAAACTAGCTTTTGAACTCGGTCCTCCTTGTGAACCAAAGCCGTATTGATAGCATGCTGGGATACAGTCAAGTACACATGCAATACTTCATGGTCTATAGGCTTCGACAACACGGGGGGACTTTCCAAATGCCTTACCAAAGCTCAGAATGCGTCCTCACAGTTGAGCATCCATTCAAAATTTCTCTTTCCTTTCTTTATTACATCGAAGAAGGGAATACACTTATATGTGGCTCTGGATATGAATCGACTCAGCGCGGCCACTTTCCCGTTCAGGCTTTGTACTTGCTTTATAGTTTTGGAAATTTGTCTGTCTCGAATAGCTTGAATCTTTTCCGGGTTAGCTTCAATTCCTCATGCATTAACAATGAAACCCAAAAACTTCCCTGACGCAACGCCGAAAGAACACTTCAGAGGATTGATTTTCATTCCGTAATATCTGAGTATATCAAACATTTTTGTCAAGTCTCGAATGTGGTTGTTTGACTGCCGTGACTTCACGAGCATGTCATCCACATAGACTTCCATTGTTCTACATATCTGGCCATTCAACATTCGATTCACCAGACGCTGATAAGTTGCTCCCGCATTTTCCAATCCGAAAGGCATCACTACACAGCAATAGCCCAACATCTATGACAAAACTGGTCTGTTCTTGGTCTGGAATGTGCATCGGGATTTGACTATATCCCGAGTACGCATCCATAAATGACAATAACTCGTGTCCTGCAGTTGAGTCGACCAGCTGGTAATCCTGGGTAAAGGAAAACTGTCCTTAGGGCATGCTTTGTTCAGATCAGAGTAATCTATGCAGGTTCTCCATTTTCCATTTTCTTTTGTCACTAGCATGGGGTTAGACACCCATTCAGGGTAGAGGGCGTCGCGGAAAAACTCATTGGGTTTGAGTTTGTGCACCTCCTCTCTGAGAGCAACGGACCTCTTCGGGTCCATACCTCTCCTTTTCTTCTTTACCGGTACGTACCTCGGGTCTATGTTCAATATATGACTCGCAATAACAGGAGAAATCTCGCACATATCAGAATGTGTCCAAGTGAAAACATCCAGATTCGCTCGGAGGAAGTCAATGAGATCTTCAGTCATCGAGGGGTCGAGTTGTGATCCAATCTTATGTACTCGCGATGGACCATCTCCACTGACTGGTATGTCAATCGTCAGTTCACCCGGTTCTGCTTTTGCTTCCCTAGGTTCCTCATCATCGTCTCTCGGATCTATGTATCTATAGATCTGATCATGTTGCCCGAGCCAGGGCTCGGGCACTACTTGTCAATTTTCGATGATCCGAGTGCGGACAGAGCTGTCTGCAACCTTTCC
Organism: Allium cepa; assembly: GCA_030765085.1. Classification (NCBI taxonomy): domain Eukaryota; kingdom Viridiplantae; phylum Streptophyta; class Magnoliopsida; order Asparagales; family Amaryllidaceae; genus Allium; species Allium cepa. Next base: position 214,456,862 of record CM060938.1, read on the forward strand.
TTTCTCTCTTCGCTGGGCCTCTCTCAGCTAGGCTACATAACATGCATGACCAGTCGCTTGGTCATCATGCACAACACCAACTCCTTTGTCTGTCAGAAATTTCAAAGTTAAACACCAAGGAGCCAAAGCTTCCCTAAACTCTGCCAGGACCGGTCGACCCAGAAACACATTGTACGGAGAATCGACATCCAAAACGATGAAAGGGAGGATTCCACCCTCCTGCATTCTCCATGCCCAAGTTCAACTGGTAATTCAACATACCCCACTGCATCAGTCGCTGCACTATTAAAGCCATGGATACGGGCTTTAGATGGTTTTAAATCCTTCGTCTCCATCTTCATCTGGTCATACGCTTTCTTGAAGATGATATTGACTGAACTTCCACAATCAATCAAAATTCTTTTCACAAATGCGGGCCGGGTTGTCACGGAGATGACCATCGGGTCAACGGTAGGAGTCTCCACCTGATCATCATCTCTGCTCCTGAAAACTATGTCGTCTGTCATCGTTCGCTGCTGCTTAGCTGGGGACTCGTCCTCCATATTTGAACAACACTCAAAGTCTGCATGCCTTAGGGAGTTGGCATACCGCTCCATTTCCTGCCAATTCTTATTTGTAGGGTGAGGTCCATCGACTATCGTGTTTATGACTAGTCTACCCACGGTTTGAGCAGGTTCCTCTGGATGGCGTGGAGCTTGCCCGCGTCCGGAGTCTAATGTTCCTTGTCTACCTTCCTGCGGGTTTTTGACAAACTCATGCAACTTCTTCTACCGCATCATCTTCTCTATGGCATCGTGGAGGTGTCTACACTCCTCAGTATTGTGCCCGTAAGTCTCATGGAAGCGGCAGTACTTCCCGGTTCGCTTTTGTTCCTCCGTTGACTCCTTTGGGCGTGGCTTTCGGTATTGAAAAGTATTACAAGTTGACAGGTAGATATTTTCCAGAGATGTATTCAGATGAGTGTATCCATTGTAAGTTGGAATCCTTGGCTTCCATTTTCTTGCTTCTCTTTTCTTTCTTGGATTTCCTCCTCTGGACCCTTTAGATTGCCAAGGCTCGTTCTGCACATTGACATGAACCTTCCCCGAATTATCACCGGATTGTTTTACAGCAACGTTGCTCTTCACGATCTCTTGACCAGGCCCTGGTGCCTTATCTATCCATGTCCACCTGGCTTCCACTCTTCTTATGAATTGATGAGCCTTTGAATTAAAACGCTCTAGCGTAGTCGGAGGTTTTCCTGCCGGTCAACCGCCAAACTCTGAATCCGGATCTACCCCTCGCATTATAGCCATCAGAATGGCATGGTCATTTGGGTTGCTAACTTCAGTAGCCGCAACACGAAATCTCTGTAAGTACTCCTTCAATGTTCCCCTTAGAGCCTGAATCACACTGGACAAGGACATCACATCCTTGGGACGAGTGGCATGAATCCTGAATTGCTCCATAAATTTTATCACTAATTCATCAAAGCTGGATATAGACCGTGGAGGAAGTCGGGTGAACCACATGGTAGCAATTCCCGATAAAGTTATCGGGAAGCATCTACACTGAGTTGCAGCATTAGCCCTAGATGAATCCATCATCCACTCATATCTCATCACATGTTGTAGGGGATTAGTCTTCCCTTCGTAGGTCGGAATAGTTGGCATGTTAAACTTCTTGGGGTACTCGACCTGTAGAATAGTGTTTGTGAATGGAGTATGACTCCTGGATATCCCCCAATCATCATTGGTCTAGCCTTGATTTTCTCTCATCATGTGTCTGACCATATCTAATAGGTCCGGGGTTTGTATAGAAGATGGAAGGTTGGAATCTGTCTCGTGCGATGGATCTAGTTGGTGTCTCCTCTACTGGTGGTTTTCCAAACGTTTATCCTGGGGACCAGCTTCTTTAGGACCTTGGTGGGCCGACTGCCTAGCTTACGCTCGCATTCCAGATCCTAAGTTTCTTGCTCTAGCTTGGTTTTGGTTTCCAAGGTGTAAGTGATCCCTAGTTGATCTATCAGCAACACTTGCTTGTGTTGTTTCAGTTCTGCGACGTCTATGCCTGGAAGGTTCATCGGACGAAGTCGAGCTGTCAGATGAAGAGTAAGGAGCGGGGCTACCGTCAGCATTTTGATGCTTTTGTTGAGTGAGCTGAGTCATTAGGTTAGCGTTAGCTTGGATCTGTTCGCTAAGTTGTCTCCTGCTTTCCATGAATTCTCTCATCAGGTCGTTGAACTTCGTTCTAGTGACAACTTCCATCTGATTTTGTGCGGCAATTGTTCCTGCGCTCGGATTAACTTGTTGATTGATGGGTCCGACTTGTTGGACGCTAGCAGTCTCGTTGACATCTGCGTTGTGCGAGGCTGATCTGGTACAAGATCTTCCTATTGTATAGTTATTGGTAGAAACTCTAAGTAGAATCAATGGACTTCCTGTGAATAACTTGGATCTCCTTCGGGGGATTTCTTCAATCCAGTAGCTACAAAGTAGATCCTAATAACCTGAGTTCAACTCTCAATGAAAGTGCCAAAATGTTAGCACCAGAATTGGTCACTAACACCCGAAGAAGAATTTGTGTAGAGAGATTAATGAAGAAGGTAAATTAAAACTGAGGAGTGGAATGCAGTAGTAACTATAAAAGACAAGAACACCAAATTTATAGTGGTTCGGCGTAACTGCCTGCGTCCACTTTGAGTTTAATCTTTATTACTTTTCTAAACAATTGATTACAAATACAATCCGTACACCAACTACCCGAATGCAAATGCTAACTGAAAAAGAATGAGTCTTGAAAGCGGCAGAGTCTCCCAAGTGTTCTCGAAAAAAGGTCTCTTTCACTGTGCCCCTGCCCTTCTATTTATAGACGAAGATAGGCTGGACTTCCTGTGCGGGCCTAGGAACAAGGTAATTCGACCCATAGCAAATGACTTGTGTGCACCGAACCAGTCATGCCGTACGAGAAATGCCGGTCGAGAGATGCCGAGCGACGATGCCTTAATCAAAGCTGGACCAAAATGCTTAGGTCGAACCGCACATCTATACCGAGCGGCACTCGTGTGTCAAATGAGGCATCCATGACGAGCGATGCCATCTGTAGGAAGTATGCAGAGCGAGGCATCTGAAGGAAGTAAGCCGAACGAGGCATCTGAAGGAAGTATGCCGAACATGGCATTTGGAGGAAGTATGCCGAACGTGGCATCTGGAGGAAGTATGCCAAACGAGGCATCTGAAGGAAGTATGTCGAACGTGGCAACTGGAGGAAGTATGCCGAACGTGGCAACTGGAGGAAATATGCCGAATGAGGCATAGTATGCCGAACGAGGCATCTGAAGGAAGTATGTCAAACATGGCATCTGGAGGAAGTATGCCGAACGCGGCTTCTATGCCGAGCGGGGTACTTGTGCCGAGCCTCTTGTTACCAGGTCAAACAGCCGGGTAACATAATGCCTCATTTTGAAAGACGTGTCTTCTGAGTTGAAATGTTATATGTGAAGTTTCGACTTGTGTGGAAAGTTGGAGGAGAAGCTTCTTATGTGTATTGAAATGGAAATTTCTATGATGCAGCTATTGAGGCATATGTGCCTTACACCTTTATTGTATTATTGAATAAAATATTAATAAGGGACCATTTAAACCTTTTTGTCTTGAGTAAAAAAATGAAAGGAAAAAATCACATCCATCATTGATAATCAGTACAACTTAATCAAAATAATGTAACTTATACTGCCGATACACATTTATCTCTTTTGATTTAGAGCAATTGAATTTTTATAGTAATAAATAGAATTCCTCGTAGAATTCCATCGTCGCTAACATAGTTCAAACCACTTAATCCATTTATAGTTAAAATGATAGCTAATATATAATGCTATTAATATAAATAAATATATAGTTAAATTCTATCTTTACCAATATAACTATAACCACTTAATTGTTTATAATTAAAATAAAACTCAATATATAATGGTATAAATATAAAATATGAATAAATAGTAATTATTTTGAATAATAAAATGGCTGAAGACCTTGGAGCCTGGCGAATAGGATTTTGATTTCTCCTTATATTCTCTATCTTAATTTCTTCTTTGTCTTTCTTTATTTCAATTCTAATATTTTCTTCTTCCCCTTATTTACTGGTAAGGATGAGCGAGGGCGTTGATGATCCACAAGGAAAGGGGACGGAGTAGGTTCAGTTGATAAGGATGAAGGGGCTGGCAGAAGGTGGAAAATAGGAGATTTAGTAAGTCATGTGCATCATTAATAATGATTTAGATCCATAGAAGGAGACATGCAATTTCTCAATCCCTCCAAATGCTACTAAAATTTCATATAGTGATGCTGATAAAGGATTAGAGGTTCAAAGGCATGTGCTAAGTAGGTTAAATTATACTTTATTGAGACTATCAAGGTTGAAGGTAAGAAAAATGAAAACCATTCTAAAAGTGCGATGGATGAGGATGAAGCGGGCTAGAAAAATTGTTTGCTACTTTATGTTAGAGACGTAGGCCCTATTACAAAATTTAGAAAATCAGATGAAACAGGTTTGGAAGACAAAAGGAGATTTTACCATTCAATCAAGCAAAAATGGCTTCTTTGTGGTTAGATTCAATTCCGAGAAAGATTGTGATAATATTATTAGTCTAAAACCATGATTCTTTGATAGAAATTTGATTATAATGAAAGACTGAACCCTAATATTAAAACGGACAAGGATATATTACTTTTCTCCCAGCGTGGATTAAATTACCAGTCCTCAATTTTAAAGTATGAGGAGAGGAGGCATTTTATCACTGTTATTAGCTTCGAATATATACAGTATGAAACATGAATATGAGGTCATCTTTTATGATAGAGAAATGCTCTTCAATCACATCGCCCGTCATCATTACTCCCGAAGACATATGACTACAAATACACTTATCGCGCCAGTAACCAGCATTGAGAATATAAAGCAGAATTGGCATCGAAGGAATAGGATGCCACTGTTCATCAATAGAAGAGTGCAACAATATCAGATATAATCAAACGTCATAAGCCATTAGTGAGTGTCGATGTAACCCATAGCGCATTTCATTGATTCTAAATTCTATAAGCACCACTATTTATTCGTTGTTACCAAAACACGCTTGTTGCTGATGTAACTCCTTCATATCAACTACCAAGTAATGCAATGTACATTGCCACATTTCATCAGCCACTAGATATTGACACCGAGAATCATCGGTGCCTATATTATACTAAAGCAAGTTACTCATTCTCAACTTTCATGTTGTCCTTCATTAATGTTCAAAGCCACCTATAAATGATGTCGATAGCGATCAACCAAGAGTGTCTTAAGGCATAGGATTATTAATGCTGAAAGTATACTAAGCAAAGCCACTTTATATCAATACATTATATAGATGTCGCTCCTCATTAACACTTCACACTGCATCCAACTGGTGCCATCGATAATCAATTAAGAAGGCTTCAATGCATAAGTTTATCGACATCAAAAACCATCACTACAAAGATGGCACTAAAGTTCCACTATTGTTATCGTTAAGCAAGCCAAGCACCTAATGGCATCAAGTCGCCGAAGCTATTGCCAAAGCTTACCAATGTCGTACGCAATGCCGTTTTTCCCCTATAAATATGGACCTAGGGGTGCTGTTTTGAGGGCAGATCATTATCTCTACTCATCTTACAATTTTCACTTTGTAACCTTAAATCAATTTGGGGGTTTTTATTGGTTGTAGCACACTTAAACTTTTTACACATAAGGGACCGAACATTGAACTATTTCATAGCATATTAACTTGATTTGAACTTGTGACTTGCATATCAATTTGACTTGGAGTCATGACTGGTACATTGATGCGCAAATACAATTTTGCATATTGACTCGCTTAACCTACATATTGAGTTGGACCATGTACGAAGTTTGACATAACTTTGGTGACTGTAAAAGAGTTGTTATGGATGCACACTTCATCCTAATGGCTTCGACTAGCTTCGACAAAACCTCTCTTTGATCAACTCTACTTGCTACACACTTCTGGAGTTAACAAATAAATTCTTTAACATTTTGACACTACAAGGAAGGCGTGGACCTCCGACTCTATTAAAATCCTAATTGGAACTACCCTAGCTTGCATATTTAGGGTTTAATGGACTCGCCCATACTAAGCATATCCCATCTCCAAGTTAACCTACCTTTGATTTCAACATCAATCAATCATATCAACTAAGTTATGCTTAGTCGTGCCAATTAATCATGTTGAAATCTCCAAACGAGGGTCCTCCGAGTTTCAAGTCACTAGACCAACTTACCAGACTGCTAAGGATCCCCGGATTCATGAAGAACAAACAATGAGAATAATGGCACTACAAATTATGGAAGAAAAAAGGAAATAAGTAGTTCCTTACAATCCTGAAAAGTGTAGTGTGAATCCATTACATGTTGGCCCAACACCAATCTTTGCCCTAGAAAGGCAGAATAAAAGAGAGAACATCTCCTTGAAAATGAAAAGGAAATTCAACTCAAGCCCAAGAGGACCATTTTCTAAGAGAAAATAGAAAGTGAGTTCAATTGATTCACCAGAAAGTGGGAAAATGTTCTTAATCGTTCTCAAGAACTTGGCAAAACTCAAGATTCTTTGAAAAGATTACGGAAATTAAGGAGCCTATCATGCATAAGAAAGCCAAAAGAAATTCCGATGGATCAACTTTCAAAAGTCTGTGATTTCCTAAGAACTGCTTTCTTACCACATCTTATGAGAATATATATCTTCTGACTAGTAACAAGCTCAACTATTGGCCTTCACAAGAGAAGCGACCAAAGAATGAAAGGTATCTCAAAGGATTTTATTGTCATTACCATCGCTCCAACGGCCATGACACTAATCACTAAAGCTTGGAGGGAATAATGAACAACCTCTTAAGACAAGGAAAGCATGACGAATTTGTACAGAGATACTGAATGAGTCAATAATAAAGAAAGAGTCTCCTAACAAAATAAATGTATCTGCATGGTAGAGGTGTAAAACTCTCCCAAAATAAGGGAAAGCCTAAAGCATTGCCTAAGATGGCAGTAAGGTGATAAAGCCTTTATCCCCTGCTAAGATGGCCTGGACAAAGCACCTCCTAAATAGAGGATGGAGTAAGCCTTTAGTGCCATCATCAAAGGCCTCACTAAAGTGCAAAACAAGTTTTCAGTATCGTCATCAAAGCCTCACTGAAGCGCCTCCTAAAGGGAGGATGTAGTAAGCCTTTAGTATTGTTATCAAAGGCCTTACTAAAGCACCTAACCAATCGTCAGTGCCATCATCAAAGGCCTTGTTGAAGCGCCTCCTAGAGGGAGGACAAATAGGCCTTTAGCCTATCCAAAGTGTCGAACCATCTTTTAGTGTTGTCATCAAAGGTCTCAATGAAGTGCCTCCTAGAGTGAGGCCGGGTAAGTCTTTGGTCCTACTCAAGATAGCTAACCAACGCACTAGATAATAGACCTAAATCATCACCTAATACGATAATAAGGGGTCAGAGCCAAGTAGTGCTCCAAATCACCCTATCTTCTAGAGAAAGATCTATCAAAATCCGAACCAAGTAGTGCTCCAAATCAACCAATCTTCTAGAGAAATATCTATCAACATCTGAGCTAAGTAGTGCTCTAAATCAACCAATCTTCTAAAGGAAGATCTACCAAAATCCGAGCCAAGTAGTGCTTCAATTAAATTAACTCTTCTAGAGGAAGGTCGATCGAATATAAGTTATCTATGCTTCCTAACAGACGCAATTTTCAACTACCAGGTAAGGATTTCTAGTCTTCTATTATTATTGCAAAAATGGATTTCTGGTCTTCTTCTATTATTGCTAGATAAAGATTTCTGATCTTCTTCTGCTATTTCCAGAAAAAGGATTTCTAGTCTTCTTCTATTACGGCCAATAAGGATTTCTGGATTTCTGATCTTCTTCTATTATTGCCAAATAAGGATTTCTGGTCTTCTTCTATTATTGTCAGATAAGGATCTTTAGTCATTTTCTATTGTTAGATAAGAATTTCGGGTCTTCTTCAATTATTGCCCGGTAAGGATTTCATGTCTTCTTTAATTATTGCCAGATAACGGTTTTTGGTTTTCATTTATTGCAGACAGTTGTTCTGGTCTTCTATTAATATCATAATATGGGCAGAGTGGTAGGGTGAGCATTTATTGGTTAAAACCAAATAAACTAACCAAATCAATTTTTGGTCGGTTTTGTTTGGTTTTGTAAGTTAATTGGTTGGTTTTGGTTTTGGTTTTTGTTTTCATATTTCTTTGGTTTATTGGTTTTGGTTTTCAACATTTGAAAATCGAACCATCCAATTAAACCAAACTAAAAAAACTATTTTATTTTAGAATAAAAAATAACTACTTGCAACGCTATTATTTATAAAATTTTCATAACAATATTATTTTTCTTTCAATCCGTATCAATATTTTTATTAGAGATGTTTGTTTTTCAAAATGTTTGCATCATATGGACTCAATCAATTGTTCTAAAATTATATTATATCAACAACCAAAATAACGGATTCATTCTAAGATAAACCAAATAAACCAACCAAAGCAAACCAAATATTATTGGTTCGGTTGGTTTCGATTTTATAAAATATTGGTTTGGTTTGGTTCAGTTTATGTTTGTTGAATGATTCTTTTGGTTTCAACAATTTTGATCGGTTTAAAACCGAACCAACCATTTCCTCACCCCTACAGAGTGGCTCTCTAAAACTCTATTCAAATTGTTGGTAGGAGGATTTTCTAGTAGTGGAGCATCTTTAAATCAACCCTTGATTCAGATTCGAACCCACGTAACAGGAATCTCTATTACTAAACAATCTATAGAATATCTACTAATTGAAACACATATTTTTATACCAAGTTATACATCAAAAGCTCAAAACATAGAAAAAGAAAGATATTGATCGAGTGATTTCGAGTAAGAATCAGTATACGATTTGAAACTACAACCAAGGTAATATTCTTTCAAATACAAATTTATTTACAATCCAATACATCATGTACAAAGTTACAAGTACAAAAAATAGACAAAATAAAGATCTGTTTAAAGAAAATCATTGCTAAAGCTCAAGGCTACGTGCTCTCTTCTCCAAATCCTTAGCAAGTAAAGGATCGGTAATGTGGCGAATGGCCACATTTCGAAGTTCTTTAAATTTATTTTCCTTTTCTCGAATAGTATCTACATCATCAGCTAAGTCAATTTGAATTTTCAAAGCGCGTGGGAGAGTCTCATTGGCTCCTCGTAAAGTTTGAGCCATACCTTTTAAATCTTCAATCTCCTTCTTAAGAGTGTATTTATCAAGCTCAAGCATTTACTTTTCTAGTTAGAGACCAACGTTAAGGCGTTGGGGATACCTTTCCATTCCACTTCCTGTTGAAATGTTGCATACATTTAAATTTAGCTCCACTAATCTAGTTAGAGATCATTTCGTTGCTCAAACCCAGAGGTGGGTTTAATAAAGTAGGAAATTCTTGGCAAGTAAGAGATTTAGATCTTGTCCTTTGTCCTAAAGTAGGAGTGGAAAGGCTAGAATCGCATCCACTTGCAATAAGTTTTAGAGATTGAAAAGATACTTGACTTTTCCTTAATTCCATTTCAAGATCATTTATTCGTTGATATAATTTGGCCATCTCAGAATCAATCTCAATTGAGGGCTTAGAACCTAGATCCATGTCTATTTTTTCTCTCAACGCTTGAGATTCTTTAATTTCTCGTCAACTTGTACCTCTAAATTTGAGGTTACTTCTTTATGCTTCCTAAATAACGACCTTAGTTGATAGTATTTTCTATGCCATTCTTGTGCCTCCGAATTATTTGGAAATCATAAAGCTGAAGCATCTATAGAATTCTTCCTCTTTTCAACATAATCTATCTCTAATTCCAATCACTTATGAGAAAACATCCTGGGGTCAGATGTACACACAAACTAATTTTCCTATTAAGAACAAACAAAACGAGAATTAATACATGAAATGCAAATTCTTTTATTAGCAACGATAAGATTTATAGACGATAAAGAAACAGGAATTACATCACAACTCTGTTTTCAAATATTTAATAAACTCCTAAAGTTTGGAAACGGCAGTTTTGGCCTTTCAAACGACCTAGAAGATAGGGTAAGAGTAGAGTCAAACAACGCTTCAATTCCTTCTGGAGTGTAAACTGGAGGGAATCAGTGATAATCTCATTCCCTCAATCGAAGAGCAAGGGCGATTGCATATTAATTTGTCATGATAGGTTCAGATTTCGTTGAGTAATTTGTCTTTATCATTGCCTAAGAAGTCAAAGTGGAAATGAGGAATCCTCATGTAAACTTCTTGTAGGTCTCTAAGAAAGCAGTGTCTCTCTACTTGCGATGTCTTGAGAAATAAGGATCTCTCTTTAAAATCCTTCCTTAATTTGACAGACTTACTCAAGAGTTCCATAGAAACATGACTGGTTGAGGTTTCTTTAATTTGGATGATATTTTAAAATTAGATTAATGATAAGAGAACCAAAATGATAAAGTTTATAAGCAAATCGAGTTACATATAACAATTATACAATTATTCAGGTTCGTATAAGATTGATTTCTTATATAGTTCGAAAATAAATCTCTTCCTATTATATTTGATTTTTTTGGGAAAGAGAACAAGAAGAAAGAGGAATAGATGTGACTCTAGAAAGATTCGAACACACTCTAGGATGAGGATCAGATCCATGCTCATCCAAATATCTACGATGAAAGCATCTGAGGAAACCCCGTAGTTATCGCTCAAATAGGAGAAGTCAATGAACTTGCCTCTAGAATAAGCTCTATAAAGAAACTCTTCCAAAGTATGCCCATCATCATTCAATATCCAAAAAAGAGTCATCGGTTTTCATTTTCTGCTAAGAGTTTTTCCCTATAGAGGCATGCTCTCTTGATCCGTGGAACAACTTCTCTTTCTTTAAAATATCTTAGTTTTGATGCCCTAGTTGTAAGGTTCTTATAATTTTTGGACAACTCATTGTACTCTTTCAGTGTCTATCCAATTCTTTGTTCAGTGGATTTATTTCCATTTTGCTTCTTTTCAAGCATAACATCGTAATGGTATTTTAGTTTTCTCTTTAGCTAATGTAATCAATGTATTAACTAAGAGTTACTTGATAACTTAAAGTCTTTGAATAAAGAGATCCATACCTAAGAAAGTGGAACTGAAGACGAAGAAATCTTCTCTTTTCCCTTGAGATTTTGGCCTGGGGGAGTGCTGCCATTCTTAGGAGAATCTTTCCTTGGAGGATCAGGTACATTGACAGTTCCTACATCCTGGACAACTTACTCTAGATTAGCATCACCAGATCTATCTTTATCATCTGGTTGTTCAGAGGGACCTATTTCATCACCTCCACCTTCCTTACCATTGTTATTATCTCGACCATCATCTCGGTCATCATCACTATCATCATTATTGTCACCACCATCATCCTCGCCCTCTTCTCCATTAGGTTTTGTCTCTTCATCAATAGGACCATCATTAAAGGCAAGCCATTTGTCAGCATCAATTTCCTCTTCGAGAGTTTTCCTGTCCTTTTTCATCTTAAGGTTGAAATTTCTCTTGAACTTCTCATTCAATTCTGGAAGAGATAGAAAGTCCAAATCCAGTCATTTTCAAATATTGTTAGCGTAAGTCACATACAAAGCATTCTCGTAATCCAAATCCAGTCATTTTCAAATATTGTTAGCGTAAGTCACATACAAAGCATTCTCATTAACACTTTTCCATGATTTTAGGAAGAGAAACATTAAGGAATGAAGTGACTTTCTTCTTAGCATCAATGACAATGTTATTAGAGTAATCTAAGAGATTAGATTTCCTTTGTAGCTTGTTTTCTAACAATTTGTTCTTCTTAACTAACTCAGAATTTTCCTTAGTCTTTTTCTCAAGAACTGCTTTGAGTTTATTAGCCAACTCAAGGTCAACTTTCAAGTTTTTCATTTTCTCTTCCAAGACTGCGTAGCTTTCTTTTCCTCATCAAGAGAGGAAGCAAGTTTTCCCTTTTTAAGAATAGCCTCATCTCTTGTAATAGCAATGTCGATCATACTATTATTGAGCGAAGAGATCTTTTCTTTAAGCTCGACCACTTTATTGGGAGGAAATTGAGAAGCGTCTCAGAGAAGAAATATATGCTTCCCTACCTAGAATATATAACACATCTAAGTTAGAACGGAATCTGTACAATTAAGATTAACTAAGTGAACAGAAATACATACCGATATAAGTTATTTAAGAATAATGAAAAGTTGATCATTAGAATAAGCTGGAGGCTGTTATAATCTAGATAAGTGATGGAGGGCGTCTGAATGGCCAGTCGAGCTAGTTCTTCGAAATTCATCGTTGAGGACCGAGTCTGAGCCTTTAAAGTAAGAGGATCATTTGGAGAAAGAAGAAAACAAAGATCAGCACACATGCAGCTGATCGATGATGAGGAGGTAGGAAAAGTAATATTCAAGAGAGGATTGGGAGTTTGAGCCTCCTAAGGTTACTCCAAAGCTTTATATAAATTCACCGTCTCAGGACTTGAATCAATGTTTACATGCCCCTCCTTATCCACAACAACGAGAAAGAATTCACCTACAAGTTTGGACTTCTTACTCTGAGGGAAAGGAGGAGTGTCACTAAGATCATCGTTACTTGTTTATTCTTCATCCAACTCTTCAATGGCCTTGGCAATGGAGTCTTTAATAGAAATGGATTTGATTGACTGAGGCGAAACTAAAGCATCGTCTTAGCTCTTTCTCTTTTAAAAACGATAGCTTTAACCCTTGCTTCTTCGCTAGCGATGACAAGGGAAGATAAACCTAAATGAAAGTAAAAATTAGTAAACAATGGCATTAGGATTGCTATTTTAGCTATATTGAAACTTATCAGTAGGATCAGATTGAATTGGAGAATTAGAAGTAAAGGATTGTGATTTACCCATCACGGTCGAGCTTTTCCTCGAGCATTGTATTTAACCATTGGAGGCTCTCCTAAGATTTTACGGTGATCTAAAATAATAGAATAATGAAGAAGCTTTGATGGAATCAGCAATCTAAGAACGTTCTCTATCTTCTCTCTACATTAGTTAGGAGATTCAATCTTTTGATCATCAGAACTTAGCTTTCTAGGAGCGAAATTTGAAAGAAAGCATTTATTAATAAGTATTAATAGATAAATAAGAGTAATCAAAGATAAGAATCTTACCAGCAATAAAAAATGTCCCTCTAATGTCAGAAAAGCACTTGACAAAAAACAATTGAGTTTTCCATCCTCTTGCCTTGTTGACACCGTCAAAAATCATACTTTTTGGGTAAGGATGGATTCGGTACAATAAATGGTCTGATTATTCACCTGCCTTAGCAGGATTAGCTATCAAATAGAGAATCTCAGCACTAAGAGAAGGGAGTACTGCCTTCTGAGCTAAGACTTCCAAGCAAATCAGATAAGTGTAGTAGTTTGAAAAAAATTGAATGAGTGCAATGCCTAGATGTTCTAGATATCTTAGAAGAAAGCCCAAAAAAGGAAGATAGCTTGTGTGCTAGATATGTATGGGAGTGAAAGCGAAATACCCCTTGTGAGGGTTATATATGTTGTCTGCAGGGCCAACAGGAATGGCTTCGATCCCAGTAATTCCAAATTGCTCAATGATTGAATTCACTTCTTCCTAGGTCGTTTTATATGATGGGTTCAAAGGATTGTCTCCTTTCTTATTGTTGAGGGTGAATATTAGGCCCTTTATTAGGCTTCTTGATGGACTTCTTACTGGAATGTTGACCATCCATCTTCCTGCTAAGTAATATTATTCCAAATGTAGGAAAATAATAATGCTCATATTATCTAAAAGATATACCACATGCTAAGTTAAAAGTTATTATCTAAATGATCCATTTCCTGTCCAAATGGCGAAGTATATGCTGGTCATAAGTTAACAACCCTAGTGGTATACGTTAAATTCATTAAAGGACTTAAAACTTTGATGTTGACAAAGAAATTCCTTGAGAAAGAGTAAAACGAAATAGGAATTAACATGCGGCATCCATAAGCCCATGACGGCTAGATAAGTCATTGTCAAATATCATAAGGAAATGGTAGTGAATACTACAATCCTAACTAATATCAAAAGTAATGGGGCTATCATCATTAATGAATAGAGTCTATATGAAGTGACAATGTTGTAATCGTTTAAAAAGCTTGTAACGTGTTAAAAAAAGCAATTTCGTGAGTAGTGGTATCATGTAAAGTTCCATTTCTGACATTAAGGTCGGTAACACATAATAATACTTTTGGAATCAAACACCAAGATTATTAATATCGCAGTTAGGCATATATGTTGTCGATGGCCTTTATATTCTCGATTAGTGGTTAATGCACTTCAACTTAACCAACAAGATGTGAAATAATTTCGACGCTATTGATGTTAATTAATCAATAAAGAACCTTACAGTATCGGTTGTCACGACAATAAGAGGTTGATGCGTCTCATCTTAATCGATTAACAATATAAAAGCTTTGCGTTATTGAGGCGATAGGTTAATAAAGGATTTTATTGATGCCAAGGGTCATGTTGGTATCACACCACCAACTTTAATTGGTACTGAATTTATTAATGTCGCGTCTAATCAACTTATGCACCATAACATCAGTAGCATCTGTAACTCTGAGTGGATCATCGCGTTTCGCTCTTATAAGCTAAATGGTCATGCATATGAAAACTTTTTACCAAAAACATTAGTTAAATGGAATAACAAAATAATACAAAGTTTTATTAATTTTGAGTATCATAGCAGTGACGAAAACCACCAGTGTCGAATGTTATAACAATGTTGTAAATGATCAATGATGATATGGAGGAAGTCAATATCGAATTTCAGCTCTAATAGGTCATTTTCATCGATCAAGAAACCTAGAGCATATCACCAATATCAATTAATCTCAAAACCAATTTAAGCAATACAAATTCCTTATACTATCGATTATTTAATGTTAAACCTTCTAGTGGTGTCCTAAATATCGACACCAACTCAGGTCTAAATAGTAATGGATTCTGGTTTCATAAGCTGCGTACTGCATCACTAAGCTAAAAGCCCCAAACATTCAGGTCGACGTCGATGCATAATTAATTAATTCAAAGATTAATACAAATATATGACATCCAGTAATAATAAATTTGCAACCTCAATCCTCAACATGTTGATAATCTTGTCGAAATTAAAGAAACCCCCGATCAAACCCTGATAGCAATCTTAAAACCCGATTGTTTGACTCGGCTTCTCAATTAAATCGATTTGAAATAAAAGTCTTACCTAAATGAGAATAGGTTGATTAAGGATTAGAGAAGTTTATTTTTCTTAGAAATTTCTAATATCTTGCTTGAGCTATATATGTAGGTAAATGGAGAAAGGAGGAAAACCTACGTATTTATAAGAAGAAACAGGCACATGATAGCAAGTTAGATTGATTTTAAAAGAATGATGGGATTGACATAAGAAGACCAATAGGTGAGAAAGATGATTTCGACAATGTTAACTTGAAATTTCAGTGACTTCTTTATACTAGGGGGCACAAATGTTATAGCTGTTATTAGCTTCAAATATATATAGTATGAAACATGAAAATGGCATCGCCTTCTATGACGGAGAACTACACTTCGATCACCTGCCTGTCATCATTGCTCCCGAAGACATATGACCAGCGAATACACTTGTAGTGCTAGTAATCAGCATTGAGAATATACAGATGGACTAGCATTGAAAGAATAGGATGCTGTGACGACCCGGAAATTTTGAGCATTTAAAATTAGAATATTCAATTGATTTTGAATATTTAAAATATTTAAAATGTTAATTTTAACTTTAATTCAAATAACACTATATTATTTGATAATTAAATTATTAAATTAAACAAATTGGAAGTTGGGTAAAATGTTGAATCTAGAGTTTTAAAGCCTGTTAAAAATAATTTGAAAGCTTATAAATTTTATATTAATAATACTGAAGATAATAGGAGTGTTAAAATTTAAATTGACACTGATTTATTCAAGTTTGAAATTTTATCGTTTAAATTGAATAGTCTTCCGAGGCACAGTCTCGGAATTCGACGAAACCAGTTCCGTTGGATCCGAAATATTGGATTATTTCCGGATTTCAATTTTCGTAGTATTTGGATTTATTGTGTGCGCATACGATATATAAACACGTTGAAAATTGTATCGAGACAATTTAAATTCGAATATATTATATTCTTACTTATTAAATTTCCTTTCAGCCGAATTTTTGTCACCATCAGCTGCCTTTCTTTCAATCGCTGCCTCCTCTCGTACATGCCATCATCATCCTATCTCCCTTTCTCTTATCACGCAAGCTTCGTTTGCCTTAAATAAATTTCACCGAAGCTTCTCTTTCAAAAAGTTGAATACTCGGTTAAACGAAAGAAAAATATAAATCAGTAATGGCCGCTCGTCCATTTTCAAATCAAAGCGAAGCCCTTCATTTCCCTTTTCTTTTTCCCGTTCGACCTTCAGTCCAATCCCTTTCCTCTCTTCAATTTCGAATCGACCATGTAAATAAAAAATAAATAAAAACTATCGACGCAGTCGAATTCGCGATTTAGAGAGGGCGACTCGAGCGATTCGTGGGAGCTCGTTAGGGCGGCGTGAGAATGGCAAGTCGATGGAAATAGAAGCCTTCGTTGGACTGCAACGAGGCGCGTGAGGGTGGAGAGCGCGGCGAGATGGATGCTCGGTCGTGGGGAAACGGCTAGGGTTTGGGTCGCGATCTCCGGTGTCGCGTTAGGGAAGAGACGATCTTATAGAGGCTCGTTTTGGGATGGATTTTCGGGAGAAGCCGTAGAAGTGAGTTCGGCATGGGTTCATCGGCAACGTGAGTTCATCGGCGTTCGTGAAAAGGGGGGACTGCTCAGTGATTTGGGTATTGCTGTGAGGGATTTGTTCTTCTGTTCATTTATGCTCGAATATAATACTGATTGGAAGAAAGAAAATTATTTTATAGTTAAAAAAATATTTGGAAAACCAGATTTATATATATATGTGTGTGTGTGTGAATACGCAGAGAAATGGTTACAGTAAATTTAAAGACTTGTATTAGTTTTAATTATATATATCTAGTCAGGTTTGAAAAAAAGAAAAA
Organism: Allium cepa; assembly: GCA_030765085.1. Lineage (NCBI taxonomy): Eukaryota > Viridiplantae > Streptophyta > Magnoliopsida > Asparagales > Amaryllidaceae > Allium > Allium cepa. The sequence continues at coordinate 214,474,034 of CM060938.1, forward strand.
ATAATAAAATAAAATATATTGGAAGTATATATAAAATATAGTTTCTTAGAATCTATAATCTATTTTATAAGTATATATATATATATATATATATATATAGTTAAAAGGGAAAATTGTTTAGATCAAATTATTAGGTAAAATTTTAACTAAATAAACGATAATAAGTTGTTCGAGTAGTTCAAATATTAATAAATCCTATAATGTTTGTACAAGGTCGATAATATTGGAAACAAGCTAGTTTGGATTGGACTGCAAACAAATTCAAGGTGAGTTAATCTCACTCAGTTGAAATTTAAATTTAAGTGATCAAAATTTAAATAATTGTTTGAATGGCTGAATTGATTGATGTGATATATTATAGTATAATTTGAAATTGGCATATTATTTGATGCTAACATTTGTGGATGCAGGGAAAACAGGTTGGAGGGATCCAACTGGACCCCTCAACTTTTATTTAAATTATTTTATATTCTCTGTTCTGATTGTTTGATATTCTATAATGAATTATGTGGATGCATGGAATGCTATGGCTTGGTTGATATAATTGGGTATGATGAATTACCAAAAATATAAATTTGATTTTGGAAATGAAAACAAAAGAAGTGAAATTGCAAGTAAAATAATTTTAGAAAAGTTGAATAAGTTTATGAATGAACTGGAAAGGAAACAAAGTGACATTAAAATTTTAATAAATATATCTTGAGTATGGGAAGGAAAATTTAAATAAACAGAAAGTTAATGAAACTTAACCTTCAATGTTATTATTTAAAAGAAATAAACAATTATTTTAAATTTAGGAATTAAATTATCCTAGAAGAATAAAGAGGAAATGAGAAAAATCTATATCTCAGTTAAAGATTTAAAATCAAACGGGAAATAATAACAATAATAATAAAGTCCATAATTAATGAATTTTGAAATAAATTGATAAGTAAAGAATTTATTTCAAATAAAATAAATTGGGAATCAATTTGGGAAATTGATTTAAGTGATTGAAATTGGAAATTTCTCCCTGGATAACCAAGTATGTTTCAAAGTAAATTTTTAAATATAAATTAAAAGTTTAAAGTTTGTTTTGAGAAGTATGTTTTGAAAATTTACTATTTCTAATATTTAAATTCTAAAGTAAGTATTTCCTTTAAATCTATTATGGTAGTAATTATTTAAAGAGTGACTTAGTATTTGTTTTTAAAAAGTGAAAATTAAGTTTTATATTTTATTTAGTAACCTTATTTTCAAATATTAATATCGTATGTATTCTTAACAAATTCTGGAAGTAGTTTTAACTTAAATGTTTTCAAGTATATTTCAAAGCAAAGTGTTTTTAAATTATTTTTAAAAATCTAGTTTGTGCTTGGTAATTTTCAGAGAAGATAGAAATTATTTGGGAAAGTTTATTCTGAAAAGAAAGATGGTTTGAAACTGTTTTCAAAGGATTGAAAATAGAAAATATATCTTGGGAAGATATTTTGAGGTTAATATATAATTTGGAAAATTATTTATTGTTGGATAGTTGTTTGTGAATATTAATTGATAGTTAAATAACCGACTATCAATATTGGCCAACTGCGTTGATCGTTTCGAAGAGACCGGGATCGAGATTTATTTCTCGAAAACTACTTCGATCCGGTTTGTACGTTTCGTGCGAAAAACGTGTTCGGAGTCGAATATGGAGCAGTGAAGTGCAAGGGCTAGTCGCTACTAATCCTGAGGATATTTCCAAAATGGATGTAGTAGGAATAGTACCTTCGGTTCCGTTCGAACCCGGGACGAACTTGTATGGATGAATGCTTGCGAAAACATCGTCAGGTGGACAATGGGCATTCTAAGGGATATTGTTCTTAAAGGTAACGCATAGCCTCAAGCCTCATCAAATGGGAATGGCTGAAAATCAAGGGATATGCAGCAAGGCTTCGTGGATAGCCCCCACTGGAGGGTGAGGTCATCCCTGTCTAGAGGTCCCTTTATTTCGGCTTAGTGGGCGGTTGCTGATCCCAACCGCGGGGTGATCTTGCTCGGGACTGTCCAGTAAGGGATGGTTCCGGTCTTGTGTTGCAGGGGAGTTAGGGTGGCTCCTCGGTACGCTGATCTAGACCAGGTACTGTGACAGGTGGTACCCCAGTGCCTAGCCATCAGTTGGAATCCATTTTCCCTATGCGCCCGTACGGTTTTGATTGTGCCCAACTATTGCTGAAACGTGAGATGCAAGCATTTCAGCTAGATTCTTTTTACTTTCTATAGACACTATTATAATATCGGAGGATTTCTATAAAAATGTTTTAGCTATCGTAAGGTAAAAACCCGACTTGTTTATTTGTGGCGTGGTCTTACGAGATGCTTTTGTTTTTAAAGGATTTTTGAAACTTTAATAATCAATTGGGTGTGATTTTCTCACGCTGGTTTTCCAGACTGACTCGGGTATTATTTAACTGTAATGCTCGGGTCAGACCGAGTATTATAGAATACATGATAGGATGCTGTGGAGCTCAGGGACGAGTAGGATGACGATACGTACTCTCGTACTTGTTTAAATATTTATATTCCGCTGTGTTGTGTAGCTGTGTATCCAGTTGTATGTTATTGATGTGAGCTGTGATTGATGTACTCTGATGATGTAATATATGTAAACAGATGAATTTGATTTTGAGTAAAGATTATTTATTATCTATTATATTTAATCCGCTGCGATGGTTAGATTCCGTTGTTGTTTTCTATTCTCTTCTTCTACCTCTTCTTCTTTAACCCATATGGTTCGTATTTCTGCATAACTTGAGTTGGTTTAAATAGAATAGTGTTAACTCAAGGGGTACGGATTTGCGGGCTGTTACAGATGCCCTCTTCATCAATAAAAGAGTGCAATGGTATCGAATACAATCAAACATCATAAGTTATCAATGAGTGTCGATGTAACCTATAGCGCATTTCATTGATGCTAAATTCTATCGGTGCTATTATTCATCTATTATTATCAAAAAAAAGCTCATCCACAATGTACTCCTTCATATCAACTAGCAAGTAATGCTATGTACATTTCCACATTTCATCAGCCACTGGATATTGACGCCGAGAATCATCGGTGCCTATATATATTAAAGCAAGTTACTCTTTCTCAATATTCACGCCGTTCTTTATAAATGTTTAAAGCCACCTACAAATGATATCGCTGGCAATCAATCGAGAGTATCTCAAGGCATAGGATTATCAATGCCAACAGCATACCAGGCGAAGCCGCTTTGTATCAATACGACATTATATCGACACCGCTCCTCATCAATGCTTCATTGCTTCCAACTGGTGACGTGGATAATCAATTAACAAGGCTTCAGTGCATGAGATTATCGCGTGTCCTAAATATCGACACCAACTCAGGTCTAAATAGTAATGGATTCTGGTTTCATAAGCTGCATGCTGCATCACTAAGCTAAAAGCCCCAAACATTCAGGTCGACGTCGATGCATAATTAATTAGTTCAAAGATTAATACAAATATATGACATCCAGTAATAATAAATTTGCAACCTCAATCCTCAACATGTTGATAATCTAGTCGAAATTAAAGAAACCCCCGATCAAACCCTGATAGCAATCTTAAAACCCGATTGTTTGAATCGGCTTCTCAATTAAATCGATTTGAAATAAAAGTCTTACCTGAATGAGAATAGGTTGATTAAGGATTAGTGAAGTTTATTTTTTTTAGAAATTTCTAATATCTTGCCTGAGCTATATATGTAGGTAAATGGAGAAAGGAGGAAAACCTGCGTATTTATAAGAAGAAACAGGCACATGATAACAAGTTAGATTGATTTTAAAAGAATGATGGGATTGACATAAGAAGACCAATAGGTGAGAAAGATGATTTCGACAATGTTAACTTGAAATTTCAGTGACTTCTTTATACTAGGGGGCACAAATGTTATAGCTGTTATTAGCTTCAAATATATATAGTATGAAACATGAAAATGGCATCGCCTTCTATGACGGAGAACTACACTTCGATCACCTGCCTGTCATCATTGCTCCCGAAGACATATGACCAGCGAATACACTTGTAGTGCTAGTAATCAGCATTGAGAATATACAGATGGACTAGCATTGAAAGAATAGGATGCTGTGACGACCCGGAAATTTTGAGCATTTAAAATTAGAATATTCAATTGATTTTGAATATTTAAAATATTTAAAATGTTAATTTTAACTTTAATTCAAATAACACTATATTATTTGATAATTAAATTATTAAATTAAACAAATTGGAAGTTGGGTAAAATGTTGAATCTAGAGTTTTAAAGCCTGTTAAAAATAATTTGAAAGCTTATAAATTTTATATTAATAATACTGAAGATAATAGGAGTGTTAAAATTTAAATTGACACTGATTTATTCAAGTTTGAAATTTTATCGTTTAAATTGAATAGTCTTCCGAGGCACAGTCTCGGAATTCGACGAAACCAGTTCCGTTGGATCCGAAATATTGGATTATTTCCGGATTTCAATTTTCGTAGTATTTGGATTTATTGTGTGCGCATACGATATATAAACACGTTGAAAATTGTATCGAGACAATTTAAATTCGAATATATTATATTCTTACTTATTAAATTTCCTTTCAGCCGAATTTTTGTCACCATCAACTGCCTTTCTTTCAATCGCTGCCTCCTCTCGTACATGCCATCATCATCCTATCTCCCTTTCTCTTATCACGCAAGCTTCGTTTGCCTTAAATAAATTTCACCGAAGCTTCTCTTTCAAAAAGTTGAATACTCGGTTAAACGAAAGAAAAATATAAATCAGCAATGGCCGCTCGTCCATTTTCAAATCAAAGCGAAGCCCTTCATTTCCCTTTTCTTTTTCCCGTTCGACCTTCAGTCCAATCCCTTTCCTCTCTTCAATTTCGAATCGACCATGTAAATAAAAAATAAATAAAAACTATCGACGCAGTCGAATTCGCGATTTAGAGAGGGCGACTCGAGCGATTCGTGGGAGCTCGTTAGGGCGGCGTGAGAATGGCAAGTCGATGGAAATAGAAGCCTTCGTTGGACTGCAACGAGGCGCGTGAGGGTGGAGAGCGCGGCGAGATGGATGCTCGGTCGTGGGGAAACGGCTAGGGTTTGGGTCGCGATCTCCGGTGTCGCGTTAGGGAAGAGACGATCTTATAGAGGCTCGTTTTGGGATGGATTTTCGGGAGAAGCCGTAGAAGTGAGTTCGGCATGGGTTCATCGGCAACGTGAGTTCATCGGCGTTCGTGAAAAGGGGGGACTGCTCAGTGATTTGGGTATTGCTGTGAGGGATTTGTTCTTCTGTTCATTTATGCTCGAATATAATACTGATTGGAAGAAAGAAAATTATTTTATAGTTAAAAAAATATTTGGAAAACCAGATTTATATATATGTGTGTGTGTGTGTGTGAATACGCAGAGAAATGGTTACAGTAAATTTAAAGACTTGTATTAGTTTTAATTATATATATCTAGTCAGGTTTGAAAAAAAGAAAAAATAATAAAATAAAATATATTGGAAGTATATATAAAATATAGTTTCTTAGAATCTATAATCTATTTTATAAGTATATTTCGACAATGTTAACTTGAAAATTCAGTGACTTCTCTATACTAGGGGGACAAATGTTATAGCTGTTATTAGCTTCAAATATATATAGTATGAAACATGAAAATGGCATCGCCTTCTATGACGGAGAACTACACTTCGATCACCTGCCTGTCATCATTGCTCCCGAAGACATATAACCAGCGAATACACTTGTAGTGCTAGTAATCAGCATTGAGAATATAAAGATGGACTAGCATTGAAAGAATAGGATGCCCTCTTCATCAATAAAAGAATGCAATGGTATGGAATACAATCAAACATCATAAGTTATCAATGAGTGTCGATGTAACCTATAGCGCATTTCATTGATGCTAAATTCTATCGGTGCTGTTATTCATCTATTATTATCAAAAAAAGCTCGTCCACAATGTACTCATTCATATCAACTACCAAGTAATGCTATGTACATTGCCACATTTCATCAGCCACCGGATATTGACGCCGAGAATCATCAGTGCCTACATTATATTAAAGCAAGTTACTCTTTCTCAATATTCACGCCGTTCTTTATAAATGTTTAAAGCCACCTACAAATGATATCGCTGGCAATCAATCGAGAGTATCTCAAGGCATAGGATTATCAATGCCGACAGCATACTAGGCGAAGCCGTTTTGTATCAATACGACATTATATCGACACCGCTCCTCATCAATGCTTCATTGCTTCCAACTGGTGTCGTGGATAATCAATTAACAAGGCTTCAGTGCATGAGATTATCGACATCGAAGACCATCACTACCAAGATGGGACTATAGTTCTACTATTGTCATCATCGAGCAAGCCAAGCACATAACAGCATCAAAGTCGTCAAAGCTGTTGCCGAAACTTACCAAGGTCGTACGCCATGTCGTTTTTCACCTACAAATATGGACCTAGGGGTGTTGTTTTGGGGGCGGCTCATTCTCTCCACTCTTCTTATATTTTTCACTTTGTAACCCTAAATCAATTTGGAGATTTTTACCAACTATAGCACTTAAACTTTGTACACATAAGGGATTGAACATTGAAATATTTCATAGAATATTAACTTGATTTGAACTTGTGACTTGCATATCAATTTGACTTGGAATCCTGATTTGTACATTTACGCGTATATTGGTTTGCACATTGACTCGCATATTAACATGCATATTGATTTGGACTATATACGATGTTTGACATGACTTTGGTGACTATACAAAGAGTTGTTATGGATGCATACTTTATCCTAATGACTTCGACTAGCTTTGACAAAACCTCTCTTTGATTAACTCTACTTTATACACACTTTGGGGTGAACAAATTAGTCAGGTCAACTGGAATTCCTATTAAAATGAATGTTCTAATGTCCAATAGAAGTTGTATATCTTTTGCTAGAGTTCTGATAGAGCTTAAGGAAGATGTCGGTTTTCCTAAAGAGATCGAAGGGGTCACTGAAGATGGTAGCATTTACAAACAGAAAGTCGAGTTCATGAATCCTCCTCCGTTCATGAATCCTCCTCCTAGATATCATAATTGTATCTGTTTTGGACTTACAAACTACAATTCCCAATGGTAAAAGTCTAGGTTCAATTGGAAAAAAAAAGAGAATGTTAAGAGCTATGATGCTACTACTAGCATGGAACCGATAGGAAATGTAGTAAAGGAGAAGATAAGCAACATCTTGGCTGGATGTAAGGAAGGAGGCGATGCTGTTGTAGAGGGTATATTGGAAAGATTTAATAAATAACCAAAGAAATATATGAAGCTATTGATCAATTAAATTCGATTAGAAGAATAAATTGTCTGCAAACACCAAGTTAAGTAATGCGAGTGAAGAGGTTAAGGATGATTCACTTAGTTTGGGTTGGGGGGGGGTGGGGGGGGGGGGGGAAGCAAATGGATGTAGTAAGAAATTACACATACTTAGGGGATGAAGTGATGAAGAAGTGCGGTGTATCAAAAAAGGGAGATTCTAAGAAGGGTGTGGGGATAAAGGATGGAAAAGTGAATATAATGGTTGCAGAGGAGAGATGCACCAAAGTGGAGGAACTCAAATCTACCGAGTAAGATGTAGTGAAAATAAAATGAATGGAATCTAAGTTGTCTCCATAATGGAGGGGGCGCTGTCAAAAGTAGTGAATAATGACCGTTACACTTCCACCAAAAAATAAGCCATGATTGTGCCCACTAGTAGCCAAACTATACCTACAGCACCCAGATATGGAGAAGTGGTATCGTCAAATCCGTTATCTCATTTATCTCATTTTGAAGGTTCCCATATTCCTTGCACTAGTATTAATAATGTTAAATTTGTGCAGGTACAGGAGATCAAGTTCAGGGAACAAGTCATTGTGAATAATCTGAGCAATCCCATAAGCATATATGATCGAAAATAGGACAGTAACCCTACAGTCCCCACTAGAGATAATAATAAATTGGTCAAAGTCAAAGTGGATTTATTAGTCAATGACACTTGGCTTGAGAGAACATGGAGAAGGAAAAAGGTGGCGAGTTGAGATCCAAGACTCAGAGAGATATGGAGTTAAAGAGTGGTAATAAAACTTATAAATGATAATGCTAGCTAGAATATAAGAGGGCTTTACAAACCCTCTGGAAAATTAGATGTTAGGGATCATGTGACATAAATGCAAAGCAAGATGCGTGGGCTTGCTTGAGAATAAAATGAAAGCTAATAAAATTGCAATTTGGAGTAGACAATTTGATAGTAACCAGAAAACCATTAGTGATGTGGAATGCTATTATAAGTGTAGAATCATGATTCTTATTAACGATAATATTTAGGGCTTCAACGTCACATCTATGAGTGACTAACACATAGTGTTAAATTGCAATGAACTAGTCAACATGCAGCTGTTTGTTCATTCAAATACGGACACAATTTTGAATGACTAAGACAGGGGTTTTGGGTCAATCTGGAGAAAGATGCCTTCGATATATATCATCCTTGGCTGCTCGTATGAGATTTTAACTGTATTAGATACGCAAACTCCGGGGTAATTTTGCTCCAAATAGTAAAATGCAAGAGATAGACCTGGCTATGTTTCATATAGGTCTTACAAAATTATATCAAAGGGTTTTAATTACTTGTGGTAGTCGGGCTAGAGAAAAAAATATTGATGAGAATTAACACAGCACTAGCGAACACTGCATGGTTTCAATGCTTCCCCTTTTGTGATTTGAAATACATACCATCGAGTAGCGGTGACCACTCACCAATTTTGATTTTTCCTACATCTACCCCAAGTGCATATGTTGAAATTATTCAAATACCTGAACAGATGGAGTTGTTACGAAGAATACCCTTCAATTCTAGAGGACGGTTGGGGCCTTCATGTAAAGGGAAAAGCCATGTTGAGAATGCTTAAGCGACAAAAGCTCTATAAAGTATGCCTGAAAAACTGGAGTTGGAATAAGGGGGACAATAAGAAGGAAAATTTATACGTAATAGCAGCGTGCGGCCATTTACAAAAAGCCCTTGAAGTGCAACATGATGACCAGACGACCAAGGCTCTTGATGATAGCAAACCGAAGTAGATGATGCTCTAAGACATGAATATTTGAATGTGTTGCGGAAGGCTAGCCCTACCTACTTCTATGTGAAAATGTCCAACAAAAGATATAGAAATGCTTGAAACTTGGAGATAAAGGTGAATGGAAAAAGTTTTCACAACATTAATGAATTTGGTAAAAGAGCGGCAACCCACTTTGAGAAAACTTACAATGCTAAATCCCCGATATACCTTCTAGATATTACATGTACAAATAATAATTATGAATTACAGAAGGAACTTACTTAATGATGATACTGAGGAAGCAGAAGTTTAGGATGTCATTCTTACGTTAAGGATAATACAATGGCTAGCCCAAATAGGTTTAATGCAAAATTCTATTAATATCATTGGAGCGATCTTAAAGTGGATTTGGTGGGAATGGTGTAAGAGGTGATCGAATCGGGTAAATTAGTCAAGGAAAGTAATCATACACTAGTTTTCTTAATTCCACAAGTTAAAGAACCTATAGGTATTCAAGATTTTAGACCAGTTTCGTGTTGCAACTTCCTTTACAAAATAATTTCAATGGTTCTAAGTAACCGGTTGTGCCTCTTTAAGGATACCTTTATTTCAGGTAACCAATGTGCATTCATTCAAAACGAAACATTAATGATGGTATTCTCGTGGCATATGAAATGATTAGAGGGTTTAACATAAGGAGCAACAAGAATATATGTCTCAAAATAAATATCAAAACGGCTTATGACCTAGTGAAGAGAGATTTTGTGATACACATGACGGCTACCATGGGATTCGCTAATAAATGGAAAAGGATAGTAAATAAGATGATTAATTTACTATGTTTCTCCCTTGCTTATCATGGAAATAGTTATGGATTCTTCAATAGTGTGAACGGACTGTGACAAGACGATCTTATATTTCCCTTATTATTCACCTTGGTGATGGAATATTTCACTATTTTAATGGAAAAGAAAGTGTAGGAAGGTCACTTGAAGGTTGCATCAAACGTTGGACCTAGGCTATCACATCTAATATATGTAAAATATTATTATTTGCTAAGGTAGGCATAGGCGGTGTTCTTGCTATCTAAGAAGTGTTTGAGGAACTTTATAGAGCTACAGATCTACAATTGAATGCTGTGAAATCGATGATTTTCTTTAGTGGAGGGATGTGAAGGAAAGGAGACGATTTGTAACATTTTGAGCATTAAGGAAGGAACTCACCTGATTAAGTACCTTGGGATATCACTCTCTAACATCAGTTTAAGTCATATAAATTTTCTCCCTCTAATTGAAAAGACAAAGAATTAAATGGATGGTTAGGAAGCAAAGATGTTAAGTTTGGCAGGTAGAGCAGAGCTAATAAGATCTATTGCATACCTTACTTTTTAACTCTAGATGCAATATTTCAAATTACCGAAAAGAACTATAAATGAAATAATTTGACTATGCTCTAACTTCTTGTAGAAAGTGAAAGCTAGGAAAATCTTATGGCTAATTATAAACAAGCCCAATAGGAGGGGAGATCGGGGCTTCGAAACCTTGACGAACTTCAAACATCATTGGGGATTAAGAGAATTTGGAAAGTTCTTAATTTAGATGGACCATTGGCGCAATATATAACTACCAAATATGTAAGAAATCAATCATTATGGGAGTGCAGCTATAGTAGCAAAGACTCGTAAGCATGGAATTTTTTACTAAATATAAGACCTAAAGCCTAAAGTGTATTAATAAGTAAACTATGGATGGAAAGAGTACTAAACTGTTGTATGATCCTTGGATTAGGGGAAGTAACTTAATTAACAAACCATGGGTTGATCAAATGATGTTGGTGAGGGAAGAACAATGGTAGTGGACGATATTTTAGACGAAGGGAGATGGAGAACAGATAGGTTCAACTTTCTTGAGGGCCTCAAAAATGAAATAGAAGTTATTAAGATCAATAAGGAGGAACAATCTGATCTGGACAAGCATGGATAAGAGAGAATTTATATTAAAAAGGGTTGTTGAAACAATTAGGATGAAGTACGATAAAATGACATGGTGGAAATAGGTTTGGGACTCTGTTAATTATACAAAAGCATCGAGCCATCCAAAGATAGGCTAATACAACACCGTATCCAAGTAAATCCCACATGTATGTTATGTGGAATAGGGATGAAAATGTGTCACATCTATATTTTGAATGCAAATTCTTAGCTTACATTTGGAATGGAGCAGGATTTAACTCTAGTGGCTAACAATGATACATAAAGTGCTAAATCTCAGGTTTGAAATTAAAAATATCCAACAACAGTTTGAACTAAAATGTAAAAGCCAAGACATCGCTAAACTTGTGCTACCAGTATGCATTGGAATATTTGGAAAGAACATAGTGATCAGATTTTTACAGCATCCAAACAGAAAACAAAAAGGGATATGTGTGAGTGCATTGTGCATATAGTGAAAACCAAATAAAGAAAATCCAAATACAACAATTATTCTAGCTCAGATGATAAATTATCTGTATGGAATGGGTGTGAATTATCTTACCCCCAGCCTTAAAGATACTTGGTCTCACTGACTGTAGAAAAAAAAATATGCTTATGGTGCTAGACGATCGCCATAAAGTTCTCTAGACGGGTTTATCTCCTCCTTATACATGTTTTCACCTTATTCTGACTGTGTAGGTATGGGTTCCTATACGAGATGCATAAATATTAGCAATTATGGTAACGTTAAAAATATTACAAATTCACGTGGCTTTTATCCACCTTATCTAGCTAAAAAGGTGAGAAACTTCTGGGAAATTAGAGCCTGGCTTCCATTGTTGCATTATCATTGCTCTAACAATAATATGCTTCAAGCATGAAGGAACTCAGTTTAACTTTATCAACTTACAACAATTTTCCGTATTATCATTACATCATGAAAAGAATAGACATCATAGAACCTAATTCAAGCCAAAGGAGTTTAGATTTTGTAGCATGGAGCAAGCTTGCCAAGAAATGAATTTCAAGAAAAAGGCGGAAAGTTTTAATCTCTCTCTTCCTTATTTTTTAAATAATTCATTCTTTTCATCATTTCCGAGTACATCATCTTCTCAAACACGTGTTTCTTAAAACCCTCCCTCTTTCGTAACATCTGGCGATTATGCTGAATCGAGATTAAATCATGTTCACTCTAACTCTTCTTTTATTCACAAAAAAATTTCGAATATCAAAACTCAAAATCTTTTTTTTAGGTGCGCTTTAGCAAATCATAGAGCGAGTAATTGCCGCAATGGTCTCTTGTGTTTTTACTGCAATAGACCTGGTCGTCGATATTCTAATTGCCCTAATCGTGCGAGTTCTCAGAGAAATAGAGGGAAAGTGGTTGTTTTTAAATACAATTCTTTCTTGATGTTTCCAGAAAAAATTACTAGAAGGAAGATAGATCCAAAAGATTTGGTAACTGAAGTGGATGTTAACAAATCTTATGGTATTTCTCTTGACAATTCTGATGCGTTTGCGAAAGCTTACAAGAAATGTAGAAATTGGGTAATTTTGATAATTGTTCAAGGAAATTTCACGGTTCAAGATATTGATGAACTTATAAACTATCACTTTAGTAATCATAATTGGGAAGTTAAGAAGTATAATCGGGAATTTAAGGTTTTTTTTCCAAGTTTCAGTCTAGCTATGGATGCTGCGATGAGAAATGTTCTGAAATTTTCCAATAAGGTGATAAAGCCGAGGCTTTGGAGTTTGAATGAAGGTAAAATAGAAAGAAATCATTCAAGTAGAAAATGGATTAGACTTTTCAACCTACCAGATTTATGTTGGGAGCCAGATATCTTGGAAGAGGTTGTTAGTGGGATTGGTCTTTTAGTTAATATGAATTTCGCTGATGGTGATAAATTCGATTATTTTTATTTGGATGTGGAGGTTGAAAGAGACCCAAATGTGCCTATTCCCAAAAAAATTGAAATTTTCATTGGAAATGCATGCTATATTGTTTCAATTGAAGAGATCAATATAGAAGATGATCTGAATCTTGATGCATTTATCCAGCTTCGGACCAGACACAAGCATGTTATGGAGGAAAAAAGACAGTTGCAGTAAGAATCTGGAAGATAATAATAATATGATTGATCTTGAACTGAGTGTTAATCAGGTTATAGTTACTCATATTTCAGACAGTAGTAGTAATAACTCGGATTCCAGGAAACATGTTGTGCATGTGGTTGATCCATTTTCAATTCCTGATAAAGTGTATTCAGTAGTGACTGGTAATGGTTCAAGTGGTCAAAATTCTGTTGATCTAGAAAAAGTATATGTTGAAGATGTTGTCACGGATTCGGATAATGCAAATGCTGTGGTTTTTCGTGCTAATAATTCAGGCGAAGTTAGGGATTTCCTCAAAAACACTAAATTAGTGGTAAATGGTAATGCTAAGGAGGAAGATCCTGTCAAAGAGGTGAACTCTGCTGAACCCAGTGTAGAAATTATTGAAGTTGAAAAGGAGCCTACCCCTGTTGTGGAGCTAAGTGATGATTCAAGCAAAGCATTAATACTGTTGCGGCTTTCAACAATGTGCGTAGAAGTTCCAAGTTGTTGGGTCAGAAGGAGGACACCTTGAAGTAGGCAAATAAAAGAGCAGGAGTATAAGCTTTGGAGCATGGTGCCTCATCAAGTAAGCTTTCTCATCCTTTTTTCGGTAATGTTCATGTTCCAACTGCATTAAATTCACTTTCTTCCGAACAACTTTTTGAAATGCCAAAAAAAATTGGTTTTACTTTTCAAAATGGTACAGTGGATATGGAGAATTTCAAATCTTTGGAGTTAGTAAGGGTCTCCAATAATATATGAAGATTTTAACATGGAATGTTAGGGGTCTTGGTACTCCCCAAAAATGTGTCAGAGTTAAAAACATTATTAAGTCATTATATGTGGAAATAGTGCTATTTCAGGAAACTAAGATTGCTGATTCTTCTGGTTTCAATTTTAACTCTTTAGGTGGGAACTTTATTAATAGTTGGTGTTCTGTTGATGCCATGGGCAGCAAAGGTGGTCTGTTTGTTTGATGCAGATGGGAGAATTTTAAGATTGTAGAGGAAGTCAAATATTCTAATGTTTTACATATCAAATTGGAAATTTGAAAGGTGGAGGTGTTCTTTACATATCAAATGTTTATGGCCCTTTTGATAAAAATGATAGATCAGTTTTCTGGGAAAGGTGTGCTGATTTTTTTATAAAAGTTGATTGTCCATGGGATGTTGGAGGAGACTTTAATGTTACAAGATTCTTAGGAGAAAGAAGTGGGAGAGAAGGTAGTTATTCAGAGATGGAAAAATTTAGGGATTTTGTTGAAGATTGTAGTTTAATTTATCTGTCTTTAAATAATAGAGCATATACCTAGAGAAATGGACAAGAAAATCCTATATTTTCTAGATTGGATAGATTTTTAATTAATTCATATTGGGATGATAAATTTCCTCTTACTGTGCAACATGGCCATGCTAGAATTATTTCTAATCATTGTCCAGTAATTTTAGATTGCAAGGATGGAAGGAAATATAAAAAGATTTTTAGATTTGAGAAGATGTGGTGTTTAGAGAATGATTTTGATGATTTTGTTAAAGATAAGTGGTCCAGTTTCAACAATCTTGAAAACTCTGCTAAGAACATAATGTTTAAGCTTAGATCGTTGAGAAATTGCATTAAACAATGAGAGAAAAGCAACTTTGGTAATTTGAAAGAGAAGAAATTTAATTTGAATAAAGAGATTCTACTTCTTAACAATAAGGAGGAATTTATGGGTTTGTCTAGGGAAGAATTGTTTGTTCTTAAATCTAAGGAAAAGGAATTACTTAGAATTATTGATCAAGAGGAAATCATGTAGAAGCAAAGATCTAGAGTAAACTGGCTTAATCATGGGGATGCCAACACTGCATATTTTCATAAAATAGCCAATGAAAGAAGAAGAACTAATTTCATTAGCAACATTATTGTTGAGGGAGTTGAGGAATTTCATCAAAATAAGATTTTAAATAAATTTTCTGATTTTTATAAAGATTTGTTTGGTAGTGCTCATGAAATATTTACTTCAGTGAATTGGAAATTAATGTTTGATGATTATGAGAAGGTGGATTTGAATGGTTTAGAGCAAATGTTTTCGAAGGAGGAAATTTGGCAGGAAGTTAAGGATCTCCCAACAGAGAAGGCTCCTGGACCAGGTGGTTATCCTTCTTTCTTTTTTCAAAGATATTGGTCCATCATCAGATCTGATGTTATTGCCTTCTTCAATGATCTGTATGCTAGTACTTTAGATTTAAGTTGTATGAACTACGCTTTTATAATGTTACTGGCTAAAAAGGTGGGAGCTAATGATGTCAAAAATTTTAGACCCGTTGGCCTATTGAATTATATCACAGAGATTATTACTAAAGTACTTGCTAACAGACTCAGAGGCTTGATGAACAGTCTTATTCTTAATAGGCAATCTTCTTTTATCAAAAATAGAATTATCATGGAAAATGTAGCAGTGGTGCAAGAAGTGATCAATCATTGTATACAGGAAGATTTATCGTTAGTAATTTTAAAATTGGATTTCTCAAAGGCATTTAATTCTTTAAATTGGGATTTCCTCTTAGAGGTGCTGAAAGCCAGAGGTTTTGGAAACAAGTGGTGTAGTGGATTAATAGGCTTTTACACAGTAGGATTTCATCTGTTTTGATGAATGGAGTGGAAGGTAGGAAAATTATGTCTAAAAGATGATTAAGACAAGGTGATCCTCTTTCTCCTTTGCCGTTTAATATTATTGTTGACATATTTGCAAGGTTAATAAGAGCTGCAGTTAGAAATGGAATGTTAGAATCTGTTGGAAATTCTTTGGTCACTGGTGGTATATCTTCCCTACAATATGCAGATGACACAATTATATTTAGTTCTCCCAAACCTCACTATACCTTTACACTTAAACTCCTATTGTATGGATTTGAGAATCTGTCAGGTCTAAAAATTTATTTCAATAAGAGCTTAGTTACGACAGTGGCAGGTTCAGATTTTAATATTAAAGATGTTGCACTGACTTTAAATTGTAGGATTGGTAGTTTTCCTTTATCTTATTTAGGAATGATTATCAGACCTAAAACCTTAAAGCATGAAGATTGGTTACCTTTGATTGACAAAATTGGGTCAAGGTTAGCAAGATGGAAAAGTCATACACTTTCAAGAGCAGGAAGATTGGTTTTAGTAAACTCAGTTCTTTCTGCTTTGCCTTTATTCTGGATATCTTTATACAAATTTCCTAAGTGGGTAATTAACAAAATAGACATTATAAGGAGAAATTTCCTCTGGAAAGGATGCAGAAATGGGAGTTTTTTAAAGAACTTAATAGCATGGGAGATAGTCTGTAAATCTAAAGATCAAGGTGGTTTGGAGGTTATAAATTTGCAAGAACTTAATTGTGCTCTTATATGTAAATTGTTAGGAAAAATTTCTGATAATAATAGTTCACTTTGGAAAAGTTGGGTTGAAAATAAATACTATGCTGATAGTTACAACACTGAGGTCTTCTCACTGCATGGAATTCCAAAATACTGGTCAGACATTATTAAACTGCAGTCCATTTTCAAAATTGGTTTGATTTGGCAATTGGGTAATGGTGGCAGAATTTTATTTTGGCATAATGTTTGGATAAGTAATATACCTCTAAAGCATACCTTTTCTTATTTTTACAACATTTCTTTGAACCAAAATGCCAGAATTTGTGAGCTTTATTACAAAGTTGATAATGAGCTAAAATGGATTCTTAGCTTCAATAGAATATTGGTTGGTGATTTACTATGCCAGTATTGTAAGCTAATAAACATGTTGGAGAACATATCCTTTAGTAATATTAAGGACAATGTCTGTTGGGCTTTAGAGAAGAATGGAAACTTTAGTGTTAGTTCAGTCTATAGAATTCTAAATTTTAGGGGTGTCAAGATTAACTACAATAAAGCTCTATGGAAGATGAAAGTGCCAACTAAAGTAAAGCTTCATATGTGGATTGCTATCAATAACAAGTTGAACACCAAAGTCTTACTTATTCATAAAGTTCTAAAGATTGATCCATTATGTCTATTATGTAATTTCAGAGATGAAGATATAAATCATTTATACTTTCAATGTCCTTTTACCTTTCTTCTCAGGATTCAATGTTTTCAGATTCTTCATATTGTTCCCCCTTCAAATTTCTTTAATTTATTCTGGTATTGGGCAATGGAAAGAAAACAAGTGTCTAACAAGATTGATAGAATTCTAGATGACTTCATTATTATGAGTATAACTTGGGTTGTTTGGTGTGAAAGAAACAATAGATGCTTCAATCATATAAGTAAAACTTTTGATATGCTTCTTAAATCTATTTTATCTAATATGATGATCTGGCTAGGTACGGAACTTCCTTATGTGCAGGAATGGAAACCAATATTGCCTTAGTTACAAAATAGAGTAAGGGACAGCTTGGAATTGATAGGAAAGAGGGTGGTGCATAGAAAGAAAGGAGCAGATGCAGTTTCAGTGCGTAGAGAGAGGATGGTGTTGCTGATGTTCATGTTCTATTAGCTGGAAGTTTATGGTAGTATGCTAGTTTCTATGTGTAATATTAACAATGCTTATTTTGTAACTAACGTGTAATGGGTTTGTAAGCTTTGGGTTGTATATAAGTTCGTATGTAATGGGTATGTTTTGTTTTGGGGTTGTATTAATGAATGTATGAATTGTTCTTTTATGTTAAGTCAATAGGCTGGGATTTTGTCCCCATCCTGGGTTTAAAAAAAAAGATTTGGTAGCATGGACATTGTCTTGTACAAGTCGAGATTGTTTAGAATAAGTGCAAATCTACATGACGAAACCAGAAAAATTAGCTACAAAAGAAAGATTGAACCTTTGTTTCAAAAGACGGAATATGAGAGTTCGGTGGTGATGCATATGCTATAACATGAAGAAGATTGCAACTTGGACTTCATTTCCCCAACAAGTGAAGTTGTGGGGAATGGTATTTTCTTTTTTTCTTTTTTCCAGCATGACCATGGAAATATGAAGAAGGAAATTTTTTAAAAGTACGAAGTTTGAGTTAATGAAAGTGGAGTTAGGGTTAATGCTTGAAGAATTTTCTACAGGGCGGGTTCTAGTAGCATGCCCAGAAGCCTACATGTGGGTTTAGTGTGTTTAGGATACATTAATATGTAGGCCTATGGTCTTGGGACTTACGGCCATTTTGGTAAAGATGTGATTAATTTTTCTTTATTAATAAAGGAAGCCTGGGCCTATTTCAAAAAAAAAACACTAAGACCAAACAAATCATGTATGTAAATTCAACTTTGTTTTCAACATTCTTTGTTGAATCTAAACTTTCCTTCATTAATATATCACAATTTTCATATTGAGAGAATATAGTAATAAAATAAAGTCCAAACAAACAAATATACAGCAATATATTTATATAAATATCATTTAATCATTTGAACAGTCCATTTCCATCAAAATGAAACAATAACTCTTAAATTTTAAAAAAAAAAATAAGATTCATTAATCGTTGTATTTTATCAATACTTATTACTTTTTATGTTATAGTTGACCTTTTTAGTCTTATTAATTACACTATTGTTGACGTCAAAAAAGGCATCAACACCCAATAGAATCTCGTAGAGATTAAATGATGAATGAAATTAAAACAAAGCAGAAAAAGTAAATGAACACACGGATTTTTATAGTGGTTCGGCAATTTGGCCTACGTCCACTTCATATTTTTATTGATCTTGCGCTTGATTATGATTACAAGAATGTTTGAATCAGCTGGGATCAGTTAATACAAGAGTGGAGAATAAAAATGGCAAAGCCTAGGCAGCAAAAGAATGTTTTTATGGAGAAAGACCGTTATATTTATAAGGGAAGATGTGCATGGATCGGGTGGAAAATTTACCGAAAGAATATCTAGATCTATAAAGACCCACACGAACAATCGCAGGTACCATCTTGATTGTTGGAACGATCGGTACCGATCGTTCATTTATGCTCTAATTCACATGCGATTGTTTCAATGAGCTCCCCCATGCCTCTAGTCCATGCTCCTAAAGTTTGGTGCCATCCCGATTTCATATTAGTGAGATATTGACCGATCTTCATTGATGAATCGTTTTGGCTGAAGCAATCCTATCTATCTTGAGTGATGTATGTCGATCGTTCATTTTTGCTCATCTCGGCATGCGATCGATTTTAGGGCTCTTTTCTTCAATATATTGATGTTTCCAAAGTTTCATATGTAATGGATTTGTAGATTCTGATATATCGATCGATCATCGTTGAGTTAAGCTGTAATATCGATACGGTACGATCCATAACTGGAGGAGGATCATAGCCAATCCATACTGAAGATGGTTCATAGCCGATCCATTTTGGAAAACCATCATACCCTATCATAATTTCAGTTAAAGTATGCAATTCATACTTAGCCAATTCCAGAATGCTATTTGTATGAATCCGTAAGACTATCATCCATAGTCTTGTCTAAAATCGCTCCAATCTCGGTAGTTATCTCTCCGAGCTTTCTGCATTGATGATCATCTAGTCAAACTTGTCCAGTCAGTTTGAACATAGCCGGGCCGAAAGGCTGGATAACAACTATACATTGTTAAAAGTACTTATTTTTATTAATAATGTTTGTAATTTTTTACTTATTTTTGTCAATAGTGTTTGTAATTTTTTTAAAATAGAACCACTAAATGCTAAAATGGATCATGCATATTTATTTACTATAATTATTATTATGCAATTTGAATTCGAGTTTTTATAGAAACTATAAAGTAAGAAGAGATCTAAAGGAAAGAAGTAAAATTGTACCATTGAAATTTATAATTCTAAAATGTGTTTGATATAATAAGGATGGTGGGATTTTGATGTTGGTCTTGCTCAAAATAGAGGATATCAATAAGAGTTAGGTCATTCATAAATATACTATATAAAATGTGCTTAATATGATTTGGACTTGGGTAGAGGGAACATAAAGTGAAGGATGCTTAACATTGAGTGCACAATGATAGTGGAGTATGTTAATTCTAAATTCATGAGAAAATAGAAAACATATTAAGAGAGATCTACTAATAAGAAATATACTACAAGATGATTGAATATATTTAATTAATTATTTAAGATAACAATCGAAAATAAATTTATGTCAATGGATGAACCCAAATGAACAAAGTTAGGCCATTTTACATTTCATATGTTACATGAGATCAAGGATTGAATTATTATAAAGCATCATATAAAACTACGACTCTAGGACTTAATAGACGTGAAGATTACACTTTTTTAATTTATTACTCTTTATTTTTTTGTTTATTAGTTTTATTTTTTTATTAGATAGTATCATAATTATTTGAAAATATGTTATTTTTTAGCTAAATAAGTATTTAAAAGATAGAGAAAAGGAAATTTTAAAAAATATTATAAACAAAAAGTGCAAGGTCATTGGACTTTGATTTTGATTAAAACTTATAAGTATGAGTGTATTTAATAGGAAAAAAATTAAAGACTCTTAAATGAATAAAATGATTCCTCAATGTAATAAATAAAATAAGGTCAGCTAGATTCGAACTTGGATGTTTGGGAATAAAGTGAATCAAGGGATGTAGTTACTTTCATAATATAAAAGTGTAGTTCGTGGAATTCAAACTTGTGACTTCCTGAAATTATGTTGAATCAAAGAGAGTAGATTATTTTAATTTATAAAATTAGGAAAATAAAGAGAAATATCGTGTAAGAAAGGACTTTAAGATATACATATATATATATGGTATGTTAGGTCGATCAATTTATTACAATCACTTAATGAGATGTTCTTCACATATGGAAATATAGAAATTGAGGATAAAATATTTCAACCCTACATAATCATTTATTTTTAACGATAATGTATACTAATTTACTGTATCATCAAAGTTCCTAAAAAATTATTTGTTTCTTCAAAATGGCAACTTCATTTTGTTACCCTTTTCATGAAGAAATTATCTATGTAGTGTTCACTTATTGGAAAAGGGGGAATAATAATACCTACTTTATGGTCATAATCGTATAAGTCATGAGAGAAGAATGAACATTGCTATAACAAAATAACTAATTTTGTGATTAAACCATTTTTGAATTAATGTTCATGTTATCCTTCAAATTATCCAAGGATTCACAGTAGATTAAATGTGCAATAAAGTACATCACATAATATCAAGGTTCAAGAGCACATCTGTAATATCCCGCAATTTTAACGATCGAATATTTAAATGATTAATTTAAATATTTAATTGTTAAGTAACAGAATGCCTCTTATACTCGACTTTGTAGATGAGCGACCCGGGACTTGATACATCCACAGTTGAGTTTGCTTTTTGATGTGCATGTAAAAGTGCATATTTTTACTTCCATATTTAATCCGCTTTTATTTAAATAAATGAGCATATTATGGTATTTTACGTGTTTAAACCAAAATTTAAATTATTTTCAAATCGTCATTCATTCATCTTCATTTGGGGTAAAATGATAATTTTGTGTACGATTTAATTTGAGAAACTTTATTTGCACATTTTTATTTTTATTTGTAGACAATGGAGTGCAAATATAAAGAATGGATGAATGCATGCACACATTTTGAAAGCTAATGAAGAATGGAAATAAAAGAACTCATGAAACATGAAGTAGCCCACATACCCACTAACTAATGGTCCATGATTAAAAGCACGTGCACATGTTGATGGAGGCTTAAAGGCCAGTTAGCTAGATTAATTATTTCCTTAATGATTACTTTGAGGTTACATCCTAAAAGGCAAATATGAATTAGGGTTTCAAGCATGTATAAATACCCTTTATGTTTAGTGTTATCATCTTCTACTTTTAATGCAACATTGTAGCCACAAATAAAAGTTAAATAAATTTCTTTTATGGCATCATAGCCTTGTTTTTAATTTCATGCAATTTTTATTTATGCATTCTTTTCATGCTCTTTTTATTGCATGCTCTCTCTTACTTAGTTTATGCTTCTCTTGTTTAATATCAGTAGCATAGATTTAATTCTTATAATTAGTTTAGTTTTATTTCATACAAGTAGTTAGC
The DNA here is from genome assembly GCA_030765085.1 of Allium cepa. NCBI lineage: Eukaryota > Viridiplantae > Streptophyta > Magnoliopsida > Asparagales > Amaryllidaceae > Allium > Allium cepa. The sequence goes on from CM060938.1 coordinate 214,496,245, forward strand.
TCTCTTTCTTTTAATTAGCTCTCATTTTTATTTTCTTTTATTTTGAAATCATTTTATGTTAACATGTTTTCAAATATGAGTAGCAAACTCCTTCAATCAACAGGTAATGAAGCTCTCATGAAACATATTAAATTAACATACTGATTTCACTTGTGATCTCTCTTATGTGCTTAATGAAAATTATGAATGATGCTGGTTTATGTTACATTTTTATTAGATTTTAATAGCCTATGTTGACATTACAAATAGATTATGCTTAACTCCTTTTTAATCATAAACTATTTGATCTTTTTCCTAGGTGATTTTGATAATGAAAGTCACACTAGAATCAAAATTCGATGGTCTATGTTACTAATTAATAGTAAATAGATCATACTTAAATAGATTTTATTTTTAATTTCATGTCAATTTCAAGAACTTTGATAATTGGATTTGAAAAGGTGTGTTAAAGTTCGATGATTTTTAAGTTGTGCTAATTACTAGCACAAATAAATCATACTTATAATAAGCACACTTATCATTTTCTACTTAATATTTTAATAAGAGATTATAAGTGAATTTTGTGTTGAATTATTCGAATGATTGGAAGTGGATTTGCCTCTAAATCACTCCTTATTATCATAGTTTATTCATGTGACGACTCATAATTTTAATGGTTTTAATAACGTAATTAACTGGAATTTCTAAAATTTTAAATAATTAAATTTAATAATAAACATTTGATATTTGGAATACATCTATATAGAGATAGCAAATAGTAAATTTTCATTGGATAATATGAAAGTTTATTTTGCTGTGTAATTTTATTTTAATTTAAAGCAGTTAATATTTGATGATAATAAAATATTTCTCAAACCTGAATATTTTATATAATAAATTTGTAAATCATTTTTCGAGTGAGATGTCATATTTCATTTCGTAAAATTTGGACTGTTATTGCTCCGTATATCTTATTTTCGGTGTTTTAGCAGCATTTTCTGTACCGAATATCGACTTTTGATAGGATGGTTGTATAGCTAATATCTATATACCATTTTGATCGTCTCGTCGTGCTGATCTCCGTAGTTTATTCATTTGTTAAACGATGCTCGGTATGCAGCGAAGTCCATGAAACAGTTAACCTTATCGGTACCCTTTTTAAATCTTTTGGTCTCATGTCTTTCAGATTGTCCACCGTATAAACTCAACAGCTATTTGCTTTATTATCACCATAAATTTAGATGTGGCTTTTCCTATTCCCACTGTTTGAATCATAATTCCGGTTTTAATATTTATGAGTGGTTTGTGATTTGCTATCAGAAATTATGGCATACTATATGGTTCATGTGCTATAGAAAAATGAAAAATTTATTGGTGACAGTTGTTCATCTCACTGATTCATGTTTTTTCTGCCATAATATCTCGCCTGCCCATTTCACTTGCTCGTATATATTGATGACAGCTCATTTCTCCTCCATTCCCAACCTACTCATCTTCAACAAATTACTTATATTTTATATCTAAAGCTTTTATTAGCCAAACACCTCCTTGCTTCACCCATCAACCAACAGCAAACGCCTCCACCTTGCTCCCATCGCTCACCCACCACCGTTCGACCAAAATCTGGCCTCCACACTTCCCCTAGCTTCCCACTTTCCGACCCTGCCTCCTCGACAGCTCGTAGCCATTAATCCACCCCATCACCAGAAACCCACCTGGCTTCGGCCGCCCATGCTCCTTTGTCTCCGCCTCCGCTGCCCATAGCTGAAGCTTAGCCACCTCTAACCTCCTCCGCCGCCTTCCTTCTCTTCTCGCCACCCAGCAACACAGTCAACTCCTCCCTGGCCTAACCTGCTCCATCCCCTCTCTCTTCCACTGGCCACCTCAGCCCAGCAGCCGCAAGCTTCCTTCACCAAGCACCCAAGGCTGAGACCCCTATTCGCTTTATCTCTCTTAACTCGAGCATTCCTCTCCTCTCCCACTCCTCTTTCAACACTTCCAGAGCCCCTTGTGCTCGCCACTTACCCGCCACCTTCTTTTCATAAGGTATTATATATATATATATATATATATATATATATATATATATATATATATATATATATATAATGTTAGTTGTGTGTATATACAAATTTATGAGGTGCTGAAAGTGATATATATTGTTATTAGATATCAAAACTTATGTATGTATCTATTCGTATGTACTATATTATAAGTTGTTGCTTGGGAATCTATTTTATGTCATATATTAAAATATACTTTGCCATTTATAATCATATTTTAAAAATAAAATTTAGGTTTCGTATATTATAGGCTTCGTATATATTGAGTTGAGATTAAAACTTTACACACACACTTATACACTTATACTTAATAACCTTATTTAGAGTAGTTATCATATGTTTAAGGACGGGATTATGAAATATATATAATGATTTGGTAAAATGTGTTTTAAACCTAATGTTGATTTTTTAAACAATTAATGTACATATGTATAGAAGTGGTTCTGATACATGTGTCAAATCGAATTTTGTAAACATTGATCTTTGAAAATGTAAATATAAGGACCTATTTTGATATTGGTATGAAATATATATACGTAGTAACTTATTTGTATATATGTGCTGTAAAATTTGAAAAAAAAATTATTTTTGTTTCGCCAATTCAAGTCTGTGATGATTTTTATGATCTATTGGGGGTTTTATATATAAGTGTACATATATAATTGACTTGGATTATGTGTATACATATACTTAGTAAAGTATGTTAACATTGACTTTTATGATATATATATATATATATATATATATATATATATTGTTTTAAATATATAATGTATGTAAGTTTGTATATATGTTCTTATACATTAGTTTATATATGAGTATATGTGAATTTGGTCTTTCAATTATATATATATATATATATATATATATATATATATATGTTTTAAATTGACTTTTAGAAAATATATATTTATGCAATATATCTTGTTCCATCGATCTCGTCCCATCTTGAACTATATTTCAATATCGAATTTGTCGCAGCAATTTCTAGCTTGTCTATGTTTCGTGTGTGTATCTGTGTCCATGTCATCTTCTTATCTCTCTAGCCTCGAAAGGTGAGCAATCACTCACGATTAACATTCTTATATGTATTAAATTAGATTTCATTTGAAACGAGAATTGAAGTATGCTGCTAAATTAAACTTTTAATTGTTTAATTGCTATTTATGATATGCCATTATTTGTAACTATTCACCTATGACATATGACACCATATCCTATTTTATATTATATTCAATTTGTTACTAATGATATATGCCTGTGTTGATATGCTATATTATATTTGTTCTCACTCTGCAAGTTTACTGTTAATTTAGAATTCCCTATGGGTTGAAATAATACATACCCGAATGATACTCTAGAATGGGGGAAAATCGTTATGGTGGAAATGATAAACCCAAGCGACTTACATTTATTGTGAATTTTTAGGATTTCGGGTTGAAATGATATAAACCTGTAAATGTTTAAATTACGGATTGAAATGATAAATATCTATATCACTTGACCATTGGATAGAAAATTATATATGGATACTATTGGTCTATTTTAAAAAATGATTTTTGAATTTTGAAAAGAAATATATGGATTTTAATAATGTAAAGATATTTTATTTTGAAAATTTTAGATTTTAAATTTATATGTTTTGGAAATTTTAACTTATAAGTTAGTTTTGAAAAATATGAATTTTAAGATTTTTTTTAGTTTATTATTTAAAAAAAATAATATAATTAGATTTAATACAAAATACAATTAATAATAAGATTTAATTTAATTGGTATATAATATGTTTTAAAATAGATTTATAACTTTAATAATAAAGGTTGGAAAGATAAACTAGTATTGACTTGGAATTTAAATTGGTTAATAATTGAATTTAAGAAAAAATTGATTTAAACTTATTGGTTTTGAGACTTTGAAAACATATTGATTCTAACTTGGTTTATAACTTGATTTGATAAAAAGTGATTAAATGAATATTCTCAATTTTTAATAAAATTGAGATTGAATGTTTAATATTGATTTAGGTATATAAATTTAGATTTAGATAAATTGTTATAGAAATGATTAAGGGAATAATTTCCAAGTTGTATAAATTTAAAGTTAATGTTACAATATAAATAAAGTTTATATTGTAAATGTTTGAATATTTAAACTTGAATCTTTGAACTTTAAATTGTAATGGTTAAACTGGAATTAATTTAAACTGAATTTCGTACTTAAGATGATTTAAATCGATTTGCGAAATTAGAGGAAACTAATTTTATTATATAAAGTATTTTACTACATACATAAATTATTTTAATTTATAAAGTATTTTAATATATATATATATATACTATTTTCAATATCTAAATTATTTAGGTGAAAAGTGTTATGGTTTCAAAGTGTTATGGTTTCAAAGTGTTATGGTTTCAAAGCGTTATGGTTTCGAAAGTGTTATAAATTTTGAAAGTGTTACATTCTGAAAATGAATATGATTTAAAGTGAATAATGATATCAAATTGATATGGTTTTGAAATAAATATGATATTTTGATATAAAGTATGAACCATTTGAAATGAAATGACCACGGTGTGAAATAAGCGTTTGGCTATTAAAGAAACCAGGATCGGGTATTATCATACTCTCTGCCAATACCGAAAACCACTTTAACAACTATGTACGTGGTGGAGATTCTAGAATGAAGTAGGATGGTTTGGTGATGATTCTATATGGTATTTACGTAGCCCTGACTCCCGTGAGTCAATTTGATGGGACTAAAATAGGAGTCACGCCGAACCAAGTGAGGTCATTCCTCCAATCGGACACATTTCTTCGGTACCCTTCTATTGCTTTTGTGATTTGATTGGGTGCACCCTTTGATTTGGGTGTGTGTCACGAGGTGGGCGGTAGTAGCTGCTATGCGTTACCACCAATCCGGATACGCAAACGGTATATCTACCATGGCATTGCCTCTAGTGCCTTGCGCATGCCCTATCGTGCCTTCAACGAGTTTGGTTTGTATCATACCTATGGAGTGTCCTCTGATAGCCCTCCAGTTTACGGAGGAATTACGATACTGTACAGACTATGGGAATATATAAAAATGTGTTAAGGGAGATATGGATAATGCCTTAATGCTATTTTAATACTTTTTCTTTACTATAGACATATTATAATAGCATATATTACTACATAGTAGATAGTTCCATAGATCCTTAGAGGATGGAAATCCCAAGCATCATTTAAGTTACTTATTCAGTTGACATTTCACTTGAGTTGAATTTATTAATATAAGAATGTTAATCTTGATTTGAGTGTTTTGTGTTTTGCTTTACGCTCGGGTCAGACTGAGTGACACAGCATTTGAGACTCACCTTTGGAGTTTGAGCTTCACTTGGAGGTTCATCTATATCTATTCAGCCTTCGGCTACCCAGTTGTTTTATTCAGACTTGTCATTTGTTTGTACTCGAGACTACATTATATTTGAGATATTCTGTTGTATTTTATTTCAAACTCTATTGTTTATATAGTAGCTTCATGAACTAATATTTATATATATTCCCTACTTATTTTTATATTACTCTGTGTTTGTGATTCTGCGATTGATTTATTTACTGTATATGCTGAGTTTTACTAAATAAAAAAAATTAACAATATGTTGTTTTGAGAAATTCAAGTCTGACATGTGCAAATGCGAATGGTTCGAAATACTGGGTCGTTACAATTCACTTTTGCTCTAGCTCATTTTCTACAATTTTCTAGTTTAAAACAAATTTCAAAAACTTTGGGATAATCTGATTGAGTAATATTGAAATTTAATTATTTCCCTATGGATCAACCGGTACTTGCATACGTACTACAATTGTACGCCATGAGCAACCGTTTTAATAATGTTAATATTTTTAATGATGGTTTTCTAATCGATAGAAATTTCCATCATTATCGACACTTTTCGATGTCGATAAAATGAGTATAAACTTGACTATGTTTGGAGTCGATGATTTTTGGAAATGAATAGGTTTGGATGAAGAGAATTGATCTAAGTCCACTGGTTTACCCTAACTGGCCTTATATGTAGCTAAGTACTTCATTCATTTTTCATTTTCACGTTTCATTTCATCCACCTCCTCTAATTATTTTTGCTAATCTCCTCTTAATCCACTCCTAATCCCTAAGCCATAAACCTACAAATAAATTTCCTAAATCAAATAAAAACCACCATAATCCCTCTCTTTTAATTCTCGACAAAAATCATGAAGGAATTGGCTTGAATCGAAGTATTGATGTGCATTTCCAAATTTAAAGAGAGCTTAAGCTTAGGTTTTGGTGATTAGAGCTTGGTTTACATAAAAGCAAGGTGAGTGAGATGTTCTCCTTAATAATTTATATGTTATACTTCATATTATTGATGATTATAGAATTATATGAAGTGGGTTGGAGATTGTTTAAGTTGATTTGAGCTTATACTTGTGTTATAAACATGGTTATGTTAACTCATTAATTCGTTAAGACCTTAAAAAATTGATTTTTAGGTTAACTGAATGATTATACATGATGTAGTAATGGATTAAGGACTAATTACATAACATTGTTAAGTGCATGCCACTGATTAGTGATAATAAAATTAAATGTAATGATTTTAGAAAAGTTAATAAGCTAATAAAGTAAGTTTTGAACTCTACACTTATTATTTAAGTGAGTAGAGGGTTAATGAAGCTTATTTGATGTTTATATATATTGTTTAAGTAAAGGAAGGGTTTTTATAAATAAAGAAGGTATTTTATAAAATGATGAGATTTTATAAAATAGTAAATGGAGCTTAATTATCATTTATAAAAGAGTTAAATGATTTTATAAATGAAGTATAGATTTTATAATATAGAAATGAGATTTTATAAAATAGTAATATGATGTATATTTAATTTTGATAAGGCAATTAAATATTTAAAGACTTAATTTGATTTATAAGCTTACAATATATTTTATAAAATAGATGTAATATTTTATAAAATGGATTGAAACCATATATTGAAAAGATTTAGTAAATAAAAGTAAGGTTCAATTAAGTAATAAATGAATTATTTATTTAAATATAAGTGTGTGTATGTGAGCCATAGTAACTATTGGGTGCACTGAGTTGCATGAGTGTACACCAGGCCGAGCAATCATTCCGATGAGTTCGAAATGTGACTTATGAAGTGGTTGTGTGTTTGCGTGAGCATGTGTGCTAAGCATGCATAAACGAGTCTATCGACGCATTTATAAGCTACACACAAGGCTAGGAGGTCTGATATGTCATTTTGAGGTGTTAGAGGAAGTCGGTTCGTTATAATCGCCCGTTGAACTCTACTTGTGCAAAGAGTGGATTTTAATATCGAAATCAATTTTCAGGTACATATGGAAATACATTCAAAACATCAACAAATGAACTCGAAAAGTGGTCCGATGGGGTAGAGACAGGGTTGGGATGCAAGGCAGCTCACCAAGTGAAGCATAAAAGAAAATGGCATGCAGATCGACAACGTTCGAAACTACCTTAGGTTTATTACCTGAACATGGAAACTTCAGTCGTTGAATGGGAAATTCAATCAACAGAATGAGGGTGGAAAGATGCCCAAGGGGAAACCCCAAAACAGAACACTGGGGGATAAATCTCAGTCGACCAAGCTCGGTCGATTGAAATAATACCCCAGTCGACCGAATGCTGAGCAACGATGCAACTTCAAAAATTTCTTCCTCATTCGAGCGTGGTTCTTCGTGGTGTCTTGGCATGAACTAAGAGAGGTTCTACGCTACTTGGGGAGGCAGAACGCAAGGAGAAACTCAAGATTTGGATGCGAATGTTAAATGATTCCTTTGGATTCAATAACAATCGAGCATGGAGTTGGTACGACAATTGGTCCCACGATCACGTCCGAAAGCATGTACGATCAAATGGAGCAAAACTGTACCTTAAAGGGTTGACCTCGGGGTACGTGTATTTTGATAAATTTTTATTGGTCTTATATTAGCGAACGTACTGAATATTGGTCTTATAATAGAGACCATACATGTTAATAGACGATGATAAGATATCAGTCTACATTTATATGGGCATATTTGACTATGCGATGTTATATTTGATGTGCGCATATGTTTATACAACAACAGTGTCCCTTTATGGTCTTAATGGCATACTACATGAGACACAACTATCGTTCTCTTTTTGATAAGATGTGCATATAAGTTACTTAAGAAATCCATGATGACTTGAAATGAGGAACGATGACGATCATCCAAGAGTGGACTAGATGTCACCAAAGTTTGCTTCAGAGTGTACAACGTGGTTAATATATGACGATGTCATCTATGAATTGGCTACATGTCACCACAACTTTCTTAAGAGATTATGGTGTGTCTCACATAGATTTCAAGTAAATAAAGTAGGTCATATATCCCTAAAGCTTACTTCAGAGGGTACAGTGGGATATACACAAGACCTATCACAAAGGATGCGGCTCGAGGTCTATGGTACATGACCGACTCTATTTATTTGGGACACTCAAAGGGAATCATTGGATTGTGGTAGATGTTTGCGGTGGGCTTCACCTATCAATAATGACAGATATACATTTGTATTCTTTGGTTTTCTTCCATTTCTATGTTGTGTGTACTGTTAGTTTGCTAATGTTACTGTTGATATATTTAGTATTATTATGTACATCGCGATAGACTTATATTATGATCACCCTCATTTGGATGTTGGTTGCCTTTATCATAGTAAGATTCTTACGTTTCAGTCACATTATATAGGTTATGCTGGCTCATTGATTATAGGAGAAGAATATGTTATAATATGATTTCCTATCCTAGATAGGTTTACTTACTTGTTTATGTATAGTTTCTATTACCCCTAAACCACGATTGTAGAGAGAACTGGTTGTGTCTTAGTAATTCCTATTTAATTGTATATTATTTTGACATGTAGTATTTTGAGATAGTTCCCCTCACACCAGACTTTAATTCTGACCCACATTTTGTCTTTATCTATATTATGTCATAACAACTCTCGGGGTACTCGACCGAATAGTTTTGGGAGTCAAGTGTTTTTTGGGGATATGCTAGCTGGATGTGCAGCTGGAGCACTTTGGAGGTTTGGCATCGAGTTTGGATATGTATATTTGATATTTCAGTGGTACATGATAGACCTGTTGTTTTGTATACGGGACTATTGTATTAGATATTATTTAGAACTCCATGCTCTTAGGAGTGGATGTATTCTAACTATCTATATGGATATTTATTTATCAGCTGCTTTCGTTAGTGCAGTCTCTTGTATTGCCATTCTATTATATTCATGTATATTTGGTATATTATATGCTATCATTCCATTGTGAGACCCTGTCGATGTCTTGGTTTTGTGTTTTCTTATAATTTTACCTTAATAATATGTCTTTTGTGATATTCAAGAGTCTATCCTTGTTATGAGAGGATGCCGTTCCGGTTTTACGAAGTGCGAGTTGCTACATTTGGTGTCAGAGCTTAAGCTCGACACATGGACCAAGTACAAAAGTTTGAGTCCATCAATATGGTAAAAGGAGATACATAGAGGGAGCGTACATTTATTTTTCTACTGTATTATATTGTGTATGCCTCTTTCCTTTTGGACTTTGATTTATTTTCTATCATTAGTTGCTAAAATATCTTTGTCAGACTATCAATATGACCAGATGGAGTGCATAAGTAATTGTGAATAGGCGGTCTGAGAAGCCTGGTTAGTTCAGAGACCATTTAGCTACCGCAAAAGATGTTTCACAGCTCGTGAATATCTCCAACAAATGCGGTTTGTGTCAGAAGTGGTGTAGCCCTTGAGGCACCAGTATGTCTACCTCCACTAGCTTTAGAATCTTCGAAGTAGTGCCAGAATTTTCTTAGCCTTGGAGGGAAGCCATATATGAGTCTAAGACTATCGTTGAGACATAGTCTTGGACATAAGCATGGGATGGTTGCCATCGATATAGGTCTAGGGAATGTTCTTATAAGGAAGATTATTTCTTAGCATTTGGTGAAGGGAGACTTTGGCTAGGTAGGATGCAGTGTTTGTCTAGCTGGTGAGTAGGCCTGGGATTTGGAATTACTTCAGGTGTCACTTTGGTTCTCAGTTAATTTTTGAGATCGAGAAACCAGTGTAGCTTGAGCATTCTATCCATCTTGAGCAGGGTAGCTTGTTAGTGTAGAAGTGTTGATCAATTCAACCTTTTGTTTTTGGATTATATGATGGTCGGCACTCTGTTGTTGTAGGCAATGAGATTTTCCTTGGGTCTTAAAGCATCAGATGGAGATTTATTGCTTAGCCTTATCCTTGTTCGAGGCCACTTTTTAAGTCATGTTGGGATGGTTCTCCCTTGCGAGAACACCCATGAGATACCGTTTGATGTAGCTAAAGCGGAAAGCAACCGAAGCTCTAACCGAAGCATAAAGACCACGATACAAGAAAAATTGAGCTTATGCGAAAAAGAAAGCTGGCCTATTATGTCACCCTATTGAGGGGCATTTTGTTATGAAATGTCATACGGCTAAAGCAAAGTGTAAATGATTCAATTTTGATTGGTTTGATCACTTGAAGAAGGACTGTCCTACATTTTAGAGGGTGAGTAAGTGATGACTACTAATGCCTTATAGGCATTACCAGGTCCTATTAGGCATATGGCTTAGGAGAAATGGAAGGGGCTTATGTAGTAAGGTATGCTCTATTTTTTAGGAACTCACTTCTGTTCCTTCCGACATTTGTGTGGTATATTTTATCTATTGCTAGTTACATGGTAGATAGGCTAAAATTGACACCTTTCATAATCAGGTAAATTGTTCAATAGAGATAAACCTTATATGAGCCACCTTAGTTGCACAGCCGAGACGAAACGACCGAGAGTACTACCATTCGAACTTGATGCACGAGCTTTCAAATCAGGTGGGGTTGGTCGATGAAGCATGACTTAGATTTAGATCCAAGTAGGGTTCTGTGGATGCCCAATGATGGGCAAAGACTGAGGTGATTACTTGTATGCATTTTCCTAAAGTTATTCATGTTATAGAAAAATTTCTTTGTATTAGTAAACCTATAGTGATGGGAGTAGTCCCATGTTCCGAAGGAGACATTTTATAAAGATTGATCCATTCACGTGTCAGCTCTTAACCTATAATTCGAGCATAAAGTTCTAGGTGATTTGCACCAGTCAAAAAACGGTTTTTCACTTGACTCTAATAGGCGAGCACTTATGTCGAATTCTTGAGATGACTAAGGTTTTTTTGAAGCACGACCATAGTCATGCGAGGATATTTCAATGGTAAGATCAAGGAACCAAATCGATGTTCGAATGGAAGAGTCAACTAGATGACCCTAATTTAACAAAGTAAACTTGCAAGCAAATGAAGGGTTGGAATGTGCATCGTGTCATTTTTGGACGATCTTTAGTTATTGTAAAATTAAAGTGTAGTGTAGTTATTGTTGCATGGGATAGTTCACGGAAGGATCTCTCGACTAGTTTTGTGGCAATTCAGATAATCTTCTAAGTGACGAGAAGATACTTGCTTATGTAAGCGTTGTAGTGCACTTTGTACATTATCCTTGTTAACACTAAGTGGTTGAGGTGAATTTGAACACAAGGTAACCCAAGAAAATGTAGATTTTCATTTAATGATAATTTAATTAGTAGAATTCTCTCCTTTGAAGAATGAGTTATGTTCGGAAGAAAAGGAGAGTTAAGGCTTCTGATTTATTCCAGAGTTTTGAAACTTGATAATCCTATATATCATATAAGTTTTTTCTTTTGGTAGCGGGAGGTGTAGTGGTATTTTGTGTATTATATTCACAAAAGAGGTTACACAATTAGGCATTTATTCATTTTGAACGATAAATAAACTCATTAGAGTTTATGGTTTGACATACGCGTTTGGCCCTTGATTTGATTACTATGCATGTTGCTATAGACTCCTTTTGAATATTTCATTGTTTTATATGCTTGCCGTCGCTTGTTGATTTGTTATTTTGTTTGCTACATACTGATCGTTGCTTATTGCTTGCTGCTTTTGCTACTACTTTTGTTTGCTTGCTACTATTTTTTATTGTTTAATTTTGGTTGTTGTTGATTTTTTTGCTTGCTTTCATGTTTAATAATTTGTATGCTAATTATTATTGTTTATCGTTGTTTGCTATTGTTTGATGATTGCTTGTTATTTATTGATGTTGATGGTTATTAATCGATTATTTATTGTCTTGTGTGTTTGATTGCTTATAAGGTAGTTATAATTTCATAATTCAAAGTAGGATTCAGAGAGTGATAGTGATTGTTATTTGGAATAGATTACATATCATTCATGCACATTATAGGGTCGAGAAGGGATCTATATGAGTCCATTGCCTTTTGATGTGACTCAGAGCCCGTGGTATATTTTGATGCCGAATCACTTAAGCTTAGTCCCCAGTTGATTGTTTTGTATGAACATAGTAGTATAAGTTATTACACTAAGGTTATACCTGTTTAAATTTTGTTTTAGTGCACAAACGTCTTTGTATAGTATAAGTACTTAAGAGCTGATGCATAACTATTTAAATGTTTATTTATTTTAAGAGGTGTATGAATTTTTCAGGAACATAAGATAACGTATGTTACCGCATATTTCCTTGTTGAATGATGCATTCTATTTTTTGAGTTTCCATAATGATGATAGCGTAAGGGAAAGTACTGTTGGAATTTTTCAAAAACTGAGATTCTAGATGTTTGGTTAGTCCTGTTACTTTCTCGTACTAATTTGAATTTCAGTAGTGAAATTTTTTACAGAAGGGGAAAATATAACATCATGCAATTTTAACGATCAAATATTAAATGATTAATGTAAATAATTAATCTTTAAGCAATAGAACGACTCTTATACCCAACTTTTACAAATGAGCAAGTAGGGACTTGAACACCTATAGTTCAGTTTGCTTTTTCAATGTGAGTAAAATGAGTATAAACTTGACTATGTTTGGAGTTAATAATTTTCAAGGATGAATAGTGTCGGAAGAAGCGAACTGGGCTAAGCCCACTAGCTTACCCTAACTTAGCTTATATGTAGCTAAGCACTTCATTCATTTTTCAGTTTCACATTTCCGTTCATCCATATCCTCTAATTATTTTTCCTAATCTCCTCTTAATTCACTTTTAACCCCCAAAGCCCTAAACCCATCAAATAAATTCCCTAAAATTAAATAAAAATCACCATAATCTCTCTTTCGATTCTCTACAAAACCCACGAAGGAATTGGCTTCAATCAGAGTATTGGTGTGCATTTCAAAATTTAAAGAGAGCTTAAGCTTGGGTTTTAGCGGTTAGAGCTTGGTTTATGGAAAAACAAGGTGAGTGGGATGATTCCCCTTACTAATTATACATTACACTTCATATTTTCGTTTACAGGTGATTATCGAATCATATGAAGTGGTTTGGAGATTGGTTGAGTTGATTTAGGCTCATGTTTGTGTTATAAACATGCTTATGTTAACTCATTAATTGTCTAATACATTAATAACTATTTTTGGAAATAGTTGTAACCTAAGAACTTGAGTTTTAGGTTAACCGAATGATTATATGTGATGCAGTGATGGATTAGAGACTAAGTACATAATATAACTGAGTGCATGCCATTATTTAGTGAAATAAAACTAAATGAAATGGTTTTAGAAAAGTTAGTATGCTAATTAGGCAAGCTTTGAACTCTGCACTTATTATTATAGTGATTCGAGGGTAAATGATGCTTAATTGGTATTCATAAATATTGTTTAAGTAAAGGAAGGGTTTTATAAGTAAAGAAGGTATTTTATAAAATGATCAGATTTTATAAAATAGTAAATTAAGCTTAATTATCATTTACAAAAGAGTTAAATGATTTTGTAAATGAAGAATAGGTTTTATAAAATAGAAATGAGATTTTATAAAATAGTAATATGATGTATACTTAACTTTAATAAGGCAATTAAGTATTTAAAGATTTAAATTTGATTAATAAGCTCACAATATATTTTATAAAATAGATGTAAGATTTTATAAAATGGGATGAAACCATATATTGAAAAGATTTAATAAATAAAACTAAGATTTGATTAAGTAATAAATGAATTACTTATTTAAATATACATGCATGCATATGAGTATAGGCAATCACACATATACGTGTATTTGAAGAATATGACAATAAAAAGATGTGTGAATTGTTGTTAGAATTGTTGTATGTGTGTTGTTTATATAAGTATGTAATTGTTTGATTATATAGATATATTCCTGAATACAAGTCTTTTGCGGGCATTTAACGTAGCCATCGCGACTATCGGGTGCGGTAATTTTTGTGAGTACACCGGACCTCGTAATCGTTTCGGTGAAGTTCGAAAGGTGACTTGTGAAGTGGTTTGTGTGTTTACATTAAAATATGTGCATAAGCATGCACGAATGAGTGTATCGACACACGTATAAGCTACGCACAAGGCTAAGAGACCGGGTATGTCATTTTGATGTGTTAGAGGAAGCAGTTCGCTATAATTGCCGTTGAACTCTACTCGTGCAAGAAGTGGATTTTGATATCAAAATTATTTTCATATACTTATGAAACCACTTCTAAAACATCAATAAATGAACTTCAAAAAGGGTTCGATGGGGTAGAGCCGGGCTTGGAAATAAGGCGGCTCATTAGGTAAAGCATCGAAGGAAAGGGTACGCGAATTGGCACACATTCGGGAGATTTTCCCACTGCCCCAGTTCGTTACTTAAAACTAGAAGTTTCAGTCGATTGAATAGGAAATTCGGTTGATTGAATGAGGGTGTTAAGGTGTCCCAAGGAGGAACCCAAAAGCAAAAGACTGGGGGATGAATCTCAATCGACTAAAATAATACCCCGTTCTACTGAATACTGAGCAGTAATGCAACTTTGGGAATTTCTTCCCCGTTCGAGTGTTATTCTTCGTATTGTCTTGGCACAACTTCGAAGAGACTTTAAGGTACTTGGGGAGGCAGAATGCAAGGCGAAGCTCAGGATTCATACGCGAATGTTAAGTGATTCCTTTGGAATCAACAACAATCGGGCACGGAGTCGGTGTGACGATTAGTCACATCATCACCCCCGACGAGCATGTATTATCAAATGGAGTAAATCCATACCTTCGAGGGTTAACCCTTAGGTACCTATATTTTGATAAAATTTATCACTCTTGTGTTAGCGACCGTATTGGTCTTATAATAGAGACTATCCCTGTAAATAGACGATGATAAGATATCGTTTTTCATTCATGATAGGCATATTTGACTATACGATGTTATATTTGATGTGTACATATATTAATATTGCATCGGTGTCCATTTATGGTTTGAATGGTGTATTACACGAGACAGACTATCGTTCTCTTTTGATAAGAGGTGTACGCAAGTTACTTGAGAAATCCATGATGATGAGAAAGAGGAACGGTGAGATCATCCAAGAGTGGACTAGATGTCACCAAAGCTTGCTTCAGAGGGTATGGTGTGGTTCACATTGGATAAGGTCATCTACGAGTGGCCTCGATGTCACCAAAGCATCCTATAGAGGGTACAGTATGGCTCACATAGAATTCAAGTAAATAGAGTGGGTAAAATATCACCAAAGCTTATTTTAGAGGGTACTATGAGATTTACATGAGATGCATCATAGAGGATGTGGCTCGGGGTTTATGGTACAATTATATACTGACTCTATTTATTTGGGTCCCTAGAAAGGAATCGTTGGATTGTGATAAATGTCTATAGTGTGCTTCACTTGTCAATATGACGGGTATGGAAGAGGAAGCCACTTACTTAGATACTTTAAATATAAATAAAAAATAAATCATTTACATAAATTCCAAACCTCTTTTAAACACTTCTAAACAAAGTGCAAAGCTCAATCCAAATCATAAATAAAACCATCACTTTTAGAAAGAAACTAACTTTGGAAAAGTAAAGGAATTTCTTTAAAATAAACCACTTGTTTTAAATAATCCAAATATATTTAAAAACACTAACTCCTTTAAAATACTTATATAACTTTTATAAAACACTTTGACAAGAATTTATGAAATATTTAAAATAGATAACCTCCTTTTGCTTTATCAAAATCTCGAATTTCCAAAGTGTATCTATAGCAACTATTGCTACATGGACTTTTTAAACTTTGATTTGTAAATCAAATAACCATTATACCACATTTCTTTCTATATTTCAAACCTTTAGAAATATTGAAAACATTTCACTTCAAAATTTTATAAAGTTGAAGTCAATTTAAAATCCATAACTTTTCAAATTCAGAAAGAGGCTTCACAACTGCTATGGTACTTAAATAAGCTACCATTTGAATTTTATTCTCAAAATAATTCATCATTCCAAGTTATGTTCAACATTCCAAGTTATATTCAACATTACCAAGCCATAACATATAATCATTTCATATATATATATATATATATATATATATATGAAATGTAAAACATCAGATGAGGAATGCTTTTGGATCCTTTTACACATTTTTATTCTTCGAAGTGCTTCCGTAGCGACCTATTCACTATGAGGACACTTCGACTTCCATTCATCGCTTTTGTCCTCTGCAACACAATGGTTATTCACGTCATCCGCTTTTAAGCGGGAATCAATAGCAACAATATATACGCATCACATATACGTGCATACAACAATATAAACAAGCACTAATTTATTAAAACATTTTATCAATTTTAAAACTATTTTAAAGTAAGATATCTCATTTTAATTCAAACCAAACATAAAGCCATCACCTTCCTTACTTCGAACCTGACCAAAGCCCTCCCTACTTCCACCTAGAAGCTCAAGCACAGTGGCTCCCCTTCAATAAATGCTCATAGCCAAAGGCTAAAATGGATAATGGACATAAAAGTTTGTGATATTGAGGTATAAAGAGTGTTAACCATTTTATTCTTGGGTTTTTTAAGAAATTAGACAAGAAATCGAGTGATTTTGAAATGATTTTGAGAAGGTTCGAAAAAAGAAAAGAATGAAAAGGAGCTAGCCATTAATGGAAGTAGAGAGGAAGAAAGTAATAAAATGGAACTGAAAATATGAAAAGAAAGAGCGAGTGTTCTTTTCATAAACATTAAAAAAATTAATTACTAAACTACCCTTCCTAAAAATAAGCCAATACCCTCCTTTAGAAATTAGACAACGCACCACCCTTTCATTATGTTATGAACTAAGCCATCACATCCACCTTTTTCTAACATCCTTTACACTTAAAATAAGAAGAAAGTTTCCTTTTTTACTTCATTAACTTAATTAATTACCTTTTAAATTCTTAAACCACACTTGCTTTTACGGATCCTTTTTACTTTACTAAATCACCTGTTATATGTAAAGCGTATGTTACAAAAGAGATTATATGTGTGTAACAACATTGCGGCAACTTTCATCTAACAAAAAGGAAAAAATTCAAAAAACGATTTTGGTCACATTGTCAGTTTATCGTTAAACTGGTTATTTTTGTAGATAAACTTCCAAAATGGTTTTACAATCATTACTTATCAATTAAAAGTGTATTTGGCCATTAATAACCATTAGTTAAATATTCCTAAATCAAAGCGATAAAATTCCATGTCATTACATTCTTTCCCCTTAAAAGAATTTCGACCACAAAATTTCATCACAAACAAATAACCTAGAAGCAAGCCATGTTAATTCTCAACATTTCCCAAAATGTTAAAAGACTAGCAAAAAAACTTAAAGTATGTCTAGATTTACAACTTTCTCGTCACATAAGGATGATAAACAATCTACCGAGCATACCACATGCTCATCAGCTATAGGTTATTACTCAATCGATTATTCAGATAACCTCATAACGAATCGAAGAGTCGTCTACCCACTTCATATAAACCATAAAATATTTAAGGTAAATGTACCTAAGCCGGTACGATACATATAGATCATCCGCATGCAGTATCTGATTTGATCACTTACTCGAACACTGGGCCTTTCTTCCGAACTATTATTGCTCATCTGACTTCCCTAGTGCTGACTCTGATCTAGGTCTTTGATTAGAAACCTTTATTCTCCTTGCATAGCTATATACTATGATAGAAAACCTCGATACCATATTAAAAATCCTCACCAAATGTTCATCGTCAAGAATCAAGTGATAAATCCTTATACAGACCGGTGTGAGTCACCTCAAAGTCATGTACTCGAATCTTGGATCGAGAAAAATGCGAAAAAATGATCTACGTACAAATTCTATATTTATTCTTACTTATACCAGTTTCTCTTTCTTCTAAAATTATTTATGAAAACATTTCATAAAAATACAACTTAAGTTTAAACTTGTATAATACCCTGCTAAATCCTCGAAGTATATACAATTATATGATTTAATCTTTTATCTTTTCTTAAATTAAGATGCAGGCCCAAAATAAACTTGGGTCTTAAGATTGACTCGACCTCATTAACCCCTTTACTCATCTAGTATGGCAAGTAGTAATGAAGAGTAGAATGCTAGAATAAAAACTCAATCCTAAAGTCTACTTTTCCTTAGATACCTCTAAGTTGAAGGTATTTATTAGTCAGTCCAATAACATCAAATAGTTTATACAACTTAGACGTTAAAACAAAAGACAAGTTTTAATATAAAAAAATTTATTGCATTCTTCTTATTAAATATAACCCATTTAAAAATTTGTATTAAATTATTTCTTCTTTATCCAAGAGATATAAACCCATATTTAAAAGTTCATTTATTTGCGCGTTCTTTATCAAAATATCTTTTTATTTTGAATCCCTTTTTTTAAGGAAACTTAGGAACTAAATCCCAGTTTTTATTTCAAAATCTTTTTTTGAAATTATACTATATATTCCATAGAAAACATACATAAAATATCAAGGAATTGGGTCCTACCAAATAGTTTCATACATCCTCTTACCAGGAAGGATAATACTTAATAGAAGTGCTGATCATCCGAACACATCTCTTGTTCATTTTTAGTCATTTTTGAGCCAATTAAGCTAGCTAACAAAAGAATAGATTCTCTTTTTCGAACCCCGTGTTGAAGTAATACTTTATATGTTTCTCATATTTAAATAAAATAGCTTCAGCATTTTATTTACTAAAACCTGCTTCAGGTCCATTCGGATTCGAACTTGTTTCGATTGTAAAATGAAAAATGGGATAATTTACCAAGTGCATTACAATGTTTTCCTAAGAAAACATCTGATCGTTATGTAGAAGATTATTCTGATCACTACAAAACAAATCGAGACTCGTTCCCTAAACTATCAAAGAAAGTATACCTTAAAATTCTCTTTGAAAATACTTATACTTGTAAATACTTTCAAGTAATACTATTATTACATTTTCAAAAATCATTTGAAATATTTTTCAAAGACGTTAGGATATAAATTCTCAAAAATACTCTCCTAATTTTTAAATCACATCTTATAAATCAGATTTATAAAATTATCTTTATTTAAAATCATTCTTTCTTTATAGTAACTCGTTTAACAAAGTAACTTGTTAAACCTACATTATTAACGATCGCCTTATAGTCAAATCATGAAACTGAATTCACAAGGCATTTGTATTCAATTTAACATAAACAAAGCAATAAATGCTCATAAACTGGCTAAGCAGAAACAGTCAGCCAACAAAATGTGATAAATATCATCGTTTCTTAACAAACAATCACAACAAAAATAACTACATCAATTTTTTTTAAATTATCTATTTCATTTACCAATTTTAAAACAATATTATATCAGTTTGCCTTGTTCAAGTATTTAGGAATCCCTACCAAAAACGTTGATCAGATGCATCGACTAGAATCCATAATCCACTCAACGGACTAACCAAAAATATAAAAACACTTTTGTAGCATTAAAAAATACATGCTCTTATATATAATACATTCAAACTCATTATAAGGCATCACTTCCCTTTTTCTAATGAGCTTATCCTACCAGGGCCAAGGTTCTTGCTTAACCTTTAGCTCTGATAACACTGTAATGACCCATCTTTTCGACCCTCAAAAGTCGTCACTGATACATCTACAGTATTCATGTGTCGAGCATCTAAGTGCCAGAAAGACATATTGTTGGAGTGAAAGAAAAGGAAAGATAAAATAGAATCTCACATCAGGATGAGTAATATATAATATATAACTTATCTTTACAAAAGAAAAACTTTTATATACATATATCAATTAGAGTAAACTAACCTACCACTTAGCCTGAACAGTTATAACAGCGTGTCCTTGTAATTGCTGATAAATACAAATAGGAAAATATAGAAGAAATAAAATACATGAATACATCTTGGAGACTTCCAGCTCATCTTATAAAAAGCTTCGAAGCATCTATAACTACACCTAGAAAAGTACTCGGCTCTGACCGAAGTATTATAAGAAAATAACACTTGGATCAACTTGGTAAACCAATGTGAGAAACTCAAATCATATGGATTGTTACGATTATAAAACCCTTTTAAAATAAACGTATCTCGTAAGACAACACCACATATAAACACAGATTGGATTTTACCTTACGATAACCAAAACATTTCAAATAGAAAATTCACTCATATTATAATGATATTTAGGGTTCAAAATAAATATATAACATAGATGAAATGCTTACATCTCACATTCCCACATATTTGGGCATAACTAAATCATAAAGACATGTATTGGAAAGTGTATTCTATATAATGACAAGGCATCGAGGTATCGCCTACCATGGTACATCTCCAAATAAAATGTATCGAGGTCACAAATCTTGTGACCCCTACATGATAAGACTGGCCTACCCCTTTCTGGATAGTACTGAATATGACATCACCTCAGTTGCTTTATTTCCTTTTCCTAAAGAGCACACATGCACATACCAAGTCCATAACTAGTGATCTAGAAAGGTGATGACCATACGATAATGGTAGCGAACCACATAGTCTTACTTCATGTCTCTTATTTTAGTCATTCCTAGGTATGAGGCACTTAAGGTCACGATTACCTTTTTTCTCTTTCGAAAATTCTTCTTGGAATGCTAAAACTACCTTAAAAGAAACAATGCAATGTTAGCATTCATCCATATAAGTTGTTTAGATATGAACAAACTGAAAGAACCACTTCTACTACATCCTTTTTGGAATCACCCTCAGGATTAGTAGCAAGCATCCCTTACACTTCAAAGAACGCCATCTTTGATTTCCATCTTCTTCAAGATGTCTCCAATTTGAACGCTTATGTTGATTCAAAGTAGTTTTCAGATAAATTGTTCTTATCCAATCCCAATATCTCCAAGCCAACAATCGAAAGTCCAAAACTGGCCAAGATTTGATAGTCAGTTATTTAACCATCAAATAATCACACAAATCAATTAGAGATTTAATTTTGCTTGGAAACCCTACATGATTAAGCTAATAAGAATTGACTAAGCCTCCTTACTTAATCCTTTCATTAATTAAAATAATTTCTTTATATGTAAGTAAATGGATCGTATGGAAATTAGAACAAACATACTTACCACCACTTGTTAATTTCAAATAGTACTATTGTTGGGTTAATAATGAAATTAGACAAGTTAGAAAACTATCCTTGCCTATACGTTCTTAATTCTCAATATAGAGACAATTTCCCATAGCTTGGAATTTGATGTTAAATATGAAAAGAATATTTTCCATACCATCATAAGTTAAAAAGATCAATTATGGAAACCAAATTCAAATACAAAAATAATACTTCATATACTCTATATCAATCTTTGATTTCAAACTTAAACTGTCCTTTGGTTAACACTGAAGCCGTTCAAGTTGGGATGTTACTTCCTCTCAAACCTTGACTCGACGACATTCTTAACTTCCGGCATATATAGAAGTCTACTACCTCAAAGTTTAACATCGAGTATAAGATTCCTAAATTCCATATACTATTTATCAACAAATTTCTTCATCAACCCCAAACGTGCAAGGGAGTGAACCATTGCAAATAATGTAAATTGGAGATTCATTAAGGGTTCTCACAGATAGCAGCACCGATGACTAAGCTAACTCAAAAAAATGTGAAGTTTGTTTAGACTGATAAGTGCGAGGAGGATTCCAGAAACTGAAACATTGTTGACTAATGCACCTGTGTTGGTTGTTCCAAAGGGAAATCGAGACTTAGTTGTTTATACAAATGAATGTGGAACAAGATTAGGAGCCGTGGTAATGCAGAGAGGTAAAGTGATCGCCTATGCTTCTCGCTAACTCAAACCTCATGAAGTTAGATATCCAACTCATGATTTGGAATTAGCCATGGTAATTTTCGCACTAATGATGTGGAGTCATTACCTTTTGGGAGAAAGATTCGAGCTGTTTACAGATCACAAGTCACCAGATATTTATTCTCTCAGAAGGGATTGAATATGAGATAACGGATATGGTTGGAGTTGATAGCTGCATACGACTTTGGTATTGAGTACACACCAGGAAAAGGAAATATGTTTGTAGATGCCCTTAGCAGAAAACATCAGAATGTAGAATTGGCAATGATAGCTAAGTGGAAAGATTTAGAAGCATTGACTACATGTAGAGTACAATAGAGATCTGAGGCTAGTTCTAGTCGAGAAACCGCCATGTTATAATGTTTAGAAGTTCAACCGATAATAATCAAAAGGATTTCTTCTAAAGGAGTAGATCCATTATTATCCAAGCAGATCAGAAGGTTAAGGAATGGAACAGAGAGCGAAGACTTGAAAGATTTCAGTTTTGACCAAAATGGGTGGTTGAGGAAGAATGGACGACTATGCGTTCCGAATGTGGAACATTAGGAAGGAAGTTCTTGGAGAATTCCATCATTTATAATTCATTATTCATCAAGAAGGAACTAGGAATTAAGATATATCAGGATATGAAAAGGAGTTTCTTCTGGAAAGGTATGAAGAGAGATGTAAGCCTATGTATGAAGCAATGTTTGTACTGTCAACATGTAAAGGTCGAGCATCAGAAACATAGTGGATTACTTCAGCCTTTGGATCTACTAGTCGGAAAATAGGATTCTATCTCAATGGATTTCATAAACGGATTACTAAGGCCAAATAGAGGAAACGAGAGTATATGGGTTATAGTGGATAGATTGACTAAGAGTGCACACTTTATACCTGTTAAGTTGACCAGAACAGCACCGAATTTAGCTAAGTTATTCATGAGGAATATAGTTAGACTGCATGGAATTCCTAGTGGTATAGTAAGTGATAGAGATTTCTTATTCACTAGTGAGTTCTGAAAGAGTCTACAGGATACTTTAGATACCAAGCTCAATATGACTACCGGTTACCATCACCAAATAAATAGGCAAATAGAGAGAGTTAACAAAGTCTTAGAGAATTTATTAAGAGCTTGTGTGTTAGATTTCAGAGGATCATGGGAAGACCATCTACACTTAGTTGAGTTTTCGTATGACAACAGTTATCAGACTAGTATAAGGATGGCACCGTTTGAAGCTTTGTACGGAAGGCCATGCAAATCTCCAGTTTGTTGGTTAGAGACCGGAGATAGATAGTTCTTGGTCTAGATTTGGTTAAAGAAGTTGTATAAAAGATTGAGTTAATTTGGGATAGAAAGAAGGAGGCCCTATCAAGGTAGAAGAGTTACGCAGATAAGAGACGGAAAGTCATAGAGTTCTCAATTAGAGATCATGTTTTCGTAAAAGTGTCACCGATGAAAGGTTTTGTTAACCATAAAATGTAAATGAAGATATAGAAGGCACTTCAGAAACCTTCTTCATACGTAAAAGAGTTCCAGAAGAACCCACCTTCCGACGATACCGAAAGGGTTATATGGCACAAGTGAAGAAGAAGCACATGGTAGCTTCAGGGTAAGGCTTTCGCAAGCACGAAGGAATGAACCACTGAAGCGCAATAAAAAAACTAGATATAAAACTGCTAAGCACCTCCTAGACAAAATAGAAAAATGGTTATGGAGCCACCCAACGTAACACAAAGACAAGGGAAAAAGGTCACCCCAAACCTTTCTGAAAGGATTGAGGGAATGCAGATAACAGTTTGCAATAGTTTTAAACCTTTCAGAGTAGATGGAGGGTTTCATCTCTCTTCATTTGAAGAGTCGTTACCTTTTGAAAGGGATAGAGAAGTCAGGACAAGGACATGTGACTCAATAACAACCCTTTTAAAGCATAATAAGCCTTTCGGACCGATTAAACGCATATTTAGTACCTTTCGACAATATCGAAAGTTTTAAGTAAAGGTAACATCCATAACACAACTTAAGACAGTCTTTTGACAATATTCAGGAAGTGCATAGCTCTCGATGGTAATCAAGTAAGGGAGAAACCTTCTGACAAGGTCGAAGGGTTTACAATGCCTTATAAGAAACCAACCCTGTGGGAGAGATGAGGAGTTCATGCATTCATTAGAAAATACAAACTCTTTAATGGCATTCAACGGTCCACGATGATGTACATTGAACAACTTTCCATCAAGATAGAAAGGTTTACAACGACATATAAGAAACAACCTTCCGTCAAGACCAAAAGGTTTACAACGGCATATAAGAAGCAACCTTTCCTCCTTGACAAAGGCATAAGGCCGAAAGGATGGTCGTTTGCGTCTATAAATAGGACCCAAGGGGTCCTATTTCAGGATCCAATATTCTTTCCATTCTCCTACACACCAACTACTCTTGCTTCCTCTTACTACTCTGTAACCCTAGTTTAGAAGTCAGATTGGGGGCTAACCTCTTAAATTTTGTATCGAATTTCATTATGAAGAAATAAAGAGAATTGTGGCTTGTGATTGACTCAGAATTTGGGGATAATCATGATTGGGTATTAATTTAATATTAAAGGCTACTCATTTATGATTTATTTCTTATATTCTTTGTTTATTTCAAGTATATGCCATGAAATCATCGATCGACATTTTCTTAATTTTCATTCTCCATTACTTAGCAACTTGTGGATTAATCCCAAATATGAGCCTCATGGCATATCAAATCAGCTCTTATTATTATCTAAATATGTTTGGATGATACAATCTTTTCGAAAGGTTTTTCACAAAAGTAATATCAACCAAGGAAGCCACGTCAAGAGAGCGACAGATAGATTGACATCACTTTTCGATGACGCCGAAGGGTTCATAACCTTCCGAAGGGAGCCAAAAGAGATGTTGATCAATAATTAATTACTTTCGATTCCCGAGGGAGATGGAATACAATGAAGTGATAAAGTCAGATGCCAAGTAATGAGTATAATCAGGTCGAAAGGTCTAAGCGACCTCTTAAATCCTCCGGCCAGAATGGAAGGTTTAGTGATTCCCTAACTCTAGTCAAGCAGAAAGGTTTGGATGGAACTTTAACCATTCACCTGGTTAAAAATTAAAAATTAAAAATTCCTTCCTTAATTTCTTCAAAGGATAAATAGTCTCCTCAAGTCCTTCGACGTTAATCATCTCAAACAATGGCCGAAATTAAGACCTTGGAACCTTTCAGCTTAGTCATTTCATTCAAAAATGTGAATTCACTCGACCGAAAGGTTAAGCCCATATTAAAATATTTTGTGTAAAGGAATAGGGATGTTAACAGGAAATCTTGTTAACATTTTTGGCGCTAGAAGGAGGGCTTGAACTCTGGCCTTATGGTTAACACGATAATTGCGGAAATTTGATTTGTTGTAGGAAAATGAGATCAAAAAGGCTTCTTCCCATCAACGAATAGGATGAACCTATGACTGTACTGGAGGAGAACGTCTCACCGTCTTTCTACCCTGAAAACAGGGAGTAGGGGTAATCTTCTGCTCCAGTTCAACCAACTCCACCTCCGGCTCAGATTCAACTATCACCACAACCGGCTCCAACTCAAAATCTTCAACCGAAGGAATATATTGCTAAAATCGCATATCTAGAATGGAAAATGGCAAAGATGAAAGATCGCCTGAATGAGGTGTTGTCTCATAGATCATCCATGAAAGCTGCTATGGTGGAAGATGAAGTTATCACTCCGAGAAAGAATTTGAAGATCAACATGGATGTCGCAAAGAGTAAAGTTAATATTTCTTCATCTAAACAGAAAGATCGCCTTCCACTAAACGAAATATCAAGGAAGAGTTCAGATGGAAGAAAAGGATTGTTCCACAAGCTCAACATCGGATGGTTACAAGCCCGATAAAAGGAACTATTTGAGCAGTGAAGCCTACCTCAAAGATGTAGTAGAAAAGGATGTAAAGGGCCTATTGAATGTCAAGTGTAATAGAACTGAAGATAAAGGGTAAACAACAATGAAAGGGTTGCCCCTTTTATCGATGAAATCATGTCAACACCTATATCACCTCATGTAAAGGGCAACACTATGAAATATCATAGGACAACTGACCCAGATGACCATTTGATGGCTTTTGATAGTTAGATAGATTTATACAATGCTTCCAACGCTATCAGATGTCAGCTCTTTCTTATCACAATACAAGGAGCTGCTGCTAAATGGTATGACAGTATCATGAAAACGCGATATCCTCCTATAAACAATTCTCCTACGAGTTCTTTGCTTAGTTTTGCATATGTAAGGATCCCTCTATTAATTGTACCGTTCTTGCTAACATCAGACAAAACCGTGGAGATTATCTGAAGAGGTTCGACACCGAAGCCTTGAAGGCCAAAGGAATGAATGATAGAGACATTTGTTGTTCACTCGGGTCTTATAGTCAATTCTCCTTTCTGGAAGGAGTTGTTTATCCATAAATGTCGGGATCTTCAAGACTTCCATTTTCAAGCCGACAAATTTATTTGAATGGACGAATTATACTAACTAAAGAAGAAATTTAGTCACAAGAAGGATAGTGGTAAATTCGGCCCAGAAAGGAGGAAAGCTAGATGAGAAGACACTAATACTAACGTGGTGGCGTTAAACAGACCGATTTCCTACATCTATGCAATGACCCAAGATAAGGTCAACTTCCCAACTTCATTCAAAGCACGAAATTACCCTAAACAGAAGAATGGAGACAAGTATTGTGCCTACCACAAGGCGAATGGCCACAGAACCAACGAATATAAGGTACTGGTTGGAATAATTCAGAAGTTAATTCAAGAAGGACAGTTGAAGGAGTCCGTGAAGAATCCGTAGCAAACTCTCCTATCAAATACTGATGCAAGGAAGCCTGCTGGTAATGCCGTAAATATAATCGAGGATGAGGACCCACTAATCCTGGATCCACCTCAAAACATAATTGATGTTATATACAGTGGACTGTAGCCCGCCGGTAGAAGTCAAAATGCTCGGAATAAATACATTCATGGAGCCAAGAAGGGTGTATTTTCTATACAAGAAGAACAGCCACTCAAGAGCCCAAAATACAACATCAATATGTACACACTGGTGATCAATCCACAAGAATTAAAAGGGGAATCCATTATCCCCACGATGACCCATTAATGATCACAACTCAAATAGGGTCCTCGGTGGTTACAAAAATCTTGGTTAACACAGGAAGTGCTGTAAAAGTGACATTTCATCATGCATTTGAACAGATGGGAATTTCTAAGGACAATCTTGAGCCTAGCCCCAAACCTATCTTTGGGGTTAATAATAAGGGATGACTCCACTTGGGAAAATGAAGCTTTTGGTTCAACTAGGACTCCCTCCATGCTTTCGAGTTTCTAAAACAACCTTTATGATCATATATCAACCATCATTATACAATGCCTTCTTTGGACAACCGACATTAGATGAAGTTAACACATTTGTCTCGCTAAAACGCCTAATGCTCAAATTCCTTACTAAAAGTAGCTGGGGCACCATCCAAGGCGAGCAGTTCGCATCGAGAGAAATGTATTTTGTAACTCTAGAGTAATATAACAGGGAGTTCACTTGTTACTTTGATTCTTCCATTACTTTACAGCCTTCAGAAGACGGATTTCTACGTCATCATTCGAAGCATGGAAAAAATCTAATGAAACTAACAAACATATCGCTTCAAGATGTTTTATAGTTTATGGGAAGAGAAAGAGAACAAATTCCAACTCGGTAGAAGAAGGTGAAATTGCTACAGAGTTAAATTGTTAGGAGAGGTTGAAAGAGTTAAGCCCGTTGAAGAAACCAAAGATGTTCCAATAGATTCTATAGATCCTAATAAAATAATCAGAGTAGGAAAGGATCTAGAGGAGCAATTAAAGTCAAGGTTGACAGAATTTTTAAAACACAATAAGGATGTTTTTGCTTGGACCCACCTTGACACAGTTGGAATTAGCCCTATGGTTATGAGCCATGCCCTGAATATCAATCCATACGTTCTTCCGATTAGGCAAAAGAAAATACAATTCAATAAAGTAAGGACCGACGCCCTAAAAGAGGAAGTCAAGAAATTGCAGCAAATGGGTTTATCCAAGAAGTTCGGCACACTAAATGGTTGGCAAATCCATTTTTAGTAAAGAAATCCAACGGGAAGTGGCGAACATGCATGAATTATACAGATTTGAATAAAGCTTGTCTAAAGGACTATTACCCTTACCAAGGATAGATCAATTGGTCGACTCCACCAGCGGATATAAGCTGCTCTCGCTAATGGATGCGTATTCTGGATATAGTTAAATCTCTAGTTCAACACCGATGAAGAGCATACCAGCTTTATTACTAATGAGAAACCTATCGTTATAAGGTAATATCATCCGGATTGAAAAATGTTGGGGCAACTTATCAAAGGTTGGTTAACCAAATGTTTAAAGAGAAAATCGAGAAAAATATGGAAGTTTATGTAGACGACATGTTGGTAAAATCCCAAGTGGAAAAGGATCATCTTGAAGATCTAGATGAAATGTTCAAAGTGCACCGTAAATATCAAATGAAACTCAACCCCCAAAAATGCAGTTTTGGAGTCCATTCCGAAAATTTTCTTGGCTATACTATAAGTGCACAAGGGATTGAGACTGGCCTAGAGTAGATTGAGGCCATTAATGAAATGGCTGAGCCTAAGACAAATAAGGATATTATGAGTTTAAATGGAAAAGTAGCAGTGCTAAGCAAGATTATATCAAAGGTCACCAATAATTGCATACCTTTCTTTGAAGTAACCAAGAAAAAGAATTTTTTGAATGGAATGAGGATTGTAAAAGGGTGTTTCAAGAGTTGAAGCTACAGTTGGAAAAACCACAGATATTATCTAGTCCCGAAGAAGAAGAGGACTTAGTGTTATACATGGTAATCTTCAAAGATGTAGTAAGTTCAGTATTGATCAGAAATGACAAGGGGTTACAACTGCCAGTTTATTATGTGAGTAGAAGATTAAAGGACGCTAAAATCCGTTACCCGATCATTGAGAAACCGGCGTACTGTCTAATTTTAACAGCCTGGAAGATAAGGCCTTATTCCAAGTGCACCCGATAAAAGTGTTAACCAACTTTCCATTGAAACTAGTCTTTGGAAAGCTTGAAACTTCTGGAATATTGATTAAGTAGGGCATCGAATTAAGTCAGTATGGTATAGCATATCAACCAAGAACAGCTATAAAAGGACAAGCTTTAGTTGATTATTAATGAGTGCATGGGACTCATTTCAGAACAATTCGAAAGGGAAAGGGATGTAAAACCCAAATGATAGTTATTTGTGGATGGCGCCTCAGATGAACAGGGGGCTGGGGCAGGATATGTTATAATTACCCCAAATGGACACAAACTTCACCATGCTATGAAATTGAGATTCTCGGCAACTAATAATGTAGCAGAATATGAACCCATGATTGTAGGATTAACCCTAGCTCTACAACTCAAAATCCCGAGGATTCAAGTATTCGGTGATTCCCAATTGATGGTTAACCAAATCAAACAATTATATAAAACCAAAGATCCCAAACTTAGTCGGTATGTGAAGAAATTTTGAAAATGCTCTAGCTTTTTGAAGATTTCTCTATATACCAAATACCAAGAGGGGACAATCCTTAAGCAGATTCACTGGCTAAGTTAGCAAGCTCAAGAGGGGCCCCCGAGACTCAAATTGTACCCGTGGGATTTCAGACCAATCCCAGCATTGGGGAGAATAAGCAAGAGAAAACCAAGGAACTATTAGTATTAACTCGATCATAAGCCTTGGCACAAACACCAGAAGAAATAAATCGGGAAATAATGAATAGAGAACATGTAGTACCAATAGCAGAAGAACATTACGAAAACACATGGATGACTCCAATTATGAATTATTTTGTTAATGGGACGCTGCCAACAGATAAGATAGAAGCACGAAAGTTAATATGGCATGCCCAAAGTTTTACCAGTATGGATGAAATTCGGTATACGAAAGGCTATGCTCTTTCCTATTTGCGATGTGTAAAACCCAAGAGCGGGTTGAGGATATTAAAGGAAACGCATGAAGGATTTTATGGAGACCACTCTAATGGAATTAAACTATCTAAAAAGGTAATGAGGCAAGGGTTTTACTGGACACAATTGACCAACTAAGAAATTGACTATGTTAAAAGGTGGGGAAAATGCCAATTTTATTTGAAAATACCACGTCTCCCACAAAGTCAACTAACTCCCATTACTTCACCATGGCCATTTTATGTATGGAGAATAGATCTAATCGGGCTGCTTCCAATCTCTAAAGGAGGAGCGAAATATGCTGTAGTGGCAATTGATTACTTCACAAAATGGGTTGAAGCAGAACCACTTTTGAAAATCACCTCAGGGAAAGTACTGTGATTTGTCATCAAAACATTGTCACAAGGTTTGGGATACCTTACAAGATAATATCCGACAACGAAACCCAATTTGAGAGTGAAGAATTTTCACAATTTTGTCATAAGAATGAGATCATAAAAATTTCTCTTCCGTCTCTCACCCAAAGGCCAACGGAGCCGTTGAAGTTGCTAATGAAACCATAATGATGATCTTGAAAAAGAGACTGAACAAGGAAAAAGGAAATTGGGTAGAGGAAATACCCTTAGTTTTGTGGGCTTAGAGAACATCCACTAGAACCGCAACGGGTCATACCCCATGTTCACTAACATATAGATGCAAGGCAATGCTACCAGTAGAAATCAAAATACCTTCTCATCAAAGGATTGCCTATGCCTTTAACCCAAACTAAGAGTTGAGAAAGGAATCACTCGACCTAATTCGTGAATTAATAGATGAAGCAACCTTAAGAACAGTTGAGTAACAAAGGAAAATTTTGAAATACTACAACTCAAAAGTGAAAACAAGGTCATTCGGGGAAGGTGATTTGGTACTTTGAGGCCAATAAAAGAGACCCATCAGATGGGACATAGGGACCAAATTGGGAAGGTCCCCTAATAATCTTCAAAGAAATATCCCCAGGGGCCTACAAGTTATGCCATCCTGATGATAATATGGTACAGAGAACCTGGAACGCAGAACATTTGAAACCATATTTTCCGACACTAAATGAATAAAGCATTTTCAAGAATGCCCTTTTATGATTCATTAAGAAGAGTCTACATGGCGCGAGTAGAATTCTCCTCAAACTTAGATGACCTAAGATGGTAGGCTACCAATGATGGTAGAAAGCCATTGGTCACGCCGAGATGGCCAGGTCAAGGAGGGAGGGCGTAAGCCTTTATCCGTGCCAAATATGAAATGACCAGGTTAAAGCAGCACAAGCACTTATCCGCCTCACACTACAGGATAAGGCGCCTTTTGGAGGGAGGTCGGGTAATCCCTTGGTCTCTCCATGCTAAAGCCTGGTTAAGGTACTGAACAAGCCCTTAACCGTATCATGCTATGGCCAGGTTAAGGCGCCTCCTGGAGGGAGGTCGGGCAAGTCCTTGGGCCCTGCTTCAGAATAAGCTAGCCGAGCACACCGGAAATCTG
The DNA here is from genome assembly GCA_030765085.1 of Allium cepa. Classification (NCBI taxonomy): domain Eukaryota; kingdom Viridiplantae; phylum Streptophyta; class Magnoliopsida; order Asparagales; family Amaryllidaceae; genus Allium; species Allium cepa. The sequence continues at coordinate 214,528,104 of CM060938.1, forward strand.
AATGAAATGTCCAGCGGACTAAGAAAAGTCTTAAGCCTAAAATAGGCACCGCTAGAAATTGACATCGCTTAAAATAGCAACCACTAAAAAGGTCGGTAGTGTCAAAAATGACAAACATCCTGAAATAAGTTCTGCTTAAATAAGCACAAAATCGAACAAAAGAATCCCCACCTAAAATAGGCAAAAACAAATGACAATTGGACAAAGAAAACTCGGGCTCGAGAAAGCAGAAGCATGTAAGACATCCTCAAAGCTTGAAGATGGTGCATTCAATAGATAGAATCAGAAAGAATTCTTGAACTTCTGTTAAATGGGTATTCGGCCTTCTATTATTAATTACCAGAAATGGTATTATAGTCTTCTATTATTTCCCAAAAATGGTATTCTAGTCATCTATTATTAACTACCAAAAATGGTATTCTAACTATTATTAATAATGATATTCTAGGCTTCTATTATTTACCACAAATGTTATTTTGGTCATCTATTATTAATTACTAGAAATAGTATTCTGGCTTTCTATTATTGATTACCAGAAATGGTATTTTGATCCTCTATTATTTACCGGAAATGGTATTTTGGTTTTCTATTATCAATTACCAAAATAGAATTCTGGTCTTCTATTATTAGTTACCGAAAATGGTATTCTCATCTTCAGCTATTAATCACCAGAAATGGAATCCTCAACTTCTCAATGATGCCCTAGACTATTACGATCAAATATCACAAAAGGATATTCCGATCATCTATTATTACCAAAGTGATTTTTCAGATTTCCATCATCAATGCCAAAGCGGATTTCTGATTTTCTATTGTGCATTATTAAGATGTGCAGTCCCGTTCTCCTATTGCTTACTACTAGAAGCAGCCTTATGGATTTTTGGTACTAAATGACAATATAAGCCATCTAAACTTTTAATGTTACAACCAAGAGTGATGTCTTGGACTTCCATGTCAGGAAAAATGATCATATTGGGATTCCGGTCCCCTCTCATTATTATGGAACTGTCGATCTATATTGTCGCAAGACACAAGCTTCTAAACAACCCATTCATGGTCTTTTAACATCCTATTGCCAAGAAACTTTTATTATCTATAACAAAATATGGAGTAATTGCTGTTTGGTTCCAAATGTTTAAAGGATGTATCTCTCGCCAAAATAAAATCAAAGTTATAAGTCAACCATATTAAAAAGATAGTTATAGTATAAACTAACTAGCAAATATTATTAGTTGAATTACAGGTATGCAGAGGCAGCTCGACGATCCTGGAACCTTTGTCCTAAATAACAAAAGCCTTCTTTATAGGGAAAGGCAAATGTTAACCATAAAATGTAAATGAAGATAAAGAAGGAACTTCAGAAACCTTCCATATATGTAAAGAGTGCCAGAAGAACTCACCTTTTGACAACATCAAAAGGGTAGTGTGGCACAAGTGAAGAGGAAGCACATGGTAGCTTCAAGGTAAGGCTTTCGCAAGCGTGAAGGAATGAACTACTGAAGCACAACAAAACAGCTAAGCACCTCTTTGACAAAATATAAAAATAGTCATGGAGCCATCCAATGTAATACAAAGGCTAGGGAAAAAGAAGGTCACCCAAACCTTTCTAAAAGGATTGAGGGAATGCCGGTAACAGTTTGTAACAGTTTTAAACCTTTCAGGGTAGACGAAGGATTTCATCTCTCGACATTCAAAGAGTCATTACCTTCCGAAAGGGGTAGAGAAGTCAGGACGAGGACATATGACTCGATAAAAACCCTTTTGAAAGTACAATAAGCCTTTTGGACTGGTTAAATCACGTATTTAGTATCTTTCGACGATACCAAAATTTTTAAGTAAAAGAAACATCCATAACACAACAGAAGATAGTCTTCTGACAATATTTAGGAAGAGCGTGGCTCTCGGTGGTAATCAAGTAAGGGAGTAACCTTCTGACAAGATCAAAGGGTTCCCAATACCTTATAAGAAACTAACCCTATAGGAAAGATGAGGAGTTCATGCATTCATTGGGAAATACAAACCCTTCAATGGCATTCAGCAATCCGTGATGATGTACAATGAACCAACCTTCCATCAAGACCGAAAGGTTTACACCGGCATACAAGAAACAACCTTCCGTCCAGAATAAAAGGTTTACAACGGCATATAAGAAGCAACCTTCTGTCCTTGACAAAGGCATAAGGCCGAAAGGAGGGCCGTCTGGGTCAATAAATAGGACCCAAGGGGTCCTATTTTGGGATCCAATATTCTTCCCATTCTCCTACACACCAACTACTCTTGCTTCCTCTTATTACTCTGCAACCCAAGTTTAGAAATCAGATTGGGGGCTAACCTCTTAAATTTTGTATCGAATTTCATAATGAAGAAATAAAGAGAATTGTGGCTTGTGATTGACTGGAATTTGGGGATAATCATGATTGGGCATTAATTAATATTAACGGCTAATCATTTATGATTTATTTCTTATATTCTTTGTTTATTTCGAGTATATTCCATGAAACCGTCGATAGACATTTTCATAAGTTTCATTCTCCTTTACTTAACATCAACAGCAAAAGGGGGAATGCAACTTGTGGATTAATTTTGGATATGAGTGTTATGGTATATCAAATCAGCTCTTATTATTAACTAAATATGCTTGAATGATACATTCTTTTCGAAAGGTTTTTCACAAAAGGAAAATCAACCAAGGAAGTCGAAAGCGTCAAGAGAGTGACAGATAGAGTAACATCACTTGTCGATGACGCCGAAGGGTTCATAACCTTCTGGAGGGAGTCAAAGGCGATGATTATCAATAATTAATTACTTTCGTTTTTTAAGGGAGACGAATGCAATGAAGTGATAAAGTTGGATGCCGAGTAATGAGTATAATCAGGTCGAAAGGTCTAAGTGACCTCTTAAATCCTCTGGCCAGAACGGAAGGTTTAGTAATTCCCTAACTCTAGTCAAGGCTAAAGGTTTGGATGGAACTTTAACCCTTCGACCTGGTTAAAAGTTAACAAATTCCTTCCTTAATTTCTTCAAAGGATAAATGGTATCCTAAAGGCCTCCTACATTGATTATCTCAAACAATGGCTGAAATTAAGACCTTGAAACCTTTCGACTTAGTCATTTCATTCAAAAACGTGAATTCACTCAACCGAAAGGTTGAGCCCATGTTAAACAATTTGGTAAAGCATTAGGGATGTTAACAGGAAATTTTTTTAACAGGTGTGATCAGATTTGGAAAGTCAGGAAAAATTGGCACTAAGATTTGTTTGACCATTTTCTATTATAGAAAGGATTAGGAAACTCGTGTATAAGGTAGAGTTATCGAATAGTTTGGCAGGAATCGACAATGCTTTACATATTTCTCATCTAAGGAAGTGTACTAGAGATCCAGAGACTACTATTACACCAACTATATTAGAAGATCTAGTAGTGGAACCTAGATATGACTATAGTTGGGGAACCAATTCGTATAGTCTTCAAAGATGAGAAGAGACCAAGGAACAAGACAGTCTAATTAGTCAATCTCCAGTGGCGTGACGACCAGAGAGACTATACTTAGGAAACTGAGAGCAGGATTAGGGACACTTATGTTGACTTGTTTAATGGTATGTTTTAGCTTTATGTTTGATTCTTCTGGGTACCTTATCATAATTTCGAGGACAAAATTCTTTAAGAAGGGGAGTCTGTGATGACCCTATTTTTGCTGACATTGATTAGAACATTTAATTGGGTAAATTAAATAAAATAATGTAGAAATTTAAGGGATTTGTAAATTAAGGAGGAACCATACCTTAATGAATGTGTGGATGAAAGCAAAACTAAATATAATTAAGAAGGAGGAATATGATGAGGGTAAAATGGGAATAACCTTTATTCCTATACCTTGAACCCTTCCATTCTCTCTATTTCCCCATTCATTCTACATTCACAAACTAAACAAAACAATACAAAGCTTAGGTCGGCCACCATTAAGAAGATTTAAATGGAAGATAAGCTAGTATTCAAGTATAAAGCTTGAAGAAATCGATCTAAGGGCAAATATCAACCTTCTTAACACAAAGCCAAGGTGAATAATTAGTTTACATCTCATGTTTTGATAATATTTTCGGTTTTAAAGGATAAATCCATTTATTTACAAGGTATATGCCATGTTATAGTATTTAAATGATTATATGCTTTAAGTTGATGATTTGTAGAGATTTAATAAGAATTTTATGATATGTTTAGATTAGAAAACCTATCATATTACATCCAAATGAGTTGCATTTTTGATATATGGCCAAAAAATATTACATTAGAGGTGGGTTTCAGGTTTTATAATTTTCTAAGTAATTGTGGATTTATCATGAATATACCATGAGGGAAAATAGTTAATTTTGGGTTTACATTATTTAAGAAAATTATATAATATTTTCGAATTTAAAATTTATATATGTTTGAAAACATAATTAATGTGAATTATTGTGATTTTTAAGGATTTTCTGAAAGTATTTTACTATGGTTAATAAATTATTTAAGTTAGAGGACTTAAATGCTTTAAACGTTTTATTAATGAGAAGGGCTTAAGTGTTAAATTGTTTAATATTTAGATTTTTGACTTGTTGTAGTAAATTTTAGAAAGAAATTGGTAAAGCAATTGTCAACCAATCACCTTTTGCAATAATTTTCCCTTTCACCACTTCCATATGCTTGCTTCGGTTACCATACTCCCACTTGTAATCCATCCGCGTCCATACGAAACCAATGCAGAGGGTATCAAGCATTTGGTAAGTAGTGTATTAGAGTTAGGCAAGAGGAAGGGATAGTGACAAAGGCATGCTTGCGATGTGGTTGAAGACACCTTTATTAGCTTTCGAAACCATTGAACCGCTTTCCTTTTAACACATATATGCAAAGGGAATGGTGCCGCCCCTATACCTTTTGACATGATTAAGACCGCTTTGTTTTAAGAAATAAGTATACATGAAGAAGCATGTTGTCGTTACCCTAGGTCTTTCAAAAGGATAGCTTTTGAGTGTGTCCCTTTTATACCTTGTAGTTTGTTTTATTTTCAAACTGTGGTTTTGAAAGAAATACTAATAATTGGTTCCAAAATTTTGCTGGTTTTGAAAGAAATACTTATAATTGGTTCCAAAATTTTGCTTCTATAACTTTTTACTTGAACATAATGCTTTTGAAATATATGTTTTAAGTGATTCGAAAGGAATGTTTCCAAGTGTTTAAAGGATAGTTTTGAAGCTACCCTCTTCTCTAATTCTTGTACTTAAAAACAATGCTTTTGAAAGCGATGCTTCGTCCCTATTCCCTTTGACCCTATATATTTATTAAGTATTGAACTCGATGATTTCGAAAGGAATGCTTTTAATGATTTCAAAAGAGGTGTCTACGATTTTAAGTAATGATTTTGAAAGGTATATTTTCAATGCATTCGAAAGGAAGGTTTTGGCTTTTCAGCCTAATGTTTTCAAGGTTAAAGTGTTTTACTTCTTTTGAAGGGATATATAACCCTAATGATTTAGATTTTCATCAATATTATTTTGCGCAAAGCATATATCATGGTATACGTATGTTGAGTAAAGTAATAAGTATAATTTCCTTATTTTATAAAAATATGATTTAAGGGTAAATCATTTGTAAATAAATGTTTTTAAGAAAATGAAATTTGAATAGGGTCGTCAACCCAAATATTTGTGACTCAATTTTAGAATACTAGATGGGACAGGTGCGGGGTCGTGCTCTAGGATTGTGCCATATACTTTAATTAATAGTCCCTAGCTAATATATGTCTAAAATTCTAGTGTATAGGGCTTTGTCAGAGGTAAGACTAAGATGATGTTGCAGACAGAAAGGAATATACAAAATAGAGATAGGTTATTGGTGAGCTCGCAAAACCATTGGGAACAGTTGACCCTAGGAGAAGTAAGTTAAGGACATGCCGTCCAGCATTGTATCTAACAGAAGTTAGAATATTTATTATATCCGGTAGGCCCAAGTCAGCCAGTGTTAATTATCAATCAGATAAAACTATAATATTCGGATGGATAGTCTATTGATTACCAGATTTATATGCATGAACGTTATTGTTATTGTTGTTATCATCATTTTGATTGTAGAATTTTTATTTGCAAAAGATATGCTTTTAAAAGGATATTAGTGAGGGAAAACCCGCTTCGCTAAGTGGCGTGGCCTCACTTAATATCTGTATACCGAGATGTAATAAAATTATTTACACGGGGCTTTATGTCTTACTCGAAGTTTATGTTTTCCCTTAAACTCTTGGGCGCTCAAAATATAATTTAAGTAAATTGAGATTTAGGCATTTCAGGTTTTAGTAGGTTGGACGAATAAGCTTCCGAAGACGTGTAAGAGGCAAAGCTAGCTATGTAGAAGTTATTAGTATTATTTCTGCTATGATGTATTTATGACCAATATATCTATCTATCTGGTACTCTGATCATCCAATAAGGAATATTCATCTGTCGCTCTTGGCGTATTTTGCAATAATTATATTTATCTGGACTTGGGAATCGTTTTGAGATTATGGAATTGAATATGAAATATTAATTTGAAATGTAATCAGAAAAGCTGTTTTGAAATCTGTGTTGATTTTATTTCATATTCATGTGCTTATAATATTATGGTTACCATTAACATTACCATATTTTGTCACTAGAAGTTAATACTATATGACTGCAACATCTATGGCGATTAGCTTTAGACCTCAAAATAGGGGATGTTATAGGGAGGTCGGTATGAAGGAGGCTAAGCTTTTAGTGGAAAATGGATTCTTAAAGGAGAAATTATGAAGGAAAAGAATTCTCTTGAACAAATCAACTAGCATAATTAGTGATGCAAAGCAAAAAGGTGTCTCATTTTGTTGATACGATTCTCGATACTATTATCGAGAAACCATACAAGAAGGCAGTTTTTATAGCATATGCTAACAACATCCAGCAATGCCTAGATCTAGACTTCCCCTCTCTTCCTCCAGTTTAGAATAAAAAGTTTAAAAGAAATTCAAAGCTATGTTGGAGAAATACAGGCATCTGGAAAGGAATCTTCTAAGAAGGATGAAGTTGATGTCAAGACAATATTGGCCTTCGACAACCCACCAGCAGATGAAGAAACAGAATCCGATGAGGAGGGGGTGATGATGACAAAAAAAAGAATAATGGTAACCATGATGATAGTGGTCATAATGGTGATCGTGACATTATTGATAGCGATAATGACGGAAATGATGGCAGTAATGGTAAGGGTATCTCTAGATCGGCAAATAGAAAGGATGGATCGGGAGGTGCTAACCTGGACTCGGCAGTGGACATTCCTGAAATTCTCGATTCTCCAAGTAAAGGTTCTCTTCAAAGGGACAACGCTCCTCTAAGCCGCAAAACCAAAAGGAAAGAACAAACTCCTTCATCTTTAATTTCACTCTCTTAGGTATGGATCTCTTTATTTAAATGTCAGATTATCCAATAGCTTTTGATTAACATGTTGATTATTTTAGTTAAGGAGAAAATTGGTATATCATTATGAAGTTATGCTTGAAAAGAAACAAATGGAAATAGATTGACTGAATAGAGTTGGATAGAATATTGAAAGAGTATAGTGTATTGTTTGAGAAACAAAAGTATCTCACCACTAGTGCGTCAAAATTAAGACTTTTCAAAGAGAGGCAAGTTGCTCCACGGATGAAGAAGGCATGCCTTAATCGAGAGAAACTTTGGGTGGAGAATGCAGAGCTAATGACCCTCTTTTTGATGCTGATTGATGATAGGAGCGCATTGGAAGAATTTCTCCATAAACTTTACTCTAGGGTTGTAATTTTTTTGATTTTTCTTATTTAAGTGACAATTATAAGTGTTTGCTCAAACGCTTTCATCGTAGATACTCGAGTGAACACTGGTCTGATCCTTATCCCAAGGCATGTTGGAATCTCATGACAGTTGTCTCTATCCCTCTTTCTTCTTGCACTCTTCCCCACGATAATCTCAAGTATAATAGGAAGAAATTATTTTTTAACTGTACAAGAAATCAATTTTGTATGAACTCGAATGGTTGTATAATTATAATATGTTACCTGAGTAGCTTATGAAATTTACCATTTTAGTTTTGCCATTATCAGTCTAATTTTAATCTATCGTACAGATTAAAGAAATATCAACCAGTCTTATTCCTTTGGAACACTTGAGTAAATATGTCAAATTAAAAAATTATTTAAAAAAAAATCCCTGATTCTCAAGATATCGCAGTTAGAGAGACATGGATTTCTTAGAGACCTACAAGAAGTCAACATGTAGTTTGCTCACTTTCACTTTGATTTCTTGGGTGATAAAAAGGATAAATTACCGATTTCGAACTTATTACACCAAACTAATATGTGATCATGCTAGCTCTCCTGTCCATATTAAGAGTTGTAAAAGTAGTGAATTCTGATTGAGAAAATTAAATTAATGAAAAGAATGAGAGAATTCAAAGATTAAACGGTAAAGTAGACATTATTAGCCAATCTAGGATTTCTTCTCAAAACATTGAAGTTGATGCCGAAATTGCTCGATTACATTAAAAAGTTTGAACCCTAAAGTGCAATTTCTAAAAAGCTAGGTGAAATGTCAATCTCTTGAACTTGTCGCGAGTGGCGCAAATCCAGTCCTTCTACTCCAACTCAACAAGAGAGGTTTTCGCTCTTTTAAATCCTCCTTCAAGGCTGGATGATAATGAAATTGCTAAATGGAGCCAAAAAGTTAGGTTTGAATATGTACAATTTCTTAATATACAGTAGAGAGATAAGGTTTCTACTCATCTTAATGCTTATGAAGCTAAGGTTGAACGAGTCAAGCATGATAAACTCGCCTCCGATCAATAAATTGAAAAATTGAAAGGTAAGATCAACATTTTGAAGGGAGCAAATAAAACTCTCAATCATGCATTAAATATTTAAGTTACGTTAACTGATGATTCAAATTCTATTCGATGAAAGGAGAGGAAGCTTAAACAACTCCTAAGTTTGGCAATCCATCACATCATCGACTCATCTCTAGTTGCTAGAGATCTAAATAAGTTGGCACAATGTTTTGACTCATAGCTTGCAGATATTGAGATAGATCCTTTTATGATTCAGCTTTGCACCTATGACATTATACATAATGTATTAGGTTGTAAATAAATCTGGATTTGAATGTATGTTACCTCGAATGTATGGTACGTAGACTTAAACCAAATACTGGTTTTTATGCAAAACTGTTTGACGATTAATATCTTGTTTTACTCTATTTTGAGCTTTCAATGTATAATTTGATATTCTGCTTGCTAAATGAACTAAGAAACTTTCTAGTTGAGCTTTCAGAAAATCCTTTTGATAATAACTTGAATATAAGTCGAAAGAACCATTATGGTTATAATGTGAATAGAAAACCATAACACATTTGGTAATTAATAAGGAAGACTAGAAAGCTCTTTTGGTATTAACAATAGAAGACCGGAAAACCCATTTGGAAATTAATTAGGAAGACCAAAACACCCATTTGGCATTAATAATAGAAGACAAGAAAACCCGTTTGGCAATAGTAATGGAAGACCAAAACACCTATCTGGCAATAGTAATGGAAGACCAGAACAACTATTTGGCAATAATTATGGAAGACCAGGACCCTTATCTAGCAATAGTAATGGAAGATCAAAACACCTATCTGGAAATAGTAATAGAAGACCAAAACACATGTCTGGAAATAGTTATAGAAGAGAAAAACACTTGTCTAGCAATAGGTATAGAAGACCAGAACACATGTCTGAAAATAGTGATTGAAGTCCGAAACACCTATTTGGCAATAATTCCTCCTTTTGGGCTAACTAACTTTTGACGACTCGTATTTTGGTAGATCTTCTTCTAGAAGATTTTGTTTTTGTTTTGGGGTGCTAATTGGCTCACTCTGATAGATCTTCCTCTACAAGATAGCCTTAATCCTTCTTTCAAATTGAATTAAATTTGATTGATCTTCCTCTAAAAGACTGTTTTGATCCATTCTTTTGGATAGAGTGTGGTAGACTTGATTTATTTTTTCCACCAATGTAGGTGAGGATCTCAACTTGGATCAAACCCCTTATCACTATCTTAGGCGGTGATTTTTGTTTGTTTTTCAGTGCATCTACTAGCTTTCTTTTAGCTGAACTATAGAATTTCCCATCCTCCCTATAAGACGCACTTTAGTAAGGCCGTGGAGAAGGTACTAAAGGCTTGTCCAGTGCTATGGACAGGCCAAAGGCTTACCCGTCCTCCCTCTAGTAGGCGCTTCAGCGAGCCCTATGATGATGGCACTAAAGGCTGGTTCGGCACTTTGGACAGGCCAAAGGCTTAACCATCTTCCCTCTAGGAGGTGCATCAACTAGGCCGCATAGGCAGGAGTTGAAGGCTTGTAGATGCTATGGTTAGGCCTTTTAAGATGGAACCAAAGGCTTACTATGACCTTCCTCTACGGAGGTGCTTTGACAAGGCCATCTTGGTGGGGACAAAGGCTTTAACCTCTTACTACTACCTAGGTAGTGATTTAGGCTTTCCATTATTTTAGGAGAGTTTCACTCCTTAACCATGTAGATATACTTATTTTATTAAGAAACTCTTTTATTATTATTGACTTGTTCAACATCTTTGTACAAATTCATAAAACTTTCCATGCCTTAAGTGATTGTTGGTTATTCCCTCTAACCTGGGTTGTGATTGGTGTCATGGCTGTTAGAGCGATGGTAATGACAATATAATCCTCTGAGATTCCTTTCATTCTTTGGTTACTTCTTTTGCGAAGGCCAATAGTTGAGCTTATCTTTAGTCAGGAAATAGAGATTCTCTCAAGTGGTGGTAAGGAAACAATTTTTATACAACGGTAATCTTTTGGAAGTTGATCATTCTGAATTCCTTTTAGCTCTCTTATGCAGGTGTCTCTTTAACTTCCATAACAAGCTTTCTTTTTAAAGAGTTTCATGTTTCATTTGGTTCTTGAGTGTGGATAAGGGAATTTTCTCACCTTTTAATGAATCGATCAAAGTCCTTTATTATTTCTCTTTCGAAAATTTTCCCACCTTCTAATGAAGCTGCAGATATATTCTTCCATAACTCCATGATTTGGACTTGGAAACAAGCTGATATTGGTGCAAACAACTATGGAATCATGAAGCTAACAACAAGACAATTCAAGATGAAGACATGAAGATAACCAGTATGACCATCTTAGGTATCAGGTATGACCCCTACCTATGGATTGGTACCGACCCATACTTCCTGATGATGTGGCATCTATTTTTATAGGAGATTTGGTCTAAATCTTATGTAATGGCCTAAAGATATTTGGTACGAGATTTTAGGCTCCCTACCTCTAGACATAAAAAGGTAGGGCTCATTTTTCATGATCTTTTGGCTCTAGTTCTTCCCACTCTATATTTTTGTAATTCTAGAAACCTAAGTGTCGGAGTTGTATCGACTTCTAAAATTTTTTGCCACTAAGTCAGATATAAGCAATAAAATCTTAAAGTGGATGTAGCCCTTACTTTGCCAAACCACTATAAATGATTGTGTCTTGTTTATCTCTCATCTTCATTTACATTTCTTTATATTTTATTCCTTACATAAACTTCTAGGTGTTTGCGCCATTTTTTGGTTCAATCATTTTGATACTTTCATTAAGAGACGCATATTCTCAGGCTACTTGGATCCATCATCTATTATTGGATTTCCTATATCTAAAAGATAGATCCAATTTCTCTACCTTTTATTTCTACAATTTAGATTTGCAAAGATTTACTAGAAGCTATCTACCGTGTCGCCATAAAGAAGAGACCGTTCTATCAATTCCAAGCTAATACTAAAGTTGAGAATCAAAATCCTCGACATGGAGATAGAGTTGTCCAACTAACTCAACCAGAGATCCAGACTCCAATTGACGTTGTGACCAGAATGGAGATGAATAAGATGTGAAGTTGAAGGAAGATAGATTTCAGGCTAGTCAGAATGAGATGAATAAAACGGTGTTGCAAAGCTTGAGGCTATTGAATAAGATAACTCAAAACAACTGCAAAAGGAGTAGAATTGATTGAAAGTTACTCATCATCTGAGTAGAGATGGAATGATAGAAAGTAGAAGAGGACTTAACATTAACGTTGAAACATCATACTAGAGAGGAAGATGGGCTCGAGGCTCAAACTTAGGAATCAATACCGACCCAAGATCAGGGGTCGGTACCGACCCATGATTAGGGGTTAGTACCGACCCCTCCAATGGTGGGCCTGGAGCCCATCCTTTGGAAGGCGGCATGGGCTTAACTTCAAGACATACTATTGCTAGTCAGAATCTGGAGAATTATGCTTCTATAGATGACATTACCCACGCGAATCAAATAGGGAGGACTTTTGGATGAATAGATCTTCAGAGACTAGAGAACTTAGGTATCGAGAGACGAACTGAAAGCATTCGCCAGGCTGAACACTAGCGGTGGAGCTCGATTACCGTCATTCAGTCGAAAATGTTGATCCGGATTGCATGGAGTATATGATTAGAGTTGTTAGGGAAAATCAATTCAGGAGCAATGATGAATGGGGCAACATTCCTAGTCGGAATTCGTTTACAGAGAACATCCTACAAGGGTGATACCATGGAGACACAATGCTAACTATGTCATTGTATGAAGGAAAGACGTACCCTAGGTAGCACTTAATGAGATATGAATGACATGGATTCTGCTAGAGCTTCTAATGCCGTGAAATGCTATTATTTTCTAATTTTCTTAGAAGGAGTGGCTACGATGTGGTTCACTTGACTTCCGTTGAGGTCCATGTCATCTTTCACTGGGTTATAAAAGAAGTTTGTAGAATAATTCTATTTATATACCGCATGTCCGAAGCATGTGATGTCTTTGTCAAGCATATGTTGATGACTTTGATCAAGGATATTCCATCTGATATGGAGTTCGGGGAATGGTTGGAAATGAATCCCCCATCGGCAATGGATGATTTTCATGAAAAGGAAAATAAGTACTTATGCTTAGAGGAAGCTCACAAGCATTCACAAAGGACTGGTACTAGGAATTCGAATGAAGTGATACAAAGAAATGTTGATGTAAAGCTGTTCGGAGGAAGCTTTGGAAATGTAGATGTAAATATTGTTAACCAAAACAATAATCGAAAATGAAATGATGATGGGGCAAGAAGAAGAAGCCAGATAATAGGAATTGTATCAAGACTCCTAAATTCAAAAGATATACCAATATGAACAATTCAATAGAGAATATCTACCTGGCAACTCAAAACACCTAACAGTACAGAAAACCACATCCAAGAGAGTCGACAGAGAAGACGAGAAAGTCAGGCAAGCTCTGCATATTCCATGAAACTCATGGTCACAATGCTAATGAGAGTAGACACTTGTGTGATATGATTAAAGAGCTGATCCATAAGAAAAATTTATGGTAGTATATGAAGCCCTATAGGATGGCGGGCAAGGAAACTCTAACGCCCATGGACCATCTACCCAATAAGTGCAAGCTGAGCTAGTGCTTTGCATTCAAGCAGCCAGAAAAATGATTGATGATTAATATAATTATCAGTGGGCCATACCTAGTCGATAAGAGTCTAGTTGAGATGATAGATATGCCAGTGCAATAAAACATGCAGAGAGTGAAAATTGCTATGCTATTGAAGATGGGACTCCGATAGAACAATTCAAAACAATGACTAACGATATTGTTTTTTGGAATGGAGATGCTGATGGAAAGGAAGCTCTAATGATTGACCCACTTATGATGACAACCCTAGTTGGTCCTGCTATTATTCGGAAGGTGCTTGTTGACTGTGGGAGTACAGTAAATATCATATTTAAGAAGACTTATGATAAAATGATGTTGGAGGAGAAGGATTTGAAACCTTGTAAATCTCGAAATAGGGGTCCAACGAGACGGATATTGAGCCAATTGGATATGTAGAATTACCGGTGTTACTTGTCGAGGGTGACCGCAAGCGAGTTCGAGTCATGCCTTTCTTGGTGCTGGATATTTATTTAGCTTACAATGCATTTCTAGTCTAACCAGCCATGGCTGAGTTCAAAGCGGCTATAGCACCTTGGTGTTTGATTGTGAAATTTCCTACAAAGAATAGCATAAGGATTATCTAGGGATCTGGTGACGGCCACAAATGCTACTCTGTCGAGCTAAAAGAGTCAAGGCATTGGGAAAAAGAAAAAATATGGAGAGGACCCTCTGCATTAAGGCTTTGGATGAATAACAACTACAGATTGAGACTTGGCTTAGGCAGCCCTGTCAGTTTACATTGAAATGGACCCATGTGAAGAGCCAGAAAGTGGAAGAGCAGCTCCTGCCTGGTTGAATATCATTGTTCCGATCAGCCAGGATTATTTGAATCTGGTCTAAAATGTCGGATCATGGCTCGTTGCAAGAGCGATGAAGGAGTTAGTCGGTTTTCTCCAGGGAAGCCTGGATGTATTTGCCTGGACACACTTGGATATATGTGAGGTCTTGCCAGAGATAGCGGGTAATGCATTAAATATAAATCCCAAATGTGTTCCTATGAAACAGAAATACCGCAGCTAGGTCTGGAGAGACCAGCTACACTCAAAGAAGAGGTGGATAAATTGTAGGACAACGGCTTCTTCCATGATGCCTTATACCCAGGGTGGGTATCTAACCATTTCTTGGTGAGGAAAGCAAACGAGAAGTGTAGGACATGTATCGACTGTTTTGATTTGAATAAGGCTAACCCAAAATACAGCTTCCGAGATCGATCAGTTAGTGGACTCCACTGCTAGATATGGGCTACTTTCATTTATGGACGCATACTCGAATACAACCAAATGTCGATGCATGTCCTGGATCAGAAACACACTAGCTACATAACCGAGCTTAGATTCTATTGCTATTTAGTTATGCCCTTTAGATTAAAGAATGCAGGAGCAGCTTACCAAAGGCCCGTAAACCGTATGTTCAAAGATCAAATTGGACGTTCGATGGAAGTTTACATGGAAGACATGCTTAGGAAGTCGCGGCATTTGGCAAACATGTTGATGATCTGGCAAAGATGTTTATTGTCCTTCAAAAGTACGTAATGGAACTCAATCCCTTGAAATTCTCTTTTTGTATTGCGACATGGAAATTCTTCGGCTTCATTGTAAACTCCCATGGGATTGAAGCTAATCCAAGGAAAATCGAGGCATTGAGAAAGATTGAAGCACCAAAGATGATTAAGGAGGTCCAAAGCTTGAAAAGGGAAGGTCGCTGCCCTGAGTCGGTTCATTTCCAAAGCCATAGATAAATGCATCCCTTTTTTTGAGGTGATTAAGAAAGGAGAAAGGAACTTTGAATTAAGTCATGAGTTTGAAGATGCTTTCCAGGCTCTGACGAATTACTTTGAGATACCTCACATCCTTTAGAAGCTGGTGGTTGATGAGGACTCGTTTACATACTTGGCAGCGTCGATGCGTGCTTTGAGCACCGCCCTTGTACTTGAGGAATTTCGCATCCAACAATCGGTTTATTACATCAGTAAGTGGTTGATAGGCGCAAAATGAAATTATATGAGACCGAAAAATCTCGTGTAGTTCCTTTTGATCACTTCAAGAAAGCTCCGCACTTACTTTCCGGCTCATCTAATCAAATTTCATAGCGACCAGCCGTTGCGACAAATCTTGCAGCGACTTGAGACTTCTAAAAGGCTATTGATATGAAACATTGAATTGGCCAATATGATATAATCTATCACCAACGGAGAGCAATCCAAGGTCAGGCCTTGGCGGATTTCATAGTTGAATTCACTATATGAGATAATCCTTCGAAGAGTAGTAGTCAGAAAGGTGCTGGATGAAAGATGTACACAAATGGTTTGTCTCATGAATGGTGTTATAGTACTAGAGTATTACTTGTCACTCCCAAAGAACTCTCGATCTGTTATGCCTCGTAGCTTGATTTTCCGGCAATAAACAATGAAGCTGAATATGAGGCTTTGATTGCATGACTTTAGATTGCCAAAGAGTTAGGATTAAAGATTTTACACATTTTCTACGACTCCCAACTGGTGGTGTACCCAGTTCGGAAAAAGTTTCAAGCAAAAGGGCAAAGACTGACTCCTTATCTGAACCAAGTCCTTGATCTGCTCGTTGACATTGAATATTACACGATCACTCATATTCTCAGAGAGGAGAATAAGAAGGTTGATTCACTGGCTAAACTGCCCAGTTCCGAAGATGCACAGCTCATGGGCTTGATTTCGGTGGAAGTACTTTCAGCTCCAAACATTGACCAGACGAATGTTGATTAGACTTTGGAGACCGTGCCTAAAAGGGAATTATGGATAACTCTAATTTAGGAATTTGCAAAGAGCAATCCTTCCGAAGAGAAGGAATGAATGATGAAAAATCCTTCGACAAGCTTCGAGATATATCATGCAAGGAGTACCATACAGAAAGGGTTTCTCTATCCTCATGCTTCAGTGTGTTGCTCACGACGAGGCCAAATGATTCCTAAGAGAGGTTCATGAAGGGGCATGTGGAAACCATACTGGAGGGCAAACCCTAGTTAAGAAGATACTCCATTATGGACATTTCTGGCCAACTGTCAACCGAGATGCAGCTGATTAAATTCACAGATTCAACAAGTGCCAGAGTTTCGCTAGAATACCAAGAGCCCCACCAACGAAGATTGCTCAAATAGTCAGTCGTTGACCATTTATAGTTTGGGAAATTGATATCAATGGTGTGTTGCTGATATCTAAATTGATGCAAAGTATACCACCGTTGCAGTTGATTACCTCACCAAGTGGGCTGAAGCAAAGCCATTGGCCATGATCACCATAAAGAAAGTAATCAAATTAGTGGTTTGGAATATCATCTGCCATTTTGGAGTTCCATGGTCAATCCTTACCAATAACGGGACCCTATCGACAATATCGAGTTTAAAATTTTCTACCATTGGCATCGCATAGAGAAGAGATTTGCTGTTGTGGCACATCCTTAGGCAAATGAACAGGTTGAAGTTTTGAATAAGATTTTCAAGTGCATTCTTAAGAAGCAGTTTGAAAAGGCCAATAGGAAGTGAGTCGATGAACTTCCATTAGTATTATGGGCTTATCGAACAACTCACAACTCAACGACTGGCCACTCTCCATTTGCCTTAGCTTACGGGGTCAGAGGCTATGATTCCTATTGAGCTGGAAGTACCTTCTCGTCGAGTGATTCACAACAGTCCATAGACTGATGAGCAAATCCTGTTAGAGACTCTAGATATGATCGATGAGAAGCGCGACGTAGCTAAGTTGAGGGCAGCCGCACAACTACTCCAAGCTGCACGATATTACAACACAAAGGTTAAGAATTAGACCTTCGAAGTTGGCGATTTGGTTTTCAAATGAATCTTCCATAGCCCTAGAAACTTAGGGTTGATCTAGGAAGGTCCGTACGCCATATAGCAGAAGCTTGGAGATGGGACTTTTAGGCTGCGACCAAAGAAGAGATTTCGCTCTCGGGGGTGTGGAATAGCAAGCATTTACGATGCTATTTCACATGGAAATAAATTCGTAAATAATTGGCTAGAGCCATATGATAAGATAAATTCTGCCATTTCTCGTCTTTTATGGAATAAGATGGCATTTTGAGTCTAAGACTCTGTCCTTGCATTACTAGAGAGTTGTGACTTGATCGACTTAAATGAATCTGCATGTGAATAGTGCAGGTGTGAAAGTACCTTGAGATAGATACCAATCAAACTTCTATGGACCATGGTCGAACCATTGAAGTCTTTCTTAGTATTTGGAGATTGATACCAACTAACTCTTATCCTCAGATTGAAGGGCAGGAGTATAAACTCAACGGATGTGCTCTGACCATCCATTAGCTAACTCTCGCTCCTGGTGGAAGGATAGGAGTATAAACTAAAATGGACATGACTCGACCGCCTGTTGGCCAACTCTTTCCCCAAATCGTGGACAGGGGTATAAACTCAAAATGAACGTGATATGAATATTCATTCTATCAACTCTTATCCTTGGATTGGTGTAGGACTATAACTAAACTGGACGTGACAAGACCATCCAACTTTTAACACTTTGCTTGGAGTAGGCAAAACCAAAGATCTATGCCCGACGTAAGGCGGGTTCTTGCCTATGAACTTTGAATCGACGCTTGGATTTAGGTACGATTGAAATTGTACATCCTAGACATGGATGTGCGAACTATGATAAGTTGATTCAGATTATTGCCTGGAGTCCGGTGCAATCTGATATGGTGATCCTGGAAAAGGACACCTGAACTGCTGTTCTAAGTGGTAACTCCATCTAATGCCTATATTTTGGCACTTCAATAATTACTTTAAGTTTGCACGAGGAATGAGAGGCCGGAGAATTATAGAACAAACTAAGGATTAGGTCCGACAATAATATCTAAAAGAAATATATCACAAGTACATTGAATGGAAAGTATATCTCCGAAGTATTTAGACAAACCCATACAAAGATTACCGAAACAAAAATCTTTGTTATTCACAAGAAATTTGGAGAACTAAGTACAAATCTTATTGACGCTAGAAACAAAAAGCAAAAGTGAGGGCCGAACCCGAATAAAGCCGACCCAAAAAACAAAAAGAGTCCACGTACAACAAAACAGCAGGCACTCATTTTTTTGGCTTCGTTCTCCTTTACTTCTTCTTAGAACTTGGAGATGCATCACTGGAGCCCTTATCTTTTCTCTTTCCTCCTTTTCCCTCACTTCCTTTGCATTTGGGTAGAGTGCTCTACGATAATCCAATAGGCACACTTTGAGCACTCCCAAGTAGAGGAACGGAGGCCAAAATGCTTTGCGAGGATCCTATGGGTGTGCTTTGATCTCTGTGGCAAGGAGGATGTCTTTCCCAAGTTCCTACTCAAGCTCATGCACGGTGGGACTTGACAGGGACTTTAAGGCCTTAGTAATAACACCATCTTCGTCAATCTAAGTTTCTTGAGTCTCACCAGCTCCTTCATCGAACAAAACATCAATCATCTGCTCGTCGAGGCCAGGAGTATCTTCGATCGGGATGGTTAGAATCGTTGTTGAAGTGGTAATAGTGATGGATTCTATTATAGGCACATGTAGTCCCGGTTGAGAGCCTTATCGAGAAGTGGAGGGATGTGGGCTGATCTAAAGCTTGAGAAACAAAGAGAGAGATAAGCTATGTTAATCGACGATGCGTCAACTTTCTGGAATATAGGAGAAGTCAATGAGATACCTTCTCTAGTTTGGGGCTCTTTGCGGGCCGTAGTGCCATCGGAGTTCCCCTTAGGAACGGAAGAGAGAATGATAGGCCTGTGGGTCTCAGAGTTCTTAGGATCATACCTAAAATTAGAGGATGAATCTAGAGCAACTTGGGACCTAAGCATTTGGCTAGCAATGCATTGAAACAGAGCCTTCGCCCAAGTCTTTATGCGTTGTTGTGGCAAGCTCCGGATGAAGGATAAGTTGTCCATCTGTAACATCCCATAAATTTCGATAATTAAATTGGTTAATTTAATAAGATTTTTGGTAATTAAATTTAGAAAGAAATTAAACTTTATAATTTATAATGAAGCAAAATTTAGAAATGAATGTAACAATGGTAATTAAAATTAATTTTTGACAATTGGAGTGAAATCCCAATAATAATGTAATAGTGTAAATTGCTACACTTGGTTATAAAATAGAAAATAAGTAAATAAGAGTAAGTATTGAATCAACCAATGGAATAATATATTGATTAATAGTAACTGAATGTAAATTTATGTAATAAGGTTTATGCAAGTTGAATAATAACTAATTTAGTGCAATACCCATTAATTGAAACAATTGTAAGGTTATAGTGAATTGGGAAATAAATTCAAAAGGTATATTAATTGATGAAATAATACATAATAAATTGCAATTTGATAGAATCAATGCTAGATAAGTAATTATAATAATTGTTACTTGATAATTAAGTATGAATGTGAGAAAATTTGGCAATAGTGATAATTATTAATTGTCTACCCATTCATTTAATTTATTGAATTATATCTAAATCAATTGCAACATTTGTTGTTAATAATAGCTTATAAGTGAAACTAAACGTTAATGGTAACAATTATTCTAAGCTAACCATTTATTTAGTATATTAAATTAAAACTGGTAATCAATTACAATAAATCTAAATTAAAAGTTATGTTAGCATAAATTAAGAAAATAATTGGAAATAATGTCAATTTAATTTATAATATGACAATTGGTTGAATAAAAGGAATGGAAATAAAGTTTTACCAATATATTGGAATTTAATTTATGATAATAGGATTAATTACAATTAAATGAAACTAAATATTTAAATATTACATAAATGGAAATTTAGATGAAATCTGAGAATGTTAATGTAATATATCATGAATCAATGTTAATTATACCCATAAGGTGTCAATTTATTGAATAGCAAGATTTTAAATCAAGTAAACGGATTTATTGGGATTTCAATTGATAATTAATAAATTTATTAAAATTGAAACAAAATACGGTAATGGGTAAATTTATTTGATCCGTAACGGTGAGTTATTGCAGGATTTCAAGTTTCCTATCGATCGGACTTGTCGTTTGATTGTATGGGCTTGAAACGCCTTGAAATCAATTGAAATCAATTTGAAATAATTTGATTTTAGCATAACTTCTTCATACGATATAATTTGGATCTGAAACCTGTGCCATTGATTTTAAAATATTTTAAAACATCTATTGTGATATATGGGTTGACCCGATTTCATTCCGGAGTTAGAACGGGCTTTTCGGGCCATTTTATCGTTCAATGTGTAATTCGATCTTGCCCATCTATTCTAATTTCAGCTTTGCCAATATATACCTCGTTATAAACCTTATTGTTCCTCATTGTCATTTGTCTGCACGTACAAATCATTTTGTTCCTCCTCCTTCTCAATGGCAGACAAACCAAAAATCCAATTGGAATTTCAAACCAAATTCAAAGCCAAAAATTTAATCTCTTCAAACATATCGAATTTTATATGGATTTGAAGCTCTCGAAGAGCGTAACATTCTAAGGCTATTCGTTTTTTGATTCGATGCATCGTTTTCTCTGAAATTCAGGATGAACCTCGGCCGTTCATAGGCCACCATCCCGATTCGACGGTAGATTTGATTTGAAGGCGATCGGGTTGCGCTGCACTATAGTGGACGTCGAGAGACATCGATCCGTGCCGTTCACTCACGCTAGTAGGCTCCGAGTTCACCAGAAATTGGCAAAATAGGGTGCGACGGCTGTGAGCTAATGATGGCGACGCGACCATCATGGGGGTGGGGGGTCGATGGAGGCAGCTTGGCGTGGTCCAGAGGGTGGCGTGGTCTGATGACGTCGTAGATGATTGTGGTGTCGGCGATAATTGCTAGGATGGAGGCGGCTAGGGTTCAGTAGTCTGGGAACGGTTCACGTGCGAAAAGATTGGTGATGACGTGGCCATGTGGGTGATCAGAGAACGGTGAATTTTCTTGTTTTGTTTATTTTATTTTAAATTTAATTTTGAAATCTTCTAATGAGTATAAATTTCACGTACGAAGTCCAATTCACGCACGGTTTTCTCTGCTAGGTTCATATTGGAATTCCGGACATTTTGGCGCTGGTTTGGACAAATTCTGAGACTGTTCACTTTTTGGTTTTAAATTGGATTTAAATTCAATTTAAATTCAAATGGTGTAGCGTTTTAACCCACCCACAACTTCTAAATTTCTTATGTGTGTTAAATTTATTTTTGATGTGATTAGAAATTTATTTATTGTTATTTGGTATATTTTTATCATCATTCCAGTTAAATTGAATTTATTGAATTAAATAGTTATTCAATTTATGATTACATATAAACTGCTAGTTAAATTAATTTATTATTGAATATAAACTGCCAGTAATTACCTGTTATTTATTATCTATTCTATATTGATGTTATTGTTTGAATTGGATGATGATTGTGATAAATGGTTGAAGATTGATATTAGGTGAATGGATGCTGTATTTTATATTATTATAGACTACAAGTTGTTCTGTATTTTTAGTTCATTCGGGACTGCGGTTTGAAATGATATATAACCGTATTTTTATTTTAAATTACGGATTGAAATGATAAATATCCGTACCACTTGACCATAGGGTAGAAAATTATATACAGACACCGTGGTCTATATATAAAATATTTTGAAAATGATTTCTATAGTTTTGGAAAGAAATATATGGTTTAATGAATATTGATTTTTTGTGATATTATATAAATATTATTTTATATATAGTTAAATGCTTGAATTTAAGCTATACATAAGTTTGTTAAATAAAAATTTAATTTTAATAATAGAGTTTGATTTTTATTAAAATAAATGTGAGTAAGTATTTAAATTTGATTTTAGTATAGAGTGTATAATAATTTAAATAAATTAATGATGGGAGATAAATTGGAGATTTATTTGAAATTAAATTTATTTAAGAATTAAACTCTAAAAGGTTGATGTGAAATTTATTAGATTGGAAATTTTAAAGGTATAACTATTATAACTTGATTTTGGGGTCAAGGTGAATTAAATGAGTATTTCAAGTATAACTAAATTGAAGGTTTTTAATGATAATGGATTTATTATGCAAATATTTCAAAACCAAATATTAGAACATTAAATTGTTGAATCATAATTATCGACCTTAGTTTTGAAATTGTTTAATACTCAAAATTTGAAATATATTGAAATCAAAATGGTTTATTGAAACTGAAAGTGAGTTGAAAGTTATGAATTGAGATTTAATATAAAGTGAATAAAATTGTGGAGTCGAGGAAACTATTTTACTTTATAAAGTAATTTTAAATTCAAACTATTGTATTTTATATATTGTTTGAATATCCAAACCATTTAAGTTTTGGAAGTTATGGTTTAGAAGCTATGAAATTCAAAGTATTATGTTTTGAAAGATTATATTTCAAGCATTTGGTTTCGAAATATTAAAAAATTTAAAGTGTTATGATTTTGGAAAAGAGTTATATTTGAAATAAAAACGATATTACATTGATTTGGGTTTTATAACAATGATAGCATATTGCTTTGGGTTTTTAAAATGGAAATGATATCATATTTATATGGTTTTGAAATGGACATTATATTATGGTTTCGAAGTAAAATTATTATGAAATGACCACGGTGTTATAATAACGTTTGGCTGTTGAAGAGACCGGGATCAGAAGTTGTCATACTCTCTGCCAACTCCGAAAGCCACTTTAACAACCGTGTACGCGGTGGAGATTCCAGGATGAAGTAAGATGGTGGCGGCGTTTCCTTTGAGGTAAATACGTGGACCCGACTCCCGTGAGTTGGCATAAGTTGGCTAAAACAGGAGCGATTGACGGGCTAATAAGGTAGCACCTTTGATCGGACACATCCCTTCGATATTATACTTTGACTTTTGGATTGATTCGGTGGCCACTTTTGATTTTTTATTTGTTGGTGTTGCTCGAGGTGGGCGGTAGCTGCGGCTATGTGTTACCACCGGCCCGGAAGCTTAATTGGTATATCTACCATGGCATTGCCTAGTTGTACCATGTCACCTACCGTAGCGCACCTTGTACGAGTTTGGTTTTCTCCCGTAGCCCGTGTGGTATCCTCTGGTGGCTTTCCAATCAGGAGGAACCATGATACTGGATGGACTACTGGGACTATTACGTGTTAAGGTGGAAAATGTAAAGCCTTAATGCTATTTTAAAGTAAGTTTACTTTACTATAGACATTATTATAATATCGAAATATTATTACATAGTAAATAGTTTAACGAATCCTTAGGAGATGTGAATCTCGAGCATCTCTTAAGTTAATGCACTCACGTTAGACACTGGATATGAGATGTCAAATCCGGTAAACATCTCTGATGCCATTACACTCATATTTATTTCTACTGATTTAACTTACATAAGATCTTTTAGTTCTGACTCGAGTGTTTTTTCTTTTCAATTCGCTCGGGTCAGTCTTAGCATTTCAGAATTCGAAGACTTTATCTTTGGAGGACGAAGATGAAGATTTGTATTACCATTATTTATTATATTATTCTACTGCATTCATAATGTTCCACTGCATTATTTATTATTCTCTTGTATGTGTAACTCTGATATGTATTGTATGCATAATCAAATGTTTTGTAAAACAGCTTCATGAACTGTTTATTTGATTATTATACTTTATCGTTGCGCTGTAAGTTTCTGTTTGTTCTTTTTATTTCTCTGCCTTTTCTTATTTACCCTATAACAATCCGCCCTTCTATATGGTTTAAGTCTGACGTGTGTGGTTTATCGTCAATTTAAAGCGTACAAAAAGGCAGGATGTTACATCTGGTATCAGAGCGAGGTTTAGCGATAAACCTTAGCTTTGTGGGGTCGGACTCTTTATTAATAGGGTAGTAATACCCTATGATAGGTCGCTGAGCGTGTATATATATGAGAGAGCGTATTTGTAATAAAAAGGTTTTAATATTGTGTTACTTTGTTCCGTTTTGTATTTATAGATTCTGGTTGGTGCATAGGACGCTATGACATCAATAGGGATTTCTAAACACTTAATAGGACAGACCAACACAATATTTGTTTTGAATATAAGTGAATGAAATAATTTTGCCTATTATATTTTCTATATATAAAGTAATAAATTTTTATAAATGATATATATATATATATATTTGGTTGCAAAATATTGGTTGTTAGGTAATGAAATGTATAAATAATAGTTGAAATGAGATTGGAAATAAAATAAATGAAATTTGGAAATTTAGAACTTAAGTTCCGGGGTTTTGAAAAATACTTTCGAATGATTTTGGAATATAATAATAATATTATTTAGAAGTATTTTCTGATATAAATATTTCAATATAATTTGAAAGAATTGTTTTAAAGAAACTTTGGAAAGAAATAAGTTCTGTACTCCCCTCTCTGTCGCTGGAAAATAATTTCGATGATGAGTGCACGCATCATCGACATTCATTTTCGAGTTTCGAAGTGGGAAGGCCACTGTAGTAGTTTTACTATAGATTTATTTCGATAAACAAATATAAATTTCAAATTGTTTTATATATAACTGGATATATAAATTATAAGTATATACCTTTATTTATTATTTTAAAACGATTTGAAAATAAACTCGGTATTTAGTTCTTAAGTTCCCGTTAAATAAATAGTTCAATTATTGTAGTGAAATGGAATATAACACATTAATAATTGGAATTTACAAATAATTGAAACCTCTAAAGAAAATAATAGATTTAATGCTAAGTTATAAATGGAATTAAAAAGAAAGTTGAATTATAACCTATAGGACAATAGATATGATTATTGAACATTAAATTAATTTCAAAGAAACAAGATAAACTTGTATGATTTTCAATTGCATTCTCTAACGTATATATGACTTACCAACTATAAAAAGTTAAAATGTTAAAAGAAAATGCAATGGGAAATTTTACAAGTAAAATCTGAAATAATGAAAGTATCAATGAAATTCTTAATAAATAAGAATTTGATGTTGTAAATGTTATAAAGTTAAGTTATAATGGAAATCTTACTATAATAAAATATGATAGAAGGTAAATGTTGTAAGTAAGTAATTATAGACTTAAGTAAATGTTGAAGCTATTTATTTTAAAATTAAGTTGGAAGATGAATACGGTAAGTGAAAGACTATAAACTTAAGTTAATGTTTAAAGCTATGTATAAAAAAAGGTAAATAAATGAAAACTATAAGAAAATAAAAGTAAATTAAAAAGATAAATTATTATATGAATGAAAAGGAAATCAAACAACAAATGTATGAAATGGAATTAATAAGTATGAATTTGATCTACCGCTTGAAACTGTTGTTGTTTGGTTTATGGTTGTTTGGGCAAGGGTACTTTAAAATTGCATAGATGTATGAATAATCTATCGAGTCTTATCTAAGACTGTTGAGTAAATGGAATACTTCATAATTATTTGTCATTCTATGTGATTTTAAGTGTCTTAACCCGAACAAACCAATTGTTTGTCTTGCTTGGATGGTCGATTTGTATTTGACGTGGTTGTTGTTGGTTGCAATTGATATGTTGTTATATTGATTTGTTTGTTAGGGGTTGAAATAACTTTAATATTTCACTTTATATAATTATTATTAACTCTTTTAGATTATATAAGTGAAATACAGGTTATGGAAGCAATGACTACTGCTTTTGGTTTCATAATTAAGCGTAATTGCCCGACAAATAGATACGTTTTCGGATTACGGTTTTATAGTGGTATTATATTATTTTTACCGTGTTGGGATATATTATTTTGGAAAATATATATTGTATACTATTATATTTGATATTATATTTTTCTCCCGAGCATCCCCGTACAAAGGAGATTCTGCCGTAATTTTCCGTAAATTTTAGACTTAGAAAAATTTTGAAATGTTTTCCAAACTTAATAGTTTGGGTAATAAAAGATTTAATTGTTATAAATTGGTATATTTTATTTAAACTAATTAATTTTGTAAATTTATTTGTTTATAAAGTTAATATTTTTGAATAAGATGTATTGTTAACTAAATTCTTTCTTTCCCCTTCTTTTTCCTTTTTGGGGATGAAAAGTTTTGAGTGGAGGAGAGTGTAACGACCCGTAAATTTCAATAATTAAAATGGTTAATTTAATAAGATTTTTAGTAATTAAATTTAGAAAGAAATTAAACTTTATAATTTATAATGAAGCAAAAGTTAGAAATGAATGTAGCAATGGTAATTAAAATTAATTTTTGACAATTGGAGTGAAATCCCAATAATAATGTAATAGTGTAAATTGTTACACTTGGTTATAATAGAAAATAAGTAAATAAGAGTAAGTATTGAATCAATCAATGGAATAATATATTGATTAATAGTAACTGAATGTAAATTTATGTAATAAGGTTTATGCAAGTTAATAATAACTAATTTAGTGCAATACCTATTAATTGAAACAATTGTAAGGTTACAATTGATTGAAATTAATGAATTGGGAAATAAATTCGAAAGTTATATTAGTTGATGAAATAATACGTAATAAATTGCAATTTGATAGAATCAATGCTAGATAAGTAATTATAATAATTGTTGGTTGATAATTAAGTATGAATGTGAGTAAATTTGGAAATAGTGATAATTATTAATTGTCTACCCATTCAATTAATTTATTGAATTAGATCTAAATCAATTGCAACATTTGTTGTTAATAATAGCTTATAAGTGAAATTAAACGTTAGTGGTAACAATTGTTATAAGTTAACCATTTATTTAGTATATTAAATTAAAACTGGTAATCAATTGAAATAAATCTAAATTAAAAGTTATGTTAGTATAAATTAAGGAAATAATTGGAAATAATGTCAATTTAATTTATAATATGACAATCGGTTGAATAAATGGAAATAAAGTCTTATCAATATATTAGAATTTAATTTATGATAATAGGATTAATTGCAATTAAATGAAATTAAATATTTAAATATTACATTAATGGAATTTTAGATGAAATCTGAGAATATTAATGTAATAGATCATGAATCAATGTTAATTATACCCATAAGGTGTCAATTTATTGAATAACAAGATTTTAAATTGAATAAATGGATTTATTGAGATTTCAATTGATAATTAATAAATTTATTAAAATTGAAACTAAATACGGTAATGGGTAAATTTATTAACTTTAAATTGATATCTGAATTGTTTGAAGGATTGTAATAGTGTAAGAAATCAAAAATGATAAAATTTGTAAATTTTGGAATTGGAATTTAAGATTTATTTTATTAATTTAATATTTATTTAATTAATCAACTGGACAATAGCCATTTTGGCCATTGACTCGGATTTCGATGAAACCATTTTCATCGGATACGTAACGGTAAATTATTGTAGGATTTCAAGTTTCGTATTGATCGAACTTGTCGTTTGATCATATGGGCTTGAAACGCCTTGAAATCAATTAAATTGAAATCAATTGAAATCAATTTAAAATAATTTGATTTTAGCATAACTTCTTCATATGACAGAATTTGGACCTGAAACCTGTTCCATTGATTTAAAATATTTTAAAACATCTATTTTGATATATGGGTTGACCCAATTTCATTTCGGAGTCAGAACGGGCTTTTTTGGGCCATTTTATCGTTCAACGTGTAATTCAATCTTGCCCATCTATTCTATTTTCAGTCTTGCCTATATATACCTCGTTATAAACCCTAACTGTTCCTCACTGTCATTTGTTTGCACGTACAATTCATTCTGTTCATCCTCCTTCTCAATGGCAAACAAACCAAAATTCCAATTGTAATTTCAAATCAAATTCAAAGCCAAAAATTTAATCTCTTCAAACCATATCGAATTTTATATGGATTTGAAGCTTCGGAAAAGCGTAATATTCTGGTGCTATTCATTTTTTGATTCGAAGCATCGTTTGCTCTGATATTCAGGATGAACCTCAGCCGTTCATAGGCCACCATCCCGATTCGACAGTGGGCCTTTGATTTGAAGGCGATCGGGTTGCGCTGCACTGTAGTGGACGTCGAGAAACGTCGATCCTTGTTGTTCGTTCGCGCTAGTAGGCTCCGAGTTCACCAGAAATTGGAAAAAAAGGGTGTGGCGGCCGTGAGCTAATGATGGCAATGCGGCCATCATGGGGGGCTCGATGGAGGCGGCTCGGCGTGGTCCAAAGGATGGCGTGGTCTGATCACGTCGTAGATGATTGTGGTGTCTGCGATAATTGCTAGGATGGCGGCGGCTAGGGTTCAGTGGTCTGGGAACAGTTCGCGTGCGAAAGGATTGGTGCTGACGTGGCCATATGGGGATGAGAGAACAGTGAATTTTCTTGTTTTGTTTATTTTATTTAAATTTAATTTTGAAATATTCTAGTGCGTATAACTTCCACGTACGAGGTCCAATTCATGCGTGGTTTTCTCCGCTAGGTTCATATTGGAATTTCGGACATTTTGACACTAGTTTAGATGTATTCTGAGACTGTTCAATTTAGTGGTTTAAATTGGATTTAAATTCAACTTAAATTCAAAAGGCGAGTGTTTTAACCCACTCACAACTTCTAAATTTCTTATGTGTGTTAAATTTATTTCTGATGTGATTAGAAATTTATTTATTGCTGTTTGGTATATTTTTATCATCATTCCAGTTTAATTGAATTTATTGAATTAAATGGTTATTCAATTTATGATTGCATATAAAATGCCTGTTAAATTAATTTATTATTGAATATAAACTGCCAGTAATTACCTGTTATTTATTATTTGTTCTATTTTGATGTTATAGTTTGAATTGGGCGATGATTGTGATAAATGGTTGATGATTGATATTGGGTGAATGTATGATGTATTTTATATTATAACAGACTGCAAGTTGTTCTGCATTTTTAGTTCATTCGAGATTGCGGTTTGAAATGATATATAACCGTATTTTTATTTTAAATTATGGACTGAAATGATAAATATCTGTATCACTTGACCATAGGATAGAAAATTATATACAGTCACCGTGGTCTATATATAAAATAGTTTGAAAATGATTTCCTATAGTTTTGGAAAGAAATATATGGTTTAATGAACATTGATTTTTTTTGATATTATATAAATATTATTTTATATATTGTTAAATGCTTGAATTTAAGCTATATATAAGTTTGTTAAATAAAAATTTAAGTTTAATAATTGAGTTGATTTTTATTAGAATAAATGTGAGTAAGTATTTAAATTTTATTTTAGTATGGAGTGTATAATAATTTAAATAAATTAAGGATGGGAGATAAATTGGAGATCTATTTGAAATTAAATTTATTTAAAAATTAAACTCTAAAAGGTTGATGTGAAATTTATTAGATTGGAAATTTTAAAGGTATAATTATTATAACTTGATTTTGGGGTCAAGGTGAATTAAATGAGTATTTCAAGTATAACTAAATTGAAGGAAATATTTAGTTATTTGTAATTTGAGTTTTTTTAACGATAGTGGATTTATTATGCAAATATTTCAAAACTAAATAATAAAACATTGAATTGTTGAATCGTAATTATCAACATTAGTTTTGAAATTGTTTAATGCTCAAAGTTTGAAATATATTGAAATTGAAATGGTTTATTGAAACTGAAAGTGAGTTGAAAGTTATGAATTGAGATTTAATATAAAGTGAATAAAATTGTGAAGTCGAGGAAACTATTTTACGTTATAAAGTGATTTTAAATTCAAACTATTGTATTTTATATATTGTTTGAATATCCAAACCATGTAAGTTTTGGAAGTTATGGTTTAGACGCTATGAAATTCGAAGTATTATATTTTGAAAGATTATATTTCAAGCGTTTGGTTTTGAAATATTAAAAGTTTAAAAGTGCTATGATTTTGGAAAAGAGATATATTTGAAATAAAAATGATATTATATTGATTTGGGTTTTATAACAATGATAGCATATTGCTTTGGGTTTTTGAAATGGAAATGATATCGTATTTATTTGGTTTTGAAATGGATATTATATTCTGTTTTCAAAGTAAAATTATTTTGAAATGACCGTGGTGTTATAAAAACGTTTGGTTGTTGAAGAGACAGGGAACGGAAGTTGTCATACTCTCTGCCAACTCCAAAAACCACTTTAACAACCGTGTATGCGGTGGAGATTCCAGAATGAAGTAGGATGGTGGCGGCATTTCGTTTGAGGTAAATACGTGGACCCAACTCCCGTGAGTTGGCATAAGGTGGCTAAAACAGGAGCGATTGACGGGCTAATGAGGTAGCACCTTTGATCGGACACATCCCTTCGATATTATACTTTGACTTTTGGATTGATTCGGTGGCCACTTTTGATTTTTTATTTGGGGTGTGGCTCGAGGTGGGCGGTAGCTGCCGCTATGCGTTACCACCGGCCCGGAAGCGCAATTGGTATATCTACCCTGGTATTGCCTATTTGTGCCATGTCACCTACCATAGCGCGCCTTGTACGAGTTTGGTTTTCTCCCGTAGCCCGTGTGGTATCCTCTGGTGGCTTCCCGATCAGGAGGAACCATGATACTGGAAGGACTACTGGGGCTATTACGTAAGGTGGAAAATGTAAAGCCTTAATGCTTTTTAAAAGTAAGTTTACTATAGACATTATTATAATAGCGAAATATTATTACGTAGTAAATAATTTAACGGATCCTTAGGAGATATGAATCCCGAGCATCTCTTAAGTTAATGCACTCACATTAGACACTGGATACGAGATGTCAAATCCCGTAAACATCTCTGATGCTGTTACACTCATATTTATTTCTATTGATTTAACTTGCATAAGATCTTTTAGTTCTGACTTGGGTGTTTTGTCTTTTCAATTCGCTCGGGTCAGTCCGATCATTTCAGAATTCGAAGACTTTATCTTTGGAGGACGAAGACGACGATTTGTATTACCATTATTTATTATATTATTTCACTACATTCATACTGTTCTGCTGCATTATTTATTATTCTTTGGTATGTGTAACTCTGATATGTATTGTATATGTATTATCAATGTTTTGTAAAACAGCTTCATGAACTGTTTATTTGATTATTATATTTTATCGTTCCGCTGCAAGATTCTGTTTGTTCTTTTTCTTTCTTTGCTTTTTCTTATTTACCCATAACAATTCGTCCTTCTGTATGGTTTAAGTCTGACGTGTGTGGTTTATCATGGATTTAAAGCGTACAAAAAGGCAGGATGTTACACCATTCTTTAATGCTTTGGTCTCATCTCCTATTAAGACTTCTTTATCCAACTGCTACAAATCCAGCTCGCCACCTTCGAGGAAATCTCTCTCTTCTTCAACAATCCTCTCCTAGGTGAGGGCGCTGACACTGGGATAATCATATTTGAACCACTCTAAGTTTTCAAAATTTGAGCACATTGGCATTGTACTAGTTCAGCAGTGGTTCAAACTTCTCTATTACATGCTCTTTAGCCCATAGTTCTATGGCCTTAACTTTTCTTTTGATGAGTGTGTCAATAGCATGCACGAGCGCATTGGCTCTTTCCTCCCTGGCATTTAGTAACTCATTACAAATAAGTCTATGCTTATTGGAGCGCGACATCCTTTTCTTTTCTTTCACGCTCTAGTTTGGTTTTCAGCTCAGTTGCGTTTAGGTTTGCGACATTCCTCTCCATTACTAGAGCATGATTTCAGTGAAAAGCCTTCTCCATTTCATCTCGATGTTTAATCCGCTCCTCTTAGAATGCCTTGATGGCCTCCTCGGATTTCTTCTCGGCTTTGGATTGGGATATTCTCAATTTCTCGACCTCGCCGTTAAGATTAGTGAAGATTCTCTAATTGTCAGCTTCTATGAGTTTCTATTGTCAATCTCTAACTGCCTATCCCTGAACACTTTTGAAAGTTTCTTAGCTACCTTCATCCATTCATTATAATGGTTGTGATTGTCCATTCATTATACTAGTCATCTTTTTGATGTCAGCAGGGATTCTTTTCGAGTTAGGCACAAATAAAAGACCATCGAAGTAAATGTTTGGAAATTCTTCCTTTAGTTTGACCATTTGGGTATTGGTCGTAAGAGTTCCTTTATAGAGATAGGTGGAAATATGGCAGTTTCTTTACCAAGCCTGTGTTGGGAACTTTCAAAGCCCCTCTTATGATGCCTACGGTTGGAGAATCGACTGATGTGGGATGGCACTGAGGGTTGCACTGGGATGGAAGCTGGAGGTGGAACGTGAGAAGCATCACTAGGCAAGATGTCATTGCGATGATTAAATTGCCTATTTGGACATCTAGGAGGAGGTGCTCAAGACCTAGGGCGATGCTTGGAAGTAGAGTCATGTGATGAGTGATCTTGGTTGTAATTGCTTCTATCTCGGTCATCTCTATTTCGGCCATAGCGATAGTCTGACTCATAATCGGGACCACTTCTCTAATGGTATGAACTCGACTAAGGCCTTTGTGCTTGGGACGCTTTCTTATCCAAAGAACGATATATGTATTTCCTTTTCCCCGTGGATCCTGTAAGAAAACAAGAACAAGTTAGATCCAACAAGTAAGGACACAAGTTAAGTGTGAGTGTTGTGAAGTACACAAGTGTATGAGTGTCTTAATGTATCCCCGACGGACCGTGAATTAGAGCTTTACTCATGAGAGTAGCCTCTTCCGTATTGGTAGGGATGAACTCTTTATCGACGTGGATAAGGGAATCAGTGCCCTCAATACTAATATTATCGATATTGAAAGAACAAAACTCGGTAGGAATTGGCCCTAAGCCAGCAAATATGCCTGTTGAAGGGATATATGGAGTTTTCTCTACATCTATGATTAGTGAGAGCTGGATGGAAGTCTACGCCTTAGAGATTTTCATGATTAACCTCTTCTTTGGAGCAGGCGGTTGGTCATCCCTGGATTTTTCAAGTTGAGAGTCATGATCCGCATCGATGTTAAGGCCAACCTTGCCACATTCACCAATAATTTCACCTTACTCAGCCTCTTATGGTACTTGTTCAATGTTTTCTTCTACTTTAGTCCCATGACTTAGGATCGGAGGTAAATCTAGATCAACCTTGATTCCTCCGAGAGGGTTGCTATCATCGTCGTCATTGGAAGCAATTTGGACAATGCCAGTACTGCGGCCCTCTACTAACAAGTCGTGGGTAAGAAGATTTTCATATGGTAGGGGAGTCCTAATATCTCTATCTCCAGTTGGAACTTCCATAAGAGTGTTAACGACATCCGAAAGCACCGAGCTACTGGGTCTCATGGGAAAATTTGGAGAGTAAAGCAAGGATACGAGTTAAATCTACAAACTATAAGTCAAATTCATCACAATATATATGAGATGGAACTTACGTCTAGATATACATCTCCAAGAAAAACTGGGTGGACAGTGAATGTAGAAGCACCCTTTCTCGAAGTATCTCAACTTGTTTCATTCCCTAGTAACTATTCTAGAACCTCTAATCGGTTCCAAGTAAATCAGAGATGGGCTCTCTCACTCCGTTTTTTGAAGTAATAAATGTATCAGATCACATCTTCGTTGGGTACTCGGTTCAAGTGCTTGGAGATGACCATATATGTACCAAGGAGGAAAGCATAACTGTTCCAGTGCAGCTGCGTTGGAGCCAAGGGCATGAAATTCAGAACTCGATGGACAAACTGGTTGAATGGTAGGATGCAACCCATCAAACACATATATCTAATGCAGGCAGTGTACCCTTCCAGAGGGTTGTGTGGCCTTTGATGATGGGAAGGAGCTAGAGCATCTTCAAAAGGAATCTCATGCTCATCACATATTCTACGAAGTGATCCTTCTTCTATTTTGGAAGCTACAATATCAACAGGATCTTCCAACATTACGGAGTCCTCAAGGTTGTCGAGAGCTGGGTCTATTTCTAGCCCACATAATGGCTCTATTGGATTATCTGGAACTTGTTGTTCGACGTAAGGATTTTCTAGATTTTGCTTCTCAACCTACTAAATCACTTGTTATTCCTACTGAATTGGAGTTTGGTGTGCATTCTCTATTAAAGTTATTTGGGCATATGGACACGAATTTGAGCTTGACTCGACGTCGGATTCGGCACATCTAGAAATGGATGCACCTATGGCTTGAGTAATCAAACGTTTTGAAAGTCGTTGATCCATTTCTATAAAAAAAACTCGATTGATAATCAATATTAGTAAATTAATTGCAAGATGTGCCCCTGTGCTAAAGTCGATTTTGTTGTGGTGTCATGCAGTGTCGTACGGTTCAAGTTCCCAATATTATTTAACAGTTCAATTTTAGATTTTGGATATAACTCAACGTGACCGGTTATCACTGACCATCCCGACAAGTTTCATATTATTGGCTATGTTTTGAAAAGGATTCAAGACCAAGAAGATGTCTTTAGCTCACAAGGAAGAACTATCATGAGGACTAAAATTTCAAAATTTCGCCTAAGTTTTGGAGTTGCACAACCCAAAACTTAAAGGAATTCTACTCCTCATCTTCCACTTCCACCAACCCCGAACCACGGCCAACCATGTCCAATCCTAATCCACGGTCGTCGTTGTCCACTAATGCATGTTCGTGTTCATAGCCAACTCACTTACCTAATTCTATACGATATGGAGTTCAAGGATTTAAGGCTTGGATCGGTTGAGTTAAGGGAAAGTGGAGACATGCTTAGGCAAGGTCTCAGGTAGCGGTGCTGGCGAGATTGAGTTTGGAGGTGGTGAATGCCAGCAAGGATAATCAGTGAAATTAAACTTGAAGGCAAGTCTTTTTTCAATGGTAGACTTGAGCTTGGGTCAATGAACAATTAGCAAGTAAGGAGACAAAGGAGGATGGGTTCTGTAACCCTGTGGACCTAAATTTTCAGTGATAAAACTTAGGAATCTAACTCTCGAGTCGGTACGGACCCCATTATAAATAAGCACCAAGCTAAGATTCTTAAAAAATTAAGAGAGGAAAATTTAATACACACAGACACGTACGTAGAAGTGTATATAAGCATATGCAGGTGATAGGCCATGTGTATGTGCTCTACCAACTCAACAATATGCACATGAATATGTATACGTATAAATATCCAATAACCAACAACCAGAATCAAAAGGGAAATCAAATTCAAACCTCATAAATTCACAAAAGTAACCAGTTCGAAATTGTCAAGCTCGAAAGTGGCATATTACGAGATTACATTTCAAATTTATAATTCGAGATGATGGTGAAGCATCATGACGGATGACTATGGACATAACCTTTCACTGAATCGATTTACAAGAAGGATAATGACCATTCAAAACACAAAGTGGATTCCT
Organism: Allium cepa; assembly: GCA_030765085.1. Classification (NCBI taxonomy): domain Eukaryota; kingdom Viridiplantae; phylum Streptophyta; class Magnoliopsida; order Asparagales; family Amaryllidaceae; genus Allium; species Allium cepa. The sequence continues at coordinate 214,563,926 of CM060938.1, forward strand.
TCACGGCAATTCCTACTTGTATCGATTCAAAGCACACCACGTTTGAAATGAGATGTAATCTAGGTAGCAAGTGTTATCCAGCCTTTTGACTAGGAAATATTCAGGAAGATTGGATGATTCAAACTTGGAGTTATCAAGGTAGGAAGCCTAAAGAGATAGCCTAAAAGTCTAGAAAGTAAACATAAACAAAGTCACATAATACCAGAATAATCCAACATAACAATCAATCTACCAAAGACAGGGTCGGTACCGACCCTACCTAATGGGTCAGTACCGACTCATATTTCCATCTCAGGTGGACCCCAGCTTCTTCTTGTGACCTCTGCTTGACGCCTAAAGCCTATTTCCAATGTTGATTCGATGCAATTCTCCATCGATCTCCACAAACACTTGAAGCTGCAACTCTATTCTTCCACGGCTCCATCATTTGTATTTGGAGACAAGCTAATATTTGTGCAAATAACTATGGATTCATGAATCCAACAACAAGACGAGTCAAGATGAAGACTTGAAGACAATCAATATGGCCATCATAGGGATCGGTACCGACCCCTGCTTACGGATCGATACCGGCCCCTATTTCTTGATGATGTAGCACCTACTTTTGAGGGAGAATTGGTCTAAATCTTGAGTAATGGCCTGGAGATGCTTTTTACAAGATTATAGGCTTCCTACCTCTATAAATAGGAAGGTATGGCTCATTTTTCAGGATCTTTTGGCTCTAGTTCTTCTCTACGCTATATTCTTGTAGTTCTATAAACCTAAGTATCAGAGTTATGCGAACCCCTAAGAACTCTACCTCTAAGTCATATATAAGCAATAAAATCTCAAAGTAGACGTAGGACTTTCTTTGCCAAATCACTATAAATGATTGTGTCTTGTTTATCTCTCATTTTCAATTACATTTCTACATGTTTTATTCCATATATAAACTTCTAGATCTTTAAGCCATTTTTGGTTCAAACAGGAACCATCATGAAGCGATGTCGGCATTATAACTCCTATGAATGTTGATGATTTTGGCATCAACATCACCTGTACAGATGGACGGTATATCCTAATTGTTGTTGAAGTGCAACGTGGCATAGATAAATGAAGGCACTGATAAGCATTGACATTATTGAGTGGCGATGTGGGTAATGATCGATCTTAACAATAAGCAACGGTAATAATGAGTGACGTTGACAAAACACGGCATCACTATGGATGGTTGCGCTTGTAAAATATGGCATGCATGAGATGCGACGTATGTTGTATTAACATTCATTGATGGCTTACTATATTGGTTGCTGTCGATATCATTACTTCCTTGTAGGGATGCGTCTACAACATTAAACAGCAGCGGTACTAGAATATAAGCGACAACAAAGGGACACAACATCGTTACTTTACGGCTTTGGTTGCAGGTCGTATCGATGATGCTGACATTTATCTTATTTTCATAAGTGAAAGGCGGCATAGATAAGATGCAATACTAATGAGATGTAATGTATGTAGGAGGTGGCATCACGGAGAAGCGGTATCAGCAAAATGCGTTATTGATCGTATGCGGTATTGAATGTCATTGATAAAGCATGGCATTACTTTCTTCTTGAAAGGCGATGTCATATTCATGTCTAATGTCGCATATCATCGAGGTTAATAATGGCGAGAACACTATTGATAATAAATAAATTATTATAAAATAGAACTTCCTTTCATCCTTTCTGAAATCATTTATTATAACAAAAATGTTATAGTCCATTATTTCTTCCTTTTCTTGAAACCATTTATTACAATAAGAGTACTTTAATCCTTGACTTCTTTCTCTTTAAAAAATACATTTTTAAACACATCTTTAAACAAAGTTTATTCCCTCCGTATAAATCTTACTTGAAATCTCTGTTTAAATAAAAGTTGATTTGGAAACCAAGATTCTTTTACAAAAGTACTACTTATTTATTATATCAAATAGTCCCTTAAAATACTTACATAAATTTCAAGTATCTTTTCAAATACTTTAAATAAAGTTTAAACTTCCATTTGAAACAAAACTTAAAAGCCATCACTTTAAAAGAGAAACCAACTTTAGAAAATAAATGGATTTCCTTTAAATAAACCCCTTGTTTAAAATCTTACCATAAATCCCTTTAAACTAAAATCCTTTTTAAACTTTCCTCCGTATAATCCAAATTACCCAAATCATAATTCAAAAATCTTATCCAAAACATCACTTGAAGATCATTGTTAAACCAAAGATGATTTTGAAAGATAAGGTTTCCTTTATGTGAGAGTTAACCACTTACTTAGATAATTCAAAAATAGATCCAAAAAAATCATTTATCTAAATTCCAAACCTCTTTTATGTTAGGAACTCCTATCTACAAAGATTTGATGACAACAAACCATATAACTATATTTGTACATATATATCTCATATCTTTTTTTGCAGATACTCAAGAATACAAAGCGAAGCATGGAGCATGGATCACAGCAGTAGAGAGATAAATATTGTACACAAATCTTAGAAATAATATGTAAAAGCTCCCTGGATTTTGTATATGATAAAATACACACATTTACATAAAAGAAAAAAATTTACATATTTCGAACGTCTAGTATTATGTCCCCAGACGTCCGGTTCTAGCCTCTGGAATTTTTCCAGATAATATATGACCAGACTTCTAGTCATCACTGTCCAGACGTCTGGATTTGGCTCCGACAATTTTTTAAAATACACAACTGTCAAATCTGAAAGGTTGCTTCTGCATCTCTTCTTCAAATCAGTTCTACCTCAAACATAAGCAACTCCAAAAATGAAAAGAAATGATAGCAACACTTCAAATTGATCTTTTCACAACTATAAATATAATAGTGATTTTACAATTAAAGCAACCGATTTTTGATTTATATTCTCCATATCTACTTTGCACTCAAATTCAAGTACTCATATTTTCTATTAATATTTCAACAAAAGATCATTAACTTTGGTTCAGTTTTCTTCCATAATTCCAAAGCACACACATATTCATATCTATACATATCCAGTGGAGATTATAGGAAGACTTGTACGTGTTGTCAATATCAGTGTTAATCAGAGCACATTCTTGGTGAAAGCTTTATACTGTAACAAGCCTATTCCTCCAAGCAAAGCGAGGGTTATTGATTAGTGAAACTCCTAAGAGGAGCTTCGGGACTGGACGTAAGATGGGAGGTCAGTATAAAATTTCTGGTGTGATCTTTTTCATTTTATTGTTATCTCATTATCTTATTTATCGCATATATAATAATTACTTGTCATATACATAGTATACGATCCGTATAGACTTTAAATTGGTACCAGAGCTAGGTTAGTTCAAATCACAGTAACATGTATTTGAAACCTGTTAATATGGCAATATCTTTCAAGAAGGTCGGTGTAACTACCCGTAAATTTCGATAATTAAATTGGTTAATTTAATAAGCTTTTTTGTAATTAAATTTAGAAAGAAAAAAAAACTTTATAGATCATAATGAAATGAATGCTAAAATGAAGTGCAGCAATGGTAATTAAAATTAATTATTGACAAGTGAAATGAAATCCCAATAATGAAATGGTGTAAATTGTTGCACTTGGTTATAAAATTGAATATAGGTAAATAAATGTAATTGTTGTGTAAATAGAGGAATTTGTATATAATTAATGGTAATTGAATGAATTCAGTATTATGTATGTAATTATAATAATTGGCTGAAGTATAATAAACTTATGTGTAATATTGGCTTGTAAACAATTATTACAAGCTACCTGTTTAATTAGTTGATTGAATTGGAAATAAATTTTTAATAAATATAAATAAATATTACATTGATGGGAAATGTAATAATGTTTAGGAGTTGTTAAATTTGAGTATATTAAGGTAATGAAAGGTTAAACAAAGGTTAACTTGGTTACAGAGTAGTAATGAACTTAATAAAAAGATTGGAATTGAAACAAACCAATTTATTGAAATTCGATATATAATAAATGGAATTATTGTAGCAAATGAAATTAAATACTACACAATTGAAACAAAGATGAAAAGGGAAAATATTAATGTATTAGAATATAAACCAATGTAAATGGTACCTAAGATGATAATATGATAATTGAATTAATATAACAAGATTGGGAAATCAAATAAATGGATTTATTGGAAGTCCAATTAATAATTAATGAATGCATTGAAATTGAAATTTAACACTATAATGGGTAAAATAATTTATATTGAATTGATATAGAAATTTGTTATAAGAGATTATAAATTTCTAGAGTAATCCAAGATGATAAAAATTATAGATTTCAGAATTTGAATGAAAAGTGATTTAATTTAATTTTTAATTTATTTAATCAATAGAAAATTAGTCATTTTGGCCACTGACTCAGATTTCGACGAAACAAGTTTCATCGAATCCGTAACGGTGAATTATTGTAGGATTTCAAATAGCGATCGGACTTGTCGTTTGATCGTACGGACTCGAAACGCCTAGAAATCAATTTAATTGAAATCAATTGAAATCAATTTGAAATAACTTGATTTTAGCATAACTTCTTCATACGATGGAATTTGAACTTGAAACCTATTCTGTTACATTTAAAATATTTGAAAACATGGGTTGACCCATTTTCGTTCCGGAGTCAGAACGGGCTTTTTGGGTCATTTATCGTTCAACTTTCCAAACCCAATTGAGCCCATTCAATTCTATTTTTGTTCAGTCTATATATATACACCGTTATGAACCTTATCCTATTTCCTACATTAATTATTATATACATATAATTTCAGTTGCTCCTCCTCATTCCAATGGCAGACAAACCAAAAATTCCAATTGCAATTTCAAATAAAATTCAAAGTCGAAAATTCAAATTCCTTAAATAATTTCGCATTATATATCAATCTGAAGCTCTTGACGAGCGCATCTCAGATCTGTAATTCGTTTTTCAATCTGGGTTTCGATTTTGCCAGAAATTGTTGATCTGTTTTCGGTCGTACATCGCGACGAGATGAACGACGATCGATCGAAGATTCGTTGGCATGGTGTTGGAGAGAACGTCGAGCATAATGCATCGGTACTGTTCGCGTTACCTGTTAACCGTTGGATTTTTCATGAAAATTCAATTAGGGCTCATATCAAGTGGCGGCTGCTGTTAAAATTGGGTCAATCAGCTTCGTGGTGGTCCAGGGAGGTCGGATGGGCGAGGCCAAGGCAGCAACGTTCTCTGATCACGATGGAACCATCGGTGGCGGCGGCGATTTTGATCGGAAGGAGGCGATGGTGGTTCGAACGTCTGGAGTTGAGCGCGTTTCATGCTAGGGTTCATGCATTTCTGCTTACCGACATGGAAGGCTGTGAGTGGTTGCTTTATTTATTTATTTATTTATTTTAATATTGAAATTCAAGTGTTCTAACCTATATAACTCTCACGATCAAGGTCTGATTCACGCATAATTTTCTCCGCTGTGATCCTAGCAAAATTCCGGATATTCTGACGCTGGTTTGGACAAATTCTGAAACTATTAAAATTTTGGGTTTAAATTGGATTTAAATTCAAAGGTGAGTGCTTTAACCCACTCACAATTTCTAAAATTTCTTATGTTTGTTAATTGATTTATGTTGTGATTAGAATTTATTTATGACTGCTTGGCATATTTGGATCATTATCTTAGTTAAATTGAATTTATTTGGATATAGTTATTTAATTTGATAAAATAGTTATTTAATTTATTATTGAATATAAACTGCCAGTGAATACCTGTTACTTATTATCTGTTCTATATTGAAGTTATTGATTGAATTAGATGATGATTTTGATAAATGTTTGATTATTGATATTGGATGAATGGATGTTGTATTCTATATTGTTATAAACTGCAAGTTTGTTATGAATTTTTATTTCATTCGGGATTGCAATTTGAAGCGATATATAACTGTATTTATATTTTAAATTGCGGATTGAAATGATAAATATCTATATCACTTGACCATAGGATAGAAAATTATATACATACATCGTGGTCTATATATAAAAATATATTTTGAAATGATTTCTATGGTTTTGTAATGAAATATATGGTTTTATATAAATATTGATCTCAGATATTATATAAATGTTATTTTATTCTTGATTTTAAACTATGTATAAATTTGTTTTAATATAGAATAACTTGATAATAAAGTTTGATTTTATTAAAATACAATATGGTTAAGTATTTATTTAAATTTTATTTTGTATAGAATTTATAATGACTTAAATAAAATTAAGGTTGGAAGATAAGTATGAAATTGATTTGAAATTAAATTTATTTAAGAATTATACTCAAATAAATTTGATTTTGAAATTTAATAAAATTGAGATTTTAAGGGGTATGATTTTTATGACTTGATTTTGGTTTAAAGTGATTTAAATGAATCTATCAAGTTGATTTAAATGAATATATCAAGTTAAATAAATTGAAAGAATATTCAGTTATTTGAAGTTTAAAAGTTTTACTTAAATGATATTGGATTAATTAAGTAAACATTTCAAATCCAAATAATGGTAACTGAATTTGATATATATATACACACATACACACAAATATATAGGATTATTAAAAATTTATTTTTGAAATTATGGAATATTTAAAGCTTTGAAATATAAGGAATTTGAAATGGTTTATTTGAGGTTCAAATATGTATTTGGAACTGATATAAATTGAAATGGATTATTGAAATGGAATTGAATTGACATTTATAAATTGAGATTTGATTTGAGCTGAATCTTGGATTCAAGTTGATTTTAATCAATTTGTGAAGTTAAGGAAAGTATTTTATTTATAAAGTAATGTTAAATTTAAAACTATTTTATTATATATACTATTTGAATATCTAAACTATTTAAGTGGTGAAAGTTATAGTTTCGAAGCTATGATCTTCAAAGTATTATGTTTTGAAAATGTCATATTTTCAAGTGTTTGGTTTCGAAAGTGTTATAACTTTGAAAGTACTATGATTCTGGAAGAGAATATATTTGGAATAAAAATGATATTATATTGATTTGATTTTTAAATAAAAATGATATCTTATATGGTTTTGGAAATGGAAAGATATCGTATTGATATGGTTTTAAAATGGCAATGATATTTCGGTTTAAAGTATAAATTATTTGAAATGACCGCGTTGTAATAATAATGTTTGGTTGTTAAAGAGACCGGGATCAGAAGTTTTCATACTCTCTGCCAACTCCGGAAACCACTTTAACAACCGTGTACGCGGTGGAGATTCCAGAATGAAGTAGGATGGTGGCGACGTTCTATTGAGGTATGTACGTGGATCCGACTCCCATGAGTGGGCATAAGGTGGCTAAAACTGGAACAATTACGGGCTAGTGAGGTATCTCCTCTTATTGGACACACTCCTTCGATACCATTCTATTACTTTGTGATTGATTGGGGCCCTTTTGTTTTGGAGGGCGTGGCTCGAGGTGGGTGGTAACTGCGCGCTATGCGTCATTACCTGCCCGGATAAGTAATTGGTATATCTACCCTGGCATTGCCTAGTTGTGCTATGTCACCTTCCCTAGCGAGCTTTACTACGAGTTTGATTTGTGTCGTACCTATGAAGTATCTTCTCGTAGTCTTCCGATCAGGAGATATGCAGGTAATGTATAAACTACTGGCTCTATTACGTGTTAAGGGGGATATGAGTAACTCCTTAACGCTATTTTAAAGTAAGATTATTTTACTATTAGACATTATTATAATAGCATATATTACTACATGGTAAATAGTTTAACGGATCCTTAGGAGATGTGAATCCCGAGCATCTCTTAAGTTACTGCACTCACGTTAGACACTGGATAGGAGATGTCAAATCCCGTAAACATCTCCGACGCCGTTCCACTCATATTATTTACCATTAATTTAACTTACATAAGATCTTTTAGTTCTGACTCAGTGTTTTGTCTTCTCAATTCGCTTGGGTCAGTCTGAGCATTTTAGGGTTTCATGACCTTATTTCTGGAGGACGAAGACAAAGATCGTATTAATATTATTATTATTTACTATATTGTTCCACTGCATCGCATTGTTTCGCTGCATTATTTATTATTCTCTGGTATGTATAACTCTGATACGTGTTGTATAAGTAAAATCAAATGTTTTGTAAAACAGCTTCATGAACTGTTACTTGATTATTATATTTTTTCATTTTGTTGTGAGATTCTGTTTTATTTTATTTCTTTCTCTGCTTTTCTTATTCACCCCAATAACAATCCACTCTTTTGTATGGTTTGAGTCTGACATTTATGGTTTATCGTCGATTTAAAACGTACAAAAAGGCATTTGTTACATTTGGTATCAGAGCTTTGGTTTAGCGAAAACCTTAGCTTTGTGGGGTCTGACTCTTTGTTAATGGGGTAGTAATACCCTACGATGAGTCGCCGAGCGTATATATACGAGAGAGCATATTTGTTTGTGTTATAAAAGGTTCTGATATTGTGTTAATTCGTTTCGTTTTGTATTTATAAATTCTGATTGGTGCATAGAACGCTATGACATCAATAAGGATTTTTAAATACTTAATAGGACAAACCGACACAATATTTATTTTAAAATATAGGTAAATGAAATAATTTTGCCTATTGTATATTTTTATATATAAAATAATAATTTTATAAATGATATATATGGTCGTAATATATATTGTTGGTGGGTGGTGAAATTTATAACTATTGGTTGTAAAATAAAATTTACAAATAAAAATAAAGAAAAATTGGAAATTTAGAACTTAAGTTCCGAGGGTTTTGAAACTTTCTTTCGAATAATTTTGGGATATAATAATAATACTAGAAGTATTTTCTGATATAAACATTTCGATGTGATTTGAAAGAACTGCTTTAAATAAATTCTGAAAAGAAATAAGTTTTGTACTCCCTTCTTTGTCTCCGAAAAATAATTTCGACGATGAGTGCACGCATCATCGACATTCATTTTCGAGTTTCAAAGTGGGAAGGCCACTGTAGTAGTTTTACTATAGATTTATTTTGATAAAAAATATAAATTTCAAATTGTTTTAAATATAATTGGATATATAAGTTGTAAGTATATGCATTTATCTGTTATTTTAAAATGATTTGAAATTTAACCAGGTATTTAATTCTTAAGTTTCCGTTAATTAATAGTTTCAATTATTGTAGTGAAATGGGATGTAACTAATTGATAAATGGGGAACTCTAATTAAAATAAGAGATTAAATGCTAGATTATAAATGAAATTTCAAGCAAGTTGAAATTGGTAACCTATAAAAGCAAAAGATATGATTATTGAACGTTTAGTTTATTAAAAGAAATAAGATAAACCTGTATAACCAACTACATCATATATATAACTTACCAGATAATAAAAGTTATAAATCTTAATAAGAAAATGTAATGGAAATTGTACGAGTAAATTTATATAATGAAAGGATTCAATAAATTTCTTTTATTAATAGGAATTGATGTTATAATTGTTACAAACTTAAGTTATAATTTGGAAGGTTATTTAAATTAAATGTATTAGAAAATGGAACATTGTAAGTAAAAGATTTTAAACTTAAGTTAATGAAATTAATGTGCCAAATAGCTAAATTGAACATGAATACTATGGATAAATGAATGAAAATAAATTAAATTGAGAAATGAATGAATGTATTGCAATAAAAAGGAAAATTTATATGATATGGATAAAAAAATTGAATTTATGTAAATATAAGTGCAAATAAGTGGAATAAACACTGAATCAATGGATGGAAATGAAAATTTGCAAGAAATAAATGTAAATTAAAATATAAATCATTATATGAATGAAAAGGAAATCAACCAACAAATGTTATGAAATGAAATTAATAAGAATGAACTTAATCTATTGTTTGGAATTGTTGTTTGTTTGGTTTATGGTTGTTTGGGCAAGGATACTTTAAAATTATTTGGATGTATGAATAATCTATTCAGTTTTATCTAAGATTGTTGAGCAAATGGTATACTTAATAGTTATTTTCCATTCTATACAATTTAAAGTGTCTAAGCCTGAACTAACTACTTGTTTTGGTTGATGTGGATGAATAAATTGATTTGTGTTTATTATATATGATGATTGTGTGTTGGTTGCAAGTGATTGTGGTTTATATTGATTGTTTGTTAGTAGTTGAAACAACTTTAAATATTTCATTTTATATAATTACAGGTTATGGAAGCAATTGCTATTGTTTTTGGTTTCATAAAATAAGCGTTAATTGCACGACAAATAGGTACATTCTCGAATTATGGTTTTATAGCGTTATTATATTATTTTTCCGTTGTTGGGATAGATTATTTTGAGATAGTGTGATATATATTGTTATATTTGATATTATATTTTCTCCCGAGCCTCTCCGTACAAAGGAGACTCTGCTGAAATTTTTTATGAATTTTGGACTTAGGAAATTTTATGAAATATTTTCAAAAATTTTGTTACTTGAATACAAATGGATTTAATGGTTATAAATTGATATATTTTATTTAAATCATTAAATTTTGTAAGTTTATTTGTTTTTATAAATTTAATATTTTTGAATAAGATATATATTGATTTCTTAATTCTTTCTTTCCCTCAATTTTTCTTTTCGGGGACGAAAAGTTTTGAGTGGGGGAGAGTGTAACAACTTGTAAATTCGATAATTAAATTGGTTAATTTAATAAGATTTTTTGTAATTAAATTTAGAAAGAAATAAAAAATTTATAATTGACAATGAAATGAATGCTAAAATGAAGTGTAGCAATGGTAATTAAAACTAATTATTGACAAGTGAAGTGAAATCCCAACAATGAAATAGTGTAAATTATTGCACTTGGTTATAAAAATGAATATAGGTAAATAAATGTAAGTGTTGTATAAATAGAGGAATTTGTATATAATTAATGGTAACTGAATGAATTTGGTATTATGTATGTAATTATAATAATTGGCTGAAGTATAATAAACTTAAGTGTAACATTGGCTTCTAAACAATTATTATAAGTTACATGTTTAATTAGTTGATTGAATTGGAAATAAATTTTTAGTAAATATAAATAAATGTTACATTGATGGGAAATGTAATACAATGTTTAGGAGTTGTGTAAATTTGAGTATATTAATGTAATGAAAGGTTAAACAAAGGTCAACTAGGTTATAGAGTGGTAATGAACTTAATAAAAAGATTAGAATTGAAACAAACCAATTTATTGAAATTCAACTTATAGTAAATGGAATTATTGTAGAAAATGAAATTAAATACTACGCAATTGAAATAAAGATGAAATGGGAAATTATTAATGTATTAGAATATAAACCAATGTAAATGGTACCTGAGATGATAATATGATATTTGAATTGATATAACAAGATTGGGAAATCAAATAAATGGATTTATTGGAAGTCCAATTGATAATTAATGAATGTATTGAAATTGAAATTTAACACTGTAATGGGTAAAATAATTTATATTGAATTGATATAGAAATTTATTATAAGGAATTATAAAATTCTAGAGTAATATAAGATGATAAAAATTATAGATTTTAGAATTTGAATTAAAAGTGATTTAATTTAATTTAATTTTTAATTTATTTAATTAATATAAAATTAGCATTTTGGCCACTGACTCGAATTTCGAAGAAACCAGTTTCATCGGATCCGTAACGGTGAATTATTGTCGGACTTGCCGTTTGATCATACGGACTCGAAACGCCTAGAAATCAATTTAATTGAAATCATTTGAAATCAATTTGAAATAAATTGATTTTACATAACTTTATAGGATGGAATTTGAACTTGAAATCTATTCCATTGCGTTTAAAATATTTGAAAACATTTGTTTTGATATATGGGTTGACCCATTTTTGTTCCGGAGTCAGAACAGGCTTTTAGGGCCATTTATCGTTCAACTTTTCAAACCCAATTGAGCCCATTCAATTCTATTTTTTTTTAGTCTATATAAATACTGTTATGTACCCTAGCCTATTTTCTGTGTTCATTATTCTGTACGTACAATTCCATTTACTCCTCCTCATTCCAATGGCAAACAAACCAAAAATTCCAGTTGCAATTTCAAATAAAATTCAAAGTCAAAAATTCAAATTCCGCAAATAATATCGCATTATATATCGATCTGAAGCTCTTGACTAGCGCATCTCAGATTGTAATTCATTTTTCAATCCGGGTTTCGATGTTGCCAGAAATTGTTGATCTGTTTTCGACCATACATCGCGACGAGATGAACGACAAACGATCGAAGATTCGTTGGCATGGTGTTAGAGAGATCATCAAGCGTAATGCATTTGTACTGTTCGCGTGGCCTGTTAGTGGTTGGATTTTTTGTGAAAATTCGATTAAGGCTCGTATCAAGTGGCGGATGCTGTTAAAAGTGGGGTCGATAGGCTTCGTGGTGGGTCCAGGGTGGTCGGTTGGGCGAGGCCAAGGCAGCAATGTTCTCTGATCGCGATGGAACCACCAGTGGCGGCGGTGATTTTGATCGGAAGGAGGCAACGGTGGTTCGAACGTCTGGAGTCGAGCACATTTCATGTTGGAGCTCATGCAGTTCTACTTGCCGACGTAGAAGGCTGTGAGTGGTTGCTTTAATTATTTGCTTATTTTATTTTAATATTGAAATTCAAGTGTTCTGACCTATATAACTCTCACGAACAAGGTCCGATTCATACGCGGTTTTCTCTGCTGCGATCCTAGCGAAATTCCAGACATTTTGACGCTGGTTGGACGAATTCTGAAACTGTTCAAATTTTGGATTTAAATTGGATTTAAATTCAATTTAAATTCAAAGGTGAGTGTTTTAACCCACTCACAACTTCTAAAATTTCTTATTTTTGTTTAATTGATTTATGTTGTGATTAGAAATTTATTTACGACTGCTTCGCATATTTTGAAACATCATCTCGATTAATTTGAATTTATTTGGATAATATAGTTAATTTGATAAATAGTTATTTAATTTATTATTGAATATAAACTGCCAGTAAATACCTATTATTTATTAGCTGTTCTATATTGATGTTATTGATTGAATTGGATGATGATTGTGATAAATGTTTGATTATTGTACTGGATGAATGGATGTTGTATTTTATGTTGTTATAAACTACAAGTTTGTTATGGATTTTTATTTCATTCGGGATTGCGGTTTGAAATGATATATAACTCTATTTATATTTTAAATTGCGGATTGAAATGATAAATATCCGTATCACTTAACCATAGGATAGAAAATTATATACAGACTTCGTGTCTATATATAAAAATATATTTTGAAATGATTTCTATGGTTTTGTAAAGAAATATATAGTTTTATATAAATATTGATCTCAGATATTATAAAAATGATATTTTATTCTTGATTTTAAGCTATGTATAAATTTGTTTCAATATAGAATAAGTTGATAATAAAGTTTGACTTTATTAAAATATAATATGGTTAAGTATTTATTTAAATTTTATTTTATATAGAATTTATAATGACTTGAATAAAATTAAGGTTGGAAGATAAGTATGAAATTGATTTGAAATTAAATGTATTTAAGAATTATACTCAAATATGAAATTTAATAAAATTGGGATTTTAAGGGGTATGATTTTTATGACTTGATTTTGGTTTAAAGTGATTTAAATGAATATATAAAGTTGATTTAAATGAATATATCAAGTTAAATAAATTGAAAGAATATTTAGTTATTTGAAGTTTAAAAGTTTTACTTAAATGATATTGGATTAATTAAGTAAACATTTCAAATCTAAATAATAGTAATTGAATTTGATATATGTGTGTGTGTGTGTGTGTGTGTGTGTGACTATCAAAAATTTAGTTTCGAAATTATGGAATATTTAAAGCTTTGAAATATAAGGAATTTGAAATGGCTTATTTGAGATTCAGATCTATATTTGGAATTGATATAAGTTGAAATGGATTATTGAAACAGAATTGAATTGAAATTTATAAATTAAGATTTGATTTGAATTGAATCTTGGATTCAAGTTGATTTTAATCAATTGTGAAGTTGAGGAAAGTATTTTATTTATAACGTAATGTTAAATTTAAAACTATTTTATTATATATACTATTTGAACATCTAAACTGTTTAAGTGGTGAAAGTTATATTTTCGAAGCTATGATCTTCAAAATATTATGTTTTGAAAATGTCATATTTTCAAGTTTTTGGTTTTGAAAGTGTTATAACTTTGAAAGTACTATGATTCTGGAAGAGAATATATTTGAAATAAAAATGATATTATATTGATTTGTTTTTTAAATAAAAATAATATCTTGTTTGGTTTTGGAAATGGAAAGATATCGTATTGATATGGTTTCGAAATGGAAATGATATTTCGGTTTAAAGTATAAATTATTTGAAATGACCGCGTGAAATAATAATGTTTGGTTGTTAAAGAGACCAGGATCGGATGTTGTCGTACTCTCTGCCAACTCCAAAAACCACTTTAACAACCGTGTACGTAGTGGAGATTCCAGAATGAAGTAGGATGTTGGCGACGTTCTATTGAGGTATATACGTAGACCGGACTCCCATGAGTTGGCATAAGGTGGCTAAAACAGGATCGATTACGGGCCAGTGAGGTAGCTCCTCTTATCGGACACACTCCTTCGATACCATTCTATTACTTTGTGATTGATTAGGGCCCTTTGATTTTGGGGTTTGTGGTTCGAGGTGGATGGTAGCTGCGCGCTATGCGTCATCACCAGCCCGGATGCGTAATTGGTATTCTACCCTGGCATTGCCTTGTTGTGCCGTGTCATCTACCCTAGAAAGCTTTACTATGAGTTTGATTTGTGTCATACCTGTGGAGTATCTTCTCGTAGTCTCCTGATCAGGAGATATGCGGGTACTATATAGACTAATGGCACTATTACGTGTTCAGGGGGATATGGGTAACTCCTTAACGCTATTTTAAAGTAAGTTTATTTTACTATTTGACATTATTATAATAGCGTATATTACTACATAGTAGATTGTTTAACGGATCCTTAGGAGATGTGAATCCCGAGCATCTCTTAAGTTACTGCACTCACGTTAGACACTGGATATGAGATGTCAAATCCCATAAACATCTCTGACGCTGTTCCACTCATATTATTTACCGTTGATTTAACTTACATAAGATCTTTTAGTTCTGACTCGAGTGTTTTGTCTTCTCAATTCGCTCGGGTCAGTCTGAGCATTTCAGGGTTTGAAAACCTTCTTTTTGGAGGATCAATTCGCTCGGGTCAGTCTGAGCATTTCAGGGTTTGAAAACCTTCTTTTTGGAGGACGAAGACGAAGATTGTATTTTTATTATTATTTACTATATTGTTCTGCTGCATTGCATTGTTCCGCTGCATTATTTATTATTCTCTGGTATGTGTAACTCTGATATGTGTTGTATAAGCAAAATCAAATGTTTTGTAAAACAACTTCGTGACTGTTATTTAATTATTATATTTTGTCATTCCGTTGTGAGATTCCTTTTTGTTTTATTTCTTTCTCTTTTTTTCTTATTCACCCCAATAACAATCCTCTCTTTTGTATGGTTTGGGTCGGACATTCGTTACAGTCCGTCAACAGCACGTCCTCCTCTATTCATCGGATCTAATTATGCATATTGGCCAACACGTATGAGAAATTTTATGGAAGCAAATGGTTTAGAAATATGGTCAGCAAATCAAATTAAGTATGTAGCACCTGAAGCAAATATTATCACGTGGACAGATGCACAAAAAACCGTCGCTTCTAATAAAGCTAAAGCTATGAATGTATTTTTTTGCTCTCTTGATAAAAATGAATTGTCATGTGTTATGTTATGTACCACTGCTTATGATATATGATGTACTTTACAAGTTACATATGATGGTACAACTTAGGTAAAATAAACAAAAATACTCATCTTTCAAAATGAAACAAAATGAGTCAATTGTTGACATGTACTCCAGATTTCAAACTATACAACATGACCTTATGGTACTAGGAGTCAAGTTTACTTATTTTAATTTAGTATCTCGAATTCTTAACACTTTAACAGTTAAATTGGAAAGAGAAGTATTAGCTATCGAAGAAGCTAATGATCTTTCTGAACTCAAAGTTGAAGAGTTGATTGGAAATTTAATGTCGTATCAAGCTAATTTGTAGGCCAGAAAGGAACAAACTATGAAAAGAAAAACATAGCATTTTAAGCAAGAAATGAAGATTCTAAATTGGATGAAGACGAAATTGTTTTCATTGTCAAGAATTACAACAAATTTAAGAAAATTAAGAAAATGACGAGATTCCAAAATGGTGGAAGATCAAATTCATCAAATCAACAATGAGAAAAAAATAAGTTTGAAAATTTTAAGAAAAAGAGAGGCATTCCAAGTCAACAAGGAATGACTCTTACTCTTCCTCTTCATCCGATAATGACAGTGAAAATGATACAGGCAAGCAAATCAATGTTTCATGGCACACACTAATGAGGTATGTCTCGATCTTACTTAGATGAAATTTTAGAAAATCAGTTCGGACATATGAAGATGATTGCTCAAAACTCAACAATGAGAAAAAAATAAGTTTGAAAATTTTAAGAAAAAGAGAGGCATTCCAAGTCATATGGGATGACTCTTACTCTTCCTCTTCATCCGATAATGACAGTGAAAATGATACAGGCAAGCAAATCAATGTTTCATGGCACATACTAATGAGGTATGTCTCGATCTTACTTAGATGAAATTTTAGAAGTAAGCATGGAACTTGATGACAAACATAGAGAAACTAAGAAATTAAATAAGGAATATGTTGATAAGATAAATCGATTCGAACTTGAAATAGGGTCACTAAAAAATGAAAAATCTATTTTAGAAGAAGAATTAGAAAATCCTTAGAAAAGTGCAAGAATCTTTCTATTGAAAATGATGAGTTATCTTGTGAATTAGGAGAAGTTAAACTAGAAAATAATAAAATTTGTAATGAACACGTTATCTCAAAAGATAATCTAGAAACTTCAAAATCCAAAATTAATGATCTTAAAAACAAGTGGGATAAAAATTACGAATAATGTTACGAAATTTAACAAAGGAAAACAAGACTTGGAGAATTTAATTAAAATTTCCAAGCCATTCAAAAATCGAAATGAACTAGGATTTGAGAATAAGACAAAAATTACAAAGTATGGTAAGATTTACACTAAGATAAAAAAAACCTTCTTCCAAAAATGAGAATTTAATCTCAAATTCAAAAATGATTAAAATATGGGTTCCTAAAACAAATAATAACCTAACTAAACAGAAATATATAGGTAATTATATGAAAGAAGTGATTCACAATAATAATTATATTTCAAAAGGAACCAGACCATCATGGGTACGGTTACCCTCATCTACTAACACTTAGGACCCAAAAAGTAAAAAGGGTACCAATTTAATCTTTTATAATTTTTTCAGGTATCCAAATAGCATGTATCTAAATACAAAAATAAAGAGAAATGAATATTAGATAGTGGATGGTCCAAGTACATGACAGGAAATGTTCATATGCTGTCAAATATAAAGTACATTGATGATGGCACTGTAATTTTTGGTGATAATTCAAAAGGGTTCGTCATTAGCATTGGAGAAGTCATCAATATCGGTATCTCTAGCTCATCCATTATTTCTAATGTTCTATTAGTAGAAAACCTAAAACATAATCTTCTTAGTATAAGTCAATTGAGTGATAAAGGGTTGAAATAAAATTTGAAAAGGATAAATGCAAAATTCTCGATCAAAGCAAAAATTTACTCTTTGAAGGATTTAGAAATCGTAATATATATATATATATATATATATCCTAAATATGAACATTAAAAATAATTAAGATTTATGTCTAGCCGCAAATCATGATGATCCTTGGATTTGGAACAAACATTTTTGTCACATAATTTTTAAATATATTAACAAACTAGCAAAACATGATCTAGTTAGAGGTCTTCCTAAAATTAATTATAAAATTAAAATTTTATGTGATGCTTGTCAAATGGGTAAGTTAAAGAAAAGTTCTTTTAAATCAAAAATAATATATCGACTAAGAAACCATTAGAATTACTCAGTTTAGATTTATTGGACCAACCCAAGTACGATCAATAAATCATAACAAATATATGTTCGTAATTATAGATGATTTTTCAAGATATACTTGGACATTATTTTTAAAACATAAAAATAACACTTTTGAAATGTTTAAATTTTTTGAATAATGGATTACTAACTTAATGGATTTAAAAATTAAAAATATACGCAGTGATCATGGAGGAGAATTCGAAAATGAACTTTTCACTGATTTTTGTAACAAAAAAAGAATTAGTCATAATTTTTCGGTTCTAAGAACACCATAACAAAATGGTGTAGTTGAAAGGAAAATAGAACTTTACAGGAATGTACACGAACACAAGTAAATAGTAGTAAGCTACCCAAATTTTTTTGGTCTGAAGCTATTGTTACCGCCTATTATGTATTAAATCGTGTCACACTTCGACCTATTATTAAAAATACATGTTATGAAATATTTTATGGAAAGAAACCAAAAGTTTCGTATTTTAGAATTTTCAAATAAAAATGTTTTATTTAAATACTAAAGATAATCTTGGAAAAGTTGACCCTAAAACCGACGAAGGGATTTTCATTGGTTAGTAAAGCTTATAGAATTTATAATAGACGAATAAATATTATAGAAGAAAGCTTACATGTGTCTTTTGATGAAAATTTCTAACAAACTATTAAAGAAGATGAAGACGAAATTTCAACTAAAAATGCAAATAATGTGAATAATTCATCCTTTGATAATAATTAAAATGTTTTAAGATCACCAACACGAATATTAAAAAATCATCCTTCGGATAATATAATTGGAGACTTAAATCTCGAGTCACTAGAAATAAATTAAATAAAATGAGTCACGTTGCTTTTATCTCAAATACAAAACATAAAAAATTATAAAGAAGCGTCTAAAGATGATTCTTGGATCTTAGCAATGCAAGAAGAATTAAATCAATTTGAACATAATAATGTATGGGAACTCGTTCCTAGACCATCAGATCAATCTATAATAAGAACAAAATGAGTTTTAAAAAACAAAGCAGATGAAAATGGAAATATTATTCATAACAAAGCAGGATTAGTGGCTTAAGGTTATAACCAAGAAGAGGGAATTGATTACGAAGAGAGGTTTGCTCCAATAGCTCGTCTTGAAGCAATTCTTACTCTACTTGCTTTTGCATGTCATCACAACTTTAAATTATTTCAAATGGATGTTAAGAGTGCCTTCTTAAATGGTTTTATCAAAGAAATTTTTTTTATAGAACAACCGCCATTATTTATCCATATCATGTTTTTAAACTCAAAAAGGCTTTATACGGTTTAAAACTGGCACCAGGTGCTTGGTACGATTGACTAAGACTCATCAACAAAATTGGAAAATGGATTCTACATTATTTATAAAACATAAAAATAGTGATATATTAGTTGTACAAATAATTATTGACGATATCATATTTGGATCAACTAATGAAAGTTTATGTAATGAACTTTCTAAAAAAATGAAAAATCAGTTTGAAACGTCGCACATAGGAGAATTAAATTTTTTCCTTGGATTACAAATAAAACAATTAGACAAATGGCATTTTTGTAAATCAAGAATAGTATTGTAAAGATTTACTTAAACGTTTCGGAATAGAACACCACTAGTAAACCAACTCATATGAGCACAACTTTATATTTAGACAAAGACGAAAATGGAAAAGACTACGATCAAAAATCTAATCGTAGTATGTTCGGCTCTTTATTATACTTTACAGCTAGTCGACCCGATATAATGATGAATTTCTATTTGTGCACTCACTTTCAAGCTCAACCTAAGGAATCGCATCATCGAGCAGTCAAACGAATTTTACGTTCACCAAAGATTACGGCTTATTCTATCCTAAATGTACTGCTTTCCAACTCGTATCATATAGTGATGCAGACTTTGGAGGATGTAAAATAGACAGAAGAAGCATAAGTGGTACCTGCCATTTTATAGGTCAATCTCGGGTTTCGTGGTTTAGCAAAAAGAAAAATTATGTTTCACTCTCGACATGTAAAGCAGAATATATCCATGCCGTCTTAGCTTGTGCTCAAGTAATCTATATGCAACAAACACTTAGAGATTTTGGTAAAATAATTGAAAAATCCTCAATATACTACGACAATACTAGTGCTATCAATTTATCTAAAAATCCAGTTAACCATTCTCAAACTAAACATATAGGCATACGACACCATTTTCTAAGAGATAATGTAGAAAAACGAATTATCTCTCTTGAATTTGTTAACATCGACAATCAAATTGACGTTATATTCACCAAACCATTAAATGAATAATCATTTGTAAAACTTCGACGAAACTTAGGAATTTGTTCATATAATGAATTAATAAACTAAACTATATACTCTTTACTATCCTGAATGGTTACTCAGAAATGCTAACAAACAAAAACCTTCCTCGCCTTTCGTTTTGAAAACCTTTTGAGCACCACAAATTGTTCTAATAAAAACAATTTTTTGACCATAAATTTCGTTAACTAACAAACAACTTTTTTCCTTAACTACGAATTGAAAAACATATATATATATATATATATATATATATAAGAGTGTGTGTGTATCTCTTAAATATAAAAAATTTAACCATATAATCTTTCTCCTCACCTTCTTATGGCAGTACGTATACATCTCCTACCAAAACAACATCAAAATCATCTCCTTCCATAAACATCATTCCTACTCCTACTCCTACTCCTATGTATCATATCAGTTATTCTTCGAAAGGAAAAAAAGGCCAAATATGGTATTAATCTTGAAAATTCTCTCTTCATGACAAAATTGATGAAGTCCATCATTATCAAAAAGAAATAATGGAAGTTCAAAAAGAAATGTACTATACAAAATGAAATTAAGGAGCTCATCTAAACTTTTTAGAAAAGTGCATCCTTGCGATATGTGGACACTCTCCTACAAAGGATTATGTTCATGCACGATCTCCTCGTATGATAGAAACTCCTCCACATGCTCGTCGAATAACTCCACGGAAACTATAGGGAGAGGGAACATCTAAATCCCAGTTAAGTCAAGTACCTCCTTCTCGGTCTTCGCTACGATCATTAAAAGAAGATACAAAGGTGGAACCAAATTTGTGGGAGAAAAAGTAATACTGTTCTTCTATATATAACTATATTTTGTATCTATATATTCTTGCTATAATAAGTTTAAAAACTATTCACGATTATAATTTATATCTTATTCTTAAAATAATTAAAAAAAATTATATAATATTAATAAAAATCTGAAGTCTCTACCTAAAATCAAATTATCACTATTATGTCAAACCAGACATCTACGGTATAGAGCCAGACGTCTGATTTTTCTCATGGGTTAGCACAGACTCAAAGAGCCAGACAACTAAATCTTCATAAATTCCACTCTCTTCCCTTACTCTGTGAGTACCAAACGTCTTCCTATAGGTGGCCAGATGTCTGGGATAGCTCTTTGCCTAAGATAATACAGAAAAATTTAAAACCCCAAACGTCTGTCTCACCATTCCAGACGTCTGAACTGTTTTTCTGCCTGACCTACTATCTATTCACTATATTAAGCCATCTCTTTATTTTTTTATCTCACCTTTTCATCCTCTATAAAACACCAATAGAACCTAGATCTTAAAAATTCAACTTCAATCTTCAAATAAAATACTAAAAAAATCCAAACTACAAAGAAGAAAAATAAAGATCAGGGATCTTCATCCCAAACAAATGTTGCCACTGATTCTCTTATAAAACCATGGCTCGATCAAAGCCCTAGCTTAATCAAAAAATTTGATGATTCGAAGATTATGAAGTTTCATCTAGGTCCCTTCTATCAACTACTACGATTTCCTCTCTATGAAATGCATTCATTATGTGAAGATGCCGAGGTTAACTATCTAATTGAACAAGGTCCAAATGAGGTAACTATAGATCAGGTTGTTATCTTTCTCTTTTATTCGAATTTATGTAGTCTTCCATTTGCAATCCTGAAGATGACGATATTGGCTTTGGACTAGTGTCTATGGTAGAGTAATTAAGTTCACTCGTGATATGTTGGGATGAATCCTCCATTGCTCTTACATGGGAATCGAATTAAAAGACATACTCGACATAAGACTTTTACCCCGTGATGAGGTCGCTCATCTACTTTGGGAAGATCATATGGAACGTTGGAATACGAAGAACCTCCGACCTAGGGCAAGATTGCTAAATCACATGATTATCAACACCATAATACCAAGAAAAGGTAGTCATGAGCAAATATATGAAACGGAACACAAACCTATGTATGCTATATTCGGTGGTATTAAAGTTAATTAGGCTTAATTTTTTTTCGACGAAATTAAAAATGTCTGGATTCACAAACGCCAAATAATTGTTTATGCATCCTATATAATGTAGATTCTTCAATTCCAAGATATCCCTTTTTACCTATCATATTTTGAAGAACTAAAAATTAAAGAATGTGGGTCCAAATAATTCAAGTTTATGCATCTATCGGACGAACAACCACCGATAATATCATTTCCTCAATGGACTCTATAACAGCAATAACAACATCAACAACAGCCTCAACAAAGAGCAGCAACAACCCCCTCCACAACAACCGGGTCCTTATGTTTTCCAGCAACATCCCTCCAAATATCACTCAGGCTCGAAAATTTTAGAAGCTCGAGGAGAACCTACTTCAACAGAATCATATCGTGACTTATCGATTCGAAATCAATAACTTTTATCTCACAATCAACAAATCTTAGGCAAGAAACTTGTTCATCTTGATAGATCTGTCTCAAGCATATCTTCTCGAATGGGCAAAATCGAGAAAACACTGGATAAGGTTGTATCCACTCTTGGAAAGTAACGAGGAAAGTTCATGGTCGATCCTCGTCCTCATCACCATCACATCCATCACATGCTCCGTATATTTCTTCTACTCCAAGATCTTCAAAACCATGAGGAAAAGAAGCCATGGAAGACAAACCATTAAAGGAAACAGACGAAGAGGAAAGTGAGGACTTTAATATGTAAAATCCTTCCCCCCATCAGCAGGGGTACTTGGCTTTCCAAGAGCTGTCTATTCAAGAGGACGAAGAATATAATGATCAACGTCATTGGCCCGAATACAATTCTGATCCTTTCGCTTTTTGGGATTATTGTAATGATACATATAGAAGTTTTTCTGACTTGTCTCACCATTACCAGTAGTTTCTAGTTTCTCTTTCACTGTGTTTTTCTATTATACATTTCTCCTTCCATGCACTAACGTTTCAGCTATCATGTACTACAAGCCTATGTTTTAGATAACATTTTCAATTTTTTTGATAATGCCAGAAGGGGGAGAAATATGCATACATATAGAGGGAGGATAACATATATACTGGGGGAGTAAAATATGTTTTATGCTACATATTTGTCATCATCAAGAAGGGGAGAATGTTAGGAACTCCTATCTACTATGTTTTGATGACGACAAACCATATAACTATAATTGTACATATATATCTCATATCTTATTTTTGCAGATACTCAAGATACAAATCGAAGCATGGAGCATGTATCACGGCAGTAAAGAGATAAAAATTATATACAAATCTTAGAAATAATATGTAAAATCCCCTTGGATTTTGTATATGATAAAATACACACATTTACACAGAAGAAATTTTTTTATATTCCAGACGTATGGTATTATGTCCCTAAACGTCTAGTCCCAGCCTCTGGAATTTCTCCAGATAATACATGACCAGACGTGTGGTCATCACAATCCAGACGTTTGGATTTGGCTTCAGGAATTTTTTAAAATACATAATTGTCAAATTTGAAAGGTTGCTTCTACATCTCTTCCTCAAATCAGTTCTACCCCAAATAGAAGAAACTCCAAAAATGAAAAGAAATGGTAGCAACATTCAAATCGATCTTTTCATAACTATAAATACATCGGTGATTTTACAATTAAAGCAACGAATTTCTGATTACTATTCTCTATATCTACTTTGCACTCAAATTCAAGTTACTCATATTTGCTATTAATATTTCAACCAAAGATCATTAACTTTGATTCAGTTTTCTTCCCTATTTCCAAAGCACACACATATTCATATCTATACATATCTAGTGGAGAATATAGGAAGATTTGTAAGTATTGTCAATATCAGTGTTAATCAGAGCACATTCTTCACGAAAGATTTCTATTGTACTACTCCCTGGGTAAAGCGAGGGCTATTGATTAGTGAAATTCTAAAGAGGAGATTTGGGACTGGACGTAGGAAGGGAGGTTCGAACCAGTATAAAATTTTTGATGTGATCTTTTTCATTTTACTATTATCTCGTTATCTTAATTTATCGTATATATAATATTTACTTGTCATATACATAGTATAAGATCCATATAGACTTTCATTTTAAACACTTTTAAATAAAGTGCAAACCTCCATCCAAATTATAAACAAAAACCATCACTTTTAGAAAGAATCCAACTTTGGAAATGTAAAGGAATTTCCTTAGAATGAATCACTTGTTTTTAAATATTCAAAATATATTTAAAAAATCCAACTCAGTTTAGAATACTTATATAACTTTTATAAAACACTTTCGAAAAGAATTTATGAAATATTTAAAATAGGTAACCTCCTTTTACTTACTAAAATCTCGGATTTTCAAAGTGCATCCCTAGTAACTATTGCTGTACGGACCGTAACTTCTCAAACATTGATTTGTAAATCAAACAACATTTCAACCACATTTCTTTCTATATTTTAAACCATCATAAATATATAAAACATTTCAGTTAAAATTTTTATAAATTTGAAGTCAACTTAAAATTCATAACTTTTCAAATTCGGAAAGAGGCTTTGCGACCGCTATGGTACTTAAACAAGCTACCATTCGTATTTTATTCTCAAAAGAATTCAACTTTCCAAATTATATTATATATTACCAAATCATGGCATATAATCATTTCATGCACATATATATAAATAAAATGTAAAACATCAAATGAGGAATCCTTTTGGATCCCTCTATGCATTTCTATTCTTTAAAGTGCTTCTACAGCGACCTATTCACTATGAAGATACCTTGACTTCCTTTCATCGCTTTTGTCCTTTGCAACATAATGGTTATTTATGTTATCCGCTTTTAAGTAGGAATCAACAACACCATATATACACATCACAAATACATGCATATAACCATATAATCAAGCACTGAATTATTACGATATTTTGTTCATTTTAAAATTAAACTATTTTGAAATGAGATATCTCATTTTAAGCAAACCAACCACAAAGCCACCACCTTCCTTTCTTCGAACTCGCCTAAAGCCCCCCTTCCATAAAGAAGCTCATGTATACCCCCTCCCTATCGAAAAATTCTCACGGCCATAGGCTAAAATGAAGAATGGACAAAAAAGTTTATAACTTTGGGGTGTAGAGAGTGTTAACTACATTATTCTAAACTTTTTTAAGAAACTAGAGAAGAAAAGAAGTGAATTCTAAATGATTTTGAGAAAAACTGCAGAAAGAAAAGAATGAAGAGGAGGAAACCATTAGTCGAAGAAGTGAGAAAGAAAGTAAGAAAATAAGAAAATAAAACGAGGGCGTTCTTTTTATAAAAATTGAAAATTGGTTAATTACTAAACCATCTTTCCTAATAATAAGTTAATACCCTCCTTTAGAAATTAAACAACACACCACACTCTCATCATGTTATAAACTATGCCATCACATCCACCTTTTTTATTGTCCTTTACATTTAAAATAAGTAAGTGCCCTTTCTTACTTTATTAACTTAATTAATTACCTTCTTAATTTCTTAAATCGCACTACTTTCATTAATCCTTTTTTACTTTATTAAATTGTTTATTATATGTATAAGTGTATGTTATAAAACTGTGTATATGTGTGCAACAACATTGTAACAACTTTCGTTTGATAAAAAGTAGAAAATCTGAAAAACAAATTTCAGTCATATTTTCAATTTTCATTGATGTGCTTACTTTGTAAACAAACTTCCAAAATCAGTTTACCATCATTATTATTAATTAAAAGAGAGTTATTTTGCCATTAACAACCATTAATTATATTTTTGAAATTAACTAAATATTCCCGAATCAAAGCGATAAAATTTAGGGTTATTACGAAATCCTAGATTGGAAGTTAAGTGGTATGAAGAGATCAATTCCTAGATTGGATCATGAATGATTCGGGGAGATCACACGTTAGAATGATCCACAAAGATCGAACCTTAGAACGAAAATAGATTTGATAGAAGGATTTAAACGCCTTGTAATTAGAGTAAAATGGATAAATCTCGGATGAACACAAGATGATTTTGGTACATGATGTAATAACTTCAAATGAAATCGAAATAATTATGATAGATAAACAACAGTTAAGCAAGGGTTAGAGTCCTTAGCAATAATGGGTCTGGAACGACCTCTGATTTGTTAGAGAATGTAAAGGAATTGGACAATTCACCAAGATTGAAACAGCCGGAGAGTTCAACTATCAAAGAATGATTGCTGATGGAAGTTATTCTTGAGAAAAACACATCTTTATTCGAAAGGCACACTTTGAAGGGCAAGCGTTAACCCACTTTATAGCAAAGTAGATTTTAAATGGACTTAGAAGATCGAAAAAAGAATGAAATGATTCACTAGTTTGAAAACATGATCAGAAGGACTAGAAAGTTGAACTATAAAAGGTTGGATGAAAAAATGCTAAGGCCATAGCTTGGCACCAAGCTATTATAGGTCGGTACTAACCTATGAATGCTCCCCATTTCAATTCCCAAACACCATGCACCTCTTGTGCTACTTCAACAACTCATGGTTAAGTGATTTTCCAATGATTTGGACGAGCAATTCCAAGAATTGGCAAGAATAAAGTCAAGAAAGCAAGATAATTCAAGTGTTATCAAGAAGATCGCGAGAATCAACTCAAAGCCAAAGGAAAAGTACATTGAACAACTCGAGTAGATGAAAGAAAAGCAAAGAAAGTGAAATGATTCAACTTGCACCAAGATATATAACTCGTTACCGAGCTAAAGATAAGTCGGTACCGAGCAATGTTTTTGGCTTCGTAGTCTAATTTTTCTTTATGACTTTATGCTATCTCCTAGGCTTTAGTGCAAGTGAGGTTTTGGGCCAATACCTCTGCTTCTATATAAATACCAGCCTACCTACAACCAAAACGGGATTAAATCTCTCTTTCATTGGAGACTCCTTCCTCTTCTTTACATCTAACCTCGTCTCTATTAGAATCGCCTAGGAAACTACTATTTGTTATTCGAGGACTTAGATCAGCAAATCTCTAGTACTAGTAACTCTCAAACACTCTAGAAATATCATTGTAAATCCAAGATCCACTATATTATGGTAGGATTCAAGATAAGTAGTCGTAATCTAGAGAGAGAACAACTAACAAAAAAGACTAAAGTGGACGCAGGCCAAAGATTATGTTGAACCTCTATAAAAATTCTTGTGCCTCCTTTTACTATTCTCCATTTTCCTTTATTTTTACTAGAAATAGTGCTTTTATCTGATTTCTAGATGTTGATCCATTTTATGGGTTAATAGGATATTTGATTAATGAAGTATGAGACACTTTGTAAAGTTAATAGAATGGACCAAGGATAAAGGTTGGCCTTGTTATGAAAATAAAATTTAAAATTTTGGATGGGAAGGGTTGTGTTAAGGGAAATGTAATAGTGTGACTAGGCTACATGGAATATTAGCCCAAGCCAAAAGCACTAGCCCACTTTCTTTAACCCTAATCCCTTATTCATTCCATTTTGATTTCATTAAAAAACCCTTAAACTCAAGAACTAAGGCTGGCCATTATTTTCGAGGAAGAAAAAGGAGATTTCAAAGCTAGAAGACTAAAGTTTTCAAATGTAAGGAAAATGAAGATTAAAACAAGTTTTCTTAAAGCATGATGAGTAAAATCTTTCTCTAAAACTTATCCTAACCTATCACGTTCGGATTTGATTTTCATATGAATTTGTTTTGTAGATGCTGAACATGTATGAATGATTAAACATTATTTGGTTTTGCTTAAAAATTTAGATGAAGTGAGTTTGTTCATATTTTAGGGTAAACATGAATTAGTCTAAGCAAAATGATTTGACATTGAAGTATGATGTTTGTAATGATTAAATAGATATGAAATTTTGATTTCATAATTTTTGGAATTAATTTGAACTAATATGAATTTTCTAAGTTAGAAAAAGGGTTAATTTTGAGAAATTAGTTATTAAAAATAATACAAATAACTATGTTGATCTGAAATTTCGAGAAAAGGTAAATTATGATAAAATTGATTTTTGGTGAATTTTTATGATTTTCCTATTAATTTTTAATTTTATATGAACTAATCAGCAGATGAAAAAAATAATTAATTGAGGGAAAGTTATTTAATTAATTAATAGGTTGTTAATAAATTCTGGGAAAAAACTGAAAAATAAGAAGTTGACTAATGAGAATTTGACACCAAATGAGATTTTGTGTAAAATGATTACTTAATAAGGAAATAAATCAATTTTCAAAATAACCATGAGTGTGCCATTTAACACATGAAAGCCCTATTTATAACTTTCCCTTGTAAACTAAGTAGGGAATATACTATATGACAATAACGCCTTTAACCCACGATGACATTGGAAAGGTAAGTCAGAAAGGCTTCAATTGGGATTGCATGCAACGGTTTTGAGGCCAATAACCCTGATAGCTTTATGAGGATCAAGGCATGATGGCTATCGATAGAAATGATGCATGATGGCTTTAAATAGGATAGTACACGATGGATTGAATAGAGTTAGTATGCGATGACTTTAGTGGAAATAGCATGTAACGACTTCAGATGGAACAACACGCGCTATGACTCTAGATGAGTTAACCCATGATGGTTATGAGGAAGCTTACCCATGACTGCTCTTTGGAATATTTAATACATGTAAGCTTAGGAAGTTGTCTACCCATGAATGCTTTTGAGAAGGTTACTTACGATAACTAAATAATATATCCATGTGATGGCTTAGGATAATTAACCCGCTATGAATATGGGATAGTAATTACATGATAGTTAGGCTATTACTTTTGAAAGCTATGGAATAGCTAATTCATGATGACTAATTAGAACTCATCAAAGCATAGGATGCTGTATTTTCTAATTAAAATAAGCAAATGCTTAAGGCACTTTGGAAGATGGTTTCCGAGTGTTATTGAACTATTTCATAGGGATGAAATAAAGGAAAGGTTTTTATAGGTTAAAATTGTGTCAACTTATTTTGAAATGGAAGAAAGCTTAGAGAAGCTAATAAATGATAGGGTTTAATTTAGATAGAATATTTTTATCTTTTAAAATGTTTATAAAATATTTATCTAAATAAATGTTTATAAAATCTTTTAAAATATTTATCTAAATAAAGCTTAGGGTGCACTATAAACGAATGAATGAAATGGGTTGAACTATGATCATAAAGTTATATCGACTCATGGAGCTATCGGATGGTAGGGTGCATCGACTATTAATCTAAAGTTTAATGGTTATAGTAGGATGCTACGATAGGGTTCAATCCTAAAATGTTTATAAAATCTAAATAGGAGTCATGATAGGGTGCTAAAACATCAAGGGAGTGTTTTAATTAAAATGAATAAATCGACAACATGAACGATAGGGGGTCAGGGACTAAGAGGAGATATTGGCACTTAGTAAGGGAACTTATAGAATGTATTCAAGGTGAGTGCATTCAACATCTTAGGTGAGTCATGGTGGTTTTCATTAGTGGAATGAACAGCAACTTCATCCGGTGGCGTTGTTTGAGAAAAGATGAATTAGTGATAATTAGGCCCGGGGAGGTAATCACTAAATAAGTTATTGATAACTTAATGATTAAAGCCTAAAAAAGGGATTGTCTAATGATTTAATGGATGATGGATGATTGTATGACATAGTTCACGACAGATGATAAGTATAGGGTATACTTAATTTGACTTGGTATATGACATGGTTCATGACTATTTGATAATTTTAGAGTACACTACTAGGTTAGGTATGCACATGGTTGCTTTTTGTGTAATATTTTTTTTACAAGATGTGATATGCTATGTTATGATGATAAAGTGATGGGAGAATTCATTCCGCATTAGCGGTGCAGTCTCACTATGTATTACTAGGGTAAAGGCTTTACTCTTACTAGGCTTTATATATAATCCGTGTTTTTATTATTTCCCATAAACTCATGGGTACTCATTCGACTAGGTTGAGTTTATGGATTAGACATGTATCTTTTGGAGAATGAATAAAGATTTCAAAGATGAAGCATGAGGCTTGTTGTTTATAATAAAAGTATTACAAATTCCGCTGTGTAAAACTAGGATTATAACTGGTTATGTGTTTTGTTAGCATCTTCATATGTCAGACACAATACTCTTTACCTATGTTTTATTTATATTTACCCCTGCATGGGGAATGCTTTATGTTAAAATGATGTAATAAATTATGCAATTCGAAGTGATGTAATGGAAAAGCTATTTAGCTACTATGTTTACTTATGTTGTGAATAATAACACTAAACTCACTTAGTCGTTGGAAAATGATTCTGATGATGACTGCAGCATCATCGACGTCTATTTTTTAGTCTCGAAGTGGGGAATGTTACAACGTGGTATGAGAGCTTTGGTTAGAGGAACAATTTGGGAAGGTATACATTATATATATAGTATCTTGACATAGATACATAGGAGAATATATCTACCCATCTACGATTGATCTCACTTTCTCTACTTCCATTTCCTACAAACCATTGCTTATGCAGAAGGTTAGAGTGGATCTACGTAACCGACATTTGACCATAGGAAGTACAAGAGCGGATGCTAGTAATGAGATAACCGTGCGTAGATCGAAGGCCAAGAAGGAGATGCAAACCTAGAAGTTTGTACTGATCTGAAACTCAACTTCATGCCCCCGTCCGAAGGAGGAGTGGATGTGAATGTCTTGTTCTACCAGTTTATGATGGAGATGATGCGGGAAAAGCTAGCTGGAGATGTTAAGCCGAGACAAGAAGTAGTTACAGAAGTAGACTTTTCTAAGATGAGCAAAAAATTTAAGTGTTGTAGAGGAAAGGAGTTCAAAGGGAAGGAATCTGCCTTGGAGCTGTTGAATTGGTTTAAAGTATGTGAATGTATCTTTGGAGACTTGGACATAATAATGCTCAGAAGAGGTGATAGCCTTCTCATCAACTTCAGGAGGATGTGAAATCGCCAAGGTCCTAGAGGAGGAGATAATCTGGAAGTAGTCTAAGGAGCGATCGAGGCTTTGTTTATCCCCGAATTTTAGAAAAGTGCTTTGTGTAGCGAGTTCCTTGACTTGAAGTGGGAAGAGATGACTTTGGCAGAGTACATTCATCGCTTTAGTGATTTTTTGAAGTATGAAGGGGAGCATATCAATACTCCACTGCTAAAGAACAAGAAGTTCATTAAAAATCCAAGGATGGGACTGAATCACATGGTGATAGCTCATCTATTGGCTCCATTCGATATGGCGGTAGAAATGGTAAGGAGGTATGATCCCTTGTTCGAGGATGAAAAGAAAGCCAATATTAGACCCAAGGGAGGGTAGAAGAAAAGATTCAATTTGTATCAAAAGGGCAGAAAAAATTAGAAGGAAGGACTCAGAAGCCGAATAGAGCCGACGCTACTTGTTTCGAATGTGGCTAGAAGGGTCACTACTACACTAAGTTTACATAACCGAAGAAAAAGGAAATAGCCAAGTGCTTTATGTGTAATAAGCTAGAACTATAAGAAGAGGGATTGTTTGGAAGCTAAGCATGCTAACATTTATGCTTTGGAAGGAACTTCATCTGGTCCAATAGTTGAGAAGAAAGGATTAGGCATGCTTGGAGGCATGATTTTGATTTTTGGTATATTTGTTAGAGTTCTGTTTGATATTGTTATTACTCACTCTTTCATTTAGAGAGTTTGGTTGATAGATTAGAATTAGAAACTACCTATTTGATTACACCTTTGTATGTGGTTAATCCGATCGATGGGTATGTCACTTTCAAATTCAAGTGCATTGACTTGAGTTTGAATTGTATGGACATTTGTTTATTTACAACTCATATGTATTTGACTTCGCAAAGTATGAGGTGATTTTAGGTACGGACTGGTTAATATGTTATGATGCTAGGATTTATTGTTAAATACGATTATCGCTATAGAATTCCAAAGGGAGGAGAAAGAATTCTGACAGCTTTAGACATAAAAAGAAGAAATCAGACTTGATGCTATTTTTTATGGAAGATCAGGAAGATAGATCAGTAGAGCATGTGCAGTCCAAGAATTTGCTGATGTTTTTGAACCTGTAACGAGATTACCGCTAAAAAAGGCAATCGAATTCCACATAGATTTGGTGTCGAGGGTGCAGCCCGTTAGTAGACTAGCTAATAGAATGACACCTAAGGAGATGGTGGAATTAATGAAGTTGCAAGTGGAACTTGAGGATAAAAGTTTCATTAGGCGAAGTAATTTGCTGGAGGGGAGTGTCTGCGGTATTTGTAAAGAAATTGGACGGATTATTATGGATATGCATTGACTACCGAAAGCTAAATGAGTTGTCAGTGAAGAAGCATTATTCTTTGCCTAGGATAGATGATTTATTTAATCAATTGAATGGAGCTTAGGTGTTCTTGCAGTTAGACATGGCAGCGGGTTTCCATTAACTGAGAGTGGCAGAAAATAATGTTACATTGACCGCTTTTCAAACGAAGTACGGTTCAGATGAATGGTTAATGATGCCATTTGGATTGACCAATGCCCATGCATTCGTTGATCTTATGAACTGAATCTTTCATGATTAGTTGGATAGATTTGTGTTAGAATTCATTGGCGATGTTTTGGTATACTCTAAGGATGAGAGAGATTATGAAATCCATCTAAGATTTGTGTTGGCGACGTTGAGACAACACAAGTTGAAGGTAAAGTTTTTGAAATGTCATTTTTTGAAATGAGAGGCGAAGTTTCTTGGGCATGTTGGTTCAGAGAATGGATTAGTAGTGGATCCATTGAAGATAAAGAATGTTAGTGGTTGGAAAAGTCAAGAGACAACCATGAAGATGAGAATTTGTTAGGATTGACTATTTATTATCATGGATTCATCAAGGATTTCTTACATGTAGCAACACCTTGACTAAGTTGACAAAGATGTATGAGAATTTCGTGTGGACTAATAAGTGTAAATAGTCATTTAAGAAGTTGAAGAGGTTATTGATGAACACTCCTATATTGACCGTGCCTGAAGGGAACCAGGATCTGTTAGTGTATACCAATGCCTATAAAACATGTTTCGGGTGGTGCTGATGCGAAAAGTGCAGGTGATAGCTTATGCATCAATGGAATTGAGAGGCACGAGGTTAAATATCAGACTCATGACTTGGAGCTAGAAATGGTGGAATTCGCATTGAAGATTTAGAGATATTACTTGTTGGGACAAAGACTCAAGTTGCATACGGATCACAAATACCTTAAATACTTAATTTCTCAAAAGGAGTTGAATATGAGGCAACAAAAGTGTCTGAAATTCTTGGCAGCATATGATTTTAGGATAGATTATATAACATCCCACCTCTATACCCATATTACTCAAGGGTATTATTAAGTAATATTGTTGACTAACATGGAGAATGAGGCAATGTAGGTGAAGCGCACATGAATAATCCCTTGGACCAACACTGAATATGTCTTATAATATAATAATCACTTGCCTCGACATAAACAGTCTCGATACAAAGCAATAAACATATATGGTGCCCAAGGATAAAACAATACATAATATCAAATATATCATAGAGAACGTAGAGTCATCAATGCACCGATAAAAATATAATACATCACATATATCTGAGTGGGATACAAAGAGTCAAATTCCCACTAGTTCTCAATTATATACAGGATGGATACAATACATCTAATCCAACTTCTTATACATACACGAGTCCATGTTATAATTACAATACGACTAATATTCTATCCTCCAAATAAATCCAATAAGAAAATCTGGTCTCATCATCCTTGAACCTGAAATGTCTCAGACTGGCCGAGTATTATATACATGTAAGACTATGTCTAGATCAATGGTGAGAATATAACAATATCTCCAGGAATAATATACTTAACAAAATATGAAACCTAATCATCAAAGGAATAATCAAACATCCACAACTCATCCAACAACATCAGTAACTCATCAAACATCAAAACATCCATCAAACATCAAAACATCCATCAACCATCAAACATCCATCGCACACATCGCACATCACACACATCATACATCACAATTAGTACACCGCAAACATCAAATATTCATACTTATTTAGCAGTGTTAAATTTATTCATTTTATTCTTCATTTTTAATCTCATTGCTACTACTATCATTATATGTGATGTTTTAATGCTGGTGCAAAAAGCCAAGTTTACACCTAAGTCTCGATGCTTCTTACATGCAAATAGAGACTCAACTCGTAATATTTTTATGAGCATCCTCATAGTCTTTAGCTGCATGATACATCACACATTACTACCCTGTTTCCTCGCCTCCATGCTCCTTACTCCCACCATCAACCTCCTCGCTTGTTCTAAATTTTTTTCGTTATCTCGTGCTGTAGACTATAACTATGAGACGAAGGGGCTATGTCACTACAACCATCGGGGAGTTGACCCCACAATTGTTCAAGCTAGAATGGGGATAGAAAAATACTTCTGCCCATCGCATCCTTGTTGGGACTTCGTGTACCTCCTTCTACTCAAAAGCGGAGATAATCACATTATAACACCCTAATTTTGATTAATGTTATTTAGGACATTTAATTAGATAAATAATGTAAAATGGTAAGAAGATTGAGATTTGACAAATAGAATGGATCGAGCCTCAACTAATAAACTAACGGGATTAATTAAAACATTAAAAAGAAAGAGGACTGCATGTAAGAGCAAAATAGGAAAAGGAGTTTGTTTCCTAATATTCACCCTTCCATCCTCTTATCTCATTATCACTTCATTCAAAGAAATTGAAAAAAGAACAAGGCCGACTATTAACAAGGGTTTCAAAGGGAAGATATGCTTGGAAAACAAGATCAAAGCTAAGGGAATCGAATCAAAATACAAATCTCAACCTTCTTAATCCATTCAAGTTGGATAATAGTTAAGCATCTCAAGTTTAGAATGTTATTTTTGGTTTTAATTTCAAACCTATATCTTTTGCTTATATTATGTCATGCTATGGTAGTTTGAATGATTATATGCTTATTGGTGAATTTATTTAATTTATTTTTGAAATTATTAGATAAATTTGAGTTATAAAACCAATCATATGACACCCAAAAGACGTGGGATTTTGATACTATGTTAGAAACATTGCTTTGGAAGTGGGTTTTTAATTTCATAATTTTTGGATTTAACTAGAATATTTGGTGAATTTCCTAAGGTTGAAAATTGGTTTATTTCAAGTTTTAATTATTAAAAATAATCTATTTATGCTTTTGGCTTTGAAATTTTTATATGTTAAAGAAGATAATAAATTGATTTATCATAATTTTTAGGGATTTTTCCCAAGCGTTTATGATTTAGTATGAATTATTTGAGTTGCAAAGGCTTAAATTAGTATATTTAAGTACTAATATAAAGTGCAAGGTTAGCTAAGTACTTTGGAAATGATAAATCTGCTCCATAGCTGTTTTTTGAAAAATGATTTTGATAAAAAGTTTTTATCCAATAGTATTTCGACAAATACAAGGCATTGGTGAAAAAAAATAGCCTTTATTAGTAAGAAATCGGCTTTAAAGTAATTATGTCTTTGCCTTGCGAAGCTCACGATGCTGCATTTCATCATGTCGCCCAATGGTCTTCGATGTCGGCCAAGAGTAATGCATAAGGTATCAACTTCGGTAGCTAAGGAATGCATTAGCTTGGTTGAAGTGGCCAAGCATCAGGGTCGATGTCATGAACTTCGAAGTGGACTGGGCTATTTTCCTTTATATATTGTTGCCACACTTTTAACTATGCTACCAGTTCGCCAACCCTAATTGTTTGAAGTGGTTTGTATCGGGGGAAATGATACCGCATGAATTTGACTTCATAGGCCTATTTGGCTATTATTAACTTCGATAATATATGACCGTATTTTATCACTTCAACCTAAATCCTTGTAACCCTTTTCAAAGATGGTGATGGTGCCACATATATTGACTATGGCTCTAATGAAGCCTCCTATTGTACATGAAGGCATTTGATGCCGAGATTTAACTATGTCGACATCAAGCTTTAAGACCTTGAGCTATGCGAACTATGTTTTATATCCTATGATGTCGACACTCTATGAACTACGATGTCCCTATTATCAGTCTTATGGCCTTATGTTTTATATGTTAAGGACTTTAATGTTTTTTATTGAAGAGGGGCGATGATCTTAATAGCGATAATGACGCCGAGCTTTATCAATATAAAGAGTTTGATTATCTTGGCCTTGTGGCCTATGTTTTAAAGGGAGAAGACCAACCTCGACTATATCTTGTCGAGTTTTACCAATATAATGACATTACTTTATTTTAGCCTTCACCTACAATTTTGAGAGGCGATGACCTCAAATGATTTTGAACTTCATCAATATGATTTTATAAAAGTATATATCACGGCATAATTATTTTGGATATAGTAAAGGGCTATACTTTCCTCGTATTGAATGTATGATTTCAAGGGTTCAATCATTTATAAAGAAAGTTTTTTCAAGGAAACAGAAAGGGGTATTTAGCCTAAAATTTTACTAAAGGGATTAGTGTTCTTATCCCTTTTAGATCAATTATGATAAAAGGAATTGACTCAGAGATTAGAAAATCAGATGGGATCGGTGTAAGGCCATGCTCTATACTTCAGCTAGTAGGTCCATTTCCTAAGGCTTTATCATGGGAAAAACTAAAAGTACGTTTATGCACAGAAGGGAGTATACACATAAGAGATAGGTTATTGGTAAGCCCGAAAAACCATTAGGATCAGCTAGGAATAGTGATTTTAAATAGACCGTCCAGTTGTCTTCTAACAGTAGGTTGGATAATTTGATATATCTAATAGGCCTGAGTCAGCCAAAGATTTGTAGTTAGCCTAAGATAACTATATTGTTAGGACGGATAGTATTAGCGCCAAAATTGGTCATTAACACCCAAATCCAGTTGAAAGCACCAAGTCACAGAACACAGATAGAATTTATTTAGAGAGTATTAATATGAAGAACAATAAAAATTAAAAAGAAAGCAGTAAGAACAGAGGATTTATAGTGGTTCGGCTGACTCCGGCCTGTCGCCATTCTAGAAATATCCTTTTTATTGTTGTAATAATCGATTACAGTTACAAAATAGTAAAGTAGACTTAGTTTTAGAAAATACAAAGTAAGAGAGCCGAATAGAAGATCCCCCTAGAGACCCACATGCTGTATTTATAGGCAAATCTAGGTAGCTAGGCCTCCTGAGTGACCCAGGGCCCATTAAATCCATAGCCGATCCAAAATCCATAGTTGCGACCGGTTCAATATCCAAACATTGTCGACCCATGAAAACCACCAAGGCAACTCAAAGCATAGTTACCTTTGACTCAAAGCAGAGCATCCCTGGACTCAAAGTAGGATGTAGAAGATCTAGGTAAGATGCTGACCCAAAATCCCTGAGGTCGATCCGAAGTTTTGAGCCATAGGACTTGAAGTAACTGAACCGTATGCTCATGCCGACCCACCTTGCATCATACCGAGCCACGTTTTACAGTGTCGAACCGAAGTTACGAGCGCCTCGACTCGAAGCCGTCGATCCACGTTTTTGCCAATCCATACTTTAACTGCACCAAGCCATCTTTCACAAAGCTGACCCGTACTTTAACTACATGAGCCATTTTTCACAAACCTGACCCGAAGCAGGTAGCTTAAAGACACGAAGCCGGCTCGACCGACCCACCTTGATGAACCACAAGGCTGAGCAACAACCAAGGCCGACCCATGATCTAACTAGACCGAACCACCTTCCATAATGGACCACCAACACGGCCGAACAACTAACACAACTGAGCCACCCATGCCGCCAATGCCAAGCCACTTATGCTGAGCCACCTAAAAGACTCGAAGAAATCATCCATATGACTCAAAGCTCGACTGCATATGACTCAAAGCAAATCCAGGGCGACTTGCGACTCATCAAAACCCAAGTTTCAAGTATCCAATAACCTTCGTTCATAGACTATGACGAATCCTGGCTATAAATCCATGATTATTATCCATTCTTGATTGTTCATCCATCCAATCGACTAAATCCATAGTAAACCGGCCTCGACGAATGAGAGTCGATTTAGTTGAATCCGTCTGTCTACGGCCTTGCCAAAAAGGTGGGTTAACACTTGCCCCCAAAACATGCTTTGCTATTGAAAGGTGTGTTTTGAATCGCCTAAAATTCGATATCTGAATTCTAGGTCCTGTTCATTATCGAACAATTCCATCCAAATTCGATAAACCACTCTGCGACTGTCTCGAGTCGTTATCCAGTTCCAAACCATAATCTCTCTGTATCATTTTATCCAAGCCTGTGGGCCCCACCGTGGCCAAATCCAAAGCCAAGACCTCGTGGGTCTTGTAATCCATATCTGGGACATCATGGGTCCAAATCTGAAGCCGAAATCTGAATCTGGCAACCGAGTTTTAATCCATCCATATCAAATAACCAATAACCACATTCATGACCTCTTCGAGTCGATATCCAAATCTGGGACCGCTACGGATCCATGCCTAAATCCTCAGCTGTTCATAGCCAATATCCAAATCTGTAACCTCTCCGAGTTCTTGCCAAGCGCAACCTACACCTGAAGACCCATGTCAAGTAGTACCATGGTGTTCCTGGTTCAGTGTCCCTGAATGTTGAGTCATACCGTGACTTAAGTCCTAAGCCGAATCTTGGTCACTCTGGACCCTTGCCGAGTATAGTCCATGTTCGACGATGTGTAATAGTAACCGATAGGTAATATAGGGCCTAAGTCCTAGGCCGAATGTTGGTCTCTTCGAACACTTGCCGAGCATAGTCCATACTCAACGAACTTTTAGCCAAAAACTAGATAAAAATCAATCAAAGTTGAGTCTGAAACCCAAATTCAAACCAAAATTCCATATTAAAAGTCCAAATCAAAATCCGTATCAAAAATCAAGCATCCAAACTAAGAAACCAATAAAACTGGGAGTTCAAACCGAACTCCAAAACAAAAGCAGAAGAAGCAAATGTCCAAGCCAAAAGGAAAAAAACAGGTTTCACAAACCAGAGCGTCTCATTAAACCATCATCACAGAGCATGCCAAAGGGTTATCCCCGACCCCGTACATAAGTAAGTTATTTAGCCATTTTCTCGTAGTTTGTTACTTACTCCAAATCATCACGATTAGTTAATGACCAACCGGCCACCATTCATTGGCCTCGTGCCATTGTCGTTCAAGGTAGGAAATGGCAGCTTCTGTTCCACCGCTGCATTCCGAGTTTCGACATATTGTCGCAATTGATCATTGCTTACATGCTCCTCCAATATATCCTTTAGATATCGACAGCTGTTAGTATCATTCTCGTCTAGATCATGAAAGAGACAGTGCCTTCCTGATGCCCTTTTGCATTCTGAGGGTTTCCTCCTCACTGGCCTTCGATAAGGGAGGCAATCATAAGTATCCAAGAATATCCGCTCCAATGTTGTATTCAGTCCTGTGTAAGTGGAGAATTTGGTTCTCCCCGGCGCTTCCTCTTCCCTTTATCCTTGTCTTCACCAGGGCTTTCATAGGGAAATCCTCCATTCTTAACCATGTTTACTTCCTTTGACTTCATATCCAAACATGCATCCTCTTACCGAAGAAATCTCTCAGCTTCGTGAAAGAATTCCCCGAGATCTAGTGGTGGATCCGTATCAACGATACTTTGAAATCTGAGTTACCCCTGACTCCTGACACCGTCGCCATCAAAACCATTGATGGATCCTACCGATCCACCAAGACAACTGCTGCATTAAACCGAGTAAAGAAAGTCCTGAGCATTCAACTGCCATCTGCTTAACTGACGTTAGCGTCATCACATTCTTTGGCCTTTTATGTGAACTCGAAATTGACTTAAGAACTTATCTACCAGTTCTGTCCATGTTCTAATGGATCCATCCTCCAGCTATCTGAACCACATAGTAGCTATATCGGTCAAGTACAGGGGGAAACATCAGACCATTACCTCCTCTGATGCCCTCAGCACTTTCAAATTCCTTGTGTACCTCATCAAGTGGTTAGTGTGATCCGTCTTACCGTTGTATACTTTCAGAGTAGGCAACTAGAAATTGGGTGGATTCCTAGCTATCCTGATGTTCCGGGTAAACGGATTTTTGTTGACTCCCTCCAAATCCTTGTTTGTCAGACCTCCGTGAATGGTTCTCCTGATGATGTTAGCCAATCCCGTTTCACTTACAAGGGGTTTCCCCCTATTTACATTTCCCTTCTGCCCTCCAAGTCTCGATGGAATTCCGGTACATACTCCTCGTCACGCGCTCATGTATTCGTATTTGCACCGGGCTATGCAACATCATCTGGTATCCCTCCATGGATTGGTCCAACATTTCCTAGTGGTGTCCCTCCGAGTCTAGGTCCATCTAGATTGATAGCCGTTTGTTGATTGGGGGTTGCCTCCTGCTGAACCACTCCATCTGCTTGCCTTTTGAGTCCTTCTGATCTAGTTGCATAGATTTGAGCTTCTGTAGCTCTTGCTGTTCCTGTTTGTCCAAATTGTCTAAAAAGTGCCTGCATCATTTCCTCTTGCCTTTTCGACTGTTCCTGCATGGAATTCATCATGACCTGCATCTCGTCCCTAATGATGTAAACGGAGGCTTGTTTAGCTCCAAAGGAAGCCTCTTGACTTCCCACCTACTGACTTCTTTCCATCCTCTACTCCTAGTTGATTGCTTTGTCATAGTCTTCAGAAGCCAAGTTACGAGCGCCTCCACTCGAAGCCGCCGATCTACGTTTTTGCCGACCCATACTTTAACTACACTGAGCCATCTTTCATAAAGCCGACCATACTTTAACTACACCAAGCCATCTTTCACAACATTGACCCAAAGCAGGTAGCTTGATGACACGAACTGACCCACCTTGACGAACCACAACATCGAGCGACAACCAAGGCCGACCCATGATCTAACTAGGCCGAACCACCTTCTTTGATGGGCCATCAGCAAGGACGAGCCACTAACACAACTGTGCCACCAATGCGGAGCCACTTATGCCGAGCCACCTAAAAGACTCGGAGAAATCATCCATACGACTCGAAGCTCGACTCCATATGATTCGAAGCTCGACTCCATATGAATCGAAGCAAATCCAAGGCGACTTGCGACTCATCGAAAGCCAAGTTTCAAGTATCCAATAACCTTCGTTTATCGACTATGCCAAATCCCGGCTGTAAGTCCATGATTATTAGCCATGCTTGATCGTCCATCCATCCAGTCGACCAAATCCATAGTAAACCAGCCTCGACGAATGAGCAGTCGATTTAGTTGAATCCGCCTGTCTACGGCCTTGCCAAAATGGTAGGTTAACAGATAGTCCACTGATTCAGAAATATTATTAAAGATTGCCCATGTTACATGCATTCACATTATTTTTTATTCTAATTAATTTAGTTGCAGGACTTTGATTTGCAAAAGATATATTTTAGAAAGGAGTATTAGTGAAGGAAAAACATTTTTCGCTTAGCGCGTGATCTCACTTAATATCTATAAT
Organism: Allium cepa; assembly: GCA_030765085.1. Lineage (NCBI taxonomy): Eukaryota > Viridiplantae > Streptophyta > Magnoliopsida > Asparagales > Amaryllidaceae > Allium > Allium cepa. Next base: position 214,605,845 of record CM060938.1, read on the forward strand.
GTGAGATGACATATTATTGTCGACACTAGGCGTTTTGTCTGACCCAAAGTTTGTGTTTTTCCCTAAAACTCTTGGGTGATCAAAATTTGATTTGAGTAAGTCAGGAGTAAGGTCTTTACAAGCTAAGTAGGATTTGGCGAATAAAGCTTTCGGAGACGTGCTATAGGCAAAGCTAGCTATGTAGGATTCTATTATTACTATTATCTGACGTCTTATGTCAGTTGTTATATGAATGTACTGATAGTAAATATATTTGTCTATTTAAATCAACGAAGGGGGCATCTTCATATATCACTCTTAGAGTATTTTGTAATAATTATATTTTATTTGAACGGAATCAACAATTGGAATTATGTACCGAATATGAAATTATGACTATGAAATGAAATGTGAAAGATTGCTTTTATTTCATGTTCTTGTGATTCTGATATTATGGATACTATTAACATGAGCGCATTTTATCATCAAAAATTAATACTATAGATGACTGCGGTATCTGTAGTGCCAAGTTCCGGACCTCAATATAGGGGATGTTACAACTTGGTATCAGAGCATAGGTTTATGTAAAACTAAGAAATTTGAACTTTAAAAGAAATTTTTGAGAACATAGTCCAGATGAATCAGAGTATAAGATTGTGGTATGGGATAACGATATAGAAACATACTTATATTTTTTAGATATAAGTATATGCTTCATATTTATTCTCCCTCTCTCTTAGACCACTTTTCTATATCTCACTAAGGTTCGAATGCAGATTTAAGGAAGTAAGATATGGAGACGGGAAATGGAGGAGTGAATCTCGATGGTGGAAGCACCACTACCAATGGAAATTTAAGCCCAACATTAGGAGAAATCTGAATCGATAAACAGCTGCTAATGTAGGTATAAGTACACCACCGGTTGATATGGGAGCAATGTATCAGTTCTTTGTCAACATGATGCAAGCAGGAGCTGATGCTTGATTAGTTGGTGGAAATGCTGGAGCAGCTAATTAGGAAGTTCTAGTAGTCAGCAATTATGTTGTGTTAAGTAGAGACTACGCGAGAGTTGGAAGGAAATAATTTATTAGAATGCAAGATGTAATTGAATTGGTTGCTTCATCGTGAAAGGATTTTCGCTGATCTTGGTTTGAATGACAAATAGAAGAGGAGATTGGTATTCAGGCAATTACAAGGAGCAGCGTTGTACTGGTGGAATAGTGCAACTGTCGGGGTAGCAGAAGAGAATTTGACTTGGGATGAAACCAAAAGGAGGTTTGAAGAAATATTTACGTTTGAGATCACTAAGTCAACTCTATTAAGGAAGTTTGTAGAATTGGTGCAAGGAGATATGATAGCGCTTGAGTATGCAACCAAATTTGAGGAGCTATCCCAACATGGATATGTATCATGGGGATAATTCTTAAGAGGAATGAGAAGTTCATCCGTAGACTGAGACCTAAGCTTGCTAGGGATACTTTACCACATCTCAGGGATCCATGTAATATAGTCGTAGAGATGGCTTTGAGAAATGAAGAGATGCTTGCTTTGTTCAGTAATAACAAGCGAGCAGAAAGTCAAGATGGATAGAATCAGAAGAGAAAGTTTTACTAGAAAATGGGAGCTCAAAAGGTAGAGTTACGAAAAAGGGAAGTCTGAGGTTGTGTGTTACAAGTGTGGCAAGAAATGCCATTATGCTAACGAGTGCCGAAATGGCAAAGGAAAGGAAGTTGTCGGGAAGAAGAATATTAAGTGCTTTAGCTCCGACCTGATAGGACATTACAAGAAAAATGTCTAGAAGTGGCTAAGGCAGAATAGGAAGAGTATTTGCTTTGGATCCGGCTACCTCAAGACCAATAGACGAGGAGAAAGGGAAAACTACAATGGAGGTACGCTTTTGATTCATAGTATACCTATTTGAGTACTATTTGATACCGGTGCATCACATTCTTTTATATCTCGTTGTTTGCTAGATACGCTTAACCTAGAACCCTTATATCTAGTTACTTCCTTAAGGATTGCGAATCTAATAAGAGGGTATGCAACTTTAAGGATGAGATGTGACCATTTAGTGTTTGAATTATTAGATCATATATTTTCCTGCAATTTATATGTGTTTGATTTCATAGACTTTGGGATTATTTGGGTATGGATTGGTTAAGTAAACATGATGCTAAAATATTTTTATACGATAGGAAAATATCACTCACACACCTTAATAGTAGCGATTGAATACTCAGTAGAGAATCCAAGTTCTGACGTCTGTGCTTTATTGGGTGTAATAGAGGAGGAGGATGAGTTGAATCAGGTTTTCGTAGTTAGAGAGTTTGTAGATGTTTTTGAGCTTATTACAGGACTACCATCGAAATGAGCTATTGATTTTCGAATAGATCTTGTACCTGGAGCTAAACCCATAAGTAGGCTGCCTAGTAAAATGACACCTATCAAGATTAAGTAGTTAAAGGTGCAGCGGTTAGACTTAGAAGGAAAGAATTTTGTTAAACCAAGAAATTCGCCTTGGGGAACGGTCGTGGTGTTTGTGAAGAAACTGGATGAGTCGTTACGATTGTGCATCGATTATTGTAAGCTGAATGAAAAAAAGATAAAAAAATCAATATCCTTTGATGAGAATCAATGATTTATTTGACTAGTGGAGTGGAGCTAAAGTATTTTACCAGTTGGATTTCGCGATAGTTCCTTCAACTAAGGATGGCGGAAGACAGTATTCTACCGATGACGTGTAGAACAAGATATGTTTCTTATGAATGGTTAGTTATGCCATTCGGATTAACTGATATGCTTGCCTTCTTTGTAGAATTAATGAACCAAATTTTTCGAGAGCATTTAGATAGGTTTGTATTGGTATTCATAAACGACATTTTGATATATTTGAAGGATGAAAGAGATCATGAGATTCGTCTTAAAATAATGCTTGAGACGCTTAGGTAGCATAAGCTAAAGCGAAGTTTTCTAAGTGTTACTTTTGGAAGAAAAATGTGAAGTTTCATGGTCATGTAGTCCCAGAAGAAGGGTTATCAGTAGATCCAACTAAGATAGAAGCTATAAATAATAGGAAGTGACCCGAGATGGTGACTGAGGTAAAGTGTGTTCTTGGATTAGCCGACTACTACCGAAGATTTATCAAGGATTTCTCCCACGTAGCAGCACCTATCACTAAACTAACGAGGAAGGACGTAAAGTGTATTTGGATCAATAAAGTGAGGAGGCATTCCAAAAGCTGAAATATTTATTGACCAATGCACCTACATTAGTTGTTGTAGATAGAAATCAAAAAATGATGGTGTATAATGATGCTTGTGGAACATGACTAGGAGTAGTGTTAATGTAGAGGGATAAAGTAATTTTCTATGCTTCGCGACAGCTCAAACCGTATAAAGTTAGATATCCAACTCATGATTAGAGTTGGTTGTCATAATATTTGCTTTGAAGGTGTGGAGACAATACCTTTTGGGAGAATGATTTGAGTTGTATACGGATCACAAGTCACTAAGATACTTATTCTCTAAGAAGAAGTTGAACATGATAAAGTAGAGATGATTAAAGTTTTTGGCTGCTTTGATTTTGGAATTGAGTACACATCAGAGGAAGGAAATAAAGTTGTAGATGTGCTTAGCAGGAAACATCATAATGTGGTGTTAGCTATGTTAGCTAAGTGGAAAGAATTGGAAGCATCGACTACTTGTAGTGTGTAGTTAAGATCGATTATCAATTCTAGTCAAAGTACTATAATGTTATTTTGTTTAGAAGTTCGACCAGTATTGATCGATAGAATTGCTTCTAAGCAAAGAGATGATCCATTGATAGCTGAAAGGATTAGAAGATTGGAAGGAGAAATTGAGATTAATAACTTGAAGGATTTTTATTTTGACTAGATTAGCTGGTTAAGAAAGAAGGGATGATTGTGTGTTCCAGATGTTAGTGACCTAAGGAAAGAAGTTCTTACATAGTATTATTGATCAAAGTTTACTATTCTTCCTAGAGGAACTAAGATATCAGGATATGAAGAGCAGTTTCTTCTAGGAAGGTATGAAAAGAGATGTAGTTTTATGGGTAAACTGATGGCTGAATGTCCAGCAAGTGAAAGCTTAGCATCAGAGTCCTAGTGAATTACTTCAACCTTTATACCAGTTTAGAAATGGAATTTGATATTCATGGATTTTATTGATGGGTTGTCAAGGTCGAATAGAGGAAATGAAAGTATCTAGGTTATAGTGGATAGACTAACTATGAGTGCACACTTTACCCGTTAAGTCAACAAGAACAACACCTGTTTTTGCTAAGTTATTCATGAAGAATATTATTATACTACATGGAGTTTCTAGTAGGATAGTCAGTGACGGAGACTCTTCATTTACGACGAATTCTAAAAGAGTCTACAAGAGGATTTAGGTACCCATCTCAGGTTGAGTACCGCTTACCGTTGACAGACCGATGGGCAAATGAAAAGAGTTAACAAAGTCTTTGAAGGATTTGTTAAGAGCTTATGTGCTAAATTTTGGAGGCTCATGGGAAGATCACATATATTTAGTTGAGTTTTCGTATAACATTGGTTATCAGACTAGTATAAGGATGTCATTCTTTGTAGCTTTATACGAAAGGCCATGTAAATCACCCATATGTTGGTTAGAGATTGGAGATTGATTAGTTCTCGGTCCGAATATGGCAAGAGAAACTATAAAAAATATTGAGTTAATTCGATCTAGAATGAAGGAATCTCGGGCTAGACAGAAGAGTTATGTAGATAAAAGATGTAAAGACTAGAATTTTCAGTTGGAGACCATATTTTCATCAAAATATCACCGATGAAAGGCCTAATTAGATTTGGAAAGTTGGGGAAATTAGCACCTAGGTTTGTTGGACCATTTCCTAAATTGTAGAAAGGATCAGGAGACTCGCCAAAAAGATAGAGTTACCGAGAAATTTAGTAGGAGTCCACTATACTTTCCATATTTCTCATCTAAGAAAGTGTGTTCGAAATCTAGAAAATACTATTACTTTGACTGCATTGGAAGATTTGGTAGTGGAGTTGGACATGACCAGTATTAGACAACTAGTTCGTATTGTGGCTAGAGATGAGAAGAACTTAAGGAATAAGACAGTCAGATTAATAAAAGTCCAATGGATTGACGATAAGAGAGATTGTACTTAGGGAATGAACAGTGGGATTAGGGACACTTATCCCAACTTGTTTGATGGCATATTTTACATCTATGATTTTATGTTTGATGTGTGTACCTTATCATGGTTTCGAGGATGGAATTCTTTAAGGGGAATCTGTAACAACCATTATTTGATTAACATTATATCGGATATTTAATTAGATAAATAAAACAAAATAATGTAAAATGGTAAGAAGATTGAGATTTGACAATTATAATGGGTCAAGCCTCAATTAATGAACTATTAAGATTAATTAAAACATTAATAAGAAAGAGGAATGCATGCAAAGGGAAAAATAGGAAAAGGAGTTTATTTCCTAATACCTACCCTTCCATCCTCTTATCTCAGTATCACTTCATTCAAATTTCGACCTTCTTAATCCATTCAAGGTGAATAATAGTTATGCATCTCAAGTGTTGAATGTTATTTTCGATTTTCGGTTCAAACCCATATCTTTTGCCTATATTATGTCATGCAATGTTAGTTTGAATGATTATACGCTTATTGGTGAATTTATTTAATGTATTTATGAAATTATTTGATAAGTTTGAGTTAGAAGACCTATCATATGACACCCAAATGACTTAAGATTTTGATATGATGTTAGAAACAGAACTTTGGGAGTTGGTTTTTAATTTCATAATTTTGAATTTAACTAGAATATTTAGTGAATTTTCTAGGGTTGAAAACCGGTTTATTTCGATTGTTAACTATGAAAAATAATCAATTTAGGTTTTTGGCCTCTAAATTTTTATATATTAAAGATGATAATAAATCGGATTTATCATAATTTTTGGGGATGTTTTCCAAATGTTTATGATTTTATATGAATTATTTTACCTAAAAAGGCTTAATTAGTACATTTAAATATTAATATAAAATGCAAGGTTTGCTAAGTACTTTGAGAATGATAAATTTGCTCCTTAGCGGTTTTATGGCAAAAATTTTGGTAAAGGAGGTTGTATCCAATAGTATTTCGACAAATACAAGAGTTGGTGAAAAAAATTACTTTTATTAGTAAGAAATCTATTTTAAAAGTAATTACAGCTTTGTCACGTCGAAGCTCATAATGCAACATTTCATTATGCCACCCCTATGGTATTCGACGTCGACCGAGTGTAATGCATAGGGTATCAACTTCGGTTGCTGTGGAATGCATTGGCTTGGTCGAAGTGGGAAGCCAAGCATCAGGGTCGACGTTGTAAACTTCGAAGTGGACTAGGTTGCTTTCCTTAATGCGTTAATGTCGCACTTTTAACTATGTTGCCTGTTTTCAACAACAATGCTGACCCTAATGATTTCGAAGTGGTCTACAGTAGTGGTAGTGATGCCGCATGACTTCGACTTTATAGGCCTATATCGCTATTATTAACTTCGACAATATATAATACCATGTTTTATCACATCAACCTTAATCCTTGTAATCATTTTTGAAGATGGTGATGGTGCCGCATATATTGACTTTGGCTCTATGACACCATCTATTTTACATGAAGGCATCTGATGCCGAGATTTAACTATGTAGACATTAAGCTTTAAGACCTTGAACTATGCAAACTATGTTTTATATCCTACGACATCGACGCTCTATGAACTGCAACGTCGCTATTATCGACCTTATGACTTATGTTTTATAAGTGAAGGACTTTGATGTTTTCATTGAAGAGGAGCGACGACCCCAATGGCAGTAATGACAACGAGCTTTACCAATATAAAGAGTTTGATTATCTTGGCCATATGGCCTATTTTTTGAAAGGCGAAGACCCACGTCGACTATATCTTGCTGAGTTTTACCGATATAATGACATTATATTATTTTGACCTTTAGCCTATGGGTTTTGAAAGGCGATGACCTCAGATGATTTCATACTTTACCGATATGATTTTATATAAGCACAGATCAGGGAATAATTATTTTGGATACAGTAAGGACTGTATTTTCTCTATTTTGAAAGTATGGGTTAAATCATTTATAAAGAAAGTATTTTTAAGGAAATAGAAAGAGGTATTTAGCCAAGAATTTTACTAAAGAGATTAGTGTTCTTATCACTTTTAGATCAATTATGATAGGATGAATTGATTCAGAGATTAGAAAACCAGATGGCCTTGGTTCAGGATCGTGCCCTATACTTCAATTAGTAGCACCTAGCTAATAAAAATCCAAACTTCCAATGTGTAGGTCATTGTCACGAGAAAGACTAAAAGTATATTTATGCACATAAGAAAATATACATAGAAGAAAAAGTTACTTATGATCCCGCAAAACCATTAGGATCAGTTGGCTCTATGAATAGTTAGTTTCGAACGGACCATCCAGGTGTCTTCTAATGATAGGTTAGATAATTTGATATATCTGGTAGGCCTAAGTCAGCTAAAGGTCTATAGTCAACCTTAGAAAACTATGATGTTAGGACAGACAGTCCACGGATTCAGACAGATTGTTCATGATTACCCATGTTGCAAGTATCCACATTATTGTTTATATTTTTTATTTTAACTAGTTTGATTGCCGAACTTTGATTTGCAAAAGATACATTCTCAAAAGGGATATTAGTGAAGGAAAACTCGTTTCGCTCAGCGGCGTGGTCTCATTTAATATCTATAAACCGACTTGACATATTATTATTCATACCAGGATTTTTGACTAACTCGAAGTTTATGTTTTCCCCTTAAACTCTTGGGTTTTCAAATTTTGATTTGAGTAGGTCGGGAGCAAGGGCTTTATAGGATAAGTAGGCATTGGCAAATAAAGCTTCCAGAGATGTGTAGGAGGCAAAGCTTGATATGTCCGAGTCTATCTATTACTATTATCTGCTGTGTTATGTTAGTTGTTGTAAAAACGTATTAACGACAGATGTATTTGTCTATTTAGTAACTCTGATCAACCAATGGGGCATCTGCGTATGTCGCTCTTGGAGTATTTTGTAATGATTATATCTTATCTGAACCTAGGCAACGTTTGGGATTACGTACCGAATATGAAATTATGTCTAAGGAACAAAATGTGAAACTTTGCTTTGATTTTATATTCTTGTGCTTCAAATATTATGCATACCATTAACATGATAGCATTTTGTCATTGGAAATTAACACTGTAGATGACTGTAGCATTTGTAGCACTTAGTTTCGGACCTATAAATGATGGATGTTATACGAATTCCTGCTTTAAATTAAAATAAGTAATAATATAATTTACCCCACATGTCAAGTTAGAAATCCAAATAATATCGATCAATATGGATGTATAATATAGATTAATCCACTAACATCCAAATATCAAATATCTGGTCCTCGATGTACTGTTCGACATTATACTTGTGCTGAATAAATAACTACACCTCACATGGACGTCCTATTGAGCTCGATAAAATATAATTATATACATAACACCCTCAATTCATCAATATTAAACAAATTTCCACTTTGCTTATAATTCATTCTCGCTTAAATTGCTTCCTAATTCATTATTCTTCATTTTTATTGCTTTATAATTCAACACAATGGATAGTCATAACTTCATCTCTTTCGTAACGAGGAATCAACAATCATCCACACACATCAATGTATTATTTAATTAATTGGTATTTTCCGAGATGAAATTTTTTATTTTAATGTATTTCGCTTCTTTTTTCCCACTTATCAAAAAATACTTCCTTTAAATTTATCACAAAACATCTCACTTATTTATTCCATTATTTTTAAAATAGTAATTATTGATTCTCACTTCTAATATTAAATCCGTAAGTCAAAATATTCATTTGGTTTTAAAGAAACCCTTTCATCTAAACACATAAATAAATTTTAAAATCTCAAACAACTTTTATTGCAATGTTCTTTTTAATAATATAGAAATACTTCAAAGGAATTATATTTTCCAATCACCTTTAAAATATCACCAAAAATATTCTCGACTCAAATATTTACAACTCCAAATAATCACTTCGAAATCATTATTTAAAATCCACAATTTTTTTCAAACTCCATTTTTAAAGTTATTAATCCATCAAAAGTAATATATATTACTTTCAAAAATTCACTTCATGTTTTATATAAATCAAATCCCGGTACTTGAAAATTCTCAAATAAATTAGTTAATATTCATATGTCATTTACTTTAAAATATTATTTATAAACCTTTCCCCTTTTTGATTCAAATTATTCATCGTTTTATAAATATAGATTTTATGTTTCACTAAATACATAACTTCTAGTATTTTATAATCATTAATAATTAAAATATACGTCTTTAAAATCCCTTTATTTTATAAAATTCCAAAATTCATTGTTTTCAAAATAATTTTCATTCGCAATCTCCTCAAATTATACAACTTAATTTTTTTTTTCAAAAATCATTCTTCTTTCAAATTTACTATTAATTCAATTCTCTCAATATCAAAAGTAAAATATCTTTCTAGAATCCATTGTTTATCACTAAAATAATTTATTTGCTTCAAACTTTCATCTTTTAATTAATTAACTCTTTTCCAAACAATCTGCAACCATCAAATTACTACTCAAATACAACATCCACATTTGTACCAAAATTTGGCACAACTCTTCGGATGTGTTTAAAGAGATAAAGTGGGGAGATAAATGGAAAATAGGCAGATCTAACAAACACACCAATAATAAGCAAGAAAAACGCACAGAAACACACGAATTTAAAGTGGTTTGGCGTATGGCCTACGTCCACTATGAAATGACTTTTAGTAACTTTTGCTTGCTGTTTACAACGAATTGCAATAGTAAAACTCGAGTATAACAGTGATTTCGGCAGAGTATGGACGTAGAAGAGGCAAAAGTCCCTTTTCTGTAGGTCCTGGGCTGCTGTTTATAGGCGTAGGCTGCAAATATCTCGCTCATATCTTAGAAAAATTCTTCTCTCACATGGGTGGGCCCACACGTTCGATTCCATGCCGTTTGCACTTGATGCGTGATCGATACGAATGAATTTCGTATCGATCAAATTTTTTTCCAATCAAGTCAAGATTGATTATGAACATTCTTTAGGTTTTACACAAGTTCCTGTGAAAATTTGGTAGCATCTGGGCCTGTAGATTTTAAGTTACGATTGATGCAAGTTTTGATTTAATGAAGGCTGTTGAATTCGCATCGATCTTGTTCGTATCGATAACTTTGTATCGATGTTTCGGCATGTGACGTCTGATGACATTGCTCTTGCTTTTAGTATCAATCCACTTTTCATGCCAAGTGACTAAGTCTTTTATAGGGGTGCAGCTTGTTCGTATCGATCCAGGCCAGACTTGTTCGTATCCATTATCGCCGCTCTATTTTGCATCGATCAACATAAATGCCATTCGTATTGATCCACTTTATGTTATTCGCATCGATCATCGGCCGATCGATACGAGTGTGGTACATTAATGGATTGATACGAAGTAACGATCTTTTTACAGTTTTGATGGATGTGAATTGGATGTTGGTTAAGCGATGTGAACAAGCAGAAGATGATGGATGCTCAGCAATCCAAGGATAGATGGATACGAAGAGCAAGTTTCCAGACGGATGCGAATGAGAGCAATGCGAAGGGAGTGAAATGATGGATGTGAATGAATTGATTTTCTTGGCTTGCATCAATCATATCTTAAGCATATGAACTCGGATTGACTTGAAATTTGAAGCGTCGGCTTTCATGGATCTGTTTGTCGCGTCATGTTAATTGTAGCATAATATGGACTTGGGAAAAAATTCACCAGTATCCGTAGCCAACCTGCATATACCCTTTTCAGGATGAACTGTTTTTGGTTCTCGGCCAATTCCTTGGTGTCACGGTCTTGCCAAAAGGCGGGATAACAGTCCACCTAAATATATTTGTTGTAACAACAAATAATCGTAGTTCACAACAACATTTCATCCAATTCAGGCAAAATCAAAAATCAATTATCAACACTCGTCTAATTCCATCCAATAACCAGCAATCCATCTAATCAAACAATTATAAGGGGAATACGCATGAAATAAAAAGTGATAGACATAGTTGTGAGGGAGATTAAATTACCTAAATTCCAAGATAAGACGAAAACTACATTGCTGCCCAAATCCCATTTCCAATCGCATGCACATCTGCATAGATTTAGCCTCACGCACCATCACATTCAACATATCAGCAACATCATTCACTATCTCAAGCACCAACAACCCCTCAATATCACTTCAAACCAGAACATCGTCGCACCCATTTGCAGTAGCTTGTATCCCTCTTTCTTCCAACTTAGGTCATAAAACCACTAGCCTAAAACCATGGCCTACTCCTCTTCCACATCGCCAATCACCTCCATCCTTTATCGAAGTCATGTCGACCACTCTTGGTCGCCTCCTCTTACTCACAATGCTCACCAAAATCAAAAGCAATCCTTCCAGATTGCACCATCGTTCATGTCAGCCAAACCCCTTTGCACCAAGCCCTAAGATGAACCGTCGTCGCTTTCCATGCATCCTTAAGAGATTGTGAATTCCCTTGATGATGAGTGCCATAAGTGTGATTTCATTCATTTTTTATATAATCTAAACGTGATTTTCTGGTTTGTGGAAGAGGATTGGGACTAAATTGATTAGGAGGGTTCTGGCTTAGGCTTGAAGTTGGGAGAGTTTTCTAGATTAGCCGATAGAAAGAATGGGTATAACATTGGTCGTTTTGGGATTGAATGGTTTTAAGCCTTAATTTAATTCAATTCAGTTTCGTATTAAATTTTAATTTTAATTCTCAAAATCAATTTCAATACAGCATTAATTTATTTACATGACGGTCTACGAATTATATTCACACAACACTCTTCAGATGTGATTGAAGAGATTAAAATGAAGAAACTAAATGGAAAAGAACGCTAATCTAATAATCACACCAATAAAAGCATGTAGAAATAAAAAATACAAAAAATTACAACGTTTCAGTGTTACATCCACTTTGAATGTTTTGCTGTTTATGGATGATTGACAACTGATTAAAATAGTACAACACTCTAACACTCAAGTTACAATGGAGTTGTGGCAGAGTAACGGCGTAGCAGAATCAAAAAGTCCCTTTTCTATAGGCGTAGGTGTGTTATTTATAGGTGTGGATCTCGAAATATCTCCCTCGAAGCTTGGAATACTCCTTCTCACATGTGGGTGAGCCTACCAGATCGATATAAAGTCATTTGGATCGAACAGGATCGATCCCAGCCATCTTTGTATCGATCGGTTTTCAATCAATTTGTGTTGCGATCGATCAAAGACATTCTTGAGGTGGTGAGCAAGCTTCTGTGAAAATTTTAGCATTTGAACTTATAGATTTTGAGTTATGATCAATCCAAGATTGGTTTGTAAGTAGGCTGAAGGGTATGCATCGATACTTTCGTATCGATCGACCTTATACCGATGACGTGGAGCGACAGTTACATGGAGATCTTTTTTCATGCTAGTGGATCGCTTCTCTTGGTTAACTATGCCTTCTTCGTATCGATCCTATGTATTGCTCTTCGTATCGATGCTTAGAGGTCGCCTTTGTATCAATGCTTCATGTTGGTTCCTTTATATCGATCGCTGGCTGTTGGTTTCGTATTGATGCTTGGTTGATCGATACGAAATGGATGGAGTGGATTGATCTGAAGTGGGTAGTAGTTGATCATATGGATTAGGATCAATCCTATTGTTTGATGGATACGAAGGGGATGGTTGTGGAGTTGATGGATACAAGGGCAAGGGATGCAAAGGTGAGATATGAAACAAACATGTTTCTCATGAATCTTGATCGATCCATAACTTGAGCATACGAACTCCAATTGACCTAAAATTTGGAATGTTTCCTTTCAAAGCTTTGCCTGTCGTACCATGCTAATTGTAGCTGGATCTAGACTAGGACCAAATTTGCCTGTATCCATCATGAACCTGTGTATAACCGATCTTCGGAACGGATTGTCCTTGTTCTCTAGTCAAGTGCTTGTTGTCGGCGGGACAACATTTTCCCCTCAAAGTACGTCCATGTAAACATGATATGCTTTGAAAAGCTGCAATCTTTATTCTGAAAATTTTCTATCTGATTCATTGAATAGTTCTCAGCTTTTCGTCAAGAGATGTAACCTTTGATTGATTTCTAGTAATATAAATGCTAAATTGCCGACTGTCAATGATCATGTAGTGTTTTGTTGTTACTGAAGGTTGAGTGCAAGCAATTTGCTGTTCATTGTTCTTGTTGTCACCAAGTAAGCATTCAATTCCTGTCAACTTTGGAAATCGAATGTTAGTTCGCCATACACGCACATATGTTAACCTGACTCCTGTTTGCGCTTGCATGTTCACAGGTCGTTGTCAAGTTCTTTTGTTCTTGTTCGATCGAGTTTCATATCGATCCTCTCCTGGATCGATGTGAAATTTGAGTTGTAACAACGATTGATGGTTCTTTCAAGTTACTTCTTCCTATCAATTCTCTCATGGATTGATTTGAGATGTTGGAATGCATGCTTCGAATCGATGGCCATCGATATGGAATAGACAGTCCTTGGAGTTTCTTCATATCAATGGATACGAGGTCTTTGGGTCTTTGAATAGATGGATACGAAACTGACGCTTTGTATCGATGGAGTTGAGTGGCTCAAATGTGATAATGTAGTGTCTTTGTATCGATGGATATGAAATAGATGACTACTCATCGATGGATACAAAGTGCTAATCTCTGGATCGCTTTGAGTTGATGGATACGAAGCTATGTCTTCGTATAAATGGAAGTGATTTTTCCAGGTACATTTATTCAGTGTCTTTTGTATCGATCGATAATTTGACTTCTTCTATCGGTAGAGCAACTGGGATACAAAACGTCTTCAACCTTGGTTACGAAGGCATGTAAATACCATTTGTACTTAAACAAATTTTCTCACTTGCTTTTGCTTTTTACCTTCCTTCGTATCGATTGAAAACTCAATAAAAAATAATTGCGATACCTTCGACTACAAAAAAAATAACCCGTTAATCCTTTGATCTAATTCCTTCAAAATTAGGTAATTAACTAATTAAATCCATCTGAAAATGACGAGACTTGTGGCTCGATGCTGTTTCATCTAAGGTCGTGGTCGATTCCGGCATCGTTAATGTCGGAATTGGGCAGCAGTGAGGTCGAGGAGGTAGTAATGGAGCCCTAGAGGATTGGGGAAGAAGAAGAGCTATCGATCGAGGCGATGGAGCCATTTGTATCGATACGATGTGTGGATGATCGATGGGCACAAAGAGGTCATTGGAAGAATCTCTTGCTTCAATCTCGTATCGATACAAGGTATGGATCAATCTAGGATGTTGGGAAGATGTTTATATCGATCTGGAGTGATCAATACGAAGCTAAGAATTAGCGATTGATCAATACGAAGTCGATCCCTCGAATCGATACGAAGTAGGTCCCTCCGATCGATACGAAAATAGATTTTAGAGGAATGATCCAAATTGAATTTTGATGGATACTAAACAAAGCCTCCTGCATATATGAACATTTATGTCCGACGAGCTTAGCCTTGTATAACTGGACTTAACCGTTAAACTGCATAATTAACTATCCTTCGAAGCTCGTCGATGGAACTGTAATTTGACAAACACAATGAACTTTAACATGGATCATTCTTCAAAGTCAGGATGGCATGGTTGAGACGATCAGCGATGACAGTCACTCCGGTTGAGTCTCGAAGTCCTACCGTTTTACCATCTTTCGAACTTATGGAAACTTAAAGTATTATGTAGCACTACACTACACAACACGATCACTCACTTTACTGTGGGGGAAACATGGGTTTATTTCCATCTAATGATGATTTTTACTGAGTTCAATAGCTATGGATCCTGGAAGCTTAGGGCAGCAGGAAGTTCAGAATTCTCCACTACCCATTATAGAAATACCAGAAATCACGACAGATGTAGTAAGTCCTGCTCCAGATAAAATGTTGGGTCAGCTTTTGTTCCAAATCTAGAGGATTCAGTTTGCTCTAAAATTTTCGAAGACATGCTAGGCAGGATCAAAAAAGGCGTCATTCCCGGTCGCGATTGCCTCCACTTGGATGTTCATCAAAACCCTCCAGCTCTGGTAGACAACCTTCTAAGACTTCCCTAATAGTGCCTCCTTGTAATTCTAAATCTAGCGAGCAACACAGTAGGACTGAGCCAAAAGCTCCCATCGTTACAGCACCAGCCGCTATAGAACCCACCGAAGAGGGAGCCATTAGAATTGCCAAAATAAAGAAAGACTTCCCAAACATCTGCTTTAATGGCTTCCATATCCCTCTGAACTTGAAATGAATTCCCAATGACGTATAAAGAATGGTATAGGACTACATGCACGATGTCTACAATATGTATGGGGAGTGGGTGAAAACTGCATAAAAAGCTTCGATGGTAGCTTTCAAGCGGGCCAAAATAATTGAGAAAATGGAGGCCGACCTTGCTCAGAAAAGATGGATAATAGAAGTTCTTACTAACTAAGTCGAATCTTCAAGGAAATGGAGATGGAGGACGATAAGAGAGCCGAAGAGGCAAAACAGTCCATGGGAAAAATATGACATACACATATGGCCTTGGTGGAAGAGATGTGCCACCGCAATACATTGTTATGGAGGAGAGATAGGCTGTGCTGAAAGAGTTTAGTGAGCTAAAGGCAAAATTTGTTGAGGCCATCAAGGAGAAGGATGAGGCCAACAAATCTGCTCAGGAGGCATGCAAAAAGGTAGTGATACTCAAGGATGAAAGGGATGTAGCGAACTTAAAGGCTCAGGAAGCCAAGGCCAGAATTGAGAATGAAATTAAAGCGGTGGAGGCCAAGATGGAGAATGAATTTGAAGATCTCCTAGTCACATACAATGTCAACGTCTTAAGAAATTGCAATCTAAGCTGGCTCGACGAAGATTACACTTTTCAATTGTACAAGGCCTGGAGCCGCCTAGTGGAGGATGAAAAGATGACTCGCGACACTACAACCATCAACGAATTCGAGCCGGAAAATTAAATACTTGTCAGAGATCAATCGAAAGTCCTCCACGACTCTATGGTCGCTCTTAAAGGGGAAAAGCTAGCTACTAAGTATCCAGACACTGGAGAAGATCCGAAGTTGAGCATCATGAAGTAGGTTCTGAAGCGCCTGCAATCTCTCAATCTGCGCCTGATGGCCCTCCAGCTGTTCTAGGATATGACCCTGACCTACCGCACCTATATCTAGTACACGAACATGGTTCCAAAGGCACATCGACCCAGCACATGAGCCAATCTGAGGAAGATATTCTGAACACATCTTGCATTCGTCCAAATGCATGAGCACTAACAAAAGATGTCACTAACATTTTCTCTTATCTTTATTCGGTTATAGATTATGTATCAATCGATCCTCCTACAACCCAAGAAATGCACTATAAGCAGGAGGCGATGGCGATGGAGGCCACAGTTACAGTGGTCGCTATTTCAGTTGGAGAGACGCATGAAAGTATCTGTGTGCTTGATGAACAAATGCTGGAAGCGCTCCTTCGTCATGAAAGCGACCCAAACATTGAAATTCCTTTCATCTTAGACGAAGACGTTATCTTAACTGGCTCCTTTGGTCCAACCACTAGTATTCCAATAGGAATTTTCGTGGAGTGGACTGATCGAATAATGGAGGAGATTAAGGTCAAGATGGAGCATGCATAACTGAATCATAGAATTGGTGGCATGGCGGATCCTAGCTCGGTCCCGATACTTATCATTTCTCCTATGGCACTATCATTGATATGGCGCTACTCCATCTTCTAACATCAAGGGTGCCACCATTCCTCCAGTTCTACACATAGAGGACATTCCAATCCTTGTGAGTTCTGAGGAAGAGAGTGTTTTGATTCCCTCAGCCAGAGACAAACCAGTAGGAGCAGGCCGGGGAGGGAAAGGTTCAAAGAGAGGACCGAGTGGTAGTACAAGTGGTTCTACGCTAAAGAAGAGCAAGAAGGATAAAAAATCAAAGGCATAGACTTGCACTTTTGATTTTTCTTTTTGTAGATGGCTGGAATAGGATTCTCTTTTGCGTTTTGTAGGCCGTGTATAGATGTGGGTTCGGCCACTGCTTATAGGAACTCTTCGAATAAGTTTTTTGTACTTATCTTTTCCAAAGGATAATGGAAATAAAACTTCATTTCTTTTTTCAGCATAGCTCTGTGTTTATTTATTTAAGTATTTCAACACTCGTGTTTCCATTTAATGTACTTGTGAGGTTTTAGTTTCTTAGTCGAACTTGAGTTCAGTCGCTAAGTCCGGAAGTCATGGCTTCAGGTCATAATCAAACGTCGAATCGAATCCCAACGTTGTATTGTCTCAGTTCACGGTTGGTACTTGAGTTATGGCCTCGATCCTGAGGAGAATTGAAGTAGTCATTCGACAGTCATTTTCCGCCTTTGCTAATCTTAATTTAATTAAGTCAAAACAAAGTTAAAGTGAAATGAGTTTGAGTGGTCGAATCACACACGTTCATATGCTAGTATTTGCATTTGCACTCTGCGATTGAATTCGTATGTTGGTGATCGGTCATGCCTACTTATTGTTTAGAATTATATCCGCACTTGGGGGACATGAGCGAATTTACGGGTGGTTAGTACCACTCGTTTGGTATTCGGAATTATATCCACATTTCGATGACATGAGTTAATATATGGGCAGTTGGTCACACCCGTTTAATGTTTGGAATCATATCCACTCTCCAAGGACATGAGTTAATCTACGGGAGGTCGGCCACGCTCGTTTAGTGCTTATACTCTGGTCCACGCTCTTGGGGTCAGAGTTAGTTGATGGGTAGTCATTCCACCCATCTAACATTTAGGATTACATCCACACTCCAAGGACATAAGGTGTTTCACAGACGGTCGGTCACACCCGTATAATATTTATACTCTGGTCCGCACACTCTGGACTAGAGTTAGTTGATGGATGGTCAGCCACATCCATCTAATGTTTAGGATTATATCCGCACTCCGGGGACATAAGTTGTTTTACAGGCGGTCGGTCACATCCATTAAAGTTTATATTCTAGTCCGCGCCCTCGGGACCAAAGTTAGTTGATGGGTGATCAATCATACCCATTTAGTGTTTATACTCCAGTCCACTCTCTTGGGACTAGAGTTGATCGATGGGTGGTCAGTCACATCCATTTGATGTTTATACTCCAGTTCGCACTCCAAGAATCTAGAGTCGGTCGATAGATGGTCAACCACGTCTATTTAAGTATTAGGACCTCTTTTGCACTACGGGAACAAGGAATTGATCAAGGTTATGGACGGTCGGATCACATCTACCTTGATTTGGCAAGAGAAGTCGTAGATGGACGGATCCATCCTCTTCGAACTTGGATGAATGAAGGCAAGGTCGTGGATGGATGGATCCATGCTTCTTGATACTGGATTTTGGAGTTTTGTACTTCAGCTCGCACTCTGGGAGTTGGAGTTCGTTAGAGAATTGTCATGTTTCAATCCTTTTTGATTTTATCATTGCTTTCCCCCGAGCTCGAGGTTTCACTAGCGAGTGACCGGTCGGATCACGATCACTCCCCATTTGAACGAGTCTCACTGTAGGATAGGACTTAGCTCTTTGTACATCGTGACAGTCACATGATGCATTTCACTAATTGCCACTCTGGCTTGATGAGTCTGCATGTTATTGCAGAAATAAGAATGTACGGCAAAGTCAATTGCCTTATTACAAGTTCAAATTCAAAAAATGCATAAACGAACTTCAAAGGAAAAGCAGACTACAAATGAATAAAAGCTAGTTTTTCGCAATAGTGACAGAGACTCTCACTGTTCTATGCCTTAGTAAAGTGAGACCATCAACAATTGATAGTTTGAATGCGCCATCTCTAAGTCTTTGTTCAATGACATATGATCCTTCCCATGTCGGTTTCACGTTTGAAGGGATCGATAAATTCTCTTAAGTACGAGATCTCCAACTTCGAAGGTTCTAGGATTAAGGTCCTTAAGGAACTGGTTGTGGCACCTGAGCCTAGGCTCAGGAATTAGTAGTCAATTTTCTAAAAAATGGACGCAGAGAGATTCCTTTACGCCCTTTCCTTTCTCCTTCCCCCGCACACCCCGTAGCTCCGTAACATAACTGGCGCATCCAACCGCCTAATCACCATGCACTACCCCATCCCCATTATCAGTGGGGAACTACAAAGTTAAACACCATGGGACATTCGCTGCCCTGAATTCTGTAAGGGCTAGTCGGCCCAAGAAAGCATTATAAGGGAATGTAGGTCTAACACCACAAAGTGCAACATCCAGACTCCCAAGCGATCTCTATTACCCAATTCAATGGGTAATCACACTATCCCAAATAGTATAATTGCGCTTCTATTAAAACCATGAATACATGATTGACACGGTTTCAAATCTTTCGCTTCCTTCCTCATTTGGTCATAAGCGTGCTTGAAAAGTATATTGATAGAACTTTCGCTGTCGACCAAGATCCTCTTCGTCCAAGCAGGACCTATCTTGGCCAAGATGACCAACGGATCAATAGAGGGGGCCTCGACTCTGTCAGCATCACGGTTCCTAGAAACGCTGTCATCGTCCTCTATTGTTTTGCCGGCACCCCATCATCAACATTACTACAGCATTCAAAGTCCATATGCCTAATCGAACTAGCATATGACTCCATTTCCTTCCAGCTCTGATCAGCTAGATTAGGACCACCACTCGTAGTGTTTATTACCAACCTCTCGCTAGTAGCGCAAGTTCTTCGGGCCTAGCTTGGCCTTGACCTTGGTTTTGATTGGACGGGCCATACCTCCATCGTGTGGAGCCCGAACAAGCTGCCCTAACTTCCTTTCTCTAATCAACTTTTCGATAATGTCTTGTAAATGACGGCACTCGTTAGTATTATGGCCGTAACAATCATGGAACCTACAAAAAATTTCGGTCTGAATTTGTTTCTCCAATGACAGTTTCGAAGCTAGCTTCTTATACGCTCGGTATTACAAGTCTACAGATAAACATTTTCCAACGATGTGTATAGGGAAGTATATTGGTCGAACATAGGAGCTCAGTGTCTTGGTCCGTGATTTGGGTCTCTCTCCTTTCCTTGACCTCCGTTACTCTTATGTTGACCCTGCTTATTCTGAATATTCAATTCCACTTTGCCGGAGTTCCCACCGGTTTGCTTCATAGCAACATTACTTTAAATGCCTTCACCACTGGACCCCACTATATTATGCTTCCTAGATCGTCTAGTGTCTTTTCTCCTTAAGAACTGGGCTACCTTAGCATAGAAACGATCCAACGAAGCAGGGGTTTCCCAGCCAACCAATCAACAAACTCGGCATCTGGATCGATCCCTTTACTTAATACCATCAAAATAGAATTATCATTGGAGTTGCTGACCTCTGCACAAGTAGCATGGAACTTCTTCAGATAATGCCTGAGAGTCTCTTCTGGAGCTTGAGTAACACTGGACAAGGAGTTGACATCCTTTGGTCTAGTAGCATTACATACAAACCGCGCAATAGATTTAGTAGCCAACAAATCAAAGCATGAGACGGATTTAGGTGGTAAGTGAGTGAACCACATAGTCACAATGCCTCCAAAAGAGATAGCAAAATTTTCTACACTTAACCGCATCATCGACTCGAGCGGTGTTCACGAGCCATTCATACTTTAAGATATGTCGGTTAGGATTTGAATTTCCTTCGTACACTGGCAGACACGGCGTCCTGAATCGACGAGGAGGCTCTACATAAAGAATGCCATCGGTGAATGGAGTATGACTTTTGGAGATTCCCCAATCATCGTTCGTAAGGCCTTGACTTCCTCTGATCATTGGCGTATCATGGTTCGATTGTCAGACATCTGGATATTTAGGGCCAAAGCACGGTCGGGTTTGATGTTGTGGGGATAGTCCGGTCGCTCTCTGCTGTCTGTTCCTTGCCTCTAGATCTTTAGGGAAGTAAGGATCTTGAGCACGAACGTGTTGACGAAGGGTTGGATCTAGCTAGTTCTAGATCTCGTCTTCCAGATTTATGGCAGCGGCAGCTGCGTGGTCATGAATGCATGATAAGGAAGTGCCCTTCCTCGTAAGGAGGGTCCAGCTTGGTGCCTTGTAGAAGGACCGATCTTGGCTTGTCCGAGATTCACAATACGCTAATGTTCAGAGGCTTTCGTGTAGTTTCCATCCAACTGACGGCGTGTAGATCTGTGATAGAAGTCAGTTGAAGCCGATCTTTTGGTCGTGGAATGAGAATCGTGATCCCTTCTAGATCTTCTTCATCTTTCCTCGTTCAACTAGTTTGCGAGCTCTATCTTGGCACCGATCTATTGAGTGAGCTCTTGATGGCTCTGAGTAATCTCTTTTCTTGAGGGTCTGGAACTCCTCCCTACTCATAGGGACTTGTGGATCTGGAGCTCCAGCTGAGGTCTAGCCCATTGTGGTCAGCTACGTGGGATTTGGCCTATCCCTTTCCTCTGGATTTGTGGCATTTGAAGTAGTTCTGGTAGTGTGCACCATGATTGATGTAGTACTTTCCTAGATCTGGAGTAATTTGAGGAGAATGGAAGGAACAGAAGAAGACAGATCTGGATATCCTCCTTACATTTTAGCAATCCAACAATAGTAGTAGACCTACTAAATTAGTGAAAGCACCAAAGTGTTTGTACCAAAATTGGGCACAATACTCTTTGGATGTGATTGAAGAGATTAAAATGAAGAAATTAAATGGAAAAAGATGAAAATCTAACAATCACATCAATAAAAGCATGCAGAAATAGAAAAGGACAAGAAATTATAGTGGTTCGGCGTTGTAGCCTACGTCCACTTTGACTGTTTTGGTATTTATTTATGATTGACAACTGATTACAATAGTATAACACTCTAGCACTCATGTTACAATGGATTTGTGGTGGAGTAATGACGTAGTAGAGTCAAAATATCCTTTTTCTGTAGGCATAGGGGTGCTATTTATAGGTGTAGATCTCGAAATATCTCACTCAAAGCTCGGAATACTCCTTCTCACATGTAGGTGGGCCCACGATCTAGGGTCATTTGGGATCAATCAGGATCGATCCCAACCATCTTCGTATCGATCAGTTTTTGGTCTATTTGGCCTGCGATTGATCAGAGACATTCTTGAGGTGGTGAGCAAGACCCTGTGAAAATTTCATAGCATCTGAACTTATAGATTTTGAGTTACGATTGATCCAAGGTTGGTTTTATAAGTTGGCTGAAGGGTGCGTATCGATACTTTCGTATCGATCGATCTTGTACCATGACGAGGAGCGACAGTTACGTGGAGATCCGTTTTTCATGCTAATGGACCGCTTCTCTTGGTTGACTATGACTTCTTCGTATCGATCCTGTGTATTGCCCTTCGTATCGATGCTTAGAGGCCACCTTCGTATTGATGCTTCATGTTGGTTCCTTCGTATCGATCATCGGCCGTTGGTTTCGTATCGATGCCTGGTTGATCAATATGAAATGGATGGAAGTGGATCGATATGAAGTGGGTGATCAAATGGATTAGGATCGATCCTGTTCATTGATGGATACGAAGGGGATGGTTGTGGAGTTGATGGATACGAAGGCAAGGGATATGTTAATCAAATTTATGGTTAACACCCCGAAAGATACTTCAACTCAATGATTGCTGATTTTTGACCTAAATCTTTTGGTTTGGTTGGTAAAACCGGTCTTCCAGATAAAGAACTTTTGACTTCGAAAGATCTTTCATGGTGTCATATAAAGCTTTCCTTTGTGTTACATATGATTACTTGCCGGTCTTATCCCTTTCAAGTTGATCTTTAGTGCTTCCGAAAGGTTTGGGATGATTGATCTTATTAGCGGTAGCATAAACAGTAAGCCCTTGGATGATATATAAGGGCTCTCGCCCTTACTGAAAGGTTTAACTTCCTATTCGAAGACTAGTTGGGATTTGCTGAAAGGTATGTAAATGTCTACTATTGGATTAAACTTTATTCTCCTAAATTCAGACTCCACCGAAAGGTTTGACCACTCAGGTAACAGCGGTGGAAGGTTTTGGCATTGTAAATATAGAAGGACCTACCAACTTAGTTGAAGAATCCAGCCTTGAAAACCAATGACTCCAAAATGCTACCACTCTTATTAATTTAGATCAGCCGTAGTCCTCAATGGAAGGTTGGAGTAGAAAAATTGATGATTTCTTATGATCGAAGTTACAACTTGATCGAATAAATTTCTGATCATGTCAGCCTAAACCTCTTAATTGAGTTAATCCTAAAAATATGAATCAATATAATAAAGAATTAAACTAAATAATAAGAGATTTAACAAAATGTGAAACTTTCCCTTTAAATATTCAATATTAGCTTTTACAAATCCCCAAATCCATTCTTGGTTAGGGTTACAACACATTTCCTTTCATATTCTAAGAATGAGGTGGGAGAGAAAAAATTGGTCCCAAAACCGGGGCCTTTAGGTCCTATTTATAGATGTAGGCGTCTCTTCTTTCGGCTTTATGCCTTCGGTTAAGCCGAAAAGTCACCCTTTATGCACAGTGCAAACTTTTTGATGTAGCCAAAGGGTTTTCCTTATTTATGCTGCCATGTACCTTCCGGTCTCGTCGAAAGGTTGCTTCTTTGCTTGTCTCCCTTACAAACCTTTCGGCATATTTAAAAGATGTCTTGTATATTTCTCAATCTGTTTGGGAGATTTGGTGCGCTTTCGAAAAGGTCATTAAATAGTGGCTTTTACTTACTTTGAATCTTTCTTCTCCTTTGAATTCCTTGGATACTAGAGGCAGACCCTTTCGACTTTTCATAAGGTTTTAGGTTAGTGAATTCCAACGGTTCCATCACTTTGGAAGTTCCGATAGGTTTGAGCTGCGCTCTTCTTTTTCTTGCTTGTCCAGGGGCCTTAGTCCTAGCCGGAAGGTTAGTTTTTACTGTAACATTTACCCCCTCCCCCTCATTTGAAGGGATGCTCTTGACTTTCCATGTCATCCTTACCGAAAGCTTTAAAATTCTCCGCCTCTTGATTTTCCCACGTTGATCCAGGACGTCCACCCAAGTCCGATCCGATGGTAAGAATTTAGGCGGCTTTCCTCTATATAATCTACTTCCTTTTTTTCTACCATTTTTACCTGAAATAAAAATCACCACAAATAAGTAAAGGAATTCCCAATCCAGATCTCAACTTGCTACAGCAAGGTACTCTTTGAATTTACTTTGTAGGTTTTTGTGTCATTCTCTTCGTTTCCAGTTTCTATTCAGATTTTCAATTTCTTGAGTTCAAAATTGAATTGGGATTTTCTTGGAAAACTTTTCTCTCTTAAATTGACTTTTGGATAAACTTTATCCACAGTTTTGGATCCTAGATTGGCGGTGTTTGCCATAGAAAAAATCTACTTTTTGTAGAGTTTAAATTTTATGCCCAAAACACTTGAATTCAATCCTTAACTTTCACGATAGATTTTATCGATCAGCAATGCTATGTTAGCTTTGAAATCAAATTAATTTAATTTTAGATGAGGATGATTTTGCTAGGAGGTTTGTCTTCCTTATTTCTCGAGAAAATTTGAAATGGCATTTACTATTAGGTATGGATTTTCCCAAATCCGATATTGCAATATGGGCCCCACTACCACACAATTGGGTGATGCAAAATGACTCCCTTGTCCCTTCGAAATTTTTTAGGGGTGGTGAAGGTTAGCTTTACTTCTACTATACCTTTCGATGACACCGGAAAATGTTTCGGCATTACCTTACCATTATGATCGGAAGGTTAGGCAACATCATGGTTAGATCTTCTGACTAGAGATTTTAGTAGTACTAAGGATTTTGAACCTTTCGGTTACATGCCTCCAATAGGGTTGTAGTCCGTTAGTCTCAAAATTATGTTTTAACGTCTTGGATCAGTTCTTTTTATGATATTAGTGACAACCATGATTAACTTTATATATTTTTTCCCGCCGAAGGCTCTCGCCATGACCTTTCGGCACTATCGAAAGCTTATCCTAGCCTTGCATATGTTTTCATTTTTAATTCATCTAAACAGATTTGTCTATTTTCATTCTCTTAATAGACACTTAAATCTATAATTGGTTAAAACAAATTGATTAGCATATTTTCACCTGGCAGAACAATGAGCTCCCCAAAAGTTGAAGCTATTGCCAAGCATTCCTTCATCGAATCTTAGAGTGACATTGATGCCATCTTGAAAGAGTTTGGCATCACTAGGATTGAAGCCATTCCTCCTAGCCCCACTAACACTATTGACAACCCTCCGGTGGGGTGCTTTGCATTTATTACCATCCACATATGGCATGGCGGTT
The DNA here is from genome assembly GCA_030765085.1 of Allium cepa. Classification (NCBI taxonomy): domain Eukaryota; kingdom Viridiplantae; phylum Streptophyta; class Magnoliopsida; order Asparagales; family Amaryllidaceae; genus Allium; species Allium cepa. The sequence continues at coordinate 214,631,283 of CM060938.1, forward strand.
TCTTCTCATTTCCTGCATCTCTGCATTCCTTCTTGTCTTACACCGGAGTTGCTCTGATACAGCTTTCACCTAACATGCATACCTATCTCCTGTCTCTTGAAATACTAGTGCTGGAATCTGGACTTCCGTCGCTTGGTCTTGAAATTTTATCTTCTTTGAACAAATTGGCAAGGTTAAGCAAGTCCAATAAGCAGATTTACAGGGTGAACGTGTACAAGAAACTAATATTAGACGGTACTAACAAATTTAAGGATTGGAAAAACCAATTCTTTTTTGATAAATGCTTTTTTGATGTCCACGGGGCCTTCGCTTCTCTTCGTAAGTTTATACCAATATCATCTTTGCTTTCCCCTATGTTTCTTGCTTACTATCCATCAATCTTTTTCAGATGATTCTTCTAAAGCACTCAACGATGCAGATCGAAAAATTATCAATTCATTGGTTGCAGCTCCAGAACATCTTAGGTGCAGGTTGTCATTTTGGACCCTTCCAAATTTAAGGAAGCACTCTTTATTAGCAATTGGCCAAAATATTCTTACTACTCCGCCTGCCATCATGCTTACCACCCGGGGTAGCCATTTCTATTCTTCAGGTAATGCTAATCACATTACTTTGTTGTCATAAACCGGTTCTGATGCTTTAGGTACCTCATCAATTTGGTGTCCTCTTTCCATAGAATTCCCAAACTTACTTTATCTGATTCATTTTTCTTCTTCTAGTAATCGTCGTAGTTCCTTCCAAGGTTGTGGTGCCTTTAGGGGAAGTTACTCCTCCTTCCTCATCCATAGATGTCTCAGAAGTTATGGAGTATTTTTCTAGCTCCAAGAAATCCTTGAAAAGAAGGCAAACAGTGCCTCCTAGTGAGGCCCCTCCAACCAAGATGACAAAGATTATCGACCTTGATGAGGGAGAAGAAGACAGTTCTCCAAAGAAATCTCCAGCGAGCCCAGTTATTGACGCTTCACAAAATATCGTGGGGTCAATTCCTACTTCTCCAATTCCCATTCCTCCTATCTCAATTTTTAATTCACCAATTAAATTGGCACAGATGCAGGTTGCCCTTTTTGGGACCCCTTCTCAGTCTCACGCTTTTCCAGGATCATCGTCTTCTACTTCTTTGCTATCTGATTTTAGTGACCTTGTTAAGTCTACCCTTCATTCGGAACCCCTCACTTCCTCTTCTCCACCACCTTTTAATCCAAACTTGGTGGAAAACCAACACTCTCTCATGGAGCAACAGCTTCTGGCAAATTTTTTCACTAATCAATTTTATTATCACTGGATCTTTATAATTGTTAACCCATATCTCTTTCTTGTTATAGATTTCCAGGAATTAAGTTTCTCTTATTGAGTACGCCTCCAAACTTTCTTCTGGATCCTCCAAACTTTAAGAGGAATACTTTGAATTAAAAAGCCAAATTTCTTCACTTTTAGCTGCCTAAGATGAATCTTCCTCCGAGCTAAAACGAGTTCAAGCCTCCATTTCCAAGCTGAAGCTGACCTTGAAGCAGAGAGACAAGCTCATCGGCTTACTTTCTAGCAATCTTAGGCTTTCTTATCCAAGGTTGAAGCTGACCTTGAAGTAGAAAGGCAAGCTCATCGACTCACCCATGATGAGAAATTTGCAAGGGAGCTTGCTCTAAAAGATTTGGAGGACGAAAAGATTCGTTTAATTTCCAAGAACACATTGTTGGAAGATAAATTACAAAAGTCTAGAGCTTCTCTTAAACTTGATATTCAAACTCTCACTAAATTTCACAAGCATGTTTCTGATTTCGTCGATTCTTCCTTGGGAACCATGATGTTAAACTACTATGTGGATGCCCTTTTGCTTGCATATATCGATAATCATAACAAATGTCCTGATCTTAGTTTTCCTTCACTTAATCCGACTATAGCCAAGAGAGTCCAAGACAAAATTGAGCAATTCAAAAAGAGCTTTGAGTGAGAGAGTGAAGAGGGAAAGATTGACTTTAAGAAAGCTCTCAGTCTTGACGTCCCTTTATTTGACATTGAGTCTAATTTTGAGGAGAAGGATGACCAAAATAAAGATCTGAATGAGAAAGAGGATGATTCCCATATGAACTAGGAAACTGATGATGATGATGACAATAACCATGACAATCCTCCCAGAGGTTCGGGCCATGACGAAGACAAGGGAGGTTATTCTAATGCTTAAAAGGACGATGGAGGCTTAACAAAATCCCCTGGAAAAGAGCATCGCCCCATAAAGATATACCTCCATCATCTCCTAGACCTAATGCTCATTTAAAGGAGGAAATTGTTCATGTCTCGGGGAAAGAACAAGTTCCTCAAGCTTATGTCCCGGTTTCTCAGGTATGGGCTTCCTTCTTTAAATATCTTACACTTCGAAGATAATAATTAGTGATAAATTATCTATCTTAGATAAAAAAGAATTCAAGCTTTCCATATAGCACAAAACTTGAGAGAAAGCAGGTGAAGATTAACAAGTTATATAAGGAGTTAAACAAATTAATAGCGGAACACAATGCTCTATCTTAAAAATATCATATTCTGGATAGGAGTACTTCCGCTTTAGCATTTTTAAATATAAAAAGGCGGCTCCTTTAATAAAGAAAGCGCGTACCCGGTACAATGCCCTCTTGAAGGAAAATAGAGAGTTAACAACTCGATTCTGGATGGTGATGGAAGAGAGAGATATTTTAATTAATTTTTTGTATAAAGTATATTGTAGACGCTCAATCATAGATTTTTCGTATTTAGGCAAATTCAACGAGGGTCTACTTAGACATTTCCATAAGAGATTCTTAGATGAATTTGGTTCTGACCCACATCCCGGAGGCTGCTGGAACTTACTGCGGGTCAGATTGAATCCACAAGATATCCCCCCTCAAAATCTTAAGTATTATAAGGATAAATTTGTTTCTGAGTTTTTCTTTATATTCGTTTTGTATGAACCTGATGAGTAATTGTTAAAATGATTTATGAATACATATTTTTGCAATGCTCCCTATACTTAGATTCCTTTTGCTATGCTATTTCAGAATATTAGTTCTTTAGGTCGAGTCGTCCCAAGAGACCATTTAAGTCAACATGTTAACTTGAGAAGGTTTTGCTCTAAAAATGCACCACTCTTAAAGACTTCTAAGTTAGCGAGTTATTTCTTTCTTTTGGATTTGCAAAAACTATATTTGGAATACCTTTGTCTCTGCTTCGATTTTATTGGTGAAGAGAAAGAAACTCTCTTAAAAGAAATTAGGACATTTCATTCCAAGCTAATTTTTGGTCATGAAAGTCCTGTCGAAAAATGTGATTATAATAAATGTCCACCAATTATTACCCCTAAAGGGTTTTTATACCTTTTGACTCGACTGTTATGCTTTCAGTTAATACTTTAGGAAAAGTTAGAAATGTAATCTCTCAATTTAGTGTAATGAAAGCATTTGTTGTTCCTCTTAAATTTATGGCTACTTGAGTTGTAATTCATCGATATAACAATAAAGTCATGTTATCTTAATTTTTATCTATTTAATTTCTTTTTGTTAAATAGGAGTTTCATCCATCTTCGTCTCATCTTCCTCAAAGTTTACTTTCTCGTGTCAACACAATTAAAGATAGGCTATTATTAAGGAGTGGTGAGATTGTAATTCATGACGAAGTCCTTCTCGAACGTTTCGGTGGCAACCTCGAAGCCGTGAAGTGGCATAAAAGATATCTTATCCAAAAGGCCATGGCCAGCAATCATAAGGATCACATTAACTATCTCGAGGCTGAGATTAAAAAGAAAGACGAGGCGATTACTTTGCTTAAGCAAAAAGTAAAGTCAAAACCCACAATTGACTTTGATGAGAAGATGTCTAAGCTCATCCAGCAAATAAGTGACTCGGAGTTAAAATCGAAAGATGGTCAGGCACAATGTGCTTCTCTAGAATTCATTTTAGGCGATTCAAAGATTGAACTTTCAGTTCCATAAGTAACCTCTTCGACTGCGAAGACTACTAGATAGAAGCATCTTGCAGCTCAAAAATTTCTACCATGCTCGGTCCTTCCCCAGGTTTGGACGACAATGTGGTGGGGAATTGGTGTTAGAGAGTGATATTTGAAATCATTCAATATTTTAATGAGCAACAAAAAAGTCAAGTATTCCCAGACTATTAACGATCATGCTGCCAAGAATCAAAAGCTTGAGCATGAAATTTATTTCCTCCAAAAACATGCTTAGTTAGAAAGGAAAAACAAGACCCTTAGAACTATAAAAAGGGTCTTTGACCATGCTTTGAAAACCAACATCGAGGCAATTGATGATTAGAATACAACTAGAAGAAAGGAGAAAAAGCTTAAAGAAGTTCTCTGTGCAGCAATTAACCATGTAGTTAATCCTTCTGTGGCAGAGACCCTTAATAAAGTGTCTCATGATTTGTAATTCATTTATGTATTTAGGCTACGTAAATATATCTAGTGTGTAACTTTGTTGTTTGTAAATGACTTCATAACTCACATATATTATGGAAATTTATAAATATCACCTGATTTGTAATCCTTTTCTATGATGTAACCTTGGATATACTTTTGAATTGTTCACTCAGTGACTTTATGTTTGCTGAATCCTTTGATATTCCATGCCATTCAGACTTCCCTGTGGAACATGTAGCAAACAATGCTTCTAATTGTTAGCTTTTAAATTGTCATATTGTCAATGTATATCATTCGCCTAGATTAGCAACTCATCTTGCCAATTGTATGAAAAGTAATTTATTCAAAATGTTAAGATCTCATCTTTAACCATGACGAAAAATAATTATGGATTTAACCATTTCCACCTGTTTGGAATGCATAAGACTTATTGGAAGTAAGTCCCCTTATTTTAACATAGTTAGAAGCCTGAATTCCTCATTCAGGGAGTCTTAACAATATTCTCTTTAATAATATTCATTGGCCCGGATTCGAGCACTTGGAATAACAGAAATCCAAAGATTTTGTACCTAAATTAGGGTCTTAAATAAACAGCAGTCTTGACAGCCAGATTTAGGAATGATAGAGTTTTATGAGGTGTCATCGGACCCGGATTCGGTATTAGTTGATGGAAGGTAAGTTGAAAGTCATCTTTCGATATCCCCTAATAATAAGTGAGGGATGATTAGAATTCTAGTTGTGGTAAAATAATATCTGAATATCAGAATATCCTTCCTGGTAATAAGTAATAGTGGCTTAGAGTACCATCTCTGGTAATAGATAATGTATGGTTTGAAATCCATATCTACTAATCTGGTATTAATAATGGAAGACTAGAAGACTGTTTTCGGTAATATGTATCAGAAAACCAGAGAAACCGTTCTGACAATAAGTAATAGAAGACCAAAGAATTAATCTGGCAATAAGTAACAGGAAACTAGAATACCATTTCTGGTAATAAGTGCCAGAAGACCAGAAAACCAATATGGCACATGTTCATGGGAAGAAGTCAGTGACTTCTTCCTAATTCTTTTGTTGAATTCGCCATCGCTAAGCTTTAATGATGTCCTATATGCTTTTGATTTCTTGGGCCCGTCTTTTCTTTGTCCATTTGTCATTTGTTTTGGCCTATTTTAGGCAGGGACTCTTTTGTCCAATTTTATGCTTATTTAAGCAGAGCCCATTTCAGGCTGTTTGTCATTTTAGACATTACCGACCTTTTAGTGGTTGCTATTTTAAGCGATGCCGATTTCTGGCAGTGCCTATTTTAGGCATGGACTTTTCTTATTTTGTTGAACATTTTATTCAAGTTTCCAATGCGCTCATCTAGATTATTTTGAAGCAGGAAACAAGGACTTAACCGACCTTCCTTTAGGAGGTGCCTTCACCTGTCCATAGCGTGACGTGGCTAAGGGCTTGTCGATACCTTGGCCAGGCCATAGTGTAGCGGGACCAAGGGATTACCTATCCTTCCTCCAGGAGGCATCTTATCTTGGCCATAGCGCGACGCAGATAAGGGCTCATGCTGCTTTAACCTGGCCATTTTTGACTTGGGCGTGGCTCAAAGCCTACGCCCTCCCTCTAGGAGGTGCCTTGACTTGGCCATCTTGGCGTGACCAAGGGCTTTCTATTAGTACCTGTAGCCTACCATTTCAGGTAGTCCAAAGTTTAAGGAGAATTTCACTCCAGACCATGTAGACTTTTCTTATTTTGATAATAGTCTTTATTCTTCGGTCTGTTCAATCCTTTACTAACTGCTTGAATTTTTCTTGTTCTAGGAGGTGCAGGACCATTGATTTATTTCATATCCTTTTATCAGACAATAGTTGCAACTGAAAAAAAAATTAAATTCTTCTCACATTATAACTTCTGTTTCTGAGAAGGCTTTCAACTCAGCCTCTATCTTGGTTTGGATGTAGGCATTTTCGGCCATGGTAGTAGGATCACATTTTTTTTCGACATCTGATCTTCTTTTTGGCGTGGTTTACGTGCTTCCTCCTGGAAGGCAAGTTTTCTTATCATGATTAGTCAGTTCTCTTCCAAGGGGTTTTCCCTAACTCTTAAGATTTCAGTTGGAAATTTTCTTAGTAATCCTTATATCCCCATCTGGTGATTCATCTACTACCCTTAGTCCTTTAATTATGAACTCTTCTATGCGTCCATGGTTTTTCCATGAGTGGTGGACTTCGCGTATAATCTTATTCCATTTATGTGCAGGATTCCCATAACCCTTTATCATTTCTTTTTCAAAGACAGTCCCAAAGGAATACGACTAGATGGTCCCTCCCATTTGTCAAAACATATCCTCTCTCCTTGAACTTTCTTTTCCTGAAGCAAAGGGTGGGACTAGTTTCGAACTGACCTGATTGATATTCCATTTCCATGAGTTATAGAATAAATCCTATTTTCCCTCTTATTTCTTGTAAAGCTCAAAAGCGAAGGGTTTACTCTTCAAATAAGGGATGGCTATAATATATTCGATAATTAGGACCAACATCCAGAGGTTCTGTTGATCCTTGAATTGATATTTCCCTGCAAAAGCTTTCTTTACTTTGAGTATTCAATACATACCTTATCTTTTAATTGTATTCAAGTGGACTGTAAGTCTTATATCTAAAGTAAAACCATTTCGGTTCAAAAAATGAAGTTCATGATCCTAAGAGACCGCTCAAGCAGAAAGTTGGAGGTTCGAGCCCTCCTTCTAGTGGTAAAAATGTTAACCAAATTTATGGTTAAAACCCTGAAAGGTATTGTAACTCAATGATTGCTGATTTTCGACCTAAACCTTTCAGTGTGGTTGGTAAAACAGGTCTTCTAGATAAAGAACTTTTGACTTCGAAAAATCTTTCAAGGTGTCATATAAAGCTTTCCATTGTGTTACATATGATTACTTACCGGTCTTATCCCTTTCAAGTTGATCTTTAGTGCTTCCGAAAGGTTTGGGATGCTTTCGAAAGGTTTAACTTCCTATTCGAAGACTGGTTGGGATTTGTCGAAAGGTACGTGAATGTCAACTATTGGATTAAACTTTATTCTCCTGAATTCATACTCCACCGAAAGGTTTGACCACTCAGGTAACAGCAGTGGAAGGTTTTGGTATTGTAAATATGAAGGACCTACGAACTTAGTTGAAGAATCCAGCCCTAAAAACCAATGACTCTGAAGGGTTACCACTCTTATTAATTTAGATCAGCTATAGTCTTCACCGAAACGTTGGAGTAGAAAAATTGATGACTTCTGAGGGTCGAAGTTACAACTTGACCAAATAAATTTTTGACCCTATCAGCATGAACCTCTCAATTGAGTTAATCCTGAAAATATGAATCAATATAATGAAGAATTAAACTAGATAATAAGAGATTTAACAAAATGTGAAACTTTCCCTTTTATTATTCGATATTAGCTTTTATAAATCCCCAAATCCATTCTTGATTAGGGTTACAAACATTTCCTTTCATATTCTAAGAATGAGGTGGGAGAGAAAAAATCAATCCCAAAACCGAGGCCTTTGGGTCCTATTTAAAGATGTAGGCAGCTCTCATTTCGGATTTATGCTTTCGGTTGAGCCGGAAGGTCACCCTTATGCACAGTGCAAACTTTTAGACATAGCCGAAGGGTTTTCCTTACTTCTGCTTTCTTGAACCTTCCGGTCTTGTCGGAAGGTTGCTTCTTTTGCTTTGTGCTGATTCATGATCACTGTCTCCCTTACAAACCTTTCGGCATTGTTGAAAGATGTCTTGTATATTTCTCAACCTGTTTGGGAGGTTTAGTGTGCTTTCGAAAAGGTCATTAAATAGGGGTTTTTAATTACTTTGACTCTTTCTTCTCCTTTGAATTCCTTGGATACTAGAGGCGGAACCTTTCGACCTTTCGTAAGGTTTTAGGTTAGTGAACTTCAACGGGTGCATCCCTTCGGAAGTTCCGTGAGGTTACAGTAGCGCTCTTCTTTTTCTTGCTTGTCCAGGGGTCCTTAGTCCTAGTCAAAAGGTTAATTTTTAGTGTAACGGGATACGAAGGTGATGGATACGAAACAAACATGTTTCTCATGAATCTTGATCGATCAATAACTTGAGCATACAAACTCCAATTTGACCTGAAATTTGGAATATTGCCCTTCATAGTTTTGTTTGTCGTGCCATGCTAATTGTAACTCAACCTGGATTCGGACCAAATTTGCCTGTATCTATCATGAACCTATGTATAACCTATCTTCGGGATGGATTGTCCTTAATCTCTAGTCAAGTCCTTAGTATCATGGCCTTGCCAAAAGGCGGAATATCAATTTTAGATTGATTAAAACATTTTTATTTGATTCAATAGATTATTCGAAAAGAATTTATTAATTGAGTTTAATTTATCAAATCAAAATCTTTTATTAAATAGAAGTTAGATAAGTAGAATTTATTTTTAAAATGTAACCCTTACAAAAAATTGAATTCAAATACTTCTATTTTTATTAAATTTATTTATTTATATAGCGTAGAAAGTCCGGCTATTACAGACTTCCCCCTTAAGAAAATTCTGTCATCACAATTTCTTATATAGAAGTCGATATACATAACTCATACCTGATTTTCTTTGTAATAATGCTCTTCTATCCAACACAAATACTCACTCCTCTATGTGGCTCTACACTTCAACTTCTTTTATCGTATGCTACTATTTTAAACATATTCAATTAATGAATTTCTATTTTTCTCATACGACACATTTTTGTGAAAATATTCTAAGCATTGGATTTTTCAAAAAATTATAGTAGCATCTCCTTGTACGGAGAGAATTTCAAAAAGTCAAAACACAATGTAATTACATAATATACATCTTCTAAGAGGCATCCTAACATGGGGCATCCCGAAATACAAGGAAACAATGTAATATCCCATCATATATTCATACCATAAAACATACCTTATTTAGCATTTTAAGCAAATTTTCTTATTATTTAAGCGAGCAAAAGCATGCCATCTTCGCTAAGCGGTCCAGATATACTTAATGTATACCTGTCTCAACTTAAAAAACTCATATGAGATTATATTTAAAAGCATATTTAATATTACATTCAAATAACTAAGCAACAAAGTTGTATTTTTATTTTTATCGGCTTTCACCAAATTTTAGGTATCAAAAACGCAAAATTATTTGATTCTTCCAAAAGTATAAGTTGCAGAGTCAAGAATTTTACTTCTAAAATATCTTTTGGATCGAGAAAATTAAAAATACGTCGGAAGTTATAACGGTTTTTTCCAAATATTGTTAATTCTGAAATGAATATGGAAACGCAAGCCCACTTATAAAAATCGAGTTTTTGACCATGAAAACTTAAAAACTTTACAAAATACTTTAAACGGAAGTTGTTAATTGAGCTTTAAACTTCCAGAATGGGAAAAATCACCAAAATTGGAAAATGGTACAAAGTTATGACTAAATGTTTTTAGTCCAGTTTTGATGAATTGTATTACGGGGCAGTAATTGTTACTCATTGAAATGTATATTTCTAACTTACTTAAACTCAATATTTTAGAAAGTGATAAATAATGAAGTTGTTACTCACGCTATTGTCTAACTAGCGATGGATCACACCATCACAAGTTATGATCATATTAGGAAGAGCTATAACCTCTCTTCTTCTTTTTTTTCCCTTTCCTCCATCTAAATGAAAACAATTCTAGTCTTTCAAAAGCACAACAATCCAAACAGGCTTAACATTTCATATGTAAATATTGAAACATGACATAAACTATGATAAAGGACCATTAATCAAACCATTGTGTTCACTCTAAGTTGTAGTGTAGAAATATTGGTTTAAATATTTGTCATAACATGTCAAAATGAAATGAAAGTCATGGCATGTGACGACCCATATTTGGGAAGGTTTACATCGACAATAATCCACATATGTCCAACTTAAACTATTCGGTACATAGATAATCAATGGGGTCAAATAAGAAAAATAAGAAAAGAAGAAGAAAACAAACACAGAATCTCACAACGGAACGACAAAATATAATAATCAAATAACAGTTCATGAAGCTGTCTATATTATACATTTGATTATAATCTATACAACCTTTATCAGAGTTATATATATACATGAAGGATAAAAACAATGCAGCAGAATAGCATGATGCAAAAAATAACAATAGTAATACTATACAAAATATTTGTTTCTGTCCTCTGGAAAACGAGCTTTATTGTGTTGAAAGAACTCAAGGTTGACCCGACCGTAATGAAAAGACAAAACACTCGAGTCGGGACTAAAATACTCTTATGTAAGTAAAATTTATATCAATAAATATGAGCATAACATCGTCAGAGATGTTTATGGGATTTTACATCTCCTATCCAGTATATAACATGCGTGCAATAACTTAAGAGATGTTTCGAGATTTTCTATCTCCTAAGGATCTGTTAAACTATTTATATAAATTATTATACGCTATAATAGGCAATGTCTATCAGTAAAATAAATATCTAAACAATGTTAAGGCTTTACATTGATCCACCTTAACACATTTTTATAATACTAAACCAAAGTCGTAATGGGCATGCAAAAGGATAAATAAGGCAAGGCACATGAGGCAATGCCTAAGGTAGGATTCTACCAGTTTACCCTTTCTGGTTGGTCTTAACCCATCCGTGGCGGATCGCGACAATCAAATCGAAAAAAAGGGTGCACACATCGAGTGCAAAATCACGATAGTAATACGAGTGATTAACGTCGCTAGAGGTAGCTAATCTCATTGGCCAGACATAGGCTCCAATTTTAGTCATTTTAATTATGACACAAGTGTCAAGGCTACATCGTTCTCTTACTTCATTCCAATAAGCGTTCCCCAATTCAACCACTATATTCTAGATATCATCCATCGCATACACGGTTGTTAAAGTGGTTCCCATATTGACAGAGAGTATGCCAGCAAGAAGCCCCGTCTCTTTAACAACCAAACATTGTTTTACACACCGGTTGATACTTTTACAATTCAAAACAATTCATCCTTGATATCCAAATATCATATTCACTTCAAAAATCAATTTCATTTCGAAATATAATGTTTACTTCAAAAATTATATGCAGTTCGATACGTCATTTTCATTTGAAATTATCATTTCACTCCAATATCTCTATTTCGCTTCGAAAATTATTTCTAACCTCAATTAAGATTTTAACTTCATTTTAACCCATTTAAGATTTAAATATAAACATTCTACCTTTTGACCAGTTTGAATTTTTAGAAAATAGTTGAAATAGTTTTAAAATAATTAAATAGTTAAAATAGTTTAATAGAAAATAGTTTTAGTGTTAAAAATGTTTATATAGTAAAATAGTTTGGAAAATCAAAATAATTTGAATATTTAAAGAAGATAGATTTTAAAGTTTATACTAGAATAATTCATTTGAAAATAGTTTCAAAGTCAAACCGGTTCACGTTCCAAATTTTCTAATTCAAATCAGTTTCAGTTTCCAATTCGATTCAATTTGGATTTCAAGTCAAATTTTACTTCGATTCAAATTTCAGTTCAGATCAATTCTATTTTGATTTCGAATTAATTTTCACTTTCAATTCCAGTTGATTTCAATTTCAATTCCAATTGACTCAATTTCAATTCCAACTTGAATAAATTTCAATTCAACAGCAATTTAATTTAATTTCAGTTCCAAATTAATTTCAAACCCCAATTTCAAATTATCCAATTCAATGATTTAATTTCACCTCAACTCTCAAATTTAAACCATTTCGATTTACATAAATTTCGAGTTTGATTTTTAAAATATCAATTCAAATCACTTAAATCAAATCAACTTTCAATATTCAATTTACACCCAAATCTTCAGATAAAATTTAGTTCCGAGTTCAATTTTTGAAATATCGTATTATATTACTTTTACTTAGCAATATCCAAAGTTCGAATAAAAATCCAATTTTTAAAGCAAATCAATTTCTAAATTCAAATCATATTTCGATTATAACTTCAAAATCTCAACTTCGATTATTTAAAAAATTTCTGTTATCAAATTTGAATTTCAACATTTCGAGCTCAAGTTCGAAAATAACTCGATTTCCATAAATTCGATTTTCATGTCTTAAAATCAAATCATTTAAACAATTTCAAATCAAAAATTTTAAAATCATTTAATTTAACCAATCCGATGTCCATATATAATTCTCTATCCTATGGCCAAGTGAATTGGTTATTACAATTTAATTTAGGAATGGATATATATCATTTCAATCCAAAATATTTGTCATAGGTACATATCGTTTCAACCTATTTCTTAATTTATTCAAAATAATTAAAATAACAATTATATACTGCCAAATGATAATCAGGGTGGTAATGGGATATATATAATATAAATAAACATCAAACCTCCAATATAATCAACCAATAGCATTCAAAGTCAAACAGCAACCAAATCAGCCAATAATTCACACAAATACATTGTTATCCATATCAGATATTTTACTTGCAAATAAATTCCCTTTTAAATTTAACTGTCAAATTTAAATCTTATCAATTCAATTTTTATATCTATCTAATGTCAATTAATATACCAAACATTAGACGATACAATTAAATTACTTCACGACATTAATTTAACTAACATAAAATTTATTTGCTCAATTGTGAGCATATAAAATACTCGCCTTTATTTGAAACTGAAAATAATTTCAGCTTCAAACAAATTCCAGCTCGATCCCAAACCGTAGATGACATCGATACGAATTCTCACCAACTCGTTTCATGTGAAATGGACCTCGTTCAACAGAGTTACGAGTTTAATTAATATCGAAATAGCTAAATTAAAAAAATAACAAAACTTAACTAAAAAAACCCCGATACCTAATCTCCCTCGTCCAGATCACGCGAGAACCTACCAGCGTCTCCTTCAACTAGATCGCGCGTAGACCAATCCAACACCAAAACCCTAGAATGACAAATGCTTGATCGACAAGCTCTTCCGCTGCTGCCGCACGCGAGCACAGCGACTTCGCCTACACCATCGACCATCCCACAACCTTGATTCCTCTAGCGCCGTTGCCTCACATGTGTGCGAACGCGCAGCTTCCTCCACGCAATCGATGACAGGAGGTGTGACGCCCACCCCGAGACCTACATTAACAAAGAGCATTACTGGGTAATACTTTCTGCTAATGTAGAGAATAGGACTGGATAGGAGCAACCATCTGTAGCCTTGTCTTAAATATCTATTGATTACGTTGATAATGCCATAATTTTTTCTTGATTTAAGTGGATCTACATATCCAATAAATACTTAATACAAAGCCATAGGTGGCTATAGGATCTATCAGAACAAAATACAAAAACTCAAATGTAAAACACATCACAAAACAGCACATAATCCCGTAGATGCACACATACATTGATACATCACAAAGTATACAAAATGATACATCACGTATGTGGTATGACGACTACAATACAAACATGAGTCAAAAGATTATACATATCAGAGTAGCAAACCAAAAAGGACTACACAAAAAGCGATAACAAAAAGAGCTAGCAGAATAATCCATGCAGAAGCAGAATAGGCTAAGTCCAAAAGTACATAACCTGAAACACCTCGGTCTGACCCGAGTATAAAATACACGGGTCAGTCTAGCTAAACGAATCAGCAAAAGGGTGATAGTAGAATAATAGAGCATAAGAGATAGAGATATTCTTCTTAAAAAAGAAGAAACCATAAGAAAACTAACCATAGTCATATGGAGGATACAGAACATGTATGGCATATGTGGTTACACTCGGTGATAGAACATTATTGCTTCAATAAGCATAACACAAAGGAGACGAGAAATCTCATGAATCGCTAAAATGTACCATGCCTCATCTCATCGGCAATCATAAATCAATAAGAATGGTTTAGGAATGGTAAAATGTAAACTCCTAAAAGAGTAATTCCCAAATCCGCCATATCGGCAACTCCAAGGAAAACATAAGCAAAAGTCATCTCGACATAAGCCATAAGGCAAATGTCAACAAAGAGATAAAAATTTCATACGCCAAAAGGCAAATCTTAACACGCTAATGTAGGCTTTGAAAATCTCAAAAGAACTCCCAAGAGTCGAAAAATCCCAAAGTAATCGCCACCGAATGGTTCAAAGGACCGATTCCAAGATGACGACACACAAGGGTAAAAATCATCTCAAAAAGGTTTTGCACGTGCTATTTTTGCCGAGTACTGTTTCACATAATAGGTACCTCGCCCAAAGGCAAACGTCAAACGAAAAATACGCCGCAATGGCAAACGTCCGAAGACAAATACGCCGCAATGGCAAATGACCCGAATGTCCAGTACTGGCACGCCAACAGGCAAATGTGTCACAAACTCTCGGAAAGGAACCCGAAAAGTTTTAACGTGTGTCCCATACCACCCATTCGCACTAAACGGTTTACTAACCACTAGTAAATTTCACACTCAAAGCAGTAAAATGTTCACCTTATATCATCGGTAAACTAGACCCGTAGGCCAAAACAATCAAACAGACAAGTTAGGAATTAACCGAGAGGATAAACGCACGTGTCCATACCACGCGTTTTACCTTGAAAATAAGCTTTGAAAACCGATTTCGAGAACTATTTGGAAGCCATATTTGAAAATTTCCCTTATTATAAGGATTAAATAGGATTTATACTTGAAAATACTTTAAAATATAACATAATAATTATTTTTAAATCCCTTAAATTTTAAAAATCATTTCAAAAAGAATTGGAGAAAATCATGCTCCAAAACGACCCAAAACATGCAAAATTCCACTCAAAACAAAATTCAAATAATTCTAAATTTTAATTCTAAATTCATCAAAACTGGGCTAACCTATTGATAGGCCTCATAGCCCTCAAAATACTTCATAAATATCACCAAAACAGAAGTAAATGCCAAAAATCGGACGGAATAATGACATAAAAACACTTGGCCAAAATAATACCCATGTCTGAAATCTTCTCTGGGTCCAACTTTCGGACATAAAACAGGTGGCCAAATGATCTTTGATTCATTTGAAAATTAGTATGCATAAAGTAGAAAACTTCATCTTTCAAATAAAAAAGAATTGATGAATTCCAAAATAAAATGGAAAAGTTATGCTGTCACAAACATGGACTCAGACCATGTTTGTAACAGTTCAACAAGAATGTGCCCAGACTTAAAAATCCACTCTGGTTCAACTTCCAGGCATGAAACCGAGGATCAAATTGTATCAGATTAAGCTCAAAATTATTTTTCATGTAATAGAAAACTTCTTCTTTGAAACAAAAAAATAATCATGCAATTTGAATAAATATGAGAAAGTTATAGTGTCTCAAAATTGAACCCAGACGGTGTTTTCATTGTAAAAATCTGGGCAAAAACATGCTCCAGGTCAATGTTTAGAAGCATATTTCTATAAGCTATCTAAGTCAAAATGACCTAAAATTTGGTGTGCATATAGTAGAAAACTCTATCTTTCAAACAAAAGAAGAATCACCGAATTTCAATAAGAAATGAAAGAGTTATGCCATCGCAAACTTGGGCTCAGGCCATGTTTGCAGCAACTCCAAATACAAATGTACGGGTAAATTTCACGCTATGCATTGATTTTGCAGCAGAGACTTCAGGTATCGAACGAAGGATTTTTGCTATGAAATTTTGCAGGTATATACAACATATGGGCTATCAAAAGAAGAAAATCCGGTAGCATTTCATTACCGGAATTGAGAGAAAATTTCATGCAAAGTGACACCCAATCTTAGTTTTTACAGAAACAAAAACATCAGCAAAATCAATATTTTCAAGCACTTTATGCGTATATTTTTGCATTTGAAGCTTTGCTTCAGCTAGAGATTATGAGTTATTAACTCACCTATGCAAATATGAAGACCAAAGTTTGGAGAATTGAAGAAAGTTGAAGGCTTTTTGCTTGACTCTAACCTCTAGAAACCTGTAGAATAAAAGAAAACGACATGCAAGAGGAATTCAACCATAGATTAGAAAATCCATTTTTGAAATTAGGAATTTGCTGAAATTATAGGGTTTTGGAGTTGATTACCTTTTGAATTTACACCTTATTTTGAAGAAATTGTAGTTTGCTTGAATTGATTTTGAGTTTGGAGGCTTTGAATTGAAAAATTAGTGATGTTTATTTACTGTCTTCTCTTTCCATAAGAAGAAGAAGATGAGATGTTGTGAACGTATAGGTAAACTCTTTTCTCACCTTCTCATTTACTAGCTAAGTGCTAATGTACTTTGGAACCATTAATTAAAAGAGAAATTAATTAGCCTATGTCAATTTATTTAATACTAATACCAAATATGTACATATTTACACTATATTATAAAACAAATGCATTCTTCTCCACATTTACACATAAGAAAAATATGAAAACTTGTAAACATACAAAATAAAACATTTTCTGTCATATAAAAATATTAATTTTTATTTTTAAAATATTTTTTATTATTAAATTCCTTTATTTAACAAAAATACACTATTTACTCAAATAAACGAATAAAATCATGTTTTTAACTCCTAAAATTCCACAAAATTTATTTTATCACTTAGAAAAATATTTCAAACCATTCCAAAACATAATTTATAGCCAAAATTTATTTTTAACCCAATTTCCACCTTTTATTTTAATAAACAACCTTTAAAAATCAAATACTTCCTTTAAAAATTTATTAAAAGAAGTAATTGGCAATAATTTTATTAATTATTGCAATTTATCTAAATAAAAATTATTTTCCACGTTATTAACCCAAAAAAATGAAAGAAAGCTTTTAAACTTTATTTTCACACTTTATTTCCCAAAAATTCATTGTTCATTCCAAATAAGCAATTTAAAATCTCCAAATCTTGTTTTAGTTCATAATATAAAATCATAACTACTGTTATAATTTAATATTTACAGGTAATCTCCAAAACCAGGGTTGTTACAGACTCCTCCCCTTAACAAAATTGCGTCCTCGTAATTTCTAGAGAAGAATTTATACTCAACAAACTTATTCCATCACTCAAAAAAAGAAATAAGCTTGAGATAAAAAGATTCTCACCATCGCTATGCGAAGAAAGAAAACCAGGGTAGGATCGCTCAATAAACTCTCTGGTTTCCTAAGTGCAGTCATTGGGATTAGCGGACCATTGAACTTTAACGAGCGGCACATCCTTGTTTCGAAGGCGTCTCACCTCCGAAGCAAGTATGCGAATAGGCTGCTGCACAACAGATAGGTCTGGTGAGATCTCAAGCTCTTGCAAATTAGGAGAATTGATGACATAATCCGACTCTCGAAGACACTTCCGAAGCTGGGAGACGTGAAACACGTCATGAATTCCAGATAGATGAGCTGGAAGTGAAACTCTATAAGCCACAGGGCCAATACATTCAGTAATAGGAAATGGTCCTATAAAGCGAGGAGCCAATTTCCCAGTCGTACTAAAGCGCATAACCCCTTTTAGAGGAGAAACACGAATAAAGATGAGATCACCAACCGAGAACTCGTTATGCTTCCTACGGTTGTCCGCGTAGGATTTCCGACGGCTCTGTGCCTATTTCATTCTCTGACGAATAAGATCAATCTTCTCAGAAGAATCACGAACAGAATCTGGGCCAAGAATAAGCTTCTCACCAGATTCCAACCAACAAGAAGGTGATCGACATGGCCTTCCGTATAAGGCTTCGAAAGGGGCCATACCGATACTGGACTGAAAACTATTATTATAGGAGAATTCCACAAGAGGTAGGTGATCCTCCCAACTACCACCGAAATCTAGAATGCAAGCACGGAGAAGATCCTCGAGGATACGATTCACCCGTTCAGTTTGTCCATCTGACTGCGGATGATATGCTGTGCTGAAATTAAGCTTTGTTCCCAAAGCTTGCTAAATATTTGCCAGAAATGACTCGTGAATAGCGGATCACGGTCACAAACACTCGAACACCATGAAGTCTCATGATTTCCTTGACATATAACTTGGACAAATGAGAAGCACTCCTATTAGACTTAATAGGAATGAAATGAGCTGATTTGGTGAGGCGATCAACAATAACCCAAACGCTAGAATGGCCAGATCTCGAACGAGGTAGGCCGTCGACAAAATCCATCGAAATCTGACCCCATTTCCATAATGGAATCTCTAGAGTCTAAAGGAGACCAGAAGGGCACTGATGTTCGGCTTTGATACTTTGACAAGTCATGCAATTACTCACGTAACTCGCCATGTCGCGCTTCATGCCTTCCCAATAATAAAGGCGATTCATATCGGCATACATCTTACTACTGCTAGGATGAATAGTATAATTAGAACGATGACAGTCATCGAGAATGTCATGTCTAAGTGCAGAATCAGAAGGCACAACAAGACGGTTTTTCTTACGAAGACACCCATGAGAATCAATGTTGAAATCCCTCAACTCCTCATCACGGGACTCGGACTCACAAATCTGAATAAGGTGCACAAGATCGGGATCACGCCGTTGAGCATCGGCAATACGATCCAATAAGCTGGGTCGAGCTTCCAAACTGAACAATAAGATAGGAGAATCAGAAGATGGAGCTCGATCATGAATATCACAAAGGAATAAGGTCTCTTGAACATCCCATTCGGATAGCATCACAAAAACAACAGCGGAATGTTTACGACTAAGCGCGACAGCAACACGATTACCCTTACCAGGGGTATACTGGATATTGAAGTCATAGGAAGTAAGGAACTCGAGCCAACGTTGTTGCCTCATATTGAGCTCCTTCTGTGTGAATAGATATTTCAAGGACTTGTGATCGGTGTATAGAATGAAGCGCTCGCCTAATAAATAATGGCGCCAGATCTTCAAGGCGAAGACAATGGCGGCTAACTCAAGGTCTGAGTGGCATAGCGTACTTCATTCGGTCGCAGTTGCCTGGAAGCACAAGTACCCAATCCTTCTGCATAAGTACGGCACCGAAGCCACATCTACTAGCATCGGTGTAGACAGCAAGATCTTGATTCCCTTCAGGAACCACTAGAATAGGAGCATTTGTGAGAAGCTCCTTCGACTGTTGAAAAGAAGCTTCGTACTTGTCAGACCAAATAAATCGAATGCCATTCTGAGTAAGGCTGGTGAGAGGAAGCACAATACGAGAGAAACCCTTAATGAACCGGCGGTAAAACCAGCCAATCTAAGGAAACTACGAATCTCATGAACTTTCTCAGGCCTCTTCCAATTCTGGATAGATTCGATCTTCGAAGGATCGACCGAAATGCCTTTGGAAGAAACGACATGGCCTAAGAACTTAACCTTATTCTCCCAGAAATGGCACTTGGAGAATTTGGCTTTAAGCTTATGGTGACAAAGAGTACTCAAGACAATTCTCAAATGATTAGCATGCTCAGCTTCATATTTTGAATAAACAAGGATGTCGTCGATGAACACAAGGACGAACTTATCGAGATATTCCCGGAATACTCGATTCATAAGGTCAACAAAGAAAGCAGGAGCATTCGTCAAACCGAATGGCATAACGAGCCACTCGTAAAATCCATATCGAGTGCGGAAAGCTGTAAGAGGTATGATATCTTCCACGACTCGGAGCTGATGAAAACCATTGGCAAGGTCGAGTTGAGAGAAGATCTTAGCGCCACTCAATTAATCGAACATATCGTCGATCCTAGGTAATGGATATCTATTCTTGATGGTCAACTCGTTAAGCTTGCGATAGTCGATGCAAAGCCTAAGAGTTCTATCAGACTTCTTCACAAAGACGACCGCGGCACCCCACGGTGAAGAACTAGACTGAATCAACTGCTTGGACTCAAGCCCTAAAAGCTGCTTCTTGAGTTTCTCATTTTCTTTTGTAGACATCCTCGTGGGAGGACGACTAACTAGCTGCGCGCCTGGAATGGGATCAATGTGGAACTCAATCGCCCGCTTGGGTGGCAAACCCGAAACAGGCTCAAATACATCAGAGAATTCACAAACAATAGGAAAACGAGATATATCATCATCGTCATCTTGTGAGTCGAGAGAATATAAGGATACTTCGGAATTATCCACATTCGGAAGCACTAGAGATAGCTGAGATGGAGAATCAGGATGTCGAAGATATAACACCCGCAGAGCACAAATAATCTTGACACATATCACACTAGCTAGTCCATACCCAAAATCATATCAAATCCCAAATAAGAAATAACGTGCAGATTCGCACGAAAAGAAAAGCCACAAAAAACAATCTCAACATCATCACAGAGCATGCTAAGGGTTGCGGATCCCCCGATAGGATTCGCAATCCTCAATGAAGTAATCATACAAGAAACATCCAACGACAAATCATCGACAAGCTTCTCCAATACAAATGAATGCGAAGCACCCGTATCAAAGAAAATTCGAATAGAACGATCACGAAACAACAATGAACCTTAAAGAATAGAAGGAGAAGTGCCTTTGTGCTGAGAAGAACCTCCAAAAGTATCTGCTGCATTCAGTTTGCCAGATTTGGCATTATTCGGAGCAATAGGACAAGTGGAAATACGATGGCCCTCTTTCTTGCAATATCGACAAAAGAGAGGCTTAGGACACTCCCGAATCATATGGTCGAGCTAACCACAATTGAAACACCCCTTGAGAGAGGGAGGTGCTCCAATAGACCGAGGCTGAGAATGAGGCCGAGACTGAGGCCGAGAAGTAGAACCAACTGGCTTCTTCTTCCTGGATGGAAAGGACTTGGATTTCTGAAAAGGAAACCGCTTCTTGTTCGGGTTCTTGCGAACCTCAACATCATCACCACTATCGATTTCCTTCTCGATAGCATCAAGATGAAGCACCGAGTCAACTAGCTCCTTGAAAGAAAGCTTAAGCTGCAACATCAAAGATTTCTTCAAATATTTCTTAAGGTCGGAAATGAACTTGAGGTTCTTCTTGTATGGAGTGCTAATATACTCAAGGCCATACTTAGACAGAGCCTCGAAAGAAGACACGTAATCAGAAACAGAAGATTTTCCTTGCTTTAGCTCGAGGAAGAAACGGGCAAGAGATGCCTTCACAGACTCTGGAACGAATTTAAACTCAAATCGTTCCCGAAACTGAGTCCAAGTAAGAGTGGACTCATCAAGCTCGGCAGTGAATATCTCATACCAATCAAGAGAATGCTCTTGTAACATGCTAGATGCTACAAGAACCCTATGATAATCCGAAAGATCCATATGATAAAATATCCGCTCGCAATAACGAATCCAAGCCTGAACCTCCAAAACAGACTCGGAGCCTTTGAATGGCTTGCCTCCGAGATGTGCAAAATCACTACACATGTGCGCGAAGGGAGACTTGCGCAAAGGAGAAGCTGGAGTAGGAGCTGGAGGCTGGGTGCTCCTAAATAACTCCACAAACTGATCGGCAGACATATATACTTCATCCGGATGGGGGCTACTGGACTGCCCCGCATCCGAACGTCATCCTCTGCCTCTTCCAGCCATAACTGAAAGTTAAGATAAGATAAAGATTACTCACATGGCAGATATCATTAATTAAAATATGGAATACTACAGAAGTAAAATGCATCCATAAACATATTCCCAAAATTTTATCTACCCTAAAGGACACGAAAAGAACAAAAGCACGATGATTCAGGGATTCGTAACATTTGTATTACACTTTGATGTACCGTAATATGTGTTTCTGTTCTGTGTTTATCATATTTGGTTCTGAACTCAGCTCTGATACAAAGCTGTGACGCCCCACCCCGAGACCTACATTAACAAAGAGCATTACTGGGTAATACTTTCTGCTAATGTAGAGAATAGGACTGGATAGGAGCGACCATCTGTAGCCTTGTCTTAAATATCTATTGATTACGTTGATAATGCCATAATTTTTTCCAAGTGGATCTACGTATCCAATAAATACTTAATACAAAGCCATAGGTGGCTATAGGATCTATCAGAACAAAATACAAACACTCAAATGTAAAACACATCACAGAACAGCAGATAATCCCGTAGACACACACATACATAGATACATCACAAAGTATACAAATGATACATCATATATGTGGTAAGACGACCACAATACAAACACAAGTCAAAAGATTATACATATCAGAGTAGCAAACCAAAAAGGACTACACAAAAAGCGATAACAAAAAGAGCTAGCAGAATAGTCCATGCAGAAGCAGAATATGCTAAGTCCAAAAGTACCTAACCTGAAACACCTCGGTCTGACCCGAGTATAAAATACACGGGTAATTCTAGCTAAACGAATCAGTAAAAGGGTGATAGTAGAATAATAGAGCATAAGAGCATAGTGATATTCTTCTTAAACAACAAGAAACCATAAGAAAGCTAACCATAGTCATATGGAGGATACAGAACATGTATGGCATATGTGGTTATACTAGGTGATAGAACATTATTGCTTCAATAAGCATAACACAAAGGAGATGAGAAATCTCACGAATGGCTAAAATGTACCATGCCTCATCTCATTGGCAATCATAAATCAATAAGAATGGTTTAGGGAATAATAAAATGTAAACTCCTAAAAGAGTAATTCCCAAACCCGCCATATCGGCAACTCCAAGGAAAACATAAGCAAAAGTCATCTCGACATAAGCCATAAGGCAAATGTCAAAAAAGAGATAAAAATTTCATAAATAGGGCCAATAGGCAACCTCAATATATATACACGCCAAAAAGTAAATCTCAACACGCCAGTGTAGGCTTTGAAAATCTCAAAAGAACTCTCAAGAGTCCAAAAATCCCGAAGTTATCGCCACCGAATGGTTCAAAGGACCGATTCCAAAATGACGACACACAAGGGTAAAAATCATCTCAAAAAGGTTTTGCACGTGCTATTTTTGCCGAGTACTGTTTCACATAATAGGTACCTCACCCAAAGGCAAACGTCGAACGACAAATACGTCGCGATGGCAAATACGCCGCAATGGCAAACGTCCGAAGACAAATACGCCGCAATGGCAAATGACCCGAAGGTCCAGTACTGGCACGCCAACAAGCAAATGTGTCACAAATTCTCGGAAAGGAACCCGAAAAGTTTTAACGTGTGTCCCATACCACCCATTCGCACTAAACGGTTTACTAACCGCTAGTAAATTTCACACTCAAAGCAGTAAAATGTTCACCTTATATCATCGGTAAACTAGACCCGTAGGCCAAAACAATCAAATAGACAAGTTAGGAATTAACCGAAAGGATAAACGCACGTGTCCATACCACGCGTTTTACCCAATCGTTTAACTCTCCTTCTCATTCGCTCGACAGTGCAAAAACATGTAATTTATATACAAAATAATTTACCTTGAAAATAAGCTTTGAAAACCGATTTCGAGAACTATTTGGAAGGCATATTTGAAAATTTCCCTTATTATAAGGATTAAATAAGATTTATACTTGAAAATACTTTAAAATATTACCAAATAATTATTTTTAAATCCCTTAAATTTTAAAAATCATTTCAAAAAGAATTGGAGAAAACCATGCTCGAAAACGACCAAAAACAAGCAAAATTCCACTCAAACCGAAATTCAAATATAAATTCAAATTAAATTCTCAAACTTTGAATTCTAAATTCATCAAAACTGGGCTAACCTATTGATAGGCCTTATAGCCCTCAAAATACTTCAGAAATATTACAAACACAGAAGTAAATGCCAAAAATCGGACGGAATAATGACATAAAATACAGCCAAAATAATACCCAGGTCTGAAATCTTCTCTGGGTTCAACTTTCAGACATATAACAGTTGGCCGAATGATCTTTGATTCATTTGAAAATTAGTATGCATAAAGTAGAAAACTTCATCTTTCAAACAATAAAAGAATCAATGAATTCCAAAATAAAATGGAAAAGTTATGCTGTCACAAACATGCACTTAGACCATGTTTGTAACAGTTAAACAAGAATGTGCCCAGGCTTAAAAATCCACTCTGGGTTCAACTTTCAGGCATGAAACCGAGGATCAAATTGTATCAGATTGAGCTCGAAATTCGTTTTCATGTAATATAAAACTTCATCTTTTAAGCAAAAAAAGAATCATGTAATTTGAATAAATATGAGAAAGTTATAGTGTCTCAAAATTGAACCCAGACAGTGTTTTCACTGTAAAAATCTAGACAAAAACTTGCTCCAGGTTAATGTTTAGAAGCATATTTCTATAAGCTATCTAAGTCAAAATGACCTGAAATTTGGTATGCATATAGTAGAAACTCTATCTTTAAAAAAAAAGGAATCACAGAATTTCAATAAGAAATGAAGGAGTTATGCCATCGCAAACATGGGCTCAGGCCATGTTTGCAGCATCTCGGAATACAAATATACAGGTAAATTTCAGGTTGTGCATTGATTTTGCAGCAGAGACTTCAGGTATCAAACGAAGGAGTTTTGCTATGAAATTTTGAACGTATATACTAAAACATATGAACTATCAATAGAAGAAAATTCGGCAGTATTTTGTTGCCGAAATTGAGAGAAAATTTCATGCAAAGTGACGCCCAATCTCAGTTTTTACAGAAAAAAAAACATCAACAAAATCAATATTTTCAAGCACTTTATGCATATATTTTTGCATTTGAAGCTTTTCTGCAGCTAGAGATTGTGAGTTATTAACTCAACTATGCAATGAAGACCAAAGTTTGGAGAACTGAAGAAAATTGAAGGCTTTTTGCTTGACTCTATCCTCTAGGAACCCGTAGAACAAAAGAAAAGACATGCAAGAGGAATTCAACCATAAATTAGAAAACCCATTTTTGAAATTAGGATTTTGCTGAAATTATAGGGTTTTGGTGTTGATTACCTTTTGAATTTACACCTTAGATTGAAGAAATTGTAGTTTGCTTGAATTGATTTTGAGTCTGGAGGCTTTGAATTGAAAAATTGGTGATGTTTATTTACTGTCTTCTCTTTCCAGAAGAAGAAGAAGATGAGATGTTGTGAACGTACAGGTAAACTCTTTTCTCACCTTCTCATTTGCTGGCTAAGTGCTATTGGGCTTTGGACCCATTAATCAAAAGAGAAATTAATTAGCCTATGTGAATTTATTTAGTACTAATACCAAATATGTACATATTTACACTATATTATAAAACAAATGCATTTTTCTCCACATTTACACCTAAGAAAAATATGAAAACTTGTATACATACAAAATAAAACATTTTCTATCATATAAAAATATTAATTTTTATTTTTTAAATATTTTATATTATTATATTCCTTTATTTAACATAAATGCACTATTTACTCAAATAAACGAATAAAATCATGTTTTTAACTCCTAAGATTCCAAAAAATTTATTTTATCACTTAGAAAAATATTTCAAACCATTCCAAAACATAATTTACAGCCAAAATTTATTTTTAACCCAATTTCCACCTTTTATTTTAATAAACAACCTTTAAAAATCAAATACTTCCTTTAAAAATTTATTAAAAGAAGTAATTGGCAATAATTAATAAAATTATTGCAATTTCTCTAAATAAAAATTAGTTTCCACTCATTATTAACCCAAACAAACGAAAGAAAGCTTTTAAAATTTATTTTCACATTTTATTTTCCAAAAATTCAATGTTTATTCCAAATAAGCAATTTAAAATCTCCAAATCTTGTTTTAGTTCACAATATTAAATCATAACTACTGTTATAATTTAATATTTACAGGTAATCTCCAAAACCAGGGTTGTTGCAGGAGGACAAATTGTGACTCGCTCGTATAAAAAATTTCTCAACCGTGACAAATTTCTTCGTGCCGTAAAATAGTTTCTCAGTCGAATCGTATTTTTTTCTACTGTTGATTTGAACCGAGACAAAAGGAGGAAAAGGAGGGGAAGGGCACAAGTTTGAAAAAATAGGAGCGGCGTTCTTATACGAGAGGTTGGAATGGAAAAGAAAATATCTATTATTTAATTAGTAAATATCTCGCCAAACGACCGTGAAATCCCGCACTCCAAATGAAGCGTGCCGCCTGACATTTATAATATTTTACCCCATTCCAAACAGATGGAACTAGTCCCGAGGCCTAATTCGATTGTATGTAGAAGATAGCTTTTCAAAATTAATTAATTTTAATTAAATTCCAAAATAAATTTCTATGCTTTTCAAGCATGCATGGCCAGATGAAAAGTCCGAGCGCTACGAAACTTGAAATCCTACAATAATCCACTATTATGGATCCGATGAAACTGGTTTCGTCGAAATCCAAAAAAGTGGCCAAAATGATTATTTTTACTTGTTAATTAAAATATAAATTTTCAAATTTCAATTATTCACATTTAAATTCAATTTTAAATGTTATCCATCTTCATTCATATTTAAATCAATTTTAAATCAAATTTTGATGCCATTTTCATTCTCATTAAATCCAGAATTCCATTATTTACATAATTTCAACATAAATTTAAACGATTTAATTGCCCGATAAATAAATATTAATAAATCCTTAAATTTCAAATAAATTTCAGTTATCGACATTATTTTGTTTCCATTTAAATAATTCAACACTTATCACTAAATTCCTATTATTGATTATAAACACATTCATTATATAGAATTTTATTTCAAAACTCGTTATCGCCAAATCTTTGAAATTGGTTATTTCAAAATTTGTATACAAGTTCGTATTCAAATAAATTAGCCTAACAATTCATTGAATTTTACTTTTAACTGATTTTATTCAATAATCATATTCAATTTAATAATTTTAAATAGTTAAAAATATGGTCGTCACATTCTCCCCCACTCAAAGCTTTTCGTCCTCGAAAAGGCGTTAAGGAATTTAACATATATTATCTTTTATTCAGAATAATTAGCTTATAAAACATAAACATCTGACTAGAAGACCTATACTACGCTCTCACGTCACCTCGGTATCATTTTTATGGAAAATATAACTTATATATAAAAACAAGACATCAAATTATTATTTTTAAAAAAAATTCAAAAAATTTCTCTTTCGAATTTGCAAAAAATTTAGGCAGAGTCTCCGTTGCACGGCTCAATCGAAAAAAATTCCAATACAGTATATAACACAAATATACCAAATGTTTATCAAATATACATCTCATCTCAATGATGAGGCATCCTGATTGGAAAAAATATATAAAATTGCAGTATTTAATCTGAGATGCGTACCATATTATTAATAATCTGAGTGAGTTCGTTCGTATTAAGCAAGCAAAAGCAACCTAATATGCAATCGAGCTCCAAGAGGGAGCATACGCCCTTCAGTACCTACTAAGCACTCAATATCCAAATGTTTATATATATATAATGTAAAATCGATATATAACATGGATTATGCAATAACCATAAACAAATATAGCAAATGCAACAAAATAAACATCTAACAAACAATATCCATCTAATCTTATTCACAACAGTACAAATTCACACTTCCTAATGTCAATATTCAGTCTATTATACTTTCATTTCCTATTAACATTAAATTAATTTACTTTTAATTCATTGACATTTATCTCGTCAATATATAACTTGCTTGCTTTCAGTTTATTCACATGTATTTCTTTTGAATTTAATTGGTTGACCTTAAATTTATTCACGTTCAATTGATTAACATTTATTTCCTTAATCATTCAATGGATTTATATGCAATTCATTCGCTTTTAATTTTGCATTCAACTAATTTGGTCTTAATCCATTTTTATTCAATTAACCAATAATCATTGCATTAACATTTGATTGATTACATTTTAATATATTTACATTTGTTCGATTTGTTTCAATTGATTAATATGCACTTATCCACATTAATTAATTCACATTCTATTATTTTACATTCGTTTATAGTTACATTCATTTTGAACTTCCATTATTTCATTTCAGTAATTCATACAATTAATTCACTTAAGTAAATTTTAGTTCCATACCATATCCCATATATTTTTTCGTATCATTCATGTTTACCAAATCTATAAGTCATACAACTTTAGCTTTTTATGCTTCGCAAAACATTTTAATTAAAATGTTCATATTTCTTTTTCATATTAATATCATTTATGAACCATTTTATAAAATCATTCTATTTAACCTTGTTAAGTTAAATTTATTCATTATCACTTAGTATTTTAATATAAATATTATTTATAAACCGTCTAAGTTTATTCTAAACATTTACAAAATTGCACCTTATTTTTATTATTATTTCATAACTTAAGTTCATATTAATCCATTGATTCGCTTACTTAGTTTATTCATTAATTCAAATTCATCTTAATAATTTTGCTTAAGTGAATTTTTTATTTTATAATTCTAATTCATAAAAAAAATCTTTTTCTCTCTTCACCATCAATTTTATTCAACTTCCCTTAAGTTAACTTCGAGTTATAGTTTATTCCCTTAACTTATTTCATATTCAATTTGTTACCATTCAATTTTGTTGAAACTCGTTCTATTTGCATTTAATTTATTTACATCCAATTTAAATTAAATTCAATTGCTCATATTAATTTTTACTTACACTCATGTATTTTTATTTGTTTTCTTTCACACTTAAATTACATTTCATTTCAAAAATTCAAGTTCGTATTCATTTTATAGTTTAAGTGGAATTTATTCACTTTACTAATTTATCTGGTTTCATTTAATATTCAATTCAATTTATTTAATATTAAGTTAAACTTCATTTCATTTTAATCCATTACTTATTTTATTTAATTTTATTCAAGTTAAATTTTCTTATCATTCATATTTAACAAATTTGAAATTTGTTATTAGCTTAATATTCTCTAATCTATAAATTATACAATAGATTCATTCAAAAATTAATTTATTTAATTTTTCTAATTCATTAAATACGTTTCGCTTTATTTCATCTTTCTTGAGTTATACTTCATTTTATTTACTTAATTACACTAACTTCATTTAATAAACATTTCTAATGTTAATTCTTTTATTTCATATTTGAAATTCAAAATTTTTATTTGCTTAATCAAAAATATGCAACGATTTTAAAATTTAATTTTACTATCCTGTTCAAATCTATAAGTTATAAAGTTATTTCTTATATATAATAATTTCAATTCATAAGTTCAAAAATTATTTCACATATCTATCAACTCATATTTGGAATATTTTTTCAACAATAAAAACTTGTTTTAATCGAAAATAAATTCTTTTTGTAACAATTTTCACTTAGAAACTCGAAAATGAATACTGGCGATGCTGCAGCCGTCCCTAGAATTATTTTCCAACGACCAAAGTGAGTTTAATGCTTTATTTTCTTTAAAATCTTTTCAAATATATTTTTTCTAGTCAAACACTTTCAAATAATATTAATATTAATTTTGAAGACTTTGAAAACAGTTTTGAACAACAAAAGGATTTTAAATTAAAAAATTCTCAATTTTTAAATCCTTCTATTTATAATATAGCTTATACAATTCCATTTCTTTATTATGAAAACATTCGAGTTTACATCTTTGTTATTTCAAACAATTTTTATTTTAGTTAGATTTCAATTCAATTTAATTATCAAATGCTTCATAAAATAAAATTCATTAAGTGTTCTTTGATTTTAATTCAACCAATAATCGATAATGATTAAATATTATCAATTCCTAACAACTATCATTCATTAAAAATTTCATTTCATATATATATATTATCATATAGGTAAAATTATTTCATTTACCCTATTTTAAAACGATATTATGTCGACTTGCATTGCTTAAGTGTTTAGAAACCCCTATCGGTAACACGGTGTCCTGCGCATCGACTAGAATCCATAAACAACTCAACGGATAAGTAAACACAATATAAAATATTCTATAACACTAGCAAGTACGCTCTCTCATATATATACATTCACACAGACTCATTCTAGGATATTATTACCCTACTCTGATGAGTTAAAACCCACAAAGCCAAGGTTATCACTAAACCTAGGCTCTGATACCAACTATGACGACCCATATTTCTGAAGGTTTAAATTGACAATAATCCACACATATCCAACTAAAACAATCCAGAATATAGATAGTCGATGGTGTTAAATAATAAAAATAAGTAAAGAAGAAGAAAACAAACACAGAACCTCAGAGCGGAACAACAAAATATAATAATCAAATAACAGTTCATGAAACTGTCCATATTATACATTTGATTATAATCTATACGACCTCTATCAGAGTTATATATACACATTAGGGATAAATAAACAATGCAGCAGAATAGCATGATTTAGAAAATAATAATATTAATACTATACCAAATCTTTGTCTTCATCCTTTGGAAAACGATCTTCATTGTCCAAAAAAAACTCAGGGCTAACCCGAGCGTAATGAAAACTCAAAACACTCGCGTCAGGACTAAAATACTCTTATATAAGTCAAATCAATATTAATAAATATGAGTGTAACAATGTCAGAGATGTTTACGGGATTTTACATCTCTTATCCAGTGCATAACTTGCGTGTAATAACTTAAGAGATGTTACGGGATTTTCCATCTCCTTAGGATCCGTTAAGCTATTTGTATATAAAAGTATACGCTAAAGTTGGTAATGTTTATCAGTAAAATAAATATCTAAATGGCGTTAAGGCTTTACATTGATCCACCTTAACATATTTTTATAGTACAAAACCAAAGTCGTAATGGGCTCGCATAAGGATAAATATGACAAGGCACGTAAGGCAATGCTCGAGGTAGGATTCTACCAGGTTACCCTTTCTAGCTGGTCTGCGACAATCAATCAAAACAAAAAGGGTGCACCCATCAAGTACAAAATCATGATAGTAATATTAGTGATTAACGTCGCTAGAGGTAGCTAACCTTATTGGCCAGATATAGGCTTTTGTTTTAGTCATTTTAATTATGACACAAGTGTCAAGGCTATCCATCATCGTTCTCTTACTTCATTCCAGTAAACGCTCGTCGGTTCAACCACTATATTCTGGATATCACCCACCGCGTACAAGGTTGTTAAAGTAGTTTCAATATTGATAGAGAGTATGGCAATCATCGGTCTCTTTAACAATAAAATGTCGTTTTACACACCGGTTGGTACTTTTACAATTCAAAAACAATTCATCCTTGATATCAAACTATCATATTCGCTTCAAAAATAAATTTCATTTCGAAATAATATTTACTTCAAAAATCATTTCAGTTCGATACATCATTTTCACTTGAAAATAACATTTCGCTTCAATATTCGATTTTGCTTCCAAAATTGCTCTGAACATCAATTTATGTATAACTTCATTTTAACCCCATTTTTATTTAAATCCAAGATTTAAATATAAACATTCCACCTTTTGACTAGTTTGAATTTTTAGAAAATAGTTGAAATAGTTTTAAAATAATTAAATAGTTAATAGAAAATAGTTTGAGTATTAAAAATGGTTTATATAGCAAAATAGTTTGGATAATAAAAATAATTTGAATATTTAAAGAAGATGGATTTTAGACATTTTATACTAGAATAGTTCAATTGAAAATAGTTTCAAAGTGAAACCGGTTCACTTTCCAAATTTTCTAATTCCAGTTTCAATTTCCATTCGATTTAATCGATTCAATCCCAATTTCAAGTCAAATTTTACTTCGATGCCAATTTCAATTCAAATAAATTCGATTTCGATTTTGAATTAATTCAATTTCGCTTTCAATTCCAATTGATTTCAATATCAATTCCAACTTGAATAAATTTCATTTCAATCCTGATTTAATTGCAATTTCAATTCTAAGTTAATTTCAAACTCCAATTTCAAGTTATCCAATTAAATGATTTAATTTCAACTCAATTCTCAAATTTAAACCATTTCGATTTATATAAATTTCGAGTTTGACTTTTAAAATATCGATTCAAATCACTTAAATCAAATTAACTTTCGATATTCAATTTACACCCAAATCTTCAAATAAAATTTAATTCCAAGCTCAATTTTTGAAATATCATTTTATATTACTTTTACTTAGCAATATTCAAAGTTCGAATAAAATTCCAATCTTTTAAAACAAATCAATTTCTAAAATTCAAATCATATTTCGATTATTACTTCAAAATCCTAAATTTGATTATTTAAACAATTTTTGTTATCAAATTTAAATTTCAACATTTCGAGCTGAAGTTTGAAAATAATTCGATTTCCATAAATTCGATTTTAATTTCTTAAAATCAAATCATTTAAACAATTTTGAATCAAAAATTTTAAAACCATTTAATTTAACCAATCCGGTGTCCGTATATAATTCTCTATCCTATGGCCAAGTGAATCGGTTATTTCAATTTAATTCAGGAATGGGGATATATATCATTTCAATCCAAAATAAATGTCATGAGTATATATCATTTTAACCTATTTCTTAATTTACTCGATATAATTCAAATAACAATTGTATATTGCCAAATGATATTCAGGGTGATAACAGGATATATATATATATATAATATAAATAAACATCCAACCATCCAATATAATCAACCAATGGCATTCAAATTCAGACAACAATCAAATTGGCAAATACTTCACACAATTACATCGTTATCATCGGGTATTTTACTGCCAAATAAATTCCACTTTCAAATTTAACTGTCAAATTTAAATACTTGTCAATTCAATTTTTATATCAATCTAATGTCAATTAATTTATCAAACATCAGCCAATGCAATTAAATTACTTCACGACATTAATTTAACTAGCATAGAATTTATTTGGTCAATTGTGATCATATAAATACTCTCCTTTATTTGAAACTGAAAATAATTTCAGCTTCAAATAAATTCGAGCTCGATCCCAAATCGTAGACGAATGCTCACGCGCAGACCAACCCAACACCGAAATTCTAAAATGACAAATGCTCGATCGATGATCCCTTCTGCCACGACTCCGCCTGCAGCCATCGACAACCCACCACCTCAATTCCTCTGGCGCTGCCGCTTCACATGCATGCAAACGCGCAACTTCCTCCAGGCAATCAATGATAGGAGGACAAATCGCGACTCACTCATATAACCATTTTCTCGATCGTGATAAATTTCTTCGTGCTATAATTTTTTTTTCTCGATTGATTCATATTTAGTTTTTTGGCTGTTGATTTGAATCGAGATAAAAGGTGGAAATGGAGGGGAGGAGCATGAGTTTGAAAAATAGAGGCGATGTGCTTATACGAGATGTTGGAATGGAAAACAAAATATCTATTATTTAATTAGTAAATATCTCGCCAAACAACCGTGAAATCCTGCACTTCAAACGAAGCATGCCGCCTAGTATTTATAATGTTTTACCCTCATTCCAAACTCAATGAAACTAGTCTCAAGGCCAAATTCGATTGTATGTAAAAGATAGCTTTTCAAAATCAATTAATTTTAATTAATTTTCGAAATAAATTTCTAAGCATTTCAAGCTCGCACGGCCAAACGGCAAGTATGATTGCTATGAAACTTGAAATCCTACAACAATCAACTATTACGGATCCGATAAAACTGGTTTCGTCGAAATCCGAGACAATGGCCAAAATGGCTTTTTTTACTCGTTAATTAAAATATAAATTTTCCATATTTTTATTATTTACATTTAAATCCAATTTTAAATGTTATCCATCTTCATTCATATTTAAATAAAATTTAAATCCAATTTTGATGCCATTTTCATTCTTATTAAATCAGAATTCCATTATTTACATAGTTTCAACATAAATTTAAACAATTTAACTACCTGATAAATCAATATTAACAAATCCTTAAATTTTAAATAAATTCTAACTATCAACATTATTTTATTTCTATCTAAATAATTCAACACTTATAGTTAAATTCCCATTATTATGAACACATTCAATATATAGAATTTCATTTCAAAACTTGTTATCACCGAATCTTTGAAATTGGTTATTTCAAAATTTGTATTCAAGTTCATATTCAAATAAATTACCCTAATAATTCATTAAATTTTATTTTTAATCAGACTTATTCAATAATTACATTTAATTTAATAATATCAATTCGTTAAAAATACGGGTCGTTACATGGCAAGTACCTCACACCAAAAAGGTGTATGCAGCACCACTTTCTTATCTGAAACCATTTATTTTCATAATTCAACTTTCAATTAAACAAAATGAACACTTCCATGTAAATACAACCTTTTATTTAAAATGTGTTGCGATATAGTAGTTTTTTCTTTCAGTATCAAATAGATCATTTCTTAATTCAAAATGCTTTTCATCTAAAAGCCTAATATCTTTGTATAGATAACATCAAAGGCTACATTCATAAATATATCAACCTTCAGATGAGCTAAGAGCCCATAGTCAAGTGAATTAAAATATGCAGCAGCAGCTGTTGTTGCTACTAGAAGTAGCATTTTTTTTAAATTTATTTGTTGATTTCTTATGTGGATTAGTAGTAATTCACTTCAAACTCACTATCTAAAACTGTAGACTATGTTTTCCTTACTAATTTATTTGTTTAAATCTTTATTATCCTCTAATATAGCTAATCTTTCTTGATAATTTCACTTCTATTAAGTAATTTTTATTGTTCTTCCATATTCATCTACGATATTTCTATTTACTTCCAATTTACATTAGAAAACGTTAACATAAACCCACTCAGTATATGTTAAGTTATTTACATCATTTACCCTTATTAAGGTTGAATAATTAATTTAAGTTGAAAGGTAGAATCAACTAACACTTAAATCATATATACCTCTTATATATGTATATAAATACACACATATACATTCCATTCAATGCTCAAGTCAAATGCTTCTTTTAAAATATTGATTTCTCTCCAGAACATCTTTTTCAAAATAGTAATTCCTAATTTATTAAAATATTTTGATCGCTTCAAAATATATTTCACATCACCCTAATTTCTTCAAAATAATAATATAACTTTATTCGAAATATTATTTAAAACATCGGATTTTTTAATATGGCTCAAATACATTACTTCTCTTCCAAATAATTCCTTAATTTTTAAAATCTTGTGTCCACAAGTCTCGTTCTAGTGTTTAGGAATCCTTGTCGATAACGTTGGCTAGACCCATCGACTATAATTCTTAAACAGTCAATGGACAAATTAACATTATAAACTTCAAAAATTCTTTTATGAATCATTTGATAACTTTTAATAAAGCATTCTCCCTATATTCTTTGGTTTTAAATAAGAAATCACTTCAAAGATTTATTGTCCATTTCCAAAGAGATTTTTAAACAACATATTCTTGCTTATAAAAAGGTTTATAGATAATTTATACTAATATAATTAAAAATACTCAATTTACAAAATCTTAATCATCATCAATCAACCATTCATAGAAATTAAAACATCAATCATCCAATCAAAAAAATCAAAATACTTAGCGGAAAGCAATTACATTCTTCCTCTGCGTTGTTCTGATTACTACTAGATCTCCTCACTCATCTTACCTCGTCATAATTTAAAATCATAAAGTATTTGATGTTATATTCAAATTAGTCTTTTACAGCTTCTCTAACCGAACAACATCCTTCTCACTTCATAGCCACATAGAGTTCTAACATTCACCTTCAATACCGAGATTACTGGTCAGACCAACTGCTTTCACCTCTTTAACCTCTATATATTCCTCTATATCTCATATAGAGACTTACACTTAGGTTGAAAAAAATAAAAAATATATTGTATAATAAGAAGAATACAAATATGTTCCTAGATGATTATCCCCATAATCATTGTAATGCTCTTACTATCAATTAAATATAAATAATCATCTACCTCAAACCCACGGGGACAGGGACTTTAAGTCTCATCTAAAGTCAGGACTCATGTTTCTTATATTCCGTATTATTTTGAATCTGCTCTGACACCAACAATGTAACATCCCACCTCTATACACATATTACCCAAGAATATGACTGAGTAATATTGTTGAGTAACATGAAGAATGAGACAATGTGGGTGAAGCACATGTGAATATTCCCGTGAACCATCACTGAATACGCCTCAAAATATAAAAATCACCCACCTTGATGTAAACTATTCCGGTACAAAGCAATAAACATTTATGGTGCCCAAGGATAAAACAATACACAATGTAAAATAAATCACAGAGAACACAAAGTCATCAACACAGTGATAAACATCCAATACATCATATATATCCGAATGGGATACAAAAAGATAAATTCTCACTAATTCTCGGTTATATACAACATAAATACGATACATCTAATCTAACTTCTTATAAATACACGAGTCCATGTTATAATATATAATACAACTAATATTATATCCTCTAATTAAGCCCAATAAGCAAATATGGTCTCATCCTCCCTGAACCTGAAATGCCTCGGACTGACCCGAGTATTATATAAATAATATACGAGTCAAACTATGTCTGGATTCAATGGTGAGAATATAACAATATCTCAAGGAATAATATACTTAAAAAAATAAGTAATCAAATCATCAAAGGAATAATCAAACATCCACGTCACATCCAACAACATTCATAACTCATCAAACACCAAAACATCCATCAAACATCCATCGCATATATCGTACACCTCACACCTCACACAAGTCATACATCGCAAACAACACACCACAAGCATCAAATATTCAAATTTATTCATTAGTATTAAAAAAATTCATTTTATTCTTCATTTTTAATCTCATTGCTTCTACTATTATTATATGTGTCGTTTTAATGTTATTGCCAGAAGCGGAGTTTACACCTGAGCCTCGATGCTTCTCAGGTGTAAAGGGAGACCCAGCTCGTGATACTTTTGTAAGAGTCATCACTAGTCTTTAGCTGCATAATGCATCGCATACCATTTCCTCGTTTCCTCGCCTCCTCGCTCCTCACTACCAACGTCAATCTCTCGCTCGTTCTGAATTCGTCTCATTGGCCCATATAGCAAAACTATGACCATGCAATGAGGGGTCCATGTCACCGCAACCATCGAGGAGTGACCCCAGGGTCGATCAAGC
The DNA here is from genome assembly GCA_030765085.1 of Allium cepa. NCBI lineage: Eukaryota > Viridiplantae > Streptophyta > Magnoliopsida > Asparagales > Amaryllidaceae > Allium > Allium cepa. The sequence continues at coordinate 214,668,648 of CM060938.1, forward strand.
TACAATGGGGGTAGCAAAATAATTCTGGCTGTTACATCCTCGTTGGACTTCTACTCCTCATTCCACTCAAAAGCAGAGATAACCATATTCCTGCTTTAAATTAAATTAAGTAATGATATAATTTACCTCACATGTCAAGTCAGAAATCCAAATAATATCGATAAATATGGGTGTATAATATAGAATAATCCACTAATATCCCAATACCAAATATCAGATCCTCAATGAATGATTCAGCATTATACTTATGTTGAATAAATAAATACACCTCGATAAAGACATACCATTGTGCGTGGTGAAATATAACTATATGCACAACACCCTCAATTAATCAATATTAAATAAATTTCTATTTCGCGTATTAATTCTTTCTTGCTTAAATTGCTACCTAATTCATTAGTCTTCATTTTTATTGCATTATAATTCAACACAATGAGTAATCATAACTTCATCTCGTCCGTAACGAGCAATCAATAATCATTAATGTATTATTTAATTAATTGGTATTTAACGTGATGAAGATTTTTATTTCAGTATATTTCACTTCATTTTTGTTTCCCTCTTATTAAAAAATACTTTATTTAAATGTAATCATAATACTTCTCATTTATTTATTCCTTCATTTTTAAAATATTAATTATTGATTCTCACATCTAATGTCAAAATCCATAACTCAAAATATACATTTGGTTTCAAAGAAACCTTTTTATTTAAACCCGTAAATAAATTTAAAATCTCAAATTTACTTTTATTATAAATGTTCTTTTTAATAATATAGAAACACTTCAAAGGAATTATATTTTCCAATCACCTTGAAAATTACACAGAAAAATATTCTTGATTCAAAATATTTTCAATTCCAAATATAGCACTTCGAAATCATTATATAAAATCCTCAATTTGTTTCAAACTCTTATTTTAAAGCTATTAATCCTTCAAACTTAATATATATTACTTTAAAAAGTTCACTTAATGTTATATATAAATCAAATCCCTATATTGAAAATTCTCAAATAAAATAATTCGCACTCATCAACCAGTTTCTTCAAAATATTATTTATAAATTTTCCCCTTTTTGATTCAAATTATTTTCGTTTTATAAACATAAATTTTAAGCTTCATTTCATATACAACTTGTATAATCATCAATAATAAAATTATATGTCATTAAAATCCCTTAATTTTATAAAATTCCAAAATTCACGGTTTTCAAAATAGTTTCCATCCGTAATATCCTTAAAATTATAAAACTTATAAAAAAATTGAAACCATTCCACTTTAAAATTTTCAATTAATTCAATTCTCTCAATATTAAAAATAAAACATCTTTCTAGAATTCACCATTTATCACCAAAATAATTTATTTGTTTTAAATTTAGATACTTTATTTAATTTAACTTGTTTCCAAACAATTTCAAATTATCATTCAATAATTTGCAACCATCAATTACTACTCTAATAAAACATTCACCTGACTATAATCATCGCAACAACAAATAATCGTAGTTCACAACACCATTTCATCTAATTCAGGCAACATCAAACATTAATTATCAACGATCATCTTATTCTAATAACCAACAATCCATCCAATCAAACCAATCAAAAAATTATAAGGGGGAAGACGCATGAAATAAAAAGAGGTAGATATAGTTGTGAGTGAGATTAACTCACCGAAATTCCAAGGTAAGCCGAAAACTACTTTGCTGCCCAAATCTGTTTTCCAATTGCCCACACATCTACATAACTTTAGCCTCCAACTATCATCACACTCAACGTCCAGATGTAAAAACTATCAACTATCATCACCAACAACACCACTTACTACCTCATCCACTTGTAACCCCTCAGTATCACTTCAAACCAGAATATTATCGCACTGATTTGCAGCAGCCCTCCTTCTTCCAGCCCAAGTCATAAAACCACTGACCCAAAACCATATGCCACATTGCCAATCAGCCTCTACGCTCTACCTAAGTCACGCCGATCACTCTAAGTCACTCCCCTTGTGCACAACGCTTACAGTGATCGAAATCAATCTTCCAAGTCGCATCATTGTTCGCGTTACCCAAACCCCTTCGCGTTAAACCTTAAGATGAACTGTCGCCTGCCGTGCTTCCTTAAATTATCGTGATCTCCCTCAATAACGAGCGCCACAAGCATGATTTCATTCTTTTTTTGTAATCTAAACATAATTTATTGATTTGAGGATGAGGATTGGGACAAAATTGATTAGAATGGTTTAGGCTGAAGTTTGAAGTTAGGAGAATTTTCTAGATCCAGTGATAGAAAGAACAGATATGGGTTTGGTTATTTTGGATTTGCATAGTTCTAGACTTTAATCTAATTCAATTCAATTTTAGTTAATTTGAAATGTATTTTAATTTTGAATTCTAACTCTCAAAATAAATTTTAATCCGGTATTAATTTATTTACATGACAGTCTACAAATTAAATTTCAATATTTGGACAATTTTATTCAACTCAAGTCTCGCTTAATTTTATTTAATAATTCATCATTCTATTACAAAATAAGTTTGTCTTCTAATTATTTCAACCATATAAAAGTTATTGATCCCTCAAAATAGTTTATACTGATTAAAACATTTTACTTTATTTTAATAGATTATACTATAAGAATTTATTAATTGAATTGAATTTATTAAATCAAAATCTTATATTAAATAGAAGTTAATTAACTATAATTTATTTTTGAAATATAATCATATTAAAATTAACTCAAACACTTTTATTTTAACTAAATTTATTTATTTATACGGCGTAGAAAGTCAGGCTGTTACAGAATATATGCCAGGAAATAAGGTTTTCGATGCTTTGAGTAGGAAGCATTAAAATGGAATGTCAACCATGGTTAAAGAATGGAAGAACATTAGAGATGTTAGCCTATTCGGAGTGCATTATAGGATGAATACCGTTTCGAGTAGAGATTTGGGTATGTTAGCAAGTTTAGATGTATATTCAATACTTGTGGATAAGATCAATGTAAGGCAGAATGAGGACCCACTAATTACAGAAATGATGAGGCGATAAGAGGTAACGGAAAATGTTGAGGACCTAAAAGAATTCAAGATTTAATCAAATGGATGGATTAGAAGGAAAGGGAGACTATGTGTTCCTAATGTAGGGGATCTTCAGAAGGAAGTCTTAGAGGAAAGTCATCGATCGAAGTCTCGGAGGCATGAAGATGTATCGTGATATAAAGAGAGTCTTCTTTTAGGAAGGGATGAAGAGAGATGTAACATAATATTTGAGGATGTGCTTCACATGTCAACAAGTGAATGTTGAGCATCAAAAGCCGAGCAGTTTACTTCGACCTTTAGAAGTACTAACTTGGAAATAGGATTCCGTGTCTATGGATTTGTAGATAGGTTGCTTAGGTCAAGGACGGGAAATATTAGCATTTGGGTGATGGTTGATAGATTAACTTAGAGTGCTTGGATGAGATCAAAAGGACGGCAACTAGTTTAGTGAAGCTTTATATGAAGAATTTAGATGAGACTATATGGGATACCTAGTAGTATCATTAGCAACAGAGATCCATTGTTTACCAAAGAGTTTTAGAGAGGTTTGCAGGGTCCATTAAGTATGAAGTTGAAGGCTTACCATCCAAGACAGATGGTGAAGTGGAAGTGGTGAACCGTGTGTTAGAGGATCCGCTAAGAGCATGTAACTTGGATTTCAAAGGATCTTTGGAAGGTCACTTGAATATGTTTGCTTATAATAATAGGTACCAGTTAAGTATCGGGATGGCAACATTTGAGGCATTGTATGGTAGACCGTTTAAATCACTGGTGTGTTGGTTGGACATGGGAGATAGACTTGTGTTAGGAAGCGATTTGGTAGGAGATGCCACCAAGAAGATAGAGTTGATTCGCACCAACATGATGGTAGCATGATCAAGGTAGAAGAGTTATGTCGACAAGCGAACAAAAGAGCTTGAATTCGCTGTGAGCCATCTTGTGTGCATGAAAGTTTACCCAATGTGAGTAGTTAGTTACATTGGTAAGGTGGGAAAGTTAGCACTTAGGTATGTAGGACCCGTTCCAATGATCGAGAGATTGGTAAGCTCGCTTATCGAGTCGAGTTGCCAAGTAATATGGCGGGTGTGCATAATGTCTTTCATATATCACATTTGAGGATGTGCACAACCAAGTATAGTAGTGGAACTGAGAGCGATAGAGGATTTATCTATAGATCTAGATTTGATGTATATGAGAAGTCGAAAGGGGTAGTAGGTCGTGATACGAAGGAGTTAAGAATAAAGTTATTAAACTTGTTCGCATCTAGGAGAGTGATGACAAAGAAGAATGTACATGGGAGGTAGAGGATAAGATTAGGAACATTTGTCTTGAGTTATTTAGACATTCATGTATATATAACATGGTGCTTTGTTTGTTTTATGGGCTACTAGGGCACTAGTATACTCATATATGATATGATTGCGTATTAATAGTTGCAACGATACATTTTGATTGATGATTGATGGTTTGCATTAGTAGGGTACTAGTGAAATTTTTCTTACTTGTGTATACTTATATGATGATGACTTTGCACTTTCAAGGTGTAAGTGTAAATTATATATTTCCTTATTGAATTTTTAAGGATGGAATTTTTATAACGTGGGGTGACTGTAACACCTCATATTTAGGAGGGTCCATAATATAGGAAATTAAATCAAATTAATAATAAGAAGACATTATTAAAGAAATAAATAAGATAATTTAATTGCAAGAACTGTATAAGGGATATTTTATTAATTAAGTGTGGGACACTTTCTAAAAATAATTGAACGTACCAAAGGCAATTAAAGCAATTAAGGCAGCTTTGTTAATGAAAATAAAATTTAAAATTTTAGATGGGAAGGGTTGCGTTAAGGAAAGTGTAATGGTTTGACTACATTAGAACGTGGTATTATCCCAAACCAAAAGTACTAGCCCGCTTTCTTTAGCCCTAACCCCTCATTCATTCCATTTTACTTTCATAAAACCAAACCCTTAAGCCTAAGAACCAAGTCTGGCCAACATTTTCAAGAAAAAAGAAGAAGATTTAAAAGTCAGAAGATTAGAGTTTTCAAATTTAAGGAAAATGGAAGATTAAGACAAATTTTCTTAAACCAAGGTAAGTAAAGTCTTTCTCTAAGACTTATCATAACCTACTAGGTATGAATTTGATTTTCGTATGAATGTTTTTTCAGATGTTGAACACGCTTGAATGATTAAACATTATTTGGTTGTTCTTAAAAATTTAAATGAAGTAGGTTTGGTCATATTTTAGGGTGAAACATGAATTAGTCAAAGCTAAATGATTTGATATTAAAAAATGGTGTTTGTAATGATGAAATAGAGATGGGTTTTTAATTTCATAAATTTTTGGAATTATTTGGTATTAATATGAATTTTCTAAGTTAAAAAAAGAGTTAATTTCGAGATTGATTATTAAAAATAATAAAAATAATTATTTTGACTTGGAAATTATTGGAAAATGTAAAATATGATAAAATTGATTTTTGGTGAAGTTTTGGGATTTTTTTTCCATTAATTTTTGATTTTATATGAATTATTAGTGGAGGAAATAATTAATTAATTAAGGGAAGTTATTTCATTTTAATTTAATAGTTAACAAATTCCAAAGAAAACTGGAAAAAAAATTGACCAATGAGAATTCGGCACCAGATGGGATTTGGTGTAAAGTGATTACTTAGTAAAGAAATAAATCAATTTTCAAAATAATTCCGAGTGTGTCAGTTAACAAACGAAAGTGCTAAATTAATTAGGGAATATAACATGATGACACTAAGGCCTTTAACCTACGATGACATTGAGTAGGTAAGTCATGAAGGCTTCAAGTGGGATTGCATGCAATAGTTTTGAGGGAACTTACCCATGACAGCTTTGAGAGGATTAAGGCATGATGGTTGTCGATGGAAATGATGCATGGTGGATTTAAATTGGATAGTACACGATGGCTTGAACGGAGTTAGCACACGATGGCTTTGGTGGAAATAATACGCCATGGTTTCAGATGGAATAATACATGATGACTATATAATACATGATGAATCTAGGTGTGTTAACCCATAGTGGTTATGAGAAAACTTACCGACGATTGCCCTTTGGAAGATTCAATACAAGTTAGCTTGGAAAGCTATCTACCCGTGAATGATTTTGAGAAGGTTACCCACAATAACTAAATAATATCACTATGTGATAGCCTAGGATAATTTACCCGGTTGACTATGGGATAGTCGTCACACAATAGCTAGGACAACGTTCGAAAGCTATGAGATAGTTAATTCATGACGATTAATCATAACTCATGAAAGCATGAGATGCTGTATTTTCTAAGTAAAATGAGAAAATGCTTAGGGCACTTGAAAGATAGTTTTCAAGTGTTATTGAGATATTTCATAGGGATGAAATAAAGAAAATATTTTTTTAAGTTAAAACTGTGTTAACTTATTTTGAAATGGAAGAAAGCTTGGAGAAGCTAATAAATGATAGGGTATCATTTAAATGAAAGATAAAAATGTTTTATCTAAAGAAAGCAAAGGGTATTCTATAAATGAATGAATTAATTGATTTAACTGTGATCCTAAAGACATACCGGCTTTGGCTCATGGAGTTGTTGAGGCAGGATGCCTTGACTAGTAGTCTAAAGCCCAATGGTATATGGAAGGGTGCCATGATAGGGTTTAATACTAAAGTGTTTATAAACTCTGAAGGGGAGTTCAGGCAGGGTGCCAAAACATTACGGTGGTGTTTTAAATAAAATGAATAAACCGACAATGTGAATGATAGTTGTTTAATTACTAAGAGGGCTATTTACGCTTAGTAAGGATGCTTACTAAAATGCATTTAGGTTACTTACATTCAACCTCTAAGGAAAGTAAGGTGGCTCTAGTCAGGTAGTAACCTTTGTGGAATGAGTGGTCATTTCATCAGGCGACATTGTTCAAGTAAAGATGAATTAGTGATAGTTAAAACTAGGGAGGTAATCACCTAATTAGTTATTGATAATTTAACGATAAAAGCCTAAAACAAGGGACCAGATGATGATTAAATGGATGATGAATGATTGTATGACATGGTTCACGACTGATGATAAGTATAGGGTGTTCTTAACGTGAATTGATATATAACATGGTTCATAATTATTTGATAAGTTTAGAGTACTCTCTTTAATTGGGTATGCACATGGTTGCTTTTTATGTAATATTAGTTTACATGATGTGACATACTTTGGTATGATGATAAAGTAAAGGGAAACTGTTCTGCATTAGCAGCATGGTCTTATTATGGATGACTAGGGTAAGATTTTACTCATACCGGACTTTATGTTTGACTTGTGTTTTTATTATTTTCCATAAACTCATGGGTGCTCAATCGCGTAAGCTGAGTTTATGGATTAGACAGGTATATTTTAGACGACGAATAAAGATTTTAAAGATGAAGAAGGATGCTTGCTATTTATAATAAAAGTATTTTAAATCCATTATGTAAAACCAGAATTTATAACTGGTTATGTGTTAAGTTGGCATCTTCATATGTTGGATACAACACTACTCTATTTATGTTTTATTTATGTTTACTCTTGCAAGAGCAACAATTTAGGTTAAAATTATGTAATGAATTATGTAATTTGAATTGATGTAATGAAAAAGCTATGCTCTGTTTACTTATGTTGTCTAAAACTAAACTCACTTTGTCGTTGAAAAATGATTTTGGTAATGATTGTAATATTATCGACGTGTATTTTTAATTCCTGGAGTGGATGATTTTGTAGTAATCGTGAGCAATTTATCACAATATAATAAACATACCATTTTAAATATTCCTAACAAAGATGCATCAATGCATCCATTAAGACTATAGTACGTAATGCTCTTCAAATGTTGGACAGTGTATTACTTGTGACTACTGAGGGCACTAAGGAGTTACGTACTGATAGTTATTGGATAACTACGGAATGACTCACTCGATAGTTTTTGTTTATTAATATAACTAAGGTAAAACATAAAATATCATTATGACAATATTATACTATTCCCTCAACTTAAGAATACCATCGAGCTTTAATGTGGAAATTCTGCCTAGATTATAGTTAAATCATGGCATGACGTCCATCGGACGACTATAGTTGGATTGAGTACAAGCATTGGAAGTAAAACACTCATCAAGAGAGAATTCATCTCTTTGGTTATATGGGTTTAATATCACGTTCAATTGGAGTGAAATCAAAGTCAAAGGCTTCGACCAAATTAGTTCGGCTAATAATAACAGTTATTACTGAACCAAGGACTTTGTGTTTGGACTATATAAGTTGAATGTGAATCGTATTGAAATTTTGACCATTACCAAATTCCATAAGTCCTAATGTGATATAGTTTTGATGAAGAGAATTGGTGTAAATAATTACCACTACCGGATAATGATTAAAATAAGTAAAATTAGATTTTTACCGAAGCTATGCAAGTGATAAATTTGGCAATAATATCATGCAACTAGCTAAGGCATCGTATGAATGTTAATAGTCGAATTATTCCATATTGGTCGCTGGTCGAATCAATACCTAAGAGTGACACAACCGAAGTATTGAATACTCTGACTACCACATGTGTAACGACCCGGGATTTCGGCAATACTATTTTAATAGTATTTAATCTAATTTAAATAAAATACAAGTTTTTCATTTTATAAACAGATAAGACTTTGGACATTTTCCAGTTATATATATATATATATATATATATATGTATATATATGTATGTATGCATGTATTGTGAAGGAAGCTTTGATTTGAAAATTTAAAATAAAATCTTTCAAAACTATTTAAAATAAAATCTTCCTTATTCAATTTAATTAATGTTTTACATTATTAACATTTAATTTGAACATGTTCATATGAATGAGATATAGATAATAATGTTAAAATAAAATCAATTCTATCAATATTAAATATAAGTATAAAATATAATTATAAAAATATATGGATATGAATTAAGTGTTGGATGGTTAAACTTAAATAGAAACATAAGATAATTCTAGTATAAATACATATGGAGATTCATATGTTACGCAAGACAAAACAAAAATATCTACATACAAAAATCAAATGGGATAAGATGTAAACATATGGGGAAACATATGCATTAAATAACATCATCTCAGCACAAACAAATATCATTTCAATTTTCAGAAAACACAAAAAAAATTCTGACCAAAAGAAAGCAGCTTGTACCAGAAGCCACCCACCCTGTAAAACCTATTTTCTTTATATATATACATCCATATTAGTTCTTGTTCATTCAAACAAAGCTTAGCAAGCCTGAAAGAAAATAAAATTAAACATCATTATCTTACAAACTTAAATAATTCATTCAACTAAACAAAAGCAGAAAAGATTTACAGGAAAATCAAACTGCAGTTTTCAAAACAGATATTGGCTTTCTGTACAAACACTTTTCAGGTGGGTAAACAAAAATTTTAAAAGACTTAAGTGTAATTAAATCTGTATGATTCATTGATAATAATATGCTTGCATACGTATGTTGTTTATATAGCTCTGTGTTTATATATGTGTTGTTCTGGTTCTTCTCTGTTTTGTTTTGTTACCGAGGTAAGAAATTATTCAAAATCCAAAATATTTTCATCTAGCTATTATTAGGCTTTGAGTTTAAAACAAAATAGGTTGTTTAAACATAAACTAAGCTTTTAAAATTTGTTTTCAACCTGTTAGTGAAGTATATCAACTAGAAATTTGATTTACAAAGCAATAAATAATTTTATGTTGAATGTGAGTATTGTAAATTGCAAATTCAATTATATAGCTCGAATCTACATACAAAAATAAGATTTTTAAAACAAAAATGGAGATTTTTAGTTGAGTGTGCAAAGTGCAGTTCGTAAATGAACGGAAACCGTGCTTTAATCAATTTCTGTTGACTGAAGAATTTTTGGATGTTAAAATTTTTTACGACGCAAGTTTGACAATCGATGATAATGGGAAAATTGTTAAAAAAAATTATCTATTGCAAGAATCGATGGTACGAAGCAAAGTTAGGGTTTATGATCAAGTTTGGACGTGGTCTGGAAACGAGGTGGTTTCGTCACCTCTGATGCATCGAGTTGCGTAAGGTTCAAGGGGATGGTAGAGTGGGGTATCGACGAGGTGAGGCCGGAATTATGTCGCCTCTGATGGACGGTGTTGGCGAGGCGAAGCAAATTTGCTAGGCGAGGTCGAGTTCGATTTTTCGAACTTAGGCTCGATTTCACTATGGGTTGATCGCATCGAATTGAACCTTGTTTTCGATTCTTGCGTTTGTTCGTGACTTGCCGGAGGTAACGAACTTCGTCGGAGTGACGGCGAAGTGCGGTGCATGTGCACGGAAGCGAATAGGTGTCAAGGAGTCTTTATGGTGAACGATGCAAGTTGATACTCGAGAATGATGGGGGAATGCTTCGGGTGAAACCCAGGTGCATGAGTGTGCTTGCGAGTTACAGCAGTTAATAACTTAAAACTTAAGGAAAAAAAGTAGAAGAAGAAGAAACGTATGCGAGGAGAAGAGGGGACTCGGGAAATAGGAAGAGAAACATGGGTTGTAACTCGAGTAAAAACTAGATTCTCTCGGGTTTTGTTTTCAAGGGGTTAAGCCTAATAAACTTTTAAGTTAAAAATGTTAAACAAAGTTTAACATTAATGAAGTAAATAATGTTGGCAAATTTTAAGTTAAGATTTGATTCAAAAGTTATTAAGGGAGATTTTCAAATGTAAGATAAATAATTAATTTATATTGTAAGTTAATTAAGAATGTAAATTTAATTTATAACTGTAATTAACTAAGTAATTTGGGATTAAATAAATTTGTAATTAAGATTGGTATTAATAATTAAGTGTTAAATTCATTTGAAATTAAATTTTCATTAATTGATAATTAAGTTTATTAATTAATAATTAAGAAATAATTAATTAAGTGAGCAAAATGTAAATTAATTAATAAAATAGTAATTAAGAAGTAATTAATAAATTAAATGGATTGATTGATTAGTGATTAGTTAAGCGGGGTAAAATGGTTTATTCTTAAGTAATTAATTAATTTTAAGTTAATTAAACTAATTTTGATATGAATTGATGATTCTTATTTGATTGATTGTGATAACTATTTGGTGATATTCTATGATACGCTGTGATATGCCTCGATATCTGTGATATTTGAATATGATTTATCTGTGATAAATTCCATATGAATTCAAAGTGTTGAATTAAATTGTTTAAACTATTAAACAACTTGACATCTAAAATGGCGTTTGGATTTCGATGAGACCGGGATCAGGTGTCAGTTATGATTATCCGAAAACCACATCGATCCAAATTAAATGATAGGTCGTGGCATCTCAAGTGAAGATCGAGATGGTGTTTCAAAGTGCAAAGGTTATTGTCGTTAACTTTGACGGTGATTCCAAAATGAGTGTAACGAGATAATGTCTTCGGTTTCGTTCGAACCCGGAACGAACTTGTATGGATGGAATGCTTTCAGAACATCGTTAGGCGGATGATAAGCATTCTAAGAGATGTGTTCTATAAAAGTAATCGCAGCCTCAAGCCTCATCAACCGGGAATGGCTAAAACAGGGGAGATGCAGCAAGGTTAGGTGGGTAGCACCCAAGCAGGACGAGATATACCCCTGTCTAGATGTCCTTTTATTTCGGCTGTGTGGGCAGTTGTTGGCCACAACTGTGGGGTTATCTTGTTCGGAACTGTTCAGTAAGGAGTGGTTCCGGCCTTGTGTTGTAGGGGGTCGGGAGTGATCCTCGGTACGGTGATCTAGGCCCCGTACAGTGACGGCGGTAACCCAGTATCCCTACCATTGATGGAAACCCATTTTCCCTACGAGACCCTACGGTTTTGATTTGTATTACCTACTTTTGTGGTAGTAGCTGGAATTTAATAGATGTAACAATTTCGGCTATTTTCTATTTACTTGAAAACCCTAGACACTATTATAATATCATTGGATTTCCTATAAAATGTTTTGGTTAGCGTAAGGTAAAAACTTACCCGTGTTTATGTGTGGGAATTCTTACATGTACCTTTATTTTCAAATGGTTTTCAAATTAAGCAACTTTAACCCGTTTACTCATAACAGACCCATGTCTGGCCCGGAGTTTATTTTCTGTTTTTCATAAACTCTTGGGTACTTAAATTCTTATGAGTAGCCAAGTGATAGGTTTTGGATTGTTGAGTTCTGGAGAAGCTTGGAGAAGGAGTCCAGACGTATATATTTATCTATCTAGTTCCGCCATGTTAATTGATGTATGTTGTATTTTGGGACGTTTGTTATAACAGATATATATATATATATATATATATATATATATATATATGACTGCCTTGTTGTATGATGTTGTGTAACTCTGATATATGTAAAACTATGTAATAGTTATGTGATGTGTTATATTTTGTTTTGTTCCGCTGTGAGATTCTGATGTTGTTATTCTTTCTTTCTATCTTTTCTATTTCTATCTCTTTCTTTTCTTATTGATGATACGTCTTTCTATGGTTAGAAAGGCGGGTCGTCACAACATGATTTAGTTAAATTATAATTGTTATTAATTAACTAAATTAATTAATATTTGTGAAATATTAATTATAAAATTTTATTTAAATTGTGTTGATCATTATCGAAAATAGTGCGTATATAAAAGTTGTATACACATGTATCGATATACAATATCGATGTATGTTTAAATTAGATTTAAATATATACTATCTGATCGGGCTTGAAGCGGCATGGAGGCCCATATTTAGACAAGGTATGGCTGGCTATGAAAGATGGGGAGGTGGGGTTGATTTGGTTTGAGTGATTTTCAAATTAAGGGAGAAAATAGTGGATCTGGATCCATAATTTGCTCCTACCTTTATCTCCTATTTAAACTCTTCTAACCCTTTTTTGCTCTTTAGTGTTTTTTTGCCTCATCTCTTCTATTTTCTGGTTACATGCATACCATACATATCTCCATCAATTCAAACTTTGAAATGCAAATTCAAAGATAAACAGTGCAATGATGTGAAATTCTTTCAATTCGATAGCACTTTCTAAAGAGTTTAGAACCAAATCCATAGGAGTTTGATCGATTCAGCATTCAAGTGTTGCAATGGGCTACAGTCAAGGTATTAATTTAAATATTTTTATATATTTATTTGTCATTTATTCATATTTATATGTGGTTAGGCTTGATCTTTATATAATGGTTCATTATATATATGTGCCGTCATTCTAGTATATAAACATACATTTTAACACATACATACACACACACACACACTCTTATGTACTATTAGCTAGAGAAAAATGTAATAAATAAATAAATTATGTTTTGAATTCTAAATTGATTTAAATGATTTTAGACAAAATTTAATTTTTGAATTTATATGTATTATATGTATGTAAATTTATTATCAAATTAAGTATATTTTGATAATTCGAAACAAATAATTTATATATGTATACATGTATATTTATTAAACACGAATATATATATATTAGAAGTATGACACATTAAGTTAATTCTGATAAGTACGTACACACACACATATATTTACACACATAAAAATTCACAGAATATATATATATATATGTTATTGTTAGTTTGTGGAAGATGGATCTTACAGCTAATTTAACACAATAGGGAGGTGAATAGTGTTTGACGATTTTTGTGAATCTTCTTAAATTATTTTAAGATATAATTAAATAATGTAGAATCAACAATCACAGATGCAAACACAAACAAATATAAATGCAATAAAAGTAAAACATAAAGAATTGGGGAGATCACAACAGGAATTTTTATAATGGTTCAGAATTACCCTACATCCAGTCCCGTACAATTTCTTGTATAGATTTATTTTCTTATATCAAAGTCAATACAATCTCGATTTCAAGGCTACGAGACACACCCTCCAGATTTTTTGAGCTTTAGGTACATTTACTGGATTCAGACGGGACAGTAGCATACCCACTTAGATTTTCGAGACACCAAGTATACCCACTTGATTTAGATGGGACACAAGCATACCCAATTGGATTTCAGGGACACCAAGCACACCATAAAGTATAAGAGTATAATTTGATAGATTTTACAGACTCGGTTTCTTAATCTTGAGTACAAATGATCCTATAACCTGTTGAATAGCACTTTGATCGAGATTTGAGTGAGAGAGATGATAGAGATCAGAGAGTAATCAATAGAGAATCAAATCAATGGAGTTTTGATTTGGTCCTGATTGAAGTTGAGAAGCGTTTGAGTGTGATTTCTTTTAGAAAACAAGAGAGCAAAAGGAGGAGAGAAATATAAGAAAGTAGTTAATCACATTTTATTGGCTTAACCCCTATTTATAAGGAATAATCAGTCATGTCTATTCGTGAAGAGATACGACGAAAAGACACTTCCATTCAAATTTGAATTTTGAAAAAAATGGTCTACATGTCGATATATCCCAACTATGTATGTCGATATTCCTTGCTATTTTTGAAAAACACTTCATAAAATTTGTTTTGAAAATTTAAGGCTTTGCAAAATGTTTTGGTACTTTATAAAACATTTAAACATTGATTACACATTTTTTAATCATGATAAAACTTAAGAAAACTTTATAAAGTTATTTTGAAATATTTTAAATATATAAAGGATTTAAATTTGAATTTCTTTTGAAAATAATATATATGAACTATAAGTGAATATACATTTAAAAGCAAATTCATAATAAATGTTATAATATACTTATTAATATTTAGAAAGCATAAAACTAAAACTGTAACAAAGTATAATAGATTAAACTTAATTACTCAATATATAATTATAAAATCAAAAGGTAAAAAACTATTTGAAGGCCATTTTGAAAACAGGAATTCCTTTAAAGTCATTTTTGAAATTCAGAATAATTAAAAATAGAAAATAGATTTTATAACCTTTAAGAAGAAGGAGAAGAGAGATTAAAGAAGTGCTATTAGGGTTTTAACAAAATAATCTATGACTCTATAACTTATCTGGATATGTTGAATCTTCAAAACTCGTGAGTCTTCAATCTCTAATCCTTAAACTCTGTATCAGCCTTTTGAATTTGCTCCTGATACTGTATAGTCTTCTTAATCAACACCTACCTAATATCCAACATTATGCACTATATAACTTGGTAAAAATATAAGTATCCATATTTTATATAATGTTATATGGTTGTTGTCATCAATGCCTAAGTTACTAACAATCTCCCCCTTTTTGATGAAAATCTTGTATATAGAATATGTTATAACACCCCCTGAGTTATAAAACTCTCCCATAATCTGTGCTCAGATTTTATATATTTCTCTGCCTTTATCATCAATAAAAGTCTAACTAAAAACTCCCCTTAACTAATGGTACTATATGATACACACACACACACACACATACATATAAGCGATAAGAATGGTATATAAGAATAATAAGTGGTAACACAAATCATTTCTATTAATCACACAAATCCTTTACGTACATTCAAACTAAAGTCACATCAAACCAAAAGGCAATCAATTCAAAGTCTACTATAGATCTATACACAAAAATTCAAAGCAAAAATCAATCCAAATCAAATCATACATGTCAAACAATAATTCACACAAAATTAAAACCAAACCAAATTCGAATCCCAACAAATCATACTAAAATGTGCTAACCCTATGTCCTAAGGTTTCTTCATGATATTAGAAGACTTGTGGATGGGACAGAAGGGACAGTGAAGATATGCTCGACCAAATTTCTATCCCGATCGAAGCATACTTCACCGACATACCATACTTCATCGTTATCGACTTCCTCTTCTTCCTCCTTCTCTTCCTCTTCTTCTTCCTCTTCTTCTTCTCAACCATTTAAAGGATCGTGAATGTCAAAATTTGTAGCATCATCCTCAATGACTACTGGATTTATGGGTTTATCCAATAGATACTTCTGTAGATTTCTAAGTATTTTGCCTTGTTTCTCTAGTTCATTCCTTATTCTCATTTGAATTGCTTTTATTTCAAAAAGATATTTAGAGCATGCTTCAAATAACTCTCAATTCTTGTCACTTTGGCTAAAGTAGAGTTTTGGAGACGGCCTAGAGTGGGAGAATCAAAGGAAAATGATGTAGATTCATGCCATGGACGTTTAGAATGGCTAGGATCCATTGATTTTATTTTATTTGAGTTTTTTAGAAGGATTATAAAGGTAGAATGGTCTTGATTTCGAAATAGAATGGATATATATAGAGTTTTTAAGTTTTGAATTAAGGAGGAAAATTGAAATTGGAAAATAGCTGCATATGTCGACATACATATCATACCGACATATCTAGGATAATTTTGTTGACTTGTTTTTCTTTTGAATATTTTTAATTTATATGTTATTATGTTTATATTTCTAAGATGGACTAACTCTCTTCTAGCTTTATAAATGATGTTTGATATTACGGTTTTGTTAATATATCAGCTACTTGATTTTCAGTATTTATAAATTCGCGTGATATTATTTCTTTATTTAACATTATCCCTTGGAAAGTAATGTCATATATGTAGGATCGATTTCACCCTAGAGGGGGGTGAATATGGTGACACTATTAATTATAAAAATTTATTGTGGAAGTATATAAAATAATTTCAAAACAGACAATACCAGAATAATAGCAGTATAGATAATAGTAGAATAATAAAAATACAAAAGTAGAGCAACACAGAATTTATCCAGCTTCGGCAAAACCCTGCCTACTACTGCCCCTAAGGTTTCTACTAGAAATTAAGTAGTCATATGCTTATACACGTAAACTCGTGACACCCGCTATTGAGTAGCCTAATTCTACGCTCAAAACCCTGTCAAACTCAGCCACTGCGTTGCGAATTCTCGAACTACACCACCGTAATTCATCCCCTAGTCACACGACTAGACAATTTCAAAAGTTTAAAAGAAAAATTACAATTTAAAACACAATTAAAAATAAAAACCCTAATTTTAAAATAAAAGCCCAATTAATATAATTCGGCCCAAAATAAATTATCACTAAAAAATGTCGGCCCCTTTATCTCTTTTATTTCGTTGCTCTGCTTTGCTCTATAAAAATGACGACCTTGTTCCTTTGGTCGTTCCTCTTTTTCTTTGCTTGAAATTATGGCTTTGGGAAATCTTTGAAGCCATTGACTTTTGTTGATTGACCAAATAGATGATTATGCATTGCTAGCTCTATTGATTGACCGTCTCCTTGAGTTGCACTCGGTTGCTTCTCGATCGAGTTTGATCTTGAATTCGGCATGTAATTTATGCCTTTTGCTTTTTCTGATTTGCTTGTTTGAACTCGATCTTGATTCGAGTTGAATGATTATTCTTTATGGCTTGAACTCGAATGGTTTTTACGGCTGATGATGATTGGGTTATATAGGATTTGAATTCCTATAATTTCGTTCGTATTGAATCGTTTGAATTCATCTGCAACTTTATACTAGCCATATGATTATTCTTGAATGATTGTGATGATTCCTAACTTGTTCAAATTCGTATATTTTGTTAATTAATTGACATGGCTTTAAATTGATTATGATTGATTCCTTGGCCACCACGGTTTCAAATTTCTAGTATGAAACTGTTTGATATTATCTGACCACGACTCTGTTTTTTGCCTTGACATTGATTCCTTTCTTTATGCTTGTTGACTTCAGCATGATTGTTCATGTCTATAGCATACTCGACTTGTGCCTTTTTATAATTGTTGTTTCATGATATATGTATATTCCTATTTACTTTGTAGACTTGAGCCTTGTGATCTTCATTGCATATTGGACTAAACCCCATTGTCTGCAATTTGATATTAACTCAAGTTGTATTCCATTGTTCACTGTAAGCCTGTTGGTTCATCACTGCTTATATGTGTATATCGGTGTCATCTCTATGATCTTGTCTGGTCTATATCTATTGTTGTCACATTGGCTTGTTCCTTCAAGTCTATGCTGTTGAGACCTAATTGTCGTATGCCTCTGTTGTAGTTTGCATTTAGTTATGTACATATGATGGCATTTGGTCCAGACATTGTTCATTTTTGTTGGTGTTTAGTTGAGTCTACTTGGAGCTTGTTTTTTTTGTTGCATGCTCATGTCATCTGTGCTCTGGTTCTTTTTAGTCAGTTGTAGTTTCATTCATGTTCATATATGTACCTATTTCACTGGTGCATCCCTTGACTTGTTGACATGTGCATTGCTCCCTTCTCTATTGACATGTGCATTGCCTTCATACTTTATGTCGTTTGATTTATAGTCTCTTAAAACTGTCTTGCTGTCATGTGTGGTATTTTAATTCAAGTAGTCCGGTTGCCTCGACTACATATGTATGATGCTTGATGTGGTTAGTTCATTGATGATTTTGGAATTTTCACCTAAGTTGAATCAGCTTATAGCTCGGGTTTGACCTTATGCTCGTATCGTGACATTATTTGTATTGCACTTGAGTTGAACCCGGCTTTGATTTGGGTTTGACCTTATGCTCACCTGTCACTGTAATTTTATCAAGTGTATATCGGTTGCACGGCCTTGTGGCATGTACAGTGATACATTGTGCATGTCACAAGTTGTTCGTATATGATGAATTCAAAATTAAATGATGATGAACAACCCAAATAATTGAGACAAATAATATTTTCAAACCACATTTTATTGTACACTACAAAAATATTTCCTTTTCAATTTTACTGCGTCGGTGTGTATTTTTGCAGATAGCTCAAATGCTGGATTCAATCGGGAATGAAGTTGAAGATCAATTTTGAGTGAATTGATGATATGTAGAGAGGTGCTGATGTAAATGATAATTGTAATGTAATCAAAATTGTATATATATAGTGAGAGCTCAAATTTGTACTATTAAAAAATTGTAATAAATATTTGTTTGAATAAAATATCTGTTTGAATTTAAATTCTGTGTTATTCATTTTATTCAGCAAATATTTATTAATTTATGTGAAAAATAAAATAGTATATTAACAAATACACTTAATTAAATATATATATATATATATATTATCATCAAACAAAAATCATATACTAGCATATTCAACAATTTATCTATATGTTTAGTTCTTGCATAATGAGTTGGATTTTTAGATTTATTAATTGCACTAGTATTATCGCAATATATTGGTGATTTAGTAAAATTTGAACAAAAATATTTTAATGTTTATCACATATAAATAATCTGAGAACATGCTAATGCTATTGAAATATGTTCTGCTTTTTTTATGGATAGAGATATAGAATTTTTCTTTTTGCTAAGCCAGGAAACTAGAGAGTGTGCTGAAAAGTGATAAGTTCCACTTATACTTTTTTGGTCTGATTTGCAACCAGCATAATCGGCATCATTATATGAAATTTAATGAAAGGAATCTTCTTTTGGATAAAAGAGTCCATAGTCTAATGTGTTATTTACATATCTCAATATTCGTTTTACAAATTTAAAATGAGTTTCCTCAGGTTGAGATTAATATCTGCACAAAGACATACACTAGCATTATATCAGGTCAACTAGCAATTATATAGAGCAGCGATCCAATTATACCTCTATATAATTTTGATCTATACCTTTTGAATTTCTTCCTTATTTAATTTTTCATTTGTTGCCATGGGAGTTGGCTTACCTATCGGTATTTTACATATCAAATTTGATAACTAATTCTTTAGGGCATATTTCTTGACATATAAAAATATGATTACTTAATTGTTTTATTTATAATCCTAAAAAGTAATTTAGTTCTGCCAAATGATTCATTTCAAATTCCTTAGTCGTTATATTTGAAAATTCTTTATTTGATTATTCGTTGGTTAAACCAAAAATAATGTCGTCTACATATATTTATAATAATTGAATACCATTATTATTTCTTTGAATAAATAGAGTGCTGTCTACTTTACCAATTTCAAAATTATACTATAATAAGTAGGATTTAATTCTGTCATACAATGCTCTAGGAGTTTGTTTTAGACCATACAAAGCCTTTTCTAAATTATACACATGATTAGTTAGTTTTTCATCTTCCAAAAGTGGGGGTTGTTCTACATGGACATCATTTTTAATAAAACCATTTAAAACAGCACTTTTAACATCCATTTGAAATAATTTAGAATTATTATGATTTGCAAAAGCGGCTAAGATTCTTCTTACTTCTAATCTGCCTACATGTGCAAAGGTTTCATTAAAATCTATACATTATTTTTGATAATAACCTTGAGCGACTAAACGTGCTTTAATCATTACAACTCCTCCATGTTCATTCATTTTATTTATATATGCTCATTTAGTTCTTATAATAGATTTATCATTAGGTCTTGGGATTAATTCCCAAACATCGTTTCTTGTGAACCGATTTAATTCCTCTTGCATAGCAAGAATC
Organism: Allium cepa; assembly: GCA_030765085.1. Taxonomy (NCBI): domain Eukaryota; kingdom Viridiplantae; phylum Streptophyta; class Magnoliopsida; order Asparagales; family Amaryllidaceae; genus Allium; species Allium cepa. The sequence goes on from CM060938.1 coordinate 214,689,099, forward strand.
CATGAATCATGTGTTGGTGCTTTTTTGGATTTTTAGGTTCAATAGTTGAAATAAAAGCGACATTACTTATTTGCATCAAAATGTGGCACAAACACCCAACAGAGATTTTATAGAGAATTAAATAAAGAATAACCAATGAAAACAGAGGAAACAAGCAATTAAATAACATAATATGAGAAGACAATGATTTACAGTGGTTCGACGTTGAAAGCCTACATCCACTTTGGAGAAATAACTTTATTAAACACTTAAATTGCTGAGTACAGGAGGATGAATTGAAGTAAAACCCTTGCTTACAAAGAATTGCAAAGTAACAAGCAACATAAAGATCCCCCAGATGAACCATCAAGCCTATATTTATAGGCAAGACAATGGTGAAATATCTTCCTAAAATTTCGGTAACAAAGTCTCCAAATCAAAAAAAGATCATGATATCGATCGCAGGTCCCAAATCCATGAGAATAACGATCGACGTCGATCATTATATTGGCTTGCTTTAGCATGCGATTGATATAGTGGGCTCCATTCTTCAGTATATTGATGCTTCCAAAGTTTCATATGTATTTGACTTGTAGGATATCGATCGTTTTCCATTGCGTTCAGCTATAACATTGATTCGGTACGAACCATAATAGGCGAATATGGATTATACCTGATCCATTTTCAGTACATGGTGTATTTTCAAACTTTTATCGTTCTATTGAATCCGTCTACTACTTTCACTCTTCCACCACTTCATATTATCATCTATGCTTGATTTTTGGGCTTTGTTTTTGTTAATATGACTTGTCAACCCTGATGACAGTCAATTATTACTTGTCTAATTAGTTCGAATATTGTTTATGCCAAAAATGGACATCAACACCCAATAGAATCTAGTAAAGACTAAACGAATGATGAAATTAAATAGAGAAAAATCATAAGTGGCCATACAGATTTTATAATGGTTCGGAAATCTTGGCCTATATCCACTTCATACTTAATTATGATTACAAGAATGTTTGGCCGGGATCCATTAATACAAGAATAAAGAATAAAAATGGCAGAGACTTAGCAGTCGAAAGAGGATCCTATTATGATGGCATGCCTACTATACTTATAGGGGAAGATGTGCTTGAATCGGGCTGAAATTTCGATGGAAGAACCTCCAGGCCAAGACGAGACCACATAAGAATTTTGAGACCCATTGGGGCCCATAATAAGAATCGGTCCCGATCCCTATTTTGGTATCCAAATGCGGTGCAATCCCTCTAGGGGGTTCACTATGATGTTAGCTACTAGCCATCTAAATTTCATGCCATTCCTTCTTACGATATGTGGATATTGCGTTTTCTATGAAGTGGTGTTGTATGTATTCTAATTTCAGCCGATCCCTTTGGAGAGATAGGGATCGATCTCTCCAAAGTATTCCATTTGATGTGCGATCCCTATAGGGAGCTTCACATGTTGTAGTAAGCTTGTGCTCTAATTTTTTTGTAAATTGGACGAGTAAAACTTGAGTTTTTGCTCGATCCTTGGTGCAATGTGCATTTTCTCCTAATTATAGCCAATCCCTATTGAGGGAAGAGGGTCGATCCCTCACTCCTCAACCTTTTAAGGTGTGATCCTTGGGGTAGGCTCTCTAGGGTACCACATCTTGTTCCTAAAATTTCATATGCGTTAGACTTATAGATCTTGAGATATTAATTGTTTTCCATTGACTTGCACTTGCTTGGCTAAAATATGTCGATCCCATACCGATCCCTTTTATACCGATCCCTTTCTTAGTGAAGTAATTTGCCCATAACTTGAGCATACAAACTCCAAACAACTTGAGATTTGAAATACAGCCTCATGGGGCCTTCCTAGTCAATCTACATTGACAAAAATTGAGGATATATAGCAATCTCCTAGGGAAAGGGATATGCACCGATCTCTTGCCTGGAGAAGGTATTAATCCATTAGAATATTTTAAAGAGTCTATCTCTTGGTATCGGTCAATCGTTGCTTCACATCAGTGCTTGCACTTGATTTCTAGATCTCACAATAATCACTTTAGGCTACTGGCATTGATGACAGTCGAGTCTAACTTGTCTAGTTAGTTCACATATAGCCAGGTCAAAATGCCAGATAACACTTTCCCCCTAAAGTACGTCTTACGCCGAACATGACATGCTTTGAATCGAAGCAAGTTGTATTCACGGGAAAGAAATCCATTTAGTTTTATGAATAGTCGCTATCCTTCTATTGAATTATTTTCCCATAGTGTCGCATCTTTCTTTAATCGTCGTCGTGATGCTTGGTCGACTTCCAATAGTATAGATCTAGGATTGTATTCCATTATTTACTGTCTGTGTCTAGTTCTACAGGGCTAGTAAGCTTTGGTTATCTGATTCGGTTTCATCTTTGAAAACTTCAGGTGAGAATTTGATTTCCGTTACTAATTCCTTATAGTTTCTACGCTCATGGGTCGTCACCAATTCCTTATAGTCTAATTGCAATTGGATTGCAATTCTTGTATGTTTGTTTCTTATATAATAAAATAGGGGTCACAATAAGCCACTCAATGAGAAGGTACTTCAAGTTCTATAGGGATGATGGCTTCGGAGCTATCAACAAGGGCGAATGGAGTATGACTAGACATGGACTTGTTGATGGATCTGTATGCCCATAATGTTGGTGAGAGTTCGTCGACCCACTTGCCTTTAGCCTCTTCCAAATGCTTCTTCGGAATTGACTTTATGATTTTGTTAACAGCTTCGACTTGTCCATTATCTTGAATGTGAACAACTGCCGCGAATCTTTTATCAATATGATATCGGCGGCAGATGTCTTATAGTTCAGCATTTTTTCATCCATTTGGTGAAGTAATCCACTGCCACGACGGCATATTCTACACCACCTTTAGAAATCGATAAGGAGCCGTTGATGTCAGTATCCCAAGTGGAAAATGGCTATAGATTAACCATTTGAATAATTTCCACCGGCAGGGCTCTCGAAATTTTTGCAAACATCCAGCACTGGTCGCATCAACTAGCGTAATCAGCTGCATCTCAATTGACAATTGGCCAGTAATACTCGTCGAAAAGTATTTTCTTTATTAGAGTCTGCTTCCCCGTGTGGTCATCGCATTCCACTTCATGGACTCCTCTCAAGACTCATTTGATTTCATCATGGGTGATACACCAAAGCAGGCGAATGGAGAAACCCTTTCTATACATAACTCCTTCTTGGATTAAGTGGCATGAAGTTTTGCGGAGGATCTTCCATTTTTCATTCCTCTATCAAGGAAGAATCCCTCATTGTAGATAACCTTTGAGAGGAATCATCCATGATTCCCTTATCGGCTCCATCTCTAGAATCCATTCAATCTACATTTGGTCGATGCTCGGAGAATTTAGTACTTCAACCGGGATGAAGCCCATTTGTTGTGCATCCTCGGAACTGGCCAATATGGCCAGTGAGTCGGTTTTCTCATTTTTCTCTCCAAGTGCATGTGTAATGGTGTAATACTGCAAGTCTACCAGTAGCACTTGGACCTGACTGAGATAAGGAGCAAGTTGCTACCCACTGGCTTGATAATCTCCCCTGACTTGGCATATTACGAACTGGGAATCACAAAAGAATTGTAAAGTTTTTTCTCCCAGTTCTCCGATGAGTTTGAGCCTAGCAATCAAAGATTTATATTCGGTTTCTTATTTGTTTCAGGGAAGCCGAGTTTTAGGGCATAACAGATCGATCGTTCCTCCAGAATAACTAACATGACTCTAGCGCCAAAACATTGAGCTTCATTCGTGTACATTTTTCGTCGATTAGTCAGTTCTCACTGCTCTGTAGAGAGAGATCTGTTGCAAATAATTCAGCTACGAAGTCCACTAATGTCTGTCCCTGGATGGCTCTTCGAGGGATATAGGTAATGTCAAATTGGCTCGGCTTGTTTTCCATTTGAGTTACCTTCCAGACATCTCAAGTCGTTATAGGACCTGTCATAACTGCTAGTCGGTAAAGACGTTGATGGGATAAAACCAGATAATTAAGGCAGAGCCTTCGTGATGCAATTAATAGGAAGTAAGCAATTTTTTCTAGCTTTAGGTAGTTTTTCTCAGCACCTGTCAATCGCTTGCTAACATAATGTACTAGCCCCTAGATTTGATTCTCTTCGTGTATTAGTGCGGCACTTATGGCAGTATTGACACCGCTAAATAGATGTATAAATATTTACGATCCAGTAGCTTTGATAGGATGGGAGGTCTCCCTAAGTAATCTACCAGAGCTTGAAACACATCTATGAAATCCTACGTCCATTGAAAGTTTCTCTTCCCTTTCCTGATTAGGTTGAAGAAGAGAATCCACTTATTGATAGCCCTGGAGATGAATCAACTTAGGGCGGTGATCTTCCCATTAAGGCTCTGTACTTGCTTAATCGTCTTTGGCCCTCGGATGTTTTGAATTACTTAAATTTTCTTGGGATTTGCCTTGATTCTACGAGAGTTAACAATGAAACTAAGAAATTTCCTTGACACAACTCCAAAAGAGCATTTCAAGGGATTGAGTTTTATTCCATAATTTTGGAGAACGTTAAACATCTCCCTCAAGTCATCGTGTGGTCGTTTGATGGTCATGACTTCACGAGCGTATCATCCACATATACTTTCATCGACCGCCCGACTTGATCTTTGAACATCTGGCTGACCAGTCTTTGGTAAGTAGCTTCAGCATTACCTAAACCAAATGACATTACAACATAATAATGTAGCCCTAGTTCGATAATGAGGCTGGTGTGATCTTGGTCGAGGACGTGCATTAGGATCTGGTTGTATCCATGGTATGCATCCATAAATGAAAGTAGCTCATATCACATGGTTGATTCTATTAGTTATCGATCCCCGAAAATGGAAAGCTGTCTTTCAAGCATGCCTTGTTCAGGTCAGAGTAGTCGACGTAAGTCTGCCACTTTCCATTAGCATTTCTCACAGGAAACAAGATTGGATACCCATTTCGGGTAGAGAGCGTCACGAATAAGTCCATTGTTTTTTAGTTTACCCACCTCCTCTTTAAGTGAAGCGGATCTCTCTGGATCCATGTCGCATCGCTTTTGTTTCATCGGCACATGCGTCGATTCGATATTTAATGCATGGCTTGCGATAGTCGGTGAGATCAGACATATGTCAGATTGGGGCCAAGCGAACACATCAAGATTCACTCATAGAAAGCCAGCTAATTCCTTCATCATCATTGCATTGAGTCGTGATCTGATCTTTCGGACCCATGATGGGTTGTTATGGCTGACGTAATGTCGATTATTAGCTCAGTAGGTACAACTTTAGATTCTTTTGACTCCTCTTCTTTATCTTTGTGGTCTTTATAGAACTGACTATGTTATTGTTGCTTGATATTGGCCTTATGTTATGAGCTGAAAAATGCTTAAATGGATTTGCCCAAGTAAAAAGATTAGTTTGGATCCCTTATTTTAGTGGAACTTAATCGGTATTGATTCGACATGAACATATTATACCATGTGAACTCGAAATCGAATAATGGGATATGCCATATACGACTTTCATAATTGAACTAGCATACAGCCTTGAATTAGATGTTTACCATTTCAGACTTGAATAGATTAGCATATTTGTAATTGTACTTATTGTAACATGTGCCCTGAATAAACTTGAATATGAATGTCAAATTCCTCAATGTTGATAGCCAATTGTTGACTTCAAATGTAACTGTTTAGCTTAACAATCAGCTTGAAATCAGTTTAGGAAGGTTAATAATGACGATCACTTCAATCAAATCCTAGGGTATTGTCATGAGCTATTGAGTCTGATGGTGATGGGTTCTAGATGCTTTTAGCAATCTATGATGGTTGAAGATTAGGCTTAAAGGAGCACGTCAAATTTCGAGTAGGGTTCAGGCTTGTGTTGCACGCAGCTGCGTAGCTGGCTCTCACTTTGAGCTTGAATCTGCTTATGTACTACAGTAACATGCTTTTCATTTGATGTATTTGCAATATGTCGCTCGTCGTTCAAGCTAGAGTGATGATAAGTTGCCCATAAGCTAGGGCATCAATTCGATGATTCTATCTCTAGGCATCCTTTCGGCCGTAGCCTCGAGTTATTGTAAACACTAAGTATACGTCACAGTATTGAGCTAATACAGTCAGTCTTTGGATGTTCACACTTCTATCTCTGATATCAGGTTGATAAATTAATTGCGTGGACAGTTGCGTTTCGTCCTAGTCATTTTTATACTCCCGCCTAAGCTCCAAAGACATAGAGTTGATCGATGAATGATCGGTTCATATTTATCTTCTTTTTTCGCTCATGGCCCTAAGTCTAAGGCATACGTCGATAAGTAGAAAGGAAAGTCATCTCTACTTTAGCTTTATACTTGAATCGCAGGATCAGGTTAGTTGATGGAAGGCTGATTCTCGCCTATCCTAGATTGTATTCTGGTTTTTCCTTCTAGGGGCATACTTTGAGGCTCCGTCAAATTTCGGGCATGAGTTGGGTACTAGACGATCAAGCACGTTCACTTTTAGTGCAAATGTCACTATACTTTAGGAGAGGACCTAAAGAATAGATGGTCAAATCACATCCAATTAGTGTTCCTGTCGGACCAAGGTAAAGATCAATGTGCGGACGGTCGAGTCACGTCTATTTTGTTTTCCTCTTCTAGTTGGATCATGGAAGAATAAACAAATGAATGATTGCATCACATTCATTCGAAGCTGAACGGTCAGTCGTGTCCATTTTGATTCATATTCTCCTGCTAGATCTAGGGATAGAGTTGGCTCAGGTGTGATCGGGTCATGCTCATCCGGTTTCATACTCCTCCCGATGGATCAAACGAGGGTACTGGAGAATTAATGATCAAATCACACTCATTCATGATTTATTCTCCTATCCGCACTCCGGTGATCGAAGTTATTCCAAGGACATCTAGGTCATATCCGTTTGTTTTTGGTGTGAATCAATATTGACTGTCAACCCAACAGCATGATATGCAAAGCTTGGATCGACATTACCTGTCAACCCGATGGTACGGTATATTCAGTCACCCGTAACTTCGAATGTCGTTTCGATTGGTTTTTTATAGAGGTCTCCTTGTAGTTTCTGCCTTAAGCTGTAAAGATCACCAAGCCGGAGCTATAGTGAGATGTCGTATTCAACTTGTAGTAGTTTGTACTCCCGTTCCCATTCTTGGATTAGTAGAATTAGTTTGTGGATGGTTGAATTCCATCCGTTGTTTATACTCCTCCTATCGAGTTCAGGTCGGAGTTTATGGAATAGTGAGTGGTCAAACTCCACTCATCTATTTCTTAACCATAAACTAGGGATAAGAGTTTGTTGGCGGGTGGTCAAAACGCACCCGATTTGTGTTCATACTCTAATCTACACTAGGGGACAAAAGTTATTTGCTAGAAGGTCGAACCGCGTCCATATCCTGGTTTAGATTTTGCTTCTGCCTAGCCTGAGAGTAAGATGAGGTTTTTGGAAAAAATCGAGCTTGAGTAAAGGAGTAGATGGTCAGATCGCATCCACTTTGAGTCGTGTGTTTTCCCCCAAGTCAGAGGTAAGATTTGGAGAGCAGACGGTCGAACCACATCCAATTTTTTATGGTATTTATACTCCAGACCGTGCTGAAGGACCAGATTTGATCGATGGATGGTCAAACCGCGTCCATCTTTTTTGATGTTTATACTCCAGTCTGCACTGGGGACCAGAGTTAGTACATGGACAGTCGAACCACATCGATGTTTTGGTGTTTATACTCTATTCCACACTCTGGGGACTGGAGTTAGTACATGGATGGTCAAACAGTGTCCATGTTTTTGTGTTTATACTTAAGTCCACGCTCTAGGGACAAAGTTGATCAATGGACAGTCGAACTGCATCCATCTTTTTGTGTTTATACTTCGGTCCATGCTCCGGGGACCAGTGTTTTATAACGGGTGGTCAATCACACCCATTTTTTATTTGCACTCCACTTGTCAGGTCCAGGTAAGAGTTTTCAAACGAATAGTCGAGTCATTTTTGTTTGTGGAAAGGAATTCTATACCCAGTGTCAAGGATAAAAGTTAATGAGTGGACGTTTGATTCACGTCCACTTGGTGATCAAGCGGTAGATGGTCAAACCATATTCCATGGTCCATACTTGGGTTGGATGTCATACTTGGGTTGGATGGTTAGGTCTCATCCAGTGTGCTTTGTACACCTCCCAGCAAGTCAAGAGAGAGAGTTGTTGGGTGGATAGTAAAGTCACATTCACCTCAAGTTCCAATCGTGTCCTCGTGTCGAGGGCCATGGTTGATGAGTAGACAGTCAATCATGTCTACTTTAAATCAAGCTCTTAAACCACGCCCCATCTCTAGGACAGGTGTGGATGTGTGGACGGTCAAATCAAATCCACTTTAGTCAGATCATGGTTTCCATGAGCTTTGGAAGAGGCACAAGTATTTAAGCGAACTTCAAGCGCATGCTGGAGAGTGGATGGTCGAATCACATCTACTCCAAGTCCTTCTTTGGTCTCTAAGTCAAGTGCGAAGGTTGTTGAGTGGACGATCAATCATGTCCATTTTGTATTGGATTATGACCTTGTTGAGCTCAGAGTAAGACATAGACGTTCTATCAAAATTGAAAAATGGAGTAGGAATTGGATGGTCGAGTCATACCCACTTTCCATTTCGAGTCCTTTCCCCTAAGCCAGGGGAATATGGTAGCTGATGAGCAGTCAAATCATGCTTGTCTTGATAATCCCCTAAAGGTCTGATCATGGTCCGTGGAAGTTGGTTGGCGCTCAACTCTAAGTACTTAGTCACCTGCATCGTTTGAAAGTAGTATAGTTCAAGTTTGTCGTAGTTCACAACATAACTGAAATTGAAATGAATCTTATTGATATGTGAAGCAGTGTCGCATACTCGCTATTCCACTTTGCCCTAGCCCTTCTCAACTAGAAGTCGACTATAGATGGTCCAATTGATAATCAAAATTCTTTAGTGATAGGATGTTCGATGTCCGTCATTCTATGGGTCTTGCACATATTATTGAAACTTTCATTTTCGGATCAGATTTTCAATCACATCTCGAAGGTGACTGCAATCACCGATGTTATGACCGTGTGTATCTTGAAATATACAACATTTCTCAAATTTCTTCTAGGTTTCGGTGGACACTTTTGAGGCTAGTTTCCAGTACTGCTCTGATTCATGAGTATCCAAATAGATTTTTTGATTGAATCATTCAAAGGAGTATATGAGCTGAATTTTGGGATTTTGGGTCCTCTCTTAGAATCTAAGCCATTAATGTTGCCCTCGCTTTGAATTCTTTCAACCAACAGGCTTGTGTTATTCTTTCTCCTAGTTTTCTCTACCACCTCCTTGTCAGGTTTTGGTTCACTTTTTAACAGAAACAATTGTAGGTCGTAGGAGGCTCTCCATCTTACCAATCGCCAAAGTCTGTCTTGGGGACGATTCCCCTTACCTATGCCATCAGTATGATTTTCCCGCTAGGATTTCTCACTTTAGTAATGCAACATTGAATCTCTACAACAAGTCTTTATGCAGCTCACCTGGCGTTTGGAATAAATTGGATAATGGCATCACATCATTAGCGTGAGTTGCATGCATCCTGAATTGCTCGATAAACTTCTGATCTGATTGATCGAATGAGGAGATAGACCCTAGTGGTAATCGTATAAATCACATAATCGCTACCCCTTTGTGGAATATGGGAATATCTGTATTCGATGGCATCCATCACTTTGGTTGAATCCATGTGCCACCCGTACTTCATGAGATGTTGTCGGGGGCCAATATTCACAGAACACATTGGCATGATCAACACATTGAATCTCCTTAAATGTTTTACAGCTGAATGGCTTCAATGAATAGGTTTCGACTAGGGGAGATGCTCTAATCATTGTCATTCCAGTCTGTTTTCAAATTACGGTTGCTAGTAATTCTTGTGAATGTTGTATGCATGATTGTCAAACTTTTGATGGGTGAGAACGCCGATCGAATGGCAAATCAGTTAGGATGGGGGTCGCTGATCGGCGATGACCCCCACACTTTCACCCAACCTGGGTGAAATCCATATAAGGCAGTAAGTAAGTCTCTTGAGGTTGTATACCAAGTTTTAAGTTGTTTGGAATCCGTATGCCAAGTTATGAACAAATAAGATGGATCGGCATTGACAGATTGGTGATAGTTTACTTGGAGTCTGACCCAAGAAAATTTGCTATTTGCCCCTGGTTCGCTTGGAGTCACTGAATTTGAAGTGTTGGATTGGTGATGAACGACGCTTGGAGTCATACTGGTGTTTTCTTGGAGAAAATCTTGGTTTAAACCGAGTTTGACCTTGGGCCAGAACATCCTGGGTTTGCTTTGAGTTCCACATTGGGTCAGTCTTGAAGGGATTTTTTCGACAAATATTTCGATTATTTTTTATGGTTTTTGATGACTACCACTCGTGACTCGACGATGGAGGTTCCATAATGCTAAGAGATGACTTTGATGATGGATAGCTATACTTTGAGATGGCATAATAAGCGGCATAGGACGGTCGTCACACAAGCCGTCGTACCATAACTAACAAGTCAGGCGTTTGAAACTGGTCATTGAAAGTGGTTGTGATCTACCCTAGAAGCCTGATCCAGTAACCGATCCCAGTTTGTGTCATATCATCTTGGTTCTCCAGCCTCTGGATGCACCAATTGTGTAGCAATTCCATGTCCATTCCTTGGATATAATTCAGCGATTGGCGCTTGATCCCCTATGCCACCAATCAGTCAGAGAACGTAAGGGAAGCAGATAGAACCCATCGTCTTTAAGCTAAGTTTCGAATCCAGAATGTAGGGGCATTGTGCTACGACATGGGTTATGATTTAGAGCTCTTTTTTAATGTACAGCAAGAATGAGGGATCGGACCTGATCCATTTTTTCCCCCAAGAAGGATGGCTCGGTTATGATCCCTTTTGAATGCGAAACGGATCAGTTGGAGGGATCGGTTGTAGTTGAGTGTGGATCAGGGATTGGTTGAACAAGGGTCCGGTTCTAGAAGAATGTGGCATAGGGATCGGTGGTGGATAGACCGATCGGTCATGACATGCCCAATCCCTTAGCGATCGGTATTGAATGTTTCGTGAGAGGGATCCATCATAAGGAGTATGGAAGGGTCAGTCATACGGAGTATGGAGGGATCGGTCATACGAAGTATGGAGAGAACGAGCATGAAGGGATCGGTGCTAGACCCCAAGAATGAGGGATCAATGGTGAATGTAGTACTTTGATAGAGGGATCAGCTATTTCTCTTGTTGTAGTCGAAATATACATGATTTGGAATTTTTTGTTGGACATGTTAGTATTCTTTTTGAAGGATATAGAAAGGATCGGGTACAATCCCATGTCACAAGCAGTTTCTTGAATTGAGCTTGCTGTAATCGATTTGAGCATCTTTTTACCAAATTAACATGAATAACTCCAAACAAGAACACTGGCATCATTATTTCCTTTAATAAACACGGGAAGTAGACCCGGCTTCTCCAACCATTGCCGATAGTCTCCTTATAAATCTCTTTCAAACCTGAGTAGAATAGTAGAAAGATTGATCTATCTCGCGAATATGGGAATCCATGAGTAGATAATGAGATTCAATCAAGCTGAGAATTCAATTCTTAGTGAAAGCATCAAAAGACGCCAAAAATGGGCATCAACACCTAATAGAATCTAGTAGAGATTAAATGAAGAATGAAATTAAAACTGAGCAAAAATCATAAATAAACACATGGATTTCTTTAATGGTTCGGCAATCTTGGCCTACGTCCACTTCATATTTTTATTGATTTTGCACTTAATTATGATTACAGGAATGTTTAAATCAGTTGGGATCCATTAGTACAAGAACGAATAATAAAAATGAAAGAACCTTGGAAACCAAAAGAAGGATCCCTTTTGGATGCCGTGCCTGCTGTATTTATAGGGGAAGACATGTACGGATCGGGCTAAAATTTGGATTGATGAACCTCTAGGCCAAGACGAGGCCACGCAAGAATTTTGAGGCCCGTTAGGGACCACAAGAGGGATCATCCCCGATCCCTATTTTGGTGTCCAAATAGGGTGCAATCCCTGTGGGTGGTTCCCCATAATGTTAGCCACTTGCCCTCCAAATTTCATGCCATTTCGACTTACGATTTGTGAGATATTGTGTTTTCTGTCAAGTGATGTTGTATGTATTCTGATTTCAGTAGATCCCTTTAGAGGGATAGGGGCCGATCCCTCCAAAGTATCGCATTTGATGTGCGATCCTTATGCGGTGTTCCACATGTTATAGTAAGCTTGTGCTCTAAGTCTATCAATTGGACGAGTAGAACTTGAGTTATTGCTCGATCCTTGGTGCAATGTGGGTTGTCTTATGATTCTACCCGATCCCTATTGAGGGAAGAGGGCCAATCCATCTCTCTTCATCCTCTTAAGGTGTGATCCCTAGGGTAGGCTCCCTAGGGTCCCCACATCTTGTTCCTAAAATTTCATATACATTGGACTTATGGATCTTAAGATATTGACTGTTTTCCATTGACTTACAATTTCTTGGCTGAAATATGCTGATTTCTTTTATATTGATCCCTTTCTTAGGTTAAGTTATTTGCCCATAACTTGATCATACAAACTCCAAACAACTTGATATTTGAAATATAGCCTCGTGGAGCCTTCCTGGTCACTCTATATTGACAAAAATTGAGTATTATATACCAATCCCTTATGGAAAGGGAAACGCACTGATCCTCTAATAAGGGAAGATACTAACCCGTACTTAGAATATTATGGAGAGTCTATCTCTTGGTCTTGGTTTATCATCATTTTACTTTAGTGCCGGCACTTGATTTTTGGACCTCTTAATCATCGCTTTGGGATACTGGCCATGATGACAGTTGAGTCTAATTTGTCCAAACAGTTCTGATATAGCCGGGTCAAAATGTCAGATAACAAATATAGCCAAGCCAAAAGGCTGGATAATGCTTGCCCCCTAAAGTATGTCTTATTTCCACATGACGTGCTTTGGATCGATGTAAGTTAGAGTTATCAAAAAGGAATTCATTTAGATTTCTAAATAGTTATCAATCCTTCAATGAATCGCTTTCCTTGAAGAGTCGTATCTCTTTTTTCTTGACATGATGATTGAATGATTTCAGATGGTATAAATTCTGGATTGTTTTTTTACCAGTTAATAGCTATGCCCAGTTCCATTGATCTAGTGGACCTCGATTGCCTAATTTTGTTCTTTCTCTGATAACTTCAAGTGAGAATTCAATTCCTATCAATTTCAAGAAATCAAAATTTTAGGATGCACGCGTGCACATTCATGTACACTTTCTTGTCGTTGGCTTACGGACACATTCATAAGTTCGTGGGCCATTGCCAATTTGGTGGAATGTAATCTACTTAGTTGCATTTTTCTCCTTTTTTTAATGAAATGGATAAGCATGAATCCATTAGGTAAATGGATCGTACTTGATCCATTCCTAGTACGGATCAAGCCAAATCCTTTTGAGATTGATTCAGGTCTAACCGTTCTCCCCCCCCCCCCCCCCCCTCATTTTTTGGAGGGGCAGATCGACACAAAACCATCACAGAACAATCTCGCCTAATCGTTACCTAGTTTGGCCATCTAAATAAACTATAGGTTTTGAAGAATGGATCATTGTAAGGCCATCATAAAACGATCGTACCCAATCGTCCATCAACCGGGCTTCAATTGAACTGCAAACTTCGATGGTTCTTATCACATCCTTCATATATATACTCATGTACTTAGACCATTCTCTTTACTTCATTTCATTTTCTAATCATCCCTACCCAAACCAAAAAAGAAAAGAAAAATCCATTTTCATCCTCTCCCTCAACAATGATCCATCGAGCCTTCGATCCAACCCTATACTCATTTTGCAACCACCTCTGTAAGTTCACCTGACTCCTTGCTACGCCAACCATCACCGCCGCCATCTCCTACTTTCGCTTCACACACAAATCCAAATCGCCATCGTTTTCCCACTTTAATACATATGTAGGTTCAATTTTATTCTTACTTGTTAGGATTTAGTGACGAGATAATGGGATCTCGTTCTAGCTTGCATAACCCAAGTCATGGCTCTTCGATTAGTCGGAGCGGAGGAGGGAGATTGTTTCCAGCCGATCATTTCTATCAAGGTAGATGTTGCATAGTTGCTGGCATAGAAGAGTGAAATGGAAATTGACTAATTGTTATGATGGGTTGGTATTTGGAAATATGAAGAGAATTTGGACTGGTCACTATTTGTTAGGGTTGTTAGCTAATTGACTCTAGATTGTTGCTTCGAGTTTCGAATTAAAGTGAAGTGTGGACCAGAGTTGAAGGTCGGAGAATGATCGGATGAAGAATTGTAACGACTCCTAATTTCGCTACTTCGAAAATGAGATATTTCGTTTGTTTTAAATTTAAAAAGGTTTAAAACTTAAATAAATAAGTTATAGATAATAGATAATAATAGAGAAATTATTTATTCTTACAGTTGATAATTTAAAAAGCATAAATTTGGATTTTAGAACAAATCAACAAAGGTTAAGTTTTGTTAAAAATAAATAAATGCTTAAATAAATAGGTTTAAATATTTATTTAATAAGATAAATCTTATTGAAAACATTTAATAAAGATAATAAAAGTATATTAAAATATTTATAAGTATGTTAATGATCATTTTACAAAAATAACCAAATTTTGTTGCTTTTGTCAGTTTTACATACACCGTAAAATTAGAAATTTTGATATTATTTAAATATGATTTTAAAATATAAAGAGGCATGTTTTAAATATTTAAAGAAGTAAAAGGTAATGTGACCGAACATTTTATCGTAAATCAATGTTTTATCGATTAAAAGCTGTCGCAACGTCGTCGCACCTTTATTTCTTATATAGAAACATATATTCAAATAGTATAAGTATTAATCAATTCATTAATCAGGTTTATTTTTACTAAACATACTTAGAAAATTCTAGAATATAATAAAGAAAAAGAAAGCACAAAAAGACAAAATTGTCATTTCAAAGCAAAAGGTAAAACATCAAATCAAAGAAACATAATTATTACTTTCTTTACTTAATATCTAAGTGAAAATGACATAAAGTAATGATTTGAAATGTGATGTTAAGTGTTGAAAAAAAATAAGATTACTTTATAAGTAAGTAAGGGTATTTTGGTCTCTTTACAAAATATTATTTTAATTCAAACTTTTTCTATAAATACCAACCACTTTCTCATTTTTTTAAGACCATTTTTTACCTTCTTCTTCCTCCATGAAGCCCTCTTTAATGGGTTCTTCTTCTCTTACAAATCCTTACTAACTTTTTCAAAACCATAATAAATTAACTCCAAACATCACCAAACTTTACCAGAGACCTTAGAATACCATTAAAACATGTTTTAGCATCTAAGAATTGAAGAAACAACGGAGGAATGGGAGGAGAAAGGTGTGGCCGAACCTATTAAGAAGGAGGAGCAAGTTCGCGAAGCTCTGGAGCAAGAAAAAGAGAAGGAAGTGTCGTCGATTTTATTCCAAGGAGTTAGGAGAAAACTCAAGATGTTGCGGAAGCTCTGTCGGATTTTCGAGAGTTTGAAAGAAGAGGTCGATGACATAAAGCAAAAGAAATGGAGTAGAAGTTGATTAGTTGAAGTTTAAGTGAAGTGTTGTTGCATATGAATGTTGGTAGGAAGAATTGGTTAAGTTAAAGGTGAGTACTCATATTTACTAATTAATCCATAAATTATTTCAAGTATAATGATTGAAAAGTTTAAATATGTTAGATGATTAAATGTTTCATAACTTGGTTGATATTATTATTCATTATATGTTTGTGATATGAATGATAACTTGGTTTGATAAATGATAAGAGAAATGGTTAGTAAGTATAGTTAATTAATGAGAATTAAATCCATATAAATGTGTGTATGGAAGTTATTTAGCCTCTTAATGATTTTAAATAAGTTAAAATGGTTAAATATGGTTTAAAACAAATTTGAAGTGTTTCGGACAAATTTCGAATCAATTCACAAAAATGGGTCAAAATCGAGCTCGTCGCATAGCAGCAGTTCGTAAATTTTGATCCGTAATTTCAAATTAACGTACAGAATGATTTATAAGTCAATTTTTTTCAAAATAAAAACCGTTTGGTTCACAATGATAATAGTTTTCAAATGAAGAAACAAAATCAAGATTTCACCAAGTAGAGTTTGGAATATGTCAAAAACAATTTTCTAAAAACATCGCGGTTTTGCAGTTTGGAATTCAAAAAGAGATTTCTATATAAATGGCAATTTTAAATGATTAAAAATATGAAATAAATTTGATAAATCTATTAAAATGGTTTAAAAGGGATTTGGAATGGAAAATATTAATTTTCAAATATTTAAAAGTTGTTTAAATCAAATAAGCTTATATAGCATTTTCCGCAACACTTTTATGCTGCAAATTCTATAACCTTTTGAATATGAGTTTAAACTTAACAATTCTTTCCTAAATCTTTTGTGACTATTTTTAGAAGAATAGTTAAGTAATTTAAAGATGATTTGAAAGTTTGAATAAGAGTTTGAATAAATGATTAAGATGAATTGTTTACAACACTTAAACAAAAAGTAAACAATTAATCAACTTCTGTTGTCTCGTCGCTTTTGCTGTTCAAATCGTTTGTGGTCGTGCTTGTGTTTCAAATTGTTTGTGGTCAGGGGTTTGTTTATTTGGTGTTTGTTGGTTGTTGTCTCGTCACTTTTGTTGTTCTGTTTTGCGAAGTGTACGTGTGTTTCATCTTGTATTGATGCGTGGGCGTTGGTGTCATTCTTGGTTGTTTTCCTTGGGGACCTGGTTGTCATGGTTGTGGTGGTATCTCTGTTTGTCTGTTTCTGGAGGTGGGCAAGACTATTTTGCATTTGGATGTATTTGCTATCTCTGTTATGCAATTCTAGGGTTCGACTGTTTGGTTCTGTTTCCGTTGTGCCCTTCAACCTTATGGCCGAATTTCATTGTTAGAAATGTTTCTCATGTTAATGTTTTGATTTGCCAATTTTGTCCTGTTTGATGATGTTGGATATCATTGGCTTTTTGCAATGTTCGGTATCTTTGGTACTTTTTATTGTTCTTTATGCTTGTTTGTTCAATTTTCACCCTGCGTGGTGATTGTGACTGCCATGAGCAGCTTGTATTTGTAGTTTGGGTGTGTTGTCCGACTCCTGTGCTGTAATCTAGTTTAGATATAGTGGTCGGTCCACTTTAAAAACCTTGTATTTGTTGATAGGCGATCTGCTTATCACCTACTTTGTATTGTTTTATTATTTGCTATAATAGCAGTGGACGGTCCACCATAAAAACCGGCTGGCTTTGCCAAAAAAAAAGTAAAGAAGATTGAATATAATAATAAACTGAGTATGCGAAAACGATTAGTACATTTGTCCTGCCTGTGAGATCTGGGAAGATAAAATAAGGTGTTTAACTAAAGTTAGGGATGGAGCAAGCAGTTCTCTGAATTTACCTAGCCTATTTTTTTTAGGCGAGTGGTGGAATAGATCGAAAGGAATGCCCGGATGCTCTAAAAGATCATATTTAATTTTTTCCAAAATAAAAGAAAAGAAACAAATTCTTTGAATGTTAATTAACTACTTAGCATTTTTTTATCCATGATTGGTATGAAAGAACCGGGATCGGATTTGGGTGATTTCTATCTAAAAACCCCTTCAAACTAATTTTCGAAAAAAAGATATTGAAGACAATGATCGTTAAAGACAAAGACATTCATGATGTAGGATTACTTGCGATTAGTCCTAGGAGGTGAAACCTGCCATTAGTCCCTGGAGGTGAAACTTGCCATTGGACACTGGAGGTGAAATTTACCATATTTAAGTGGTGGTAGTGCTCTGTTATGAAAATATTCGATTTGCAAGAATATGATTTGAAGTTAAGAAAGAAATCTTTGACTAAGATTTAATGAATGATTTGGGAATACTTTCCTTAAGTTAAAAGTTATTACTTAAAAATAAGAAATTTTAGATTAAGATTTAATGAATGATTTGGGAATATTTTCCATGAGTTAAAAGTTATAACTTGAATATAAGAAATTTTTGATTTAGATTTACTGAATGATTTGGGAATATTTTCCCGAAGTTAAAACTTATAACTTGAATATAAGAAATCTTTGATTAAGATTTAATGAATGATTTGGAAAGGTTTTCCTAAGTAAAATAGAAAATGAGTTGGAATCATTCCAGGATATAAGAAAGGTTCTAATAAATCAAATGATTTGATAAATAAGGCTTAATGATTCCATATACATTTGAAAAAAATAGAATAAATTGAAAGGAATATATCTAAGAAAGATATTTGATTTAAATAAAAGATGAAGTAATTGTTTGATGATTGATATTCACATATGAACTTAACATCTTTTAAATCGATGATTGGAACCGGAGTCGGATTTGGGTAATTCCTATCCGAAAACCACTTCGAACCAATGTATACGTTCGAAAGTGAAGACATGTTGAAGATGATGATTATTGAAGATCGTGGATCTTCATAGCATGAGGACTGCTTATTGAACATGCTCTGAGTCGCTCCCATTATAGAGTTATTTATAGCAGTGGTCTCCCATTGTGGAGATTTTTTGGATTGCAAGGGTTTCTCACCTAGTAATGGCCGAGGAAAGTGTCTTCGGTTCGTTCAGTCCTAGAACAAACTTGTATGGACGAATGTCCGACATTACATTTCTGAGACACAACGTTTGACTTTATAAATGTACATCAGTGGTGGCGTAGAAGGCAACTTCTCTTACTTAACACCCTCCTGAGACGTACGAGCTCAAGGGTTGTATTTTTGTGGAAGGCAAATAGTGATCAAAGAATAGGTAGTGTGGCATTCAAAGTGGAACCTGTTATGATCAATGCATGGTTTTATATGAAAAGCATGGCTTTGAAGAAACTGATCGTAGCTTAGCGAGCCTCCACCCCGGTTATGATGGGATACTATGTAGCCTAAAAGACGCAAATTCGGAATAAGTGATAGTGTATGGTGGTGTCAAATACATTTGGCCCTTCGGGGGATACGTCCCTCAAGGCATTTATTGCCCCATGTGGATAAAGCGGTAAGCTTGAGAAAAGCAGGAAACTACCGGTTATCATTTGTAGTGTAGCAAGTATAGTTCCAAGTGACTAGTTTAAGAAAAGCAATTAAGGCACTGTGGGAACAATGTTTGTTATGCGTGGATCGAAGAAAAGGCCACTAATGCCCTATCATGTTGGAAATTCAATCCCAATACGAGATTTACGGTTTTGATTGTATTTCCAAAATAGCTGTAATGACTTGCAAACATTTCAGCTACCCCTTATGGTATCATCTATTTCGTTCAGCATATTCCATTGACCCAGTCCGAGATATTACCTTAGACTTAGTCCAGATATTGATACCTTATTTGAATAAGTTTTCAAAAGTGTTTTCAAAAGAATGTCGTTAAAAAATAATATCAAGTGTATTTTGGTATAAAAGTGTTTTGGTTATCATAAGGTAAAAACCCGTCCGTGTTTATGTGTGGGCGTGGTCTTATGAGATACCCTTCTTTTCAAAGGTTTTGATAACATAGTCATTTTAAATTTCGAGTATCTCACACTGTATAGCAAGCCTGATCAGGTTATTTTTAATACTCGGGTCAGATTCGAGTAGTTTCAGGTTGAGTTGAAGACGGTTGTAGTTTCCAGAGGAGAGCTGGAGATCTTCATCATCGTATCGACGTATTCTATTATCCGCTACATTTATTTTATTTGTTTTTTTTGTTTGTCGGCAATGGTAAGGGCAGGTGTTATAACTATCCAGGTTGAATGTAGGTTAGACTCTGATATTGTGTTTTAAAATTTTTCGCTGTAAAGATTAATATTGAAATAATATATGTTATTCCATTCGTGTGAGATTCTGTTCTGTCTTTATTTTCTTACTACCCTTAATGATCCGTCTTTTCATGCAATTTGAGTTAGACACGTGTAATTTATTGTCGATTCAAAGGGTACGAAAAAAAGGGCCATTACATTTAGTATCAGAGCTGAAGGTTAAGCGAGAACCTTGGCTTTGTTGCGGTAAAGACTCATCACAGATAGGGTTAATAATGCCTTAAGGTGAGTAATCGTTATAGACAGGGTTAGTGACACCCTAGAATGAGTTGAGAGTATTATATATGAGTGGGTATTTGATAGTGACTAATAAATTATTTTGTGTCGATTTATCGGTTAAGTTTTATGTATTCTGATCGATGCGCCTGATCACCCTTATCGATGAGGGTTCCTAAACACTTGAACAAGGCGAAACGACACACTGATTTTGAGAAAAATTGGTAAATGAAATAATTTTACCTAAATTACATTTTGAATATAAAGTTTATAATTTGAAAAGATGTATAGTTAGAAATCAGGATTAATGAAATTCAAATTTGAACATCTTGTGATTAGAATTTCACAGTTTGACTATAAGATGTTTCATAAAGATAATCGATAAGTAAGTAATCTGATAAGGTAATTAAGATCTTTAATACTTATCCCAAAATAATAAATTAAGAAATGATAATGTTATGTTACTATCATAAATTGATCAATTGTTTGATTTAAAAGTTTAAGTACAAATGCCTTGTGAATTAAGTTTCACGATTTGACTATAAGGTGTTTGGTAATAAAATTTGTTTAAGGAATGAATACATAGGATAAAAATGTATTTAAATGATCATGTAAACGGAAAAATAATACAAAAGGAATGAGAATTTAAATTCGAGTAAAAGAATTGTGGAAATTGAAATGAAGTTAATAAATATAAGATAAATTTACAAAATGAATTTATAAAATAGTTTTATGAAGTAATCTCTAAAGGGTTTTGAAAATGGTATTATTTCAAATAAAAGAGGTATTTTATGATAACGAATTCGATTGGATCGAAAATAAACTAAAAATGGACAAGAGATGTATTTGAACGGTAAGCACTTCCCTTAAGTATTACTCTTCTTATTAAGAGAATATATGATACTATTGGTAGTACCCAATTCCTTGGATTGTTTTGGAGTTACTTGATCTATATAATTTTCTTAAGTTAAAGAAATAATGTAAATCATTGATTAGTAATCTTTATAAAAGTGTTTAAACCAAAAATAAACTGGGATCGCCAATTGATAATATAAAGCGGGATTCTCGACGATTTTGGATAGTCGAAAATTTCCGAATCATACCTAACTCAGTGCTAAGAAATTTGTGAAAACTTTTGGTAAAAGATTGTGAAATATTATGAGTAAATGAAATTGGATAAGTATAATTTATAAATGTGATTATCAACAAAAAAAGGAAATTATGACCTAGAAAATGTTTCATTAATGAATTCCAGCATTAATTAAGGATTTGACTTAAGTCTTTAGAATGTGATTGATTTACATAAGTTATAAGATGTAATAAACTTAAATAATAGTTTTACGAAATGATTCATAAATAATATTAGTGCTCAAAGAAATATACTCGGTAAACATGTTATGGGAATTTTTTTTTATAAAGATAAATTATCTTTTGAGTGAAAAAATGGTTTCCTTGGGATATTTTCCTTTATTAAAAAAATATTTGGAAATAAATAATTAAAAGGATTCTATAAAGAAGCATCTTTACAAAATGATTGAACTTAAGATAAAATTTTATGAAAAGTTTTTAAAAGTTAATAAATACATATGTTATATGTAGATCATCTCATCACACAATTTTTGATCTAATATGCGAGTACGGAACTTTGAGGTGTTTACACCAATCCGAAAAAGGATTTATCACTCGATTCTTGACTACGAACATTGCTTAGGGTTTATGGTTGGGTATTTGAGTTTTCTATCATAGCTGAGAGCTATGCAAGGAAAGCAAATGTTCTGATCTAGAAGCCTGATCAGAGGCCGCACTAAAGGATCAGAGGATCGATACTAGTTCGGAAATAAAGTTGTGTATTCGAATAGGAGGTCGAATAAGATATTTCACACACGGATGATCTGTGTATATTATATGAAATTAAGTTTAAAGATAAATGTTTTAGGCAAAATTTTGTTTGGGTAATTTCAAGAACGAAATTCTTTTAAGTAGGAGAGACTGTAACGACCCGTAATTTCGCTACTTCGAAAATGAGATATTTCATTTGTTTTAAATTTAAAAAGGCTTAAAACTTAAATAAATAAGTTATAGATAATATATAATAATAGAGAAATTATTTATTCCTATATTTCCTAATTTAAAAAGCATAAATTTGGATTTTAGAACAAATCAACAAAAGTTAAGTTTTGTTAAAAATAAATAAGTGCTTAAATAAATAGGTTTAAATATTTATTTAAAAAGACAAATCTTATTAAAAATATCTAATAAAGATAATAAAAGTATATTAAAATATTTATAAGTATGCTAATAATCATTTTATAAAAATAACTAAATTTTGTCGCATTTTGTCAGTTTTACATACACTGTAAAATTAGAGATTTTGATATTATTTAAGTATGATTTTAAAATATAAAGAGACATGTTTTAATTTATTTAAAGAAGTAAAAAGTTCATTTTTAAATTTGGTTTACATAAATAAATAGTTTAACTAAAACGTCAAAATATGACCGTAAAACATTTTGTCGAAAATCAAGTTTTATCAATTAAAAGTTGTCGCAACGTCGTCGCAGCTTTATTTTCTTATATAGGAACATATATTCAAATAGTATAAATATTAATTAATTCACCAATCAAGTTTATTTTTACTAAACATACTTAGAAAATTCTAGAATATAATTAAGAAAAAGTAAGCACAAAAAGACAAAGTTGACATTTCAAAGCAAAAGGTAAAACATCAAATCAAAGAAATATAATTATTACTTACTCATTTTTTTCACACCATTTTCTACCTTCTTCTTCTTCTTCCTTGAAGCTATCTTAATGGCTTCTTCTTCCCTTCCAAATTCTTACTATCTTTTTCAAAACCATATCAAATTAACTCCAAACACCACCAAACTTTGCCAAAGACTTTAGAATACCATTTAAACATGGTTTAGAATCTAATAAGTGAAGAAACGATGGAGGAAGGGGAAGAGCAAAGTTGATAAATTTGATATTTTTAAACGATTAAAAATATGAAATAAATTTGATAAATATATTAAAATGTTTTAAAAGGGATTTGGAATGGAAAATGTTAATTTTAAAATATTTAAAAGTTGTTTAAATCAAATAAGCTTATATAGCACTTTCTGCAGCACTTTTATGTTGCGAATTCTATAACCTTTTGAATATGAGTGTAACAACCCGCATATTTATCAATTGTGTATTTAAATATTTTTATTTAAATATTTCATCGCTCGTCGGATTTTGGTCTGAAAACCTACTGTTAGCAAACAGTCGAATTGGGACTCGAGACCCCTCCCATTGAGTTCAAAATGCCGTTTGCGACCTTTTTGAGTGTAAACTTCGATATGTTTGGAGTTAGTAAAGTTTTGCTACTTTTTCACTTTGGGTTTGGGTTTGGGTTTCAGCCCAATGTTCCACCTTAAGACTCTAGCTCCACTCCAACTCTTCATTACTTCATTTCATATTCCTAACACTTCAAGCTAAAGTAAAAATGGAGGAAGAGATTGGAAATGGAAATTCCTAAGCCCTAGCTTTTTTTGCAAATCCAACTTCTAGCTCCAAATTCAAGAGAACCCATTGGTAAGCATCTCCTTCTTCTTCTCCAACTCATTCTCCTTTCAATTTCAGAAATTTCCTAAACCTAATTTGGGAAATATTTCCCTTTTAAGCTTAGATTCAAGCTTCTTGAGTTGAGATTGAAGAGTGGTTGATCCTCCTTTGTTTTCAAGCTTCTTCTTCATTGATTTGGGTTCAAAGGTGAGATTTTTATCCCACATCTATGCTTATAATTATCTTCGATTGTTAGGTATGAATTCCTAACACTTATTCATGTGCATTTGCTTTTGGTTTGGATTGATTTGGTGAATATTCCAATTTTTGGTGTTTTGGGTTCAATTCTTTAAAAATCATAGCTTTGATGTTTTGATCATGTTTTGGCGATGAACCGAAGAGCTTCTATGGCCGGGTAGTCGATTGGCGTAAAGCCTTAGTGCCGTTGCTCGACCGTTTGCAAATTGAGGGAGTTTGCACCTCTTTTGACATAGGGTAGGAAGTGCAAGAATACAGGTTCGGCCGACCGAACCACTGGGCCGATCGACCGACCTGCTACTAAAAGTGCATGGCACTTCTCTGTCACAGGTCCGGTCGACCAACTACAGAGCTCAGCCGACCGACCTGCTTCCCGAGGATTTTTTTAGAACAGGGTCCGGTCGACCGAGCTCTGTTGCCGGCTGACTGACCTGTTGCTGTTTTGCCTATTTCGCCTATTTTGCGCGGTTTCCAAATTTAAATCGATTCGTGATGATCCTATTTGTTGTTATCATTTATTATCGAGGTTGCTCGATCCTATCCTCCCTTAGGCCTTCACTAGGTCGTATCGTTTTGGACGAGGCGCTGCCCCGCACCCCGCCGGGGCGCTGCCCCCTGGACCCCCGCGACCTGACCGGACAGGTCGAACCACATAGCGGGGGCGTTGCCCCCACACCCCCACCTTGGGGGGTTGCCACCCCCCCGGACCCCCCTCCGTAGGGGATCTTATCTGAAAAACATTCAACGGAACTCGCTTTGTTGAGATGCTAAGTTGACCATTCTTCGAGACAAACTATCTTGGGCTTCTCGGTCGATTTTATGGATTTTTGAATATCTATTTCGATGGATTCTTTATCGGTTTCTTTGGATTTTATTAACGTCTTCGAATGTGAATTTTTATGATTGATTGTTCCTACAATCACTTCTATGATTTGTCACTTTAAAATATAAAGGTTTTCTATACTAGTATTAAATATCAAAACTCTTTCTTCAAATGATTTCAACACTATTTTATAACAAAGCTTGTTTTCTCAAACCGATTTTCAATCTGTTAGTATATACAAACCTTTACCTCACTCGTATGAGAAATCTAATTAAACGACTTAGTAAAACAAGTGGTATGAAATGCTTGCGTTTACTTCGCCGGTTAATTCTTGGACTTGTTCGATTGAAACCCTTGTGACAATTTTCTAGTAGAGATCTACAATTTGTTCGTAAATATTTAAGTTAAGCTAGTGGTTATGGGACATGAAGCTAAGCTCATATATTTACTAGTTTACTGTAATTGACACTTCTCTGTGATCATGACGATCATTTTTATGTTTTAGACTAGCATTGTGTGATGTCTTTTTGATTTGGTTCATCGGATGTCACGCTGTACGACGTCGATGCTCCGAATTATTTGATACATTGGATGTACCGTTTGTACTACATTAATGTCTTTGCTTTTGATACATTGGATGTACCGTTTGCACTATATCAATGTCTTTGCTTTTGATACATTGGATGTACCGTTTGCACTACATCAATGTCTTTGCTTTTGATACATTGGATGTACCGTTTGCACTATATCAATGTCTTTGCTTTTGATACATTGGATGCACCGTTTGCACTACATCAATGTCTTTGCTTTTGATACATTGGATGTACCGTTTGCACTACATCAATGTCTTTGCTTTTAATACATTGGATGTACCATTTGTACTACATCAATGTCTTTGCTTTTGATTTATTGGATGTACCGTTTGCATTACATCAATGTCTTTGCTTTTGATTCATTGGATGTACCGTTTGCACTACATCAATGTCTTTGCTTTTTGATTCATTGGATCTACCGTTTGCACTACATCAATGTCTTGGCCATCCTTTTCTTGTGATTTCTGGATTTCGTGTGTTGAATTCTGGAATATATGTTTCACCAACTTTTACAATTGGCATTGATATATATATGTCATTTATTGTGGCTTGGTGAATGAAATTAGGAGTATGACATTCCTTTTTATCTTTGAGAAGATCTTTGCGATATTGATTAATCTCTTATTGATTTTTCAATTATTTATTTATCACAGATTCACAGCTTGGCATTGTGATTATTATACGTTTAGTCATATCTCTTATTCTATATCATTTCATCTGATATTTATAGCTAGACTGATCCGTTTATTATTTCCTTCTTAAATAATACTCGGGTCAGACCGAGATGTTACAGGTGCTTCTGCTTGACTTCTCTTCTGGGGTTATCATCCTGACTTTTGGTTAACTACTTAGATTAGTAGTTTTTGTTGTATACATTTGAGATATAGACTCATAGTTGTGTACTTATTCTTTTGTATAGCACATGTTGCTATTCTTTTGTGTCATTGTGGATCTTTTAGACCACTACTCTGATGAACACTTTTATGTGTTATATTTATTCATGTATATTTATGCCTTTGTGATATGAATTATCTGTGACTGATTTGTGTTATGTTTATTTCTATATTTGTTTCCGAAGACATTATAGCCACTGTGTAATAGCTTTGAGTTTGTGTCGGCATGTCGGACTTCCTCTGGAAAAGAATGCAAGTTATATTTTATCTGGCATATCGGTACTCGCACAAAGCAATTATACAGATGGTCGCTCCTCAACAGCCTTATTCTCCATGCTAGTTGACGGCATTACACCGTAGTATCATTGGCTAGCGTGGGTATACAGGTGGGGCGTCACAATGAGTTTAAACTTAACAATTCTTTCCTAAATCTTTTGTGAGTGTTTTTAGAAGAATAATTAAGTAATTTAAAGATGATTTGAAAGTTTTAATAAGAGTTTGAATAAATGGTTAAGACGAATTGTCTATACCACTTAAACAAAAAGTGAAAAAGATTGAATATAATAACAAACTGAGTATGCGGAAACGACTAGTACATTTATCCTTCCTGTGAGATCTAGAAAGATAAAACAAGGTGTTTAACCAAGGTTGGGGATGGAGCAACCAGTTCCCTGAACTTATCTGGCCTATGTTTTCCGTTTTTAGGCGATGGGTGGAATAGATCGAAAGAAAAACCTGGATGCTCTAAAAAATCGTATTTAAGTTTTTCCAAGATAAAAGAAAAGAAATAAATTATTTGAATGTTAATTAACCACTTAACATCTTTTTATCGATGATTAGTACGAAGGAACCGGGATCGAATTTAGGTGATTCCTATCTGAAAACCCCTTCAAACTAATTATCGAAATAAAATATATTGAAGACAATGATCGGTAAAGGCAAAGATATTCATTATGTAGGATACTTTCCGTTAGTCCCTGAGGTGAAACTTGCCATTAGTCCTTGGAGGTGAAACTTGCCATTAGTCCCTAGAGGTGAAATTCACCATATCTAAGTGGTAGTAGTGCTCCGTTATGAAAATATTCGATTTGCAAGAATATGATTTGAAATTAAGAAAGAAATCTTAAGTTAAGATTTAATGAATGATTTGGGAATATTTTCTCTAAGTTAAAAGTTATAACTTGAATACAAGAAATTTTAGATTAAGATTTAGTGAATGATTTGGGAATATTCCCTAAGTTAAAATTTATAACTTGAATATAAGAAATTTTTTATTTAGATTTACTGAATGATTTGAGAATATTTTCCCTAAGTTAAAAGTTATAACTTGAATATAATAAATCTTTGATTAATATTTAATGAATGATTTGGAAAGGTTTTCCTAAGTAAAATAGAAAATGATTTGGAATTATTCCAGGATTTAAGAAAGGTTCTAATAAATCAAATGATTTGATAAATAAGGTTTAATGATTCCACATACATTTGAAAAGAAAATAGAATAAATTGAAAGGAATATATCTAAGAAAGATATTTGATTTAAATAAAAGATGAAGTAATTAATTGATGATTGATATCCATGTATGAACTTAACATCTTTTAAATCGATGATCGGCTTCGAAGGAACCAGAGTCGGATTTGGGTAATTCCTATCTGAAAACCACTTCGAACCAATGTATACGTTTGAAAGTGAAGACATGTTGAAGATGATGATTATTGAAGACCGTGGATCTTCATAGCGTGAGGACTGCTTGTTGAACATGCTCTGAGTCACTCCCATTGTAGAGTTATTTATAGCAGTGGTCTCCGTTGTGGAGATTTTTCGAATTGCAAGGGCTTCTCGCCTAGTAATGGCCGATGAAAGTGCCTTCGGTTTCGTTTATTCGTAGAACGAACTTGTATGGACAATTGTCCGACATTGCATTTCTGAGACACAACATTTGACTTTTATAAATGTACATCAGCGGTGGCGGAGAAGACAACTTCCCTTAGCTTAACACCCACCTTGAGACGTACGAGCTCAAGGGTTGTATTTTTGTGGAAGGCAAATAGTGATCAAAGGAATGGCAGTGTGGCATTCAAAGTGGAACCTGTTATGATCAAAGCGTGGTTTTGTATGAAAAGCATGGCTTTGAAGAAATTGATCATAGCTTCGCGAGCCTCACACCCAGGTTATGATGGGATACTATGTGGTCTAACAGACGCAAATTCGGAATAAGTGAGAGTGTATAGTGGTGTCAAATACGTTTGACCCTTTGGGGATACGTCCCTCAAGGCAATTATTGCCTCATGTGGATAAAGTGGTTAGCTTGAGAAAAGCAAGTATAATTCCAAGTGACTAGTTTGGGGAAAGCGATTAAGGCACCGTGGAACTATGTTTGTTACGCATAGATCGTAGAAAAGGCCACTAGTGCCCTATCATGTTGGAAATCCAATCCCAATACGATATTTACGGTTTTGATTATTACCAAAATAGCTGTAATAACTTGCAAACATTTCGGCTACCCCTCTTGGTATCATATATTCATTAGCCTCTTAAATATGCTCTTAGTAGTGTACAGACTTCTTAATCAACACATATCTAATATCCTGCTCTATATATTATATATAACTTGATAAAAACATTAGCATCTATATTTTATATAATGTTATATAGTGGTTATTATTACCCACCCTTTTGGACAAGGCCGGAATATCAATAAAATTGGCTAAAAAGGATGGATATTAGGATTGGAAATCAATTGGGAATAAGGCTATGATCGATGCCATCAAAGTTGGACCGAGATCCAATCAAGGTGGGATGGATAGGGAATGATAAACAAGGCTTGGAGAGGCTACATTTCAAATTTCAGGTTAAACGGAGTTCGTATGCTCAAGACATGGATGAATCAATATTGGAAGGA
Source organism: Allium cepa (assembly GCA_030765085.1). Classification (NCBI taxonomy): domain Eukaryota; kingdom Viridiplantae; phylum Streptophyta; class Magnoliopsida; order Asparagales; family Amaryllidaceae; genus Allium; species Allium cepa. The sequence goes on from CM060938.1 coordinate 214,718,257, forward strand.
AGTGGTTTCATATCAATACTTTCGTATCGATATAGTTTGTATCGATAAAAGTAGAATTGACTATTTACTTTGAATCGATGCTTTCGTATCGATCAGGATGAACTTAGGCTATGGGTTTCGTATCGATACATACGTATCGACTGGATGGGTGTGGCAGAACACATTGGAGCTCCTCGTATCGGTCAAGGCTGGGTCAATACGAAGGAAGGAGCAAAGGATGGATACGAGGCAGTGGTTACAGGGAAAAGCATTTTGTATCGATCATAACTCTCAAACCATAGATCCAAATTCTATGAACTTTTCGCAAGAGCTACATTATTTACTCAGAAGCATCCATGATCGACCTCGGCTTCATTGGGTCATCTTTGGATCAATATGAATTGTACTTAGATCGATCTGGATTGATGCCCAACGACCTCAGATCGATCTGGTGGGCCCATCCACGTATGAGAAGAAGTGTTTCGAGTTTTGGGGTAGATATTTTCAGATCTACTTCTATAAATAGCAACTTCATGGCAAATAAAAAGAGATCTTCTTCTGTTCGAGGTGAAACTCTGTCGTTTTAGTGATTGACTTCAACGGATTGTAATTGTAATCAATGCAAGGAATAAAAGGAACAATTTAAAGTGGAGTAGGCCAGAGATAGCCGAACCACTATAAATCTTGTGTCTTCTCTTGCTTTCTTCCATTTTAATTTTATTATTTCTTCATTTTTGCTCTCTACATTATCTGAATCTAAGATCTATGTTTGGATATTGAAGATTTGTGTGTACACACTGGTGCTTTCATTATTTCTGTGGTTTGTGACCAATTTTGGTGCAAACACTTTGGTGCTTTCACTGAAAAAGCTAGCACCGACTATACCAGATTTGGAAAGAAAAATGATTAGATTTGAAGCTATGGTTAGGCAATTAGCTAGAAGGACTTTACCAGAAAGGAGCCATCAAGAGGAAAGTCAAGAGACTTCCTCTAGAGTTGGAGCAGATCAGGCATCCATCTACATCACTAGGGATGAGATGCGGACTATGATGGATTCCATGCAGGAGCGGTTAATGAAAAGGCCGGAAAAGTTGATGCGGAATCTTTTCAAGCAGTTTAGATAGGCAGGAGTAGCAGGAGCTGCTGGAGCACAGATCCATGGAGCTGGATTAGAGGGACTCAATAAGCTACCAAATAGAATAGTCCAACAGGGGTTAGCTCCCAATCAGCAAACAACTATCAATTTGGATGGACCTAGAGTCGGGGGCACACCCTCGTGTAATGCCAAACCAAGTCATGGAGGAATACCAGGTGACACTGCACAACATGGTGCCGACAGGAATACAAGAATGCGCGACGAGGAGTACGTACTAGAATTCCCTCAAGGACTTGGGGGGAAATTGGAAATGAAGACGAGAGGCAACCCTGGATTGGTTGAAATTATCGAGTGAACAATGCGAGAGGTGTGACAAACAAAGATCTAGAAGGAGTAAACAGGAATCCATTCACCCATAACATCAGGATGGCTAGGAATCCACTAGAGTTCAAGCCGCCTTCTCTGGAAGTATACAATGGTAGGATGGATCCTACCAATCATTTGATGAGGTATACAAGACACATGGAAGTGCTTGGTGCATCGAAGGAGGTTATGGCCCAATGTTTCCCCCTGTACTTGACGGATATAGCTGCTATGTGGTTCAGACAGTTGGAAAATGGATCTATAAGGACATGGAAAAAATTGGTGGACAAATTTTTGAAGCGGTTTCGGGTTCATATCAAGAGGCCAAAAATGTGATTACACTGATGTTGGTAAAGCAGAGGACGGGAGAGTTGCTAAGGACTTTCTTAACCCAGTTTAATGCAGCGGTTGCTTCCGTGGATCGGTTGGATCCATTAATGCTTTTAATGGTGGCAATGTCAGGAGTCAAGGATATTTCGAATTTCAAGATATCGTTGATATGGGATCCACTAATGGATCTCATGGAATTCTTTCACGAGGCCGAGAGATTTCTCAAGCAGGAGGATGCAAGTTCGGATATGAAATCAAAGGAATTAAACGTGGCTAAGGATGGAGGACCATCCGGTGAAACTCGAGTAAGGATAAGGATAACGTGAAGAGGAAGTTGGAAGACGACTTTGGTAGGGCAAGGAAGCGTTAGGGAGAACCAAAATTCTCCACTTACACGGGACTGAATGAGACATTAGAATGGATATACATGGAAACTCGAGTTCACCTTCCTTATCGAAGGTCTGCAAGGAGACCCTCGAAATGCGAGAGAGCATCGGGAAGGCACTGTCTCTTTCATGACCTGGACCGGCATGATACTAACAGCTGCAAGCATCTAATGGATATAATTGAGAAGCATGTAAGGAATGGTCATTTGCGGAAATATGTTGGGACTCGGAATGCAATAGTGGAACATAAGAAGCCACTGCCTACCATAAACGATGACGACACGAGGCCTAGGAATGAAGGTCGGTTGGTCATCGACTAATCGAGATGTTATAGAATAAGTAGCAAACTCTAGGCAGACGGCTAAGTCACTTACTCATGTACGGGGATAGAGATAACCCCTAGGCATGCTTTGAGATGATGTAAAGCTATGATGCTCCAGTTTGTGAAATTTGCTTTTTATTTCTGGTTTGGATATTTGCTTTTCTTTGGTTTGGTTTTTGAGTTTGGTTTAAACTTTGGGTTTTGTTGATTTTTAGGTTTGGATTTTGGTTTGGATGCTTGTCCTTTGGTTCAGATCTTGGTCTGGTTTTTTGATATGGATTTCTGGTTTTTTGATTCGATCTGGATTTTGGATTGGATTTTTATCTGGTTTTGGGTAAAAGCACGTCGAGTGTGGACTACACTCGGCAAAGGTACAGAGAGACCAGGATTCGGCCTAGGACTTAGGCCCTATATTATCTATCATTTCTCATTTCAGGTTGTCGAGTATGGACTATGTTCGACAAGGGTTTGGGATGACCAGGTTTGGCCTTGGACTTAGGCTAGGATTTATTACATAGGATTTGGCACATGCGTCGTCGAGTATGGCCTATGCTCGATAAGAACCCGGAGAGGTTATGAATTCAGATATTGGCTATGAACGGTTAGGGACTTGGGCATGAACTTGGAATGGTTCCGGATTTGGCTAAGGGACCGGCGCGGTCCCGGATTTGGATATCGACCCAGTGAGGTCATGGATTTGGTTATTGGTTGCTGGATATGGATGGATTAGAACTCAGATATTGGGTTCGGATGGATATGGAATTGGCTAAGGATTTGGTCATTGTATTCGCTATCGGATATCGACTTAGAGCAGTCACAGATTTGGATAAGTATATGGCTATGTCACTTGGATAGAATGGCTTGGATCATGAATCGGGCGATATGGCTATGGATGAAATATGGACTTTGGATGTTGGATTTAAAGCTATTCAAAACACGCCTTCCTACCATAAGAAATGTTTTTGGGGGAAAATGTTACCACGCCTCTTGGACAAGGCCGGGATATCAATAAATTGGCTAAAAATGATGGATATCAAGATTGAAAATTGATTGGGAATAAGGCTATGATCGATGCCGTCAAAGTTGGACCGAGCTCCACTCAAGGTGGGATCGATAGGGAATGATAAACAAGGCTTGGAGAGGCTACACTTCAAATTTTAGGTCAAATGGAGTTCGTATGCTCAGGATATGGATGGATCGATATTGGAAGGAAGTGGTTTCATATCAATACTTTCTTATCGGTATAATTAGTGTCGATAAAATTGGACTTGGTTATTTACTTTGAATCAATGCTTCCGTATCGGTCAAGACTATTGTGGGTTCCGTATCAATACATACGTATCGATTGGATGGATGTGGCATAACATGTTGGAGCTCTTCGTATCGGTCAAGGCTATATCGATACGAAGGAAGGAGCAAAGGATGGATACAAGGTAGTGATTACAGGGAAAAGCATTTCATATCGATCGCTTGTTGATTGATACGAAGGATTGATATGAAGGGTACACTCAGGGATCGATATAAAGAAGGCAGCAGGCAAGCTAGGGATCGATACGAACATGACATGGATCGATATAAAAGAAGGATGACGGATACAAGATGATGGATACGAAATCCATGGATACGAGTCCTTTAGCCTACTTGCAAATACGAATTTGGATAGATCATAACTCTCAAACCATAGATCCAAATGCTACAAAATTTTCACAAGAGCTTCCTTATTTACTCAGGAGCATCTATGATCGATCTCGGCTTCATTAGGCCATCTTTGGATCGATACGAATTATACTTGGATAGATCCCCAACGATCCCAGATCGATCGGATGGGCCCATTCAAGTGTGAGAAGAGGAGTTCCGAGTTTTAAGGCAAATATTTTCAGATCTACTCCTATAAATAGCAACTCTACGGCAACTAAAAAGGGATCTTCTTCTTATTTTGGAGGCGAAACTCTGTCATTTTGGTGATTCACTTCGAAGGATTGAATTGTAATCGGTACAAAAGGACTAAAAGAAACCATTTAAAGTGGATGTAGGCCGGAGATAGCGGAACCACTATAAATCTTGTGTCTTCTCTTGATTTCTTCCATTTTAATTTTATTATTTCTTTAATTTTGCTCTCTATATTATCTGGATCTGAGATCTATGTTTGGATATTGAGGATTTGTGTGTAAACACTTGCGCTATCACTATTTTTGGGTTTGTGACCAATTTTGGCACAAAAAGTTGTCATTAAAACCAATGCCTAAAGGTTATAATATTTTTTATATAAATTAAAAAAATTAATTTTTTTCTTATAATTTCCATATAGAAATTTGTATTAACAAAAATAAATAAATGATAAATCCGCAAAGATTTAATAAAAAATTCTTTGAATTTGTTAAAATATGATTAGGCCAAAATACATTTATATAATATTTAAATGTATAATAATATTATAAATAATTTAAATATTATTTTAATATATATATATAAATATATATTTACGTTTAAATCTTTTTGCTCTTATTCTCGTATGTATACATATATTAAAATACAAAATATTTTAAAATTGAAATTAAATTTAGATATAGTTTTAAATTTGAAATTTGAATATAAATTTCAACTACATATATATTATATTACTTTATTTAAATTTAAATATGTTTAAATACGTATGTATATATAATAATAATTCTTCATTGAAATATATGTGTGTGTGTGTGTGTGTTTGTGTATATATATGTAAATTTTCATTCAAATATAAACATTATTTTATATATCACACACACACACACACATATATATATATATATATATATATATATATAAGACAACATATATGTACATGGAGGAGATAACATGTCTATTACGGCGTAAAGCATAGCACTTGGATATGAGCATGTTAAACCATGTACACTGTATATGTTACACGTATACGTGTATATGATACACATGTACATACTATATTATACAAATATAACATTGAAATAAACCTTTATATATAAATAAAATAAAACAACGATTTTACCTAAAATTAATTTAGATTAGATCTGAATAAACTTAGATTCCATTAGCCCAATAAAATCCAATGTGGATTTTCTTTTTAAATTTACTCATTTACCCCACTGCATGTTGGCATAGTTCTAAAAATTCTGAGGTTGTGATGTTAGGAAGTATCATTCGATGGTCATTAGAGTCAAGCAAGTATTTTGACACGGAAATCAAATAGCTTGATTTTCAGTCAAAATGCAGCAGAAGCATATGTTTCTAAGGAAAAATATTAAGGGTATTAAAATATTTCTAAAATTAAGTATGATAATTTGAAAATGAATGTCCTAAATGAGTGATTTGCTTAAAATTAAGTATCACTCTTGATACCAATATATATATATATATATATATATACATATAATTATAAGTTAACTACAAACTTATGACTGTTAACGATGAACCAAAGTTAAAATTATGTTAGTTTGGTTGTTTAACACTCGACATTGGACTTGAAGACGACTTCTTTTCATAATCAATATAAAAGGATATTGGGGTTATCCCAAATGATATACACTGACATGATATAAAAAATGCTTAATATGGAGCAGCAAGATGGGTTCTTTATGCATTGATAATAAAAATTATCATACGTGCTATATTGTCTACAATATCACACTTCGCTTTATTTAATATATATAAAGTAGATATCAAATTCGAATTAAGATCACTAAATGACAGTTTAGAGTCTTCTCGACGGAATACTGGAGAATATTTATAGAAACAACTAACTCCTTATAAAGGAGTGTGCAAACTCAAAGTTAAGTAATTTCATGTTCATTCATAATTTCATGTTCAAACTAAAGTTAAGAACTTTAAGTTGTGAATGTTCCAAACAATTATTAGTGACTGATTCAACCAAAGGCTAAGAACATTGTCTTGAATATCACTACAATAAAAGAAGTATAAATAAATACGTAAATTTATAACCAAGCCAGGGGTGATTTAAAATGTTGAAAATCTCATGATATTTTTATACAATAATGATATTACGATACATTTCGTAAAGAATATTAAGCTCACTAGAAGTCAAGAAACATACTTCGAAAGGTTCAACATGATAAAGACTGTTTATTAGCGTTAAACAGAGTGATTGGCCGAGTAGATAGTTAAAACGTTATATCATACCTGTTTATTAAGGGACTAACTCAATTAGTTTTTGAGAAAACCGATCAAAGAAGTTGGAATGAGATTCAATAATTGAAATGCAAACGGGAGATTGATGCCTTAAGGGCGTTAATTAATTTGTTACATATATCTAACTCCATAATCAATCTTGTCCAAAATAAAAGATGTTTTTATTTCTATTATATACTTGTTATATTGTGATATAATTAATTAAGTAATTAATTTAAAGTATATTGAAAATCCTTAAATAATATATTATGTGATAGAAATTACAATATGTTGTAGTCATTAGAAATTTTCATATTTAAAATTACATATTATTTAAATATTTCTAGTCAAGATGTATCGAACACGATAACAATATATCCGTATAGACTAAAGTACGCAACGCTCTTTAAATATTGGGCAATGTATTACTCATGACTGCCGCGATATTAAGGAGTTATGTACTGATAGTTATTTAATAACTATAGAATGACTCACTCGGGAAATCTATTTCTTAATATAACTAAAGTCAAATAAAGAATCTTAAAGTAACAATGTTACGCAGTTCTCACGACTTAAGAATACCATGGAGCTTCAATTTGGACATTCCACTTTGATTATAGTAAAATCATGGCACGAAAGCCATCGAACGATTATAGTTCGGCCTGAGTTGAAGCATTAGAAGTGAAACATTGTTCAATAAATCATTTGTCTTCTCAGTTATACGAGATTAGTGTCATGGTCAACCGTAGTTAGTTCAAAGTCAAAATTTGTAGTCAAAGCAATACGATTAGTAATAATCGTTGTTATTGAATCAAGGATTTTGAATGTAGACTTAAAAGTTGAATGTGGACGATACTGAGATACTGACTAAAACCAAATTTCATAAATCCTAACATGATATATTTTTTATGAAGAGAATTGATGTAAATAATTGTTGGTGTAAATAATCATTACCAACAGGTAACGATTATATTAAGTAAAATATTTTACTAAAAATATATGTAAGTGATAAATTTAGTTAAAATATCACATCACTAGCTAAGGTAATATTTGAATTATTCGATATTAATCGCCAATTGAATTTGTACCTTTAAGTCGCATAACTATAATGATGAATACTCCAAAAATAACACGATTTAATTAATTTATGATTGGTGTAAATTAATTAAATTAACTACTAATTATGACATTTTATTTGATGTGTTTAGATATTATTGTTATTTAATATAATGCATATACAAAAGGTATAAATGCGCCTACCAAAATACGGTGTCGGTAGAATATTTAAATTGGATTTAAATAAAATAAACACTAAGCGGGTTAGTAAAAATTAATTTAGTTAATATCTGTGAAATATTAATTTTGATTTGTTTTGAATACCAATGGTGTTTAACAAAGTGCGTATATAAAAGTTATAAGCATGCGTATCGTCATACGATCTATAGAGTGTTTAAATTGAATTTAAATAGATTAGACGCTAGGTGTTTCTGAAATTTTTTTGAGGGCCATGTGACACTTATGGCTGACCATAGATAATAAAGAAAGGGAGAGGATTTAGTGAGATTTAATTATGATTAAACAGAGAAAGTTTTAAAGGAGAGAATTGAAAGGATTCGATGTTTCCTTTAAAACATATTCTATCTTATTCATTTCATTGCTTTATACAAAGAATTCTCATTTTGTCATTTTTTCTCTCCTCTCAATCAAGTTACGGTCGAAATTTTAATGGATCCCATGGCTAACAAATTCTCAAAACAAAATCAAATTAAAATAAGAAACAAAAGATGTGGCCAAATGATTGATTTAAATATTGGAGGTTGATTTAAGAATCTATGAGCTATTATTCATGTACAAGGTGCTACTTTTGGCCACATCTTTCAATTCTATTTTTTCATACAATTAACCATGTTCATATGCTTTGAATTCCTTGCATATTTTACATCAAATGTTTGTATATTCATATTATAACATAATTTCAGATCTTTTTTTACATCTCAATTAATTAATGTTGATATAATTTGGATCCACTTTTTTGCTATTCATGAATTAATTATATGATAAATTTTTTAGTATAGTTGTGATCATTCATTTCATATGATTATTTATTCATATTGTGCATATGATAAATATTTTAGTATAGTTTTGACCGTTCATTTCATATGGTTATTTATTCATATTATGCATATATTTTGGTATTGAATCGTTTATAACAAATTTATACGTGTGTAAATTTTCCAATCTAATTCAGTTGTTGTTTTGAAATCATTTTGATTGGATTCCCTTTAATTAAATATATCCATGTTACATGGTTGACCTAATTTTTTGCTTGAAAATAATTTTGATTAACTTTCATTTGCTTTTTGATTGGATTTTTTTAACTTTGATTACTTGAACTTACTTTTAAAATGAAAACATGCATCACTTAGTTGTTGTTTATCATATTTTAACTTCAATTTTTGAATAGACCTTTATGTAGAACTATAAAATTTATTTTAAACCTTCTTTAATTATACACACACAAACACACACGTACGCGCGCGCTAAGAGAGAGAAACCGAAGGTTTCATTCTCTGTATTATTTTCGCATGTTACTATTATACATACACATTACTTATATGTTGCACTTACACTTTACACATATGAATGTATCATGAATTCGGTTTAAATTCAAAATTACATTTTTAACAATTTAACTAAAATAAGATTTTATTTAAAACATTTTTTTAGATTGGACATAAAATCCCTTTAGACATCATAAGTCCAATAGATCAAAAATAGAAACTTTTTTGAAGTGTACATATTTCATCTGCTTTCGACTGATTCAGTTCCAACATCCTCATCAAGATTTATGCGTCCTCCAAACTTAACATTTTTATCGATACCCTCGGCTAACCACTTTCGATTTGAAGCATTAGAGATCTTGATATTTTTTTACTGCTAAAAACAATGTATATCTATATGTATTAATGCATATGGGGAAAAAACAACAATATTCATGGAGCACAAATCCATTATGAATAAGAAACTCGACAGGAGGAAGTCAAAAAAGAATACACAATTCATTAGGTTGGAGTCGAAAATATGATGGAAAAAAATCGGCAAAACCTTGTCGAAAAAAGTAAAACATTCATTCATACTTTGCCTTATATCATAAAAATCAAATTCCAAAACATAAAAGCAATTCGACAATGTCAAACCATATTATATTGAAATTTTCGACAACCGTCTGTTGCATACGCCTAAACAACTCGACATACATTTGTCGTTATAAAATGATCCAATTTTTTACGCTATAACCAATCTTTGATATCAATTTGTTGAGTTTATAGTAATAATCGCTCATCATTGAACTGGTAACCCAACACAAATTTTAAGCTCACTACAATCCTACTTCAGTTCATTGCTGTCGAAGAATGATCTTAAACATATAATTGGGTTTGCTGAAAATCATATGCTAGAATTGTCAAAAGCAAAACCCGGTTCTCTTCCAATGTCAAATATTTTTAACATAACATAACAAACAGTAGAGAAAAACATGGAGAAATTACGGTCCCGTTTGGTTTCATTTTGAGTTTTGAATCTTATGTTTTTAACTTTCACTACGATACACTAAAAAATGAAAGAAGATTTATAATTGTTGTTTTTCAACAATTCATTCGACGTTGGCATATTTGTTTAGACGAAAACATAAAACTAAAAAACAAACCAAATAGAATCAACATTTCTAAGAACTTTCTTGTGTTTTCAAGATCATTCTCTTTTCTCCTTCTGACGACAACATGCTTCATTATCGGCATTGGGGCAGCGCGATTTGAATGATTTTCTTGGTTCGATTTTTTTGGATGTTGTTTTTAGGTAACGAAAACTAAACCCTACACATTTTGAAAAAAGAAACGAGGCCGCAAGTTAGAAGGTCGCACACGAGACCCTCTGAAATCCGAGACCGGTGTTTTGTTCGTACTTCAGCGTCAACAAAATCGCTTTATAGCCCTTTGAAAAACCACTTAAGCAGAGTTCCACTTGTGGATCATTTCATTTCTGTCAGTCATGGAGCACAATAATACTGCCGCTCTAAGGGAATGGTTTCGAAGAGTCGACTCAAATAATACTGGAAATATTACTGCTCTTCAGCTTCAGGTTAATTTTTGATTTCGTCGTCCTCTTCATTTTATACTACATTTTTTTTAACCCTAACTAAGCCCTAGCGTTGATCATGCTTCTATTTGACTTGATTCAACATATTATTGTTGATCAGAGAGCTCTCGAAGTTGGAAACCTGGTGTTTTCTCTGTCAATTGTTCAACAGATGATCAGGATGTATGATTTTGATATGAATGGCACCATGAATTTTCAAGGTTTGTTCAGATATAGTTTATCCATCTTGTTTTTGTTTACTAATTAAACTAATTAGTGTTATTTTCTTGTATGGTTCTTTCTAGAATTTGTTGCACTGAACAATTTTCTACGCCTGGTAAGTATTTCTACTGGTGTTTCCTTCTTCTTCCGTATATGCAATATTTTCATACGACTATAGAATCTCACTGCATATACAAACTTTATAATATACAATATCAAGGCCTTGAAAATAGTTTCTGGCTTTCTTCTAATGGCAACTTGTTGCAGTACTTGAGAAGACCTCTTTCCATACTCATTTGCCTTTATACTGGGATGAATTCTATTCTAATTAGGAATAGGATTGGTAGTAACATTAACTTAGAATAAGTTTTTTTCCTGCAGGTACAAGATGCCTTTACAGAAAAAGAAAGGTTCGTATTAGTTATTTTCATGCTTACATTGGTTTTCGACCTTTTGCAATTTCTTACATGGCATATATGAATGTTTAAAATAGTAGAACATGGCACTTTCGTCTTTCCACTTATGTCGTAAGTAATACTTAGTAACTTTTCTAATGCTCTGCTTATCTTATATACCTCTAAATAAGTTTTGTATACAACATATAAACATAATTCATGCCAATGAAGCCATTACGGGTTATGTTGTGTTACGAAAATAGTAGCGTTTTGCGGAAGCTTTTATCAACAGATCTTTATCATCCAAATCACAAAGAGATAACTTAGATTGAAAACAAATGGAATTTAAATCAAAACGCAATAACACAAAATATTCCACCCAACCACATACTTTATCGATTCACCAAAATTTTGTTTACAGTTAATAGAACAAAGCTAAAGTAAACAAAATACCATTGAATCCATAACCAAATTGAGAAAGCGAGTAAATATCTATATGACTAAAATTATCGGAGAAAAAGAACAAAGATGAAGAAGAGAAAATTAGTAAATAGATTTTCCAACACACTCATACCCTCTCTTCTAGTTTCTGTTTATATAATCAATTACTTAATGCCCAAGTTAACATTACATGACAAAAAATAATTTGATCAGCCAATTAGAGAGAAAAATAAACGTACTCATATGTCTATTAATTAGAGGAAACAAAATCTTCTCTTTCTTTCTTTTGCATATTTATTTTCCTCTATTTATGATTTTGGTGTAACACTCCACCTTGATGCAAAATCACATATCTCCAACATATCAAACATGTCATATCTAGATTTATCACACATCCCCATATCTCAACTACACTAAATTACAAATCTTAACCATCGTCTGCAAGTGATGCATCTCCTATATGAAGTGCACCATACAAATCCGGTCTTAAAAATGTTTGTAATACCACAAAGATCTTCGTCTTTTCTTTGTGGATTTTGCAATTCGACACCCGTCTATCACTCGATCTGAGCTCATTACCTGATCACTATCGATCCCTCGAGCATCATCAACATGAAGACCCCTGTCTAAATATGATCATCAATGCTAGAATCATAAGCAGTGACCACATTAACCTCTTCACCTTATTATGGGCTAGGTCCTTCAACCGTCACTCGCTTTTCATTGTCGACTACAGAATCAACCAAGCTATAAAGGTTTCCTTCTTCCGATACTCCTCTCATCCTTACACGACCATCTTTCTTCACTTTCAAAACTCCACCTTGAGTCTCATAAGTGCAACCACAGCGATCCAACTGACTGAGAGAAATAAGATTATGCAAACAAGTGGGTACATGTCTCACTCCAGAGACTTTCCTAATCACACCATAATGCATACGAAATCGGATATATCTAATACCACAAATCGGTAGCTCTTCTCCATTAGCTGTCCTAATCATGCCGACACTCTTCTCATAAGAAGAAAAACAATTCACATTTCTAGAAATGTGAAGACCGACTCCCGAATCCATCTTCCAAAGCTTATTTTCACTAAAGAGGACATTACAAGAAGCATCATTATCGGTACCTTTAGCAAAACCTGCATATGCATCACTACTAGTATCATCATGCATAGCCTTTTTCTGATTTCTTTTATAAACATAACACTTGCTACGTATGCGACCTTTCTTACTACAACAATGACAAGTGATAACACCTTTACCATTAGCGTTCTTCTTCTTTCAAATTGTATCTTTCTTTGAGTCTTTTGCCACTGTAGCCTCACTTTGAATTGATTTCATACTGACTATTTTCTTTTAAGCTCATCATTCAAAAAACTGCTTCGAACAATTTCCAGAGAGAGTTCCATTAGCATTGAAATTACCCAATGAAACAACCAAAGTTTTCCAACTTTCTAAAAGCAAACTCATTAATAAAAAAGCCTGTAACTCGTCATCAAAATTGACCTTCATATTTGCCAATTGATTTATTACATCTTGAAATTCATTCAAATGCTCTGCAACAGACTTCTCTTTATCTAATCTCAGTTGTACCAACTTTCGAACCAGAAAAGCCTTACTAGTATGAAAATAGTTGCGTCTTCTTATCCATCTTCTTTCATTTTCCCTCATCTACATCAGAGGGCTTCTTTTCATCTCCATCAATTTGATTATGAAAATCATTGAGGTACAGAACATCCTCCATCTTAGGCTTCCAAATACCCTAATTTTTCCTATCAATGATAGCCATCTTTGAAAACGAAATCATATCCGACATCAATAATTTTTCAAACCAAAATCACGCTAAACTTTTTGATGATCTGTGCTTTGATACCAAACTGTTATGAAAATAGTAGCGCTTTGCAGAAACTTTTATCAACGGATCTTTGTCACCCAAATCACAAAGAGATAACTTGGATTAAAAACGAGACAAAATTGAAATCAAAACGCAGTAACACAATATTCTACCCAACCATCCACTTTATCGATTCACCAAAATTTTGTTTACAATTAATAGAACAAAGCTAAAGTAAATAAAATATTATTTAATCAATAACCAAATTGAGAAAATGAGCAAATATCTATATGACTAAAATTGTTGGAGAAAAAGAATAAAGATGAATAAGAGAAAATTAGCAAATAGATTTTCCACCACACTTTTACCCTCTCTTCTAATCTCTATTTATATAATCAATTACTTAGTGTCCAAGTTAACATTAGATGGCAAAAAATAATTTGATTAGCCAATTAGAGAGAGAAATAAACATACTCAAATATGTCTATTAATTAGAAACAAAATCTTCTATTTCTTTCTTTTGCATATCTATTTCCCTCTATTTATGATTTTGTATCATCAAAATTTAACATGTTGCATTAGCGAGAATTCGTGCAGTTAAAGCGCTTAGCAGTTTCATAGGGGTGGAAATGCAAAAAATTATATGAGGGATAAAACGAGGATATAGCAGAAAATAGCGAAAGTGCAAAAAGCTTCATTAAAAATAATCCCAACATTACAAGTTAATTTATTTTCATTCCCACATCGTTTGTGTAGGAAATTGAAATATTGTCTAATCCTTGATAACAAAAAACGAAGAATATCATAATTTATGCAGTCTAGATTTGATGACTAATATGGACTTTTAACTTATATTGAGCACTTATGACTTAAAATTAGGTCTCCACTCTAGCTTTGTTGATTTGGTTCCAAAGTGAACTAGTCAAATCAACATTTTTATATAAATTTTGCTGTAGAAGATGCTAAAATGCCTTGATCTAGCAGGTATAATGAAATATAGTGGGTTTTAAAGCAGATCTATTGTTTAATAGCGTTATATTGAAAAAAACATTGCGATCGAAGAGCGCTATGCGTTATAGCGGAGATTTTACGGGGTTTTAACTGCACATGCGAGAATTGGAACATTGGTGTGGTTATTTAGAAATGTTTGAATTTATCCCCTTCAACCAGCTTACTGATAGTAAACTTTGCTAATGCTGTGCATGTTGGTAGTCCTAAAATTTTGATCGCCCCTAATAATACAAAAATACCTTATAATTTCAATTTCAACATTTAGCAGTTTTTAACAACTTTTAATGCTAATTATATTTGTTGTCGTTCCTATGTAACTATTCAATACTCTCTTTAAGTATAGGTATGTCAACGGATACTTTCAGATGCATATAGTATCATATCTGCATCCGCATTCGAAATCATTTTCCAATATTGGATATCTGCATCCGTAGATACGGACAAATATATGATATTTGTCCTATTTATTGTTGATCGGTAAATCGAAAAACATGTAATAATTTCTTAAATTAGTTGAAAATCTCGGAATCGAAAAGTGTCTCTACGAGAGCCCGAGTTAAAAGAGAGTGGGTGGTGGCGAACCTTCTTACACTCATAGCCTACGAAAGTAGGTTTTTAAATAGATAAATTGAAAAACATAAATAGAGAATTTTGATTGAACATATTTTATTTCAATTCCATTGATTATAAAAGTATGAAAAATGAACAAATATAATAATAAATAGTTTTGAGCAGTTAATATGCATTAAATGCATAAAATATAAAGTATTAACTTAATAAAACAATAAATATAAATCTTTCATTGTAATAAATATACACAATATTAATTATAATATCGACGAAAGTCGAACGAATAATTTTCGGATGCATTCTTATCCGCATCCGTATTCGTTTTTCTAGGTATTAGATATTTATCCACTTTTCGAATGTGGATGCAGACGGATTTAAGAAATTTCGGGTATTCATTGATAGACTTAAAAATAGAAAATGCATGAACCTCTAACATTTTTTTCATGTTATAGCTAACTTAGTTTTTTACATTTTGGTCATAAAATTAGGGAACATATATAATCATTAGATAATATAAAGAGTGATATTTACACCCAAAGACATGCAATTAATTTTGTTCTATGTAAGTCCATTCAAAATGTTCATGGTAGGAGAAATGGAGCTCGTTGGTCATTATCATCATCTACGTCAATCTTTCTTGCTTTATCCAAAAAAGAAGTTAAGTTTTGCTATTTTTTTCACACATTTCTACATTGGGTTGTATCTTTTGTTAAAGTTGGGTTTTTTTTTCTTTTAAAAGAAATCATTTGTAATACTTGCTTTCCAGATTAATTGAGGTTTTTTTTTGTATTTTCCTTTTTTATCAATATTTTATTTTCTCGTCCGTGCATTGTTCTGCTTTGTTACATGCATCTACAACATCTAAGTCTACTTCTTTTGTTTTCTTTTTTATAGATTACTCTAATTTTTCTTGCACCATCTCATTCATAACTATATCTTTTTTAGTGGCTCCCATCATCCACCTTAGCATTTCAATCTCACATACATATAACTTACGTAATCCTTTTTTAAAGTGCAGAACTCTGCTCCACACTATATAATTGGTCTAATCACCTTTAGATAAAAAATTCTTTTAGCTTGTTTGTTATTTCTTATCACATAAAATTCCACTTGCTTGTCTCTATATATGTACCTTTGTTAATTCAGTTTGTTATATTCTTCTCCATTGCTTCATTACTTTTGTACTATTTTTCATAAGTTTCCAAACATATCTTCAGTGTTAATATTATTCCTACATTCTCTATTAAATGTTCATGTTATGTCACTAGTTTCATTCCTACTAAGTTTCAACCAATTTGAATCTGGTTAGCTCTCTAATTTTTTTAGTTTTTGTTCCGAGATTTCTTTTGTGTTATATATAAGCACAATGTCGTTTGCTAACATCTTGTACCATGATATGTCTTTTTGAAGTTTGTGTTATTTACACTGAAGACCGCTACAAATGGATATGGACTTAGAGTCGATTCTTGATGTAATCATACCTTTATCGAAAACTCGCTAGTTTCATTTTTGCATGTGATGTTTCGCTAACTCAAAGCAGAGAGTTGTCCGCGGGTGCGGCGCAGTGGAAAGGAGGTCTGAGTTCTGGTGAAAAGACCCAGGTTCGATTCCTATCATGCGCTTCCCTATCCTATATAAATTTACCCGGGGGTATGGGGGCTTGGATCAGCGGACGGCTTTACTATACCCTCCTCAGGAGTTTACCGGTCCGCCGGGTTCTCCTGGGTTTCAAAAAAAAAAAACTCAAAGCAGAGAGTTGGCTTAAAAGCATTCAGTTTCAGAGTGAAATTTCAAGCATTTTGTATATGTAAAGATGAAAGTAAAAATGAGTGCTGAAAAGTAAAGGAACAAGCAATTTTATAGCGGCTTAAGAAAATTTCCTACGTCTACATTTGGGTTGCATTTCTTATTCAAAAACATATTGTCAAAAGGTACAAAAGAAGAAAAATAACAACCATTATTGAGTTATTATAGAGCTCTAAACAAGAAAAACACAATTATAAAAGTAAAGATTGATTTGTGTCAAAGTCGTTTCATCTTATCATTTACCCTGTTGTAAAAAACCTGATAAGCGTTGGACGGGGATTTACTGCCTAGCTATCCACCCAGCCTTGCCTAGCCGAGAATTACCACCTCATCTAAGTATATAAACAAGTATTTAAGCATTACTTATTGGGGTTTGGTCACCATATAAGGATATGCATGCTAATTTCAGACAGTTCTGTCTCCTTGACTATTCTTTGGTCCATCTAGACTCCTAAATTTTTAATTCGGTTTGACTAATATTAAACCAAATTCTAAATTTATGCAAAATACATGAATTTATCAAAAAAACATAGCTATGATTAACCTTTGATTAATTTGTACTAAAACTGTAACGACCTGATATTTTCAACCATTCGCATCCATTATAAGTGTATAGGTAGACACTCATGCCGGAATTGAATTGCTCAAAATACCGCGTTATAAATAAAAATTTGGCAAATCTCAGAATATACAGTAAATAATAATCACAGATCATAGACACATAGTATTTAATAATACAGCGGAAGTAAAAGAAATAGTAGTTCATGAAGCTACTATATAAATATATCAGAGTTACAGAAGATACAATAGAAGAAATAAAGTACAACAGAAGTTTAAATATGATAACCAAGTACAAGCTGAATAGAACAACCGAACTGAAAAGATGAAACTTGACAAGTAGATAATCTCCAGCGATTCCAATCTCCAGAAAGTGGAAATCAAAATCTGTGAATAACTCAGGCTGACCTGAGCGTAAATAAAAATACAAACACTCGAGTCAGGACATACATACTTATACAATGTAAACCAACTTAAGTGAACTGTAGTAAAGGTACAAGTAACTTAGAAGATGCTTGGGACCGCCCATCCTCTAAGGATCGGTTAAACTATTTACCATATAGTATATTTGCGCTATATACAGTAGTGTCTATCAATAAAGTATAATCATATAGAAAATAGCGTTAAGGGGATGGTGAACCTTAACGCGGTCGGATCTTTAAAACCAAAATCGTAGTGGGCTCGATATAAGGAGATGACACGACACGCGAGGCAATGCCAGGGTGGATACACCGTTTGCACTCCCGGACCGGTGGTGACGGCAAGCCAGTAGCTTCCGCCCACCTCGAACAATTCCCCCGAATCAAAGTAGCGCCACATATCGAATCACAAAAGTAATAGAATGGTTTTCGATGGAGCATGCTCGATGAAAGGGTGCGACCCTTTGTGTAGCCCGGTATAGCTCCTGTTTTAGTCATTTATGCCAACTCACGGGAGTTGGGTCCACGTAATATACATTGAGAACGTCGCCACCATCCTACTTCATTCTGGAATCTCCATGGAATCTCCACCGCGTACACAGTTGTTAAAGTGGT
Source organism: Allium cepa (assembly GCA_030765085.1). Taxonomy (NCBI): domain Eukaryota; kingdom Viridiplantae; phylum Streptophyta; class Magnoliopsida; order Asparagales; family Amaryllidaceae; genus Allium; species Allium cepa. Next base: position 214,736,880 of record CM060938.1, read on the forward strand.
TTTCGGTATTGGCCGGTTATAAGACAATATCCGATCCCGGTCTCTTTAACAACCAATCGTTAGTATAACCCGTAGTTATAACTTTAAAACGATATTTTATACTTCAAAAATAAAATGTCATTTCAACCCAAACCTTTATCAAAATAAAGATTAAATCATTTTCAAACCATTTCAATATATCATCATACCATATTTTTCAATTCAAATATTTATCAAAATAAATATCAAGTCATTTCTAACCATTTCAATATTTTAAATTATCATATCCTTTAAAAACTTCCTTTCAAATCATTTTAATACATCAAAATATCATAACCTTTCAAAGCTTCATTTTTCAACCATTTAATATCAAAATATCATATCTTTCAAAACTTCGTTTCAAATCATTTTAATATATCAAAATATCATATTTTCAGTACCACATTTCAAATCATTTTAATATATCAAAATATCATATCTTTTCGAAACCACATTTCAAATCATTATTCATTTTATTCAATTTAAAATACCATTTCAATTCATATTTCAAAACAGTTTATATTCCAAAAAAAGTCATTTTTAATCATAAAAATGAAGTTATTATGTTAAAAATTAAATTATTAAATTTTCAACTTCCAAAGTTCATTTATTCACTTACGTTTATCAAAACAGTGAAATTTCACTTTTCGCAGCATTTAGAAAACGCTACGGAAAGTTACATTCAAAACAGTTCAATTTAACAAAAGACAACATTTTAAAATGTTGTAATAGGGTTTACTTAAATTCCAAATAAACTTAGTTAAATTCAAAAATCATAGCACTTACAAAATTGCTATAATAGCTTTTAATTCAATTTAGCTTTTTAGTTCATTAACATCAACTACAGCATTTACAAATACTGTATTATACTATTTACATTGTAATTAATAACATTTCAAAAATGCAGTCAATTAACTCCAAATATTCAATATAATTTCTGAACCAATTATATTTTTATTTAAAACATTTTTAACTCATAAAATCGTACATTTTCACATTTATAAACATCATTTAATTTTCCTCAAGTTCATGATTTTATAAAGTTAAATTTCCATTCAAAAATCAAGATTTAATAATAATTCACTTATTAAATTGCAATGTTTAATTTTAAATTCCTTGCATTAAATTTCAACTTAACACTTAAGTTCAAATTCTCAAATATAACTTAGTTTTGTTTTTATTTGCTTAACTAAAAGTTCGCTTTTAAGTCAATTTCATAAATTTCCAATTTTAGTTATATTTCAAAATTTCAACTTAAATATTCATTCATTTCACATTCAACTTTATCAAAAATCATTAATATGATATAAAATCACTTTATATTAATTTAAATTCAAAATATCATAAATTTATCATATTTTCAAAGTTAATTTAAATTCCATTAAAAATTAAATCAAAATTTCCAAAATAACTTACATTCATATTTTCTAACTTTTCCATAATTTATTTAACTTATAGATTTCCAGAAAATAAATAATACTTTACAAAAGTTATATTTTTATTAAATTTCAAATCAAATATTATAATAATTAAATTTCTAAAATATTTTAAATTTTTTAGAAAAACATATTTTAACTACGGGCCTGTATATAATTTTCTACTAAAGTGATACGGGTAATATATCATTTCAACCCGTAATTTACAAAGAAAATCCGGGTTTTATCATTTCAAACCCGCAATCCCAAGTTAAAATAAATTAAATAAAAACCGTTCAAGCCTATCATTTCAGCCCATAATGATTTTTTTTCTATTCTAAAGTCCGTTCGGGTATGTATCATTTCAACCCATAGTGATTCTAATTTACAGGAACTTGCAGTGTGATAAACTGATAAAATATACAGAATAGCATGAAATAACAGTAACATATGATATAACAGGTGTTTAAGCATGGGTGAACATCATATGATAATAATATAAGCATATATAACATGATAATATAGTTCTACAGATTCACAGGGTGTCAATTCACATTTGTATAAGTATAAACATCTGGTGAGAAATATTCACATGTCACAAGCTGGAGAACGACACCAAAGCACACGATACAGACACAACGAAGGCACGACAACACTACCATGATTTGAGAGTGGAGAGACAAATATAATTGCCTTGTATACATATAAACAAAACAATTCAAAATACATAAGTTTTTCAAAGCCAAATTACACTAAACGACACCAGGAATCAAAGCCCAAAACAAAGACAAATGCTTTGCACTTGTTCTCAACTTCACATACTTCAGTTATGAACTGAAATAGCACAGCCAAAGCATGTATAAAGGTCTAGTTTGGGTCCATAGTGGTCAGCCTATCATGGTTTAAAAGTGTGGAGATTTATAGGTGCAACAAGTCAACACTACAAGGCAATTTCAAGGCAAATTCAACAACTCTATGCTACAATTTGGTTCGGCCATAAGCTCTAGGGTCATGGTCAGAGACTCAGGTGGTGATGGCTGATGTGCCGGGGGTGGTGGTCAGGTCAGAGCTGGTGGTGGTGGTGGAAGTGGCAGCAAAAGGTGGATGAAGGTGATGGTACCAAAACTAAGTCAGCTTGAGTGCATAAGTGATGGATTTGTGGATTTTGGTGGTGGTGCTTGCCTTGGGGTTGCTTGGCCTGCCATGGTGGTAATCTAGGGTGGATGATGATCAGAGAATAAAGTGGTGGAGGTTGGCCTAGATCTGTTTGAGGAGGAGTGGAGCCATGAAGTTGAGAACAATATACAAAATCACTTAGAAAAGCACAAAAACAAGAAGAAGAAAATAAAAGCTTTACCAAAAATTTTTTTGGACATCCATGGCCGTGAGTTTTTTCCTTGAGAAATGGATGAAATTTGCGTGAAAAAGATAAGAGAATGCAGCTGAAAAGAATAGAGAAAGGTACGGCCAAAATAAATTGATGTATTGATTGAAAAAGAAACGGTAAAAGAAACGGTGAAATGACTTTACGTTTCTTAGCTTTTAAAACCTTCCATACTTCCTTTTCTTTTAAATCAAGTAAAACAAAATAAATTTCAGCAAGTACATCTAAAAACCGAAACAAAGTGAAATTAAATAAAAATATATAATTAAATTTAAAGAAAATATAAAAAGAATTAAGGAACTTGCTTAAAAATTGAAAACAGGGTTCAAAAATTACAATTAAAACATCAATGGCTTTGGAAAAATATCTACTTCATTTTAAAAATATTCTAAAGCAAAATTTTGAAATAAAATAATTTATTTATAATTTCTAAAATAAAATAAATAATTAAATTGGAGAAAAATAGAAAAGAACTAAAGAAAATGTTTAAAAATTAAAAACATGGCATGGAAATTACAAGAAAAATACAACTAGCTTTAGAAAAATTCCTACCTCACTTCAAAAATATTAAAAGACAAAAATATACATAAAATAACATATCAATACATATTACAAAAAAATATGACAAAGAAAAATAAAATTTATACTATTTAAAATAACAAAATTGCAGAATAAACGAATTGCACTCAATGTTGAAATATACATAACTTTCACAATTTAAATCCGTTTCCAACGAAACAAAAAGCAGTGTTCTTTAAATTTTATGTACTTTCATAATAGAAGATAAAATTTAAATTTTCAAACTTTTAAAAATTTAAATTAAAAGTCAAAGTTTGACTATTTTGGCCAAAAATTCACTTTTTGAAATATTCTTTTTAGTCATGCTTTGGAATGATAATTCATATCAAAACTTAAGTTTATCATTCAAAATAAATAAAATAAGTTTTTAAATCAAAAATTCAATTAAAATATACAAAAAAAATGAATCACAAAATACATGGTTGTTACAAAAACGATTAATCGCTAGTCATTACGCAAGGCTCTTTATAGTAATATGAGTTTGATGTGGATTAATGATCTGACAATTTGGAGGATGTGGATGAAAACACGTGATGCAATCTTTAGGGAAAGAGTCAATCACATGGATTAATGGCCTAGAAAGCCTCCTACGTCGATGGTGCGTTTGTTGATATTTTTATTTGAATGTCATGTGCCTAAATGGACGGTAGATACCAAAGACACCTTAGCTTAGCCTTGATTGATGATTGTTGATGGTGTATAGACATTGTTGCTTAGATGCATAATTCAAGTATTGAAGTGGAGTTTTGTTAGTTTTGAGTGATGCCACATGACACATTTGAGGGATCAGAACCCTATGTTTGAATTAGCGCTCAGCCTATATATGCTTAAAAAGAATTCGAGAATTCGACATTCATCGTCCGCCTTTAGAGTAGGGGTAGGCACGGTCGATTAACCGACTCATCGTTATTTTTTTGGTCAACTGCAAACTGTGGTGGTTCGGTTAACCGGTTTTCAGTTAATTGAGCTTCTGGTTAACCTACCGAACCGGTGTTAGTTTTTGAGTAAATAATTACCACACAAATTTATACTAGTTACCTTTCTTTTTTCTAATTTATTTATTTATTTTATGTTATGAATTCTTTTAAAAATTCTGTTTTTCTTAAAATATCGTGAACAGTTCCTGTAGGTTGAGCACCTTTTTCAAGGAAATAACGAATAGCAAGAACGTTTAAATAAGTTTGATTTTTCATTGGATCATAAAAACTCACCTTTCGAAGATCTCTTCCTTCTTGTCAGGATCGAACATCAATTGCAACGATTTGAATGGGGATTGATATAGATAAATAAACTCCCTTAGAAACGTATAAGAGGTTTTCTCCTCATACGGCTCGAGAAAAAATGATTCTAATAGTTCATTCCATTCCCCAACTTCAGTCTCTGTTCTTCAACTTCAATGTCCATTCTCCAAGTTTGTCCAAACAAAAGTAAACGAATTCATTTAGCAATTAACCGAAGGCATATGTGTAAACATATATAACTATAAACTATATGAGAAGTGAGAAATAAAGTGAAGCATATAAGTGAACAAACAGATAATGACATAATGCCCTTTAATACACAGTTTGTAAACAATCAGATAGTGCAGTTTAATACACATTGTCAAATTCATATTAAACTGTTATTACTTATTACACATATATGGCTATAAGCATATAAGGTAACAAACAGATAATGCAATACATGTTATATATAAGTCTGTCCAAACAAACAGATAAGTGAACTATATAAGGTCTGAAAGTCTGAAGGTTAACCCAACTTAGTTACCGAAGGTCTGAAGCATATAAGCAAACTATATAAGGCTATAAACATATAAAGTAAACAAGCAGATAATGCAATACATGTTATATATGAGAACTGAAGCATATAATAATTGTTATATATGAGAACTGCAAACTATATGTGAATTGCATATAATATCAGTTTGTATATTGGGATAAATTACTGTTATACCATATAATAGTACTACTATTATACCTAATAATATATATGGTATAACTGTTACAAACACACATATAAGGAGCATTCAACGGCACCCCAAATAGTATGACATCCCATTGTGCTCTTATTTAATTCGGAACTTGTGGTGGAAATCAAGGAGCTAGAGGGATGCTAAACTATTTGAGATCCAATTGAACGCTCATATATATGTGTGTGTGTGTCTGTGTATTGCACACCACTGTTACACTGTTATATATGGATACAGAGGCGGAATTAATGTTGTTGGTTGATAAAAACTAGCTCTTACCGTATGTTTTATCTAAAAGTTGTTGGATCATGATGGATGATAATAGAAGCTAATGTTGGATATTAATAGTTTCTACATGATAACAGTGTACTGAGTAATTACACGATAACACCATGCTAGATAATCAAAATAGATTTAATGCTCAATAGTTAAGTTATTGGTTGATAAAAATTAGTGAATTTTAATTTGTGTTTAATACAGAATGATGTTACATAGTACAAAATGCTTAGTAATTGATATGAAATCAGTTGATCATAAATAGAAAACTGCTTAATACTGAAATGCCATTTGTTAATATCACAAGTTTTATAAATGAAATAATGTCCATGTACAACTAAATTATTTGTTCGTGTGCGCAACAGAATTATACGTGCAAACAAAATGTATGTGTGCAACTGAATTTTATGTGCAGTTGAGTAAGTAATACCTATTTGTCTTCGTCGCCAGTTTCCTCATCATCCGCTTCTTCCACAAACCCATCATCATCCCTTGTTTCTTTGGAAGATCTTACATATTTGTACATGTTAACAGGATACAAACATGCAATTGAAATTAAGTATTACGTTATCAGTATAATATACACATGTTATATGCATATATGTGTGTGTGTGTGTGTGTCAACAATAGCAATACACAGTTTAATCCACATATATCAACAATAGCAATACAGGTTTGCATTCACAACTGATATTATATGCAACTTATATATATATATATATATATATATATATATATATATATATATATGCAACCGATATACATTCACAAATGATATATATGCAACTGATATATGCGTGTTTGCATATATATCCACAAGTAACAATCACAACTGATATACATTCATAATCACAAATATATTCAGTTTAATTCACAGTTGATATAGAATATAAATTGGCACAGCTGATATATATAAACTATGTTCAGATTAATTCACAACCGATATACATTCACAGCTGAGTGGTACATGTTTGCATGTATATGTAAACAAATAACAATTAAAAAGTATTAGAGTATATATTTGTGTATTAGAATATATTGTACATAAACTGACACGCGCGTGCGCGGACACACACATGTATATGGTAACCTAATACACACGTATATGTAATAGCAGTTTAATGCACAGTTGAGTTTAGATGCATTTGCATATATGTGTGTATCAGTCTATACCATTTATATTATAAAACAGTTTAATAAGGCTGTGTAGTATAAACTAAACCATATGTATGTGTGGAACTCATATATGCAATCCATACTATACGGTTTAATAGTAAAACAGATATATGAACTGCACAGTTGCAATCTAGTATCAACTGTATTTGGTATATGAACTGACACAACTGAGTTAAACTGATATACATTCACAGCTATATTTAGTTTAATTCACAACTGATATAGCATATACATTGACACAACTGATATATATCAACCCTATTCAGTTTAATTCACAACCGATGTCCATTCACAACCGAGTAATACATGTTTGCATATATATCAACAAATAATAGTTGATAATTTCAATTCATATCACATCTGAACTAGATTAACTTATTATTTCATTTCATAATTCCAGTTTAACTCACATAATTTCAGTTCACAATTCACAACTATTATATCATACATCACATATGAACCAGATTAACTTAGTATATCAGTTCATAAGTTCAGTTCATACCATATATATCAGTTCATACATGCGTATTATAATAGTTGGTTATTGAATACGAATTATACACTCGATAAAAATTGAATAAAATAGATAAAAACTAAAAATACATATAATTAATCAAACTCATGTTCTTCCTTTTCCTGCTAGCATTCACTATAATATATCTCAAATCGACGGCTAGGTAAGGTGGCATAGAATCTGAAAATTTGTAGATCGATCGATCTAAATTTGTGTTGATCGACGACTAGGTAATCGATGGCAAGGTAATCGACGACTAGGGCAGCGCTGCAAATTTGTGTTAATTTGAGTTTTTTGGAAACGATTAGGGAAAGATGAAACTTGTATATCTGAGTTTTTTTGGTAAAGAGATAAATGTTGAATTGAAAGCAGAGGTTATGGTTATGTTATACGATATTGGGATGGACCACTGGGCTGGGTACTGGCTAATTCCTTATTGGGTAATTAGGTGAAATTATTTTCGATTAACGGTTAACCGATATATGTCATATGCTTAACCGTTAATCAAACTGACTTTGGTTGGTTAATATCGGTCGGTTAACCAAATGTTCAGTTAACTTAATTTATAGGTTAATGCGGTTCGGTTAAGGTCAGTTAAATGCACATCCTTACTTTAGAGTGTAGATGCTTGAAAAGTTTTCCGTCACTTTGTAAAAGCCAGAGAATTTTGTTTGTTTCATATAGTAGGCAGGAGTAATCTGCATTAGTTTTAAGAGCCATTCGTTCGGTTCTAGTGTTGTAGTCCAAAGCTCATAATAAAATACTGTAGAAACGTGAGCATTTATATTGCCTTTGGGGTACTGTATACATTCGATATCCCGAATGTTCATTATCTCGGCATTATGCCACTTGTAATGTATTCAAAAGCACATAATTATTAGTGAAAAAATATGGTGTAAACCTATCACATGCTTTTTCTAGATGTATAAATTTCATATGTAAATCATTTGTTCGCTCCAAAATTGTTATATTAAGCGCCTCATCAAGTGCATAACTTCGATTGTCAATCCACCTAGCATAAATCCAAATAGGTTATTCACTATCAATGTTTTATTTCTTAATCTTTGTTCTAATACCTTTTTTTTCCGTAGTTTCCTTGCATGATACATTAGTTCAACTTCTTTTGTAATCATCACAATTTTGCGTATCTTATCTATATTTAAAGATTGATATTATTATGCTCTTTCTTCACTCATTTGACCAATGCTTTATTGAATAAGTTCTTAGGTCATCCAATTTTTTTATTTCTCAATGCATTTCATGCCATAGGTACCTTGTACATGCCGATTGATTTGTTTTTCTCCATTTTTTTTGTTGTTTCTTTAACTTTTTTTGTTTATTTTGTTTATCATCTCCATGTTATTTTCTACTTGTTAATTCTTCTCTACATTTTTCTTCATTAAATACTTGTTCAAAATAATTTTACAAACGATTTGATATATCTTTTTTCTTATGAATATATTATTATCTGTGTTTAACGTATTTTGTTTGTTTAAAATCGTAAGTTAGTTTATATGTATTTTTTGCTAATATATAATGTTCTTTTCTCCTTTTGTACCTAGCTTATTGTTGACATTTTTCTTTTTCCAACGAACAGTTTGAGTGGTTCAATGATTGTTGAGTGAATCACCAATACATTATCATTGTATGGTTTAACAATAAATCAAATACAAATACCTAAAATAGAAAGATGCAGATTTACACCGTTCGTTCATATATCAAACAGGAACAATTATATTCTTCAAAAAAAGAAGATGGGAAACCAGCACACAATTATGTACTTTTTGAAGTCAAATCACTTTTTGGTACATAATGCATCTTTGATTTTCTATTTATAGATTGAAATATTTACATTTAACACGGTCTTAGATCCCTAATCTGCACCTCTAGTTGTTTCAGATTTTATTTACACATTCTTGTTTTGAGTCGGATGCCTTATTTGACTTGGTCACATAAGACAAGGAAACAGATGCAGCTATTCTTTTAAATGCAAGCGACTCTTCAAGTGCGGGCGGCTCGATAGGTGCGGGCAACCTATATGATGCACGGATTTGACACTGTTGCCGATTGGAAAGGGTGTCCAAAATGAAAACAAACTTGTTGAGCAGTTGCAGACAGACCCGGTCCAAGGTCAATTTGGGAAGTGGACAGAAGGTTAAACTGGGCCTCATGAAAGTGGTACAAAAGATGTTGCTGCTAGGACATGAATCCTACTGACTTGGTTAAGAATGATACACTTCACCAAGCACACCAACACGTTCTTTCAAAATTAAGACAATACCACCATTTATATAGTAATAAATCTAAAGAATAGGCCCTATTCCTACACCGGATCCTAGGTCGTCGCCTAGATAGCCCTGGCCCAGAGCCGGCCTTGGTTGCGAACGGGGCCTTGAAAATGCACAAAACACATACGTAGATCTATTAGACTCATGACACCCTCTTGTGACAAATTAGTTGCTGCTATCATTCTGGACATTTGTTTTACTTAAACAGTCTTAACGAGGTGTCAAAAAAATAATGATAGCATTTTGCCTTTAAGTCCATTTTTTTGTAAGCACGAAATAGACTTTAGCGTGTATAGAATTCTTTCAGTTCACGTATACTGCTTATGCATGTGTCAGCTCCATGACAACTATTTTTCTCTTCATCATACATTTAATCAATTTTCTTTATATTTCCTGTCTGGATATGATAATCATATGGCTAAGGGTGCGTTCTTTTGGTCATGAAAGATGCATTTGAAAGAAGCGCGAAAGGAGAATGATTAATGAAAGAAGAATGCGTTCTTGTGTTAAGAAAGAGGAATTTGAAAGGGGTATTTTAATTGCTTTGTTATAAATAAATAATTTCATTATTGTTTTAATTATTTTTAAATAATATGGTCAAATGACTTTATATTATATATATATATATTATGAAATGCTAGAAAAATGCAATAAAAAGATAATTTTATTACATACTAATTGTTCAAAATGAAAATACAATACTACGTCTCTCTCAAAATTTCCTTGCTAGATATATCGCAAATCGTCTAAGCTTTTCGGGCTTGTCCATTAGTCACGAACGGCTTTATAAATTGCCTCCCTATTAGCTAGAATGTATGTGATTTTTCATTCGGAAAACGAATCATTCTCCTATCGCACAACCATAAATCTACCCGTGGTCTATGCCATCTCCGCATCATGCGAAGAAACTTCACTCTGCTGTCGTCTACGAGGAGCTAGAGTAGTGGTAGGGCGATGTGTATGTGTAGAAGCTTCGAGATTGTGAGCGCTGATCTCTACAGTATCATCGATGAGAAAGTCGGTATACATCTGGATGTTGAATTGGACTTGGCAGGTGGAGCCTTCAGAACTGTAAACTTGCATGAGGAAGTTCCAATGCAGCATTCAAGTACAACATTAACTCCCTGAATTTCGAAGGCAAACGAACTTTGAATTTCTTGTACTTCTTAGCAGCCGTGTCCCACCACTCGTCATCTCCTCTGATGTCCTTCTGCACAGCACAGAATCCAGCTTCAACCTGCAGCTTCGGGGGTCCAGTCACACTTGAAGCTGTCAAACTTGTTGTTTATATGACTGAGATTGTAATCGGCACTCATCGCTGCAGTGAAGGCTTTGAAGATTTCGTCGTACCAATAGCCAATCAGACCTTTACGACATTCGATGTTGACGAAGCAAATGTCGATAAAGGCCAATGTTTTTTCTTCGGTCTAGTTTATAATTTGATGGGTAGAACAAGCGGAAGATTCATGGGTTGACACTTACAAAAAAAATCAAAAAAATTTGAGAAAAATATATGTGTAGCATAAAAAAGTGATGTAGAAATAGCAAAAAATGCTTGAATTTTCAGATTGAGGGAGAAGTGTGATTTAGAGAAGAGAAACGAAGGAGGAGGAGGAAATATAAAGAAGGAGAGGAGGTGACTGTTGAGAAATGGTGGTGGTGTCAAACACGTTTGATGTTAACTATTTGATTCCAACTGTTCACAATTGTGTGAGTTTCATGCTTGACGTGTCGAGCACGACACCAATCTTAATTGGTATTTTTTGGTTGCGGGCAGTACCTAAGTGTATTTTCCACAGTTTGATAATAAGACGGTTGAGATATCACACTGGTATCTATATAACCCAACAATTCTTCATTTTCGTTGCCTTCACTTCTTTAATAATCCTTAATCCGTCCTCTTTTTGATCGAATAATTTTGACTTTTTTTACTTTGAAGTTATTGGATTTAGTTCGTTGAGTTTGGTGGTGTTAATTTTTCCAGATTTCTCCTCTGTTGCTAGTAATATTTCGAGCAATTCCTAATGGATGTAAAGACTTCAATCTTTCACTTGTGCGAAAGAGAGATAGTTTGATCGGGTTGAAAATTTTGAACTTTGAACCACTTGAATGAGGATGATGCTTTGATTATTGCAACCACGAATTAGAGTAGTTATGGTAAACTTCTAGACGCTTGGAACACTTTATTAAGAAGTGTGACCCTTTCAGTTGGCTATGTGGGTCTTTGACTTCCCAATAAATGAGCGAGCGTTCTTCGATTTATGGGAGTATATTACCATTCTTATCAATTCGATTGCTTCCATGAACTTAGGTAACAGGTAGTAGAGCCTTATTTGTGTTCCTCATCATGAATGTTTTTCCTAAGTGCATACAAGGAGACTTTGCACAGCACGTGTAGGAAAGTGTGATTAGGTCGAGGCTTGACAATCTGATGAATAACTTGACCTGTGAGCAGGATTATTATAAGCTAAAGTTTATTTTGGATTTTTTTTCTTTTTTAAATTTAACTAGTTATTGTAATGAGCACCTTTGTGGGAAAATATCCTTTCATTCATTTGATTCTGGACTTGTTTTGCTTTGTTAACATTGCTTGTTCTTCATTTGTTGAATTTAATATTTTCCTTTGTTTATACTGGCTATCTTAGAACTTCTTTCCTCTTTCAATTGTGCTCTATTTTCAATTCTTGCAAGCTACTCTCACAAGCCGGCTAAGCGATTGCCTTAAAAGACACTTCATAATATGTGGTCCTGTCGGACAACACCTTGAAAAGACAAATGACATGTTAAGATGAAACCTATTAGGAATCCTTCATCAAATTCATCATTTGCAATTCCCTAACCATATGGTTCACTTTGTCGAGTTGCACCTCCATTTGGCCAAAGGTCTGATTCGAAGTTTTTTTTCGTTGGCCGAGAATGGGATTCACTTGTTTGTTTCATAGTCCATCACCGAGATCTTTTACCCTGTTATTCTGATCGAAACCATCTGATTCAGATTTACCAAGCACGCTCCTTGTTATTGAGGCATCTTGTGATATGCATCTATTGGCCTCTCAATTGCCTCAGTGGTTTATCATGGCACATTTGCCATCTTCACATTCAATATTTTGAATAGCACAACCCATACAGTTATTCCCTTTGCCATCTTCACAATCAAACTGATGAATGAAACGAGTTTGCAAATGATTCTACTAGGAACCAATCTGCAACCCTTATATTCATTTCTCACTTACTGAAAATTTGTTGCATTTGAACCTAGGCATTTTGCATCTGTTCGAATTCTGGTAATATTGTGGCACATTAGTATTACCATCCCCATCGGGTCTTCCTACAAGTGTTAGGGGTTGGTCCTGAAAATTCTTGTTGCTTCCATTTGTTGGAGCTTGTGGGGGATTATTCGAAGGTCTAAGCTTTTACGATAGTCCTTTCGTCAGTTCTCTGCAAAAGCATCAAACTGTTAGTGCAATTTTTCGTCAGCAAACAGTTTGGATGGATCAGTGATTGCTTCGCGCGAATCATCAATGAAATATCATCACATGGATTAACAATAAGTCGTTATAAATGCAAAAACTAATAGAGCACAAATTTATATGGTTCGGTATGTGGTCTATCAAATATGATCAGATTCGTTTTTTAAGAAAGAAAATGAAGAAAAAAAAACAAATATCAGACTGTACTTTCTGAACTCAAATCCTGGTTCAATACATAATGTCTCTGTATTTATAGATGGAGACATTTACATTTCTGCATGGTCTTAGATCCATAATTTGCGGCTCTAATCCGATTTGCACGGACATCATTTCGATCAGCTACCTTATTTGACTTGGCTAAATAAAAAGGTAAGCAGTCTTTGGATGCGGACACTTTTCCAGGTGCAAATGTCTCTTTTAAATGTGTGCGGCTCTTTTAGTGTTGGTGGCTCGAGCACCTATGTGGCTTCATACAGATATGTCCTCGTTGATTAGAGAGCTGGTGTCTCAAATGAGAGTAAATTTTCCAAGTAGTTGCAGAATAATGCCTTAAAGATGAGTATGACCTCAACATTGATTGACCATGCTATGACACTGTCACGTTACCAACCGTTCGTTGCTATCGTTCTGGGCCCTTATACTCGCAGTCTTGATGGAGGTGTCGAAAATATTGATAGCATTTATCTTATATATTTCTATAAGCATATTGTTTATAAGTATATTAACAATTTTTTTACCATGTTTTTTTTAGTTTTATATCACTGCCTGCATCTTCTTATTTTGTACTATTTAAAAAAAGCTACTTTCGTAGGCTAGAAATGTAAGAGGGTCCGTCACTGTTTCACCCCCTTTTAATTCAGGCTCTCATGGAGGCACTTTTTGATATCGAGATTTTCTACTTATTTAAAGGATTATTGTTTGTCTCCGCAAATAACAAGTTGCTAAAGTGCAGCTGCCAAGGCTCGAACCCTCCCCTCTACTGGAGGAACTAGGAACCCTCTTCCTATTCTCTTTTGCCATGTTTTAATTTAATTTTCTTTGAATATATAGCTTGTTTTACTTCTTCGTTCTGTCATCATGTTTATTTTGTTTCCTTTTGTTTTTCCTAATATTTAGCCATTTGTCTTACATTATTTGCTATGTATTCCTGTGACTTATGAAATGGAGTTTGTTGCCAGTTGACACTAAATATAATTTGGAGATTTTGTGCTACTTAGTTATATTGATATAACTGTTCTTGATACAATACAATACGGTAAGTTTCCCTCAAATGTCAAAACAAATTGTACTGGCATATTTTTTTTGAACAAAGTTCATTAATTCCAACAAGTGTCGATCTCGAAGATCGAATTCGTGACCTTTAATCTTGTAGTCTAAACTACCAATCAACTTAGTCAACTCCGTTGGCAAGACACAATATAGTTGCTTATGCACTAGTTTTGTATGCAAACAATTCAGGTCGTCCCATACCATTTCGTAACTCAAATTATAATTAAGAAATCTCGTGGTTTTTGCAAAATTTTCCAGTAATAGTCGTTGCGATATAAATTAATATGCTCATTCGAGCCGTAGGAACCTGCATATATGGGATATGAAGAAAAGGGTAGGTTAACTTATGACAGAAAGAGTGAACTAGATGCTTCTCTGAAAGAAAGCGCTTTGTCTTACCTATGATGAAAGGAATAATAGACTTAAGTCATGAACTCACAATCTACTAAAAGGAAAGTCGTTCGGGGATATTGGTTCAAATCCGCTTCGTGAGATGGCAGTGATCTATAATAGGAAAAATTCTTCTTCAGTTGATTCGCACGCATGCAGGGCAAGAATTGACTGCACCTCATTTTTGCTACACCTCAATTCACAATTCACCCATGATTTCAACCACATGCTCTCAATTAAATAATATAACGAAGTGACAATAGAGATAACGTATATTATTTAATTCGAAACATGTGATTGAAATCAGGGGAAATTGAGGTGTAACAAGAAAGAGGTGTAGCCGATCCTTGCATGCACATGCATGTGCATACACGCACATTCTAGGGTTTTATTAAATAATTTATAAGTCATCTTTGTTTGCTTTCTTTTGGTTTATATGCAAATTCTGTGTATGATGAAGTGATAACTAGGAGGAAGTATGTTTACAGGTTACAAAAAACGTTGAGATCTAGTTTTAGGTTCTATACATAAGTTAAAGTTTAAAAGCATGGACATGTCTTGATCATCTTATTTGAAGTATAATAGAATATCTAAGAGTGAACAACAGCATCAAAGGTGGTTAAATATGGATCAGCAGCATCTTACCTAATATGTTCACCCATTAGTCCAAAATAAGTGTGTGCGCAAGCGTGTGTGCGTGTTTCCAAATTGTCAGCATTGTCATTATGCTATTAAATTATTTTGATATTTGTTATGTTTTCCTTAAACTTAAAGGGGCCGTGGATTTCTCACACCTGATGACGTGTATGAGGTACCTATAAATTTTATTTGTTCTTCTGTTTACTTATATGTTGACTTAAAGTAGTTGATCATGCTTGAATCCTGGTGTATATTTAAATATTTCTGTGTACATGAAGGTAGTTGTGTAGTCATACCTGCTAATCATGCTTGAATCCTGTTATATATTTAAACGTTATGTGTTTGTGTGACTGAGTGATTTCACATTCTCCAATCATATGCCATTAAAACATGTAATTATTGGTGGACAGAAATTAGAATAGTGGAATTATTGGAACAATACAAGGGGAAAAAAGAACCGACCAACAAAAAAAAAAAAGATTCTGTTTTGTGAATTGATTTCTTATCTTCATCTTTTTTTAAATGGGTATGGATAAATGGAAAACAGATTATATCTACGATGTAACAATGGATTTTTGTGTTTCCGGGTATGAGTTAAACTGAATACAGTTATCTATATCTTTTTTTTTGAAGAACTTATATACAGATCCTTTCAACTATCGATGTAGATCTATTTATAGAATTATGTTCTAATTACCAAAGTCGCAATTATTACTAAAATATTTTGTTCTAAACGTCAAGTACATTGCTATTGAGTGAACACTTATAGTCAGATGATAGCTTTGTATCAGAATGTATATACAGGTATCTATATCCAAGTTTAACTCCCAATATAGCACGTGTGCTTAAATTTCTCCTTAGACCATGTGGTTCCTTCTCTAAACGCAAGGATAGTATGAACAGTGTATACAGTCTAAATAATTCAGCATGCTTCACATTTTGGGCTATAGGAATATTACAATTATTGTAGCCTTGTCATTTTTGCTCAAAGCATTTTTGACACATTGATCTTTATCGTTAGCATTTTTTGACACTTTGATCTTTATCGTTAGTGGATAATATGCTTCATGATGACTGTTCACACCATGGGTAAATAATTTTTGCTTTACACAATATTTTTGATAAATGATATACTAAAAAAAGATCGATTGTTCATTATCATGTTTCAGGCATTGCTGAAACTTGGCATTTCACTTGACTCGCCTGCTTTTTACACTGTTTGCGAGGTATAACCTTATACCATTTCATGTGTTTTTATGCATGATCAACATCTTTAACGTTAAGCTGTAATACTTTACTTTTTTTTTTTTGGGTATAAATTCAGATCCAAATACCCTGAGACATACAGATCATTGTTTTGAATGTCTGTCCTAACAAAAAATACTCATTATTTAAAGTTGAAAATTTTGGATATATGGATGAGGCCACCGGTTTTACATTCATACCTTCAATATTTTATATGTTTTACTCTCTATTTTTATATTCAGGGACCCTCTTATTAAAAACAATATACAAAATTAGGATTTGCTTTTTTATATTTACTATTTATTTAAAAGTCAGAAATAATTTTATGCACACGAGCATAGCATCTCCAATAATACTAGTTTCTACAATTCTGTTTTCTCTTTTCTGTCACAAATGGTTTTTTTTTTTAAATCTGAATCTTGAATCTTCTCCTCGATTCAAATATATGATTAGTTCTGCTTATTTTTGCATAGGACCTCTTTATGCCCTTGTATATCTGTTTATCCATCAAATAAACAAATTGCCATCAATTTAAGAGAAGTTATATCAAAGATTTTGCTTTAGAAGCATTTGGTCCCCTGTTTTTTTTTTAATCACCTTTGTTTCAGAATTTTGATGATCCTTTGGATTATGTTTTTTATTCGTTTTTTATTTGAAAAAAAGGGCTTTGTATGACAAGTCCCTATCATTAATTAAAATAAACAAAACGCTACTATTTAATAATCTATGTAAATTAGGTTCCTGTGCTTCCATTTCTTTCATAAATAGCTGTTATGCTCACACTCTTATTTAAATTTTGCATCCTATTAGTTATCAATCTTTAAAATGCAATAACTTTTTTTAGAGAGATCGGATTAACAAACCGTTTTCATTGTTAAAATACAAATTTTATTATTTTTCTAATGATATGCATCATAGATTTGTAAAAAAATTAAAATTACAAAACTCAATTTTTTCAAATTCGAATTTTAGAAAATTCATTATTATAAGGACAAATTTTCAAAAGAGGCTGGTTTTTTAAACTATTAGCATAAATAGGCTAGTTTTTTGCAAGTTTAGGCTAGTTTTTTTAAAAAATATTATAGGGCGCATCTATGAAATGCGTCCAAAGAAAATTACACTGGCGCATCTGCTAAATGCGCCAGTGTAATTTTTTGTCCAAACCAAAACATCCGGCCAAAGCAACGACAACTACAATCTTTGCAAGCCTTCTATTCCAATTGTTTTCCTTTTCTTTCTTCATGTTCATCTTTACAATAACTTCAATAACTATTTTCTCAACTCTTTCTTTGAACTCGTCGATATCATTTCATTCCTCTTGCGATAAGACATTCCCGTCCAATTTGACTTATTTTCCGTCTTCAACAGACTCCGACTTGTAATCGTAATCTGCATCGTCGCATTCGATCTGAATTTTCCTATCAACTTCTTCATCTTGATAATGAGGGCACTCATAGAGGAACAAAGATTGGACGTACTCTTCGACCGAATGCAGTCTGTCTTCAAACTCTTCGAGTTCGGCATCTACTGTTTCAGTTTCGGTGTTTTTGGTTGAGTTTTTGTGGAAGCTTGATTTGGTTTCGACGTCGAGGAGTTTGCGGAGGAAGGCGGCTTTGGAGTGGAGTTCTTTGATGTTGGATTCGTCGTGGGTGGTCGAGTTGGACTTCATGCGATCGACGTCGGATTCAAGTTCTTCTAGTTTGGCAAGGATGCTGCTGCTTGCTGTTTAGGTTTGGACAAAAAATTACACTGGCGCATTTTGCAGATGCGCCAGTGTAATTTTGTATGGGCGCATTTCACAGATGCGCCCCATAATATTTTTAAAAAAACTAGCATAAACTTGCAAATAGTTTGTAAACTCTATTTATGCCAATAGTTTAAAAAACCAGCCTCTTTTGAAAATTTGTCCTTATCACTGCATTTTAAAATGCGGTTAAAAACTACATTAATATGCAGCAGGATGCTACAGTTTTTAGTTGCATTTCCTAAATGCAACAGTTTTTAACTGCATTTATTAACTGTATACAATGCAACATATTAATGCAGTTTTTAACTATGTTTCCTAAACGCAGTTAAAAACTGCATTAAAATGCTGCATTACTAAAATGTAATTAAAAACCATTATGTAAAATTATGTTTCTTAAAATTTTATTTTTAGATATCAACAATGGATATCATTAAAAAAATTATTAAACTTGTGATTTAGTGGTGAAAACGATTTTTAAATTCAATTAATCTACAAAAA
Source organism: Allium cepa (assembly GCA_030765085.1). Classification (NCBI taxonomy): domain Eukaryota; kingdom Viridiplantae; phylum Streptophyta; class Magnoliopsida; order Asparagales; family Amaryllidaceae; genus Allium; species Allium cepa. The sequence goes on from CM060938.1 coordinate 214,755,757, forward strand.
GTTATCGCATTTCAAAGATTAGAAATAAATGAGTTGGCGAAAGGTCCTGTGTGATGTTATAGAAGCATTGATCTAATTTATATAATTAGCGACCAAGGGATCCGTTTTACAATTCAATTATGAAACCCGAGATTAATATTCTAAAAAAAATACATGTTAAATATTCGATAGTTTTGAAGATGACGATTTTACAACTGCAATTTACAAATTTATTACACTCAACTATTATTTAGTTATGTGATTTTTGCAAGCACTCCATTTTAAGATATCGATTTACGAATATAGCTTTCACGCAATAACCGTTTTCTTCCTCTCCTCTCATCCCTTTTTTGTGTTATTTTAAGATAACCAAGAATGTATCAGCCCAATAAACTTGAAGCTCTGTTTGGTCAGGAAGTATACATGCTAGGAAATAAGTGCGAGCGTGTTGAACACCTCCCTACATAGCTACTGAATATAGTTACACCAGTTATAAAAAGTTATTGATGCCTGCTTTGATGTTATTAGAGCTTTGATCATAACAAGAGAGGAAAAATTCAGTTGGACGACTTCATATCTCTTTGTATATTTGTTCAATCAGCACGGTATGTAAATTCATCATTTTTAAGCTCTTACCTGTAGATTTTATTGCAGTTGTATCTTTGTAGAATATGGCTTGTTTATTCATTTATTACCATTATTATTAGCATTATTGCTAGTATTATTTCCAAAAAAACTAGAAACAGGGAACTACACAAAATATATTGCAACATTCTATGTTCCAGCTACAAACTGTTCACATGATTTAACCTCAAAAATCCGAAGTTTATTGAAACTTGATTATTTCTTACTAGTAAACCTTTGATCACTGAAGAATCATTATGCATCTTTGGAGAACCTTGTCATGTCAACAAGCCCTTGGTTACAAATGCATAACAATTTTGAAGTATGCCTTTCAGATTGAATGCATCTATGCTTAATTTCCTATATAACTGTCTCCGTTATATTTGCAGAAATTTATTTAATTCATTCGACGCTAGTAGGCAAGGAAGAGTGAGTTTGGATTTCAACCAGTTTGTTTACTGCAGTAAGTTAATCTCAAATTCTTTCTTTTTTATATAAGAACGTATAAACTATCAAGTCTATGATTAACTTTTAGAAATACTTAAATATGTATAAAAGTGTATGTATATGTAATTATATGTTATATATTGTACCAACCCTTCATTCTTCGAGAATTCTTCACTCCATTTTTTCATACCAGAAGGTATCAAATTGAACTTCTTTTGTTTTCTCCTTTTTTTCCCTTTTCTTGTGTGTAAATACATATATTATTTTCTTATATAATATTGATCAATTTCACAAACTTTTGCATCCATTCAAATAAAGTGCAAGTGGATCCGTACGGTTGAAAATACTTGTTCAAACTGTTAATTTTAAAATGCAATTTTGAAGGGCTTTGAAAGTTTGAAACGATCCAAAATTTTGACATAGATGATATACATGATGAGAATAAGATGCAAAGATAGAATTAGTTCAATTCAATACGTTTTGATATGCTAAAATCAACGCCCCTTTTGGTTATCTGCTTATAGTCTATTTCTCTTATTTTCAGCTGCCAACTGTAGAATATGAATTGATGGATGGATGACCACCTTCTCATGGCGCAACTTATCTGCACTCACTTTTGTACAGTATACACCATTGTGAACATATATTTGTGTAAACTTTAATAAATGCATTTTATTTAAAATAGCTTACTCCTTACCTTCATTTGACAAATAAACTTTTACGTGCATCAAATGCTCCTCTATAGCATTATGTAAAATTCTAGACTTCGGCAATAGCATGATGATCGACACATTCGAAAGGTTTCCAAGCCGGTGAAAGCTGTAATGAAGCAATTTGTAGTCTTAAACAATCATCAAAAATTGAACAAGTGTATTCATATGGTTTCCAAGCCAGTGAAAGTTGGTGCGTTTGAGAAGTTCCGAGTAAATTTTTTTGACCCATTAACCGAATGAGTTCCAAAGCCCAGCCTTACGACACAACTGATGAACCTTTTCTCCAACCTAAGGACGCAACTTGAATATCACAGCCGGTTCCCATTTTCGAACCAAACCTCCATGCCATGCAACTTAAACTGGCCTCGATGCCCAGTCGAGCCCACTCATGTTTTGGCCACAATTCTTATTATGTCCTTTAGCGTCCAACAGGAATATGCTGGTAACCGTCAACGACCCAATAGTGTCCATCAATGTATTTGTTCCTGCTTTGCCCTTGTCCATAACCCATGGGATGTCTCATCAGTTCACGATCACATATTTTGTCATATATGATTCAAGCATGCCTATGGCCTAGGGCGGCTAAGATGGTCACAATAGCCTCAGTTCCCTTGACCAAAGCATGCTTTGACATTTGCAGCTTGATAGGAGCATGTTGTTGAGAACAGTGACCTATCCAACTTCTGTATAAATGGCACATCCATGGCAGAGAGCTCAGAATGAGATGTCTAGACCATTCATGGGAATCGAATGATTTAGGAGATGCTTGGGAGCTGAAAGAGTTAAGGGTGTACCATGGGCTAATTATGTAAATAGTCATGTAACTTAACTCTATAAATAAGCTTGCTCGAAATAAAGTAGACTTTTTATTTTCTTTTATACGTGTTGTTATATAGAGGTATGCGTAATGAATAAAAACATTAAACATGTTTAAGTAACAAAGTCGGTGCGTTTGAGAGGTTTTTGTATAAAATTGCTTGACCCATTAACCGACTGAGTTCCAAAGCCTAGCCTTACAACGACAAATCCAAAATGTTTCTCCAACCTTTTCCAGGCTGCAAACTTGAACATGACTGCCCGCTCCCATTTTGAACCAAACCTCCGCACCATGCAACTTTAACTGGCCTCAATCCTCTTCGAGGCCACTCATGTTTTGGCCACAATTCTTGTTATGTCCTTGGGCGTCCAAGAGGGATATGTTGATAACCGTCAACAGCCCAGGAGTGCCCAGTCAACGTATTTATTCTTGCTTTGTCCTTGCCCATAACCTGTCGGGTGTCGTCCGCTCACGATTATATAATTTGTCGTATATGATTCAACATGCCTAGGACCTAAGGCGGTTAAGATGGTCACCATAGCCTCAGTTCCTTTGACCAAAACATGCTTTGACATTTGCAGCTTGATAAGGGCATGTTGATGAGGGCGGTGACCTATCCAACTTCTCTACAAATGGCACATTCATGACAGGGAGAAGGAGATGTCTAGACCATTCATGGGAATCTAATGATTTAGGAGATACTTGAGGGTTGGCAGAGGTAAGGATGTTCTCTAGGAGCTATTATATAAACAGTCGTTTAACTTAATTTTGTAAATAATCTTATTTGAAATACAGTATGCTTTTGGTTTTATCTTCTTTTATATGTGTTGTTATATAGAGGTATACATAATGAATAAACACATAAACATGTATGAGTAGAAAGTAATATAAGAATATTTTATCGATTACAGTTACGAATGTATTCATAACCATCAGTATTGAATCGATATTTAAATACTTCTTAAATGTTCCTAGTCAAGATATACCGAGAAAATGATGTTGATACATCTATTGAGGCTAGTGTACGTAACGCTCTTCATACGATGAAAGATTAATTACTTATGATCATTAGGGGCCTCAAGAATTATGTACTTGTAATTGTTTGGTACAGATATAGAAGAGTCAACGAGAATCTTTTATAGGTTGATACAATTAAGTCAAAAATAGAAGATCTTATTGTAACTACGTGTGGTAGTCTTACACTTGAGGACACTATTGGCCCGAAGTAGGTGGACTACACTTCGACTATGATCAATCACATGGTATTGCGATCATGTAACGACCATTATTGGGTATACATTGAACTACTTGAAGTGAAACATTACCGAAGAGATGATTCGTCTTCTTCATTGTAGCGTAATTTGTAGTCAACTTGTAGTTAAAATCTTTGGTCAAAGTAAATCGGTTAATCAATAAATATCATCGGATTGAACCAAGGACTTTAAAGTAGTTTATGCAATTGACTACACATATTAGTAGAGTTTTTGACCTTAGAACAAACTCTAGATATCTTAGTGATACAATGTTAATGAAAAGGAAACTTGCACAACATATCATTGTAAGTTGAAGCTTAATATCTATAAGCAACTGAACTTGTGTATGATACTGTACTTCAACAAAGCCTGTGCATGCTTCAGTACTTAAATTTTTAAATATTGACTGAGGACTAAGTTCACACAAGAGAGTCAACACAAACTGTGTTGTTAATTTTCGAGTTCGATCAATTTAAAATTAATTTATAAATGTTATAAATCAGTGATAAAATTAATACAAATGCTGTATTGAACTGTTAAGGCATTTAAAATATCTATTTAAAGCCTAAAAATTAATTAAAACGATGTATAAAAGTTATATATTGATTTTGTTAAGGAATGAATATAAATTAATTAATTAAACAATTGATTTAATTATTAAATTAATTAGACTCGAAGTCTGAAAGCCCAGACCTAGGGGGCCATAACATCGAAGGGATGGGTGGAGATTGTCTTCAAATTTGAAAAGAATGGTGCTAGATATTTGTGATCTAGATGGCTATAAGTAGTCAACCCCTTCATAGTCTCTTTTTATGAAAAACCTTAACACTTGTCTCCATGGTTGAAACATTGGTGATGCATTGTAGATGGAGTTGCATCCCACGATCAAGGAGAAAGGACTAGAATTTCAAAGATGAAATCACTAAAGCTTAGGTGTCGGCAATCAGCAAGATCTCGGTATAGTATATTCTATTTTAATTACTAATTCACACACACACATGCATGCGAGGACGCAAGCACACACACATGCTTGCTCATGCACATAGATGTATGTATGTATACTAAATTTTATTCAATCATAAATAAATAAATAAAAATTTCGAAAATTATGTTAAATTTTCTAATAATTAAATATGTATACATTCAGATAATTCGGATTTTAAAAATTAAGAAAATATTTTATTTCACACGCATCTGAATGTATACACAAAAGAAACACACATAAAAATAAATGTTTTAAATCTTAGATTATTTGTGAGCGCTCTCCTCGTTAGTGGATCACTTTTTCATAATTTTTTTAAAATGATTTATTTTTGTTTTTCATGGTTTTAAAAAAACAATTTTTTTAAAAAACCTTTTAAATATTTATTTATAGATTTTATATATACATATATGCACACAAGAATTTTAATTTATACAAAAAAATTTATGCTCATGGTATTCGAAATAACAAAAAAGCATTTTTGTTTTGGAATTTTCAAAAATTCAAATTGACTTATAGTTCGAATTAAATACATTTGTAAATTATATATATAATACATATATATATTGATTATTTTAAATCTATACATTTATATTTATATGCCAAAAGAAAAATATAAACGACAAAAACAAAAACTACTATTTGTTTATATTAATGTGGATATATACATTTGTAAGTGTAATTGTATGTGACATCATTATCAGCCTATAACATTAAAACCTATTTATTAACCATAAATTCCAATAATTAATTTTACGCATATGATATACAAGGAATGGCTGCCGAGTACCCATAATGGAAAGATGATGGAAGAAAAGTCCTTTTCAAAAAAGTTATGAAAATTAGGTCCCATTTTTAGTTTTTGGCTAACTTATGCTGTTTTTGCCCCTGATTTCAATGCTGGACCAATTTTCTATGAGGGGACAATTTGGTAAAAAATAATAAAACATGGATCAAATTTACATGAGTTTATGAGTATGGATTTTTTGTGCATATGTTTTGAGAATATGGACCTTTGGTCCAAAACAATATGTTCATCATGTATACCCTAGGTTAAATCACTATATTTAATATAGTTAGGGGCTTTGCACAGAAGGTCCCTATTTTTGATGTTGTTATAAGAAAAGTTCATGTGGTAATGAGTATGTAAATTAGGTTATTATTTCTAAATTAGAAAGCGCAAACTAGCTTGAGGTTTCCTTATAAAAAATGCAAGTTGACTTGCACTTTTCAAAAATTTTAAAAATTCAAAAAATTCAAAATTTTCAAAAAAAACATTTAAAATTGAAAGGCGCAAACTAGTTTGCGCTTTCCTAATAAAATGTGCAATTTAGATTGCGCTTTTCAAAAATTTCAAAATTTTGAAAATTTGAAAAAAATAATTCAAAATTATAAACCGCAAACTAGCTTGCGCTTTCTTGATAGAAAGCTAAAGTTAACTTGCATTTTTTCAAAAATTTCATTAATTTCGAACATTTAAAAAAAATTCAAAAATTAGAAAGCACAAACTTGCTTGCACTTTCCTGATAGAAAACGCTTTTCAAAAATTTCAAAATTTTCTATAAAAATAAATTCAAAATAAATAAATTACAAGTTTAGCTTGCATTTTCTGTCAGAAAAGTGCAAGGCACCTTGCGTTATTTGTTTTTCAAAAAATAGGGACCAAATTTACATATTCATATCTACATGGACTTTTCTTATAACAACATCAAAAACATGGACATGCAACACTTTTCTTGATGTGGTTATATTGTATTATGAATACGAACATATTATAAAATTAAATCAAAGTTAAATTAAAATAAAATACTCTAATTAAATCATAATACACAAATATAAAAGATTTAATTGTATGTGACATCATTATCAGCCTATAACATTACTATTTATTAACCATAAATTCCAATAATTAATTATATACATATGACATATGTTCATCATGTTTAACCTAGGTTAGAACATTATGTAATTATATTGTATTATGAATACAAACATATTATAAAATTTAATCAGAACAAAATTAAAGTAAAATACTATAATTAAATCATAATAAATAAATATATAAGATTTAATAAATCAACTAAAACCTCAAACTCTTTTATTAATTAATACTAAATATGTAATTTTTACTATTGTTATCATAGTTCATTACAATTAGGAAGGCTTAATCTTGCTAACGTAATTTTGTTAAATAAGAAAATGGGAGCGAATGAGTTGAAAGACTTTAGACCTATTTCATTGTTAAATTGTTCTTTTAAAATCATTTTTAAGGTTTTGGCCAATAGACTAAATACTAAATGAATGAATTGATAATGCTCAAGCTGCTTTTATCAAGGGTTGAATATTATAAATAGGGTAGTAGTAGGTTAGAAATGTATTAATTACTATTGTAAAAACAATATCACATGTGCCCTTTTAAAACTTGGTTTTGTAAAAGCTTTTGATTCAGTCGATTGAGATTTTCTTAAGGATTTATTATTGGTTAGGAGTTTCAGTATTAGATGGGTTGGTTGGATTATATCTTTATTTAAAACCGTAAATTCTAGTATTATGGTTAACGATATAGTAGAAAATAAAATACAATCGAAATGTGAACTTAGGCAAGATGACCCTTTTTCACCTCTTTGTTTAATTTAGTTGATGCTGTCTAGTATTATCAAACTAACTACTAGTAATGAGATTTTAGACAATGTATGAAATGGGATCATCAGTAATAGACTCTCTGTTCTCTGGTTTGCGGATGATACCATGGTCTTTACAACTTTTTTTTTTTTGAATTACCTAGAGAACCAAGCTTCGCTTGTAAACTCTAGGGAAGTATGTGCCTGCCAAACACATACTTCGGGTACTTGTTACAGGGTTGTCAGTTTCGGGGCTCGAAATTAATCTTTAATCCAAAAAGTAATTCAAAACTGTATAAAATAAACAGGGTTGGCGCAGTTGGTTGATGGTCCGGACTGCGTGATCGAAGGTCACGAGTCCGGACCATCAACCAACTTATTTGCCTAGGCATGTTATAGCGCATAAGTTTATTTTATACAGTTTTGAATTACTTTTTGGATTAAAGATTAATTTCGATAAAAGTTCGATACTAATACCGAATGACTTAGATAAGGTAGAGAATCAAGTCTCTAATATGTTAAATTGTAAAATTATGAAATTCCCCCAGCATACTTGGGATTTTTGATAAGACCAATCAAACTTAAACATGACAATTGGGTAAAAGTAATACATAAAATTAACGAAAGGTTATCCGAGTGGAATGATAAAAATTTATCATGGGCAGGTATGATAGTCTTATTAATTCGATTTTATCAGCATTACCTATATATTGAATGCCTTTTTATCTTTTTTTCAACATGGGTAATTAAAAAAATAGATAAAATAAGGGGATAATTTTTATGTTGTGGAGAAAATCAATTAGCATTTCAAAATTTCTAGCTAGGTGGGAAATAGTACGTAAATCAATAGAAGCGGGAGCATTAGGGTAATTAATTTACAAAACTTAAACATGTCATTTTTAGGAAAATAGTATAGAAATTTAATAATAATGATGATTGTTTAATTTGAAAAGAACTAATCTTGAATCGGTTGCATGGAGGTATAAATAATCTATATTATATTACCCTACTAATAAAAATAATTTTTCCCGTTTTTGGAAATCTATATTAAAAAGTTTTGATATTTTCAAATTAAGGTTTAGTAACATCGTGCATTCAGGGAATGACGCGTCTTTTGACATGATTGCTGGTTATCTGCTATTCTCCTTAAAGTAGGTTTAGAGAGCTTTTCGAAATTAGTAATTTCATGAATGTTGTTATGAAATAAAGAAAGCAGAAGCCATTAGAGAGAACAATTTTATTCATTCAGAGATTAATCATCCATTTTCATTACATTAGTACCTTTATATAAAGGCCTAGGAGCTTGAGATAGAACTAATCCCACGATGTGTGACTAAATGCAAAACAATATATAGCATATTCACAATTTATATTATAACACTCCCCCTTGAATATGCGTCTTCAAAATCTTGAATCCTCTGATAACTTGAAATTGTCTCTTTCATAACGTGTATGATGATTGCTCCCCCTCATTGTTATCTTGCTTGCACTTATTCGTTCAGTCGATCTAGATATTGTCTGTTGCCTCATTAAAAAAACCTCTATTAGGAAAACCTAATGGAAAAACATTGAACGAGGAAAAGAGTGCAACTTGAGACCATAGATATCATATAATGATATTCCTTCTAAAAGTTTGATACTTCAGGATCAATATAATGCCTCATTAAAACCCTTACTAAGAAAAACCCAATGGAAAAAATCTCAGTGAAGGAAAAAAGAGCACAATGACATATCTTATTTTCCCATTTCTTCAAATGAAGTTTGATACATTTGGATCAAACTAATGCCTCATTAAAACCTTACTAAGAAAAACCCCATGGGAAAAAATCTTAGTGAAGGAAAAAGAGTACAATATAGTATGAGATATTTCAATAATTTACAAAATCAAATAGAGTTTGATACTTCTGGATCAATATAATACTTCATTAAAAACCTTACAAAGGAAAACCCGACGGAAAAAACCTTAGTCAAGGATAAAAATATAACTTAACTTAAAATAACATATTTGAGATGTTATTTCTTGAAAATACGTTTGATTCTTCTAGATCAAGACAATGCCTCGTTAAAACCTTAGTAAGAAAAACCCAGTGGGAAAAATCTTAAATAAGGGAAAATAGTACATTGTAACTTATTTTCAAATGCTATTGGGGAGTTGATACTTCTGGATCAAGATAATGCCTCATTAAAACCTTACTACTAAAAACCCAGTGGGAAAAATCTTAGTTAAGGAAAAAGAGTGCATTATAAAATACATATGGATGCTCCCTCTGATTTAAAGTTACCTCTGAATTCGTATTCGTCTTTCGATAACTTAAATTGGTTATAGATACTTTTGGATCCATAAATATGTATCTCATTAGTAATACAATTTATATATAGTTTCCTTCGATACAATCAAAATTTCCAATCCAAATATGATTTGCATTTTATGCATTTTATTTGCTACCTTTATGAAAAAAACATCATGTGTTTTTATTTTTATGCTTCAAATCAGTTTTGCATATTGCAACTACGATGAATATTAAAAGTTCTCTTACAATAATACTTAAAAGCATGAAGTAATCTACTCATCTTAAAGTGCATCAAGATTTTCATTACAACAATACTTAGAAGAAGGTTGTAGTCTACATTCCATGTTCTTTGTATTCTTTATAATCATCATAGTTATTTATATTCTTCAGGAATAATTTTTGCATATCGCAACTAACATTTCAATGTATATTAAAAGTTTCATTACAATGATACTTAAAAATAGGAAATAATCTACTCGTCATGAATTATATCAAGATTTTCATTACAACAATACTCAAAGTAGGCTGTGATCTATGCTTCTTGTTCTTTGCATTCTTTATAACCATAAAAGTTATTTATATTCTTCAGGACTTTGTATACTTTCATCATTTAATATGATTTAAACCATATTTATACCTTCGGGGTATATTAAGCATTTCAAGTACTTTCGCTACTTTGCGGACTACATGTCCATATTTCTCTATTGGTATAGGATTCATAATGGCTAGTCATGTTTCCCCTAATTCAAGATATTTAATCTTTTTATAAACATAAGTGCTTTATTATTTATAAATTTATCATCGATGATTATTTCTCTGTCAGTTCTAGACATGATTTATTGAGATCTCTTTAGTTATCATGTTTTAGGTACCTAAACCACTTCTAGGGTAATTTGACAATCATGTCATTAGTCTCTTCAAGAGCACCCTTAAGTGTTTCTCCAAGAACACTCGTCTCTTTTATTTGACATCTTCATTACTTACTCCAAAAGTATTTCAAACTGACTTTTGTACCATATTTCAGATGTGATTTACACATTTTGATCCTTCACGAATTCAAATCTATATTGGAGAAAGTCTACTAGGGATATTATTGATAATTTGTTCAAGTTACTTAATATTTTGCATCATTGTATATTTTAACAAATATTTAACACTGAAGATCAAAATGAACTTGTATCACTTTATCCTCCCCCTCAATGTTGACAAACATTGTCACATTAAATAATAATCATCTTTGGATTCTCATTTTGATATATTATCATATTGCTACTAGCAAATACACCATACATATTAATGATAAGAGGACAATTCTTTTATCAATTTATAAGATGCATTCAAGTGATATTTATGAGCTTTTGGCTCATGTTTAAATATGAGATTCAATTATGTCCAATTTTCATGAAATATAATCCAGTTGAAATTATACTAAATTTTCTAAAATAAGCTTATGGCTTTCAATTTTAGAAATAACGCAAAGATATTCTTTGACGTTTTCATTATAGTTTCAATATGGTAGCTATTCATTTATATATCCTCAAAACTCAACAAATTTCTTTTAAGTTTGCTTGAGTATAATGTATTTTGAATTAAGATATATATACCATTTGGTAATACTATATGGGCTCTTTCGGACCCTTCGATTATATTAGCAAATTTTCTATGGTTGAAACTTTTAGCTAAATATTTTCGGATAGTTCGGAGAAAAAAACTTCTGTTTTTTAAAATAATGTGAGTAGTTGCACAATCTAGTAGGCATATATTATCACTCAAATATTGATGGTCCATATCTTAAGAACTAAAGGACAATATAGTTAGTCAACTACTAAATTTATAAGCATAATAAATGCTAGTACTTTCCAAAAATTTAAAATAGACTACTGGTTAAAGCCAACATTATCGGTACATTATTTCAATTAATTATGAAAGGAAAAACATACAAGCACCAACTGCCAACTGCTTTATTGAACTGAAATAAAGTAAAATACACATAGCAGACTTCAGGTTGCTACTATTGATCAATTCGACCATATCATTTATTATTGCACTTAGATTTTCATCATTAATGAAGTTTCCGTCATCAACTTCGAATATATGATCTAACTTCAGGTTAGTATTACTAGACAATCCTTTCACATAATTTTAGTTTAGAAGTAATTCTAAATATAGAGGAATTGTATTTCCTAACAGATTTAAAGACTTGAAATTTCAAGTTCAACCACTCGTCTAGTGTTTAGAAGTGTGACTATATTTTGGTGGTCATAACGCTCCTTTAGAGAGTTCCATAGGTAAAGATAATCTTTTTCAGTTAAATGTTTTATTTTAAGTTTGTCATGGATATGACACCTTAAAAATATAAGAGCCATTATTTTATCCTATTGGATCATCATTTTCATGGCATTCTCTAAGCAACGAGATTGTAATTGGAAGTCAACATCCAATAACTATGACAAAAAGTTATCTTCTAATAAGTCTAAAGCTTTAAATTCAAGCTTGGCTATGTTTATCATATTACCTACTATAAGTGGAAATAAAAATAGTAAATGATATGGAAAATAGTAAAAGACAACCAAATATAATCTATAAAAGCGACTATAATTTCTTATTTACGTCCTTTTGATAGCTCTAGATCCAATCTCATTTATTCATTCATTAATTTCCTTGAAAATGCAAAATTACCCTTGAAAATATGGAAAGACCTTTATATGGGTTGATTGGTGGAGAAATGATGAATTATAATCAAAAAATTATGCTGACTTTATCATGTTTATTTTTATAATATAGGCAGATTTAAGAATATGAATAGGTAGTATTAAATACCATTTATTAATTCATAACAACTCCAATAGTGAGAAACAGAAATATATACCATGTATATATGTTATGATCCTTGTCTACAATAAGAGATATAAAAGAAGAATAAATGTATGAAGCATTCAAACATCTTTGTTGGACCATTCTCATTAATTAGTAAATTTTATTTATTGATTTATTAATTGCTACCGATTAATATATGAATTAATATATGCGAAAATTTGTACATCACATAGGGTATGAATAATATCATGAAAAACAAAATAGTTTGACTTAGCAACTAAAAAGTATGTTGTATTAGTTACAGCTATTGATAACAATAAGTATATTTTTGTGACATGACAATAATAGGTAAAAGACTAAGCATATAAAATAGTAAACATTGGAATACCTCTTTGTTGAAAGAGGAAAGATGAATGAGTTTTATATATAACATAACATAATTAATGTGTGTATAAATATTAACATTCATTTTATGAAGAATCCAAAATACTTACTTGATGAGCCAAAAGAAAGAAACTTGATCTATTATATTTTACCTTTTGAAAAACATGATTGGATGCACGAAAAGAAGGAAAAAAAAGTTAGGAAATAAACTTCCTATTAGAATACCTTGTTTTATATTAAAAAGAAAGAGAGTAGGAGAGTAGATATATTTCTATGTATTTATTTGGTTTAGTAAAAACACCAAATATATCAACAAATCTCTTTTGGAGATTTTTATTATTATTATTATCACCACTTCTGGAGTGAACAAATTTCTATACATTTATTTGGTTTAGTAGTTAATACCATTGGAAAATATTTTAGAACTTCAGGTTCCAATTTTACTTTAAAATAAAGTCTTTCTTTAGTACTTTAAATCCTAAATGGTACAACTTGATTTTCATTATGAAACTTCAGGTTTGATTGTAATTGGAATTTATCATAATCTGAATTAGATTTTCTAATAATTCAAAGCTTCACATCTCAAATTTATATATTTGAGTTATATATAAACCTTTTTTAGGAATGCAAACTTATATGCATAATTTTTATTTGAGAACTTCAGATCTCCAATATTAAATAAATAGAATGAAACAAGAGGGCTCTTCATAATTATATTAGAACATGAGAATCATAATACTATTTCTCTTCAAGGAAATAGTATTTACCATATTTGTAATGTTATTTCAAACATATTATTTTTATGTTATGTCTTTTGGACATATCAACATCTTCTTCTGGAATTGCTCGCTTATTTTTTTTCATGGTTTTATTTCAGCTTATGAAAACTTTAATCTTTCATCTTCGCACATATGAACTTCAGGTTCTTATTCTTTCATATAGACTTAATACAAAATTCTAGATACATATTGTCCTTATATTTGTTTCTCTAAGAAACAATGAAATATTTCTTCTGAAAATATAAATCATGTGGTAAAATTATTTCTACAGTTCTCATTTAAACCAAAATCCAAACAAAAAATTTCAAAATGAAAACCCTTTTTTACCAAACAATGGAATGAGATCTAAAAGTTTTGATCTACAATAAAATGAGATCTAAAATGATAAGATTGATAGAGCAAGATCTATGAGGTTATATATATATATATTGTGTGTGTGTGTAATGAAATCTAGAAAATTAGATATGATAGATAAGATCCAAAAAGAATACTAACAGAATAAGGTATGAAATTACATTTTAGTCTATGAAACAATTTTAGTTTCAGATCAAATTCAAATTATCACAAAAAAATGGATATACATTAATAAAAATTAATAAGAGATCTGATGATTAAAATGTACAGATCTAAAAAATATATCATTTGAACATGATATTAAAATCTACAAGCGATCTGAAAAATTAGAAGAAAAAAATATGTAAGATCCACAACAAAACGAGATCTTAAATACAGGGACAAAAAATAAGATGTACAAATAAAATCAGATCTAAATAATTAGATCAATGATACAATGAGATCCGAAAGATTTAATCAATCAGATCAGAAATAGCTTACCGTTTTGAAGATTTATGGTCAGATCTGAAATTTTCCTTTTATTTAGAGATCGTGCTGATAACGTGTTATAAAACAAAGAAAGCAGAAGCCATTAGAGAGAACAATTTTATTCATTCAAAGATTAGTCATCCATTTTCATTATATTAGCACCTTTATATAAAGGCTTAGGAGCTTGGGATAGAACTAATCCCACGATATGGGACTAAATACAAAATAGTATGGCTTCATTGAACCATATTCCGGAAATTCCCACATCATCACTTGCCATGACTATTTATCGTGGTAGTTATTATGATCCTAACACTTTGACTCAGGAGGGCGTTCCACCACTTCGACTGATGCGGACGCGGCGCGGTTCCCTCGTCGCGAAAGAAGAAAGGAAGCGCCGTGTAGCATATTCACAATTTATATTATAACAAATGTTATAATTTTATATGTTTTAAGATTAAACGAGAACTTTCCTTGGGAATTTAATTTTAATCATACAGTAGAAGGAATCATTCTTTCGCAGTTTGCTTTACTTTTTGCAAAATTAGAATTGTAATATGATAACGATATTAAAGTTTGATGTTGGGATAAGAGTAAAAATTTCACCTTTAATTTATATTATAAATTTTTTAATTTTTTGGGAACTAAATCAAATTTATTTAAATTCATCTGGAAAGTGAATGCGCGGCCAAAGTCTAAGTTGCATATGTGGTTATTTTTATAGAAGCAATTAAATATTGTTGAATTACCATAAAAGCAGAATGTGACTAATAATATTTTTGTAATATATTATTTGAAACTAGTACACACTTGTATTATGACTGTCATATCACCAATTCCGTTATTTTAAACATTCTTGATATTTTCAACTTTAACGTAACTAAAAATGATTTTAATTTTGATATGCATTGGAATAATTTTAGATTGTACTTTGATAATGATAAAATGGGTTTTTACTACATAATATTTTCACTATTACGTGTTATATTTGGTTTGAAAAAGACCAACGAGTTTTTAAAAATATTTTTATTTCTTTGCAAAATTTGATATACATAATTACTTCTTTCGATTTTAATTGGATTTCAAGCCTTTGTTTTAAATTAAATAAAATGTTGGTTTTAAAGAGTCTCTTAAAAAAAGTAAAAAATTCAGTATTTATTTTTAAATGAAAATAATCATTTTTAATAGTAGAAAAAATAATAAATGATCTAAGTATAGTTTTTTGACAGTAAGAGTGATACTTTATTCAAGCAGAGCACTTATTTTGATGTCTGAGGGGCTCGAACCTATGGCCTCTAAAACCTTTGTCTAGAGCATCGTACCATTAACAAGTTAAGCTAGTGGTCCTTGACTGATCTAAGTATAGGATTTATATACATTTTTCCTAATGACATACCTGATACTATATTAGGAACTAGCTTTGAATTGAGTTCTTGATATGCCTTTCGGCACTTTACTTAACTTGCATGATTTAATGTAGTTTGATCTGTGTTGTATTATCGATTCACACTGTTTAATCATATTAATGCTTGTTTTATCAATAGATTACTATACTCTTTCATACATACATACACATACATACATACATACATACATACATACATACATACATACATATACATACATACATACATACATACATACATACATACACACACACATACATACATACATACATTTACTATACATAGATAGACACATACACACAAATATATATAGAGAGCAAGGATCAATAGCCTCCTTTATTTAGCACATTTTGCAGCCTCATGATATCGACCACAAATTTCTATTTAAATATTTGTTCTTTCTCCCTCTCCTGTTACATGGACCAAATAGTTAAATATAAATTTATGGTTGGTATCACAGGGCTACAAACGATGCTAAATAAATGAGGCTATTGATCCTAACTCATACATATACATATACAAATATACATACATACATACGTACATACATATACATATACATATACATATACATATACATATACATATACATATACATATACATATACATATACATATACATATACATACACATACACATATACACACACATACACATACACATACACATATACATACACATACATACATACATACATACATACATACATACATACATACATACATACATACATACATACATACATACACACACACACACACACACATATATATATATATATATATGAATTAGTCTTATATTTGTTATTAAATTCTTTATGCATCTTTAGATATGATCGTGGTTTGGATGGATATAGTTGGTTCGCGAATTTGGACACTTATCATATTGGACCCTACTGTTTTTTATTATTATCGTACTTACGTTATGGACCTTATTTTTTAAGAGTAGGGTATTTTTATCTTTATTTTACATTGTACGGCTGAGGAGGGTATAACACCCCGGTAATTTTAATAACAAATTAAAATATTAGTAAGGGTAAAAAAGTAAGTTACATAAATTGAAAGTATAGGAAACTTTTACAAACGAAGAAATTTGGAGAATTTGGCTTTTCCATCATATCAAGTATATTTTTCTAGTCCAAATTCATACATAAATTATTGAAAACGGATACCGTATGAAGAAGATATGGATTGTTGACCATAACGTGCATTTCGCATTTTACGCCTATTTTTGAAATTAGGTTCAAGGATTAATTACAAGAACAAATCAAAACTTACTTGCTAAGTACTTAATTGAATATACGTATGTTGCTTTAAAAAGAGAGTATAATTATGCAAATGTACATTACTAGTATTGGAGTAAGACATTTATATGCAGAGGTAAAGACATTAATTACTAGGTAATGGTGGAATTTATTACTACAATTAATGAAAATATATATTGCTTATGTTAGAAAAGCGGCGCAACAATATATTTAAGAAGAAAAGAATGCATGTAATATTATAGAAGTGAAGATAACAAAATATGAAAGTAAAACATTATTTTAAAGGGAAGGTAAAATACACTATCTCCTCATGCGTAAAGAATAAATGTGTGTACCCAATTTGAATTTGGAAACATAAATATCAATCTATTAAAAATTGATTGTGTAATTAATTAGCAGAGAATAAGGTTTCTAATTACTGTAGATATTTTTCTTTAAAATCCCACTCCGAAGAGCAGAGCCCCAACCCAGCTAGTCCGACTAGAGCCAGGAATGGGAGGTTAGATAGCCTTGCAGGATGCATTTGTTTCCCAACCCTGTTCAGTTGGATTTAATGGGAAACACAACTTACCACCTTAAGGGAGTAGGGCAGATGGGTATCGAACTCGTGAATTAATGTAAATAATTACACACACATATATACATGCACCAACTTAAAATCATGTGCATCACGAGGTAATAAAATTTATTGTTGAATAGGTAAGTTATCTCTTTCTTTGTAAAGAATATGAGGAAATTCGATTTCATGGATTTGAAAGATAAATACTAATAAATTATTTAAAAAAATAAAGTTTCTAATCAATGTCAATATATTTACGTATATCTGTGTGTGTGTGTGTGTGTGTGTGTATATATATAAATGAATGATATTGATTGAAATTATCATTAATAACATTGATTTGGGTAATGCAAACATTATTTTTAACCAAGTAAAAAGAAAGGGGTTAAAGGAAATAAAAATTAATTAATGTTAACAATACAGAGAACGTTTATAAATTACTTAACCTTAGGAAATTTTAAAAGAAAAACTTAACGATTAAGGAAGCATTACTAAATAATGACCCGAATTTACTATATATTAATCTAATGGTCCTGATACATTTAGACTATGATAAATAAGAGCTTAAACCCCCACTATTCTTATTCTTAAACCCTAGTCTAGCTGCCACCTCCTAAAATATTTATTCTTCCTCTTCGCCTTCTTCAAAAAGAAATTCCAATTCCAAAAAAGGAAATCAAATAAAAATAAAAAAGGAATTAGAAAAAGAAGAATTCAACGAACAAAGCTAGAAAGGAAATTACAGAAAAGAGAAGAGGAAAACTTCGAAAAGGTGAGTGGTTGATTATTAAAACATTAATCCACAAGTAATTGAATTTGTTTGTTCTTCTACTTGATTTAGGAATTATATGATTTTAATTTGAGATAAATATTTTCTAATTTGAAGTTTATATATCGATTAAGTTGCAACTGTATAGAGGTATGATTGAAAAGTCTAAACTGTATAATTTAACTTGACATGAAATGAAGAAATTGATTTGGATTTGAATTGATTTAACTTGATTTAAAATGAAGAAATTGATTTGGATTTGAATAGATTTATTTTGATTTTAATATGCATACATGCTTTCATTTCACTTTGAATTGGTTTGGAGATTTTAGTTTGAATACACCCTTTATATCATCTTGAATTGATTATGAGATGTAAACACATATGTATAATTACAAAATTTATAAATTGAGTATGTGTAAACAAGATTATAAAGTACACATGAAAATTATTTGAATTATCTGCAGAATCATTGATAGAGACAAATATAATATAGTTGTCAGAACTTTGATAATCAATGTTAAACATAAATTAATGGAATTACCGCTGAATAAAACATGATAGGTTGATGTCTTAATATAGCCGGTCGACAGCAAGCCATCAACCGCTAGGGTAGCAGGCGGTCAATCGATCAACATATTTCAGGCCTAGATTGAACCTAGGCCTATGGCCCATATTTAGTATATATATTTGTATATAAGTATGGAAAGTTAGTTCCCTGATCCTTGACTTTTCAATACTACAGGAATGAGGTACGCATGTATGCGGCAATTAGACATTATTTATTCTGCGAATTCGCTATTCGATGTAAGGCAGTTTGATCGTGAGGGTGTTCCAAGCACACAACATTAATAGGAGGTTCCTTTGTGTACATGGCATTGCTGGTGGGTGCCTAGTACTATGCATGGTTTGGCACTAATGGAAGGTTTCTCGGTGCATACGACAATTAGGACATGGCACTGTTGATGGATGCCTAGTGCTGGGCAATAAGCGGCGTTACGATTGAGTTCTTGGACAAAGATGCTTTAGTGGGCCCTAAGTCATTTTTTATGCGAGCTAGCATTACAGGATGCTCTCAATGTGTAAGTATGATACATGCAGTTCTTGTTTAGGTATTGTTGTCCCAAGGGTGATATTTTGTGCAATCTTATATTCAGAGCAGTCACAGTGATTATTAGTTCGACTGTTGTTGATCAGTTGTCTGACCCGTAGTTAATCGGTTGTTCGTTTCGTTGTTTGACCCTTAAGTATAAATCTCCACAAGATGTTTAGATGTAGATGTATTAGGAACTATAATCCATAGGTTAATGTGACCAGCCTTAATAAGGAATTCAAAAACATAAGTAGGACAACCTAGGTCGTGTAGATTACAAATGAAGTCAATTGCATGTGATTATCATATATTATTAATACAATTCATTCACTAGACTTTTGTCTGACCCGCTTCTTTTCTTCTCTTTTCCCCACCAAATGAGCACATGCAAGCAGGTGAATTGGCCATACACAATGTTATTACTACAAATATTGATTTTGAATGCAACCTTATAAATATAGGTACTAATGTTTTCTCAAGTTTTATAAAATATTTTGCAGGATACTATAGAGTTTTATACAAGTATAGGATAACTGAGTTTGAAGACTGATCAATAAAACGACTAGTGATTAAGGTTTAGAGATGATCAAGGCAATTAAAGACTCATGAGTTAAAGACAAAGACACAAAGATTTCATGACTATAGATAATTATTAATATACATTAGATAAATTTGTTAAAGTCCTTGAATAGCAACTTTCTTTTCTTTGAATACTCTCCAACCAAAATATTTATTTTATTTTCAAAACATATTTCTACAAATATTTTATAAAAAATTTATATATTAAAATCATTGAAAAACTATGCTTAAATTATTCTACAGAAGTCCAAGATTCTGAAACACCTTAAAAATGTTTCTGTTTTTCAAAACACAAGAGGGTATGCCGACATACCTTTCCTATGTATGTTGACGTATGTATCATTGAAAAGTTGTTTTTTAAAATTTGAATAGCGGTATTTTTTTGCTCTATCTATTTATGAATAGACTTGTCCCTTTAAACATAATATAAAGGGAACTGGAAATGAATTTTAATAACTACTTTCTCTCCATTCTTATGACTCCAACTTCTCATTATTTATTTTACATAATCTACTTTCTATACTCTTTAAATTCACTCAAATTAAATCTCTATTTCACTACATTCATTCTCTATAATCTACTCATTGATTTACAAGTATTCTCTCAGCAATTTAAAGATCAAGTTCTACAAAAGGGCTACAGGATATTCTATGTTCAAAGTGCAACCATTTGTATTTTGAATCAATAACTCTCTACTACTATCTAGGGAGGGTGTGCTTGTTGCCCGTTCAAATCAAGTGAGTGTGCTTGTTGTCCACTCAAATCAAGTGGGTGCTTGTTTCCCATTTAAATTAAGTGGGTGATCTTATTGTCTAGTTAAATCAAGAGAGTCTACCCTGAGATTAAAATGATAGGAGGGTGTATCTTATTGCTCTGAAATCAAGAATGTATTTTGGTCTGTTTGCTACCTGGTTGAACCAATAATGGAACCAACACATGATAGAAAGTAGACGAGAATAAAAGGTAAAATAAATAAATTAAATAAGCACGTAATGAACGCATACATATTTATAGTGGTTCGGTGAACTCTGGCCTACGTCCACCTGATGATTTTATTGCTTAACTTCTTACTTGGGGGCAGAAGTTCTTCGAGGTCGGTACAACTCCGACACAAAATTTTAAAATAACAAGAATATAGAGCAGAGTGGAACTAGTTCTAAAAGATCCTGAAAATGAGCCCTACCTCTTTATTTATGGAGGTAGGGAGCCTAAAATCTCGCACACAAGATCTCCAGACTATTCTTCCCGCTATAGGCCAGTTCTCCATGAAAATAGGTTGTCACGTCAGCATTTTTGTATTTGTCGGTATGACTCCAAGGTTAGGGATTGGTACCAATCCCTAAAATGGCCAAACTGGTCATCTTGAACTCCTCTCTTCAATTTCTTCTTAGGATTAGCTTCATGATTCCATAGTTGTTTTTATAAATATTAGCATTTTTTGGTGTCCAAGTGACGGAGTTGTAGGAGAAAAAAGTTGTTGATTCAGAAATTCATGATGATTGATATGGAATGCCATGGAATCAATATAATAACACTAGAAATAGGCTGTTAACATCAAATAGGGATTATAGGAAGAAGATGGACTCCCAAAGGGGAGTGTACATGGGTCGGTACCGACCCCGGTTAGGGTCAGTACCTACCCCACACTTGTGGGCTTCGGGCCTTTGCAATTTTGTAGTGGTTTTGAGTTTGAGTTGTGATCCTGGTTGTACTTGAGTTTTTGTCTTCATGGTCACCTCTCTGAGATTCTTGCCTTAATGACTTCGTAGGCTAGTTCGTCAGATTCATTCTTATACTGCCCGGTCAAAAGGAGGGATAACACTTGCGCCATAAAGAATGCCTTGCGAATGGAAGGTGTGATTTGTTCAAAGAAAAATGTGATGTCAATCTTTGATAGTTGAGCTCTTCTCCTATTTTAATCTTAGCGAATTTTAGTTCCTTCAGAATCTCTTGTCAATTTTGGGTTATTCTAGACCTGTCAAAGCCTAAGACTCTAGACTTTGCCTAGGTATTGTCTATACATTATCACAATTCTGATTTCGTTCGAAGTCTTCACAGCATATATCATCTCGTGTTTATCCGGGATTTACAACATTATCATTCCGATTTCATTGAGAATTACTACATATCAATCCTTTGTTCATTCGGGATTTGTCTATTTCGTTTTAGTTTCAAGGCATTCAAATCATTTTATTAAAATCATTATATGTTTTAAGGTTTGATCTCTCCAGATCGTTTCATATTCAATTTAATATACGATCTCTTCGGATCATTTTATATTCATGGAGGGGATGATTTCTCTAGATCGTTAGCTAGATCTGTGGCTATTCAGGGATGATAGCTAAATCCACGATTTCTCTAGGTCGTTGATTGAAGTCATGGCCATTCGAGACCAATAATCGAATTCATGGTCTCTCAGGACAGTTAATCAAAATCGATGGCCATTTGGGTCTGATAATATAGTCCATGGCCTCTTTGGACTGTTAATCAGATCGATGGCCTTTCGAGGCCTATAATCAAATCCATGGCCTTTTTGGACCCTTGTTGAGCCTAATCCACTCTATAACGACCCGAAATTTTGGGTCGCAAAATTTGAACATTTACTTCATTTCAAATGTTGAATATGGATTATAATTTGAATTTTGGAATAAAAGATTTTGGTAAAGCTGATAGAATTGGTAAAATTTCAAATACGGGAATTAAATTGGCATTTGAATCATAATAGCTTAATATCAGAAATTGGGATAATTGGTAATTTTGAGTGTAAATGGATATAAAATTAGATTCTAAAATTTATTTTAGGTTTAATTGGGTTTGAATTTTAATATTGGACCCTTGGATGAAATTAGAAGTCAATAAGTTATTATTTGGAATTTTATATTAATTTAATAATGGATTTAGTATTATTAAAATGCAATTAATCAGATTTTGGGTCCGGAATGAGCCAGAATGATTTGTAATGTGATTATATATTTCATATGATTTATTATTAAGGTACTAAAATTTTAAAAGTGAAATTTTAAGCGTTTTTGACAGTTTTGAAAATCGCTCGATTTGATAGACGAGTTAAAACAGTCTTCCGGGGCACAGTCTCGGAATTCGACGAAACCAGTTCCATTGGATCCGTAATGGTTAGTTATTATCGGATTTCAATTTTCGTAGCAATCGGAGTTGTTGTTTGACCGTGGCAGCTCGAAACGCATTGAAATCGTTTTAATCGGTTTAAATTATAATTGATCGTTTCTTTTTGTAATTCGTGCGTATGACCGAATTAGCATACGAAACCTATTCCATTGTGTCCGAAACGCGGAAAAATCCTAGGAACGCCTGTCGGAATGCGTAGTTTGGAGGTCGTTTGCATAATCTGTTAAAATCGAGAATTTTATTAATTAAATAATATTAAAACTATTATATATATATTAAATCTCTCTAAACCCTAGCCTAAACTCAGGCCGCCGCTCATATGCGTTTAATGGCCGAAAACCTCCCAAATTCATCTAAATTTTCCTTCTAATCCATCACATAATAGCAATATCTTCCAACATGAAAAGAGGAGAGCTCAGTGAGCTCGTGAGATCCAACGGTCGAGATCGTTGAAGGAGGAGTAGATTGACCGGAATTTTGGCTCGAAGGCCTGCCGTTCGAGTTCGACGTGTA
Source organism: Allium cepa (assembly GCA_030765085.1). Taxonomy (NCBI): domain Eukaryota; kingdom Viridiplantae; phylum Streptophyta; class Magnoliopsida; order Asparagales; family Amaryllidaceae; genus Allium; species Allium cepa. The sequence continues at coordinate 214,779,614 of CM060938.1, forward strand.
CGAGCTGGAGATGACCGAGTGTGCTTGCGTTTGGGCCGAAGGTGGAGTTGGGGTAGGCGAACTCAATGGCAGTGCCTGATCGATTTCACATTGATTGTGGTGGGTGCGTTTCGAAACCCTTTGCCGTGTGCTTTGGGTTATCTGTTCGTGCTTGCGTGTTTGAAGAAGAGAGGGGAGCGCTTGACGAAGGTTCCAGATCTGACGGCCAGTAATCGTTTGGTATATATGAATTGAATTTAAAAGATAATCGTTTTGAATTTTAAACTCAAACTTCAAAATTTAATATCTCGCCCATACGTATTCAGAATTCGACGAAACTGGTAGCGTTGGAATCGCAGGAAAGAGTACTACGTGATGGTGCAGTTCCGGATTCATTCCGGGCAAGTAGAAATTTGAGTTAAATCGGACGTCGTTCGGTTTAATTTAAATTTCGAACGCTCGCCGAAACTCAAGGTGAGCTATTCTCACTCACATCTGGAATGTTGGCTGATTCAAGTAGTTAATATTTAAATAATTATGTGATTGGTTGAAATGTTTATTTATATCAGCCTGAATTGATATATATATTGTTGTGCTAATATTTGTGGATGCAGGGAAAAACAGGTTGGAGGGATCCAACTGGATTCCTCACCCTATAGTAATTATCTTTATAATTGATGTTGTAACCTGTTATATATATTGTGATTGATAACTCTGAATTAATTGTACTGTGATATTGCTGGATAAGAATATACACAGAATTTTAAACATAAAATAAAATAAATTGGAATTTTAAAGAAATAAAGGAATTGATAAATAAAGAATTTAAAGGAACAAATTTGGAATCTGGGTTGAGTGAAGAATGAAATTTGAGAACATAAATAAGTGGAACATTTAGTAGTTGATAAATGTGAAAGTATGGATTTCTGGTGATAATTTCGATAAGAAATTATAAATGGTTAAAAATAACAATGGGGTTATTTTGATAATAATGTTTCCTGGAAATTAAATATGATTTCATTAAATAAATTTATAATAGTTTATTTAAAAAGAGATTTTTAAAACCTACACTTGGAAAGTAAATTTCCGGGAATGGAAATGTGGTTAAGCTTCATAAGTTATTTAAACGTGGAAAGTAAATTTATGTTATTACACCATAAATATGAATTGAATAAATTGACAGAAATTATAAGAAGGATTTCTGGGATGTTTAAGTGGAAATGAGTTCCCTGGGAAAACCTAGTTCGAGTTTAAACAGATTTTATTAAAAGGAAGTCTAAAGTTAGAACTTGTTTTAAAGAGCGTTTTGAAATTTATTATTTTAAAGTAACTATTAATAAATTAGCAATAGTAAATTTGTATGAATATCTTAGTAATTATTTTTACAAATGGATTTATTTAAAGGCTAGTTTTGAATAAAGTTACTTGAATTATTAAGAATCCTTTTTAAAACTCTACCTTTAAATTTAGTTTAACTAAACTTTTATGTAAAAATCAAGTTTAGATCTTAATAAATAGTTTTACTTCACTTATTTTAAATTTATATTTTTGAGTAAGTAACTAGAAGTAAATTTAGGTATTTTAAAGTATATTTCAGTATTAAATGTTTTAACTGTTTTAAATTTAAATGTTTTTGAACTTGGTTATCTCCAATGGGAATATATGGTAAAGGATTTACCTTGTAAAGGAAGAACTTTGGGAAATTGTTTCAAATGAGTCTTGGGAATTTGAAAATATATCTTTTAAAGATATTAGAGGAAAATAAATAATGTGGAAATTATTTATTGTGTGACGGGTATTTGTGAATATAAATTGATAGTTAAATCACCGACTATCAATATTGGACAAATGCGTTGATCGTTTCGAAGAGACCGGGATCGAGATTTATTTCTCGAAAACCACTTCGATCCGGTTTGTACGTTTCGTGCGAAAAACGTATTCGAAGTCGAAGATGGAGCAGTGAAGTGCAAGGGCTAGTCGCTACTAATCCTAAGGTTATTTCCAAAATGGATGTAGTAGGAGTAGTGCCTTCGGTTCCGTTCGAACCCGGGACGGACTTGTATAGATGAATGCTTGCGAAACATCGTCAGGTGGGCGATGGGCATTCTAAGTGAAAGCGTTCTAAAGGTAACGCTTAGCCTCAAGCCTCATCTAATGGGAATGACTGAAAATCAGGGGATATGTAGCAAGGCTTCGTGGGTAGCCCCCACTGGAGAGTAAGGTCATCCCTGTCTAGATGTCCCTTTTTATTTCGGCTTAGTGGTGCGGTTGCTGATCCCAACCGCGGGGTGATCTTATTCGGAACTGTCCAGTAAGGGATGGGTCCGGCCTTGTGTTGCAGGGGATCGGGAGTGGTCCTCGGTACGGTGATCTAGGCCCCGTACTGTGACAGGTGGTACCCCAGTGCCTAGTCATTGTTGGAAATCCATTCTCCCTACGAGCCTTTTACGAGTTTTGTTTGTATTACCCACTCTGTGGCTAGTAGCTGGAATTTAATCATGTAACAATTTCGGCTATTTTATAAGTATTTGTATCTAGACCCTATTATAATATCAGAGGATTTCTATAAAAAGTGTTTTAGCTATCGTAAGGTAAAAACCCGACATGTTTATTTGTGGCGTGGTCTTACGAGATGCTTTTGTTTTCAAAAGGTTTTTTGAAACTTTAATAATCAATTTGGATGCATTATTATCAGCTGGTATCCCAGACTGACTCGGGTGTTATTTCATTATGATGCTCGGGTCAGACCGAGTATTATTTATTCCGGACAGGATGCTATGGAGCAGGATAGGAGAGGAGCTGGAGCTCGAGACGTATTATCTGTACCTATATATATACTCCGCTGCTATGATTGTATGGATTTGTCTGACTGGTAAATATTGTTGTATGAGATACTCTGATACTATGATGTATAAAACAGTTATAAACTTCATTTTGTGTAAAGTTCTATATTTACTATTATATTTTACTCCGCTGCGACTGTGAAATTCTGATTTGTTTAGTTACTTCTTCATCTATCTCTTCTTCTTAACCCTAATGGTTCGTATTTCTGTGCCACTTGAGTTAACAGAGGTGGAATAGTGTTGATTCAAGGGGTACGAATCTGCGGGCTGTCACACTTGGTATCAGAGCTTAGGTTGGCGACAACCTAGGCTTTGGTGGGAAATTACTCATTAAACAGAGTCAATAGTACTCTATAATGAGTTGAGTGTAATAATAGATATGAGAGCGTACTTGTTAGTGAATATAAAATTTGTTTTTATACAGTGTTGACTTATCGGTTGAGTGTTTATGAATTCTGGTCGGTGCGGGAAGTACAACCGTATCGATAGGGGTTTCTAAACTCTTGAACAAGATAAACCGACTTAGTATTGTTTTTAAAGTGGGTAAATGAAATAATTTTACCCAAAATTATATTTTGATATAAAAGAAATAATTTTCTGAAATTATTATATATATATATATATTTGGTTGATTGGTTGTTAATACTATAATCAAATAAGAATCTAAAATTTAATCTAAAATTCCAAATGGTTATAATCAAATAGATTCTATAGGTATAAATTATGCAAAAGAAGAATAACTAAATTTGAATTGAACTAGAATTTAAATCCCAAAAGTCTTGGAAAGGATTCTAAATGTAATGAGACCAAAGGTTTGGAAATTTAAAATCCTTGGAAAGTTTGAAATGTTTGCCAAGGTGTTTGAAGGCAATATTGGAATATTATTTTGGGAAGTATTTTTGAATGGGAACTGTTTTGAAATGAATTTGGGAAAGTAAGAAAGCACTGAACTCACTTCAGTCGTTGGAAAATAATCCTGATGATGTTGGCCACATCATTAGAATTCATTTTCGAGTTTCTAAAGTGATGGATTGCTACCAAAGTGGTTGGTTATGATATTTATTTGACTTGTTGGGTATACAAGTGGTTTTATAAATTTCAAAGGGAAGTTTGTTTTAATAAAACCAAGTGTTTTGGAATTGAGAGATTTGATTTGATACCAGGAGTGTATGAGTTAGTTATTATTTCAAATTGGTTTTGAGATAAATCTGGGTAAATTGAATTCTGGAGATTCTGTTTAGAATAAAAATGTGAAAGTTAAAATGAATCAACTATATAACTTGTAAATAAAGTTGATTTAAAAAGAATTGGAGTTGATATTAAGTAAGAAAAGGGAATGAAATTTTAATCCTGAAGTTAAAATTAATTTGGGTAAATGGAGGTAAATGAAATTATTGAAATGAATGAAAATTTGAATTTTACTTGGGATAAGTTAAATAAATTTGGGAATTGAAATTAAATTGGTTTGGGTTAAATTGAAATGTAAAATGACTTTGTAATTGTGAGTCATTGTTAAATGAATTGTGCCCATGAGTTATTAAGTGTTATACTTATAATCTGAAATTGTGGATTTAAAATTTACAAAGGATTAAGGTGAAAGAAATTTGTATCCTTAAGAATTCAGTGATACACATATATATAATTTGAAATTGTGATTATAAGATGTAGATGGATTGAAATGAGCAATATAGGCTTTTAAGTAAATAAGTAGGTGAACTTATAAATAAGAAAATTATAATCACAAATGAGAAATGGTTGAATGGTATGGTAAATTAGAAACTTAATCCAAAATGAATTGTAAAGTAAGTTAAGGTAAAGTAAAATATACAAGGGTGAATGAACTTGAGTTAGTAAATAAGCTTTGAACTTGTATATGGAGAATTAAAATTAGGTTGAATTGGATTTAACTTCGGTTAAATGGAATTGAGTTGAATTTGGATTAATTAAAATCAAAATGCAGTTGTGTTATGAACAAAATGAATAGAATTTTGATAGTTTGGTCAAATTTTGGAAAGTAAATAAAAATCCAATTGTGGTATGGGATTTAAATTTGTGGTAATAAATATTGGGAGTGTGGATGACTAATGGAATTAGATTGTAATAGTGATGGCTTGAATTGTAAATAAATTCAAGTTGGTGAAATAATGTGTAGAGGCCCTGTTATTAGTAAAATAAATTCGAAAATAAATTGGTGAATGAAAAAATGGAATTGAATTATAGCTGTGATGGTTTGAACTATAAATAAATTCTAAAGAGTGAAATAATTTAAGTGGTTTCTATGCTAATAAAATTAATCTAAAATGGATTGAATAAATAAACAAATTGAATTAAAATTTGTAAATGAATTGGAATTTGATTGTATAAGAATCAAACGAGAATGAAATAAAATTGATTTAAGAAGATAATGAATATAGTGTGAAATTGAAATAACCTAAGCAAGTTGGGAAAACAATTGTGGTCAGGCTTTATAAGGGGTCTCGAATGAAATTTGTTTAGATAATAAAATTGAATTGTAAGTGAATTGGTTTAAAATAGCAAATGGAATTGATTTTGAATCAATTGGAATGAATTGACATTTTGATAAGTGATGTTTGCATATGAATGAGAAATGGATCATAACAGAAATGCGAATGTTTCCAGTTTAAAATAAAATTTGATTGTAAATCAAATTGGAAATGTAAGTTAAAGTAAAGAAATGCAAGTAAGACATATGTCATATTGAAATAGAAATGAATTGGTTGTAATAAATATGAATGGTATATAGTAAACTTGAATGTAAATCATTCAAGTGAAATGAAATGAAGTTGGTTTGGATGAAAGTAGAATGGGATGTCATTAATTTAAACTTAAATGATGATCTTGAAGTGAAAACAAGAAATTGAGTTAAAAATTGCAATGGATTGAGAATGCTTGGATTGTAAACCATGCAAAATTGAATAAAATTAATATGAATATAAGTTGGAATGAATGTTAATGGTTATAAGCTTAAGAATTGGTTATTTGTTGAATAACCACAACCTGCATAGAAATTAGTCGTTAAACTTAAGTGAATGAATTAAAAGAAGTAAATGAAATTGATATTTGAATAATGGGAAATGGGTTGGAATCTATTTAGTGGGTTTGTATGTAAATGCAGGTTAATTAAAAAGGAAAGTAAATGAATCAAGAGCTTGTATTACTCTTATTGAAGTGAATGTGAATCGAACAATTGCAACTCGGATGTAAGTCATTCGAGTGGAATATAATGAAGTTTGAATTAGGAAAATAAATGCAAATAAATTAAATTGGAAATACATTTGATTGTGAATCAATTTGAATTTAAATTGAAGTAAATTGATGATAGTAAAGCCTACATTCATAACATTGAAGTGAATACGAGTTGGTTGTGGTAATTATGAATTGGGGATGGTAACTTGAATGTATTCATTGTAGTGAAATACAAAATGAAGTTCGAGTTAGCAAAAGGAAACTAAGATAGTTTTGGTGCTTGTGATTGCTTATAACATATGGTTTATATGTAAACTTGAGAAATGTGTCGCATAGGCTTGGTAATTGATGTATCGACTTAATAAATGAATAAAATGTGCATACCTTTGAAAACTGATGAGTTTGTTGAGTAAAGTACAGGTACGGGAGGCATTCGAGAGAGTTAGAGCACGCATATGCGTTATATTAGCCGCTCGCTATTAAAATTTGCTAAAAAGGTACGCCTACGCAAATATAATTGGGAAAATGATATATGTGTATTGTGATATATTTTGGTTTCCGACCGTGTGGGTCGATGTATATATATTTATCTGTATCGCGATTTCGCGAAAGCTCCTCCGTGCAAAGGAGATTCTGCCAAAAAATTTCGGAAATTTTGGGAGTTAGAATTTTTTTTTTTGGAAATTTAAAAATTTGTAATCAACATGGAATGTTGTTTTAAGAAAATGTTGAAACAAAAGCTTTTGCGTATAAATAAAGCAAATGAATTTGGATTTGAGCTAAATGGTTTTGGGAAGTGTATATAAGTTTTAACTAAAGAAGTTTTGGTTAAGTTAATGAGTGTAGGAGCATTTGTTTTATTAGCATCAAGTTGATTGCAAATAACAATTGGAAATAAAGGATTTTGGAATATTGAATTTGCAGTTTCCATTTGAAAACTATAGAATTTGAGCAAAGTGAAAATTTAGATTTCACTAAGTAAGTCTGTTTTTAGGTCTGGAAGCATTCTTCTACCTTAGCAAATTTCGGGGACGAAATTTTTATAAGAGGGGAGGAATGTAACGACCCGAAATTTTGGGTCGCCAAATTTGAACATTTAGTTCATTTCAAATGTTGAATATGGATTATAATTTTAATTTTGGAATAAAAGATTTTGGTAAAGCTGATAGAATTGGTAAAATTTCAAATACGGGAATTAAATTGGCATTTTAATCATAATAGCTTAATATCAGAAATTGGGATAATTGGTAATTTTGGGTGTAAATGGATATAAAATTAGATTCTAAAATTTATTTTAGGTTTAATTGGGTTTGAATTTTAATATTGGACCCCTGGATGAAATTAGAAGTCAATAAGTTATTATTTGGAATTTTATATTAATTTAATAATGGATTTAATATTATTGAAATGCAATTAATCAGATTTTGGGTCCGGAATGAGCCAGAATGATTTGTAATGTGATTATATATTTTATATGATTTATTATTAAGGTACTAAAATTTTAAAAGTGAAATTTTAAGCGTTTTTGACAGTTTTGAAAATCGCTCGATTTGATAGACGAGTTAAAATAGTCTTCCGGGGTACAGTCTCAGAATTCGACGAAACCAGTTCCGTTGGATCCGTAATCGTTAGTTATTATCGGATTTTAATTTTCGTAGCAATCGGAGTTGTTGTTTGACCGTGGCAGCTCGAATCGCATTGAAATCGTTTTAAATTATAATCGATCGTTTCTTTTCATAACTCACGCGTATGACCGAATTAGCATACGAAACCTGTTCCATTGTGTCCAGAATGCGGAAAAACCCTAGGAACGCCTGTCGGAATGCGTAGTTTGGAGGTCGTTTGCATAATATGTTAAAATTGAGAATTTTATTAATTAAATAATATTAAAACTATTATATATATACATTAAATCTCTCTAAACCCTAGCCTAAACTCAGGCCGCCGCTCATATGCGTTTAATGGCCGAAAACCTCCCAAATTCATCTAAATTTTCCTTCTAATCCATCGCATAATAGCAATATCTTCCAACATGAAAAAGGGAGAGCTCAGTGAGCTCGTGAGATCCAACGGTCGAGATCGTTGAAGGAGGAGTAGATTGACCGGAATTTTGGCTCGAAGGCCTGCCATTCGAGTTCGACGTGTACGAGATGGAGATGACCGAGTGTGCTCGCGTTTGGGCCGAAGGTGGAGTTGGGGTAGGCGAACTCAACGGCAGTGCCTGATTGATTTCACGTTGATCGTGGTGGGTGCGTTTCGAAACCCTTGGCCGCGTGCTTTGGGTTATCTGTTCGTGCTCGCGTGTTTGAAGAAGAGAGGGGAGCGCTTGACGAAGGTTCCAGATCTGACGGCCAGTAATCGTTTGGTATATATGAATTGAATTTAAAAGATAATCGTTTTGAATTTTAAACTCAAACTTCAAAATTTAATATCTCGCCCATACGTATTCAGAATTCGACGAAACTGGTAGCGTTGGAATCGCAGGAAAGAGTACTACGCGATGGTGCAGTTCCGGATTCATTCCGGGCAAGTAGAAATTTGAGTTAAATCGGACGTCGTTCGGTTTAATTTAAATTTCGAACGCTCGCCGAAACTCAAGGTGAGTTATTCTCACTCACATCTAGAATGTTGGCTGATTCAAGTAGTTAATATTTAAATAATTATGTGATTGGTTGAAATGTTTATTTATATCAGCCTGAATTAATATATATATATATATATATATATATATATATATATATATATATTGTTGTGCTAATATTTGTGGATGCAAGGAAAAACAGGTTGGAGGGATCCAACTGGATTCCTCACCCTATAGTAATTATCTTTATAATTGATGTTGTAACCTGTTATATATTGTGATTGATAACTCTGAATTAATTGTACTGTGATATTGCTGGATAAAAATATACACAGAATTTTAAACATAAAATAAAATAAATTGGATTTTTAAAGAAATAAAGGAATTGATAAATAAAGAATTTAAAGGAATAAATTTGGAATCTGGGTTGAGTGAAGAATGAAATTTGAGAACATAAATAAGTGGAACATTTAGTAGTTGATAAATGTGAAAGTATGGATTTCTGGTGATAATTTCGATAAGAAATTATAAATGGTTAAAAATAACAATGGGGTTATTTTGATAATCATGTTTCCTGGAAATTAAATATGATTTCATTAAATAAATTTATAATAGTTTATTTAAAAAGAGATTTTTAAAACCTACACTTGGAAAGTAAATTTCTGGGAATGGAAATGTGGTTAAGCTTCATAAGTTATTTAAACGTGGAAAGTAAATTTATGTTATTACACCATAAATCTGAATTGAATAAATTGACAGAAATTATAAGAAGGATTTCTGGGATGTTTAAGTGGAAATGAGTTACCTGGGAAAACCTAGTTTGAGTTTTAAACAGATTTTATTAAAAGGAAGTCTAAAGTTCAAACTTGTTTTAAAGAGTGTTTTGAAATTTATTATTTTAAAGTAACTATTAATAAATTAGCAATAGTAAATTTGTATGAATATCTTAGTAATTATTTTTACAAATGGATTTATTTAAAGGCTAGTTTTGAATAAAGTTATTTGAATTATTAAGAATCCTTTTTAAAACTCTACCTTTAAATTTAGTTTAACTAAACTTTTATGTAAAAATCAAGTTTAGATCTTAATAAATAGTTTTACTTCACTTATTTTAAATTTATATTTTTGAGTAAGTAACTAGAAGTAAATTTAGGTATTTTAAAGTATATTTCAGTATTAAATGTTTTAACTGTTTTAAATTTAAATGTTTTTGAACTTGGTTATCTCCAATGGGAATATATGGTAAAGGATTTACCTTGTAAAGGAAGAACTTTGGGAAATTGTTTCAAATGAGTCTTGGGAATTTGAATATATATCTTTTAAAGATATTGGAGGAAAATAAATAATGTGGAAATTATTTATTGTGTGATGGGTGTTTGTGAATATAAATTGATAGTTAAATCACCGACTATCAATATTGGACAAATGCGTTGATCGTTTCGAAGAGACCGGAATCGAGATTTATTTCTCGAAAACCACTTCGATCCGGTTTGTACGTTTCGTGCGAAAAACGAATTCAGAGTCGAAGATGGAGCAGTGAAGTGCAAGGGCTAGTCGCTACTAATCCTGAGGATATTTCCAAAATGGATGTAGTAGGAGTAGTTCCTTCGGCTCCGTTCGAACCCGGGACGGACTTGTATGGATGAATGCTTACGAAACATCGTCAGGTGGACGATGGGCATTCTAAGTGAAAACGTTCTAAAGGTAACGCTTAGCCTCAAGCCTCATCAAATGGGAATGACTGAAAATCAGGGGATATGCAGCAAGGCTTCGTGGGTAGCCCCCACTAGAGAGTAAGGTCATCCCTGTCTAGATGTCCCTTTTTATTTCGGCTTAGTGGTGCGGTTGCTGATCCCAACCGCGGGGTGATCTTATTCGAAACTGTCCAGTAAGGGATGGGTCCGACCTTGTATTGCAGGGGATCGGGAGTGGTCCTCCGTACGGTGATCTAGTCCCCGTACTGTGACAGGTGGTACCCCAGTGCCTAGTCATTGTTGGAAATCCATTCTCCCTACGAGCCTTTTACGAGTTTTGTTTGTATTACCCACTCTGTGGCTAGTAGCTGGAATTTAATCATGTAACAATTTCGGCTATTTTATAAGTATTTGTATCTAGACCCTATTATAATATCAAAGGATTTCTATAAAAAGTGTTTTAGCTATCGTAAGGTAAATACCCGACATGTTTATTTGTGGCGTGGTCTTACGAGATGCTTTTGTTTTCAAAAGGTTTTTTGAAACTTTAATAATCAATTTGGATGCATTATTATCAGCTGGTATCCCATACTGACTCGGGTGTTATTTCATTATGATGCTCGGGTCAGACCGAGTATTATTTATTCAGGACAGGATGCTATGGAGCAGGAGAGGAGAGGAGCTGGAGCCCGAGACGTATTATCTGTACCTATATATATATATATATACTCCGCTGCTATGATTGTATGGATTTGTCTGACTGGTAAATATTGTTGTATGAGATACTCTGATAATATGATGTATAAACAGTTATAAACTTCATTTTGTGTAAAGTTCTATATTTACTATTATATTTTAGTCCACTGCGACTATGAGATTCTGATTTGTTTAGTTACTTCTTCATCTATCTCTTCTTCTTAACCCTAATGGTTCGTATTTCTGTGCCACTTAAGTTAACAGAGGTGGAATAGTGTTGATTCAAGGGGTATGGATTTGCGGGCTGTCACACACTCGCTCTTTGGCAAGGGGACTGAACGACAAGTAAGCCCCCGATTGCTCTCTGATGGAGTGACCTGCCTCCTGTTCTCTGGTCTCGACTCTCGAGTCGAGGCTTAATGCGATCAAAGTCCATGGTCTCTCTAGATCCTTGTTAAGCCCAATCTGCTCGCTCTTCGACGAGGGGACTCAATGCCAAATACGTCCATCCGCTCATGCTTTGGTGATGGGACTTACTTCTTGCTCTCCAGCCCCAACTCTCTGGTCAAGACTTTATAGCGATTAAGATCGTACAAGTCCATCCGCTTGCTCTTTAACGACGGGACTTGCACCTTGCACCCTGGCCCCATCTCTCCGGATAGGACTTTAGAGCGATCAATGTCAGTCATCACATTCAATATGGATTGCAATAACCAAATTCAAATATCAAAAACAACATAAAATCTAAAATCAATGTAACTGCCTCGTCAGACATTACAGTCTAGCATCCAGTTATAGCGTGTCTAAGGACTATTAGTGATCCCATACACGAGTAAGTGTCTAGGCTGTATATTGCATGGTTTATTGAAAAGGGAAATAGAGTGTGTGAGCGAAACCTGATTCCTTGTTATCTCGATCAAGGGATGATTATCCTTGACCTTGATCTAGGGCCATTTCCATTCGTTGTGATTGATGGCTGCTCCTGTCCCGTTGCAGTTCGATTCATTACATATTTCTGTAACTGGTTATCTTTGAACTTTTCCTTAATCAGATCCTATAGGTACCTGCAATTATTTGTGTTATGTCTATCTGGCTCATGGAATAGGCAGTATTTTCCAAATGCCCTTTCTCACTTCGTGGGTTCTCTTCTCGTCAGCTTTCGATAGGGGATCTGTACCCTAGTATCTAGATATATCCACTCAGGGGTTTCATTTAAGTCGATGTAAGAAGAGAATTTTGATTCCCTCCTTTGTCGCTTTGATTTGTCAAAACTGTCATCCATCTTTCTCTTTCCATTTCCTTGCTAGATCCTGCTCCGATCGATCCTCAGCCACCCAAAGCAGTAAAATTTCCTCATCTCCCTCAGTATCCTCCTGGCTTAAAAAAACCTTTCAGCCTCATGATAAAATTCTACAAGAACCTTGGGAGGATCCCATTCTAATGCAGTCTTGAAATCTGCCTTAGCGGCTATCCTTGAAACTACTGCCGTTAGAACCATTGACGGGTCTGGCTTATCAACTGCAACTGCCGCAACGTTGAATCTTATTAGAAAAATCCCGAGGGTCTCCTTGGACCTCTGTTTCATGCTTCAAGTGTCATCACGTTCTTGGGTTGTGAAACATGGACCTGGAACTGCTTCATAAATTTATTCATTAACTCAGTCCATATGCCAATGGAACTGCTCTCTAGTTGTCTAAACCATTGTGCTAGCAAACCTGTCAAATATAAAGGAAAACACCATCTTATTACCTCTTCATATGCGCCCAAAACTTCCATGTGTTGGATGTACCTTATCAAATGAACTATTGGATCTGTCTTTCTACCGTATGTTTCCAACATTAGCAACTTGAAATTAAGCAGATTCTTAGTGTGTTAAATATCCGAAGTGAATGACTCCTGTTCACATCTTCCATGTTCTGATTATGCAGTCCACCCCTCATAACTCGCCTCGCCAACATAGTAAGTCTGTCATTGTCATTCAAAGGAATACTAAGGTTAGCATTTCTAGCCTGCCTCTGACTCTATGAGGGAAATCTGGTAAATACTCCTCCAGTTGTGATTCTGCATTCTGATTTGCATTCAAATGCTCTATTTCATTTCTAATTTGAATAACGTTCCTTCCAAGGCCAGGACAACCCATGCCCCTGAGATCTTAGGGGTCGGTACCAACCCCTAGGGATGGGTCGGTATCGACTCGTTCGTTTGCGTCATGTTTTACTCTGGGTTGTCCTACTCCAACTCTAGCTACCTACACTTCGGCTTTCGGTCCTTGATTCTGATTTGCAGCGACTTTGGCTGTTACCATCTATCCTATCCTCCTGAAGAAATTCTACATCATCTCTTCCTGGAGTTCCATCATCCTTCCTTGTAATCCATTTATTATAGTTCCTATCTCATTCCTGTTTATGTAAATTAATGGTGGGTGAGCTCTTGAGGACGCCTCCTAGTTGCCCCTTGTTGATTTCCTCCAGTAACAGCCTTCCTAGTTGGTTGTCTCATCATTGAGAATCTTTTTAAGTCTAAAATCAACAAATTCAAGTGGCTCTCTATGAAAGCACCAAAATATTTGAACCAAAAATGGCATAAATGCTGAATAGAAAGTGGAAGAGAATAAAAAGTGAAGAGAAAAAATTAAAATAAGTAGAAAATAAACACATAGAGGTCTACAGTGGTTCGAAAAACCCTGACTTACGTCCACTTAATGATTTTATTGCCTAACTTCTAACTTGGGGGTAGAAGTTCTTAGAGGTTAGTACAATTTCGACATTTAGATTTTTAGAATTACAAAAATATAGAGTAGAGTAGAAGTAGAGCCAAAAAGTCCTAAAAATGAGCCCTACCTCTCTATTTATTGAGGTAGGAATTCTAAAATATCACAAAAAAGATCTTTAGACCATTCTCCTTGCTATAGACTAGTTCTTCATGAAAACATGGTACCACATCATCACTTTTGTACGGGTCGGTACGACTCCAAGGTTAGGTGTTGGCCCCGATCCCTAAAATAGCCAAACTGGCCATCTTGAACTCTATGATTCAGCTCATCTTAGGATTAGCTTCATGATTCCGTAGTTTTTTATATCAATGTTAGCTTGTTTTAGAGTCCAAATGATGGAGTTATAGAAGAATAAAGTTATTGATCCAAAAGTTCATGGAGATTGATAAGGAATGCCATAGAATCAACTGAATAACATTAGAAATATGTTTTTAACATCAAATAGGGTTTATAAGCAGAAGATGGACTCCTAAGGGGGAGTTTACATGGCTCGGTACCGACCCATGGTTTGGGGTTTGTATCGACCCATGGTTAAGGGTCGATACTGAACCCTAACTTATAGGCTTTGGATCTTTGCCATCTTGTGGTGGTTTATAGTTTGAGTTGTGATCCTATTTGTACTTAAGTTTTTGGCTTCATGGTCACCTCTTCGGCCTTCTTGCCTTAATAACTTTGAAGTCTAGTTCATAGAGTTCATTTGTATACTGTCTAGTCAGAAAGCGGGATAGCACTACCCGATTAAAGTAGGCGTTTGAAAGGAAATATGTACATATGCTGTATAGAGCTGGATATATGATTAGTTAATCTAAACCGGTATTAATCTTCTGGTGTCATCTCTCTTATTTTACTGCATTTATATTTATTTATGACTGCCTATTAATATATATCTGTGTTAATTATCTATATTTCGATTTAAATCTTGAAACTATTTATAATTTTTTCATATAAGTTATAAAACACCATTCACCCCCTCTAGTGTTGAAGTAGCCTTAAGATCCATTCACACTACAATAATTTATATTACACTATTTTTCACATTTGGCATCAGAGGCTTAGGTCTCCAAAAATCACGTTATTAGATTTTTAAAAATTATAAACGGCTAGTAACACTGGTAGTACATTTTGTTAACACTTTTGTAAAAAGACAATCAAATACTAGACCCCCACTATTTAATGGTAGTATTTTTTCTTACTGCTCATGTAGGATAAAAATTTATTTATAATCCAATGACTTAGATATTTGGAACATTACACAAAGTGAATACACTGAATTCCAAATTGAATATGCATAATGGATAGCAGATCAAAAGTCACAGGCACTCAATAACTCAAAGATGAATATTTTATTTTGCTCCCTGGAAAAAGTGAATTTAATTGAGTTCCTATTTGTAATACTTCTTATGAAATTTGATAAATATTGCAGGTCACATGAGGGTACTAGCAAAGTAAAACAAACTAAGATTATCATGCGAACCAAACAGTTTCAGATTTCCAAAATGAAACAAAATAAGTCTATTTCTGACATATATTCTAGATTTTATGATTTAGTTCATTTATTAGTATCATTAGGGAAAAATTTCTTAGAAGAGGATCAAGTTAGAAAAATCCTTAATTCACTATCTTCATAATGGGATCAAAAGACATTAGCAATAGAGGAAGCCAATGAAATTAGTATACTAAAAATTGAAGAATTAATTGGTAATATAATGTTTTATGAAGCACAATTGGGGGGTAGAAGGGAAAGTAAGGCGACCGAAAAGTAATTAATTGCATTCAACATAACAACTGAGTGTATTCCTATTGCTTACTCCTCCATCTATTTTTTGTAATTTTTATGCTTGTTTTGCTGAACCAAATTGCTCGTGTGGATGGTTTTGAGTGTATCTCCTATTGCTTACTCCTTTACCTATTTGAAAATTTGGTGCAAGCTATGAGTCGTTGTATTGTTAATATACAGACATGATATGTACTCTTTTTTCTTGCAAGGTACCCATCTAGGTTGGGGGGTTGTAAGGTTTTAACAAGGCATATCATGAAAGTATATGCTTTCTTTTTAGTAAATAAATACTTTTTTTTAAAAAAAAAATAGAAAATTTACGAAATACAGAATGTTGAACAGCTTAAATAAAATCGAAAACAAAAATTTTCAAAAACGAAAATATTTTTAAATGTTACAATTGTGATGAGTCTGACTATCTACGAAGGGGCTATCAGCATCAAAAGAAGTAAAGAATTCACCTAGGATCGATTCATTTAAACAGAGAAAAGGGACTTTCTACGCGACCTTGGATGATTTTGATACTACATTCAGTGACAACTAACTAGACATTAAAAATATCAACATATGTTTCACGGTAACGGAAGATTAATCAAGTCAAACAGAGGAAACAACAAAATCAATACGTTTTAGATCTCATATTTTTTTGGAATTATTTAATATAGCAATAAATATATAATAATAAGTACATATAATATATAATTATATGAATACAATTCTTCAATTTTTGAACATTGAAATTTCGCTTATATATCGACATATGCCACCTAGGTATGTCGTAGACAGAATTTGAAGAATCTTTTCAAAATTTAAAATTTTGAAATTATCTCTCTTTTTCATTATATTCAAAATTTGAAAACATGCCATTTTACCTGTCACATATTCATTTAAACTCCATTTGTTCACTCCTACTTACCACATCTTCAACACATGATTTATTTCAAAAATCAAACAAACTCAAAATTTCTTCTTAAAACCAACTCTCTTCTTCCAAAGCCATTAGATTTACCAAATGTCAACTTTTTAATGATCAAGTCCATTAAATCATACACTAAATATGCAGCTTTTGGTAATGTCTTTTCTAGAAGACTTACTACTTTTAAGAGTTTTATTCTTATGGTTTACAAGATCTTGCTTTAGAAAATGTTATTATTATTTAAAGGATTATCGCAAAATGATTTTGATCGCTATCTCGATTTTGTCAAAATGTTTTATGCTAATTTGAATGGAAAGTTTTTACAAAGAAAAGAAGGTCAAATTTGAAGTAGTATCAAAGATACTATTATCGTTTTAGATTGTGAAATTCTCGGTCAAATTCTTGATAGCAAAAGTAGTGGAAATAACCTCTCCACTTTTGAAATTGATGATGAAAATAGAGAAGTTATCCATGATTTGTTTTCAAATGATGAAGGGTATGATTTTAAAGACAAAAATCTTAGGTTGAAGCAAGACTAATGAGTCTTATTTTACAACAAAGTATTGCACCAAGGACGGGGAACTGTAGCAACCCTACTCATAAAGTTTTCAAAGCTCTTTTTGATATTTTTGGAAAATATGATATATATTGAGCTCAAATGATTTTGGATGACTTTGTTTCAAAAGAAAATTTCTAGAAGAAAACGCACTTTACCATGGTGTGTATCTTCCTAGAATTTTCAATTATTTTGGCAATGATCTAAGTGGTGAAAACATTTTGCCTCATAAAGGTTTTGACAAAACAAACCTCTCTCTCATGCACATTCCTCTTGATTTTTAACCTTATGAGTCTTTTACCCAAAAAGAAGAAAGATTGACAAGAGAAGAAGGGTAAGAGATTCTTCAAGGAGAAGAAAGTGATGATACGAAAATGGAAGAGGAAGAAAACAAATAATGGGAGGAAATGTACACATCTCTTGAAAGATACGACAAACCATCAAGCTATTCAAATAAAGAAATTCTTAGGAATCAAGAGAAGCTTTTTAATAATCAAAAGAAGCTTAAATGCACTTTTAGTAAGAAATTCACTAGCCTCTCAAACAAAGTTGACAAATACTTTGAGGAGATAATGAGAAAGCTTGGTGGAAATTCTTCCTCTTCGTCATCATAATGTTAGAATCTCCAATTTATGTTCCAATGATAACAACTATACAATTATATACATATGTAAACCTTATCATGATTGCAGGTATATGCTACAAGAAGACACCATGCTCGAAGATATTGAGACTCAAAGAGAAACGAAGATTTATTGACCATACTAAGGTTATTATACTATAAAAGATCCTAGATATAATATTATTAAGGTATCCTTGAGTATATATGCATACATGAGCGCACACAATTTCATGTACATCAATTATGGTGAAAAACTGTTTTTACACCTTACAGACGTCTTTGATAAAACAACAAATGTCTGTGACAAGTATCGGATTAAAATTTAAACAAGTCACAAACGTCTAAGGATTTTACCATAGACGTCTGTCATGGGCTTAAATTGTCAATTACGAATAGACACTTCTATTTTTAAACAAAAGGAAATCACTTTCCAACGAAAGTTTGCTACCATTAAAATGAATAGACATTCTAGAATAGTAACAACTCTTTATCTGCACCTTTGTAAATCTATAAATACCATTTTGATTGAGAAGTAGAAATCTTATAACTTGAATTAATCTATCCTTTACTCTCTTGGTTTATAAACACCCTCTTGCATATACATTGTTTACGTACTCTCAATCTACTATAACCAAAATAGAATTTTGGTTAAGTCACTTCCTACAATTCAAAGCAATCATATTCATATACTCAAAAGGAGATCATAAGAAGATTTGTACTTTAAGTCAAAAACTGTGTTATTTAGAACAAAAGATTGTCAGAGATACTTTTGTATTAGCCTATTCCTCCGGGTGAAGTAAGGGTAATTTGTTCAAAGAAAATACCAAAGGGGAGCTTCGGACTGGACGTAGGATGGGAGTCCCAAACCATATAAAAACTCTAGTTAGCATGCTTTTTATACTTTACTATTTATTGCATATTATTGCATTACTTACATACTTGCATATTATACACGAGTTAGATAGTGTACAATCCACGGACTTTCAATCAGTATCAGAGCAAGGTTATTTCAATGTATAGTAACACGTAATTGAAATCTTTAAAATGGAAAGTATATTTCAAGACGGTCAATCAACTGCTCATCCACCACTATTTACTGGTTCTAATTATGCATATTGGTTAACACACGTGCGAATTTTTATGGAAGCAAATTGATTAGAAATATGGCTAGCAATTAAAAATAAATATGAACAACCCGACACTAATATTGGCATACAGACTGATGCACAAAAAGTAAAGGCATCTAACAATGCTAAAGCTATGAATGTTTTATTTTACTCGCTCGATAAAAAAGAATTTTCATGAGTCATGCTTTGCACTACTGCTTATGATATATGACATACAATATAAATTACCCATGAAGGCACAAACAAAGTTAAGCAACCAAAAATTTCTATTCTATAAAATCAATTTTCATCCTTTAAAATGAAATCAAATGAGTCAATTATTGAAAAGTACGCTAGATTTCAAACTATACAACATGATCTTATGGCACTAAGGGATAAATTCACTGATTTTATTTAGTCACACGAATTTCGAACTCTTTGACAAACGAATGGGAAAGAAAAGTTTTAGCTATCTAAGAAGCTAACGATCTTTCCCAACTCAGAGTTGAAGAGTTAATAGGAAATTTGATGTCGTATGAAGCTAATTTACAGGCAAGAAAATAATAAAATCAAGGAAGGAAAACCATCGCATTTCAGGCAAGTAATGACAACTCCGACTTGGAAGAAGATGAGATTGTTTTCATAGCCAAAAATTGCAACAAGTTCAAAAAGATGACAATTTCAAAACAACGACAACATAAATTCCTCAAATAAAACATTAATGAAGTGCTTCGGGTGTGATAAATTTGGCCATATGAAGAGAGACTGTCCCCTACTCAATAATGATAAAAAGAAAAACAAATTAGAAAATTTCAAGAAAAAGAGAAGAGCATTTCAAGTAACTTGTAACAGCCCGCAAATCCGTACCCCTTGAGTCAACACTATTCTTCAACAATCAACTCAAGTTGTACAGAAATACGAACCATTTGGGTTTAAGAAGAAGAGGTAGAAGAAGAGAAAACAAAATCAACATCAGAATCTAACCATCGCAGCGGAATAAAATATAATAGATAATAAATAATCTTTACTCAATCAAATATATCTCTGTTTATATATTACATCAATCAGAGTACATCAATCATAGCTCAACATCAATATCATACAATGGATACACAACAACTCAAGATACACAACAACTCAAACAGCAGAATGTACATATATATAAAAGTACGAGAGTACGTATCATCATCCATCTCGTCCCCTGAGCTCCACAGCATCATATCCTGTATTCTATAATACTCGGTCTGACCCGAGCATTACAGTTAAATAATACCCGAGTCAGTCTGGAATACCAGCGTGAGAAAATCACACTCAATTGATTATTAAGTTTCGGAAATCCTTTTGAAAACAAAAGCATCTCGTAAGACCACGTCACAAATAAACATGTCGGGTTTTTACCTTACGATAGCTAAAGCAATTTTTATAGGAATCCTCTGATATTATAATAGTGTCTATATACAAATACTTATAAAATAGCCGAAATTGTTACATTATTAAATTCCAGCTACTAGCCACAAAGTGGGTAATATAAACAAAACTCGTACAAGGCTCGTAGGGAGAATGGATTTCCAACTAATGACTAGGCACTGGGGTACCACCTGTCACAGTACGGGGCCCAGATCACCGCACCGAGGAGTACGCCCGCTCCCCTGCAACACAAGGCCGGGACTACCCCTTACTGGATAATCCCGAGTGAGATCACCCCGTGGTTGGGATCAGCAACCGCCCACTAAGCCGAAATAAAAAGGGACATCTAGACTGGAATGACCTCACCCTGCTTGGGTGCTACCCACCTAGCCTTGCTGCATAACCCCTGATTTTCAGTCATTCCCATTTGATGAGGCTTGAGGCTAAGCGTTACCTTTTTAAGAACATATCCCTTAGAATGCCCATCGTCCACCTGACGATGTTTTGCAAGCATTCATCCATACAAGTCCGTCCCGGGTCCGAACGGAACCAAAGGCACTATTCCTACTACATCCATTTTGGAAATATCCTCAGGATTAGTAGCGACTAGCCCTTGCACTTCACTGCTCCATCTTCGAATCCAAAATCGTTTACACGAAACGTACAAACCGGATCGAAGTGGTTTTCGAGAAATAAATCTCGATCCCGGTCTCTTCGAAACGATCAACGCATTTGGCCAATATTGATAGTCGGTGATTTAACTATCAATTAATGTTCACAACATCCATCACACAATAAATAATTTTTCAAATTATTTATTTATCTTAAAAATATCTTCACAAGATATATTTTCACCTTTCAAACTCCTTTGAAAACAGTTTTCCAAAAACTATCTGCCTTCCTCGGAATAAATTCTAAGTATTTCTATTTCCACTGGAATCACCAAGCACAAACTTTATATTTAAAAAATAATTTAAAACACTTTATTGTATAATATATTTAACATTTAATATAGAAAAATTACTTTAATACTTAATTTAAAATAATAGTCTAGAAACAAGGTTTCCTTATAACCATACATTAGATTTCTTCTTTAAACAAAATACCAAATCATTCTTTAAATAATTATTACGATAATAAATTAACAACTTGCTTTCTTTAGAATTTACTTTAAAATATTTAAATTAAAACTACTTCATTAATTGATTGAAAATATATGTTATATAAATATTTGAAAATAAGTTTACTTTACAAATATAAACTAGATTCGCACCTTTAAAACAGAATTACTAAGTCACTCTTTATAAATTATTACTACGGTAATAGGTTTGAATAAATATTTAGAATTTTAAACATTTAGAAATAATAAATTTTAAAAAAATACTTGTAAAACAACATTAAAACCTTTATTATATTTTTTTTTTAAAACTTACTTTGAAAACGTACTTGGCTATCCAGAGAAATATACTTCTCTTCACATCCTTTAAAAATAAATCACTATTTATTTTCAAATAAATTTTCTCATTCCTTTAATAAATTCCCACCTCGAATTTATTCTTCCAAACACTTAAATCAATTTCGAAATTGATTTCCAATTTACTTCATTTATTCAAAAATCCTTTAATTTCAGATTTATTCCTTAATTATGATTTAAAGTACTTTTAATTGAAATACCAATTTAGATTTCTCAATTTACTTCTTATTCCTTTAGATAAATTTAAAACTTTAAGTTTTAAAATAATTCTTTATTCATTTAAATTAATATCACATAAATTTACAATTCATTAATTACTGTTTTTGCCAACCCTTTTCTCTTCATACTCGGAGTTATTTATTTGTATTTAACATTCTTCTATTTCTTTTTCAATTCGTTCTTAACTTATTTAATTATCCAAATTATTTCGTTTATACTTCCTTTATTTTCTTCCCAATACCCAATATATATATATATATATATATATATATTCTTGTACTTCATTATACCCAAATATATCCAATCAAATCACACCATTCAATATTTCCAGTATATTCATCATAGAATATCAAGTAACCACAACAGTAATTATTAAATAATAAATGCTGAGGGGTCCAGTTGGATCCCTCCAACCTGTTTTCCCTGCATCCACAGACGTTAGCACAATATATAATACCAATTTCAAATATAAACTATACTGTACAGCACATCCATCAATCCAACCATTCAAACATTGATTTAAATTTAATTATCTAAATTTAAATTTAAATTAACTGAGTGAGATTAACTCACCTTTGATTTTTCATTTGCGGTCTGATCCAATCTTGACTCGAGTTTTCAATATTTGACCTTGAATAAACATCAGATGAGTTTATTAACATTCGAACACATTTACCTAATTAATTTGCATTTGATAATTTATTTAATCCAATAATTGAAATTTGAATCTGATCCTTTTTCATAAAATCCTTTAGTATCGAAAATAATCTAAGTACGCAAATTATTCACCAAATCTATCATTTTAAAATAACTCGTACACTAAACACGTGTATAAGTATATCATAAATATTTCTATTTTAAACATTTCCATCTTCAAAAATCGTATCTCCACACACACACACACACACACACACATATATATATATATATATATATATTACTGTTAGAATTAAATCGTAAACCAAAAGCAGATATACTCCCTGTAATATATATTCTGTCTTTAAACAGTTTATAATAAAAATATATTCATATATATATTATTATATATATATATTTCTCTTCTTTTTTTTTAAAAAAAATCTCAGGTAACTAAAAAGAATCAAAATAAACTAATTAAACTAATTATACTTCATAGTCCATTATTTAAAATAAACTTCATAGACTAAGATCTGTTTGTACACTTATGTTTATTTTTTTCCAAACTTTTATCTGTATATATATATATTTAAAATAAACGTGTATGTGTATTTACATATATTTATATCTACATATTTCCCTCTCTGTAAATATCAAAACAGACCTTCACTAAAAAAAACTTCCTTTCACACCTATAAAAATATAAATTTGTAAAAATGAAAAATCTGGATTCAAAATTCTTTTCACTGTATGCATTCACGTATTATCGAATTCGAATTGGACAAGATGGATAAAAGAACTGTATACCTCTCTTACAACTCGAACCCAGGCCTACCTCCGCCATTGACGAAGCTGTCTCGCCGAACCAAGTCGCGACCCTCATCAAACCCCAATCGCAAGAAACCCTAGCCGCGTCCCTGCTTGCATCGAGCGTCTCCACCTCCCCTCCATCCCATGAGCGTGCGCCGCCCCTAAAATCGAATCGCGAGTTCGAACCCTAACCAGAGCCACCGCGTCGAGATCTTCGTTGCGAAAGTTACGACTTGGCTCTCCCTTATCTTAGCGGCCTCGCGACTCCATCATCAGTGAAAACGAGTTTGGTTTGAACGAGAGGGAGAACTGGGTTTTCGAAAAACAAAAACGAGAGAATGGAGGGAGGAAAGATGTTGATCGCTTCAGAAGATTCGGCCATTAAAGGAGGATAGGCACGAGATTCTTCTTTCCTTTTTTTCTTCTTTTTTTGTTAAAAAAAACAAGGATGCGGCTGAAAGCATTTTGAAGAGGACGATGCGATAGATCTGGGATAAACTAAGTCGGCTATGGTCAGATGATAGAGTGGCAAGGACAGGTTAGGGTGGCTGATGTTGAATTTTTTTTTTAGCTATATATTATTTTTTAATTATTTCAATATTCATTTCAGGGCGTTTACTTACCGTACGGTCACCCAACAACTCTGATCACTTCGAAATTTGAAATCCGATAATAATACAATATTACGGATTCAATGGAACTGGTTTCATCGAATTCCGAGACTGCGCCCCGGGAGGCTATTTTAAAATTCAATTTAAAACGATAAAATTTCAAAACTGACCAATTCAGTGTTAGATTCCATTTTAACACTTCTATTATATTCAATGCCATCAATATAAATTTTATAAGCTTTCAAATTATTTTTAACCGGCTTAAAATTCCAGATTCAGTATTTTACCCAACTTTAAATTATTTAATTCAAAAATTTAATTATCAAATAATTTGTGATATTTGTGATTCAAGTTAAAATTACTTCTTTGAATATTTACAATCGATTAAATATTCCGATTTCAAATGCTCAAAAATTTCGGGTCGTCACATTCCTCCCTCCTTAAAAGAATTTCGTCCCCGAAATTACAAGTTAGGAAGAATGGTCCAATACCCGTTTATTTTTCCCAAAACCAATCAGTTCTTAGCAATTTAACATCTTGCCAACTATCTTTTTATAAAAGACCCATTATCATTCTTATTAACCTCTCAACTCTCCCAGAGTTTCAAACTATACTATTCGTTTAACCATTCAAGTTTTAATTCAAAACCATATTTTGAATTATCAAAATTTTCTCAAAATTTTTCTAACTCCCTAAATTTCCGAAAAATTTCGCCAGCGTCTCCTTTGCGCGGCTGACTTGGTACAACTACAAAATGGCTCTACGGCCTCCCGAATCCAAAAAGAAAACAAAAAGCCAAGTGGCTTAATCCAAATCCAAATCCCAATCAAATTTCATACAGAATTTTAAACACGTACCTTTTAGTCGGGCAATTCTAATATTATCTGAAATCAAAACCAATTCTCTTTTCCCTTTTTCATACCTGCATATCCTGTTTAGTCCTAATATCCATTCACAACATTCCAAAACATTTTATCCACTTTCTCACAAAATGCCAATATCTATTCATTCCAATATTGACTTAAATTACATCAGTAGTATCAATTTCCATTTAAGAATTCACCATTCCCTCTTAAGTTAGTATAAGTATGAAATATGTTCCTTATACTTATTTCCATCTTACCACTTCAGTTTATATTTATTCCCATTCAAATCGATTCTTTCATTTTCATATGAATCCAATTTATCTTTAATTCTTAATATTGAATTTTATTTATTTTCAACTTTGAACTTTTAATTTTATCTTTCATTTATAACTAATTTATGTCATTACTTTAATTAGTTTCATTTTCTAACTTATTTCGATTTTCCAGTTTAAACCGTTTTATCGTTAACAAAATTTTCCAAAAATTTTCCAAAAATTTCTAACTCCCAAAATTTCCGAATTTTTTTGGCAGAAACCTCCTTTGTACGGAGGAGCTTTTGCAATTTGACAGAAGAGATAAATATATATACATCGACCCACACGGTCGGAAAAACAAAAAAACAGTTCATATTTCCTTTTTTAATTGCGTAGGCATACCTTATTTAGCATTTTAAGCAAGCGGCTTAGCAAATAGCACAATCAAATCCAGCCACACGGCTTCCAGGTACCTGTACTTACTCAATTTAAACATGTAAGTGCCAAATATATGAAGTTTAACATCATATCACTTATTTGTAATAGTTAAAACATATAAATTCTAAAAGAAACTCATACCAAACATTTCCATAAGCAATTTATATAGTTTTCGTACTAATTCAACTGCTTCAATTTAATTTATAACCATTTTCATTCAATTCTGAATGGTTTTCAATCCACTCGTATACAACTTCACCAATTTGAATGGTTTAAAACTCAATCATTTACATTTAATTTATTTTTAAGCAACTGAACTCATATTTAATCCAATTGATCTCAAAAATCAATTTATTTACTCCCACCAATTTATAGAATTTTAATTACTTCCATTTACATCCAATGACAATTTATTCTATGCAATTTGACGAGATCTACGTGAATAAATAAGTACTTATGTCTATAACCAATTTAAATTGATTTCAACTCAGTTTATACTTAATTTTATTCCATTTTTAAATTTATTCACAATCCATATATTCTCATTTTCATTGCATTTTAGATTTGAATACATTCACTTGCATTTCATTTTATTAACCAAACTAGTTCATCCAAAACTATTAACAGCTTAGGTTCATCTTCATTACTAACTAAATTTCCCTTTTATTTTAATCCATTCATAATCATTTATTTAGCTCGACACATTCCATTCAAATTTCATTTACAATCCATTTATTTACATTTCATTCCATATTTGTTTATTCCAAACTATTTTATTTAGCTCAAAGACAATCCAATCTATTTCATTCAATAACCATTTCCCAACTTATTTAAACCACACTTCATTTGATACTTATTTATTCCATCATTTATTTATTCAATATAATTAGTTTATCCACATTCACTTAAACCATTCTAATAAACTCGAAACATTCTATTTTCCTTATTGTCTCAAGTTATTTCAATCCCTTAATAATTTAAACGGTTTACAATTATTTATTTAAGCATTTTCATTCCATTTTAATCGATTCTTTTCCAAATCAACTATTTATTAATTTTGATTCAACTAGCTTAAACATTTACCAGATTTTAAATTCAAACTAGTATATCCATCCAATTCTGGTTTATATTCAATAACTTAGTCTTTTATTGATAATAAGGTCACTTCAAATCATTTCACCCACTTGGATTTTATTTACGGTTCAACCATCACTATTAAAATCCAATACCATTATTTTTTTCACACTTCCACTACTTATTACCAAAATTAAATCCCATTCCAAACTGGATTTTTTTTCAATATCAAAATTATACCCTTTACAATACAAATTCCATTTAATTGTAATTCAATTTAGTCTCTAACCTATTTTAATTCGCTTCCTCAATTCACTCTGAATTCATTTTGAATTTTCATTTTCTTAAATTTTATTTATAACCCACCAAATTTTATTCCGATCCAAATTTATTTTTACTTGGTTTAAATTCCAACCAATATCTTTAAACTTGGTTTTAAGTTGAATTCAATTCAACTCTTCCTCGTCTATTCAGCTTAAGTAAATCTACTTCAATTTATTCCAAATGTTATACATAAGCTCATTTTCATTTTACAAGTAAATTTTTCTCTTTTATTACTCAACTTAACTCAATTGATTCCAAGGCCATATCCAATTTATTTCCACATATCTGGATTTTATTCTCAGTACAAACCATTATTATTTCAATCCAAATTCATTGTTATTCTATACATTCCCAATTATATTTAATTTGTTAGCACTTCTTCAATTATATTTACTTCATCGA
The DNA here is from genome assembly GCA_030765085.1 of Allium cepa. Taxonomy (NCBI): domain Eukaryota; kingdom Viridiplantae; phylum Streptophyta; class Magnoliopsida; order Asparagales; family Amaryllidaceae; genus Allium; species Allium cepa. Next base: position 214,806,879 of record CM060938.1, read on the forward strand.
CAATTTAAGTCGAATTTAATTTATAGCTTGAGTCTTATTTCCAAATCTCATCATTAACTCATCAATTCAGCTTCATTAACTAATTTATTATCTAATTAGTCTTTTCCTCCAACTTATAATCCAGAACTTGATTTTAATCTCAAAATCTCTTCATTTAAATTTTCTTAAGTTCAAATTTATATTATAATTTAAGTTTGGATTTTCCCTTCATTTTCTAATTCATCAAAAAATTAATTTTGGCTTTGTATTCCATTCTAAATTTATAAGTCACAACTTATTATTTTATACAATTCCATTCATCATAAGCTTGAATATATTCTTCTTTTATTTTAACTCAAGCCTTATGCTTCTTTATAACCCAAGCATATTTTATTCATGCATTTTAATTCTTTTATAAGTTATTCTGGTTTATTTATTTCAATCTAATTCTTATCCAATTTATTTTCCATTTGTTCAGGTAAGAATATAATTCCATTCATTAATTCAATTGAATTCTCATTCCCATTCAAATTTTATTTAACTCGGATTTATTTGACTCAATTCAATTTCAACTTGATTCGAATACAACTGGTAATATTTTCAGCTGATTCAATTAATTTCAATCCAGTCAAATTCTTATTCCCATCCAAGTTAATTTCATTTTTAACTTTCAAATTTAAATTCCATTATTCAAAGCTTATATTTCTTTCATGATTTAAAAATCATCTCAATTTATAAGCTTACAACTATCTCATCAGGATTTTTTAAACACCCGACCTTTGGTTTCAAATTGTTTTGAAATCTCCAACATCTCAAATCACATTTTCCAAATATTTAAACCAATCCTGGTTTTATTCCCAACAAATTTCCTTAGAAATTTTCAAAAACAGCTAGCTTTTCTGAACAAATCAAATTTTGGCAGCAATCCATCACTTAGAAATTCGAAAATGAATACTGATGATGCGGCCGTCATCATCAGAATTATTTTCCAATAATCCAAGTGATTTCAATGCTATTTCACTTTCAAAATCCATTTTAAAACAAATTTCCTTTCAGAAGTATCTCCAAAACAATTGTGCTATTATTCATCTTCAAATACTTTGACAAACACTTCCAAATTTTCGGGATTTAAATTTTGCAAATCCTGCTTTAGATCAATTTTACTATAATTTTATTTGCATAGCTTATGCTCATACAAATTCTTATTTGGTTATATTTTAATTTATAATGGACATTTATAATTCATAATTATAAATTTCATTTCATAATGAATTTATTCCCTTAAATTTTAGTTATACAATTTCTAGTTAAATTTTTACTTAACAATGATAATACTTAAATATTATCATTTCTAACATCCAAGCAACCATATATTAGCTAAATAGTTTCCAAAATCTATTCTTTATATCAAAATATGTTTTTGGGTAAAATTAGTTCATTTACCCATATTTAAAACAATATCATGTCAACTGTTCTAGTCAAGTGTTTAGAAACCCCTTCAATACAGTTGCACAGACTGTGTCGACGAAGGTTCATATGCCACTCAATAAACCAATCAACACAATATTAAAATAATTTATATTCACTAACAAATACGCGCTCATATCTATTAATACGCTCAAACTCATTCTAGAGTACTACGGACTCTATTTAAAATGAGTAATTCCCACCAGAGCCAAGGTTATCACCAACCTAAGCTCTGATACCAACTGTAACAGCCCGCAAATCCGTACCCCTTGAGTCAACACTATTCTTCAACAATCAACTCAAGTTGTACAGAAATACGAACCATTTGGGTTTAAGAAGAAGAGGTAGAAGAAGAGAAAACAAAATCAACATCAGAATCTAACCATCGCAGCGGAATAAAATATAATAGATAATAAAGAATCTTTACTCAATCAAATATATCTCTGTTTGTATATTACATCAATCAGAGTACATCAATCACAGCTCAACATCAATATCATACAATGGATACACAACAACTCAAGATACACAACAACTCAAACAACATAATATATATATATATATATATATATACAAGTACGAGAGTACGTATTGTCATCCATCTCGTCCCCTGAGCTCCATAGCATCATATCCTGTATTCTATAATACTCGGTCTGACCCGAGCATTACAGTTAAATAATACCCGAGTCAGTCTGGAATACCAGCGTGAGAAAATCACACTCAATTGATTATTAAGTTTCGGAAATCCTTTTGAAAACAAAAGCATCTCGTAAGACCACGTCACAAATAAACATGTCGGGTTTTTACCTTACGATAGCTAAAGCAATTTTTATAGGAATCCTCTGATATTATAATAGTGTCTATATGCAAATACTTATAAAATAGCCGAAATTGTTACATTATTAAATTCCAGCTACTAGCCACAAAGTGGGTAATATAAACAAAACTCGTACAAGGCTCGTAGGGAGAATGGATTTCCAACTAATGACTAGGCACTGGGGTACCACCTGTCACAATACGGGGCCTAGATCACCGCACCGAGGAGTACGCCCGCTCCCCTGCAACACAAGGCCGGGACTACCCCTTACTGGATAATCCCGAGTGAGATCACCCCGTGGTTGGGATCAGCAACCGCCCACTAAGCCGAAATAAAAAGGGACATCTAGACTGGAATGACCTCACCCTGCTTGGGTGCTACCCACCTAGCCTTGCTGCATAACCCCTGATTTTCAGTCATTCCCATTTGATGAGGCTTGAGGCTAAGCGTTACCTTTTTAAGAACATATCCCTTAGAATGCCCATCGTCCACCTGACGATGTTTTGCAAGCATTCATCCATACAAGTCCGTCCCGGGTCCGAACGGAACCAAAGGCACTATTCCTACTACATCCATTTTGGAAATATCCTCAGGACTAGTAGCGACTAGCCCTTGCACTTCACTGCTCCATCTTCGAATCCAAAATCGTTTACACGAAACGTACAAACCGGATCGAAGTGGTTTTCGAGAAATAAATCTCGATCCCGGTCTCTTCGAAATGATCAACGCATTTGGCCAATATTGATAGTCGGTGATTTAACTATCAATTAATGTTCACAACATCCATCACACAATAAATAATTTTCCAAATTATTTATTTATCTTAAAAATATCTTCACAAGATATATTTTCACCTTTCAAACTCCTTTGAAAACAGTTTTCCAAAAACTATCTGCCTTCCTCGGAATAAATTCTAATTATTTCTATTTCCACTGGAATCACCAAGCACAAACTTTATATTTAAAAAATAATTTAAAACACTTTATTGTATAATATATTTAACATTTAATATAGAAAAATTACTTTTATACTTAATTTAAAATAATACTCTAGAAATAAGGTTTCCTTATAACCATACATTAGATTTCTTCTTTAAACAAAATACCAAATCACTCTTTAAATAATTATTACGATAATAAATTAACAAATTACTTACTTTAGAATTTACTTTAAAATATTTAAATTAAAACTACTTCATTAATTGATTGAAAATATATGTTATATGAATATTTGAAAATAAGTTTACTTTATAAATATAAACTAGATTCTCACCTTTAAAACAGAATTACTAAGTCACTCTTTATAAATTATTACTACGGTAATAGGTTTGAATAAATATTTAGAATTTTAAACATTTAGAAATAATAAATTTTCAAGAACATACTTGTAAAACAACATTAAAACCTTTATTATATTTTTTTTAAAACTTACTTTGAAAACGTACTTGGCTATCCAGAGAAATATACTTCTCTTCACATCCTTTAAAAATAAATCACTATTTATTTTCAAACAATTTTTCTCATTCCTTTAATAAATTCCCACCTTGAATTTATTCTTCCAAATATCCAATTCCAAACACTTATTTTCAAATTGATTTCCAATTTACTTCATTTATTCAAAAATCCTTTAATTTTAGATTTATTCCTTAATTATGATTTAAAATACTTTTAATTGAAATACCAATTTAGATTTCTCAATTTACTTCTTATTGCTTTAGATAAATTTAAAACTTTAAGTTTTAAAATAATTCTTTATTCATTTAAATTAATATCACATAAATTTACAATTCATTAATTACTATTTTTGCCAACCCTTTTCTATTCATACTCGGAGTTATTTATTAGTATTTAACATGCTTCTATTTCTTTTTCAATTCATTCTTAATTTATTTAATTATCCAAATTATTTCGTTTACAACTTTACTTCCTTTATTTTCTTCCCAATACCCAATATATATATATATATATATATATATATACATTCTTGTACTTCATTATACCCAAATATATCCAATCAAATCACACCATTCAATATTTCCAGTATATTCATCATAGAATATCATGTAACCACAACAGTAATTATTAAATAATAAATGCTGAGGGGTCCAGTTGGATCCCTCCAACCTGTTTTCCCTGCATCCACAGACGTTAGCACAATATATAATACCAATTTCAAATATAAACTATACTGTACAGCACATCCATCAATCCAACCATTCAAACATTGATTTAAATTTAATCATCTAAATTTAAATTTAAATTAACTGAGTGAGATTAACTCACCTTTGATTTTTCATTTGCAGTCTGATCCAATCTTGACTCGAGTTTTCAATATTTGACCTTGAATAAACATCGGATGAGTTTATTAACATTCGAACACATTTACCTAATTAATTTGCATTTGATAATTTTATTTAATCCAATAATTGAAATTTGAATCTGATCCTTTTTCATAAAATCCTTTAGTATCGAAAATAATCTAAGTACGCAAATTATTCACTAAATCTATCATTTTAAAATAACTCGTACACTAAAAATGTGTATAAGTATATCATAAATATTTCTATTTTAAACATTTCCATCTTCAAAAATCGTATCTCCACACACACACACACACACACACACACACACACACACATATTACTGTTAGAATTAAATCGTAAACCAAAAGCAGATATACTCCCTGCAATATATATTCTGTCTTTAAACAGTTTATAATAAAAATATATTCATATATATATTATTATATATATATATTTCTCTTCTTTTTTTTTAAAATCTCAGGTAACTAAAAAGAATCAAAATAAATTAATTAAACTAATTATCCTTCATAGTCCATTATTTAAAATAAACTTCATAAACTAAGATCTGTTTGTACACTTATGTTTATTTTTTTCCAAACTTTTATCTGTGTGTATATATATATATATATATTTAAAATAAACGTGTATGTGTATTTACATATATTTATATCTACATATTTCCGTCTCTGTAAATATCAAAACAGACCTTCACTAAAAAAAACTTCCCTTCACGCCTATAAAAATATAAATTTGTAAAAATGAAAAATCTGGATTCAAAATTCTTTTCACTGTATGCATTCACGTATTATCGAATTCGAATTGGACAAGATGGATAAAAGAACTGTATACCTCTCTTACAACTCGAACCCAGGCCTACCTCCGCCATTGACGAAGCTGTCTCGCCAAACCAAGTCGCGACCCTCATCAAACCCCAATTGCAAGAAACCCTAGCCGCGTCCCTGCTTGCATCGAGCGTCTCCACCTCCCCTCCATCCTACGAGCGTGCGCCGCCCATAAAATCGAATCGCGAGTTCGAACCCTAACCAGAGCCACTGCGTCGAGATCTTCGTTGCGAAAGTTACGACTTGGCTCTCCCTTATCTTAGCGGCCTCGCGACTCCATCATCAGTGAAAACGAGTTCGGTTTGAACGAGAGGGAGAACTGGGTTTTCGAAAAAAAACGAGAGAATAGAGGGAGGAAAGATGTTGATCGCATCAGAAGACTCGGCCATTAAAGGAGGATAGGCACGAGATTCTTCTTTCCTTTTCTTCTTCTTTTTTTTTTAAAAAAAAGCAAGGATGCGGCTGAAAGCATTTTGAAGAGGACGATGCGATAGATCTGGGATAAACTAAGTCGGCTATGGTCAGATGATAGAGTGGCAAGGACAGGTTAGGGTGGCTGATGTTGAAAAAAAAAATTAGCTATATATTATTTTTAAATTATTTCAATATTCATTTCAGGGCGTTTACTTACCGTACGGTCACCCAACAACTCTGATCACTTCGAAATTTGAAATCCGATAATGATACAATATTACGGATTCAACGGAACTAGTTTCGTCGAATTCCGAGACTGCGCCCCGGGAGGCTATTTTAAAATTCAATTTAAAACGATAAAATTTCAAAACTGACCAATTCAGTGTTAGATTCCATTTTAACACTTCTATTATATTCAATGCCATCAATATAAATTTTATAAGCTTTCAAATTATTTTTAACCGGCTTAAAATTCCAGATTCAGTATTTTACCCAACTTTAAATTATTTAATTCAAAAATTTAATTATCAAATTGTGATATTTGTGATTCAAGTTAAAATTACTCCTTTGAATATTTACAATCGATTAAATATTCCGATTTCAAATGCTCAAAAATTCCGAGTCGTCACATAACTTGGGATGATTCTAACTCTTCCTCATCATCCGATAGCGACAGTGACTCAGAACAAGCAAATATTTGCTTCACGGCTAACACAAATGAGGTATGTCCTGAATTAACATATGATGAATTTATTGAAATTAGTATAGAATTAAATGATAAGTATAGATAATTAAAAAAATAAACAAGTAAAATATGGGAAAATTAAATAGAGCTGAACTAGAAATTGGATTGTTAAAAGACGAGAAAACTATTTTAGAAAAAGAATTAGAATTAGCACAAAAGGAATGTAGAAAATTATCGTCTCAAAATGCAACTTTAATACATGATACAGAGAATAACAAAATAGAGAGTAACAAAATAGAGAATTATAAACTTGAAAAAGAAAAGAATGAACTAAAACAAATTTAGAATTAGCTAATTTAGAAATTTCTGATCTTATAAATAAATTGGATAAAATTACTAATAATGTTTCAAAATTTAATAAAGGAAAGCAAAATCTAGATAATTTGACAAAGATTTCAAAACCATCAAAAATAGGAAGGAATTAGGATTTAACGAAAAAATTCATGCACATTCTAGAAATAATATGGTTTCTAATAATAGTCAAAGATTCAAGAAGTGTAGTACATTATATACAAATTTAAAAAAAACAAAATCTGGACATGAAAATAAGGAAGCAAAAATAATTAAAATATGGATTCCTAAAACAAATAACAAACTGATTAGACAAAAACATATAGATATATATCTAAAAGATATAATTCATAATGAAAATTACATTCCTAAAGGTTCCAAACTCTTATGGGTATGGCTACCTTCTCCTACTAACATATAGGACCATAATGGAGAAATTGTGTACTAAGTAAAACTTTTTATCATTTTGCAGGTGCTCAAAAACAAAACTGACGAGGACAAATAAATGCTCAATAGTGGATGCTCCAAACATATGATAGGAAATGCGCACATGCTATCAAACATCACTTATATAGATGGTGGCAATGTCGCTTTTAGGGATAATTCCAAAGAATATGTTATCGGAATTTGAAACGTCATTAATGTCGGTATATCTACTTCTCTTATTATTTCAAATGTTTTATTAGTTAGAAACGTAAAACGTAATTTACTTAGTATAAGCCAATTATGCGGTAAGGCATTTAAAATCGATTTTGAAAAAGATAAATGCAATATCTATGATAAAGATAAAACTTTAATTTTTGAAGGAATAAAAAATCGAAATATTTATATTCTAAACATGAATATTAATCATAATAATGATTTATGCTTAACCGTAAATCATAATGATCCATGGATATGGCATAAAAGATTTTGTCACATAAATTTCAAATATATAAACAAATTAGTTAAAAACAATTTGGTAAGAGGATTATCTAAAATAAATTTCCAAATTAAAAATCTATGGGTCACATGTCAACATGGAAAATTAAAGAAAAGCTCATTTAAATCTAAAAAGGAAATCTCTACTAAACAATCTTCTGAATTACTTCATTTTGATTTATTTAGTCCAACTCAAGTACATTCGATAAATCAAAATAAATATGTCTTTTTTTTAAATTATAGATGATTTTTTAAGATATATTTGGACGCTTTTTAAAGCATAAAAGTGATACATTCGAAATGTGAACAAAAATGGAGTAGTTGAAAGAATTATTTATAAACTTTTGTAAATGAATTTGAAAATGAATTATTTATAAACTTTTGTAACAAAAATGGAATTACTCATATTTTTTCATTTCCACGAACACCACAGCAAAATGGAGCAGTTGAAAGAAAAAATTGCACCTTGCAAGAATGTGCTCGGACTCTCCTAAATGGCAGTGGCTTATTAAAGAATTTTTGGGCCGAATTAGTTGTTACTGCATGTTACGTATTAAATCGTGTAACTCTTGGACCTATGACTAAAACTATATGTGATGAAATGTTCTACAAAATGAAACCAATAGTATCATATTTTTGAATATTTGGATCAAAATGTTTTATTCTAAATACAAAAGACAATCTTAGTAAATTCGATTAAAAATCAGATGAAGTAATTTTTTTGGATATTCCGATCAAAGTAAAGCTTATAGAATTTTTAGCAAATGAACAAATGTTATAGAGTTTTCATGACTCGTTTGATGAAAACTTTAAAAATATAAATAAGAACGATGAAGAAATTTTTGACACTAATCAAAATAAAGCCATTGAAACTATGTTTGAAAATAATATTGATAATCAAAATAATAGTAATTTGAAATCATCACCCCGTATTTTAAAAGATCATCCTATTGGTAACATAATTGGGAATCTAGATAACAAAGTTTTGACTAGAAGACAAATAAATCAAATAAGTAATGTAGCATTTATATCTAATTTTGAACCAAAAATTTACATGGACACATCAAATGATGACTTCTTGATTTTAGCATGCAATAAGAACTTAATCAACTCGAACGAAATAATGTCTGGAAACTAGTACCATGGCCAAATGATCAGTCAGTAATCGAAACAAAATGGGTTTTTTAAAAAAGAAAGCTGACGGAAATGGAAATATTATGCATAATAAAGCAATATTAGTGGCATGGGGATACAATCAAGAAGAAGGAATTGATTATGAAGAGACTTTTGCACATGTGGCGCGTCTTGAAGCCATAATGATATTACGTGCTTTTGCATGTCATCATAACTTTAAACTATTTCAAATGGATGTTAAAAGTACCTTATTAAATGTTTTATAAAAGAAATTTTTTACGTAGAACATCCACCACTATTTTTTCATGTAAAATATCCAGATCATGTTTTTAAAGTTAAAAACATTATATGGTTTAAAACAAGCAACTCGAGTTTAGTATGATCGATTAAAATCACATTTAATTAATTCCAGTTTTCAAGTTGGTAAAACAGATACAACATTATTTAATAAAAGATAATAGAAGTATACATTAATTGTTCAAATTTATGTTGATGATATTATAATTGGATCTACCAACAAAAATTTATGTAATGAATTTTCTACAATAATGACAAACGAATTTGGAACGTCTTATATGTATGAATTGAATTCCTTTTTAGGATTACAAATAAAACAATTAAATAATGGAATTTTTATAAATCAAGAAAAATATCGTAAAGAATTACTAAAACGCTTTGGAATGGATATTACATCAAGTAAACCCGCTCCAATGATTACTACTATTCATCTAGACAAATATGAACATGGAAAAGAGTTCGATCAAAAACTATTTCGAAGCATGATAGGATCCTTACTATACTTAACCACTAGTAGACCATATATTATGATGAGTGTTTGTTTATGTGCAAGATTACAAGCACAACCTAATGAATCACATCATCGGGCAGTTAAATGGATTTTACGATATTTAACCAACACCAAAGATTATGGTCTATTTCATCCAAAAGGCAGTACGTTTGAACTTGTATCTTATGGTGATGCAGATTTTGGTGGATGTAACTCGGATAGAAAACGTACAAGTGGCACATGCCACTTCAGTGTTCAATCATTAGTTTCATGGTTTAGTAAAAAGCAAAATTGTGTTTCTCTTCAAACACGTGAAGCCTAATATAATTCTCCCGCCTTAGCTTGCGCTCAAGTAATATATATGCAACAAACACTTAAAGACTATGGAAATATAGTACACAAATCTCCAATATATTGGATAATACTAGTGCAATAAATTTATCTAAAAATCCAATTAATCATTCACGAACAAAACATATAAATATTCATCTTCATTTTTTGAGAGATAACATTGAAGATAAATAATAACTTTAGAATTTGTTAATACCGAAATTTAAATAGCTAATATTTTTACAAAACCATTAAGTGAACTAACTTATATTAAGTTAAGATGGGATTTAGGAATTTGTTTGTTTAATGAATTAGTTAACTAAAATTATAGAAATAATGTTTTGCTCACTTAAATTTGTAATAACTTATATGAAATTTCAACTGAACAAGTAATTTTATAACTTAGAATTAACAACAACTACACAATTTTTTTATAACAACCACTTAAAAATAAACTAATATCCATTAAATTTGTAGGACTTAACTCATTTTACTCAACTAATTTTCCAAATATAGCTAAATTCTCTCTTATAAATTCAGTTATATACTACTTAAAAATAAATAAACATAACTAAATTATTATAGCAAATAATACAATGTCTTCCTATCATGACTCCACTTATTTAACTATCGACTATAAATCCTCGTCGTCAAATAGCACTTACGTATCACCAACTAAATCCACACAGACCTCAACTCGTTCAGACTCTCTAAACATTATTACATCACCAACATACCAAGTTGGCTTTTCTCCTAAAGGAAAGAAAGCTAACCGATCAATAATTGATCTAAAATCAACATCTCTCACCGACAAAATCGATGAGATATATCACTATCAATAAGAAATAATCGGCGTTCAACGTGAAATGTATTATGAGCAATGACATCAAGGATCTTATCTAAATTTTCTTGAAAAATGTATCCTAGTAATTTGTGGTCATTCACCAACAAAAAATTGCATACATCAAATGTCTTCTCAATTACAGGAAACTCCTACAAAAGCTCATAACATTACTCTAAGAAATTTGTGCAAACCGGGAACATCATTATGACAAATGGGATTTTCGACCCTCGAAAGTCGACATTAATACATCCTTGATATTCATGTGCCGAAAATCAAGTGCCATAAACCCGATAGCTTAGGGTAAGAAAGAAAGTAAAGACATATCTCACACGAATGAAATAACATGTATTATTTCAACATATAATCCTTACAACGGAAAATTTAAATGCATTTATCAAAGTTAAACATGGACAGTCCTTACAAATGCGGAATACAATAGCACAAGAATGTGGTGGAAATGGACAAAAATCTTCAGAGGAATCTTTTGACTCCATGCAATGAGATCTTTTCAGATTCTTCTAAACTAAACCTGACTGCTAGGCTGCTCGGGGAATTTAGGGCACCCAGAGTTTAAGGAAATAAACTCCGGGTCAGTCATGAGACTGGTGTGAGAACTCAAATTATGCGTTTTGGAAACCAAAAAGGTATCCCAAAGACCATGCCGTACATAAACACGGAATGAGTTTTAACCTTATCATAACCAAATAATTCTACATCAAAATACTTGATATTATTTATGATAACATATCTTTGAAAACATTTGCAAGTAAACATATTAATCTTAGCCAAAATTGTTACCATTATTAAATTCCGGATATGTTAGGATCTACAAACAAAACTCTTACAAGACTCGTTCGGAGAATGGATTCCATATGAATGGCAAGGTAAAGGACTACCTTTCGTACAGTACACCTTTAGAGGGATGTACCTAGGGTCCAAATACTGAACTGCTATACCAACACAGAACCTGCCTGCCCCTTCGCTCGATACTACCGAATATGACATCACCCAGTCGTTACCGACCTATCTGAGACGTCTCATAGCATCCCAACATACCCAAAATATAGTGGGTTATCTAGAAAGATGATGACTATATTTTAATGGTAGTGACCCAGTTAGCCCTACCACATCTACTCTATTTTTTCTATTTTCGGTTGACGAGGCCTGAGGTAATATTTTACCTTCCACATAGCACATTCCACTTTAAATGACACATTGTCACTCCATGATCACACAACTGATTTCTACAAACGTATAACTCCTGAGCTCGTACAACTCAGGAAATGCTGTTAAGCTAAGAGAAGTAGCTTTCTCTGCCACCAAACAGATGGTATGTTCATAAAGATCAATCAATGTAATTAAAAATGCAACGTCAGACATTGGTCCATATAAGTTGTCCAGAAACATGATAAACCGAAGGTACTCGCCTACCACATCCCATCGAAAGTTACCCCAAGGATTAGTAGCGAGAATTCCTTGCATCGAAGATCTTAAATAAAGAACCACTGCCACATAATATGATATGGGAATCTTCTTGAAACATCCACGCCCCTTAGTATACCCAAAAAGGGCACAGTAAAAGATGTGGTACATTGTATGTATAGCTAAAAGTTTACAGAGACTATGATTCACAAGACAAAATAAAATAATAGAAACATTTAGAACAATAACTTATTTATAAATCAAAGTTCGTAAAAGTCATAACCAAAATAAGTCTCAAAATACCAAATACATATGTCTTATGAAAAACACCATCTCAGTCACAATATCAGAGTACATAAATAAAACCATCCCTCTCATTAGTACCAGTACATCCAAAGTTAAATAAAAAGAAAACTGGAAAAGAAGAAGAAGAATATATAAAGAATCTACAAGAATATCTCTCCAATAAAGCTAAAATCTATTGTCCCTGCCTCTGCCGATCTATGGGGGGCAAGGGGAAATAAAGGAGCGGGTCAGACTAAAAATCTGGTGAATGAAAGTAATTACTATTATTCTTAAGCAAGATAAAGATAATAGACTTTGCAACAGTTCTAGTATAAAAGAAAATAAAGAAAAAGATAAAGCTGGAATAAAATATGGTTTGATTATTTGCTTTGCTTACGTAGTTCGATTGGATTGTTTGCACTTGTCTTACATAACTACTTTGATTAGGCTGAATTCCTAATCGTACTTTAATTTGGTCGAAGTCTTAATTATATCCTTTGATTGACCTTCCATCTCTGCTGTGCGTACTGCGGACTAGTCCTACCCTGTTTGACCCTATGCAAAAGACACCTACTTCTGCGGACTAAACATATCTTGTTGATCCCTACGCAAAAGTCACCTACTTAGCACTTGGAGCTCAATAACGACTTATCAGCCTGCACTGAGGCCGCACGCTCGACCACCTTAGGCTCGCGCTATCTGCTGCACCCTCTTTTGACCTCTTATTTACCACAACTCCAGCATAAGCGTATTAGCCTCGCCTTTGCTATTGTGAGACCACCTACGTCTGACTGAAGGGAATGATTTTGGTACGGGTCCTAACAAACAAAATCTGGTTGTGCCCCTTACCCAAATCCCCTTGATTTGAGCTTCTATTTATTGACCACTTATTTACCATCACTTCAGCATAAGCGTGTCCCAAGGGAAATGCTGCCGGTACCTGTCCTACTTTTATCTTTGCTTATTAACTTAGTATAAGTCTGTTTAAATAAGCCTCTACTGTTATCCTTGCTATATTTGCTTATTAACTAATTCTAAGTCTTTAAAATATGCCTTTTCTATTTTCTCTAATATAACCTGTATGTTATAATTTTGCTTATTTACTTAACCCAAAGGTCGAAGTTTAAAAATAAGCTACTTCTTGCTGTTTCTTCTATTATCTCCTTTTAGTTATAATTACATGTTATAACTATGCTTGCAAATATCTTAGATTTTCCTATTTCAGTCTAAGTCCAATTTATTACAGTTCTTCTTATTTTACATTCTATTTTCTATAAATTCGGTGTTCTTATAATTTTATTCCATAATAGCATCTTATTTTCTTCTATTTATTCCATTCACGTAAAAAGGGAATTAAAAAGAAACCGACATTTACAGAATAAATACCAACGTAGAATACATGTAAATAAAATGTAAATAACAGCAAATAACTGTAAATACCGTAAATAACCGTAAATAATTGGAAAAGCTATAATTAATAATAAAGAATTGCAAATAACTGAAATAGAATAACTGAAAGAAAATAGACTGAAAAACAAATCTAAAATAAATTGTAAATAAACTTGTATAAAGGTTGTCCTAAAATTGTAGAAAAACTACAACTATTGGAAACCTTGTTATTTTAGATTACTTAAGAATCTAAAATAAATACTTAAACACTCATATGTGGTTCTTAGCTCTTTTCCTTGGCCTTCTCAGATCTACTTATAGGGTATAAAATATTTTAATTAAAAAGGTCATCTCCTTGGAAAAATATTCCTTTTAGGATCCAACCTTAGGCAATGAACCCAGATGGAGAAAATGAGAATGAGAAAAATAGCTAGGCCTAGGGTCTTATTTATAGTGTCACTTATGGGTATCAGACCATTCGATTTAAGGATTAAATCTAGTGCAACCACGTCATAGGCTCGCTGGGAACTGTCGAATGGAAGCATGAATGCAACAAGATTAAATTAAAATAGAAAAACACGTCACTGCTTGAAACTAGATGAAATAACGTCCATATACATACGCGGGTCGACATGCAGATCGACCTTTGCATGTATTTGGTCGACTATAGGTCGACCTAGACACATTAGGGGTCGACCCTAAGGTTGACCTGGCCTGTGTTGTTGTTATTTTATTTTTTTGATTTTTTTGATTTCTTCTTTCTTTCGTATCTCCTTCGTATTAACTCGGTATTCGACAATCTATATATGAAAATTGAACAGAAAATTACCACGGACACAATGATGCAACTTCTGTGGCTTAATTTTGATAATTTCACAAAGTTATTTTATTATTTAATTAATTCATTAATTAATTATTATACTTAAATTTCGGGTTGTTACATTCTCCCCTCCTTAAGAGATTTCGTCCCCGAAATCTATAAGGATATAAGAACGAAATAAATGTTTTTCATCCAAGTTTTACGACCAACTACTCAACCTTCATCCATTACATCTATCGTCCTTAAGTTTTTCTAAATGCAATTTATTATACGTATACAATTGTGTAGTGTCAATGTCCCTAACTAATGCAAAAGATTAGGAGGTCTATTGATTCAATCAACCTCCTTTTATGCAATCATGTACATGCCATGTATCCAAATGAATGAAAATTCTCTAATGATAATTGATTGTTCTATATGCATGCTACAATCATCATCCAAATGCAACAATCATGTGATAATCATCCATTTATAGGAACCATGGAATAAAGTAAAAATAAAAATGCAAATGCGCACACATCCATATGCATATGCTCTAGTGTCCTAGTTAGGCCGATCCCTAAGAGAAAGTAGTGCCTAGTGTAAGTATATACGTCCATTAGCATCCACTAGCAACCAGTTACAACCACTAGTATCCATCATACATAACATACTCTAATAACATGTTTACACCAAATCCTACCATCCATAGGTTAAATCCTAAGTTCTACCCTCCCAAAGGATAATAAAAGAAAGAACCTATTCAAAACTAAAGATGGAAATAGAAAATTCAAAATATATTATAAAGGAGATGTGAATAAGAGGTACTTATCCTTTCCTAATCAAATCAGTCTTCTCCGAAGTCTCTCTAGCCATGTCGGGACCAAATAGCCATCTCTCTATAGACTCTAACCAACACGAAGGTGACTTGCACGGTCTTCCATAAAGAGCTTCGAATGGTGTCATTCCAACAATAGTCTGAAAGCTATTATTATAAGCGAACTCTACTTAAGGAAGATGCTCCTCCCAAGTTCCTCCAAAATCAAGAATATAAATCCTCGACTATGTGTGTCTTACCATCTTACTAATATCACTTTACTATTCTTCTATAGTCTACACACATGAAGCAACAATCCTAAGTTTCTATCTAGTGTCCTATACACTTTACGGAAACTTCTATTATTACTTCTAAAAGTAATCACTGCTACCTCCTTCATCGCCTCACACTTTTTCCGTCAAAGCTAGGAAATGATTCATATCTACTACATATTTGAAAGTTTGGTTTTGTATTTATCATTCCATTTCAAAAATTAAAGCTTCTAAACATTTAAAGTATCAAATCCTAAAAAAAATTGCCTTTGAAAGTGTAATTTTCAAATTTCCATTAAACAAAGGTACTTGGTTACTTAACATCTTATTTTTATAGACTTGCATCCTTACAACCTTTTTGAATTTACATTATTCCCCAAAGCTAAAGGGGAAAACTTATAAATTCTAAGTTTAGAACTTATTCCTCGTTTTCTTTTACAGACCTTTACAGCTTTCCATAAAAATTTGGATTTTTAAATTTAACTGTTACTAAGTTTTCCGCTTCTAAAAACTTATTTACTTTTTCACCAAACCATTTTTCTTTAAAATATCTTTAAAATGTTCTTACATGTTTTCAAAACATTTTCTTTTCATAGATTTTCAATTTTTCAAAAACTGGAATAGACAAGAAAAATTATTTTATTAAAAACTCCTTAAATTTCCAATTACTTAACCTTGGAGGAGTTCTTAACTACAAATTGGGATTTTCTACAAAGGCCCTCTATAATATCTCTCCTAACTAACTCTGTCTCTTATTATTACACTTCTTATTACACCTAAGAGGTTTATACCTTAAATATATTTAAAATACTTTCTTAAGAAACTATTAATGCTAAAATCTTCTATGAATCCTTTAAAAGAGGACTTCATATTTATGTGAAATTACAAGGAACTTATTTTATATTTTTTGAAATACACTATAAAGAATATGGCGCTTCCCATACCTTGTATATCTCTTTCACGTATTCCTTATAACTTGCACAAAACATCTTTATTTGTGATTTGGTTGCATAGAAAATTTTATCATTATTCATTTCATTCTAATAGATTAAAGTATGTTTAATCTATATTCTCTTACAGTAGACAATTTCTATGAAATTTATTAATTTCCTAATATTTAACTTACATTTTTCTTTTAAAAAAAACTTGTTTTCAAAACTGTTTTAATATATCCATAACTAGAAAAAATTTCCTCATACTTATTTAAATAATAAGTGTGCTTACAAACCACTTTTTGTTATACTTAGAAATTATTTTCAAAATACATTTTTATTTGGGTCAAAATAGATGTTGTGTAAAACACCGTTACTATAACCCAAAAATACTAGTCATGGATTTAATTAAAATAAATACTAATAAATCTCGCATACTATGTAAAAACATTTCCCTTGGGAGTCGCCTACTATAACAGTAGTGTTACAATCCATGCTCCTCTTATTTTTTAAATAAAACATCTATTACAAAAATAAATGTTGTAACCTATGTTTTCGATACTTAATACACTCTAGGTTTTTATTAAAAACCTTTGTTTACCTACAAAGAAACTAGTTAGCTATATATGTTCTATAATTCTTCAAAAAAAATTTCACTTTTAACAAAATCATATAAAAACCAATTTAAATCTCATACCACTTTTTTTCTTCAAAAACCCAATATATACTTTCTCAAAAATGTTGATAATTATATTTTTCAACTTTTTGATTCTAAGAATTTCATTTTATTGGGCTAAAAATAAGGTTGATTTTCTTCTTACTATCCTAGGAGTACTGTGATGCCCCACCTTTATACCCACGCTAGCCAAGGACACTACGGGGTAATGCCATCAACTAGCACGATGAATAAGGCTGTTGAGGAGTGACCATCCATGTAATTGCTTTGTGCAAGTACCGATATGTCAAATAGTATGTCATGCGTTTCATTTCAAGAGGAAATACGGCATATCAAATACAAACTCAAAGCTACTACACAGTGGCTAGGTGGTCTTCGGAAACAAATACAGAAATAAACATAACACAAATCAGTCACAGATATCCATATCACAAAGGCGGTAACAGATATGAATATATCACATAAAAGTGTACATCAAATTAGTCTCTATCTGGAATGTATAACAAAAAAAACTACCAAATCTAAAGTAGTTAGACAAAAGTCAGATGATGGTCCCAGATAAGGAGTCAAGCAGAAGCACCTGTAACATCTCGGTCTGACCCGAGTATTATTTAATAAGAAAATAATAAATGGATCAGTCTAGCTATAAATATCAGATAAAAATGGGATAGGATAAGAGATATAACAAAAACATATGATAACAATAATGTCATACTATGAAAAGTATACATTTAACAACAACAAAAATCATACAATATCTCAAGAATATCAGAGACCAAAAAGAATGTCATATTCTTTATTTTATTCACCAAACTAGAAATATTAACACATATATCAATGCCAATCATAATTTTTTTTTGAAAAGCAATGGGCTAAGGGATCCCTGCCCAATTTATTCATATACATCAAAAATGTACAAAATGAGTTTACATGAAGTTACAACCATACAACAAGAAAAATATGCACATTAAGAACCCAATATCATATCAAAAACAAAAAAAGTACAAAACTCAGCAATATCAACACCTAAATCAATTCAGCCTTCCAACTCTTCTGCCAATTTTCTTATGCATTACACTGAATAAAACATTTACACTCACCATTTTCCGATCGAAAAACCTTCTATTTCTTTCATTCCAAATCTCATAAACAGAAGTTTTTAAAATGATCAAAAGAATCTCAGTCTTTGAAGATTTCCATCTTGTAGCCTTGAAGATATTATACCATTCTATTCTAGAGATTTTAACTGGTCTATGAAAGTTTCCATTAGCAAGTAATCTGCACCATACTTCAAAAGTAAAGTTGAATTCGAAAAATAGATGAGTATTTGATTCAGGGTGGTTATGATAGAAAACACAGTCCTCATTATTTAGTAATCCAAGTTTAGTCAATTTCTGCTTAGTGTTAATAGCATTTGCCATGATTTTCCAAAGTAGAAAATTTACCTTAGCAGGAGATTTGCTCATCCAAATTCTTGATGCCCAAGGGAATCTTTCTATGTTTACATTATATAACAGAGCTTTGTATACAGTAGAAATAGTGTGCTTCTTCCCCTTCATTGTCCAAAGAACTTTTAAATTTGAAAAATTCAGTGATAAAGATGATACATGTCGCCATAAATCCCTGACTTGTTTAGAACCGCAATAAGGTAAATCAATTAAGCCATCATTGGTGTAAGAATTGACTTTAGCATTTAATGGAATTCCAGACTGAAGTTGCAAAGGATAAGGAAGAATTTCCTGAATTCTCAATCCAGCCTTGGCCCAAGGAGATGTCCAGAAGTTCAATTCATTATTCACAAGTGGGTTGCATTGTATAATTGGCAGAAAAGTAAATCTTAATTTCAGAATACTATGCCAACTCCAGCTGCATAAGTTTGGAATGTTCATAGTCCAGAAATCCTTGCCTTTAATTAAAAATTTTAAAATCCATTGTGTCCAGAGGTCTTGACTTTTTGATAAAATTTTGTCATAGTATAAGGACATAGCTGCAATGTTCCATATTTTAATATTTGTAATACCCAGACCACCCTTATTCTTTGGCAGTTGAATCATCTTGAAAGAAATTGGAATTAACTTTTTTGGAAATGGATCACCATGCCATAAAAATCTATTCAGAGCACTATTTATCATTGATACAAGCTTACTTGTGAGAGTATAATGCCTCATCCAATAATTGACCATAGCAGTAGCAATACTTTGCACAATGACAAGTCTCCCTGCTTGTGAAGCTTATTGTTAGGCCATATTGATAAATTTTCAATAATTTTTCCATAAAGTGGCAAACAGTTCGTAGTTGTGATTCTTGCAGTAATGATAGGTAAACCAAGATCTTTCATTATGCTGCATTTCTCCAAGACCAGAGTATGATATAATCTCAGTCTTTAAATCATCACTAAGACCTGCTATTAGTATGTGAGATTTGTTAAGATTAATCTTCAAACCAGTGATTGTGTAGAATTTATCCCAGACCTCAAATATAGTGGAGATATTTGATATAGTTGGTTTTGTAAAAATAACAAGAGCATCAGCAAATAATAGATGAGTTATTAGTGGTTCTTTACATTTTGGATGCAACTCAATCTTCCTAGATTTCACTTGTTCAAATATCAAAGAATTAAGTACCTCCATTACTATAATGAACAAATAAGTAGAGATTGGATCACCTTGCCTTACATCTTGAGTTTCTTTGAAAAATTCTCTAGTACATCCATTTCTAAGTATTGAATAATGAGTTGAAGAAATACAAGTATAAATCCATGCAAGCATTGGCTTTGGAAAATTCATCCGAGAAAGAATTGCTATAATAGAACACCAAGAGACTGAATCAAAAGCTTTTTGTATATCAAGCTTTATCATACATCTAGGAGATATGTTCCCAACACCATAACCTCTTGTAAGCTCTTGTGTAAGCAAAATATTATCACTAATATTTCTGGAAGGCATGTAAGCAACTTGATTATTGGATATAATTGAAGGCAAAACATTTTGGATCCTCTTTGTTATAATCTTGGAAATAATTTTATACAGCACATTGCAGCATGAAATAGGTCTAAAATCAGTAACACTTCTTGCATTTGAACATTTTGGAACAAGGGCTATATTGGTTGCATTAATACCAACAGGCAATTTGTTATGAGAAAAGAAGTAAAGAATTGCTCTGTTTATATCATCCTTTATTATTTTCCAAGTATGCTGAAAGAAAAAAGCAGTAAAACCATCAAGACCACCACTACTATCAGGCTTTAAGGAAAAGACCGCCATCTTAACCTCATCAGGTAAAACTTCTCTAATCATTTCACTTGCTTGTTTAGTACTCAGAAATGGAAGAGTCATAGAAAACAGGGGTGAAAGGTTTGGGATCATTGGAATTGGATTGGCAAGTATAGCAGAGAAATAATCAGTAAAATCTTTTGTGATAGATTCATCATTATCTTGTATTACTCCATTCTTATTAGAAATACACAAAATTCTTCCTTTGCTTTGTTTGATCCTGATAGAGTTATGATAATATTTTGTATTCCTATCACCTTGCTTATCAGTAGTCTCATGTAGTACTTCTTTTTTCATCAATGCTTCAAACTCTAAAGCTTTAAGTAATTCTTTTGATAAAACTGCTTCTTGACTAGCCAATGATGTATTCATAATATCCTTCTACAGTTGTTGTTGAATAATAAACAATTTCTCCCTTATACCATTAGAGATTTTAGAACCTTTCCCAAAATTTTATTTTGCCCAAATTTTAAGCTCTCCTTTTAACCTTTGAAGCTTTGTCTTAAGAATATAAAGTGGATTCCCAAAAATATTCTCCTGCCAAACCTGCATAACAATGCTTAGAAAATCTTTATGATTAGTCCAAGTTTTATAAAATTTAAACGATGGATTCCTGCAACTTGTATTCTCTCCCCAAGTTAAAATAATAGGAGAGTGATCAGAAATTGAGGGATTTAGGAATTTGCAATAAAGATTTGGCCAAAGGTTAATTGAATGGATATTATAAAATGCATGATGTAGTTTGCAGTAAGTTCTAGGACCAAGTTTACTTTTATTATTCCAAGTAAATATTGCTCCAGTAGATGGTATATGACTAAGAGATGATTTAATCAGAGTTTGATTTAAAGAAGAAATATCTTTCAAAGAGAGTGAGTTTCCCATAATTTTTTGATCAGAGGAATACATACAGTTGAAGTCTCCAAGAACTATCCAAGGTAAATTTGAGTGAGAAAGAGAAGTGAAATTAGAAAGGAAAGATAGTCTTTTATCAAGATTGTTTTGTGCATAAACAAAAGTAATCAAAAAAGGAGTGTTTGAAGATAATGAAATAGCACTGAAATGAATTAATTGATCATCCTCCTGCAACTTTATCAATTTGAAGACATCTGAATTCCATAAAACCAATAATCTGCCATATGGAGCACTTTGTAAATTATCATCATGGGCCCAAAAAGGAGCAATATTCTTACAAGCTAAATCAGACTGTAGTTTATTTAACTTTGTTTCACTGATGACAATAAGTTGTATTTTCTGATCTTTAATTAATTGCTTCACTTCAGCTTGTTTTGATGCTAGGTGTCCTCCTCTAATATTCCAATATGCTATATTATTGTTTAACATCATAACTGTTTGGGTGAGATGAGAATAGATGGGTGCTTCCTTGTTTGCCTAATACCACTTGACTGAAAAGTAGAGTTCTTAAATGATTCAGACTCATTATTATTCCTTGGCAGTATTTCTTCAATTTTATAGTTTTTCCCACTGTTTAGATCTTCTGATATTTCATGGAATAAGACTTTCTTTTTACCTTTTTTTTCCTTTTTTATTAGAAACAACTTGATCCCTAATACTATCCATTGAAATACATGGAGGAGGTAAAATCAAATGATTGGGAGGAGAAATATTGATATATGGGGAGGTTTGTTCAGTGGTAACAACATTGCTTATTGGTTCCTTGAGAATATCCTTAATGAGATTTGAACTGGAATCTAAAATCTATGAATGTACTAGTGTTTCTGAAGATAAGGAAGAATTCTTTAGTGCAGAGTTATTTTCAAACATGGTATCTTCAACAGTGATACATTCCTCAGATGTTCCCTCATTAATTTGCTTGTTACCAGATTGAGAGATAGAGGTTCCTTTTTCAATTATTAATTCATTATTAATAGTTCCTTCATCAGTATCAGATAATACCAGAAAAGAATTTGAAGTAGCAATATTTTCCTTATATCCCAATTCCTCAGTATTATTATTTGATACAATTTTCTCAATTTAAGACTGCTTCTTTTTGCATATTCTGATTATGGTCCAAGTTCTTCACTCCAGCATCAGTTAGTTGATCACCAGATTTTATATTCAAATTATTATTATCTGTAAGAATTTCTTGCTCTAAATCCTTCCTTTTCCATACTTTTAAAGTTTTCCTATTAAATTTTCCAGCATTTTAAGACTTTTGCACCTTTTCTTTCAAACTACCCTGCTCCATGCATTGACTATAATCAATTTTCCCATTATCACCACTAGATTGCATATCAAAACTTTCCACCTTATTATTTCCTGAACAAAATAGAGTTTCATGACCAAATACTTTGCATTTACTGCAGATTTTTGGCTTCCAATCATACTCAACTTTTACATAAGGACATCAATCACCTAAATCATCAATTGCAATAAATTCAGGGAAGTCTTGATCTGGTGACACTTCAATCAAATCTTTAGCATACTTAAATCTAGACAATCTTTCAGTACTTTCATCAAGACAAATCAATTTTCCTACATGACAAGCTAACCAGTTGATACCAATAAAAGTCCAAGCAATCAAAGGAATTCTATAAAAATGCACTCACACTGGCACTTTTTTAATTTTCTCCTGAAAATATCCATATGAAGGATCCCATGTTGTAATAATGAACATTTTACCTTTAATGAAGATGAGATCAGATTGTAAGATCTTCATCCTGTCAAGATCATTCGAGAAATTAAAGAAGAAATTCTCATTATCAGATTTGATATGAACTTCACCTTTCAATCTCCAAATACTTCTCAAATGCTTTGTAACGATCAGGTAAGAAAGAGGACCATCCAAGAAAAAACCGACTAAATGATCACTCCAGTATTTAATTCCTTCATTTCTAACTTCTTCAGGTAGTGCATTCGGAACCCCATCTTTCTTAATGTCAAAATGCCTAGGCACAAAAACTCCAGCATTCCTAGGTTTTTTCTTGAACAAGGATGACCACTTTAAATCTGAATTAGATAACTTTGTAAGATGATCCTGCTTAAAAGGCAAATCTGGATTCACATTAACAGCCAAAGGAGGAAATCGCTTATCAAGAACCAAAGAAGATTGGTTTACAGAATTCAAACATGTATTCAAATCAGCCAAAGAAAAAGGAGGAAACAAAGAAATCGAAGGACAAGATGAAGAAAGAGGATCAGAAGGAGGAGGAGGGACCAGAGAGGAAGAAAGATTCAATGCGGAGGGAGGGAGAGGATTCGATGGAGAGGATTGAGGAGGAGGAGCAGGGATCGGGGAAGGAGGAGGGGGAAACGGGATGGAGGAGAAGAGGATGCCGCCATTATTCAAAAAATCAAGAGGATGCCAAAGCCAATCATAAAATTGGTGAAACAAAAATTTTAGAAATCATCAATTAGAAATCCAGAAATCATAAAGGGAGATGCCTATCACAAACGGGAGCATGAAAACTCACAAACACGTGCATCACAAATGGGTCGCTAACCTTTGGTCGCTAACCAAAGAGCCAGTGCAATGACGTAGTACAATAACGATACGCCCGAGGAACCTGAAACTCAAATAATTCGGAACAACGACGTAGTACGACGGTACGCCCGATGAACCTAATAAGACGGTACAACGACGTAGTACAACGATTCGTCCGATGAACCGAACTCCATAAAAGAACGTGGGTCGCCAGCCCACAAAAATGAGTCGAAACTCCAAAGAACCCATAGGTCGTTAGACTATAAAAGAAATGAGGCGAAACTTAATAAAACGAGGTACAGTCCCCCATATGGACAAAGAGACATAGCATATCGCTAGTCTAAATCACAAAACGATCATCAATGATCGATAAAAAGTGTGAATTACACTAAGCTAGTAAATAAGTGAGTTTAGCTTCATGTCCCATAGCCACCGGCTTAGCTTAAATATTTATGAACAAATTGTATATCTCCACTCGAAAATTGTCACAATAGTTTCAATCGAACAAGTCCAAAAATTAACCGACGAAGTAAACGCAAGCGTTTCATACCACTTGTTTTACTAAGCCGTTTAGTTAGATTTCTAAAAAAAATGAGGCGAAGGTTTGTTTATACCAATGGGTTGGAAAACGGTTTTAATAAACGAGCTTTGTATTAAAATAGTGTTGAAATCGTTTTGATGAAAGAGTTTTGATATTTACTACTAGTGTAGAAACCTTTGCATTTTAAAGTGACAAATCATAAAATTGATTGTAAAAACAATCAATCACTAAAAATTCACATACGAAGTCGTGAATCAAATCCACAGAAATCGATACTGAATTCCATCAAAATGAATATTCCCAAAAGTGCCGAAAAAGAAGTTATCAAAGTCAACAAAGTGGTAACAACAAATCGGATCATCACGAATCAATTAAAAATTGGAAATCCACACAAAAAGGCAGAATTGGCTGAGACAGCAGATTCAGCCGACTGTACCTGGGTGGTCAGTCGACTAAACTATGGCTGGAAACTCTCGGTTTCCAGGTTCAGTCGACTGGACCACAGTGGTCAGTCGACTGATACTGGCTCAGGAAATTTCCTAGGTTCTGTTCAGTCGACTGGCTTCCAGGTTCAGTCGACTGAACTGGAATTTTCAGTATTTTCAACCTAGCCCCAATGAAGGGCGAAAACCAAATGGACGCGATCGAACGCGTAATGACGACTAAGGATTTATGCCACACGACAACCCAACCTTATAGGCTCTACGGCACACCCCAAAAACATGTCCAAACATCCATAGTAGGATTTTCTAAATTGGACAACAAGAATCAAAAATTGGAAAACTCACCAGATCCATTCAAATCAAAAGAAAATGAACATGAATAGATGTTAGGAATTCATACCTAACAACAATGAAATCTATAGTCATAGATGTGAGTTCAAAAACTCATTTTTTTTCTCAAAAACACAAGTGAGAAGCTATAAGGCAAAACAAGAACAACCACTCTTCAATTTTAACACAAGAATCTTCAATCTAAGCTCATAAGAAAGACATTCCTAAGTTAGGGTTTAGGAAATTTCTGAAATTGAAGAGGGATTGAGATGGAGAAGATGAAGAGAATGCTTACTTGAGCTTCTCCTTGATTTTTAGCCCGAAGTTGATAATTCCTAGGAGAAGTAGGACTTAGGAATTCCTAATTTCTTTTCTCTTCCTCCATTTTTACTAAAGCTTGAGTATTAGGAAACATTATGAAGGAATGAAGAGGAGTGGAGTGGAGTTGAGTTCATATGTTGGGTTAATGGGCTGAAACCCAAACCCAAAGCCCTAAATGAAACCATAAAAATTCTAATCAACTTCAAACATACAATGTGTATACTCAAAAAACCGACTGTTTGCAAAAAGTATCATTTCGGACTTAAATCCGACTAACGATGCCATATCTAAATAAAATATTTAAATATACAATCGTAAAATATGTGGGTTGTTACAGACTCCCCTCCTTAAAGAAATTGCGTTCTTGCAATACTTAAGAAAAATGAAAAATAAAAAGTAACAACCATAAAAGCATATCAACACAAAAGAAAATTTTAAATAAGAAGTTCACCTCAAAGAGCATGGGAGAGTAAGTCCGGATGTGTTCGCTCGATGAATTCTCTAGATTCCCAAGAGCAATCCTTAGGTTTTAAGGACCGCTGAACTTTCACAAGCAGAATATCCTTATTTCCTAGGCGTTTAACCTTCGTGGCAATGGTATGAATAAGATGTTGCTCATAAGTCAAATTAGGCGTAACTTCAATTTCTTCAATAACACCGGGCTCAAGAATAGAACCGAAATCCCCAAGGCATTTCCATAGTTGAGAAACGTGAAACACATCATGAATAGCAAAAAATTGAGCCGGCAATAAAAGGCGATAAGCCATGGAACCAATACGTTCGGTGATGGGAAATGGTCCAATATATCGAGGCGCTAATTTTCTCGATCGACTGAAACGCACAATACCCTTCATAGGTGAAACACGAATAAACACGAGATCTCCCACAAAAAATTCTAATTTCCTTCTTCGGTTATCGACATTGGATTTTTGTCTACTTTGAGCTTCTTTCATCCTATGACGAATAAAGTCAATCTTTTCTGTGGAATCACAAATAAAATCTGTACCTAAACCAGCTTCTCACCGGCCTCAAGCCAACAAGAAGGAGATCGACTTGACCTTCCATAGAGTGCTTCAAAAGGTGCCATACCAATACTAAATTGAAAGCTATTATTACAGGAAAACTCAACAAGAGAAATATTATCTTTCCAACTCCCGCCAAAATCAAGAACACATGCACGAAGAAGATTTTCAAGAGTTTGATTCACATGCTCGGTTTGTCCATCGGACTGAGGATGATAAGCGGTGCTAAAATTAAACTTCGTTCCCAAAGCCTTTTGAATACTCTTCCAAAATCCACTAGTAAACAATGGATTAAGATCGCTAACAATAGAAGTAGGAACTCCATGCAATTTAACAATTTCTTTAATATAGAGTTTAGCCAAGAGAGGTACGGTCCGATTAGACCGAACGAGAATAAAATAGGCGGATTTTGTAAGTCTATCCACAATCGCCCATAAATTGTCATGGCCCGAACGAGAATGCGGAAGTCCGTCAATAAAGTCCATGGAGACTTGATCCCACTTCAAAATTGGAGGGTCCAAAGGTTGCAATAACCCACCGGGCCTTTGATACTCGGCCTTTATGAGTTGGCAAGTCATGCAACACTTAATGAAGTTAGCAATATCAGATTTCATTCCATCCCAATAATAAAGTCGCTTCATATCCACGTACATTTTACTACAACCAGGATGAATGATAAATTTAGAACAATGAGAATCTTCTAAAATGTCTTTACGAAGATCACTAATATTTGGCACGATAAGTCTACCAAATTTTCGAATGCCGCCACGGGCATCGATTTCAAAGTCTTTCAAATCATTGATATTTCTATCCCGAC
Organism: Allium cepa; assembly: GCA_030765085.1. Classification (NCBI taxonomy): domain Eukaryota; kingdom Viridiplantae; phylum Streptophyta; class Magnoliopsida; order Asparagales; family Amaryllidaceae; genus Allium; species Allium cepa. The sequence continues at coordinate 214,834,532 of CM060938.1, forward strand.
AACTTTGGCTAAGAAGAACCAATTCGGGATCATGCTTTTGAGCTTCAAGAATGCAGTCTAAAAGAGATAGATGATCCTCAAGGCTACATAGAACAAGAGATGAACATAAATTGGATTCACTATCTCGAATCTCACAAGTGGATACAGTCTCGAGATCATTCCATTCGGATATCATCATAGAAACAACCGCTTGTTGTTACGACTAAGGGCATCGGCAACACGATTTCCATTTCCGGGAGTATAAAGAATACCAAGATCATAAGATGCAAGGAACTCGAGCCAGCGTTGTTGATGCAAATTAAGTTCCTTTTGAGAAAATAAATACTTCAAAAATTTATGATCGGTCTAGAGAACAAATTTCTCCCCCGAAAGATATTGGCGTCAAATTCTAAGGGCGAAAACAATAGCTGCGAGCTCTAAATCATTTGTAGCATATCTAGTCTTTGCGGGCTTTAATTGCCTAGAAGCATAAGCAATAACACGTTCCCTTTGCATGAGAACGGCACCAAAACCAACACGACTAGCATCGGTATAAACAATAAATTCTTGGTTCCCTTCGGGAATCACAAGAATAGGAGCATCAGGAAGGAATTCTTTTAATCTTTGAAAAGAAGCTTCACATTTGTCTGACCAAATGTATTTAACTCCTTCTTTGTCAAACTAGTAAGAGGCATGGAAATTTTAGAAAAATATTTTATGAAACGACGATAATTGCCCGCCAATCCAAGAAAGCTATGGATTTTTGTCGCACTCTTCGGTCTCTTCCAATATTGAATCGCTTCAATCTTTGAAGGATCCACAGAAATTATGGATTTAGAAATAATATGACCGAGAAATTTCGCACGAGATTGCCAAAAGTGACACTTAGAAAATTTTGCTTTCAATTAATTGCTCCTAAGAGTTTCCAACATAATCCAAAGATGTTTTCATGCTCTTCCTTGGTTTTAGAATAAACAAGAATATCATCTATAAAGATGAGAACAAATCGATCGGGGAAGTCTTTGAAAACTCGATTCACAAGGTCAATGAAATAAGCTAGAGGATTCATTAAACCAAATGCTATAACATGCCATTCATAATATCCATAAGGAGTACGGAATGATATCAAAGGAATGTTATCCTTTGCAATGCGAAGCTGATGAAAACCGGTTGCCAAGTCTAACCGTGAAAAGACTCTAGCACCACTAAGTTGATCGAATAAATCATCAATCCGAGGTAAAGGATACTTATTCTTGATGGTGAGATCATTAAGCTTGCGGTAATCAACGCAAAGCCTAAGTGTACCATTGAATTTCTTCACAAAAATAGTCGTAGCTCCCCAAGAAGAGGAACTAGAACAAATAAACTGCTTCGCCTCCAATTCGGATAATTGTTTATGCATCTTCTCATTTTCCTTATTGGACATACGATAAGGAGGACAAGATATAGGTAGAGCTCTAGGGATTAGATTAATTCTGAACTCAATTGCTCGCTTAGGGGGTAATCCTAAGACAGGCTCAAATATGTCGAGAAATTCACAAACAACGTGAATGAGGGAAATGACATCTTTCTCATCATCATCATCATGAGCATTTAAAGAATACAAGGATGCTACCATACTGGAATCTGAATCTTTAAGAACAGTAGAAATCTGCTTAACAGATTGAGGATGTCGAAGATGAATAGTCCTCTCAGGACATTAGATGTGGGCTTCATAACGGTTAAGCCAATCCATTCTAAAAATCATTCTGAAGCCTAAGTAACGCATGACATGCAAATCAGCACGGAAGGAAAAATCACATAAAATAATCTCGACATCTCTACAAAGCAGACTGAGTGTTGTGGATCCACCAACCGGATTCGCAATTCTCAAAGAAGTCATCAAAGCCATAACACTTAAAGAAAAAGTATCAACAAGTTCTTTTGATATAAAAGAATGGGATGCACCCGCATCAAAAAGAACTCGATGTAACGACCTGGAATTATCGATCCCGAAAATTCCAGATAGTTAGGAAAGAAAAAAAAAGATAGAAGAAGAAACAAAAATAAAACACAAATTCTCACATTCGCAGCGGATCAAAATATAATATCAAATAATATCATTTATACAAAGAAAGCTGTATCAGTAAATTTACATTTGTTACTTTGTGTTAAATTTTAACACTTGTTTTTAGCATGAGAATTGTTATTATAAAATGGGTATACCCTTTATATTACTTATATTATATTTATTTATTTGTATTTTTATCATATATATATATTATAAATTTATATTTATACTATAAATAATCACATTCTCATATATATATTTAAATCCAATTTCATTTCAAGATATTTATCTTTGAATTTCAAATTCAAATTCAAATTCCATTCACAATTCACTCACATTTTTTTATAATTAAACAAACACATACTTAATTTGTTTGAAAAAAAAAATTCTATTTAAAATCTACTTATATCTATATATATAAACCATTATTTGTTTTAAAAGAATAATCTGTCAAATTTTAAAATATATTAGGAGATTATCAAATATTTATCCAGATATAAAAATTCTGTTTCTATTATTTATGTTCAGATATCCTTTATTATCAGAATTCTTATCTGTTCAATCTATAAACCAGATAATTATTCAACTACCAGATGTTCGAAAATCGGGGTTATCACACTCGAATAGGATGATCACGAAACATAATAATGCCATCAAGGATAGAATGAGAAATACCTTGACCACGAGAAGTGTTGCTAGGGCTTGCATAACATTTAGCTTTCCCTCGTTCTTGCTTTGAAGTTTAGGACAAGAAGATAAAAGATGACCCGAACTTTTGCAATAACGACAAAAGATAGGTTTTAGACATCTATTAGCAAAATGGTCCTTAGAACCACAATTGTAGCATTGCCCATGACTAGAGGTAGTAGTCTTTGCTACCGGAGTTGCTTGCTTCCCTTTCTTGTTGGGATAAGGACATTTGAACTTAATAGGACACTTCTTATTGTTGTTGAAGTTCGGTTTGGCACCCACAATTTCAACATCACCTTCTTTATCGACCTTTTCGAGGCGAAGAGCGATATCAACAAGTTGGTCAAAAGAAACTTCCAATTTCAGAAGTAAAGGCTTTTTGAGATTCTTATTCAAGTCATAGACAAACCTCTGATTTTTCTTCGATGGGGTATTAATGTACTCGACCCCATATTTAGAGAGGGATTCAAAAGATGCGACGTAATCCGTCACAGAGGATTCACCTTGAACAAGGTCAATAAAGCATCGAGTTAAATTTACCTTTTCAGCTTTTGGCACAAACTTCAATTCAAATATTTCTCGGAATTGCTCCCAAGTAAGATTCGCTTCAATAATTTTAGAAATTAGAAGCTTATACCAATCTAATGCTCTTTCTTGGAGCATATAAGAAGCCACTTGGACACGATGCAAATCAATAAGATTCATGCGAGAAAAGATGTGATTGCATGTTCTAAGCCAAGCTTGGACTTCTATAACGCTTTCGGAACCCTTAATTGGCTTCCCACCCAAATTGGTGTAATCACTGCACACGCGTGCAAACCCAGATTTAGGGTGAGTAGGTTCTGTAATAGGTCCGACAGAGCTTGAGCATTCTTTACAAGATCTAAAAGCTGTTAGACAGACATAAATACTCCATCCTGAGGAGTAGCACTGGATTGACTAGCGCTGGGATGGCCTGGTCTAACCATTTCTCTTCTTTAAGAAAGAAAGAAGAAGAAAAAGGTTATTCACAAAATGAATATCAAACAATCATGATTGATAAAACAAGGCCTCGTAAAAGAAAATATGATAGAACGTGTCCTAAGACTCGGATAAATCCCAAGGCACAACTCCTAAGAAGGACTTAGGACAATGATCCTTGCTAGATTATTCTACGTTGTACCGCGGTTTGGCTTTGATACCAAGCTGTGACACCCCACCTCTATACTCACGCTAGCCAAGGACACTAAGGGGTACTGCCATCGACTAGCACGAAGAATAAGGCTGTTGAGGAGCGACCATCCATGTAATTTCTTTGTGCGAGTACCAATATGTCAGATAGTATGTCACGCGTTTCATTTCAAGAAGAAATCCGACATATCAAATACAAACTCAAAGCTACTATATAGTGGCTAGGTGGTCTTCGGAAACAAATATAGAAATAAGCATAACACAAATCAGTCACAGATATACCTATCACAAAGGAGGAAACAGATATGAATATATCACATAAAAGTGTACATCAAATTAGTCTCTATCTCGAATGTATAAAAAAAATACTACCAAATCTAAAGTAGTTAGACAAAATTTAGATGATGGTCCCAGATAAGGAGTCAAGCAGAAGCACCTGTAATATCTCGATCTGACCCGAGTATTATTTAATAAGAAAATAATAAACGGACGACTCTAGCTATAAATATTAGATAAAAATGAAATAGGATAAGAGATATAACAAAAACGTATGATAACAATAATGTCGTACTTTGAAAAGTATAAATTTAACAACAACAAAATCATAAAATATTTCAAGAATCTCAGAGATCAAAATGAATGTCATATTCTTTATTTTATTCACCAAACCAGAAATATTGACACATATATCAATGCCAATTAGAAAATTGGTGAAACACAAATTCTAAAAATCATCAATTAGAAATCCAGAAATCACAAAGGGGGAGGCCTATCACAAATAGGAGCATGCAAAACTCACCAACACATGCATCACAAATGGGTCGCTAACCCATGGTCGCTAACCAAAGAGCCAGTGCAACGACGTTGTACAATAACGGTACGCCCGACGAACCTGAAACTCAAACAATTCGAAACAACGGTACGCCCGATGAACCTGATAAGTCGGCACAGCGACGTAGTACGACGGTACGTCCGATGAACCGAACTCTATAAAAGAACGTGGGTTGCTAGCCTACAAAAATGAGTCGAAACTCCAAAGAACCCATAGGTCATTAGCCTATAAAGAAATGAGAGGAAACTCAATAAAACGAGGTACAGTTCCCCACGTGGACAAAGAGACATAGCATATCGCTAGTCTAAATCACAAAATGATCATCAATGATCGATAAAAAGTGTGAATTACACTAAGCTAGTAAATAAGTGAGTTTAGCTTCATGTCCCATAACCACTGGCTTAGCTTAAATATTTACGAACAAATTGTAGATCTCCACTCGAAAATTGTCACAAGAGTTTCAATCGAACAAGTCTAAAAATTAACCGATGAAGTAAACGCAAGCATTTCATACCACTTGTTTTACTAAGTCGTTTAGTTAGATTTTTCAAATGAATGAGGTAAAGTTTTGTATATAATAATAGGTTGGAAAACGGTTTTAATAAACGAGCTTTGTATTAAAATAGTGTTGAAATCGTTTTGATGAAAGAGTTTTGATATTTACTACTAGTATAAAAACCTTTGCATTTTAAAGTGACAAATCACAAAATTGATTGTAAAGACAATCAGTCACCAAAAATTCACATACGAAGTTGTGAATCAAATCCATAGAAATCGATACCGAATTCCATCGAAATGGATATTCCAAAAATCCCAAAGAAGAAGTAATCAAGTCAACAGAGGTGATAACAACAAATCGGATCATCACGAATCAATTAAAAATTGGAAATCCACACAAAAGGGCAAAATTGGATGAGACAGCAGATTTGGTCGACTGAACCTGGGTGATCAATCGACTGAACTATGCCTGGAAACTCTCGGTTTCCAGGTTCAGTCGACTGGACCATAGTGGTCAGTCGACTGATACCGGCTCAGGAAATTTCCTGGGTTCTGTTCAGTCCACTGACTTCCTTGTTCAATCGACTGAACTGGAATTTCTAGTATTTTCAGCCTTACCCCAATGAAGGGCGAAAACTAAACGGAGGCGATCGAACGAGCAATGACGATTAGGGATTTATGTAACGCGCCAACCTAGCCTTATAGGCTCTACGACACACCTCAAAAACATGTCCAAACATCCATAGTAGGATTTTCATAAATTGGACAACAAGAATTAAAAATTGAAAAATTCACCAAATCCATTCAAATTAAAAGTAAATGAACATGAATAGATGTTAGGAATTCATACCTAACAACAATGAAATCTTTAATCACAGATGTGAGTTCAAAAACTCACCTTTTTCTCAAAAACACAAATGAGAAGCTATAAGGCAAGAAAAGAACAACCACTCTTCAATTTTAACTCAAGAAGCTTCAATCTAAGCTCATAAGAAAGAGTTTCCTAAGTTAGGTTTTAGGAAATTTCTGAAATTGAAGAGGGATTGAGATGGAGAAGATGAAGAGAATGCTTACCAAAGTTTCTCCTTAATTTCTAGCTTGAAGTTGATAATTCCTAGGAGAAGTTGGGCTTAGGAATTCCTAATTTCTTTTCCCTTCCTCCATTTTTACTAAATCTTGAGCATTAGAAAATATTATGAAGGAATGAAGAGGAGTGGAGTGGAGTTGGGTTTATATATTGGGTTAATGGGCTGAAACCCAAACCCAAAGCAGTAAATGAAAACATAAAAATTCTAATCAACTCCAAACATACTTATGTTTATACTCAAAAAATCGCAAACGCCATTTTGGACTCAATGGAAGGGGTCTCGAGTCCCAATTAGACTGTTTGCAAAAAGTAGAATTTCGGACTTTAATCCGACCATCTATGCTATATTTAAATAAAATATTTAAATATACAATCGTAAAATATGAGGGTTGTTACAAGTACCCTTCCTGAACTTTGGTAATCTCATTTCCTTACTAAAGTCTTTTGTTCCTATTCCTCGTTTATGCTTATATTTATTCCAAGGCACTACCGTTAAATCCACTTATCTGAAACAATTATAATTTTTGCAATTATCTACATATGGGCTATCTAACTAAATCTACTGTACATCTCCAATCTTCGCCTACCTCTTTTTGGAGTTCCACAATCCGAACCTAAATGTACAAAACTGTTTCTCAAACTTCTACCTTGTGCAGACCTTCTCTATGCCCTAAGAAACACACTTCCTTAAGCCAAAAGTTACACTTCAAGAATTTTGCCTTCCACTGATGAATACAAAGTGTACAAAGAACCTCATCTAGATGAATAACATGCTCTTCCATACCCTTGGAAAACACCATAATGTCGTCCACGAACTCTAATTACTTAGGACATCTCGAAAAAAACACGGCTCATCAAATCTACAAAATATGCTAGGGCGTTGGTTTTCCCAAATGGCATAACCGAACACTCAAAGAATCTGTCGGGTGTCGTAAATGCTACCTTATCGATGCTATCATCAGCGACTCCAAGCTGATGAAATCCAGTGGCTAAATCAAGCTGAGAAAATACTGAAGAGGCAACCAATTAATCGAAAAGATTGTCTATTCTAGGAAGTGGGTAACGGTTCTTCTTTGTGAGCTTGATCAATTCTCTATAACCTACACAAAGTCGAAGGGAACCATCCAACTTTGTTGTTAAGACGGCTGGTGCTCACTACTCAGATATGCTCCGTCTGATAAAGCCTTTCTCCAGTAGCTCACCAATTTGCTTACTTAACTCCTTCCTCGCCCTAGGTGCCATATGTCTCACTGGGAATGCCACTGGCCTAGCATTGTCATTCAGATAGATTCTAAAGTCAACCTCTCTCTTAAGGGTAGGTAGTCCCTAACCTCCTCAAAAATGTCTGGGAAATATCTAACGACTAGAACAGAATCTAGCTCTCCTAGTGATGAATCAAGGGAATAAAGGAAGCTCAACATTGATCCATGTGGGTTGCAAGAAACCTTGAGAGTCCTACTGCTACATATCTCTAGTTTAACGACTCTTCTCTCATGGTCCAATATCGCTCCATAAGTGGATACCCAATTCATCCCCAAAATCATCCCATATCCCGATAATCCCAGTACATAGGTATCACGGCCAAACTCTACGCCTAGGATAAATTTTTTCAAACTCCTACAAATCATAGATAAATGTGCCAATCCTCCTATGGGATTTGAAACAACTATGGGATCTACTACTAAGGATATATCTAAGTGCAAACAATCAACTAAAGAACTCAAAATGAAAGAGTGTGATGCTCCAGAATCTAAAGAGTCCGAATGGGAAAATCAAAATAGAGATCAAACCTACTACAGAGACTTTCCTACCTTTACCTAGTCCACTGTTAAAAGGTGTTGCATCCAAAGCCTGTACTTGCATTGTAGGTGCGGCAGCTCTCTGACCCGTTATTTGAGGACAAGCTCTACTAAGGTGACCAGGCTATCCACAACTATAACACCTTCCCTTCATCATCTTATTCTTATAGTCCCTTGCGTAATGACCAACTAGTCCATAGCCATCGCATTTCCCGCTTTTCTTGCTCCATTTTCGAGATCCACCTTCTTTCCTCTAATTTTGCTCGTGTCTCCTTGAATTCCTCCATGCCAAAAAAACCTCTTACCTCCTAGACTAGCGAAGTCCTTGCATTGCTTAGAAAAATTGGCTGATGTAGATGGATTAATGAGATCTCCACCTATTGGTGCTGTATTGGGCGATTGCCCTTGAATTTTGGTGCAGTAGCTATATTGAACCAATCAGCCATACTATGCAGAGAAAAGAGAATTTAGGCTCGAAGGAATCGAAAGAAGACTGAACTGTATTTTGAGGAGATTTTTATAAAAACTCTCTTTTATACTTGAAAAACTATTTCTATTAATAAAGTTTCTTTCTGAAAAATAGTTCTGTTTGAATATATGCTACTTTTAAAAACATAGGTTATTTTGGAAAAGTATTTCATTTTTAAAACGAGTTTTAGGAATCCTGTAACCTTAGGCTCTGATACCAAGTGAAACACCCCACATCCCTTAGTATAACCAAAAAGGGCACATTAAAAGATGTGGTGCATTGTAGGTATAACTAAAAATTTGCAGAGACTAAGATTCACAGGACAAAATAAAACAATGAAAACATTAAAACAATAACTTATTTATAAATCAAACTTCATAAAATAAGTCATAACCCAAATAAGTTCCAAAATACCAAATACATATGTCTTATGAAAAACACCATCTCAGTCCCAATACCAGAGTACATAAAAAAAACCATCCCTCTCATTAGTACCAGTACATCCAAACTTAAATAAAAAGAAAACTGAAAAAGAAGAAGAAGAATACCTGAAGAATTTATGAGAATATCAATCCAATAAAGCTAAAATCTACTGTCCCTGCCTCTACCGGTCTATGGGGAGCAAGAGGAAATAGAGGAGCGGGTCAAACTAAAAGTCTAGTGAATGAAAGTAATTACTAGTGTTCTTAAGCAAGATAAAGATAATAGACTTTGTAACAGTTCTAGTATAAAAGAAAATTAAGGAAAAGATAAAGCTGGAATAAAATATGGTTTGATTATTTGCTTTTCTTATATAGTTCGATTGGATTATTTGCACTTATCTTAGATAATTGCCTTCATTAGGCTGAATTCCTAATCCTACTTTAATTTGGTTGAAGTCCTTATTCTACCCTTTGATCGACCTTCTATCTCTGCTGTGCCTACTACGGACTAGTCCCATCTTGTTGGACTCTACGCAAAAGATACCTACTTTTGTGGACTAGACTTATCCTGTTGGTCCCTATGCAAAAGTCACCTACTTAGCACTTGGAGCTCAATAACAACTTATCAACCTACACCGATGCCGCACGCTCGACCACCATTAGGCTCATGCTATCTTTTTCTCCCTCTTTTGATCTCTTATTTACCATAGCTCCAGCATAAGCCTGCCTTAGCCTCACCTCTGCTATTGTAAGGCCACCTGTGTCTGACTAAAGGTAACGATGTTGGTATGGGTCTTAAGAAACAAAATCTAGTTGTGCCCCTTGCCCAAATCCCCTTGATTTGAGCTTCTATTTATTGACCACTTATTTATCATCACTTCAACATAAGTGTGTCCCAAGGGAAATGCTGGCGGTACGGGTCCTACTTTTATCTTTGCTTATTAACTTAGTGTAAGTCTTTTTAAACAAGCCTCTACTTTTATCCTTGCTATATTTTCTTATTAACTTATTTTAAGTCTTAAAAATAAGCCTTTTCTGTTTTCTCCAATTATAAGCTGTGTGTTATAATTTTGCTTATTTACTTAACCCAAGGTCTAAGTTTAAAAATAAGCTATTCTTGCTATTTCTTCTATTTTCTCTGTTTAGTTATAATTATATGTTATAACAATGCTTGCAAATATCTTAAATTTAACTATTTCAGTCTAAGTTCAATTTATTACAGTTCTTCTTATTTTACATCCCATTTTCTGTAAATTCATTGTTGTCATAATTTTAGTCCATATTAGCAAATTAGCTTCTTCTGTTTATTCTATTTGCATAAAAAGGGAATTAAAAAGAAATCGACATTTACAGAATAAATTCTAATGTATAATAGATGTAAATAAAATGTAAATAACAGTAAATAACTATAAATATAGTAAATAATTGAAAATAATTGAAAAAGCTATAATTAATGGTAAATATTTGCAAACAATGAAATAGAATAGATGAAAGAAAATAGACTGGAAAACAAATCTAAAATAAACTTTACATAAATTTGCATAAAGATTATTCCAAATTTTTAGGAAAACTACAAGTATTGGAAACCCTATTATTTTGAATTGCTGAAGAATCTAAAATAATTACTTAAACACTCACCTGTGGTCCTTAGCTCTTTTCCTTGGCCTTCCCGAATCCACTTGTAGGATATAACATATTTTAATAAAATGATCTTCTCCTTGGAAAAATATTTCTTTTAGGGTCCAGCCTCAGGCAATGAACCCAGATGGAGAAAATCTGAATGAGAAAAATAGCTAGGCCTCGGGTAATGAACCCAGATGGAGAAAATCTGAACCATTAAATTTGAGGATTAAATATGGTGCAACCACATCATAGGCTCGTTGGGAACCATCGGATGGAAGCACAAACGCACGAGATTGAATTAAAATAGAAAAACATGTCACTACTCGAAATTGGACGAGACAACATCCATATACATACGCGGGTCGACATGTCAGTCGACACTTGCATCTGTGAGGTCAACCTATAAGTTGACACAGATATACTTGGGGTCGGCCCTTGGGTTGACCTGGTCTATATTAAACACACACGCGCGCGTGTGTGTGTATATATATATATATATATATTATTTCTTCTTTCTTCCGTATCTCCTTCATATTAACTCAGATTTTAACAATCTATCTATGGAAATTGATCAGAAAATTACCAAGAACACAATGATCCAACTTCAATTTTTCAATTTTGATAATTTCACAAAGTTATTTTATTAATTAATTAATTAATTAATTAATTATAGCTTAAATTCCAGGTTGTTACATTTCCCTTGAGGGTTGATGAAAAGCAGCCCAACATTCCATCTTCCAATTCATATCCATATATTCACTTTGAAAACGTAAATTGGTTCGAAGTGGTCTTCAGATAGGAATTACCTAAATCCGACCCCGGTTCTTCGAACCAATCATCGATAAAAAGATGTTTTGTGAATAGGGTTTCATTCTTTAATTGATTAATTTTTTTTTATTAAAATTTCATTTGGAGATATATATTTAAAATATTTCTTCCGGTATATACAGAATCATTAAACCTCACTTATCAAATCCTTTGATTACTTAAACCCTTTTTAAACTTGGAATAATTTGAAATCATTTTATTTTTCGCTTAGGAAAATATTTCCAAACCATTTCATTTAAATATTAACAAAGATTTCTGAATTCAAAACTCAAAATTTTGATTGAGTTAAAACCATGCTATCTAGGATGTTAATGCCAAAACCAGTAAATATTAAATGAGTCGAATTTAAGGAAATCGTCTAATTCTACTCATTATCAATTTTTGTATTCAACAAATACTATGGGCGGATTAACAGTGAAATCACCTTTTAAATTCCACGAATAGTACGAGTTCCCTTTTCGGGCTTTAACACCGAGTACAAGAAGATCATCTCTATAAAATCCAAATTGTATTTAATTTAAATTTAGAAAAATAAATCCTTTATACTTCGAAAAACTTTGATCAAATAAATCAAATTTACTATCCCCTCCGTAGAGCCAGGTCAGATAGCCAGAGAGAGCAGAAAAATGGTTTTCCAAACCTAAGCCTAGACATTATCTCTCTTACACCCATAAGGCAGTTAAGTTATTTGATCAACTCGAAATCATTAAAACATTTAATCATTTCATAAATCCTTTAAATTACCTTTAAAATACTTTATTAATAATTTAATTTTTTTTATAAAATAACTAGAAAAGAATTGTTAAGTTTAAAACTATATTTGAAACTATATTTCAAAAGTTATAGAAAAGAGATGCGAAAAAGTGCTACGGAAAGTGCTTTTTAAGCTATATTAATCAAAACGACTTTTTATTACTTGAAAATCCATTTTTCTTACTCAAATCACTTTTAAAACATTTTAAAGATTTATATAGTTTATTCCACATTTTCAAACAATTTTAAATATCACTTGTAAAGAAATACAGTTTCAGATTACGAACGACAAAACCGGGATTTTTCAAAAAACTTGTTTTACCCATATCTCAAAATATACTTGTCGGAATATTGATTTTCTTTCTTAGTTGGAAAACTATAGATATAATAGTTCGGAAAATTCTTATCCCTAAGAATTCCAAGCTATATACCAACATTTACACTAGTTTGACTTTTCTAGCGCGAAATCGTGAACTCCCGTTCCACGGCACGCTTATTTTTAACTAAATTTTCCGTTTCTTTTCAAACTTCACCAAAACACTTCTAAAGTTCATAAAACATTTTAAATACATTTCAAACCATTTTTTAAGAGGTTTAACATTCATACACACCATTTCATTAATTCAAGCGAAGTGATTTCCTTTGTTCTTTTCGACGTGTATATTCGTGACTTGCATGTATATTTAACATTCGTATTTAAACAACCAAACTTGATGACCAAAGCATAATAAACATCCATTGAAAACATCATATCATCATCCTATATATAATATAATAGTTTTGGAGTTCTCACGATTAGTTCCACTCCAGCAAACTTTTTCGTAGACTTCTCTTTTGATTTCGGCAGCACTTCCTTCTCTTTTTCTTCTTACGGCGCTTCCCGGACTTCCTTTTTTCTTCACTTAGGTTCGGTCTTGACTTGGGAGATTGGAGGAGCTTGGCCTTGGCTTGGGGAGGTGGTGGCTGTGAGTTTAGGAGGTGGAGAGGAGAAGTCTGCACTTGGTTTTGAGGAATACTATATTTTACTTTACTTTTTTTTCTAATATTTTTCCATTATTTTTTTAAGGCATGGAAGCCATGAAAGTGGGGAGAAGAAGCTTGAAAATGGAGAAGAGGAAGTGTGGAAAAAGTGAAGAAAGTGGGTTGTTATTTGTAGAAAAAATTTGGAATAAAATATTATTACGTTAAAAAAACCAAATTACCCTTACTTCAACTTAAAGTAATCTCATTTTTCAACCCTTACCATCATCGTTTCACATCACTCTTTATGTCTTAATCACTTAAGAATTAAGTGAAATGAAGTTAGATTTTATTTAGATTTGATTTTGACACTTTTGTCATTTTGTGCTTACTTTTTAATAATGATATTCTTAGTTCTCTAATCGTGATTGGTAAAAGTAAACTTGTTTAGTAACTTTGTTATTACTTACCTTATTTAAATATGTGTTCATGTATATAAAAAATAAAGGTGTAACAATGCTGCGACAACTTTTATTTGACACAATGTTGATTTTTGACAAACGTTTTACGGTCACCTTTTGACGTTTTTGCTAAACTATTTATTCGTGTAAACTAAACTTGAAAATAATTTGGTTATCATTTTTAACTAATTAAAACGAGTGCATATGACTTATAAAACATTATAAAATAATATCAAAATTCATTTCCAAATATGCGACATTGATTTTGTCAATGCGACGAAAATTTTCAATTACTATAACATAAGAATATATACGGTTATCAAACTTTTATTGACAAATTATTATCATTATATAATGATTTTAAAAGCATTGTTTATCCTTTAAAACAATTATTGGACCGTATATTCAATTTTATCGAAATCGGCTTTTTTCAATTTGGTCAATATTATGATAAAAGTACAAAATCTTTATTCTATTCTAAAAATAAGTTCACCATTCTTATTGATTATATAAAACATGATTATTTAAGTTTGAAAATTCTATATTTGAATATTAAAATACATTTTTTATTTTCGAAGTGGTAAAATTATGGGTCGTTACAGACTTTCCCCCTTAAAAGAATTTCGTCCATGAAATAACCCAAAAAAAACCTAACGGTATTTGTCCAAAATATTTATTTTTAAAGTTACAACTATACCATATGAAAAGACCATTCCATATTTAATTCTATCTACTATTCGAATCCATAACTTTACTTCTGAACTAGTATTGATCCTCCGACTTTATAGTATGGACTCTGATCAGGCTTCTTGATTAGAAACCCCTTCTTTCCTTTCATAGCTCTCAACTATGGTAGAAAACTCAAGTATCCAACCACAAACCCTCATCAGTTATCACCATCATGAATTGAGTGATAAATCCATTTTTGGATTGGTGTAAACACCTTAAAGTTCCATACTCGAGTTTTAAACCAAATTCGTGTAATAAGATGATCTATATATAACATATGTATTAACTTCCATAAATTTTTCATAAAACTTTTATCTTAAGTTCAAACATTTTATAAAGATGTTTCTTTATGTAATTCCTTTAATTATTTATTTCCAAATATTTTTATTAAAGGAAAATATTCCAAAGGAACCATTTTTCACTCAATAGGTAATTTATCTTTATTATAAAAATAGTTGTTTTTTTTTTGTTTTTTTTACAATCATTTTCACTTAGTATATTTCCTTTAATACTTATATTATTTATGAATCATTTCGTAAAACTATTGCTTAAGTTTATTATATCTTACAACTTATGCAAGTCAATCACTTTTAAACCCGAATTCTTAATTTATGCTTGAAAACATTTTCCAGGTTATAATTATGTTTTTAAAGAGTAATTATTTTACTTAAGTGTATAAATAGTTCATGACTTAAATCTATATTTGTATGATATACCTTTACGTCCAAGCAGTATATACAAATCCCAAATTTCAAATTGATTTTATTTAAATCCTTCTGTTTAAGAAATTTAAACTTTGTTGTAATTTACTATTATCTTAAATTCATAAGTTATACAACTTATTTCTTATTTAGTACTATTATTATTTTCTAGCTTTCAAAAACAAATTTTTAAAACTACCCATATTTAAATCATCAAATTCTCTGCTTTTAAAACCTTTTTATCTATAAATCATATTTATAAGTTATACTTATCTAATTTCATTTACTCAACACATTCACAATCTTTTATCAAAACTTTTCATCAATTTCTTAGCTTTGAGTTAGGTATGAGTCAGAAATTTTCGACTGTGCAAAATCATTGAAAACTTTGCTTTATCTTATCAATTGGCAATCCCAATTTATCTTTGGTTTAAACACTTTTATAAAGATTACTAATCAATTTATCAATTAACGATTCACATTATCTCTTTAGCTTAAGAAAATTATATAGATCGAGTAACTCTAAAACCATACTAAGGAACTGGGTACTACCAATAGTATCACATATCCCTTTAACAAGAAGAGTGATATTTAATTGAAGTGTTTACCATTCTAACACATCTCTTGCCCATTTTTAGTTATTTTTGAGTCGCTCAAACTAGTTATCATAAAATACTTCTTTTTTGTTTAAAATAACACCATAATTATTTTCAAAATCCTTTAGATATTACTTTGTTTATAAAATCTATTTTATAAATTCATCTTATATTAACTTACTTTCTTTTAATCACATTTAAATTTTCAAATTTATATATATTCCATGTCTTTCTTTTACAAAGTTATCTTATTTTTTGTAAAATACCTCCTTTTTTATAAGACATGCTCGTTTATTATTTTATATTAATTCATTAATCTTAATCCAGTATTATTATCAAACATCTTATAGTAAAATTATGAAACTTAATTCATAAGGTGTTTGTTAAATCAACGGATGATAATGCCTAAAGGTTATCATTCCCTTTATTACAAGCTAACACACTATTAATAACCATACCGCTTTCGAAACTTATTTCTTGATAAATATTACATAAGTTTAGGTAAAATTATTCCATTTACCTAAAATTTTCAAAATCAATGTGTCGGTTTGCCTTGTTTAAATGTTTAGGAACCCTCATCGATAACGGAGATCAGGCCCATCAATTAGGTTCCACAAATCACTCAACAGATAAGTCAACACAAAATATTTTATTAGTTACTAACAAATATGCACTCATATATAATACTCTCAAACTCATTCTAGGGTGTTACTAACCCTATCTATAATGAGTTACTCATTCTAGGGTATTACTAACCCTATCTCTGACGAGTCTTACTCCAACAAAGCCTAGGTGTTTGCTCAACCTAAGCTCTGAGACTAAATGTGACGAATAAGATTTTTGACCCTCAAAAATCGACATTAATGCATCCTCAGCATTCACGTGCTGCAAATCCAAGTGCCGTAAACTCGATGGTTTAGGGTAATAATGAAAATAAAGATAGAACAGAATTTCACACGAATGAAATAACATTTATTATTTCAACATATAATCTTTACAGCGGAAAATTTAAATACATATATCAGAGTTAAACATGAACTGTTATAAATATCCGTCCTTACAAATGCGGAATACAATAGCGCAAGAATGTGGTGGAAATGGACAAAAATCTTCAAAGTAATATTCTGACTCCATGCAACGAGCTCCATCCATCTTCTTCTAAACTAAACCTTACTACTAAGCTGCCCGGGGAAATTTAGGGCACCCGGAGTTTAAGGAAAAGGAAAAATGAACTCCGGGTCAGTCATGGGATAGGTGTGAGAAATCAAAATACGCATTTTGAAAAACAAAAAGGTATCTCATCAGACCATGCTATAAACACGAAACAAGATTTTACCTTATGATAACCAAATCGTTCTGCGTTAAGATTTTTGATATTATTTTTAATGGCATATCTTTGAAAACATTTGCAAGTAAACTCATTAATCTTAGCCGAAATTGTTACCATTATTAAACTCCAGATATATTAGCCTATACAAATATAACTCTTACAAGGCTCATTTGGAGAATGGATTCCATACAAATGAAAAAGTAAGGGACTACCTTCCGTAAAGTACACCTCTAGAGGGATGTACCTAGGGTCCAGATACTGAACCCCTATACCAGCACAGAACCGGCTTACCCCTTTGCTGGATAGTACCGAATATGACATCACCCCAGTCGATACCGACCTATCTAAGACGTCCCATAGCATACACAACATACCCGATATATAAAGGGTTATATAGAAAGGTGAAGACCATCTCATAATGGGAGCGACCCACTTAGCCCTACCGCATCTACCCAATTTTTTCCATTTCCGATTGATGAGGCCTGAGATGACGATTTACCTTTCACATAGCACATTCCACTTTGAATTCCACACTGCCATTCCATGATCACACAACTGATTTCTACAAACGTATAACTCTTGAGATCATACATCTTATGAAAGGATGTTAAGCTAAGAGAAGTTGCCTTCTCTGCCACTAAATACATGATACGTTCATAGAGATCAATCAATGTAACTAGAAATGCATGCTCAGACATTCATCCATACAATTTGTCCAGGAACATGACAAACCGAAGGTGCTCTCCTACACATCCTTTCAAAAGTTACCACTAGGATTAGTAGCGAAAAGTCCTTGCATCGAAGATCTTAATTGAATAACTACTGCCACATAATATGATATGGGAATTTCCCTCGAAGGGTCAGTGACAAGCAGCTTTACACTCCGTCTTCCGAATCAAATCCATATCTTCACTTCAAACACGTAAATTGGTTCGAATGGTCTTCAGATAAAAATTACCCAAATCTGACCCTCGTTCATTCGAACCAATCATCGATAAAAAGATGTTATATGAATAGGGTATCATTCTTTAATTGATTAAATTCTTTTTATCAAAATCTCATTTGGAGATATATTTCTAAAACATTCCTTCTGGTATATACAGAATCATTAAGCCTCTCTTATCAAATCCTTTGATTACTTAAAGCCTTTTTTAAACTTGGAATAATTCGAAATCATTTCATTTTTCGCTTAGGAAAATATTTCCAAACCATTTATTTTAAATCTTAACAAATATTTCTTAATTCAAAACTCAAAATTTTGATTGATTTTAAACCATGTTATCTAGGATGATAATCCAAATACCAGTAAATATTAAGTGAGTAGAAACGGTGTAAATCGTCTAATTCTACTCAATATCAATTCCCGTACTCAACAAATACTATAGGTGGAATAACAATGAAATCACCTTTTAGATTCCATGAATAGTATGAGTTCCCTCTTCGGGCTTTAACACCGAGTACAAGAAGATCATCTCTATAAAATTCAAATTGTATTTAATTTAAAATTGGAAAAAAATCCTTTATACTTCGAAAAACTTTGATCCAAGTAAATGAAATTTACTATCCCATCTGTCGGGCCAGGTCGGATAGCCAGAGAGAGAGCAGGAAACTGGTGTTCCAAACCCAAGCCTAGACACTATCTCTTTGACACCCATAAGGCGGTCAAGTTATTTGATCGACTCCAAATCAATAAAACATTTAATCATTTCATAAATCCTTCAAATTACCTTTAAAAGACTTTATTAATCGTTTAAAATAATTTATAAAATAATTGGAAAAGAATTGTTAAGTTTATTCAAAAATTATAGAAAAACGCTGTAAAAAGTGCTATCGAAAGTGCTTTTTAAGCTATATTGATCAAAACGACTTTTTATTACTTGAAAATACATTTTTATTACTCAAATAACTTTTAAAAAGTTTTAAAAGATTTATAAAATTTATTCCGTATTTTTAAACAATTTTAAAATCATTTGTAAAGAAATCCAATTTTGAATTCCGAACTGTAAAATCGAGATTTTTCAAAAAACTTGTTTTACTCATATCACAAAATCTACTTATCGGAACATAAATTTTCTTTTTTCGTTGGAAAGCTATGGATGTGATAATTTGGAAAATTCTTATTCCGAAAAAATCCTAGCTATATAACAACTTTTACACTAGTTTGACTTTTCAAGCGTGAAATCGTGAACTCCCGTTACGCGACGCGCTTATTTTTAACTAAATTTTCCGTTTCTTTTCAAACTTCGCCAAAACACTTTTAAATGTTCATAAAACATTTAAACACATTTAAAACCATTTTTAAAGAGGTTTAACAATCTATACACACCATTTCATTAATCCAAGGAAAGTGATTTCCTTTGTGCTTTTCGACGTGTATATTCACGACTTGCATATATATTCAACATTCATATTTAAACAACCAAACTTGATGATCAATGCATAATAAAAATCCACTGCAAAAATCATATCATCATCCAAAATATAGTATAATAGTTTATGAGTTCTCACAATTAGTTCCACTCCATCAAACTTTTTTCGTAGACTTCTCTTTTGATTTCGGCAGCACTTCCTTCTCTTTTTCTTGCTTGGGCGCTTCCCGGACTTCCTTCTTTCTTTACATAGGTTTGACCTTGACTTGGGAGGTTGGAGGAGCTCAGTCTTGGATTGGGGAGGTGGTGTCCATGAGTTTAGGAGGTGGGGAGGAGGAGTTTGCACTTGGTTTTGAGGTGGAATACTATATTTTACTTTACTTGTTTTTCTAATATTTCTCCATTATTTTCCTAAGGCATGGAAGCTATGAAAGTGGAGAGAAGATGCTTGAAAATAGAGAAGAATAAGTGTGGAAAAAGTGAAGAAAGTGGATTGCTATTTATAGAAAAAGTTTGGAATAAAATATTATTATGTAAAAAACCAAAATACCCTTACTTCAACTTAAAATAATCTCATTTTTTTTCAACACTTACCATTACCATTTCACATCACTCTTTATGTCTTAAGCACTTAAGAATTAAGTAAAATAAAGTAAGAATTTACTTAGATTAGATTTTGACACTTTCCTCATTATGTGCTTACATTTTACTAATGATATTCTTAATTCTCTAATCATGATTAGTAAAAGTAAACTTGTTTAGTAACTTTGTTATTACTTACCTTATTTAAATATATATTCATGTATACGAAAATAAAGATGCAACAATGTTGTGACAACTTTTATTCGAAAAAACGTTGATTTTTGACAAAATGTTTTGCGGTCACATTTTGACGTTTTTATTAAACTATTTATTCATGTAAACCAAACTTGAAAATAAGTTCATTATCATTTTTAATTAATTAAGACGTGTGTATTTGACTTATAAAACAATATCAAAATTCATTTGCAAATATACGGCATTGATTTTGTCAATGCGTCGGAATTTGTTAATCACTATAACATAAGTATATATACAATTATCAAACTTTTATCAACCAATTATTATCATTATATAATAATTTTAAAATCATATTATTTATCCTTTAAAACAATTATTGGACCGTATATTCAATTTTATCGAACACCGGCTTTTGCCAATTTTGTCAATGTTACGATAAAAGTCCAAGATCTTTATTCAATTCTAAAAATAAGTTCACCATTCTTATTTATTCTATAAAACATGATTATTTAAGTTTGAAAATTCTATATTTGAATAATTAGGTAAGTTAAATATTTCATTTTCAAAGTGGTAAAATTAGGAGTCGTTACAATCAAACCAAGCTTGGATTGACACTTCAGCACGTCAAAATTAGTCTCCATTAAACCATTACTTGATGATACAAAAGTTGAATCAAATTCACGGGATATACAACAAATCAATAATTTAGAATTCTCCGACAAAAAATAAAACTTATGTTACATATCATATTTATTAACTTTTGGTATGTATACTGTTAATTATATTAAAATTTTAATAAAATTTTCATTGATATTAAAATTTTCTTCTAAATGATAGAAATTACATATCATAGATGTTTGTCATCAGTTGCAGGCAAAATTTCCTTATAACCACAGACGTCTATGGAAACCACACAGACATTTGTGAAGACTCTCTAATTAAATCTTTTGTAGCCACAAACGTCTGTAGAGCCTTCATAGGTGTCGTCGAATCTCTCTACTCCATTTTTACCGAAGCCGTAGACATTGGTGACTTTCTCGTAGACGTTTGTCGATACTCTGGCAACGATTTTACAAAAAACTTATATAAATAAATTTACCTTTCTTTTCACTTTACCTTCATTTCAACTCCTAATTCCTGAACCCCTAGCTCTTAAAACACTCAGATTCTTAAATCAATGGCTCCCAAGCAGGTTACCGTCTTCAAAAAGCAAAAGCAAGGCCAATCTTCATCCTCCTCTCAAGCACCAATTATGCATGCTCACATTAACCAATGGCTCCGCAATAATCCCAATGCAATCAAACGATTCTAGGCACTTACCCTAAAGAAGTTCCACTCTAGTCCTTTCATCGCCTTGGCAATGTAATGGAATATGAAATCCTATGAATTACTGTGGATGATGGCTATTGCAATAAGATAACTATGATGCAAATAAGGCAATCATTGATCCTCTAGCTATTTACCTCTTCTACTCCAATCTATGTGGTTCAAAGATTTGGAATCCGAAGAACGAAGATGGCAGGTTATGGTTAAGTGTTTACGGGAAAGAAAATGAAATTGATGTGTATACCATTGGTCATATTTTAGGATGTTCGTATGAGAAGATTTATTTAACCGATATACCAGATCATAATCTTTTACCCGGGGATGAATTTTCCCATCGAATATGGAAAGATAGAATGCCACAATGGAAATCCATTTACCTTCGACCACGAGCTGGACTATTAAATTGAATGATAATTAATACCAACCTTCCACGTCTAAGCAGTCCCGAACAAATTTATTCCAATGGCCATAGAGCTTTTTATGCAATATTTGGTCGCCTACCGGTTAATTGGGCGAAATTTATTCATGACCAAATTAAAGGATTTTGGTCTACACATCGTCATTCCATTATTTATGCTCCGTATATAATGCGCATCTTGCAAAATCTTAGAATTCCTTCATACATATCACAATATGAAGAAATTCCAACCAAAGATAGTGGACCACGTTATCTATCACTTATGCATCTTCCAAAATGTCCACCTCTTATCATCCCTTCAACCAATGGACTCAACAACAACAAGAACATCATGGTCCTCCTCAAACCAGCGCTCCTCAGCAAACTTACTCCCCTCATTCTTTCCAACAACCACTATCCACTAGTCATGGTATTGAATATTATTTGGACTAAAAAATACAAGAAGCTCGCATTAAACCAATGCTAAATGAATCTCTTCATGATTTGGTCAAAAACGAAAATATAATCATAGCCAATCAGTTAGCTTTAAATAGAAAAATGATTGGATTGGAATGCTCTTTCTCCACTAGTATGACAAAGATGGAGAAGACTTCTGACAAAGTGGTCTACACTTTAGGCAAAGTGATGCACAGAGTACATAGCCGATCTTCCTCACGCTCAACATCTTCGCCTTCCCTAACACCTCCACTGGTTTTAAACACCGGTTTATCGCTATCAAGCCTCACTCGAAGGTACGTCACATGATAGAGGTGACCGAGGGAAGACTCATGTTCGTGCACAATCCGAGAAAGAAGAAGAAGTCAATGATGAAATATATGTGTCTGATACTCCACATTTTCAATAACAATCTTACATGGCATTTCAAGGCTTTTGTAACGACCCGCGTAAATTCGATGTTTGAAATGAATTAAATTAATAGGATTTTATTTTAAAATTTAGAAAGAAATAAAAATCTTATTAATTTATATGAAAGAAAATATTGAAATTTGATGTATCAAAGGTAATTAAAATTTGCAAATTAAATTATATATTGCAATTAATAGTAATAGTGGAAATTGTTGCAAGTATTGAATTTGTCAATGGAATAAAATATTGATTTATGGAAATTGAATATAAACGGAGGTAATAAAGTAATGCAAGAAAATAAATAATGTAATTAGTACAATCCCTTTTATTTGTAAACTATTGTAAGGTGTTAATTAATTGAAATATGAAAATTTGGAAATAGATTCAAAATTTATGTTAGATAAATGAATTGCAATAATTAAAGTTAGTAATTAATAGGTTAAAGGGAATACCAATTTATTCATAAATGAATATAAGTGAATGTAACAAAATAAATAGGAAACGCTAATTATTCATAAGTGATGGTTGATGATATAATCGTTACTAACTATTAATGTAGTAACGTAAGATGTAAATGTATTTTCAACGGAAATGTAACCTTATTTCTAGGTAGAAATTGCAGGTAGTTTTATGAAATGGAGTTTATGCGATAAATAGAATTGAATGTTTCGTTAGTATGAGTTTAAGGGAATATGGGGTAAATTGATTAAATCAATAAAAGACAATAAATGCAATGATGATGGGTTAGTAATAAAAGTGAATAGGGAAATGATTGTATAGTAAAAATGGAATTCCAACTTGTTGGAATGGAGTAAATACACTTAGTAATAAATTTAGGATAGGAAAACAAAATGGAAATATTGAATTAGTTAATTCGTATATATATATATATATATATATAGAATGGCGATTATTGGATTGTAAATAATAAACTTATTAATGGTGATCAAGAGTTGTGACCACAAGTTATTATGAGTGATACATATATATTTAATTCAATTCAATTGATTTGGAAATCATTGCATTAAATATAAATTAAATGTTACGTTGAATAAGTTAAGTTAATAAATGGATAATAACGTAAATGTTCTTCATAGATATGATAATTTGAATCTATTTAAATTTATGGAATTTGAATATAACATTTTACGTTAATTGGAGATAAAGATGGAAATAGGTAATAATTGCATTAATTTGTAAGTAGAAATAAATCGTTAATGAGAACAAGTATTTAAGATTTACCACCTATTTAGTATATTAAGTTATAACGGAAAATCAATTGCAATAATTAACAATATATTTATTTCATTAATGATAATGACGTGATATTTGAAATATTAAATAGGATGGAATTCAAATGTATATAACGATAGAAATGTGAAATTTGGGGAATAGATTCAAAGTTATAAATGAGTTGTTACAATAATACATAATAAGTGCAAATTGAATGAATCAAAGGGAGCATAGATTTAAGTTTAGAAAACGATATTTTGGTTTAATTAAGTATTGCAAAATAAATGAAATTAACGTTTAAATATTTCGTTTATAGAGATTAAACTAAAATTCAAGGATATTAAAATAATAGATTTTGAACCCAACATGGAATCTGTCTACTTAAAATTTTTAGATGGAATAAACATTTGATTATTTAATTTAATAGAGAAAAAGATTTATTTAGTATGTAATTTAATGTTTGTTGAAAACTGTAATTTTATAAACATGTTTGCTTGACTATAAATAAGGATTACAATGTTCACGTATTTATTTAATTGATTTCATCAATTAGGGTTTGTTTTGAAGTGGAAGATTAAAATTAATTGGAAATAAATTTATTAAAATCTTTCAATTGAAAAAGGAAAAGAAACAAAGTGCAATTAATAAAATTTATGTAAGAATGTTTTCATTATGAATGTACATTATTTGGAAATATAAGAATTGATTTAATATTGTATAAGTTGATCATTTTAGAATATAAGAAT
Organism: Allium cepa; assembly: GCA_030765085.1. Classification (NCBI taxonomy): domain Eukaryota; kingdom Viridiplantae; phylum Streptophyta; class Magnoliopsida; order Asparagales; family Amaryllidaceae; genus Allium; species Allium cepa. The sequence continues at coordinate 214,859,227 of CM060938.1, forward strand.
GTTTACATTATGAATTGCAAGTAACAAATAAGCATTTTAAGGAAAATAAAAGAATGTTGAGGAAATAAAGTGAACATTTCCATTCTAAATATAAGGAAGTGGAGAAATTAACACTGCAATGGATAGACTTATCAGCTTTTAATTTACATCTAAATTTGTTTAGATCAATTTGGAAATTAATAAAATTGTGGATATATTTTGAAACGTAAACGAAACGTCTAGATTTACATTTGTAAATACGTTTAAAATAAAATGTAAATGATAAGGAATTTATTTATTTCCTAAATCCATAACGTGTGTAATTAATATTATTTATCTTTTGGGACCACCTCCGTTTGCACGTTAAAATTCATGCACACCTATTCTTTTACGATCTATCTATAAATAGGCGGTGAAACCCTAGCCTCCATCTTCATTCCTCTGTATAGTCTCTTCTTCAACTTCTTCTCTTCTTCAATGGCAACAGACAATTTCTAGATCCAGTTTCAATCCAAATAAAAGTCAAAATTCAAACTCCCCTAAAAATTCCAGAAAAATTATATGTTGGAGTTCTCAGAATACGCAATCTACTGGTGGTGTTCGTTTTCCGTTTCGGGTTCGGTCTGGAAACATATTTGCGTGCTCCTGTAGCCAAAGCGCGTGGAAGACGATAGTGACGTGGCGAGTATTTAATTAAGGTTTGTTTTGTTTTATAATTTACTTTGATTTTCAAATCGTTTAAATCGCATAACTTTTTCATACGACCTCGGATTCATGCGAAACTTTTTTTGTTAGGATCGTAATTAAATTCCGGACAGTTTGGAACTAGTTTGGACCAATTCGGAGACCGTCGAATTTTTGGGTTTAAATCGGATTTAAATTCGATTTAAATTCAAAAGGTGAGTGTTTTAACCCACTCACAACTTCTAAAAGTTTTTATGTTTGTTAAATTTATTTTAAATATGAGTAGAAATTTATTTATGACTGTTGGTGTGTTTTATTCAGCATATCTGTTAAATCGCATTTATTTAACTTAATTGTTAATTTAGTTTATTTATTGCATAAAATTTGTCAGGTAGAATTTATTTTTGCACATAAACTGCTAGTTAACAGTCATTAAATTTATTATGCAATAGAAACTGTTAGTTAATAATCTGTTATTAATTCCTGTATAATTCATATGCTATGTATCAATGATTGTTTAAAATTGGATGATGATTGCAATTGATGATTGATGATTGATATTTGGATGAATGAATGCTATAATTATATTGTATAAACTGCAAGTCATCATGCATTTTCATTTCATTCGGGGTTGTGGTTTGAAATGATATACAACCGTAAAATTTTATTTTTAAATTGCGGATTGAAATGATAAATATCCGTATCACTTGACCATAGGATAGAAAATTTTATATACAGGCACCGTGGTCTATATATAAATTATTTTAAAGTGATTTCTATGGTTTGGATGGGATACAGTTTATAAAATTTTTTAATTTTGATATTTTATAAATGTTATTCTTCTATATATATACATATGAAGTTAAAATTTTTGAATTTAAGCTGTGTATAAATCTATTAAATAAAAATGGGAAAATTGAGAAATGGAATTTGATAATTCATATTATATGTTTAAGTTTGGAAAATTTTGAGGTATGATATTTATAACTGGATTTTTCCAAGATAAATTTAAAATGAATATTCTAGTATAATTTAATTGAAGAAAATATTTAATTGCTAGAAATTGGAGTTTTATTTATGGATTTTTATGTAAATATTCAAGACTAAATAATAGAACATTTAATTTGGTTGAAGGAATAAATTCCAACTTTAGTTTTGAAATATTAATACTCCAAATGGATATATATATATATATATAGAAATTGAAGTGGTTTTGGAACTTGAAAGTGGTATTTAAATTTTGGTTTAGACTTTAAATAAATAAATATACTTGTAAAGCCATGGAAATTATTTTCTTTACAAAGTAACCTTAAAGTTAAACCATTTATTTCGTATACCGTTGAATATCCAAACCATTCAAGTTTTAGAAGTTATGGTTTTAAAATATATGAATTTCGAAATATTATGCTTTGAAAGTATAAGTCAAAAATTTGGTTTCCAAATATTTTAAATTTTAAAGCAGTATGATTTTGGAAAAGAAATATATTTGGATAAAATGATATCATGTTGTTTTGGGTTTTAAGATGATATCGTATTCATAGTTTTGAAATGGAATTTTTATTCTGGTTTTAAAGTATAAACTATTTTAAATGACCGCGGTGTTATAATAACGATTGGTTGGCAAAGAGACCGGGATCGGATATGGGCATACTCTCTGTCGATACCGAAAACCACTTTGACTAACCATGTACGCGGTGGAGATTCCAGAATGTAGTAGGTTGGTGGCGGCGTTTCCTGTAAGGTAAATACGTGGATCCGACTCCCGTGAGTTGGCATAAGGTGGCTAAAACAGGAGTGATTCTCGGGCCAATGAGGTCATACCTCTGATCGGACGCTCCTCTTCGATATTATACTTTGACTTTGGATTGATTCAGTGGCCACTTCTATTTTTGATTTTGGGGGAGTTTGTTCGAGGTGGGCGGTAACTGCGGCTACGCGTTTCCACCAGCCCGGATTGCAATTGGTATATCTACCTTGGCATTGCCTAGTTGTGCCGTGTCACCTACCATACCGAGCCTTTGCTATGAGTTTTGTTTTGTACCATACCTACGGAGTGCCCTCTGACGACGCCCAGTACGGGGGAGATTTCGGTACTGTATAGGCTATGGGAATATATTCTGTGTTAAGGGCTATATGGGTAACCCCTTAACGCTATTAAAAAGTAAGTTTATTTTACAATTAGACACTATTATAATAGCGCAATATACTACATAGTAAATAGTTTAACGGATCCTTAGGAGATGTAAATCCCGAGTATCTCTTGAGTTACTGCACTCATATTTACTCCTGTTGATTTAACTCACATAAGATCTTTTAGTTCTGACTCGAGTGTTTTATCTTTTCAATTCGCTCGGGTCAGTCCGAGCGTTTCAGGATTTGAGGATTTAGCTTTGGAGGACGAAGACAAAGATTTGTATTACTAGTATCTACTATATTATTCCACTACACCATTTAATTCCGCTGCATTGATAGTATTGGTATGGGTAACTCTGATATTCATTGTACAAGTAAAATAAAATATTTTGTAAAACAGTTTCATGAATTGTATATTTGATTATTATATTTTATCCTTCTGCTGTGAGATTCTGTTTTGTTTTATTTCTTCTCTGTTTTTCTTATTTGCCCCATAACAATCCGCCCTTCCGTATGGTTTGAATAGTCATGTGTGTCGTTTTAAAGTGTGCGAAAAGGCGGGATGTTACAGTTGGCATCAGAGCTTTGGTTTAGCGATAAACCTTGGCTTTGTGGGGTTTGACTCTTTGTTAATAGGGTAGTAATACCCTATGGGAGTCGCTGAGTATATATATATGAGAGAGCGTACTTGTTAGTGTTATAAAAAGGTTTTAATATTGTGTTAATCTGTTCCGTTTTGTATTTATAAATTCTGGTTGATGCATGGGACGTTGTGACATCAATAGGGGTTTCTAAACACTAAATAGGACAGACCGACATAATATCTGTTTTAATATAGGTGAATGAAATAATTTTTCCTATTATATTTTCTATATATAAAATAAATTTTTCAATCAATATCTATATTTGGCTGCAATAGATTGGTTGTTAGGTGATAAAGTGTATAATTAATAATATAAGTTAGATTGGAAAATAAGATTGATGAAATTTGGAAATTTAGAACTTAAGTTCCGGGGTTTTGAAATTTCTTTCGAATAAATTTTGGAATATAATAATATTATTTATAAGTATTTTCTGATATAAATATTTCAATATAATTCGGAAAAATTGTTTTAAAGAAGATTTCGGAAAAAATAAGTTTTGTACTTTCCTCCCTGTTGCTGGAAAATAATTTCGGTGATGAGTGCACGCATCATCGACTTTCATTTTCGAGTTTCGAAGTAGGAAGGCCACAGTAGAAATTTACTGCAGAATTGTTTAAGAAATTTTTATCGTTTTAATTATAATTGGATATATATATATATATGTTAAGAATAGATATCTATCTATTATTTTAAATGATTTAAAAATTAAACCCGGTATTTGGTTCTTAAGTTCCAGTTAATTAATAGTTCAATTAAGTGTAGAAATTGGAACCTTTAATTAAAGTAAAAATTTAATACAATAAGAAGATAAGTAATGTAAATAAACGATTGTAAACATTATTAAATGAATTAATGAACTTCTTTATTTATAAGAATTGATGTATAAAGTTGCAAATTTAGTGTAGTTAAATTGTTACCATTATTAAATATAATAGAAATGTAAGCATTAAATAAATGAATGAAATTAAAAGTAAGTTGAAATTGTAATTTATAAAATGAATATATATAATTATTGAACCATTAATTAATTAAAGGAATTGAGAAGAAACTTGTATAATTTTCACTTACATTCTTAAAGCATATATATAACTTACCATATAATAAAAGTTGCAATGTTAGTAAGAAAATGTAAGGGGAAATCTTATAAGTGAAGCTTGAGGTAATAAAGGTATTCAATGAATTTGCTGTTACAAAATGAGAATTAAATGTATAAACTTAAGTTAAAATGGAAATTTTAAGTATTATAAATAGATGATTATAAACTTAAGTAAATAAAACGGAATGCAAATATAATGAATATTGTAATAAATGAAAAATGAAAATTGTAAGTAATGAAGGAATCACTCAATAAATGAAAGAAAAGAAATTAAACAACTAAAGCATGAAATAAATGTATAATAAGTTAATTTGGTTGTTGGTTTGAATTGTTATTGTTGACATATGGTTGGTTGGGCAAGAGAATTTGAAGTTGTTGGATGAATAAATAATCTATCGTTGTTCCATCTAAGACTGTTGAGTAAAGGATGCACTTGATAGTTATTTTCATTCCATACAATTTCAAGTTTTGAACCCGAACAACTATTTGTTTGTTGGATTAAATGGTTGCTTTGTCTTGTGTATGTATGCTGTTTGTAAAGTTGATGGTTGTTGTATTGATTGGTTGATTAATGGTTGAAACAGCTTAAATATTTCACTTTATATAAATTGTAACCCTTTGGATTATATTAGAAAATGCAGTATCTTGGAAATATTTTGGAAATGTTTTTCCAAACTTTAATAATTTAAATACAAAGGATTAAATAGTTATAAATAGGATATCTTATTTAAAGTGATTAATTTTGTAAATTTAATTGTTTATAAGTTAAATATTTTGGATAAGATGTATTGTATTTAACTTTTCCTTTTTTTCCTTTTCGAGGACGAAAAGTTTTGAGTGGGGGAGAGTGTAACGACCCGCGTAAATTCGATGTTTGAAATGAATTAAATTAATAGGATTTTATTTTAAAATTTAGAAAGAAATAAAAATCTTATTAATTTATATGAAAGAAAATATTGAAATTTGATGTATCAAAGGTAATTAAAATTTGCAAATTAAATTATATATTGCAATTAATAGTAATAGTGGAAATTGTTGCAAGTATTGAATTTGTCAATGGAATAAAATATTGATTTACGGAAATTGAATATAAACGGAGGTAATAAAGTAATGCAAGAAAATAAATAATGTAATTAGTACAATCCCTTTTATTTGTAAACTATTGTAAGGTGTTAATTAATTAAAATATGAAAATTTGGAAATAGATTCAAAATTTATGTTAGATAAATGAATTGCAATAATTAAAGTTAGTAATTAATAGGTTAAAGGGAATACCAATTTATTCATAAATGAATATAAGTGAATGTAACAAAATAAATAGGAAACGCTAATTATTCATAAGTGATGGTTGATGATATAATCGTTACTAACTATTAATGTAGTAACGTAAGATGTAAATGTATTTTCAACGGAAATGTAACCTTATTTCTAGGTAGAAATTGCAGGTAGATTTATGAAATGGAGTTTATGAGATAAATAGAATTGAATGTTTCGTTAGTATGAGTTTAAGGGAATACGGGGTAAATTGATTAAATCAATAAAAGACAATAAATGCAATGATGATGGGTTAGTAATAAAAGTGAATAGGGAAATGATTGTATAGTAAAAATGGAATTCCAACTTGTTGGAATGGAGTAAATACACTTAGTAATAAATTTAGGATAGGAAAACGAAATGGAAATATTGAATTAGTTAATTCGTGTGTATATATATATATATATATATATATATATATATATAGAATGGCGATTATTGGATTGTAAATAATAAACTTATTAATGGTGATCAAGAGTTGTGACCACAAGTTATTATGAGTGATACATATATATTTAATTCAATTCAATTGATTTGGAAATCATTGCATTAAATATAAATTAAATGTTACGTTGAATAAGTTAAGGTAATAAATGGATAATAACGTAAATGTTCTTCATAGATATGATAATTTGAATCTATTTAAATTTATGGAATTTGAATATAACATTTTACGTTAATTGGAGATAAAGATGGAAATAGGTAATAATTGCATTAATTTGTAAGTAGAAATAAATCGTTAATGAGAACAAGTATTTAAGATTTACCACCTATTTAGTATATTAAGTTATAACGGAAAATCAATTGCAATAATTAACAATATATTTATTTCATTAATGATAATGACGTAATATTTGAAATATTAAATAGGATGGAATTCAAATGTATATAACGATAGAAATGTGAAATTTGGGGAATAGATTCAAAGTTATAAATGAGTTGTTACAATAATACATAATAAGTGCAAATTGAATGAATCAAAGGGAGCATAGATTTAAGTTTAGAAAACGATATTTTGGTTTAATTAAGTATTGCAAAATAAATGAAATTAACGTTTAAATATTTCGTTTATAGAGATTAAACTAAAATTCAAGGATATTAAAATAATAGATTTTGAACCCAACATGGAATCCTTCTACTTAAAATTTTTAGATGGAATAAACATTTGATTATTTAATTGAATAGAGAAAAAGATTTATTTAGTATGTAATTTAATGCTTGTTGAAAACTGTAATTTTATAAACATGTTTGCTTGACTATAAATAAGGATTACAATGTTCACATATTTATTTAATTGATTTCATCAATTAGGGTCTGTTTTGAAGTGGAAGATTAAAATTAATTGGAAATAAATTTATTAAAATCTTTCAATTGAAAAAGGAAAAGAAACAAAGTGCAATTAATAAAATTTATGTAAGAATGTTTTCATTATGAATGTACATTATTTGAAAATATAAGAATTGATTTAATATTGTATAAGTTGATCATTTTAGAATATAAGAATGTTTACATTATGAATTGCAAGTAACAAATAAGCATTTTAAGGAAAATAAAAGAATGTTGAGGAAATAAAGTGAACGTTTCCATTCTAATTATAAGGAAGTGGAGAAATTAACACTGCAATGGATAGACTTATCAGCTTTTAATTTACATCTAAATTTGTTTAGATCAATTTGGAAATTAATAAAATTGTGGATATATTTTGAAACGTAAACGAAACGTCTAGATTTACATTTGTAAATACGTTTAAAATAAAATGTAAACGATAAGGAATTTATTTATTTCCTAAATCCATAACGTGTGTAATTAATATTATTTATCTTTTGGGACCACCTCCGTTTGCACGTTAAAATTCGTGCACATCTATTCTTTTGCGATCTATCTATAAATAGGCGGTGAAACCCTAGCCTCCATCTTCATTCCTCTGTATAGTCTCTTCTTCAACTTCTTCTCTTCTTCAATGGCAACAGACAATTTCTAGATCCAGTTTCAATCCAAATAAAAGTCAAAATTCAAACTCCCCTAAAAATTCCAGAAAAATTATATGTTGGAGTTCTCAGAATACGCAATCTACTGGTGGTGTTCGTTTTCCGTTTCGGGTTCGGTCTGGAAACATATTCGCGTGCTCCTATAGCCAAAGCGCGTGGAAGACGATAGTGACGTGGCGAGTATTTAATTAAGGTTTGTTTTGTTTTATAATTTATTTTGATTTTCAAATCGTTTAAATCGCATAACTTTTTCATACGACCTCGGATTCACGCGAAACTTTTTTTGTTAGGATCGTAATTAAATTCCGGACAGTTTGGAACTAGTTTGGACCAATTCGAAGACCGTCGAATTTTTGGGTTTAAATCGGATTTAAATTCAATTTAAATTCAAAAGGTGAGTGTTTTAACCCACTCACAACTTCTAAAAGTTTTTATGTTTGTTAAATTTATTTTAAATATGAGTAGAAATTTATTTATGACTGTTGGCGTGTTTTATTCAACATATCTGTTAAATCGCATTTATTTAACTTAACTGTTAATTTAGTTTATTTATTGCATAAAATTTGACAGGTAGAATTTATTTTTGCACATAAACTGCTAGTTAACAGTCATTAAATTTATTATGCAATAGAAACTATTAGTTAATAATCTGTTATTAATTCCTGTATAATTCATATGCTATGTATCAATGATTGTTTAAAATTGGATGATGATTGCAATTGATGATTGATGATTGATATTTGGATGAATGAATGCTATAATTATATTGTATAAACTGCAAGTCATCATGCATTTTCATTTCATTCGGGGTTGTGGTTTGAAATGATATACAACCGCAAAATTTTATTTTTAAATTGCGGATTGAAATGATAAATATCCGTATCACTTGACCATAGGATAGAAAATTTTATACAGGCACCGTGGTCTATATATAAATTATTTTAAAGTGATTTCTATGGTTTGGATGGGATACGGTTTATAAAAAAATTTAATTTTGAAATTTTATAAATGTTATTCTTCTATATATATACATATGAAGTTAAAATTTTTGAATTTAAGCTGTGTATAAATCTATTAAATAAAAATGGGAAAATTGAGAAATGGAATTTGATAATTCATATTATATGTTTAAGTTTGGAAAATTTTAAGGTATGATATTTATAACTGGATTTTTCCAAGATAAATTTAAAATGAATATTCTAGTATAATTTAATTGAAGAAAATATTTAATTGCTAGAAATTGGAGTTTTATTTATGGATTTTTATGTAAATATTCAAGACTAAATAATAGAACATTTAATTTGGTTGAAGGAATAAATTCCAACTTTAGTTTTGAAATATTAATACTCCAAATGGATATATATATATATAGAAATTGAAGTGGTTTTGGAACTTGAAAGTGGTATTTAAATTTTGGTTTAGACTTTAAATAAAGAAATATATTTGTAAAGCCATGGAAATTATTTTCTTTACAAAGTAACCTTAAAGTTAAACCATTTATTTCGTATACCGTTGAATATCCAAACCATTCAAGTTTTAGAAGTTATGATTTTAAAATATATGAATTTCGAAATATTATGCTTTGAAAGTATAAGTCAAATATTTGGTTTCCAGATATTTTAAATTTTAAAGCAGTATGATTTTGGAAAAGAAATATATATGGATAAAATGATATCATATTGTTTTGGGTTTTAAGATGATATCGTATTCATAGTTTTGAAATGGAATTTTTATTCTGGTTTTAAAGTATAAACTATTTTAAATGACCGCGGTGTTATAATAACGATTGGTTGGCAAAGAGACCGGGATCGGATATGGACATACTCTCTGTCGATACTGAAAACCACTTTGACTAACCGTGTACACGGTGGGGATTCCAGAATGAAGTAGGTTGGTGGCGGCGTTTCCTGTAAGGTAAATACGTGGACCCGACTCCCGTGAGTTGGCATAAGGTGGCTAAAACAGGAGTGATTCTCGGGCCAATGAGGTCATACCTCTGATCGGACGCTCCTCTTCGATATTATACTTTGACTTTGGATTGATTCAGTGGCCACTTCTATTTTTTATTTTGGGGGAGTTTGTTCGAGGTGGACGGTAACTGCGGCTACGCGTTTCCACCAGCCCGGATAGCAATTGGTATATCTACCCTGGCATTGCCTAGTTGTGCCGTGTCACCTACCATATCGAACCTTTACTACGAGTTTTGTTTTGTACCATACCTATGGAGTGCCCTCTGACGACGCCCGGTACGGGGGAGATTACGGTACTGTATAGACTAAGGGAATATATTCTATGTTAAGGGCTATATGGGTAACCCCTTAACGCTATTAAAAAGTAAGTTTATTTTACAATTAGACACTATTATAATAGCGCAATATACTACATAGTAAATAGTTTAACGGATCCTTAGGAGATGTAAATCCCGAGCATCTCTTGAGTTACTGCCCTCATATTTACTCCTGTTGATTTAACTCACATAAGATCTTTTAGTTCTGAATCGAGTGTTTTGTCTTTTCAATTCGCTCGGGTCAGTCCTAGCGTTCCAGGATTTGAGGATTTAGCTCTGGAGGACGAAGACAAAGATTTGTATTACTAGTATCTACTATATTATTCCACTACACCATTTAATTCCGCTGCATTGATAGTATTGGTATGGGTAACTCTGATATTCATTGTACAAGTAAAATAAAATATTTTGTAAAACATTTTCATGAATTGTATATTTGATTATTATATTTTATCCTTCCGCTGTGAGATTCTATCTTGTTTTATTTCTTCTTTGCTTTTCTTATTTACCCCATAACAATCCGCCCTTCCGTATGGTTTGAATCGTCATGTGTGTCGGTTTAAAGTGTGCGAAAAGGCGGGATGTTACAGCTTTTCAATTCATGAGGATGAGGACTACAACGACCAAACGCAAGGGCCGGGTGCGTATGATTAGGATTCATCCTCTTACAGGGAGTATTACGAGAACAACGGAGGCTTATCCTATTCTCAAAATCAGTACAATTTGACTTTGTTTTCTTTTATTTATTTTTCATCTCATGCTTATTTGTTTTCCTATGTATAACTTTTGTTACAGTTGCATCTAAATTTTTCTTCGAACTTTCATATTTAATTTTCCATAATCTGAAGCGATGACATGCTATGATTATTTAACATCTTTGTATCTTATATCGTTTTTCCTCCATTTTGATAATGACAAAGAGAGAGAAATTTATGCATATACATAGAGGGAGACGCATATACATAGGGGGAGACAAACATAGACAAACATAATAATACTTCCATTCTATAATTAATATCTCGATCATATAGTAAATATTTCACTATATAGTTGATATTTGATTGTATAGTTTTCATCATCAAAAGGGAGGAGATTGTTAGAACCTCCAATTTTTGTTTCAATGATAACAATTATACAATCATATACATATATAGACCTTACCAAGATTTCATGTATATGCTACAAGAAGACACCTTGCTTGAAGATATTGAGACTCAAAGAGACACAAAGATTCATTGACCATACTAAGGTTATTCTACGATAACAGAGTCCTAGATATAACATTGTTAAGGTATCCTTGAGTATATATGCGTACACGACCACACATAATTTCATGTACATCAAAATCAAGGTGAAAAACTATTTTTACACCTCACAGACGTCTATGATAAAACAACAGACGTCTGTGACAAGTCTCGGATAAAAATTTAAACAAGTCATAGACATCTAAGGATTTTACCACAGACATCTGTCATGGGCTTAAACTATCAACTACGAATAGACACTTCTATTTTGAAACAAAAGGAAATCACCTTTCAACGAAACGTTGTAGCCATTAAAATGAATAGACTTTCTCAAATAGACTCTTTATTTGCACCTTTTTAAATTTATAAATACCACTTTGGTTGAGAAGTAGAAATCATTTAACTTGAATTAATCTATTCTTTACTCTCTTGATTTCTGAATACTCTCTTGCATATACATTGTTCACATACTCTCAATCTACTTTAACCAAAATATAATTTTGGTTAAATAACTTCCTATAACTCAAATCATTCATATACTCAAAAGGAGATCATATGAAGATTTGTACTATAAGTCAAAAATAATGTTATTTAAAACACAAGACTGTCAGATATACTTTTGTATTAGCCTATTCCTCCGGACGAAGTGAGGATAATTTGTTTAAAGGAAATACTGAAGGGGAGCTTGGGGACTGGACGTAGGACAGAAGGTCTGCACCATTATAAAGCCTCTGGTTTGCATGCTTTTTATACTTTACTATTTATTGCTTACTATTGCATTAACGTATACACTTGCATATTATACACAAGTTAGATAGTATACGATCCATAAGACTTTCACATAATACTGGATGTACTTGTCTATCCTTCTATTTTCCTGTTCTATTTTATATTATTTTCTTCTATTTTTCATTATGATTATGTATCTCTCTTCTTATTAATGATTTGCGCAAAGACTTCATTTTGTTGTTCAATAATGCTCTTTTGTTCTTTTAAATTATAAATTAAAATAATACAAATTATAAACAAATTATAAAACAAAACACATGCAATTTACTACATGTATGTCAACACTGCCTACCTATATATATCGACATACTCCGTTATTTCCAAATTATGAAATTCAAAAAGATTGGTTATTTTTTGGAGGGATTGTTATTAATCCAACTCCTCACTTCTACAATACCATATTTCTTCTAGAAAAACTCAAAAATCAATTCATCCTCTTATTTATTACTCTCTACATATCACTTTTCATAAAAATGAATTCAAACATCAATTTTTCAAAATAAAAACTAAGTGACAATCTTGAAGAAACTCTTCGATCATTCAAGAATTCTCTTTGCTTCATTCTTAGCAATCAACGATACTTGGAGTTCAGTCAAATGAAAATGATCAATGAACAAGAAAAACATTTTGATTCTTTTTGTTGTTTGATTTCTTGTTTCACCAAAAAAGTTCAAAACAATGCCCCAAAAAAGCTCAAACTCTATAGCGAAAATGAAACATGAAGATTGGGAAGTTATCGACATCAATCTAATCTTTGGATCTAAAGGATGAGTCAAAATTCCTAAGAAAATCTAGTTTTAAGTTTTATTTAAAATATGTACTTATTATTTGTACATTTTTAGCCTGTATAATTAAAAAATAATTTTTTATGTAATTGATTATGTATAAGTGTATATAAGTGATGTATGGCTTAGTTTGTTTTAAATAAATTAGTTTGATATGGATGATATGACTTGAATGTATGGTTTAAATAGATGTAATCATAAATGTATATATGTAAAGTTATTTCTCAAAAATATATTATTTCGAGATTAGTATTGATTTTGATCCGTATACAACATTATCACATTTTATAGTATTTGATGTGTCACATTTTGGGGGATTTTCCTTACCCATTTTTGTTGATGGCAAAGGGAGAAAAAAATTATAAAGTATAATATATGCATACATTAAGGGGGGTTATTCAAAATAGGTGTTTAACCAATTTAGGTGCACTAGATTATATTTTATAGTAAAAAAATTTACACGGTTGTCATCGTCAAAAAGGGGGAGATTGTTATTACCAATATATTGGTTTTGATGATAAATACTATCAAATATATATACTAATATTTTTCCAAGTTGTATAGAATATCTTGTAGGATATTACTCAAGTTTATACAAATATAGGATAATCGTGTTTGAAGACTAATTGGTAAAAAGACTAGTGATCAAGATATAGAGATGATCCAGACAATTGAAGACTCATGAGTTTAAAGACAAAGGCATAAAAAGTTCAAGACTGTAGATAATGTTTAATAGACATTAGATAAATCTGTTAAAGTCCTTCAATATCAAATTTCTTTTCATTGAATACCCTCTCACCGAAATATTTATTTTATTTTTAAAATATGTTTCTAGAAATATTTTGTAAATTTTTAATTATTTAAATTTTGTAACAGCCCATTAAATTAACGAGAATTAATAAATAAACATTAAAACCCAAAAATTAATTTTTGAAAACATCATGATTTGGCTATGAAACTTGCACCATTGTGGTCATGGCGATTTTTTGATCGATTTTCATATATAAAGTTTCACGATTGAAGTTCAAACGGAAATGGTTTAATGGAAAACGTTCTTGTAAAAGTTTTGAAAAAAAGTAAGTTTTACTTTAAAAGTAAATTTCTTTATGTGAGACTGTAATTGAAAAAATTAGAAAAGAATTTGGGGCCAAAGAGAAGGTTCCAAGACACAGAGGAATGGGTAAATAAGAGAAGGATGAAAATATGGAATTATCCATCTAAGCCCTTTTTTGGCATTAGAATATAGGTTGGAAAACTGAATTTTTCAAAAATTTTGATGTTAGAAATTGTGTGCTAGGATTTTGGATGGAGGGATTGAATGTAAAATTTGTCGAACTATACTTCTATTCATAGAAGTGTGAGAAAATTTCGATGAAAAACAAAGATTTTGATTTTCAAATATTGCATGCATATGGAACTGCCAATATATGTAGGTTGTTTGCATCAAATTTTCGAAAATTATTTTAAATAATGCATTCATATAGAAGGCATTGATTTAGTATTATACCACCGATGTACCATATATGTTGTGATATACCATGCACTTTTACACTATTGGTTGAAAATTTGTTGCACATTAATTTATTAGTCGGCTTAGAATGGTTATGCGTTACTTTACATGATTTACCCATCGAGGAATTACGAGGATGAAATTCTTTTAAGAGGGAGAATGTAACACCCCATAAAATTAAAGAGAATTAATAAATAGGCATTAAAATCCAAAAACTAAACTTTTAGAAATGTCAAAATTTGGCTACAAAACTTATATTTTTGCAGTCATGGTGATTTTCTGAACGATTTTCATATATAAATTTTTACGATCGGAGTTCAAACGAAAAAATTATTAACATTTGAAATTTTCGAATCAGAAACAATTCAAAACCAATTAGGGAAATAAATGTTAATAACTTAACATTAAAATAGATATTAAATATAAATGTTAACGTTAAGGGAAATGGATATGGAAAATCTAATTAAACCAGCATAAAAAGGAATTAAATAAGGACTTATAGGGGTGAAGATAATGAATATTAAAGTTTAAAAATAAAGAAGGTAAGAAATACTATCAATTTAGTGTCTAAGCAATTTTTAAATATAAACAAAAATTAATAGCATTGAATTAAATAAATCTAATAAAGCAAGTGTGGAAGCGAATAAATAAATCAAACGTAGAAGGAAATAATTATTGTGATTAATGGTAAACTAATACTTCATCCTAAATAACGTTAAAATTAACGTTAACGTTAATAAAAAAATTGGTCACACGAGCAAATAAAAGGAAGAAATTAAAACCCAACATATATACAACGACCGGCCAACCTCCTTATCGAGATCGATAGACGGTGAGCTTTCGATGGTGGGGGTATAGCAGTTAATCAGTGGCTGTTGTGGCTACAAGTCTGAACCTAGGCCCAGATTTATTAAATTAGAATCTAATGGATGAAATTGATTCGTGCACTTATTACATATAGGCATAACCCATCACTTTTCTTTTCATATTTTTTGAATTAAAGAGCGAAGCTTTTCAATTTTCTTTTCACCATAAATTCTAGGAAATGAAATTATAAATTATAAATTAGTATATTGTGTGTGTGTGTGGGAGAGAAGAAGAAGGGGTGAATCAATTCTGCAAAGAAGAAGTAAATCTAAATCCAAGTCTAAATTAAATTCCAATCTCTTCTCAGATCTAGATTACTAATATGTTTGTATATACTTGCAGTACAAATTCTATTAGGGAGAAAAAGGGAGTCAAACAGAAATAACATGATTTAGATCTGGAGATTTGAAGTGCTTATAGATGAGTGAAAAAATATATATTTTTATATAATATTAGATTTATAATATATTTTTATATAATATTATATATTGAATACTATGCCCACACATTATATGAATTGCTAATTTGAATTAAATATTACATGTACAAAATCTAGAAAGTAAGGGTGAAAGTAGTCGCTAAGTTAGTGAATTATATAGTAATTCTCGATTTGTTGGGTAAATGACATGTGTTTGCAGATGTGGATTAGAGATTCTAATAAGATGAATTGGGGTTTAACTAGTATTTTAATTTATTAGAATGAAGTATGTTGCAATGTGAGTTTGTATAAATTATCTAGTTTTATAAATATGGATAAAAGTTTACTATTTGAAATAACAAGGAATATCCCCAAAAGAAAGAGATGTATAAAATAGAGATGTTTCCCGTATTTTGTACTGTCTATTTCAATAATAAAAATCCCTTGTAATTCAAACATAACAAAAATTCCCTTTTTGATAAATTATAGAAATTTACAGTGTTAATATTTCCTTTCAAGGAAGGTGTAATTCCAATGCATTAAAATGTAGAAATTCCTGAGTATAACCTAAAGAATTGTAAGTACAAATAATGACAACAGTCTAATTATAAAACAAATATTTATAATAAAGACAAGTTAGAAATTAAGTAAAAAACAATGAAATGTAGGTAAAGAAATGAAATGAGAAAGCAGTAACTAAAGGAAGATAGTAAGAATTTAAAAGGAATAGTAAAACAGAGTTAATAAAATAAAAGGAAAAAACAGTAAAAGATATTTAAGTCTTATAATTTAAAAGTAAGCGGTAAATGACAATAAGTTGACATTAAAGAAAAAAGGAGTTAGTTATGTAGAAATAACTTAATATTGACAGCGAACATAGGAGGCATAGTAAATAAATAAGTATGAGTTTATATGTAGTCTCAAATACGCAATTATGTTGGATGTGAATTACAAAAGTTAGTTAATAGCTTAGACTAAATAAGAATGACATAGTCATTAGAATGAGTTGGAATGCGAGGTCAGTTACACAGCAGAAGTCCTCCAACCGTAAGGGGCTACCAGCAGTTGTGTATACATTGTACTGATGTAGGACATATCCAGCTGCAGGACCCATGGAATTATACGTTCGCATATAGGTGAAGGGAATACCAAGTATGATGGTTCATCTCAATCGAAGTGTCAAAGGACAAGTAGTGTTTACTTCAACCTTTTCAAGGGTATTAAGTAACAAATGAGTATTTCCTAGATTGCATTAGGCAATCTAAATAAGATGGTGAGCAAGGCTCAGCACTATGACAATGAAATTGGTACCATATATAAGAGTTATTTCATAGGTCGAGAACATCATCGGTCCTGGGTGGTCAGCAGAAGGGCGAGGGTTATGTCCAAACGGACTACACCTCCTACTAGCGTAGATCTCGTTTAGGACATGCACGCTAGATAACCATTTTATAGAGGCCTTCCAAATATGAAAAGAATACAGCTAAACTATTGTGGCACCATAATTAGGCACCATCGGAGCTAAATAATCTCATACGTCCAAAAAGTGTAATAATAATGTATATTTTTTTATAAAATAATTTAGTTGAAAAATGGGATTTTAAATTAATATTCTGAAGTCATTATGAAATATTTTTATTTAAAATTCTCTTTATTATAAGAAATAAATATATTTAAAATACTAATAAATAATTTAATGATATTTTAAAAATAATTTGAAAATATTTTATAATAATGATTTCAAAAGCCCAATTATTTAGAAATTCTCTCTAAATTTATTCGGAAGAAATAGTGCTTGAAATCAAAGAAAAACAAGAAATTACTCCAAATCGATATTCAAATTCATATCAAATTTAATTCAAAATTTTAAATTCCAAATTCCTCCAAAACTTGGCTAATCCATTGATGGATGTCATAGCCCATAACCATAATCAAAAACATCTCAAAATTGCATAGGAATAGGTCACAAAAGCATAGCAAAGGAGGATAAAATGCTATGAAAAGCTCATGAAAACAAGGCACAACTCACAAAGGAATGGGTCGACCAAGAGGTTGAACCCTTGCCCTATTAGGTCGATCACCTAGGGGACCAGGTCGACCTGGTGAGGCACTTGGTCGACTCCTTGTCGACCTAACTCAAGGATTTGTTTCCTGTAGCTTTTTCTTGTACGCACTGATTTTCCAGATGAATTTTGACATAGCAAACAGTAGTAATTTGAGATGGAAATTGTCATGTAGCTAGATTAACAACTACATTAAAATTTCGAAAAAGATTCGGCAGTAATTCGACTGAAAATCAAAGAGATATTAGTGCGCAATGTAGCAACCGGAAATCGAAAAAACTAAGAAAAAACTAGCAGAAAGAATTTCTTATACAGTAAACGATTTAGCCAAATTTCTCACAGGAATAACATTTTTCAGCTAGCAATATGTGAGCTTGAACTCACCTTGATGATTTAGCAAAGTATCAGATGATTTCGGAGTCAAGGTATAAGCTTTTGGTGGAGAGATTGCGTGGAAGGACCTGTAATAGCTGAAACAACAACATGCAACAGAGAATAAAGAATTAACAGACAAATTATTTCAAATTGAGATTTTTGATGAAATATAGCTAGTATTGGATAGAGATTACCTTTTATTATCTAAGTTTAGTGATTATCTTCTTTGATTTTCAGCAACTTGAGTGGAAAATTGAATTTGGATGGAGGTTGCCATTTTTTTCTTTTGTTGCTTTATCATAAACTTTTATTGAGAAGGAAGGAGAAACTAACGTACATTTAGTTTCTCAATTACCAGAAGCCTATAGATTGATGGCTAATGGACCTAACCCTAACCCAAAAGAATAAAAGTAATTATACTTAGTGAAAATTACAAGGCTATGTTCATTTTTATTCTACATTATCATCATATTCTCTCATTTCTTCATTTTAAAGGCAACTAAAATGTATACATCTTATTTTTACGCAAATGGACTTGTTATTATTGTTATTAGAAAAAAATAAATTTTATTTTAATTATAAAAGGATATTTTGACAATAAACCTTATTTTTAACAATATTTTACCATTTAAGTTGTTTTAGTGCAAAACCACTATTTTTAAAGCATATCTTGTTCAAAAATTATTTTCTTTGTCAAAGAAGTTACAGTAAACCATTTTAACTTAATTGAATCATCAAAATATTATTTCGAAACAATAGTTCATCTTTTATTTTAATAAAACACACATTATATTCACATTTCTCATTTTAAATTAAATAAAAGATTAGTATTGACAATATTTTCCAATATTATTGTATTTACCCAATAACATTACAAAATGATTATTTCACTCCAAATTTTCAGAATAAACTTTATAGAACTTTATTTCCATTACTCTTGACTTATTTCAACATTTTAACGTCGAAATACATCACCTAATAAATTTATTGGCTCCAACTAATAAATACCCGGTATTTTAATTTATTTAAACCAAATACTTATCCAATCAATATTTGATCGCATATTTATTCCCAAATAAACAAAATAAAGTTCCAAACTTTATATTTCCCATTTTATTTACAAAATTCATTGTTTATTCCAAATAAACAATTTAAAATTTCCAATTATATTTTAATTTACAATATTAAATTATTACTTCCGTTATAATTTAATATATACAGGTAATCTCCAAACCAAGGTTGTCACTGACTCCCTGCTTTAACAAAATTCGTCCTTACAATTTATAAAAAAGAGTTTGTATTCAACACATTAATTTCATCATTACTTAAGACAAAAGAAGACCAAGATAAAAATTGCTTGGTAAATTCAACAATCTTCCTAAGTATAAGTAATAGGATTTGCAGACCATTGTATTTCTTTGAGCAATACATCATGATTTCGAAAGTATTTGACTTTCGAACCAAAAGCATAATGGGGGTGCTACTCAAAAATCTATCAAAGGAGATTGATTTCACAAAAGTTTCTCGAAATAGAGTTGGGATTTTAGCAACTGTTACCTGGATGTTTGATCATGTAACAAGAGGCTCGGCATAAGCACCGTTCAAAATTAAGAGTATCGTTCGACATAGAGCCTCATTCGGCGTGGAAGGGCCGTTCGACATAGCAAGGTCGCTCGGCATGAACTCGCTCGGCATTCATGCATCGCTCAGCATCCTCCCTCGCTCGGAATTCCAGCCTTGGTTGGCATCCAAGCATCATTCGGCATCTAGCCCCATTCAGCATCTAAGCCCCGCTCGGCATCCTGCCTCACAAGGCATAACAAGGTCATTCGGCATAAGCCCAGTTTGGTATTCCAGCCTCATTCGGCATAGAGCACCGCTCGACATAGAGCCTCGATCGGCATAGCAGGGTTGTTCGGCATGAACTTCGCTCGGCATTCAGCATCATTCGGCATCCCGGCCTCATTCGGCAGAAGTCTTGACCGGCATGAAGCCTCGTTCGACAGAAGTCTCGCTCGGCATTCATACCTCGTTCAACACTCCAGCCTCATTCGGCATTCCAGCCTTGTTCGGCCTTCACACTTAACTCAACACACTGCCTCATTCGGCATAGAGGTGTCGATCGGCTTGGATATGCAGCTCGGCATTTGTCGTTCGGCATTTACGGCTGGGAACGTAGAAGTCACTCACCACGGGCTGAGGTGTCTTGCTCTTAGGCCCATTAGAGAAGTCTAACCCATCTTCGTCTATAAATAGAGGGACATGGGCACAATGAAAGGGGCCTTTTTTCGAGAACACTGGGGAGACTCTGCCGCTTTCAAGATTCACTCTATTTTACTTAGCATTTGTATTCAAGTCTTTATAGTACAGATTGTATCTGTATTCAACCACTTGCGAAAGCAATGAAGATCAAGACTTAAAGTGGATGTTGGCGATTACGCTGAATCACTATAAATCCGATATTCTTGTTTTTGCATCTAATTTAGCTTACAGTTCTCTATTTTAATTTACTTTCTTCATTAATATCTCTAAACAATCCTTCCTAAGGGTGTTAGTGACCAATTCTGGTGCTAACATTTTGGTGCTTTCACTGAGAATCGAATTCTCAGGCCGCTAGGATCTGCTTTGTAGCTACTGGATTGAATAAATCCCCCGAAGCGGATCCGACTTAACGTCCGTTGAATCTACTCAGAGTTTCAATCAATAGTTCTACTATGGGAAGACCACGTCCCGATCATCCTCTCATAACGCGGACGTCAACGAAACTACTAGCGTACAACAGATAGGACCTAGCAATCAGCAAGTTAATCCCGGCAGAGGGACTACTGGAGCTCATAACCAAACGGAAGTTGCCACTAGGACGGAGTTCAGCGACTTAATGAGAGAACTCATGGAAAGTAGAAGGCAACTTGCTGAACAAATTCAAGCTAACGCTAACTTCATGACATAAATTACACAGCAACAGCATCAGAATGCTGGAGGTAGCCCCGTTCCTTACTCTTCATTGATAGCTCGACTTCATCCAATGAGCCTCCCAGGTGTAGACGCCGTAAAAATGAAACTGCACAAGAAGGTGCCACGGATCGATCAACTAGGGATCACTCTCACTTTGGAGGCCACACCTGAGCCAAAACAGGAAACTTAGAAGCTGGAACGTGTGTGGAGATTGGACTCCCGACTCACCAAGACCCTAATGAAGTTGGCCTTGAAGATACATGTTTGGCAGATCGCCAACAGAGGGGACATCAACTAGAGCGGCCCCATAGAACAGAGCCCAACCTTCCATCCTCCATACAAACTCCGGACTTATCAGCCATGATTAGGCAGTTAATGAGAGAAAATCAAGGCTTAAAGAACGAAGATTGGGGGATATCATGGAGTCATACCCCATTACCGATACCATCCTACAGGCCGCGTATCCCAGGAAGTTTAGCATGCCAACTATCCCGGCCTATGAAGGAATGACCGATCTCAGTCAGCATGTGATATGGTACGAATGGATGATGGATTCGTCTAGAGCAAACGACGTGACCAAGTGTAGATGCTTTCCAATTACTTTATCTAGAATCTCCACCATGTGGTTCACTCGACTTCTCCCACGATCTATATCCAGTTTCGACGAATTGGCGACGAAATTTGTAGAACAGTTCAGGATACACGCCACTCGTCCCAAGGATGTAATGTCCTTATCAAGTGTAATTTAGGCTCCGGGGGAGTCGTTGAAAGAGCACCTACAGAGATTTCATGTTGCGACTACTGAAGTTAGCAACCCTAACGACTACGCAATTCTGATGGCGGTAATACGAGGTGTAGATCCGGATTCAGAGTTTGGAGATTGGTTGGAAGGAAAGCCTCCAACAATGCTGGAGCGTTTCCATTCAAAGGCTCATCAATTCATAAGAAGAAAAGAAGCCAGGTGGATGTGGTGAGATAAGGCACCGGGGCCCGTTCAGGAGACTATGAAAAGCAACATCGCCGTAAAACAACCCACAATGACTCGGGAAAGGTCCAAGTCAACGTCTAGAACAAGCCTGGGCAATCTAAAGGATCCGGAGAAGGAAATCTCGGAAAGAAAAGAGAAGCAGGGAAGTGGAAGCTAAGGATTCCAACCTACAACAAATACACCCCACTGAATGCATCTCTTGAGAACATTTATCTGTCAACCTGTAACACTTTTCAATACAGAAAACCACGCCCAAAGGAGTCCACAGAGGAACAGAATCGGATGGGGAAGTAATGTCGCTTCCATGAGACTTACGGGAACAATACAGAGGAATGTAGACACCTCCACGACGCCATAGAAAAGTTGATCAGACAGAAAAAGCTACAGAAATTTGTCAAGAACCCACAAGAGGGTAGGCAAGAAACATCCGACCCCGGACGCGAGCCGGCTCCACGCCAACGAGAGGATCCTGTCCGAATCGTAGGTAGATTGTCATAAACACGATAGTCGGTGGACCTCACCCTGCAGACAAGAATTGGCAAGAGATGGAGCGATATGCTAACTCCTCGAGGCATGTGGATTATGAGTGTTATTCGAATGCGGAGGATGGGACCCCCGCAAAGCAACAATGCATGATGATAAACGATATAGTGTTTAGGAGCCGAGATGCGGCCAAGGTGGAGGCTCCTACCATTGACCCGATGGTTATATCTACGACGATCGGGCTAGGATATGTCAAAAGAATTTTAATTGATTATGGAAGCTCTGTTAACGTCATATTCAAAAAGGCATATGACCAAATGAAGATAGAGGCAAAAGATTTAAAGCCATCAAAAGCCCGTATCCATGGCTTTAATGGTGGAGCGACTGATACGATGGGATATTTTAAGTTGCCAGTTGAACTGGGAGAAGGTCAGCGTAAGAGGGTGCGAATCCTGCCATATATAGAGTTGGATGTTGATTCTCCATATAATGTGCTTTGGGTTGGCCGGCCTTGGTGGAGTTTAGGGCAGCTTTGGCCCGTGGTGTTTGATGTTAAAATTTCCGACAGACAAAGGAGTCAAGTGTGGTGCATGGCGATCAGGCGACCTGTCGCGCATGTTATGTGGCTGAGTTGAGAGAGGCCCAGCGGCGAGAGAAAGGAAAGGTTGCAGACAGCTCCGTCCGCATCTGGAATACTAGCGATTGACAAGTAGTGCCCGAGCCCTGGCTCGGGCGACACTCTCGGATCTATCAAGACATAGATCTGAGAGATGATGATGGGGAACCCAGGGAAGCAAAAGCAGCACCGGCTAAACTGGCAATCGATATTCCAGTCAGCTGGGATGACCCATCACGACTTCTTACGATTGGATCGCAACTCGGCCCATCAATGGCCGAGAATCTCACTGATTTCCTCCGAGCGAACCTGGATGTTTTCGCTTGGACAGATTCTGATATGTGCGGGATTTCTCCCACTATTGAGAGTCGTATGTTGAACATAGACCCAAAGTACATTCCTGTAAAATAAAAAAGGAGAGGCATGGACCTGAAGAGGTCCACTGCTCTCAGAGAGGAGGTGGACAAACTCAAAGCCAATGGGTTCATCCACGACGCCCTCTACCCTGAATGGGTGTCCAACCCTGTGCTAGTAAGGAAAGCGAACGGGAAATGGAGGACTTGCTTTGATTACTCTTTTTAAACAAAGCATGTCCGAAGGATAGTTTTCCTTTACCTAGAATAGACCAGCTAGTCGACTCAACGGCTGGACACAAGTTACTATCATTTATGGATGCGTACTCGGATACAATCAAATCCCGATGCACATTCCAGATCAAAAACACACCAGTTTTGTCACAGATGTAGGACAATATTGCTATGTAGTAATGCCTTTCGGATTGAAAAATGCGGGAGCAACTTATCAGCGTCTGGTGAATCGAATATTTAAAGACAAGTTGGTAGAACGATGGAAGTCTATATGGATGACATTCTCGTGAAGTCACGACAGTCAAAGGACCACATTCGAGACTTAGTAGAGATGTTTAATATACTCAAACATTATGGGATGAAGATCAATCCTTTGAAATGTTCCTTTGGCGTTGCGTTAGGGAAGTTTTTGGGTTTTATTATGAATGTTTGGGAAATCAAGGATAGCCCGAAAAAGATTCAAGCTATTCGAGACATACAAGTGCCAAAAACTATAAAACAAGTGCAAAGCTTGAATGGGAAGGTGGTTTTGCTAAGTCGATTCATATACAGAGCCGCAGATAAGTGTATCCCATTCTTTGATATAATAAAGAAAGGAAAGAGAAATTTCGAGTGGACATCCAGTTGTAAGGAAGCATTCCGAGCTCTGGTAAGGCATTTGGAAGGTCCCCCGGTACTGTCGAAACAGGTAGACCATAAGATGTTGTACGTGTACTTAGCTGTATCCCAACATGCTATTAGTACGGCTCTGGTTTGCGAGGAGGACCAAGTTTAGAAGCCGGTGTACTATGTCAGTAAACGTTTAACGGGGGAAGAAAGAAATTATCCTAAGATTGAGAAACTAGCTTATTGCTTGGTGATTGCATCACGCAAGCTCCGGCCATACTTCCAGGCACACTCAATCAGTGTTTATACTGATCAACCCTTACAGCAGGTACTCCAACGATCGAAAACTTCTGAAAGGATGTTAAAATGGAATATCGAATTGAGTCAGTTCGATATTATCTACCTGCCACGAAGGGCCATACAAGGGCAAGCACTAGCACACTTCATTGTTGAATTCACCATGTCATACGAATCAGACAGTAACAATGTCATCCCTCCTATTCGATGGAAGATGTATACCGATGGGGCATCTAACGACTGTTGCTCGGGGGCTGGCATAGTTCTTGTAACTCTGGAAAACCGATCAGTTTGTTATGCTTTGAAGCACGAATTCCCAGCGACAAATAACGAGGCCGAGTATGAAGCATTGATTGTTGCCTTGAGACTTATCAGAGAACTTAGGGTAAAATCGGTTGAAATATTTTGCGACTCGCAACTGGTGGTGTACCAGGTGCAGGGAGATTATCAAGCGAAGGGACAGAGGCTTGCCCAATACCATGCACGAGTTCAATAGCTACTAACAAATCTAGAATATTATGATATTTCGCATGTCCCGCGTGAACAAAACAGAGAAGCTGATTCATTGGTAAAATTTGCGAGCACTGCCGATGCACACCAAATGGGATTGGTTCCCGTTGAAATCCTACATGCTTCGAGTATAAATATGATGGAGTTAGATTCCGTGTTAGAAACAGAAATCAAGAAGGAATCATGGATGACCTCATTCAAGCAATACATGCTACACGGGGACCTGCCCAAAAGGAGGAGTGAAAGATGACAAGTCATTCATAAGGCTTTGCGATATGTAATGCAGGACGGAATAATGTATCAGAGGGGATTCTCGACCCCCTTACTCCGGTGCATTGCCCATAATGAGATAAAACAAGTCCTGAAGGAAGTCCATGAAGGAGAATGCGGTGACCATACTGGGGGGAAGACATTAGTAAAGAAAATCCTCCGCTATGGATACTATTGGACAACTATAAATCGGGACGTTGCAGACTATGTAAGGAGATGAGACAAATGCCAGAAGTATGCAAAAATCCCGAGAGCTCCACCGATGGAACATACGCAAATGGTTAGTCCCTGGCCGTTTGCGATGTGGGGAATCGACATAGTCGGTTCATTGCCTATATCCAAAGGTGGTGCGAAATACGCGATAGTTGTAGTCGATTACTTTACCAAGTGGGCAGAAGCATAACCTTTGGCCACGATCACCACCAAAAAGGTCATTAATTTCATTGTACAATACATTATATGCCGTTTTGGCCTTCCACGGACTATCATTATAGACAATGGAACTCAATTCAAAAGCAAATAATTCAAAGAGTTTTGTCAAAGATATGGCATTTAGAAAAAGTTTGCAGCAGTTGCCCATCCAAAAGCCAATGGATAAGTGGAAGCCGTGAACAAAATAATCAAGTACATATTAAAAAACGTTTGGAAAAGGCTAGAGACAAGTGGGTGGATGAACTTTCGAATGCGCTTTGGGCTTATAGAACCACCTACAAGTCCGCTGGCCATGCTCCATTCACATTAGCATATGGTATGGAAGATGTTATACCCGTAGAACTTGAAGTTTCGTCATATCGGGTAATTTATTACGACCCTAATATAAATCGAGACCTTTTGCTGGAATAATTAGACTTCATTGATGAAATACGTGAAGAGGCTGATTTAAGATCGGCTGCATACAAACACCGAGTCGCTTGATATTATAATGAAAAGGTCCGGCCGAGAATCTTTTACGCGGGTGACCTCGTTTTGAAACGAGTTTTCCCGATCTCATCGCATATGAATCCCGCATGGGAAGGTACATACGTCATTGAATAGAAGCTTGGAGAGGGAACTTTCAAGCAAGCGACCATTGATGGTGCGACACTCCGCTGAACATGGAATAGCGAGCATTTGCGGCATTATTATACGTAGTCCATTTCTTTCATATTTTAGTTGCAATTATTCCAGCATATTTTTTTTCTTAGTTTTCGGCATGTAATAAGACAATTTAGTTTATTTTCATTAATAAAGGCTTGAAGCCATCTTTTCCATGATCATTGATGTTTCTATGTATGATAATCTATGGAAAACCACTAGATTACATTATTCTATCCGACGTACGAATGCGCATGGACATCTCGAAATCTCCAAGTCCCCTAAGTGCAGACTGGAGTACACTGAGTCCCCTGAGTGTGGGCCAAAGTATAAACGACTTAATAATCTCCAAGTCCCTTGAGTGCGGACTGGAGTACTCTGAGTCCCCTGAGTGCGGGCCAGAGTATAAACGACATAAAAATCTCCAAGTCCCCTGAGTGCGGACTGGAGTACTCTGAGTCCCCTGAGTGCGGGCCAGAGTATAAACGACATAAAAATTTCCAAGTCCCCTGAGTGCGAACTGGAGTACTCTGAGTCCCCTGAGTGTGGGCCAGAGTATATATAACTTAAAAATCTCCAAGTCCCCTGAGTGCAGACTGGAGTACTCTGAGTCCCTTGAGTGCGGACCGGAGTATAAACGATTCAAAATCTCCAAGTCTCCTGAGTGCGGACTGCAGTACTCTAAGTCCCTAGAGTGCAGACTAGAGTATAAATGATTAAAATCTCCAAATCCCATGAGTGCGGACTGGAGTACTCCGAGTCCCTAGAGTGTGGACTAGAGTATAAATTATTAAAATCTCCAAGTCCTCTGAGTGCGGACTGGAGTACTCTGAGTCCCCTGAGCGCGGACCAGACTATAAACGATTCAAATCTCCAAGTCCCCAGAGTGCGAATTGGAGTACTCTGAGTCCCCAGAATGCGGACTAGAGTATAAATTATTAAAATCTCCAAGTCCCATGAGTGTGGACTGGAATACTCCGAGTCCCCAGAGTTCGGATTGTAGTATAAATGGCTTAAAATTCTCTAAGTCATCGGAGTGTAGACTAGGATACAAATGACTTGAAGTCAACAAGTCCCCGACCTACGGACTGAAAAATATTCTAAGTACCCGAAACGTGGAATAAAGGATGTACAATTGGAAAAAAATTCCGACTTGCATGAAAATGAATTGGAAGTTATGTAACTCACAATAGCCTAAGTTTCGACCATAATTATGAAGAAAGATGAACGATAAAAGTCTTTTGAAAGATATAAGAACTAAGTTTTATTTATCCAAAATAAGATTCTACTATAAATCCTCCAAAACTCGGAGTCAAAAGTCTATTTACAGTGACTACGAAAATAAATAAAAATAATTACTTAATCCAAACTAACTCTCATTGAACGAGAGTAACAACTACTTCTTCGATTTCTTCGATTTCTTTCCCTCTTTCATCTTCTCTGACGATTCCTCCTTCCCGCATTTTCTCTTGGAAATTTTGCTTGATGGGAAGGTGACAACTGAGGAAGAACGAGGGACCTTTAATGGCCTGGACCCACCAGGGAGGATGACCTTCAAAGGCTTGTTCAAAGGATCATCTAGGTCCACGACTCGGGGCTCGACTTTGATTTCAGTCGTCCTTTTCTTTTCCTCCACGAGCTGCTCCTTCATGCTCACTTTAGAAGTGTGCTCACAGGCGCTTGTGATCTCAATTTCATAACTGCCTTCGACAGAAGACAATGTCTCAGACTTATCCTCATCAAGCGCCTTAATCACTTGAGCATCTGGACTAGGATTCTCTCCCTTGTGAGTGGCCTCGCTTGTGTTCCCCTTCTCCTCCTTGGCGTCATCGCTCCTTGGAGTAGGTTTGGGATCAGAACGGCCTGCACAAAATCATAAGAAACAAACATTAGAGCACAATAATCTTACGCCAAAAATGATGGCTCTTTGAACTTTAAAAGGAAGAGTTATGTACTGGCTTCTTGCTGGCTCTCATCCATCCGGGGAGTTTCACCCTCCGGAATGGGTGATATAATGTGGATGCCGAGACCAGGCACTTCTGGGTCATAACAAGCATGTTGCTCGAATGGATCGAGCACTGGCCGATCAGCCGATTGAGTAGGAAGAAGGATTGAAGACTCGATCCCATATGGACCGGCTATGACGTCTTTTCCTTTGGATGAGGGGGAACCTTTGCAGTAGAGCGCCTTCGCTGCAGACAAGCCGAAGGCTCGTTCCCTCTGAGAAATTCTTTCACCAAGGCCTCCTCATCAACTTCTTCGTTGCCTAGCTCGACCTTCCTGATCTTTATTAAAGTCTCACATGCCTCAGCCAAGGATTCAAGATAGCCTTCTCCAAGAAAAGTTAAATCCCAATGCGTGAGGACACGGACGTTGAATTCTGCTATCAGTGGGTCAAACATGCACTTAATCTCTTCCTTGCCAGCCTCTGCAGCCACCTCAAGGCGAGAGTCAATCTCCGTGGATGCTATGTTCTTGCCCTCTTCACGGGCTTCATCCTTCAGCATCCCGACCTTAGCAAGCTCATCGTCGAGCTTTGCCTTCAGAAGTCGCCTAGCAACGATCTCGTCGCAATATCGTTATGACTCTTCCTAGGCGGCAATTTTATCCTCTCTTTCTTTGCGGATTTGATCCTCCAGCTCTTTGACTCGAAGGGAAAATGCATCCCTTTCTTTCTACACTGAATCCTTCTCTAAAGCCAGGGTCCCATGTGTTCAAGCGCCTCGTCGATTTCTTTTTTATGAGTTGACTCTAGACAATTGATGACCTCCGCGGTATCTTTAGCACTCTGTTGGGCAGCTTCAAGTTGAGATTTGTACGCAGAGAGCTCTTCATCCTGAGCGTTGATAATGTCATTATCATGGATAGCCTCGAGCTTCAGGCGATCAATTTCATGTTGACGCTCGACGGAGACTTCTAAGAATTTTTCGGCTAAGTGGACGAATGCATCATTGTGGACGTAGATATCATTAGTACAAGCAATAGCGCTTTGCTTGACATGTCCTGGAATCTGGTGAATCGTCGGGAGAAATTTTAAGCCATAAATGAATATCTTTGGGAACGCGACTTTAAGCTCAGCAAGTCATTCTGTTACCGATGGATCAGATACAGGAGCGAGAGGAGTCTGCTTAGAGACTGCAGGTATTCTGTGGGGATCCCAGGATTGCCTGGTACTGGATGAACCAGAGTGTTGATCCTGATGGGCCTCAGGCCGGGACCCCTTATGCGCAGACTTTTCTTAACCGTGCTCCGATTGAGGAGGAGGATCGCGAGGGTAGGAGGACTGACTATAGAATTTCCTTCAGTAGAATGATTCTACATGGTGGTAGTCTCGATCGCCGGAATCATCTCTATCACGATGCTTGCCGGGACCCAAATCCCGGCCGGAGTGGTGAAAAATAGATGAATCGCGAAGACGGTCAAGTCCATGTGTACGCCCATGTCGCTTGCACAGAATTTAAATAACGTTAAGTCAGCAAAGAATAGAGTGATGGCAGAAATTTAAATGCAAGGTGAAGTGCACGTGTTTGTGTGTCCTAGTGTTCCCTCGACGGACCAGTTTCTTTATCTCTACTAATAGGAGTTTTCCTCCCTGATTTTGGGCTTGAGCACTTGTATCGCCTCTCACGGGCGAATGAAGCTTAAGGGCCTCTGGATCATCGAAGCCATAGTTAAGTAGATCATTAGGAATAGTGAGGTTCAACAGACCTTTCAGAGAACTTTCTAAGTGTTGGGGAGAAGGCTCTCTCTCTATTGGAAAAAGGGTGACTTTAAAAGTTCCACCCACTTTCTTCTTCCTCAATTTATAGGTCAATTTCTTACTTCCCTTTGAAGGGGAAAGTTTCGTTTCGATGTCGTGAACCTCGATTTTCGGGTCCGGTACTTCGGGCGTCTTGCCTTCTCTAATCTCCCCCTCCTCTGGTGTGTCAAGGACATTACGCGATGAAGACCTATCATGCTTTTTTTCCTTTGCCCTAGGCATGCCTGGTCATAGTGATGCATGGAGGAAGGCTTATTTGACGACCTTATGCCAGCACCCCAAACTTCATGAGTGACTCATTTGAAATGAGGGATCTGATGTCCCGGTCTTCTGTAGGAATAGCTCGGATAGCTTCAGTAGCTTTAGAATATCCGGAGCCTTCGGGACGTGGGTTAATACCTAAAGAAATAGAGGAAAAGTTAGATAAGCTGCAACTTCCGCCAAACATGAGTATTGATACGGAAAAAATACTTACTCCCTTCATCCCGTCTCCTCGCAAAGCCGGAAGGACGGCGCACAAAGAACCATTCCTGTTTATACTGGGCGAACTTGATCCATGCCCCAGTCAGGATCTGATACTTGCTATACAGCTCGAGAAATAAAAAAGATGGGCTATCTGACCGTATGTTGAAGCAATGGATATAGCGGATGTCTCCAAGAGTTGAGAGTCTGAAGAGGACACTCATGAAGAGAATGCAAGTGTCGTATATGAATGTGTGGTTGTTTGGATGTAATTGTGATGGGGTGTTCTCATATACTGTAGCAGATCGCGAAGAAAGGAGTTGAATGGTGGCACGCTACCGACCCAACACATGAATCTATTGCAAGCTGTATATCTGACTGGGGGCAAGTGAGGACGATCCTGCCCCAATGGAACCAACACATCATCGAAAGGAATTCCATGGACTGAGCATATGCGATGAAGCGTGCTTTCGTTAATCTTCAAGGGTTGGTAATAGATCAGATCGTCTAAAAAGATCGCAGCCTCCAAGGCGTCGGGAGCCAAGTCGACAGATGTGGTCGCGGGGCTTGGCATGTCTTGTGCAAGAGTAGCTGATGGATTTGAAGTTCCAATTACTTCTTGTTGAGAGGATGGCCCGAGTCTGTCCGAGATCGTGGCAGAGCTAGATTTCCTAGACATCTCTAGTGAATGACTAAATCTGGTGAAACATCTGTTTAAACTATACTTGAAAAGCAATCGACATTAGACTTAACAACATAAATAATTCCCCCGTGTGGTGTGTGAACTAGTGCGATCATTCAAATATAAATGCTAAGAAATTAAAATTCATTGAGTTAGTGAAATAAAGTTAGACTTCGAACTATCATCTTCGAAGACCGTCATCGCTGACCGTCTATGAGGGCTTATCGTAAGATGGTTTATGTTCTGAACTCGACATCGATGCTGTATATGAAAGGTTATTGACTGTTTTAAGTAAGTTAAGTTCAAGTTTGCAGTTGTCTAAACACGGGAGTTATCAGTCCGTATTGTCCGATATGCTTAGTTGTTTAAGTTTGTCCTTGTTCATTGTCTTATATTCAGGCATGAAATGTGTTGAGTCAACTATGCATTAGGTTCGACTATTATTGTCGTTGTACACCACTCTCCTACCTATCCTCTCCACCATTCGGCATTCGGCTAGTCATGCTGAACCGCAATCATGCCATGCCGCATCGCTCGACACTTTACCCTCAAAACCAACACTCTTCTACCTATCCTCTTCACGGCTCGATATTCGGATAGTCATGTCGAACTGCAATCATGCCGAGCCGCTTTGCCTAGCATTTTTCCCAACTCTTACTCTTCTCCTACACTCATTCCTACCTCGTTCGGCATAAAAGAATCATGCCGAGCCAAGAGCATACTGAGCCGCATCGCTCGGCATCTGGGCTCAACCTTCGCTTCTTTTCCGTTCTCCCTCTTACATCATTCGGCATGACTCACTGCTCTCCTCCAATCTCTCTTCGCCATTCGACACGTGAGAGTAATGCCGAACCATGACCATTTCTTTTCCGAATCTCACGCCATGCTCAATTTACACCCCCTAACTTCACTACTGCTTACTCCCTCATATCCTAAACACCTCTGACACCTCCTTCCTTCCATCACTCCACCTAGCCCTAGAACATGTTTTGACCTCGAATTCGTTGTCCTAATCCACGTGGTTCCTACTGTCCTCGGTCTTACAAAGATTCACGAGTTCGAATCTCATGCTATGTTTCCTATCAGGGATGAAGTGTTTAAAGGAAAGGCCGTTACCTAAGAAATAACTCGAAGCTTGGGAATATTCTGAAGTAGGAAGTGCGATTCTAGTCGGGTTCGTTGATTTGGGAAAGGAGGTGAGGTAATATATTGAGTTTGAGAAGAGAAGGGAAGGGTAGATAATTCGCTGAAGTCTGTTAGGAGGCGAGTTCGTAAGAATTCTAGAGTGGAGGTAAAAAGTAAAAGGGGAAGAAGGAGGGGAGTACTGACCTTTATAGTAGGAAGGAAAGAAGGTGAAGGGACAGTGACAGGTAGAACTGGTCAAGGCACAATGCCGTTCGGCATTTAAGTGTCGTTAGGCATCCAATGTCGTTCGGCATCCAATGTCGTTCGACATCCAATGTCATTCGACATCCATGTGCCATTTGGCATCCATGTGCAGTTCGGCATCCGCATGTTATTCGGCATTCAGTGCTTCGTTCGGCATTCAGGGAAGCGCTATCAAAAAGGCTAAGCAAAAGCTTTAAGAGAAACTCGAAGTACTCATGATTCAAAGCGCATCATGTTCATCCACATGATGCACTTTGGGGGGCAAGTGTTACCTGGACGTTTGACCATGTAACAAGGGGCTCGGCATAAGCACCGTTCGGCATTAAGAGTGTCGTTTGGCATTAAGAGTATTGTTCAGCATAGAGCCTCGTTCGGCATGGAAGGGCTATTTGGCATAGTATGGTCGTTCGGCATGAACCTCGCTCGGCACTCATGCATCGCTCGGCATCCTCCCTCGGTCGGCATTCGAGCATCGGTCGGCATCCAAGCGTCGTTCGGCATCCATCCCTGATCGGCATCCAAGCCCCACTTGGCATCCAGCCTCACAAGGCATAACAAGGTCGTTCGACATGAGCCCCGTTCGACATTCCAGCCTCGTTCGGCATAGAGGCTCGATCGGCATAGCAGGGTCATTCGGCATGAACTTCGCTCGGCATTCAATATCGTTCCGCATCCCAGCCTCGTTCGGCAGAAGTCTCGACCAACATGAAGCCTCGTTCGGTAGAAGTCTCACTCGGCATTCAAACCCTGTTCGGCACTCCAGGCTTGTTTAGCATTACAGCCTTGTTCGGCATGCACACTTAACTCAACACACTGCCTCGTTCGGCATAGAGGTGCCGATCGGCTTGGATATGCGGCTCGACATTTTCCATTTGGCATGTACGGCTCGGCACACAGAAGTTACACACAAGGGCCGAGGTATCTTGCTCCTAGGCCCATTAGGTAAGTCCAACCCATCTTCGTCTATAATAGAGGGGGAAGGGCACAGTGAAAGGGACCTTTTTTTGAGAACACTGGGGAGACTCTACCGCTTTCAAGACTCACTCTATTTTACTTAGCATTTGTATTCAAGTCTTTACAGTACGGATTGTCCGTATTCAACCACTTGTGAAAGCAATAAAGATCAAGATTTAAAGTGGACGTAGGCAATTTTGCTGAACCACTATAAATCCGGTGTTCTTGTTTTTGCATCTAATTTAGCTTACAGTTCTCTGTTTTAATTTACTTTCTTCATTAATCTTTCTACACAATCTTTCCTAAGGGTGTTAGTGACCATTTCTGGTGCTAACAACAATAATTTATCCGAACTCTAACAACAAGCTGATGACTTTATGTATGTCACTACGGAAGGAGCCATACTGATACTAAGAAAAAACCACTGAGGTAAGAAGACACGATGGGAAATGGTAACTTCAAAGATCACCTTACTCAAACGACTACCAAAAGCTAGTCGTTAGGCTATTGCACTAAGGCAAGACAATCACAAGGAACACAATAGATATAAATTTTAATTATAATCAAAATTTATTAGAGTTTGAAATTTATTATCTTCAAAACCATAATCTAAATTTTTGTTTACAATCAAACTTCGTAATGTTCCAAAACTCGTTTCCTTTAAATTCAAAATCTCAATTTTCAACACTTGGAAATTTTCCAAACTCCTTTCTATAGTTCTTTAAAAATGACAAATAATTTCAAACTCATATTCCCTTTTCTATTCCAAAATTAAATTTTTGAAAGAATTTTTTTAATTTCATTTCAACAGTTCTTAAGATAAAAAAATTCTAAATTTTTTACTAATCTTTATTTTCAAATACCCAAATTCCCATAACAAATTCCATCTTTAACATGTATAACTATATTCAATAAACATTTATTCTTTAAGCAAAGCATTATCTCATCATTTCAACAATAAAACATAACTATATTCAAAATCATACATTTCAATTATCATAATGGCATTTCCTTGCCATTGATTTATAATAAATAACCCTATTGATTTGCTGCAGCTTTGACCAAATGGTCAAAACCACCTTGCCACTCATCCAATCCTACTATGGTTCAATGGCTGCATAGTTCATCTAGAATTAAAATTTATTTTTAAATATTTTTAATTTATTTCCAAATTTAGTCTTATTAAAACTCAATTTATCGTTTCTAATTGTCTCATCGCAATGTTTAGGAAATTCCTATCGATAACGTTGTTCAGGCGTATCGACCATAATTCTTAAAGCACTTGATGGACAACCCAACACAAAGATCATCTTCTATAAAAGAAGTATCTCATATTTACTTCTCAAAATGTTCTTTATTAATCCCAAAAACCAAATCCAATTCCTCTTAGAATTAAATCTTCATTTTTTTGAAAAATTTAAAAAAACAATTCATTACATATACCCAAAATCAAAACACAAAAAGGGACTCATCGAGATGCTTCTTAAATGTAATTGATTCACAAGGTTGAGGGAATAGATTGGAGTGTTCGTCATTCCTAACGGTATAATGAACTACTCAGAAACTCATAACGAGTGTGGTAAAAGAACACTATCCTCCGCAACTCGTAGCTTATGAGAATCAGTGTAGGGTTAAGCTAAAGAAAGGCCCTAGCACCACCAATAGATCGAATACGAAATCAATGAGATATAAAATATCTTCTCGAATGAGAAGAAGAACACAAACGACAAATCATTACTTTGGGGGAAGTAATGTTACTAAGTTTATAAATTCCAAGGATCACCTCATTTCCTTTGTGGGCATCGTCATGGAAGGATGACCGAAAGGCTAAGAATGAGGAATGAGGTTAATACAATATTCGATTGCCTGATTGGGTGTCATATCCGAACGGACTTACTAAAATTAACAGAGCCACAATGATGGAAATTCGAGATATATCATCAACACCACGATACTCAAGAGTGAATACAAAGACTTTGGAATCATAATCAATATTTCGAAGACACGAATTAACCAACCAACTGAATTAGGATACATAAATATAGGACCCTTCAAATCACAAAATGTGGCTTGATAAATTGCAAGCCACTCCCTCTCAAATTATTCCAAACTCAAGATAGAAAATAGCGTGCTAATACGCACGCAAAGATAAACTACAAGGAACAAATCCCAAAATTCTCACGTCAAGTATTGCAGATCCCCTCAAAAGGATTCGCAATCCTCAAGTAGCAACAAGACCAGAACATCTAATAGCACTAACAAATTTCTCCGCTACGGATAAATGCAAAGCACCCGTATCGAAGAGGATTCGAATAGAACATTCATGAAAAAGAATAGATCCTTCTAAAATGGCAAGAGATATACCTCGCAACTGAGATGCACTACCAGAAGTCAGAGCCATATTCAGATTCCCCGAACCTGAATTCTTCCCCTTCTTAGAACATGCTGATACTATATGTCCTTCCTTCTTGCAACAATGGCACTTGGGGGTTTGAGGACATTCTCTAACTAGATGGTCTCTAGAACCACAATTGAAGCACGCCAACACTCTAGCCGAAGGAGGTTCTGCACCGGAATGAGAACCAAAATTGCCTTGCTTCTTCTTCTTATTAGGAAATGATTAGGGTCTGTGAAAGGGAAATTTCTTCTTATTTAGGTTCATTCGTACCTCGGCTTCGTAACTACCATCCCTTTCTTTTTCGACGGCTTTAAGGTGAAGCGCCGAATCCACAAGCTCCTTGAACGAGAGCTTAAGCTGAAGCATGAGTAACTCCTTCAAAAATTTCTTAAGTCCAAATACGAACTTAAGATTCTTTTTATATGGGGTACAAATGAACTCGAGCTCGTACTTGCATAGAGAATCGAAGGAGGATACATAATCTGACATAGAGGGTTTGCCCTGCTTCAACTCGAGGAAGCGATGGGCAAGGAAAGCCTTCTCAGATTCTGGCATAAACTTAAGCTCAAAACGATCTTGGAAATACTGCCATGTAAGAGTAGACTCATCTATCTTAGCTATAAGGAGCTCGTACTAGTCTAATGCTTGTTCTTGCAGCATACTTGATGTCACAAGAACACGGTGATGATCGAAAAGCTCCATGCGAGTGAAGATGTGCTCGGATGTTCGAAGCCAAGCCCAAACCTATAAAATTGTCTCGGAGCCTTTGAATGGCTTGCCTTCAAAATGGGTGAAGTCGATGCACATACGCACAAATGCGGTTTTGCGTAGAGGAGTGGAATGAGTAGGAGCAGGAGGCTGAGTGCTCCTAGGAAGCTCAAGAATCAGGTTAGTCGACATATATACTCCTTTGGGACGAGAACCATTAGACGGTCCCGCCTCCAAAGTGCGACCCCTACCTCTTCCATCCATTTGCTGAAAGTTAAG
Source organism: Allium cepa (assembly GCA_030765085.1). Lineage (NCBI taxonomy): Eukaryota > Viridiplantae > Streptophyta > Magnoliopsida > Asparagales > Amaryllidaceae > Allium > Allium cepa. The sequence continues at coordinate 214,896,421 of CM060938.1, forward strand.
ATAAGTTAGGATTATTCACAAGGGTAGATATTAGAAACTAGAATTTATTTAATAAGGAATACTATGGAATTTAAAATTAACATTCCTAGACATATTCCTTTCTATCTACTCTTAAAGGACTCAAAAGATTAAGGACAAGGTTGGGTTTAACTACGATTTGGAGATGATGTTTACACATGTAGTATACTTGATGTATAGTAATTGTGTATACTATTCTATATTTATTACATTTTTGATCTAAATCTAGCTCTAATACCAAGCTATGAAGCCCTCCATGAGACCCACGTTAACAAAGAGAATTACATAGTAATTCTATCTGCTAATGTGGAGAATCGAGCTAGTTAAGGGCGACCATTATAGTCTTGCACTAGATACGAGCTAAGTATGTCGGTTTTGGCACTTGTTTTTCCATTTCATCCCGAGTATTCGACATACTTAATTCCTATCCAATACATTACTATGGTGGCTACAGGATCGATTCAGAAACAAAGTATAATAACTACAACAATCACAAGGCACGGAACGACATCATGGAATATATATATATAGACACACACACATACACCAAATGTAATACTACCCGTCACTAGTGGTATTCAAGCACAATATATACATACATCCCCTCAAAAGAATATATACATCATAAGGTTCCCAAACAAAAGAGTACTACATAAAAACTAAGCCATAACCAAAGCGATGGTGAAATCCAAAAGGTAAAGCTGGCGTAGGCCCAAAAGCTAACCTGCAACTCGGTCTGGCCTGAGTAATAAATATACAGGTCAGGCTAACTAGAACTTAATATTAGCAAAAGATAAAGGAATACATGTGCATAAGGAAAACATTCCTTTAAAGTAAAGGAATGATATAAGAAAGTCTATTTGTACCACTAAGAATAGGTATTCCATAAGGGCTCAAATTTAATCACATGCTAAGGTTTAACATAGCATAGATGTTTCACATTCAAAGGTTATACAATATAAGTGAACATAAACAATATATAAGCCAAAAGTGAAATCATCAAGATCTCTAAATTAAAACTCACAAAACTCAATAAGAGTTCATAATCCCAATATCGAAATCACTGTAAAACAACGTATATATAATCCTTTCTCTAACTCAAGGCTATAAGTAAATTCATCGTCCCAAATTGGTGAAATCAAAATCAAAATTCATAAAAATTCCCTGGATTGGCCGAATCCCATTTGCATGCCGAAGCAATGTTGCACATAGGTATCTCTCCCAGATGACCGAATTCGTAAATCTTAGACGACCGAAGTCGTAAATCCATGGCAACCGCATTCGTAATCCCAGATGACCCGAAGGTGTATAGCACTGGCAATCCCAGAATGTGTCACAAACTCCTAGATAAGAACCCAAAAAGTGTTAACATATGTCCCATACAACACGTTCGCACTGATATGTTTACTAACCGCTAGTCAATGTCACATTAGAAAACAAAAATCATCATAAAATCTCAAAACTTGGAAAACTCGGACTCGCCTCATCTCATTGGCAAGTAAAACACTATAATGGGTTCTAATAGATCATACCCCTTGAATGGGAGATGTCGAACCACAATTTGCCAAATATTGGCCTTTCCCGATAATTCCTAAAGATAGGAATTATATTCTCAAAAACACGCCATATATTGTCTAAATAACTCAGAAATCAAGAACCCAGATGGTTTCGATCGTACAAGTCCGGAATTAACCGATAAAGTAACTCACATGTCCCATACCATGTGTTTTACTAAACCATTTAATTCTCTTTTTCATACGTCTAAAAAATGTAAAAATTATGTATATTATTTATAAAATAATTTAGTTGAGAAAACGGGATTTTCAAATAATTTTCTGAAATCATTATGAAATATTTTTATTGAAAATTCTCCTTATTATAGGAAATAAATATATTTAAAATACATGAAAATAATTTAATAATAATTTGAAAATACTTTATAGTAATTATTTCAAAAGCCCAATTATTTCAAATTCTCTCCAAATTTATTCGGAAGAAATAGTGCTTGAAATCGAAGAAAAACGAAGAAATTACTCCAAGTCGATATTCAAATTCAAATCGAATTTAATTCAAAATTTTAAATTCAAAATTCCTCCAAAACATGGATAATCCACTGATGAATATCATAGCCCATAACGATCATAAAAAACATCTCAAAATTGCATAGGAATAGGCCACAAAAGCATAGCAAAGGAGGATAAAATGCTGCGAAAAGCTCATGAAAACATGGCACAACTCACACAGGCCCCATCAGGTCGACCACCCGGGGGACTGAGTCGACAGGCCGGTCGACTTAGTGTGGCACTTGGTCGACCTCCTTGTCGACCTAACTCATGGATTTGTTTCTTGTAGCTTTTGCTTGTACGCACTGATTTTCCAGATGAATTTTGACATAGAAAACAACAGTATTTTGAGATGAAAATTGACATGCAGCTAGATTAACAACTACATTACACTCTGGAAAAGATCCGGTAGCAATTTGAAAGAAAATCAAAGAGATATTGGTGCTCAAATTAGCAACCAGAAATCAAAAAACAAAGAAACAACTAACAGAAAGAATTTCATATACAGTAAACGATTTAGCCAAATTTTCATATTTCAGCTAGCAATCTGTGAGCTTGAACTCACCTTGATGATTTAGCAAAGTATAAGATGATTTCAAATTCAAGATATAAGCTTTTGGTGGAGAGATTGCTTGGAAGGACCTGTAATAGCTGAAACAACAACATGCAACAGAGAATAAAGAATTAACAAACAACTTGATTTCAAATTGAGATTTTTGATGAAATATACCTAGTATTGGATAGAACATACCTTCTATTATCTAATTTTAGTGATTATCTTCTTTGATTTTCGGTAATTTGAGTGGAAAATTGAATTTAGATGGAGATTGCCATTTTTTCCTTTTGTTGCTTTACTATAAACTTTTGTTGAGAAGGAAGGAGAAAACTAACGTACGGTTAGTTTCTCAATTACCAAAAGCCTCTAGATTAATGGCTAATGGACCTAATCCTAACCTAAAAGCCCAAAAGCAATTATACTTAGTGAAAATTACAAGGCTATGTTCATTTTTATTCTATATTATCATTGTATTCTCTCACTTCTTCATTTTAAAGGCAACTAAAATGTATACATCTTATTTGTATGCAAATGGACTTGTTATTAGAATAAAATAAAATTTATTTCAATTACAAAAAGATATTTTGACAATAGAACCTTATTTTTAACAATATTTTACAACTTACACTGTTTTAGTGTAAAAACTCTGTTTTTAAAGCATAACTTGTTCAAAAATTATTTTCTTTGTCAAAAAAATTAAAATAAACCATTTTAACTTAATTGAATCATCATAATGTTATTTCCAAACAAAATTTTGTCTTTCATTTTAATAAAACACATATTATCTTCATATTTCTCATTTTAAATTAAATAAAAGATTAGTATTGACAATATTTTCCAGTATTGTTGTATTTACCCAATAACATTACAAAATGATTATTTTCACTTCAAATTCTCAAAATAAAATTTTAAAAAATTATTTCCATTACTCTTGATTTATTTCAACAATTTAACATTGAAATTCATCACTTAATTAATTTATTAGCTCCAACTAATAAATACCCAGTATTTCAATTTATTTAAACCAAATACTTATGCAATCAATATTTGATTCCATATTTACTCCCAAATAAACAAAATAAAGTTCCAAACTTTATTTTTCCCATTTTATTTACAAAATTCATTTTTTATTCCAAATATAAAAAAATTAAAATTTCCAATAATATTTTAATTTACAATATTAAATTATAATGTAACAACTCGTAAATTTCGATAATTAAAAATGGTTAATTTAATAAGGTTTTGTGACTTAATGTTGGAAAAAATAAAAATTTGTGATATATTAATGAAATAATAACTAAAATGAAATGCAATTATGTTAACTTAAGCTAATTATTAATAATTTGAACGAAATTCCAACCAATTGAAATGATTTAAAGGTTATACTTGGTTATAAAGTAAATGTAGGAAAACAAATGTAAATATTGAATCAATTAATGAAATAATATATAATTTATGGTAATTAAATAAAATCAGTGTTATGTAAGTAATTATAACATTTAATTGTAAATAATAACTTATTACTGTGACTAAAAGTTAATGGTGACAAACTATTATATGTTACCTATTTATTTAGTATGTTAAATTAAATTGGAAATCAATTATAATTAAATGAAATTAAATGTTACATTAATGTGAGTTAAGACAATAACAACAAATTATGAATGTAATAAAATGTATAGAAATTTTAATTATATTCATAAGGAAATAATTGATGTAATAAAAAGAGTGAAATAAAGATAAATTAATTTACTGAGATTTTAAATTATAATAAAATTGGTAATATTCAATATAGTGGAAATATAGTAGTTAACACAAATATAAGATAGAAATTGTAGCATATTTGTGTAATAAAATATAAAAAATGTTAACTATGTTATTAGAGTAATAATTGATTAGATATAAGGATTGAAATCAAATTAAAACAATTTATTGGAATTTAATTTTAATTAATTGGATTTAAATTACATTTGAAATGGAACATTGTAATTAGTAAATAAGTAACATCGAATTGACATGTAAATTTGTTTAAATTATTGTAAATATCCAAGTAATCAAAAACGATAAAAATTTGTTAGTTACTAATTTTGAAATTAAAAATTGATTTAATTTAATATTAATTTATTTAATTAACGTAAAAATAGTCATTTTGGCCATTGTCTCGGATTTCGACAAAACCAGCTTCATCGGATCCTTAACGGTGAATTATTGAAGGATATCAAGTTTCATAGCAATCGGACTTGTCGTTTGATCATATGGACTTGAAATGCGTAGAAATCAATTTGAAATAAGCTAATTTTTAAGCTTAATTCTCCATACGATGGAAATAGTACCTAAAACTGTTCCATTAAATTTAAAAATATCGAAAACATTTATTTTGATATATCGGATGACCCATTTTCGTTTCGAGAATGAAACGGGCTTTTTCGGGTCGTTTATGGTTCAACTTTCAAATCAATCTGGTCCATTCATTTTTATTTCCGATCTGACTATAAATAGCCTATTATAAACTCTAACTATTTCTTATTCCATTTGTCTGTATGTACAATTCTATCTGCTTCTTTCTTTCTAATGGCCGACAAACCAATTCCCGATTCCAAGTTCAATTGCAAATCAAATTCAAATCAAAATTTTAAACTCCTCAAAATATATCGAATTATATATCGATTTGAAGCTCTCGACGAGCTCAAGTCAAATCTACAGTCTATTTTTCGATTTGGATCTCTATGTGGCCATAAATTGGTGATTAATTCTTGGCTGTTTGTTGGGCTGCGATAGACTTCGACGGATCGTCGAATCGATAATAGGAATTTGTAGAGATCAATTAGAGATCGATTAGCAGAGTCCATCAGTGCTGTTCGTATGGCGAATTGATGGTTGGATATAGTTAAATTCAACTAGGGTTTGGTTTTTTTGACGGCTGCTTATATTTTCATGCTCGTAGGTGGTGGTGGGTGCGGCTGAGTAAGGCGAAGGCAATGGAGGTGGCAGCCTAGGCTATCGTGGCCGGAGGTGAGAGGTATTGGCGGTCAAAGTTGGTGATTGCGGCGTGTGTATGGGTTAAAACAGGCTAAGGATGTGCACGTGTTTGTCAGAGGGAAGACACGTTCTTCCAGAGGAGGTGACATGGCGAATTCCCACTAGTTCGTTTTTTATTTATTTAATTTTAATCTAAATCATGTGACTTCTAACTCACTTATCTTTTTCATATGAACTCCAATTCATGCATGGTTTGTTTCGTTGGGATCGTATTGAAATTCTGGACATTTTGATGCTAATTTGCATAAATTATGAGACCGTTCAAATTTTGGACTTAAACTGGATTTTAATTCGATTAAAATCAAAGGTGAGTGTTTTGACACACTCACAACTACGAGGTTACCTTATGTTAGTTAAATTAAATTTATGGTTTGATTAGAAATTTACTGATTGATGTTTGGTATGTTTAAATTGTCATTCTAGTTAATTTGACTTTTACTGCATTTACTCATCATTAATTCAATATTGAATTTAAATTGTCAATTTAATACCTATTGTTGATTATCAGCTATCTATTGATGTTTATTGATCGTTTTGGACGATGATTGTGATGGATGTTTGATTGTTGATATTGGATGACTGGATGAGTATTTTACATTATTATAATATTGCAAGTTCCTTATGGGTTGAAGTGATACATACCCGAATGATCTATAGATTAAGGAAAAACCGTTATGGGTTGAAATGATAGACTTGAGCGATTTTATAGATTTTTAATTAACTCGAGATTGCAGTTTGAAATGATATATGACCATAAAAATTTAAATTACAGATTGAAATGATAAACATCTGTATCACTTGACCTAGGGTAGAAAATTATATACGGATACCAGATTGGTTAAATTAAATGATTTTTGAATCTTTGAAATTTTGAATTCAGTTAACATGCATTTTGAAATATAAATTAATTTATATAAAATGAATTATTTTCGATAATCCAATGCTGAAATTGGAATTGGTTTACTGAATAGCCCAAAGGATTTAAGTTGGAATTTCAAAAAAATTGAAGTGTCAAAAATAAATGAATTTATCGGAACTGGGTTACTGAAATGTTTGGGTATAACTTTGAAATCTGTTTAAGCTAATTTAAACTATTTAGTTAAAATTAACTATTTTAAACAATTTAAAACTATTTTAATCTATATTAATCTATTATAACCCATTTAATCCAATGAAATCCATTTTACCTATTTTAAACTAATTAAATTGTTTAATCTATTTAAATTATATTTAATATAATTTAAATTTATTTAATCTATTTTAAATATATTTAATATAATTTAAATCTATTTAATCTATTTTAAATCCATTTAAATCATTTTAAAATCTAATTAAATAAAATTTAATCTATTTAAACTATTTCTACTATTTAAACTATTTTAATCTATTCAAACTATTCTAAAACTATTAAAAACTATTCATGACTATCTAAACTATTTTCTAAAATTTCAGACTGTGTAAAGTTAAAGTATTATTATTTAAATCCTTGGTGATGATACGACCTAAGTTGTAATTTGGAATTGATACCTTTTTGAAAATTGACATATTGAGTAATATGATTATTTCGGAATGAGGATTTAATTAACCTCTCTTATCGATTATTTCAAAAGTGAATGTGATTTGAAAGTGAATATGATTTTGAAAGTGGATATAGTATTGCAAATGAATATGATTTCGAAGAGATATGATTTCGAAGAGATATGATTTGAAAATCGAATATGATATTTCGGTATGAATTGTGAGTTAACTTTTTGAAATGTAAAAGAACTATCCGATGTGAAATAAGCGTTTGGTTGTTAAAGAGACCGGGATCGGATATTGTCATACTCTCTGCCAATACCGAAAACCACTTTAACAACTATATACATGGTGGAGATTCCTAAAATGAAGTAGGATGGTTTGGCGAACAATTTCTGTATGAGGTTTGACGTGACCCTGACTCCCGTAAGTCAGCTTAGATGTGACTAAAACAGGAGCCATGCCGGACCAAGTGAGGTCATTCCTCCTATCGGACACATTTCTTCGATACCATATCTGTTTCTTCGTGATTGATTTGGTAGCCACCATTTGATTTTGATTATGGAAGTGTGTTCTGAGGTGGGCGGTAGTAGCTGTTATGCGTTACCACCAGTCTAGATCAGCAATTAGTATATCTACCCTGGCATTGCCTCAAGTTCCATGTTCACATGCCCTAGCTCACCCTTCTACGAGTTTGTTTTATACCATACCTATGGAGTGCCCTCTGGGTAAACCTCACGGAGGAGCGTACGGTACTGTATAGACTATGGGAATATATAAAATATGTTAAGGGGGGATATGGGTAATGCCTTAACGCTGTTTTAATACTTTTACTTTACTGTAGACATATTATAAAAGTGTATTGTACTACATAGTAGATAGTTTAACGGATCCTTAGAATCACTCACGTTAGACACTGGATAGGAGATGTCAAACCCCGTAAACATCTCTGAAGTTGTTGCACTCATATTTATTTATCTTGATTTAACTTACATAAGATCTATTAGTTCTGACCCGAGTGTTTTGTCTTTTCAATTTGCTCAGGTCAGCCTGAGCATTTCAGGGTTGAAGACCCTATCTCTAGAGGACGAAGACGAAAATTTTGTACTATCACTGTTTATTATATTTATTCCACTACATCACGTTATTCCGCTGCATTTATTCATTTATTCTGGTTGTCTGTAACTCTGATTCTGTATTGTATAACTATAATCAAATGTTATTTGTAAAACAGCTTCATGAACTATTTATTTAATTATTATATTTTGTCATTCCGCTATGAGATTCTGTATTTGTTTTTTTTCTTTCTATGTTTTTCTTATTTACCCTATAGCAATCTAAACTCTTGAGTGGTTTAAGTCTGACGTGTGTGGTTTATCATCGATATAAACCATCCAAAAAGGCTGGTCATTGCATACTACTTCCGTTATAATTTAATATATACCGGTAACCTCCAAACTAGGGTTGTTACAATCGCTTGGAAAAATATTAGATGGGTGTCTAAAGAAAGGTGCTTAAACTAAGTAGAATGTTACTCAAATAAAGGAATGTTCTTATAAACAAAAAACCTCTTGAACTCTTTACCTTTATCTTGCTCGTCAAAGTGGTCTATTTCAAGGGTATTCCCTAGTGGAAAGCTTATAAGGTTTTAAGCCTTAGGCTGGTTTAAATAAGCGTATTTGAATATTATGAAATAAATTTTAAAATTGTTTTAAATTTTGATAAAGTATTACATAATTTTATAAAGAGTTATAAAACGTAAAACTTAAAATTATGTTAGATTTATATAAATGTAAATGTATTATTCATAATTAATTAAAATATTTAACTAAAATAAGGATACATATAATTATACATACACACATACATACAAACACACACATATATAGAAGTTAATGAATTTTAGATGTTATAATACAATAAAATATATATGTATGTATGTATGTATAAAGAAAATGAGTGGTTAAATAAACTAATACTCATATAGACTTAAGGGAATATATGTTGGATGTAGAGACATATAATGTCTGAGTATATACTCAACACCTTTATAATATATAATACTTAGTAAATATTATTTTAAATTATGAATTTAAAGTAAAATTTCTATCCATCATTTAAACAGTACATACATATGGTTATTCAGCACCCTCAAGCCATAAAATATCTAAAATGGTGTTACATTGTCTCTTGATTGGCAAGAATACTGTGTAACTATGTTGAGCACCCTCAAAGGTTACATAATTACCTTTAGACTATCGTGAAATAATGGATCTAGAGTATCTAATGTACTTTATGATTAGTTTAGCACCTCTAAGGTCATAAAGAGGATTAGGAGAAAAGTAAAAGCATGTTTGGAATTTTATATAAGATATAATTAGTAAAGTCTTACTTACTGTTTATGTGGACTACATTTTGTTGAGCACCCTTAAGATTGTAGTGACATGATAAATGAATCATAATGCTACTAAAGGAATTTATGAAATTGTCAATTCTCTTTTAGGGTTTGTAAGAGATGTGAAATTCAGTGAAAGCCTTATTAGATAAATATATTATACCAATCCAGTAAGTATAAGAACACGTGTAGTATTATTTAATTTACTCTAATGAATCTGCAAAGATCAAATGACAATTATGAATCTATTGCTTGAGAAAAAATACATGCTAACTGGCATGAACTATAAAGACTGAATAAGAACATTAAAATTGCACTTACCTATGAGAAACTCTAGCATATGGTTGCTCATAAGCCCAAGAAGGATGCCATGCTCGAAAATATTAAGGCCAATGAATCATTATCACTCGACTATGAACTTGCTCAATGGTACATGTTGTTGACTATGAGCATCAAGCTCCAAAGCCAGCATGAGAATATGGACGTACATGCCGTACTCAAACACCTATAAAAGCTATATAGTGAGAGGTCACATACCGTAAGGTACAAGATTTCATTGAAATGGTTCCATGAAAAGATGAGCAAGTATACTGCCATTCAAGATCATGCACTTAATATTGTTAAGTACATTGAGAGGTTGACGGCTTAAGAACAATGCTTGAGCCTAAGCTACAGACCGATTTGACTCTTAGTTTACTAACTCTATAGTTTGATCCGTTCATATTGAACTTTAATATGAACTAGTTAAAATGTTATATCATAATTTTTACATAGTTATATGTAACCTCTAAATCCCAAAATCCAAAGGGAAAGTACTCAAGTATTCATTGCACATGAATACCAAAGGTTTTAACCTTTCGTCCTAAGCACTTAAGTTCTACTATGTGTTAACACTACCCATAATATAATGAATATCAATGTAAATGTTGTACTTTTCTTCACATAACTACCTTCGGTATCCAAACCCGTAGGATATGCTCCTAAATTTAAGTATCGACAATGACCTAAAGGTATCACCATACAAAAAGCAACGGTCTCCCAGCTGACCTTAACTCAAAACCTCAAGCCACGGTACGCACAGGCAATGAGCTTATACTCAAACAGCACCTCAATGATGAGAGCATTTCAATACACAACTATCATCGACAACAAAAATAGCACTTGGATGTGTCAACAGCTCAATTAGCCTAAAGTATAATCAACACATACGGATCCAAGCATCTAAAAGCCACATCTAAATTGCCATGTCAGCAATCAACATTAATTAGCAAGCAAACCAGATGTTAACACATGTATAAATCTCAACCTTTAATGTGGAATAGGTAAGCAATCCAAGGGAAAAATTCTTCGTCAATAATCAAGCTATAAGGCGACTATAAATAGGTGCATATCCCAATGCATCAAGGATCATTTACATATGCATAATTCCGTTACTAAATTTTTTTTTACTTTCCTGTATCAGAGCTATTTGTAAAAACTCACTAGCAATGGATACTACTGACTAGCACTCTACAAAAAATTTCACTTTGGTATAAAACTCTGAAGAAGGAAAGGATAAAATGGAAGTAGGGATTTAAACCGAACCACTATAAATCTTGTTGTCCTTATTTTTCTACACTTTTACTTTCAACATTTCTTGTTTAGCATGTCCTTAGTCTAATCAACCTATATCCTTTCGTTATTTACATGAAAGGATTAATTTCACTTTCCACAATTATCTTAAATTTTGGTAATCGGTCTGCTTGCCTGAATATTGATCGAAAAAATTGGTCGAAGCTTACTCTTCGATCTAGAAGTGTTGATGTTTTACAAACAAGCGCAGCAACATTTTTGATGTTAGAAGGAGGGCCTGAAATTCTATCCCTTTATTTCCTTCTCTTAGGAACTAACAATGCCTAACGTCATCCATGAAAGCAACAAGAAAGACTTTAGTTCAAATATACTTCTTAACTTTCAAATTCAACTCATAAATGAAGAAAAACAAAGAATGCTTAGCGTTGACTAAGAATTTTGCCTACCGTTGAATTAAACTAATATGTCTGTATTAGGAAAGGTTGTTCACTAATACTAGGCTTAAAAAATTGAAAATGAGGATAAATGAGAAATTAAAGTAAATGACACAAAGTATAAAGTGGTTTGGTAGAAGCTTGCCTACGTTCACTATGAAGATCTCTTAATATATTTATCTTTTACTATTACAAGGAATTACAAGAGAATAATAATAAATAAAGCACTTAAGACTGCCAAGTTAATATCTCAAGTGCTTAGGGTATTTTTTGATGTGGATGAGAATTCTAAGCATAAAAATCAACCCTTTGATGTTGTATGGCATGGGTATATATAGCAGTTGATATGAGCAGTGGATGGTTAAGATTGTGCAATGAAGCAGGCTTGAACCACTCCTGGTCATTAATCCGATCACATGCGTTGATGGAGAATAGCTGTATTGATAGTATGAATATGTGGCTGTGAGGCATGCCCATTGTAATTCTGTATGTGGTGTGTGTTTTGTGTTGAGAAAAGTGCCATGCTATAAGAGTTGCTTGCTTTTATCAGACAGTTGTAGTAGTAGGTGTACTAAGTCGTACTAGGTTGTACTTTACAACGTTGAGCACACTTTTTAAGACCGGAGAGAAGCTTCTTACGCAATGACAGTTGGTTGCTTACTATTGAAGCTTAAATCCCAAAATCTTTAGAATTTTTGTCAAAAATAAATTTTAGCAAGCGAAGGACGGGGAAGGGTTGTTACGAGAACCACGGGACACTATTCCTATGCCTCAAAAGATAAAATTTATAAATATACTTGTGTGTTCTTTGTTGTCCGGAATTATAAGAAACGGTATTCAAAATTTAATATTAACGGTATAATATGCTACAGTCAATCATATACATTAACTCATGGACTAAATCCTAACTATATTAAGAGATGGCTTGATTTGTTTTAAAGTCGTAGAGACAAATGTTTTTAAAAAAAATTGTGTTTCAATTTTTTTTGAGAATTTCAAATTATTTTACAAAATTAATGGAAAGGCAGGAAGATTTTGAATGGAAAATAAGAAAATTTTTGATTTTCAAATACCACATGCTTAACGTAGGGAGGGTCGATGTATTAATGAATATGAATTTTACTATTCAGTAAGTGTGGCAGTATATAAAACTTAAATAATAACAAGGGAAAATGATATTTTAGCTTTGGAATTTCTATTTCCATACCCTGTTGATAGTAAACTAAATTGTTTTTAAACATAATTTTGTTTTAAAAATTAAATAAACCTCCTTATTTATTCGGACCTTGCCCAATTGGATTGCCAGCTACCTGAGATCAACCACTTCTTGCGAGAGACTCTTCTAGATTTAGGAATTGCTCTATTTCATATTCACCCCAATGGATAAGCAATTTTGACTTGCCTTCACTTTTTGTTTATGCGGACATTCAATCGTGCCCCAAGCTTTGATGAGTTGAGATATTTCCTCTCATTCGAGAAGGGAGATGAATGTCCATTCCTCATAATTATCAAGGCTCAAAGAAACCACAAAATCATGCTACAGCTTCAAAATAAACTTTCCCAGTTCAGGACCCAATATTTTCTCGTTAGTTGTCCTGAGGGATTTAACTGTCTCTAGGCGACGGGTGTAAGTCTTCTCTTTTACTCGTTGAGATTTAATACGTTGATGCGGGATTTTAGTAGACTGAATAGTCCTTGCAGTTATTCTGGGGCCAAAAGCATCACTCGATACCATATTCCGTAGTCTGAAGGCCGTAGACGCTAAAGAGAGATCGGTTAAGTTTTTACTAACAGAAAAGAATTAGCTTCGGTACGGGCTGCCATATCCATTGAAGTTCCGTCTCCTTACTATTCTATAATTTGAACATGCTCCAATTCTTTATCGTATGGCTCCGAAGAGGGCGATCTTCCAGAAGAAGAAGGTCTGTTCGGTGTGTCAACTGAAGAAATTCATGAAGGAAGAAATGTTACGATCAGAGCCAATTGCCCGATTAGGATACCCCTGATCCTAGAGGAGGGGGGAAGAGGAATTCAAGTAGCGTGAGGGCAAGGCTGCAGTGATAACAGAAAAGGAAGAGGGTGAAATTGAGAACAACAGCAACTATGATTCCTCCTTTATTAACAAGGAATTTGATGCAAGTTCTGGTGAAGGAAACTTCGAATCATACGACGAAACTATAAGAATGCGTCTTATTCTCCTGGATTCGCCTCCCCAAGAAATTTTTACTAAAGATGTTCCCCCAATCAGCCGAATAACTTCATGGTTCTTCGTATAAAGAAACCGATGTTAGCTTTAGGGACTTGAGTAACATTTATGTAGACATCGATGAACTCACGGGAGGTGATTTCGAGCTCGAGGGATTGTCTTCAGCACCAGCCATGCTGTGTCTAGGGTTAGCCTGGCCACTACTGTAGTAGCTTCCCGATCTAGTTTGTGAAGTCTTTTTAGGCTGCCTATGACACATTACACATTTCAATAGGGTCACACACACTTACATATGCATTACTCGAATTCATTTCCTGTCGCTAAAGTTCTTCTTTCATTTATTTTTTTATTAAGTACTATTGGAGGCTATGGACTTTATGAGGGCCTTGAGCAATTCACAATGTTGGTCAAGACAGACTTCGAGCCGCCATCAGCCTCGAGAAACCGAGGAAGAGTGGGAAAGGAGGAAAGATTTGGAAGCCGAAGTTCATTGTCGGGATGACAGGGGCCGAGGAAAAGTTTATAGGATTGGTTGTGAGAAGAGGAAAACTCCCGATGACCAGAAAAAGCCATCTAAGAAATTGAAGCTAGATTGTGGTTCTCATCCTTTCGAGCACCAAGCATTAGCTCCGGCTCCAATCTCTATTGGAATTGAAGTTCCGATTTCTTTTGTTCAAGTTTCTCCATCAACCCAAGCCCCATTAACTTGCATAGTGCCAGTTTTTGGTTCTTCACGCCCCCGTAAGAGGTCAGCTTATATTTTTTTGTTTGGTCCTCCTAAACTTGAAGCTACGCTCCCTAGGTGGTTTCTAAAAGGAGTTAAATTTGATCGTGACCTATGTCCAATCCATAAAGATTCTTATATGCCCTATCTCCAAATGATTCAAAGCAATTTAGATCAAGCTGAAGGATAGGAGAAGTTATGCAAGCAAACTGGCGGATACCAACCGTAATAACTACCAAGAGATCCTTTCCTTCGAGTCGGAAAAGGATGTTTATGAGAGGATGTTAACAGAACGTGATGCCAGAATCGAGCAATTGATAAAGGAGAGGGATGATGCACTCCATGAGAGTAAGAGCAACATTAGCTTGCTGAAGGAATTGAAAGAGGCCCATACAAAAATCGAGATCATGTTCAGAGACAAAATTAAGAAGGCCTATGCGAATGGGGTTAATCTAAAAAAGGAGCTTGAAGTTCGAGACAAAATCATTGAAGCTCAGAAGATAACTTTCGCTGGTCATGACGAAGCCGTCGAAGCTCATAAAAAGACAATCGCTGATTATGCGGCAATGGTGGAATCCCATGAAAAAAATCATTTCTAACCAGGCTCAAATGATTGCTTTGCTCCAGAAAAAAGTCGCATAGCTTAATGCTAAAAAGACCCAAGTTGAAGTTGAGAAGGCCATTGTGACGGCGGACTACTTAGAGCTGCAAGATACTTTCGAAAAGAAGACGGAGAAGATGGATGACACTGTCTTTAATTTCTACGTTAACTCCTTGCTGCACCAGGCCAACCTCAGCTATTTGGACCCAAATTACCGTGTACTCTTGCTGTGGTTTGGGAAGAAGTTCTGGCCTGTTTTCGAGATAACGGGGATGTATACACCGAGTAAGAGTTGAAGGACACCTATCTCGACAAAGAGTCAAAGAAGGCTTTGGTAGAGGGACGGGAGATTATTCGGATTGAGGGGGAGCAGGAGGTCGTCCATGTTGATATAATTACAACTGATAAATCGCCATTAGAGCCTTTCATTTTTGGGCCCGATGAATCATCAAAGCAATCTCATGGTCAGTTAGAAACTATTCCAAGTTTAGCTAGTGCTGCTTTGTTGTCTATCCCTTCACTAACTGTCTTGGAAGCCTTAGGTAGTCCTGGAACTTTACCAAAGATCATGCAGCCATCTAAAGAATTAGAAGGTGGGGAGTATGAGGTTGAAATTCTCGGCCACTCTTTTGATGCAGGTAACCTTCTTGTTTCTCCCAAGTTTGAGAATTTCCATCTCACGTCGCAGGAACAAAACGAATTTAATTCTTTCATTTTTGATCTTATAGGTTCATCTTGTTTCCCTACTAAACTGCCAATTTCTTCGGTCCCGGGGCCTGCTACTGTTTTGACTGCCTCGATGCTTGTTTTCGTAGTTGCTATGATCACAACCCCCGTGTCTGGCTCACAACCAGGGCCGAAATCCGAGAAGATTCTGCATTGCATAGCCTGGATGACCCTTCTGTATCTCTGGAGGGCGATTTAAAAGTAGTTGACACTCATGAGTAGGTAGACCAAGCTGGCATGCTAAGTAAAAATGAACAATAGTTGGCAGCAGTTAAGAGGAAAAAATTAAGATGGGGAAGTCTTCGAGGAACTCCCGCAAGTCCCATAAGCACAAAACCAAGGGGTAGTCCTCCGAGGGGGTTGAAGAACAAGGTGGAGATGTTGGCATAGAGGCAGTAATTGATATTTCAGGCAGCGATGCAGCTCTTGATTGGGATTCTGAGAAGAAGAAGAAACTTCCAACCAAAGGTGAGAAGGGAAGTGGTGAAAAGTAACATTGATAGGCTCGAGTAACAATGGAGCCGGATATTGGGACATTATGATTTTTTAGATATATGGTTTGTACAAGTGCAAAGTCTGCACTTATAACTTTTATTATTGTAACATCTATATTTTTCATTTTATTGGCTGATATTGTGTGGGTATGACCCCTACATTTTGGCTTTATATGGAAAATGTTATAAGGAATGAAAAGATTAATGTTTCAACTGTCATCTCTTTGTGTTTTTCCTTATTTTTCATGTATTTAACTTGCTTTTTCATTAAAATATGTAGGCACATCGTATGATTGTTTGTCCTACAATTTCTATACTTCACCTTATCGTGTCGTGTTTCTCGGTATGCGATGCTTTATTTCTATGACTTTACACTATACATATGCACTTTCACTTTTTTAACTAGATCCGTTGTGATTCCCAAAATTCTTTGTTTGGAGAAACAGGCCTGTGGAGTTATCTATCCTTTCAACTAAATGTAGGTTTGTGTCTTTCCCCCTACTTCAAAGGGTTATTTTCTTCGAACACTTGACAAATGACCGGTTGATCTAAGCGATCCCTCAGATGTCTATAGCCGAATCTACCTTATGGTTCCTATCATCGAAAATTTATGACCTAAGCATCCTGACTCCATGGATTTTATCATTCAACAATCACAATTCTTTGCCAATTTCTAGTTTGTGGTATTATTGGACCCATGTTGATTGCTTTTGATAGTGGAAGTGGATTCTTGTTAGTCCCGCAATAGGCAAGTTTCTCGGCATTACCGGGAAATACCTGTGCTTAAGAGTGTGCCCAGCTTATGAAATGTGTGGCTTTTAAGATCGAGCATAGCTTCTAAGATATGCGGCTTTTGGGAGAGTATGCGGCTTATAGGATGCGCACCTTTTGGGATTGATATGACCCGTCGATCCGAAATGGTTTGGAATTTCTCGACGTTACAAATCTTTGCGTAACATGAAGAGTTCGTGTTTCAAGAGTGTGGATTCATGGCCCAAGAAGTAATGCACGGCTTATGGGGGTGTGCAGCTTTGATTAGGGCTTTCCTGGTGTTGCCGGAGCAACACTGGTTCTTAGAAGGCAGGGATCGAGTTCCGTCGATCCAACGGTTCGAGATTTTCTCGACGTTCCTAATCTTTGGGTAACGTGATTAGTTTATGTTTCGAGAACATGCTTCCACGACTCAAGAAGTAATGCACGGCTTATTGGAAAGCACAGCTTTGAGTAGGGCCTTCTCGGTGTTGCCGGAGCAACACTATTTCTTAGAAGGCAGGGATCAAGTTCTGTCAATCCAACGGTTTGAATCGATTTACTTCTTTCGACTCGGCAGGGAGATGGGGTGTACTTGAGTGTGGTTTCACTATCTCAAGCAGCAATTAGATGGTTTTGAGTCAATTTGATCCCATCAACTCAGCAGGTTACTTTTGTGAACATAGTTTTATTAGTTCAGAAAGCAAAACAATTTTATTAATAAAAGTTGGGAAAGTTCTGCTTATTTACTCTTATGTCCCGGGATGGCTTATTTGCGAGATATAGGAAATACATAAGACAGTCTTAGATAAAGTAACGATGCAAACGATTCGTTGTTCCAAACTTAGGGAATTTGGGTTCCATCAACGGTTGTCCCCTAGCTTCTGGCCGACCACACAGGGCTCTTCCCAGTTTGGTTCGAATGTTCCTGGTATAGTGTAGACCCGTTTGAGGATAAGGTCTCCCACTTAGAAAGTGGGTTATGGATTTTGGAATTGAAATATCATGCGACCCTTTTCTGATGAGCGGCAGTACTTAACTTGGCTTCTTCCCTCTTCTCATGGACTATATCGAGCGACTTGGGTAGCAGCTGCTTGTTCTACCTTTGACTGAAGTTTTTCCTTTGATGAGAGGGGACTTTTAGATCAACTGGGATCATTTCTTCTGAACCATATGCCAGGATGAACGAGAAGTTCCCTGTTGCAGATTTGTTCATTATCTTGTAAGCCCATAATGTGAGTGGAAGTTCGTCAACCCAACTTCCTTTAGCTTTAGTTAGCTGCTTTTTGATGGTGGATTTGATAATCTTGTTTACTGCTTTCACTTGCCGGTTTTTCTATGGACATGCAACAACGAAAAAGATTTTCTTGATTCGAAAGCATTTGTAAAAGTTTTTGAACTCGACGCTTTTGAATTGAGTCCTTTTGTCAATGATATTTTGTTATGGCACTCCTAACCTACATATAATGTTTTTAATGACAAAATTAATAATTTTTTGTGGTAATAGTGGCAAGCGGTTCCGCTTTGGCCCATTTGGTGAAATATTCAACAACAGCTATAGCACATTTGGCTCCTCCTTTGGCCATTCGTAATACGCCAATCAAATCAATTCCTAAGATCGCGAATGGCCACAGGCCGACCATCTGTGTGAGATCTTACGAAGGAATTCTTCTAATCTTGCCTAATCTTTGGCATTGGTCGCACCGTCTGGCATAATCTGCTACGTCGTGGTTTACATAAAAGACTTAATTTCACTTCCTTAGTACGTCCTTAGTCTAGTCAACCTCTATCCTTTTGGCATTTACATAAAATACTTAATTTCACTCCCTACAGTTATCTTAAACATTTGGTAATCAGTCCGCTTGCCTGAATATCAATCAAAAAAATTGGTCGAAGCTTAATCTTCGATCTAGGAGTGTTGATATTTTACAAATAATCCGACCAACATTTTTGATGCTAGAAGGAGGGCTTGAACTTCCATCCCCTTATTTTCTTATCTTAGGAACTAACAATTCCTAATGCCATCCATGAAAGCAATAACAAAGGCTTTAGTTCAGATATACCTTTGAACTTTCAAATTCAACTCATTAATGAAGAAAACGAAGAACGATTAGCGTTTACTATGAATTTAGCCGACCTCTGACTTAAACCAATATGTTTGTATTAGGAAAGGTTATTCACTAATACTAGGCTTAAAAATTGAAAATGTGGATATATGATAAATTAAAGTAAATGGCACAGAGTATAGTGTGGTTCGGTATAAGCTTGCTTACGTTCACTATGAAGATCTCTTAATATATTTATCTCTTAAATTACAAGGAACTACAAGAGAATAATAAGAAATAAAGCACTTAAGACTATCAAGTCAATAATCTCAAGAGCTTACGGTATTTTTTGCTATGAATGAGAATTCTAAGCATAAAAATCAACCCTTTAATGTTGTATGGCATGGGTATTTATAGCAGTTGATATGAGTAGTGGATGGTTAAGACTATGCAATGAAATAGGAAGGAACCACTCCTGGCCATTGGTCTGATCACATGGATTGATGGACAATACTTATATTGATAATATGAATATGTGGCTAAGAGGCATGCCAGCTATAATTTTATATGAGACCGTGTTTTGTGTTAAGAAAGGTAGTATGCTACAAGAGTTGGTATGCTTTTATTATACCACTGCAGTAGTAGGCGTGCTAAGTCTTACTAGGTTGTACTTTGCAACGTTGTGAACATTTTTCTAAGTAGCAAGACTGGAGAGAAGCTTCTTACACAGTGACGGTTGGTTTCTTATTGTCAAAGCTTATATCCAAAAATCTTTAGAATTTTTGGAAAATATAAATTTTAGCAAGCGAAGGATGGGGAAGGGTTGTTGTGAGAATCACGAGACTCAATTCCTATGCCTTAAAAGCTAAAATTTATAAATGTACTTGTGTGTTTTTTGTTTTTTTGAAATATAAGAAAAGGTTTTAAAATTTAATATTAATGGTAAAATATGCTTATACGTTAACTCATTGACTGAATCTGATTATGTTAAGAGGTGGTTTGAATTGTTTTAAAGATGTAAAGGCAAATGTTTTTTGAAAAATTATGTTTAAAAAAATGTTTTGAGAATTTCA
Organism: Allium cepa; assembly: GCA_030765085.1. Taxonomy (NCBI): domain Eukaryota; kingdom Viridiplantae; phylum Streptophyta; class Magnoliopsida; order Asparagales; family Amaryllidaceae; genus Allium; species Allium cepa. The sequence continues at coordinate 214,916,635 of CM060938.1, forward strand.
AACTATTTTACAAATTTAATCGAAAGCGAAGAAGATTTTGAATGGAAATGAAAAAATTTATGATTTTCAAATACCACATGCTTAGCGCAGGGAGGGTCGATTTATTAGTGAATATGAATTTTGCTAGTCATTAAGTATTACAGTATAAAAAAGCTTTAATAATAACAAGGGAAAATGATATGTTAGCTTTGGAATTTCTACTTGCATACCTTGTTGATAGTAAACAAAACTTGTTTTTAAAAATAATTCCATTTTAAATATTAAAAATAAACCTCCTTATGTGAATTATACTTAGAAAAGCTGGAAAATATTTGGGGGCAAAAGAGAAGGTCCCAAGGCATAATAGAACTGATGTACAAAAGAAGGGATGGAAATATAAGATTTTCCATCTAAATTCCTTTTCTGTATAAAGTATAGATTTAGGAAAACTGGATTTTTAAGTTTTTGGATGTTAGAAAAGGTGTTTTTGTATTAGATGGTAGGAATTAGATGCAAAATTGGTTGAACCATACTTCTATTCGTAAGAGTGTGGGAATTTTTATGTGAAAACAAAAATTTTGATTCTTGAAAACTTGCATACATAAAGGACTACCAGTTATATAGGTTATTTGCATCGTATTTTCAAAATTGTTTTAAAGAATGTATTCATATAGAAGGCGCTATTTTAAAATCATTTGGTATACATATTATATATGTTGTGATACTCTATGCACTTGCATATGTTCGGCTATAAAATTTGTTGTACACTAATTCGTTCGATAGTTAGAATGGTTGTGCACTATGGCATGATTCAATTCTTAAGGAATTTCAAGGATGAAATTCTTTCAAGAGCGAAGAATATTATACCCAGTAAAATAAACAATAATTAATCAAAACAATCAATAAATAAATTTATAAGGCTTAATGAATAAATAAATTTATAAGGCTTAAATTGGTGCAAACGTCAGACCAATGTGTTTGTGGCCATTTTCTAAGCAACTTTCGTATATAAAATTTTACAATCAGAGTTCAAATGGAGAAGTTAAGTATTTAAAGATTTCAAATTGAAAATAATTTAAGACAAGTTAAGGAAGTAAATGTAAACCCTGACGTTAAAGTAATTGGCAATGTTAAATCTAACTAAATCAGCACGTAGAAGGAAATAAATAAATTAATGTGAAAATATACATTAAAAGGTAGCGCTAAGGTGGAAGAGCCTATCGATCGATAACCAATATCAACCGGTTGACCGTTGGTGGTTGACCAATGGTATTAAATCGGTCGATCAGTCAAGGTTAGAACCGGGGCAAAACCTCTGCCTGAACGGTCCGAATTTAATAAATAATAATATAACGGATGCAATTTATTCCAACACCTATAAATACAGGTCTAACCCCTCATTTTTCTTCTCATATTTTCTGAACTGAGCAGCGAAGCTATGCAATTTTCCATCTTCACTACTTCTAGAAATCGTAAAAAAGCTATATATATTGGAGGAGGGTAGAAAAAGAAAGAGAAGAAAAGAAGGAGTGAATTGATTCTGCGGAAAAGGTAAATTTAAATTATATAATATATATTCCACTTAAACTCAAATCTCTTCTCGGATCTATAATTCTAATGGGTATGTAGATGCTTTTAATACACATTTTTGGTTGAAAAGAGACAGAAGTCAAGTAAGAAGAATGAGTTGGATATGGATATTTGGAAGCCATGTGGTAAGTGGAATTATGTAATTTACATGATATTAAGTTTATTTCATTCAAAATTTCATGTTTGTCATTATGCCTATGTGAAAACCATTGAATTGCAGGTTTAAATAAATGAATCTAATTTGAAACCTTTGTCTAGACATTCAGTAAATTATTTAATTATGATGAAATAGCATATATACCACAGATATGAAATTTTGAGAGAACAGTCCCAATAGTTTTGTGAAACATGATATTGATAGAATTGTGAAGTTATTTCCAAATTTTACTATTTAGGTTAGTTGTTGATCTTTTACTTGGAATGTTCTAAATTAATTTGGGATTTGAGTTTTCTACATTTTAATTCCTTGGAATTGTAGAATGTACAATTTGGTCGTATTGACTACCATGTGAAACCGTCCAACTTTAAAGTTATATACAAAAAATGCATCGTTTTTAATAACAAGGAATATTCATATATCCAAAGGAAAGAGATGTGTAAAGTGTGGGTGTTTTTCCATGGTTTGCACTGTCTATTTCAATAAAAATAAAAGGAGATAATTCATTATAGTTGCAAATGTAGCAGAATTCCATTTTGCGTAGTTTATGAAAAGTTGCAATGGTAACATTTCCTTTTTGGGAAAAATACAATTCCAATGCATTAAAAATGTAGAAATAGATATTTAAATTTTCTTACAGATAATTGTATATTCAGAGATCCCTAAATATAGAAAGTAGAAAGTTATAAACAAATATATGGATGATCCCATTTACCAGTTAAATATATTAAGTAGAGTATAAATTTAAATAAATAAATGAACATTTGTTATCATATTAATTATATATAAAACGCTAAATATGAATAAGGTAATAAATTAAGGAGAAAAAAGGAGTGACTGTAATCAAATCAATATGGGTAATGAACCATTTACCGAATTTAACTACAGAGACTAAATATGGAAATGGTAAAGAAAATTGTATAGGCATGATAAATAAATGCCATTAATAATATTGATGAAAATGAAAAATAAAGACAGTAAACTCAATAGATAAGAAGATGTAATGGTAGGTAAATATATAAAGATGAACGAATAACAAACTTAAAAGGTGTAATAATTTCTCTAGCTGAAGTTATATGGCCTCGATAATACATTTATGATGGTTATGTATTAGTGGGCCAAGCCTATATTTAAATTAATTATAGGTGAATTGGTTTAGTATATGTTGGGATACGCGGTCGATAGGGTTTCACAATGGAAGTTTGTCCTCCATAAGGGGCTACTAGCAGTTGTGTATACATACTACTAATGTAAGACATCTCCAACTATAGGATCAGCCGGAGGGATATACATTTGTATATAGGGTTGGGAAAAATAAACAAAGGGGTTCACTAAGGATTTGAAGTAGTGAATGGTCGTAAGGCCTACTTCAATTCCAAACCAGAGGTATTAAGTAAGCGGAATGGGAATTTTCTTTTATTTGCATTAGGCCAATTGAAATGGGAACTGTATACAGAGGTTGGCGCTATGTTAGCATTGTGTACGTATTTGTGGAGTAGGGCTAGGCATAGGTTGAAGCCTCTGTTGGTTCCGATCGGTCGATTGGCAAAGACTTGGGTTATGCCTATTCGGATTACACTTCCTACTGGTTTAGAGTCTGTATAGGATATGCATTGATTTTGAAGTTGTTTGTTTGTTAGGAGTTAGCTAGTTAAACCTTAGATATTCTTTGAGTTGCAGTAGTAATACGGCTAGTTAAATTATAAAGCCATGTCTAGGGGTCATCGACCTTTAGGTCGGTTCATTATCGATTATGTTGTAGAAGGGTTTTCTTTTTGGAAGAATGGGGTCGCTTATACATATATGCGCATATACACACACGTACCTCGAAGTGAGTTATATATGTCATACGCGTAGGTGAAATTAAATCTAGAATCCTTAAATGATAAACATAACACTTAAATGGAGATCAATCGGCATAAACTAGTGTTGTGGATAAAAGATGTAATTTTCTAGTCACCATAATATTGTTCTGACCCCCTTCTCATTACACCCTACATGATTGATTTAGAGGAACATGATACTGGTATAAGACGAGCAAGACAGATGGACAAGTCCACTCATTCATGCTCGGCACCTAACAAGGTAACTAGATATCCAAAGAATGACATTGATTCCAAGGTAGCAGCTTTAGTTAGTGTATGCACGTGTGTGCACGTATATATTTTATTATATTTTACTATTTCATTGTGAGTTCGTATAAATAGCTCTCATATACACTTATGTCAATTATAGGTAAGCAACACCAATGATCTGTACTTTAATCGACTGGATTTTCGATTTAGTCAAAAAATCAGGGACATTAAGGTATAGGTTGTTACCTGGATGATGTGACCAATTTATGGTTGTTAGGCATAGTTGGAGACCAGTATATTTGTAGATTTGTTCCATTATTTTGATGTAGCCTCTTATGATGTTGATAGGATGTACGTATCGGACATTGTTTGTATATTTGGATAATTGTGGGCATTTGACTCTTTATGGCCCATAAGAACTTATGATTTCATCTATTGTATATTTTTGTTGTGTTGAAGACTCTGCGTTTCCTATTTCTATTTTACATTATGTATTTTTCTATCTTGAAAATGCATGTGTTTATTACTTTGTACCGACACCGGTCATGTATAGCTGAGTAGTTTATGATTTTGAGATACGTACCATTGTTAGCCTAAGGGAATATTCGTGCGTGATAGCCCCATATCGCCTCATTATCTGTATTATTAGAAAATATTACCCAGTAATACTATTTGGTAGTATAAGTATAAAGGTAGGGTGTTACGGTATAGGTTTAGAATAATATAGAGTATAAAGGACACAAGTCTTGAACTTAGATGAGACGTAAGAGTCCCAATCTCCTTAGGTATTAGGTAATTACCTATAATAAGTGATAGTAGGAGTATGTATTTTATCATGATAATTGGGGAAATCATTTGGGGACATATTTGTTATTTTCCTATTAAATAATACACGTCTACCTATTTTAAGTGTAGCCTCTATATTAGATGCAAAGTAGTTGAAGTAGTGAAGGAGGAAGCAGTGGGTCTGATTAGCAGTGTTGGCATCATTGATGAATTTCAGACCTTTTGTAGCTTTGAACAAAGTATCTTAATCTAGTAGTGATCAAAATTGCACAACAGAGGCCAGTAGATTTCTTTCCACTGAGTACATTGGCTGCTTTGGATTGTGTTTGTTTGGTTTATTTATGCTTTGTTGTGTTGAATTCAAAATAATTGGTTGGGATTAGTCTTGAGTGGAAGTTATTACTTGAAGATGAGAAACCCACAGGTTTTGAATAATAGGACCTTATGGTGTCTTTAGCATTAAAGTACCACTAGGCATTATGGGAAATTTCTTTCTATATAAATTAGTATGATATATATATATATATAATGCATTGAAATTAAATTAAATTAAAGCATGCTTGGATGTGTGCATAGGGGACGATGAGCAATGTCTGGATTGTTGAAAGTGATTTATTATTTGATTATATTTATAAGGATTTATTGTAAACTGGTATAAACTGCTCGTATATGCATCTAGTAACTAGAGTGGATATGTGTTGTAAGTGCAAAAGTTATGGTAATCACAACTCTTTTATTTCAAGTTGTTTTTTTGGCGGTGTCGGTGGCAAATTGGTAGTAAAATTCCGTTGATGGGTTGTTGAGAAGGGATGGTGGTGGATATTGCAAACTAATGGTGGGTTTCTATTGATTGGAATTTCAAAAAGACATCGTAGAAATGCTAGTCGTTGAATTCTCTTTATTAGTAGTAAAGATGATTTAATACAAGCAAACTTATGTTTTAATTAAAATCTTTTTGGTAAAGTGTGTGTGTATGGTATTAGATAATTTTTAACTCCAACAATGGATCAACACAGAGGATTGAGCGTGAAAGCAGTAGCCCTGTTCTTGCAGAGCAATAATATAAAAATAAATGTAAAAAAAGCTGAAGTAGTATAAAGACGAGACGATTTTTATAGTGGTTCTGTTGTTAATGAAGCATATGTCTACTTTATAACTTTCTATTAACTGACCGTTGTTACAAGTCGAATGGATTACAATAAGATAGAATCTTCTAAGTTAGTCAACCTCGAAGTGGAATTGGTATTTTTATATTGTGCTAACATCTGTGGGTGCAGGGAAACAGGTTGGAGGGATCCAACCTAATTCCTCAAAATATTTAGATTGTTTTAATATTCTGTAATCTGATTTATTAGTAATCTGAGATAGATTATATTGGTAATTGAAAATATTGGATGCTATGGTTTGATTGAATATATTTGGGTATGCTGAGTTATCAAAAATGCATAAATTGGATTTTTAAAGGGAAATAAAAGCGAGAATTTTTAAGTAAAATAATTATAGAAATTTGGATAAATTAAAGAATAAATTGAGAAATGAAAAAATTTGATTTTTTTTAAATTCTAATAAATAAATGTCCAAATATGGTAAAGGAGATTTTTAAATAAATGGCATTAAATGAACTTCTTAAACTTAAGTAATATTATTTAAAGGAATAAAAGATTTATTTTTCCTGAATAAAATATTTATTTTTCAATTTAGGGTTTAAATGGTTTAGGAAGAGTAAAAGAAGAATTTTTTAAATAAATATGAAATTGGTAGTTTCAATTTAATAAGATTTTAGATCTTAATAAAGAAGTCAAATCTGAAATTAATGGATTTTGGAATAAAATTGAGTATGTAAAGGAATTTATTTTTAAATGGAGTAAAATCTGAGAATAGATTTGGAAATCGATTTAGAGTTTGAAATTGTGTTTTAAAAGAAGATGAGACTATGGAATTTATAAACTGGGTTTATAAAGTGAAATAAGATATCAATGGATATTTGGAAGTATAAATTCACGATGGGAATTTATAAAGGAATGGGTATTTTTTTTAAAAAATAAATAGTGGTTTATTTTTAAAAGGTGTGAAGGAAAAGTGTATTTCCCCAAAAACCAAGTACATTTTTCAAGCGGATTTTTAAGTATAAGTTAAAAGTTTTGAAGTTGTTTTAAAAAGAATGTTTTGAGAAATTATTATTTAAGTTGTTTAAAATTTTAAAAGTAAATATTTATTTAAATTAATTTTAGTAGTAATTATTTGAAAGGATTGACTTGTATTATGATTTTAAAGGTAATTATTAATATTTATATTTTATAAAGTAGTTTTATTTTAAAGATAGTTTGGATAAAGTTTTTATTTGAAAACTTGTATAGAATTTCGTAATTTTATTTTTAAAAATTAGTTTTGGCTTAATTTTTACTTAAGAAGTTATCTTAAAATTTCATAACTAGTATTATAAATAAGTGTTTTAAATAGTTTTTATTTTAAGTGTTTCAAATAGTTTTATTTAAAAAAAATGATTTAAAGTGTGTGTGTGTGTGTGTGTGTGTGTGTGTGTGTGTATGGATAAAGTGATTTAAATTATTTTAAAAATTATAAATATTAAGGCTTGGGGATTTTTGTGGAAATAAAACAATTGGGTGGGAGATTTCTTCCGTAAAGAAAAAGGTGATTTGAAAACTATTTTTTCTTCAAAGGTTGAAGAGTGGAAATATGTCTTGCAAAGATATTTTGAGATTGATAAATAGTTTGGAAAATTATTTAATATGATGATTGTTTGTGGATGTTATGTGATAGTTAAATAACCGACTATCAATACCGGCCAATGCGTTGATCGTTTCAAAGATACCGAGATCAGGATTTATTTTTCAAAAACCACTTTGATCCGATTTGAACGTTTTCGTGAGGAAGGCAAGAGCTTGGAGTCGATGATGAAGCAGTGAAGTGCAAGGGCTAATGCTACTAATCCTGAGGGTGATTCCAAAATGGATGTAGTAGGAATAGTGCATTCGGTTTCATTCGAACCCGGAACGGACTTGTATGGACAAATGCTTTCAAAACATCGTCAAGAGGACGATGAGCATTCAAAGTGTGTGTGCTAAAAAGGTAACGCATAGCCTCGAGCCTCATCAACCGGGAATGGCTAAAACAGGGGAGGTGCACACAAGGCTAAGTGGCTAACAACCAATTAGGGTAAGGTCATCCCTGTCTAAATGTCCCTTTATTTCGGCTGTATGGACGGTTGCTGATCCCAACCGTGGGATGAACTTATTTGGACTATCCAGTAAGGGGTAGCTCCGGTCTTGTGATGCAGGGGATCAGGATGGATCCTTGGTACGGTGATCTAGACCACGTACTGTGACGGGAGGTACTCCAGTAGCCCTGCCATTGTATGGAATCCAATCTCCATTAAACGCATGTACGGTTTTGATTGTACCCAACTGTTGTTGAAATGTGAGATGCAAGCATTCTAGCTAGATTCTATTGTACTTTCTATAGACACTATTATAATATCAGATGGATTTTGATAAAAATATAGTTTGGTTATCGTAAGCTAAAAACCCGGCATGTTTATTTGTGGCGTGGTCTTATGAGATACCTTTGATTTCAAATGATTTTGAAAACTTAAATAATCCAACTGAGTGTGTTTTCTCATGCTGGTCCAGACTGATTCGGGTGTTATTTAACTATAATGTTCGGGTCAGATCGAGTATTATAGATACAAGAAAGGATGCTGTAAAGCTTAAGAGACGAGCAGGATGACGAGACGTATCACACGTATTTGATGAAAATTCCACTGTGTTTGATTAGCTATATAGTCAGTGTTGTGAGGACAAGTTAATATAACTGTCTAGTAATTGTTTGAGTCTGATGTAATCTGTTGATGCAATATATAAAACAGATATAGTTTTTTGTGTAAAGATCAGTTATTATCTATTATATTTTATTCCGCTGCGATGGTAAGATTTTGATGTTCTTTTGTTTCCTTTTCTTCTACCTCCTTCTTCTTTAACCCTAATGGTTCGGTTTTCCGGCATTCGATTGTTTGGCATTTGATACAATGGACTGTATTGTTGTCGATTTTCGAGCGTCGAAAAATAGGGTCGTTACATCATTTCTGGTGAACTGATTCAATTCTTCTTGCATAGTAAGAATCCATGAATCATCATATGATGATTTCTTTGGATTTTTAGGTTTAATAGTTGATATAAAAGCTACATTACTCATATTATTTAGTTGGTTTCTTGTTTTAACTATAGATCCAATATTTCCTAGTATATTTTCTACAGGTTGATCTTTTAATAACCAAATCATTTTATTAGGTTGAATGATTTCACAATTAGTTTCATTAGGTTCATTATTTAAAGTTACAAAATCTTCATCTTCTATTAGTACAGTATCTTTAAAATTTTCATCAAAAGATGCATGCATTGTTTCTTCAATAGTGTTAGTTCTTAAATTATAAACTCTAAATGCTTTACTTCTATTACAATATCTGATAAAGATACCTTTGTCGGATTTAGGTTCAAATTTATCTAAATTATCTTTTGTATTAAGAATAAAACACTTGCTACCAAAAACTTCAAAATAAGCTACCATGGGTTTCTTATTGTAAAGTAATTCATATTGTGTTTTATTAGTTAATAGCCTAATTAAAATCCTATTTAATATATATAACAAGCTGTAGCGACTGCTTCAGCCCAAAAGTTTTTAGGTAAGTTACTATCAGAAAGCATTGTTCTAGCACACTCTTGAATCATTCTATTCTTATGTTCTACCACTCTGTTTTGTTGTGGAGTTCTTGGAAAAGAGAAATTATGAGTAATTCCTTTTTTATTACATAAATTCTCAAAATTTTCATTTTTAAATTCTCCACCATGATCACTACGAGTAGTTTTTATTTTTAAAGAAATTTGATTTTGAATTCTTTTAGCAAAATTCTTGAATATTCAAAAGCATCACTTTTAAGTTCAAGAAAAATTGTCCGAGTATATCTAGAATAATCATCTACAGTTGCAAAAACATATTTATTGTGATTAATTGATTGAACTTGAGATGGACCAAATAAATCTAAATGAAATAAATCTAGAGATTTAGAAGTAGAAATCATATATTTTAATTTAAGTGAACTTTTCTTAAGTTTTCCTAATTAGCAAGCATCGCATATACTATCAACTTTAAAGTTTAACTTGGGAAGATCTCTAATTAAGTCAAGTTTTGATAACCTAGATAACAGTTTGAAATTTAAATGACCAAATCTTTTATGCCAAATCCAAGGGTCACTTGTATTAGCCAAAAGACATAAGTTATCATTTATTAAACTTTCATATTAAGGATGTAAATGTTTTTCTTCCTAATTCCTTCAAAGATAATATTTGACTTATTATCTTCGATGTGACACTTATCTTTTCCAAATTTAATTTTAAATCCTTTATCACATAGTTGACATATAATAAGAAAATTATATTTTAAATTCCTAACTAGCAAAACATCAGAAATAAAAGGAGCTTTAGAATTATCGACATTGTAGATGCCAACCACATATCCTTTTGATTCATCTTCAAAGTTGACCAATCCACCATCTTGATATATAATTTGTAACGTCCCGAAAATTTACGACTTTCGAAAATTCAACATCGACACTCACTTTATCGACTGCCGAGAAATCGAAGGCCGGAAACACGGAATGTTATGGGTTTTAAAAAGAATTTAAGAAAAAGGAAGAAGAAAGAAGAGAGAAAATAGAGATTTTTAAAATAGAAAGAAAAAGAGAATAGAACGGAAAAGAAAAAATAAAAGAAAATAGGACGGAATAGAAAACAACAGAATCACATCAGAATCTCACAATTCACAGCGGAACAACATATAATAATAAATGAATAATCTTTAAACAAAGAACTATATCAGTTATTACATTACATTTCATTACATTACATCATATCATCAGAGTATACAACAACATCAACAAACAAACAGTGCAGCGGAAAAAGAAATACTATATAAGTAATATGCCATGCCATCCAGCTTGCCTCCAGCAACTCCAGAATATCCAGAATATCCTGATAAACCTAACTCTTAACTGCCCGTGTGGAGATTGGTGGGCACCCAGAGTTTAAGAAGGAAAACAATAAACTCCGAGTCAGTCATGTGACTGGTGTGAGAACTCAAAACAGTTTATTTATCTTTAAAATCAATAGAGAGATATTTTTATTTCAATTCGCAATGCTTTTAAAAATGAGACTACCATAAGGCCTCCCGCACACACACACAATGCAAACGCAGAATCGGAGGAGATTTCTCCTTATGATAGTCAAAGATGCTTGATACGCATTTAAAAGAACATTTGATATTATTATTAGTGCATAGTGTAGAGAAAAATTCATTTTGAAAGTAGAATATAAATCTTAGCCAACATACGACCATTATCGTATGCCTACTATAGCTAACTATGTTCAATAGCAGGTTACCGCCACATTCCATAGCAGGTTATACAACTAAAACCGTACAAGTTTCGTATTGTTTCTTTGGATTTCCAACAAATGGTCAGGCCAAGGAACTTCCCATTGCCACATGGAAACGCCTCTGGCTGGACGTCCCCGAGAACTTAACCAGCTCTCTGCCAACACAAGGCCGGGTTACCTTTATCACTAGGTAGCTACTACACGAATATGGCATCCCCCGGTCCCATTGGACCTTTAACCGAGCGCTCGTCACCAACAACACCACACAGTAATAAAATATAGTGTTTCAACATGAGTAAATATCTGGGCTCCATACCATGATACCACCCTTTCCAGAAGGAAATGCACATACCCTAAAGGGAGCTACCCCTCATAACCTTGCCGCATCTTTCCTGTTTTGACCATTCCGGGATGTGAGGCTCGACGAAGTTTCGTCCACAAAACATACTTTATACAAAAGCCATGCTTTGGGTCACAAATGACCAACACAATGATCACAAGGATAGACGATCAAATAAACGATCCTATCACAAATAATCAACACAATGATCATTTCAGCATCACTCAGCATGTCACATTACCAAATTGGGAATATATCGCTGATAACATTCAACTATATAACCTCTGAGCACGTACGTCTCAGAGAAGGGTGTTAAGCTAAAAGAATAAATTATTCGCCACCAACAGAAATATATTTGAATGAAATCGGCTTTATATCTCAACTTGTAATGTCAGACATACAATCCATACAAGTCTGTTCCGGGCTCGAACAAAACCGAAGGTACTTCTTACGAAGCCCTTGCAATCCGGGTATTCACAATCCCGATCGAATTTCCCATCACTTAAGGAATCTCTATACCAGGAGCTACCCAGTGCAGAGACAATCGATAGGTCATCCTATCGCTTTCACAAATACTCGGTCTTCAACACCGATCTTCAATGCAATTATAACGACGTATCACATATTCGAAATGGGTTATACGACCCCATGGTCCTTTCCCGGTTAACCTGAATAGTGAGCGCTTATTCAAAAATAAGTGTGGCATTCAAATTCAAATAATTCACATCAATTACCCATTCAAAGGGAAATATTGATAGTCGGTTATTGAACTATCAATGGATATGCACACATCACCAGATTCCAAATAATTTTCCAAATTATTTATTTTCCAAAACATCTTTACAAGATATATAGTTTCACACTTCAAAAACAAATCAATATTTATTTTTAACAAATTCCACTTTCTTTTATAAATTCCTTAGTGAATTTATATTCAAAAATATTCATGCATATACGATTTCAACTATCCATTTTCAATTTATCTTCAAAAGATAAATTCTAAATATTCACTTCATATTGGAAAACATTTCCATACTTAGCTATTCATAAGTAATTCACAAATCATTTTATTTCCAACCTTGGAAAATATTCAATATACTTAAATCGAATTAAGTATATATTTCATTCTTTAAGGAAATCATTCTCTTAAACATATTTATTTGGGCCAAAACGAATGTTACGTAAAACATCGTTACGACAACCCAAAATCACTAGTATAGGGATTCGAATTTAAAATAGATATATAAATCCCAATACTATTCAAAACATTTCCTTTCGGAAATCATTTACTATAACAACAGTGTTATAGTCTACTATTTCCTTTTATTTCTCGAAAACGTCTATTTCAACAATGAATGTTGAAATCTATGGTTTCGAATCTCAATGCATTTTAAAACATCGTTAGATCGTTTTAATTCAGTTTAAACATCTCATTCAAACATTTTCTTTAACATATTATTCACTATTCAAAAACGTGAATATTCTTTGTTAACACATTTCATCCTTTTATTTATTTTAATTCAAAGGATTATTCACTATTCAAAAATGTGAATATAACTCCATTTATAGGTTTCAACAAATTTTCTTGGCAAAATAAGTCATTTGCGAATTTATAAAACAACGTTTATAAATTCCATTTCTATTTATTTATAAAAACTTCCTTTTTATAAATTCTTTTATTAACCTATTCCAGTTTATAACTCAATTATAAACTACAAGTTCATATTATAAGTTAATTACTTATAAAACGATTATTTTACAAAATCGTTCTTTTAAATATCCCAATTCATAAATCCTATAACTTATAAGATTGTTTATTTATCCAAAATTCATTCTTTCAATAACTTTATAAATTTTATAAACCTACTGTTTATAAAATTTCATTTATAACTTCACTGTTTAAAATTCTATAAATTCCATTCAATTATGAAATTCATTTTCACTTCCTTCAAACACTTATAAAAACTCGTTTTATAATGTCAATATTTCAATTTATAAATATCCATTTATAAATATCTTAATATAAATCAATTTATATTATTCTTTAAAACGTCTCTAATCTCCTTTATTATTTCACCATTTTGATTCATAAAATAATTAAATTTCATAAATCCTATATTTAAACTTTTCACAATAAATTCTAAAATATCTCGATTAAACTATTTTATAAACTCAATAGCATCATATTCTCAAAAATCAGTTTTTAACTATATTTCTTAAAAAAAAAATCATAATTTTTATAACATTAAAAATTATAACGTTTATTTATTTAAAATGGATCAATTTCCAAACATACTGTATATTTTCAAAAATCACTTTATGATCATTTTAAAATCCCAAAATCTGGGTCCAATGATGCTACACACCAAATAGTCAATCACGACAACAACGATATCATATATCGATATGAAAATCCATTAAATATCAAAATATCTGAAAATCAAATAAAAACTGTTGAGGAATCCAGTTGGATCCCTCCAACCTGTTTCCTGCATCCAAAAACATTAGCACAATACCAATTTCGCTCCAGTACGAAATTATCGCGGTATATGTTCTTATTAAATATTATCCGCTTAATAACGGCGCAATAGGGTCTCATCCGCTAAACAAATAAATGCGGGAAATCAATAACTGCAATATATACATATGCCAATATATATATATTGATATTATATATAATACCAATTTCACTGTTTATGAAATATTCGCGGTATATGTTTTTAATAAATAACATCCGCTTACTAACGGCGTATAATGTCTATTTTAACAATCAATAGATATCAATCAACATTCAAACATGCATTCAAATATTTTAAATCTAACTATTTAAAATAAAATCGAAACTAATTCGATTGAGTGAGAAGTTCTCACCTTGGTTTTAAATTCCGTTTTAGCGATTTATTTCGAATAAAATTAAACGGACGTTTAATTTTACCCAAAATTCTCACTAACTCCAAACAACTCCAAACCAACTCCATCGCGTAGTGCTCGTCCATACGATTCCAACGCAACTGAGTTTGCATTTTTTCGACCTCGTATGAAAAAGTTATGCAGTTTTAAAGATTACACGATTTTAATTAACTAAATTACAACATAACTTTAATAATTTATAACCTAACTTCATATTAGCCATTAGATCCAGATCCAATGCCTCCCCTTTCTCCTTCTTCATTCACGCAATGTACAGGTTGTTGCCGAACCCATTAGCAATTACTAGGGTTAGCATTTGCATCCACATCACTCGACTATACTCGATCACGTCACCGCCATCGCGAAGCACAACACCCCCTCTACCCACGCCTGCCTCCCCCTTGAGTTCGGCCTGCTCTACAGCCCATAAAGGCGTGCGTGACCTGAAGAGAACGGCCCCCCTAGCTCCCTCTCCGTTGCACCATTTCCGATCATCACCGTATGGAATCGAAGCTCTCGTCGTGCTCTACGACTTCCGTGTTGAACACTTCGCGTAATTCCTTACGGATTGAGAGAGATTGATGAAGAAGTGAGAGTGATTTCTGGCCACTGAATGTTAGGGTGGCGGCTAGGGTTATAAAATTAGGGTTTTGATATTTTTTTTTAATTTATGAAGGGTGTGGGAGTGTATTTATAGAGAACCGATCGACACTATTCATCCGGAAATTCCGAACTCCGATTTAGGCGCCGAAACTGACTTACCTAGGGTTTATCCCGCGTTCCGGACACAATGGAACAGGTTTCGGAAGCTAATTTGGAAGTATGTGCGAGTTATGGCTGTAAACGCTCAATTTAAATTAAACCGATTTAAATCGATTTCTAGGCGTTTTAATTTGTACCGGACAAACGGTAAATCCAATTGACTTGAAATTTTAAACCTTACAATAATATCACATTACGGATCCGATGAAACTGGTTTCGTCAAAATCCGAGACTTTTTGAAAAATGGCTATTTTAGCTCGCCAAATTTAAATTAAAAATAAATCGATGCGTTTCGAGCTGCCACGATCAAACGATAACTCCGATTGACACGAAATTTGAAATCCGGTAATAACTAACTATTACGGATCCAATGGAACTGGTTTCGTTCAATTCTGAGACTGTTCAAAAATTGGCTATTTTCACTAGTCGATTTAAATATTAAAATATTCAATTTTCACAAATTAACTTTTAATTAGATTTTAAAAGTTCTAAAATATCGTTCTAACTTCCATATGATAAAATAAAATTTTACAAATCATTTTCAATCATATTTAACCCGATTTTCAATTATTTCCATAATTTAACGTATTAAATTATCGATTTAATTATTCAATTAAATCCAAAAATTCAAATAAAAATTTATTTGACTTATAAATTTCACTTATTAATATTTAAAATTAATTAAATATTCAAATTTTAATTTCTAAAAATTCTGGGTCGTTACAATCTTCCCCACTTAAAAGAATTTCGTCCTCGAAATTAACAAGTAAGAAAAGTTACAGAATTTATTAATTTTCCAAAATTCATAGTCAAACTTCTTACAAATCTTTACTAAGTTTTCAAATCATACTTAGTTATCTTTTCAAAAACAATTACTATTGTTTAACTTTCAATTCCCAAAATCAAAGTTAAAGTTTTCAAAATTTTCCAAATTTTCTTAAATTTTTTCTAACGCCTTAAATTTTCGGAAAAATTCGCCATAGTCTCCTTTGCGCGGCTCGATCCGAAAAAAAAATGACAGTATGTATATCACAAATATACATCTCATCAAGTAATGAGGCATCCCGAAGGGAAAAAAGTGTAAAAGTACGATATTTAATCCGAGATATGTATCTTATATTTTATTAGCGAGCATATACGGCTAATATAGCGCGAAAGCGAGCTCCAAATGCGAAGCAAACGCGATCCGCACCTACTAATCACTCAACAAACAACATGAGAACATGCATATATGGAAATAGTATCAATATACAACATATAGTAACATAATAACTATATATGTCAACATAGCAAATGCAACTAAACAACAAATGCAAACATCAACCATCAACCAACTAATATCCATAACCAACAAATATTCATTTATATTCTCATTAATATTCAATGAAATGGTTTTCACTCTAAATCATATTTGATTTATTTACATTGGATTTTATCAACATTCATTCTCAATTTTTAATTAGTTTGCATTCACTAATTAAATCCAATTCACGTTCAATTCTATTCAAATTTATTTACTTCTAATTTGAATTCAATTACATAGTTTTCAATTTCATTAACACTTAAAGAATTTTATAAAATCAACTACCAACCATATAACAATCAATGTATATTTATATAACCAAATTCCTTTACTTATTCATTCATCTGGTTTTAACACCATCACTTTCAATTGGTTTAATTAAATTGATTTTCATTCAACCTTTCGACTCCCAATAACATTAGATTTTAATGAATTAACACTTTCATTCATTATTCCATATCAATTTAATTCACATTCAATTGATTAACATTTAATCCATTAATTCAATTCAATTACAAAAGTTGAATTCTATTACATAACTCAAGTTCATATTCATTTAATTCACTTGATTATTTACTTCGTTACCAACATCAACTTTATTCAACATATCTTAAGTTATATTCCATTTAACTTTAAAAATTCATTTTTATTCACAACTCATATTCATATAGTTTCACTTCTTATATATATAAGTTTATTTCACAATCGTAAATCACTTTAATTATAATTCAATTCTTATAATTCTTTTGCTTATACAATTATTCTTTTATTTAGATTATTCAAACAACCAACAATCAACTTATATACACTTTAATAATTCTGAAAATTATTCCTTTATATATAAAATATAATCAAGGTAAAATTATTTCATTTACCCAATTTAAAATCAATATTATGTCGATTTATCTTGTTTAAGAGTTTAGAAACCCCTATCTACGATAGTTAGCTAGACTAAATCGACCGGAATTTATAAACAATCAACCGATAAGTCAACACAATATAAAACAATTTTATATTCACTAACAAATACGCTCTCATAGCTATTATTACACTCAAATTCATTCTAGAGTACTACTGACTCTATCTCTAATGAATAATACCCAACAGAACCATGGTTGTCGCTTAACCATAAGCTCTGATACCAAATGTAACGTCCCGAAAATTTACGACTTTCGAAAATTCAACATCGACACTCACTTTATCGACTGCCGAGAAATCGAAGGCCGGAAACACGGAATGTTATGGGTTTTAAAAAGAATTTAAGAAAAAGGAAGAAGAAAGAAGAGAGAAAATAGAGATTTTTAAAATAGAAAGAAAAAGAGAATAGAACGGAAAAGAAAAAATAGAAGAAAATAGGACGGAATAGAAAACAACAGAATCACATCAGAATCTCACAATTCGCAGCGGAACAACATATAATAATAAATGAATAATCTTTAAACAAAGAACTATATCAGTTATTACATTACATTTCATTACATTACATCATATCATCAGAGTATACAACAACATCAACAAACAAACAGTGCAGCGGAAAAAGAAATACTATATAAGTAATATGCCATGCCATCCAGCTTGCCTCCAGCAACTCCAGAATATCCAGAATATCCTGATAAACCTAACTCTTAACTGCCCGTGTGGAGATTGGTGGGCACCCAGAATTTAGGAAGGAAAACAATAAACTCCGAGTCAGTCATGTGACTGGTGTGAGAACTCAAAACAGTTTATTTATCTTTAAAATCAATAGAGAGATATTTTTATTTCAATTCGCAATGCTTTTAAAAATGAGACTACCATAAGGCCTCCCGCACACACACACAATGCAAACGCAGAATCGGAGGAGATTTCTCCTTATGATAGTCAAAGATGCTTGATACGCATTTAAAAGAACATTTGATATTATTATTAGTGCATAGTGTAGAGAAAAATTCATTTCGAAAGTAGAATATAAATCTTAGCCAACATACGACCATTATCGTATGCCTACTATAGCTAACTATGTTCAATAGCAGGTTACCGCCACATTCCATAGCAGGTTATACAACTAAAACCGTACAAGTTTCGTATTGTTTCTTTGGATTTCCAACAAATGGTCAGGCCAAGGAACTTCCCATTGCCACATGGAAACGCCTCTGGCTGGACGTCCCCGAGAACTTAACCAGCTCTCTGCCAACACAAGGCCGGGTTACCTTTATCACTAGGTAACTACTACACGAATATGGCATCCCCCGGTCCCATTGGACCTTTAACCGAGCGCTCGTCACCAACAACACCACACAGTAATAAAATATAGTGTTTCAACATGAGTAAATATCTGGGCTCCATACCATGATACCACCCTTTCCAGAAGGAAATGCACATACCCTAAAGGGAGCTACCCCTCATAACCTTGCCGCATCTTTCCTGTTTTGACCATTCCGGGATGTGAGGCTCGACGAAGTTTCGTCCACAAAACATACTTTATACAAAAGCCATGCTTTGGGTCACAAATGATCAACACAATGATCACAAGGATAGACGATCAAATAAACGATCCTATCACAAATAATCAACACAATGATCTTTTCAGCATCACTCAGCATGTCACATTACCAAATTGGGAATATATCGCTGATAACATTCAACTATATAACCTCTGAGCACGTACGTCTCAGAGAAGGGTGTTAAGCTAAAAGAATAAATTCTTCGCCACCAACAGAAATATATTTGAATGAAATCGGCTTTATATCTCAACTTGTAATGTCAGACATACAATCCATACAAGTCTGTTCCGGGCTCGAACAAAACCGAAGGTACTTCTTACGAAGCCCTTGCAATCCGGGTATTCACAATCCCGATCGAATTTCCCATCACTTAAGGAATCTCTATACCAGGAGCTACCCAGTGCAGAGACAATCGATAGGTCATCCTATCGCTTTCACAAATACTCGGTCTTCAACACCGATCTTCAATGCAATTATAACGACGTATCACATATTCCGAATGGGTTATACGACCCCATGGTCCTTTCCCGGTTAACCCGAATAGTGAGCGCTTATTCAAAAATAAGTGTGGCATTCAAATTCAAATAATTCACATCAATTACCCATTCAAAGGGAAATATTGATAGTCGGTTATTGAACTATCAATGGATATGCACACATCACCAGATTCCAAATAATTTTCCAAATTATTTATTTTCCAAAACATCTTTACAAGATATATAGTTTCACACTTCAAAAACAAATCAATATTTATTTTTAACAAATTCCACTTTCTTTTATAAATTCCTTAGTGAATTTATATTCAAAAATATTCATGCATATACGATTTCAACTATCCATTTTCAATTTATCTTCAAAAGATAAATTCTAAATATTCACTTCATATTGGAAAACATTTCCATACTTAGCTATTCATAAGTAATTCACAAATCTTTTTATTTCCAACCTTGGAAAATATTCAATATACTTAAATCGAATTAAGTATATATTTCATTCTTTAAGGAAATCATTCTCTTAAACATATTTATTAGGGCCAAAACGAATGTTACGTAAAACATCGTTACGACAACCCAAAATCACTAGTATAGGGATTCGAATTTAAAATAGATATATAAATCCCAATACTATTCAAAACATTTCCTTTCGGAAATCATTTACTATAACAACAGTGTTATAGTCTACTATTTCCTTTTATTTCTCGAAAACGTCTATTTCAACAATGAATGTTGAAATCTATGGTTTCGAATCTCAATGCATTTTAAAACATCGTTAGATCGTTTTAATTCAGTTTAAACATCTCATTCAAACATTTTCTTTAACATATTATTCACTATTCAAAAACGTGAATATTCTTTGTTAACACATTTCATCCTTTTATTTATTTTAATTCAAAGGATTATTCACTATTCAAAAATGTGAATATAACTCCATTTATAGGTTTCAACAAATTTTCTTGTCAAAATAAGTCATTTGCGAATTTATAAAACAACGTTTATAAATTCCATTTCTATTTATTTATAAAAACTTCCTTTTTATAAATTCTTTTATTAACCTATTCCAGTTTATAACTCAATTATAAACTACAAGTTCATATTATAAGTTAATTACTTATAAAACGATTATTTTACAAAATCGTTCTTTTAAATATCCCAATTCATAAATCCTATAACTTATAAGATTGTTTATTTATCCAAAATTCATTCTTTCAATAACTTTATAAATTTTATAAACCTACTGTTTATAAAATTTCCTTTATAACTTCACTGTTTAAAATTCTATAAATTCCATTCAATTATGAAATTCATTTACACTTCCTTCAAACACTTATAAAAACTCGTTTTATAATGTCAATATTTCAATTTATAAATATCCATTTATAAATCTCTTAATATAAATCAATTTATATTATTCTTTAAAACGTCTCTAATCTCCTTTATTATTTCACCATTTTGATTCATAAAATAATTAAATTTCATAAATCCTATATTTAAACTTTTCACAATAAATTCTAAAATATCTCGATTAAACTATTTTATAAACTCAATAGCATCATATTCTCAAAAATCAGTTTTTAACTATATTTCTTAAAAAAAATCATAATTTTTATAACATTAAAAATTATAACGTTTATTTATTTAAAATGGATCAATTTCCAAACATACTGTATATTTTCAAAAATCACTTTATGATCATTTTAAAATCCCAAAATCTGGGTCCAATGATGCTACACACCAAATAGTCAATCACGACAACAACGATATCATATATCGATATGAAAATCCATTAAATATCAAAATATCTGAAAATCAAATAAAAACTGTTGAGGAATCCAGTTGGGTCCCTCCAACCTGTTTCCTGCATCCAAAAACATTAGCACAATACCAATTTCGCTCCAGTACGAAATTATCGCGGTATATGTTCTTATTAAATATTATCCGCTTAATAACGGCGCAATAGGGTCTCATCCGCTAAACAAATAAATGCGGAAAATCAATAACTGCAATATATACATATGCCAATATATATATATTGATATTATATATAATACCAATTTCACTGTTTATGAAATATTCGCGGTATATGTTTTTAATAAATAACATCCGCTTACTAACGGCGTATAATGTCTATTTTAACAATCAATAGATATCAATCAACATTCAAACATGCATTCAAATATTTTAAATCTAACTATTTAAATAAAATCGAAACTGATTCGATTGAGTGAGAAGTTCTCACCTTGGTTTTAAATTCCGTTTTAGCGATTTATTTCGAATAAAATTAAACGGACGTTTAATTTTACCCAAAATTCTCACTAACTCCAAACGACTCCAAACCAACTCCATCGCGTAGTGCTCGTCCATACGATTCCAACGCAACTGAGTTTGCATTTTTTCGACCTCGTATGAAAAAGTTATGCAGTTTTAAAGATTACACGATTTTAATTAACTAAATTACAACATAACTTTAATAATTTATAACCTAACTTCATATTAGCCATTAGATCCAGATCCAATGCCTCCCCTTTCTCCTTCTTCATTCACGCAATGTACAGGTTGTTGCCGAACCCATTAGCAATTACTAGGGTTAGCATTTGCATCCACATCACTCGACTATACTCGATCACGTCACCGCCATCGCGAAGCACAACACCCCCTCTACCCACGCCTGCCTCCCCCTTGAGTTCGGCCTGCTCTACAGCCCATAAAGGCGTGCGTGACCTGAAGAGAACGGCCCCCCCTAGCTCCCTCTCCGTTGCACCATTTCCGATCATCACCGTATGGAATCGAAGCTCTCGTCGTGCTCTACGACTTCCGTGTTGAACACTTCGCGTAATTCCTTACGGATTGAGAGAGATTGATGAAGAAGTGAGAGTGATTTCTGGCCATTGAATGTTAGGGTGGCGGCTAGGGTTATAAAATTAGGGTTTTGATATTTTTTTTTAATTTATGAAGGGTGTGGGAGTGTATTTATAGAGAACCGATCGACACTATTCATCCGGAAATTCCGAACTCCGATTTAGGCACCGAAACTGACTTACCTAGGGTTTATCCCGCGTTCCGGACACAATGGAACAGGTTTCGGAAGCTAATTCGGAAGTATGTGCGAGTTATGGCTGTAAACGCTCAATTTAAATTAAACCGATTTAAATCGATTTCTAGGCGTTTTAATTTGTACTGGACAAACGGTAAATCCAATTGACTTGAAATTTTAAACCTTACAATAATATCACATTACGGATCCGATGAAACTGGTTTCGTCGAAATCCGAGACTTTTTGAAAAATGGCTATTTTAGCTCGCCAAATTTAAATTAAAAATAAATCGATGCGTTTCGAGCTGCCACGATCAAACGATAACTCCGATTGACACGAAATTTGAAATCCGGTAATAACTAACTATTACGGATCCAATGGAACTGGTTTCGTTCAATTCTGAGACTGTTCAAAAATTGGCTATTTTCACTAGTCGATTTAAATATTAAAATATTCAATTTTCACAAATTAACTTTTAATTCGATTTTAAAAGTTCTAAAATATCGTTCTAACTTCCATATGATAAAATAAAATTTTACAAATCATTTTCAATCATATTTAACCCGATTTTCAATTATTTCCATAATTTAACGTATTAAATTATCGATTTAATTATTCAATTAAATCCAAAAATTCAAATAAAAATTTATTTGACTTATAAATTTCACTTATTAATATTTAAAATTAATTAAATATTCAAATTTTAATTTCTAAAAATTCTGGGTCGTTACATAATTTCATTGAGTATCTCGGGATTCCTAGTCATATACCTTAAACATCCACTACCAAGTATCCATTTATCTTTTCCAATTTACGCAGTTTGTCCATTGGTCGTTGATTCTTCAAAAGCCATGTAACGTGTTTGCTTCTGCATAACAAACCAATTCAGTAGATAACTTGATTTTTCATAAAAACTATATGAAGACTTATGATACTTTGATGAAATGCATAAATTCAAATTAGTATTAACAAAATTTCCTAGAAATTCCATTTTTAACTTTTCAAGTTTCGGATTATGAAAACCTACCCTCTGATACCAATTGAAAGGGAGTGCGGATTAAGTATCTTAAGGCTAATTTAACACTATAGGGGGGTGAACAGTGTTCAATGGATTCTAAGACTTATATGGACTAAATTAAAATTATGACACGAACAAATGCAGAACTTAATTACAGAGCAATCACAGAATCAAACACAGATGTAGAAAGTAAATAAAAAGCAGTAGAAGGAAAGAACACACCGGATTTTATACCGGTTCGGAGTTACCCTACGTCTAGTCCTGCACCAAGGCAAACACCTCGAAAGATTTTTATTATACCAATGTCAAGATTACAATCCTCAATTTCTAAAGGCTTTGAGGTACCCTCACGTCTTTGAGTCCGGAGCAAACTCTCTTGATTTACGGGACACAAGATCACCCAATTGATTTTCAAGCACAACCACACCTTATAGAGAGACTCGATAAACTTTTGATTACAAATTGATCCTATAACTCTGAATAACACTTTGATCTTCGAGAGATGGCAGAGAATCAAACATGAATGAGATTCTAATTTGATTCACTTGAGAATTCGGCAGAATTTCTACACGATCTTAAAAGTATGAAAATTTTAGAATATGGATTTATGGAGAAGGAGTGAAGAAAATAAGAAAATAGTTAGTTAAAAATTCGTTTGTGAAGGCTATTTATAGACCAGTAACGGTCTAACCATTCGTGAAGAGATTCAAACGAATAGATACTTCTTTTGAAAATTGAAACTTTTGAATTTAACGGCCACCATATTGACATGGGGTATCCCATGATGTCGACATCCCTTAGTTAAAAACTATGTAAATTTTGTTTTGAAAATGGTATTGAAAGGAAAACAAGATGAAATGATTCTGAAGTAAAATAAACTAATTTTCCTATATTTTTTTAAAAAAAGAGTAGAAAAATATATTTTTAGAATGTATATACATAAATTTGATTTTAAATCTCAAGTATATATATTGTAAAATAATTTTTAGAATTGGAAGATAGTTTAAAAACAAACGAAGTTTAAAACAAGAGTTTATTTAAAAACAAAAACAAATAACATTTTAAGGCCAAAACATCTTTTTCAAAATCATTTGAAAAGATAATTTTTTAAAGCTAAAACATTTAAAAAAAATAGTATTGAAAACCATTTAAAAAACCATTTTTAAGTATTTTTGCAAGCTTCTTCCTGTAGAATATTTCATCACATCGGGGTTCGAGAACTTGTACAAAACCAAGATGTTCGTGGGTTTTTAAGCCACTGTCGTGGGTTTGTAAGCTACTTATCGTGGGTTTGTAAGCCACTAAGAATGTAGAAATGGGTTCCATCCCAAATGAAATTTGGAATGAAGATTTCCATACTATTATGAATTTTTAACAAAACTAGACACTTGTCTTGAAATCTTGATCTTGATACTCATGAGTCTTCAAACTTGATTTCTTCATTTTGATCCTTATACTGTAAAGTCTTCAATAATCAGTACCTGCCTTATATATATCCTACATAATAACATTCATATATATCTAGACAATAGTATTAGTATATAAGTTATAACAAAATAAGTTACAAAGGTTGTTGTCATCAAAACCACTATCTCTAGTTCCTAACATAGATAACCCTATTGATTTTAAGTTTGCATCAACATTGTTCTATGTGAAAAGCATATATCATGGCATAGATATTTTGAGTAAAGAAAAGAATATATTTTCCTTGTTTAAATATGATTTAAAAGGGTTAAATCAATTTGAAATAAATGTTCACATGGAAAATCGAATAGGGTAGTTAACCCTAGGTATATGACTCAGATATTAGATGACCAAATTGGACTGGTATAGGGTCGCACCTTATACTTTAGCTAGTAGCCCCAAGATAATATAAGTCCAAAATTCCAATGTGTAGGGCATTATTATAGGTAAGACCAAAATGATGTTAAGAAATACACAGAGTAGAGGTAGGTTATTGGTGTACCCGCAAAACCATTAGGATCAGTTGACCCTTGGAGTAGTAAGTTAAGGATGGATCGTCCAGTATTGAATTTAAAAGAAGTTAGAATATTTATTATGTCTGGTAGGCCCGAGTCAGCCAGTGGTTAATATTTAGCCAGATAAAACTATAGTGTTCGGAAAAATAGTCCATAGATTACCTGATTTATTTGCATATATGTAATTGCTATTGTTGCTACAATCAGTTTGATCGCAAGATTTTGATTTGCAAAAGATATAACTTTAAAAACATATTAGTGAGGGGAAACCCGTTTCGCTAAGCTTCATGGTCTCTTTAATATAAGTAAACTGAGAAGTAATAGAATTATTCATACCAGGCTTTATGTCTGACTCAAAGTTTATATATTCCCCTTAAACTCTCGGGTGCTCAAAATTAAATTTGAGTAGATTGAGAGTTAAGGACTTTCCAGATTTAGTAGGTTGGATGAATAAGCTTCCGAAGACGTGTAGGAGGAAAATCTAGCTATGTAGGAGTTATTTAATACTATTTCTACTGTGATGTATTTATGAATGATATATCTATCTATCTAGTACTCTGATCATCCAAGGGGGCATCTTCATATGTCACTCTTG
This sequence comes from Allium cepa, assembly GCA_030765085.1. Taxonomy (NCBI): domain Eukaryota; kingdom Viridiplantae; phylum Streptophyta; class Magnoliopsida; order Asparagales; family Amaryllidaceae; genus Allium; species Allium cepa. The sequence continues at coordinate 214,942,589 of CM060938.1, forward strand.
ACGTAAATTCTAATAATTATATTTGATCAAAATTTCGGAATCGTTTTGGGATTATGTAATCGAATATGAAATATTGATTTGAAATGTAATTAGAAAAGCTGTTTTTGAAATCTATGTTGATTTTATTTCATATTCATGTACTTCTGATGTTATGGATACCATTAACATTACCGTATTTTGTCACCAGAATTTAATACTCTAGATGACTACATCATTTGTAGCGCTTAGCTTCGAGCCTCAAAATAGGGGATGTTACATAAAGCCCAACTATCATATGCCAGCCTTGGCAAGCAATAGGGTTGCATGGCCAATGCTTGCTTAAGAGTTCATTAACCAGCCCGGCCTATCGACCACAACAACAAGTGGATCAATCCAGCTCAAGGGACTATGTCAACTACCCAAAATATGCTACCCTACAAGCTATGCACAGACAAACAAGAGCAGATAATGCAACAAATACTTATACAAATTTCAACGAAATGAATTCTATCATTCACAAAAGTGCAATGGGACATAGTCTGCCCTACTAGGCTTATGAAAGGAGGGAAGAAAAAATATCTACAAGCCTTGCATCTCAGCTGGCCGGATCAAGGAGTCTAGCTACTCTATGATTAGCACAGCCGAGCATGGAATCGTTGGCGACTTCATCTCCTTCGCCACCTCCGCATGGGCCTAGGAAAAATCTATACATCAAACTTGCCGATGGAATTTGGAAACTAGAAGTTTTTCCTAAGCAGGGTCCTTACTATGTTCCTCGATTGGTTTTGCCACTTGGCGACCTCCTCCTTCCTAGGGGCAGCTATGTCTGCACCCTTTTAGCAATTAGCTGTGTGTTTCGTTTGATCGGCATCCTTCTCCAACCTCTCCCTAAAGTCTACCTCTACCTTCTTTGTGTTTTCCTCCCTTCTTTACGCCTTGGCCACCTTCTATGCCAACTTTTGGGCTACTTAGGATGCCTCCTTACTTGCCCTTCTTCACCTCCTAGGCCTTGGTGACCTCTGTATCCACTGTGTACCGAGTCATCATTTCAGTCTTTAGGTTATTTTAAAACTTATCTAGATCCCCTCGGATGCACATGCGGTCATAGCTAGCCTAAATAAAAGCAATAGTTAGAATAACCAAGTAAAAAAGCAAGTTCAATGTCTGTAACTTACCAATAAGGATTACGGGTCTGGAAGTATATCACATCTTCTTGGGAATATCGGTTCAAACTAAGCCAAGCATGGTAGGGGTAAGTGAGGGACTCCATTGACATAAGTTGGAAGGCTAAACCATATCAATGACATCCTCGACATGGTGGAGGTCCAAAGTAACATGTCCTGGTGATATGACATCCTCATCAATGTCTAGCGCCCATATCGTAAATGTAGATGAACTTCTTCAAAGGCGTGGCCACCTTGGCTTTCAAGGATGGGTCAGCCTTATCTCTTATTTTTTGTTACTCCTAGTGGATTGCTATAGTGATTTTATGGGTGTGGAAGACACATCGATAGCCTAATCGATGTGCTCTGGAATAAGAGGGGCTTGGTGCACAGCAAGTCCAACATGTGTGATGAGGGTAGTGACAGCTTGAGCAACGGTGACCTTGACGATCCCCTCATAAAAAGCATCAATGTTAAAGTAGTCATTCATTACAAAAAAGAAAAGAAGCATGATTTAGTAAAAATGTCAAGTAAAAGAAAGACAAGAGCAAGTAAACTACCATATGTACCGGCCTGACCCTTATTTCTTAAAAGGGACGGGAATGACGATGTCGAGTTGCCAACACTAGTTTATCCCATCTCTATATGAGGCTCGCCTAGAGACTCCCCTTCATATCCAAGATACAACGAGTCATATGCAACAATATGCCCAAAAGAGGAACTTGCATCTCCACCAACGCCCAGCTCTTATACCCCTCCCCAACCACCACTTTCCTTAAAGCTTAACTTGGTGTCCCACTCCTTAGGCGGTGGCTCATGACATGGGACACAGACATCAAATAATTGTTATGGGTCAAAATCTTCCCACTATGTCGTCAGCATAACATCACTCAATTTTTCATGATCAACATGTTGCCACTCTTTAGGCTCCTCACCAATGACAACGTTGTCGTATCCCCGATTCTCACCAGCCCAACGTCGGGGTTCAAGAAATGGACTTTAGAGTAGTCCCTCTTCGTTGTCTCCACCATCTTTTCCTTCTTATTCTTTGAGGCAGTCCATTCCTCGGTCATTGCTTTGTCTATCCTCATCAAACCAACCTGGTTGAGGTTGGCGTTAGTCACCAAAAGTCTTAAATCCTAGTGCTCAGTGACAATCTTCTTCAGTAGATTTAGATTTTTATTCAATATCGTGGAACCAAAATAGGAAAGCATGAGACTCCCCTATCAATAGGCAAGTTAAGAAAAGGAAATTAGAGAAAAAGACGAAGAAAAAAGAAGTGAAGACTAATTAGGGGTTTGGAAACTGAAGTGCTCAAGCCAGGGATTGATCCCGTAGGGAAAAAATATCTCATCATCCAGTCAAGGCAGGATAAGTATCTAAATTCTTTTTGTAATAGAGGATCGCCTCAATAAAGTTAGCAGTTGGCTTAAGAAGTCTAAGAGCTATGCAAGCGACATAGACGGCATACAAGAATGGGTAGTTGTTGGGAGTTAGGTAACCAAAAGGTAAGCCTGTATGCATTCAATATCAAGACAAAATAGGGGTGGGGCAGCATAACCCTCACCATGAGGTAGCCTGAAGAGAAGGCGAAGTAGCCTGGATTAGGGTGAGCAAGACGGTCGATGACAGTAGAATATTAAACCATCCCTATGTTACTTTTATGGTTAGCTAAAAGCTTGGCCATGTCAATCTTTCCACAGCTCAAAGGCCATAGAGCTAGCAGCATCAGCGGTAGTCGATCTACAGGTAGATGTAGTCTTGAAGCGACCATTTGAAATATAATTAATCTAAGTCAGCCAAAGCCCCAACATCTTTGCCAAAAAACATTAAGATGGGAGTTTAACGATTGTCTCCATGGCATGACCGGACCAGGCACCCTATGAAGGCCGACTCACAACTCAAAACTCCTAAGCTAAGTAAAAAAATCCTTGCAGTCCCCTATCTATTACTCCTCTATTTTATTGCTTAAAGCCCATACTCATGAATTGGGCCTATTCTATGGTCTATTACCTAACTTGTTTGCTAATGCTGTTATTTAACATTTACAGGCCCACTGAAGTCCATCAACGCCTATCAACCACCACTTACAAGGTGGTGATGGTCGATTGAAGTCCATCAACGTCAATCGACCAACATTGACAAGGCAGGGTAGTTGATCAAAGTCCAAGGATGGCTAAAAAGACCAGTTTTTGACCAGAGCAAACAAAAACATTGCAAATCATCAAAGCATCATCAAGCAGTACAAAGTAGTAGCAGAGAAAATTGAAAGGAAAATAAAAGCATGGATACAAAATGAAAAAAAAACTTGAAGCTTGGCTATGGGAATGACGCATATAGTGGCAGAGAGGAAGAAGGAGCCAAAATACTTACTTTTTTTATTAAAGAAGAGACTGAAAAATTGAAGGTTTTGGAAAATTTTCAAGCTTTTTAATGGCTGTGTTTTTTTTTTCTTTTTTGATAAAGAGAGGGAAGAAGGCGTGTCGGCTTTTTTCCCTTACCCTTGATCTCGACCATTGAATTTAAAGCACCTTCAGATCTCTATCCTCAAGGTGTAATAAATGAATTTGTTACTTCATCCACATTAAAAACATGAGCACTCTGCCACATTTGAAAAAAGCAAACTGTCGTAGCCAATGGCATAGTGCCATATGGAGGCACACATTAATATTGTAGGAGAGCTGGTCAATAGTATCTTTGTGGCTTGACAAACTCGCCACTGCCCACAAAGATGGACTTAGGGGAAAAATATTGCCCGATGCTCTCGCATGCATAATTAGCAAGCCGGTTAAATAGTAGCCCAGCCAAACCAAAACCAGCCAAGCACACCTCAGTCCAACCCAATAAAGATCGGCCTAGTGAACATCAACCAGGCCACATTTAGTCTGGCTCCATACTGGCCCATCTACTCAGCAGCATTCGAAGGCTATCATCGGCTGAAAAAATTCAATATGGCTCAATAGCCAACTTATTAAGCGAGAGTGACTCAACCATGACCCATCTTTGGCCCTGCTTCATCATAGCCTGCCTCCGAACGGATCTAGGCAGCCGACTCGTCATTTTCATAGCCAGCCTGGCACCTCTCTTGCAACTTGGTCATTGGCACCATTTAACTTTCCTTGATAAACTTTCATACTAATAAACCGGCCCACACATGGCGGTCCACATCCAATCTTGTTCTAGGCCAGCCAGTCAAGACCAACTTCATTACCGGCCAGTACAATTCAATGCAGCTTCACAGCCAACTCATTAAGCAAGACCGGCTCAAGCAGGACCTACCTTTAGCCCGACGTTACCACAGCATGTCCTGTCATCTTGCAACCGGCTTGGTTCCCCCCTTGGAGTCATTAGAACTGTTCAAGTTTCCTTGTGTCGTCAACAACCTACTGGCCATCCTCACCTGAGGGAAGCAACTCATCCGGCTTGTCACATAGGCATATGAAAGTAAATGACAAGCCATACAATAAGCTATATTATGTACTGTAGCAAAACAATCAAAAGCATACCTACTACTGTAGCACATTGTCGGCATTTAGTGTGCAGTAAATGCAATCATGCACCTAGTATAGAGGAGCAACCAGCATGCTTTCCAACCTCAATTTACAACTGTATTCCATCAGTCAGGGCAACCATACCAATGATCGAGCACCCTTCCTACCTGTTTTCCTACCCGATCTCAGTTATCTATCATCCACTACAACTACTATAAGTATACCCAGCCATGCAACTACAAAGGAGTTGAAAACTAGTTGAAAATAAGCTGAAATAATATTATTACACAACTCAGTCACTCCTTACGGCAAATCATAGCTTTAAGCTTGTAAGATTAGCTATTTTTTTGATCTTAAGAGCTTTATTTGTTATTATTCTCTTGTTATGACTTGTAACTGTAAGATATAAATATAGTAAAAGATCTTCATAGTGGGCATAGGCTAGCTTGCTAAACCACTCTACATCTTTGTGTCATTTACTTTATTTTGCTTGTTTTCTCCCTCCTACATTTTAAGCCTGGTGATTAGCAAGTAACCTTTGCTTTCCTAATACCATAGTATAATTTTGGGATTGCCTAATTTGTTGGTCAACAGTAGTCAATACTATAGCCAATCAGTGAAGCGAGTCGTTAAAATTTCCATGGCAAGGCGACGTTGTTAAATTTTAAAATAATTATGAATTGAAAATATATAATATGTGATGTTATAGATTATATGCATGCCAAGTTGTACGATTGGTTGTGATTTGGATGAATGTTGTGAATATGTTTGTGATTATGATATAATGCAAAGTGATAAAAAAAATTATATATACATAAGTTTTTCAACTTAAAATAATTTTTGAAACTAATATGGAATTTTAGAGTTTGAGTAAAGGAATGATTATTTTTTTATCTATGTAAATAAAAAATATTTTATGGAGAAAAGAGTAGCAAATATTTGGAGAGATTTTATAAAGCTAGAAGATGCAATTTTGAAATAGGAATATATTTCATATATCTTTAAAGTTAAGTATTGCTTTAATGAATTATTTTGTGAATTATTTTGGCAGAGTGTAATTTTATGATGAATAAAATAATTAATATTTTAAAAACATGAAAAGGTATTTTGTGAATCTAAAATTATGAGGATGGAAGCAATTATTTAAAGAAATTATTATCATAAGACTCACAAATATTAATAAAGGTTTTTCATTAAAAGTGATGAGTTGATTTGGTTTATGTGAAATTAGTTTCAAAAGTATTTATATTACTTATTGGCTTGCATTGATAATAATTTCTTGTTAAATAGGGTATATAAATTTGATTTGTAGAAAATTTAGCTTTTGAATTAAAGGATTGTTTTAGGCATTTTAAAGAAACTGAATTTTGGAATAAAAGAATCATATGCAGGTTGTTTTGTCAATTTATTGAAATGGAATGAATATTCTAAAAACAAGTTGAAAGAGATTCATCCAAGATGAAGTGTATTTAACTGAAGGGGGCATTTTAAAAAAATTGTTTGTAGGAAGTTAGTTTTGATAAGGATTTTTTTGAATACGAATGATGGTAATAAAATTAGCTTTGATTTCTATACATGATAAAAAAGTTGGACTTTGCAATTTTGAAAAGCGTAGGAAAGTGAACAACCTTGGTGTGAGGCAATTTTACTTAGTCTTGGGATTTTCAAAATGAAAAGTAGATTTGAATGGAATCAGAATTTTTGAACTCGATTTTAGTGACAGATTATTAAATTGAAAGGTATTTTTGTAAAGAGAAACTTTTATGTTAGATGCTTTTATGATTGTGAAGTTTTCAGGTGTTAAAGATTTTGTTTGTGTAGAAGTATATCTTTGTCGAAATGTTTCTAGGTTGATGCAAAGACTATTTATTCAAGTAGTTTGTAAAGTTTTGGGGTTTGTTCTGTGTATAATTTAATGGGAGGACCGGTTTATATAGTATGGAAGATTTCATGAATTTGGAAGTTTTGAGATTTTTGAACATATTTGGGGTCCTCTAATTTTGTATATGTAAACTTTTGGACAAAAAGAAGGTTTACAGATTGTTTAATGCCAACATCTTTAAAAGGTAATAATTAAGCTAAATGTATTAAAACCTTGAAGTTAACTAAAGGACTTTGCATTTATAAGGTTGTTTGCTTTAAAGGAATGGTATAGATTTATATAAGATATATTTGTATATTTTGTTTTGGTGTTGTGGATTTTCAAAATACAATTTGTACCATAGAGAATACTCCAAAGTTTTTCGAGAAATTTCAACATCCTAAGTGTATATTGGTTGTAAGATTCTGATATCTTCCTAAGTGAGTGATTCAACTTGTAGCCTATGACCACAAAAATGGGAAAGGATGATAATCCATTATTTAAGAAGCCACTGTATGGGTCTAATAAGTTGTCGTGGTATTGGGTGGGCATTGTATGGTATGTCTGTGATTTATTGACTGTTGCATGTATGTTTAAATTATAAATGAGTGTTGTAAAGTTAGAAATATTAGCTTATTATGGATCTTCCATAAGAAGAAATTGCGTAGATGCAATTTTCTTAAGAGGCGAGTCTGTAACAACACGATGTTAAGAAGCAATTAATTGAATAATTAACGATAGAGATTTAATTAATTAAATGAGTTTTGAATGATAAAATGTAAATAAATTGGGAATAATTGTAATTATTTGGAATTTGAGCTGATATGGAAACATGGAGATTTATTTGGGAATTTTAATGGTGAAATAATTTATGAAGTTAAGAATTTGGATAATAAACTAATTATTATTGTGATTTGAGAAAAAGATAATTTAATCGATGATATTTATTTATGTTAAGAAAAATTATTTGTAAAAATGATTATTAAATGAATTATTTCGGTGTTAGATAATTTTAGGGTTAAAAATCATTAATAAATGGTAAGTTTGATTATGTAACGCTGAACTGATATTATAAACTTGAAATGATTTTTAAAATAGATTAAAAGGTGGTTTAATAATTATAATATAAATAATTATAACTGAGAGTTTTGAGATATATTATAGTGAATAATGAATTTTCATGTTAATGAATAATTTTTATTATAATGGGCCTAATATCAAGATTTGAGTTTATTACTTTTAGAAAGGTTAAATTTATTTATGAGTGAAGTTTAAATGATGCTTCATAAGAGAGAATGGTAATTAAGTATATTGACATTTAATTTCATCTTTGAGCCAATGAAGCCTAAATAATGGAGAAAGCAAGGTTCCACTTCTCTCCATAATTGTAGAATCATCGTTCATTCTCTTCAAAGTTAAAGCCTGTTGCTCATTTTTCATTTTAGAAAATCAAAACCCCTATCTTTCTCTTTCAAAATTAAAATAAAATTAGGTAGAATTCCATAAATCAAAAGATTAAAAAATGTTATTCTCAACTAAGAATTACACCCCTTGGAAAAATCGAAAAGAAGTTTTAAGCAAGTTTGGAATCAATTTGCATTTTTTAGTGAATGGAAAGATGAAGATTGAAAGAGCTATGAAGTGCTAATGGAGATCTTTAATTGCTGGAGCTAAGGTGAGGGTTATCGCTCATAATACCTATGTCTAGTTTGTTGAATGCATTGCCTTAAGATGATTTATTTGTGCATTAATGGTGCTCTGTGCTTATGAACCCATTCACTGACCATTGATAACTTCACTATGCTTTGATTTTGAGATGATTGTTGTGTAATATTGGGTGTCGAATTATTGTTTTGATGTGTGCACAAAGTTGGGTTGGATCGGAGAAGTGAATGGGTGAAGAAACGACGACTGATGGGGCTTAATAGCTCACATCCTAGAGCACTATGCCTCAAGACGTCACCAGCGATTGGCAGCTCCTAGGAGGCTTGGACATCCCTTGGTACGACATGAAGTACCGTTGCTTAAGGCAGTGAACAAAATTTCGTCATTTTAAAAAAACGTTCTTCTCCGATTTCAATGAAAATTTGATATCTTAAAGTAAAAACTAGAAACATTCAAGATATGAAATTATTTTTGTGAAAAAGCTTTATTTTAATCAAATAATAATTATTTAATTAATTATTTTTTAAAATAGCTAGAAATTGTTTTGGATCTAAATAATTATTTAAAAATACTAATTATCTCAAGAAAATTATGGATAGATTTCTAAATGATATTAGTTGATTTTATAAGAGTTTTTAATGATTTTTTTCAGTATAAAGAAGAGGTTTAACAATATAGTATATGATTTAAAGTAAATAGAGATTGATTTTTTAGGCTTATAAATTCATTTAAAAGTTATATTCAATTATAGAAATTATAGGATTATTTTTATAATTAATGTTAGGGTATAAATGAGATTTCTATGATTTTACAATTATAGAAATGAGTTTGGAAATTATTTATAAGGTATTAAATCCTTATTTTTGGTTTAAATAAAGGGGGTAAAATGGTGTTTTGACCTTTAAAGAAGGTAAAGGCTTTTGCAAGCTATAATATATTTTTCAATAAATAAAACCCCTTTTCTATATGAATGGTGTGATTTGTTTGATTAAATTTTCCATGTAATGAGAATATTAAGTAAACGGAGTCATGATAAAATCTGATATGGGACTTTTAGTAACATCTCTTCGGTTATGCTATGGATTTGGTACATAGAATATTTTCGCATGTTGTGAGTGTAATTTATAAGCATTGAGTAAACGAATGAGTAGCACTAGGTAGTATGGGATGCCTGAGTTGAAATTTTTTCAATTACTTTTTTAAGTAAAAGTCACTTATCTTTAGTGGTTAGGAATTTTGGTAATCATCTTTAGAGTTTTGTAGTCAAGAGGTCTATTCCTCTACAAGGGCTACAAGTTAAAGACATGTTAGGACATACAAATCCATCTTCTAAGGACTAACTAGTCGGGTATTTTTATTTATTCTTAGGGCTAGTAATTAAGGATTTATAATGTTGAGACACTCTCAATTGGACTCATCGAGTTGAGTATACTGATTAATACTCTCATCAGGACCCCATGTGTCAAGAGTATTTATTAGGAATCTACATTATAGGATTTATGCCATTGTGGAGAGCACATGATTAGGACCCACTAGATAGCTAGTTTTCCATCCTAGCAGTTCTGATTGCGGGGTCGTAGCCAGGATCCATGATGTCAATATGTTGAGTTGACCAGATTAGGGCTAAGAGATATTTCTCTTATAACAACCATTACCCAAACATTACTTAAGGACCAACAGTTCCTTACCAAGGGCAAATAGGTGTCAGGACCAATGCGCATCACAAAATTTTAGCGTGTTTATGACATGTGACAGATATGAGTGTCATGATTCTGGAAGTAACTAAGGGACTATTATAAGCAGGCTATGGTCATTAGTGTTTCCTAGAGTAGTCCTATAGTACATCAGTCTCTAATCTGGATGACTTAGTTGGATCCATTGATGATGAGATATTCGAATTTATCACCTTACTATAGATGATGATTATATGGAACTAAAGACTTGTTATATGCTTGTCTATCGTTTAAGATAGCCTAACCCTAGACTGGTTGCATGCTCAACTTTCTATATGATGTTAGAGACTAGCTGCATGATTATCTGTCATTCTCTATTACAGTCCTTGGACTAAGAGATTTATTGCTGTGTTATTTATGTATGTCCTAGGTCCATTCAGTTGAGAGTACTTCCACTCATTAGAACCACTGGTCGAAATAAATTATTATGTTTATTTGTGTGTTCTATTGTACTTATGAGTTATATTATCAATCTGCATATCCTGTTGTTATATTTATATCTCTTAGGGTCATGCAGTTGAGAGTGCTTATCTCCTATTGGGGATGATGGTTGAGATACTCATTGTGGATGGTATTACTTGTTTAATAGTTTGGTTGTTTAGATGATAATTCACCCATTTTACCCTTGAACCATTTGATGTGTTGGATGATTGAATTTATGGGTGTTGTTATATGAGCGTGGTTTTGGATGATGTGAACATATTTGAGATATATCGACACGTTAGAGATGTTTATATGCATATGATATCTTTGTTCTACCATTCCAACCTTTATTATATATTAACATCTACATTTGAGATATAGTCTGACCCATGTGTTATTTATATAATACATGAGTTAGTCTAAGACATTTCAAGTTCAAGGATGATGTGACCAACTTGTGGTTGTTGGGCATAGTTGGAGAGTAGAATGTTTGTAGATGTTCCATTATTTTGATATAACCTCTTATGTATTTATGTTGATAGGATGTATGTATTGGACATAGTTTGTATATTTGGATAATTTGTGGGAATTTGATGCTTCTGTAGACCCACATGAACTTATGTATTTCATCTATTGTATATAATCGCTACGTTGATAACTCTGTGTTCTCTATTTCTATTTTATATTACATATTGTTCTATCCCAAAAACATACGTGTTTATTGCTTTGTGTCGATATTGGTTTTGTATAGGTCAGTAGTTTATGACTTTGAAATACATATTGGTGCTAGACCAAAAGAATATTCTATGGTAGTATGGGTATATAGGTGGGGTGTTATACTTGCCATTTATCTCTGCAAATTCTTGTTGAAGCATGAGAATATCCTTCTTTGCTTGTACGAGGGAGGTGTCGTAACATCTTTAGCTTTCTGTTGATTACCTTAGATTTTGTCGAATCTACCTTAGACTGGAAACTTCATGATGAATTGGTTGTATAGGACAACTGCATCAAGTTCTACGAGGGCTGGTTGTCCTATTCAAAAATTATGAATATACGAGCAATCAACTACTACAAAGTTCACATGTATCTTTGCAGCTAGGAGCTCTTTATCGAATGTGGTCATGAGGGAGATAGTCCCTATTGGAATAATGCCAACACCCCCAAAGCCGTATATGGACAAGCCGTATAGGGTGAGGCTGGAGGCATGGAGCTTGAGAGCCCGAAGACATGTCTAAACATGATGTTGACCGAGCTTCCCTATCCATGAATGCCTGACGCATTAGATAGGTTATTGCAAGGGTGATAACCATTGGTCGTGATGGGGGTAGGAGACGGCTTCCCTGCCTTCGATAGTAAAATTGATAGGTTGATCCATCCCTAGCATGGGTGCCTTGGATGTTGGGTTCTCTAATGAATAAACTTTTCCGACCAAACCCACATCTCTCTAGTACTGGGACTATGCACCCTGCCTGCTTTCAGCCACATGTGAGCCACTGCAGATGGTAAAAATGTCGGTTATGTCTACAACATTGTTTTTCGGTAGCTGGGGTTAAGTCGGTTGATTGTTGTGAGACGTCCTTTGATGGATGTGCTAACGATCAAACTCTATGATTGCTCCTTCTCATATCACTCTTTCTATCTCATCCTTCAGTATATGTCACTCGTTAGTGGAGTGGTTGTTGATTTGATGGAATGTGCATTATTTTCCATGGTTCGAGGCTCCAGCCTTCTCTCTGCTCTAGTGGTGGATGGTCTTTGGAAGGGTACCTGGTTTTTGGTTGTAAGATATATGGACTCTATATATCAAATCAAGGTGGCATAGTGAGCATTTCTAGGTTAGTTGCTTCAGTAATATCTTCCATATTTGGGACTTGTATCAGACCCCGAGCATAGGGTCACAAACAGGCTATTTTTTTCAATACCCCTAGTCTGGTGGAGTCTTTGTTGAAGCAATTCACATATGATCGAAGATTCTTAATCGACCTCTGCCTAATGTTACCTAGCTCACTAGCTATCATGACATGGGACTTGAAACCATAGAACCTATTTGAAATCTATGAAAGTTGGGCATAAGGATGGATGCTACTCGGCTGTAGATGTAGGAACCAACAGAAGGCCAGTCCTATGAGAGTGGAAGGGAAAAGCAAGCACTTTATGGGATCGGAAAGCTTACCAGCTCAGGTGATGTAGTTGAACGATGTGATGTGATCTATTGGGTCCGAACTCCCATTGTATTTGTCAATAGACGGCTACCGGTTGATGTATGTATTCAGGATCTCCTCGAAGAATGGATCTTCATTCCCATCATTAGATAGCGCTTTGCATCTGCCATTTCAGTCTTGCATTCTGCTAATTTTCTAGCGTGGATGATTCATTTGCTCTTGAAGGCCGGCATCCGCCAACTACGTGAGTGTTCAACCTACGACTAGCACTAGGCTCCGCTAACATCTCTATGGATGGAGATCGGTAGCGATGATGTATAGGAGAGTGATGGTGATGATAATGACCTAGATATGGGACACTCCTCTCCTTATGCATATAAGGACGATCGTGAATGCTTGACCCGCCATCTTCTTGATCTAGGCTGGCCACCCCCATGGGATCGAGATTATGCCAGAGGGTCCTTTGTTCTTCGCTGATGACATGAGCATTACCACTATGACACTATATCAGATCTCAAGATCTAACTGTTGCCCAAAGGCATTTAAAAGCTGAAGATCATTTTATTGAAGGAGAACGAAGATGTTTTGGCTCCCTATGTGTAACATCCGGCCTTTTATACGCTTTAAATCAACGATAAACCACACACGTCAAACTCAAGTCATACAGAAAGGTGGATTGTTATTGGGATAAATAAGAAAAATAGAGAAAGAAATAAAACAAAACAGAATATCACAGCGGAATGACAAAATATAATAATCAAATAACATTTCATGAAGCTGTTATACAAAAACATTTGATTATACTTATACAACACAGAATCAGAGTTACACATACCAGAGAAAAATAAATAATGCAGCGGAATAGTATGAATGTAGTGGAATAATAAATAAATGATAGTCATACAATATCTGTCTTCGTACTCCAGAAATAAAGTCTTCAAATCCTAAAACGCTCAGGCTGACCCGAGCGAATTGAAAAGACAAAATACTCGAGTCAGAACTAAAAGAACTTATGTGAGTTAAATCAGTAGAAATAAATATGAGTGGAACGACGTCAGAGATGTTTACAAGTTTTGACATCTCCTATCCAGTGTCTAATGTGTGTGCAGTAACTTAAGAAATATTCGGGATTCACACCTCCTAAAGATCCGTTAAACTATTTACTATATAGTAATATACGCTATTATAATAGTGTCTAAAGTAAAGCATAATATACTTGAAAATAGCATTAAGGCTTTACATTTTCCACCTTAACACACTTTTATATTTCCATAGTCTATATAGTACCGTAATCTCCCCCGTACTGGGAGTCGTCAGAGGGCACTCCATAGGTGTGGTACAAAATAAAATCATATAAGGCGCGCTATTGTAGGTGACATGGCACAACTAGGCAATGCCAGGGTTGATATACCAATTACGCTTCCGGACCGGTGGTAACGCATAGCAAACACTACCGTCCACCTCGAGCCACACCCCCAAAATCAAAGGGCCCTAATCAATCACAAAGTAATAGAATGGTATCGAAGGAGTGTGTTCGATAAAAGGTGCTGCCTTCTTAGCCCGTCAATCGCTCCTGTTTTAGCCACCTTATGCCAACTCAGGGGAGTCGGGTCCATGTATATACCTCAAAGGAATGTCGCCGCCATCCTACTTCATTCTGGAATCTCCACTGCGTACACAGTTGTTAAAGTGGTTTTCGGAGTTGGCAGAGAGTATGACAACTTCCTATCCCGGTCTCTTTAACAACCAAACGTTATTATAACACCACGATCATTTCAAAATAATTATACTTCAAAACCAGAATATAATATCCATTTCAAAACCATATAAATATGATATCATTTCCATTTCAAAAACCAAATCAATATGATATCATTTTTATAAAAACCCAAATCAATATAATATCATTTTTATTTCAAATATATCCTTTTTCTAAAATCATAGCACTTTCAAAGTCATACACTTCGAAACCAAACATTTGAAATTATAACACTTTCAAATCATAATACTTTGAAACTCGTAACTTTGAAGCATAACTTCCATCACTTAAACGGTTTAAATATTAAAATACTTTATATAATAAATAGCTTCTTCAATTTCGCAAATCAATTCCAAAACAACTCGAATTCCAAAATTTTATATTTACCCAAATCTCAAATCATAAATTTCAATACGATTCAGTTTTCAAATAAACTATTCCAAATTTTATCGATTTCAAAACAGATTTGATCCATAGAATAAACCATTTCAAATTTAATATATTTCAAAACTAAGTTTGGTAGTTGCGATTCAACAATTCAAATTTCTATTATTTAGTTTTTTGAAATATTTTACATAATAAATCCATTATCACTTAAATAAAACTCAAATTTCAAACAATTAAATATTTCCTTCGATTTATTTATACTTTATTCATTTAATTCACCTTAAACAAAAATCAAGTTATAAAAATCATACCTTCTAAAATTTCAAATTTAATAAATTTCACATCAAGCTTATTTGAGTTTAATTCTTAAATAAATCCAATTTCAAATAAATCTCAAATTTATCTTCCAACCTTAATTTATTTAAGTCGTTATAGACTCTATATTAAAATATAATTTAAATACTTAGCTATATTATCTTCAATAAAAATCAACTTAAGCTTATAGACATTTCAATCTGTAATTTAAAATATAAATACGGTTATATATCATTTCAAACCGCAATCCCGATTGAAATAAAAATCCATAACAACCTGCAGTTTATAACAAAATAAAATACCACATACATTCATCCAATATCAATCATCAAACATTTATCACAACCATCATCCAATTCAAACATAACATCAATATAGAACAGATAATAAATAACAGGCATTTACTGGCAGTTTATATTCAATAATAAATTAAATAATTATTTTATCCTAATAAATTCAAATAAACTGAGATGATGATTCAAAATATGTCAATCAGTCATAAATAAATTTCTAATCACATCATAAATCAATTTAACAAACATAAGAAATTTTAGAAGTTGTAAGTGGGTTAAAACACTCACCTTTGAATTTAAATCGAATTTAAATTCAAAATAAACACAAAATTTGAATAGTCTCATAATCCATCCAAACCAGCGTCAAAATGTCTGGAATTTCAATACGATCTCAATAGAGAAAACCACGCATGAAACGGACCTCATATGTGAAAGTTATTGCAATTAGAACATGTTGAAACAGAAATTAAAATAAAAGAATCAAAACAGCACCGACTAATCTCTGTGTGCCACGTCATCACCTTCGTTTGCCCACGCGCCTGCTCGAAACCCTACTACAGATCGAGAAACACACGCGAACGAAACTGCCATCATACGTGCCGCCATCCCCCTTCATGAACGCACGTGGCTGGCGCCACGATCCCCTCTGACAGCGTCGCTCGCCTTGGCGTGCTCGGCCGACCCACCGTTCGCATGCCTCCGATGAACCAAGTGCCCAGATCGAGGCCACGAACCTAGCCGCCACCTAAAACTGGAAACCCTGATCAATTTTTCATGCAAATCCATCCATTGATTCGACGAACGAATAACGCTGCTGCACTCCCCTCAGTCCCCTCTACAATACGGTACGGTCGATTCGATGATCTGCTGAAGTTGATCGTCGCATGATGAACGGCTGACAACTGTTCTTCGATTTTTGGACAAACAGAGCTTCAAATCGGAAAACGAATTTCAAATCTGAGATGCGCTCGTCGAGAGCTTCAGATCGATATATAATTTGATATGTATTGAGGAGTTTGAATTTTTGAGGTTGAATTTTGTATTAAAACTGGGTTGTAAATTTTAGGGTTTGTCAGCCATTCAGAAAGATGAGCAACGGAAATTTCTATACGTATAGAAATGAGAAATAGAAAGGCTGTTAGGGTTTATAACGATAATATATATATATATATATATATATATATATATATAGGAAGAACACAATAGAAACAAATGGACTTGATTGGTTTGGAATATTGAACGATAAAGACCTGAAAAGCCCGTTTCGACTCTGGAACGAAAATGTGTCAACCTATATATCAAAATAGATGTTTCAAAATATTTTAAACGCAATGGAACATGTTTCAAGTCCAAATTCCATCGTACGAAGAAGTTATGCTAGAATCAAGTTATTTCAAATTAATTTCAATTGATTTCAATTAGATTGATTTCAAGGCATTTCGAGTCCGTACGATCTAACGATAAGTCCGATCATTATGCAACTTCAAATCCTACAATAATCCACTGTTACGGATCTGATGAAACTAGTTTCCTCGAAATCCGAGCCAATGGCCAAAATGGTTATTTTCTAGTTAATAAAAACAATTAATATTAAATTAATTAATCGCTTCTTCAATTCAAATTTAATTATTTGTCATTTCTATCATTTCTGATTACAAATAAACTTATAATTCATTAACCAAATTTTCCATGTCAATCAAATAAGGATTTATTGCAAAATCTATAGTGTTTACCTTCAATTTAAGTAAATTCAAATAAATTATATTTTTAATTTCAAATAAACTAATTCAATTTGTTTTTAATCCCTTTAATTCAATCAATCATCATCTTGTGGATAAATTTAACATTAGTATATATCCAATTAGCCTAATATTATTGTACAGTCATCAACTAAATTCATATTAACGTGGTTTTTAATTACGTTTAATTGCAATGGATTTACATCTAATTCAATAAATTAAATAAATGGGCAGACAACTAATGATTATCACCATTTGCCTAATTTAATCTCATTCATACTTTATTGTCATCTAACAATTATTATAATTACTTACCTGGCATTGATTCTATCAAATTACAATTTATTACGTATTATTTCATCACTTAATGTAACGTTGAATTTATTTCTCAGTTTACTGAATACAATCAATTATAACCTTACAGTTGTTTCAATTAATTGGGATTGCACTAAATTAGCTATTTATCAACTAGCGTTAACATTATTACCTAAATTTACATTCAGTTACTATTAATCAATATATTATTTCATTGGTTAATCCAATACTTACTCTTATTTACTTATTTTCAATTCTATAACCAAGTGCAACAGTTTACACTATTTCATTATTGGAACTTCATTTCAGTTATTACTAATTAATTCTAATTACCATTGTTCAATGATTAAATTATAAAGTTTTTCTTTCTCTTTATATTATATTACCAAAACTTATTAATTTTACAAATTAAATTATTGAAAATTTTACGGATCATTACACTATGCATGACCAGTTCTGGGTTAATTTCAATAACGTGACTTAGCACATACACAACATGCATTCTCCCATGGTGAACTGGAGCTACCCGGACTAGGGTTTCAAGTATCACCCTCTACTGGGCAGTGTTAACAAGATTATAGCCATTGGGGACAATAGGTTAGAAAATGGTCGGTTGAGTTACTGTAGGAGGTGGAGGACCAACGTTCACGACCGTTTGAGCATCCAACCTTGTCCTCAGATCATTAACTTCACAGGCAAGAGTTCGCATGTTGGTTAAGCCTTAGAGCATACTACGCGATATGTCATTATTGAGTTTAGGGATGGAACTAGCGGCGCTGGAGACAATGCCATCATTAGTTTCAGAATCATTCCAGTTGATAATTATTTTGAAACTTCCGTACTTTATTTGCTAAGCTCAAAAGTTGCATAGAGTTGTTAGTGACCAAAATAACTGTAGCAGTAACATAAGGGATAACTCAAAAGCACCTATATTGAAATCACTGAACAAAAAACAATAAGGAAAAACCATTACAAATCGCAACACGTCAAGACAAGTTGACTGAAATAAACAACTGGGCACTTCCTTAAATCGCAGTATTAAATGCACCACGCTGCGAACTTCATTTTACACATTCCATTCAATCGGCAGTATGAATTAGGTGCGGCTTCACATTCATTCGACGGTATGAGCTCATTCAACGGTATGAGATCGGTGTCGCTTCATAGTCAATTGAAAGTATACCGTCGATTGAAAAATTCTGATTAAAATAGAGTCATAAACTTGTTCATTTAGCAGTTGGCTTTATTAAATATAAATCACTTTTTTGACTTTCCAAATTCAGCATCTCTATTCTCTTTAAAGTCGTGTTGAAGTTAATAATTTCAACCGAGGTCTCTGTTAAGATTGATCGTGTTACGACGCTGCAGCTCGTTTCTATCCAAGAGCTCTACTGAGACTGGCAATTGTAGCCAAAGCATGTAGGGATCCCTTCATTTTCCATAATCTCCTCTAGTTTGAATTTCACATGTTTTAGTAGATCTATGATGTCCTGAATCATTTGTAGCTTCCAAACGTGGTAAGGCATTTTAATCCCCTTAAATACTCGAGTATTTTGCTCGCTCCAAATTTGTCACATGCTGGTTGAAATTGCTTTACTGATAATCTTGTATGTTACTCTATTTCTTTTGCTCATTGCCACTGTCTTGGTTGAAAATATTCTGTATATCATAGTTCATGTTGTGGAGTTGCATTTTATTATAGATATCTTCCGGGATATGTTCTGCTTGTTGGTTTATACAGAGGAAGAAGCTTGACAGTACAAGAGGAAAAAATGTAAATGAGAGATAACTAAACTTCTTAATTGAAAACAACAGATTACAATGCTTTAAATAAGATAAAAAACAAAGAAATAGTCTCGTCAAACGATCCTAAAAATAGCAGCAACTACTAATTTGCTAACAGCTTCTGACTTAATCAACCACACTTGCTGAAGTTTGAATCAATCTTCAACACCTCCCCTTGATTCAGACTTCGACCATTCCAATTTTCTCCATGAAAAACTGGTGTTTTGCTTGAGTTAAAGCTTTTGTGAACAAATCAGCATCTTGGTTGTTCGTACCACAAAACTTCAAGACTATCTTCTCTTCTGTCACCAATTTCCTTATAAAATGATGTTGAACCTCAATATGTTTTGTCCTGGCATGAAAAGCTGGATTTTTTGTCATTGCAATTGCCGATCTGTTATCACACCACAACTCTGTTGCTTCCTTTTGTGCACAACACAGATCTGTCAACAATTTTCTCAGCCAAATAGCTTGCCTTGCAGCTGATCCTGCTGCAACGTATTCAGCTTCAGAGGATGACAGCGCCACCGTATCTTGCTTCTTCGAACTCCAAGTAATTTCACCTGAGCCGAGACAGAAAACCGAACCTGATGTGCTTTTTCTTTCATCCAAACAACCAGCCCAATCACTGTCTGTGTGACCAACCAATTTGAACTGTTCAACACTCTCATACAGTATCCCATACTTAATTGTGCTAGCGATATATTTAAGAATTCTCTTTGCAGCTCCTAAGTGTTGCTTTGTGGGAGAGTGCATATACCTAGACACCACACTCACACTATGAGCAATATCAGGACGTGTGTGTGTGAGGTAATTTAGGCCACCTACAAGACTTCTGAACAGTTTTTCATCAGCTTTTCCAATGCCATCTTCTCTCTGCAATTTCTCATTAGTGTTCATAGGCGTTCTTACCACATCATATCTCTCCATCTGAAATTTCTTTAGAAGATCTCCTGCATACTTTCTCTGACACAAAAAAACACCTTGATCTCCTTGATTCACTTCCAAACCCAGAAAGTATTGCAGTTTTCCCAAGTCTGACATCTCAAATTTCCCCGTCATAGACACTTTAAATTCATCTAATAGCTTTTGAGATAAGCTGAAATAAATAATATCATCAACATAAAGGCAAACAACTATGAAATCCTTCGTACCTTGCTTCTTCACATACAAAGTTGGTTCATTTTGACTTCTTTCAAAATTGTTTTGAAGGAAATATGAATCAATTTTGCTATACCAGGCTCGTGGAGCCTGTTTCAGCCCATAAAGTGCCTTCTGCAGTTTGTAGACTTTATCCTCTTCACCTTCCTTGACAAATCGTAATGGTTGCTCAACAAATATCTCCTCTTGTAGCTCTCCATTCAGAAACGCAGATTTTACATCTAACTGAAACACCTCCAATTTCCATTGACCAGCCAATGCCAACACAACTCTTATCGTCTCAAATCTTGCTACAGGCGAGAAAGTCTCCTCAAAATCAATTCCCTCTTGTTGAGCATATCCTTTTGCCACCAGTCGAGCCTTGTACTTCAGTACACTCCCATCTGTATTGAATTTAGTCCTGAAAACCCACTTGAGACCAATAACATTCTTTCCCTTAGGAAGCTCCATCAATTCCCAAGTTTCGTTCTTCTGAATAGATCTTATTTCCTCCTTCATTGCAGCCTGCCATTCACTTCCATTCTTAGCCTCATCATAACGCGTTGGATCTGCAGCAACTAAGGCAAAATCGCAGCTTTCATACACTTCAGCTAACGACCGGAATCTCCTTGGTGTAAATTCATCTGTTGAGTTTGAGGATGGAGAGCTCGAAGAAGATGAACTCTGACTTGGTGTAGATGGTGTTGAAGGAGGACTTGGAGTATTTTGATTATTTTCTGGCACAACAGATTCCTCCCCTGAACCATCAAAGCCGACAGATCTCTGCTGAACATTGCTTTCCTTTTATTCCCAATCCCAGCCTGCATCTTCATCAAAAACCACATTCCTACTAATAATAATTTTGCCAGTAAGAGGATTATACAATCTGTAGGCTTTGGATTGAGCAGCATAGCCAATAAACACACACTTTACAGACTTATTATCAAGCTTGGATCTCAAATCAACCAAAGCATAGGCTATGCATCCAAAAATTCTTAAATGACTTACAACCGGTTTCTTTTCTCTCCAAGCTTCCAAGGGTGTCATATTCATGACAGCTTTTGTGGGAGAAACGTTAAGAATGTATACAGCAGTTGCTATAGCCTCGCACCAGAACCTGTTTGGCAAACCTCTGGCTTTGAGCATACTTCTCGCCATTTCCACAACAGTCCTGTTCTTTCTCTCGGCCACGCCGTTTTGCTCTGGAGTGTATGGGGCTATAAGCTCTCTTCTGATGCCTTGCTCTTCACAGAATTTAGAGAATTCATGTGACAAAAACTCTCCACCACGATCTGTTCTCAATGCTTTCACACAATAGCCAGATTGCTTTTCAACCATGACTTTAAAGTTCTTAAAATTTTCAAAAGCTTCAGACTTTGCTTTCAAAAAATAAACCCAACTCATTCTACTATAATCATCTGTTATAAGTAGAAAATACTTACTTCCACCAAGGGACTCGGTTTGCATCGGTCCACACAAATCAGCATGTAGAAGTTCCAGACAGTTGCTTGCTCTCCAAGCTTTTCCACTCGGAAACGATCCTCTTGATTGCTTTCCGTATAGACAGCCTTCACAAAGCTCTAGCTCTCCAATCTTAGGCAACCCTTGCACCATTTCTTTGGAGTTCAGCAATCTCAATCCCTGCATATTGAGGTGACCATATCTCAGATGCCATAACTTAGCATCATCATCTCCCTTTACGGTCAGCGCCCTGCACACGTTACCAGACAAATCCAGAGGGAACATCCTATTCTTTCCCATGGAAATTCTCATCACAACTTCCTTAGTCTTCTCATCACAAATCAAACATGAGTCATTCTTAAATAGTACAGAATAACCACAATTCAGCAGCTGTCCCACACTTAGCAAATTGTGAGCCAAGTTTGGTACGTATTGCACATCATATATTAGCTTAGTGTTACCTTGCTCGGTTCTAAATGCAATTGTACCTCTCCCTTCAACATCAAGTTGCTTTCCATCTCCGAGTCTGACCTTGCTTCTCTTCGACTCATCCAGATCTCTGAACATGAATTTGGCACTTGATATGTGATTAGAACAACCACTGTCAATATACCATACACCACCTGCGTCATTGCTCGATGCGTTTTGTGCCAGGAAAAGCTTTTGTTCTTGCTCAACAAAATTCGACTTGTGATCTCCTTTTGCTTCATCTTCCTCCTTCTTCCAGCAATTTGCTTCTTTATGACCTGATTTTTTACAGTAATAACACTTAATCGGGCCTTTGTAGGATTGAGAAGTTTGCTCTCTTCCCTCTCCTCCTTGCCCTCTTCCTCGCCCTCTTCCTCTTGATCCTCCTCTTCCTCTACCTCTTCCACCGGATTGTCCTGATCTCTCTTTGTTGTAGGAGTCACTTTTCACTTGGAAAGCCTTCTCCTCTTTCTTTTCACCAGACCTGCTTAACCTGTCCTCGTGAGCTTGCAACGATCCCATCAATTCATCAAAGGTGTACTCAGCCATATCCTTCGATTCTTCTATGGCAGCCACCACATGATCATACTTGCTCGTGAGGCTTCTCAGCACCTTTCCAACGACATACTCGTTGGTCATAGTCTCTCCATAGGCCCTCATCTGTTGCACCACATTCGAAATTCGTGACAGGTACTCTTGGACAGACTCATTGTCCTTCATGAGAGCCGTTTCAAACTCCCTCCTTAGTGATTGCAGCCTCACTGTAATCACCTTCTTATCACCAAGATACTCTTGTTTCAGAATATCCCACGCCTTCTTGGACATGGTCGCAGAGGCAATCCTCGGAAAGATTTCATCATCCAAACCCTGTTGTATCATGAACAAGGCTTTGGAATCCTTCTTTCTCTTTTCTCTCAACTGCTGATCGAGCTCTCCTTCTTGAGTATCCTCAAATCCGGTCTCAACGAACCCCCATAAATCTTGAGACTTGAATAGAGTTTTCATTTTCAAGCTCCAAAACTGATAATTGATGCCCTTGAAGATTGGCAATTGAGGATTGTAATTTTCTGAACCGTTGTTCTGCATTTTGAAAACTTTCACTTGAGTGCTCACACTTTTCTCTCTGAATTCCCTGGATATGAACCCGGATTAATTTGTGATAGCTCTGATACCAAAAATGTTGGTTTATACAGAGGAAGAAGCTTGACAGTACAAGAGGAAAAAATGTAAATGAGAGATAACTAAACTTCTTAATTGAAAACAACAGATTACAATGCTTTAAATAAGATAAAAAACAAAGAAATAGTCTCGTCAAACGATCCTAAAAATAGCAGCAACTACTAATTTGCTAACAGCTTCTGACTTAATCAACCACACTTGCTGAAGTTTGAATCAATCTTCAACACTGCTAGCAGCAGTTATAAAATAGGTAATCTTTGTCTTCCAAATGTTGTTCACACAGCATGCATGTAGTGTTAATTTCATTATTCCATTTCGAAATTCTTCCTTTATATTCACTTTATTGGATTTTGCTAATAACATACATACTGCCATTTTTGGGGTGTCATGAGTGTTCCACACCAATTTGCACCATTAAAATCATAGGATTTAGCTCTTACTATGTCCAAAGCTAACTTTATGTTAAATCTTCTACATGTTTAGGTATCCACTTCCAGTAATCTTTTGTTTCGTTGATCTCTATGTTGATATTTTTGGATATCAGAACATATATGGGAAGGCAAACAAGGAATGGTCACTCTCCTTTCTCCATTAGTATGAATAGTGGATACTATCTTGTTGGGGCCTCCCATTAGAACCATTGCATTCCATCCCATTTTGTCTTCCAAAGAATAGCCATTTATCCAGGAATCTAGTCATAACTTGGTGTCTTTCCCATTCACAATCTGTTTAGAAATGTATCCTTCGCTGATTTGTCTTGCTTTCAGAATTGTTTCCCAAGTTGTTGAGGAGTGGTTATAAATTTGAAGATTCTAGAAGTTTTTGTTCTTACAGAATTTATTTCTAGTCGAAATAGCCCAAAAGCTGTCTAAACATAGAAATTTTCATAGTAGTTTAATGGTTATTACTTGAAATAAATCTTCGGATTCCTAAGGCACAAGCCCCCTTATATTTTTGGTTTGCATACTTCACATCAACTCATATTATATGATTTATAGCACCAGAAAGTAATTAGCGCGTAAAGAGTTGATCTTTTGTATGATATTTTGTGGAATCTGGCGAAATTGCATCCAAAATTCAATAATTGATTAAATAACATATTTAATTAACTCTATACGTCCGCCTATATTTAAAAATCTATTATTTCAGTTATTGAATTTCTTGTCAATTTTTTCTAACAAAGATCGAAGTCTCTGGATTTTAAATTGTGTGGGAGAGAGAGGGATGCCTAGGTATATGATAGGCAATGTTCCCACCTGCACCGTCAGGATGTTGTTAAGTTGATCTTTGTTTCTTACCCCCTTCCCCAAAAAAAAATAGTGGGTTTGTGTTCATTCATTTGCAATCTAGTCCTTGCGAAGCTTGAATGGAATTTTTTGGTTGCTTTATCACCTTGCATTAACCATCTTAGCTTATTTTTCAAAAGGTTTTGGATTCATCTCACTTGCACCAGTTCATTTACTTTTTGCGTTCCTTCTTTGTATTGGTTTTGTAAATTTTCATTTATAGGATTCCGAGAGAGTTGCTGATAGATTAAGTCATTCTCTTATCTTTGGCCATCACATGATTTGTTAAAACTGAGTTTATTTTTATTCCATCTTTTGATGTCCATTTTAATTGCCTTCGTCTTTTGCATAAATTTGAACAAGCTATTGTTGAAAGAAAAAAAATATGAAAGTTTTGTTCAACAAGCTCCTTATAGCCTTCATGTTTGCTGCAGGAATTATTATATCTAAATGGTTAAGTTTAAACAAAGTTGTGTTAGCAAGGAAATTAAACTTAATTGGAGTGTGATCACTGGTTGAGTGATTATTAAAGTGAATGGAAAGATTAGGGAATTTATTATATCATTCATCATTAATAAATAGACGGTTTATTTCACCATGAACGTTGTAGTCTCTTCCCCCTCTAGGTTAAAAATGTTACCCGTGAAAGTATGTTTAAAGGCATTTGACGAGGTAACACATTCTAAGAAATCATAATCAAAGAATATATTAGAGGAATCAGTGTTAATTCTTTCATTACTATTTAGTGTGGCATTGAAATCACCAGCTAGAATCCATGGTAACTGATCTACGTTGATTGGTATTTAATATAATTCCAGAGGAGTTTCCTATTTTCTACTGCATTGTGATTAAAATTCTTCCATTTTTGTTGTGCATTGTCATGGTCAAAAGCCCATCCCTTTTAAGTCGAGTCACTACCTCAGGTAACTTATTTCCTAACAGTGCTATAATTGAGAAATTATTTAAACCTAAATAGTGTTTAATATCTAATTATTTAGAGGATGCATTCATCCCCTTGACGTTCCAAAATACCATATTTTAATTTGGGGGTTCGTCTACACTCTTTGTGGTGGGAGAGGAGTACACCCCTTTGCAGTTTTTGCATGCTTTGACTTACGACCTTTGTTTTTGATTTGATGCACTTGGTGACTCCATTTTGGAGTATCGATAACATTACTATTAGGTGTAGCTGAGAATTGTGAATGTGCTTCTGCGTATGTTTCTTTTATCAATCTGTGCTGCCATATGGACATGATCACAGCCATCCATTTGCTTCAACGCTTGAGATTCATTCTTCTTATTGGTGGGGATTACCACTTGCTCGGGCTGCTACATCAAGGCCCAGTTTACTTCTTTATATAAATACTTGTAGTTAGCTATTGTTTCTGCATCGAATTATTTTTACAATTCTTCAATCTGTATCAATTCTACTTCAACAAAAGAATACCAATTACAATTTATCATCATTTTGTAATATGGTATCAGAGCATTGAACAGCCTAACGGCATAAGTTTGAGATCTGCAATCTTTTACATCGTTTCTCTCATTTGAAGATTGCTCTTTATTCTCTTCTCACAGTTCTTGTGCCTCGCCAATACTGTTTGGCTGCATTACACATTCAAGAAACCAGATTAGTCACTTATAAAGATGGCAGACAAAGAAACAGGTGATGAAAGATCATCAACCGCTTCAAGAAATGACAAAAGGGAAACTGCTGTATCAGAAACGGCATTAATCAAACCCAAAAGTCAAATTATCACCATCCCGCTTGATGAAGACAACTATATAGTCTGGAAATATCAGATTGAAACAGCCTTGAAAGGATATGGCCTTCAAAACTATATCAAAAGGACAATAGCTATACCATCTGCAGTTATAGAAGAAGACAATGGAGCAACAGTTAGCAACCCAGAATACACAAGATATCTAAAGCAAGATAACTTACTATTGTCATGGTTACTATCATCCATCAGCTCAAGTTTATTATCACAAATTGTTGGCTGCAACTCGTCGTATGAAATTTGGTCATCAATAGAGCGGATATTCAGCTCACAATCAGCCGCAAGAATTATGTATTTTAAAAGACAGTTGCAGAATTCAAGAAAAACTGATATGCCAATGAGAGAATATCTTGCAAAGATCAAAGCTTTATGTGATAGACTTAATGCAATTGGTCACAAAATTTCTGAAAGCGAGCAAATTCTCACCATAACAAATGGACTTGATGATGAGTATGAATCAGTGGTAACTTTCATAGCATCGCAACAAACTCTACCAGATTTACAGTCTGTCCAGTCTGCTTTACTTGCTCATAAGGGCATAATTGAACAAAGAAAAGCCATGCAAAGTGAATTTTCAATTAACTATGCTAGCAGTTCAAGAAACAGAATGCAACAGGGCAACACAGCAAATCAAGAAAGCAAACAGGACGGTCAAAGAAATAATTACACACAAAGAGGAAGGGGAAAAGGAAGATGGAGCAACAACAATAGAGCAAAATATGTGAAAAATTTGGTTATATAGCTAGCAAGTGCTATTTCAGATTCAATAAAGACTTCACTGTTACATAGCAAACTCAAAGGAATCCCAATATTAATATGACACAGCTGGATCAACAGCAGAAAAGCAACAATGAAGGTTCAAGAACTCAATCAATCAATTCAGACGATAACACAAGCCTGGATGATTGGTACCCAGACTCGGGAGTAACTAATCATGTGACAAGTAACCTTCAAAACCTCAATTTAGGCAACAAAAGTTACACAGGTATGCAAGCTATACATTTGAGTAATGGTGAAACAAGTATATCACATGTTGGCATATGAACTATTCAAGGTAAAAGAGAATTATATTTAAACAATTTATTGAGAGTTCCTGAAATTAAAAAGAATTTAATTAGTGTATCTCAATTTGCTAATGACAACAAAGTATACTTTGAGTTTCACCTAAATTTTTGTTTAGTTAGAGATTTGCTAAGTAAAGATATATTGTTGCAGGGTAGTTTGAGTAAGGGACTGTACAAATTTAATGCTGTGAAGTAATCTGAACCTACAGTGAAGAAGTATTGGTGCAACAGTGTTCACACCAGTGTTCAAAATAGGAAAAATATTTTAGATCATTGGCATTGTAAACTAGAGCATCCTAGTATGAAAATTGTAAAAAGATTTTTGATGGATAATAAATTTTCTTTTCAAAGTAATGATATTTCTGATATATGCACACACTGTCAGTCAGGAAAAAGCCACAAATTGCCCTTCAGCAATTCTAAAACTATATATAAAAATCCCTTTGAATTGATAGCTGCAGATCTATGGGGACCATCCCCATTGAATTCCACACAAGGGCACAGGTACTACTTTTCTTTTTTTGATGCATATATTAGATACACATGGATATTTTTTCTCAAATCAAAATCTGAAACTCATGATGCCTTAGTTCAGTTTATTTCATTGGCTGAAAAACAGTTTAACTATAAGGTAAAAATTGTGCAAACTGATGGAGGGGCTGAATTTTACCCACTTAAAAAATATTTTCAAAACAAGGGTATATTACATAGAATCACTTGTCCTCACACATCTGAGCAAAATGGGCTTGTCGAAAGAAAACATAGGCACATAGTGGACACAGGCCTAACACTATTATCTCAAGGGTCATTACCCTTAAAATATTGGCAAGAGGCATTCACCACAGCCGTTTATCTTATAAACAGGATGCCAAGTAAAGTGCTTGATTATAAATGTCCTTTTGAAAAATTATTTGGCATTAAACCTGATTATGATAATCTAAAAACATTTGGGTGCTTATGTTTTCCCTGTCTTAGGCCTTACAACAAAAATAAATTGAGTTTAAGGTCAAGTCCATGTACCTTTTTAGGATATGCTACAAACCAAAAAGGATACAAATGTCTTGACAAAAATGGTAGAATTTATATATCAAGACATGTTATGTTTAATGAAAATAATTTTTCTTTTGCAGATAAAAGACCGGCAGACAGTAAAGACACAACAAATCAATGCACTGATTATGTCAAAGTATGCTTGCCCACCATACCAGAATTAACTATTCAGGAAGAACAGGAAAACAATGGAAGACTTGAAAGATCACAATCTATTGCAGAAACAAAATCTGATTATAGTGCAAGTGATACACATGAGTGGTCAACACAACAAGTTGAAGAAAATGATGAAGCGCAATCACCCGATAACTCAACATCTAGCAGTAATAGACCAGTAGTCACAGACATTAGACATAATGTCAAGAAACAGGGCATCATATGATGACAAGGTCGAAAAGTGGCATTTTCAAGTCTAAAATATACAATACAAGTGCTGATATCATCGAACCAGTCACATATGAGCAAGCAGCTAAAAATATAGTGTGGAGAAATGCCATGAAAGATGAGTATGAAGCATTAATAAAAAATCAAACATGGGATCTAGTGTCACCTCCAAAGGATAAAAACATTGTTGGATGCAAATGGACCTATAGGATCAAAAAGGATGTCAGTGGAAAAATAGCAAAGTTCAAAGCAAGGCTAGTTGCTAAAGGCTACTCTCAACAATTTGAGTTTGACTTTAACGAAACCTTTTCTCCTGTAGTCAAACCTACTACCATCAGGATCATACTTACTATAGCATTAAACAATCAATGGAAAATTAGACAGCTGGATGTACACAATGCTTTTCTCAATAGAGACTTACAAGAAGAAGTATACATGCGTCAACCAAAAAGATACATCACAAAAGGAAGTGAAGATAAAGTCTGCAAATTACGTAAAGCTATTTATGATCTCAAACAAGCATCAAGAGCTTGGTACGAAAAGCTCAAAACGGCATTAACAAAATTGGGATTCAAACCAACCAAGACAGACAACTCATCATTTACCAAAACCATTAATCATGAAGTCACATATATATTAGTGTATGTTGACGACATCCTCATCACTGGGAGTAATGAGAGTGACATCATTAAAGTCATACAACTGTTGGATCAAAACTTTGCAATCAAAGACTTGGGGACACTTGATTATTTTCTTGGAATTCAAATTAGCAGACAATCACAAACAGAAATGTTTCTATCTCAAAGACAATATGCTTCAGAAATTTTGGTTCGTGCCAACATGGATCAGGCTAAGCCTCTACCCACGCCCATGGTCAGCAATTTACAATTATCCAAAACTAAGGGGGAACCTATTGATAATGTTAAACAGTATCGAAGTACTGTAGGAGCTCTACAGTACTTGACCATTACTAGACCAGACTTATGCTATAGTGTAAACAAAGTTTGCCAATTTATGCAAAACCCCCTAGATAGCCATTGGAGGGCGGTTAAGCGTATTTTAAGGTATGTAAAAGGTACTCAAGACTATGGTTTGCTGTTAACTCAAAGTAAAGAAGTAAATATACAAGCTTACAGCGATGCCGATTGGGCTAGCGATGCTGATGATGGACGATCCACCTCAGGCTATTGTGTTTATATAGGTGGCAACCCAGTCTCCTGGTGCACCAAAAAGCAACCAACTATATCACGTTCGAGCACCGGAGCTGAATACAGGTCACTAGCAAGTACAGCGGCCGAAATAATATGGGTAGAAACCCTAATTCATGAATTAGGGCTTGAGCTGAAAGGAAAACCGCTGATTTGGTGCGATAATCTGAGCACCGTCTCCTTATCTTTGAACCCGATCCGACACTCTCGCACCAAACTCATTGAAATTGACATATTTTTCGTGTGTGAAAGAACAGCAGCGGGAAAACTAGAGATTAGGCATGTTCCTTCCTTCTACCAACGTGCTGACGTCCTTACAGAATCACTTTCTTTCAAAAAAATTGCTAGATTAAGAGAGGAAATGAATATTATTGATGGCAGCGGATTTCATGTTGGCAAAAGGAAAGGAGATG
Source organism: Allium cepa (assembly GCA_030765085.1). NCBI lineage: Eukaryota > Viridiplantae > Streptophyta > Magnoliopsida > Asparagales > Amaryllidaceae > Allium > Allium cepa. The sequence continues at coordinate 214,973,093 of CM060938.1, forward strand.
GAAACCCTAGCTTCGATTGAGGGTGGGTATTGTGAATGTGCTTCTGCGTGTGTTTCTTTTATCAATCCGTGCTGCCATATGGACATGATCACAGTCATCCATCTGCTTCAACGCTTGAGATTCATTCTTCTTATTGGTGAGGATTACCACTAGCTCGGGCTGCTACATCAAGGCCCAGTTTACTTCTTTGTATAAATACTTGTAGTTAGCTATTGTTTCTGCATCGAATTATTTTTACAATTCTTCAATCTGTATCAATTCTACTTCAACAAAAGAATATCAATTACAATTTATCATCATTTTGTAATAAGGTACATCATCCTGCATTGTTCTCCTATTAATTTTGTTCCCTATTGCGTTGCTGTTATAAAGCTATTTATGTTTTGATCTTGATTAATCTATGTTGAAGTTACGGTTGTATCTTGAATGCGGTTGTCTTCATCTACATTGATTTCTATTTCTTGAGCTACTGTAGGTCCGATAATGTTTGCATGGGAGCTCAATTTATGGATGGGCATGGTCTCTAAATGGATAGTGGGTTTGCTGCCTAGTGAAGACCATCTCTGGTTGTCTGTGGTTATATGAACAGAAGTAGGCATTTGAACGTTTGTGTTATCCACGGTTGGGTTATTATCTTTGTGGGTATTCAGATTATGAGTCCACGATTGCGTTTGTTTATGTATCATGTGTATAACCCTGGACTCTACTAAACTGGACTGTGCACAGTTATTGTTTTTTTGAGCATTGCTGTTGTTTTTTTGTACCTGCTGCTGGAACAGCACCCTTATGGTTTTTGTTTTCGCTATCATTTTCGTCCACCTCCATTGAATTATCTATATTTTCTTTGGTAGTGTTTTGTTTTGGTACCCATTTTCTGTATGTAGCATCAATTTTCTGAGCGACCATATCATTTACAATTATTGCATCTATTTGGAATACATTCAGACTTCACTGCTTGCCATATGATGTTGTCATTAGTGTCCAAAACTGGTATTTGCTTTAAAAAGTTCAAAACTAGCATCCACTTGAAAACTCTTGCAAAGGAAATTCGAATCATCCCTTTTGTAATGTGATCAAATTTAATAACTATTCAAAGGGTGGGGGCAATTCTACCTATGGCCTCCTCCATCAAGAAATCCAAATCTGGACCAGGCAATTGGACTTAGATAGGGATTGATTGAAAATATTATCTTGAGAGCTTCGTCACTGCTTTCCATTCGTTTATAATGATCAATTGTTTGGCATATAAGTATAGACCATTTACTAATATCTTGTCACAATCTTTCTGATTTTCAAATTTAACTGGGTAAAATCCATTATCTTTAGAGAAAATTTGGGACTCGCCGCTAGGTCTCCAATATACCCCGGATATATGGGATTTTAAGTAGTGATGGTATGGTTTTGGACCCATTACATGTACAGCAATTGCATTATTTCACTTCTCTCTTGCATTAGCCACATTCTGGGAGTCCATTTTAGCGCTTCTCATTGGGAATAAGTCGACAATTCAAATTATGCACCTATTTGTTTCCATGCTTTGGGAACTTGAGTAATATCCATGTTAGAGCCCGAGTTAGTGGTCATTTGCTTTTGCTTAAAGCCCCTTCAGAGAAAAGGGAAATTCGTTATATCTTAATCTTAATTATTAGTTGGTTTGGAAGTGCAATCTCTTGGTCCCGACCGCGAAGTTTCAAAATTGTCCTTTACATACAATTTTTAAAAAATTTGTCCTATTACATCTAGTATTATTGTCAACCGCATACTATGATGAGTAGCATTAAGAAGCTCAACCTTTTGTTATACGTTAGATTCAAAACAGGTTGAAATAGAGAGTAAATAAACTATTATTATAATTTTTTGTTCCCGAGTTTAAATGAAAGCATGATATTTGTCGTAGTACTGATGCACATTACTCATAGCTACTGACCACCAAAATTTTCACACATCATAACTTCAGGTTAGCTTTTATCCAGTTGTCTATTATTCTTTCAAATTACTGTAGAAGTATTCAGTCGCTGTTTATATTCCATTTTTCATTTATTTTTTTCTTTTTTCTTTTCTCTATATTTGTTTTTTTATTAAACCAAGATGACAACCTTAGCGTGGTAGAATACAAGCTGAATTATCTGCACACCTCGATTGTTTTTTGTATTGTCTCATAACTCTGTATATGCTATGCACACAGATTGTTTTGAATTATATGTAGTGAATATAAATTATAGAGTAGAGGTAGTTATGATAATTATATTGAGTTTTGATTTATATTGGACAAGATTCTGTAAGTGACTCTTTAGAAATGTAACGAAGTAGGCCTCAATTTGAAAGTATTGTTTTAAAACATAAAGTTAAAGGGTCAAGTAACAAATCTATTATTTCGAGTAATATAATAAACCATATATTTGGAGAGAAGATATGTAATATTCCAATGCAAAAAAAAAAAAAAAAAAAAAAAAAAATCATACCTGAATAAATTGTCACGGCTAAAGTTATGAAATTCAATTAAAAAGTAATTTAGACACAGAAATCGATAACGAAGACAACTAGAAGCGTAGTTTATCATTTATGTGTCTCCATCATATAATGAGATGCCTTTATATCTAAATAAAAACGTATACTACTAGAAAATACTTTATTTACATGTTGATGTTTTGAAGCTTTAAATGTGCAAAATATATATTTAAATCATAGATGAAATCATACTAAAAATGAATTTGACAAGTGATTTATAGACATCGATAGGTATTTCATAAAGAAAAAACAGAATTTGTAGAAAGCAAAAAAAAATTGTAAAGCTCTTGCATTATGTCTCCTCTTTCGAGGACCTAGTATTTTTGGTTGGATACATAACGTTAAATAAATCGAGTTTACACACATTGAACCATATTCATATGATTATATCACATACTTGAATCTGAAAATTGCAGCTAACCAATTTTATAAGTTTATCATTGTATTACATACATTTTGTTTTCATACTGTCATGTATATATTATACTTAATTGTTTATAATAACAATCGTATATTATAATATATATTATAATTAAATCTGCTCTCAAATTAAAACATCCGTGTCGTTGTACTATTTAAATGCACGCGCGTATCGCGTGCCATTAGGACTTAAATATAATAGCTTTGGTGTACACTTTTCTAGTATCAACGTCAACTTGCAAAAATTTCTCTATATAGATATTAACAAATGTTAATATCATTTAAAAATATGATCTAGCAAATACATTTTTTTAAAATTTATATTGTTCTTTTACATATATTACCAAACTTAATACCAGTTAAAATATGATCTAACAAATAAACTTTCTATATATTTTGGCTCTTTATTAATTGATAATGAAACAAAATTCAAACTAACAGAAAATTAGACATTGGAACTTAGAAATAAAAATTTAAACTGACTACACATGATTCCAATGCAAAAACATAGCTAAGTATTTATGAAAATCATTTCTCTTGAATACGTTAAGCAAATATAATTCGTAAAAAAAATCAATTTATCCATTAAGGGTGTGTTATAGTCACATGCGAAGCGCGTGTCGTAACACTAGTTTGACACAAACTATCTAGGGCTGTAGGTTTACAAGTACTATTCTTTGGTAAGGCTCACTTCGAAAATTTTCTGCTTATGCCTTGTTTTTTGGAAATTACCTCCATAAATCCATCATTTAGAAATGGATTCGAAGGATTGTTTTCACATGCATCATCGTTAGGAGAATAAACCCATATGTGATTTGAGGAGGAGCTCAAAACTCTAGTCTCTATTTTTTTTCCTGCATCCTCTGAGTCTATTATTTCCTTTAAAATTTCGTTCTTGCCATTAGGATTTGACATGGTGCAATACGTGAAAAGATTGTGTAGTGAAGAAAAAGTAAAGAAAGATGAATGCATTTAGGGGAGGCCCTCCTTCAAGCGCCAAAAGTTTGACTAAGAATTTAGCCAACTTTGAAAATAGATTAATGAGTTTGTAATAGAAAATGTTGCTTACTAATACCAGGCATAAAAATTAAATGAGGAGTAAATGAGCAATTATAATAACTAACATAAAGTATAGAGTCAACAGAAGCTTACCTAGGTCCACTATAAAGATCTCTTACTATGTTTATCACTTACAATTACAATGAATTACAAGAGAATAATTAACATACATATATTAAGTGCATAATTTCTTATATATTAAGTGCAATATTTATAGCATATATATTAAATGCATATATTATTAAATGCTAATTACAAGAGAATAATTACAAGAGAATCATAAAGTTCTCAGCCACATATTCATACCACCTTTACATTAGTTCTCCATCAACTTATGCGACCAAGTCAACGGTTAGGAGTGGTTCCCACATGTTTCATTGTGCAATCTCAACCATCCGCTACCCATATCAGCTGCTATAAATACCCCGGGTTATACAACAATAAATGAGTTGATTTTAATGCTCATAATTCTCATTCATCGAAAACCAAATAGCTCCCTCAAATACGAGACACGAGACAATGAGTTAATTAAAGGAAAACTTTATGGTCAAGTTCCCTCAAATAGCTCCAATCAGTATTAGATGAAGCAATATACATATACATATACATACATACATACATATATATCATACAGACTACAGAAACAATAAGACAATATCGATATATTCCGAACATATTGCATTACAGGCAAAAGTAAGATGCCTAGACAAATATTGCAAAGTTAAGAACTAATTTTATTGCAAAATACATGCTTATAATCTGGAACAAAATAGTATAAAACTTAACCTTCTACTACAACCTTTCCATGGCCTAATACTTGTTCTTACACATCCGAGGGAGGATTCTCCGGAACCTGGACCTCCCATTGGATACATATAATTGTAGTTTGGCTTACTCTTTGGGACATAGCAGAAATGAATGAGCGGTAAAAATGTAGAAATGTGCAGGCTTGTATCCCATACTATTCTCACGAGTGTATATGCACGTCCAGGTGGATCTGTTCTAATCACAACGTCCATGCATTAATTCAATAGCACATTTGTATGAGGTATAGAACAAATATAGATGGTTATTGTCACATAAAAGGTAAATAATCGAGAGATATAAAAGATAAATACATGCCCTGTAGCTAGCTCAACTCTACAACAACAAACATAACATTTTGGTACCAAGAAATGCATCGATGCTAACATTAAGTGCATACGTTGACATCTGGCCATATATCAAACTGTTACATTCTATGTGTAGTGATATAGCAAAATAGTAAACATGTATCAAATGCGCAAACATAGGCCATAATTGATTTGGTACCATTTATTTTTTGGCACGGTAAACTTTTTACCATCACTTGTACTAAAAAATTGTAAACAATTAAGATAAATTTTTTTTTTAATAAATTGAAATCAAAGCCATCTACCAAATATATACAAAACTATCAAATGTACCACAATTATCAAAGTACATGATATCCAACAAATCACACAACATATCTATGACATCAAGTTTCAAGAGAAATCGGGATTATGCCCTTACATCATGAAGTTTTTCAACAAAAAATAGGCACGTTGGTCAATTAGACCCCAGATAAGAAGTTTATCAAACCCTAATAAAGATAATAGTTAAATAATGGACTGCTTCTTTATGGTTCATACAATTACAAATGAAGATAGTAATCCAAGTGCAGTTCCTAATAATTGATAACAAACTCATTAATAAATGAAGACCTCATCTACTCATAGAATCTTAGAAAAAGGATGACAATTGATGCTGCAAACTCCAGTGTAGAAAGTGGACCTGAACCATGTTGTTAGATTGTCAGAACACAAAACAAAGACAATCAGCACACGGTCTCATGGCCTCGGGTGGCCTGTAACGAACTTAACAAAAACACATTCTCTTACAACTTAATAAAAACACATTTAACATAAAACTAATCCATTTGTTCCTATTCAGATTCAAGCATATTCTGAACCACAGGTGGTAAGTATTCCTTCTGTGAATAACAAATATAGTTAAAGAATTAGTTGCAACAAAGCCACTATGTAGACATATATACTATTAAAATAACAAATTAGAAGATATTCTTATAGTAGACATCAATTTAGCATGTAAAAGTTCTAAAAAATTAATCCATGGAACAATTTTTGTTTAAATCCACGGAATTTACTTCATTGAGTAGCTTAAAAAATAATACACATCTTGGTTGGAAACAAAATGAAATAAAGCTAATAATGAACAACTTCATTATATTTCATTGAATAGGCAACACCGAAATGGTGTCCAGTTATGCATAACACATGTATATTATGTATAATATTGGACATCAAAGGTACTTTTACTAATAATGGATTAGCACCGTGATCACCTTTTTATTTTATAGAAATCCTATATTTTAGTGAAAATGAAGATAAATCCAAAGCTATAGCCATTAATGGGCCCAACATAGGTAATCTCTGATATTAACTTTTGATATAGACGGAGTTAAGGTGGAGATTTCTGATAGATGGTTGTGTTGGTTGATGTTCCGTAACTGACATATATAGCTCCGTGTATATAATATCAAGTAGTTTGTATTCCTGCTCTATTCTAGAACTGCCAAAGGCTTAGATACTGGAAGGAACTTTATGAAAAAATAGTTAACGTAACAAAAGTTACCTTCTTTTGAAAATGTAAGAGACAACTTTTTTCGGAGGAGTCCATAGCTACCCAACCCTGCTTTGTCTACATGTAGTTCAACTTGCTTTGTGCCATTTCTTGACACGTGTCTTACTATTCTTTTCTTTTGGAGAATCTTTGTTGTACATAGCTGAAATCTCTGTATGCTGCATAATCTTTATCAAAGAAGCGTGTCTTCTCAGTAAGTAAACATCAATGAGCTATGTTTCCTCAAAAATGCTGCTGACAAATCCTTAGGACATGAATAGATGCTTTCTGCTATGTTGATATTTCCAGTTGTCTTAGACCTAAAATTCTATCACTTATTTTAAGTTGCTCGGGTCGTAAAAGCAGTGGCACTGAGCTGCAGAAGCAAAGCTTTGTAGCCTCCAAGTGTGCCCCTCTTCATGGGATGAAATTATCTTATCACAAACATCAACACAAATTTGAGTGCGTCGTCTTTTCGAAGATGGAATCGTTTTATCTTCAACAACTGAATAGCAATCTGCTACTCTATCCATAGGCATGCACAGCTTTGTTTTCCCAAGTTCCTACTTAATGACAACCCATTCCTCATTCTCCTAGGATAAACGATTCCTGATATCATATGAGTGAACTTTACGTATTTTATCCAATCCAAGAAATCTAATAATGTACTACTTTCGAACAATATTCAAGATCTCAGCAGGCTTCCATGAATGATCATCAAATAGCTCAACAATATCACCAGCTACCAAGTTGGCTCATAAAAAAAAAGCGGATAGGGTCTAACTACTTATGCAGATACTTGCTCCAGGTTAACTCCCAGGTCTTCATCCAATTTGTGGTTGTAATTAACTATATGTGCGGGCCCGTGGGATGAACGATTTTTGCAGTCCACCAAGAAAATGTTGGCCCTCCTCTCTTGCTAAATACCTCAATCGTTTCCCCTTTCTTATACTTCATTTTTAGTGGTTTGTTAATAAATGTTTCTGATCATCGAAAAAACTTCTCAAAAATCAGATCGACTCGAGATTACGAATGCAGATGTTCTTCACACAGAATCGATGCCTAATGAAACTAAATTAGGGTTAGGTTGCGTTTGTCTAAATAGGCACAAGTTTGTGAATGCTAATGGTTGAATATTTGAAAAGGTGTTTCTTCCATTCTTAATATAAATTTGTTTTATAAACTGCTCCTATCCCAACCCTGCTATTCTTTTCTTATAGAAGAATTAGTCTTTTTTTTTCATTTTTGGTACACATGTACTAACACTTACAGTGTTTCTGTTGTCAATTCCAATCTATTGTTAATAATTTCATTGTGATGGAAAGAGAAGTAGTTCTACTATCATTTTGTGTTATTTCGACCTGCAATAATTTGCAACATGCTATTGTTTGATGTTTGTATCACCATGTGTGACTATATGATGAGTCCCAAATAATGCTGGGATAATCCACGAATAAAAGTATTTATTCATTATGACAAACATGCATGTTAGTATGATTTTAGCATAATAAAAATAGAGTTTGAATCATTACATATAGCCAGTAAAATTAATTTAGGCAGGAGGAGAGTAGGCTACATGCTCTTTATACGCTTTGGGTTAGAATGTATAACATGCTCTTTATACGCAGAACAAATAATTTGAAAGTCTTCTAATTCAATGATTAACAAACATCTATCGATAAATCAATCAATGGATATTTATAGAGAAAGGAGGTCAGTTGCAAGATAGAAATCATCGAACAGAAAAGGAAAAGATTGTCAAATATTTATCCTGGAGCAAATTTTCTCTTAGCCTCAGTGGAGTAATTAAGGTGATCCATAGGAAACAACAAATCCGATCCAACCTCCAAACTATCATCAAACTCGCAGGGTTCATCCTCGTCAATCCTTCCAACTACTGCACCATGATTTCTCCTCTGCCATACACACACTTTCAGGTTCCAGTTTGAGTAATTCCGTAGATTCACAACTGTATTTGTATGGAAATTCGTATACTGTTGGCCTTGCGCATTCAAATTTGCCTGCACGTCCATTCATGAAACCATCGTACATGTCTTTCACTCCGCACAGCAATGGAAATGGAGCTTTAAGGCATTTGTTGCTTTTTCTTACTTCATATTCGCTGTAGCTTTTATTGAGAGTTGATTTCTCTTGGTATTTTGTTACTGTAGATTAGTTTAGTGGAAATTGAGGGATAGCCTGGTGATGCGCGAAAGCATAGAACAAATTATAATTGCATATGGAAACTAATTAATTTTCAGTAGTCCCACATTGCCAAAAATATCTTAATTGTCGGTTTATATAATCTAGGAAAGGAGATAGTAAGTTGTCACTCCATGCAGATCTATAAAATTGACTTGAGACGGAGGGGGTAATTGAAGTGAAGAAGTTGATGGCATGATAATTGTAAGATGCGGCTTATAGCATAAGCAGAATGGATGGATGGATCTGATAGTGTTTGACTTCTAATATTCAAAGGGTATTTTGAGCATTTGGTGATGCCTAGGGTATTTTTGGAATTTCAAAAAGACACGGTTGAAACCAATGGAATGAATTTTCATTATTAATAGTAAAGATAATGCTCTTCCTCACCTGAAACAAACGATTAGTCCAAAGGACCCTATTAGCTACTAAAGATTCTAAAAAATATTCATAATAGCCCTTAATTCTAAGCAAGCGGTCAAGCATTTGGTCAATTGACTCATGGCTTAAGATTAACCTCATTTAAAATCTTTTCAAAATGCTTCTCCAAGAAATCATACATATTTCTAAACGTTCCTGTATTACTTAAAGGAAACAACTCTCCCATCCTTAAGTTCAACCATAACGTTAACCAAACTTGCAGTAGGAGCCAAAGATGAGCTCACCTCTAGTTGTTTTGACCTTCGTGTAGAGCCTCAGCCTTGTGAAACTACTCTAGTTTTATGCAAATATGAGGGAGTTTGAACAAACTCGTACCTTGACCTCTTCCCCTTTCTTGAGAAGAAGAAGTAGTTACGGTAGTTGCTTGAGACTTTTCTTCAGTCTCAATATCTCTAAGTTTGATCTTTGAAAGCTCCTCATTAGCATTGTTTAATTACTGTTTGAGGTTAGACACCGATTTAAATAAATCTAAAATGAGCTTTTTCGAACCTTGGTCTGAAAGAGGAACAAACTTCTAGAACTGAGATAAAGCACCCTTCAAGATTTTTTACTTTTTATTCAAGCATTTCATTTTCCTTAATAAGCTCAAAAGTAACATCATCAAAGCTTGCTTATCTTGAAAGAAATTGACTTGATTCTTTAATGCCTTAAGATCCACAACGACAACTTATACCTTGGCAACCTAATTATCATGGGCCTTTTCAATTAACACGCAAGAATATTCGTTATTTAAGCATTCCGGGCATGACAACTCCTAAAAGAATTCAATAAAGCACAAAGTTAAAAGCAAGAAGCAAACGAAAAAGTTCTTTTTATTAAAATAACATAAGTTTGCAAATGCTAAAAATCATAAAAGCTACACACAACACTTAAAAATCTTAAAGGCCAAACTTTTCTTTGGTATTCAAAATTATTCTAAGACCCCTAGACTAGCTTCGGAAAGAGTCTTCAAGGGCTTGCCATTTGAAAGATGAGATATTTTTACCTAACCCTGCCTTAGGCATCAAAAGTTCTAAAGGAGAAGAGTCTACAAATTTTGATTTAAAGATTTCCACCAGAACAGGCTGTGGAAGATATTCAGAAATAGAAGCACTTTTGATTGACCTTGGTAATAGCTAAAGGAGATGGTGGCCCAATTGATAGTCTCCAGAGCTATGTTCGAATCATTACCATAAACCTACGAAGGAACTATCGTCTCTTTTGCTTTAAATGCCCATCTCTTGCATCCTGTTTAGATAACTTTGAAAGTTTTTGAAAAATTTCATATCGGTCTTAGATTGCAAGATTTAATTTGTTGATCAAACTCAAAACTTGATTTGTTAAGCTAGCTACCTTGGTCGTAAGAGACTTAATCGTTTTAACGCATGATTTTTCATGGGAGTCTTTGACATCTTCGAGAAGACTAATTAAGATAACATTGTTAAATTTTGATGATACAAAATCACAAATAAAGGGAAAGAAATATGCAAAAGAAAGAAAGAGAAGATTTTGTTTCCCCTAATTAATAGGCATATTGAGTATGTTTATTTCTTTCTCTAATTGGCTAATCAAATTATTTTTTGCCATCTAATGTTAACTTGGGCACTAAGTAATTGATTATATAAATAGAGACTAGAAGAGAGGGTAAATGCATGGTGGAAAATCTATTTGCTAATTCCCTGTTCTCCATCTTTGTTCTTCTTCTCCAACAATTTTAGCCATATAGATATTTTCTCCCTTTCTCAATTTGGTTATTGATTCAATGATATTTTGTTTATTTTAGCTTTGTTCTATTAATTGTAAACACAAATTTTGGTGAATCAATAAAGTGGGTGGTTGGGTGGAATATCTTGTCTTATTGCTTTTAATTTCAATTCCGTCTTATTTTTAATCCAAGTTATCTCTTTGTGATTTGGGTGACAAAGATCCATTGATATAAGCTTCCGCAAAGCGCTGCCATTTTTTCACAACAGATTGGTATCGGAGCACAGATCATCGCAAAGCTTAGAGTAATTTTGGATTGAAAAATTATTCATGTCGGATATGATTTCGTTTTCGAAGATAGCTATTTTGGATGGGAAGAATTGGGGTATTTGGAAGCCTAAGATGGAGGATGTTCTGTACCTCAATGATCTTCATGATCCGATTGATGGAGATGGAAAGAAGCCCTCTAATGTAGATGAGGGAAAATGGAAGAAGATGGATAAGAAGGCGATTGCTTTGATTCGCCAATATCTTGATGATTCAGTTTTCCATCATGTGGCTAGCTGTGAATCCGCAAAGGCTTTGTGGGATAAGTTGGTATCTTTATATGAGTCAAAGAGTGCTACTAGTAAGGCTTTTCTGGTTCGAAAGTTGGTACAACTGAGATTAGATGAAGAGAAGTCTGTTGCAGAGCATTTGAATGAATTTCAGGATGTAATAAATCAATTGGCAAATATGAAGGTCAATTTTGATGATGAGTTACAGGCTCTTTTATTGATGAGTTCGCTTTCAGAAAGTTGGGAAACTTTGATTGTTTCATTGAGTAATTCCAATGCTAATGGAACTATCTCTTTGGAAACCGTTCGAAGCAGTCTTTTGAATGAGGAGCTTAGAAGAAAAGGTCAGGTATGAAATCAATTCAAAGTGAGGCTATGGTGGCAAGGGACTCGAAGAAAGATAAAATTTGGAAGAAGAAGGATGCTAATGGTAAAGGTGTTATCACTTGTCATTATTGTAATAAGAAAGGTCACATACGCAGCAAGTGTTATGCTTATAACAGAGATCAGAAAAAGGCTGCGCATGGTGATACTAGTAGTAATGCACATGCAGGTTTTGCTGAAGGTACCGATAGTGATGCTTCTTATGATGTCCTCTTTAGTGAAGATAAGCCTTGGAAGATGGATTCGGGAGCCAGTTTTCACATTTGTAGAGATGTGAATTGTTTTTCTTCTTATGGAAAGATTGTCGACATGATTAGGACAGCCAATGGAGAAGAGCTAACGATTTGTGGTATTGGATCTATCCGGTTTCGTATGCATGATGGTGTGGTTAGAGAAGTCTCTGGAGTGAGATATGTACCCACTTGTTCGCATAATCTTATTTCTCTCGGTCAGTTGGATCACCGTGGTTGCACTTATGAGACTCAAGGTGGAGTTTTGAGAGTGAAGAAAGGTGGTGGTGTAAGGATGAGAGGAGTATTGCAAGAAGGAAACCTTTATAGCTTGGTTGGTTCTGTAGTCGACTATGGAAAGCGAGTGACGGTTGAAGAACCTAGTCTACAGCAAGGTGGAGAGGTTAATGTGGTCACTGCTTATGATTCTAGCATTGAGGATCATATTTTAGATAGGGGTCTTCATGTTGATGATGCTCGGGGGATCGATAGTGATCAGGTAATAAGCTCAGATCGAGTGATAGACGGGTGTCGAGTTGCAAAATCCACAAAGACAAGACGGAGATCTTTGTGGTATTACAAACGTTTTTGAGACCGAATTTGTGTGGTGCACCTCATGTGGGAGATGCATCATTTGCAGTCGGTGGTAGAAGTTTGTAATTTGGTATGATTGAGATATATGGAGTTGTGATGGATCTAGATATGGCATGTTTGATATGTTGGAGATATGTGATTTTGCATCAAGGTGGAGTGTTAAATTTTGGTGATACAAAATCACAAATAGAGGGAAAGAAATATGCAAAAGAAAGAAAGAGAAGATTTTGTTTCCCCTAATTAATAGGCATATTGAGTATGTTTATTTCTTTCTCTAATTGGCTAATCAAATTATTTTTTGCCATCTAATGTTAACTTGGGCATTAAGTAATTGATTATATAAATAGAGACTAGAAGAGAGGGTAAATGCATGGTGGAAATTTTATTTGCTAATTCCCTGTTCTCCATCTTTGTTCTTCTTCTCCAACAATTTTAGCCATATAGATATTTGCTCCCTTTCTCAATTTGGTTATTGATTCAATGATATTTTGTTTATTTTAGCTTTGTTCTATTAATTGTAAACACAAATTTTGGTGAATCAATAAAGTGGGTGGTTGGGTGGAATATCTTATCTTATTGCTTTTAATTTCACTTCCGTCTTATTTTTAATCCAAGTTATCTCTTTGTGATTTGGGTGACAAAGATCCGTTGATATAAGTTTCCGCAAAGCGCTGCCATTTTTTCACAACAAACATTACGAAGTCCACTAGCATGAAGACGACTCTTAAGAGAATTTATAATCCTTAACAACTGATAATTCTTTGTCTTGCTGCGGCTCCATAAAACCTTGTAATGACACATAGAGCTCGAGATCAATTTCTACAATTTAGTATAAACAAGGGTAAGATTTTAATAATAGTCACATAAAAGAATATTATGGATTTAAAAATTGTTCAATGTTAGCCTGATTGATGTTATTATGACATGGCCCTATACCTCCGTTGCTCAATATAAATATATAGTGCACTATATAGGTACCCGACCGATGCAGGATAGTAGCCAATGGTGTATAATAATGGAAATCCAAGCATAGAACCTGTAGAACATCTCGCAATACACAGAAAAAATATAATATAATAATATAGATGTAAAATGAGCGAGATAATGATATAATCAAATGAACCATAAATAAGAACATCAAAGTGCAACATGCTCACTAAACAAAAACTGAAATAGTAGAGTTTATATATCCCAAATCTCCAAAATAAACTCTACAGCTGTCTCTAAGGTAATGCAAGTAATGGTATAGCTCCACGGTACTGCAAAGTGGAATATAAGCGATAATAAGCTCAGAGTATAGATATATGAAAGTGTAGCTTCCTGCTCATACTCCATACCGCCCCATGCGTTATCCAGACCATTTATCCCTAATCTATTCAATTAAGTGTATCCGAGATAATAAGAAGCGAAGCATAAAAACTAAGGTTCGACAACATTCTGGTGTAAGCGATACATCATCTCAAAAATACTATAAAAATGGTATATAGTAAATATGGGCATAAGGTATAAAGAACCGTATCTGACCAGTTCCTACATCCAAATAGTTAGCATATAACGATCGTTATATGCTAACTACTATTATTTTAATACGAGTGTACTGCTATCAAAGTACAATGCCTAGTGTCTAGGTATACGGTCAAAGATACCTACATCGTGTCACACACTAGAGTGATCACAACCATGGAAAACAAGGTATTCATCAAATAATCCTCACTAACACTTGTGTGAGTTTGATATATGATAACTTGTATGGCACAATCGTAGACCAGGGACTCAATCAAAATCCTGATCTCACTGATGCACAAATCCATGCTACTTCGTAAGGCTAGAAACTTGACTCGTAATCGCAAAAGCCTAAGGTAATCTATTATCGCAAGCTTTGGACATGATTGCAAATCCAGGTGGGCATCTCCACGTACCTCTTCTTTATGAGCATGCTAGAAACCTCTGAGTTAACAACGATCACTCTGCATGCATCTCCATAATGGAACTCAATCATTATTCCATCCTGGCTATCTCAACACAATTGCAAATTCTACTCACAAAACTGCATCGTTGAACTTGTCCCTATAGATCACCATCATGACTCACATCATTAAGTCATCATCTTCATAAAGCCTCTAGACACCCATCGTAAGCCGCAGAACCATTGTACCAAAGTTCTAAAGTCATAGTCGTCGTTATTGTGACAAAGGTCTACATCATCGCTTCGCTAGCTACCACACGAAATCCAAGGTTATCCGGAGTCGTTTGGAGTCATCTATTACATTCTACATCCCCCACTAGAACTTTGGAACAAATCCCCAAATTTTTCCTTACCACAACCAAAATTCAAGAAACCCCACGTTTTGCTTTAGGTAAGTCCTAGGTCAAGCCCCAAGTAACCTATGTAAAATCCTAGAGTGCGACCTGAAGCGGCTCCAAAACTCATCCCTTCATTTTTCGCCTAGAAAAGTCATGGTCCAGTCCTAAAGCAAAACACCTTGAATCCCGAAGCGGGTCCTAAAGCACCCCCTACAAATAATTGGCCTGAAGCGAAGCTTGAGCAAACTCCCACCTGTAACATCCCCTATCTTGAGGTCCGAAACTAAGTGTTACAGATGTTGCAGTCATCTATAGTATTAACTTTCGATGAAAAAATACGGTAATGTTAATGGTGTCCATAATATCAAAAGCACATGAATATAAAATAAAATCACATATTTCAAAAATAACATCTCGGATTACATTTCAAAACAATATTTTATATTCAATTACATAATCCTAAAACGATTACCAGGTTTTAATCAAATATAATTATTATAAATTATGCCAAGAACAACATATGAAGCACCCCATTGGATTATCAGGGCACTAGATAGACATACTAGTCCTAATTACATCACAATGGAAATAACATTAAATAGCTCCTACATAGCTAACTTTTCCTTCTACACGTCTTCAGAAACTTATTCATCCAACCTACTAAACCTAAAAGTCCATAACTCTCAATCTACTCAAATTAAATTTTGAGCACTCGAGAGTTTATGGGGAAACATAAAATTTGAGTCAGACATAAATCCTGGTGTCAATAATAATATTACATCTCGATTTACTAATATTAATTGAGACTATACCGCTTAGCGGAACGTGTTTTCCCTCACTAGTATCCTTTTAAAAGCATATCTTCTGCAAATCAAAATCCAACAATCAAACCGATTAAAATAGCAAGAGTAATAGCACATATGTGTATAAATTAGGTAATCAATGGACTATCTATCCAGCATTATAGTTTTACCTGGCTAGCTATTAATCATTGGCTGACTCGGGCCTACCAGACATAACCAATAATCTAACTTCTGTTAGACGCACTACTGGGCTATCTGTCCTTAACTATCTTCTTCTAGGGCCAACTAATCCTAATGTTTTTGTGCGTTCAACAATAACCTATCTTTACTCTATATATTCCCTTCTGTTTTTAACATTATTTTAGTCTCATCTATGACAAAGCCCTACACACTGGAATTCTGTATTAGCAGACGCCATTAGCTAAAGTACATGGTGCGACCCTACAATAGTCTCATCTAGTCTTCTAATATCTGAGTCATAAACTTAGGGTTAACTGCCCTGTTATTATTTCATGTCATATACTTAAGGTTAACTAACTTGTTAAAATTTCATTTTCTTGTAAATAATCTTTACAAATGATTTACCCTTGAAATCATATCTTTATAAAACAAGGAAATCATGTACTATGCTTTACTCAAAACCACTTATGCCATGATATATACTTTACACAAAACAATGTCGACGAAATCTAATCAATGGGATTATTTGTCCCTTCAAAGTAAGTTAAAACCTTTTTTAACTTAAAAGATTTTGGGCTATGAAGCCAAGGTAAAACCTTCGAAACCTTTGTTTTAAAACCTCAAACAATGGCTTTTGAAATCATTGAAAACAACCCTTTCGAAAGATTTACTAAGATCCTAGACATCCTCTATCAAAACCATTTAAAACTGTCCGTCGTAGGCATTGGAAATCATCTATTCAAACATTTAAAATAAACCTTTCGAAAACGTTAGGGAACTCTCCTTGAAACATATATTATATACCTTTCGAAAACATTGGGTTCAAGTAAATGATTCTGGAAACATTGCTTCGAAACCTTTAATAATTATTCCTTTCGAAACCATTGGGTTTAGCTTTTAATATAACTAAGGGTCGTAAAGAACTGGGGCGAAAGCATTATTTTTGAAAGCATTAATCCCAAGTAAAAGAAAGAAGATAGTTTCAAAACCAACCCTTTCAAAACAATTGCCTCCAAAACCATTTGAAAGCAGCTAAAATACCCTTTCGAAAGCATTGAGAAGGCGCCATAAAAGAACAGAGGTGGAAGCACCCTTTCGTACGCATCGATTCGAAAGGTTTGAATGTGGCAACATGGGTTTCGAGTAGGTTAAAAACGGCTATCCTCTCAAAAGTTTATTATAAAACTAAAGGCGATAACTCATTCGAAAGCTCTTTTCCAAAACAAAAGCAAGTTGATTGGTTCGAAAGCTAATAGAGTTGGCTTCAACCCCTTCGAAAGCATCTTTTATAAATAGAAGTAAGTAGTGGAGTTGAAAGCTTTGAAAAATGACTTCTACCCCTTCGAAAGCAAGGTTTCAACAATTTACTTCCGCCTTTCTCCAATGCACTACGTATCGATTTCTTGCTACCATGAGCATTGATTTCGAATGGGTTCTTTAATGGAGGCATGGTGTCGAAAGCCAACAGATGGAAGTGGTGAAATAGTAAATCCAAGCAAAATAGATTTTTAGCCTTTAAAACAAAATCCTTTCACCTAACTGCCTTATTTGTCAAAATGTAATTGGTTGTCATTTCTTTATCAAAATACTTTTCTAAAAGTGTTGTCGAATTTAGAATTTTAATTAAAAACATTTTACAAATAAGCTCTTCTCCTAGATAAAATATATGAAACATTTAAGTCCCATAACTTATATAATTTTATAACTATAAAAAAATACCTAAGAAAATTCCCCAAAAATCATCTAATTCACTTTCAATATGTTTTCTAACATATATAAATTTCTAACCCAAAATCGTTACATATTTTCTTTTAATATATAAACCCAATATTAAATATATTTTTTCGTAGAAAGTTCATAATAAATCCACAACAACATAGAAAATTATGAAACTTGAAACCCACTTTTAAAATAATGTTTTTGACCATATCTCAAAAACGCAAGTCATTTGGATGTCATTTAATTAGTTTTTTTCAATCTAAACTTATCATAAAATCCATATGAAACAATATAAATCATCAACAAGTATGTATATATATATATATAAACAAGTGTAACATGGCATGTTATTTACAAAATAATTCGACTATAATCATAAAACCGAAATCAAAGTCAAAATGAGATGTAAATATATTATTCATCTTGGCTTGGTGTTAAGAAGGTTGAGATTTGCTGTTTGATTAACTTCTTCAAGCTTCCTACATGATTCCTAGTTTATCTTATTTTGATTCATCTTAATGGTGGCCCACCGAGCTCTTTGGGGGTTTTAGTTTTGTTTTTAGTTATTGAAATGAGCAAGAAATGAAGGTACGAAGGGTTTAGGATATTAGAATAAAGACTATTCCTATTTTTCCCTTATCATATTCCTCTTACTTGCTTATTTTTTATTTCCTTTTGTTTATTCACTCATTAAGGCATGACCCCATTTATTAATTTACAAATCTCAATCTCTTAACTACCTATATTATTTCATTTAATTTATCTAATTAAATGTCCTAAATAATATTGGTCAAAATTAGGGTCATTACAGACTCCCTTCCTTAAAGAATTTCATCTTCGAAATTACGATAAGGTACTCATAACAATCAAACATAAAGGTAAAACATATCATCAAACAAGTCAGGATAAGTATCTCTAATCCTGCTCTCAGATTCTTAAGTATAGTCTCTCTCGTCGTTACTCCATTGGACTTTGACTAATCTGATTATATTGTTCCTTAATCTTTTCTCATCTCTCGTGACTATAAAAACTGGTTTTCTAACTATAGTCAGTTCCAGTTCTACTACTAGATCATCTAACACAGTTGGTGCAATAGAAGTTTCTGTATCTCGAATAAATTTCCTTAGATGAGAAATATGAAAAACATTGTGGACTCCTGCTAATCTATTTGGTAACTCTACCCTATACGTGAATTTCTTGATCCTTTCTATAATAGTACATGGTCCAATGAATCTCGGTGCCAATTTTTCTGATTTTCCAAATCGGACTACAACATCGTTGATACCTTGACGAAAACATGATCTATGACAAAGAACTCTAATTCTTTTCGACTGAGAGCTCTAAATCTCTTTAAATATCGCCTTAAAGTACTCCTAAGTCATCTGATCCTTAGAAGTAGTAATCTTGATGGCGTTCCACCACCCCACGGCTCGTTGTTGATGTTGTCCAGAGGCCAGCTTCCTCTTCATCGCATCCTCTAACTCTATATCCTCAAAGATGCATTAGAGGATGTCTAACCAGTCCTACACTTTAATGGTTGGATCTGTTCCAGGGAATAGTTTGCCTCCGATAGTAGAGTAATTCTTGTTTAGTTTAGCAAAGTAAGCCCTTAGTGTTTGCTCTAGAGCACCACCACCAACGGTCAGAGCAGGAGCAACTTAGGCATTTTGAACCATGTTTCACACCATCTCAGTGAACATGTTCTGCAAGTTGGTGTTAGCATCCCCTGATCCCGCCTCCTCCTCAACTCAGAGTTCCTAACGGAATTCCTCACTAGCCGGCCCATTCTTACAAGTTGTAATATCGGTCTCTCTAAAAGGTATAAGTGGTGTCCATGAATGCAATGCAACTTATATACTCTATATATGCACATACTATTATATGGTTTTGAAAACCAAAATATGACAAGTACGTCTCTCATATATCACTCGATCCATTACAAGGCAATAGCACCTTCCTTATCTATAATGGATCCAAGGATCAATTTAGATAATCTACGCAACCTAAGCTTTGATACCAAATCTTACGACCATCTTGCACATGTGGTATCCAATATAGCTGTATAGGGCGCTACAGAGGTACCCGACCGATGGAAGACGATAGCCAATGGTGTAAAGTAATGAAAATCCAAGCATAGAATCTATAGAACATAGCAGAGTGCACAGACAATATATAATATAACAATGTAGATGTAAAATGGGCGAGATAGTGGGATAATAAAATGAACATAAATAAGAACACCAGAGTGCAACAGGCTCATGGATTACAGAAAAACTAAAATAGTAGATCTCGTACATCCCAAATCTCCATAATAAATTCTATAACTGTCCCTAAGGTAATACAATTACTGATATAGCTCTATAGTGCTACACAACGGAATATAAGCAATAGTAAGCTCCAAGTATGGATATATGAAAGTGTAGTCTCCTGCTTGTACTCGTACAACCATGCGCTATCCAGAACTATTATCCCTAATCTACTCATTTAAGAGTACCTGAGATAATAAGAAGCAAAGCATAGAATCTTGGATCAGACAATAGTCTGGTGTGAATGATACATCATCTAAAAAATACTATAAAAATTGTATGTAGTAAATATGGACATGGGGTAAGAAGAACCATTCCTAACCTGGCTCTACATCCAAACTGCTAGCACATAACATCAATATATTCTAATCTACTATCATTTCCATATAAGTGTACTACAATTGAAGTAGTTGTCCAGTGTCTAGGTATACGGTCGAAAATGCCTACATCATGCGGCACCCTACAGTGATAACAACCATGGCAAACATAGCATCGGTTAAACAATCTTCACAGTCACTTATGTGTCTCGATTATATGACAACTCATATGGTACAATCACAGACTATGGATTCAATCAATCAAAATCCCGGCTTCATTGGTGGTTGAATCATGTCAATTCGTAAGCTAGGAATCAGGCTTACAATCGCAAAAGCCCAAGGTAATCTACCACCATAAGATCTGGACACGATCGTAAATCCATATGGACATCCACACATACCCCTTCTTTATGTGCACATTAGAAACCTCTAATTTATCAACGATCCCTTTACATGCATCTCCATAATGGGACTCACTCGTTATTCCATTATGAGTATCTCCATAGTAGAATAAAATCGAAAATTCTACTCATAGTCCCACATCGTTGAACTTATCCTTGTGGATCATTGCCACGACTCCCATCGTTAAGTCATCAACTTCGAAATTCCTTTATGCACCCATTGTAAGTCATAGAGTCATCATACTAAAGTTCCAAAGTCATCGCTGTCAGTGTCGTCGCGTCGAAGTCCTACGACATCGCCTCACTAGTATCCATACAAAATCCAAGGTCATCCAAAGTAGTTTGGTGTCTACTACACTGCACATCACCACTAGACCCCTGGAACAAGTCTTAAAGAATCCTAAAGTTTTTCCTCGCTATGAAAAAATTCACCAAACTCCAAGTTTTGCCCCTCGAAAGTCCTAGGTCAAGGTCGAAGCAATTCATGGAAAATCTTGGAATGCGACATGAAGCGATTCCAAAACTCAACCCTCCATTTTCCACCTAGAGAAGTTATGGTCTAATCTCGAAGCAAGGCACCCTTAATTTTGAAGTGTGTATCGAAGCACCCCCTGGAAAAGAATTCTTGTCCAACGTCGAACATACAAAATTGGCCTAAAGCGAAGCCCGAGCAGACACCCCACCGAATAGAAGCAAGACCTAAAGCACCCCAAACAAATGTTCAGTCCCGAACATCCAAAATTGGCCTAAAGTAGAGCTTGAGCAGACTCATGACCAGTAGAAGCATGACTTAAAGCACCCTCGAATAAGAATTTTTGTCCGGCCCCGAACAAATGCTATCGAATAGAAATGTTGCTGAATAGTGCTATCGAACAGAAATGTTGTAGTTTCACTAAACTCAAATTTCGCATCGATTTCATCGCTATGCTATGTTCTTCAATCCATATGCCTTCCCTATGCATCGGTACCATTTGTAAAAACTTGCCTTTTCAAGGCTTAAAAGTCGACACTATACATCCACAGTATTCACATGCAAAGCATCCAAGTGTCGGAAAGATGAATTGTTGAAAGAAAAGATAGAACAGAATCTCACATCGTGACGAGTAATATATAATATACAATAGATCTTTATAAAATAACAACTTAATATACATACATCAAATCAGAGTAATTGTCTATCATCAACCTTGATAATTAGAACAATCTGTCCTTACAGATGCTGATAAATATAAAAAACCACTACAACAAAAAATCACATATAAGTGAGTACATCTTGGAGGCCTCTAGCTTATCCCTTAAGGCTTCAAAATAGCCATAGCTAAATCTGAAAATATGCTCGGTCTAAGTTGAGCGTTATAAGAAAATAATGTTCGGATCAGTCTAATAAACCAGCGTGAGAAAAAACACTTAAGATGGATTTTTAATGTTATGAAAACCTTTCAAAATAAATGTATTTCATAAGACCATGCCACACATAAAAAAAGGGTTTTTACACTATAATAACCAAACCATTTCATAGGAAAGCTTATGATATTATAATAATATCTAGAGTTTAAAATAAATTCTGAATGTAGCTGGAATGCTTGCATCTCACGTTCCATCACTGTAGGTATATAACTATTTTCGAAGGCACTTGTTGGAGAATGGAGTCCATATATGACAAGGTAAGGGTCTACCTTCCGTATAGTACACCTCTAGAGAAAATATACTGAGGCTGCCTTAATTTGCACCTCTGATACTCAGGATCGACCTACTCCTTTCTGTATAGTATCGCATATGATCACCACCCTGCTTGTCAACTTGAAAAACCATTTCCATGGTCATAAGCATACATAATCAAAAAATGTCGATCCATGCAAGTGATGATCATACCCTAATGAGAGTGATCCATATAACCATACTCCCTTCTTTAATCATTTACCGATTGTGAGGTCCGAGGCCATATTTTACCTTTTATATAACAATCCCACTTGGAATGCTAACCATGCCCTCCAGGCAATAATGCAATGTCAGCATTCATCCATATAAGTTGTTCTAGGACTGAACAAATCAAAGGCACTGCTTCTACCACATCCTAAAGATTAGCATCAAGTGGCCCTTGCACGTCAAAAACACCATCTTTGATCATCTTCAAGATGTCATCAATTCGAATGCTTATGCCGGTTCGAAGTGGTTTTCAGATAATATATCTGATCGCGGTCTCTCCGAACCGACAACGATAATTTTAAAACTTTATAAGGTTTGATAGTCGGTTATTTTACTATCAAATAAAAAATAATTCAATCGGACATTCAATTCCATGAGGAAAATAACACTAGTTAAACACGTAAGCCGCCGCTTGGCCTCTTTAATTAATACCTTCATTAATTAAAAACACTTCGTAAATTCTTGTATTAAAACACTTTCACAAGGATATATTCACAAACCCTTCTCTACTTCTTTCAATACTTGAAAAAATTATAGATATACTTGTCTCAACTGTATAAGTATATCCCTAAACTTTTTTTACTTCTACTACTAAGAATTTTTTCCATATACTTATATCAACGGTATAAGTATATTCACAAATAAATACATTTTCAATAATTAGAAAATGTATCCATACACTTATTTCAATGGTACAAGTATATTCACAAATATTAAAAATATTTCATTTCCAAAACATGCTCAATTTGTTAAAACAATGCCATTTAAACATTGATAATACTAAATCCAAACACTTTCCCTTTGGTGTAAGTAAATAGATCGTATAGAAACTAGACCACATATACTTACCACCACTTTTCAATTTAAAACAGTACTATGGTTTGATTAATAATGAAATCGGACAGGTCAAAAAACTATTCTTGCCTCGATACACATTCTTAGCTCTCAAGGTAGAGATGAGTTTCCATACCTCGGAATTTGGTGTTAAGTATTCAAAGAACACTTTTCATACCACCATAATTTAATATGATCATTAATAGAAACTGGATCTTAGCCTTTTCTTGTAAATCCCTTTATTCAAACATAATTACAAATCTCCTTTTATAAAATATTATTTTAGACATTATAAAGTTCTCTTTTTAATATCCAAACATAATTATAAGACTTCTTTTCTAAATCTCCAGATTTATTTAACAAACTCCTTTATAAACACCCATTGCGTTATTTGCAAAACTTTTTTATAAAACTTTTTTTATAAAATACCATTTTTAAAACTCATTTTTATAAATTCCCAAATTTATTTGCAACTCTTTTTTTTTAAACTCCAAATTCATTTATAAAACCCTTTTTACAAATTTCTAAATATAATTACAAAGCTCCTTTTATAAAACAAACTCGAAATAAAAACCAAACTCTAATAAATCTCATATACTTCCCATAACGATCATTCCATATATTACAATAAATTCACGACTGTGGTTTATTTCTCCAATTTATCAAATTATAATATTTTCCTTTTATAAAATACGATTTATAAACCTATCATTTTATTTATAAAATACTACTTATAAATCTCTCTCTAATTTAAAAAAAAACATTTATAAATTTCTTTCTTTTATTACAACACTTTATAAAATGATTCACAAATATTTATTCCTAAATATTTTTCTCTTCTTTTAAACACAAAATCACTTTAAAATAAAAGAAAACCCATTTTATTTCCTTTAAAAAAACATTCATTATTAAAATAACTTTTCTATGAAAATAGTTACTTTCCAATATAATCTTAAAATGTTTACGTGTATACATATATTTGAAAAGAATAATAAAATAAAATTGAAGTAAAACAGATGAGTACAAAAAACTATTTTTAAACAAAATAACACAAAAAATCAAAAAGGTCAGATAAAAGATCATTTTACCAAAATTAAACCAATTCGAGATCAAAATAGAAATCAATAGTATATTTCGAAATACTATAACTAGGACAATAGTTACTATAGCACTTAACCAATGCTATTGCTACTTTTTACACTAAAAGTGTTTAATTTTTAATATATGTCGGTGTCACATCCACTATGGTCAAACATTCAAATTTTAACATTTAACAATCTATATAATAGGTATATGACTTATATAAAATCAATAGATATAATTGAAAATAAAAATTCACAAGTGAGAAATCCAGATTTCTCGACAAAGTTCCATGTGTTTCAATTTAGATGACATTATTTTTTTAAAAGTAGATATTTAACAAACCAACCAATAATCCATCCAAACTCAAATAGTAAATTTTATCTACCATATATCGTACTGATTATCCAAAAAGGTGAGGTTAACCCACCAAAATTCCAGCGGGCGCTTAGGCGTTCCAATTTGAACTAAAATCGAACGATGTTCGGTTTCAATCCAAAATTTCACTTATGCCAAATTTGATGAAAGTAGTTCCATCGCTTAGCTGTCGCCATTACGAGTGCAACGCAAAAGATCGTGTCTCGATTGAACCTTGTACGTGAGAGCTATTACATTTATAAGACTTCGATTTTAAATTGAATTAATTACATCGCTTAAGTTAATTACCTTCAAATAAGCTCTTCTTCCCCAAATCAAATAGGATTTCCCTCCAAACAACCTATACACAGTCATAGCCGTGCATGCACCACCTCCACCTTCCTCATAACTCGATGGAAACAAAATCCATCGCCTCCATCGCCTCTCTCTTGGGAAGCTACACCTTTCCGACACCATAAAATCCAACCGGAACCCTTTCCCAAAATCTCGATCGAAACACCGCGTATGTGACCTCTACTTTGTCATGTTTCTCTATGGGCCGACGCACCACCTAAAACCTTGGCCCTAGAGGTTATTCCATATGAGAAATGCAACTGCATCCTCCAAATTAACAATCGACGACCAATACACAAGAAAATCAAACCCCAGTTTCCTATTGCTCACGTTCATCATTGTCGAACATCCTAAACCCAACCGCAGACAACAAAATTCATACCAAAATGAAGAACTCTTCGATACAATCATGAAGGAATAAGTTTTGGAATTTTTCATTGAGTAAATCTTGAGATTTAATTTTTTGAAGGTGAAGTTCTTTTTTTTTTTTTGGTTTTTCTATATGTTGTTTACTGGAACATGCAAAAAGGAAAGGAGGGAGGGAAAAGAAAGATTGAGATATTGATTTGTCTAGGTGCTGTGATATATTTAATTTTCAAATTTCTGACATCTCGCTGCATAGAATTCCATTCACGTACGAACCGCGAGTGGCAAGACAGAAATACGATCGTGCACAATGCGACATGATCTCAAAAGAATAATATTATACACTGGTTATCGTATTCTGTAAAATCAAAAATATCATCGTTTGTCGAAAAATCTTCAAATGATAATTGAAATATATTTCAAAATTAAAAATTATAGAAAAGTCAAATAAATTAAATTAAAAATACGTCAATAAAAATCGAGTTGTTGTAATAAAAATTAATTTTTTTTATTTATTAAATTTGAATCGAATCTGAATATTTAAATAAATAAAATATTCTCGTTCAAAACATTAAAATTTTTAGGTCGTTACACAATTCCTAACATCCTTGAGCCTACCTATCAAAGTCCTTTTTCATGGTTCATACATCTAATTCACTTTGATGAGCACTATTCAATCATTTGAGCATATATACAAACACCATACACACACCAATAAGCAACCAAACATGAAAACATACGACAATAAATTGCAAATCATGTAAGGTATCGCTAATATAGCCTTACATATATTAAGGTAACCAAACATCAAATTAACATGATCAGAACACTTTAGAACATTTCAAATTCGTTTGAACTTTATGTTTTATTTTAAAACAGTCCAAAAACATGATTCTGACTTTAAAAATGAGTTTAAAACATGCCAAAATACACACATACATACATAGATAAGTATATATGCACATATATATAATAAGAAGAGAGATGTTATATCACTAACCAAACATCCAAAAAGTGAAGATTTGCACGCAAAACGAGGCAAATTCAAAAATGATAAGCAAAGATCTGATTTTTCTTCCCTAAAAATGTAGACATGAAGATCCCTAACTCTTCCCCTTGCTAGACTACCCTTAGTTTATGACCTGGAGGAAAAAAGAAGGTTTTAGGTGAAGAATGGGTTAATGGAGGCTTAGATCTATTTGAGAGATGGTAGAAGTGATTTGGGGATGTTTATTTCTATCGATTTTACCCTTAAATCAGAAATGGGTTAATTGGACCTTTTCCTAAACTCAGTATAGCGATCCTAATATTGATTAACATTATTTAGGATATTTATTTAGTTAAATTAAATGAAATAATGTAAATGGTTAAAGATTGAGATTTGTGTAATAAGAAGGTAGCCATGCCTAATAACCAATGAACATAAAGGAAAATAAAATGAGATAAGGGTAATAGGACAAGGGAAAATAGGAATAAGTTATATTCTTATACCCTAAACTTTCATGCACTCTCACTTTACACGTTCATAAACAAAATCAAAATATAAGAGAGGCCGGCCACCATTAGACAGAATTTAAAGGAAGATAAGTAAGGATCTAAAGATGGAAGCTTAATCAAATTCATTCAAGAAGCAAATCTCAAACTCCATAATCAAAAGCTAAAGGGGAATAATAGGTTGCATCTCATACTTTCTTGTGTTCGGTTCTAGATCAGATCCATTTATGATTTGCAAAGAATGATATGTTTTGAATGATAAATAGATATATATGCTTGATGATGAATTATGTTTGTTCATATAGATTTTCTTGATAAGTTTTGATTTGAAAAACTAATTAAATGACATCCAAATGCCTTGCGATTTTGAGATAAGGTCAAAAATATTATTTTAGAGATAGGTTTCAAATTTCATAATTTTCTAAATTAATTTGGATTTATTATGAATTTTCTAGCAAAGAAAATAGCTAAATTGGGTTTAAATTAATTACGGCTATTATACGTTAGCTTTGGCTCAGAAATTTATATATGTTGGAAAACATATTAAAAGTGATTTATGGGAATTTTTAGAGAATTTCCTAAGTATTTTAATAAGTTTATAAAATTATTTTAGGTATAGGACTTAAATGTTTTATTTGTTTATAATAGGAGAAGGGGCAATATGTAAATGTTTTAAAATGTTAACCTCTAAAATTCGACGGTATTTTTATAAAATATTTTGAAAAGTATTAGCAACCAATCATATGTTGACAAAGAAAAAAGTTAGTTAGAAAGAAATTACTTTATAAAGTTAAAAATCAATTTTACAAGGCTTTTGTTGTTTTGCCACTTTCGGCAGCTACCTTTTGACTACATACTTCTGCCTCCAACTAGTTCAAAACCAATACACATGCAAAGATTTGATACATAATGGATTGGACATATGCGAAAGGTATAGAGTCGAAACAGGGCTTTCGAAGGGGTCAAGACCCTGTTTTTCTTTCAAAAGGAAATGTCGCTTGCTTTGCTTTCAAAAAGAATGTTTTCGAATGAGATAACTTTTGAATTGGTCGATTTTTTTAAAGAAAGGTATTGAAAGAGGTTGCTGCCTTTGTTTTAAGAAAATACTTTCGAAGGGGTCGAAATCCCTGCTGCCACATACAACCTTTCGAAGCAATGCCTTCGAAAGGTTCCTTTCACTTTAAAACCTCAACCGCTTCTCTAATGCTTTCGAAGAGATTGGTTTCGACACCATCTTCCTTTACTTAGGAAATTACTTTCAAAAGAGTTGCTTTCGACTTATTTCTTTTAAGCCCTTTTGGATATTTTGAAGGTTACACCCAAAGGTTTCGAAAGGAAGGTTTAAATAGTTTCAAAACTATGTTCCACGTATTTTTACTTGAACCCAATGCTTTTGAAAGGTTTCATTTATGTAAATGACTTAGTGCTTTCGAAAGGTATATAATAATGCTTTTGAAGCGGTGGTTCCCCAATCTTTTCAAAAGGTTTACCTTAGTGTTTAAATGGAGGGTTTCCAATGTTTTTGAAAAGCATGTTTAAAGTGTTTTGAAAAGAGGATATCTAAGGTTTTATAAAGCTTTCGAAAGGATGCTCTCAGTGTTTTCAAAAGGTGTGTTTTGGCTTTTCGACCTAAGGTTATAAAGTAAAGTAGTTTACTTGTATTGTAAGGGGTACTTTCAATGGTTTTGAAAGGGGTACTTTCAAGGCTTTCAAAAGGGTTTGTTTAAAGGTTTTAAATGAAGGTTTTGAATGTTTTCATCAACGTAGTTTTGTGTAAAGTGTATATATAATATGGAAAAGTGATTCAAGTAAAGAATAGAGTATATTTTCCTTGTTTAAGTATGATTCAAAAGGTTAGATCAATTTGAAAGATGTTTTCAAGGAAAATTTGATGGGTAGTTAACCCTAAGTAAATATCTTAGATATTTGAATACTAGATGGGACTGGTGTAAGGTCGCGTCCTATACATTAGCTATAGCCCCTAGCTAATTTAGTCTAAAATTCCAGTGTGTAGGGCTTGGTCATAGGTAAGACTCAAATGAGGATTACACACAGAAAGGAATATACACAGAGAAGGAGGATAGGTTATTGGTGAGCCTGCAAAACCATTATGATCAGGTGACTGTGGGAGAAGTAAGTTAAGGACAGACCGTCCAAAAGTGTATCTAACAGGTGTTAGATAATTTATTTATTTTGTCTGGTAGCCCCGAGTCAGCCAATGGTTAGTAGTTAGCCAAACAAAACTATATTGTTCGGATAGATGATCCATTTATTACTTGATTTATGTGCATATATGATATTGCTATTATTATTTTAATCAGTTTGAAGGATTTTGATTTGCAAAAAGATACATTTTAAAGGGATAATAGTGAGGGGAAACTCGTTCCACTAAGTGGCGTGGTCTCGCTTAATATCAGTAAAACCGAGATATAATAGTATTATTCACACCGGCTTTATGTCTAACTCGAAGTTTATGTTTTCCCTTTAAACTCTTGGGTGGCAAAATTAACTTGAGTAGATTGAGGTCAAGGTTTTTTAGGTTTGTTTGGTGGACGAATAAAGCTTCCAAAGACGTGTAGGAGGCAAAGTTAGCTATTTAGGAGTTGTTATTTTTATTTCCGCTGTGATGCATTAAGACTGATATGTCTATTTAGTACTCTGATCATCCAAGGGGGCATCTTCATATGTCGCTCTTGGCATATTTTGTAATAATTATATTTGATTGAAACCTGGGAATCATTTTTGGATTTTGTATCTGAATATGAAATATTGATTTGAAATGTAATCGGAAAAGTTGTTTTAATCCGTGTTAATTTTATTTCATATTCAGGAGCTTCTGATATTATGGGTACTATTAATATTATCGTATTTTGTCACCGGAAGTTAATATCATGGATAACTGCAGCATCTGTAGCGCTTAGCTCCGGGCCTCCAGATAGGGGATGTTGCACTCACTAATTACCTACTAAACTGTTAAAAGCTATCAAACTTCAAACAGCCATTTCTTCTAGCTAGAAAATCCGAATCGTTATTATGACCACTCCATAAAAAGTGAAACCATACCATCTTTCCAATAATAGTGGTCTCGGTTGCTAATTTGGCTTCTACTAAAAGTTATATTTGTCATAATTTTTTGGAGGTAAAATCGTTTGATAAAAAATTTCGAGGTCAAAACTATCACCACTTAACATCCCCTTTAGTTTTAGTGTCATTCGGTCGAATACAAATTTAAATATAATATTTTACGACCAAACGATATGTAAAATACGGGTCGTTATAGTTATCACTAGAAGGAGTTTCTTTTTCTACCTTATAATGAATGCAAGCATCAAAACATAGCATCTTCAACTTTCTTAGCCTCTCCATATAGTTTGTTGAAATATTCTTCAACCAAAGGCACATTTCTTGAAAAAAACTGAATGTCAAAGGGTAGCTTCGGTCTTAGATCTCGATGTAGGCTTTGTACAAAACTTGAAAGCTTTAATAATAGCCTCTCACATTGCTTGCTTCTGAGACATGAGGCCTATGGTTCCTTCTTGGCTTCGACCAATTCTTCATATTTGGCTTTTAGATAAGACTTAAGCTTAGTTATGTCATCATTAAGAAGGATATCCTTGGCTTCAAATCTCCTAATCTTCTCCTCATAAGAGGCCTTAACCTCCTCGACATTCTTCTCTGAGTCCTCCTATTTTTTCTGGAACTTAGCAGCTTCCTCCTTGGAATTTTCAGCCCAGTCTAAGGTCTCTTTGGGACTTCCAAACCTATGATTTTTAGTTTATAGCTCAGCCATATTCTATAAAACTTATATGTGAATAAATTCTCAAAAAAACCAAAGATATAAATAAAGTTTATATACCTTAATATGCTCATGAAGACTGTACTCAAGGACAAGTTCGAAGTTATATGAGGTTTCGGGACCTCGACCTTAGCTTTCACAATAATAGTAGAAATATGAGAGTAAAAAACCTATTTGGCCAACTTAACAACTCCTCGACCATTAGGTAAAAGAGTAAAGGCATCAAAAAGGAAAAACAGGGTTTTCAAGTTAAGAAGAACAACCCGTTTGGGGGGAACATTGGCAGGAGTATTTCTTTTTTTTCTTGCTTAATTCTACAGCTCCTTTAGGTAGAGAAGATTGCATTAACCGAAAGACTTTCTAGATGTGGATTTGCTTCTAGATAATGAAACATAACCAAGATTTTTCACCATGTTAGGGTCCATATCTGCAAAAATACAATGGAGCTAAGTAAAAGTATAATTAATTTAAAGCTAAAGTGAAGAGTAAAGGCCACCTATTCCTAAATGTAGAAAGTCCTAAGTTCTATATTTGAAGTCAGTTTTAGATGAATTAAAACAGTCAGAGGTGTGAGAACCACCCCCGCCTTTTAAACTCGAATTTTCAGTTATGAATTTAGGGGAAGCTTTGGAGATTCTAGGTTGTGAAATACTCCATAAACAAGGCATTATGAGGCAATAAACTGCAAGCCTTCAAGTTATTTGCTATTAACACTGGTTGACATTGCCTTTGGCCTTCCTGTAAGCATAATACATTCTTTAAACGAGTTAGGAAAGCCTCAGTTTGCTAAACCCTTCCAGGTTTCTTAATAATAAATAAAATAAAGTTAGAACCAAAATATAAGTTAAGTTATAAAATTACTCAATTATAAGTCCCACTTACTAACCTTTGAAAAGGTAGTAATCACTCGAGGATTTGTCGATTAAACGTAGTACCATTTCTTAATAGCAATCTTGTTGATAGGATTAATCATAGGCGGCTTCTTTTAGGATTATAAGTAATACATAGGAAACGAAGTGATCAATTTCAAGTCATTCAAGTCAAAACCTATAAACAAACTCGTATAACTCTTTGAGTACATAACTTTCAAAGATAATAGTGTGTTCTATGAAATGGATGGAACCTAAACTGGATTAAGATTATCAGATTCATGCAATTCAACAAAGAAGGTAGCCAAGGGAAGGGATATTCCATTTGATAGATACTCCATAACCAATGGAAAATACCCTTTTAGGGAAGAATCCCAAGTACCTTCTAAACCTGGTGATATAGCCTCACCTCCCATAATAACAAATTCATGTAAAATCCTATCAAGAATTGGTTGTGAACCCAAAGAAGAACCTATTTCAAAATAAGAAGACCAAAACATTCTAATGGTTTGGTTCAAACAAAACAGTGGAAATTAAACCATAAACTTAACACAAATAATCATAATCAAAGAAACTTAATCAAAAGCTCAATTTACAAATAAAATGCCCTAATAAAAATGTGATCAAATTCAAGTCCTTAATTCAAATGGGAATACCATTTATAGAACTCATGATCCACATAAATCCAAAAAAATAAACTACGAGATAAAAGAGAATCTTCAAACTAATCCAAGGTTTAAGAATAATAAACTATGACCAATCAATTAGTCAACTACTATGAATCACTCATTGATTCAATAAACGCAAAAAATCATAAAATGATCTAATAAGTGGCCTATGGGACCCTGAAAAAGATCTGGTACCGAACCATGAAAACACCATAATACCGAACCATATGGATAGCTAATAGGCCACATATTGCACCATGCAAATGGTTCAGTGTGTTCTAGTCGTTACCAACCAGAACTTGGCATGCTTATAAATGGGCCCGGATGGACCTAGCCTTTCTTCTAGGATTTAAGGTCCAAACCTAGATGGCTTCCTACTTAGTGAGGCAGCTTCAGAGTCTTTTAGCATCATGAACACACCTATAAATACCTTAGCATCATCCTTTTTAGGGAGGAATCAAATAACACTAAATTCCACAGAATCAAGTGAAGAAGTTTCAGGAGCACTTTTGGATAGTAAGGAATCTTCCCAAACTTATCAAATCTCCTTCAATCACCCAAGAGACCATCCAATATCGGGTTTTTATGAACCAACCCTAAGATATACGATGTCGGGGCTTTTCCAATAAAAAAATCTAACAATCCACAATTGTTTAACAATCCGGAGAGATTTAGCAAGCATTGTAACACAAGTAAATCGAAGAATCACAATAAAAGATATTGCAGAATCACTAAAAAAAATTATGCGTGTCTTTGCTTTTTCTGCATTTTACTTTTACTTTCTATAGTAAACGAGTCTATATTCTATGATATAGATTAGACTAAGAACTTAACATATTTCGTGACCAAAGATCCCACTTCATACAAACTAACATTAGGTTCACATTCAAGTTCTTAGGTTCTATCAGATCTCTATTCTTGGATGTTTGGTCATTTTTGATGCAAATATTTTGGTGCTTTCATTACAATCTCGATTTAGATTATAAAGCCACTAGTAAAGAAGCAATGACCAGGAAGGACACTATTGGATGGAGGGCAGTCTATTCATAGGGGCAGTTGGAAGCAATAATTGGTCCGAGTTAATTAATCAAATATCCATCCAAGGAAAAGGTTTAGGCAACGATGGTAAATACGAAAGCTTATTTCTTAGCTAAGTAATAGGACGTGTTAGATGCGTTCCTTAGATGCATGGAGCAAGCAACCCCAATATAGGTTTATAGAGACCAAATCAGAAATTCTATTGATAACCCATTAAGAACGGATGTCATAAAGAAAGCAAGGCATGGAGCAGCTATGAAGATACAAGTAGCCGAATAGGACAGGGCTCAATCCAGTTTTGTGATGACCACCCTATACCTCCAGCACTCAATAATGAAATAACCCATAGTAAAGTGCGTTTTAATGATGCTCAGTTGATGTGGCATGATCATCAAGGTTGTAGTATAAATAAAATAATCACAGAACCTATTATATATATCTTAAATATTATATATATCATAAAGATCATCGAATAAAATTTAATAGTAAACATCTTAGATATAAAACAGGCGAGATGGTGATAGCTGAATGAATCAAAGAAATTAGAGTATTCAAATCCATACAGTTATACAAGATAAGTGAAAGAGTTTTGCAATTGATAATGAACTTAAAAATAAATAACCATATATATATATATATATATAATACCACTAGTAAGAACCATAGTGTTGCACAGTGGAATAGTTAGCAATAACAGCTAAATATAGTAATACAAGAGTATAGCCTCGTGTTCATCACCATCTATCTCTGTGTGCTCATCATACTTGATATCCCTAATCTACTCATTTAACAGTACGTAAAATAATATGAAGCATAGCAAAAAATCCTGAGTTAGACAATAGTTTGGTGTGAGCTATAGAAAATATCAAATGCTATATGTTAATGATATTTTTCATCTCAGAAACCCCAAATATTTTTTATGTAGTAATCACGACGCTAAATGCTTTCACGATTAAGAATCAACAAATTTAAGTGATATTAAAATTGCATTTATGGGTAATTATGTTGCATTAATGCTTACAAAATTATAAGGAAAGATGTTCATAATATCATTTTGTTAAAGGGAATCTATCTCGAGTTTATCACTAGCAGATTTAAACAGTAAAGTAAAGTACTGAAAATAGAAAAGACACAATGAATTTACATGGTTTGGATGTTAAGGAATCCTACATCTACAGGTAAAATGTCTATTCTTCCTAGGGATGCAATGGGGTGGGTTTTTTGTGCCCTAGACTGGCCCCGGTTTTTTGAACCATTCCCCAAGACCTGCCATGTCGACCCTTGCATGTCTGAACTTTCGCTTCGTACTCAAAACCTATATGGTATGGCAGACCCGCCCTATCCCAAGACCTAGTGGGGCCTTACATATTCGTTCAAAATTATGTATTAACTTACATATATTTATTTTATTTGTAAGTAGGATTGTCACTAAATGATACAATAAACATAGATGCTAATGTGTTTACAGCGATAAGTAAGGTAATAAAAATGAGGTGTATGATAGTGGTTTAAGAAAAACATGCATATATTATTATATAATTTTTAATGATGCAACTTAATATTATAAAATCATACAGTTTATTAAATGGAACATTTGATATCCATGTTATAACCGCTTATATATAAAAGGATTAACAAATCATCGTCATAGTAATAAAGTGATTTCATGAGATCTCAATAGTTTGGATTGGGTTGGGGTGGGTCGGCCAAGCCCCAACCCGACCGTAGGCCTGAAGCTCTTAAGAACGGGTCATGGGTCTACCCGCCTTAATGACCCAACGGGGAATCACTAATTCTTCTCTCTTGATTTCTTAATACAAAAAAATGGCAGAGTACAAATTTTGATTCTTGTATCCAAAAAGAGTAATGTAAAAATTTATCCCATTTTCTACTACAGTACCATATTCATATATAGTACGTAGAGATTCACATGGATTGCCAATGTCATCCTTTCGCTCTCTTGATTCTTACCACTGGATCGCGCCATATGTCGAACATCCATATCATTTACGTGATAAATGTGGATTACTAACATGGCCTTGGGTAGAAACTTATGATTTGAGCGGTTGGACTTTGAACTTTGGTGGGAAACTTGAAATTGAAGCGGGAAATGCTTGGAATTGAGGCAGGAAAATCCAAATTAGGATAGATTATGCATTTCCTATTCTACAAAGCAACATGCCTTTGGACTGCACATACGTGTGGATGAAGTTGTGATGAGGA
The DNA here is from genome assembly GCA_030765085.1 of Allium cepa. Taxonomy (NCBI): domain Eukaryota; kingdom Viridiplantae; phylum Streptophyta; class Magnoliopsida; order Asparagales; family Amaryllidaceae; genus Allium; species Allium cepa. The sequence goes on from CM060938.1 coordinate 215,008,849, forward strand.
ACTGCCTTTCTTTTCATGGAGTTCTATATCATTATCAGTGCTTTGGAATTTTGCTTTACTTTGTTGTGAGTTATGCCTTCATTATGCCCGGGGCAGTGATGGTGTACAATATTTGAACTATGCTTATACTATTATACTATTGAAGCTATACAACGTTGTCCAGTTTGTGATGCTAGTATAATACATTGTTGGGGCTGGTTAGAGTAGAGTTGCTTTGCTTAGTAAAAGAGACTTGGCTGCTATTTTGAAGGGTGGTTGCCTTGCTTGAACTTGTTCGGAGCCACTCTCTTCATCAAAAGAACTACACCTTTGCCTTTGTATTTGAGCTAGATTAAATGATTTTGAGGTTGACATTAGGATATCTTGGTTCACCTTTAAGGAGCGAGTTTCAGCTGGTTGTGGGGCAGTCTTTTCCTACCGCCTCATCCCATATGCCTTTCATGTTTGTGGTAGTATTTCTAAGGATAGCAGTGTTGTTCTGTCACATCAAGATGGCAGCGCATTCCTTGCAGCTTTTTGATATTAAATTGTGGCATGTAACTACTACTTTAGATGTTAATTTAAGATTGAGTACCACCCTCATTCATGTATAGTCGCTTAAGGAGGTGTTCCGTGGTTTCCTAATGTTAGGACAACTTTCGAGGCCATTATACAACCTTCATTTCCCATTGTTACTTAGGATTGTGTCTTGGTTCCAACCTGTTAACGTTCACTTTACAGAGCCATAATACAACCTTCCTATTAGTATTTGAAAGTTGTACTACAGTTTTAACTATTGATGCAGGTGTTATATTTGTAGATCAACTTTCACCCTTTGTGGGTGTTTAGGTTCCCGACGTGGTATTTTAGTACCGAAGCTATATTCGTCAGTAAGAGCAGTCTTTACGTTGTTTTACTGTCCTTAAGGCTTTGGCACAGTATTGCCTGGATTTCATGTTTGCTTCCACTACAAAAAAAACTTCCATATAGAGACTGTCATTAAAACCGAAAATTTTCGATCTTTAACTAATGACTGATCAATGACTGATAGTCTTTAATTACAAAAATTAAAAAATGAAATTCAGTCACTAAGTGGTTTTTAATATTTGAAACTGGTTAGTTACTAAATTTCAATCTTCAATTCAGTATTAAAGTAATCTTCGCATGGGCAAATATTTGGCGAAGGAGATTCATTTATTTATTTTGATCTAATGGCTACAGTTGGTAATCCAACTGATAATCTATACTATTATATTATTAGCCAGTTAAATTTTAAGCGCACAGAGGCCCCCTTCAATTTTGGCACTCCAACCGTCTCCAAGTTTATATCGAATACGCTTTTTCCTTTTTCGTCGCACCTCCCCCTTCATCCTTTTTCACTTCTTCCATACCAAATTAGAGAATTCCCTGTCCATCTTTTCTACCTCAAACCCTAATTCTCAGTTCCTACTATAAGGAGGTCGCTGTTGTGGCTCCTTCTACCATCGTCCCCCCTTTTCCCTTGACCGGGTATATTTACTTCCGTTTCATTACCTGTCTACGCGCTAACCCTAAATCAGAAAATTTTTTATTTCACCAACCCAAGGCCGCCCAATTTTTTCGCTGTCGATCTTCCTCCACATGTCGATGGCGGCTACCAGTCTTCACCGACTGTCTGTCTGATTATCCCCAAAGTGTCGAAAGGTCATCAACTGATGGTACCCTCTCTGACATTTTCCTCTCCCTTACTTTTAAATTCTTTTTATACCACCTATTTGTAAGCCATGGATTTTTGAAAGGTCCGGCTATAATACACCATTCGATTTCTTTGAGGTTTTTGATAATATCTTACTTTCCAGGTATGCTACTGCTATTATCCCTGTACAATCACTGTTTTCATTCATTTATTTCTAATTGAATGTATTCTATTTGTCTGGCTTCTATGTCGATGTTCGTTCTGTTTGCCTTGGATTATTCGTCGACGTTTCTGTAGGGATTTTGTCCGCAATTATGCTGCTACGTCATTTTGATCGAATGCTACTGCTTCTTTTACCCATTCAAAATCATTTTTCAAAGATTGTTTGCAATTCAAAAATATTGTTCAAGGACAGTATTTACAATATAGTCTTTATTTCAGTTTAGTTTGATTGTTTTGTCAATTAGTAATGTCGTTCCTTCTTATTATTGCTACAGCGTGTACTGCCTTACCGTCTACCTTTTTTCCTTGAGATTCATCTGCAACTATTTGCCTCAAGGGATTGTTCTCCCCCTATAGGACAGCGGTTAGGTAATCTCCTTCCCCTATTATGCTTGAATTATTTATTTTCTTTTTTTCAATATAGAATGATTCACACTGCCCTTTTTCAGGCCTTTTCTTTGTCGATTTTTCACATTCTGAACTCTTGATTAAGAAAGATTGTTTGATAGATTGCGAGCTTAAAGGATTTGGTTAATTACAATGGCATAGTTAAAAGAGGGGAAATTTTAGGTGCTTCATGTTTCAAACCCATCTCAGGTAAATAGGTATTACGAGATCTATGTATGAATGTTAATTTATTTTATTAATTCTGTTTGAGGCATAGAATCTTGCAGTTTTTACAATCTAACAAGGTTTCATGCAGTTTTGGAATGGGAGGTTGTGTGTTATTTTGTGAGTTTTTGTTCTATCTTTAGACAGTTTTGGCAAATATTGCCTTCGCAATTCAATGTTGAAATAATTCAGTATGTTAACATATTAATTGTTTACTCTTAGTTTTATTTTTTAGTTTCACTTATAGAAGTTTGTTTGTTTCTTAAATATATAATCATTTTTTATTGATTGGTTTTCTTTCCTTCATTAGAGAGTTAAATAGACATGATCAATTGGTAATATTGCTTATTAGATCAATAACCAAACATTACTTATTTATTACCTTCTTTTGCAGCAAATTGAAAGTTGCTCACCGTTCTCTAAACAATGAGAATTGTACAGGATAGATTGAAAACTAATTCATCATATCTAAGGTACACATTTAAAAAAAAATCCATTTTAACAATTGAATAATGTTATGGCAAGAAATTCATGCAAACTTTTGAGGCAACACAAGCATTTATATGTTCTTTTGTAATCAGGTTCGAGTTTATTGATAATTTATGTGTTTCGACCATTTTTTACGCTATGCTCAATTCTTTTGGATAATTAAGATTTATTTTCTCTTAGATAATAATTTTTATCGATCAATCTCTTCTTTTTTTTCCAGTTAAGCTGATTTTTTAGTTTGAACTCATATATATACACAAACACATACATACATAATATATATACATACATAATATATATATATATATATTGTTATAATGGAAATTGAGTTTGATATCATTTAATCAAATTTCAATATCTTACAATTTACCTTCAAAATCATGGAAGTTTACGATTATATCTTAAGTATTTTGTATGGATTAAATTTAGTTTCTTTTCTGATTTGCATACTAAGTTGATTAATTTTGGTGGTTTTAATTTCATAATAAACTAATTTTGTAGTTTTTGATAATTAATTAGGTATTTTTAATTGATTGATATCACCCTTGGGTTCAAGATAAAATTAAATCGTGCATTTGTTATGTCTTTGTTGGATTTATCAAGGTTGGTATTATCTTTGGATTCATGCTACAATTAAGTTGTATATTTTTTGTAACTTTTCTACATTAACAGCTTTTGTTATGTCAATTTGATTTGATTTTGGCATTAGCTTATAGTAAATTCTCAGATGTTTAATATTATTTTTCTTAGTATGAAATTGATTAACCATGGAAAAATAAAAATATAGATTGTTAATCTGGATATAAACTAATATGTATTTTTCATTTAAATTTGTGTTTGTACTACAAAAGTATGTATGATTTCAATGAAATATGAGTTTATTTTGATATTGAAGTGTTTGGATTCTAATTAGATGAGTATGCAATAGTCTTGACCGTTCCATGTATACTTTGGTATAGTTTAGCGATGTCTTTTGCACATAACAACGAAACCCGATCATTATGATTATTATGATATTATATGGCCTTCTCTTCCTAATAATGCATAGATTTGGATTGTTGTGATCTTATAGAACCTTCTCTCCTTTACTATAAATGGTTGTGAGATGATTTAACCAATGCTTTTTCTTTTACAAGTTCTAAAGTTGATTGAAATCTTCTTCTATTTTTTTATACCGAGGGAGATTAGTTGGGTGAGTATGATAAGCTTAATAGATATTGTAGGTGTAATTAGTGAAGAGAAGGGATCATAATCTAATATAAAAAATTTCAAAGAGCACTTTTACGAGGATATGACCTTGCAAAACCAATCATATACTGCATTTATACTATCTCCTGGCACGTGACTCAAGACGATGACAATTGTTTATATAATAATAGATATTTTTTAGATTACATATTTTTTACGGTCGTCTTACAAAGTTCGCAGCAAATTATTGTTTTTGGGAGGAAAGATCAGAAGGTAGGCATGTTGTCTGATGAGTTTCATAAGATAAATGTCGTTTATCTAATTTTTCCTTCCATCCCCTAAGTTCTTTGTCCATATTTGTTTTAATCTTTTTTCTTTAAGGGTACATAAATTTTCAACCTGCTTTTATGATCCCCTTTGTATTCTCATTGTTTTATTCACCTCTTTTTATACTGTTATCATATCATTTCTTTTGTATTAGATGTTACAGCTTTTCATTAAATATGGATCTAAGTATTTTATAATTTTGAACAAACATACCGAATTGATCATATCAGACTGATATTAAATAATATCTATGAAAAAATCATGTAATCCATAATAAATTAAAATCCATATACTAAATTATTTTTTTCCTATGTCCATAGGCTTCAACTTGATAAAGTATCACAATCAATATTCTCCGTATGGAGAGTTGCCTTTCTAGCATATTACTTCAGGGGTTTATTTTCAAAGCTCTTCTTTGGAGGTAAGTAAACTTCTATTACTTTTCGAGTGTTACTTTGGATAATTGTTAACTGCTGATTTAGCTTCCGATGCTTTTGAAATGTTTTGTTAACTTGAAGAATATGTTGTTTCTTATACAAGTTGATGATTGATGGTGCCATGTTTTGTATTTTAACTCTTCGCATTATTTGACACATTAGTCATTTGATATCCAACTCCATTCTCATCTGTTTTTGAATTATTAGCCGAATTTCCAAATCAGCATCCATACTAAGCTCAAACTTACCACAGCTTATGTGGCCACAATCAGAATTTCTTGATAGTATATTACAGTTAATCATATATTCATGATGTTGTTTGTTACTTGATCGGTTTTTCCTCCTTTCATTTCTGTTTCCGGTGTTTGACGTACTTTTCTATCACTCTCCCATCCTTTCCCGAGTTGTTCTGCCTGCCTTCCTTCAAGGTTTATTCCAAAAATTTCTTCAACAGCCTTGATTCTGGTATGCTCCAATGTTTGAAGGAGAAACTTCACATCAGAGTAATTCAGCCTATTCTCAGCGGCATTAAACTGATTAAAGTAGTGGATTAGATGATAATGGAAAGCCGATAGGTAAGCAATCTAATTTTTCACCAATATGTATCCTTTTAGTTTCCTGTTTCTCCTCTATTTGTCAATCCGCTGTCGTTTTAGCTTCTTCTTGTGCTTTTTTCTTCTACGCTCTTGGAAAATATACAGTCCCGCAGCCGCCAACATCTCCCTCTCTATCCGCCTTTCCTTATCGATCTGCTTCCCTTGGCTCTATCTTCTGCTCTCTCTATCTAATTGGCCACTCCTGATGGCACTTCCCTCATCGTGCGTGCTGCGCTACAACTAACCCAGTCTCTCCCCACCACTTCCCGCCGCTTCCTATGGACGCCCTAGAGGTCAACATACGTATAGTATTTGGTATATATGAACTGATTGACAAATAAAATTGAAAATTTTCTCTCTTTGTTGTATTTACTCTCTTTTGTCTCAAGTTTGAATCGTCCAGGCTTTAAAATTCGGTGAATGTGTTCACTCTAATATATTCTCTGTTAATTTACGGATATGAATTTATATTTTTGTTTATCTTTTTAGCGATTTCATGGTCATTTTTATGTGTCTACTTTGGTTAACTTAAAAGATTTTATGCAGAAGAATGTTAAGTATGAATAGGACTTCTTTGGCTACTTTTTTCACCTGCCTTGCTATTGTGCTAAAAAAACAAGCTGTGTTTTTATTTGTTTTTCCTTCATTTTTCTGCTTTAATAAGGTTCTTGAATACCCATTTTAGACAGACCTCTGAATTGTACGAAAATGCTAACAATTTAACAAATTTTTCTATGCCATATTTTGCCAAACTTTTATGAAACAATGTGGCCGCCATTTGTACTATGCTCTTAAAGGACATTTTGTAGCTATAGGATATAAATTCAACTTGACAACACTTGTGCAACCATTGGCTTATGGCAAAGTCACATCTTTGACAACTTTCATATTTTTGGTTTTTAGTATATCTTATTATATAATTTTCATCATTTATGACAAAATATTATGTAATATTCTATGTTTATTTCTATTCAGAATTCCAATCAAACAATGCTCTTTTTTGTGTATGCAATGGTTTACGCAGTTGTACTGAGAAAAGGTAAACAAAGTGAATAATTACTGACGTGGATGCTTTTCTTTTATTTACTTGACGCTCTATGAATTTGTACCGAACAGACAAAAGAAATAAAGTTATAAGCAAAATTGTATTTACAATGATACTGGTTCGCTAAATCAATGGTTTATCACTGTGGGAGCCTGGAGGTTATATCACATAAAGAGCACTAATTGTAGAGTTCATTACAGACTTTTCATTCTATACATATCTTCAATGCAGCAAATACTATTTTCTTGAGGTTCATTAAATATTTTTCACAGAGGTTAATTATTAAGTTCTATTAAAGGTCAAAAAGTTGGATTATTGTATGGAGGTGGTTTCATGGACGACACGTTCTTTCATCTTCCTTTTCTTCCTTCACTTTGAACTGTTAATTAAGCATAGCGCCTGATTTTTACTCAAAATTTCTTACTCCATTCCTAAAATCATGTTGTGATGTAGGATTTTTTTATATTAATATAAACAGAATATTTTGGCCTTTAACTCTTTCCACTTTTAATTCGTCCTAAGTAATTCTACTAATGATTTTTTTATACGGTTTGTTTTGAAATATATGTGTCATAAGTTAACAATTTTGGATTAAAAATGTTGAAATCGTTGTTTTTTTTGTATTTTCAGGATTCGAAACTTTACGTGCTTCCATTGTACTTTGTGTACGAAAGCAAGCATCTCTGGCCATGATTGAACAAAATAGCTTTAGGAAGACGACGCACATACAGGTGCTTAAGTTTGATATAAACATGTTTCGTTTTGAAATATAATTTGTAGTTCTTACAATTTGTAGAGTAATGCAGGAGATTTAGTTTTAGACGATTCTTACTATTGTTGCATCAAGTCAACGGATGGTGGATTTTTGTTTGTTTTTTTTATCAAATCAATAGGAACAAAGTTTGGCATTGTAGTTTGAAAAATCAGCATGTTACGCATAATCACTTACACGTGCATATGCGCACACATGCATACAGTTTAGCTGCTGATCATGTTAACAAACAATTTGATATATCATTGTTATTCCTAAACTACTACCCAGATTATTATATATAGCTTTTGTTTGTAATCACAGTGCTTGAGATCACAAACTACTTTGTGCTTGCATGTGCTCCTGATTCACATATGTTGGTTAAAATATAAAATCAATTATTATTGGTTTTAATTTTCAAAAAAAAATACGATTAACAGATCCTTGGTGAATCTATTGGAGAAGTGAGGGTCGTTTCTGACATGCACGAGCATAAAGCTGAGATGGGTCGACAGGCTGATGCTTTCATTGCTTTGCCTGGTACAGTACTTTACCTTTGCTATCATTTCATATTTTCTTCCATGATATCAACATAGTTTAGCATTATTGTTATAAAATAATAAATAGGTGGATATGGGACTCTTGAAGAATTGCTTGAGGTCATCGCTTGGGCTCAACTTGGAATCCACTCTAAACCGGTATTATCGATTATTATTATTATTTTTACATCAAAGCATTTGAACTTAAATAATCATAAATATGAAGTTGCGATCACTTGGACTTAGCTCTTTGGTGTTTATTTAATTAGACAAATATGCTTCAACATTTGCAATTAGAAAATCAAAGATTTGGTCATATTTTTGACTAATTTTGGCATAAGAATTATTATACAAGTAGGCAAGTGGTAGTAGGAACATCTAGAGATCAAGTTTTGCAGCTTTGTTGTCATGACGGGTTATGTCAAATAATCGTAATATTTTACAGCATTGATTCCTATATTTAAGTTCCATACCAAAGATAAACTACTGTGTTCCTACTAACTATTGCTTGGTACATGTGGGGCTTTTGATTTTTGATGGATTTTACAATCCAGTATTATCTTTCCTTGATTTGGTAGTTGATGAAGAGTTTGTATCAATTAAGGCAAGGCATAAAATAGTTTCTGCTTCATCAGCTGAGGAATTTCTTAGCAAATTGGAGGTAATTGAACAAATTAGTATAGAAACATTCAGCAGTTCATCTTAATTATTTGACATGCATAGATATTATATGGCATTCTCTTCCTAATAATGCATAGATTTGGATTGTTGTGATCTTATAGAACCTTCACTCCATTACTATAAATGGTTGTGAGCTGATTTAACCATTGCCTTTTCTTTTACAAGTTGTAAAGTTGATTGAAATTTTCTTCTATTTTTCATACCGAAGAAGATTGGTTGGGTGAGTATGATAAGCTTAATAGATACTGCAGGTGTGAAGAGTGAAGAGTGAAGAGAAGGGATCATAATCTAATAAACCAGAATTTCAAAGAGCACTTTTACGAGGATATGACCATGCAAAACCAATCATGTACTGCATTTATACTATCTCCTGGCACGCGAGTCAAGACGATGACAATTATTGATACAGTAATGGATATTTTTAAATTAGATGAATGATTTTTGTCGCTATTCTAATGCACATTTTCTGGACGTCATTATATGGTTCTTATTTGTCAAATTCTAGTTGACATTTTTTGGGTATGTGATTATATCATTCTTACATTTATGTTGTTGCCAACTTATTACTAAATTCGCGATGATTGATCTTCAGTATGTTTTGAAATACAAGGAAGCCATCAAGCAAACTGTTGACAGTCAAGTACTTGGATATTTCCACCAAATGGGAATAAAATTTTACGTGCTTATCCACTCATTTTTGTCCCAACTTCATCTATATTAACTTACTATTGATACCTGCAAATTCCCTTTCATTTTTTACAATACGCATAGCCAAATACAATTATTCATCATGTATTGCTACAACTTTTGATCATGTGTTCCTACACAAAGTTTATATTTACATTATCGTATGCTAAGAAATTAAGAATGTTGACTATATATGAGTAGGCCTGTCAACGGATGCATTTGGATGCGGATAGTGTCAATCTGCATCGGCATTCGAAATCATTTCCGGATATCTGCATCTGTGTATACCGACGGATATCGAATAATTATCCTTTCCGCTAATGATCAATAAATCAAGAGATGTAAAAAGAAAATTATAGTTGAACATGAATACTTTTCAATCTCATTGCTTATAAAAGTGTTTAAAATTAACAAATACGATAGTAATACATAGTTTAACATAAAAATACTTTTCAATCCCCTTGATTGCAATATAAGAAAATGGTAATTATAAGAAAGTAATTATGCTTAACACATAAGTATAAGGTAGTAATTATGCTACATTGTGCATTTTGTAGTTCTTTCCTTATTTTTCCACCGATGAAAATGTGTTTTCTTTTGCCGTATCATTTGACATTTTGCATACGCAACACTTATTGCCATATAGTTTGACATTTGCCATTGGTGACACTTATTTGAATGAGAAGCATAACTTGACAATATATTTTGCCGCCTTGGTATTTACATAATAATCCAATTTATATTAATACAACGAGTACATCGATCATTGTGCGCGTCTGTACTTGCCATTTTGCCCTAAAAAATTGACTCATGTTTTTGTTTGCATACGTCCAACAGACGTGCCATGTGTACTGGTGCTAATAAAATTATATTAAACGTGAATTTTATCAAGGGTGAAACATCTTAAGATGTTCAAGTTAAAGAAAACGTCTTTGTGCTTGATTTTACAACAAATATTTTGACTTAGCTATTCAACAAAAGTAACCGGATTTACAAATACCGACAATCCTGTAATACTACTGTAATGAGTGCTCAAAATTAGTTTGATATCACATATTTCCTCATATTTTACACATGAAGTTTGATTTATAATTAATAAAAAAACATTAAGCTATAATAAGATTAGTAGTAAATTTAACAGCAAATATTAATAGATTGTTTCATAATGATAATTATTTCATGGCAGTAACTTACAAACAAAAAACTATTTCAAATTATGATAATGTACAATCACGAATAAAGAGTTTCGAGCATCAGGTTCAAATTAGTAAACGATAAAAATGCATCATTTATCAACTTTTAAGCTTTTAGTGCATATCATTACTTTGCACATAGATTATTATAAATTATCTTAATGCCATATTAATTTGGTCTACGAGGTTAAATATTGATAGGCAAAAGATGATATATTTTTTGATGAAAATAAAAGCTGATATTATATAATATTATCTCAATTTTTATCATCAAAAAATTTCTACATTTATTGAAGAATCCGTGTGCGAAGCGTTCACACTAGTAATTTAAGATTAGATAAAATTAATTGTTATTAATCTCAAAGTTAAATAGATAACAATTATTGTACCCACTAATTCATGCTCCCGCACGGTAACTTCTCCATCATCATTCGTGCTCATCCACTAATCTCCAAATTAAATCAGCTAACATTTTTTTCCTTCTGTCCCATCCAAAATTAATCCCTCTTCCCATCGCATCCACTCTGACCAACCACCAGACCTGTGACAACCTAGCCCATCCCTCCACTGTCAATCTCTACTATCATCAATCCAACTCAAAACCAATCAAAGTCGATCTAAAACAATACAACATCCCTACATCTGCAAAAATCATTTTCACCCCAACCACAACCTTATCACCAACCCGCACCTGACTCTGCGACCATCAACCACAACCAGAACCACAACCCCAGAACGCGATAGTCGCTTCCTTCCTTATATGGCCATGCAACCTGAAGATTCAGAGCTCGATCTGATGTAGAGTGAAGAGGGATCTCACGTGAAAGAAGAAAAAGAGGTTGCCAGCTATGAAGATTTAAGGCAAGGCAATGAAATTAAGCCAAAAGGAGGAGGAGAATATGCATTTGTGTGAAAGACTACAACTTTAGGGCTATTGGAAGATGCACTACTGAAGTATGAATAGAGGCTAAAGCGTTGCTCTTCAGAACCTTTATAATCTTCACTACAGTCCAATATAGATACTGGAATTGAAATTTTCAAAATCCCTCACCGGGCCGATATATAAGAGGGTAGCAACGACATGTTCAACGATACTGGGAAAAGTTGAGAATTGGATAACTCCATATTTAATTGGGTTTGGATATTTTGCTAGATTCGCTTCGTAATAGGGATGGTTTTTTACTCTAATGCAGTGTATCAATAAGAAAACAATCATCTTGTACACATTATAAATTTTCCTATATCTCAAACTTTACTATGTTGTAAAAAAAGTATATTGTGTTTGTATATATTACTTCATTATGTTTATTCATGTTTCTTCACGATTTCATGGAATTTGAAAGCTAAAATGAAATTGACCAATGCACACATTTAATCTTTAAATCTTTTAAAGTAAAGACCAAGTTTCAGTCTTACAAATACAATCTCGATCAATGCTTAAGACTGAATTGCAGTCTTTATCCTTTAAGACTGAAATTTCTGTACAAATCAACTTTTGCGACTAAGGTTTCAAAGACGAAAGATCAGTATTTAATCTGTCTTTAAATTTTATATAGAGACTGAAAATTATTTAATTAAAAAATGAATTCGTCGGGTCTTTAATTCATCATTTTTTTGTAGTGTTCCTTTTCATATTTCAGCTCCTATTATGGGGGAAGTTCGTTTGGGCTCGGTGCTATTATTAATTTCACTTTGTTAACATTTGGAAAATATGGGTGTAATGCTATAAACACTACAAGAAACACAGTATATTCCAACGGAGCCTTCCAACGGCCTCCAACGTCATTGACCAACGGCTTCCAACGTCCAATGTTTTATCGTATATTTTATTAGTTAAAAACTGTAGGACGTTGGTAGACGTTGGAATGTGGACGTTGGCGGCCGTTGATGGGCGTTGGAAAGTCGCGAGCAAAACTGAAACCCTTCTTCCTCTTCGTTTCATTCGGCTGAACCCATTTTATGCCCCCAAATTCCCAAGCTAGCTCCAATTCCGCCCCCCCCCCCCCCCCCTCCCCAAGCTGCTCCGACGATCAACAGCTCCTCCGACGACTCCAAGCCTCCCTCTCGTCCTCTCTAACTCCCTAATCTCTCAAGAAAAGGTATAAACCCTAATTCCTATATTTAATTAAATTTGTTAAATTAGTGTATTAAATGTTTTTATTGCCTTATTGTATGTATAATCTAGTTTATTGAGGCACAATTTATGTTATTAACTTATGTATTGCAAGATTATATATATATTTAAGTTTGTGTTAACAATAGAATAATGTGAGCATATAATTAGTTTTAGGTTTGTTTGGAAACGTTAGTTGTTAGTGAGCATACAATTAGTTTATGTATTTTAGAAAATTTCGAAAACGATATTTTATATTCATGAAACCCTTAGAGTGTCTTTTGGCCCCGTCTGATAAGTATTGTATATGATCGTTATGTGGATATTTGTTTTTTAACAGAACGGACATCTATATTCATCGTATACAATATTTGTTGGATTTGTCCCTGTATTGGACAAGTTACGAACACAATAACGTAATTAAATCTCATAAAACATTTCATTTTAAATGGTTCATAGAATTTCGACAGCGCTTCCTTTATGTTCCCTGTGTACACGCAAATGTGTACTGTTCAGGGAACTAAAGCGAAGTGCTGCCGAAATTTTGTTGAATCGTTTAAATTGAAATGATTTACGCGATTTAATTACGTTATTGTATTTGTAATGGGAGGTAGGATGACCCATCGACAAAAGTGTCAATGATCTATTAATATAAAATTCACCAATAATATTGTTTTAATAAAATGTTAATTTTTTAAATTTATATCGTGCTTTTTAGTTATATACGTGGGTAAATGGACAATTATTTTACTGATCGAAGCTGGATGTACAAAAAAAGAAGGGTCGAAAATGGAGGCTCAATAAGTGAACAGTTTAATGACGGTGTTCGCGTATTTATTGATTTCGCTTTAAGTAATAACAGAAACGACGAAGAAATCCATTGTCCATGTACTAAATGCAAAATGTTAAAGCATTTGATACCAGAAATGGTTAGAATTCATTTGCGTCAATACGGTTTCGTGCCGAACTATTTGGTTTGGGATCGTCATGGAGAATCATTAGCATCTAATCATGTACAAGCTGAGGAGGTAGTGTGTACTGAAATTTATACGACGAATCTCATAGAACATATGGTTGAAGATGCTGCACAGTCAATGTTTCTTGTTCCTCTGTTAATTGATGTCGATGGTAATGCTGAAGAAGAACCAAATATTGGGGCAAAAAAAATATGATTTATTAGATGCCGCAAAGAAACCCCTTTGGGAAGGCTGCACAAGCGGAACCCAATTATCAGTAACTGCTGAATATATTGCGATGAAATCTAAATACAACTTCACAGAAGCTGGATTTACAGCTGTTGTACAAGCTGCGAAATGGCATATGCCTCCCAATAATTTAATGTGCGAAAATCATTATGAAGTAAAAAAAATGATGTCAGCTTTTGGTTTATCATATCATAAAATAGATACATGTCTAAACGGTTGCATGCTGTTTTGGAAAGAAGATATCAACCTTAGAAATTGTAAAATATGTAATCAGGAAAGGTACAAATCAAGAAAGAAAAAAGGAAAGGAAGTCCCGTATAAACGTATGCATTATTTACCAATTACTCCTAGACTTCAAAGGCTATAGGCATCTTCTGTAACCGCGCAACATATGGGATGACATTGTGTTAGAACACGGGAGAAGGTACGTTAACACACCCAGCTGATGGGGTAGCATGGAAGCATTTTGACCACAAATATCCTGATTTTGCATCTGAGAGTCGCAATGTTCGACTTGGTTTATGTACGGATGGATTTTCACCATTTTCTCAGTTTGGTTCTAAATATTCGTCATGGCCTATAATTGTCACCTTATAATTTACCTCCATGGATGTGTATGAAAACTCCGTATATGTTTCTCACAGTCGTCGTCCCTGGTCCTAATGATCCGACACAAGGAATCGATGTTTATTTACAACCTTTGATTGAAGAATTAAAAACACTGTGGTACGAAGGAGTAGAAACATACGATATTTCCAAAAAAAAAAACTTTCGCATGTATGCTTCTTTAATGTGGACAATCAGCGATTTTCCTGCTTATGCAATGCTTTCAGGTTGGAGTACGGCTGGTCGTCTAGCTTGTCTGTACTGCATGGAAGATACACGAGCATTTTCTTTACCTCATGGAAAGAAAATTTCATGATTTGACTATCATCGATGTTTTCTTCATATTAATCATCCTTTTAGAAGAGATAAGAAAATCTTTACGGCTAATAGACATGAAACATTGAGACCACCTACGGTTTGGTCAAGCGAAGATATTTATGAACTTGTAAAGAATTATCCAAAGATACATGAAACCGGAGAACAAATTGAAATTCAAGGTAAATCATTGATTCATAACTGGTGCAAACAAAGCATATTTTGGGAGTTGCCTTATTGGAAAAATCTCCTGATTCGTCATAATATTGACGTGATGCATAATGAGAAAAATGTGTTTGATAATGTTTTTAATACACTTTTGAATGTCAAGGGGAAGATGAAAGATGATTTGAAATCAAGACGTGATATCGAAGTAATATGTAATCGTCCCGAGCTTCATATAAAGCCAAATGACACAAAAAAGCCAAAAGCTTGCTATGAGCTAGACAATAATCAAGTTAAAGTACTTTTAAAATGGGTGGAAGGACTAAGATTCCTGGATGGTATATCTTCTAATATTCGTAGATGTGTCGACTATAAGAACAATAAACTTATCGGGATGAAAAGTCATGATTGTCATGTTATGATGGAAAATTTATTACTCGTCGCTTTTAAAGAACTATTGCCCGTAAAAGTTTGGACTGTTGTAACAGAACTTAGTCTTTTTTATAAAGAGATTTGTTCTACTACATTAAAAGTTGATCGTCTATGTAAACTTGAGGAAGAAATCCCGATATTGCTCTGCAAAATGGAAAAAGTATTTCCTCCAGGTTTTTTCAATGTTATGGAACATTTACCTATTCATCTTCCATTAGAAGCACGTCTTCGAGGGCCTGTGCAATATGGATGGATGTATCCATTTGAAAGGTATTTAAATCATCTAAAAAAAAGTGAGACAGAAAGCTCGTGTTGAAGGTTCGATTTGCAAATCATACATCGAAGAAGAAACTTTGTTTTTTCTCTCTCATTATTTTAGTGACCATGTGAACATATCATTTGAAAGTGCTACGCGTAATGTGAATATATGATATGTATCACATCTCGTTTTTATGTTACGCCATACTGTATGTTTTACATATAGTCATTTTATTTTCTGTTATAATGTTTGTTTGTAACATGTATTATATAGGTATGTCGTCACGTAGATGTACCGGTGGACATTCTGGGTCTCCCTCTTCGTCACAGAGAGGGCATGCTCGTCCGGACAGTGGTGATGGCGGTGGTCCATCACAGGAGCTACGGCGTCCTGTGGTGTGGCTAAAGCCAAAGGCAGGTCAAAGGTAAGTATTAAATTTCAAAATAAAATTTCATTTTCGTACAATCTATTCTGAAAATATATAGTAGTCATGAAATATTAATTATTTTTTCTCTGTTTAAACACAGTGGTTTCTCTCTGGAGCCGACTCAAGTAGTTCTATCTATATCTCGACGGGCGTACATGGGTCGTATGACCGAATGTTGGCCTAAGTGGACATCGATTCCAGATAATGTTAAAGAGACTATTTGGCAGGATTTTTTGGTATGTCACTTTATATATTAGGAACATGATATATCAATTCATGTTTACACTATTTATAAAAGCTGTATAACTCTTATTTTGTCAAACATGCAGGCGGAAGTGGACCTTCAGGATGCTGATATTTCAGTCGTATATCGCCACTGGTGCAGCAAAGTCGCAAAGAACTACCGGAAAACAGTAAACAGCTTAAAAACAGCGGGAAAGAAGCCTCAATGGATGAGCGCAGCTGCGTGGGATGATTTTGTGAAATGGTGGGGAAACGAGAAGTTTCAGGTAAATTTATCACATGTTTAATTTACATTCTTCTATGCAAATACTAACTAGAAATGTTAGACAATTTTTGTTTTTAAATTAAATTTACATAGGCAGTCGGAGAGGAACTCAGCCAATAGGAGCAAGAACCCTGTCACACATCGTGGTGGTTCCAAGTCATTTCAGCATCACAGAGAGGACTTGGTATATTTATTAATTACAATAATAATTTAAAGATTTTAAGTTCTAAGTTGTAGATAATGTAACAATTTATATATATAATATATATGTATATGGACATATTTCAGGAGAGACAGCGTGGTGGTGCTTCTGTGAGTTACTGGGATGTTTTTGCGCATACTCATGCGTTGAGCCAGGTCGACGAAGAAGGCAACGTTTCATACTCCTGGGATCACGATGCCAAAGCGCAGTCCGCATATGTAAGTAACATAATGACTTAACACTTATATAACTTAATTAAAATAATGTTATCTAAATTCAACTTATTTTGCATAACAGCATAAGTTTCAGCAAGCGCGGACTTCCATTCTCGAGGACTCTGGGCGCGACGAGTTGACCGCCGATGAGGAGGACGTAATTTTTGAGTCTGTCATGGATCCAGCGGCACATGGCAGATGCTATGGTTTTGGGAATCAATCGGTAATAACTTTAACTTAAATTTTAAAATAATTATTGTGAACCAACTATTGCACATTGTGATGGATTATAGTAAACACAAATTACAATTATTAAACACTGATAATTTAAATTTTATTTACAGGCTAAGACGGCTCAGATTGAGTATCAGAGGGCTCAAGATAAGGAGGAGATTGCACAGCTCAGAGCTAAGGTCGCCGCGCTCGAGGAACGCAATATCCGCACCGAAGCCAAGACGGAGGAGCTGAACAGGCGTCTTACGGAGTTTATGGAGCAATACGGCCAGTTTCCGTCTTCTGGTGGTTCTGGAGGAGAGTGATTTTAGGTATGATTTGATTTGTTTTGCTATGGACATGTATATTTGGAGAGTGTGAGGATTTGATACATTCTAATGTTTTGGATGTTGGTTTGGATGTGATTTTTGAGACGTTGACGTAGTAGTTTGGATATTGTTGGATGTTGATGTTTTGTTGGATGTTGATGTTGGATTGGACGTTTTGTTGGATGTTGATGTTGGATGGTTTATGTTGTTTATGTTGATTTGTATTGTGTATATTGATCAGTATATATGCTTATTACTTAAATTTACTATTATGATTGATATGTGAGATATGCTGTTGTATATGTGCTCGAAATTGAGCTTTTATGAGATATACAATGTTGGAGGTGGCTGGAAGCATGCATTGTTGGTTCTGTTAAAAAAACACCCAGATTTCCAACGTCCTCCAACGTCCACCAATGGCTTACTGGCAAAATTATTCGAACGTCTTTCAACGTCCTCCATCGGATTTTCCAACGTCTTCCAACGTATCTCCAACGTCCAATTTGGTCAACATCTTCTTCCACGTGAACAACCTGAACGTTAGAAGACGTTGGTATAAGCGCGTTGGTTCCGTTGGTGGACGTTGGACGCCGTTGAAATGTATACCAACGGCGTTCCAACGTCTACCAACGGCTTTCCAACGGCCTCCAACGTCCGACCGCCGTTGGAATACACTGTGTTTCTTGCTGTGAAAGTGGATATATTAGGACGAGCAGTTTGGAAAATCATACCTGACATGCCCTATATCCATAGAGTTAGCACATACACAAGATATATGTTACTTTATCATAGTCATCATGGGTGTACTATACATCAAAGCACTAAGGGATGTCTAATATTTACACCAATAATATTTATATCATGTGACATCCCTAGAGTGATAAGCAATCGAGCAAACATATCACCCATTATCCATCCACACATTCACTCACTCAATGCATTGGATATGTGATACTTGTATGACCTCATCGCACAGTCAAGGACTACTCAACATCCCACTTTCTCAATAAATTAATCCATGCCACTTAGTAGGACATGAACTGGACTGCCATTGAACTCCGCCTAAGGGAAATCGAATCGAAACATCATGTGATTCGGGGCACATCGCACTCCTAAATGAGCGCCTTTACATACCTCTACTTTACAAATGCACTTTGAAACCTATGAATATCAACGATCCCTTTGCACATGTCATCTACAGCAGAGCACATCCTAGAACTGTCCTTAAAACTACCATCTAAATTCGTCTCGATTGTAGACTACTCTCAACAGTCATCATCAGTCGTAGAATATCATCATTTGTCCTGTAACTTTCCTCCAATGGTTTCTTCAATCTGACTTATAGCCATATACTCTGCATCTCGAAGTATAACTACCCATCATTGAAGCCATCACTGCCCATCATGAAATCACCTCTATTGAATCGCATGTCGTCGTCGAAAATCATCATCAAACCTTATAGTACGGTACCAACCAAGCCTTAGCTCGAAGATAATGTGATTTGGCTCAAAGTAGAAGCTAAAAAACCTGAAGCATCTCGGAGTTAAGCCTGGAGTAGACTCGTATACGATCCAAAGCAAACATAGGAAGAACCCGAAGTCGCCTCATCTTCACTCACCAACGATCCTACAACCCTGATCCAAGCACCACCGACTTGATCCCGCCGAACCAAGATACATGGATCCATGCTTTAACAAGCTCCACCAATTGGACACTTCACCACTCGAGACCCTTCATCATCAAACCAAACAACCCCATGGATTGGTATAATCCATGGGCCATCAATCTAACCTTTAGGACAATTCTTCCTCTTTGCTCCATCGATCTAACACCTAGCATGACCCGTAGTAACTCCTATCCTAGCCTGAAGCATGGCTCACGACCAATCCCACACTTGCAATTTTCCCTCCTTTTTCACGTGATCCATGACTTCGTTCCGAATGCTAAATCGTCGTTTTCAACCAAAAAAACATCATACATTCAAGAAAATATTATATACAATATATCTTAACAAGCATACATCTATACATATCAAAGTGAAGCCTAGATCTAAGGATATAAACTATATTAACTATAAGAACAAGGAAAGATCCATAAGAACAAAATTTCATAAATCCTTTACAAATCATTTGAAATTAACATATGTGATTAATTAAGGTTTAAAAAACATTTTAGGATCAAAACATAATTTTGAAACATCATTTTAATGTGTATAATGACTGATTAATAAGTGAAAGGTCCTAACCACTCACTTAATCCAAAGCAATCCAAAGAAAATCAAAAAGTACATTAGTCCTGAGATGAATAAAAACCCTATGTAATCTTCAAATACAAATACTAATTTCGCCAATCTGTCTTTAATGACAAAATTTGGCTAATTAAAGTAGGGTTTAGGGTAGCATTTTTCTTAGAAGTGGTTAATGGAGGTTTTCTCTCTATTTTGAGAAGTGTGTAATAATGCAGAGAAGTATCATCAACCCTATCATGATATTAATTCCGAAATGGGCTTTGAGCTTAGCCATTAACTCACTAATTACCAATTAGGCTATTCAAAATCAAGTAAAACTTCAAAAAGTCATAACTCACAAACGGTAAGCCCATTTTTCTATTACGATCACCATATGGAAAGAGAAACCATCATCATGATGTAATGAAATTAGTTTTAGACATCAATTTGGCTCTTGCCAAAAGTTATAGGCTATACAAAAAAATTGTGCTCAAACTCGTCCGATTAAAATTCTAAGGATGGAAAATGTCTCTAATGGTTATTTCTCAAAGTTATGGAGTCATATTACCCTAAATACAAATAATAATTTTTACGATTCTCCGATACTTAAAATACGGGTCGTTACATTCTTTCTCATTTAGGAATTTTGCACTCGGAGTCCCCAACAAAATCAATAGGCTTATCTCGCATGCTTAACAACCATATATAAGCATAGGCATGTGAGAAATGCGGATTATGGATCTTAAGGCTAGGATTAACACTAGAGGGGGTGAATAGTGTTAATAAAGAATTATTAAATCTTTTTCAATTTATGTTAATTTAGACACAAAAGTATGCAATATAAAGACACAGATACGATCACAGAAACAATCACAGATACAGAAATAAAATAAAAGCAGTAAAGGAAAGAACACACCGGATTTTATACTGGTTCGGAGTTATCCTTCATCCAGTCCCGCAACACAAGTACGGATTTTCTTTCAAAAGCAATTGTACAATTACACCCTCGAATTCAAGGCTACGAGGTACACCCTCCAGAATTTCGACCCTTTGGGTAGAGATACTTGATTTTCGTGCCACAAGTTTACCCAATTGATTTACCAAGGCTATAATCACACCTTTTCCCTTTTGATTGATTTCCAAGGCTATAATCACACCTTTTCTCGCTTAATAGATTACAAAGAAGTCTATAACTCTGAATAGCACTGAGAATCTTGTAGAGATAGTGATAGAGAATCAAACTAGAAGTAATCGAGTATGATTCAATGTTGATTTCGACAAAGTAATGATAAGAATATGTATTAAGAAAAGAGGAAGAAGAAGAGGAGTGAAAACCAGAAAAAAGTGATTAAAAATTCGTTGAAACTGACCCCTATTTATAGAAGAACAACAGCCATGTCCATTCATGAAGAATTATGGCGAATAGACACTTCTTTTGAAATTTGAATTTTTGAATCAAACTGTCACCATGTCGACATGGTATCATAGGCATGTCTACATCCCAAAGCATGTTATGATGTTTGAATTTCTTTGAAAATAACCTTTATCTTTTATAAAAACAAATTTAAACTTTATAAATATACTTGACTATAGTTGAAATTCATAAGTAAATATAAAGAATAATATATATAGAATTTAACCATAATTTTATATTTAAATCTAAGTATAAATATTTAAAAGTTAAATATATTATTAAAAAGGTAGTTTAAAATCAGTACTAATTTGACTTTGAAAATAAAGATGTTTTTGAGGCTAAAATTATTAAAATCAG
Organism: Allium cepa; assembly: GCA_030765085.1. Taxonomy (NCBI): domain Eukaryota; kingdom Viridiplantae; phylum Streptophyta; class Magnoliopsida; order Asparagales; family Amaryllidaceae; genus Allium; species Allium cepa. The sequence continues at coordinate 215,030,257 of CM060938.1, forward strand.
GATCGAGGGTTTTGAATCTTTTAAAAGGAAAGTTTTGAAAACATTTTGAAAATAGGATATAATTTTGAAAAATCATTTTGAATAAAAGTTAGCGGATACAAAACAATGTTCCACTAGATTTTTCGTAGGTTTCATCCTACTTAGGGTTCCATCCCTTTAACGGGCTCGAAGTGGATTCCATTCCACGAATAAATTGGATTTTAAGATGCTAGTGCTTTTCTACGAGTTTTAACAAAAATTTCTAATAATAAAAAATACTTATCCTTGAAATCTTGAACTCTTGATAGTCTCGATACTCATGAGTCTTCTATCTTGATATTTTATCTTGATATCTTGAATCTCTATACTGTACAGTCTTCATTCTTAGTACCTGCATGGTTAAATCCTGCATATACATATATATCTAAACTTATAGTGTTAGTATTTATATTTTATAATATATTCTAAGGTTGTTGTCATCAAAACCATCATCTCACGGACTAACAATCTCCCCCTTTTTGAAGATGACAACCTTTGTTTATAAAATATTATTTCTATCCTAATAACTCCCCCTAAAACTAACAACTCCCCCTTAATCTATACCTAACTATCCTATTTTATATTTCTCCCCCTTTGTCATCAACAAAAACTTACTCCCCCTCATTCTTGGACTTCAGTACCTGCATTGTTAAATTATACAACGGAATATATATAGAGTAGGAAATAATTATACTTCTAAGCATGATAACAAATTCAATGTATATATATATATATATATATGTTTTACACACCAATCTTCAAATTAATAAGAAAACAATCCACATAAAGTATCAATTCAAACCAAATCCATTCAAACAAATCAAAAAGTAAATAAAAAAATCAAACGTTATGTGGAACTTCCACCCATCCTTCTTCTCCAAAGATTGGGTCTGCCTTAATAGCATCCCAATTATCATTGTCATTGGTGAGAGAGACAGGAGGATGTGCTTCGTTATCATCCATGTGCAGAGAGGAGATCATCCATCGTATCGCATCGAAGTGCCTTTCTTATTCCTTTATCATTTGTATTTGACTTAATTCTAAATGACGCTGGTTTCGTAGAATAAATGAGAGAATATTCTTGAACGAATTAAGAGTTTCTTCAAGATTTTTCGATAAATTATGAATAGGATTAGTCATAGTTGAATTTGTGAAAGAAATGGAGGATATAGATGATAATAAATAAATTTCAATGAAGAATTCTGGAAGAAACAGGTATATATAGGTGTAGAAATTCGTTTGAATTGAATAGACATGTGGTAGTTATTCAAATTTCAAATTCAAAATCAATTGCCATTTCTGACCAGTACATGTTGACATGGTCACATAGGGGATGTCGACATGGGTTAGTGAAATGTTATGACTAATTTTGATTTTGTGAATAATTGTGTGTGTATATAATATACTAACATTTATTCTAGAGATAAGATAAGATAGATAACAGAAATAAAATTTCATTTCATTGCATACTACGATAATACAATGATTAAGCACACAACAAACTACATGAACATTCGAAATAATGCAAACTAAAACGAATACAACAAGATACGAAAAGATAAAACTAGTTAGAGGATGAAGATGATGAAGATAGTCTAAGTTTCTTGCTGACTTTTGAAAAGAACTTGTTTATCTTCGAAGAAATGTTATCCAACTTTTTACTAACGGATCGTTTTAGAATCCGTTGATTCTCCACAATTATCTTTTGGTTTTTGAGAAGGATTTTGTTGGATGGATTGGAAGGATATTCAATACTTTCCAAAGACGTTTCGCCTTCTTCTTCAATTTCCATTTAATCCCCTTCTTCTTCTTCTTCTTCAACTTCCTCTTCTTCCATTTCCTCATGAGCCAACCACTCTTCCTTTTCGGTAAGTGTCTCATAAGGTTGAAAAACAAATGGAATTTTCATAAGTGAAATGTTGGAATGATTGAAAACTTTTCTAGAAACAAATTCTTCGCCTTTGAAATCCACTCCAAAATAGTTAAAAATCCGAGTGAGATAAATTCCATGGTATAAAGTATTCTCACCCATTTCAAGATTTTTAGGACGAAGTTCATCCAAAATAACTTGCGCCCAATTTATGTCATAGTTTCCGAAAATAGCAAAAAGAGCTTTGCAAACTTTTGAAGTAGGATTGTTTAAATTTCTCGATCTTGGGGTCAAAGTATGTTGCAAAAGAAGATTAACAATTCTTACTTTTGGTCGAAATTTCTATTTTTAAAATCAAAATCATCATCTCTTTCGAAAATGTGATGAAATGTCTCACGATCATGTTCATCGATTTTAAAGTTAGAAAGCTCCATTCCCGAACTCTTGCAATTGAGAATGGTACCCAAAAGATCACAATTCGAAACAATTTGAGTGCCTTTGACACTACTCTAAATTTCATCTTCATTTCCAACATAAAATCCGCGATTTAAATTCGCATAGAAAATTTTGACAAGATTAGGATAGCAAACAAAATCATTTTGAGAAGCATCAATAAGACTAAGAACATCATTGTTTGCAAAAAGAGAATCAATTTCATAAGAAGAAAAATCTTGAAAAATAGCAAATTTTCTGGGATGGACTTTGGCATAGTTAGCATAATTGATGTATGCTTTAATTGCCTCCGGATCATTAAATAATTGCTCTTTGATTTTTCTGAAAATTCTCATGGTTGAGGAGCTGCTTGAAGAAGCCATTAGAGTAGAGAGTAGATAGCTTGAAGTTATGAAGAGAGAGTTTGAATTTAAATAGGAAGTGAAAAGAAATGATAAAAGATAGTGAATAAATATATTCTCAAAGGACATATTCTCTGGTCCAAAGGTATCTTTTCAGAGAATTGAATGAAGTGAAAAGGTGGAGGGAAATTCAAACATTTGTTCAAATTTTGAAATTCAAATTCAGGTGGCCATGTCGACTTGTGCTTTTGAATTTTCATGAATTTATTTTTTCTAAGATCTCTAATATATATTATTATTATTAATGTCTATTATATATTTCTAAAATATTATTATACTTATAATATATTTCAGAAAGTATTAAAAATAATAAAAAATAGAAAATAAATTTTAAAATTCAAACAACACACCAATTCAAAAATCAATCAATCAAACAATCAAGCAACTAATTCTAAGCAATCAATTTCAAACAATTGTATTGTAAACGTGTACCTTTTTCTGAGTCCGTTTCTCTGAATTCGTCGGAGTCGTGAACAGCTGTGAAACACAAATTCGAATTATCCGTCTTCTGATCATCATCACTTGAGGATGAGTCTGAGTCATCTAGAGTAGCAGTAAATGCACGCTTCCGTTTCTTTGCTGGTTCATTGTTCATAGGAGGATTCTGCCTTTCTGGATACAGACAGTTTCTTTTGAAGTGGCCTGGTTTATCACGGTTGTAACACTTATCATTATTTGGCACTATATTCTGATTTCTAGAATTCTTATAGTTGTTTCTGTTGAGATTATTCATCTTTCTGTATTTTAGGAATCTCTTAAAATTTCTGGTCATAAAGGCTATCTCTTCATCATTATCGCTGTTTGAGTCTGATCCATCGGTCAATGCATTGAATGCCACTGATTTCTTTTCAGATGCTTTACTTACTCTTCTCCTGATCATTTGAACTTCATACGACATTAGATTTCCAATTAATTCCTCTATCCTCAAAATATTGATGTTATTTGCCTCTTCGATCGTAAGTGTCTTTTGATCCCATTCTGGAGTTAGAGAATTTAAAAAATTTATGACTTGATCTTCTTTAGAAAATTCCTTCCCCAAAGATATTAGAGAATGCACAATATCCTGAAATCTACTATAAATATCAGAAATAGACTTATTAGCATTCATTTTAAATAACTGAACTGATTTGTGAGCATGGAAATTTTGGTCTGTTTAACTTTGCTTGTTCCTTTGTGAGTAACTTGCAAAGTTTTCCAGATTTCATATGCAGACTTACAAACGGACACTCTATTGAATTCATTTCTATCTAGTGAACAAAACAGAATATTCATTGCCTTTAGAATTATTTTGTGCAACAGTCTTTTGCTCAGCAGTCCATTGTGCAAAATCAATTGTGGGTTCAGAATATTCAGTTTGTGTGATATTCCAAGTGTCTAATCCTATAGACTGTAAATATATTTTCATCCTACAAGCACAATATGCATAGTTACTGCCATTAAAAAGTGGTGGTCTGACAGTAGACTGACCCTCTACAAATGAATTAGTGACAGAGATACTAGTGTTAATAACAGTACCAGTGTTGGTAGCCATTTTGAAAACTTTTCAAAAATCAGATTATGAAACTTTGAAAACCTTGCTCTGATACCAATTGTGAGAAATGCGGATTATGGATCTTAAGGCTAAGATTAACACTAGAGGGGGTGAATAGTGTTAATAAAGAATTACTAAATCTTTTTCGATTTATGTTAATTTAGACACAAAAGTATGCAATATACAGACACAGATATGATCACAGAAACAATCATTGATACAGAAATAAAATAAAAGCAGTAAAGGAAAGAACACACCGGATTTTATACTGGTTCGGAGTTACCCTACATTCAGTCCCGCAACACAAGTACGGATTTCCTTTCAAAAGCAATTGTATAATTACACCCTCGGTTTCAAGGCTACGAGGTACACCCTCCAGAATTTCGATCCTCTGGGTAGAGATACTTGATTTCCGGGCCACAAGTTTACCCAATTGATTTACCAAGGCTACAATCGCACCTTTTCCCTTTTGATAGATTCCCAAGGCTACAATCACACCTTTTCTCACTTAATAGATTACAAAGAAGTCTATAACTCTGAATAGCACTGAGAATCTTGTAGAGATAGTGATAGAGAATCAAACTAGAAGTAATCGAGTATGATTCAATGTTGATTTCGGCAGAGTAATGATAAGAATATGTATTAAGAAAAGAGGAAGAAGAAGAGGAGTGAAAACCAGAAAAAAGTGATTAAAAATTCGTTGAAACTGACCCCTATTTATAGAAGAACAACAGCCATGTCCATTCATGAAGAGTTATGGCGAACAGACACTTCTTTTGAAATTTGAATTTTTGAATCAAACTGTCACCATGTCGACATGGTACCCATGGGCTTGTCGACATCCCAAGGCTTTTTATGATGTTTTGAATTTCTTTGAAAATAACCTTTATCTTTTATAAAAACTAATTTAAACTTTATAAATATACTTGACTATAGTTGAAATTCATACGTAAATATAATATATATAGAATTTAACCATAATTTTATATATAAATCTAAGTATAAATATTTAAAAGTTAAATATATTATTAAAAAGATAGTTTAAAATCAGGAGTAATTTGACTTTGAAAATAAAGATGTTTTTGAGGCTAAAATTATTTAAAATCAGGATCGAGAGTTTTGAATCTTTTGAAAGGAAAGTTTTGAAAACATTTTGAAAACAGGATATAATTTTGAAAAGTCATTTTGAATAAAAGTTAGCGGATACAAAACAATGTTCCACTAGATTTTTCGTAGGTTCCATCCTACTTAGGGTTCCATCCCTTTAACGGGCTCGAAGTGGATTCCATTCCACGAATAAATTGGATTTTAAGATGCCAGTGTTTTTCTACGAGTTTTAACAAAAATTCCTAATAATAAAAAAATACTTATCCTTGAACTCTTGATAGTCTCGATACTCATGAGTCTTCTATCCTTTTATCTTGATATCTCTGTACAGTCTTCATTCTTAGTACTTGAATGGTTAAATCCTGCATATACTTATATATCTAAACTTATAATGTTAGTATTTATATTTTATAATCTATTCTAAGGTTTTTGCCATCAAAACCATCATCTCACGGACTAACAAGGCAACCATCACACATCCAACATGAATACACAATAAAAAATGAAAAGAGAAACATCTAATCCTATCCTAACAAGCATGATACAATACTAAGGTATACTTCATGATATTATAAGTGAAAACAGAAGCGATAAATAGAAAGTCTCACAAAGTAAAGAGCCCTAGATAAGCTGTCTTCATGCTCTCCTCGGTCTCCTAAGTGCAATCGTCTTCACTTTTTCTCCACTGAATCTTTACCAACTTCACCGTCTTCCTCCTAAGTTGCTTCGTGTCACATTTAACAATACGAATAGGCCTACAATGTCTCGAAGCCTCTAGTTTAGTCTCAATATCATCTAGTTGATCTGGTGCAATAGTTATGTCTGAATCATGCACAAATTTCCACAAATGTGAAATGTGTAACACAATGTGCACACCCACCATTCTTTGAGGTGAGTCAACCTTAAAAGCAATTTTCTCAATCCATTTTAGTATTGGAAAAGGACCTTGGAATCTGGGTGCCGACTTCCCTTTACTATCGAACCAAATTAGATCCTACAATGGAGAGATCTTGACAAATACCATATCGCTAACAGAGGACTCTAGATCTTTATGTCTCTTATCAGCGTATCTCTTTTATCTGTCATGAGTAGCTTCCATCCATCGTCGAATGATATCGATCTTCTCCATGGTTTCTCTAATTATTTATGGCTCAAGTATCAGTTTTTCACCCGCTTCCCACTAATACGAAGAAGTGTTGCATGGTCAACCATACAATGCTTTGATTGGTGCCATATTGATTTTGGATTGATAACTGTTATTGCATGAAAATTTAACGAGATGTAAATGATCATCCCATGAGCCTCCAAAGTCGAGTGTACAGGCCTACTAGAGATCTTCTAAGACACAATCTACTCTCTCAATTTGCCATCAATTTGAGGGCGACATGTTGTACTCAAATGCAGCTCTGTCCCCAACGCCTCTTGTATGCTCTTCCGCAACCCACTGCTGAACAGCGTGTCTCGATCACTCACAATTCTCTTCGCCATACTATGGAATTGTACTATCCATTTCAAATATAATTTGGCTAGTTTTACATCCGTTCTACTTGACTTGACTGGTACAAATTTGGCACTCTTACTCAATTATCAACTATGACCTAAATGTTGCCATACCCTGCTTAGTCATTAGCAGTCCATCGATGGAATCCATCCAAACTTGTTCCCACTTCCACTAGGGAACTTCTAACGGTTGCATCAAACCACTCGGCCTCTTCTACTTTGCTTTAATCAACTGGTGGTTCATATACTTTAAGGTGAATGCCCAGACATATTTCTTCATCCATTTCCAATAATAGATGTGTTCATATCACGGTACATCTTATTACCTCCAGGATGGATAGTCGATCTTGAATGATGGCACTCTTGCAGAACCTCATCCCTCAACTCATCGACATCAAAAACAAACAATCTCCCATATTTACAGAGACAACTATCTCGGTCAAGTTCGTATGTCTTACCTCTTCGTACTCTGCTCCAGCTTCAACTTTAGCAATAATCTTAGCTAATCTGACATCACGCCTGCAGCACCCCAAAAATTTAACAAAATTTGATAAGAGAATCAAATTAAATAAAACAAAGACTAAAAGAGGATATTTTCAAAGACGTCCGAATTTGGCTATGAAGCTTGCACATTGTGTTCGTAGCGATTTTATGGATATTTTTCGTATATAACACTTCATAATCTGAGTTAATGTGGAGAAGTTACAAATGTTAGAATCAAACAAAAACTTAAATTTTAAAATTTTACATTGCCACCATTGACCCACGGGGCTTAATGGTTTGACCAGTAGCCGTCAACCTTAGGAAGGGAGTGGTCGACCTAAGCTCATGTAAAATTGAGCGTTATTGATTTACAGTGGCGTGTTCAAATAGTTGTGATTGATTGCTTGGGAATAAAGGCTACGATGAGTGACCCCAAATTTATAAAATATTCTCTAAGCTAATCTAACAGCCTAAATTAATTGGAAAACCGTATAAATACCAACTTATACTAACCTTAATTCTTACGGAACTCTATACAGTAACAAAAACTCTACCAAAATTTTCTCTCAACCCAAACTCTAAAAAATTCCTAAAAATCAAATAACTTCAACCTAGAAGTATACAAGCGATTGAATTAAGGCAGATCAAGATGGAGCTAGTCAATTTGAGGCGATTCTTAGATAAGAGCAATAGGAAGAGCTTAGGCTTAAGGTGAGTGGAAACAACTTTAATAAGATAGTTATTATGGTTAAATTCAAACTATTTTCATTGATTTAGGGTGCTTGAAATCTAAATCGAATATGAAAAACTAAATTAGAATTAAAGTAGTGTAAACTGCTAATTATATATTGACATATAACCTCTTTTACTGCTAAACTTGCAAACCCTAAATGAACAAATCCCGAATTGAATAGCTAATTGAAATATGAACCGGTCACTTACTAATTATAGTCTGAAATTTATTAACAACATATAGTTAAACAACAAACAATTATCGACAATTGAAATCGGATAAAAACCTTAATTTTACTACATGAACGATCGACCTTAGAACCCTAACGCTCGATTGCTAGTGGTCGACCTAGGGAACATCGGTCTACTATTTAGAATAAAACTGCACATGTTGAACCTCAACCTAAGGCCCAAGTTAAAGAATAAAAATTATATAGAAAACTGATTATTTGAGGCTATTTTGGGCTAGGTATACATGCTAGTGACAGTAGAGAAGTCAGTACCCTATTAAAGGATAATAGGTCGTGGTTTGGGTAACAGTTAAATACCCAAATGAGAGTAATAATTGACTAAGGCGATGTATTTCGTAGACACTCAAGGGGTGTTCTGTACTGGACATGCAGCGCCAATGGAGATGCCTAGTGAGTAAACCTGGTGCTAGCGGGGGATTCTAAAAGGGCAGTCGGGCCTAGAGCAGCACGATAAGAGACAATAGAATTGAAAGGAGCCTGGTAATAACACGATTTCTTATATGTAGTTCTAGCGTGACGTGGAATAGGTGGATGCCGCTGCAATACGCTAAGAGATATTTTTCTCCACAACTAAGAGGTAAACAATGAGAGCATACGATGAGTCGCATAGTGAGTTTTCATTTCAGGGTTTCCCTCTCCAAGCATAGTGATGATATAGGTATTAATAGGAGGGTTATTCCCACAGTTACCTATGGTCCATGTGCTTACATTGGATAGCTCTAGGAGCGTTGGCCGATCGTTGGTGTGAGGTTCAATTTATAGCTCGACCCTTTGGGTTAGATAAGAATCCTTAAGTATTGGACCATAGGAGTTCACGGATACTCGTAGCATACCCTATGTCATTTAGAATAGTTTTAAAGTTAACTGCACATGATCATCACATATTAAACTTGTGCTTACCAAACTTTATATCTAACCCATTCTTTTTCTATCTTTTTCCCACCATGAGTAGATATGACAATAGGTGATTGGCCCATTCTTGATGCTTGGAGAGTCGTGCATATCTTTGAAGAATGCTTTTATCATATTTACTCTCCATGTATTATTCTAGCTTATAAGTACGTTTTTCTTCGTGTATCAGTCTTTGAGAGATATTTTTCTATGTACTCTATATTGGACCACATACTAATTTTTCTAATAATGCAATTTGGATATTTTCTGATATGAATATTTTTCTATGTTATATTGATTTATTCCTTCGGTTATGAGTTCTGAAAGTGTAGAATATCTTAGATTATATCTACTTGTATTAATCTTTTAAATGTTAAAGGTTAAAACCCTGACGATTCACATTTCTCGGCATGACGTGAGGCCAAAAGCCACACTGAGCATCGGATCGGCATGTTGGGAGGTGAGGGTTGTTACAATGTCTCTGACTAATACCGATCCGCTCAATCAAAGTAGACCTGATAGTCGATCTCACCAATATCTCTAGCTCTAGCTTTCATCTCGATCGAAAATCATAACCAACAATATACTCTAATTGCGTCCACTCTAGGAACATAGCTCCCAGGCTGGCATATCTCTTACTCAATGCATTAGTAACTGCATTCCTTATACCTTCACCTACACAATATTAAAGTCTTAGGAGGCTAGGAACTCTAACCTTTGCTCCAGACGAAGATTAAGATCCTTCTGTGAAAAGAGGTACTTCAGTGATTTATGGTCGATGAACAGCTCGAACCTCTTGCCTAAAAGATAGTGCCTCCAAATCTTCAGTGCAAATACAATCGTTGTTAATTCCAAATCACTAGTCAGGTATTTCTTCTCATGTAGCTTTAGTTTTCGACTAACATATGCAACAACATTCCCTCTCGCATTAATACCGCACCCAATCTGGGACCACAAGCATCATTGTATATCATAATCTCTTCATTCCTGCTTAGAATGGTCAACACTAGTTTAAACTTTTCTTTCAGACTCATGAATGTGTTTTCACAGCTCACATCCAAAGTAAAGTACGATTCTTTTTCATCAACTAAGTCAATGGTACAATTACTTTAGAGAAGTCCTGGATGAATCATATAATATCCAACTAACTCCAAGAATCGCACTTCCCTCCTCCAAAAATGACACTTAGAAAACTTCGATTTTAGTTGGTGCTCTCTCAACGCCTCAAGCACGATCCTTAAATACGTCTTGTGTTTATCCTCTATCTATGAGTAGAAGAGAATACAATTTATGAACATAAGAAAAAATTTATTTAGTTGACCCCTGAAAACATGGTTCATAAGTTCAACGAAGTATGTTATCGTGTTAGTTAGCCCGAATGGCAAAACCAACAACTCGTAGAAACCCAACGGTATACAAAACGTTGTAAACGACACACTCTCCTTCTCTATTCTTAGTAAGTGAAATCCGATCGCAAGCTCCAACTGAGAAAATACCCTAGTACTATAAAGATGATCGAACAAATCTTCAACATGTGGGAATGGTACTTGTTCTTCCTCATCATTTTTCTCAGCTTGCGATAATCAACATACAATCTATGGCCATCCGCTTTTGTAGCGAATACTATGGGTACTCCTCAATTAGAAATACTTCTACGAATGAACCCTCATTACAGTAGGTCATTCACTTCTACCTCGAGCTCTCGCTGCTCTCTACGTGTCATCCTCCTTAAAGGCATTACTATCGGTCTAGCATCTTTCACTAAATCAATACAGAACTCGATCTCATTGTATGGCCGAAGTCCGATCACCTCCTAAAATACATCTAGATACTCCATGGCAATTGGCACGGATGTCAATTCATCGTGAGGGATATCAAATGAATATAGAAAGATAACTATAACCTCATCATCTGGTAGGTAGCCTAACACTACTGCCCGCCCATCATCCAACCTATCATCACAAATGACTTATCACAATCCACCATCTCCATGTATTCATGAAGCCAGTCCATACCCAGAATAATACCAAACCAAATAAAGCAATCATAATCAAAAGAACATCCATGACTCAATAAGACCAAACCACGACAAACCATACACATGCTAGTGAATCCTCCAATAGGGTTCGTCGTAATCAAAGGTCAGTCAACTATTTCAGATCTTAATCTATCCACTAAGTCACTAGATATGAAGGAATGTGAATCCCCGGTATCAAACAAAACACATATGGGAACACCATAAATGGAAAAGCATACCTTGAATAATGAAGCTATTCCCCTTCTCTTTTGTCATTAGCACTTAACGAAGTCGAGACAACGTTGAGCATATGCTTTCACCACCTGCTTATGTTTAGGCAACTCAGGATAATCTTTGTTGAGATGCCCAAATTTATTACAGATGAAACATTTCTTTCCCTCAGCTTTGTAGTCTCTACAAAAATGACCCTTTTCCATGCAGTTACAGCAAATTAGCCTGCTTTTGATCTTCTTCTTTCGGTCTTCTTTGTTCTAAAACCGCTTCCTCTTGTTATTATTATTCCATTTCTTCGTGCTTCTCCCACACGATTGTGACTTTAGACCTTATCTAGAAATAATAGCTTTTAGCTTCAAATAAAGACTCTCGTATCTTAGAACCTTCTCAAGTATCAACTCGAAGGTCTTCTTAATATGACTCACAAGTTTCTCTCCCAAGTAGTCATCTAAGCCAATGATGAACTTCTCATTTATCTTTAATCGAGTGTTGATGAAGGACATCTCATATTTTGATAGCGCATCGATCTTAGCAATTTACTCGAAGGCAATCATATCCCATCGCTTCAAATGTGTGAACTTTTGAAACAGAACTGACTTCTAAGCTATAGCAATAAATTTTTCTCTAAATCTGGCTTTGAACTGGTCCTAAGTGAACTAATCCTCGGCATTAGCAATCCTCATTGCATTCCACCAGTTCATGGTTCGCCCTTGTAGCTGTTGGGAAGCCAATCACCTTTACATAGCATTGTTCAGCTCTGAATCATCGAAAATCCTTTCGCAGCTATCTAGCTAATCCGACACGTTCATCATCGACTCTGTTCCTTGGAACGATTTTCCATCTAGACTATCAAACTTTTCTTTAGCTTAGAAAAATCGACTCTGGGTATTTGCACTAGAGCACCACCATTAATAGAAATACTCGGAGCAGCTAGTTGAGCATTCTGCAGCATATTCCACATCATGGTATTGAGCATCGTCTATAGATCGAGATTAGTATCCCCTAAACCAGCTCCTTCTTTATCTCCAAAGATGGATTTCCTAGCAGCATTCCTTATTTGATGATTCATCTTTCAATCTATAATAAGGATGATCAGTCTCTCTATAGGGAATTCTTCTTAAGTAGTACTCGTGTGTGAGTGCGATTTATATACTAGATATACTACAACATAGTTTTGAAAACCAAAATATACAACAATTGCGGATCATGGTATCCCTTAAGTTAAACTATGCATCCTAAGCTCTGAGACCAAATGTGACGATACTCTACACCTTTGGCATCCAATAATGCAGTAACATGTAGTAGAGTGTGCTGTAATGGTGCCCGACCGATGCATGACAATCACCAAGGTTATAGCGTAAATAAAAAAATCATAGAACCTATCATATATCTCATAGTATATCAAACAAAATATAATAGTAAACATATCAGATATAAAATCACAAAAAAATAATAACTGAATGAATCAAAGAAACCAGAGTACTTAGATCCATACATTTATAAAACATAAGTGATAGAGTTTATATAATTGATTATAAACTTAAAACATATAACTATTTCTAAATATATAAATAGCGCTAGTAAGCTTCATAGTGTTGCATGGTGGAATGATAAGCAATAATAGTTGAATATAGTGATTGAGAGTATAGCTTCCTACTCGTCACCTGTCCAACACCACATGCTCACCAGACCTGATATCCATAATCTACTCATTTAAGAGCACTTGAAATAATAGGAAGCAAAACTTAAAATCCCAAGTCAGACAACAGTCTTATGTGAGCGATAGAAAATCTCTAATACTATAAAGTCAATATACTATGACGAACAGTATGGAAAATCATACCTAAAATTTCCCGACATCTATAAAGTTAACACATACATAAGATATATGCTATTCTATCATAGTCATTATGGGTGTACTATACATCAAAGTACTAAGGGGTGTCTAGATATCTACATCAATAATATCAACATTGTACGACATCCCTAGAGTGATAAGCAATCAAGAAAACATAGCATCCATCAACCATCCTCACATTCATTCACTCAGTGAGTTGGATATATGATACTCATACGACCTAATCGCATAGTCAAGGCTTACTCAATATCTCGATTACTCAATACTCAAATCCATGTCGCTAAGTAGGCCATGAACCATATAGAATATGCTAGTATATGATTTTTGTTTGATGATAATAAACATAAATATATATTCATTTAAATGTATTTGTTTTTGTATAATTTTATTTTTCACGTAATAAATAAATATTTGATGAATAAAATAAATGACATACAATTCATATTCAAACAAATATTTTATTCAAATAAATATTTTATTACAAATCTAAATAGTACAAACTTTAGCGCTCCCTACATTCACACAATTTCAATTACAATTCAATTTCAATTACATTACAATTTCGATTACATCAAAAATTTCAATTTACATTTTTGACCTCACTACATATCACTCAAACACTCGTATATATCTTCAACTTTGTTCCAGCTTGTATCCAGCATCCAAATTTACTGCAAAATAAACACTGACGTTGTAAAATTGAAAAAGAAATATTTTTACAGTGTAAAATAAAATGTGTGTTTTTGAAAATATTATTTTCTTCATTTATTTGGGTAGTTCTTCATCATTTTTTTGAATTCATCATACATGAACAACTTGTGACATGCACAGTTGTCATTGCAGATGCCACAAGATCATGCACAACGATATACACTTGATAAAACTGTAGGGACAGGTGAGAACAAGGTCAAACCCAACCAAATGGTGGATTCAACTCAAGTGAAAATGCTCGATCAAAGCAATAAACAGCAACACAAACATGCAGCTACCACCAGACATCATGGTGACAAGCAACACAGCCTTAACATTCAAACAGTTCACATGACAGCATACATGAAATAACAACATGAACCAGGCCATTCTGACTCGAGGCAGGTCGCTATAACTCGACAATCCAACATGCACATGATACCATATGCAAGAATCAAGTGCAATGGCCAAGACCAAGCATAAGAAAGAAGGCACCAGGGAACAAGGTGCACCAACAACAGTTCAAGCATGAACCAGAGAAAGGTGCACCAGGTGCGAACACAATGTGTACATATAAATGAACTAAATAAAGCAGTTTACGGTTTTACAAAACAAGTGTACATAAGACTACCAACCCAGTTCAATGAAATACAAGCCAATGACTTCAATGCAAAGGAACTCAAACACAACAGCAAGTTCATATGCAACCATGTAAAAGTCAACAAAGTTCAAGTCTCAACGAATGCAACAACATCAGAACCAAGACTATACTCTAATGTACAACTTCAATTACCAGAAGCAGGAATCACACAGCATACATATATATACATGCATCTCACATATGTATGCATGTACATACATGAATATGTGCACCAGATCTTCAATGAGCAAATGTAGGTTCAAAACATTGAAATATCAAGATCACTAGACCAAACGAAAGTGGTTCATACAGCAACCAGCACATATGGTCAAGTACAACACTACATGAACATAAAAACAGAGTTTATATGCAAGCAGGCCTAGACTACAAGTCCACATGACAATGCAGACTACTTGAAACCCCACATACACACATGAATGCAAAGAAAGTTCAGTTTGACAAAAGTGGTGAACACAAGTTCATATGAAATCAGGTCCAACCAACACACAAGCTCGGATTAAACCAACATGAAACAGAGGCAACAACAAAATTGCAGCAGACGTATATAAATAGGAGAACAAGCTTCAGACAGTTCAATACAAGGATAAAGAAAGTATGAAACATAATTTCCATATGCACACACATGTGACCAGACTTTAGTGAACAAGACTCCAGTGGAACCAAACATGCATGTGCGGAAAACAACATCAGTAACAACAAAAAATGGTACAAGAACTCAACCAAAACAGTGACAGTGATCAAGTGCAGGCATGAACTCAATGACTCAGTGGAAAAAAAGCAGACCGAGCTAGCAGTTCAACATACTCAAGAAGAAAAAAAGACTCCAAAAATATTACACCGGACCATCACATGAAAACCACAAGACAGACCAGAAATACAATATATACAACAGAGTTTCAGACATGGTCACGTGTACAATGGATTAAGTAAGTCGAGGAATTGAACAGCAATTTGAATAAGAGTTCAAAAGGAACAAAAATATTATCATAATCTCGAACATCGAAGTCATAAGAAATGGCCCAAAGCAATTCACGAAAATTTGAATTACAATGAAAAAGTCAAGGAAGTCTCAAAAATTCAAATTCCATGATTGTAGGAGCAAAAGAAGGAACTGACTCAAGCAAGAGAAAATATATCAATAATGTGTAACAAATGAAGCAGTCAAGATTAATCACAAGCGCTCAAGAAAAATCAAATGGACAAGTGAAAATCGCTGAAGAATTCAAACAAAATTATACGAACGCATATTTAGGGATTTCATCCCTATATAACCCAGTTACATCATAGGCATAAACGTGTATTCGAGTTCAAGCAAAAATTACCAGAGCAATTCATTGAAGAAAATCACAAACCAATAACTCGAATTGAAATTGAGTTCAAAAGCAAATCAAGTCGAGCATAATCATAATCGATAAAATGCAATTCACGTACCAGCTCAAAGCATTGATTCGAACTCGATTAATTGAAGCAACCCCATGTGCTCAAGCTAGGAATCAATTGAAGAAACAAACCAGTGTTGAAATCATCATGTCAAATGATTGATATTAAGGTGGCGACTTCGACCATGAGCAAAGCCTCAATTTTACGTAAGCCCTAGTATTCGCGAGCAAAGGAAAAAAGGAGGCGGATATTAATTTCACTGAGCCAAAAGGGAACGACTGAAGTTTTACATGGAAATAAAAAAGAAGAGAGACATCTCATTGATTTAATATTTGTTGGGTTGGCCTTTATTTTTATTTTAGGCTCAATTATAAAATTAGGGTTTTGCTTTTTTTTGTTTTATCTGTAATTTATTTTTAAAATTTGGCGAATTTCTAGTTGTGTAACTAGGTAAAAACAATGATTTTATAGTCCGAGAATTGCAACTCAATGGCTGAGTTATGGCTGAGTTTTGAGCATGAAGTTAGGTCGTTAGCGGGTGTCGCAAGTTTACGTGTGTAAGCGTTCGACTACTTAATTTCTAGTAGAAACCTTAGAGGTATCACGTAGGCAGGTTTTTGCCGAAGCTGGGTAAATCTATGTTGTTCTATTTCTGCTTTTATTATTCTGTTATTATCTATGCCGCAATTATTATATATATTTCTGTATTAATTTTTATTATTTTTTGTATCACCCTATTCACCTCCCTCTAGAGTGACATCGATCCTACATATGGTATCAAAGTCAGGAACAAAAACTGTTTTTTATTTTAAAATTTGATTTTTTAAATATCTTCTTTTAATAATGCTTTTGCTGAAGGTCAGTCCATTGTTAGACCGCCCATGTTCAATGATGAATATGCTTACTGGAAAAATAGAATGAATTTTTTTTGTAACCATTAATTCTTGGAATATTGTTGAGACAGGATACAAGATACCAACTATAGTGGTAGATAATCAAGAAATTGAAAAACCGATGGATCAATGCACATACCTTGAAAATAAACTACAGAATGCTAATGCTAGAGCTATGAATTCTATTATATGTTCATTGGATCAGACTGAATTTAATCATGTCTCACATTGTCTAACTGCGAAGGAAATTTGGCACATACTTGAAGTGACTCACGAAGGAACCTCCTAAGTCAAAGAATCTCGCCTTGCCATGCTTAGTAGCGAATATGAAAACTTCACAATGGTTAAGGATGAGAATGTCAAAGAGATGCATGGACGACTTTCTAATCACATATACAAATCAAAAGCTCTCGAAAAACCATATACAAAATTGGAAATAGTTCGAAAAATCCTCAGAAATTTTGAAACAAAAGTCATTGCCATTCAAGAATCAAAAGATTTGAAACAAGTTAAAGTCGAAGAACTCATCGGAAGTCTCACCACTTATGAGATAGAAATGAAATTCAAGGAAGAACGTAAAGGTGATGATACTCGTAAGAAATCAATAGCTCTCAAAGGAACAATGGAAAGTGATGATGATGGTGGTGGAGCAGTTGAATTGGCACTATTAAGAAAGAGATTCAAAAGGTGGAACCACAAATACGGAAATCCAGCTCTAGATCAACAATTGAAAAGCAGAATAGTCAAAGTACCAGACATCTCAAAAGAGTAGGACATCGTTTGTCACAACTGCAATAAACCTGGTCATATCAAGCCCAATTGTCCTCAAAATCGACTCAGCCAAGGAAAGAAACCGAAAAGGAGAAGTTTTGCGGCTACTTGGGATGAAGCCGATGAAGCCGATAAAAACACTGGCAGTGAGAGTTAAAAATAAAATTTGTGTCTTCAAGGAGAAACAACTAGCGGTGATGATGGGGACCCAAGTGAGGTATCAAAACTTACTCATTCGAAATTACTTATATATTTTCATGACGTAAATGGCTGTTTTGAACGACTTAGGGAGAAGTACACTAAAATTGAATCACAAAGAGATAGTTAGAACAAAATAAACAACTTGATCAATTGGTTAAAAACTATCGAAACAAGAGCCCTAAGCGTGATAGGTGTTCATCATTTGATTAAGAAACATAAAAAAATTAGAAATTAAAATTAAAATGCTTGAAAATAAAATTCTGATTTTGAAAGAAAGTGAAAACACCAAGAGAGAAAATTCTATTAAAAAATTATCGAATGAAAATGAATGTCTCGGAACACAAGTTCAACAATTGTCTACAACTTTAGGAAAATTTTCCAAAGGAGAAAGATCGCTAAATATGCTATTAGGTAAATAAACCGTCAATACTGTCAGACAGGGACTTGGGTATACTCAACCTGAATGTGTTAGAAATAAAGTCAATTCCAATTGCACGATTTATGGAAAAACTAGACACAAGCACTACAGTTGCTGGTATAGACCCAAACATGTGAAAACCATTCCAATTTGGGTTCCAAATGGCACGAATATAAAATCCCTTAAATCAAACAAATCTGGGTGCCAAAAAATACACAAACTTGTTCTTCCAAATATTTTGTCACTAATAATTATGGACCTATAAAAACAAATAGGTCACAAAAATCTTTTCTCGTGTAGATACGGTGGCAGACTGAACAGCAAGAATGATACTTAGATTCTGGTTGTTCTAGGTACACAATGGACGACAAATCGAAGTTCCTTAGCCTAATGCAAAGATGGCAGATTCAGAATGGGCAATAAATGAAAAATTATCGGTAAAGGTAAAATAGGTAACGGTATATTTATCTTGAACGATATATCATGTGTTGAAAATCTACACCATAATCTGTTTTAAATCAGCCAGTTATGTGATAAGGAAATGAATGTTGATTTTAACTCTGACTTATTGGCCAATTATCTTTTTATACTGAGAACACTATAAGTACCTCTAGAGTCTCTGAAATAGTTCATATAAATTCGTTTGGACTAACGATATTGAAAGTTTAGGTGGTAAGAGATGGTGTCTTGTGTTGGTTGATGATTACTCTGGGTACACGTGGATATATGTGTTTATCTTACTGCTTTTGGATCTGACACTATGTTCACTAGTTGTTTATGTGCATGGTGTCAATTCAAAATCCAAAATAATTTCATGTAAATGCTGTAAAAAGAATTTTAAGGTATTTGTTGCAACTTCACGGTCTGGTCTATATTATCCAACTGATGATAATCTTGAGTCAAGGAGAAATTCAGATACAGATTGCACTAGTAACCTAGTTGAAAGAAAAATTACTAGTAGAATGTGTTTTATGTAGAGACATTCATTAGTTGCATCACATTTTCAAAGAAAATATCTACATATTTTTCATTTTAACTGATTTTCAATTGGAAAACAATTTTTTACAAAACCCCTTCCATAAAATAGTTTTTGTTGACTTCGTTTCAGATTAGACATTTTTTATTATTTTTGGATCTGATCTTAGATGACTACATTAACTAATCTGACTCTCTACTGATTATCGAAAAGATAAATAGTAATTAATATAGTGATGAGTGTTGATATTAATCATATATTATGACTTGAGACAGTATATATAGTAAATTTCTTTAAAAATTTATAATAACTTTCATTGGTAAAAATTCCATGACCATCTCTATTTCTATCATATTTCTAACGACCATTACTCATTAAAATCCAATATAGTATGTCAAAATGTGGTATTTTAAATAGGAAATTATTTGTTTTTTATTTCATTTTTAGCAATAAAAACATCCAAAGTATTCACTCTCATTTAAAAGTCCTCAAGGTTTTGCATGGATGAATTACTTGGAATATTTGTTTATGTGCTTTCATGCTCATTTAAAAGTCCTCACGGTTATGCATCTATGGAACACATATCAAAATTGATTATTAAATAGACAAGTTGATTCTAATCTCATTTAAAAGTCCTTAAGTTATGCGTGGTTAGAACACGCTTGAAATTCATTTTTTTTTTATAAAAATTGGAAATACTATCCTAACGATTATGTATGGTTAGTAGATATTCGAATTCGTGATATAAATATGCCACAATAGACACAACTATATAGTTTTATATGCCGACATCATCCCTATCACTCTAAAATGAATATGCTTCTAACAAAATATTTATGATTTTTGTTTGATTTTTATTAAAATTTAATATTTATACTCGATTGGGTATTAATGTTGTATTAATGTTTATCACTTTATCTCTATTTTTCTAACACTATTACTCTTTTGCTGATAATAAAAGAGGGAGAGAAAAGTAAAGATTTTGGCAAAATAAATTGCAAACATTTTATTTCTTATTTGCATATTTTCATCTAGGTTCATTTGCATATTTTTATTGATTTTCATGCATATATGAAGGGGAAGCATTGTTGTAGAGAGGGAGAATTCAAATAGGGGGAGCAAATAGATTTCATCAATGACCAAACACATTCAATAAATTCAAAACTCAATATATGTTTGTTATCATCAAAAGGGAGAAATTATAGAATATGCTAGTATATGATTTTTATTTGATGATAATAAACATGTATATATACATATTCATTAAATGTATTTGTTTTTGTACAATTTTATTTTTCACATAATTAAATAAATATTTGATGAATAAAATAAATAACATAGAATTCATATTCAAACAAATATTTTATTCAAATAAATATTTTATTACAAATCTGAATAATACAAACTTTAGCTCTCACTGCATTTACACAATTTCAATTACAATTCAATTTCAACTACATTACAATTTCGATTACATCACAAATTTCAATTTACATTATTGACCTCACTACATATCACTCAAACACTTGTATATATCTTCAACTTTGTTCCAACCTGTATCTAGCATCTGAATTATCTGCAAAATAAACACTAACGTAGTAAAATTAAAAAAGAAATATTTTTGCAGTGTTAAATAAAATGTGTGTTTGTGAAAATATTATTTGCCTCATTTATTTGGGTAGTTCGTCATCATTTTTTTGGAATTCATCATACATGAACAACTTGGGACATGCACAGTGTATCACTGTACAAGCCACAAGGCCGTGCACAGTGATATAAACTTGATAAAACTATAGGGACAGGTGAGCATAAGGTCAAACCCAACCAAATGGTGGATTCAACTCAAGTGAAAATGCTCAATCAAAGCAATAAACAACAATACAAACATGCAGTTACCACCATACATCACGGTGACAAGCAACACAGCCTCAACATTCAAATGGTTCACATGACAGCATGCATGAAATAACAGCAAGAACCAGACCATTCTAACTCAAGGCAGGTCAATATAACTCGACAATCAGACATGCACATGATAGCATATGCAAGAACCAAGTGCAATAGCCAAGACCAAACACAAGAAAGAAGGCACCAGGGAACAAGCTGCACCAACAACAGTTCAAGCCTGAACCAAAGAAAGGTGCACTAGGTGCGAACATAATATATACATACAAATGAACTAAGTAAAGCAGTTTACAATTTTACAGAACAAGTGTACATAAGACTACCAACACAGTTCAATGAAATACAAGCCAGTGACTTCATTGCACAGGGACTCAAAGACCTTAGCAAGTTCATATTTAACCACGTACAAGTCAACAGAGTTCAAGTCTCAACCAATGCAGCAATATCAGAACCAAGACTATACTCTAATGTACAACTTCAGTTTCCAGAAGCAGGAATCACACACCATACATATATATGCATGCATCTCACATATGTATGCATGTACATACATGAATATGTGCACCAAACCTTCAATGAGAAAATACAGATTAGAAACAATGAAATATCAAGATCACCAGACCAGACCAAAGTGGTTCATACAGCAACTAGCACATATGGTCAAGTACAACACTATATGAACATAAAATCAGAGTTCAGATGCAAGCAGGCCTATACTACAAGACCA
Source organism: Allium cepa (assembly GCA_030765085.1). Taxonomy (NCBI): domain Eukaryota; kingdom Viridiplantae; phylum Streptophyta; class Magnoliopsida; order Asparagales; family Amaryllidaceae; genus Allium; species Allium cepa. The sequence continues at coordinate 215,052,225 of CM060938.1, forward strand.
CATGACATTGCAGACTACATGAAACCCCACACACACACACACATGAATGCAAACAAGTTCAGTTTGACAAAAGTGGTGAACACAATTTCATATGAAATCAAGACCAGCCAACACACAAGCTCAGCTTAAACAAACATGAAACAGAGGCAACAACAAAATTGCACCAGACATGTATAAATGGGACAATAAGCTTTAGACAGTTCAATACAAGGATAAAGCAAGTATGAAACATAATGTCCATATGCATACACACACGACCAGACTTTAGTGAAACAAACTCCAGTGGAACCAAATATGCATATGTGGAATACAACATCAGTAACAACAACAAACGGTACAAGAACTCAACCAAAATAGTGACAGTGATCAAGTGTAGGCATGAACTCAATTAATCAGTGGAACAAAAGCAGATCGAGCTAGCAGTTCAACATACTCAAGAAGAACCACACCAGTCCAATTAGAATCCAAAAATACTACACAAGATCGTCACATGAAAACTATAAGACGGCAGCTCAAACGTATAAACAAGACCAGAAATACAATATATACAACAGAGTTTCAGACATGGTCATGTGTACAGTGGATTAATCAAGTCGAGGAATTAATAGCAGTTAGAATACGAGTTCAAAAAGAAAAAAAATTATCACAAAATCAAATGTCGAAATCATAGGAACTTACCCAAAGCAATTCATGAAAATTTGAATTACAATTAACAGGTCAAGGAAGTCTCAAAAATTCAAATTCCATGATCATAGGAGCAAAAGAAGGAACGGACTCAAGCAAGTGAAAATGTATCAGTAGTGTGTAAACAAACGAAGCAGTCAAGATTAATCGCAAGCGCTCAAGCAAAATCAAATGGACGGGTGAAAATCACTGAAGAATTCAAACAAAATTATATGAATGTATATTTAGGGATTTCATCCCTATATAACCTAGTTACATCATCGACATAAAAGTGTATTTGAGTTCAAGTAAAAAATACCAGGGAAATTCATTGAAGAAAATCAGAAACCAATAACTCGAATCGAAATCGAGTTTGAAAGAAAATCAAGTCGAGCATAATCATAATCGATATAAGGCAATTCACGTACCAGCTCAAAACATTGATTCAAACTCGACTAATTGAAGCAACTACATGTACTCAAGCTAGGAATCAATTGAAGAAGCAAACCAGCTTTGAAATCATCACGTCAATTGATTGATGTTAAGGTGGAAACTTCGATCTTGAGTAAAGCCCCGATTTTACGAAAGCCCAAGTATTCACGAGCAAAGGAAAAGGGAGGCGGATATTAATTTCTCGGAGCAAAAAGGGAACAGTCAGAGTTTTACATGAAAATAAAAAAGAAGAGAGATGTCTCTTTGATTTAATATTAGTTGGTTCAGTATTTATTTTTATATTAGGCTCAATTATAAAATTAGGGTTTTGCTTTTGTTTTATTTTATGTATAATTTCTTTTTGAAATTTGGTGAACTTCTAGTTGTGTAACTAGGTACGAAATACAGTTTTGTAATTCAAGAATTCACAACTCAGTGGCTGAGTTGTGGCAGGATTTTGAGTGTAGAGTTAGGTCAGTCGTTAGAGGGTGTCGCAATTTTATGTGTGTAAGCGTCCGACTACTTAATTTGTAGTAGAAACCTTGGAGGCAGCACATAGGCAGGTTTTTGTCAAAGCTGGGTAAATCTCTGTTGTTTTATTTCTACTTTTATTATTCTGCTATTATCTATGCTGCAGTTATTATATATATTTCCGCATTAATTTTTATTATTTTTTGTATCACCCCCTCTAGGGTGAAATCGATCCTACAAACTAAACTGTCATCTTACTAAGTCCAGGGTAAAGCGAGCCTAAACATCGTATGATCTGGGGCATATTGTACTACCAAGTTAGTGTCTTCACATACCCCTACTTTATGAGCACACTTTGAAGTCTATAAATATCGATGATTCATTTTCACACATTATTCCTAATAGAGCACATCCTGAAACTATTCCTACAACTCTCATCTGAAGTCATCTCAATTGGGGACTATTATCGACGACCATCAATAGTCATAGAATATCATCATTTGTCCCATAACCTTTCTCCAACAACTCCTTTGATCCAACACATAACCACATACTCTGCATCTTGAAGTACAAGTATCTACTGCCGAAGCCATCACTCTCCATCATGAAATTACCATCATCGAATCGTGCTTCATCGTCATTGAAAATCATCACTGAGCCTCATAGTTCAGTACCGACCTGAGCCTTATCTCGAAGTAGATGTGATATGGCTCAAAGAAAAAGCCAAAATAAAACCTGAAGCATCCCTAAGTTAGCCGAAGTAGACTCGCCAACGGCCCAAAGCAAACATAGGAAGAACCAAAGTCTCCTCATCTTCACTCATCACCGATCCAATAACCCCGATCCAAGCATCAATAACCTAACCCATCAAATCAGGATACACCGATCCATGCCTCAACAAGCCACAATTCTGACATTTCACCACTTGGGATCCTTCATCATTGAACCAAACAACCATATGGATCGATACCGATCCATGGTCCATCGATCCAACCCCTAGCACAATTCTTCCACTTTGCTCAACCGATCCAACACCTAGCATCACCCGAAGTAACTCCCCTCATATCCTGAAGCAATGCTCGTGACTGGTCCTACAATTGCAATTTTCCAACCTTTCTTACATGACCTATGCATACACGCGAGCGACCCCAAGCACTCCACCATGTAACTCGAAGTGAACCTTCCAAAAATATGAGCATGACTCAAAGAAACTTCCAATTAATCCATGCATAAACAAATTACACCGATCCATCTTCTTTTGCCCATAACTCGACCAAACAAACTCCAAATGACTTGAAAGTTGAAATGTATCCTTGTAAGGCCTTCCTTGTTGCCCACATGCATCGCACCACATTTGAGTCAAGTCCCTTCAGGATCATCACTGATCCATGATTTCATTCCTAATCCTAAATCGTCATTCGATCGTCGTTTTAAACTAAAAAAACATCATACGTTCAAGCAAACATTACATACAGTATATTCAAACAAGCTTACATTTATACACAAAGTGAAGCCTAGATCTAGAGATATAAACTAGATAAAAATATAAGAAAAAGGGAAGATCAATAAGAACATAATTTCATAATATTTTTCCAAATCGCTTGAAATTAACATATGTGATTAGTTAAGGCTTAAAACACATTTTCCGATTCAAAAATCATCTTAATACATAATTTTAAAATGTATAATGACTAATTAGTAAGTAAGAGGTTCTAACTACTAACCCAATCCAAAGCAAATCAAAAATTGCACGAAGCTCGAGACGAACAACAACCCCAAGTGATCTCCAATAGCAAATCTCCAAATCCAAATGCTAATTTCGTTAATCTCTCCTTAATGACAAAATTTGGCCATTTAAAGTACGGTTTAGGGTGGCTTTTTGGCTTAGAAGTGGTCGATAGATGTTTTTCTCTTTATTTTTTAAAGTGTTTAATGATGGAGAAAAGTCCCATCAGCTCCATCGTTATGCTAATTCTTAAAAAGACTTTGTGCCTAGCCATTAGCTCAGTAATTGCCCATTAAACTATTCAAAATCAAGTGAACTTAAAACAGTCATAACTTCTAAATAGTTAGTCCGTTTTCTATTATGACCGCTCTATGGAAAGAGTAACTGTTATCCTGATGCAATGAAAGTGCTTCAGACTCCAATTCGGCCCTTTCAAAAGTTATAGGCCATATAATATTCTTGGGATCAAAATCTCCGATAAAATTCAAAGGATGGAAAATGTCTCTAGTAGTCATTTCCTAAAGTTATAGAATCATATGACTCTAAATAAAAATTATATTAATATTTTACGATCCTTCGATACGTAAAATATGGATTATTACAAGTTCTATTGGTGGCGAATGGATCGGTATAGAACCGAATAGTGTAGCCCCCATTGGTCCAAAAAAAAACTTTTCCACCAGAAGTCAACAGTTCTTATGCTGTAACTATAAGATCAACTACCAAAATGCCAGTCTAAGTTTGGACCAATTGATCCATATATGGTTGATCCATTGTGCAAAGGGTACAATGTTGCCCACCAAGCAACCCAAGGAAGCATTCTAATAGCAGAAAAAGCAAGTCGGGGAGATAATGCGTCGAATATTAAGCGAACAAAATAGAAGGCTGAATGTTAATGAGATGAACCAGAGTTTGTTTACTCTGAACATTCGGTAACTCTAGAGGGAGTGTCACTAACTCCAATTCATAAGAAGGCCTCAATGCTACTGAGTCCTTACAAAGGAAGAGTATAAACCACCCTCGGGAGAATAATGTTGGATCCCTCTACGAACATCAGATCTTATCTTTGTCCTACTAAGCATCCATAGGCACATGTGCATACAAATCATGAAGAATGAAATAACCATAAGTCTTTTTCATTTGATGAGTGACTGGATGGGTTCATCGAATGCCTTTCGATCTTAAAGATGCAAGTCTATTTTGCTGGAGAACGAATGAATGGACTAGTGGATGCTTTCTAACCAAGAAGGAATGAACTTCTTCCACTGATAAATGCTTAAAATGACCTAGCGATTGTTCTTTAACTCTATTAGAGACAGCAGAGTGTAAATTCATTCAACTCTACTAGAGTCGAAGGAATATAAACCTAGAAAACTCTACCAGAGTGATATATAAATTCATTCAACTCTACCAGGGAGAGTGAAGTATAAACCCAAAAAACTCTACTAGAGACCACAGAGTATAAACTCTTTCCGCTCTTCCAACGGCAGTAGAGTATAAACTCGATCAACTCTACAAGAGATAACATAGTATAAACTCAATAAACTCTGCTAGAATCAGCGAAGTATAAACTCAATCAACTGTACTAGAGATAACATAGTATAAACTTAATCAATTATGGTATATCAAGGTATAAACTTCATAACCTCGGATGAAGGGTTTAACTCCATCAAAGATAATGGAGTATGTTATGGCTTAAAATCAGAGACAAGGTATAATTTCACCAGAGATAGTGTAGCGCCAAATTTTTCGACCTTAGAGAATAAGCTAAACTCGTCCAAAGGCAGGGACTATAATTTTGTCTAATTTCAAAGCTAGGACCTGACTCCACCAGAGAAAACAGAGTGTAATTCTTCCAAAAAGCACTAGAGATAGGGTCGACTTCATCTGAATATAAAGTATGATACTCTAACGATTGAATACCCTCATTGATTGAAAGGTGTCCTTGAGCCCTATGGGTCAGCAGATCTCTTAATTTATAGGTTAGAAAAATGGTTACACCTAAGCATTATGAATTTCTGCCTCAACTACGCCATCCCCTCACTGCAATTGGAACTTGAGCAAAGCACACTTTGTATCCATGAAGCATACTCTATGGGCAAAGGGTTAGGGGTAAATTTGGCATAGTATCAGAACAAACACAAAAATATTGGAAAATATGCTTGAAGTGGAGAGATGAACCTTCATCAAAACTGTATTTCAATCCGAGTAATAGATTGAAAGATATCACTAGTGCAGAATTGGCATGTTGCTTCGGTCATTTTATCCTTGTTGCTTCAATTCCTTGACCGATATATATGAAGATGAACTAATAGGCTAAAATTTGTTAATTTAGTTGTTTGATCGAAGCAAAAATAAGCTTTTTTGCTTTGGTTGTTAAATACCCAAAGCAAATGGTTCACCTTTTTCATTAATCATCACATGATGGTTGAAGCAATTGAGTGTATTTTGCTTCAGTCGTCACATGACAACCAAAGCAAAGAAAAACCAAGAAGTTGCTGTTCTATGTTCTTTTGCTTCAATTGTTAAGTGACAAAATGCACCATGATGTCAAAATATGAAGGGGAAGTACATCTCCAATTGGTATAAGGTAATAATAACATCATCTTACATATCGTCCAATATCTCAGGGTCAACCACCTTGCTACAAATTGCACTAAAAAACAAAGTTTTGTAGTAACATGTCTCACATGTTTTGGTAATGTACCTTGAACCGCAATGGGTAACAAGTGTCACATTAACACATTACCGTCATGAGGCTTCATGTTGGTCAATTTCAAACCAATCATTGATACACGACTGCTGAATGTTCAAAGAATATCATGTTCGAAGAATAGCATAAACCAATCATAAATACGATTCTACCTGCAACATAAACTGGATCTACTCCGGACTGGTTGTTGAAGCTCTGCTGGAAACCTTCTTCACTCTCTATCTCCCTCACAATAATCTTCAAAGGGATTCACTGTGATTCTCCAGAGGATTCTAACCTTGGAGATTCAATCTAGCTAACGGCAATCAAGAGCCTTGTAATCAAATACTTCTTATAATAGTAATAGTCTATGAAAGAAATAAAGAAATTATAAAGTGGATATAGGCTTCATTAACAGCCGAATCACTATAAAAATATTCTTGTCTTCTTTCTTCTGCTGCTTTTTTTCTATATATATTACCTATATTATTGCTCTGTGTGAACAAGGCTGGTTCTTTCACACTCAAACCAGGGTGTTGATCCATTTTTTGTGTTAGCATTATATGACATTAAAACAGTCAGTCCCATACTGTTGCAGATTATATAAATAAATCAAATATAATTAATATATATATATTATCATATATACAATTATTTATTTCATAACGGAAACCACATGCATTTTTTATTGAATCGTATTATAGAATAACCCATCAAAAAACATTTTCACCTAGGTATGGTTTGCCTTCCCCATGTTTTGTGGCCGTAGAAGTTTCATCGACAAATGGATATTTCATTTTAAAGGGTGACTTAAGTAAGAGGAATAAAGTGGCGAAGAATTGGTGTAGTTAAACTCGATAAAGTCCCCAAAATACTCGTATAACATATAGTACTCTTTGACCATTACGCTATTTCAATTTAATGTTATTAAACAGTAGATCTGCTATAAGCCCCATTATTTTCTGCTACATGCGCTAAATAAAGGCTTTTTAGCATCCGCTTTAGCAATATTAATATATAAATATTTGATTAGTTCTCTTTTAAACCAATTCAACAAAGTTATGATAAATACCTAATTTTAAGTTATAAATGCTCAATATAAGTTGGATATATATTGTAATCGGCAATACTAGTCTGCATAAATCATTATATTCTTCGATTTGTTCTATAGGATTAAACAGTATTTCCTTTTCCCATCTAATGATGTGAGAATGAGAATAAATTAACTATAAATATTTGGTTTTATATTTAATGAGGATTAAAAATTCAAAATTTTCTAAGCGAAAAATCTCAACAAATCTTTTAGAAAAGAAAATCGAGAAGGTCTACTTCCCACTTTTTTATTTTCTGATCCCCCAGAAGGGACAAAGTGCACCTAGTATTAGTGGCTTTATAAGGGAATTTCCAATCTTAGTAGAAACTTTCCAAAGAAATGATTTGTTTTCCTCTTTTATTAAATCTTTTTCACGACTTGAAAAATAATTTGTTAAACCAATGATTTTTTCTTGTGTTTCAGAATATGGCTAATCAATTTCTCATCATTGAGTATGTTCAATGGATTTTTGTCCCTTGTAATGTAATATACAAATGATATTTATTTTATTTCAAACTTATTAGGATTTAAATTCTGCAATTTTAAAGTTTAAGTGAAATACCACTTACCTGATCAAATTCAAGCATACATGAGGTCTGCTATTCCTTTCCTCTAATCCAAGTTCTCCCTTTCCCTCTACCAAGTATTTGCTTGGGATTTGCATTGGTTAAGCCACTTTAAATTGAGTATACATTTCCCTTTTTAGTAGAGTATAGCTCGTGTCCTTCCCATTTAATGATTTGCGAAGCTGAGAAACCTTTTAAGTTTGTTGATGGTTTGCTGGAGCATACTGGACCTTTAGGTTAGAGGTTGAAGTGTACTCGGCAAGACCCGGTCAGATGATGATGGTGTCTACTGGTGACTTATTTCTTTTTGTCTCCTCATTCCTAATAGATCCTTTGATTTATTACGTCTTACCCCTTAGAGCATCCCCAATAGAGTGTCGGTGACTTAGTGACTGACCCCCAATGAAGGGATAGTGAGCCCAAAAATGGGCTCACCACATACTGCCAAGGTCACTTTGGCGACCTTGGTAGTCAGCAATTTACCCAGCATTATTAATGTCGCGTTAATAATCGGCATAAATAACGCTACGTAAACCAAGGCAATGATAATAATAATATTATCATAGCCGTGTTATCCAGCATTATTAATGCCAAATAAGGCAACGATAATATTATTTTTTTACCCTTTTTTATGTTTATAAGCAGGTTAAGTTCATTTTTTCAACTTACAAACTTTAGATCTACTCTCTTCTTCTTTCCATCTTAAACCACACAAACTGCGCTCACAACTAATTGCAAAAAATATCAAACAATCAAAGAAAAAAAATCTAGATGTCCTCCTCATTCCAACGATTTCAAGAAATAATCAAAATTCTAATGTTTACGATAATTGGCCGCCAAATTGACAAAGCAATTAGAATTTTTAGCAAAACTCTCAATATGCATCCCAATAGCATTCGCAACAATATTCGCAGCATATCAGCCAAGGCTACAACGATCAGTTTATCAAACAATGCTCTAATAGTAGTCCATAATATCGATCACCAAATTTTAGAAACAGCCTGCGAGACAATTTCATACAAAACAACAACTCTAGTAGAAATTTAACTTCTAATTTTGAATTAGTTAACGATGGTTTTAATCAAAATCAAAATAATTATGGGGAATTCGCTAAAGATGAAATCTAATGGGATAGAATCAACAATTTAAGTCAACAATCCAAAAGGACTCAAAGAAGGGCGAATCCAGGAGGAATCAACATAAACGAGTCCCCAAGTCCCCAATTCTTGAAGTAAATGAAATTTTATCTAAAAGTGTTGCTTCTACTTAACAGAAATAGTCAAAAGACGAATAAGAGGAACTTGCTATTTGTTGGATACAGTGTTATGCTGATGAAAAGAAAGGAGCGTCGCAAACTGAGTTTGCTTTTTGGGCATCTATTTCAACCTTTTCCATGCTCGTCTACTTAGTGGTTTTCCTATATCAGTTGAATCTTTAAAAACTCAATGGAGATATATGAATGGGGTTTGTCAAAACATAATGAGATCATGGTAGTTATGGAAATGAGAAAACAAAGTGGGACTACATATGTTAACTTGGTGGGTTTTTTCCATTAACCACTCTTGGAGTAAATTGATTTTATTACACTTTGCTAATGTTTTATTTTAATTTTCATCTCGAACAAGCTTATGAGGCCAATGTACAACAAAACAAGGAAGCTACTTTAAATCTTTTACATGTTTAAATTCCTCTAAAAGACGAAAAAAATGGAGCAGATAAAAAAGAAACGCACTATATTTCATTTTGCACCAAGAAGAATAAATAATAATTACTGTATGGGGATTCCAATGTCCCGAAGGCGGCTGAAGAACAACAACCCCCATCATTTTGTAGTAACGATATAGGAAGGGCGGTAGGAAAATGGAGACTGAAGAATAAAATTGATTACAGTGTCCATTACGATAAAATTATCGAAACTATGTCTATAGTAAATAAAGACATAAGATATTTGGAGGAATAAAAGGAACATAGAAGAATGCAAAAACACTATGAGCGCAAGGTCGATAAAGAAGGATAAAGAAGACTGAATCTTTATTTGCAAGAAGAGTAATTAGAACTGAAAAGAGAGAAAATAAGGCAACGGAAAGAATACTCCATTTTGGCTATGATGACATATGACCTCTCTAAACTAGAATCTGAACAACATGAGGTAATGCGGAGAAAAATTAGAGAATATCATGCCAGTGTAAGGGTTCATCCAATCATTAGTCATAAGTTGTGTAACAACCTAATTTTGGTTCACACTAAATGGTTAAGGGATTGAGATTTGTATATCTAAGGGTAGCCATGCTAAAGGAAACAAATGAACTAAAGGGGAACTAAAATGAAATAGATAAGGGGAAAAGTAGGAATAAGTCATACCCTTGTACCCTAAACCCTCGCTCACGTTCATTTTCATGTTCAAAAAAAATTAGAGGTCGTCCACCATTAGACAAAGCTAGAAGAAGAAAAACTAAAGATCAAAAGGAAGACAAAACAAATCCAAGATCAAATCTCAACTCCTTAATCACAAAGCTAAAGTGCATAATAGGTTGCATCTCATATTTTTGATGTTTTTGGTTTCTAGATCAGATTCGAATATTTTTTGTAGTATATTGCCATGTTTATGATTGTTAAAATAGATATATATATATATATATATATATATATATGCTTGCTGATAATTTATGCTATATCATATGGATTTTATGATGAGTTTTAATGTGAAAACATAATTAGATGACATCCAATTGTCATGCGTTTTTACTATAAGGTCAGAAATGAATTTTAGAGATAAGTTTCAATTTTCATAATTTTCTAAAATAATGTGGATTTATTATTAATTTTCTAGTGAAGAAAATGGATAATTGGATTCAAGAATTAATTACGGCTATTTTTTATACGTTTTGGGTCATAAATTTAAATATGTTAGAAAATATGTTAAAGATGATTTATGGGATTTTTATAGAATTTTCCTAAGCGTTTTAATAAGTATATAAAATTATTTGATTTACGGGACTTAAATGTTTTATATATTTATAAAAGGAGAAGGGGCAATTTGTAAATGTTTTAAATTGTTTAATTCTAAATTTCGACATCACTTTTAGAAAATATTTGGAAAAGAAATTAGCAACCAATTGTATGTTGACAAATAAGCAGGTTAGTTAGAAAGAAATTACTTTAAAAAGAAAAAACAGTTTTTGTATGCTTTTGTTGTTTGGCCACTTTCGGCACCTACCTTTCGACTAGGTACTTCCACCTCCATCTCCATCGAAACCAGTACGCAAGATTTGGTATGTAGCGAATTGGACATAGGCGAAAGGTATATAGTCAAAACAATGGATTTCGAAGGGGTCGAAACTATGCTTTTCTTTTAAAAGGAAATGCACCTATTTTACTTTCGAAAAGAACGCTTTCGACTTAGATAGTTTTCGACTTGGTTAAACGGTTTTAAAGAATGGTTTCGAAAGAGGTTGTGCTTTTGTTTTATAAAGAAGCTTTAGAAGGGGGTCGAAACCTCTAGCTGCCGCATCTCACCTTTCAAAGCAATGCTTTCAAAAGGGTTTCTTTTTTAAAACTTAAGCCACTTCTCCAATGCTTTAGAAGGGACCGGTTTCGACACCATCCACTTCTTTTACTTAGGAAATTGCTTTCGAAAGAGTGCTTTCGACTTAGTTGTTTTATGACCCTTTGTGTTACTGTAAGTGAAACCTAACTGGTTTCGAAAGAAATAGTTTTAAATGGTTTTGAAAGGTTGTTCCACATGTTCTACATGAACCCAATGCTTTCGAAAGGTTTGTTTATAAAAAAGTATTTGAATGCTTTCGAAAGGTTTTAAATGATGATTTTGAAGGGGTGGTTCCCCAATGTTTTCGAAAGGTTTTAAGTGGAAGGTTTCCAAAGGTTTCGAAAGGTGTGTTTTGGCCTTCGGTCTAGGTTGTAAAGTAAAGTAGCTTACTTGTATAGAAAGGGTACTTTCAATGGTTTCGAAAGGGATACTTTCAAAGGTTTCGAATGGTTTTCATCAACAATATTTTGTGTAAAGTATATATTACATGGCAAAGTTATTTAAGTAAACCATAGAGTATATTTTCCTTATTTAAATATGATTTAAAAAAGGTTAAATCATTTTGAAAGAAAAGGTTTTCAAGGAAAATTTTAAGAGAAGATGACCCTAATTAAAATGACTCAAATATTAGAATACTAAATGGGATTGGTACAGAGTCGCACCCTATACATTAGCTATTAGCCCTAGCTAATATAAGTCTAAAATTCCAATGTATAAGCCATTGTCATAGGTAAGACTAAAATGATGTTACACACAAAAAGGAATATATAGAGTGTGGTTAGGTTATTAATGAACCTGCAAAACCATTAGGATCAGTTGACCTTGGGAGGAGTAAGATGGGGATAGAACGTTCAGAAGAGTATCTAACAGAAGTTAGACTATTTGTTTATTTTGTCTAGTAGGCTCGAGTGAGCAAAAGGGTGATAGTTTGCCAAACAAAACTATAGTGCTCAGATAGATAGTCCATTGATTACCTTATTTATATGCTTACATGATATTAATACTATTATTATAACTAGTTTGGTTGTAGGGTTTTGGTTTGCAAAAGATATGTTTTTAAAAAGGAGTGAGGGGAAACTCATTCCACTAAGTGGCGTAGTCTTGCTTAATATCATATAACTGAGATGTATAGTATTAGTTACACCCGGCTTTATGTCTGAATCAAAGTTTATGTTTTCCCCTTAAACTCTTGGGTGCTCAAAATTGATTTGAGTAGGTTGTGAGTTGAGGATTTACAGGTTTTAGTAGGTGGACGAATAATGCTTCCGAAGGCGAATAGGAGGCTGATGCTAGCTATATTTAGGAGTTATTTTTGTTTTATTTCGCTATGTTGTATTAAGTCTGATACGACTATTTAGTACTCTGATTAACCAAGGAGGCATCTTCATATGTCGCTCTTGGCGTATTTATGTAATAATTATATTTGTCTGAACCTGGAGAACGTTTGGGATTATGCAACTTGGATATGAAATGTTGTTTTGAAATGTAATTAGGAAACTGTTTTAATATGTGATGATTTTATTTCATATTCAAGTGCTTCTGATGTTATGGATACCATTAATATTACCATATTTGGTCATCGAAAGTTAATATCATAGATGACTGTAGCATCTATAGCGCTTAGCTTTAGGCTCCCAGATAGGGGATGTTATAACTTGGTATCAGAGCATGGGTTTATGAAAAACTTTAAACTAAAATGATTTTGAAAACATAATCCTAAGGAATAAGAGAAAAGATCGGGGTATAGGATAACCTGTAATAAGGTATTTGCATTTGTTATATATAAGTATATGCTTAATCTCCACTATCCTATCTCAATTAGGCTATTCTTTCCTATCTTCCAAAAGCTCAAATGCAGATATGGACGCTAGAAGTGGCCTGAGCGGGGGAAGCACCACAACAAATAGAAATGTCAGACCTAAAACTAAGAGAAACCAAGGTCAGGAACAAGATGCAAATGTGGGTGCTGGAGTCCTGAGAGCGATGTACAGTTCTTCGTAAACATGATGCAAGCGAGAGTTTCTGCTAGAGTAGTTGGAGAAGGAAATCAAGAAGCTCCGATGATCAACATTTATGCTATTCTAAGAAGAGATTATGCTCGGTAGGGAGGAAAGCCATTTATTGGTACTGAAGACGCAATCGAAGTAGGGAATATGCTAGTTCATTGCGAGAGGATTTTAGCTGAATTAGGGCTCAACGATGAGCAGAAAAGGGACTTGCTTCTAGACAGTTACAAGGAGCAGTGCTGTATTGGTGGAAAACTGTTACAATCGGAGTTAATGAGGAGACAATGATATTGGATGAGTTCAAAAGAAGGTTTGAGGAGAGGTTTATGAGATTGCGAAGCCTACTCTGCTCGGGAAGTTTGGTGAGTTTGAGCAGGGAGACATGACTGTGCTGGAGTATGCAACAAGGTTTGAGGAGCTATGAGATATGGTTGTGCTACGATGAATATAGTGATTAAGAGGAATGAGAAGTTCATTAAGGGGTTGAAGCCTGAGCTTGCAAGGTCTATGTTATCGCACATTAGGGATCCATGTGATGTTGTAGTAGAAATGACTTTGAGACATGAGGAGATGCTTGCTTTTCTAGGAAGGAATAAGGCAAAGGAGGTTCAAGTAGTGCAGGATCAGAAAAGAAGTTTTTCCATAAGAAAGAAGCTCAGAAGGAAGGAACTGCTTAGAAAGGAAATATAGAAGTTGTATGCTATAAACGCGGCAAGAAAGGGCATTTCACAAATGAATGTCGCTCGGGTAGTGGAAAGAAGGTGATCACGAAGAAGAATATCAAATGCTTCAACTGCGATCAAATTAGACATTATAAGAATCAGTGCAAGTAGCCAGCCAAGGATGGAAGAGGGAAAGTGTTTGCATTGGAGCCAGTTACCTCGAAGCCAACAGCAAAGGAAAAAGAAATGCTGTGTTGGGAGGTACGCTTATGATTCTGGATATGTCAGTTAGCATTCTATTTGATACCATTGCATCACATTCTTTTATATCTCATTGTTTGGTAGATAAGCTTAACTTAGAATCCTCATACTTAGTTTCTTCCTTAAGGGTTGCAAATACGATAGGAGGGTATGCGACACTTGGGATAAAGTGTGACCATCTAGAGATTGAATTGTCAGGCCATACCTTTGTTTGTAGTTTGCATGTGTTTGATTTCCTAGGGTTTGGAATTGTTTTGGGTATGGATTGATTAAGTAAAAACGATGCTAGGATATTTTGCCATGATAGGGTAATATCATTTAGACACCATGACTATAGATATCAGATAGTATACTCCGTAGAAAAACCCTAGTCGTGAGCTTAATGCTTTGTTGCGTGTTGTGGAGGGAGAAGACGAGCTGAATAGAGTTTTCGTTATTAGAGAATTCACAGATGTCTTTGAACCTGCGGTAGGATTACCATTGAAATGAGCCATTGAGTTTCGGATAGACTTAGTACTTGGAGCAGAACCAGTAAGTAGACTGCCTAGCAGAATGACACCTACCGAGATGAAGGAGCTAAAGGTGCAGTTTGTGGATTTGGAAGACAATAATTTTATCAGACCTAATAGTTTTCTTTAGGGAGAAGCCATAGTGTTTGCTAAGAAGCCGGATGGATCGTTAAGGTTGTGTACTGATTATCGTAAGTTGAACGAGAAGATGATAAAGATTCAATATCCATTACCTAGAATTGACGATTTGTTCGACCAGTTGAGTGAAACCAAAGTATTTTCCCAGCTTGATTTAGTGATGAGGTTCCATCAGCTTAGAGTAGAGGATAGTATTCCTTTGACGATATTTAGAACAAGATATGGATCGTACGAATGATTAGTAATGCAGTTCGGACTAACTAATGCGTCAGCATTCTTTGTAGATTTGATGAACCGAGTTTTCCTAGAGCACTTGGATAGGTTCGTGTTGGTGTTCATAAATGATATTTTTATATACTCTAAGGATGAGAAAGAACATGAAGTTCATCTTAGAGTGGTGCTTGAGACATTAAGGGAGCATCAAGTAAAGGCAAAGTTTTCGAAATGTCAATTCTGAGGAAAGAAGTAAGGTTTCTTGTCATGTAGTCTCAGAGAAAGGGTTGTTTGTAGATCCGACTAAGATAGAAGTAGTAAATAATTGGAAGAGACCCGAGAAATGACTGAGATAAAGAGTTTTCTTGGATTAGTTAGAAGTTACCAGAGGTTCATAAAGGATTTTTCATAGATAGCAGCACCGATGACCAAGCTAACATGAAAGGATGTAAAGTTTGTTTGGACCGATAAGTGTGAGGAGACATTCCAAAAGATGAAACACTTACTGACTAATGCACCTGTGTTAGTTGTTCCAGAAGGGAATCAGGACTTAGTGGTGTACATGGATGCATGCGGAACAGGGTTAGGAGCCGTGTTAATGCAAAAAGGTAAATGATTGCTTATGCTTCTCGACAGCTTAGACCGCATGAGGTTAGGTACCCAACTCATGATTAGGAATTAGCTGCGATAAATTTTTTGCATTGAAGGTGTGGATACATTACCTTTTGGGAGAGAGATTTGAATTGTATACTGATCATAAGTCGTTAAAGTATTTACTCTCTCAGAAAGAGTTGAATATGAGACATTAGAGGTGGTTAGAGGTTTTAGCCCCTTATGACTTTGTTATTGAGTACACACCGAGAAAGGCAATAAGGTTGCAGATGCTCTTAGTAGAAAACATCGGAATGTAGTGCTGGCAATGATAGCTGATTGGAAAGACTAAGAAGCGTTGACAACATGTAGAGTACAATGGAGGTCTAAGAGTAGTTCTAGATGGAGACTGTTATGTTGTCATGTTTAGAAGTTCGGCCAGTTATAATCGAAAGAATTGCTTCTAAGTAAGTAGAGGATTCGGTATTAGTTGAGCGGATCAGGAAGTTAAAGGATGGAACAGAAAGAGTTAACTTAAAAGATTTTAAACTTGACCAAAATGGGTGGTTGAGGAAGAAAGGAATGGTATGTGTTCCAAACGTATGAAACATTAGAAATTATGTTTTAGAGGAATGTCATCGTTCGAAGTTCACTATTCATCCGGGAGGAATTAAGATGTATCGGGACATGAAGAGGAGTTTATTCTAGGAAGGCATGAAGAGGAATGCAAGCTTATGGGTGAAGCGGTGTTTGAACTGTCAACAGGTGAAAGTTGTACATCAGAAACCAAGTGGGTTACTTCAGCCTTTATATATTTCAGTATGGAAATGGGATTCTATCTCAATGGATTTTATAGACAGGTTGCCAAGATATAATAGAGGAAATGAAAGTATATGGGTCATTGCGGATAAACTGACCAAGAGTGTCCATTTCATTCCAGTTAAGTCAACCAGGATGACATCTGTTTTAGCTAAGTTGTTTATGAAGAATATAGTTAGAGTTCAAGGAATTCCTAGTAGTATAGTAAGCGATAGAGATTCCTTGTTCACTAGCGGGTTCGGGAATAGTCTATAGGATACATTAGGTACCAAGCTCAAGATGAGTACCTCTTACCATCCACAGACCGATAGGCAAAAGAAAAGAGTTAACAAAGTCTTAGAAGATTTGTTACGATCTTGTGTACTAAACTTTGGAGGATCATGGAAAGACCATCTACACTTAGTCAAGTTTTCGTATAACAACGGTTATCAGGCTAGTATAAGGATGGCATCATTTGAAGCTTTGTATGGAAGGCTATGTAAATCTCCAGTTTGTTGGTTAGAGACCGGGGATAGGTTGGTTCTTGGTCCGGATTTAGTTAGAGAAGCTATAGAGAATATTGAGTTGATTCAAGCTAGAATAAAGGAAGCTCGACCTAGGATGAAGAGTTATGCTGATAGAAAATGGAAGGATTTAGAGTTCTCGGTAAGTGATCATGTTTTCATCAAGGTATCACCGATGAAAGGTGTAATTCAGTTTGGAAGATCAGGGAAATTGGCACTGGGGTTTGTTGGATCGTTTCCTATTATAAAGAGGATTGGGAAACTCGTATAAAGAGTGGAGTTACCGAATAGTTTGGCAAGAGTCCAAGATGTTTTTCATATTCCTCATCTAAGGAAATGTATTCGAGAACCGGAGACTACTGTAGCACCGACTATGTTAGAAGACTTAGTAGTAGAACCGAACTTGACTATAGTTAGAATGCCAGTTCGTATAGTCGCGAGAGATGAGAAGAGGCTGGAGGAATAAGACAGGCAGATTAGTTAAGGTTCAGTGAAGCGACGATGAGAAAGAATGTACTTAGGATACTAAGAGCTGGATTAGAGATTCTTATCCTAATTTGTTTCATGGGATGTTTTACGTTTATGATTGATTTGTTGTGTACCTTATTGTAATTTTAAGGACGAAATTCTTTAAGGAGGGGAGTCTGTAACGACCCTAATTTTGGTTAACATTATCCTGGTCATTTAATTTGTCAAATTAAAATTAATAAAATAGTTAAGGGATTAAGATTTGTATATCCAAGGGGTAGCCATGCATAAGGAAACTAATGATCTAAAGGGAAACTTAAATGAAATAGATAAGGGGCAAAGTAGGAATAAGTCATACCCTTATACCCTAACCCCTTACTGACATTCATTTTCGCTTTCAAAAAATTAACAAAAATTAAAGGTTGGCCACCATTAGACAAAGAAAGAAGAAGAAAAGCTGAAGATCGAAAGGAAGATTAATCAAATCCAAGATCAAATCTCAACTCCTTAATCACAAAGCTAAGGTGAATATTAGGTTACATCTCATATTTTTGATGTTTTGGTTTCTAGGTAAGATCCGAATATTTTTTTGAAAAGTATATTGCCATGATTTTGAATTTTAAAATGGATATATAGCTTGTTGATGATATGCGAACACCTAATTAGATGACATCCAATTGCCTTGCACTTTTAATATAAGGTTAGAAATAACATTTTAGAAATGGGTTTCAATTTTCATAATTTTCTGAATTAATGTGGATTTATTATTAAATTTCTAGTGAAGAAAATGGATAATTGGGTTTAAGAATTAATTACGGCTATTTTATATACGTTTTGGGACAGAAATTTAAATATGTTAGAAAACATGTTAAAGATGATTTATGGGAAATTTTGTAGAATTTTCTTAAGTGTTTTAATAAGTATATAAAATTATTTAATGTATGGGACTTAAATGTTTTATATATTAATAAATTATGTTTTAAATTGTTTAATTCTGATTTCGGAAGCACTTTTAGCAAAGATTTGGAAAAGAAATTAGCAACCAATCATATGTTAAAAAATAAGCGGTTAGTTAAAAGAAATTACATTAAAAAGAAAATACAATTTTTATATGCTTTTGCTGTTTTGCCACTTTCGGCATCTACCTTTCGACTGGGTACTTCTGCCTCCATCTCCATCGAAACCAATGCGCAAGATTTGGTATGCAGCGAATTGGACATAGGAGAAAGGTATGTAGTCGAAACAATGGGTTTCGAAGGGATCGAAACTCTGCTTTTCTTTTAAAAGGAAATGCGCCTATTTTGCTTTCGACTAGAATGCTTTCGACTTAGATAGTTTTCGACTTGGTTAAATGGTTTTAAAGGATGGTTTCGAAAGTGTTGCGCTTTTGTTTTATAAAGAAGCTTTCGAAGGGGGTCGAAACCCCTAGCTGCCGCATCTCACCTTTCAAAGTAATGCTTTCGAAAGGGTTTCTTTTTTTAAAACTTAAGCCACTTCTCCAATGCTTTTGAAGGGATCAGTTTTGGCACAATCCACTTCTTTTACTTAGGAAATTGCTTTCGAAAGACTGATTTCAACTTAGTTGTTTTATGACCCTTTGTGTTATTGTAAGTGAAACACAACTGGTTTCAAAAGGAATAGTTTTAAATGGTTTCGAAAGGTTGTTCCACATGTTCTACTTGAATCCAATGCTTTCGAAAGATTTCTTATAGAAAAGTATTCGAATGCTTTCGAAAGGTTTTTAATGAAGATTTCGAAGGGGTGGTTCTCCAATGTTTTCGAAAGGTTTAAGTGGAAGGTTTCAAAAGGTATGTTTTGGCCTTCGGCTTAGGTTGTAAAGTAAAGTCGCTTACTTGTATAGAAATGGGTACTTTCAATGGTTTCGAAAGGGATACTTTCAAAGGATTCGAATGGTTTTCATCAACAATGTTTGTGTAAAATATATAACATGGAAAAGTGATTTGAGTAAAGCATAAAGTATATTTTTCTTATTTAAATATGATTTAAAAAGGGTTAAATCGCTTTGAAAGAAAATGTTTTCAAGGAAAATTTTAAAGGAAGGTGACCCCAAGTAAAATGACTAGAATATTAGAATACCAGATGAGACTGGTATAGGGTGAAAATGCAGTGTGGATCGTGCTGTATGGAATTATATTAAACTAGTGTGGAAATAAACTAAGTTACTAAAGTAATGAATAAGTAAAATAAAACAAGCACACCAGGAATTTTTATGCTGGTTCGAACTTCCCGTTCTACGTCCAGTCCTAAACTCTTTCTGGAATTTCAACCACAACAACCCTCACTTAACCCGGAGGAACAGGTTTACACTGCCTGAGCAACCGAACAGGACTTCACCCGACTAAGCAACCGAATAGGACTTCAATACAAATAACAAATGTATCTGACTGTAGCGTGTTTTTGAATAACACTAATAAGTCAGTTGAGTATAATCTTCTCCTTTATGATATAAAGTGATGTGCTTTGAGAATTGTGGAAGATAAAGTGATCAATGATCAAAGTATATAAGCAATTTGAGTGCAATTTGAAAGTCTGAGAATAGATGAGAATTCAAGAGTGTTAAAAGTAAATTCGGTGAATTGTTTGTTGAATTCTATAATCTATTTATAGTATATAAAGAGTTGCAACTATAGATGAAAAGCTATATTGAAAGGAACAGTTGCAACAATTGATTTTGAAAACGTTTCTCTTCGGTAAAGAGAAGTGACTTTTCAAGAAAATAGCTGTTAGAAATATCAAAACGTCTGAATAAAAATAATTAAGACTTCTGAATTATATTAAAATGCAAACAGCAAGCTATTAGGCAATTTTTGACCTTTTTCAAACATCTGAATATTTTCATTCAGACGTCTGAATATCGTGAAAACAATATTCATGTCTCAACATTCAGACATCTGAATGAATGGTTTCAGACGTCTGAGTTTGAACTTTTGTGCATGTATGAGCTTGTGTGTGTGTGCATATATATATATATATATATATATATATATATATATCGTTTCAGGAGAAATTTT
Source organism: Allium cepa (assembly GCA_030765085.1). Lineage (NCBI taxonomy): Eukaryota > Viridiplantae > Streptophyta > Magnoliopsida > Asparagales > Amaryllidaceae > Allium > Allium cepa. The sequence continues at coordinate 215,072,617 of CM060938.1, forward strand.
AACAAATTTCTAAGTAAAGTACAGACTCTAGACACACAATTACAGCTTTAAACATCTGAAATGGAATCTGCTATAAATATCCTGCAAAGATGGTTAGTATACACATCACATTTTATATAGGTTGTCACAATCAAAATCGAGATTCCAACATTCTCCGCCTTTTTGATGATGACAACTGTATAAAATTAATAATAAACATTTAAAGTATTGTTACTCACCATGTCAATACGCACAATTTTAAATTTCTCCCCCTTTGTCATCGACAAAAAGAAAGAGCATGGATAATAATAGATAGTTCATTTCATTAAAGCAAACAAGGTAGTAGACAGTAATACATGAAGAGTTAATATTTCAGAAATTTCTCATACAACTAGTCAATCAAAGTTACAAGCAAAACATAAGACAACAACTAAAATAGATAAAGATAATTAAAATTGGCTTGAAAGAGAAGGATCATTGTTATTAAACTCGAGCTTGAGGAAGACCATTAAAATGGAGACGGATTGTAAGCTTGAGTGGATGTAGATCTGGAACAAGAAATTCGATCCCATATTTTATTGAGTAAGCCTTAAAGCCTTTGATAAAGTTGAATTTTCTTTCCGTCTTCTTCTCAAGTGCCTTTATGTCCTAATGAATCTTTGATTGATTTCGAGAGAGAGTGTTGATGGCTTGTCTTGAAGAAGTGTCCGGGCCAATTTCTTGGATGGTGTCATCGTCCTCCTCTTCTTCTTCATATTGAGTATGAGAAGAAGAAGCAATACTAGTGTCTTGAGGTTGAGGAACACCTTGTTGAACATTTTGCAACCATTGGTGGAAGGAAATAATTTGTTGAGGAGGAGGCCGCGTAGGAAGACCCATCAATCCTAGAGTTATAACGCCTAACTCACTAATAGTTGTGAAATCAGAGTCGAGCATTGGTACACCGATATTTAGGAGGATGCGCATAATATAGGTACCATAATGAATGGTTCTATATTTTCTCCGGATTGTGATGTCTTGAAATTCATCCAAAATAATTTTTCTCCAATTCACTTGTTGATTAGAGTAGATAGAATAAAGTGCTTGGAAGTTTTCTTTATACACTTTTTCATAACTTCTCATCCTTGGTTGAAGAGAACGAATAAGTGCACGTAGAATGAGCCTAACTTATGGCCTTAAGAAGGTGGATTTTAAATTGCCCAAATTTATAAGTTGATCGGACAAAAATTGATGTGAAACTTCATCCCGATGATCCATATCAACTTAAATTTCATCAATATCAATTCCTTGATAAGGGCAATTTAAAATATGACCTAGTCTTTGTAAAGGTAAGAAGATTCTTACGCCACAAACTAACGACCAAACACAATCTTGTCGGTTTTGAGGATTTTGATGATCCAAATTTAAGTTTGCACGAAAAGTTTAATCATAAGATGATTAATCTTAACATTGTTAGGAGTGTATCCAATCAAGCCGTCGAAGTGGAATTGCTCTGCTAACTCTCAAATATGATATGCTGCGAAATCCGGAAATTTCGTGAATGCTCCTTCGAAGACGTTGGAGTTCTTCATAGAATTAAATCGAGAAACAGCAACATCGTTCCATAGTCATTGCCAGATTTGGTCTTTAGATGGTCCGGAAGTTGATTCTCTAGTTCTCTTTGATCTTGGTACCATTGGAGAGTTGGAGGAAAGTTAAAAGCTTTAAGAGAGATAAAAATAGGGGCTAGGGTTCCCAAGTAAGTAGGAATGAAGTGAAAAAGTCATTATATAGAGGGTGAAAAGGTAAGGCTATAATGGTAAAGAAAATAAAGAAGAATAGTAAATCAGAAAAAAAAATTCAGTCGTCTGAATCATTTGATTTAGACGTCTGAATTGAGTTGAAATGCAACCCACAAGGAATTAGTTCAAAATTGGTCTTATTCAGACGTCTGTTATATTTGATTCGGACGTCTGAATCTGGGTAAAAAATTTCAGCTATGAAGATTCAGACGTCTGTTTCTAATAGATCAGCCGTTTGAATTATGTACAGAGGCACATATAGACTTCAAAACAATACATATTATTAAATGATTTTAAATGTCACAATTTTTAGAATAAATAGAATGGAAGGAAAAATTAACAATAGTATATAAACAATAAGAAATAGTTAAAGAGATTTTGAAGAAGAGGATGGAGTATGATATGACTCTTCTTCAACTTTAGTGTTCTCTACAAATGATCGAAGTGGAGACCATCTGTTACCACGTTCCCAAGAATTTGGAGATGTCGGTGGACGTGTTGAAACAGTAATATGAAAGAAAAAAATTGAAATGAATTCTTGGTGAAAAGAATTAAGAAATGCAGAAAATATATAGTTAGAAGTTAGATAAAAATAGAGAAACATTGTATGGTTAGAAGAATAATGGCCATAGGAAAAAGAGGTGAGAATGAAAGGTAAATAAGAATTCAATAACAACCTTGTGTTCCAAAAAAAATATAGAGTGAAGTGGTAGAGTAGAAGACTGCCGAGTATGAGATCTTGAGTTCGAGTGCTAGAAAACACTTTTATTTTAATTTTAAAAGAGCTATTAAAAAAACATATATATATATATATATATAAAATATTCGAACTTATAAATCTTTAAAAGAGACGATTCCAATTTCTCGTCTTAAATTGATGAAAGTATTTCATTTAAAGGTTTTGTAAAGATATCTGCCAATTGTTTGTCAGAGGACACAAATTCTAGATTTATTAAATATTTTTCAATATTATCACGAAGAACATGATGATGAATGTCAATATGTTTTGTTCGTGAATGGTTAACATGATTTTTAGATAAATTTATAGAACTAGAATTATCACAATAAATAGTTGATTTACATAAATTAAAACCAAAATCTTGTATTGTTTGCTGCATATAGATAACTTGAGCAAATGTCAAAGCTGCAAAAATATACTCTACTTCACATGTCGATAATGAAATACAATTTTGTTTCTTACTAAACCAGGATACAAGAGATCGTCCAATGAAGTGATAAGTCCCACTTGTACTTTTTCTATCTGTCTGGCTTCCTCCAAAATCAGCGTCACTATAGGATACTAATTCAAAAGGACATTCCTTTGGATAGAATAGTCCAAAGTCCTTGGTTTTATTAAGATACCATAGTATGCGTTTCACTGCTCGTAAATGTGATTCTTTGGGACCTGCTTGAAATCGTGCACACAAGCAAACACTCATCATTATGTCAGGTCCATTAGCTGTTAAATACAGTAACGATCCAATCATACTTTGATATAATTTTTGGTTAATACTTTTGCCACTTTCATCTTTATCAAGATGTATAGTTGTACTCATAGGAGTTGGTTTGGTAGAAGTGTTTTCCATACCAAAGCGTTTAATTAGATTATTACAATATTTTTCTTGATTTATAAAAATACCATTTTCTAATTGTTTTATTTGTAAACCAAGAAAATAATTTAACTCATCTATATATGACATTTCAAATTCTCTGCTCATTATAGTAGAAAATTCTTGACAATATTTTTCATTTGTAGATCCATAAATAATATCATCAACATAAATTTGAATAATTAAAATATCTTGCTTGTTCCTTTTAATAAAAAGAGTTTGATCAACCTTCCCAATTTCGAAACCAGAATCTACTAAATATCTTTTAAGACGATCATACCAAGCACGGGGTGCTTGTTTTAAACCATATAAGGCCTTTTTAAGTTTATAGACATGGTTAGTAAATTGTTCATTTATGAATAAAGGAGGCTGTTCAACATAAACTTTTTCTTTTAAAAACCATTTAAAAAAGCACTTTTAACATCCATTTGATATAATTTAAAATTATGAAAACATGCATATGCTAGTAAGATTCGTATTGCTTCTAGTCTAGCGACTGGAGCAAACGTTTCTTCATAGTCAATTACTTCTTCTTGATTATATCCCTGTGCAACTAATCCAGCTTTATTCCTAGTTCATTTGCTTTATGTTTGAAGACCCACTTTGTACCAATAACAGAATGATCACTAGGCCTTGGAACTAAATCGCAAACGTCATTTCTTTCGAATTGGTTTAGCTCTTCTTGCATACGATTAGCCAATTTTCATCGGTGGATGCTTCTTTAATATTTTTAGGTTCAATATGAGAAAGGAAAGCTACATGATCCATTTGATTTAATTGACTTCTTGTTCTAATAGATGAATTGAGTTCTCCAATGACATTATCAGAAGGATGATCCGTTAATAATCTAGGCGGAGATCTTAATTCAATGTTATTGTTAACCATGTTTTCATTATTTTCAAAATTTGAAATTTCTGCATTTGTGTTATTATCAAAGAATTCTTCATCATCTCTTATACTTGGAATTTGTTTCAAATTTTCATCAAAGGATACATAAAGTGTTTCTTCGATGATATTGGTTCTTTTATTATAAATTCGATAAGTTTTGCTTCGATCTGAATATCCTACAAAGATTCCTTCATTGGATTTTGGATCGAATTTTCCCAGCTGATCTTTTGTGTTTAAAATGAATCATTTTGAACCAAAAACTTTAAAATAAGAAATATTTGGTTTTCGACCATTAAGAAGTTCATAAGGAGTATTCTTAGTTAGTGGTCGAATAGAACACGATTCAAAACATAACAAGCTGTTGCAACTGCTTCAGCCCAGAAATGTTTTGGTAACATACTTCCATTTAACAAAGTCCTTGCACATTCTTGTAAAGTTCTATTTTTACGTTCTACAACTCCATTTTGTTGTGGAGTTCTAGGAAACGAAAAATTATGGAATATTCCTTTCTTCTTACAAAAATGTTCAAAGGCTTCGTTTTCGAATTCACTTCCATGATCACTTCTTATGTTTTTGATTTTCAATCCTTTAAAATTTTGAATTCTTTTGACAAAAGTTTTGAAATTATCAAAAGTATCACTTTTATTTTTCATAAAAATACTCCAAGTATATCTAGAAAAATCATCAACAATTACAAACACATATCTACTGTGATTAATGGATTGTACTTGTGTTGGTCCAAATAAATCCATATGTAGTGATTCAAGTGGTTGTAAAGTTGAAATAACCTTTTTAGATTTAAAAGATGACTTAGTTAATTTTCCTAACTGACATGCATCACAAATATGATCTATTTTAAAATTCATTTTTGGTAGACCTTTTACTAAATCATTTTTAGAAAGCTTGTTTATAGTTTTGAAGTTAATGTGACAGAATCGTTTGTGCCATAACCAAGGATCATTTTCTTTGGCTATTAAACACATATCTGAATTATGATTTATTTTCATATTCAGAACATAGATACTTCTGTCTCTATTTCCTTCAAAAATAAGATTTTGATTTTGATCAAAAATACTACATTTGTTTTCAGAAAATGTGATTTTGAATCCTTTGTCATATAATTGGCTGATACTAAGTAAATTATGTTTTAAATTTTTGACTAGTAAAACATTTGAAATAAGAGGTAAGTTTGAAATATCGTTGTTGCTCACATCGCCTTTGCCGATGATATAGCATTTGGAGTTGTCTCCAAATGCGACGGGGCCTCCATCTGAGTGAGTAATGTTTGATAGCATATCTTCGTCTCCTGTCATATGTTTTGAGAAACCACTGTCGAGTATCCATTTTCCTCTTTTCTTGATTGGGACCTACAAAAAAATAAGATAACATCGATACCCACCTTTGTATTAGGGTCCTAAGAGTTAAGTTTTAGGAAACCAAACCCAAGAGGGTTCAGTATCCCATTTAGAAATGTAATCTTTATTTTTAAGAACAGTTTCTAAAAAGGTGTTTATATATTTCTTCCTAATCAAACTGTTGTTAGTTTTAAGAACCCAAACATTTATGTTTTTTGGGTAAGTATTCCTTTTTGACTGTTTTACGGTAGGATTAATATTTCTCCTAATTTTCTTTTTAGGTGGAGCTTTTATTTTGCTAACATACCCTAATCCTTTCCTACTTGAAACAGATTGAGAACTATCAATAATTTTAGATAGGGTTTCACTTCCTTTATTAAAGTTTGAAACATTTTTGGTGATGCTATCTATCTTTGTTTTGAGACTAGTATTATCTAATTCTATCAATTTTACTTTTGTCTTTAATTCATGATTTTCAGAAACAAGAGCGTTAGTCTTTTCTTTTTGAATTTCAATTTCTTGACTCAAAAGAGTGAGTTGAGAATTAATAATAGAGAATGATTCTTGTAATTTTTCAAGTTCTTCCTCTAATATTTTCTTCTCATCTTTAAGCATATCTCTTTCGCATTATGCTTTGTTCTGATGTTCATGAGTCTCCTTTTGTCTTCTTTTGAGTTTTTTTAGAGTATCAACTAGCTCTGAGTTTATCTCTATCATATCATCAAAGGTAAAATCACTAACCTCGTTTTCATTAGCCATAAAGCAAACATTAGCTTACTCGTTTTCACTATCACCGCTACTATCGGATGAAGAGGTATCTAAATCATCCCATGTAACAAATAATGCTTTCTTTTTCTTATCTTTTCTGCCCTTGTTGAAGTATTTTTTCTTTAGTTCAGGACATTCTTTCTGCATATGACCTTTCTTATAACAATTAAAACACTCTAGAACTAAAGATGATGGTTTCTTTTAGAGTTCCGTTTTCCATTGTTTCTGTTGTTTTTTCGGAATTTCAAGAACTTTTTGAAATTTTTGGCAATAAATGCTAGATCTTCTTCATCTGAATCTTCATCATTTTCTTCTTCAGCATGGAAAGCTATGTTCTTTTTGTCTTGTGCTTGTACTCGTTTTGCCTGCAAATTCACTTCATAGGACACTAGATTTCCTATTAACTCTTCAGGTTTTATGATAGAGAGGTCATTAGCTTCTTCAATAGCCAAGACTTTTCTTTTCCATTCATCCGTTAAAGAGTTTAGGATTTTTGATACAATATCAAAATCAGTGTACTTTTCTCCTAATCCTAATAGTGAATGATAGATATCTTGAAATCTACAGTACATATCATTGATGGACTCATCTTGTTTCATTCTAAAGTTTTGAAACTGATTTTTGAGCATGGAGATTTTGCTTTGTTTGACTTTGTTAGTTTCTTCATGAGTGATTTTAAGCGTTCTCCATATTTCATAAGCAGTTTGACGCATGCTAACATGATTAAATTCATTTCTATCTAGTGCACAAATAACATGTTCATAGCTTTATCATTGGCAGTAGCATCTAATTTTTGTGTGTTTGTCCATGTGGAGTATTCTCTAGTAGGAAGAGTGAATTCATTTTGTGTGATATTCCATGATTCAAAACTATTTGATTGCATATAGATTCTCATACGAGTAGCCCAATAATTATAGTTCAAACCATTGACAAATGGAGGTCGTGTAGTGGATTGACCTTCAATAAAACTAGTGTTAGTGACCGTGTTAGTGGCAGTGCTGGTGTTGTTTTCCATATTAGCAAGGTATCATATAACTGTGTAATGGTTATAAGATGCCTTGCTCTGATACCAAATGAAAATGTAGTGTGGATCGTGCTATATGGAATTATATTAAACTAGTGCGGAAATAAACTAAGTTACTAAAGTAATGAACAAGTAAAATAAAACAAGCATACCAGGAATTTTTATACTGGTTCGAACTTCTCGTTCTACGTCCAGTCCCAGACTCCTTTTGAAATTTCAACTACACCAACCCTCACTTAACCCGGAGGAACAGGTTTACACTGTCTGAGCTACCGAACAGGACTTCACCTGCCTAAGCAACCGAATAGGACTTCAATACAAATAACAAATGTATCTGACTATAATGTGTTCTTAAATAACACTAATAAGTCAATTGAGTACAATCTTTCTATAATATTCTCCTTTATGATATATAGTGATATGCTTTGAGAATTATGGAAGATAAAGTTATCAATAATCAAAGTATGTAAGCAATTTGAGTGCAATTTGAAAGTTTGAGAATAGATGAGAATTCAAGAGAGCTAAAAGTAAATTCGATGAATTGTTTGTTGAGTTCTATAATCTATTTATAGTATATAAAGAGTTGCGACTATAGATGAAAAGTTATATTGAAAAGAACAGTTGCAACCATTAATTTTGAAAACGTTTCTCTTCGGTGAAGAGAAGTGCCTTTTCAAGAAAATAGCTGTTAGAAATATTCAGACGTCTGAATAAAATAATTCAGACTTCTGAATTGGATTAAAATGCAAACGTCAAACTATTAGGCAATTTTTGACCTTTTTCAGACGTTTGAATATTTTCATTCAGACATATGAATATTGTGAAAATAATATTCATGTTTCAGAATTCAGACGTCTGAATGAATGGTTTCAGATGTCTGAGTTTGAACTTTTGTGCAAGTATGAGCATGTGTGTGTGTGTGTGCACACACACACACACATACACACATATATATATATAATTTCAGGAGAGATTTTAATAAATTTCTAAGTAAATCACAGACTCTAGGCACACAATATACAACTTTAAACATCTGAAACGGAATCTGCAATAAATCTCCCGCAAAGATGGTTAGTATACACATCACATTTTATATAGGTTGTAACAATCAAAATAGAGATTCCAACATAGGGTCGCGCCCTATACATTAGCTATTAGCCCCTAGCTAATATAAGTCCAAAATTCCAGTGTGTAGTGCATCGTCAAAAGTAAGACTAAAATGATGTTACACACAGAAAAAAATGAATAGTAAGGTTAGTTATTGGTGAACCTGCAAAACTATTAGGATTAGTTGACCTTGGAAGGAGTAAGTTAGGGACAGAACGTCTAAAAGTGTATCTAACAGAAGTTAGACTATTTTTTATTTTGTCTAGTAGGCCCGAGTCAGCTAAAGGTTAGTAGTTAGCCAAACAAAACTATAGTGTTCGGACAGATAGTCCATTGATTACCTGATTTATATGCTTACATGATATTAATATTATTATAATAACTATTTTGGTTGAAGGGTTTTGGTTTGCAAAAGATATGTTTTTAAAAAGGGATATTAGTGGGGAGAAATTTAGGAACTGAGATGTTGGTTTTGATGATAACAACCTTTTGACTTATCTTATTATAAAATATATACTAACACTATTGAGTAGATAGATATGTATATGCAGGATATCTAGATATGTATATGCAGGCATTGATTACTGAAGACTGATCAGTATAAAGACTCAAGACTCAAGATTGAAGACTCTAGAGTATCAAGATTAAGATTTCAAGATATGTGTCTAGTTTTTTTTAAAACTTCATAATAGCATGGAAACCTTCATTCCGAATTTCATTTGGGACGGAACCCACTTCTACCTTCTTAGTGGCTTACAAATCCACAACAAGTAGCTTACAAACCGACGACAAGTGGCTTACAAATCCACGACAAGTAGCTTACAAACCTACGACAAGTGGCTTACAAACCCACGAACATCCTGGTTTTGTACAAGTTCTCGAGTCCTGATGTGATGAGATGTTCTGCAGAAAGAAGCTTGCAAAACTACTTCAAAATCGTTTTTCAAAATGATTTTAAAAATTTCTTTTCAAATATTTTAGCCTTAAAATTATCTCTTCAAATGAATTTTTCAAAAAGATGTTTTAGCCTTAAAATATTTTTTGTTTTTTTTGGCAAGGTCAGCCGGTTTTTATCGTGGATCGTCCACATACAACAAAGTAATAAATACAAATAAAGAACAAGAGTTAGGCCGATCATCTAAACTACAAAGCATGGTTTTATAGTGGGCCGACCACTAACAACACTTACATAAGCACCGCACAGGGTGCACACTTTGACATACATGTTGCACAAGGCAATCACAAAACCATACAACAACTAAAACATACATGATGCAAAAGGAAGTCCCAAAAACGAAAACCAACTTAAACACAAAAGCTTTGGAACAGACTACAAAAAATCTAACATAGCAAAGTAGCACAGAGCTACACCAATCCCTTCATTGCATATGCACGAAGCATGACAAAACCAAGAAGGAAAACAGAGGCGATGAACCATCATAGCAAACCAGAGCAATGACCAACAACGCAATTACACTTATTGGAGTGGAACATTCCATCACAAAATCGAGAGGATCGCCATAGCAAATACCATCATAGCAATGCCAAGACCAGCAAATCACCACAGAAACAAAACCAAAAGGCACCAAAGAAAGAGCACGAGAAAGCAAGAATCTGAAAGTCGAGAAGCCAAAAGAAAAGCAAACGACCAAGAGAAAACTGCCCAATGCCAAATCACAAGCAAGCAACCAAAAGACTCTCCATTGCCGAAGCAATCGTCGAGAAGCTAATATACTACTACGAAAAAGCGACAAGGCAAAAAACAAGACCCGATCGCCAACATAGGATCCAAACACTAACAGAAGAAGTGACTCAGAAACCCTCCACCCAGAACCAGAAAATGACCAAAAAGGTGAAGCAAAAGGAGAGCAACAACGGCAGAAGCACCGCTCGATGCCACCAAGCACCAGAAAAAAATCACCATGACAGATCAAACAACACAAAAACCCAAAACCAAAAAACAACACAAACTCGAATCGATACATAGCATCAAAAAAACTGTCAACAACCCAGCCTGGAAGAGGATAAGATCCGGAGCAAAGACGACCGAAACCAAAGCGCCTACCAAGAACAAAAGAAAAACCACTTCCGCTGCAGGCAGTTGCCAAGGGCAAAATGAACTGAGACAATGCAAGGTGGGAAGCTCTGAAACTAGGACCAAAGAAATCCATCCAGAAGAAGGTCGAAATCGGAACGGAGATGCGAGGTAGGAAAAGCAAGTCGATTGCAACCAAGAAAGAAAAAAAGGGGTTAATGGAAGGAAAGGGTTGCAAGTAACAGCAATAGAAAAAGCTGGGGTTAAGGTAGAACGGAGCGAAAAATTTAGGGAGAGAAAAGAAGAGGACGAACTGAAAAAGAAGGGGCGGCGGGAAGAAAAACCCTAGTCCCCTTTGATGAAGACTTGCAAACAGATGTTAAATGAACTAAATATTCTTTGTTTTTGTTTTAAAATAATCTCTTGTTTTAAACTTCATTTTCAAAATCGAATTTTACATTGTTTTTTTTACATAGGGATGTCGACATCATGGTATACCTCATGTCGACATGGTAACCGTTGAATTCAAAAGTTTCAATTTTCAAAAGAAGTGTCTATTCGTTTAAATCTCTTCACAAATAGTTATGACCGTTGGTACTTTATAAATAGGCTTCACAAATGAATTTTTTAATCATATATTTTCATATTTTCTTCACTACTTCTTCTCCACAAATACATATTCTATAATTTTTGTATTTTTAAGATCGTGCTTAAATTCTGTCGATTTCTCAAGCGAATCAAATTAGAATCTCATTCTTATTTGATTCTCTGCCCTCTCTCGAAGATCAAAGTGCTATGCAGAGTTATAGGATCAATTTGTAATCAAAAGTTTATCGAGTCTCTCTATAAGGTGTGGTTGCGCCTAGAAATCAATTGGGTAATCTTGTGGCCCATAAATCAAGAGAGTTTGCCCCCAGACTCGTGAGATAGGAGGATACCTCAAGGCCTTTAGAAATTGAGGAATGTAATCTCGACATTGATATAATAAAAATCCGTATGAGGTGGTTTGCCTAGGTACAGGACTAGATGTATGGTAACTCTGAACCAGTATAAAATCCGGTGTGTTCTTTCCCTTTACTGCTTTTTATTTACTTTCTGCATCTATGTTTAATTCAGTAATTGTTTTGTGATTAAGTTCTGCGTTTGTTTGTGTCATAATTTTTAAGTTAGTTCATATAAGTCTTAGAATCCATTAAGCACTATTCACCCCCTCTAGTGCCATAATTTTTCTTGTTTGAATGGATGCTTGTTTGTTTGCTTGATTGTTTTAAAATTCCTTGAATTTTTAAATTCAAATTTATCCATTGAAATTTGAATTTTAAATTCAAAAAATAATATTATTTTAATAATATATTAAATATTAAATTATTAATATTTAAGTATTATTATATTTAATGTTATCATAGGAATTATATAATTAGAATATATGATATAATATATATATATATATATATATATTAGGAATTCGGAATAGAAACTTGTCATTTGATTCAATAGGCAAATGTCAATATACCAGGCTACCCCATGTCGACATGCCCCGTAGAATTTGATTTCAAAATTTGAATCCAAACTTTTGAATTTTCCTCCACATTTTCACCAACTTCAATGTTCTGGAAAGATGTCTCTTGACCAGAGAACATGTCTATAGAATCTCTTTTTATCTCACTCTCTTTATCGTCACTTTTCACTCTTATTTCGAATTTTAAACTTATCTTCAACTCCTCTCAAACTTCTTCAATGGCCTCTTTAAGCACTCCTAACACCATTAGGCTTCCAAATTTATCAAAAACTTTCTTTTTAATGACCCGAAAGCTATCAAAGCTTACATCAACTATGTAACTTTGGAAAAATCCATACTGGAAAATTTGCTATTTTTGAAGATTTTCCTTCTTATGAAATTGAAAATATTTTTCAACAATGTCCTATTCTTAGTTTAGTTGATAACAAACAAAATAATTTTATATATTATCCAAATCTTATCAAGATGTTTTATTCGAATTTGAATCGTGGTTTTTATGATGGGAAAGAAGGACAAATTTGGAGTAGTGTTAAAGGAACACAAACTGTTTTGGATTGTGAAATTTTGAAAAATATTTTGGGATGTAAGTATACCAGAATTAATCTCTTGGAATTTCAAATCAATGAAAATGGTCGAGAGATAATTCATCACATCTTCGAAGGGGATGACAATTTCGAATTCAAAAATTGTTATTTTCATCCAAAAACAAGAATTGTTAATGTTCTTATCCAAAACACTCTTATACCAAGATCGAGAAACTACAACAACCCGACTTTGAAAGTTTGCAAAGCTCTTTTTGCAATTTTTGGAAATTATGATATTAATTGGGCTCAAGTTATTTTGGTGAGCTAAGGCCCAAGAATTTTACTATGGGTGAAAACACATTATATCATGGAATTTATCTCACCCAGATTTTTAATTGAAGAATTTATAACTAGAAAAGTGTTCAACCATGGAAACATTTCCCTTATGCAAATTCCATTAGTGTTTCAACCATATGAAACACTTACTAAAAAGAAAGAGAGACTTGCTCATGAAGAGATGGAAAAAATGGAAGAAGAAGAGGAGGAGGAAGAAGATGGAATGGAAATTGAAGAGGAGAAAGAAGAAGATCAAGAAACCTCCTTAGAAAGTATTGGATATCCTACTAATCTCGCTAATCCATCCAATAAGACCATTCTCAACAATCAAATAATTATAGTAGAAAATAAAAAGACTCTTAAAAGATCAACGAGTAAGAAAATGGATAAGATTTCCACTAAAACCGACAAGTTCTTCGGAAAAATTAGTAGAAAGCTTGGACTATCATCTTCTTCATCTTCATCTAACTAGTTCATGTTATCTTAAGTTCTATCTTTGTATTTTCTTTATTTTAGTTAATATCATATTATCTTATGTAATGTTGTCTAGAATTATTAATGAAATATTTCATTTCCTGTTATTCAACTTCACATGTCTCTGTAATTGCTTGTTTTTATATTATACAAATTTTAGTTTAATAGATTTGTTCATAATTTTCAAAACAAAGCAAAATGTCATTTTAAGCAGAGACATGTCGACATAAACCATACCCCCATGTCGACATCCAACGGGCAGAAAATAGTTACACTTTCAAATTTTATTTTCATGTAACTAACTTATGTATATTCATTTCAAATGACTTTCTACCCCTATTTATATTTGTTGCTTCCAGAATAAATGGTCAAACTTCATTTTTAATCACTCTCTTTCATAGTTCTCCCTATTTCTTGAAATATGGCTTCTCCGATTAAGAATCTAAGTGATAATCTTGAAGAAACTCTCGCTTCCTTCAAGAATATTCTAACATTCATACATCGTAATCAGCATCACTTAGAATTGAGTCAAATACATATGATCAAGGAGCAAGAGAGACATTTCGACGCCCTTCGTTGGATGATCTCAATCCTTAACAAGGACGATCTCGAAGGAAATTCACCAGTCACTATCACAAAAGATAAAGAAGAATGAGATGCCATCAAAGCAGACCCTATCTTTGGAGAAGATGGATGGGTGGAAGTACCAAGGAATGTCTAGTCATTCTATACGATATTAGTTTGATTTGATTGGTGTGTTTTAAACTTGATTGACTTTACTTATTTGGTATGGTTTTTATATATGATTGGATGATGATTGATTTCTTCTAAATTACACCGCACTTAGCACTTATTACACTTACGGATTACTCTATTTTATTATGGTTGATTATCTTATATCAAGTTTAAGGAATTTATTAGTTAGAAGTTTTTTGTTGATGACAAAGGGGGAGAAATTATAAAATAGTAATTTGCTTGGAGTAAGAGGGAGTTAGAAGTTATGGTATGGTAAATATATTTTATAAATACAGGTTGTCATCATCAAGAAGGGGGAGATTGTTAGGAACTGAGATGTTGGTTTTGATGACAACAACCTTTTAACTTATCTTATTATAAAATATATACTAACACTATTGTCTATATAGATATGTATATGTAGGATATATAGATATGTGTATGTATATGTATATGTATATGTATACGTAAGTATCGATTACTGAAGACTGATCAATATAAAGACTCAAGACTCAAGATTGAAGATTCTAGAGTATCAAGATTAAGATTTCAAGATATGTGTCCAGTTTTTGTTAAAACTTCATAACAACATGGAAATCTTCATTCCGAATTTCATTTGGGATGGAACCCACTAGTACCTTACAAACCCACGATAAGTAGCTTACAAGCCTACGACAAAGTGACTTACAAACCCACGAACGTCTTGGTTTTGTACAAGTTCTCGAGTCCTGATGTGATGAGATATTCTACAGGAAGAAGATCGTAAAACTACTTCAAAATGGTTTTTCAAAATGATTTTCAAAATGGTTTTTCAAAATGATTTTCAAAATGATTTTCAAAACTGCTTTTCAAAATATTTTAGGCTTAAAATTATCTTTTCAAATGATTTTAAAAAAAAGAAGTTTTAGCCTTAAAATTTTTTTTTTAAAAAATAAACTCTTGTTTTAAACTTCATTTTCAAAATCAAATTTTACATTGGTTTTTACATAGCGATGTCGACATCATGGGATACCCCATGTCGACATGGTGGCCGTTGAATTCAAAAGTTTCAATTTTCAAAAGAAGCGTCTATTCGTTTGAATCTCTTCATGAATGGTTATGACCGTTGGTGCTTTATAAATAGGCTTCACAAACGAATTTTTTAACCATCTATTTTCATATTTTCCTCATTTCTTCTCCATAAATACATATTCTATAATTTTTAAGATCGTGTCGAGATTTTGCCGAATTCTTAAGTGAATCAAATTAGAATCTCATTCTTGTTTGATTCTCTGCCCTCTCTCGAAGATCGAAGTGCTATTCAGAGTTATAGGATCAATTTGTAATCAAAAGTTTATCGAGTCTCTCTATAAGGTGTGGTTGTGCCTGGATATCAATTGGGTAATCTTATGGCCCGTAAATCAAGAGAGTTTGCCCCGGACTCGTGAGACATGAGGGTACCTTAAGACCTTTTGAAATTGAGGAATGTAATCTTGACATTGGTATAATAAAAATTTGTATGAGGTGGTTTGCCTTGATATAGGACTAGATGTACGGTAACTTCGAACCAGTATAAAATATGGTGTGTTCTTTCCCTCTATTGCTTTTTATTTACTTTTCGCATCTATGTTTGATTCTGTAAATGTTCCGCAATTAAGTTCTGCATTTGTTTGTGTCATAATTTTTAAGCTAGTTCATATAAGTCTTGGAATCCATTAAACACTATTCACCCCACCTCCCTCTAGTGTTAAATTAGCCTTAAGATCCTTATCCATTGTCCCTTTCAGAAACCTCGTTCCGCCCCTTTAACTCTTGGGTGCTCAAAATTGATTTGAGTAGGTTGTGAGTTGAGGAATTACAAGTTTTAGTAGGTGGACGAATAATGCTTCCAGAGACGAACAGGAGGCTGATGCTAGGTATATTTAGGAGGCGAACAGGAGGTTGATTCTCACTATGGTCAAGTCCTGTTGTACCACTAAATCATCTAGCACTGTCGGTGCGATAGCAGTCTACGAATCTTTAACGCACTTTCTGAGATGGGAAATATGAAAAGCATCGTAGACACCTGCCAAACTGCTTGGTAACTTAAGTCTATACGCGAGTTTTTCGATCTTTTCAAGAATAGGAAATGGTCCAACAAACCTAGGAGAAAACTTCCCTGATTTCCCAAATCTAAGCACACCCTTCATCGATGATACTTTGACGAAACCCTGCTCTCTAACCGAGAACTCTAAATCTTTCCATCTCTTATCTGCATAAATTTTCTACCTAGACCGAGCCTCCTTCATTCTAGCCCGAATGACCTCAACCTTTTCTGCAGCCTCTCTAACCAGATTTGGACCAAGAATCAACCTATCCCCATTCTCCAACCAACATATAGGAGATTTTCATGGCTTTCCATACAAAGCTTCAAAAGGTGCCATCCCAATACTAGTCTGATAACTGTTATTATACGTAAACTTAATTAGATGCTGATGGTCTTCCCATGATCCCCCGAAATCAAGAACACAAGCTCTTAACAAATCTTCCAAGATCTTGTTAGTTCTCCCACCCGTCTTCGAATGGTAAGCGGTACTCATCTTAATCTTGGTTCCTAAAACTTCCAACAGACTGTTCCAAAACTCGCTAGTGAATAAGGAATCTTTGTCTCTAACTATACTGCTCGAAACTCATGCGGTCTAATCACATTCTTCATGAACAATATCGTTAAAACAGGTGTCGTCCTGGTAGATCTAACTGGAATGAAATGGACAATCTTGGTCAATCTGTTCAATATGACCCATATACTTTCATTACCTCTATTCGACCTTGGCAATCTGTCAATGAAATATATAGAAATAGAATCCCACTTCCACATTGGAATATCTAACGACCGAAGCAAAACACTTGGCTTCTAGTGTTCGGTCTTTGCCTGTTGGAAATTTAAGCACTGCTTTACACACAAACCAATATCCCACGCCATTACTTCCCACAAGAAACTCCTCTTCATATCCTGATACATCTTAGTACCTTCGGTATGTACAGTGAACTTCGAACGATGGCATTCATCTAGGAGTTCCTATGTTTCCTACACTCGGATCACATAATCTTCCTTTCTTTCTCAACCACTCATTCCGATCAAGACTGAAATCTTTCAAGTCTTCACTCTTGGTTTCTTCCTTTAGCTTCCTGATCTGTTCAGCTAACACAGGATCCTCTATCTACTTAGAAGCAATCCGTTCGATCAACACTAGTCGGACTTCCAAACAAGACAATGCAGCTGTATTTCCAGTAGACACGGCCTCGAATCTTCACTGCACTCTGCAATTTGCTAATGCTTCTAAATCTTTCCACTCAGCCATCATTGCTTACTCTGCATTTTGATGCTTCCTACTAAGCGCATCTGCAACCTTGTTGCCCTTCCCTGGTGTGTACTCAATCCTAAAGTCATAAGCGGCTATGAACTCTAACCACCTCTATTGTCTCGTGTTTAGTTCCTTTTGAGAGAACAAATACTTCAGCGACTTATGATCTATATACAGCTCAAACCCATCTCCCAAAACGTAATGTCTCTACACCTTCAAAGCAAAAATCACTACAACTAATTCCAAATCATGCGTTGGATATCTAACCTCATGTAGTTTAAGCCGTCTAGAAGTATAGGCAATCACTTTACTTTTCTACATCAGCACAGCTCCTAATCCTGTTCCACATGCATCGGTATAAACTTTCGAATCCATATTCCCTTCTAGAACAACCAAAACAGGTGCATGGGTCAATAAGTGTTTCAATCTATGGATTGCTTCCTCACACTTATCGGTCCATACAAACTTCGCATCTTTTCTCGTCAGCCTGGTCATCAGAGCTGCTATTTGCGAGAAATCCTTAATGAATTTCCGATAATAACTAGCCAACCCTAGGAAACTATTTACCTCGGTTACTATCTCAGGTCTCTTCCAACTATTCAATGCCCCTATCTTATTCAGATCCACCGACAACCCTTCCTCTAAGACTACATGACCAAGAAACTTAACATCTTTCTTCCAGAAGTGGCACTTTGAAAACTTCTCTTTCGGCTGATGTTGCCTCAGCATCTCAAGCACCACTCTATGATGAACTTCATGCAGTCTTTCATCCTTGGAGTAAATTAAGATATCATCTATAAAAACCGGCACGATCCTATCCAAGTGCTCTCGGAAAATCAGGTTCATTAAATCCACAAAGAAAGCTGGAGCATAAGTCAGTCCGAACGACATAACTAACCATTCATATGATCCATATCTGGTCCTGAATGCTGTCAAAGGTATACTATCCTCTGCTACTATGAGCTTATGGAAACCTGTTGCCAAATCCAACTGAGAAAATACCTTTGCTCCACTTATCTGATCGAACAAACCGTCAATTCCGAGCAATGGATATCAGTTCTTTATCGTCATCTCATTCAACTTAAGATAATCGACGCATATCCTCAACGATTCGTCTGGCTTCTTAGCAGACACTATCGCTGCACTCCATGGCGAACTGCTCTGCCTGACAAAACTCTTGCCCTCTAAATCTAACAACTACACCTTCAACTCCCTCATCTCTAAAGGGGTCATCCTGTTTGGCGGTTTACTCACTGGTTCAGCTCTCGAAACCAAATCTATTCGAAATTCGATAGGTCGCCTAGGCGGCAATCCTATTACAGGCTCAAACACATCTGCGAATTCTCTAGCCATGAAAACTTGGCTCAAACCATTATCTAAATCCAAAGCACCCAACAAAGCAAACACTGCACTGCTAGAAGCTCCTATGGTGAAAATAATCCGGTTGCTACAATCCAAGTGTCTAAGAGATATCTTCCTACCCTGGCAAAATATCTCAGCATTGTACTCACTTAACCAATCCATATCTAGGATGATCCCAAACCCCACAAAATCAAACACATGCAAAATGCACACAAAAGTATGACCTAACAGGTCAAACTCAAACTGCTCACACCTCAACCCTAGAGTTGCATACCTTCCTGTTGGATTCGCAACTCATAAAGAAGTAACTAAATAAGTGGTTCAAGGTTAAGCTTATTTATCAAACATCTAGATATAAAAGAATGCGATGCACCAATATCAAATAAAACTAACAGACACACCACGAATCTAAAGCATTCCTCCAAGAACTGCCTTCCCCTTCTCCTGGGCTATTGGCTTAGAAGCAGCAGGCTCCAATGCATACACCTTTCCCTTGCCATCTCTAACGGGCTCCTTTCACTAGTCCTTATAATGGCATATCTGGTCATAATTGTAGCACCTGACATTCTTCCCCTTAGCTACATCCTTTATTTTCCCTGAGCGACACTCATTAGAAAAGTTCCCTTTCTTGTCGCATTTATAGCAGACAACCTCAGACTTTGCTTTTTTGGCTGCTCCACCCTTCTGAGCACCTTTCTTGGGAAAGAACTTTCTCTTCTGGCCCTACCCAACATGGACCCCTTTTACCTTGCTCTTCTCTAGAGACTCAAGGACTTCTTCTTGCCTCAAAGCCATCTCTACAACAATATCAGAAGGATCTCTAAGATGATACAAAGTAACACTAGCCAATTTTGACTTCAATCCTCTGACAAACTTCTAATTCCACTTAAATACTGTATCCACCAAAGCATACACACACCAGACCAACTCTTCAAACTTCCTAGCATACTCAGCAACAGACATCTTACCCTGCACTAGCTCAGCAAACTGCCTAATCAAAGCTACTGTGCCATTACAGACATAAATCTCTCTTGGAATCTCCTTTAGAAATCCTCCAAGATTATTGTCTTCTCATCAACTATCGCTGTTACACTGTTCCACCAGAACAATGCGGCTTCCTGAAGCTAACTGGATGCCAACCTCCTCTTCTGCTCATCATTGAGCCCTAGATCTGCAAAAATCCTTTCGTAGTGCAACAACCAGTTATCAACTTCAATGGCATTCTCTGTTCCCACAAAAAGCTTCCCTCCTAGCTTCACATAATCGTCGCTCATCTTAGCGAAATGATTAACTACCGGAACTTCTAGAACCCCTGCTCCTGTAGCATTTCCTCCTAACACTCCAGCTGCAACTCCTGCCTGCATCATATTCTTGAAAAACTGATACATGGCTTCCATTCCGACCCGTGGGACTTCTGCACCAACATTCTCCACTTGTGCATGACCTTGGTTTCTCCCAGCATTAGGTCCGACATTCCTTTCAACGCTTCCCCTCCTTGGTTAACTCTGCTTCTTTTACCATCCATATCTGTATTCAAATCTCATGAGATACAGAAAGATAACCTAATCGAAGATGGATGAATAGAGATAAGGCGCATACTTATATATAGCAAATACAAGTACGTTACTATAGCATTAACCCAACCCCAAATCTTACTCTAATTTCTTTGGATTTTTATTTTCAAAACCAATTTTTAGTTAAATTTTTCATAAACCCATGCTCTGATACTAAGTTGTAACATCCCGTATCTAGAGTCCAAAAGCTAAGCGCTATGGATGCTGCAGTCATCCATAGTATTAACTTAACTTCTGGTGATGAAATACGGCAGCGTTAATGGTATCTATAATATCAGAAGCATTTGAATATGAACGAAATCATCGATTTCTAAAAATAATAATTCCAATGATTACATTTCAAATAATATCATATTCAAGTTACAAAAATCCCCAAACGTAATCCCAGACAATGATCAAATATAAACTACAACGGTATGCCAAGAACGACATATGAAGATGCTCCCTTGGATGATTAAATGAATATAGACACATCTGCCTTAATACACAGCGGAAATAATTTTAAAAATTGAATTCCTAATTAGCTATCCATCATCCACCTGCTCATCTTCGAATGCTTTATTCGCCAAAATCTGCTAAAACCTAAACCCTCAGCCTACTCAAATAAATTTTGAGCACCCAAGAGTTTAAGGGGAAACAAAAAATTCGAGTCAGACATAAAACATAGTATGAATGGTTTCTATTACATCTCTTTTTACTAATGTATAGTGATACCACGCCACTTAGCGAAACGGTTTTCCCCTTATTAATATCTCTTTTCAAAACATATATTTTGCAAATCCTTTCCTGCAGCCAAACTGGTTAATCAACCAATTATAATAATAATATAACAATATCCATTATGCTAAAATAGGAAATAAATAGGCTAACTATCTAAAATCTGAGCTATCTGCTCTTTACTGGACTAACTGTCCTAAAATCTGAGCTAACTGCTCTTTTCTAGACTAACTGTCCTAAAATCTGATTATACCAAAATAACAATATTCTTTATGCTAAATAATGGACTGTCTGTCCATAAAATAGGTAAAAATGCGTAGGCTAATTGTCCTTAAGAAGTAGCAAGGTCTGTTATGCTATCAAATGAAGTAACTATTCATATTTGGGCTAATTTCCGCTATCTGGACTAAATATCCTCTGAACTAACTCTCCTATGGGCTGACTGTCCTCAAAATGGACCGACTATCCGAATTTAAATGAGCTAACTGCCCGAATTTTCGTTTGGGTTAACTACCCTTCAAATTTTCCTTAAAAACCTTTTCAAAATGATTTAGTCTATTAAATCATATATATACAAGAAAAATATATCATTAGCTTTACTCTAGCTATTTTTGCTATGTTATATATACTTTACTTAAAATAAT
Source organism: Allium cepa (assembly GCA_030765085.1). Classification (NCBI taxonomy): domain Eukaryota; kingdom Viridiplantae; phylum Streptophyta; class Magnoliopsida; order Asparagales; family Amaryllidaceae; genus Allium; species Allium cepa. The sequence goes on from CM060938.1 coordinate 215,094,372, forward strand.
GTTGATGATGTTCAATAAGAATTATCTATCCTTTTAAAATAAGTTAAAGTTCTTTATAACTTAAAATACTCAGCCTATCTGCCTAGTTATTTTGTTTGAAATCTTTATTTAAAACCTTTAAATAACCTTTTGAAATCATTGAAGGTAACTCCTTCAAAACCATTAGCAAAACCCTTTGAAAGCATTGAAGGTAACTTCTTCATATCCTTTAATAAAACCTTTCAAAATCATTGAAGGTAACCCTTTCAAAATCATTAATAAAAGCATTTTCTCTAAAAGCTCTTCAATATATAACATTTGCCTTTAAATCCTTTAAACCTTAACCTTCTGAAAGCATTGCAAAACCATACCATTCGACCTTGTCGAAAGGTTTCTTTTCGACCTTATCAAAAGGTTTGCTTTCGACTTTTTTAAAGACTGGAGAACCACCCTTATGAAATCATCGATAAACCTTTTGAAAGCATTGAAACTTAAAACCTTTCGAAGACACTGGGTTTAATTTAAAACAAGTGGAAACCCTTTCGAAACCATTCGAAGCTGACTACTTCAAAACCTTAAAAATATTTCGATTTAAAACATTTGGATTAAGCCTTCAAGTAGAGCAAAAGGATTAGAAAAACATTGGAGTCGAAAGCAACTACTTCGAAACCTTTAACAAAACCTTTCGATACCATTTGAAAACAATGAAGTGTTGATGTTGGAACCAACCCTTTGAAATAAATGGAGAGTCGGCAAATTTTAGAAAAAATAAGATTACCATCGACTCCATCTATGTCGAAAGGTTTGGAAGCGGCAACTAAGCTTTCAACCTTATCGAAAACTATACCTCTCGACTTTGTCGAAAGGTTTCAATTAAAACAAGAAAACCAATTGAAATCTATTTCTTTTAAACCATTTGACATTGTAGAAAGCTAGCAGACGTGTTTTCCTTTAAACCAAAACAAAGTTTCATCTCCTTCGAAAGCTCTTACCTTTCGTCCCTAAACCTTTCGACTCCTTCCAATTCACTACGTACCAGTTCCAGATACCATGGTTATTGATCTAGTCGAAAGGTTTGATACTTTCGACTTTGTTAGAAGGTTTGGAATGGAGGTGGAACCTCTTGCCGAAAGAGTTGAAATAGTAGAAAAACTATTTATTTGTACTTTAAAATAGTTCTTTTGTACGCAACCCGTCTTATTTGTCTAAATCTGATTGGTTTCTAGAATTTTATATTCAAAATGCTGCCTACTTTCCTTATTTGAAAATTTAAATAATTTTGAAAAAGCCATTTTCTCCTTTATAATTATATAAAACATTTAACTCTCATACCTTAAATAATTTTATATAACTATTAAATCATCTTAGAGAATTCTAAAAAATTCCAGAAAGTCAATTAGTATATCCTTTTCAACATATAAAATTTTCGAATCTAAACAAATAATTATTTACTCTAAATAATTTATAATCCAATATACAATTTTCTTCCTTAGAAAATTAATGTTAATTCCACAAAATTCAGAAAAATCTAAAAATTGAAACGCATATCTAACATAACTTTTTAGATCATCATAAAATTCGCAAGGATAATGGATGTCATTTAATAGGGTTTTTATCTTAAAAAAATGTCATAAAATCTATATGAAAATTAATAAATCATCAACGTGTATATATAATCATCATTAAAAAACATGGCAAACCTATGCAAAAAATTCGGGTTTAATCTTAAAACTAAAGCCGATATAAATTTAGAGATGTAAATATTATTCACCTTTGCTTTATAGATTAAGGAGCTTGAGATTTGAATGAGTTTGATTTGAATTTGCTTATCCTTTAGCTTTTCTTTAGTTTCCTCTTCTTCTTTCCTTGTTAATGATGGTCGCCTTAATTTTGAAAATTTTGAAATGCAATGAATGTGTGTATAATACACGGCCTAAGGAAGGTGATATCGGAATGACCTCTTTCTCATAATACCCCTCCTCTAATTCATTTTAAACCCTTTTTAATTCATTAGTTTAAAAAGCACGGCTACCTTAAATAAATCAAATCTCAATCCCATAATCAACACGTTGTTCTATTTAGCTTATCTAATTAAATATCCTAAATAATTTCATCAAAAATCCGGGGTGTTACACAGTACAGTGTAAAGTTGGAATCATTTCAATGATCGATCACATCACTATTTAAACCAAACTGCTTCCTATCGTGTACTACCATGTAAAGTTGGAAACATTTCAGCAATCATCGCATCACTCTCCGAACTAAACTGCTCCTTATCATGCGCTATAGTGTAAAGTTAGAATCTTTTTAATGATCGATCAAATCACTCTCTGAACTAAGCTACTCTTTGTCATAGGCTACAGTGTAAAGTTGAAATCTTTTTGGTGATCGATCACATCACTCTCTGAACCAAGCTGCTCCATGTCATGCGCTATAATGTAAAGATGAAATCTTTTCAATGATCGATCACATCACTTCCTGCCATGCGCTACAGAACCTAATTGGAATCTTTGGAGCGACTGATCAAATCAACAATAAACAATTCAAATAAATGTTCGATTGTAATTGTTTATAAATGCAATTTTCCACAATGTCAGTGTTCAATTTAGTTTCAGTTAAGAATATCAAAATAATAATCTCGAACACAAACTCAGATAACGTTTCGATTATCAGTGGGTTTTATAACCTAGAAAATGATCAAGTTCAAAGTAGAAGAGTCGGTTGCGAATGTAGAGTTAAAGAAATCATACTTATTTTTGAATCACGAGAAAATGCGGGTCAAAGTTACTTCGCATGTAGGGATAATTGGAATGGATGTAGCTACTTCTAGTTGATTGATCCACAACTCTAACGACGAGGAAGAGAGTATGTGTTTGAAATGGAATCGACAGTGAGAAAATTAGAACTTTTACTTAACAATCATACCTAAGAAAAATATATATGGATAGCATCCAAGCATGTGTGTTTACTAGTATGCTTCACAGGTGATTACCGTCCCTGTCTACGTTCGTAGTATCATGTATTTTAGGTAATTATTATTGCATTTTGGATGATTACCATGATGTTTTTTTTTTTTTTGAAAAAGTCAACGATTATTATGTGTTTTAATTTATCCCTTCATTACATTTTATCGAACTCATATGCAACAACAATTCATAATCTCACAAATTCATAGAGTGACGTTAAACTGGAAATATAACAACTACAACTAGTAAAATGTGCAACACTAGAAATAATAAATACATAATAATAATTTCCTTAGTACTTAACAATTACCTACAAAATGATGATAGTGGTCCATTAGTTCTCTCACAAATCCACGCGACCCTCGGAATCTTTGATCTCTTTAACTCTAATTATGTACCGTGGAAAGGTGTTTAGTTCTTTAAAAGGAGGAAACTCAAAAGCATGTGCTAGTTCTGAATAATTATGCAACTGTAGTTTATAACCACCTATATCTTCGTCAAAATCATGTTATGATGTAATATACAATATTATATTTTGTCAAATATCATTTCAGGATCATGGAAGTACACTTCCTTTCTCAAAATTTGGAATCTACCTTCTAGAACCCCGAAAGAATGCTCAACATCTTTTCTTAAACTGGCTTGTTGTATGGTAACTTTGCATTCCTCATTACGTGGCCTTTTGAAACCTTTAACCAAAGTTTTCCAAGTCAGATATATTCCATCAACAAGTTAGTATCCGATGTTATGTTGAACATCCCCTATCATATAATGATTAGCCAGTTCATCATTAGATAAGGAGCTAAATAAGTAAGACTGATGTATCACATTAATGTCGTTTGAAGCCGTGGATATACCAAAAAAGCATGTCATATATATAAATCAAATGAGGCTACAACTTCTAAAGTCATTGTTGCCTTGTGCTAATGTTTGACGTATTGTCCTTGCATTGCAACTGGATAATTTTTCCAACGCCAATGCATATAATATAAGTTATCCAACATAAATGAAAATTTACATTATTCACCCATAGTCAATAGTCGATTGATGTCATTATCGTTCGACACTCTAAGATACTCCGCACCAAATGTTATGATTAATGTTTTACAAAATTCTTTTAATAATTTGTTGGCGGTAAAATCTATGATTCGGACGTACTCGTCTTGCCTAGCAGCACTTTCCTCAAACGCTAACATTCATAAGGCACTTGTCGTATTTTGATGCCACGAACCTAATTGACCACGTGTATTACTTCATTGTGTGAAATATAAATTTCTCTTCCCCCATCTTGTCATAACTCGCTCAAATATGTTTATGGACATTGAATACTTTAATCTAAACTTCATTATGTCAAAACTTGGATGTAGTTAAAGTAATCTTCCATTATTCGATCATGCCCCGATTGATAATTTATTTTTTCCGCATATTTTTACGTTCCATAACACCACTACCTTGGTTGGAAGATTTCTCCATATTTTGTAATTGAATAAGCTCTAGTGCTTTGGATGCTATTGCTCGTTGTTCAAATTCTTCATGTATATGATTATCACCCGAAGTTGACAGAGATAAAGAGAAAGAAGAGAAGCAAAATAATGTTTTCATTGGATTCATGTTTATATCTGATATGTGTTTTGAGTTTCATCATTAACACCTATATATAAGCTCTTGGATATTTATTATACCTTGTCTCATCCGCTCAGATATTTATTGAAGTTTGTAAATATGTGTATATGTTTATCATACCTGTCCCACCAAACTTAGATATTTATTGAATTTTGTACTATATGTTTAGATATTTATTATATCTTGTCCCACCCACTCTGATATTTATTCAAGTTTGTACTATAGGTTTTGATATTTACTATAACTTGTCCCATCCGCTCAGATATTCATCACACTTTGTACTATATGTGTAGATATTTATTATACATTGTCCCGCCCACTCAGATATTTATTGAAATTTGTACTATATGTGTATATATTTATTATACATTGTCCTACCTGCTAAGATATTTATTAAAGTTTGTACTGTATGTTTAGATATTTATTATACCATGTCCCGCCTGTTTGGATATTTATTGAAGCTTGTACTATATGTGTATATATTTATTATATTTTATCCCACCCGCTCAGATATTTATTCAAGTTTGTACTATATGTTTGGATATTTACTATAGCTTGTAACATCTGCTCAGATATTTATTAAAGTTTGTAGTATAGGTGTAGACGTTTATTATGTAGGATCATTTTCACCCTAGAGGAGAGTGAATATGGTGTACTAATAAAAATTAATGCGAAAATAAAAATAGAAAATAATGCAGTAGATATCACACACGAATTTACCCAGCTTCGATAATAACCTGCCTACGTGCTGCCCCCAAGGTTTCTACTAGAAATTAGGTGATCAAACGCTTACAAAAACACGTAAACTCGTGACACCGGTTAACTCGATTAACCTAACTCTAAGCTCAAAACCCTACCACAACTCAGCCACTGAGTTGCGAATTCTCAAACTACGTCCCGTAGTTTGTACCTAGTTACACAACTAGAAATTCACAATATTTTAAAAGGAAATTACAAATAAAAAATAAAACTAAAAACAAAACCCTAATTTTTAAATTTGAAGCCTAATATAAAAATAGTAGAAGCCGGCCCAAACACATAATAGAAGTTTGTCTTTATTTTTGCGGCAGCCTTATTTCTTTTTCAATCTGGTATTAGGGTTTTCAATTTGAAGCGCGACTTGGAAATTAGAAGTTCGAATCCTTTGATGCTTTCGTTCCTACTTCGCTGCTGCTTCTATCAGTGATGTTAAATTACTTACAGCTGCTTCAGTAATGTCTAGCTCGAACGGATGTTGCTTATATTTGGTACGTGATTTGCCCCTTTTCGATGTATAATTATGCTCAGCTTGATTCGAGTTTTGGATTAGTTCATGATTTATTTCAAGGCTTGCTCTCTATTTTTCTTGAACTCCAATTAATTTCCGATGATGATAATGGGTTGAATTTATAAGGTTCGAAACCCTATAATCTCATTCGTATAATTTTGGTTTGAATACATCGTGATTTTATCATCTGCGTTGATTATGCATGAACGATGGTGATAATACCGACTTGTTCAGTAGTTGATGAATTTGAATCTGCTCAGATTACTTGAGTCAGTTCCCTTTTTTGCTTCTATGACTTCGGTCATGTGATAATATTTTGACTTGTTCATTATGTTTCCTTTGATTGACTTCACTGCAATATTTTACTATTCTTTGACTGGTTCGAACTGCTATTGTGTGATCATTTCTTTTGTAAATTGCTGCATATTTTGAATTTTTTCGAACTTTTCTATGTTGATGCTTGAACTATTTTGCACTTGATTGATCACATTAATTTCGAACTCTGAAAAGATGAATTCGAAATTTTCACTTGAGTTACCTATTGTTGCATATTTAAATCTGGTTTGTTACTGCATATATATGTGTGTGTGTGTGTGTGTGTGTGTGTGTGTGTGTGTGTGTATGTATACATGTGCATACATGTCTATATGTATGCTGGTCTTTGAAGTTTAGTTCATGTGATCTGGTCTCATTAAAGTCTGCATTGTGACATGTTTCATTTGAATGCTTGTGTACTTCATGTTAGATCATGTTCCACTGGCTTGTTGAGTCTGGTCTGTGGTTCATGTCTGTTCAGGTTGCATTTATCTGGTGAACTGTTCTTGCATCGCTTCGAGTCGTACTTGCTGTTTTTTGTACATATTGAATGCTTTGCATTTGTGTCTTGTCTTGTGTCCTTCATTCTGTCAGGTGTAGTTGCATGTTTGCTTCGAGTTACCAATGCAGTTTCTTTGAGTCATTTCATTTGCTGGTCTGTGTTAGCCTTTTTGTGTTCATACATCTGTTCTGATTTGTAGTGACCATTGCATTGAATTTGAGTTCATGTATGAATTGCATATGTAGAAATGATGGTCTTCGTGTTGCACTTGGTTCTGGTTCATGTCTGTATGCTGTTGCTTTATGTGTGGTTCCACTTGAGTCTGTTGGTCTTCACATTTTATTCATACGCACATGAAATTGGTTGATTTGAGTCTGGTGCACTTTGAATGCTGGTCATCTCCATTTGGATACATACATACATTTATGTATGTATATATGTGTGTGTTCATGTATCATTTGAGTCGAATCCAGCCTTGGTCCAGGTTTGACCTTGTGCTTACCTGTCTCTGCAGTTTTAACAAGCAAAGTTATGCACGGCCTTGTAACATGTACAGTGATACATTGTGCATGTCACAAGTTGTTTGTGTAAGATGAATTAGAAAATAAATGATGACGAACAACCCAAATAACCGAGGAAAATAATATTTTCAAAAACACACACTTTATTATTGACTATAAAATAATTTCTTTTTCAATTTTACTACGTCAGTGTTTATTTTGCAGATAGTTCAGACGCTGAATACAGTCTGGAACAGAGTTGAAGATCAAATACAAGTGAGAATGAATATGTAGTGAGGTGTAATATGTAACTTGAATATTGTGTTGTAATTAAAATTGTGTAAATGTAGCGATAACTTAAATCTGTACTATCTGAATTTGTAATAAAGTATTTGTTTGAATAAAATATTTGTTTAAATATGAATTCTGAGTTATTTATTTTATTTAACAAATATTTATTTAATTATGTGGAAAAATAAAATAGTACAATAATAAATACATTTAAACGAATATATATATATATATATATATATGTTTATTATCATCAAACAAAAATCATATACTAGCATATTCTAACATATTATACTTTGTTCCACCTACTTAGATATTTATTGAAGTTTATACTATGTGTTTAGATATTTACTATAGCTTACCCCACATGTTTAGATATTTATTACAATTTGCACTATGTGTGTAGATATTTATCATACGTTGTCCTACCGCTTAACTATTTATTGAAGTTTGTATTATATATGCAGATATGTATAATACCTTCTCCCGCCCGCTCAGTTATTTATTGAAGTTCGTACTTTATGTTTAGATATTTACTGTAGCTTGTCCCACCTGCTTCGATATTTATTACAGTTTGCACTATATGGATATATATATATATATATATATATATATATATATATATATATATATATTGTACCCAGTCCTATGCACTCATATGTTTATTGATGTCTGAACTATACGGTTAGACATTTATATGGAAATACTGCAATATTGATCACAGATAAATGACAGAATATAATCCAAAATAGATACATATAAATAACATACTCATAAACATGTAGAATATGTAACATCCCTAAGTCCAACTTGCATATGCAATATATCTTTGTACGAAAACAATGTTAGGTCTAGATAATCAGTGATCGACAAACATAGTAAGCCAACACATCGATTTTGGCCAGATAAGCAAGTATAACAACAGACCATCCATGTATTCCATCTGGAACCCAAGTCATCAAATAAGAAACATCTGAGTGGGCTAAGATAAGTCATGCACAACTGGGGGTGCAACACCATGACGAATAATAGGTGACCTGACTAAATCGACAGCTCCTCCATGTGTAAAATCCACAAACGATAGTGCGATATAGAATCTACGCCAAAACTGAAGATAATCCAAGTGGGGAAAATAAAGTAACTCACTTCCCACCAACCATCTGCCACTGCAAGTTGTAAGGAGGCCATGGAATACACTCTGAGAGCAGGTGTATGAGTATGAGGATCGTCATGAACCATGTCTCCTTCGACCGTCCGGCACCAACATCGCTCACCACGATACCACATACAACCAATCGTTAGAGGAGATGATACAGATGGAAACCGTTTGGTTGACAAAAATAATGTGTGTGAAGTACTAAGATGTCATATACAGAGATCCATCACACGGCTGCCAAATAATGTCAGAACGTGTACGCTGTAACTCTATCTGGTTGCGTGTAACCGTGAAAACATGACTAGCCTCACTATCACATACTCTCTACATATTCTACGACGACAATGCACAAATCCTCGAAAAGAATAACGATAACTATTGGTCTTTAGTCGATTGAGCTAGATTGTTACTGTACTCGTACCACCGATGTTGTAAAACCTCCCAAAAGCAACATAATGATGTACCATGACTAGCCACCACTCATTGTAAGTCCAATGACTTGTACAAGTAGAGCATGATAGTCGTTCCCCAGTTGCAAAGAACAGGGGAAGAAAGATCAAATTCCACAACCGCTACAACATGTCCTAATAGCGGTGGAGTGAAAAAAAGGTTTCACACCATGTGCAGGACAAATAGCCTAACTATCTCCAAGTCATTAGCAGAGTCGTACTATCAAAACTGTTTCCTAATAGTGTCCCTAAGGAAACCAACTAAATCCATGTACCCACGATAAGCATGACATAATAGGAATACAAGGTAAAACATATAGAATGTTATCGTGTCTTTGGCACTACTCACCGTAAGATAAAGGAAGATGTAACCCAATGGAAATACCAGTAAGAATAACAAAATCTAACGGACTTATGCTCATCTCTCCAAAAGCGAAGTGAAATGTGTACGCGATCTTATACAAAAAAGAAGCTAATGCATCACACAATCGTGCATCAGAAGTTAAAATCAATTGAGTACATGCGATAAGGAATATGCATGGATTACATGTAAATATTTATGATAGAAAAAACATACCAAAAAAAATCATGAAACCAATCGTGCATCAGAAGTTAAAATCAATTGAGTACATGCGATAAGGAATATGCATGGATTACATGTAAAAATTTATGATAGAAAAAACATACCAAAAAAATCATGAAACCCTATGTCGTCCAAAAATATGGTAATACGTCGATTGACATCGATTGCTGCGATCTCTCGATGTAGACGAAAAACGGATACAAGAGACCCACAAATTTTCCTTTCCCTCGCTTATTGAGAGAATTATTTTGGTTATTAACTTCGTAAACTAAATGTGTAATCATACAATTTATAAACTAAAATGCCAATAATTTAATCAAGCCTAATATAAATCCATACAATTTGTATAAAACCATACACGATATATCATATTTTTTGAATACGTAAATGATTTACAATTATTGACGCTAATAATTATCGTCGTGTTTGAATCTAAAATTTTACTAATTTTAACTTCGAATTGAAAATTGGGTTTAGAAAAATTAAGAAGAAGAAAAAGAATGATAGACTTAGGAAGAAAACCGACCATTCTATATTAGTTTATCTGGTATTTATAATACCGGGTAAACCATCGACTAAGATTTAATAAAAAACTCCATGCGGATTGCGATGCTAGGCTTATTTATTTGATGTTTTGTTATCTGACATTATAAATGCTAGATTTCTCGGCAATTTTTTTGCCATCGGAGTGGTTACTCACCGGAATTTGTCAATATTGGACAAGTGGCTGACCCCATCATAGATGCTTTTAGTGGTACAGCATAATTTACTTGAATTTCATGCCTCCGCTCAAACCAAAATCAAGACAATACGGGTTTAATGCAGTCCATTTCGTTCTATTCAACAAACCTCTATCCGTAAACAGGAAGGCACGTATGCCATTTTGCAAAAAGCTCCAACGGAGACGCTAACTTTATTTTGAACCCTGATATTTCTTTTGTACGTGTCGAGCAAAATGGCGAGCTCTACTCCATGGTTTCTTCTTCCTCGCATGGGAAATAATCCCTTCTTTATAAAGAACAATCGTCGCCTTTTTCTTACTTGCGAAAGACCGCTCTCTTCAAATCCAGCTGCCGTCGTTCCAAAATCTGAACGGGTATATTTTCTCAAACCCTCACCAGTTTGGTTAATGTTCTCAGTTTGCTTAATTTCTCTTTTGTACACAAATATAATTCGGCATTGAGCTGTATATTTACTTGAATGTCTGGATGCCCTTCATTTCTAGCATTCAATGGTGGATAGACACAGGGCCCGGTTCCGACCATTTGGTTGGCCTAGATGAAAAATAATTTTGTCATATTTACACAAAAAATTAATGCAAAATCAGCAATGTAATTTTTTTTTTCAAGTTCATACGTAACACAACACCCAAAATACATAATATATAATAACAAAAGTGTAAACATGCTATGCATCTTTGAATTAATATATTCAATGAAAACAACTCCTACTCGAGTTTTTAAAACCAAACTGATCGATTATGCCATCATATTTATATATACATATATTCCTTTTTAATGGAAATCATAGCCAACCCGCTTATTTTTTTTATATAGGGAATCAAAGTTGAGTTTTAGTTAGCTCCAACTTAGAGAAACTTCTTTCCACCAATGCTATCGTAACGGAAATAGTTAATATAATTCAATACGCAACTCATACGTCTAGAAATTCACTCATATCATGATAAGATCTTAAGTAATCAATAATGCAAATTGATTTTGTTATTTTCGAAGGTAAGATTCTTCTTAGTTTTGTAAGTTCAAAACAGAATACTTTTCCACAAATACCATTCTTTGCATTATATTTCCAATATTCTCTGGCTTCATAAAATGCTCTTTCAATTGTTTATCTTCAATGTGTTTGAATTTTGCATTTAATAGAAATTCATAAATTCTTTAAAAAGCTCAAATTGTTCAAATCGATCCTTAAGGCTCCGCTTCAGAGTTTATTTTCTACTGCTTTTGACTGGTTATGCACGGCTTTGTATTTCAGGTGTTTCGGTTGTTGGTTATAAAACTGGTGAAAACCAGTGCAGTGTAATTTCATGGCAATTCTCAACCCATCAAATTAGGATATTTTAAGTGTTTATAACTTTTTTCTTTCAATTATACCCCCACTAATTATATTGTAAAATTAACCTTCACAGAATATAGGGATATATATGTAATGTTACTTTAGTGAAAAACTCTCAAAACCAATGCATGTTAAACTCTCAAACATGCATTGATCGGTTATAACAATATTTCATGTAAACCAATCAAACCACTACAATCATTTACGGTCAAAATCGATACTCTCAAAATCTCTCATAACCGGTATTACAAAACTCCCAAGCGGAGCCTAAGTGTAGTAAGAGCTCGTCAAATCGTAATTTTGCTTAAAACTAATTAGAAATTGTGCCAACAAGCGATTTTTCTTGTTCATCATTTTTCTTTTTCACCATCTTTTCTTTTTAACTCTTCATTTGTAAGCTCCGTAGTTTTGTTTTCGAAATCTAACTCCGATTTTATTCATCTTTGGTCTTCGTCATTATTTCCTAAACATTACTAAATTAATAATATACAAAAGCCTAAAATAAATAAAAACTACAAGCTTATATTTACATATTAATTGATTTCTTACGTCACAATTTAGTAAATACTCCATATTTTTTATAAATTCAGTAATGCACTTCCGCTAATTGCTATTCATATTAAAATACACTCAATGTTTGATCCCTCATGTTGATTCTAATATTCAGTAGCAACCATAACATACATTACCAAGCAGTACCTCATATATGAATTAGACAAAGACAATAATCAAATGAATATCAAACTAGAATTCTGAAAATATCAAAGTAAAATCACAAATCCAAACATACCAGCCAATCAGCCACAGCCAAAGGTGAGAGGAAGAATCAGCCTGCAGGCTTCAGCTTGCTCATGGTTGTGAGATGTTGGCACCAGCGCGTAAGAAAGGAAAATGGCGGCGGTTGTTGCCTTTGGCGGTGGGTTGGCGCTGCTTGGTTCTGGTTGCATGACGTCTTTGGCTTTGGCGTAGATCGAGAAGGAGACGCGTTTGTTTTCTAAGTTATTTTGTGATTTGGGTGGGGGGGGGGGGGTTGCTCATGTGCGGGGGGTTGCCCTAGGCCAGTGTCTGATGGGCCTAGCCCATGAGCCGGGTCTGGATAGACAACAAGACTACAGGAAAAATTTAATAAGTATGGGGTTTTAGACAGCAAGGTTTGCTTAGTATATTTCTATATATTTGCATAACAGTGATGCCATGCACACCATAATATCCACTAAAATTTACCAGAGGCCGGCATCAAGTTGCAGTCCGGCTTTCATTATGGTCGGCGGTTGACTGCCGTTTGACTTTAAAAATTACAAAGAAAAGTGTAATCGGTGGTGCAAGTTTGATCTTCATTACGGTCGACAGTAAGTCGCCGACAATGAAGAGCGGACGACAACTTGTTACCTACCGAATTTGGGTAATTTTCAGTGCAAAATATGGTGTCAGTAGCATCACTCTTAGCATAATTCATGCATGTATGTGCCTGTAAAACTAATCTCACTTCATGTGGTAAAGGAGCGACGGTGTCTAATTTTTATATTTGCAGACTAGTGAACAGTTGTTAGCTGTAGTGGGTGCTGGTGCTGCAGGTGTGTATGCATCAATTAGAGCAAAGGAGTTGGCCCCTCATCTTAATGTTTTGATAGTTGAGAAAGGGAAGCCTTTATCCAAGGTATAATTGTTTTGCTAGAGTAGATATCTCACTACTGTATGCATGTGTGTTAAATAAGGGGCGTGGCTGAAGTGTTGAATACAACCATCATATTTCTAGTTCCACCACCTTACCCGTTTTTCTTATGCGTTTGAGTATCTTTTTTATAATACTTCGACCAAATTAAATACAATTAAATAAAAAAATTATATTACTTTATTTGTTGAAACCTTCATACTTCCGTAACTATGATGGTGTTTTATTTACGCTGACATTTATTTATTGACGAAACAATTATACATATATATGTAAACCACTACTGTAAAACAATAAATAGATGACATCAAATCAAAACCACTTGAATCTCATACAATATGCAGTTATTGTTGTCATAGTTATTTAATACAATATGTAGTTACTTGCTCTTCATTGGTAATGTGGTTGGTTGAGAAAGCTGGCCTTCCACCAGCAAGGTTGAAATATTGATCCACATTAGCTACGTTATCCATGTGATTTAGCCGAAGTATGCGTCGGAGACATGATGCATTTTTCCTCATAGTTTACAAGCAGTGACTTGAATCTTTGGATCTTCAAATAAAAAATATGGCAAGTGCCTTTTTCTTTGCAGGCTTCATCTAGACTCTATCCTGGACTTTGAAGTAATCCCAGGTTCTAATGTTCTTTTCTGCCTCGAACAACATAAATGACAAATTAGTGGTTGTTTGACATCACATTATAAGTAGATAAATGAACTTTAATGCTTATGTAACTTTATGGATTTGTTAACAGCTTAAAATTTTGACTTATAAGTTACAAATAAGTCAATAAGTCATGTTGTTAATTTCAGCTGCATTTTTTACAACTAAATTTGACCAACTTTTTAACTTGAATATTCACACACTTCTGTTTACTGAACCAAAGATTTCAAAACGTTATTCAAATCGGAAATCGTAAAGTATAGACTTTAAATCGAAATTGAATTTAAATCGTCAATCGTAGATTCAAAATTTTCATATTTTAAGGTTTGTACGCACTTTGAAATTGATTATAGTTTTTGAATTTCTACCGCAAAACTGAAACATAGTTTTCTCTATTGTTCAATTTTATTTTGTTTAGCAAACATTAGACTTGAAATTGTGGATCCAATAAAGCATATTGAATGCATAAGTATTGACTAAATGATTTTTCTCAACTGTGGCTTTAACTGAGTTTGAATCGAAATGCAAATCTAATCGGGAGAGGAGAGATCCGATCCAAAATGAGATTTAAATCGTAAGATTTTAAGACTTTTGGTAACAATGTACCGAACTACTTAAAAACTACAACTTTTAAGTAGTTCTTTAAACAATTATTACCAAATGGGTTCTTACACATTTTGTCTGTATTATTGGGCCACGTGATCACGTCTTGGAAATGAAACAGTGTGTAATTTTTTCATTGTTACAAATAATCAAAATGCCTTTGCCTCCATCTCTTTTGAAAATTTCATCCCACTCTTCATTTTTTTTCCATGGCTCAATCAACGTTTTGGATCTATGATTTTAGTTACGTCTCATCTCGAAGATTTAAGAGACTCGATCTCGTATCAAACGAGACATATATATGTCAGGTGTCCATCTCAAATCCTAAAGTTCATCTCGGAACAATATCAGAATACATGTTATGTTTAATATTGATTTGTATACAGCTAAATTTACAAATACTAATTACAAATAATAATTTAACTTGATTTGCAATACAAAACCATTGTCACTAGTAGTTTGAAAAAACATCCATGCTATGTAATACAAATAAGCAACGAGGTTTGTGAGAACATAAGATAAAATGTCAAAATGAGTAATGCATATACCATGTGAGAGGACGAACTAGGTTGAAAACTTGTGTACTCTTAAGAATAGAAATTCGAAATTCGTATTACAAGACTTGTTTCACCTGCACAAGTTTCAATCAAGAAATTTTGAAAAAGCTAGAAATATGACGTGCTACGTGTTTGTTGGTATTATTTTTATTCTTGACATCAAATTTTACTAGTAACAATGGGATGTTTGAATTAACCAAAACAATTACTAGATATTTAATCAAACTTAATCATCTTAGTTTCCTTCATGCCATAAGAAATCTATATACATACCCATTTTCCTATCGGAATATCAAATTAATGATGGCAAAGTTACATGACAAACGTACTATTTTTGCATGTAATGATTGAAGCACTAAATTATTTTGCGCATAGAATCATTAAACAAATTATATTGATCAAACATAATGAAAAAATAAGCAAAATATTGATTGATTCAAAATCAAATTCAATCGAAACAAAATTCTGAAGCTGAACAGATTTAGAGTTAGACAAGACAAGAAAAAGCAAAGAAAAAAAAAATCGAATCGCAGTTAATTTAAATCAAATTATGAAATAGAACTGAATAAAAATATGAATGGAAAACAAAATCATGAATTTATTGATGAATCGAGCTCCTTTCCAGTAAGAAATATAATTAGAATGGGTAAAAAAAATAGAACTTAGAATACAGAAAAAATTCACAGTATCTCGATGTCTCGTCGAAGATTTGGGAATCTCGAGTGAGATTTAGGTGAAACAGGATCTGAACGATTTTTTTTTGTTTTGTTTAAAATCATCCAGCTTACGAAACCAGATCTAGGTTGAGATCTCGTCCAAGATGGATGAGGTTTAAAACCTTGATTTGCTGAATTCATGTGTTGCAATTTTAATTTGTTAGCTTTTGTTGAGTATCTTTCTTGGGCTTAAAGAAATTTCTAATAATCTAATGATTTGACTTTCACCATATGTACAGTTCAGAAATTTTTTCATGACTCAGTTCAGACATTTGGCGTGGACTTTAAAAGTACTTTAGCAATTAATTTTCACAATGCTAGCTTAAAGCAACACATCGTACATGAATGATCCAGAATTTTGATTGGTTTGGAATTAGATGAGAACTCATTGCAATGTGTTTGGATTTGCCAAGTTTTTATTCATTTACTCTTGGTATCTAATTATTGAATTTTAAATCGAATTCAGTCCTCTTCCAATTTTCAGCACCTAATTATCAACAATTGTAACGTTTACTCTATTTGTTCAAAAAGGGAATTTTGCATACAAACTTGCTCACAATAATCAATAACGTTACAAC
The DNA here is from genome assembly GCA_030765085.1 of Allium cepa. Taxonomy (NCBI): domain Eukaryota; kingdom Viridiplantae; phylum Streptophyta; class Magnoliopsida; order Asparagales; family Amaryllidaceae; genus Allium; species Allium cepa. The sequence continues at coordinate 215,110,864 of CM060938.1, forward strand.
GAACTCATCATACCATCACTTTAAATCTTCTTTTACAATGACCATGCATAGAGAGACCAACCATCCAGTTGTCTTTGCTCTATTTTCAATTAACATGCACGTTGAGCATACAAATAATTGAACTTCTATCTACTAAGCCTATTGGTTAGGTACTCCATTCAATTTATTTATCTTGAAAAATCTGAGAGCCAAGCGATGACCATGAGTTCACAACTGCAAGCCACTCAATATTCTGCTTTCGTGATATTTGTTTCATTGAATGACGTACTTGAGAGTTTGATCACTTTGATCCAGTGATATATCATCTAACAATGAAAGAAATGGGGAAGAAAAGAAATGGAGAAATCAATAATTCAATATTTAGTTTGTTTTTTATGGGTTGGTTTGACATAGTAAAAATGTAAATTTAACCATGTTTATCTTTTTCTCAAGGCAGTTGAAGCTAACATGCTGGTGATTGTGTGTAGAATTACCATTGAATATAAGCTTCATAGAATTTTCTGATCAAGGATTGCTGTGATTATGTATGAGTCCTGTTTCAAATGGGGTTGACTGTAAATTTTATTAAGTTTCTCCGTTATTCTTCTCTTCTCACTATATCGGTTAATCATACACAATAGAAATTTTGACTCTTGGTTTCAATTAACGACCTTCATCGTGGTTAGAAAAGTGGTTTACTCAATTTGTAACCCCAAATTTGGTTTCTCTGCTATCAACATTCAATTGGAACATCTGCTGCTTTCAGGTTAAAATTTCTGGTGGGGGTCGATGCAATGTAACAAATGGGCATTTTCTATACAAAGTTGTAAGTTACTTGATACTGATCATTGCTTTAGATTTCTCGTGTAACTTGCATATGCTTATACTTTGTTAGCTGTGCTTGTTCGATGTATTTTATTTTATATTTTTTGAATTCATCTCATGTTTTAGAAGCAAAACTATTTCCAATACTCGTGCAGAACAGTGGTCTATTTCTGTTCTTTTAATTCACTCAATGATTTATGGTGTACATAGAGTCCATTCATATAAACATTGAATGTTATAACCATTGTTTTCCAGATTGACTATACAATGACCACTCTTATAAAACCTCGAAGGTATTTTATCGAAAATTTCTGCAAATGATTAATAAAATAATGTTGGAAAAGAGGCAAGCTATACAACAAAACTGGCACAATAATTTCTACCGGTGAATTGTATAGCTACAAGAAGTAATTAAATTTGCCAGCTACGAAAATGGGTTAGAGTCTAGACTTCACTTTTTGACAGTAATAAACATAATTTTTATTTCTTTTAAATAATTTCTTTTTTTATTAAATCTGGATCCAAATTCCTTGTCACAGGCTCTGCTATTCACTAATTGTGTAATCACATGAATTGCAAAATAAACTGTTAAATTTAGAAGTAAACTACATATTAAATCATATTATATGGCTTTGGAGGGTGTTGAATTCGTGTTAGTTTACAAACGAAATTGGTGTTAGATTTCGGTGATATAATATTTTCATATTAAAGAAGATTTGGAAGATATTGTTGATTTCGATGATATGATATTTCCAACTAAAGAAGATTTAGAAGATATTTGAGATGACTCAAATATATTGCCTCTTTTATTGTATTAAAGAGGGCAGTAAATTATCCACATGAGAAGAAAAATTATCTGGAAGATTGAAGTAATTAAATAATTTCCTAATCAGCTTATTAAAGAAGGAATCTTATCAGACACGTTAAAATTGGCGGAAACTGAAAAATCAAACGGATAAGTGAGACGTTGATTTATACTCATAAATCAATTACTTTAACCCTAGGTAATAGTCTCTATATAAAGATAATCATTTTATAGAGATTAGAATCATCCTCTCAAGTTGTATTTCTTATTCTTCTTTTTAGCCTCTATTATCAATCATATAAAAAAATTCTCTTAAAAAGTACTAAAATCTTCTCTCTCCAAAGTGGATGTACAATATTTTGCAATAATGGAATCATTGTAAATTCGTGTGTGAACTCTCTATCATAGTTGTCAAGATGAAAAAGCCCCAAAAAGCCCTAGGCTCTTGTCTAGCGCTTTTTTGAGCGCTTTGAGCATCATTTTTCTGTTTTTCAGCAAAAAAACTGCACTTAGAAAATGCATTAAAACTCAGTTTTTGACTTCAAAAAATTGCATATGAATACAATATTGAGAATAAGACATCATACGGTTATCGTAAATCAAACTAAAAAGGCACAAAATCATTCAAAGTCGAGCAGCTGTGGCAAAAGTTGGGCCGCGGCAACGATTTTGAATCTAGGGTTTTTGTTTTGTTCAAAAACGATGTATTTTATGTTTGATACTGAAGCAAGGTTGAAAGAACATTTTTTTTTTGCGGTTGGATTTTGGAATGCAATTGTGCTCCATATTGAGCCAATGCTAAAATTTTATTTTTTCCTCATTAATGCTTCACAAGGCATGCTTTTTTAACGCTTTACAAGTCGAGCGCTTTGGCGCTTTTGAGGCTTTTTTAGCGTCTTAAGCATCGTCGGCGTTTTGAAAGGTAAAAAAACCACAGGCTGACGTCTAGGGCTTTTTGACGCCTAGGCGAGGGCTTTAATAACTATGCTCTCTATCTGTTTTCTATGATTTGTTGTTTGGATTCTCTCGTTGTTCTTTGTTTTATCGCACTCATGGTTATGAAAGTTGCGTCAAGGCGCACATCATGATGCAAAGATGCGGCGTGGCGTTTGCGCCTTTCTTCCTTATAGCGCAACGCACATGAAATGTCGCGGCAAATGTCGCACGGTGCAAAATGACGTGCATTTCATTATATTGTTGTTTTTTATTTCTTTTTCATTTTTTATAATTCAATCTATATAAAAATTAGTATTCATCGTATTATGGAGCATTAAAAAGAAAATACAATACAATATCCATGACACCATTTATCCAATATATTTGAAAGATATTGATGATTGTAACGAATAATTAACGAGAAATATGGATGACGCATCCAATGCTAAAGGTAAAGCTTGGATTTGATGATGATGATGCCTTAACTTGGGTTGCTGCTGCTAGCGGAAGCTAGATATCCGAGTGGAAGAATATCTACATTGAGAGGTTTTTCAGCACCTACTTCAGCTCCTTTACATCTTCACGAAGAAGAAACAAATCTAAATGAGATGGAGGAGGAAAATGCTGAAACTTATGAATCTGATAATGCGAACATAGATTCGGAAAGTATACTTGTTGAATCTTATTCAGATTTCTAGTTTATCAGTAATATGTATAATTATATTGGATTTTGACTTCAGAAAACCATTATGCTTGAAATTCTATGTTTACAATATTATATTTGATGATTATTTTCTAAATGCCTAAAAAAATCTTTGCCGCTATGTTTAGCAAAAATATTAAACATTTTAAATTTATTGTTATATATACTAAATTTATAAAAAAATTCTAAACGTGCGCAATAAATTAAAAAGGTGTGCGTCATTTGCCCCGTCGTGCGCAAGGCTCCGAAGAGGCTTTGTGCCTTTTTACGTCGTGTATCATTGATAACTATGATTGTACCGTAAAACGATTTTATTATTTTCACGTTTCTTTGGGTTGATATACAGTTATTTGTGTTACCCCAACAATCTGGTGTTGGAGATTTGAAGGTGGTTGTTGAAGCCTAGGGCTAGAAGATGATCGATAAAATGATAGCATATGAAGATGGAAGTGAGGTTAGACCTATCCAGTAGTTTGCACCGTACACTAGGGGTTTATATGCAACATTCGGTTAACAGTTGGCTATAGAGAAGTGGAACATAGATTATGATTTTGAGAAGTGGTAGTGGAAGATGAATGCGGTGTTAAGAAGAAATCGCGTTTATCATATTGTGTTTGATGCAGAATCATTGCCAGCGGATATCTTAAAATTAGATTGGAATTAAATGGAAGGATAGGCCTTTACTATCCTCCAATTGGCCATGAGTGACAAATTCATCACAGAGATTAGTAGCGAAACTACCGCTAGAAGTTTGTGAAAGAAATTGAAGGATCTCTACATGAAGAAGTCAAGTGGCTCAGACTAATTTGGTTGAAGACTTTTTTCACTTACAAGTTGCGGGAATGTACGTCATTGAAAGCACATCTTAACTTCTCCGTTGACTTGATGATGAAAATGAAAGCTGTTGATTTGAATGTGGACGAAAAACAAAAGACTATGAAAGTATTGTGTTCTTTTCCAGAGCGATACGGTATTCGCTAATAGCTTGATTTATGGCAGAAACACGCTGACATTAGAAGATGTAAAGACGGAACTTCTGAATGAAGAGATGATGAATCAAATGAAGCTTATGAGCGAAAGTGGAGAAACTAGTAGTAGTCAAGGGATTTTCGTAGAGAGAGGAAGAAAGAAAAAGAAGGAGAATAATTTCAGAGAGCAATCCAAGTTGAGAAAATCCGAAAGTGTGTTGGAGAGGAAAGTTTAAAGACAACATGTATCATCATTGTAAGAAGTATGACCATTAGAATAAAGATTGTTCGGATTCGACGAAGGATGAAAGCTTCAACCGTTTGGTATCCTGCCAGAAATGTGTATTAGGAAGATGTAAAGACGGAACTTCTGAATGAAGAGATGATGAATCAAATGAAGCTTATGAGCGAAAGTGGAGAAACTAGTAGTAGTCAAGGGATTTTCGTAGAGAGAGGAAGAAAGAAAAAGAAGGAGAATAATTTCAGAGAGCAATCCAAGTTGAGAAAATCCGAAAGTGTGTTGGAGAGGAAAGTTTAAAGACAACATGTATCATCATTGTAAGAAGTATGACCATTAGAATAAAGATTGTTCGGATTCGACGAAGGATGAAAGCTTCAACCGTTTGGTATCCTGCCAGAAATGTGTATTAGGGAAGCAAATGAAGGTTTCTTTTGGTATTGGTAGACATGAGTCCAAAGAAGTACTAGAGTATGTCCATACGGATGTTTGAGGATCAGTAACCGCAGCTTCAACTGGAGGAGTTAAGTATTTTATCTCTTTTATCGATGACTACTCTTGGAAGGTTTGGGTGTTTGTGATGAAAGCCAAGTAGGAGTCGTTTGAAAAGTTAAAAACTTGCAAGACACTGGTAGAGAATGAAGTCGGAAGGAAGTTGAAGGTGCTGAGATCCAACAATGGTGGTGAGTTTGTCTTCATAGATTTCTGTAGGCATCATGAAATTCAGAGGCACTTCACTGTGCTCGGAGATTCATAATCAATCTGAGTCGCCGAAAGGATGAATGTGACTACTGGAGAAAGCTTGTTTTAGATTGATAGTGGGTTTATTTAGAGGCTTTTGGGCTGAATCTTTATCGATTGCAGCGTATATTATCAATTGAATTTCGTGCTCAGCTATTGATGGAAAGAGTCTAGAGGAAAGGTGAAAAGGTACATCTATACATATCAGCTATTTTCGTATATTTGGTAGTTCTGTATATGTTCATCATACAGAAAATGACAAGTTGAAGGCTAGAGCCTATCAAAGCATTTTTTTAGCTATACACAAGACATCAAAGGGTATTGCATTTGAAACCTTGTTGATTTGAATATGGTGCACTCAAGATATGTCGCATTCGATGAGTCTGGTATGTTCAAGCCGAAGGAGGATCCACCTAATTCAGTGGATTCAGAAGTTGAAAGACATAAGGAGATGAAAACTATTTTCACATATTAGCTTAGTAGTAGAGTTAGAGTTGCAAAAGAAGATAGAGTAATTGCAGTCGTTGACACATCACATAAAGGTCCACAAAATTCCTCTAGTAACGATGGTGATGGTCATGAAGCTAGAGATGATTCAGCTCAAGGTGGAGTTAACAGAAGCTTAGACAAAGTTATACCTATTCGGGCTACCTCTAGAGTTAGATGACCATCAAATAGGCATGGAGACTGGAACTATGCGAATCTTAGCCTTGATGATCAGTTTGGCTACACACTGCATATAGTGCAACGTGAGCCTTTCGGCTTTGAAGAAGTAATGAGTTTGAGTGCTATCTCGAAAAGGATGCATGCTATGAAGAAAGAGATGGATTCATTAAAGAAGAATCGGACTTGGAAATTAGTACCACTCCTTCAAGGAAGTCGAGCCATAGAATGCAAGTGGACATATAAGATGAAGGACGATGAGAAATACAAGGCTAGATTTACTGCAAAATTCGAGCATTGGTCGAATTTGATTCGTTTGCTGAAGTGCTAGGTGTCATTTGGTGGCATATGGGGAGAGTGAATTGGTAGATGGACATGTTTGTGGAGATTGAAAGGTCCTACATGGAGATAGTACTTTCAACACTTTATTGGTGGGCGGTGGTCTTGCCGGAGTTCGTTGACAAAGTGCAACGGGTAATGGTTATGCCGAAGCTCATTGGGGAAGCATTCATGGTATCTTGTCCGAGAGTTGCTTGGAGTAAGAGAATATATGTGGCGTTGATATGCTTGGATGAAAATATAGTATCAATGTGGAGATTGTTGGATTTCGAGGATATGATATTTCCATATTAACAAAAAATTGAAAGATATTGTTGATTTTGGTGATACGATATTTCCATATTAATTTTTTTTTGAAAGATATCTGAGATAATGACTTAAATATATTGTCTTTTTTATTGCATTATAAAGGACAATAAAGTATCTACATGGGATGGAGAATTATCTGAAAGATTGAAGTAATCAAACAATTTTCTAATCAGCCGATTAAAGAAGAAATCTTATTGGACGCGTACAAATTGAAGGAAACTGAAAAATCAAACAGATAAACGTTTTCCATATGAATAAGAGAATTGATGAGACGTTGATTTATAATCATAAATCAATTACTTAATCCTAAGTAATAATATCTATATAAAAAGATAGTCATTCCCTAGATGTTAGAACCATCCTCTCAACTTGTATTTCTTATTCTTCTTTTTAATCTTCATTATCAACCTTGTAAATTTTCTTCTCTTAAAAAGTTATAAAATCTCCTCGCTCCAAATTGGATGTACACCATTTCGTCATAGCCGAACCACTATAAATCCGTGTGTGAACTCTCTATCTGTTTTCTATGATTTGATATTTGGATTCTCTTGTTGCTGTTTGTTTTATCGCACTTCGACACGATCTTATTGCTTCCGTGTTTCTTTGTGTTGATTTACAGTCATTTGTGTTAATTACCCCAACAGTTGGGTCCTCATCGCTACAAATGTTAATGATATCACTTTTTTCTTTTTCGGAAGCAAAAACCAAACCATCTTCAATATTACTTCCAGTGCTAGAAGATTGCTTTCGTCTGTCCATTTTATCGTTTTAACACTACAGTGATGAGTTTTTCTGACCGTGAATCTTAACTTTCCATGTGTTGCCCATTCATCTATGTTTTTGTCATCCTAAAAATCATATATTAGGCACACGATTGTTTGTATGCATGAACCATGGTGCATTTCATTAATTAAATTCTTTACTACTGTGTTTATGTTATATGTTTCCTTCTTTGTTATGCTACGTGCTTGAGTATATCTGAACTCTATCATGATGATGCGATAATGTTTTATTATTTCTTCTTTAAGTAGGGATTAGCAGAAAGTTACCCAAGGGGACACAAAGAATTACGTGGGTCATTCTTTAATAAGCATGGACCAGAAGATACTATGTACTGGTTTTCTAATCATGGCGTAGATCTTAAGGTACACATACTGTAATTTCGTTGCTCTTTCTTTGTTTCTTCCTACATGCGTGTGTTGATTTGTAGACCATTTAAAAAATTTCCTCCAGACGGAAGAGGATGGAAGAGTATTTCCTGTTAGCAATAGCTCAACTTCTGTAGTGAATTGCCTACTTGACGAAGCACAAAAGCGAGGAAGTATGATTTGATTTTCTCTGTTCTTTTTTCTGCAAATCTGCATGCGTAAAGGAATATTAGCTGTTAAGAATTATTCGGGGTTAATATAATTTGATGCACTCGAACGATATGATTTGATCAAATTTTGAAAACAGTCTTTTTGGCGATAGAGGTAAGATTGCATATAACATGCCCATTCTAGACCCCGCTCGGTGGGAGCCTTGTGCATAGGCCAGTCAATTTACGCATGATCGCGGGAAAAAATTGCTTCAGGTGATAGCAAAACCTAATGTTATTTATGCTATCAATGAGTACCCGAAAAATCCGAAACTCATCCGTATTCGTATGCAAAATATGAAAAATTATCCGATATCCGAAAAATGGATACGGCCATATCCGCATATGATAATTACACGTTCGACTTTTATCAAAATTATAGTTATTTTTTCTCGTATTTTAGTACATAAAATGATTGCCATTACTATATTATATAGGTAAAAAAATAAAACATGTATATAAAAATCAATATTTGCTGTTTAAAATTATTTTTTCTTAGTATAGTTATTATTTTTTATGATTTTAGTATTGAAATGGATTTATAATAAACAAAATTTATTTATTTGTACAGACTTATTAGTTTTGAACCAGTTGAAGAATATCCAATAAATATCTGATATCTATCCGCATCTGCGAATTGGATATTCGATATCCGCAAATGATTTTGGATATGGATATGACACTATCCGAATATGTATCTGACCGTTTACTGGCCTAACATTATTTAACCCATTATTTGAAGGGTTTCACAATACCGAAACGCCATTATTTATGTGTAAATGCGACCGAGAGAGGTTTTTTCTTCCCATGCATTAGATCATTGCAGGACACTTGCGTTAAAGTTTTGTTTTGTCACCATATGAGCAGATATTTCATTTATGCTGATATTTATGTGAGGTATAATATGATACTCAATATAAAAGGGGCAAAATATATATATCGGTGTATTTTAGTCAGACATCTGAACATATACCACCAGCATATGTATTATTTCTTGCAAACACTTGCTGCAATTTTTTTCTTAAAAATTGGCATATTTGTCAAAGTTGTGTTGCAGACTGGGAAAGTTGTTTCAGATGCTTCCATCAGTAATAATGGGAATTTCACTTTGAAGGTTGAAAAGCGTACAATTGATTTAGTGGAGTACATTAATGCAGATTATTTATTGGTTGCTACTGGGAGTAGCCATCAGGTTTAAATAATCTTTGTTTCATGTTACATACATTGACAGTTAGTTTACTTTCATATGTTTGCGCTCAACTTTAATTTTTTATTTACAGGGACATGCAATTGCTCGTCGGCTTGGTCATTCCATTGTTGAGCCAATGCCAAGCTTATTCACTTTCAAAGTTGATGATAAACAATTGACAAGTTTGACTGGGGTACTCACATGCTTTAAAATTATTTTGCTGTTCATATAGCTGTTCGATGAATTTATTAATTTTGATTTTGATTTAATCACCATATTGTAACTGCTATAAAATAGACATCATGGAACAAGCTTTAACTTGCTATGATTGTTTTTTTTCCTTTCTTTTTTTGCTTAGCTGATTTAGAACTTTCTCCTCACATGGTAAATAGGCTTTGCTTTATATCTTACCGGTTCTGATTAAATATTTTTACACCAATAACACCATCATCAGTCATAATAATTGTGTTGATTAAAGACCTATTCATATCTAATGGGTTTAATAGGAACATATGAAGATAACTGATAATCATGAGGTCCTAAGAACTTTCTGTAAGACTGCGGAATAGAGATCTTAAGGCTTAATTAACACTAGATGAGGGGTTGAATAGTGTTTTCTAATTTGTATGAATCTTTTGAAATTATACTTAGAATAATGAGATTAACAATCACAGAAACAATCACATAATTAAAGCCCAGATAAAGAGTAATTGCAGTAAGAGTAAAAAGAAAGAACACATCAGGATTTTATACTGGTTCGGGGTTACCTTTCATTCTGCCCGTACAATTTTTTATACGAATTTCTTTTCTACTAGTAAATGCAAATACAATCTCGATTTTAAGGCTTCGAGACACACCCTTTAGAATCCCAGTCTTCGGGTAGAGCCGCTTGATTTCTGGGTTACAAGCACACCCACTAGATTTATATGCTACTAAACACACTCGATTGATTTCACCGGCTCAAACCACAAGTATGTCGGTTTGATATGATAGAGATTTACAAACTCAGAACTTCAATCTTGATTACAAACAATCCTATAATCCTTGAATAACACTTAGATTTTGATTGGAGTAAGAGAGTTGATATAAATCAGAGAGCAAATGATAGAGAATTTAACTAATGGTAATGGAGTTTGATTCCGGTTGAAATTCGGCAAAGTATGGTTATAATTTGTTTTAGAAAATGAGAGAGGAGGAGAGAAGAACAATGAAAAGCGATTGAAAAATTCGTTGGGAAGAAGTGTATTTATAGAGGAATAACGGTAATGTCCATTCGTGAAAAGATACGGCGCATAGACACTCTTTTGAATTTTGATTTTTGAAACTCACGGCTAGTATGTCGACATAAAGGGTTAAAATACGTTGACATACTTCTTATAATTTTGAAAAACATTTTAAAATATTATTTTGAAAAGCATCGCTTTGTGAAATAATTTTATACTTTGTAAATATGTTTAAATATAATATATATACATTATTATAATCATAATAAAACTTAACTAAAACTATATGATAAGAATTTTGAAAAATAAACTAATATTTGGTAAAATATTAAAATGATGAGTGTAAGAAGTTGAAAACTATTTGAAAGTTGTTTTGAAAAGAATATTTAAAAACTTATTTAAAAACAGAGAGAGATCAAGTGCTATTAGAATTTAATAAATATTCTAGGCTATAACTTATTTGGAATATCTTGGAATCTTTAACTCTCGAATGCTCATGAGTCTTCATTCTTGAGTTTCTATATCAACATCTTTAACATTTCAATCTTTATTTGATACTGTACAGTCTTCTTATATCAACACATGTTTAATATCCTGTGCCATATACTATATATATCTTGATAAAACATTTGTATTTATATTTTATATGTTCTCTTAAAGTTGTTATCATCAAGACCAAATTCTTAGGTGCTAACAATTTTCCTTTTTTATGATGGCACATTTGTATAAAATATAATATAACTCCCCTTTAGTCTATGCCTAATATACAAAATCCCCCTTAATCTATGCCTAGCATTTTATATATTTCTCACCTTTGTCATCAATCAAAAATAAATAACTATAATTCTAACTTTAACTCTTAATATTAATTCTACCTCCTCATAAATAAAACATTATATGATATAAACACATATAGAAGTAGTAAGTAATATAATCATGAAATGTAAAATGATGGAAATGATATATGAGAAACATCATTCAATATTTTAGTCAATTCAAGCATACATAATGTTACACACAAAGCAATATTTCAAATTCAACCAAATTCAAAACTAATCAAATCAAACCAAACAAAATTAATTCAAGTATTATATACAACCAAACCTATTAAAACGAGGCATTTCTTGGGATTTCAACCCATCCATCAGTGCCAAAAATTGGATATGTTTAACAGCCTCCCAATCTTCCACATCTTTGTTGATGGTGCATTCTGGATTAGCGGTTGGTTCCTCTTGTTCGGAGCTGAAATCATCCATCGAATTACGTCGAAATGATTTTCTTGCTCCTTGATCATCTGCATTTGACTTAATTCAAAGTGTCTATGATTTCGTAGGATAAAAGAGAAAATGTTTTTTAAGGATTCCAACATTTGTTCAAGGTAAGAAGCCGTTATTTATGATTTGGGATTTAGGAAAGTAAAGAAAGAAAAAAATGAATAGTAATGATTTTCTGGTTTAAATGTGTATTTATAAGCGTAGAAATTCATTGGAATTGAATAGACACTTGCTGTCTATTCATTTTTTGAATTTTTTTTTTGAATGAGCCATTGCATGTCGACATACATACTCATTGGAATTGAAAACCAACGCTCTAATATCAAATGTAAGATCGCGAAATATGGATCTTAAAGCTAAATTAACACTGGAGAGGGGGTGGATAGTATTTTCTAATTTATATGAATTTTTTTGAAATCTTTTAAAATTATACTTAGAATAAAGAGATTAACAATCACAGAAACAAACACAGATAAACAACAAATGCAGTAAGAGTAAAAGGAAATAACACAATAGTACTTTATACCGGTTCAGAGTTACATTACATTCAGTCCCGTACAATTCCTTATATGAATTTATTTTCAACTAGTAAATGCAAATAAAATCTCGATTTTAAGGCTACGAGACACGCCCTTCAGAATCCCGACCTTTGGGTAGAGCCGCTTGATTTCCGGACTACAAGCACACCCACTAGATTTATGAGCTACTAAGCATACCCAATTGATTTCACAGGCTACAATTACATCCGCAAGTATATTGGTTTGATTTTATAAAGATTTACAAACTCAGAACTTCAATCTTGTTACAAATGATCCTATAATCCTTGAATAGCACTTAGATTTTGATTGAAGTGGGAGAGATGATAGAAATCAGAGAACAAATGATTGAGAATCAAACCAATGACAATGGAGTTTGATTCTGGTTGAAATTCGGCAGAGTAGGTTATAATTTGTTTTAGAAAATGAGAGAGGAGGAGAGAAGAACAATGAAAAGTGATTGAAAAATTCGTTGGAAAGACAGGTATTTATGGAGGAATAACAATCATCTCCATTAGTGAAGAGTATGACTGTTATGGTAATGATTGTCGTTACCATTTAGTAAATACCGTTACCGTACCTTTTTACTGGTAAACTAAAATTGTTTACCGTTACCGATTGACTGGTATACCGATGACTGATATACCGATAAACTGGTAACCGTTACACTGGTAATGGTAAAGTACCGTTTGTCTAGAAAAATAATAAATTGATATATTTTTACACTGATTGATGATTCATTGTATATCTCATTGGGTCACTTAATAAAGGACATGGAAAAAGTGTATTTATCATCATTTGAGTTGAACTACTAAAATAAATTAAATCGTTTTCTTGCTTCTAAATGTCCATAATATATCTTACATGAATATCAATGTATTATGAATGGACTGGTAAATTACCGTTATCGTTGTTTTTGAAAAAATATTACCGATGTTTTACCTAAAAAATGGTAAATTTACCGTTACTGTACCAATTATGCTGGTATACCAACTTTACTTTAAAATGGTAACCGATTGACTGGTAATGGTATGGTAATGGTAAATTGCCTGTTACCATAACAGCTGTAGTGAAGAGATACGACAGATAGACGCTCTTTTGAAATTTGATTTTTGAAACTCACAGCTAGTATGTCGACATATAGGGTTAGGTATGTCGACACTCTTAGTAATTTTGAAAACCATTTTAAAATATTATTTTGAAAATGTATTGCTTTGTGAAATAATTTTATACTTTGTAAACATGTTTAAATATAATATATATACATTATAATCATAATAAAACTTAAAACTATATGATAAGAATTTTGAAAAATAAACTAATATAAATCAAAATTTAATAAAAACAATAACTTGGTAAAATATTAAAATGAACAAGGTTTTAAATCTCAGATATCAGTCATGTTTCGTCTCGACGATTTTAGTGACTCGGTATCGTATCGGGAAAGATCTCGGACGAGACGAGTGCACCTCAGATGCCAATATCGGATTTACATATCGGACCTTAAAGTTCATCTCGGAACCACATCGGCGTATATTTCAATGTTTCAAATCAATTCATACAATACTAAAATATGATAAACAATATTAAAAAAACATATCCATGAAGTTTACACAACACTAAAAGTTTAAAACAAGTAAACAAAATGTACATATCTAATTAAATGTTACAAAAATATTGAATGAACACCACTTACATAATTAAAGTTCTAAACTAACATGAACCATTGCTATGTGAATTCCAACATAAAAGCAGAAAACGCTACCCATCATGCTTGCATTACTTCCTACCACATAAATAAGGAAATTCTACCCTTCATGCTTGCATTATTTCCTGCTGCAGAGCATTCACAGTGCCACCAATATTTACAAAATAAATGTTTGAATAAATATGAAATTATACTTGCAAATTAAATCTATTTGCAAATCTACCCTAAATTATACTGTTAAATTCAATTTTTGAATTTCACTAAAATAGAAAAAAACCCTAATTTACATACCTGTAAGAAGTAGAGAGATTGATCGAAGACGAAGTTGCAGGCAGTCAAAAGCGATCGAACAGTCGGAAATTGGAAGCAATAGCGAGGCATTGGAAGTTGGAAGAGGGAGTTTGATTTTTTTAAGCAGAGGGTGTTCGATTTGTTTAGAAGAGGTAGTTCGATTTTTTCTCTAGAGAAGAGGGAGTTCGATATTTTTGATGAGCAACGTGATTTTTGAGAAGTTTAATCGGATAATGAAGAAAAGGGCCGTCTGTTTTTTGAATTTGGGTTGAGATGAGCCTATATTTTTAAAAAAATATCGGGGAGATCTCGGAATATCGTTTCGTGGCCGATATTTGTAAATTTCGACCGATATATACGAAACATGATATCAATCGATATCTCATGTTTCGTTCGCCCATGCCTTCAACCGAGATATCCGAGATTTAAAACAGTGAAAATGATAAGTATAAGAATTGAAAACTATTTGAAAGTTGTTTTGAAAAGGATATTTAAAAACTTATTTAAGAAGAGAGAGACAAGAGTGATCAAGTGCTATCTGAATTTTAACAAATATTCTAGACTCTATAACTTATTTGGATTATCTTTGAATCTTGGACTCTTGAATACTCATGTGTCTTCATCCTTGAGTCTCTATATCAACATCTTTAACTCTTCAATCTTTACTTGATACGTTATTGTCTTCTTATATCAACACATGTTTAATATTATGTACTATATACTATATATCTTGATAAAACATTAATATTTATATTTTATATGATTTCTTAAAGTTGTCATCAAAATCAAATCCTTAGGTACTTAACACTTTCCTTCAAAAAAGCATTTTGTAATTTTCTTCAAGTTTGAACAATATTATTTCTTATTTCCAAAAACGAAAAGCTTTGGAACGTCAATTTAATATTTTCTTTGTATTTCCTCCTACTATTCATGCAAAAATAATTATAGTCTTTATCTTAATGTTGAGCAGGTTTCATTTCCCAAAGTCAAAGCAAAACTGAAGCTGGAAAATGTTCACAAAAGCCCGCCAGAGTTTACTCAGGCAGGTAGTTTTCTTAGAAATCATATATACCTACTGACTCACATTTACACTGTATTCCTTTATGCCATTCCGAGCATATAAACTGAAACCTTGGGAATTAACTTAGGTGGCTTTGCATGTTATTTCATATGTAATATGTGGTGCCAACGAAAGAATCTAAGAACAATTATGTGGAAACTAGAGAGGTTAATGCAATTAACCTTTTGGCTACTCATTCATCTCTACTTTATCGTTTGACGTTCGACTATAGATTGGACCTATGCTAATAACTCACTGGGGTCTCAGTGGGCCTGTGATTCTTCGGTTATCTGCTTGGGGAGCACGGGAACTATTTTGTTCTAATTATAAAGGTTGGGCTCTCAACTTATTTTACGAGTTTTTGAAACTTAAATTTGCAATGATCAGTTTTTGTACATTTTGGGCATTTGTGCTCTTTGTTTATGTCTTTGGACAAAGATGCACAACAAACCACAAATTGTCCAACTAAATTTAGCTTAGTTTGGTCGGGGTTCTCCAAAATTCTAGGTCTAAGGGCTATACATTGACATCAGGATATAATTGCTTATTGAAATGCCAGGATGGGGAATGTACTTCGATGCACATACAATTGAGAATATTGGCTTGGTTATATTGGAGCCACCCATCAATATGAACTGCAATAGCTGATCAATTACAAGTTTATTATCTCACAGCAATTAGGAGAAGTTTTAGGCTAAACAATTGATCTGATTCGTAACTTATATTTTCTGATTCTGTTTGTTTAGCCAGCATGAAGGTTGGAAGCATTGTTTTCAATGAAATTGCTATTTATTTACAATGACGGTGGGATTAAATGGAATTTTGCTCCTTTTTTTTTTTTACAATATCCACCGTAATGTATCCATCTGTGGATACACTCGTTTACGATAGTGTATGAACCATGAACAAATAATGAATAGTAGGTTTTAAAGGATCTTTTACTGTGTGACACTGTTTAACCTTGTAACATTTTGTGTGTGTATGCAGGAATGCTTGTCGTTGATTTTACTCCTGATATTCATTTAGAGGATGTGAAACGTGCACTCCATCACCACAAGGATAAGTTTGGGGTTAGTCCTGTTAAATTTCCTTTTCTTCTAGAAAATAAGCGGTTGACTTGCATGTTTTTCCTGTGTATCACTCTGATTTTTCTATGATTATGTGTTGTTCAGCATGTGTACGACCTTCATTATAACTGATTACTGTCTATTACAACAATAGAAATAACTAAGTGTGTATCAGCATATGTGGTAATAAGGCTTTGAAAATGGGATTCAAATCATAGATTGTGAAGTTCAAACTTTAAATTGGAACTGGATTTAAATTGTGAACTATAAATTCAAAGCATTTTATTGTAGTTTGTACACATACTTGTATGTTAGAAATTTTACTTTGTGTAGGTTACTAAATGTCATTTAGATAAATTGAAGCATTCTTCTTTTCCTAATCTATTAAATACTAGTAAAGTGGAATAATTTCTTAGTATCTTATTAATTTTAGCAATTTTCTTCCCTCTCCTTAATTCTTAGTATATTTTATTTTCAAATCCCCACAACTTGTCATTATTATAATTATTACAATGTTTTGTTGATCATCTCTCATATTGTTTTACATTTGAATACCAACATTTACTAATTTTTACAATTATTTACAGATTGCTCTCAAGCTATCATCAATTGTTTGACATTTTAGCTCATATATTTAAATTAATTAGGTGATCTTAAATTTAAACTTTTTAAATAAATATAATTAACATATATTCATTAATTGGTCTAATAAATCCTAAAAACCGTCAATTCAATGTCTATACCACATTCATATGGACTAAAATGATAAGACTAATTTTTCATTGTAGTCCGTATAATTTAAAATTTCCACAATTATACACAAGTTATTACAATGTTCTACTAATTATCTTATATTGTTTACATTTAAATACCAACATTTAATAATCTTTGCAATTATTAATACATTTCTCTCAAGTTTTTTATATATTTAGGTTCATATATTTGAATTAAGTAATTGATCTTAAATTTGAACCTTTTAAATAGACCTACACAAATATTTATAATTGGTCTAATAAATCATAAAAATTGTCCATTCAATGTATATACTACATTTGTATTGACAAAAATGGTAAAACCAATTTTCATTCAAGAGCATATAATTTAAATTTTTCCTCAATTATAAACAAAATTACCATTAATTATCCTACATTATTCTACATTTAAGTTCATAAAATTCATTTCTTTCAATAATTAGTATTTTATTATTAAAAAAAAATATACATACCTTTTTCTTTCTAGAGTAGTGTTTCATTACAAGCAAACGTATACATAATTTTTCCTTTTAGAATTGTAGTCAGTGCAAAAGCATACATCATTTTTTTTCTTTTTAAAATTAGCATATCAAGTGGATTTTTTGTCATTCATGAAGAATGGCATTGCAGTTAAATGATAAGTGGTAAAATTTTGTATTCTATAAATTTGCAAAATAATAATTTCAATTAATATGTTTTTGTAAAAATGTTAATTTTTAATTATTTATATTCATAACTTGCATTATTCAAAAGACAAAAATAAACTATTTTGTAATTAGAAATATTTTTCTTTTGTGCTTTATTATCTCGCATATTAACTATTTTTCAGATAGTTTTATTATAAATTAAAATTATTAAGGTATAAAACAATGGATTAAAAATCATTTTTTTACATAACTAGAACGACAATGTGATTTGTGACGTTTCTGGTCTTATTTTCATTTAACATTTCTTTTAATAGTTAAATAAATATTTTCTTTATCACTTTGTTAGTACATATACTATTTTTGATAAATATTTACTGCATGAACTTTTAAATGCATAAAAGTATATTAATTCACTAGTATTACACTTTCATTTTAGGTATTTCTGGCATTCTCTTAAGTGATATTTGAAATTCAGTATGTATGTCAATTAAATTTTAATCAAATGTACCAAAATTAATTTCTATTTCAAAATTTATGCACATAAATATTTATCAATAAAAATTTATAAAAATATTAATTTCAAAATTAATTAAGAATACTAAAGTTCATTTATCTGATTAATAAATAATAAATCAATATATAGCTCATTTTTATCAAAAAAATAACAATTTAATTTTTTATTTAAATAAATGTAAAAATACATAAACCACGTGACAAAAATTACACACTTAGAAATAATAAATTAATTTATAACTCATTTATCTTCACAAACTCGACATATATTGGTCAATAAATTATGTTCTTCAAAAACATTTGAAAAGATATATTTCTACGAAATACCGTGTGCGGCACACTGGTTACACACTATTGATAACTCATATTTTACAATTGACTTTGATGCTTGAGCTTAAATATAAACGTAAAAGCTTAATTTTCTGTCTTTTTTCCATCTTTACTCTGTTTAGAAAACAATAAAATTTGAACTGTAGATTTGAATAAATATCTTGATATCTTGTATTTCAATATGAATTGAATGTTTTTATTTGTTCTCAATTGCGATAATTGAGTTTCTAGAATTTGGGAATCGAATTGTAATCGTTGAGATTTGATTTGAAACAAAATTCAAATAGTACAATTTTAAGAATTTTGATAGCAAGGCGTGGTAAAATAGCAGCACCCAACTCATTTATTTGCTAATTTGGTACTATTATAAAGATATTCCTTTCTCTATTTGATTGCTTAGTTTCAGTTTAAGAGACTTACAGTTGGTGGATTTCCTATGTGTCATCAGTTTGATACATTTCCATTCCTGTTTTACATACAATACGGTTCTAAGTAATTTAAATACACATTTTTATTTCGACTGGTATGCATATATGGTAACTTTGGGTAAGACTAGGCTGAATCCGCACTACAGAAGCTACAAGACTAGCCGTAACAACTTACTGAATATTCCCAATAAAAGTCACTATAATATAGATTAATGTGAAGATCACCTTCTTAGTGCAACAGGATTGCAGATGATTTTGATAGTGTGGGTGATATCTGGATATAAATCTGCGTCAGTGAAGTGTACTAATATTTCAACTTGGATCATTTTTATCACCGAGAAACTTTTATTGATGGTTAATCGAGTCACTGCAAAAGTTATCATATGGAGTTTCCATGCTAACCCTTACTAGAAGTTAACCTTCTATACTATTATATATGTGCATGTATTGTGTTAACATGATTTCCTTGAGTAGTAACATCATTTGTGAATACACTGGTTTTCATCTATATATAGGAAACAACCACTGCGACGATTATGCTAAATTTATCATGCGAAGTTGCATAAGGTTGTGGATTATTCCTTTGCTTTTTAACTTGGGATCATTTTTATGACCAAAAAACTTTTATGATGGTTAGTAGAGTAATTCCAAAAATTATCATGTGAAATTTCGATGCTAACCCTTGGGTGAAACCATCCATACTGTTATATATTTGCATGTATTGTGTTACAATGATTTCTTGAGCATTAACATCATCTGTAAATTCACCGTTTCTCATGTATACATAGAAACTAACAACTGTGATGATTGAATAATCCAGAAGCAGAAAGCAAATAACTCCTTCCCACTAGAATTCGGATTGGTGAAAAGATTTTGGAGATATCTCCTAGAGCACGAGGTATAAGGTTTTCCAGTCAGTAACCTTTACTAGCAACATAACGAATAGATGGATAGCCTTACTATTGTTGTCGTCGACTGTCTGAGTCAATCGGTGCTTATTAATATATATGGTTCATAATTCACAGACTCTGAAAATCAACGAGGACGTACTTTGGGCTTCTGTGTCAAACAAATGTATAACTTTGATATCTCTCTTGTTAAAGCAGTGCCCATTTAAGATTGTAGGAAAGGTATGATCTATTTCTTTTTCGACATTGAAGGTATCTGTGATTAGCACTTATTAAAATCGTTTGTTTAGTTATTAAGCTTAAAATATAAGTATTTTTCAAGGGACAATTCAAAGAAGAATTCGTTACTGCTGGAGGGGTTCCACTGGCAGAGGTATGTATGCATCATGTTGGTCCACTTTAAAGGACTTAATGTCATTAAGCATTTGTGGCAAAGGTGTTTCGCAATCAAATTATAAATGTTAAGCATTGCATATTTGTTGTGCTTATTATAACACTCATAAAAATTAAATTATGATCTTAAACATGTTTTAAATTTAATCAGCATCTAGCAATCATCTTTCTTATTGTAAACATTTGTAACCTAATTAATACTATAATCTCATTTAGTACCAAGAAATATAATTTCTTTTATTTATTCAGGTCTCGCTTAAAACAATGGAGAGTAAGATGAGGCCTAATTTATTTTTTGCTGGAGAGGTAAAATTTTAATAGAGTACCCATCAGATCGCTTGAAAAAAAAAATATTTGAGACAACATTATTTGACCAGGTAGTAAATGTTGATGGAGTTACTGGTGGATTCAATTTTCAGGTTAGGAATATGCTACTGCATTTTAATTCCCTTGTGCGATGTACAGCTCTACTCAATATAGTTTTATTTACACTTAAACATTAACTAATCCTTAACTACATTTTGTTGTATTTTTTCAATAGAATGCTTGGACTGGTGGATACATTGCAGGAACAACTATTGGCGAACTTGCGTCAATTAATTGCCTACAACAAGCAGAAGCAATTGGTGGAGATTGAAGTATCAAATATCATCAAGAGGAGTTGAGTTATTGCAGCTGTAGAAATTACATTTTAGAAGCAATAGAAATCAGTTATTGTAATCAAATATTATTGAGGAGAGTTTAGTTATGATAATATATATTGGTTAAGGTAAAACCTTTATTTTTTTAATATATTATGATAATACCTTCCGGATGCCTAATATTTTGTTTGTTTGCTATTGTAAAACAAAAATAATAAAAACAATTTTTGCTCTTAGAGGTGAAATATGGCTGTATAAAACTTGAATGAAGCAGACGTTATTTTCTGTGATTTTTATGCGGTTTGAAATTTTTATACATATACGAACATTGCAACCGCTCTATATCTTTGAACATGTTTTCATTTTATTGGTTTTAGTTGCAAGCTTTGGAGCATCGCGAGGAAAAATGGCTTATCAACATTCAACCTAATTAATTAGACTTTATACTGTGTGTTATTCTGTTGTAAATTATTGTTTCGATCACCGATCCATTATCATTTTTCATTCAATTTTTTATTCATATATTTTGTCAGTTGCACAATTATACTTGTTATAACGCTCGTATGTAGCAAATGTTTCATATAATAATTATATCTCATTTACCAAGTATTGCCATCTCAAAAGAATTTCATATGATTTGCGTACGATGATTCAACTTTGATTTTACCTGTTACTAAGGTAAGAATCAGTAAACATATGACGAAATATATCCATCTAATTGGTGCACAAAAACAAGGTTTCCTTCTGGTACATCCAGTTCAGTTAAGAATTAAGAAACGGTTATTTACTTCAAGTAAATATAATTAATTGGGTCGATCCATATACACACAAGGATTGAAGAATATGCTGACTGTATAAAAGGCGTACGTATGTTCTCAAACTGGATAATGCATCTTCTATACTGTTAAGCTCCTTTATAATTTCTATACATAGGTTTTATCCACTCAAATTCCAATCCAATCCCCACCTAAATGCTCATCTCAACCTCCTCCCATCCCCTTCTTCCTTTGCTAGAATCCCACAACTCGACCATCCTCCACATCAAACAAATTCACGCAAAGTCCCTCAAACCTTCTCCTCTTTCCACCTCACCCCAGTTCAACCACTCTCTCTTCTTCCTCTACTCCCGCCTAATTTACCATTCTGCCCCCATCGACCCTATCTACGCCACCACCCTCCTCAACCACCCCACCTTCCCTTCCATCGCCCCCACCTCCTTCTGCTTCAACTCCCTCATCCGCGCCCACGCCCGCTCCAAACAACACACCCGCTCCATCCTCCTCTACCACCAAATGCTCCTATCGGGCGTCCCACCCGATAACCACACCTTCCCTTTCGTCCTCAAGTCGTGCGCCTTCACCTTCGCCTTCTCTGAAGGGTCCCAACTCCACTCCCACATCTTCAAACTCGGCCTCTCCGCTGACCTCTACATCTCCAACAGCCTCATCCACTTCTACTCCTCCTGCAACCGCTTGACTGAAGCGAGATTCATCTTCGATGAGATCGAAAGCAAGAACCAAGTGTCGTGGAACGCAATCGTGGATTCCTATTCCTCGAGCGGGGATTATGAAACCGCCCTTGAACTCGTCAGGGACATGATGAAGTCGGGCCTAAAGCCCGACGTGTACACTTTGCAGAGCGCCCTCTGCGCGTGCGCCGGGTTGGGGTCCATCTCCCTCGGAATGTGGACCCACGCCTTCATTTTGAAAAGATGCGACGCTTGTATTTCGAGCGACGTGTTGGTGAATAATTCGTTGCTCGGGTTATACTCCAAGTGCGGGGAAATAAGTATGGCAAGGCAAGTGTTCAACAGAATGCTGAACCGAGACGTCGCGTCATGGAATGCCATGATACTTGGGTATTCAATGCATGGTATGGTAGAAGAGTCGATGTCCACGTTTGAGGAAATGTGTACGGTTAGCGGGTTGGACCCGGATCTGATAACTTTCGTGGCCGTTTTAAGCGCATGCAAGAACGGTGGACTGGTGGATGAAGGAAGGAGATATTTCGATCGGATGGTCAACGGGTTCGGGTTGAAACCGCGGGTGGAGCACTATGGGTGCATGGTGGATATGTTGGCTAGAAGGGGATTGATCGCCGAAGCACTTGAGCTAGCAAACTCGATGGATTGCAAGCCGGACACAATTATATGGAGGAGCATTTTAGACGCGTGTTGCAAAAACAGGGTCGTTGACTGTGAAATTAGTGATTTTGTGCGTAAGCAAGTGATCGAGTCGGAGGAAGTCGGATCAAGTGGAACTTACGTATTGCTATCAAAGGTTTACGCACTGGCCGATAGATGGAATGATGTGGGTTTGGTTAGGAACATGATGAGCGAAAAGGGAATCAAGAAGGAACCAGGATGCAGTTCGATCGAGATGTATGGGGTTGTGCATGAGTTCATATCGGGGGACACTTCGCATCCGCAGTCGGAACAAATATATGAAAAGATGAAAGAAATACAAGAGAGGCTTGAAGCAGTCGGGTATAGACCCGATTCGACGCAAGCGATTATGGTGGCAGGTGTGGATGGAGCGAAGTCAAGTTCGCTTAGGTACCATAGTGAAAGGCTAGCTATTGCTTTCGGGTTGATCAGTTTGAAGGAGGGGAAAACCATTAGGGTTTTAAAGAATTTGAGGGTTTGTGGAGATTGTCATGAAATGGGCAAGTTGATCTCTAAGGTTTATGGATTAGAGATTGTGGTTAGAGATAGGACTAGGTTTCATCATTTTAAAGATGGATCATGTTCTTGCATGGACTGTTGGTAATCATTACAGTTTGCAGATAGTAAATTTTACGTGAACTGCAAGTAGGACAATCTGTAGTATATGATATCAAAATTTTCATTTATGATTTATCAATTCCAACAGACTACTAAAATATATCTTGGAGTTCAACGTGATCAATAGAATATACGATATAGATAAACTCATCCATTAACTTCAGGATACCCATTATGCATAGCAACTGAGCAACAGCCTTATGCAACATCTAAGCATTGATACATTTCATTGTACAGCATTTTTAGCTACATGTGATCATAAACATAATAATTTAGCAGACAACACAATGCCCAAAAATTCGATTTTCACGGAAAAGACGAAATCCAAATAAATTAATAATAGCTCTACTTCAGTCTGCAATGATATCAAACTTTTTGGAGCAAACCCTGAAATTAGCTTTCCTGCTTGAATTGAACTGATGTTTCGATCGTGCATTAACCGCTGTACCTTCAGTCATGAAAATGGAAGATTAAGTAACCAGTATAATCAGCTTTAATGAACATTTTTTTACAAACTTTTAACGATGTGTAAAAAACTTTTAACCTGATGTGTGGATTGTTAACACAATCTGTTTCCTACTTCTTGCGAACCCTGGTTACACATGTTCTTTTTGTAGATTTGTAACTTTGTGCCGTGCAAGTCATAAGTCTTCTTGTAGTACTTTACATGAAATGTTGTTCTGCCTCATAGACTAATTTTCATTTACTGATGTCACATGCAACTTCATTTAATATGCATGTGTTTGCTAATTGTGTAAGCCATCTTTTATTCTATATATTAGAGTATCTTTAGGCTTTATTATTTCGCTCTTTCAGCTAGTCAAAACTCTTCCTACATTGCAGGCTTGATTGGTTTTTGGTTATTTGCAAAAAAAACATTACGGCAATAAATTGCGACCTGATATCCTTACCAATTTACAAAGAGATCAGATGAATGCAAACTTAAACAATGACACATTGAATTTGGTTAAATTTGAAGCAGGAGCAACCACATGAGAATACTAGTTAAATTAGCAGGCTGCAACGGATTTCAGGAACCCGCATCTTTGCAGTGGGTTTCCTTAAACCATGTGAATTTCGTATTTTTCACCTCTTATCTTGAATTATACATACTAGTATAAAATACTAGTATAAATTGCACGTATGTACATCTAACACCTAAATGTATTTACTATTTATTTAATAAAATTAAATTGGGATGTGTGTTATAAGTATAAAACCTTTGGTGGTCATAACACATTTATTTCTAGTGAAAATTAGGGACACATCCCTCTTTCTAAAACTTATTTACAACCCTTTCTTTTGAAAACTATTTTAATTATCCTTCTTTTTTACAATTCTCTCTTTTATATCTTTCGTTTCTATATTTAAGAATGACTACCAAAACGTGTATGACATGCGATTATGAGTTATGAAAAATGATAATATGGGCACATATTAAGGTTGGTAAAATTATCCAAATACCCTCCTCGAATACACCTATTTTTTGAAAATAGGGATGTATTTTATAAAAAAAGGGGAGAAACCTAAAACTTAGTTTTTATAATTACAAGGATGTATGCCAAATTTTTTCTTGTTTCTGGCAATCTTGTTGGTGATGTCAGGTACAACAAATCAATAGTGAAATTTCGTTGATGGATGGTATGGAAAGGATTGACGGTGAAGGCTAGAATCCGATGGTGAGATTCTGTTGATAGGTGGTCACTAAGAGATACTGCCTAGGGTATTTTCGAAATTTCAAAAACACGGTGGAAATCCTATTGATTGAGTTTTCACTTTTCATTATTAATAGTAGAGATTAATTTCAATTATTATACACATTAAATTATACATTACCTTACATGTAATAACTAAAACTAGTGAGCTATATATTAATAAAATAAAAAGCAAGCATGCATAGTGGTACCTGAATGATTAGCTGATTTTGTTATGTGTCAAAGTGAACATCATAGGGTAAAGAGAAGCATGAAGGGAAAAAAGTTTGATTAATTTCCACCAATTCTTGTGATGGTAGAATACCCCGGCAGCAGCTGTAATTTTTCACTGGGGATGGAAAACTCATGTGATTATGGGGCTTTCCCACATATTTTTAAGTACGGCAAGAATTGTTGTACCTTTAACTCCTACAAAACTAGGGGATAACAAAAGATATATAACAGAAGAGACACTGCCAAGAGACACTGCTTGAGATGCTCTATCATCATTTAGATTATTATTAAGCATTCAGTACACAATGTACCTTAGTCTAAATATCCTATTTCTTTTTACCAAAACTACGTCGTTAGTACTATTATATTAAATATGCAATTTCATTCAGCATGTTGATTAGATCGAGTTGTACATTAGTCTAAATATATTATTGTTGTAGCTGCTTATATTAAATATGTGACTTCATTAAGGATTTAAGGTTACCAAAATATGTGGACAGTATTATTATAGCCCCGCTGCAATAATGTGCTAGTTGAAATCATATTTTCTAAAAGCTTTTGAATATTCTATAATGCCTACATATTATGGAAAACATGAAAATATGTTTTGGATCCTTAATTCCTAATCAAAATGTAATGCAGGACCACATCTACTAATTTATGCAAATTAAGTCCCCATCAGGTTAATGTTGCACCAGTTTATGTAAATCCATTTACTTTCAATCTTTTTTGGAGGTGCTATAACTTTTTTTTAAAGAAAGTCAGATTTAAGAATGATTTTAACCATTGAATTACAAATTCTATAATCCTATGATTGTTCATACATAAAAATCAACTTCAAAAAAAAAAAAAACAAACAAACATATTTTTAACGTTAAATGGTATGACTTCGAATATTAGAAAATTGTAAAATGAATATATTGTTCACTTAAACAATAAATTACAACTGTACTTGTTCACAAAAGCATTCACGACTTCGTTTGAAAATGATAGTGTTAATTGCATCATCCTGAAGAAGTTTTAAGTGCATATGAGAGAAGCGGTTTTGACTACATTATGCAAATCATTCAAATGCAAATTTTAACCATCTTTGAGAAATTTAAACTACATCATTTTGATGATGTTTAAACTACATCATTTTGATGCTACACCCTTGAACCTGCAGATAACTAATTATCTTGAAAGGATAAATATATAAATGTCAAATTTTAAAAGTTTAATTTTCTCAATTTGTTTTCAACAAATTTATAGCAATTATCATTAGAAAGATCATGAAATTAGTGATTTAATGGCAAAAATAGTTTGTCAATTTAACGTTTCTACGAAAAATTATTGTGCACTAAATATTAGAATTAAATAAAAAAAGTGTGAGAAATAAGAATTGCACCCAAATACGAGGAAGCTAAAGGAGCACGGACTTGATTTATATATAATTACAAGTAATGGTTTTTTTTCTATTGAATTCATCAACAGTCCCTAAATACATAAAACAAGATTTATATTGACTATCAGTATAGTGGTGCAGAAAATGGAAATGACAACAAATTTATGTTGTAGGAACAAAGTGGAGAAAAATACTAGAAATTATAAATTTACAAGGTGTGAATAACAACACTATCAATGATGAAGCAATACACTCAACGCTTTCAAACATTCGGGCATTGAGCTCAAAATTGGAATCTAGATGTAACATATCAAGATGGAGCCTTTACAAACATAGAAATATCAATCAAACAAATGCAAATAGACACTAAACATATATTGGCAATCTTTTACCCATGTATGGACAAAATGTGAACTCAAAACAATACATGGTCACGTTAGATGTATTAACTCTACTTGTAAACCACTTGTGGCATACAATCTTTTATTAGAAAAGTTTTGGATGTTTTTGTGCTCATCAGAAGTAACAAGGTGTTTTCGTTATGTGGAGTATAAGTAGCAAACAAACCCCGATATAACACCATTGTCTTGGTTAAGGCCATCTAATCATTAAAACAAAGTGTTTTTGTAATTGAGTAGATTTGCCAAACAAGGATTATAAAACTTCATTGTCAAGACTACCAATCATTAAAACAATGTGATTTTGTCATGTGAGTAGACACTGCCTGCTGAACTATCACACAAAGAAAAAGGAAATAACATATTCCATCAAAAAAAATTCAATACAATAAAGATGGTCATTAATTTTGATAACTTAGACCATATGGTACAATGCTCCCATAATCCAAATATACAGAGCTGATATTGTATAATCTTTACTGTGTTTGTTTTTGTTTAGCGAATTTATTTTCATTTTCTGTGTAACCAACTAATTGAGAAGAATACTTGATTCCCAATCCACTGCGGCATTTTAGATCTAAACACATACAAAATATTGTCAATTGAAATTCATTTGTATCATTTCCAATCAAAATACATAATAATGCAGATATTAATTTTGTTTAAAAAAACAGGAATTAAATCGTAATAAAGTAGACAATTACATAGCTCTATTCGAACATCATTGAAATCTTTAAAACAACGAAATATATCAATAATTTGATACGTGCTGTTGGAGATTTTAATGAGGATTGGGGGTAATGAAGAGTGAGATGGAGATTGAGGTAGGTCATTCTCCGTGATTTTGATTTTTAATGATCTTTATTTTTATTTTTTCTTGAAACAGGGGTTTAGGATTAGGTTTACAGAGATGAAGAGACAAAAAAGAAATAGTTTTAATGAGATAGAAAGATATGTAAAAAGAAAAGATTAAAAATTAGTTGTAAAATGTCAAATTGGCGATTTTTTTTATTTCTATATATATATATATATATATATATATATATATATATATATATATATATAAGGGTAGGATCAATAATCTGATTTCCTTCTTGACAAAAATATTTGATTAAAATGATATTTTTCCCCCTTCCCTTGGCGAAACCATTTCTCCCTTTAACAATTCCCTTATTAACAGTTTAACATATTTTATTTCACAACTACCGGACCCAGTCAAGTAGAAAATTACCATAAGCAACCACATGAACACATCTATCCATACACGAACATCCAATCAGTTGAAATAAAAAGAAACATCCACAGAGAAATGAATATACCATAAGGTCACACAGATTCATCACGTAAAAACAGTTTTGTTACTGTCATTCTTGTACATGAAATCCTTTCAGTTCACTTAAACTCTACCCGCTAAACAAGCATTTTCAGTATTAAAATATATGAATTTTAGTGTAGCTTAATAGCTGCAATGCCAATTACTTGTATCCTATTAAAACAATTCAATTCATTCTCCAATAACTGTAAATGCTATATGCGATAAAAACCATAACGATGTTCAACATTGCCTTTAGAATCAGAATTAACGACCAATATAACAAAAGAGGCTTTTTTTACCTTGAAGAAGAAAATAAAAAACTTACAATCAGAAACAACAATCGCAATCAAAAGGACAGAGATTAGTCTCTCCAGCGTCCGGGTTCCCAATACCTAACTCCTCCGCCGAATAAATCGTCAATCCATCGTTTGTTTTTCTCCTCTTCTTCATACTGTCCACTTCCTTTTCCATCTTCTTTCTAGGCTTCTCTTTAACCTCTCCAATTTTGACATTTTTTCCTGTCGATTTTTTCTTAGCTTTGTTGTTTTCGAGAAGATCTGACGAGGATGAGGCTTTTCTCTTTTTCGCTGCTTTGAATATTTCTTCGATTTCGTTTGCTGGTTTATTGTCCTTTTTGGGTTTTTTCTTATCGGATTTGGGTTTCGATGTAGTTGAAGTTACGGCGGCCGATTTGGAGACGGGAGCCATCAGGGTTTTACAAAATGAGAACGAGGAAGGCGAAAAAAAATAAACACAAAGGTATTAAACGCAAACCTGGTTTTACTAAAATTACTCAAACTAAATCTATTAGCACCTCTAATATTCATTTCACAACCCACTATTGTATACAAGTATATCACATCTCATATGTTTTTTTCTATTGTGCTACTAAAAGCATACAAAAAAGTGCTTTTTAATACTATTACTAAATAATGCTACAATTATTTAAAATATATGCCACCCAATACCGTATCAATTAAAAAACAAGCACTCAAACCCTAATTTCTTCTCGTTTTTACAATTGACTTAATGTCATGCTCTATTGCTTTCTCATTGCTCGTGTAAAAATCCTAATAACCACTTCAATGCATAAAACATCAATTATCAATTATGTTTGTGTGTATATGTACATATAACATTAGACCAACGAATGAGAAAATATACATACATAAGACATTTCAATCTCTACACATCAGTCTTCACATCATCGATTTTTTTATACTTAACAAACTCATTAAGAAAGGCCTACAACATTAAATTTCTATTAGATTCTCCAAATGAACGGTATAAATTCAGAAACTTAACTATGGATACGTACCGTATTTAGATCATTGGAGTTTTCTCCTTCCTTTTCATTATTTGTATTCACGAAAGACAATGTCTCCTATCAAATCAATTGAGAAAATTAATATCAATGCACCACTCCTCATTTTCTAAATACGACAATCGACAAACCCTTAAACAAATACATGTTGCAAATAACATTGAAAGCTTACAAAATTAGTGTAAATCTAAATCACCTCATTTCCCTCCTTGGAACGTTGACTATTCTTTAAATCACATTCTTCCTTGGACTTCATTGGTTAGCAATCAAAAGTAGAAATTTAAATTGCTTTTGATAATGAAAGTTTTAACTATGGAGACTTTAGGTTTAGGGTTTATGTTTTAACAGGAGTAAGAATAAAAAAAGTTGGATATTAGGGTTTTGAAATTTACGAAATGAAGAAGAAAGAGAAAGCATGAGCTTAGGGTTTTGAATTTATGTAATGAAGAAGAAAGAGAAACATGGTTTTGAAAAGGAATGTGCTTTCCTCAGGTAATTAATAACTAAGTGGAGAAATAAGTATGGTATTAGGAAGCACATGAATTAATTAAGATGAATTAAATTTTGTAATGGTATTAATAAGCATTTTCTTTGGTGCTTTTAGTACCATACATTTTTTATCCCATATTATATCAAATTTACCCTTCTACTTTCAATTCTGTTTTCATTCACCTTCCATTCTTCATTTTCTTAAATTATCAAATTCATAAAACCTGAAATC
This sequence comes from Allium cepa, assembly GCA_030765085.1. Taxonomy (NCBI): domain Eukaryota; kingdom Viridiplantae; phylum Streptophyta; class Magnoliopsida; order Asparagales; family Amaryllidaceae; genus Allium; species Allium cepa. The sequence goes on from CM060938.1 coordinate 215,141,539, forward strand.
ACAACCATTAATCGATAATTTTTATCCTCAATCACCATAAAAAATTAGTTAAGAACGAAAAACTTACTATAAACAAGCCTTATTTAAAATGTAAATTCTCTCTTTCTTATAGAGATTAGGGTAATAATTTATGATTTTTTTATGAAATTGGTTAAATGTATTTGGAACTTGTTGAAGTTGATCGAAATCTGAATAATCTTTATTAATAAAATGGAATTAGAATGAAATTATATATAAATACGTAGTTATCTTCAACCTTTCAATTTGAGATTAAAGAATGACAGAGGGGAAGGGAGGAGAAGGAAAGAAAGAACATCTAGACTGTTATGTTGATTGATGTTGAAGGATACTTTTGGAATTAATCATTGTTAGCATTAACTGTGGTGGGAAAAGAAAAAATCAAAGTGTTAGTAGGTTTAGTTAATTGCTAAATTGCCTTGAATTCCTCAAATATAATGGCTTTGGCCAACCTAAGGTGGTTCAATTTTTCAAGACACTTTAAAAAGGCCCTTGGGAGTTGGTAGTCCATAAATGGAAGGGGGGACACTGGTCTGAAGTTCCTTTAAAATGAAGTTATAGAAATACAAAAAATTGTTAAGGGGTTCGAAATATGCATCTCTTATCTATTTATGGAATCCCTTTAACAATGCCCTTTGAAATTCTGAATGGATCAATGTTCCAGTAGACCCATCATTAGAGCATAAGAAAATTAGATCATTTATTGTCAACCCGTCGAACGCGTATGACTCCGTCCGATGTATCAACAATAAACTATTTAATTTTCTCCCAATGACTAATTTTTCAATCTCTATATAAAATCATAATTCCTTCAAAACTTCTTTCACATCAATCCTACTCACTTTATCTCTTCAAAAATGTCACAACAATGCAAAAGTCCAAAAATATGGCCTTTTATTAACACTTTTGCACTTTTTTCGATGCATCTGTCATTGGAACCATTAATGAAGGAGTGCTTAAAAAATTGCAATAATGCTCAATAAACTCTTGAAGGATTGTCTTGGAGAAGCAGAGACGACCGACAAGCGTGTTCAACACAAGTACGAAACATTAAAATGTAGTGGATGATTTGGAAAAGTTTATGAAACAAAAGTGGGACAAGATGAGTCCTGTAAATGAAACCTATCCAGTATCGAGGAATGGGGGTTGATCGGGTCAAGGAGTTCGAAACTTGTATTTTGAAGTACAGAAGATAGCTAATAAAGAGTAACTTTTAAAGTGAAGCGAGGACGCAACGCAATGCTTCGATGTGATGATTTCAGAATTGACATGATGGCTCTACGACTTAGGAAGGTGTCTCTGGAGATGTTTTGACGACGGCGACTCAACAGTTGAAGTTGCAATGTTAATCTATAAGGACAAATTTGAGGATGGGAACTTGCGAGTAGAATGAAGAATGCATTTTACTATCGAAATGAGTGGAATGAATGAGGATTGGGTTCGACTGTGGAAACATGTGTAGAGGGATTATTAACACTTGTAGGTTTCAAGATATGCTCGTAAAAAGAGGGTATATAGGGACACCCATTTGGATATGAGGATATGATATCCCAGATCATCAACATAGAGGTGTATACCCCGAACCTGTAGAATACGATGGTCTAGTCCTTGGAATGGACTCGGTCATGGAAGTCCAAGATTGGGTTGACACTTCTGAAAGGATCTTTGAGGACATGGAAATAGAAGATCCCATGACGAGGAAGTTAGCCTCTAGACAGCTTCAAGAGTAAGCGATGGGGTGATGGAATGCCATCAAGTTACCATCTCGAAGGTCAAATCACCCAGGCATGGTTTAAATTGAGGTTCAAGGAGATATTCATACTGGTTGCTAAGAAGTTAGTGTTTTTCAACAAGTTCGCTAACTGGAGGCAAGGTGATATGACCTTCTTAGGGTATGTGGCCTATTTCAATGGGCCATCGAAGTTATCTTACATTGATACTCTACTAAAGAAGAATAAGAAATTTATAATAGGCTTGGATAACTATCTCAAGGAATGGCTAGTGATCTACATCGATGATCCCTTCGAGAATCTTGTAGAGAAGGCTCTTCAACACGAGAGTCTATATTCGAAGGCTAAGCCAATTACTATCACCAAGGATAAGCTGAAGTTGTAGGAAGGCAGAGTAGGCAAAAGAAAGTGGAACAACAATAAGAAGAATCAGTTTCAGAAGGATGGTCAGAAGAAGGGCAATTGGGAACCTATTTGCTATAAGTGTGGTGATAAAGGCCATATGAGTAGGGAGTGCAACTAAGATGGAAAAAGACGTTATAACTGCGACAAATTTTGGGGATATTAAGAGTGTAATACCCCACCACTATACTCATACTACCCAAGAGTATTACAAAATAATACTATCAGATAATACGGAGAAAAAAGCAATATGGGGTATACACTTGAATATTCTCTTAGACTAACACTGGTACATATTAACACACCTGTTAAATAATTCATCTATATGTACATCGTATCAGTACAAAGCAATAAACATGTCTGCCTCCAAGATAGAACAACACACAATATATAGTGAATAACAAAGAGCATAAAGCCAGTTGCAGTGTAATAACCCTCATTTTGATTAACATTATTTAGAATATTTAATTAAATAACATAATGTAAAAAGATAAGGAAATTGAAATTTGGTAATTAAGTTTAGACCGTGTCTTAGTTAATAAACCAATTAGAGAAATAAAAGGTTAGGATAAGAAAGAGGAAAACGATAAGGCAAAATGGGAATAGTCTTTATTCTTACCCCTTAAACCCTTCTATTATCATTTCCTTCATTCATTTACACACATACAAACTAAACATAAAAAGAAGCCAGCCATAGCAAAGGGAAAACAAGAACGAAACTAAAAGATTAAGGAATCAAAGCTAAAAGAAATCAAGTCTACACCAAATCTCATCTTTCTCATCTAAATCAAGGTGAATAACAAATATACATTTCACGGTTCTTATTATGTTTTGGTTTTAAGCGTAAACCTATTTGTTTTGCAAGTACTATGCCATGTTTTAGTAGTTTGAATGATTATATCTTTGTTGGTGATTTTTAGAATTTAAATATAAAATTTAGAGATATATTTAAGTTGGAAAACCTATCATATGATACTCGACTGAATTATGATTTTGATATAATGTTGGAAATATCATTTTAGAAGTGGATTTTTAATTTCGTAATTTTCAAGCAAGTATAAATTTTATATGATTTTTCTGAGTGAAGAAATTGGTGAATTTCGAGTTTTAATTATTAAAAATAACTAAAATAAGTTTTTGGCATTGAATTTTTATATGTCGAAGAGTATGATTAACTTGATTTATTTTATTTTTGGGGATTTTTCCTAAGTGTTTAGGAATGATAAATAGATTGTTTATGTCTAAAAGGCTTATTTGTTTAAGTAAAATGTTTATAATAAGGGTTAGATTGTAAAAATATCTAGCATTTAACATTATGACATGCGACAGTTCTCCTTATAAAAAATTTGATAAAGTTTTTGGTAGACAAAAATATTTTGACAAATTATAGAGGTTTTGGTGAAAAGAAAACACGTTTTATAGTATTTTTGCAGTTTTCTAGATATTTACAGCTTTGCCATATCGATGTTGGCTATATCGTGCCCATCTTACTGCATCGTGGTGTCATCGACATGGAATAAAGAAATGCTGCATGATGTCAACGAGTTTGGCATAAAGCAGATTGGTTTGGAACCTCGTCGAGGTTGAAAAGGCGAAGAAGGTTCTTCGATATGGGCATGTCGAGGCGCATACATGTCGCATTTTTACTAAGAAGCATGATGTTGCATACACTTCTTAATGTTTTTGCCTTGCCGACCCAGATGGTCATCGAGCTTACCCCTTGTCGCTTTTAACTAGTCATCGAGCCTACTTTATGCTGCTTTTTAACTAGTCATCGGGCCTAGTCTATGCCATTTTTAAACTAGTCATCGAGCTTAATCTATAATGCTTTTAGCCATGTCGACATCATTGATATCAACGCCACACATATTCTAATTTATTTATACCCTCGACGAGCACTGATGCCAATATTTTTGAGACTCTCCGAAGTTTAGTTTTCATACTTTAACACTATGACTTATGAAGTTATGACTTCGATATCATTCCCATATATTTTCAAAAAACTTCGACATGCTTTAGAATGGGAAAATATCTTTAATGGCGATGATGTCGTCGAGTGTTATAGTTATAAAGGCACATAGTTTTGGCCTTATAACCTAAGTTTTGAGCAGGTCGAAGACCCTAATGATTACAAGTTTCATCAACAATGTTTTGTAAAGCATATATCATGGCATAAGTATTTTGAGTAAAGTAAATGACCAATGTTATCCTTGTTTTAAGTATGATGATTTAAAGGGTTAAATCATATATAAAGACTTTTTTTAAAGGAAATATGGATAGGATAGTTAACCAAATTTTTTACTAAAAGAATGACTCATAGATTAGAAAACCAGATGGAACTGGTATGGGATCATGCCCTGTACTTTAGCTAATAGCCTCTAGCTAGTATAAATCCAAAAATTCTAGTGTGTAGGGTAGTATCATGGGTATGACTAAAAGAAGGTAACACACAGAAAGGAATACATAGAGTAGAGATAGGTTATTGATGAGCCTATAAAACCACTAAGACCAATTGACTATAGAAGTAGTAAGGTATGGACAGACTGTCCAGTTATTCTCTAACAGCAAGTTAGAACATTTATCTTGTCTAGTAGGCCCAAGTCAGCCATAGGTTTGTTGTCAGCATCATAAAACTATGACGTTGGGATAAATAGTCCATTGATTACTTTTTTGTATGCATACATGTTATAGTATATTGTTTATTATAACCAGTTTTGTTGTAGGATTTTGATTGCAAAAGGTATACGTTTAAAGGATATTAGGGAGGGAAAATTCGTTCCACTAGGCGGCATGGCCTTACTTAATATCGATAAATCGAGATATCATATTATTATTCATACCAGGCTTTATGTCTGATTTGAAAGTTTATGTTTTTCTGTTAAACTCTCTGGTACTCAAAATTTAATTTGAGTAGGCCGAGAGTTAAAGTTTTCAGTTTTAGTAGGTTTTGAAGAATAAAGCATCTAAAGACATGTAGGAGGCAGATCAAGATATGTAGGAGATTATCTACTTATCTATTCTACTATAATTGAGTGTTGTATGTAATGGCAGAAGTTATAACTGTCGATTTAGTAACTCTAATCATCCAAGAGGGCACCTTTCTATGTTGCTTTTGGTGTATTTTGTAATAATTGTATTTATCTGAACCTGGGCAACGCTATGAGATTATGCATTGAATATGAAATGCTGATTCGAAATGTAACGAAAAAAGTATTTTTGAAATTGTTTTTGAAATATTTCATATTCTTGTTGACATTACCGTATCTTTTCATTAGAAATTAATACTATAGATGACTGCAGCATCCTTAACGGTTAGTTTCGGACCTCAAAATGGGGGATGTTACAACTTGGTATCAAGGCGTATGTATATGTAAAACTTAAAAGGATTTTGAACTTAAAAAGTGGTTTTAAAACATAATCCAAATGAAACAAAGATTAAGACCGGGGCATGGGATAACGCTACAATAATGTTCTTGTATTTGCTATATATAAGTATATGATTTATCTCTATTCTCCTATCTGTCTTAGACCGCTCTTCCCGTGACTTTCTAAGGTTTGAATGCAGATTTAAAAAGGAAGCAAGATATGGAGGTAGGAAACAAAAGAGTGAATCTTGCTGGAGAAAGCACCACAAAATGGAAACGTCAAACCCAATACTAGAAGGAATCTGGGTTGGGCACAAGCTGCTAATGTAGATGTTGGAACATCGCAGGTTGATATGGGAGCTATGTATGAGCTCTTTGTCAACATAATGCAAGCAAGAGCTACTACTGGACTTGTAGGTGGAAATGCTGGAGGAGTGAATCAGGAAGCTTCGATTTTCAACTATGATGTGCTGAGCAGAGACTATGCAAGGCTTGGAGGAAAGCCATTTATTGGAACTAAAGATGTAATTGAAGTAGAGAATTGGTTGCTTCATTACGAGAGGATTTTCACTGATCTTGGAGTGAATGATGAGAAGACGATGAGGTTAGCATTCAGGAAACTACAAGGAGTGGTGTTGTATTGGTGTAATGGTTGGTGTAGCTGAATAAACATTGACTTGGGCAGAATTCAAGAGAAGGTTTGTGGAAAGTTTAAGTCGGAAATTGCCAAGTCTACCATGTTGAGGAAGTTTGCCGAGTTGGTACAGGGGGATATGACTGTGTTGGAGTATGCTACGAGATTCGAGGAGTTATCGAGATATGGCTACGCTCTAGTTGATATAAAAATTAAGAGGAATGAGAAGTTCATTAGGGGACTGAGACCTGAGCTTCTAGGGCAACTTTGCCGTATCTCAGGGATCCATGTGACACAGTTGTTGATATGGCTTTAAGGAATGAAGAGATGCTTGCTTTCTTTGATAATAACAAAGCAGTAGGGGCTCAAGGTGGGCATAATCAGAAGAGGAAGTTTTTCCACAAGAAGGGAGTTCAAAAGAGTGCAGCTACCACAAAAGGAAGATCTGAGATTATCTGCTATAAGTGTGATAAAAAAGGGCATTTCGCAAACGAATGTCGTTTTGGAGATGGAAAAAAGATGAGTAGAAAGAAGAACATTAAGTGCTTCAACTGTATCAGATTAGTTATTATAAGAACTAGTGCAAGGAAGCACCTAAAGCTGAGAAGGGCAAGGTGATTGCATTGGAACCTGCTACCTCGAGACCAACAACTGAGGGGAAAGGAAAAGCTGTGATGGGAGGTACGCTATTGATTCATGGTATACCTATTAGAGTTCTATTTGATACTGGTGTATTACATTCTTTCATATTTCATTATTTGGTAGATAAGCTTAACCTAGAACCCTCATACCTAGTTACATCCTTAAGGGTTGCGAATCCGATAAGAGGGTATACAACTCTTGGGAAAAGATGTGACCATTTAAATTTTGAATCGTTAAGGCATATATTTGGTTGTAGTTTTCTTGTGTTTGATTTCGTAGGCTTCGAAATTATTTTGGGTATGAACTGGTTTAGTAAGTACGATGTTAGGATATTTTGCCACGATAGGAAAATATCACTAAGACAGCCTAGTAGTGATCGAATTATACATTCTGTAAAAAATCTTACTTTTGATGTTTGTGCTTTATTGGGTATAATGGAGGAGGAAGATGAGTTAAATCGAGTTTTCACTGTTAGAAAATTCGTAGACGTCTTTGAACCGGTGACAGGACTGCCGCCGAAATGAGCTATTGAGTTTCGGATAGATCTTGTACCAGGAGTAGAACTTATTAGTAGACCGCCAAGTAGGATGATGCCTACCGAGATGAAGGATTTAAATGTGCAACTGGTGGATTTGGAAGTGAAATGCTTTATCATACCAAGTGGTTCGTCTTAGGGAGCTGCCACAATGTTTGTTAAGAAACCAGACGGATTGTTAAGGTTGCGTATCAATTATCATAAATTAAATGAGAAGACGATAAAGAATCAATATCCATTGCCGTGAATTAATGATTTGTTTGATCAATTGAGTGGAGCCAAAGTATTCTCTCAGTTGGATTTGGAAATAGGGTTCCATCAACATAGAGTAGTGGAGGATAGTATTCCTTTGACGACATTTGGGAAAAGGTATAGATCGTACGAATGGTTGGTAATACCATTTGGGTTGATTAATGCGCCAGCCTTCTTCGTAGACTTAACGAATCAGATCTTTCGAGAGCATTTGGATATATTTGTGTTGGTGTTCTAGAACGAAATTTTGATATATTCGAAAGATGAAAGGGACCATGAAGTTCATCTTCGGATGATGCTTGAGACACCGAGATAGCATCAGTTAAAAGCAAAGTTTTCAAAGTGTCATTTTTGAAAGGAGGTGAATTTTCTTGGTCATGTAGTCTCAGAAAAGGAATGTCAGTAGATCTAGTAAAATAGAAGCAGTTAATAACCGAAAGAGACCCGAAATAATGACCTAGATAAAGAGTTTTCTTGGACTAGATGGCTATTGCTGGAGATTTATTAAGGATTTTTCACAGATCGCAGCACCTATGATTAAGTTAACAAGGAAAGAAGTAGAGTGCGTTTAGATCGATAAATGTGAGGATGCATTTCAGAAGCCGAAACATTTATTGACCAATATGCCGGTGTTAGTTGTTCCAGTTGAGAATCAAGATTTAGTAGTGTATACGGATGCAGGTTGAATTGGATTAGGAGCTATGTTAATGCAAAGGGGTAAAGTAATTTCCTATGCTTCTCGACAGCTCAGACCGTGTGAGGTTAGATATCTGACACATGACTTAGAGTTAGCTCTATTAGTTTTTGCATTGAAGGTGTGGAGTCATTGCCTTTTAGGAGAGAGATTTGAGTTATTTACGGACCTCAAATCCTTAAGATACTTATTATCTCAGAAGGAGTTAAATATGAGACAACATAGATGGTTAGAGTTTGTAGCTACCTATGACTTTGGAATTGAGTACACATAAGAAAAAGGAAACAAAGTGGAAGACACCAAGTAGAAGGTATCAGAATGCAGTATTAGCAACCTTAGCTATGTGGAAAGATTTGGAAGCTTTGACTACATGCAGTGTATAGTTAAGATTTACGGCAAGTTCAAGTCGAGAAATTGCTATGTTTTCATGTTTGGAAGTTCGATTGATGATGATCGAAAGGATTGCTTCTAAGTAAGGAGATGATCCATTAGTCGTTGAACAAATCAAAAGGTTAAAGAGTGGAACTAAGATTGATGATTTAAAAGATTTTAGTCTTGATCAAAATGGGTGGCTGAGAATGAAAGGTAGGTTATGTATTTCGAATAATGGAAACATAAGGAAGGAAGTTTTTAAGAAGTGTCATCGATCAAAGTTCACCATTCATCCGAGAAGAACTAAGATGTACCAGGATATAAAAAGAATTTTCTTTCGGGAAGGATAAAGAAGGATGCATGATTATGAGTAAAGCAGTGTTTGAACTGTCAATAGGTAAAAGATGAACATCAGAAGCCAAGCGGATTGCTTCAGTCTTTAGATATTCCAGTTTGAATGTGAGATTCTATATCTATGGATTTTATAGGCGGGCTGCTAAGGTCGAATATAGAAAATGAAAGTACATGGAATATAATGGACAGATTGACCAAAAGTGCACACTTTATACCCATTAAGTGGACTAGAACGGCACTAGTCTTAGCTAAGTTATTCATAAAGAATATAGTTAGACCGCATGAGATTCTTAGTAGTATAGTAAGTGACAAAGATTCGTTGTTCACCATTGAGTTTTGAAAGAGTCTACAGGAAATTTTAGGTACCAAGCACAAGCTGAGTACTGCTTACCATCCACAGACCGATGGGCGAACAACAAGAGTTAACAAATAAGAGCTTGTGTGTTAGATTTTGGAAGATCATGGGAAGACCATCTACATTTAGTCGAGTTTTCATTTATCAACAGTTATCAGACTAGTATAGGGATGACACCGTTTTAACTTTATATGAAAGGCCATGCAAATTTCCCATATGCTGGTTAGAGACCGGGTGTAGATTAGTTCTTGATCTAGATTTAGTAAGAGAAGTCGTAGAAAAGATTGAGTTGATTCAAGCTAGAATGAAGGAAGCTTAGTCAACGCAGAAAAGTTATGCAGATAAGCGACGAAAAGACTTAGAATTCTCAATCGAAGATCATATTTTCGTCAAGGTGTCATAGACGAAGAGTGTAATAAGATTCGGGAAGTCGGGGAAATTGAAACCGGGGCTTGTTAGACCATTTCTATTATAGAAAGGATCGGAAAACTTGCTTATAGGATAGAGTACCAAATAGTTTGGCAGGAGTCCCCAATGTTTTTCATATTTCTCATCTAAGGAGGTGTGTTCAAGATTCATAGACTACCATTACTCCGATTGCATTAGATGACTTAGTAGTGGAACCGGACGTGACCATAGTTAGACAGCCAGTTCGTATGGTGGCTAAGGATGAGAAGAAGCTAAGGAACAAGAGGTTAGATTAGTAAAGGTCCAGTGGGGGTGATGAGGAGAAAGATTGTACTTGGGAAATAGAGAGAGACATTAGAGATCTTGACTTGTTTAATGGTATGTTTTACTTTATGTTTGACAGATGTATGCACCTATCGTAATTTCGAGGATGAAATTCTTTAAGGAGGGGAATCTGTAGTAACTTTAATTTTGACTAATGTTATTTAGAACATTTATTAGATAAATTAAACAAAATAATGTAAAGGGATAAAGAAATTGAGATTTAGCAATTAAGTTTAGGCCGTACCTTAGTTAATAAATTAACTAGAGAAATGAAAGGATAGGACAAGAAGGAGGAAAATGGTATGGGAAAAATAGGAATAGCCTTCATTCCTACCCCTTGAACCCTTCTATTGAAATTTCCTTCAATCATTTACACACATACAAACTAAATATACAAAGAGGCCGACCATAGTAAAGGGGAAATAAGAAGGGAACTAAAAGATCGAGGAATCAAAGCTAAAAGAAATCAAATCCACACCAAATCTCATCTTTCTTATCCAAATCAAGGTGAATAATGAATATACATCACACATTTTCGATTATGTTTTGATATTAAGTGTAAAATCGTTTCTTTTGCAAGTATTATGCCATGTTTTTGTAGTTTGAATGGTGATTTTTAGAGTTTAAATATAAAATTTAGCGACATGTTTGAGTTGAAAAACCTATTATATGATACCTAAATGAATTGTGATTTTGATATGACAGAAACATCATTTTAGAAGTGCGTTTTTAATTTCATAATTTTCTAAGAAAATATGGATTTTACATGATTTTTCTAAGTGAAGAAATTGGTGAATTTCGGGTTTTAATTATTAAAAAATAATTAAAATAAGTTTTCGCCTCTGAAATTTTATATGTCGAAGAGTACGATTAACTTGATTTACTTTGATTTTTGGGATTTTCCTTAGTGTTTAGGAATGATAGATAAATTGTTTAAGTCTAAAGGGGTTATTTGTTTAAGTAAAATGTTTATAATGAGGTTTAAATTGTAAAAATATTTAGCATTTAATATTTTGGCATGTGGTAATTTTCCTCTGTAAAGAATTTGACAAAGTTTTAATAGCCAATAAGGTTTTCATAAATTATAGAGGTTTGGTGAAAAGAAAAGACTTTTTTTATTGTTTTTTTTCAGTTTTCCAAATATTTACAACTTTTCCATATCGATATTAGCTATCTCGAGCCCATTTCACCAGATCACAGTGTCACCGACATGGAACAATGCATTGCCGCATGATGTCAACAAGTTTGGCATAAACCAGATTGGTTTGGAGCCTCATCGAGGTTGAAAAGGTGGAGAGGGGTCTTCGATATGGAATGTCGAGGCACATGCATGCCGAATTTTTACTTAAAAGCATGATGTCGCATACACTTCTTAATATTTTTTTCCTTGCTGACCCAGATGCTCATTGAGCTTAGTCTTACCGCTTTTAACTAGTCATCGAGCCTAGTATATGTCGCTTTCAAAATAGTCATCGAGCTTAATCCATAATGCTTTCAGCGACGTCGACATCATTGATAGCGTCACCGCATCTATCCCAATTTATTTATACCCTCGACGAGGCATTGATGCCAATATTTTTTAGAGTCGCCAAAATTCAATTTTTATAGTTTAACACTATGACTTATGAAGTGATGAATTTGACATCATCCCCATATATTTTCAAATAAAAGGCTTTGGCATGCTTTAGATTGGGCAAAGATCTTTAATGGTAATGACATCGCCGAGTATTATAACTGTAAAGGTATTACATAGTTTTAGCCTTATAGCCTATGTTTTGAGGGGGTCGAAGACCATAATGATTTCGACTTTCATCAACAATATTTTGTATAGCATATATCTTGGCATAAGTATTTTGAGTAAAGTGAAGGACCAATGTTTTTCTTGTTTTAGTTATTATTTCAAGGGTTAAATCATTTACAAAGATTTTGGCTTCAACGAAACATGGATAGAGTTGTTAACCCAGAATTTTACTAAAAGAATAACTCATAGATTAGAAAACCATATGGGACTGGTGTGGGGTCGCGCCTTATGCTTTAGCTAGTAGCCTATAGCTAATATAAGTCCAAACATTCCAGTGTTTAGGGCAGTGTCATGAGTAGGACTAAAAGAAGGTTACACATAGAAATGGATACAAAGGGTAGAGATAGGTTATTTATGAGTCCGCAAAACCATTTGGATTAGTTAACCCTAGAAGTAGCAAGTTACGGACAAACCGTCCAGTTTTTCTCTAATAGGAAGTTAGAACATTTATTATTTCTGATAGGCCCGAGTCAGCCATAGGTTTGTAGTTAGCCTCATAAAACTATGATATTGGGATAGATAGTCCAATGATTACATATTTTGTATGCATACATGTTATTTTATATTGTTTATTATAACCAGTTTGGTTGTAGGATTTTGACTGCAAAAGATATACTTTTAAAAGATATTAGTGAGGGGAAATCCATTTTGCTAAGTTGATATAGTTTCACTTAATATCGATAAATCAAGATGTCATAATATTATTCATATCAAGCTTTATATCTCACTTGAAGTTTATGGTTTTCCAAAATTTAATTTGAATAGGTTGAGATTTAAGGTTTTCAGGTTTAGTAGGTTTTGGCGAATAATGCATCCGAAGATGTGTAGGAGGCAGATCTAGCTACGTAGGATATTATCTATTTATCTATTCCGCTGTGATTGAATGTTGTATATAATGGCAGATATTATAACTGTTTATTTAGTAACTCTGATTATACACATGGACATCTTCATAAGTCTCTCTTGGCGTATTTTTCATATTTATCTGAACTTTGGCAATGTTATGGGATTATGTATTTAATATGAAATGTTGATTTGAAATGTAACGAGAATAGTTGTTTTGGAATTGTGTTTGAAATATTTTATATTACTGTGCTTCTGATATTATGGACACCATTAACATTACCGCATTTATCACTGGAAATTAATACTATAGATGACTGTAACATCTATAGCGGTTAGTTTCGGACCTTAAAATGAGGGATGTTACATGTAGCGATATCACATAATAAATAATACTATAGAGTTATAAGAATACCACGCAGCTCAAAATGTTGAGTATCTTAATATAATATGATAAACAATCAATATGCTTCTCAATGTCAAATATGTGATGAATCAATATCATGTAAATGCAACATAACAATCCTAGTATAAAGCTCCTTTAAGCCCAATAAAATACACGCTAGTCAATTCATCCCTGTACTTGAAATGTCATGGACTGACCCAAGTGTTATAAATAACACACAGGTCAGGCTCTGTTTAAATCATTAGGTTGATAAATATAAGTAAAACTATATATTCGAAAGATAATAATAATATGATACACAGTAAGTCAGTGATTACAATACAATATAGTATATATGCATATAGAAATATAACGAGGGAGACATATGCATGGTTTATAACTAAACAACTTGAGGGATCATCGAACATCTGTAAACATAAATATTACAAAAACAAAGTATGTAGATGTCATCATCCATGTAAAACTAATCAATAGAAATCAAGAATATCATGTCTAATAGGTGAATCATCCATAAAATAAAACATTATCATAAAAAATGAAATCATCAAACGAATTAGGCTAACGCTCAACAATGCTCTAATATAATTCCATAAAATCCTATGATCAATAGATAATAAGAGATAGCCTGTGATTCCCAGAAATTTCAAGCAAATTAAATATGATAATAAATTAATTAAAATTGGCAAATTTGTTATTTTATAATAATAATAATAATAATGTGTTGTATATATACATACTGATTTTAAATAGAATTGTTTATACAAATTGAATTGTATTTGTATAAATATATGTATATATCAAATTGATTTTTAATTTGAATTTGAATTTGAACATGAATTTAGATATTTAAATTTGATATTCAAAAGATATATATATATATGTATATATATATATATATATATATTAAATTATGCTTTGGTTTTAAAATGTATTTTATTTGATTTTATTTAGAACGTAAATTGTTTTATATCATTTTCTTTATAAAGAATTTTATTTATATAAATTAAATATGTATTTATTAATTAGGAAATTGATTTTAAAGGCTTTATAAAGCATTCAAAGAACTATTTATGCATGCAAATTACATGTGTTAAGATTTAAACTTCTCTAATAACATGTGTTAGCAAATTATCTAAGGATTATGACAAGTATTAACAAATCGTACAAGTGTCTTTTAATTCTTTTTATTTTTAAAAATTAAATAAAAATGAAACTAAGATATATAAAAACCTCTCCACTCTCCTCTCTTATTTTTTTCCCTTACCAATCATTTTTCAAAAAAAAACTCAGTGAAAGGAATAACCTGTAAAACCCAAAATTCAGTAAAAAATAAATCAAAAATTCAAGCCATCTTCTTTGGAAATTCAAGTTTAAAAGCAAAATCAAATTCAAGAACAATCACTACAAATTGTAAACAAACAAGAGGAAGATCTGTAGGCATCATCACCTCAGTTTCAAAGCATAAAGTCATCTTAATAAAATCTAATTCCTGTCTAAAGATCATCAACAAATTTAAGCTTTCCTGTTTGCAAAGTTTATCATCTTAAATATTAGTCTCTGCACATCAATCTGGTGAGTAAACTTTTAAATTAAAAAGGACTTAAGAAAGTAAATCCGTTGCATGTGATTCCAGAGATAATTTTTTGCCTGTTTGTGTTTATAGATATGTCATCTTTGTATATATGAATAATGTTTGATCTATGCATGTATGTGATGCTTGTTCTTCTCTATTTCCAGATTACAGAGCTTATAAATAATTCAAAAATTCAAACCTCTTTATCTAATCATGGTTTGGCTTTGTGCTTCAAGAAAAATATGATTAATTAAACATGAAATATAGATTAAAATTATATTGAGGCAAAATAGTTTTGTATTTTTCCTGAAATAGAGTAAAGACAGTAAGATCTTTAAAATTGATAAAAATCAAAAAATTTATTTTGTAGATTCAAGGGTGTAACTTGAATCGTCACTGGGAAATATGATTTTTAAAATAAAATTCATGAATTTTAGTTTGGTATCGGGTTTGCATTTCGGGGATGACCAGATTTTTATTTTCAAGCAAATTCTGGTGACCGGAATATTTCTGGAGGTCGGGGTTTTGGCTGGAGCTAGCTTGGTGATCGTCAAAGTTGGGAAAAATGACAGGGAGGTGGGTAGATAGCCGTGGCGTCGGCGATAGGTCAATTGGGTATTAAACCTAGTTCTGTCGAGGTCAGAAGAAATGGTCATCGTGGCTTCATTGGTGCATTGAGCTGCACGTGGTTCTGGGAAATGATGGCGTGGAGGCTAGCGAGGCCGTGGCTGGAGTTTGGAAGGTTCGGTGATCGGCAATGGTGGTTCGAGGGGTTTTCTGATGAGGTCTGGGTTTCCAGGTTGCAGTTGAAGGCTCGAATTTAGTTTTGGAGTTCGATCATGGTTGCTGAGTTGTTCGATGGTTTGAGGACGTCGTAGCTGACTTGGTGATGGGGGTTGAAGGTGCCAGAGTGTTGTCGGCGGTGTGTGCATGTGCACCAGAGGGTCTGTGCACACATGGTTTGGGTGAGCGAGTAGTTTTCCTTTGTACTCGGGTTGATGCTCGAGTGGGAAGGTGGTTATCTCGAGTTGGAGCTCGAGTTCGTGAGTATTGCCTTCCTGTTTTGTTTAAAACTTAAAACTAAAACTTAAAATAAAAAAGGGAAAGAATGGAAGATGAAGGAGAAACTAGAGTCTAGTCTCGAGTCAGGGTCGGGTCGAACCCGAAGTTAAGTTTGAAAATGTTTTAAAACTTTTGAAAAGTTTGTTTAAAATTTAAATTTAAATCTGGTTTAAACTATTTGATGATAATTGTATTAAACTATTTTTATCAAAGGGTTTTATGCTTTGTTAACATAAATTTGAGAAATGTTTAGTATTTTAAAAATTAATTTTAAATAAAAAGGATGAAATGTTTTTAAAAACATGTTTTAATTAAAGTAAAGTAACTAAAGAAATGTTTTATCTTGAAAGTTAATTAAGGATTTAATGTTTAATTTAATTTAAATATAATTAACTAATTTAATTAATAAATATAAGGTTTATTAATTTATAAAGGTTTAGTTAATTAAACATGGATTAATTAATTGTTAATTAAGAATGAATTTAATTAAGTAAATTAGATTAGTTAATTGATAATTAAAGGTTAACTAATTAGATAATTAAAGATTAATTAATCAGTGATTAGTAATTAATTAATTAAGTGATTAGTGATTAATTAATTAATAATTAAGAATAGATTAATCAAGTAATTAGAGTTAATTAATTATGGATAATTAATCAAGTAATTAAGACTAGTTAATTTATACTTTAAAATTAATTAATTAAGTAATTAAGGATTAAATAATTGTTAATTAGGGATTAATTAATTGTTACAAGGATTGATTAACTAATAATTAAGGATTAATTAATTTATAAATTAAATTTTATTAATTAATAATTAAGGTTATTAATTAATAGTTAAGGGATAATTAATTAATTAACTAAAGATTAATTAATTGATTTTAAGGTTAATTAAGAAGTGATTAATTAATTAATTGATTGTAATTAATTAATGATTGATAAAGCAAGGTTAAGTGATTAATTCTTAAGTAATTAATTTAATTTGAATTAATTTAATTAATTATAATATGGATTAAAGATGCTTGCTTATGGATGATTGTTTTGAGTAGAATGTCTGGATTTGGTTGATATCTATTGGATGATAATATGTGATATTTTATGATGAGATATTGAATATATCTGTGATAGATGTATGTTGTATCTGCGAATAAAGCTGGTGAATTCAATGTTTTAAATTGAATTGATTTGTTTAACTTTAAACAACCCGACCTTTAAGATACGTTTGGATTCCGATGAGACCGGGATCGAATATTAAGTTTGATTATCCGAAAACCACATCGTTCCAAGTTAAACATTAAGCCATGAATCTCAAGTGAAGATCGAGATGGAGAATGCAAGGGTTATGGTCGTTAACTCTGAGGGTGATTCCAAAATGAGTGTGACGAGATAATGGCTTCGGTTTCATTCGAACCCGGAATGAACTTGTATGGATTGAATGCTATCAGACCATCGTCAATGGAGGACGATGAGCATTCCAAGATGTATTCTTTTAAGGTAATCGTAGCCTCAAGCCTCATCAACCGGGAATGGATAAAATAGAGGAGGTGCAACAAGGTTAAGTGGGTAGCGCCCAAGTAGGACGAGATTTACCCCAGTCTAGAGGTCCCTTTTTGTATGTCTGCATGGGCAGTTGTTGACCACAACTGCGGGGTTCTCTTGTTCAAGATTGTCTAGGAAGGAATGGTTCTGGACTTGTGTTGCAGGGGATTTAGGGTGGATCCTCGGTACGTTGATCTAGGCCACGTACTGTGACGGGCGGTACCTCAGTTGCCTTGCCATTGATGGAAACTCATTATCCCTATGTGCCTTTACAGTTTTGATTGTATAACCCACTTTTTGGCTAGTATGCTGGAATTTAATCATGTAACAATTTCAGCTATGTGAATATTAATTTTAAAACCCTAGACCCTATTGTAATATCACTGGATTTTCTATCAAATGATTTGGTTAGCATAAGGTAAAAACTTACCCATGTTTATGTGTGGTAAGTCTTACGTGATACCTTTGTTTTCAATTGATTTTAAAGTTAAACAACTTTAACCGTTTACTCACACCAGACCCATGTCTGACCTAGAGTTTATTTCTGTTTTTTTCATAAATTCTTGGGTACTCAAATTTTTACGAGTAGCCAAGTGATCAGGTCTGGATTGACAAATATTTTGGAAGCTGGAAGCTGGAGTCCAGACGTATCTATCTATATCATTTCGCCGTGTTTTCACTTTTGGGATGTTATATTTTGGATGTAATGGTTAGACAGATCTTTATAACTGTCTAGTGTGATAATGTTATGTAATACGTGCACTTTGATATGTAAGACCATGTAATTGATATGTGAAATATTATATTTTGTTTTATTTCCACCGTGAGATTCTGATGTTGTTGTTCTTTCTTTCTATCTTATTTATTGTATCTATTTCTTTTCTTATTGATGATGCGTCTTTCTGTGGAATGAAAGGCGGGTCTTCTCAGTTGGTATCAGAGCATTGGTTGAGAAATACCTAGGCTCTGGAGTAGTATCTATCCTGAGAGTGCGTATTTGTATTTTTTATATAACTATATCCCTATCTAAATTGGTTAGGTTACCTGTCCTGGTAGCCAAAATGAGTTCAAGAGGCAGGAGGAGCAAAGTAGTAGGAAGCACGTCGATCAATGATAGAAGATGTCAGACTGATAACGAGGCTGTTAATCCATCAACGCCTCAAGTTAGTTTTGCTGCATTATGCAATGATTTCACCAACTTTGGAGGAAAACCATTTAAAGGATCATAGACTATAATTGAGGTCCAGGCTTGGCTACGCTCTTGCGAGCGCATCTTTAAGAGTATGAATTTGTCTGATGAGAAGAAAAGGGTGATGGCTTCATGGCAATTACACGAAGGTGTTGCAGCCTGGTGGGATGCAGCAACTGCAAATATATCAGAAGACGACATTTCTCGGAGTAGATTAAAAGAATTGTTTGAGGAACAATTCATGCCAACAGTAGGGAGAACTCGTCTGCATTGAGATTTTCTGAATTTGAAGCAAGGAAGCATGACTATAGCAGAGTATGAGACCAAATTCAATGAACTATCTTGCTATGGACCAGGACTCATAGACACTCCTCTCAAAAAGAATGAAATGTTTGTGCAAGGATTAAGGCCAGAGTTTCACGAAAAGATGACAGCGCATTTGAAGGGATCTTTTGTAGAGTTGATTGATATGGCTCGGAGATATGAGGATTTGATGAATAAAAAACCAGTGGCATCTGTAGCAGCATCCGAAGGGAATTCTTCCAACCCAAATAAAAGAAAGTTCAATCCCAATTGGAAGAAGCAGAATAAGAAGAAACTCGGAAGCAACAACAGACCTTGGAAATATTATAATTATCAACAAGTTGGGCATTTGGCTAATCAGTGTCCTCAAGGTAGATCTCAGCAGCAATACCAGCCGCGTCAGAATGGACCAGGATCAGCAATGGTTCAGAAATCTTTGTGCTTCAACTGTCACCAGCCGGGCCATATGGTGAGAGCTTGCCCGCTACTTCAAAAAGCTCCGCAGAATAAGGCGTGTGCTTTGGAGGGTGCACCATCAACTTCATCTAAAGGAAAAGGAGTATTGGAAGGTACATTACTTTTAGATGGCAAGTATATTAAAGTATTGTTTGATTCGGGTGCCTCTTTGAGTTTTATCTCTTTGGAATCAGTAGAAAAGTTCCTTCTTACCCCTAGTACTGTAGATCGTTCCATCTTTGTATCTAATCCTATAGGAAGGGTAACCAAATTAGATATGATCTGTTAGGATTTGAGAATTTCCTATCTATCCCATAGTTTTTCATGTGACCCTTATGTGTTGGATTTTAAGGGGTTTGACCTTATATTGGGGATGGATTGGCTTGATAAGTATAAGGCTGCCCTGAATTGTGATGAGAGAACAATTTCGTTGGAAACTGATTTGGGTAGGATTGCTAAAGTGATGTGTGATAATTCTAGAATTCACTTGAGCAATCTTTTATATGGAGTAGAGACTTCTCAAGAGGAGGTTGAAGATATCGATGTGGTCCAAGAATTTCCAGATGTATTCGAGGAAACCAAGTGTTTACCTCTGCACCAAGAGATCGAGTTTCACATTGATTTGGTTCCGAGAGCAGTACCAGTGATTCAGCCTAGCAGGAGGATGGCTCCTAAAGAGAGGGAGGAGTTAGTTAAGCAGACTTAGGATCTTTTTCTTATTGGGGTTCTGCTACGGTATTCGCCACCAAGTCAGATGGGTCTCTAAGGTTCTGCGTTGATTATCGAGAGTTGAACAAAGTGACCATTCGAAATAAGTATCCTTTGCCTCATATTGATGATCTCTTTGACCAGCTGCGTGGAGCTTCTGTTTTCTCCCAACTAGACTTAGCTTCGGGTTTCCATCAGTTAAGGGTAGCCGAGGATAGTATTCCCTTAACTGCATTTAGGGGACCCAATTGTTTCTATGAGTGGTTGGTTATGCCTTTCGGGCTAACCAATGCTCCTGCCTATTTTGTTGACCTGATGAACCGAGTTTTTAGGGATGTGTTGAATAAGTTTGTTTTGGTGTTCATCGATGATATTTTGGTATATTCTAAGTCTGAAGAAGAGCATATGCAGCATTTGGGAATAGTGTTAGAGACTCCGAGGAGGCATGTCCTGAAGGCGAAGTTCTCTAAATGCCATTTTTGGAAATCGGAAGTCAAATTTTTGGGGCACATTGTTTCTGGAAAGGGAATTTCAGTGGATCCAACTAAGGCAGAAACTATTCTGAAGTGGAAGCAGCCGCAGACTCCGACTGAAGTCCGCAGTTTTCTGGGTTTAGATGGCTACTATAGGAAGTTCATCAAGGATTATTCCAAGATCTCTTCGCACCTAATTAAGCTGACAAGGAAAGGAGAAAAGTTCAAGCGGACCCTTGAATGTGAGGAAGCTTTCCAGAATACGAAGACAAAGCTGTCAAGTGTTGATGTGTTGACTATTCTGGATGGGAAGAGTAAGTTTGAGGTCTATACGTATGCCTGTATAGTTGGACTGGGTGCAGTTCTGATGCGAAATGGAAGAGTAATTGCGTATGCGAGTCGACAATTGAAGCCACATGAAAGGAACTACGCTACGCACGATCTGGAGCTGTTAGCCATTGATTTTGCTTTGAAGATCTGAAGGCACTATCTTTTGAGAGAGAAGTTTGAGTTGTTTACGGATCATAAACCATTGAAGTACCTTTTCTCTCAAAAGGATCTTAATCTGAGGTAGCAGCGATGAGTTGAGTTTTTGGCATCGTATGCTTTGGATATCCTGTGTACCCCAGGGAAGGCAAATGTTGTGGCAGATACTCTTAGTAGGATTGCAGTTCTGTCTCTTTTGGAAGTGGTTCCGTCTCTTTTGGAAAGGATTTCGAGTAAGCAAGGGTCAGATAGTAGATTAAGAGGAATCGCCAAGAGAGTCAAGAAGGGTCAGTGTTCCAGTTTTAAGATTGATGACCAAGGAACATTGAAGATCAACAGAAGGATTTGTGTTCCTAATTTTAAGGAATTAAAACAAGAAGTCTTATCCAAGAGTCATCGCTCCAGGTTGAGTATTCACCCGGGAATCTCTAAAATGTATAAGGATATGAGAAGAGTCTTCTGGTGGCCAAGCATGAAGAAAGATATTGCTAGATTTGTCAATAGTTGTGCTATCTGCCAGTAGTTGAAAGGAGATCAACAAAAGATAGCCGGATTAGTGCAGCCTTTGGAAGTCCTGAAGTGGATGTGGGAAATGATTTTGATGGATTTTCATCGACGGTTTGCCAAGAACCAATAGGGAAAAGAAGGAATATGGGTGGTTGTGGACCGTCTAACCAAGAGCGTCCATTTTATTTCGGTTAAGGCAACCCGTACTGCAACTTCTTTGGCAGAGATTTTCTAGAGAGAGATTGTCAGATTACATGGTGTTCCAGTCAGTATAGCTAGTGATCGTGATCCTATCTTCACCATCAAGTTCTGAGAGGCTTTGCAATCAGCTATGGGTACAAGTTTGTGTTTGAGTACAGCATTTCATCCCCAAACAGACGGACATACGGAAAGGCTTAACCGAATTCTTGAAGATATGCTGAGGGCTTTTGGATTTTGGTGGATCTTGGGAAGATCATTTACGTCTAGTGGAATTCTCTTACAATAATAGTTACCAAGCAAGTATCAAGATGGCTCCCTATGAAGTTCTGTATGGAAGACAGTGTAGATCCCCATCCTGTTGGATAGAGTCGAGAGATCGTCTTATGCTTGGAGCAAATTTGATCCATGAAGCATCTGCGAAGGTAGAGCTTATCAAGAAGAGAATTGAAAGCTGCTCAGGACCGTCAGAAGAAGTATGCAGATAAGATACGAAGACAATTGGAATTTGAGATTGGATATTTAGTCTTTGTCAAAGTTTCCCCAATTAAAGGAGCGATAAGATTTGAAAAGACGGGAAACTCGCCCCAAGGTATATTGGTCCATTCAGAGTGCTCGAGAGGATTGGTGCCATGGCTTACAGAATTGAAATGCCAGTCCGGATGGCTGGAATTCACAATGTTTTTCACGTATCTCATCTGAGGAAATACGTGCACGATCAATCTCTTATTGTAGAACCAGCTGTGCAAGAGGACTTAGAGATTGAGCTGGACTTATCTATTGTCAGGAATCCTGTTCGGATTGTTGATCAAGACGAAAGGCAACTTAGAAGCTTGTTAAGGCACAGTGGAGCGAGGATCCCAGAGATTGTACCTGGGAGACTCTGGATAGTGTTAGAAAGGCTTATTCGGATTTGTGTCCGGATAGCTAGTGATGTTTGTTTGAATGAATTGTTGTTTGGATGAATGGTTTGTTGGTTGCTAATGTATGGATGATATGTATGCTTGAAATTGTTGAAATAAAATGAAGTTTTGGATTATCTTTTGTTTAAATTTCAGGGACGAAATTCTTTTAAGTGGGAAGGAATGTGATATCCTAGAAATTTCAAGCAAATTAAATATGATAATCTCTTTTATAAATTAATTAAAATTGGCAAATTTGTTATTTTAAACAATAATAATAATGTGTTGTACATATACATATTGATTTTAAATAGAATTATTTTATACAAATTGAATTGTATTTGTTTAAATATATGTATATATTAAATTGATTTTTAATTTGAAATTGAAATTGAAATTGATTTTCGATATTTAAATTTGATATTCAAAAGATAGATATATATATTAAATTATTCTTTGGTTTTAAAATGTATTTTATATGATTTTATTTAGAAAATAAATTGTTTTATATCATTTTCTTTATAAAGAAATTTATTTTTATAAATTAAAATATGTATTTATTACTTAGGAAATTGATTTTAAAGGCTTTATAAAACATTTAAAAATCTATTTATGCATGCAAATTACATGTGTTAAGATTTAAACCTCTCTAATAACATGTATTAGCAAATTATCTAAGGATTATGAGAAGTGTTAACAAATTGTACAAGTGTCTTTTAATTCTTCTTATTTTTAAAAATTAAATAAAAATGAAACTAAGATATATAAAAACCTCTCCACTCTCCTCTCTCATTTTTTTCCTTACCAATTATTTTTCAAAACAACTTAGTGAAAGAAATAACCTGTAAAACCCAAATTCAGTAAAAATTAAATCAAGAATTGAAGCCATCTTCTTTGCAAATTCAGGTTTAAAAGAAAAATCAAATTCAAGAACAATCACTCCAAATTGTAAACAAATAAGAGGAAGATCTATAGACATCATCACCTCAGTTTCAAAGCATAAAGTCATCTCAACAACGTCCAATTCCAGTCTAAAGATCATTAACAAATTTAAGCTCTCCTGTTTGCAAAGTTTATCATCTCAAATATTAGTCTCTACACATCAATCTAGTGAGTAAACTTTTAAACTAAAAAGGACTTAAGAAAGCAAATCTGTTGCATGTGATTTCAGAGATAAATTTTTGCCTGCTTGTGTTTATAGATATGTCATCTCTGTATATATAAATAATGTTTGACCTGTGCATGTATGTGATGCTTGTTCTTCTCTGTTTCCAGATTGCAAAGCTTATAAATAATTCAAAAATTCAAACCTCTTTATCTAATAATGGTTTGGCTTTGTGCTTCAAACAAAATATGATTAATTAAACAAAAAATATAGTTTAAAATTGTATTGAGGCAAAATAGTTTTGTATTTTTCCTGAAATAGAGTAAAGACACTAAGATCTTTAAAATTGATAAAATCCAAACAATTTATTTTGTCGATCAAGTGTGTAAGTTGAATCATCACTGGGAAATGTGATTCTGAAAACAAAATTCATGAATTTTAGTTTGGTATTGCGTTTCCATTTCGGGGATGACCAGATTTTGGTTTTCAAGCAAATTTTGGTGACCGAAATATTTCTGGAGGTCGGGGTTTTGGCTGGAGCTAGCTTGGTGATCGTCGAAGTTGGGAAAAATGACAGGGAGGTGGGTAGATTGCCGTGGCATCGGCGATAGATTAATTGGGTTTTAAACCCTAGTTTTGTCGAGGTCAGAAGAAATGGTCACCGTGGCTTCATTGGTGCATCGAGCTGCACGTGGTTTTGGGAAATGATGGTGTGGAGGCTAGCGAGGCCGTGGCCGGAGTTTGGAAAGGTCTGATGATCGGCGATGGTGGTTCAAGGGGTTTTCTGATGAGGTCTGGGTTTCCAGTTTGCAGCTGAAGGCTCGATTTTTGTTTTGGAGTTCGATCGTGGTTGCTGAGATGTTCGATGGTTTGAGGACGTCATAGCTGACTTGGCGATGGGGTCGAAGGTGCTGGAGTGTTGCCAGCGGCGTGTGCATGTGCACCAGAGGGTCTGTGCACACAAGGTTTGGGTGAGCGAGTAGTTTTCCTTTTTACTCGGGTTAATGCTCGAGTGGGAAGGAGGCTGTATCAAGTTGGAGCTCGAGTTCGTGAATATTGCCTTCCCGTTTTGTTTAAACTTTAAACTAAAACTTAAAACAAAAAAGGGAAAGAATGGAAGATGAAGGAGAAACTCGAGTCTGGTCTCGAGTCAGGGTCCGGTCGAACCCAAAGTTAAGTTTGAAAATGTTTTAGAACTTTTGAAAAGTTTGTTCAAAATTTAAATTTAAATCTGGTTTAAATTATTCGATGATAATTGTATTAAACTATTTTTATCAAAAGGTTTTATGCTTGGTTAACATAAATTTGAGAAATGTTTAGTATTTAAAAAACTAAATTTTTAAATAAAAAGGATGAAATGTTTTTAAAAACATGTTTTAATCAAAGTTAAGTAATTAATGTAAATGTTTTATCTTGAAAGTTAATTAAGGATTTAATGTTTAATTTAATTTAAGTATAATCAACTAATTTAATTAATAAATACAAGGTTTATTAATTTATAAAGGTTCAGTTAATTAATTATGAATTAATTAATTGTTAATTAAGAATTAATTTAATTAAGCCAATAAGATTAGTTAATTGATAATTAGAGGTTAAATAATTAGATAATTAAAGATTAATTAATCAGTGATGAGTAATTAATTAAGTGATTAGTGATTAATTAATTAATAATTAAGATTAATCAAGTAATTAGAGTTAATTAATTATGGATAATTTGTTAAGATTAGTTAATTTATATTTTAAAATTAATTAATTAAGTAATCAAGGATTAAATAATTGTTAATTAAGGATTAATTAATTGTTAATTAAGGATTGATTAACCAATAATTAAGGATTAATTAATTTATAAATTAAGTTTTATTAATTAATAATTAAGGTTATTAATTAATAGTTAAGGGATAATTAGTTAACTAATTAAAGATTAATTAATTAATTTTAAGGTTAATTAAGAAGTGATTAATTAATTAATTGATTGTAATTAATTAATGATTGATAAAGCAAGGTTAAGTGGTTAATTCTTAAGTAATTAATTTAATTTGAATTAATTAAATTAATTATAATGTGGATTAAAGATGCTTGCTTATGGATGATTGTTTTGAGTAGAATGTCTGGATTTGGTTGATATCTATTGGATGATAATCTGTGATATTCTATGATGAGATATTAAATATATCTGTGATAGATGTATGTTGTATCTGTGAATAATGCTGTGTGAATTCAGTGTTTTAAATTGAATTGAATTGTTTAACTTTAAACAACCTGACCTTTAAGATACGTTTGGATTTCGATGAGACCGGGATCGAATATCAAGTTTGATTATCCGAAAACCACATCGTTCCAAGTTAAACGTTAAGTCGTGAATCTCAAGTGAAGATCGAGATGGAGATTGCAAGGGTTATGGTCGTTAACTCTGAGGGTGATTCCAAAATGAGTGTAACGAGATAATGGCTTAGGTTTCATTCGAACCCGGAACGAACTTGTATGGATTGAATGCTATCAGACTATCGTCAATGGAGGACGATGAGCATTCCAAGATGTATTCTTTTAAGGTAATCGTAGCTTCAAGCCTCATAAATCGGGAATGGTTAAAACAGAGGAGGTGCAGCAAGGTTAAGTGGGTAGCACCCAAGTAGGACGAGATTTATCCCTGGCTAGAGGTCCCTTTTTATTTCGGCTGTGTGGGCAGTTGTTGGCCACAACTACGGGGTTGTCTTGTTCGGGACTATCCAGTAAGGGATGGTTCCGGCCTTGGGTTGCAGGGGATTTAGGGTGGATCCTAGGTGCGTTGATCTAGGCCACGTATTGTGACGGGCGGTACCCTAGTAGCCCTGCCATTAATGGAAACTCATTATCCCTACATACCCTTACGGTTTTGATTGTATAACCCACTTTTGTGACTAGTATGCTGGAATTTAATCATGTAACAATTTCAGCTATGTGAATATTTATTTGAAAACCCTAGGCCCTATTGTAATATCACTGGATTTTCTATCAAATGATTTGGTTAGCGTAAGGTAAAAACTTACCCATGTTTATGTGTGGGAAGTCTTACGTGATACCTTTCTTTTCAAATGATTCTAAAGTTAAACAACTTTAACTGTTTACTCACATCAGTCCCATGTCTGACCTGGAGTTTATTTCTGTTTTTTTCTTAAATTCTTGGGTACTCAAATTTTTATGAGTAGCCTAGTGATCAGGTCTGGTTTGACAAATATTTTGGAAGCTGGAAGTTGGAGTCCAGACGTATCTACCTATATCATTTCGCTGTGTTGTGACTTTTGGGCTGTTATATTTTGGATGTAATGGTTAGATAGATCTTTATAACTGTTTAGTGTGATAATGTTATGTAATATGTGTACTCTGATATGTAAGACCATGTAATGGATATGTGAAATATTATATTTTATTCCATTTTCATTGTGAGATTCTGATGTTATTGTTTTTTCTTTCTATCTTATCTATTTCTATCTGATTCTTTTCTTATTGATAATGCGTCTTTCTGTGGAATGAAAGGCGGGTCGTCTCATAGCCAATCAAATCTTCCAAATGGTTTCTAATATCATTCAAAGCACAAAGATAAACTATCACAATTCAAATATTAATAAACAATGGTTAGCTCTAGAATATCAAACTAGAAGAATGTGGATATACAGAGATTGACTATACTTTAGACACGCAGTATCTAGTGTAGCCAACTCATTGGATGGTGAATATTATATTACAATCCACAACACACACATAACCCTAAACTAGAAAGGGAGATTGATAGCTCACAACATGCTCCAGGAACCCAAGGTCTACTAGCGTTCCACTGATAGTTAGATCTGTTCCTATAGTCTTTACTTACCTCGACGGAGATCGTAACCCATGTCCACCAATGGCTCATCTATGCATAGCCTCGGTCATGACCCTACACTTTCCCCTACAGTAATAGACTACTGACCTGTATGACACAAGGGGCTAACAACTACGATTCTTGTGATGCACATCGAATATCATAACAACAATAATGTCACAAACCGGGGACGTGACCCCACAATCCGGCCGCCAGGGTGGATACTAGCGAATTTGATTCACTTCCAAACCATAAAGAAAGCTGGATACAAGTGGACGATATATGGTACTCATACCCTATATCTATACATAGCTCTAGACTTAAGCCGACACACGACTCCATTAAGTCAACACATGACTATGATATATTAGAGCTGTATTCTCTTATCGACACAAGATCTAGCCATTAGTTAACACATGGCTGTAACATACTCATTATAGCGAGTATAACCACATACATATGTAATCCCCATTTGAGTGACATTTACTGATAAAGAATAATCAAACAAATAACATAACGACATCTCATACCACCACATGTTATTCAAATACTTATTCAGTGCTCATAAAATACACTCAATCCACAGTATTCTATATGATAAGTCCAATAAATAATCAGAAAATCATTATCGAAAGTCCCATCCAGACAGTATCTATAATATGCCCGACTTTTTACGTCATACGAATTAATAAATTTATTATAATAAAAAGTGTTTGAATTTGATTTGAGGTGGTTTATGTTTTGAAAATAAATCATTAGTTCATTAAATTCTATTCAGCAGAGGATTTTTGTTTTAATAAATTGAATAGAATTAATAATCTCTTTTCAAATAAATTTTTGAGATCAAATAAGATGTTTTGATCAATATAAATAATAGTGTTGGAATAATTGAAAAAGAAATTTATTTTGCATTTGAATGAAGAATTATTACATAAATAAGCGTGAATCAGATTGGATAATGTTGCACAATTATCGTTATACTCTAGACAATGAAGTATAAAATTAAATTAAAACTAAATTGAATTGAATTTGCAAATAAATTGAAAGAGCAAATAATTGGCAATGCAAATTAATTATAACTTGCTTAGAATAAATGAAGCCAAAACCCATTCATTCTTTCTTTCTTTCTTTGGAACTCTCTCCCTGCTTCTCTACAAACCCAAAACCCGAACCAATCCTTTATCATATCTGAGCCCTAATTTTCAAATGATAGATTGCGACTCAAATTAAAAAAAAAGATTATCTCGTGGCTAGGCGCAATCTCCTGGAGCACGCGACGTTATCCCGATGGCGAACGGAGGCGACTCGACTAGGAAGCACGATCGTGAGGTGTGGAGGTGGCGTTTTATAGATGCGATATGTTAAGGGTGACTATGTGAAGGGATGTCGTGTGACATGTTAAAGAAGGTCGACATTGTCTCTGATGATTGAAAATGGAAATCATGACATAAGGCTATGACTTGGGATGCGTGAAACAGAGGAAGGGGCTGTCGTACGTGTCGAGGGAGAGAGCTGTGGGTTATTGTCACTATTCTGCCTGGCAATTTAGGAAGGATGTTTGGTGGTTGCCGACACGTTTGGTCTAGGCTGTTGCGACATTAAGTCTAATGATGGTGGAAGGCTAAAGCTATGCGGATTGTAACAATGGGAGGTTGGCTGGTGCATGGTAGCGATGCGAGATGTGCGTTGCTTGCTTGAATCTGTTGGGCTAAGCTGAAGTTGTTAATGATTTGAAATTCAATTGTTGTTTTCGGTGAGTTAGTCCACTCACAACTATGTATATTTCTTTTTGTTGATGCATAATACCTAATTTATTTATTTGATTTGCTTGGTTGATTGGATTATTGATTCATTGAATGGAATTAGTTGTTTGTTGATGATTGATGATCGAAGTTCTTTGACTTGGCTTGGATGGAACTGTGTTGCAAATTATGATATACTTGATGTTGCGATGATTCTTGCTAGATTGTTGATTCGTGATTATAGAGTAATAATTAGGTGTTTGAAATTAATTGATTGAAATTATTAAGAAAAGTGATAAATAAATTAAAAGTAAATTTGAAATAAATAATTATTTGAAGATAAGTGGTGAATTCTAAACTATTTCTTATATAATAAAAGTTAAGAAATAATTTGAAACTAAATAGTGAATTTTGGAATGATGTCATATTTAATGTGGAGATTTTAGATTAATAGAGAATTTAAAAGAGGAATATTTTTGAATAAAATATATAGGTGCAATAATTTTGAGGATTTTGAAATGGTAAATTATTTTGGGAAACAGATGAATTTAAGAATTTTGGATAAAATAAGGAAGTTTTGGAGATTTGTATTTTAATGCACCGATGATTATAAAAATATTTAAAAGATATTTGTGAAATAAAGTTTAAAATTTATATTTATATAATGATGAATAACTTGAATTAAAAGATGGAATGTTTATAAAATGATATTTTGAAGTGATGGTTAAATGAATGCAAATTATTTTATTTATTAAATGGAAAGTAACATTTGTTATAAAATATGAAGTGAATTTTGGAAGTAAAATATATTATTATTATTGATGGATTAATAGCTTAAAAGAAGCATTTGAAATAAAGTAGGATTTTAAATAAACATTTAAAAGTGATATATTTGGGTTTGCAAATATTTTGAATCGAGAATATTTTTGGGTGAGATTTTAACGGTGTTTGGAAAATATAATTTCCTTTGAAGTACTTCTATACTATTAAAAAGGACACTTGAAGTGAAAGTAATTTTGGGATTTTAAAATTTATTTACGGGTTTAAATAAAAGGTTTCTTTGAAACCAAATAAATTATTTTGAAATATGGATTTCTGAAATTAGATATGAGAACCGATTATTTAAGAAGAGGGAAATACATAAAAGAGAATTTTGATATTAAATTAAATTGAAGTAATTTTGTAAAAGGAGGAGAATGAAGTGAAATATATTTAACCAAACCCTTCATCTCTTTAAAATTAATTGAGTAATATATTTGTAACGAACCGTAGATATATCGCTTCAAATAAATGATCGTTTAGCCTTATCAATATAACAACAATCTTGTAAACAATTAGTATTATTAATTTATATGGTTTTATAAATGATACGTGATCATTTTTATTAGTAGATTTTGGAAAGAAATATTAGTATTACATGGAAGTATTTTTGGTTAAATATTTTCAACGTGAGTTGAAGAAATGTTTTAAAAGAATTTTAAAAAGAGAAATGAGTTTTGTACTCCCATCTTACGTCGTTGGAAAATAATTTCAATGATAACTGCGCAGCATCATCGACGTTCATTTTCTAGTTTCAAAGTGGGAAGGCCACTACAGTAGCTTTACTACACATTTTTCCGATAAACAAATCTTAATTTTTTATTTCTAAATATGATTGGATATAAAAGCTATGGGCATGCATATATTATTTTAA
Organism: Allium cepa; assembly: GCA_030765085.1. NCBI lineage: Eukaryota > Viridiplantae > Streptophyta > Magnoliopsida > Asparagales > Amaryllidaceae > Allium > Allium cepa. The sequence goes on from CM060938.1 coordinate 215,172,444, forward strand.
ATGATTTGAATTGAAATCTGGTATTTAGTTCTTAAATTTCTTTTAATCATTGATTTTAATTATTATAAGGAAATGAAATCTTGACTATTTTAATAATTGGAAACTTCTAAAATGAAATAAAAAGAAATTAGAAGCTAAATGATTAATGAAATTGTAAAGTAATTGGAGATTTGTCACTTGTAACTTTGAAAGGTAACGAATATAAAAGATGTAAACTACTGAACATTTTTGTTAGCTAAATTAAATAAGATAAAATTTGTATGACATTCTTTTACATTCTAAAACATATATATAACTTACCTGAAATGTTTAAAAGTTGAAATGTTAACAGGAATATGTGATAGAATATTATATAAGTAAAAGATTAACGATAGAAATGCCTTAAAAATGAACATATGTTTATAAATAAAAGAGTTAAGATGTTACTATAATATTATGAACTTAAGTTATGTTTTGGAGCGATTTATAATTAAACTTAATAATTATAAGGGAACACTATTTAAGTAAATAGTCATAAACTTAAAGAAATGATGAAATGATTCATAAATAGTTTTTATATTAAATGGTACTATATAAAAGAAATAAATTGGAATCAAAGAATATGGAAACTTAAGTATGAATTGATTCACTAGCGAATATAATATTAAATTGAAATCAAGTTATATATATAAATATGAATTAAACTACAAAGAAAATTTTGTAATACTTTAAAATTTATTCATTGATGATTTTAAATATTGAATGGGAAATGAATTTTGTAAGTAATAAAGTTAAATTAACAAACATAATCATCGTAGGAATGAAAATAAATGATGTGTAAGGAAATTTATAAGAATAAACTTAAATAATATTTGAAATTCTTGGTTGTTTAGGCTTATGGGATGTTTGGGAAATTGTACTTCGATTTGCTTGAGGTTGTATGAATAATCTATTAGGAAATTATCGAAGGCCGTTGAGCATAAAGTATACTTGGTAGTTATTTATCACCCTTGAAGAAGGTTTTGATACCGAACAAACTATTGGTTTGATTGCTATGGATGTATGTTTGATTTCTTTGTTGCATATGATGGCCGTGTTGTTTTGTTTGCATATGTTTTGTGTTGATTTGCTTTTGTTAGTAATTGAAACAACTAAATATTTCTCTTGAATACAATTCTCACTATTTTGGATTATATAAGTGGAATATAGGTTTATTGGAAGCAATAGCTACTGCTTTTGGTTTCACAAATAAAGTTTGTTTACCCGACAAATATGTACGTTTTCGGATTATGATTTTGGAACGATATTTTATTGTTTTTCTCGTGGTTTAGGTTGTGTTATCTTGAAATATGATATATATTGTAATTATTGATATGTTTATTTTTTCAGACCTATCCGTACAAAGGAGACTCTACCGGAATTTTTCGTGAATTTAAGGCTTAGAAAATTTTGTGAAAATTTTGTTAAAATTCTTATTAAATTAAATTGTGCAAATTAATTGTTTATAAATTGATAATTTGAATAAATTATATCAAGTTTATTAATTCCTTCTTATTCCTTTTCGAGGACGAAAAGTTTTGAGTGGGGGAGAGTGTAACGACCCGTATTTTTCGATAATTAAAAATATTAAATTAAATAAGAATTTGGAATTTAATATTGGAAGAAATTAAAATTTGTGATTTACCAATGAGAAATATAAGTAGAATGTAATTTAATAATGTTGATTTAATTTAATTGATAACTATTTTAGTGTAATTTCAATTAATTGAAATAATTGTAAAGTTAACTTAGTTATAATTGTAAATACGGAATAAATTAAATGCTGGATTTAATATTGAAATTATATGTTATAAATTAGAATAGGTTTACTAAGGATTATGAAATAAATTAATTAGTATGTGAATTTATTAGCTTTGTTTGTAAACAACAAACATAGAAATGTGTTAGAATTATTAATGTGTAATAATTGTTTAATTGTCGTTTCATTATTTAATCCTTTGATATTAATTTGGAAATCAATGTGAATTGATATAATTAAATATTGCAGTTAATACGAGTTAAGATAAAATTGTAGAATATGAATGTAATAAAATGTAAACTAATGTTATTTATATCCATATGATATTTTATGATCTAATAATAAAGATGAGAATCAAAATATTGGAATTTGTTTGAAATTAAAATGTAACTAACTAGGGTTTTTATTTCATTTGCAAATGAACTTTAGAATTAATGCAATATTTAAATAGAGGATTTAACATGGAAATTTTATTTTAATGGATTATAAATTTATATGTAATCAAGAATGATGAAAATGGTTAACTTTTAAATTTGAATTTAAAAGTGGTTAAATAAATTTATAAATTATTAAATTAATGTGAAAATTAGTCATTTTGGATACTATCCGAGATTTAGACAAAACCAGTTTCATCGGATCCGTAACAGTGAATTATTATAAGATTTCAAGTTTCGTAGCGATCGGACTTATCGTTTGATCGTGCGAGCTCGAAATGCATAGAAATTGATTAATTAATTTAAATAAATATAATTTGATTTCGAAAGTTAACTTCTGTATACAATGGAATTTTGGTTTGAAACTAGTTCCGTTGATTTTAAAAGTATCGAAAACCTATATTTCGATATATTGGATGACTCATTTTCTTTTCGGAAACCAAACTGGATTTTCGGGTCGTCGTTATTATTTTGACCCAATTCGATCTGTCATTTGTTCTTATCTACCTTTTCCTATATATAGGCCATTATAAACCCTAGCAGTCTTTTTTATTTTATATTGTCTGTATGTACATTTCCTTCTCATCTTCTCTTTGCAATGGCAGACAAACCAAAATTAATTCCCAAATTCAATTTCAAATCGAAAATCAAATCAAAAAATTTAAACTTCTCAAGCTTTGTCATAGTATATATCGTTGGAAAGCTCTCGATGAGTGCAAGATAGCGCTGCTATTATTTTTCGTAATCGAATCACGTTTTGACCAGAAATTGGTGATTTATTCTTGACCGTCCATCCTAAGGTTTTGATTTCAACGGTGGATCTACGTCGATGGGACGATCGGTTGGAGTTGGAGCATGGAGGAGGCCGAGAGGAGTGCATCCATGTGGTTAATTGATTTAAACAGTCAACGGTTTTTCCAAAATCACCAATTATTTACAATGACGACGGTCGTCGATTGGAGCCAGAGGGTGTGAGAAATGCAGATTAAGGATCTTAAGGCTAGGATAAACACTAGAGGGGGGAGGGTGAATAGTGTTTTAGAGAATTGTTAAATCTTTTTGAGTTTTTGTTAATTTGAACACAAATGTATGCAATATTCAGACACAGATATGATCACAGAATCAAACACAGATGCAAATATAAAGTAAAAGCAGTAAAGGAAAGAACACACCGAATTTTATACTGGTTCGGAGTTACCCTACATCCAGTCTCGCACACAAGCACAGATTTCCTTTCAAAAACAATCTTTACAATTACACCCTCGATTTCAAGGCAACGAGGCACACCCTTTAGATTCACAATCCTCTGGTAGAGATACTTGATTTCCCGGGCAAACAAGTTCACCCAATTGATTTCCAAGGCTAAAATCACACCTTATCTCGCTTGATTGATTTCCAAGGCCACAATCACACCTTTTCTCGTGTAATTGACTACAAAGAAGCCTATAACTCTGAATAGCACCGAGGATCTTGTTGAGATAGTGATAGAGTATCAAACTAGAGATAATCTAGTTAGATTCAATGTTAATTTCGGCAGAGTAATGGTGGGAATATGTATAAGAAATGTGGAAGAAGAAGAGTGAAAAACCAAAAAATCTATATTTAAATTCGTTGAAAACATCCCCTATTTATAGAAGAACAACATCCATGTCCATTCGTGAAGAGATATGTTGAATAGACACTTCTTTTGAAATTTAAATTTTGAAACCAACTGACACTATGTCGACATGGGTAGGTTGAGCGTGTCGACATCCCAAAGGAATTTTTGGTGATTTGTTTTTCTTTGAAAATAACTTCTATTTTTATATTAAAACTATTTTAAACTTTACAAATATACTTGTCTATAGTTAAAATACATAAATAAATATATAGAATAATATATACAAAATTTTACTATAATTTTATATTTAAATCTAAGTATAAATATTTAAAAATTAAATATATTATTATTAAAGATAGTTAAAACTACGGATAATTTGATTTTGAAATTAAAGATTATTTTGAGGCTAAAAGTATTTAAAATCAGGATAGATGTTTTTGATGCTTTTAAAACGAAGGTTTTGAAAACATTTTGAAAACAAGATATAATTTTGTGAAAATCATTTTGAATAAAAATTAGCAGATACAAAACAATGTTCCACTAGATTTTTCATAGGTTCCATCCTACTTAGGGTTCCATCCCTTTAACAGGCTCGAAGTGGATTCCATTCCACGAATAACTTGGATTTTAAGATGCCAGTGATTTTCTAGGAGTTTTAATAATAAATTAAAAGAAAAATTACTTGAACTCTTGATAATCTTGATACTCATGAGTCTTCAATCTTGATATCTTGAATCTCTATACTATACAGTCTTCATTCTTGGTACCTGCATGGTTAAATCCTGAATATACATATATATCTGAACTTATACTGTTAGTATTTAGATTTTATAATCTATTATAAGGTTGTTGTCATCAAAACCATCATCTCAAGGACTAACAGAGGGTCGTACGTATGTGGTTTGGGTGCGGCATAGGCTGAGCATCGCGGCGTCAGTCTCGGATGTGGGTGGCGTCGAGTGTAGTGGCGGCAGAAATTGCTCGAAAGTGGTGGTGGCTGCGTATAGGCACGATCAAGATTAGGTTTGAAGGTTGAGGGAAGGTGATGTGTCTTATTATTTTATTTCTTTATTTATTCCATAATATAAATCGTTAAACTTCTAACCTTAATGTATTTTGCACATGAGCATGGATTCATGTGCGTTGCGATCGTATCGAAATTCTAGACGATGTGGAATTGGTCTGGTTGGATTCTGAGACGGTTAGATTTTGAGCCTTTGGTTGGATTTTTAATCGACTGAAAATTAAAGGTGAGTGATTTAACTCACTCACAAAACTAAATCATCTTATGTAAGTTAAATTAAATATATGACGTGGCTAGAAATTTATTGATGGCTGTTTGGTATATTTAAATTGTCATTCAAGTTTAATTTGAATTTATATTGAGTTTAATTTCCACGTAATTTAATATCAAATTTAAATTGTTAATTGAATACCTGATAGTGATAACCAGTAAAGTGTTGTGACTTATTGGCTAATTTGAATGATGATTGGGTTGAAATGATACATACCCTATTGGTCTTATAGGTTAGGGAAAAATCATTATGGGTTAAAATGATAAACTCAAGTGGTCTTATGGACTTTGAATTTTACTCTGGATTGCAGGTTGAAACGATATATACCTGTAAATTTAAATTTATTGTGGATTGAAATGATATATATCCATAACTTGACCATGGGGTAGAAAATTATGTACGGACACCGAATTTGTTAAATTAAATGATTTTAAATCCTTAATTTTTGAATCTAGTTAAATGATATTATAAAATAAAAATTAGATTTTTATGAACTGGATTATTTTCAAAATCCAAGTTTTTAAAATGTTGAATTGAAATTGGTTTAAATGAATTGTTTAAGAAGTTAAATTGAAATGTTAAAGTTGGATTTTGACATATAAATGAAATTGATCAAAATTGAGTAATTGTAAACGTTTGAATATTTAAACTTTGAAACCTATTGAATTTGAAGTGGTTTAAATTTGTAGTTCAAACGTGGATTTGAAATTGACATAAATTGAAATGGTTTTTAATGAGAATTTGAATTGAAAACTTTAGCCTTTTGAATCAAAATCGTTGAACTGAGATTGATTTAAATTGAATTTTTGGAACTAAAGTTTATTTAAATTGATTTGTGAAATTGGAAGAAATAATTCTAATTTGAAACTATTTTCGATATAAACTCTTTTAATATACAAACTGTTTTAACACATAAACTATTTTTCTCATATAAACCATTTTAATATTTATCATTTTAAATTATAAACAATTTTTAATACATTAACTATTTTAATATATATCCTATTTTAATATATAAACCATTTCCAATATATAAACTATTTTAATCTATAATGTATTTTTTTAAATATAAGCTATTTTAATATATATATTATTTTAAGTTTATAAACAACTTTTATTATATATATTTTAATATATAAACTATTTCTAATGTAAATACTATTTTAATCTATAACCTATTTTTAAAGAATATAAACTATTTTTAATGTGTAACTATTCCTACATATAAACTACTTTCAACATTCCAACTGTTTAAAGTTGAAACTGTTATGTTTTTTATTTAATTGATTTAAATGCGGATATTTGATATGGTGGTTTAACATATTTTGTGGTTATGATTTTGAAAATGAATATGATTTAAAGTGAATAATGATTTCAAAAGTGATATGATTTAAGGCGAATAATGATTTGGAAAGTGAATATGATTTGGAAAGTGATATGATTTTGAAGTGAATATGATTTCGAAAGTGATATAATTTCGAAGTGAATGTGATATTTTGATATCAATTATGAATCGGTTTTGGAAATGTAAAAGAACCAACCGGTGTGAATAAGCATTTGGTTGTTAAAGAAACCGGGATCGGATAATGTCACACTCTCTGTCAATACCGAAAACCACTTTAACAATTGTGCACGTGGTGGAGAATCCAGAATGAAGTAGGATGGTTTGGTGAACACTACTAGAATGAAATAAGAGAACGGTGATGGATGGCCTTGACTTTCGGGTCATAATTAAAATGACTATAACATGAGCTATGCCGGGCTAAGTGGGGTCGCTCCCCCTATAGGGCACATTTCTTCAATACCATATTTGTTACTGTGTAATTGATTTGGTTGCCACTCCTCGATTTGATTATGAGAGTGTATTCCGTGGTGGGCAGTAGTAGATGCTAAGTGTTACCACCAGTTCGAGAGTGAAAAACGGTAGTATCCTGCCCTGGCATTGACTCGCATGCCTTGTTATATATATCCTGATCGCTCCCACTACGAGTTTGGTTTGTGTCATACCTATGGATTGCTCCCTGATAGCCCACTAGTTTACATTGGAGCTTACAGTACTGTATAGACTACAACATTTATATAAAATATGTTAAAGGGGATATGGAGAACGCTTAATGCTATTTTAGTACTTTACTGTAGACATATTATAATAGCGTATTCTACTACATATAGATAGTTTAATGGATCATTAGGACATGGAATCCCGAACATCTCTTATGTTATTGCACGTACGTTAGACACTGGATAGGAGATGTAAAATCCCATAAACATCTCTGAAGCCGTTGCACTCATATTTACCTATTTTGATTTAAATTACGTAATATCTTTTAGTTCTGACTCGTGTGTTTTGTCTTTTTATTACGCTCAGGTGAGTATGAGATTTTCAATGTATTGAAGACTATTTTCCTGAAGGACGAAGACAAAAATTTAGTATACTATTACTATTTATTATATTTATTCCATTGCATCATGTTGTTCTGCTGCATTATTTATTTATTCCCGCTGTATGTATAACTCTGATTTGTATCGTAAAAGTGTAATCAAATGTTATTTGTAAAACAACTTTATGAATTGTTGATTTGATTATTATATTTTATCATTCGGCTGTGAGATTCTGTGTTTTGTTTTTCTTCCTTTTCTCTTATTTTCTTATTTACGCCATTAACAATTCTCCCTTTTAAATGATTTGAGTTGACATGTGTGGTTTATTTTCGATTTAAACCGTCCAAAAAGGTAGGTCGTTACATGAGGCGTCAAGTTAAGCTTTCACAATTTTGGTGAAATCGATGTCAACAATGAAAGATTCAATTCGATTCGAACATCGACAAAAGAGAGGCTTGGATGGTAGCAACTTGGATGACAATGACTTCAAATGAAGATTGCTTGGACGATTGTGGATAGAGCAAGCAGTAGCTAAAGGTAGACGATGGCTAGGGCAAGCTTGGATGAAGGCGAAGGAAACCGTCGAAGTCAGGAAATCGAAACAACGCGCTATTGTTCTTCTGCCTTAATTCTAAATGTTGCATCTTTGGTTTAAAAATTTGTTCAAAGTTTTTCCTTTAAACTAATTACTCTTTTACATTATCTCCTTGTAGTTCTAATGTATGTATATGTACATGTATATGTGTATGTAACATATACTTACAACATTGCACTACTTCTATGCGTTGCATCGTTATAAATTCCAATTTCGTTTTTCGGTCATATTTTCTCTTTTAAGTTTATATGCATATTTTTGTAAACAAATTTTGAAAACAAATTTTCCTATTATTCTTAATTTGTAAACTAATTTCAAAACTCTAGAACTTAAGTTCTCCAATTTTCAATTTAAATTCGCTTTATTTACAAATCCTATTTTGCAACTAATTTCTATAAAATTTCACTTTCTAACAAACAAACGTATCACATACAAATATATCCATTTGCAAAAAAATTATTCTTTTATATACAAAATATAATACTAGATAAATTTATTTCATTTACCTATATTTTAAAAACAATATCGTGTCGGTCTGCCCTGTTAAGTGTTTAGAAATCCCTATCGATGCCATATCGCCCTATGTACCAACCGGAATTTATAAATACTAAATAGAACAAATTAACACAATATAAAAACATTTTATAACACTAACAAGCATGCTCTGTCATATATATACACTCAGACAAACTCATTCCAGGGTATTACTATCCTGTCTCTAATGAGTCAAATCCCACAAAGCTAAGGTTATTGCTAAACCTAAGCTCTGTTATTGTTAAACCTAAGCTCTGATATCAACTGTAATGACCTACCTTTTTGGACGGTATAAGTTGATAATAAACCATACATGTCAACTCAAACCATTCAAAAGAGAGGATTGTTAACGGGGTAGATAAAAAATAAGGGAAAATGAAGAAAAACAAAACACATAATCTCACAGTAGAATGACAAAATATAATAATCAAATAAACAGTTCATGAAGCTGTTTTACAAATCACATTTGATTACACTTTTACAATAGAAATCAGAGTTATACATACAACATGAATAAATAAATAATGCAGCGGAACAACATGATGCAGTAGAATAAATATAATAAACAGTAATGGTATACTAATCTTCGTCTTTGTCCTCTAAAAAATAGTCTTCAATATGCTGAAAAGCTCAAACCGACTCAAGCGTAATGAAAAGAAAAAAAACTCAAATCAAAACTAAAATATCTAATGTAAATTAAAGTAAAATAGGTAAATATGAGTGCAACGACTTAAGAGATGTTTACAGGATTTTACATCCCCTATCCAGTATCTAACGTGCATGCAATAACTTAAGGTATGTTCGGGATTCCATCACCTAAAGATCCATTAAACTATCTATATATAGTAGAATACGCTTTTATAACATATCTACACTAAAGTAAAGTATTAAAATAGCATTAAGACATTACTCATATCCCCTTTAACACATTTTATATAAATGTCGTAGTCTATACAGCACTATAAACTCCACCGTAAACTTGTGGGCTATGAAGGAGCGCTCTATAGGTACGACACAAACCAAACTCATAGTGGGTGTGATCAGGATAAATATGACAAGGTACGCAAGGCAATGCTCAGGGTAGGATACTACCGTCTTGTACTCCCGGACTGGTAGTAATGCATAGTAGCTACTATCGCCCATCTCAAACATACTCCTATAATCAAATCAAGGGGTAGCCACCAAATCAATCATAAAGTAATAAATATGGTATCGAAGAAATGTGCCTGATAGGGGAACGACCCCACTTAGCCCGATATAACTCCTAATTTAGTCATTTTAATTATGACCCGAAAGCCAAGGCTATCCATCACCGTTCTCTTACTTTATTCCAGTAGCATTCGCCAAACCATCCTACTCCATTCTGTATTCTCCACTAGGCGCACAGTTGTCAAAGTGGTTTTCGATATTGGTCGTGAGTGCGACAATATCCGATCCCAGTCTCTTTAACAATCAAACGCTTATTTCACACCAGTTGGTTCTTTTACATTTTCAAAACCGATTCATAATTGATATCAAAATATCACATTCACTTCAAAATCATATCACTTTTGAAATCATATTCACTTCAAATTCATATCACTTTCGAAGTCGTATTCACTTTTGAAATCATATTCACTTTCGAAATCATTATTCACCTTAAATTATATCACTTTCGAAATCATTATTCACTTTAAATCACATTTAATTTCAAAATCATAACCACAAAATAGGTTAAACCATCATATCAAAAGTCCGCATTTAAATCAACAAAATCAAAATCATAACAGTTTCAACTTTAAACTGTTTGAATATTGAAAGTAGTTTATATATGGGAATAGTTATATAGTAAAAATAGTTTATATTCTTTAAAAATAGGTTATACATTAAAATAGCTTATACATAAGAAATATTATATATATATATATATATATATATATTAAAAGTTGTTTATAAATATAAAATAATATATATATTAAAGTAGTTTAGATTTAAAAAAATAGGTTATAGATTAAAATAGTTTATACATTAGAAATAATTTATATATTAAATAGGATATATATTAAAAATAGTTAATGTATTAAAAATTGTTTATAAATTTAAAATGATATATATTAAAGTGGTTTATATGAGAAAAATAGTTTATATGTTAAAAGAGTTTGTATTTTAAAAGAGTTTATATAGAAAATAGTATCAAATTAGAATTGTTTCTTCCAATTTCAAAAATGAATTCAAATAAACTTTAGTTTCAAAAATTCAATTTAAATCAATCTTAGTTCATGGATTCCAATTCAAAAGGCTAAAGTTTTCAATTCAAATTCTCCTTAAAAACCATTTCAATTTATATCAATTTCAAATCCATGTTTGAACTACAAATTTAAACCACTTCAAATTCAATAGGTTTCAAAGTTTAAATATTCAAACATTTACAATTACTCAATTTTGATAAATTTCATTTATATTTAAAATCCAACTTTAAGATTTCAATTTAGCTTCTTAAATAATTTATTTAAACCAATTTTAATTTCAACATTTTAAAAACTTGGATTTTGAAAATAATCCAATTCATATAAATCTTATTTTTATTTCATAATATCATTTAACTGGATTCAAAATTAAGGATTTAAAATCATTTAATTTAAACAATTCAGCGTCCATATATAATTTTCAACCCTATGGTCAAGTGATATATATATATATGTCTATATATATATCATTTCAACCCATAATAAATTTAAATTTACGGGTTTAAATCGTTTCATCCCGCAATCTCGAGTAAAATTCAAAATCCATAAAATCACCTGATTTTATCATTTCAACCCATAATGATTTTCCCTAATCTATAAGACCATTCAGGCATGTATCATTTTCACCCGTAGGGATTTTCCCGATAATAACTAAGGAAACTTGCAGTGTGATAACAACATATCAATAAACATAACATCAAATCATCCAAAATGTCAACAATTAAGCATCCATCACAATCATCATTCAAATCAGCCAATAAATCACAATAATTAACTGCTTATCATTATCAGGTATTTAGTTAACAATTTAAATTCAATACTAAATTAAATCGCAATTCATATAAACTCAAATTAGACTTGAATGACAATTTAAATATACCAAATACCCTTTAATAAATTTCTAACCACACCATAAATTTGATTTAACTAACGTAAGATGATTTAGTATTCGTGAATGGGTTAAATCACTCACTTTTGATTTTTAATCGATTGGAAATCCAACCAAAGGCTCAACATCCAGTGGTCTAAGAATCTAACCAAACCAATTCCATACCGTCCGAAATTTTGATACGATCACAATAGAGAAAACAACGCGTGAATCCGAGCTTGTGTGCAAAAGATATTAAGGTTAGAAGTTATACAATTTATATTATGGAATAAATAAAGAAATAAAATAATAAGACACATCCCCTTCCCTCAACCTTCAACTCTAATCTCGATCGCTCATATACAATAGCCGCTACCATCTTCGAGCACTTTCTACCACCACTACAGTCGACCCCACCCACATCCAAGATCGCCGTCGCGATGCTCAGCCTATGCCGCACCCACACCACACATGCAAAACCCCCGTCTCCAATCGACGACCACCGCTATTTTATATATTGGCAATACTGGCGAAATCATTGACTGTTTCATCCAACTAACCACATGGATGCACTCCTCTCGGCCTCCTCCACGCTCCAGCACCAACCGATCATCTCATCGACGAAGATCCACCGTTGAAATCAAAATCCTAGGATGGACGGTCGAGAATAAATGCAAATTTCTAGCCAAACCACGATTTTATTGCAAAAAAATAGCAGTAGTAGATTGCACTTTTTGAGAGCTTTCCAACAATATATAATATGATATAGTTTGAGGAGTTTAAATTTTTCGATTTGATTTTCGATTTGAAATTTAATTTGGGAACTAATTTTTGGTTTGTCCGCTGTTGGAAAGAGGAGATGAGAAGGAAATATACATATAGACTATATAAAATAAAAAGGCTGGTAGGGTTTATAGCAGCCTATATATAGGCAAAGGTAGATAAGAACAAATGAACAGATCGAATTGGGTCGAAACGATAACGACGATCCAAAAAGCCTGTTTCATTTCGAAATGAAAATGAGTAATCTAATATATTGAAATATAGGTTTTCGATATTTTTAAACTCAATGGTCCAGTTTCAAACCCAAATTCCATTGTTAACTTTCAAAATCAGATTATATTCATTTGAATTATATTAATCAATTTCTACGTGTTTCTAGCTCGCACGATCAAACGACAAGTCCGATCGTTACGAAACTTGAAATCCTACAATAATCCACTATTACGGATCTTAGAAACTAGTTTTGTCAAAATCTATGATAGTGCCAAAATGGCTAATTTTCACGTTAATTAAATAATTTATTATTAAATTGGTTTAACCACTTTTAAATTCAAATTTAAAAGTTAACCAAATTTCATCATTATTGATTACATATAAATTTATAATCCATTAAAATAAAATTTCCATGTTAATTCCACTATTTAAATATCACATTAATTCAAAGTTTAATTGCAATTGAAATAAAATCCAGTTAATTATATTTTAATTTCAATTAAATTCTTATATTTTAATTCTCACCTTTATTATTAAATCATGAAGTATTATATGGATATAAATTACATTAGTTTACATTTTATTACATTCATATTCTACAATTTCATCTTAACTCATATTAACTGCAATATTTAATTATATTAATTCACATTGATTTCCAAATTAATTTCAATGAGTTAAATAATGAAATAATAATTAAATAATCATTACACATTAATAATTCAAACACATTTCTATGTTTACTATTTATAAACAATGCTAACAAATTCACATACTAACTAATTGATTTCATAATCCTTATAAACCTATTCTAATTTATAACATGTAATTTCAATATTAAGTCCAACATTTACTTTATTCCTTATGTACAATTATAACTAAGTTTACTTTACAATTATTTTCATTGATTGAAATTACATTAAAATAATTATCAATTAAACTAAATCAACATTATTAAATTACATTCTAGTTATTTTTCTCATCAATAAATCACAAATTTTAATTTTTGTAATATTAAATTCCAAAATATTATTTAATTTAATATTTTTAGTTATTGAAAAAATACGGATTGTTACACCTCAATCCAAACATATGTAAGAAATTAATCAACCTTTGAATTCAAGAGTTGCAAATTCATGATCAAGAAATGAATGGAAAATCAGAATCTAAAAGAAGAAGAAAAAAGTCCAAAAAGTATCATGAATTTCGAATGATATTTAGATATAGAATTTCTATAATGGAAACGCAGTAGATTGCATTTAACATGCTAAATGATAAACTGATACAACATTTGTACTTTTAAATATAGCACCATTATTTGACTACGCAAAATGATAGTTGGATGTAGCATAAGCATATTTCAATTGAACAAGGATGAAAAAACATGCAAAATGATACTTGAATTTAGCGTAAGTATATTTAAAGTGAACTAGCATGAATAGAATATACAAAATGAAATAAGTATTCCAAAAGAGAACTACCATGAATAGAATATGCAAAATGATAACTACGTATAGCATCCATATTTTTAATGTAATATTTAATCATAAAGTTCACTACCATGTTTATGATATTCAAAATGATAGTATAATGTAGCATTTGAGTTCTGTAGTCCACTATCATGTTTAAAATAGGCAAAATGATAGTTTAATGTACCATTTTAATTATGAAGCCCAATAACATGATTACAATATGAAAAATGATATTTAATATAGCATTTTGATCACAAAATCCACTAGCATATTTAAGGTATACAAAATGATAGTCTAACATAACATTTGAGTTATGAAGTCCGCTGTCATGTTTACAATGTGTAAAATGATATTTTAATATAACATTATAGTTATGAAGTCTAATATCACGATTACAACATGCAAAATGAGATTTAATGTATCATTTTAATTACAAAGTCCACTAGCATATTTAAGGTATGAAAAATCATAATTTAACATAACATTTGAGTTAGGAAGTCCACTATCATATTTACAATATGCAAAATGATATTCTAATATAGCATTTCAATTAAAGAGTCCACAAACATGTTCAGGATATACAATATGATAGTCTAATGTAGCATTATAGTTATGAAGTTCACTATCATGTGTAAAATTTCAAAATGATATTTTAGTGTAGGATTTTAAGTACAAAGTTCACTATCATGTCATGGACTCGGTCAAAAGCTCGATCATGGGATATGTAATGAGATCGATCACGGGCTTGGTCACAGACGCGGTCATCGAGATATATTGTTTAACTGAGCGTATCATCAAATGAAAAGGCTAACTAGACGTCAAGCCTAATCTAGTATGCATGGATGCAAAAATCCAACCTAATACCAAACCAAATCAGGCACATATTAATGCAAAAGCAAACCGGATGTAAAACCTAATTGGGTACATATGAATGCAACAACTAACTGGATTCCAAGCCTAATCGGGTACGTATGGATGCAAAAGCTAACCAAATGCCAAGACTAATCGGGTACATATGGAACCAATCTATACCTAAGATATATTATTAACCGAATGTATTATCGTATGTAAAAGCTAACCGAATTCTAAGCCTAATCGAGTACGTATGAATGAAAAAGCTAACAAAATGTCAAGTCTAATCGGGTATATATGAAACCAATCTATACCCAAGATATATTTTTTAACTGAGCGTACCATCGAATGTAAAAGCTAACCAAATGCCAAACCTAATCGGATACATATGGATGCAAAAGCAAACCAGATCCCAAGCATAATCATGTACATATGAATGCAGAAGCTAACCGAATGCCAAGCCTAATTGGGTATTGTTACCTGGAAATTTGACCAGGCAACTAGGCGCTCGGCATTTGCATATTGATCGGCATCCCGAGCGTCCGGCACAACATACTTGGTCGGCTTCCGGTGGTGTTCGTCATTCATCCAATCTCGATCGGCATTCGAGATCGTTTGGTATCCAGAGGTGTTTGGCATTCATGCCTCGTTCGACATTCGAGATCGTTCGGCATCCAGAGGTGTTCGGCATTCATCCAATCTTGATCGGCATTTGAGATCATTAGGCATCCAGAGGTGTTCAGCATTCATGTCTCGTTCAGCATTCGAGTTCGTTCGGCATCCAGAGGTGTTCGACATTCATGCCTCGTTCGGCATTCGAGATCGTTCGACATCCAGAGGTGTTTGGCATTCATCCAATCTCGACCAGCTTCGGTTATCGATCGGCCTGCACTCTTCACTCAGCACATCACTTTGTTTGGCATGAAGATATCGTTCGGCATTTTGCCGTTCGGCATCTATGATTCGACACACAGAGCTCACTCTTTTTGGGCCGTGGTATTTAGCTACCAGGCCCACCAGGAAAGTCCAACCCATCTTTGTCTATAAATAGAGAGGTAGGGGCATAGTGAAATCACTACGCCATAAATGGCTTTCTGTAGCACAAAAAAATGTTGGCTCAGGCCCGAAAAATGTTGCCATAGGTCTATGGCAACACTTTTAGGGTGATGCAATTGTTGCCGTTGCCTTAGACCTCAAAGGAAACATTTTGACTATCTAAGGCAACATAAGTAATATTGTTGCAATAGAACCCTATTTGGGTCTGTGGCAACACCCATACGTATCTGTAGCAACATTCCAAAAATGTTGCTATAGATATTAACTTTCTAAAGTTGTGAGGCCCACATCTTGTGGGGCCCACAATGTGGAGCCCACGACCCAACTGGGTCCATCCCTATGGCAACACCTTGAATGACTATTGCAACATTATTTTAAGCAACATTTATAACCCGGTGGCAACACTATTATGAAGCTACTGCAACACTATTCTGAAGCTACTGCAACACTATACTGAAGCTACTGCAACACTATACTGAAGCTACTGCAACACTATACTGAAGAGACACTAAGAGCACATAGAACAGTACAATATCACATAGAACACTTGCATAATACACAATACAATATCACATAAAACACTTGCATAATACACTGCATAATACACAGTACAAATAACAATTCATACAACAGTACACATCACAATTCATGTCAGTTACCCCAAAAAATATCCAGTTACCCCAAAATACTACAATGCTACCCCAAAATATCCGGTACACATAACAATTCATAAATGAGACTTAAGAGCTGGTGCCTCCAGTCAGATTATCAGTCTCACTGGACATGATCGTGAAAGTAAGATCCTCTACATTGATGTTCATCTCCGAGTTGGCATCACCTAATTTCTTAAGCACCCTAGCCAAATTCTCTTGTACCTTCTGATTTACCTTGGATTCTAGCCGTGCTTCCATTTCTTCGACAAGCCTTTGCCTTAAGTCATGTACGTAAGCATTTGTTAGAGCCTCGGTTGATTGTTTTGCACACTTTGCACGCCTCCCTATAAGCAAAGGACGACCCTATGATTTTCCATTCGAAATTACTGTTTCAACAGTATTTCCTCCTTCTCCGCCGGCCATTGCCTTTTGAACTAAGTCCTACAAAATAAAGCCACATCAAAGTTACCCTACAATAAATGCAGGGAATGCAGCAAATGCTTACATATGGATTGTGTACAGCAAATGCAGAGAAAGCCACATTTTGGAAAACAATTTGTTTTTGTGCATGTAATTAGAAAACAATTTGTAACATATATACTAGTAAAAACTGGAAAACAATTCCGTCGACAGCCAGCTACGGTTTCGTCATCTGGATTCTGAGGCTTCAAACGGCCATTCATTTTATTTATGCACATATGTGTATTACTATAGACATATATTTTTATATAAACTAAGTCAGTAACCCCTTTAACCAAATTCATTTCTTCGTTTCCAGTTTTTGTGTCATTTCTAGCCAAACGCAAAAGCAAGTCCTCTTCATTCGACTAGAAAAGGAAAAAAATGGCTGAGGGATCAAAATTCTTAATCTCACAATATACTCAATTACAATTTCCAAAGCAAACATCCATGCCATTAGTACGTTTGCGAAACTCTGGTTCAACAAGTGTTTCAAAGACAGTTTCAAGGACATGAGCATACATGCACATGAGCAAGACATGAATAATGTGCAAAATTGAACAAAATTATTACAAAACAGAATTATTACCTACAAGTTTGTAGTTCATTACTTAAGGATTAGACACGTACTCACGCCCATCTGCTCTCTTACGACTTTTAAGAAAAAGTGCTGCATCGGATGGTGTCTCCTGATACAAGTTCAATAGATAGTTTAGCATACACTCTCTTTAATCAAAAATGTAAAGTATCACATACCATCTTATGACGAAGCTGGGCGAATGAATTTGGACCAGCGGTGTGTGTGTCTTGATACGACTTACGACTATCAGAATTTTTCAGGGCTTTTTGCTAAAAAATACACAAAAAACAAAGCACTCGTTTATCTCACAAAACAAAGTGCTCGTTTATCTTGCGAAATAAATAATATGTACGTATACCTGAATCTCATCATCTGCCCAATACCTCAAGAGCACTTTAAAATCCTCCACTGGGATGTTGTCCGGCTTGTTACCTAGCCTCTCCTCATCAGTCTTATAAGCTTTATAATGAGCTATTTTTATGCGACTCTTGTACCCCCTTCAACAGTCACGAATAGACTTCAACACCCAGTTTTCACATTCATCCGGAATAATATACCGTTGCTTAAATATAAATCAAAGGTAAAAAAGAATAAATAAATCAAAATTCAGCTACATTATAGTTAATAGATCAATATTACTTATTAAAGTAAAATTCAGCAACATTATAGTTAATAATAGATTACCTTAACATAATCCCATAGAGATTTCTTCAACTTTTCAGGAACATCTGACCAAGATTTATACGTAAGTGGCACAGACCTTTTCAATGTTCCTAAAAAGTTGCTCAGTTCAGATATTACTTTGTCATCATCTAAAATAGGTTGGAACCACTGGTTCGTCATAATTACAACTCTTTTTTCATTCTCCCTTGTATGAACATTAAACATCTTTGTGTGACCTCTGAATCTTTTAGGAACTTCACCTTTAATTAAAATGAAAAGTCCCGTCAAATAATAACATAAATCATAATGTAAATTCAGTACTTAAATATTAATCCTACTGTAATATTAAATATTATTATCACATCAATTCAGTACCTGCTTCAACTTCTTCATTTTCAATGTCTGGCAAGACATTCTCTGCAACATACTTATTTGCCATACCACTTGCACTAGCTTTTGCAGTATTTTTCTTTTGTCGTTCCCGCAGAGCTAAATAATCAGCCATTGCTCCTTTTCCTTCAACATCCTTCTCAGTTGAACTTGCTAGCAGGCTTGGTCTTGGGCTTGGGCTTGGGCTTGTGCTTCTCAACTTTTCCTTTTCCTTTGCGATACCACTAGCTGAACGAGTTTGTGGTCCACTAACAGGCTTGGGATTCTCAACTTTTTTAGTTCTCTAAATTGTATATATAAGTAGGAAATAAGATTGGATTTTATAGTTATTATCTTCATAAGCAGAAAAATAAGATATATAGCTATCACACACCTTTCTTGGACTTTGTGAAGTATCATCTTCACTATGCTCCTCCTGGTCCATATTATATTCCTGATCACTATCCACATCCTCTTGCATCTTTTCTTTTCATTTATCTTTTTTTTGGTTTGCATTTCTCAGTTCAGCTGAAATTGCAGGCACACCTAGAGAAGCAAGAACTTCGTTGTTCCTCATCACATTAACAACTCTATGTACTTCATAATCTTTTAGGTTCATCATCAATTTAGCATCTCTCTGTACTTCATAATCTTTTAGAGATAGTGGAGGTGTAGAATACTCATTTGGAGGAGGTGGAGGTGGTACATGAACATCCTGCAAGTATATAATAAACAGGAACATCATAGTAAGTATGCTGCAAGAGTGGTACAAAATATTCAAATTGCAATAAGATCATCATAATAAGAATTCTTCAAATCTGCATGCCATTTTCATCCATATCTTCTTCTTCTGATGTTGGTAAACATGATCCAACTTCCTCTTAACACTTGATGAGTTCAGATTCACTGTTGAATAGCTGATTTTTGGTTTTTTTGTGTCATCTTTTAAGGATTTACCTTATCAGCTAACTTTAGATTCACGGTTACATTGTTGGGTTCTGGATTATTCAGCGGTGTCGACTTCCGAGGACTCCTCACCTCAGCTAACTTTAGATTCTCGGTTGCATTGCTGGGTTCTGGATTATTCATCCGTGCCGACTTCCGAGTACTTTTCACCTCAGCTAACTTTAGATTCACGGTTGCATCGTTGGGTTCTGGATTATTCAGCCGTGTTGACTGCCGAGGCCTGTTCACCTCACCTAACTTTAGATTCACACTTGCATTGCTATTCAGCCGTGCTGACTTCCGAGGACTATTGACTTCAGCTAACTTCTTGTTTTTTTGGTTCTGTTGTAGTTGATGAGCCGTCACGTACTATCGTTTCACTGGTTTTGTTGCTGCAACAATACAATGATATTATAATCATAATCTTTAAATGTTATAATCAAAATATCACAATAATTTTTTTTTGCTATATCAAAATATCACAATCTGTAAATGATATTAACTATCCATTTATATATACCTGTAACCAGATTCTGCCTTGGCCGCATGATTACATGCGGCTGCATTTGCTTCAGTGGCTCAATTGCAGTATCGACAACGTTGTCGATATAAAAATCCAAGTTGCCACCATTGTTAACTCCTTTGACTAATTCGGAGAGGTCCGCATCATTCGTCACTAACTTCCACCCACCCTTCTCAACATTTCTTATATAAATTCCTCCTATTTCGGTGTATTGAAGGTCATCCTTCACAAACTCCATGAGCACTATGTACGAGAAGTAGTCAGGATCAACCCTCTTTACCACAGTATCGGTTCCACCAACATATTGTGCCTTCTGAAATGCACCCTTGTGATGAAATGTGAGCTGCATGAGTTCCCCCATCCTATACAAAATGGATACAGAATGGTGAGTTTACATTGGAAGTATGTAATAATAAAATGGCAGGTATATTAAGTACATATGTGTATGCATATATATAAAGCACTAGAAACAACAAGGGAACACATAAAATCAGAATAACTTACAAGCAGTCAAGTAATTAAAAAGTAGTAAATTAATTATGAAAATCAACAGATACAGAAGTCCTCCCTTAATTAAGAACCAATACATAAATAGAAGTCACTTGATATTGCTACATAGAAATCAAGAGGAAGTTTCCTCTATGCTAGGCGGAATGAGGATTTGTGTTGCCGGGACGTCATATCTATACCACCTAACATCACTAACTTGATTTCCTATTCCATCACCACATTGATTATCATGCAAAACTGGATCATCTTCATTTCCATTTTCATTTTCGACTTCACAACAGTCCCTCGGCAATTTCTTGAAAACATTATAAAGTGCCGTATCAGTTGGATCTTGTACATAAAATACTTGTTGTACTTGTGAAGCCATAACATACAGATCAGATTTCTGGCACAATCTATTAAAATTAACTCGAGTCATCCCATATAAATCTTTCTCTTCTTGGTACCAGCAACACTTAAATAAAACCACTGAAATTTCTCCCCAATAATCAATTTCTAGTATTTCTTCAATTGCTCCGTAGTAACTAACATTACCAACCAATGGATTTTGATCTTTTGAATTTGCAAAGCTAGTGGTCAAGGCAGTCAAGAATACACCACTATTCTGTGTTTTACACTTAGCATCTCCGTATTATGTATGGAATCTGTATCCATTAATAACATATCCACTCAATTTCCTAGCTGTCCGATTAGGGCCCATTGCAAGCACTTCTAGCTCTTTCGAAATGTCCTCTTTTTTCCCAACCTCATCCATCGGCCATTTCCAGAATTCTTCAGTATGTGCTCTCTCTCCTTTATATCTTCTCGATATTGCATGACCATCAATTAAAGCTCGATGTTCCCTATAATAATTATGATGGTATTAATATCAATAAAGAAATATTCTAATTCTTTAGTACTTGCTAGAATAAAATTAGAACATAAAAACTTACTCTTTTAAATTATCTATTTCCTCGTTACCACAATTGAATAGAATGTACCGATGACATACCATCCACCCAGATTCTTTTAGATGAATAGCTTTTCCGTCTTTATTTCTTCTTGTACCAATAACATATTCCATATTTTGTGGACAACTCTCAAATTTAGGTACTGCATCACCACCGCTTAAGAATCTTGAGCAGAATGTCAAGCATTCTTCTGCCCAAGTAACCTTCGGCGATGGAACCCTCCGGTTTAGATCTGTTGCGCACATAAGATTTGAGTTTAGCTAGATAACGCTCAATTGGAAACATATATCGAAAGTGCACAGGTCCACCATATTCAACTTCCTTGCACAAGTGAACCTTCCAGTGAACCATTATGTCAAACAAAGCCGGTGGAAATATCATCTCAAATTGGCAAAGAATTTCGACAATTTCTTGTTGTTGCCTCTTCACATCTTCCAAATAAATTACTTTGCCCCAAAGATCTCTTAAGAATGCACCAAATCTTATCAAAGGCAATGCAACCTCAGGCTTCAGTGTTTTTTTCACAGCAAATTGCAACAAGTAGTGAAGTAGAAAATGAGCATCATGGGTCTTGTACCCTGAGATTTTCCTTTCCTTCGTGTGAACATACCGACTGATATTGGCTGCACAACTATATGGCAATTTAACATTCTCCAGTACTGAGCAAAATATTTCTTTTTCTTTATTCGTCATGTCAAATATGGCAGCCCTAATCTCAAAGTGTTCGCCGTCATTTGATAAAATGGGATGCAGGACCTTCATGATGCCCATTTCCCGTAAATCAAAACGAGCATTCAAATGGTCTTTTGACTTGCCACTAATATTTAGCAAAGTATCGAGTATGTCGTCGCATATGTTTTTCTCTATATGCATAACATCAAGGTTATGTCGCAATAAATTGTGGCTCCAATACGGTAAATTGAAAAATATTGACTTCTTTTTGAAAGGGGAATCCTTTTTCTTCCCAAAATTATTTTCAAAGTCACGCAACAGTTCTTCAATGTCTGTTCCTGATAAATTTCCCAGAATCTGTCCTATTTCAACTTCACCATTGAACCTCCTCTTATCAAACCTCCACTTGTGTTTCGGATCCAGAAATTTTCTATGATTCATGTAGCACATTTTTCTACTATGTTTCAAGATTGAAGAAGTCTCATAATGGCATACAGGACAACCCAATTTACCCTTTGTGCTCCAACCGGATAACATTGCATACCTCGAAAAATTGCTAATGGTCCACAACACACTTGCACGTAACATGAATTTTTGATAAGTAAAGGCATCATAAGTTTCTATGCCTAGATCCCATAATTCTTTCAACTCTTCAATTAAAGGCTGCATATATACATCAATTTTATTCTTTGGAGACTCTGGACCGGAGATGAGTGTTGAAAGAATTAGATTTTCAGGCTTCATGCACAACCAAGTGGAAGGTTGTAGTTAACCAATACAATTGGCCATGTATTGTAAGTTGTACTCATTGTACGAAAAGGATTGAATCCATCAGAGGCTACACCCAATCTGATATTTCTATTTCTGATGAAAAATCAGGATACATAGCATCCGTCGCCTACCAAGTCTCGCTATCAGTTGGATGTCTAAGTTTTTCATCTTTTTTCGGCCCACAGAATGCCATCTCATAAGTTGTGAATACTCCTTGCATATAAACAGCCTTTGCAGCCTTAGTTTTAGCGGAAAGTAATGCATTACTTTTGTCGGGACTTTGTGAATCAACTTCTCTGGATCATTGTCACGGATGCCTTTCTTTTCCTCTTCCCACCTCGAAATACCACAAGAGTTACAGACATCTTTATCTTTATTTTCTGCCCAATAGAGCATGCAATCGTTTGGACATGCGTGTATTTTTTTTGTAATCAAGACCTAAATCTTTAATGATTTTCTTCGCGGCTCTAAAAGATAAAGGTATGTGGGCCTGTGGAAAAGCCTCTCTCATCAACTCTAGTATATCCCCAACTGCAGACTCTGTAATTCCATGTACACATTTTAAAGGATAAAGCCTGATGATAAACTTAGTCTCGAAAATTTTGAACATCCAAGATATAATGGATGCTTTCCATCTTCGACAAGGCGATAAAATCTTTTAGCATCGACATTTGGTGCATCAGAATTCCATCTTCACAGTTCTGCATATTTCCATGAGTAGGTGCAACATTTCACCTAGATTATCTCCAAAATCACCAACATCACAGTCTATATCTTCATCACTCCTTCCAAAATTTAGGTGAGAAACCTCACAAATCCATTTCACATACAATGGAGATGGACCATTGCAGATGAGATGATCATAAATTATATCTGGACGACGCCACTTGCTATTTTTACAATTCTTGCATGGGCACGTCATTTCATCGCCTACGACCAATTTAGAAAAACCGTTTTGTATAAAGGCTCTTATCCCGCTAATATATACTTTACTAAACTTTGGAAGTTCTATCCAAATGTTTTCGCTGTCCATCGCTACAATTATGAATATGAGTATTTTAACATAAAAAGATAAAACTTGTGTGTGTGTCCAACAAGAGGAAACCTAGACAAGTCAAATTGTTAATTCAGGCCGAATTAAGAATTTATAAGTAGTTTCGAAACCCTAAAGTGATGGGAGAGAGTGTTATACCTCAAAATCGAAATTGAAGCCCTAAAGTGATGTGAACAATGCTTGAACCCCCAAATCGAAGCGAAATCACTGAACAAAGCTTGAACCCCCAAATAGAAGCCCTAATCGAACCGAAATCGCTGAACCCCAAATTAAGAATGTTCGCTTGAACCTTTGTAAGAAGACAGAGAAGAATGAAAATAAAAAGTTATTTGCGGGGACTTTTTTCTTCGCGGCTCTAAAAGATCAAGGAGTGGTGTTCGGATTGATGAGGTGTCGTGTTCTCCAATGTAGGATTTGCCTTGGTTGATTGGCGCGGATCAGTGCGAAAGATATGCAAAGGTCTGCTATATCAACACTATAAAAAAATGTTGCATCAATTACACTTGTTTAGCTAGAGCAACGCATTTTTATGCTAAGGCAACACCAAAAATTCAACGTTGCAATAGGACCAAAATTGTATAGCTATCGCCACATTTTACCTGGCAACACCTTGCAAAAATGTTGCAGAAGGCCATCTATGGCGTAGTGAATGGACCTTTTTTTCGAGAACACCGGGGAGACTCTGCCGCATTCAAGACTCATTCAAGACTTATCTTTTTTGCTTAACAATTGTAATCAAATAGTTGGTGCACGGATTGTATCTGTATTCGATTATTGAGAAAAGAAATAAAGATTAACCTCAAAGTGGACGTAGGCAGTTACGCCGAACCATCATAAATCTGGTGCTCATACTTTCTATATTTAAATTTGCGTATTGTTCTCTATTTAATTTTACTTTCTTCATTAATCTCTCTACACAATTTCTCTTAAGGGTGTTAATGACCAATTCTGTTGCTAACATTTTGGTGCTTTCACTGAGAATCGACTTCTCAAGGCGATAGGATCTACTTTGTAGCTACTGGATTGAAAAATCCTTCGAAGGAGATCTAAATCATTCACTAGACATCTGTTGATTCTACTCAGAGTTACAACCGACAACTCTACCATAGGGAGACCACATACTAGATCGGCCTCTCACAACGCAGATGTCAATGAAACCGCTAGTGTACAACAGATAGGACCTAGCAACCAACAAGCAATTCAAGGCGCAGGAACCTCCACCCAGAACCAAGCGGAGGTCATTTTTCGAATAGAGTTCAACGACGTGATAAGAAAACTCAGGGAAAGTAGAAGGCAACTTGCTGAACAGATTCAAGCCCACACTAATCTCATGACTCAGCTTTCCCAACAGCAGCATCAGAATGCCGGAAGTAGTCCTTCTCCTTATTCTTCCTCTGATAGCTCGACCTCAGCTGATGAACCTCCTAGGCGTAGACGCCACGAGACAGAAACTACGCAGGCAGGTGCCACTGATCGATCCTCCAGGGATCAGGCACGTGATGAGACTGGATGCCCGACTCACCAAGGCCCAAATCAAGCCGGCCTTCAGGATGCACGTTTGGCCGACCGCCAACAGGCGGGACATCAACCCGCACGGTCCCATGGAACGGAACCCAACCTTCCATCCTCCATAAAAACTCCAGATTTATCAGCCATGGTTAGGCAGTTAATGAGAGAAAACCAAGGCCTGGCCAACGAAGACTGGGGAGTGTCCCGGGGTCATACTTCCTTCACAGACATTATTCTACAGGCTGAGTACCCTAAGAATTTCAGTATGTCGACTATCCCAGCCTACGAAAGGAAGACTGACCTTAGGCAACACATGATGAGGTACAAATGAATAACGGATTCAGCAAGGGCGAATGATGCGACTAAGTGCAGGTACTTCCCAATCACTCTGTCCGGAATCGCCACAATGTGGTTTAATCGACTTTCTTCGCGATCTATATCTAGCTTTGACGAGTTGGCGGTGAAATTTGTTGAATAATTTAGGATACATGCTACTCGTCCAAGGACGTAATGTCCTTATCAAGCGTAATCCAGGCTCCGAGAGAGTCGTTGAAAGCATACTTACATAGGTTTCATGTTGCCGCCACTGAAGTTAGCAACCCTAAGATCACGCAATTTTGGTGGCGGTAATGTGAGGTGTAGATCCTGACTCGGAGTTTGGAGATTGGTTAGCGGGAAAGCCCCCAACTACGTTGGAACGATTCTATTTCAAAGCTCACCAGTTCATATGGAGAGAGGAAGCTCGATGGACGAGATGAGACAAGGCACCAGGGCCTGTTCAGGAGACTGTGAAAAGTAACATCGCCGTGAAGCAGTCCGGCGATAATTCGGGAAAGTTTAAGTCTACGTCCAGAACAAGCTTGGGTAGTCTAAAGGATCCAGAGGTGGAAATCCCCAAAAGAAAAGAGAAGCGGGGAAACGAAAGCCAAGGATTCTGACCTACAATGAATACACTCCGCTGAATACTTCTCTTGAAAACATTTATCTATCTACCTGTAACACCTTTGAGCACAGAAAGCCACGCCCAAAGGAGTCCACTAAAGAACAGAAACGGAAAAAGAAGTACTATCGCTTCCATGAGACCCACGGGCACAATACTGAGGAGTGTAGACACCTCCATGATGCCATAGAAAGGTTAATTAGGCAGAAAAAGCTGTAGGAGTTTGTTAAAAACCCACCAGAGGGTAGGCAAGGAACGTCGGACCCCGAGCGCGAGCCGACACCATGTCACCCAGAGGAACCTGCCCGGACTGTAGGTAGGTTGTTCATAAACACTATAGTTGGAGGACCTCATCCTGCAGACAAGAATTGGCAGGAGATGGAACGATATGCTACCTCCCCGAGGCATGCAAATTATGAATGTTGTTCGAATGTGGAAGATGGAACCCCGCAAAACAACAACACATGATGACAGACGATATAGTGTTTAGGAGTCGAGATGCAGAGAAGGTGGAGGCTCCTACTATCGACTCGATGGTTATATCTACAACAATCGGGCCAGCTTACGTAAAAAGAATTTTGATTGATTGTGGAAATTCCGCCAACATCATCTTCAAGAAGGCTTATGACCAAATGAAGATGGAGACAAAAGATTTGAAACCATCCAAAGCCCGTATCCAATGGTGCTGCAACCGACGCAATGGGGTATATTGAGTTACCAGTTGAACTAGGGGAAGGTGAGCGTAGGAGAGTGCGAGTCCTACCGTTCATAGTGATGGATGTTGACTCTCCATACAATGCATTTCTGGGTCCTCCGGCCCTAGCGGAGTTTATGGCAGCCTTGGCCCCCTGGTGTATAACGTTAAAATTTCCAACTGACAAGGGAGTTGGAGTGGTACATGGCGATCAGGCGACCGGTCGTGCATGTTATGTGGCAGAGCTGAGAGAAGCTCAGTGGAGAGAAAAAGGAAAGGTTGTGGACAGCACCGTCCGCATCCTAAATACTGATGATTGACAAGTAGTGCCCGAGCCCTGGCTCGGGCAACATTCTCGGATCCTTAGATACATAGATCTGAGAGATGATGATGGGGAACCCAACAAAATGAATGCGGCACCGGTTGAGCTGACGATCGACATTCCAGTCAGTCAGGATGACCCATCGCGAGTCCTTAAGATTGGATAACAACTTGACCCTTCAGTGGCCGAGGACCTTATTGATTTCCTCCGAGCAAATCTGGATGTTTTCGCTTGGACACACTCTGATATGTGCGGGATTTCTCCCACTATTGCGATTCATATGTTGAACATAGACCCAAAATACGTTCCTGTGAAACTGAAAAGAAGAGGCATGGACCCGAAGAGGTCCGCTACCCTCAAAGAGGAGGTGGACAAACTCAAAGCTAATGGGTTCGTCCGCGACGCCCTTTACCCCGAATGGGTATCTAACTCTGTGCTAGTGATAAGAGCAAATGGGAAGTGGAGAACTTATGTTGATTACTCCGATCTGAATAAAGCATGACCAAAGGATAGTTTCCCTTTACCTAGATCGACCAGCTCCTCGACTGTACCGCCCAACATGAATTATTGTCATTTATGGATGCATATTCGGGATATAATCAGATCCCGTTGCACATTCCAGACCAAGAACACACCAGCTTTGTCACAGATGTGAGACTATATTGCTATGTAGTAATGCCTTTTGGATTGAAAAACGCGGGAGCAACTTATCAGCGTCAGGTGAATCGAATGTTTAAAGACCAGATTGGTAGAACGATGGAAGTCTATGTGGATGGCATGCTCGTGAAGTCACGGCAGTCAAACGACCATATCCGAGACTTAGTAGAGATTTTTGATATACTCAGGCATTACGGGATGAAGATCAACCCATTAAAGTGTTCTTTTGGCGTTGCATCAAGGAAGTACTTGGGTTTCGTTGTGAACGCACGCGGAATTGAAGCTAACCCGAAAAAGATTCAGGCTATTTGGGACATACAAGTGCGCAGAACTATAAAGCAAGTGCAAAGCTTGAACGGAAAGGTGGCCGCGCTGAGTCGATTCATATCCAGAGCCACGGATAAGTGCATTCCTTTCTTTGACATGATAAAGAAAGGAAAGAGAAATTTCGAGTGGACATCTGACTGCGAGGAAGCATTACGAGCTCTTCTTGGACATCTAGAAAGTCCCTCGGTGCTATCAAAACCAATTGACCATGAAATGCTGTATGTATACTTGGCAGTATCCCAACATGCTATCGGTACGGCTCTGGTTCGCGAGGAGGACCGAGTCCAAAAGCCAGTATATTATGTCAGTAAACGTTTGATGGGGGCAGAAAGAAATTATCCCAGAATTGAGAAACTGGCTTATTTCTTGGCGATTGCATCACGCAAGCTTCGCCCATACTTCCAAGCACACCCGATCAGCGTTGACACCGATCAACCTTGCAACAGGTACTCCAACGACCGGAAACTTCTGAAAGGATGTTAAAATGGAATATCGAGTAGAGTAAGTTCTATATTACTTACCTACCGTGAAGAGCCATACAAGGGCAAGCAGTAGTTGACTTCATTGCTGAATTCACCGTGTCGGACGAATCAAACGACCGCAATGTCACACCTCTCATTCGATGGAAGATGTACACTGATGGGTCATCTAACGACCGTTGTTCGGGGGTTGGCATAGTCCTTGTAACTCCTGAGAACCGATCAGTTTGCTACGCTTTGAAGCCGAGTATAAAGCATTGATTGCCGGCTTAAGACTCACCAAAGAACTGGGAGTAAGATCGGTTGAAATCTCTTGCGACTCGCAACTGGTGGTGTACCAAGTGCGGGGAGACTACCAAGCAAGGGGCAGAGACTTGCCCCATATTTGGTCCGAGTTCAGGAGCTGCTAGCGAATCTCGAGTATTATGATATTTCACATGTCCCGCGTGAGCAAAACAGAGCAGCCGATTCATTGGCAAAATTTGCAAGCACTGGCAATGCGCAACAGATGGGATTGTTTCGCATTGAAACCTTATATGTTCCGAGCATAAATATGATGGAGGTAGATTTCATGTTAGAAACAAAAATCGAGTAGGAGTCATGGATGGCCCCATTCAAGCAGTACTTGTTACACGAGGTCGTTCCCGAAAGAAGGAGCGAAAGACGACAAGTCATTTGTAAGGCTATGCGTTATGTAATGCAAGATGGGGTAATGTATCAGAGGGGATTCTCGACCCCTTTACTCTGGTGCATCGCCCATGATGAGATAAAACGGGTCCTGAAGGAAGTCCATGAAGGTGAATGTGGCGACCATACCAGAGGGCAGACGTTAGTAAAGAAAATCCTCCGCTATGATGCTATTGGCCAACCGTGAATCGGAATGGCGCAGACTATGTGAGAAGATGTGACAAATGTCAGAAATATGCGAAAATCCCGAGAACTCCGCCGATGGAACTCACACAAATGGTTAGTCCCTATCCATTTGCAATGTGGTGGATCGACATAGTCGGTTCCTTACCCCTATCCAAAGATGGTGCAAAATACACGATATTTGTGGTCGATTACTTTACCAAGAGGGCAAAAGCAGAGCCTTTGGCCACCATCACCACCAAGAAGGTCATTAGTTTCGTTGTACGAAATATTATATGCCGCTTTGGCCTTCCACGAACCATCGTTACAGACAACGGAACTCAGTTTGAAAGCAAAGAGTTCAAGGAATTTTGCCAAAAATATGGCATTGAGAAAAAGTTTTGCAACAGTTGCTCACCCGAAAGCCAATGGATAAGTGGAAGCCATAAACAAAATAATCAAATCCATATTGAAAAAATATTTGGAAAAGGCTAGAGGCAAGTGGGTGGATGAGCTTCCAGCAGCGCTTTCGGCATATAGAACCACCCACAAGTCCACGACTGGCCACACACCATTCACATTGGCATACGGCATGGAAGCTGTCATACCCGTAGAACTTGAAGTTCCATCACATCGGGTAACTTATTATGACCATAAGCCAAATCAAGATCTTTTACTAGAATCATTGGACTTCATTGATGAAAAGCGTGAAGAAGCTAATTTGAGAGCGGCCGCATACAGGCACCGAGTCGCTCGATATTATAATGAAAAAGTCCGACCGAGAATCTTTGGTGTAGGTGATCCCGTTTTGAAATGAGTTTTCCTAGTTCCATCACATATAAGCCCCGCATGGGAAGGTCCATACGTCATTGAATGGAAGCTTAGAGAAGGAACTTTCAAGCTAGCGACCGTTGATGGTGCGACACTCCCTCAAGCATGGAATAGCGAGAATTTGCAGCATTATTACATTTAGTTCGTTTCTTTCATACTTTAGTTACATTTATTTCCCGCAAGTTTTTATTCCTAGTTTATGGCATGCAATAAGATAATTTAGTTTGTTTGCATTAATAAAGGCTTGAAGCCATTTTCTCTATGACTTGTCGATGTTTCTGTGTATGATAACGCTGTGACAAATAACTAAGAAATACATTATTCTGCCTGACGTACGAACGCGCTCGAGCACTCAAAATCTCCGAGTCCCCGGAGTGCGGACTGGAGTACTCTGAGTCCCCGGAGTGCGGACCAGAGCTCAAAATCTCCAAGTCGCCGGAGTACGGACTGGAGTACTCGACGTCCCCACAGTGCGGACCAAAGTATAAACGACTCAAAATCTCCAAGTCCCCGGAGTGCGGACTGGAGTACTCTGAGTCCCCGAAGTGCGGACCAGAGTATAAACGACTCGAAATCTCCAAGTCCCCGGAGTGCGGACTGGAGTACTCTGAGTCCCCGGAGTGCGGACCAGAGTATAAACGACTCGAAATCTCCAAGTCCTCGAAGTGCAGACTGGAGTACTCTGAGTCCCCGGAGTGCGGTCCAGAGTACAAACGACTCAAAATCTCCAAGTCCCTAGAGTGCAGACTGGAGTACTCTGAGTCCATAGAGTGCCGATCGGAGTATAAACGACTCAAAATCTCCGAGTCCCCGGAGTGCGAACTGGAGTACTCTGATTCCCCGGAGTGCGGACCGGAGTATAAACGACTCGAAATCTCTAAGTCCCCGGAGTGCGGACTGGAGTACTCTGAGTCCCCGGAGTGCGGACCAGAGTATAAACGACTCAAAATATCCAAGTCCCCAGAGTGCAGACAGGAGTACTCTGAGTCCCCGGAGTGCGGAACAGAGTATAAACGACTCGAAATCTCCAAGTCCCTGAGTGCGGACTGGAGTACTCTAAGTCCCCAGAGTGCGGACCAGATTATAAACGAATCAAAATCTCCGAGTCCCCGGAGTGCGGGTTGGAGTACTCTGACTCCCCGAAGTGCGGACCAAAATATAAACAACTCAAAATCTCCAAGTCCTCGAAGTGCGGACTGGAGTACTCTAAATGACTCAAAATCTCCGAGTCTCCGGAGTGCTGGCTGGAGTACTCTGACTCCCTGGAGTGCGGACCAGAGTATAAACAACTCAAAATCTCTAGGTCCCCAGAGTGCGAACTAGAATACTCTAAATCTCCAGATCATGAAATAGAGAATGAGCGATTTAAATATCCAAGTCCCCTGAGGCGGTCAACCCTTGCTACAAAAGTTGTCAACTTATATGAAGACATATCGCGAAGTTTATGTTATTTACAACATCTTGGATTTCAATCACAATCACGCAGAAGACTGAATAGTAAGAGTCTTTTGAAAGACAAAAGAACTAAATTTTATTCATCAAAAATAAGTTCCTACTACAACTCCTCGAAAATTCGGAGTCAAAAGTTTATTTACATGAACTAAGAAGGTAACTAAAAATAATTACATAATCTAAACTAGCTCTCGTTGAACGAGAGCAACGACTACTTCTTCAACCTTTTTCCAGACGACTCCTCTCCCATGCACGTGCCCTTGATAACTTTCTTTAATGAGGGGGTGACAGCTGAAGAATTACGGGGAAATTCCATGGGCTTGGACCTGCCTGGAAGGATGAACTTCAACGGCTTACTCACATGATCGTCCAGGTCCATAGCTTGAGGCTCGATTTTGATCTCGACTGCTGTTTCTTCTCCTTCTCAAGCTGCTCCTTCATGCTCAGTTTAGATGTGTGTTCATAGGTGCCCGTAATTTCAATTTCATAACTCTCATCGATGGGAGAGGAAGTCTCGGATTTATCCTCATCAAGCGCTCTGATCACCTGAGCATCTGGACCGGGAGCCTCTCCTGTGTGAGTGGCCTCACTTGTCTTCTTCTTCACCTCCTTGGCGACATCGCTCCTCGGAGCGGGCTCAGGATCAGGACGGCCTACACAAAATCATGAAAAACAAGCATTAGAATACGATAGCTCTTGCTGAAAAACGACGACTCTTGGAAAGTTTAAGTGAAAGAGTTATCTACCAGGTTCCGGTTGGCTCTCAACCGTCAGAGGGGTCTCACCCTCTGGAATAGGAGACAAAATGTGAACGCCAAGGCCGGGGTCCTCCGGGTCATAATCGATGTGCTGCTCAAAGGGATCGAGTATCGGCCGACCAGCCGGCTGAGTAGGCATGCGAGCTGGAGACTCGATCCCGGATGGACCGACAATAACCTCTTTCCCTTTCATTGAGGGGGAGCCTTTGCAGTAAAGGGCTTTTGCCACTGACACGTCCGAAGGCTCGCTTCCCTTAAGAAATTCTTTTATCAAAGCTCCTTCATCAACCTCCTTGGTACCATGTTCGACCATCCTGATTTCTATTAAGATCTCCCACGCCTCGGCTAAAGATTGGAGATAGCCCTCGCCTAGAAAAGTTAAGTCCCGGTGCATGAGAACGCGGGCATTGAATTCTTCAATAAGCGGGTCGAACATGCTTTTGACCTCTTCCCTACCTTCTTGCTTAGCCGCCTCAAGACTAAAGTTGATCTCCGCAGATTCTATCGTTTTGCCCTCTTCACGGGCTTCATTCTTTTGCGCCTTAACTTCAGAAAGCTCATCCTCAAGTTTCGCCTTTAGGAGTCGCTTTTCTGATGTAGATGCAGACAAATTTTGGATTTTTCGAGTATCCATTGACAGCCCTATAACAGCCTTGTTGTTATTTACCTGATTATTTAAATCTAGTTAGGGATAGTTAGTCCTAAATTGTGATTTGTGAAATTTAACTGTGAAATTAAATCTAGTTTTGTGAATAATTGAATTGTTCATCTTAATTGATTTTAAGATAACTTTGGAAAATGTTGTAAATTTAGTTAAGCGTTAATATTGAGATTTATTTTTAAAAATAAGAATTTGCAATTAATAATAAATTTCTTTAATAAAAAACAATAAGAATAACTTATATTTCAAAAGTTATAATTAATTGTACAAAATATTTCTGTAATAGTGGAAATGAAATTTTAACTTATTGTTTTATTTTGGAGAATATGAGAAATTAAATTGTGATTTTGTAAATAATTGTTTAGTATAAATTGGAGGTTTAAATAAGCGGTTAAATCAAAAAGAAATTAGCAACACTTCATCTCTTAGGTATTAATTTTACAACTTGCCTATTGGATCCTTAACAAACTCCAAACCCATTAGGCCCATGTAGATAGGTGAGAAATAAACTTATACGTTTATTTCCTTCATTCTATCTCATTTAGTAGTAAACTAAAATCAGAAGAAAAAAAAATCTTTATCTCATGAACCCTAGAGCTAAAATCCTCAAATCTAAGAGCAAATCAAAGGGCTTTGGTCTAATACTTGTAAAAATCAAATAAAGCAACCTCTGCTATCCTATAGTTCATTTAATAGGACTTTAATTTCAGTCTCATCTTGGTTAGTAATTGTGTTTTGCAAAATTATGAAATTAAACCTAGGTCTAATTGATGAGACAAGCTAGCATAGGAGAATTTTGTTTTCTAGCATCAATTCAAGCTTATAAAGGTGAGTAATCCTCATCGCTATCTCCTTGCATGGTTGTTTTGATTGATTTAATTAGTAATTTAGATGTTAAAATGAATCAATTTGTTGCTGTTGTAAAACACTATTTACTGAAAGTTCCATGGTTATGTGAAAATTGAAACAAATGCTCTTTTGAAAACATGATATGGTTGCTGAAACTGAATTAGGAAAATCGTCGTTGTAAAACAACGATATCTTAGTGTAAATTAATCCAAAGTGACCCAGTCTTTTTGTGGTAGAAAAGTCTTTCAGTTTGCTACAACGTTTCTTTTGATCACTTTTCGAAATTCTTAAGTTTATTAGTTCGAAATCGAGTTTGAATCCGATAGTGCTGCTATGCTCATGTGTAATGGTTAAGTTGAAACCTGAAATTAAAATGGCCGTAACTTTTTCGTTACTTATCGAAATTCAATGATTATTTATGTTGAAGAAAGCATAGATTATCTACTACAATATTTATGTTTTGAGTTTTGCAATATTTTGTGGTTTACATGGTCAAAAATTCGTTTCTTTGTCGCTGCCTTGTCAATGAATGACAGAGTTAATAAATTTAAATCTAAAAATTATTCAAATCATAAATTTTAAACCGTAAATCCAAATTGGATGATCGTTTTCTTGTTTGGAAGTCGAGATTTTTATCTACAACTTTCTTATTTTAAGTTTTGTAAAATTATGAGATTTAGGTGGTCAAAACTGCTAATCTTTAAATCATAAGTTTGAGTAAAATGAAATAAATAGATAAGCTTTGTATATAAGTAATTTTACGAAAGAGAATTATTTATTTTTATAAGTCTTAGAATTATTTTTCTAAATTAAGTTAATAAATATTAAAATGTTTTTTTAGTAAGTTATTTTATATATTAAGCATGTTTAGTAAAATATTTATGGATTTGGAATACAAGTATTACGATTTTATTAAATAAATAATATAGGATTAATGAAATTTGGAAATGTATTTTTGAAAAGTATAACTTAATTTATTTCTAAATAAAATGGTTATATTTTAATATGGATTTAGAAGAGTAAATTAAATATAGTTTCAAAATATGGTTTTGTGAATAATATAACATATGCAAATTTGAGACAACTTTGTGTATATAAGTAAAATCTTGGACCAATTCAAAGTTAAGGAATATTTTAGAAAATTTGTGAACATTTTTATAAATCTAAATAATGAACTAATTTATGGAAAATGGTAATATGTCTTTTAAATAATAAACTCAAAAGAGAAAAATGTTTTGAGAGCCTTAATTCTATAATTTGAGGAGTACTAATAATCGACTTAGTGTCATCGATTGGTTTAAATGCTTTAAAATATCGCTTCGTTGAATATGGTATAACTCATTAAATATAATGTTTAAGTAGAACTTACTAGCCAATTAGCGAATATTCGAATTTCACCGGATGGTGTGGGATGCCTTGGCTAAATTCGTGTGATTGCCATTTGGAAGTATTTTACACATTAGAGTTGTATTCTCTTTCGGTGTTCGACATGTGTGTAACAACCCACAAATCCGTACCCCTTTGAGTCGACAATATTCTCCATCAGTTCAACTCAAATTGGACAGAAATACAAACCATTAGGGTTAAATAAGAAAGAGGTAGAAGAAGAAATAGAAAACAACATTAAAATCTCACAATCGCAGTGGAACAATATATAATAGATAACCACAGATCTTTATACAAAAAGAAATATTACTATTTTATAAATTACATCATCAGAGTGCAACACCAACAATAACACAATACTGGACAATTATAATAACTTGTCCTCACAAAAGCTGACTATACAACTTACCATATACAATAGAATATACATCAAGTACGTGTGATACGTCTCGCCATCCAACTCGTCTCCTGAGCTCCACAACATCCTATCTTATAGCTGTAATACTTGGTCAGACCCGAGCATTATAATAAGATAACACCCGAGTCAGTATGGAAAACCAGCGTGAGAAAACACACTCAATTGGATTACTAAAGTTTTCAAAATCCTTTGAAATCAAAGGCATCTCGTAAGACCACGCCACAAATAAACATGCCGGGTTTTTACCTTACGATAACCAAAATATTTTTATCAAATCTATCTGATATTATAATAGTGTCTATAGAAAGTAAAATAGAACCTAGCTGAAATGCTAGCATCTCACGTTCCAGCAATAGTTGGGCACAACCAAAACCGTACGGGCGTTTATTGGAGATTGGATTCCATACAATGGCAGGGCTACTGGGGTACCGCCCATCATAGTACCTGGCCTTGAACAACATACCGAGGACCATTCCTGATCACCTGCAACACAAGACCGAAGCTACCCCTTACTAGATAGTCCTAATAAGACCACCATGCGGTTGTGATCAACAACCGCCCACTAAACCGAGATCAAAAGGGACTCTAGACATGGATGACCTTACCCTACTTGGGTGCTACCCACTTAGCCTTGCTGCACCTTTCATGTTTTAGCCATTCCCGGTTGAGGAGGCTTGAGGCTATGCGTTACCTTTTTAGAACACATTTCATTTAAAATGCTCATCGTCCTCTGATGATGGTTTGATAACATTCGTCCATACAAGTTGTCCTGGGTCCAGACAAATCGAATCACCGTCTTCATCATCTTCATGGTCTTCATTCACAAACGTTCAAACCGGATCGAAGTCGTTTTTGAATAATTAAACCTGATCCTGGTCTCTTCGAAATGATTAGCATATTGGCCAATATTGATAGTCGGTTATTTAACTATCAAATTAACAATCATTCAACCCATTATTTTATTTCCACTAAAAAGCACCAAGTCTTATTAAATTTAGATTTCAAATAAATTAAATCACTTTATCCAAAATATACACTTAAAGCATTTAAAATAAAACTACTTAAATCACTTTATTCAAATAATAGTTATGAAATTCTATAATAATTTCCCAGGTAAAAATTTATCCAAATACTACTTTTAAAATAAAACTATTATACAAGGTATAAATATTTTATAGTTATCATTTACATCAAAATACTAATTTAACCTTTAAAAATAACTAACTACTAAAATTTACTTAATTAATATTTACTGTAAAACTTTTAAAACAATTTAAATAATAAATTTCTATAAAACATTCCTTTAAAACATCTTTAAAACTTCTAATTTATCTTAGAAATCTTTCTTTGAAAACATACTTGGCTTTTAAGAAAAATACACTTTCCACTCCAATATATCCCATATAATCATTTATAAATCCTTCTCTATTTATTTCCAGTTTAATTTATGTCGCAATCCGTAAATTTATTTTCCATACTTTTTAAAAATAAAACTCTCTTTTATTTTTAAAACGATTTACTCACCCCTTTTTAAATCTCCACCATGAATTTGAAATCTCAAATACCCACCGATATTTACTTCCCTTTATTTATAATCCCATTTTATAAATCCATAATCTCATTTCTTTTATCACTGCTTTAAAACATTCCATTTAAAAATTCATTTCTTAATTTACCCAAATTTATTCAAAATCCTTTTATTCCTGCTTTACTTCTTTATTATGATTTAAAACTTTATTAAATCTGAATTATCAATTTCATACTCTATTTTAAAATTCTCCTTTTAATTTTACCAACTCATTTAAAACTTAAATTTTAAAATAAATCCTTTGTATTAAAATCAATATTTCTTAAGTCCTTACCTTTAAAATTCTTTAATTCCCATTTATTCAAAGACTTTATTCTTTTCTATGTTCTGGAATTTATTAAATAGGGTTAAAAACAACTATTTACTTTTTCCCACTTCTTTTCTTTTTAAATTGATCCATCTTTATTATAAATTTGCTTACTTTAAATTTTCCCTTTTTATTCCCCTTTTACAGTTCAATATTTATATTTTAAAAATCCTACAATATGTCTGACAATATATTAACATCAAATAAATTAATTTTTCAACATAATATACCATAGGTTATTCAACATTTCTATAATTGAATATGAAATAAATTCAACAATTTTGAGGAATCAAGTTGGATCTCTCCAACCTGTTTCCTTGCATCCAAATATGTTAGCACAATATAAAAATACCAATCCCACTTCGAGGGGGATACCGCGGTATGTAGTGTCATCCGCTATTATGCGGGGCACATAGGATCTCATCCACTATATAATGTGGGAATATCAATCACTCCAATATATATATAGACACACACACACACACTATTATATATATATATAATATCACATCCAGACTTATAATAAATTATCAATTCAATCAATCAACCAATAATTTAAATTTAACAATTTAAATTCACCAGTAAATCCAATTTGAGTGAGATTAACTCATCTTTGACTTTGTTTGCAACCCATTTCCATCTCGACTATTTTTTTCATGATTTTAGACCTTGTACAAACATTATACGGTTTTTTGACATTCAAAATGATTGAGCAATTAATTACTTTTTTTAATAAATTCAATTAACTAATAATTTAATTTAAATAAATTTTTCTTAAATAAATTATTTTTAGTGGTTAAATTAATTAAATAGGTTAGTTAGACAAGTTAATCTTCATAATGCATTAATCTAAAATTTACTACTACCTGAAAATATGTATATATGTATATTTATTTTATTTTATTCCTTTGAATCTACGTATACCAAAAATAACCTATATACATTTTAAATATCTACTTTTTTATATAAACTCTACAGCATTTTAACATTCCCATATTTTTCCCAAAATCTTATATATGCTAAATCAAAACAGATTTTTTTCTTCTATATCTTACTGTAAAGTATATTAAATTATTGTATATGGTTTGGCCTTAAATAGAACCTGACCTTACTGTAATTATTTTTTTCTTTCTGCTTTCTGTATATATATCACTGACTAAAGAAAAAGAGTTTTCTCTTTTACTTTACATATTTTAGTTTATATTGAAGAATAAAAATAACCGCATACCACTCTAACATTTCGAACCCAGGCCCAAACTCGGGTTTCCTCCCCCCGCCTGCACCCCCACACGAACCCCAGCCACCTCGCGAACTGGCAGCCTCGTCGCCACCCTTTATCGAATCCATTGACCAACCACGTCCCCACGATGACACACACACGAGCACGAGATCCAAGGTCTCGTTTAGCTTGCGAGCTCGTGCTCTTCACATGTGCCTGACCTATCTTCAATCGCTAGCGACGTCGCAGTGCTCGTTCATTCTTCCTCTGTCGTGCAGTCACCCCCATGCGAGACACGTCACTTTAAATCCTAAGCGTCAATCGGCCACCGAGCCCCTAAGCTACTCGACGTCGCGACTACATGCCACCTGCCCTAACGCTCCTCAATTTTCGATTTGCTTTTCGGTTGAGGCAATAATTGCTACTTCAGTTATTTGATTTTGAATTTTTTCGTTCGTTCTTCCCTTTTTTTATTTTCTATCAAGATATTTTTTAAAAGAATGAAGGCTCTCGGCTGATGTTTTAAAAGCGAAAGATGCCTTGCGTGAGAATTTTGCAAAGCTATAGTGACATTCGATTGAAGAGATGGGAAAAAGATCCGATGTGAAGGGAATGCAGCTGAAAATTGACCAGTTTATATAAGATATAATTTTTAATTAAATTCAAATTGTCTCGATAAATAAAACCCAAAGTCTTGACCTCCTATCAAGGTGTGTCTCTAGGCGTTTATAATGTTATACCCCTATTCCGAATGAAATGAAAAAGGTTTCGAGTCCTAATTCGATCGTATGGAGGAAATAGCTTTTTGAACCCAATTGTTATATTGAATTTTCAATGTAAATTTCAGTGCATTTACCTACCGTACGATCACACGATAACTCCAAAAGCTATGAAATTTGAAATCCGATAATGATACACTATTTCAGATCCAATGAAATTGGTTTCGTCAAGTTCTGAGAAAGTTCCTCGAAAGGCTATTTTTAAATGTCAATTCAAACGATATATTTTTAAAATTGAACAAAACACTTTTAAATTCAATTTTAAAGCTTTCATTGTCTTCAGTATTATCAATATAAATTTTCAAGCCTTCAAATTATTTTTAACCAGCCTAAAACTCCAGATTCAGTATGTTATCCAATTTCCAAATTATTAAATTCAATAATTTAATTATCAAATAAATAGCTACATTTGAAATCCAAGTTAAAACTTAACTTTGAAATATTTTAGAGTCGGCTAAATATTCCGATTTCAAACGTCCAAAATTCCGGGTCGTTACATTCCTCCTCACTTAGAAGAATTTCATCCTCGAAATTGCTAGTTAAAAAGAATGGTCCGATACCCGTTTACTATTTTCCAACAAAACCAAATAGTTTCAACAACCTTCCAAAACAATCTTTTTATTAAAGATACATTATCGTTCTCACTAACTTTCCAAACTCATTCCTCTGTTCCAAATAATATTACCTACTCAACCATTCATATTACAATTTAAAACTGAAATTTAAATTATCAAAATTTTTCTAACTTCCTAAATTTTCGAAAAATTTCGCCAGCGTCTCCTTTGCGCTGCTAGATCGAAACAACTACAAAACGTCTCTACGGGATCCAAATTTTCAAAAGAAAACCAAAGCCAAGTGGCTAGATCAGAAAATCATCAAATTTCATATGACAATTTAAACACATTCCTTTTTGTCGAGTAATTCAAATTTATCTTCTGAAATCAAAAATATCAATTTAACTTTGCTTTTAATTACCTGCACCCTACTTAG
The DNA here is from genome assembly GCA_030765085.1 of Allium cepa. Taxonomy (NCBI): domain Eukaryota; kingdom Viridiplantae; phylum Streptophyta; class Magnoliopsida; order Asparagales; family Amaryllidaceae; genus Allium; species Allium cepa. The sequence continues at coordinate 215,213,694 of CM060938.1, forward strand.
ATATAATATCCAATCACATAATTCAAAATCATTTTATACACTTCTTTTACAAAATTTACAATATTTGCTTTACTTAAGCCCGTACGATGCACATATATCATCCGTACGCAATATCAAATATGATCGCTCACTCAATCACACAATTTCACTTCTAAACTAGTATCGTTCACCCAACTTCCTAATTCGGACTCAGATCTAGTTCCTTGATCAGAAACCGTCGTTCTCCTTGCATATCCAAAAATTATGATAGAGAATTTCCAAAATCAAGCAAAAATCCATATCCAGGGTTTGCCGTCGAAAATCGAGTGAAAAATCCCAACTCGGATCGATATAACTTTCCCGAAGTTCTATGCTTGAATCTAGATCAAATCGTTATGCGAATAAAATAATATATGTACATCCTACATATTTATCTCAATTGATTACCAACTTTACCAATTCTCTTTCTATTCACGTTTATTTTGATTTCTATTCACTTATTCACAATTTCCCTTTCACCACTTTTATTAAATCTTCATTCAAATATTAACTTAGAATATTTTTCAATTCCAAGTTTGCTTAAGAATTTCACCATCCATTTCTTAAGTTCAGTATGAATATTTTATACACTTCTTATATTTATTTTCACTTCACCACTTAAGCTTTTATATCTATTTTTCATTTAACTTGAATTTCTAATTCCATTCTGAATTCAATTTACCATCAATTCTTAATTTATTTTAAAATCAAACTTAATATTGAATTCTATTCACCTTATGTCAATCCTATTCTTAATTAACCATTTCTTTAAATTAGTTCCACTAACTAATTTATTCATATCTCAATTTTTAAACCTTTCATTTTATTTAGCCCATTCAAATCAAATTTTCCGATTCCGCTTTACTTACATAACTATCATTCTAATATTCAATTTCAATTCATTTGCTTAACCATTTAAATCAATTAGTTTACTTACTAATTTTGTTTTCAATCCTCTGTTTTTTAGTCCAACTTGAGCCAAATTTCCAGATCCCTCTTAGTTCAAGTTAATTCACTTTTCTGTTAAATTTTCAAAATTTTAACTTCCATAAGTTTTCCAACTTACTTACATTCCATTTGCTAACCTCTTTTAATTTACTTCATTTAATTGGCATACTTTTCTAACTTATTTTGTTTTCACACTTAACATAACTCTTCTTAGGTTAATTTTTTAATTCTAAACGAATTCCAATTTTTTACAAGTTATCAATCCCATTTATTATTCCATATATAAACCAACTCCAAAGTCTTTTAAACAATCACTTAAGTATACCAAAATCATTTTTGAAGTCAATTACATCCAACTTTTGGTATACCAAATTATTTCTTGCATTTCAAAACTAGACCCAACTTTTCAAACGCCAACTCAAAACATTCAGGTAGAAATTCCTCTCTTGGAAACTCGAAAATGAACACCGATGACGTCGCGACCATCATCGGAATTATTTTTCAGCGATCGAAGCGAGTTCATTGCTTTTACTCTTTAAAAACATTTTCAAATATTTTAATTCCAAATCTCACCAGATTTCATATCCAATTCAAAAATATTTTCGAATAATATCACTATCACTCCTTCAAAACTTTTGAAAATCATTTTCAACCCGAAGGAATTAAATTTCCCAAATTTTTCGAATTTCAAATCCTTCAAATCTATGTTCAAATATTACTCTGGAATTTTGTTCTATTTCAAATTATTAATCACATTTATAATTCAAATTTACAAATTCCATTCTGTTATATGAATAAATTTTCTTAATTTTGGATATAATTTTATTTTCTTATTTCAATTTCCACACAAAAATGGGAATGATTTAATATTATTATTCCCTAACAACCAAGCAACCATATATACTTATAATAATTTACGAAAAATTATTTCTTTCACATAGAAAAATAATTTGGGTAAAATTATTTCATTTACCCTATTTAAAACAATACTATGTCAAGTTGTTCTATTCGAGTGTTTAGAGATCCCTATCAATAACGTTAATTACTCGTAATCCATAAACCACTCAACAAAGCAGTCATCGCAATATAAAACAATTTTATATTCACTAACAAATACACTCATATTTATTAATACACTCAAACGCATTCTAAGGCACTACTGACCCTATATCTAATGAGTAATCCCCACCAGAGCCAAGGTTCTCGCTTAACCTTCAGCTCTCATACCAACTGTAACGACCCGCAAATCCATACCCCTTTGAGTCGACAATATTCTCCATCAGTTCAACTCAAATTGGACGAAAATATGAACCATTAGGGTTAAAGAAGAAAGAGGTAGAAGCAGAAATAGAAAACAACACCAGAATCTCACAATTGCAGCGGAATAATATGTAATAGATAACCACAGATCTTTATACAAAAAGAACTATTACCGTTTTATACATTACATCATCAGAGTGTAAAACCAACAATAACACAATATTGGACAATTACAATAACTTATCTTTATAAAAGCTGACCGCACAGCTTACCATACACAGCAGAATACACATCAAGTATGTGTGATACGTCTCGCCATCCAGCTCGTCTCCTGAGCTCTGCAGCATCCTATCCTGCATTTGTAATACTCGGTCTGACATGAGCATTATAATAAAATAACACCCGAGTCAGTCTGAAAAACCAGCGTGGGGAAACAGACTCAATTTGTTTTCAAAATCCTTTGAAACCAAAGGTATCTCGTAAGACCACGCCATAAATAAACATGCCGGGTTTTTACCTTATGATAACCAAAATATTTTTATCAAATACGTATGATATTATACTAGTGTCTACAGAAAGTAAAATAGAATCTAGTTGAAATGCTTGCATCTCACGTTCCAACAATAGTTGGGCACAATCAAAACCGTGTAGGCTCTTATTGGAGATTAGATTCCATACAATGGCAGGGCTATTGGGGTATCGTCCGTCACAGTACCTGGCCTAGATCTGCCTATCGAGGACCACTTTTGATCCCATACAACACAAGACCGGAGCTACCCTTTACTGGATAGTCCGAATGAGATCACCTCGCGGTTGGGATCAACAACCGTCCACTATGCCGAGATCAGACAGGGATGACCTTACCCTACCTGGGTGGTACCCACTTAGCCTTTGCCTCACCTCCCCTGTTTTAGCCATTTTCGGTTGACGAGGCTTGAGGCTATGCGTTACCTTTTTAGAACACATTTCACTTAGAATGCTCATCGTCCTCATGATGATAATCTGATAGCATTCGTCCATACAAGTTGCCCTGGGTCTAAACAAATCGAATTATCATCTTCATCATCTTCACGATCTTCATTCGCCAACGTTCAAACTGGATCGAAGTCGTTTTCGAATAATTAAACCCGATCTCGGTCTCTTCGAACTGATCAACACATTGACCAATATTGATAGTCGGTTATTTAACTATCAAATTAACAATCATTCGACCCATTATTTTATTTCCACCGAAAAGCACCAAGTCTTATTACATTTAGATTTCAAATAAATTAAATCACTTTATCCAAAATATACACTTAAAGCATTTAAAATAAAACTACTTAATTCATTTTATTCTAATAATTCCTAGGTGAAACTTTAGCCAAGGACTACTTTTGAAATAAAAATATTATACAAGACATAAATATTTAATAATTATCCTTTACATCAAAATACTAATTTAACCTTTAAAAATAATTAACTACTAAAATTTACTTTATTAATATTTAATGTAACATTCCTTAAAACATCTTTAAAACTTCTAATTTATACTTAAAAATCTTTCTTTGAAAACACAGTTGGCTTTTCAGGAAAATACACTTTCCACTTCAATATATCCCATCTAATCATTTATAAATCCTTCTCGATTTATTTTCAGTTTAATTTACGTCCCAATCCCGTAAATTTCTTTCCATACTTTTTAAAAATAAATTAAAAATAAATATCTCTTTTATTTTTAAAACGATTTACTCGTCCCTTTGTAAATCTCCACCGTGAATTTAAAATCTCAAATACCCATCGATATTTACTTCCCTTTATTTGTAATCCCAGTTTATAAATCCCATAATCTCATTTCTTTTTATCACCTCCTCAAAAAACTTAAATATATTTTTAAATCGATTTTCTGAATTAATTCTAGTTAAAAGTTCATTTCTTGATTTACCCAAATTTAATCCAAAATCCATTTATTCCAGTTTTACTTTTTTATTATGATTTAAAACCTTATTCAATCTAAAATATCAATTACATACTCTATTTCAAAATTCTCCTTTTAAACTCATTTAAAACTTAAATTTTAAAATAAATCCTTTTTACTTAAAATCAATATTGCTTTAAGTCCCTACCTTTAAAATCTTTTAATTCCCATTTATTCCAAGATTTTATTCTTTTCTATGTTTCGGAATTTATTAAATAGGGTTCAAAAATAACTATTTACTTTTTCCCAATTCTTTTCTTTTTATATTTATCCACCTTTACTATAAATTTTCTTACTTTAAATTTTCCCTTTTTATTTCCTTTTAAAATTCAATATTTATATTTTTAAAATGCCATAATATATCCAACAATATATTAACATTAAATAAATTTATTTTCCAATACATAATATATCACATATTGTTCAACATTTCATATAACTAAATATGAAATAAATTCAACAATTTTGAGGAATCCAATTGGATCCGTCCAACCTATTTTCCTGCATCCAAAGATGTTTGCACAGTATAAAAATTCTAATCCCACTTCAGAAGGGATATCGCGGTATATAGGGTCATCCGCTATTATGCGGGGGGCATAGGGTCTCATCCGCTATATAATGAGGGAATATCAATCACTCCAATATATATATATATATATATATATTTATATATATATAAAATATCACATCCAGACTGATAATAAATTATCAATTCAATCAATCAACCAATAATTTAAATTTAACAATTTAAATTCATCAGTAAATCCAATTTGAGTGAGATTAACTCACCTTTGACTTTGTTTGCAGCCCATTTCCATCTCGACTATTTCTTCATGATTTTGGACCTTGTACAAATACTATACGGTTTATTAACATTTGAAATAATCGAACAATTAATTACCTTTTTTAATAAATCCAATTAACTAATAATTTAATGTCAATTTTTTTTCCTTAAATAAATTATTTTTAGTGGCTAAAATAATTAAATAGGTTAGCTAAATAAGTTAATCTCCATAATACATTATTTTAAAATTTACCAGTACGTGAAAATATGTATATATGTATATTTATTTTATTTTATTCCTTTGAATCTACGTATACCAAAAATAACCTATATACATTTTAAAAATCTAATTTTTTTAATATAAACTCTACAACATTTTATTCCCATATTTTTCCTAAAATCTTATATATACACATTAAATTTTAGTAAAGTAAAATTCCTTCCAAATCTATATATTAAATTAAAACAAATTTGTTTTCTATATCTTACTGTAAAGTATATTAAATTATTGTATATGGTTCGGCCTTAAATAGAACCTGACCTTACTGTAATTATTTTTTTATTCTGCTTTCTGTATATATTTCTCACCACCAAAGAAAAAGAGTTTTCTGTTTTATTTTACATATTTATTAAATAAAATTTAAATTGAAGAATAAGAATAACCGCATACCTCTTTGACATTTCGAGCCCAGGTCCAAACTTGGGTTTCCTCCTCCCGCCTCACCCCCACACGAACCCCAGCCACCTTGTGAACTTGCAGCCTCATCGCCACCCTCTGTCGAATCCATTGACCAACCACGTCCCCTTGCTGACACACACAAGCGTGAGATCCAAGGCCGCGGTTAGCTTGTGAGCTCGTGCTCCTCACACGAGCTTGACCTATCTTCAATCGCTAGCGATGTTGCATTGCTCATCCATGCTGCCTCTGTCGTGCAGCCACCCCCACGCAAGACCACGTCACCTCAAATCCTGAGCATCAATCAGCCATCGAGCCCCTAAGTTACTTGACGTCGCGACTACACGCTACCTACCCTAGCGCTCCTCGATTTTTGTTTTGCTCTTAGATTTATTGGAGAGGAGTGAATTCGATTTTCGGTCGAAGCCATAACTGCTACTTCCGTTATTTGATTTTGAATTATTATTTTTTCGTTCATTCTTCCTTCTTTTATTTTCTACTGAGATTTTTTTAAAAGAATGAAGGCGCTCGACTGATGTTTTTAAAAGAGGAAGATGCATTGCGTGAGAATTTTGCAAAGCTATAGCGACATTCCATTGAAGAGAAGGTAAAAAGATCCGATGTGAAGGGAATGCAGCTGAAAATTGACCAGTTTATAAAAAATATAATTTTTAATTAAATTCAAATTGTCTCGATAAATGCAACCCAAAGTCTTGACCTCCTATCGAGGTGTGCCGCCAGGCATTTATAATGTTATACCCCTATTTCGAACGAAATGGAAAAGATTACGAGTCCTAATTCGATCGTATGGAGAAGACAACTTTTTGAACCCAATTATTATATTGAATTTTCGTTATAAATTTTAGCGTGTTTACCTACCATACAGTCACATGATAACTTCAAAAGCTACAAAATTAGAAATTCGATAATAATACACTATTATGGCTCTAATGGAACTAGTTTCGTCAAATCCTGAGACTGTGCCTCGAAAGGCAATTTTTAAACGTTAATTTAAACGATATATTTTTAAAACTGAACAAAACACTTTTAAATTCAATTTTAAAGCTTTCATTATCTTCAGTATTATCAACATAATTTTTTCAAGCCTTTAAATTATTTTTAACCAGCATGAAACTCCATATTCAGTATTTTATCCAATTTTCAAATTATTAAATTCAATAATTTAATTATCAAATAAATAGCTACATTTGAAATCCTAGTTAAAACTTAACTATTAAATATTTTAGAATTGATTAAATATTCCGATTTCAAACGTCCAAAATTTTGGGTCGCTACAATGTGGTTGCTAGATCCTTAAGAGAATGTAGTTCATGTTTTCCGGTGGTATCTGTTACCTGGTGGTTTTACCAGACAACTAGGCACTCGACATTTACACACCATTTGGAATTCTGAGCATTCGGCACAACTAGAGCGTTCGGCATTCGAGAGACCATTCGACTTTAAGAGCCGTTCGGTATTGTATGTCGTTCAGCATTAAGGGCCGCTCGGCATCTTTGGATGTTCGGCATTGAGGGTCGTTCGGCATGGCAGAGTCGTTCGGCATTCCACACTGCTCGGCATCTAAACCTCGTTCGGCACTCAACCCTGTTCGGCACAAAGCCCGTTCGGCATCTAGGGATGTTCGGCGTCCAGACCTCGCTCGACACTCAACCCTGTTCGGCATAAAGCTCGTTCGACATCCTGGGATGTTCGACGTCCAGACCTCGTTCGGCATCTAAGGGCGTTCGGCATATGTCGTTCGGTATTTATGGATCGACACACAGGAGTTACTTGTTTTGGGCCGAGGTATCTTACTGCTAGGCCCACTAGAGAAGTCCAACCTATCTTTGTCTATAAAAAGAGAGGCAGAGGCATAGTGAAATGGACCTTTATTCGAGAACACCGGGGAGACTCTGCCGCATTCAAGACTCATTCAAGACTTATCTTTTTTGCTTAGCAATTGTATTCAAGTAATTGAGGTACGGATTGTATCTGTAATCGATTAGTGAGACAAGCAATAAAGATTAACCTCAAAGTGGACGTAGGCAGTTACGCCGAACCACTATAAATCTGGTGTTCGTTTTTTCTACATTTAAATTTGCGTATTATTCTCTGTTTAACTTTACTTTCTTCATTAATCTCTCTACACAATCTTTCTTAAGGGTGTTAGTGACCAATTTTGTTGCTAACATTTTGGTGCTTTCACTCAGAATCGAATTCTCAGACGGGTAGGACCTGCTTTGTAGCTACTGGATTGAATAAATCCCCCGAAGGAGATCCAAATCATTCACAAGACATCTGTTGATTATACTCAGAATTATAACCGACAACTCTACCATGGGGAGATCACGAACTAGATCGGCCTCTTACAACGCAGATGTTCACGAGACTGCTAGCGTGCAACAAGTTGGACCTAGCAACCAGCAACCAATTCAAGGCGTAGGGCCATCCATCCAAAATCAAGCGGAGGTCGTTTCCCGAAAAGAGTTTAATGACTTGATAAGAGAACTCAGGGAAAGTAGAAGGCAACTTGCTGAGCAGATTCAAGCCAACACTAATCTCATGTCTCAGCTCGCCCAGCAGCAGCATCAGAATGCTGGAAGTATCTCGCTTGTTATTCTTCCTCTGATAGCTCGACCTCAGCTGATGAACCTCTTAGGCGTAGACGCCGTAAAACTGAAGTTGCATAGGCAGGTGCCACTGATCGATCCGCCAAGGATCAGGCACATGAGGGGACCAGACACCCGGCTCACCAAGACCCGAACCAAGCTGGCCTTCAGGATGCACGTTTGGCCGACCACCAGCAGGCGGGACATCAACCCACACGGTCCCGTGGAACGGAACCAAACCTTCCATCCTCCATACAAACTCTAGACTTATCAGCCATGGTCAGGCAGTTAATGAGAGAAAACCAAGGCCTGACCAACAAAACTGGGGAGTGTCCAGGAGTCATACTGCCTTTATAGACATTATTCTACAAGCAGAGTATCCCAAGAAATTCAGTATGCCAACTATCCCAGCCTACGAAGGGAAAACTGACCCTAGGAAACACGTGATGAGGTATGAATGGATGATGGATTCCGCAAGGGTGAATGACGCTACCAAGTGTAGGTGCTTCCCAATCACTTTGTCCGAAATCGCCACTGTGTGGTTTACTCGACTTCCTCCTCGATCTATATCCAGCTTCGATGAGTTGGCGATGAAATTTGTTGAACAGTTTAGGATACATGCAACTCGTCCAAAGGACATAATGTCCTTATCAAGTGTGATCCAAGCTCCGAGAGAGTCTTTGAAAGCATACTTATAGAGGTTCCATGTTGCTGCCACTGAAGTTAGCAACCCTAACGACCACACAATCTTGATGGCGGTGATGCGAGGTGTAGATCCAGACTCGGAGTTTGGAGATTGGTTGGCGGGAAAGCCCCCAGCTACGCTGGAATGATTCTATTCCAAAGCTCACCAGTTCATATGGAGGGAGGAAGCTCGATGGACGAGATGAGATAAGGCATCAGGACCTATTCAGGAAACTGTGAAAAGTAACATCGCCGTGAAACAATCCAGCGACAGTTCAGGAAAAGTTCAAGTTAACGTCCAGAACAAGCCTGGGCAATCTAAAGGATCCGGAGGTGGAAATCCCGAAAAGAAAAACGAGACAGGGAGATGGAAGTCGAGGATTCCGACCTACAACGAACACAACCACCTGAATACTTCTCTTGAAAACATTTATCTATCTACCTGTAACACCTGTGAATACAGAAAGCCGCGCTCAAAGGAGTCCACTGAAGAACAGAAACGGACAAGGAAGTACCGTCGCTTCCATGAGACCCACGGGCATAATACTGAGGAGTGTAGACACCTCCATGATGCCATAGAAAGGTTGATCAGGCAGAAAAGGTGCAGGAGTTTGTTAAGAACCCACCAGAGGGTAGGCAAGGAACGATAGACCCTGGACGCGGGCCGGCCCCACCCCACCTAGAGGAACCTTCCCGGACTGTTGGTACGTTGATCATAAACACTATAGTCGGAGGACCTCATCCTACATACAAGAATTGGTTGGAGATGGAATGATATGATACCTCCCTGAGGCATGCAAATTATGAATGTTGTTCAAATATGGAAGATGGAACCCCCGCAAAACAACAACGCATGATGACAGACGATATAGTGTTTAGGTGTCGAGATGCAGACAAGGTGGAGGCTCCTACTATCGATCCGATGGTTATATCGGCAACGATTGGGCCAGCTTACATATAAAGAATTTTGATTGATTATGGAAGTTCTGTCAACATCATCTTCAAGAAGGCTTATGACTAAATGAAGATGGAGACAAAAGATTTGAAACCATGCAAAGTCCGTATCCACGACTTTAATGGTGCTACAACCGGCGCAATGGGGTATACTGAGTTACCAGTTGAACTGGGGGAAGTTGAGCATAGGAGAGTGTGAGTCCTACCGTTCATAGTGATGGATGTTGACTCTTCATACAATGCATTTCTGGGTAGCCTGGCCGTAGTTGAATTTAGGGCAACCTTGGCCCTCCGGTGTTTGACGTTGAAATTTCCGACTGACAAGGGAGTTGGAGTAGTACATGGCAATCAGGCGACCGGTCGCGCAAGTTATGTGGCAGAGCTAAGAGAAGCTCAGCGGAGAGAAAAAGGGAAGGTTGCGGACAGTACCGTCCGCATCCTAAATACTGATAATTGACAAGTAGTGCCCGAGCCCAGGCTCGGACGACATTCTCGGATCCTTAGAGACATAGATCCGAGAGATGATGATGGGGAACCCAGGGAAACAAATGCAGCACCGGATGAGCTGACGATCGACATTCCAGTCAGTCGGGATGACCCATCACGAGTCCTTAAGATTGGATAACAACTCGACCCTTCAGTGGCCGAGGACCTTGCTGATTTCCTCCGAGCGAATTTGGATGTTTTCGCGTTGATATATGTGGGATCTCTCCCACTATTGCGAGTCTTATGTTGACCATAGACCCAAAATACGTTCCTATGAAACAGAAAATGAGAGGCATGAACCCGGAGAGGTCCGCTGCCCTCAAAGAGGAGGTGGACAAACTCAAAGCCAATGGGTTCGTCCGCGACGCCCTCTACCCTGAATGGGTATCTAACCCTATGCTGGTGAGAAAAGCGAACGGGAAGTGGAGAACTTATGTTGATTACTCCGATCTGAATATAGCATGCCCGAAGGATAGTTTCCCTTTACCAAGAATCGACCAGCTGCTCGATTCTACCGCCGAACATGAGTTATTGTCATTTATGGATGCGTATTGAGGATATAATCAGATCCCGATGTACATTCCAGACCAAGAACACACCAGCTTTGTCACAGATGTGGGACTATATTGCTATGTAGTAATGCCTTTTGGATTGAAAAATGCGGGAGCAACTTATTAGCGTCTGGTGAATCGAATGTTTAAAGACCAGATTGGTAGAACGATGGAAGTCTATGTAGATGACATGCTCGTGAAGTCATGGCAGTCAAACGACCACACCCGAGACTTAGCAGAGATGTTTGATATACTCGGGCATTATGAGAAGAAGATCAACCCATTAAAGTGTTCTTTTGGCGTTGCATCAAGGAAGTACTTGGGTTTTGTTGTAAACGCACGTGGAATTGAAGCTAACCCGGAAAAGATTCAGGCTATTCGGGACATACAAGTGCCCAGAACTATAAAGCAAGTGCAAAGCTTGAACGGAAAGGTGGCCGCGCTGAGTTGATTCATATCCAGAGCCACGGATAAGTGCATTCCTTTCTTTGACATGATAAAGAAAGGAAAGAGAAATTTCGAGTGGACATCTGACTGCGAGGAAGCATTACGAGCTCTGCTTAGACATCTAGAAAGTCCTTCGGTGCTATCAAAACCAATTGACCATGAAATGCTATATGTATACTTGGCAGTATCCCAGCATGCTATCAGTACGGCTCTGGTTCGCGAGGAGGACCGAGTCCAAAAGCCAGTATATTATGTCAGTAAATGTTTGACAGGGGCAGAAAGAAATTATCCCAGAATTGAGAAACTGGCTTATTGCTTGGCGATTGCATCACGCAAGCTTCGCCCATACTTCCAAGCACACTTGATCAGCGTTTACACCGATCAACCTTGCGACAGGTACTCCAATGACCAGAAACTTCTGAAAGGATGTTAAAATGGAATATCGAGTTGAGTAAGTTCTATATTACTTACCTACCGTGAAGGGCCATACAAGGGCAAGCTCTGGCTGACTTCATTGCTGAATTCATTGTGTCAGACGAATCAAACGACCGCAATGTCATACCTCTCGTTCGATGGAAGATGTACACCGATGGGGCATCTAACGTTGTTCGAGGGTTGGCATAGTCCTTGTATCTCCTGAGAACCGATCGGTTTGCTATGCTTTGAAGCTCGAATTCATAGCAACGAATAACGAAGCCGAGTATGAAGCGTTGATTGCCGGCTTAAGACACATCAAAGAACTGGGAGTAAGATCGGTTGAAATCTTTTGCGACTCGCAACTAGTGGTGTACCAAGTGCGGGGAGACTACCAAGCAAGGGGTCAGAGACTTGCCCCGTATTTGGTCCGAGTTTAGGAGCTGGTAGCGAATCTCGATTATTATGATATTTCACATGTCCTACATGAGCAAAACAGAGCAGCCGATTCATTGGTAAAATTTGCAAGCACTGGCGATGCGCAACAGATGAGATTGTTTCCCGTTGAAACCTTACATGTTTCGAGCATAAATATGATGGAGGTAGATTTCATGTTGGAAACAGAAATCGAGCAGGAGTCATGGATGACCCCATTCAAGAAGTACTTGTTACATGGGGTCGTTCTCGAAAGAAGGAGCGAAAGACGACAGGTCATTCGTAAGGCTTCGCGTTATGTAATGCAAGATGGGGTAATGTATCGGAGGGGATTCTCGACACCCTTGCTCCGGTGCATCGCCCATGATGAGATAAAACGGGTCCTGAAGGAAGTCCATGAAGGGGAATGTGGCGACCGTACCAGAGGGCAGACATTAGCAAAGAGAATCCTCTGCAATGGATACTATAGGCCAACTGTAAATCAGGATGCCGTAGACTATGTGAGAAGATGTGACAAATGTCAGAAATATGCGAAAATCCCGAAAGCTCCACCGACGAAACTCACACAAATGGTTAGTTGCAGTCGATTACTTTACCAAGTGGGCAGAAGCAGAGCCTTTGGCCACTATCACCACCAAGAAGGTCATTAATTTCGTTGTACGAAATATTATATGCTGCTTTGGCCTTCCACGAACCATCGTTACAGACAACGGAACTAGTTTGAAAGCAAAGAGTTCAAGGAATTTTGCCAAAAATATGGTATTGAGAAAAAGTTTGCATCAGTTGCTCACCCGAAACCAATGGACAAGTGGAAGCCGTAAACAAAATAATCAAATCCATATTGAAAAAACGTTTGGAAAAGGCTAGAGGCAAGCGGGTGGATGAGCTTCCAACAGTGCTTTGGGCTTACAGAACCACCCACAAGTCCACAACTGGCCACACTCCATTCGCATTGGCATATGGCACGGAAGCTTTTATACCCGCAGAACTTGAAGTTCCATCACATCGGGTAACTTATTATGACGCTAAGTCAAATCAAGATCTTTTGCTGGAATCATTGGACTTCATTAATGAAAAATGCGAAGAAGCTAATTTAAGAGCGGCCACGTACAGGCACCGAGTCGCTCGATATTATAATGAAAAAGTACGACCGAGGATTTTTGGCGTGGGTGATCTCGTTTTGAAACGAGTTTTCCCGGTTCCATCACATATATTCCCCGCATGGGAAGGTCCATACGTCATTGAACGGAAGCTTGGAGAAGGAACTTTCAAGCTAGCGACCGTTGATGGTGCGACCCTCCCTCGAGCATGGAATAGCGAGCATTTGCGGCATTATTACACTTAGTTCATTCCATTCATATTTTAGTTACATTTATTTCCAGCAAGTTTTCATTCCTAGTTTACGGCATGTAATAAGACAATTTAGCTTATTTGCATTAATAAAGGCTTAAAGCCATTTTCTCTATGAATTGTCGATGTTTCTATATATGATAATGCTGTGACAAATAACTAAGAAACACTTTATTCTTCCTGACATACGAACGCGCACGAGCACTTAAAATCTCCAAGTCCCCGGAGTGTGGACTGGAGTACTCTGAGTACCCGGAGTGTGGATTAGAGTATAAACGACTCAAAATCTCCAAGTCCCTAGAGTGTGGACTGGAGTACTTTGAGTCCCCGGAGTGCGGACCAAAGCATAAACGACTCAAAATCTCCAAGTCCCCGGAGTGTGGACTGGAGTACTCTGAGTTCCCGGAGTGCGGACCAGAGTATAAACGACTCAAAATCTCCAAGTCCCCGGTGTGGACTGGAGTACTCTGAGTCCCCGAAGTGCGGATCAGAGTATAATCGAATTAAAATCTCTAAGTCTCCGGAGTGGGGACTGGAGTACTTTGAGTCCCCGAAGTGCGGACCAGAGTATAAATGATTAAAACCTCCAAGTCCCCAGAGTTCGTATTGGAGTACTCCCAGTCCCCAGAGTGCGGACTTGAGTATAAACGACTAAAATCTCCAAGTCCCTGGAGTGTGGACTGGAGTACTCTAAGTCCCTGGTGTGTGGACCAGAGTATAAAAGACTCAAAATCTCCAAGTCCCCGGAGTGTGGACTGGAGTACTCTGAGTCCCTGGAGTGCGGATTAGAGTATAATCAACTTAAAATCTCCAAGTCTTTAGAGTGCGGACTGGAGCACTCTGAGTCATCGGAGTGCGGACCAGAGTATAAACGATTAAAACCTCCAAATCCCCAGAGTGCGGACTGGAGTACTCTAAGTCCCCAGAGTGCAGAGTTGAGTATAAACGGCTCAGATCTCCAAATCCCCAGAGTACGGACTGGAGTACTCTAAGTCCCCAAAGTGCAGATTCGAGTATAAGCGATTCAAATCTCCAAGTTCCCTGAGTGCGAACTAGGACACAAATGACTTGAATTCATCAAGTCCCCAACATACGGACTAAAAAATATTCTAAGTGCTAGAAGCATGGAATGGAAAATGAATAATTCTAAAGAATTCCCGAGCTATATGAAGATAAATCGAGAAGTTTATGTTATTCACAACAGCTTGGATTTCAATCACGATCACGCAGAAAACTGAACGATTAGAGTCTTTTGAAAGACAAAAGAACTAAACTTTATTCAAAAATAAGTTTCTACTGCAACTCCTCCAAAATCTGAAGTTAACAGTCTATTTAGAAGGACTACAAAAATAGATAAAAATAATTGCATAACCTAAACTAACTCTCATCGAACGAGAGTAATAATCACTTCTTGGATTTCTTCGACTTCTTCGCCTTCTTTTTTTCTCAGACGACTCCTCTCCCGTGCGTTTACCTTTGGTGATTTTCTTGGATGGGGAGGTGACAACTGAAGAAGTACGGGGAAATTCCATGGGCATGGACCTGCCAGGAAGGATGACCTTCAACGGCTTATTTAAAGGATCATCCAGGTCCACAGCTTGAGGCTCGATTTTGATCTCGACTGTCACTTTCTTCTCCTTCTCAAGCCGCTCCTTCATGCTCAGTTTAGATGGGTGTTCAGTGGCCCCCGTAATTTTAATTTCATAACTCCCATCGATGGGAGAGGAAGTCTCGGATTTATCCTCGTCAAGCGCTCCGATCACCTGAGCATCTGGACCGGGAGCCTCTCCTGCATGAGTGGCCTCACTTGTCTTTTCCTTCACCGCCTTGGCAACGTTGCTCCTCGGAGTGGGCTCAGGATCAGAACGGCCTGCACAAAATTATGAAAAATAAGCATTAGAATATGATAGCTCTTGGTGAAAAACGATGACTCTGGGAAGGTTAAAGTGAAAGAGTTATCTACCAGGTTTCGGCTGGCTCTCAGCCGTCAAGGGGGTCTCACCCTCTGCAATAAGAGACAAAATGTGAACGCCAACGCCGGGGTCCTTCGGATCATAAACAATGTGCTGCTCAAAGGGATCGAGTATCGGCCAACCGACCAGCTGAGTAGGCGCATGAGTTGGAGACTCGATCCCGGATGGACCGACAATAACCTCTTTCCCTTTCGTTGAGGGGGAGCCTTTGCAGTAAAGAGCTTTTGCAGCTGACAGGTACGAAGGCTCGTTCCCCTTAAGAAATTATTTTATCAAAGTTCCTTCATCAACCTCTTCTGTACCATGTTCGGCCTTCCTGATTTCTATTAAGGTTTCCCAAACCTCGGCCAAAGATTCGAGATAGCCCTCACCCAGAAAAGTTAAGTCTCGGTGCATGAGAACGTGGGCATTGAATTCTGTGATTAGCGGGTCGAACAGGCTTTTGACCTCTTCCCTACCTTCTGCTTTAGCCGCCTCAAGACGGGTGTCGATCTCTGCAGACGCTATCTTTTTGCCCTCTTCACGGGCTTCATTCTTTAGCGCCTCAACTTTAGAAAGCTCATCCTCAAGTTTCGCCTTTAGAAGTTGCGTAGCAACGATCTCGTCGTAATACTATTGCGACTCTTCTTGGGCAGCAGTCTTCTCTTCTTACTCTTTGCGGAGTCGCTCCTCAAGTTCTTTGACTCGGAGGATGAATGCATCCCTCTCTTTTTGCACCGAGTCTTTCTCAAAAGCTAAGGCCCCACAACATTGGACCGCCTCATCGATTTCTTTTTTCTGGGTTGACCCCAGACGAGTTACGGCTTCGGTAGTAGCTTTAGCGTTCTGCTGGGCGGCTTCAAGCTGAGATTTGTAAGACGCAAGCTCTTCGTCCTGAGCTTTGATAATATCTTTGTCATGGATAGCCTCAATCTTCAGGAGATCAATCTGATGCTGGCGCTCTATGGAGACCTCTGACACTTTGTCAACAAGATGAACGAACGCGTCATGTTGAATATAGACGTCGTTGGTGCAGGCGATAGCGCTCTGCTTGACATGTCCCGGAATAGGATGAATCGCCCGAAGAAATTTCAGGCGATCAAAGCAGATTTTTGGAAATTAAGCCTTGAGCTCGTTCAGTCTCTTCAGTATTGTTGGATCTGTTATAGCAACAGGAGGCGATGGCTTTGAAAGTTCAGTTCTCTTGTAAGAATCCCGGGACCGTCGTGTAGTAGAAGAATCAGAATGTTGATCGCGAGGGACACCTAATTGCGACCCCTTATAGCTGTGCTTATCTTTGCCTTGCCCCGAGTGAGATGGGGGATTATGATGGTATTTGGGCTGATAATGAGATTTCTTCCAAGATGATGAATCTCGGGAATGATAATCCCTATCGCCGTCGTCATGCCTATCTCGACGCCTTCCGGAACTAGAGTCCTATCCTGATTGATGGAAAATCGATGAACCGTGAAGGCGGTCAAGTCCATGTGTGCACCCCATGTCACCTGCAAGAGTTTAAGTAACGACGAGTTAGTAAAAAGTAAGGTAATGACGGAAAGTTCAAGTGCAGAGTGAAGTGCGTGTGTTTGTATGTGTCCTAGTGTTTCCCCCCAACAGACCAGTTTCTTTACTAATAGGAGTTTGTTCTCCCTCGCTTTGGGCTTGAGCATTGGAATCGCCCCTCGCGGGCGAGTGGAGCTTAAAGGCCTCGGGATCGTCGAAACCATAGTTGAGTAGATCGTCAGGTATGGTAAGGTTCGACAGATCTTTTAGAGAACTTTCCAAGTGCTGGCGGGAAGCTTCTTTCTCCGTTGGAATAAGGGTAACTTTAGAAGTTCCACCCACTTTCTCCTTCCTCAGCTTATACGTTAGTTTCTTCTTCCTCTTCGAAGGGGAAGACGATGTTTCAATGTCGTGGAGTTCAACTATTGGATCTCGAGGTGGACTAACAGTTTTGCCTTGTACTTCGGGCATTTCGGTTTCCTTAATCTCCCCTTCTTCTAGTGTGTCAGGGGAGTTACGTGTCGAAGACTCGGCCCGCTTTTTCCCTTTTCCAGTGGTAGGCCTGGGCATGGTAACTCCCTGAGGGAGGCTAATCTGATGACCTTCCGCCAACATCCCAACCTTGAAAGCGACTCATTTGAAATGAGAGTTCTGATATCCTGTTCTTCGGCGGGAATGGATCGAATAGCCTCGACGGCTTCAGAATAGCTGGGTCCCTCAGGACGTGGGTTAATGCCTGAAAAGATGGAAAAGAGTTAGAAAAGGTACAGCTTCGACCAAGCATAAGTATAGGTCTAGAGAGAAGACTTACTTCCTTCCACCCATCTCCGCGCGAAACCAGAAGGGTAACGCACATAAAACCATTCTTGTATATATAGGGAAAACTTGCTTCATGCCCTAGTTAAGAGTTGACATTTTTTGTGCGGCTCGATAAACATGAAAGAGGGGCTATCCCTCTGCTTCTTGATGCATTATATATATTTGATATCGCTGGGGGTTGGAAGCCTGGAAAGGGCACTCATAAAGAGGATGCAGGTGCCGTAGATGAATGCGTGGCTGTTCGGGTGCAGTTGAGATGGGGCAATGTCGATATACTGCAACACGTCTTGAAGAAACGAGTTGAATGGTGGCACACTACCAACCCAGCACATGAATTTATTACAAGCTGTATATCCGACTGGGGGCAAGTGCGGACGGCCGTGCCCCGATAGAACTAGCACATCGTCGAAGGAGATTCCATGGTCAGAGCATATCCAATGGAGCGTACTTTCATTAATCTTCGAAGCCTGTGAATCGATTGGGTTGTCCAAGAGAATTGCTGCCTCCAGAGCGTCGGGAGACAAGTTATGAGCAGGGGAAGTTGATGTATTTGAAATGTCTGCGACTTCTTGTCGAGAGGATGGCCCATGTTTGTCTAAGATCGCAGTAGAGCTAGATTTCCTAGACATCTCTAATAAGGGTTGAATCTAGCAGAGCACCTGTTTGAACTATACTTGAAAATAATCAACGTTAGACTTAACAATATAAATATTCCCCCTATGTGGTGTGTGAACTAGTGCGATCATTCAAATATGAGTGCTGAGAAGTTAAAAGTTTTAGAGTTGGTGATATAAAGTTGAACTTCGAACTATTGCCCTTGAAGACCGTCATCACTGACCGTCTACTAAAGCTTGCCCTACGATGCTCCTGATTTTGGACTCGGACATTGGCACTATATGTTAAAGGCAATTATCCGTTTTTATCGATTTAAGTTCAGGCTTTTGATTATCAAAACTAGGGAGTTTTCAGTTCAGATTAGTTCGATATGCGGGTTTGCTTAAGTCCTTGTCCTTGTTTTTTGTCATGTGATTAGGCATGGAGAAAAGTCAATTCGACGAGGGTTATGTTCGAGTTGGAATGGTTTCGAGTGTTGTTATCTATTCATTAAAAAGTCAAGGCCGAGCGACACTTGAAACACACGGCCTAAATGTAAATCCGCTCGGCCTAAATGACGTTCGGCCAAAGTGCCGTTTGGCCTAAGTGTTGTTCGGCCTAAATGTAAAGTCGTTCGGCCTATGTATCACACTTCCAACCCTTCCTCTTCCCCGTTCGGCACATAGAAAATCATGCCGAACCATGCTTGTGCCGAGCCATATCGATCGGCATCCTATCCAATTCCTACTTCCTTCCTGTTTTTTCCACTCCACTGCTCGGCACGTGATGAGTCATGCCGAACCGAAGTTACGCCGAGCCCCAACGCTCGGCACTCCGCCCTTAACAACAGTTTTTATCTTTTTCCTCCATCTATACCGAACGACGTGGCCGAGCTGTTCGGCAAGTCATACATGGCCGTGTTGTTCGGCATTCTAGCCAATTCCTACTCCTCCTCTAATCTTCCCTCCAATCTTATTTGGCATGAGAGAACCATACCAAACCACAGCACATCTTCCACCAACTCCCTCATATGCTCGCCTCTGACCACTACTTCTTTCCTCCATGTCATTTAGCCCTAGAATATATCCTAATCGCACTTCGATTCTTTCATCCACATAATATCTATTGGCTACGGTTCTACCAAAATTTACGAACTTGAGCCTCGCATTAAACCTTTTAGTCAAGGGAAAGCATTTAAAAAGGGGGATCGATACCTAGTAAATGGATCGAAACTCGGTAGAATTCTGGAGTTAAGGACGCGGTTTTAATTAACTCCGAGTGATTTGGGAAAGGAGCGAGGCAATGTATGGTGCTAGAGGAGGGAAGGGTAGTTAAATTTTTGGAGTTTGTTAAAAAGTGAGTTTCGTGAGTACAGGATAGCGGAGGTGAAAGTGAAAAAGAGAAGAAGAAGGAAGATGCAAACCTTTATAGGAGAAGAGAGGAAGTCGAAGGGACAATGACTGGTAGAACTGGTCAAGACAACCTCGATCGGCATCGGCAATGCGGTTCGGCATCCAGGGTGCTTGGCTTCAGCTATGCTGTTCGGCATTTGCATGTCGTTCGGCGTGCATCGCCTCACCTGGTATTCAAGAGAAGATACTATCGAGGAAACTGAGCCAAGGCTCGAAGCAAAGCACGGAGGACTTATGATTCAAAGCGCATCACGTTCGACCACATGATGCACTTTGGGTGGCAATTGACCAGGCAACTAGGCACTCGGCATTTACACACCATTCGGTATTCTGAGCATTCGGCACAACTAGAGCGTTCGTCATTCGAGAGGCCGTTCGACTTTGAGAGCCGTTCGGTATTGTATATCATTCGACATTAAGGGACGTTCGGCATTGAGGGACGTTCGGCATTGCTCGACATCCAAACCTCATTCGACACTCAACCCTGTTCGGCATAAAGCCCGTTCGGCATCCAGGGATGTTCGACGTCCAAACCTTGTTCGGCACTCAACCCTGTTCGGCATAAAGCTCGTTCGGCATCCAGCGATGTTCGGCGTCCATACCTCGTTCGACATCTAAGGACGTTCGGCATATACCATTCGGTATTTATGGATAGGCACACAGGAGTTACTTATTTTGGGCCGAGGTATCTTACTGCTAGGCCCACCAGAGAAGTCCAGCTCATCTTCATCTATAAATAGAGAGGCAGAGGCACAGTGAAAGGGACCTTTTTTCGAGAACATCGGGGAGACTCTACCGCATTCAAGACTCATTCAAGACTTATCTTTTTTTCTTAGCAATTGTATTCAAAATTGAGGTACGGATTGTATCTGTAATCGATTAGTGAGACAAGCAATAAAGGCTAACCTCAAAGTGGACGTAGGCAGTTATGCCGAACCACTATAAATCTGGTGTTCGTATTTTCTTCATTTAAATTTACGTACAGTTCTCTGTTTAACTTTACTTTCTTCATTAATCTCTCTACACAATCTTTCTTAAGGGTGTTAGTGACCAATTCTGTTGCTAACAGTATCCGTAATAAGTGATATTAACTAGCTTTAGTAAATACTTGGATTTCACCATACGGTACGAGATATATTGTTTAAATTCTGAGGATTACTAAAGGTGATAGTATTTAACACTTGTTTACTCTATTTTGGTGTGTGGCAAGTGGCTGCTAGATCCTTAAGAAGTTTATTCCTGGATTTCTTTTCAAACATAATAACATAATAATATTAAATAAATGTTGATTTATCGGGTCGTGGTTTCTATGATCACCTTGATCAGTATGGATTATCCTTAAGATCAATATATGATTCTGTGTTCCCAATCTGAGTACGATCCTTGGTATTAGATTGGTTCGAACAATGCCAATTTGTTTGTTTGTTTGTCACGTGTCCTGAATATAATCATTGCGATTGTTATGGACAATCATTACGATCGGTTTGGATTAAGATCTCTTGGATTTTAGACATTTGGATTCTGTGACTATTTTGTGTTTGTGAAATAAATATATATTCTTAGTGTCTTGTGTTAGTGAAACAAATATATATATATATTTGTGTCTTGTGTTAGTGAAATAAATATATATATTCTTGTGTTAGTGAAATAAATATATGTCCTTGTGTCTTGTGATAGATGTTAAACTAATTCTATTATTCTGTGTTTAGTGACTAAAATGTGTTTATGACTTAAATGTATAAACATGTGCCTTATGATGAACTCTAAGTTAAATTAATTCTCATGACTCATTATTTCATGGACATCTGTATTTATTTAGATGTTGTTTGTTCTTGTGTCATTTCTTATTCTCACCCTATTGGATATTTAGAAATAATCTAACCCGGGTGTTATTTTGCTCGGGTCGAGCCAAGACTTTTCAAGTTACAGGAAGACCTTTGAATGGTTATGCTAGCAAAGAAATAAACAATTTTCTCTTTTGATTTTATTATTTAAAACACTTACTATAATTTTCCATAAATTCATTCATTATTTAGACCTAGATTTAATTTCAGAATTTTGCAAAACACAATTACTAACCAAGATGAGATTGAAATTAAAGTCCTAGTAAATGAACCATAGGATAGAAGAGGTTACCTTATTTGATTTCTACATGTATTAGACCAAAGCCCTATGATTTGCTCTTGAATTTGAGGATTTTAATCCAGAATTCATGAGATAAAGAATTTTTTCTTCTGATTTTGATTTACTGCTGAAATGAGAAAAAAACGAAGTAATTAAATGTACAAGCTTATTTCTCACATATCTACATGGTCCTAAAGGGTTTGAAGTTTGCTAAGGATCCAATAGGTATGATGTTGCAAAATTAATACGTAAGAGATGAAGTGTTGCTAATTTATTATTGATTTGATGATTTATTTAAACCTCCAATTTACACAAAACAATTATTTACAAAATCACAATTTAATTTCTCAAATTCTCCAAAACAAAACATAAAATTCCATTTCCATCATTATTGAAATATTTTGTATAATTAGTTATAACTTTTGAAATACAAGTTATTCTTATTATTTTTAATTAAAACAAAATAAATTATTAATTACAAATTCTCATTTTAAAACAATAAATCTCAATATTAACACTTAACTAAATTTACAACATTTTCCAAAGTTATCTTAGAATTAATTAAGATAAACAATTCAATTATTCACAAAACTAGATTTAATTTCACAATTAAATTTCACAAATCACAATTTAGAATTATTTATCCCAAACTAGATTTAATTAATCAGGTAACCAACAATAGGGTTTTCACAGCCTATCACTCTAGGGATGTCACTCGAGATATGTATTGTGGATAGAGATACCGGACCCCATCGTTGTATTCACGTTGCCATACACTTTTATGATGTTGTAGAGTAGCATATTATATTCTTATGTGCTAAATCTTCGGTTGCAGGAATGGTTCATGTATTGTTCATATACCCTTATTCCTTACTAAATCGACTTGTATAGTATTTTAAGATTCATTTATCACTCACACCAGACTGTTGTCTGATTCAAAGTTTTATGCTTTTCTTCTTATTATCTTAGGTACTCCTAAATCAGTGAACTAGATATTAGGTCCAGGTATACATGGTGGTAGTGCAAAGGACGAGCATGATGGAGCTTTCTCATACTATATATAGATATCCCATTGCTTATTTCGCTGTGCAAAACTACAGAACCTTGGTAATGTTTGCTTTACTACCATGAGACAATTTATTTAAGTTCATTCTTGTTTGTATAAATTTATTTCTATGTTGCAAAATTCTATGGATCTGTGCTTGATATTTTGGTTCGCTTAGTTATTACCATCTCTCATATTTCATATCTAAGATTACTATTATATTTTATCTGATGTGTTATGAGATATACAATAGTTCCTATGATGTTTTATATCCTTTAACCCTTGATATTCGTCTTACATCGACCGGGTATGACAACAACGCACTATCTATTTACATTAAGTGTCAGTGGCATAGTGTGGGCGTCACATTTGGTATTAAGGCTTTAGGATGCATGATTAACCTGAGTTGATATTGTGGTCCAATAGAGATAGGGAAGGTATTATTGCCTTAGACTAGATCGAGAGTACATACATGTACGAAAGAGCGCGTACTTGTTATATATTTTGGTTTTCAGAACTATATAGTAGTATATGTAGTATTTAAGTTGCATGCACACATGAGTACCAGTGATGCGGTTTTCTTTTATGAGAGACAGATCATTCTTGTTACAGATCACGAATGAGCCCGTTGATAAGAAACACTATAAGGAACTCTATTAATAGGGTTGAGGAAGAAGAGGGCATGTGGGATGCTAATACAGACTTACAATCTATGTTCAGTATGATGATGGTGAACATGCTCCAAAATGCCTAAGCGTCTGCTTAAATGTTATTGTAGGTAATGATGCTCAAGTGTAGGAGCCCAACACTGATTTTGCTTAGCTTAATAAGGATTTTTCCAATCATGGTGGCAAACATTGCAAAGAATGGAATCAACAATAGAAGTGCAAGATTAGTTGGACACCTACAAAAGAATCTTTAATTACCTTGAATTGAATGATGACATGAAGAGAAGGATGGTTTTTTAACAGCTTCAAAGGAGAGCCATGAACCGCGGAATGCTATTTGAGTTATTACACCTGAGTATCAATTTACTTAGGACCGGTTCAAAACCCAATTCAAGGAGAAGTTCATTTCGGTTGCCCAGAAGTCATTGCTATTTAGAAAGTTTATGGATTTGATGCAGGGAGGCATGTCTATCTATGAGTATATTGTTGAGTTCGACGCTTTATCAAAATATAGGATGTCCTTTATCAACACTCCAGTAAGGAAGAAGGATAAATTTCTTATGGGTTTGGATGACTATCTAGAGGAGAAGTTGGTGAGTCACATGGATGAGCCATTTGAAAGACTTATTGAGAATGCTCTTCTCCAGGAGAGTTTGTACCCAAAGTCCAAATTGGTTGTTATGGTAAAGGAAGAGCCAAAAATTCAATAAGGTGTTGGAGGCAAGAAGAAATAAATGGTAAAATGAAGTAGATCCAGGGAAATAATGCTAAAAAGAAGGCTAAGTGGGATCCTGTCTGTTACGGTTATAGAGACAAAGGTCACTTGATTAAAGACTGCAAAGCTGATGGAAATAAAAAGTGCTACAACTACGACAAGTTTGGATATATGTAAAAGAGTTGCCCAGAACCAACATAACAAATGCAGGTTGTTAAGGCATATAGTTTGGATGTTATCCTGTCTACGTCGAGTGCCCCCTCGATGATGGAGAAGGGAAAACACATCGTTATTCAAGGCATGCTTTCTGTTTATGATGTTTCCATATGTGTTCTGTTTGATATTGGGGCTTTACATTCCTTTATGTCTAATGGTCTAGTGGATAGATTAGGATCGAAACTCGAAAAAGTTGACTGATCGTTGATTATGATGAACCCTATTAAAGGCTCCACTAGCCTGTGTATGGTTTGTTGTGGTGTGGTCTTATCGAGTCATGTATGCTCTTTTGTATGTGATTGCTTTGTTTTGAATTTCTTTTGATTCAGGATTATCTTAGGGACGGACCGACTGAGGTAGTATGCAGTGGTGGTGGATTGCGAGAAGAAATTGGCGACGATTGTGGCTATGGAGAGATGCACAGTAGTGATTGGCTGCTTGCCAAAGGCTAGGGTTATGGTTAGCTTTCTATATTTGATCGAGGTTCCACATGATGAGTTGTCATTGGTGCCTATCAAGAGAGGGTATTCTGATATTTTAAAGAGGTGATTAGATTTCCACCGCACCGAGAAATTGAGTTATACATAGACTTAATAAAGGATGCCAAACCAGTAGTTATGCCTTTGAGGCATATGGCACCCAGAGAGCAGAAAGAGTTGGAGGTGTATTAGAATGACACTTGAAGTAAGGTTCATTCGCAGAAGCATATCTGTAACGCCCTACCCCGAGACAAACCTTAGCAAAGAGAATGAACAAGTAATTCTATCTACTAAAGCAGAGGATAGGGCTGGTTAAGAGCGACCATCTATAATTTTGTCTTAAACATCTATTGAATACGTCGATAAATGCAATATAATTTTTTTCTATCTCAAGTGGATCGACATACCCAATAAATGCTTAATCCAAAACTATAGGTGGCTAACGGTTCTATCAGAACAAAATACAATAACTGAATGTAAATCACATCACAGAATAGTAATCAACATCATATATACACATATACACTGATACACGTTCATTACAATATAATATGAATACAATAAAGGTGGTACACGACCATACTATATACATCAAATAAAATGTAAAAACATCGGAGTATGGGAAGAAATAAACTACTCAAGTGAAAGAAGAACTGATATCCAACATCAACTTCAAGCTAAGTCCAATAGATGATACCTGAAACAACTCGGTCTGACCCGAGTGAAAACATACGGGTCAGGCTAGCTAAAATCATCAGTTAAACAGAACAATCGATAAGGATAAGTAGGTGAAAGCTATTGTATCCTTTTTCTTAAAGGATGCTATGCCCTAAATAGGATTTCAACATCATAAGAAAGGACAACATCTCTTCTTGGCAAGTAGAAGTGATAATGATGATAAAGTCGTACTTAAGTGGCATAACTGACACTTAAGCAAATGGAACATTGGCGAGCAAAGTTTTAAAGATAAGACTCAATAAACATCGCTTTTGCCTCATATCATCGGCGGTATAAAGGAATATAGATAATGACTTCAAATGATTCAACTATCTTCTTAGAAGTGGTTGTCAATATAACAATACATCAAAGGTACCTATCCTTCATACACAGGATAAAACGCATATGGATGTGTCTCATCTCATTGGCACATCGCAAGGATCATTCAAGGAAATATAAAACCCAATCATAAAAGAAGCATATACTTATTCATACCTCATCTCATCGAAATGAATATAGATACATCTCTAATCCATCACCAAAACTCATCATAAAAGATTCTTTATAATCATTTATACCTCATCTCATCTGTATAAATATATAAATACATCTCAACTCCGTCTTAAGATCAAGTAGTCTATAAAATCATCAATCCATAATGCAAATAACTCAATCAAAGAGTAACATCGTAAATGATTTCACCATATATGTATAAATCTCATTTAGCATTAGGCTATCAATGTAATAATCATCTAAAGACAGTGAAGTCTAAAACATCAAAACCCAAAGAAATCCCATATTGGCCAGATCCTCGATTGCATGCCGAAGCAATGCTATGCGCGCTACATCGTGACTAATACTACTATTTGGTACCATAAACATCGTGATGACTTGAGTCAAATAACATCTTAACATCATGAACATCGTGAATGACTATAGTCTATAACATCATAATGACTCCCAGTCACAAAGACCCAAGTTAATAACATCATTATGATCAGAGTAGCAACTACATCGCGATGACTCCAGTCGAGTACTCGTGGTCTGTAGTACTAGTAAACATCGTGAATGTGTCTCAACTTCTCGAATAGGAACCCAATTGGTGTTAACGTGTGTCCCATACCATACGTTCGTACCTAACGGTTTACTAGCCATAAGTTGGTACCACACTAGTAAAACAACATAAACATCAGAAAAATATACTCAGCCTCATCTCATTGGCGAGTAAATACAATAACATGCTCGTCTCATCTCATTGATGAGTACTAGTGGCATCATGACTTGTCTTACCTCATCGACAAGTAAAAATTATCATAATACATCTCAATATCGTAAAATCATCATTAAGAAGCTTACCTCATCTCATCGGCAAGTAAAAATAACATCTGGATGGTTATTTATAACCATAATTCTAAATAGGAATTTCTAGTCAGTAATTCACCTCATTTCATCGAAGATTAAGCAACACATCTTAAAATGGTCCTTCATCGAATATACTCCTAAATTGGAGTTCTTGGACCATATAATCTACCCAAAATTTAATAACATCTTAAATCATCTCAAACAGTTCATCGAAAGGGTTTCGATCGTATAAGTCCGATATTAAGCGATAAAGCAAATCCATGTGTCCCATACCACATGTTTTACTTTATAGTTTAATTGTCTTTCTTATACGTTCGAAATTCATAAAAATAAGTAATTTTATTTATAAAATAATTTAAAAAGAGAAATAGAAATTTAAAACGATTTTCCGAAAACGATTATTAAAACCAACGTTTGAAATTCCCTTATTATAGGTAATAAATCTATCTTTATTAGAAAAATAATTTAGAAAAATACTATGTAATAATAATATGAAAATCCACGTGTTTCAAAAATGGTTTAGTGAAAACCGTTCTCGAAAGCATTGAAAAGTAAGAAGGATATCTCAAAACCGATAACCTGAATTCAATACAAATTCAATTCAAATTTAATCCAAAATCATTTCAAAATCCATTTAAATTTAATTTAAGACTTTCCAAATATAGTTAGCCTACTGATCGGCATCATAGCTCTCAAAATTCTCATAAACAATCATCAAAATTGAATAAGAATGAGAGCAAAAATAAACTAATACACTCCTCAGGTCAATAATTGTCATTGATGTCATTTTGCTCTCGGAACAGCCGCAAACAAACATAGTTTTGACCAAGCAAACTTCAAAATTTAAAGAAACATAAAACATGAAACTTTTAGTGCAAAGTTTATGCTTTCCTGAACATTTAAGATTATTGAATTTGGATAAGAAATGAAAAGTTATGATGAAAATAGTTCAGGGGTCTTAATTGCAATACCTCTGTCATTTTGGTCTCAGGATAGCAACAATCAAACAAATTTTTGACCAAACTAACATCAAAATTACAGAAAACTCAATACAAGAAAGTCTTAGAACATGATTTTTGCTTTTCGGAACATCTAAAATTATCAAAATCGGTTAAGAAACGAAGAAGTTATGGTCAAATTCGTTTCAGTTTCAAACACAGAGAAAATATTGGTTTTGCTCTCGAGTTAACAGTAGAAAAATTAGATTTTGACACAGCTAACCCCAAAATTATAGAAAAGTTAAACATGAAAGTTTTAGTACATGATTTTTCCTTTTCAAAACATCAAAAATTATCAAAATCGGTTAATAAACGAAGAAGTTATGATCAAATTCGTTTCAGTTTCAAACACAAAGCAAATATTGGTTTTGCTCTCGGGTTAGTAGTAGAAAAATTAGATTTTCACGCAGCTAACCTCAAAATTATAGAAAACTCAAAACATGAAAGTTGTAGTACATGATCTATGATTTTCGGAACATCCAAATATATCAAATTTGGATAAGAAACAAGTAACTTATGGCCATTCAAACTTGTAACCAGAAATAGGGAATTCAAATCAGCAACTAAATACAGTAAACGATTTTACAAAGTTCTTTTTCATAAGAACTTCAACTTTTAGGTAGAAATTTAGTGAGCTTTACTCACCTTATCAATTTAGTGAGAGTTTTGGGCAATTTTGGAATCAAGTTATAAGCTTTTGTGATGAAGAGGAGGTTCTAAGACCTGTAGAAGCTAGAAGAGAGACATGCAATAGCAAAAGAGATTGTTATAGTCAAATTCATATCTAACTCAATTTTTTTGATGAAATTCATTCAGTAATGTGGACATTACCTTCTATAATCTTGTTTTGATGAATTTTCTCTTTTGTTTGCAGCAGATTTGGGTGAAAATTGAATTTAGTTGAAGGGAGCCATGGTTTTTCTTATTTTTCTTTTACCGTATGTTTTTAGTTTGGGAAGAAGGAAGATGAGAGGAAAGAGTACGTACTGAATGTTTTCTCTACACCAAAAGTTTCCAAATTAATGGTTTTGGATTCAAACCTTATGCAAATAAGCCCAAGACTATACATATTTAGAGAAATTCCTATGTTATATACATACTTAACCTATTTAATCAATTTATACACTAGTTTTCTCATTTTTAACCAAATAAAATATCTACAACCAATTGTTTGCAATAAAATTGTTATTTTAACAAATAAAATTTATTTTAACAATAAAAAGCCATTTTTACAAATAAAATCTTATTTTTAACAATATTTTGCAATTTACACTATTTTATTACAAAACACTATTTTTAATTCAACAATTTGTACAAAAATTGTTCTCTTGTCAAATAAATTAAAATAAACCATTCTAACTCTCTTAAATCATCAAAATATTATTTTTAAACCGCATTTCACTCTTTTATTGCATCAATAAATATATAATTACTTCGTATTTCTCCTTTTAAAATCAATAAAAGATTAATATTGGCAATGGTTTCCAATATTGTTGTATTGACTCACTTAAAATCAATGAATGATCATTTTCTCTCTAAATTCTCAAAATAAAGTTTTTAAAACTTTATTTTCATCAATTAGATTTATTTCAACAATTTAAATGTTGAAATGTATCATTTATTTAATTTATTAGCTCCAAACAAATAGAAATCCCATATTTATAATTTATGTAACCGAATACTTATCCAATCAAATTTAATTCCTTATTTAACCTCAAAACGTTGTTTATTTTAAATATTTTGTTTAATAAATTTATCTTCTTTAATTTATTTTATTCTCAATTAAAATATAAATATAGTTATATTTTAATATTATAGGTAATCACCGATACTAGGGTTGTTACAGACTACCCCTTTTAAAAATTGCATCCCTGCAATTTTCTAGAAAAAGAGTCGTAAACAACATAAAAATTCAATCATCAAAGGTGATTGGACTAGCTCAAAACTCAAACCATTCATATTCTCAACATAGAACGATAGAGAGAAATATGGAAAAACTCCCTTGGTTAGTCCATGGTCCCTCATATGCTAATATAGTGATTTGCAAACCATCGAATTTTCCAAGCAACTCGAAAGAATTTCGAAGATATCCTACCTTCGAATCAATACTCAATAAAAAGCTCAACAAATAATCTATCAAATAAGATACATTTCTCAAAACTCTACGAATATAGTCGGGAATAAATCCGAACTCTAAGCAACGAAAATGACCATCAACATAATTTTCTGCATAATTATACAGAAAGAACATCCTCACAACAAGGATAGACTCAAGAGATAAGATAGTTAAATCGCAAAAAAATGGCTTCTCACGAGGCCACCAAACTCGAACGACTGCAAAAATGCACGTCGTTAACAATAGCACAGGAATAGAGTGAACTCAAGAATAAGAATATAAGCTCAAATACATTTCAATCCAAGGTATTTAGAATTTTCTATTTCTCTCAACATCTTTTAAATTTTAAATACCAGTTTTCAACATTAGAAATTTTCAAACTCTTTACTATATTACTTAGTAAGTAGTATAAAACTCAAATTAAAAGTCCAAATTTCTTCTCTTGCTTCAAAATTAATTTCCAATTTTTTTTGTAAATTCATAATAATATTCCTCAAAATAAATTAAGGGTTCAAATTCTCTTTACTCTTTTTAGTAAACTAATTAAATAGTTTAAAAATAATCTTCAAATCCTCTTGTAACTCTTCTCTTAAAACATCCAATGTATATAATATAGATTCTAAAATCTCAAAATATACTTTCAATAACATATTGCTCAAGAATATTCTCACATATTCTCATCATTATAATTTCAAAGTAAATAAATAAATAAATGGCATTGCCTCGCCATTGAACCTCCAATAAATAGGTATATCCATTAGCCGCAGAGTCGATCGAACGATCAAAATTGCCTCGCCACTCTAATACTCATCTCTAAAATCAATGGCTGCAATTACCATTCAAAAATAAATTTAATATTTAATCTCAAAATATTATTTTCAAAATCTCAATTTTTTTCTCAAAGCTCAAATTTCTCTATAAAATTCATATTTATATAGCTTCAAAACTCAAACCAAAGAGCATTAAGATAATGCATCGAGATATTCCCAGAATACTCGATTCTCAAAATCATCAAAAGGAGATAGAGTGTTCGTCAATCTTACGATATCACGAGCCACTCCTAAAAATCATAAAGATACATGATAAGTAAAATATTCTTCTCGAAAGAGAAGAAGCACACAATCCACGAATCACTACTTCAAACGGAGTAATGCTAAAGGATAACGTTGATTGGGTATCTGAAAAGAACACTCAAACGAAGCTGGATGATAAACTCAATCAAACTTGAACAATCTAGAAACTTACGTCATTCCTTAGTGGATATCCTTGTGGAAGGATAACCGAAGAGCTAAGAGCCAGGAATAAGGTTACCTCAACACTCGATTGCCCGATTGGATGTCAAATCCAAACGAACTCACAAAACTCAACAAAGCCACCTTGATTGGAATTCGAGATATATCATCAACATCTAGATACTCAAGAGTGAATACAGAAACTTCGGCATCATCATTAACATTCCAAAGTGATGGAAATAATAACCTAATCAAGTTAGGATGCCTAAATAAGTATAGGATCCTATAACACAAAGGATTGGACTTAGCCTCATATAAGCCAATCCAACTCAAATCAAATACATCTCAAGATAGCAAGTAATAAACAGTTACTCACAAAAGCAACATCAAATATAAATCTCAGAATGCTCACAACAAGCCAATCATTGTGGATCCCTTCAATAAGATTCACAACTCTCAAAGGAATGCAATAAGAATGCTCAAAGAAATCAATCAACCCCATCGATACGAACTCACTCGTATCGACAAAAATAAGAATAGAATAATCCCAAATAAGATATTATATAAGATAAGATGACATCAAACTCTATTATGGAATACTTCGGAATAAAATATATCTATATTCCTAGACATACCATCTCAACAACCCCAAAACTTGAAAAAGAATCAAGGCTCTAAGCAAGCTCAAAAAAAGGACAACGATTCACCCGTATTGTACTTCGATGTATCATGATATACATACCGTTATGTGTTTATTCTATTTTGTTCTATCCACAGCTCTAATACCAAGCTGTAACGCCCCACCCAGATGAAAATGGTGGTGCAGATCGTGCTCTAAGGAATTATAATATACGATTCGAACTTCTCGTTCTACATCCAGTATCAGACTCCTTCTGGAATTTCACTAACAACAATCCTCACTTAACCCAGAGGAACATGTTTAAAACAACCCTTGAACAACCGAACAAGGGACCTGAGCAGCAGAACAGGATTTCACCTCAGCAGCCGAAGAGGACTTCACTTGCCTGAACAGCAGAACATGACTTCAACTTATACAGAAAGTATATGACACAGTGTGTTCTCAATAACACGAATTTGTCTCTTGATAGTACAATCTTCCTATAATCTTCTCCTTTTGATATATATGTGTGTGTATGTGAAGAATATGGAAGTAAATGAATGATTATGTAGAAATTTGAATGCTCAAAATGTTAGAATCAGTGTAGTATAGAAATAGAAAGCTTTTGATCAATTCGGTGAATTAACAAATGATTCTAATATGTTTATATAGAGTATAAAGAGTTGTAATCATTCGTGAAAAGTTA
Source organism: Allium cepa (assembly GCA_030765085.1). Taxonomy (NCBI): domain Eukaryota; kingdom Viridiplantae; phylum Streptophyta; class Magnoliopsida; order Asparagales; family Amaryllidaceae; genus Allium; species Allium cepa. The sequence continues at coordinate 215,246,544 of CM060938.1, forward strand.
TCATGAAAGAGTATGGATGCATCTCTTAGTAAAAGGTTGTAACTCTTCATGAAAATGAAATGCCTTTTCAAAAATATAGCAGTTGAAGAAGTTCAGCCGTCTGAAAATAAATTTCAGACTTCTGAAATTTGAAACGTGCAAACCGGAAAAGAAATAGGCTATTTTTGCCTAGATTCAGACGTCTGAAATTACGAATTCATACGTCTGAATATTGTATGAAATTTCAGTTTTGATTACAAATTCAGACGTCTGAAATTTGTCAATTCAGATGTCTGAATTTGACCTATAACTAAAAATTACTATAGCTCAAATGGTTAGAGCACTTGCCTTCTGAACTAGTGAGTTGGGTTCGAGTCCCGCTCCATGCAATTTTTGAAAACTTGATTTTTCATTTAAAATATGAATGTATATGTGTGTATACCATTTGGAGAAGATTTTAAAATTTGTAAACTCTAGACACGACACTCTATGACTAATAATACTTTGTTTGTCACCTTTGTCTTGTCTCTATCGTATATATCTCTTCTTGTATCTCCATATACGTTCTTTTATTCTTTTGTACTATGTATCTTCATTTTGAATGTATTTGATTATCTCTTTTTGATGCCCATGTACCTGCAAATTAGCTTAGAGATTCTTTGACATAATTGTATAGTTGTTGTCATTAAAATCCAACAATTGAGGTTCTAACACCAGAGACCTTCCTTAGCAAAGAGAATTAACAGGTAATTCTATCTTCTAAAGCGGAGAATAGGGCTGGTTAAGGGCGACCATCTATAATTTTGTCTTACATTTATTGAATATGTCAATAAATGCAATATAATTATTTTCTGTCTCAAGTGGATCGAAATAAATGATTAATCCAAAACTATAGGTGGCTAACGGATCTATCAGTACAAAATACAATAAATGAATGTAAATCACATCACAGAATAGTAATCAACATCATATATACACATATACACTGATACACGTTCAGTACAATACAATATGAATACAATAAAGGTGTTACACGACCACACCATATACATCAAATCAAATGTAAAAACATCGGAGTATGCGGAAGAATAAACTACTCATGCGAAAGAAGAGCTGATATTCAACATCAACTTCAAGCTAAGTCCAATAGATGATACTTATAACAACTCGGTCTGACCTGAGTGAAAACACACGGGTCAAGCTATCTAAAATCATCAGTTAAACAGAATAATCGATAAGGATAAGTAAGTGAAAGCTATGGTATCCTTTTTCTTAAAGGATGCTATGCCCTAAACATGGTTTCAACATCATAAGAAAGGACAACATCTCTTCTTGGCAAGTAGAAGAGATAATAATGATAATGTCATACTTAAGTGTCATAACTGACACTTAAGAAAATGGAACATCGACGAGCAAAGTTTTAAAGATAAGACTCAGTAAACATCGCTTTTGCCTCATATCATCAACGACATAAAGGAATATGGATAATGACTTCAAATGATTCAACTATCTTCTTAGAAGTGGTTGTCAATATAACGATGAATAAAACGCATATGGACGTGCCTCATCTCATTGGCACATCGCAAGGATCATTCAAGGAAATATAAAACCCAATCATAAAAGAAGCATTATAATTATTCATACCTCATCTCATCGGTATGAATATAGATACATCTCAAATCCATCACTAAAACTCATCATAAAAGATTCTTCATAATCATTTATACCTCATCTCATTGGTTTAAATATATAAATACATCTCAACTCCATCTTAACATCAAGTAGTCTATAAATCATCGATTCATCAATCTCTAATGCAAATAACTCAATCAAAGAGTAACATCATAAATGATTTCACCATATATGTATACATCTCATTTGGCACTAGGCTATCAATGTAATAATCATCTAAAGACGGTGAAATCTAAAACATCAAAACTCAAAGAAATCCCGGATTGGCCAGATCCTCGATTGCATGCCGAAGCAATGCTATGTGCGCAACATCGTGACTAGCACTACTATTTGGTACCATAAACATCGTGATGACTGGAGTCAAATAGCATCTTAACATCGTGAACATCATGAATGACTATAGTCTATAACATCATAATGACTCCCAGTCACAAAGACCCGAGTTAATAACATCGTGATGATCGAAGTAGAAACTACACCGTGATGACTCCAATCGTGTACTCATGGCCTGTAGTACATCGTGAATGTGTCTCAACTTCTCGGATAAGAACCCAACAAGTGTTAACGTGTGTCTCATACCATACGTTCACACCTAACGGTTTATTAGCCGTTAGTTGGTGCCACACTAGTAAAACATCAGGAAAATATACTCAGCCTCATCTCATTGGCGAGTGCATACAATAACATGCTCGTCTCATCTCATTGATGAGTACTAGTGGCATCGTGACTTGTCTCACCTCATTGACAAGAAAAATTATCATAATACATCTCAACATGGTAAAATCATCATTAAGAAGCTTACCTCATCACATCGGCAAGTAAAAATAACATCTAGATGGTTATTTATAACCATAATTCCGAATAGGAATTTCTAGCCATTTATTCACCTCATTTCATCTACGATTAAGAAACACATCTTAAAATGGTCCTTCATCGAATATACTCCTAAATTGGAGTTCTCGGACCATATAATATACCAAAAATTTAATAACATCTTAAATCATCTCAAACAGTTCATCGAAAGGGTTTCGATCATATAAGCCCGATATTAAGCGATAAAGCAAATCCATGTGTCCCATACCACATGTTTTACTTTAACGTTTAATTTTCTTTCTTATACATTCGAAATTCATAAAAATAAGTAATTTTATTTATAAAATAATGTTATTAGATAAAACAGAAATTTAAAACGATTTTTCGAAAAAGATTATTAAAACCAATGTTCGAAATTCCTTTATTATAGGTAATAAATCTATCTTTATTAGAAAAATAATTTAGAAAAGTAATATGTAATAATAATTCGAAAATCCACGTATTTCAAAAATGGTTTAGTGAAAACCGTTCTTGAAAGCAATGAAAACTAAGAAGGATATCTCAAAACCGATAACTTGAATTCAATACAAATTCAATTCAAATTTAATCCAAAATCAATTCAAATTCCATTTAAATTTATGTCAAATTCTCCAAATATAGTTAGCCTATTGATAGGCATCATAGCTCTCAAAAATCTCAAAAACAATCATTAAAATTGAATAAGAATGAGAGTAAAAATAAACTAATACACTCCTCATGTCAATAATTGTTATTCATGTCATTTTGCTCTCGGAACAGCGGCAAACAAACACAGTTTTGACCAAGTAAACTTCAAAACATCAAGAAACATAAAATATGAAACTTTTAGTGCAAAGTTTAAGCTTTTTGGAACATCTAAGATTATTAAATTTGGATAAAAAATGAAAAAGTTATGATGAAAATAGTTCAGGGGTCTTAATTGCAATACCTCTGTCATTTTGGTCCCGGGATAGCAACAATCAAACATATTTTTGACCAAACTAACACCAAAATTATAGAAAAATCAAAAAAAGAAAGTCTTAGAACATGATTTTTTTCCAAAACATCTAAAATTATCAAAAACGGTTAAGAAACAAAGAAGTTATGGTCAAATTCGTTTCAGTTTCAAACAAAGAGCAAATATTGGTTTTGCTCTCGGATTAGCAGTAGAAAAATTAGATTTTGACATAGAAAACCTCAAAATTACATAAAAATCAAACATGAGAGTTTTAGTACATGATTTATGCTTTTTAAAACATCCAAAACTATCAAAATCGGTTAATAAACGAAGAAGTATGATCAAATTCGTTTCAGTGTCAAACATATAGCAAATATTGGTTTTGCTCTCGGGTTAGCAGTAGAAAAATTAGATATTGATGGCTAACCTCAAAATTAAAGAAAACTCAAAACATGAAAGCTGTAGTAAATGATTTAAGCTTTTTGTAACATCAGAAATTATCAAATTTGGATAAGAAATGAATAACTTATGGCCATTCAAAGTTGTAACCAGAAATAAGGAATTCAAATCAGCAACTAAATACAGTAAATGATTTTACAAAGTTTTTCTTCATAAGAACTTCAACTTTTAGCTAGCAATTTCATGAGCTTGTACTCAGCTTAGCAATTTAGCGAGAGTTTTGGGCAATTTCAGAATCAAGTTATAAGCTTTTGTGATGAAGAGGAGCTTCTAAGACCTGTAGAAGCTAGAAGAGAGACATGCAATAGCAAAAGAGATTGTTACAGTCAAATTCATATCTAACTCAAAACTTTTGATGAAATTCATTCATTAATGGTGGAGATTACCTTCTATAATCTTGTTTTGATGAATTTTCTCTTTTATTTGCAGTAGATTTTGGTTAAAATTGAATTTAGTTGAATGGAGCCATGGTTTTTCTTATTTTTCTTTTGCTGTATGTTTAGTTTGGGAAGAAGGAAGATGAGAGGAAAGAGTACGTATTGAATGTTTTCTCTGCACCAGAAGTTTTCAGATTAAGGGTTTTGGATTCAAACCTTACCCAAATAAGCCTAAGACTATAATACTTAAAGAAATTCCTATGTTATATACATACTTAACCTATTTAATCAATTTATACACTAGTTTTCTCATTTTTAACCAAATAAAATGTTTACAACCAATTGTTTGCAATAAAATTGTTATTTTCACAAATAAAATTTATTTTAACAATAAAAAAAGCCATTTTTACAAATTAAACCTTTTTTTAACAATATTTTGCAATTTACACTATTTTATTACAAAACACTATTTTTAATTCAACAATTTGTACAAAAATTGTTCTCTTGTCAAATAAATTAAAATAAATCATTTAAACTCTTTTGAATCATCCAAATATTATTTTTAAACCGCATTTCACTCTTTTATTTTATTTATAAATACATAATTACTTCGTATTTCTCCTTTTAAAATCAATAAAAGATTAATATTGTCAATAGTTTCCAATATTGTTGTATGGACTCAATTAAAATCAATGAATGATCATTTTCTCTCCAAATTCTCAAAATAAAGTTTTTAAAACTTTATTTTCATCAGTTATATTTATTTCAACAATTTAAATGTTGAAACGTATCACTTATTTAATTTATTAACTCCAAACAAATATAAATCCCATGTTTATAATTTATTTAACCGAATACTTATCCAATCAAATTTAATCCCTTATTTAACCTCAAAAAATTGTTTATTTTAAATAAATTTTTTAATAAAATTTATCTTCTCTAATTTATTTTATTCTCAATTAAAATATAACCATCGTTATATTTTAATATTATGGGTAATCACCGATACTAGGGTTGTTACAATATCCATAACAACCCGCCCTAAAAAAGGCCTAAATCCCGACCTAAAAAGGTCTATTAAAACTTAGACCCATTCCATACTGGTTGTTGGTTGGTAAAAAGAAAAATGTCGAGCAATCTATCTATTCATTTAGCGGAAGGATAAAATACAATAGCATAAACAGAACCCATTTCATTTGAAATTCCAAATGTCACTAAACCATAAGATAATGTCAACAATAACTATTACAAAATGATGTTTAGCAATACATTATCAACTTCAAATGGGTACATCGAAAATAGCATAAATATATAAATAGACCACTACCACAAGCTCCCCTCATCATCACCTCTATCTTGATCATCGTCTCCTTCCCCAACCCATGTTGTAATAAGGAGGGAGTTAGAACAACAATGTCTGGTGGATAGAAAATCTCAAACCTTTCTATATCAGTACTTGGGATAGTATAATTCAAATAAGGATATGTCTTTTGCATTTAAACTATATTCAAAACCATTTAACACATCATATAAGAGATAGAGGCGGACCTTCAAACAACCACTTAATAACTTCAATCCTCGAAATAGGTTTTCCATAATCAATAACCCATAACCATCATTATTAATGTCAACCAATGTGAGAGATAGAAATCAAGCTACTTAATCCCTTTTAGTGGAAAATAGGAAGACTCTGACAATTTTAGACTTCAATTGAGGTAGAACCCCATCATTTAGCACCTATCTATCTAGCTGACGTTGCATGGGAATCTCTTCGGACACTTAATATTTCTATTGAAGTGGAACTTTTTGAAATGTCTTTAAATATGCCAAAACCCAATCTCGACCGGTTAATACTTTATATAAGGGAAAGAGGTAGGCCCTCAACCAACCACTTAATACCTCCAATACCTAAAATAGGTTCTTCATATTATGACCCGTAACCCATGGAGACATCTCACATCAGACCGACCATTCTAGGAACTGGTAGCTAGATTAATTGGGATGATTTATCCTATAAAACTAAGAATAACATCGCATTATTCGTTGTTACATATGGTTATCAACATAATTTCCAATGGAATTTTTGTCAAAACCAAAGAATGACGCCATGGTTGATGAATGTTGCACAGCGTTGATATTGACAAATGTCATAGTATGCGATATTGATACTAGAATGTTGAAATGCACAATTTTGATGCCAAGTAATTAATACTGCTAATAAAACATGCCGTAGAATGGGGATTTTGATACTTAGCGATGTCTAATGTTGCAGGGTTAAGTAATATCATAGGAAACGATGCTACAAAAATGGAGTTGGGAAATTAATGCCATAGATAAGTAATGATGTAGGGTAACCCAATGCCATAAATGAATGATACTATAAATAATCAATGCCGAAATAATGGTGATAAACCAATGACGAAAGTATAAAGATAAATTAATATCGAAGGTCTACGATGCCCATCTTCTCAAAAAAGAGTCTAAATACACTATCGCATGTTTTTAATGAAGCCACTAATGACATCAACCCACATACCATCTATGAAGTTGGATGTTGATTAACGGTGGAAGTTTCCTATCGAGTAAGAAAATCACCGTTAAAAATTGTATTAAAAATATAACCACAAGTACACGACGTACAATTTTAGTACTTGGCGAGTACGGGTCGATCCATAGGAAATTGAAGTGATTTTAAAATTCTACTCAATCAAATTAACCTAAATTTGCAAGTTTGTTTTTAAAATTAAGAAAGATAGCAAAAATTGAAGTAGACAAAAGTGAATACAAATGTGAGACTAAATGACAATTTAGAGGAAAATCCACTCTCATACTCTCACATAAATCAACAGGAAACAATCTATGATCTCTCATTTAATCTAAGTAGAATTAGCGATGCATTTATCATAAGCATAACCTAATTGTGTTACTAATAACACAATTAAACCATCAAACTATAATGCAACCTCTAACCCACTTACTATCTTTAATTGAAATGTCATGGAATTAAAAGTAGAATTTATTTTAAGCATGACTTATTTACTATTTAATTAGTAACATAAACCATCAAATTTTGATTCTGATCATATTTTCATTACCATAATCATATGTAGATGAAGAGGTAATTAGTGATTCATAGGACTAAGCATAACCTATTTGTTTTGAACAACATAGGCAATCCAACTCAATATTAAACACAAAATTATACAAACATCAATATATCATTAAGCACAAGAAAAGATCACAAATTAGCAAAGGTGTTGAATCTACAAGATTAAGAGAACTTCATTACCTTTAAATTAAAGGGGTTTAGCTTCTCATATTTGTTATCATTTCAACGTATGTAGATTGCAACATAAACATAAACAAGAGGAAAAAGAGAGCTAATTAAAATGAACTAAAAGCTACTCTACTTACATAAAATAGAGAGATCTACACTACTAACATGAAAGAAACAACAAAGAAAAGAATATGTTAAAATTGCACAAAAATAAATATCATAAGCAAAGGCTAAGAAGCCATTAAAGAAAGAGAGTTTATGTTTACATGCTACAACTAAACTAAAGAGAAGGTGGTAAGTGGTTCATCACATAAAACATAAGTGGTATCTATACATTCTTAAAACCCTAATCCGTATTTTAGGGGACTACCCAAAATGTCCTTTAGGAAGTGTGGCCTCCAAGTTATCATTAGCATGAGATTAGTCCTCCATTAAATGTGCATGCAACATTAATTCCCACTAATATTTGCATTAGCTCTTAATTGTAGATCATGATAAGTGAGTAGGTGAGGTCCTCCATGATTAAATGAATTCATTTATTTCCATCTTCATTTGCCTTCATCCGTTGTGCACGCATACATACATGAAGCCTCTTTCATTTTTCCATCCAAATTCCTATAAATAAAACTGAAATGTGCAAATAAATATTCTCAAAATTAATACATGCACAAAAATTATCATTTAGCCCCTAAATGAAATGAATGAATGATGATTTGAGGACATTTGGGTTTTGGTAAAAATATGTAAAAATACCCTAATATGACCATTATTTAATTAAAACAAGATTAACTATGTGAGTATAAATATACGCATTTACGTGCACATCAAACACCTCCACACTCATCTTTTTATTCATCCTTGAATAAACTAAAACTAAGATATATTCGTTTCCGTAGGAAGCACGATTGCATTGAGCATATGCAACAAGCGGTTAAACCCTTAAGTGCCCCTAGTAGTATGAGTGTTGCCTTATAAGGGTTTTCAGCGGATACTACCCATAAAATCCAAATGCAACATGAAAGATTCCTAAATGCAAGATTTATTTACAAAGATATGAATGCAAGTTTTTGAAAATATTTGCAAATGAGGAATTTACTTTTAAATTGACACAATAAGTTAAATATAAGTTCAGGTCATTATCAAGAAATTTAAGTCCTTTTACTCGTCAAAACTTCCAATAAAAATTAAGTTATCGTCACAATTAGACTCTAGTTTGGCTAGTTGTTTGGGTGATAACACAGTGCAACTATGAAATGGATCCTTAGTTGATTATCAAAATTTTTCAAAGTGGTATTTTTATTTCTTTTGAATAACAATTCGAATCAAATAAGTGAAAATAGTGCTTGGATTTCAATTGCTTGCTTTCTCTATTTTTGAAAAGCGTTAACAATATTATTATTTACACACCTAACTCAGATAACTAAGGCCAAACATACTGATCCTGCACTGCCTTTCGGACTTACGTGAGAAGAGTATAGAGCGTGCGAGTGTACACACTTGCATATGAACACATGACTATAGTTGGTTTTTTTTGTATTTACATACACATAACTCAGATAACTGAGGCCAGATATACCGATCATGCATTGCCTTTTGGTCTTACGTGAGAAGGGTATAGAACATGGCGATTGTACACACTTGCGTGTGGACATCTGACTCTCGATGTTTTTTATTTTCACAAAAACCAATTTTTTATGTTTTATATTTTTTTAAGAGAGAGTTTTGCAAAATCATCTTTGCACCATTTAACTTAAAAGATCAAAAATGTTATATCTTTTACTTTCAATCCACCACATTTTTAAAAAAGATTTTCAGTTAGGATATACTTCATAATTATCACCCATGAATCTTCTATTTACTAGTAAAACCATTGTTACTTATAGTCAACTTTTTTTATTTTTGTTGAGATAAATAAATTTTCAAAAATTTCAATTTAATAACCAAATACCTACAATTATCCTATAGTGTTCCTTCAAAAATAAATCAAAATGCTAAAAAGAAATTTTGTTTGGAATTTTATTTTGGGTTTTGTGTTTTGGAAGGAAAATGCAAAAAATAAACGATGAAAAATCAAAAATAAACATGAGACTCCCCCTACACTTGATTTTGACTGTCTCCACAGTCAAACAAAGTGAAAGGAGAAAAATAAAATAAAAATATGACCTATATTTACATGAAAATGAAACGTTTATTATTTATATGACATTAGAAAATATACCGTTAAAGAGTAAATGAAACGGTCTTTCAAAGACCAATTCATTTATCTCGTCAAGTATAAGAGACATAGCTTAAGCATTGAAAACCAAACCATAAAAGAGTTCAAAGTTGAATGTTGATTTGGAATAATGAATGCCATTTTACATAAAAATTGAATAAGCAGTTTTAGCAAGCGGTTCTTCTCTTTTTCCGCTTTTGCAACCTGAAAATTATTGAAAAATGATAAGTAAGATTTTTAATGGTTTAACAAAGCCAAACGAAAACAAATTTTTGTTTATAAAAGGAAAAGATTTAAATTGAAATAAATGAAAATGGCTTTCTTTCATTTTTAACTCAAAGAAGAGAACTTATATCATGTACATATGGTCCACTACCCAAACAAACCCGCAAAGACTAACACCAAATTACGAATTCACGTTCCTAAAAATCTTATGTATTCCCAGTACCTAAATTCCAATTTTAAATTTCCCAAAGTTTGTGTTTGATGTCGTGGTAGAACAAAGAGAAGCTAGGATCAAGCAAGCTCCCGACTTTGCAGGTTGAAGTTGCGATTGAAGCCAATTGGGTTTTTAGGTCGAATTGGAGTCGCGGTGATTAGGTTTTTAGGTTGAAGAGGATTTGGGCTGTGAGTTTGTGGATTTGAATGGTCAGGCTATTGGTCGTGGATATTGATGATGGAACGGTTCAGTGTAGAGGGGAGATGCTACAGTTGCAATCGAGGATGGCAGTTGAAGTAGTAGGAGGGTAGTTGATATAAGTTGTGATATGCAAGGGGTGATGACAAGTGTAGGCTGAGTTGAAGGTGATGAAGGTAATGATGATGGTTAGGAAGTGGAGTGGTAGTTCTGAAGTTGGATGGTTTATTTTAGGAGATGCAATTAGATGGTGGTTCTATGGTGTAGTGGTTAGCACTTGGATGTTGGTTGGAGTTATAGCAGAGAAAGGTTGGATGTAGAAGTTTGGTTGTGAACTATGTAGGAGATGAAGTGTAGACGTTATTGTAACATAATGGAATGGATTAAAAAATGGGTGATGGTAAGTATGTAGTGGATGATGACAGAGGGATGGGGTGAAACTGGTGATGGTTTCATGAGGGAGTGCGGTGCATGGTTGCTGATGGTGGATGATGTAGTTAGTTGTTGTACGTGCGGTGATATATGATGTGGTGGTTTTAAATGTGAAAGGTTTGTTGTGTGTATGTTGTTAGTCAGATATGGTATTTTCAGTGGTGGGTGGTTGATGGGTAGTATTGGTATGTGTTTTTCTTAAATTAGGGGGATGGAAGTGTTGAATATGCGCTTATATGATTTTTGTTTGATGATAATAAACATATATACATTCGTTTAAATGTATTTGATAATATACTATTTTATTTTTCACAGATTAAATAAATATTTGCTGAATAAAATAAATAACACGGAATTTGAATTCAAACGAATATTTTATTCAAACAAATATTTATTACAATTTTGAATAGTATACAAATTCAAGCTCTCACTATTCACTATACAACTTTGATACAAATTCAATTACATCACTATTTTACATATCATCACCTCACTACATATCGCTCATTCACTCATATTTTAATCTTCAACTTCATTCCAGTTTTGAATCCAGCATCTGAGCAATCTGCAAAAATATTCACTAACGCAGTAAAATTGAAAATAAAATATTTTTGCAATATAAAATAAAAGATGGATTTTGAAAATATTATTTGCCTCAGTTATTTGGGTTGTTCGTCATCATTTAAATTTGAATTTATCATACACGAACAGCTTGTGACATACACAGTGTATCACTGTATATGCCACAAGGCCGTGCACACCGAAATATACACTTGATCGATTTACAGGGACAAGTGAGCACAGGTCAAACCAAAATACAGGATTCAACTCAAGTGCAATAAAACAATGTCATTCAGCACAAGGTCAAATCCAAGCCGGATTCAACTCAGGTGAAAATTAGAAAAATAAACAATGCAAAGGTCAAGTCACCACTCAACTCAGTGCATCAACCAAGTTAAGGCGACGTGAAGTCAGCAAACTGAAAGTACAATGCTCAATGCACAGTAATGCAATGCCACAGCAAACAATGGTTCAAAACATTATATCAAACAGCGGCAAAAGCATGTACATTGATGCACACATCCATCAACACACTCAGGTGACTCAACAATGCAACAAGGTGATATGCAAACTACAACAGGCCAGAGGTGAAAGCAATACACGACTGAAGTGATGAAGTGAATGCAAACAACTCGGCAATCAAATAACAGTGAAGTCCAGGCCAAACCAACCAGAAGTTCAAAGCAGTAAGGCACATGAAGCAAACAACAACACGAAGGCAACATGATCAAAAGTTCAGAGCAGACATAACAGGTGAAGCATCACCAAATACTCAACTCAATGCATCAACAAAAGTCAAGACCGCAAATGAAATACAACTCACATGTATGCACCAGTAAACCATGCTTCACGATGAACTTGTGGTCATAAACACAGTGACATGCACAGATGTATTCAAGAACAGCATGAACAAGTCAATGACTACAAGCTAACACATTACAACTGACTCAAAGCACAAAAATGCACAGCAACCATCATGAGCTCAATGAAGACCACTAATATATGCAACATGAACATTTAAACCAGAATACACAGTGGCAACCACAAAATGCAGACAAACTCAAAGCAAGCCGAGAACAAACACCAAGTGCAACAGTATGAACAAAAGATCAAAGAAAAAGATGGTCAGAGCCGTAATATACAATGCATACATGAGTCAGTGCAGTAAACAGGTGAAAGTGCAACAGTGGCAATGCAGTGACACATGATATACATGATAAAGCAACAGAACAACCAAATCAACTGCTGGAACTCAAAGTGTACATGGAACAATGCAACAGTATCGAGTACAATAAGCACAAGCCAATTACTACATAACAACAGTCAGTACCAACATGGACAGAAGGCAGTGAAACCCAGAGCATATGAAATGCAGACTTGAAGTGCAACTGTAATGGATACAAAAATGCTCAAGATTGCTAGAACAAAGCTACAGGAATGCAGACAGTGGCCGAAGCAAATTTACAAAATGTCGAAGCCGTGGAAGCATAACAAAGCCAAAAATCGTCACAGTCAATATTGAACAAGTCAATAATCAACACCGTGGTCATCACGAAATAAATCACCGAAAGCATATTCATATTGAACAAGTCAGAATCAATCTCAATCGTTCAAGAATAATAAAGTGGCCGAGATGAAGAATTTGACAAATTCAAATCAACATATACGAACGCAATTCTAGGAAATCAAATCCTATATAATACCCAGAATCATCATCGGCATATACATCTGAGTTCGAATACTAAAATTGAAAAGTAACGAAGCATAAATTCTTACCAGAAGCAAGAATCGAACTCATCGAAGTAGCCAGTGAGAGCAACGAGAATCGATCGAGCTAGGCAACTCTTGATCAACCAGAGATTCGATCAAATCTAATAGGCGCTTCGAAAAAGCCCTAATTTTTAATCAGGAAGAAAGAACGAAGAAAGCCGCCATATTTTCTCACAAAAGACTGAGCTAATAGAAGTGGATCGGGTCACATAACACAAAGAAAAGGGGTCGGCTTGAATAAAATAAAAGACTTTTTGTTTATATTTAAATTAAGGGCTATTTGCTTTTTACGTTTGTTTTTTAATTTTAAAATTCTCTTTTAAACCGTTGTAATTTCTAGTCGTGTGACTAGGGGACAAACTACGGTGTGTAGTTTGGGAATTCGCAACTCGGTGGTTGAGTTGTGGTCAGGGTTTTGAGCGTAGAGTTAGATTAGTCAATAGCGGGTATAGCGAATTTACGTGTGTAAGCGAGGGACTATCTAATTTCTAGTAGAAACCTTGGGGGCAGCACGTAGGCAGGTTTTTGCCGAAGCTGGGTAAATTCTGTGTTGTTCTGTTTTATTCTGTTATTTATATTCTGCGATATCTGTGCTGCTATTCTGTGATCTGAATAGAAATTAATTAATAAGCTTCCGCGATTAATTTTTATAATTTACACTATCACCCTATTCACCCCCCCCCTCTAGGGTGAAATCGATCCTACAGGAAGTGGAAGAGGATGTGCAGTGGCAAATGGCAGTAAAGAGTTGGTTGATGTTGAAGTGATGTGATGTTGAGGTAGGGAGATGCACGTGAAGTGATGTTGGTTGATTTTGAAGTTAAGTGTGGAAGGTTTGGTATGTTGAATGATGGCCAATAGGGTGGATTGCAGGTAGGGTGATGAGTTGAAGGCAAGAGGAGCAGTAGATTGGAAGGCAGAAATGTTAGAAGTGCAGTGGTGGTTAGGGTGAACTGGGATGTATGTGTTGTGGAAGTAGATGAGCAGTTTGTAAGGGGAAGTTTGAGAATGTGTTAAAATGAATGTGTGGTGTTGTAGCAATGTAACAGGGATGGGAAGTAAAGACAGAAGCAGAGGTGCTAGGCAGGTTGTATGGTGGCAGTAAGTGATGAACTGTTGGTTAAAGGAGATGTTGTAGTGGATGTGGTTGATGTTAGTGGAAGTATGTTGTGTTGAGATGTTTTTAAGGTGGTGATATGATCATGTATATAGGGGATGGTAGAAGTGGATGTGCAAGCAGGGGTCTTTGTTTGTACAGTGGTATGATGGGTGATGATGGAACGGTTTAGTGTGGCACTATGATATAGATTGTTTGTGGTGGTGAGTTTGAGGAAATGTTGGAGGTGTGAAGTTTTGGTTGTGGCGTGTTGAAGTATGCAGGTGAATGAGTAGGACAGGAGAATGTTCACAGTGGAGTAAGGCAAGGTCGAGAGGAGGAGCTGCAGTTTGGCAATGTGATGAAGTTTTCTGATGGCAGTGGGGAAATGAAGCAGAGTAGGGAGATGATTGTGTGGTTGTATTGATTAAGTAGGTAGGCAGAAGGGAGTATGAAAGGTAGCATGAATGGCAAGGGTTTGAGAAGGGTAGTTTGTAGATGATTGATGATGTTTAAGTTGGTGTAGGAAGTGTGGTTAACATAAAATGAAATTGTAATGTATGAAAAAAATGTAAAGTAACAAATACAAAAATGTGATGGAATATATAGATATTGTTGTAATATACATTAATAATAGGGATGAATATGCTAAATATGAAAGGGCATTATTGTAATCTGCACTGCATAAGTAGTCTATAAATATGGAGCTTGATTGTATTGTAAAGATATATCTCTCTCATTCAATAGAATTGTTCTCTCCCTAATTGCCTCCATTCTCTTTATTCTGTAACACGTTATCAGCACGAAGGAATGCGGATTAATTATTGACCTCAACCTATTCACCTTCAAACTTTCCAACTTCTCAGCAAGTAATTAAATATTAATTACTCTGACCGTTTCTCTTCTGACCATTCCAATTCTAAGGCTATTTATATTCAAAATCCTATTACATATATTAGTGCAGACGATTCTTTTAGAATATATCCACATACATTCTATTTCTTATTTCCTTTACAACAGCAGGTAAAGGAATTGTTCTTGCATTTCTTTATAAACTCGTTACTTTTCCTCTCTCCAAAAAGGTAATTGTCAATATCATATTTTTTTTGATAAAGCTATCAAGTCAGCACATGCTAGTTTGGGGTTCGCTTCTATATTTTTCATGTCTTTTCTTGTATCACTCTTATTTTTATTCTTTGGCTTCTAAATTCAATATTATTATTATTATTATTTTTCCCTTTGCGGATCTATTGCCAAATAAAATTCAAAAGTTTGGAATGGAATATACGCAAAGGCTGACTTTCCTTTCTTATTTGATAAATACATGAAAGTTGCAAAATCCAAATGTTTGGTTTTGTTGATACAATTTATTTTTTTGGTATAGTTGTTTGATACCATTATTGAAGACTTTCCATTTTTTTTTCTTCATTTTAGCTGGAAACAAACAAATAGTGAATGCTGTTGTGGCGAATATATTCACCTTATGCAATTTATTTTATGAACAGTTCACAAAATGACAAACATCGCCAAGCTTGAATTTAAAGCTTTGGATATATCTGGAGACAACTACTTATCATGGATACTGGATGCTGAGATTCATTTGCAATCTCAATGCTTAGAAAATGCCATTAAAAATGGCAATACTATGTCCCAGCAGGACAAAGCAAAGGCTCTAATATTTTTAAGACGTCATATCCATGACGATCTAAAAACAGAATATTTCACTGAAAAAGACCCTCTCCACTTATGGAACTCTCTGAAGGAGCGTTATGACCACCAGAAGACGGTCATACTTCCAAACACTAGGCAAGAGTGGTTGAACCTGAGGTTTCAGGACTTTAAGTCCGTAAGAGAATATAATTCTGCAATGTTTAGAATCACTTCTAAATTGAAATTATGTGGAGAAAAGGTGGATGACGCACAAATGCTTGAAAAGACTTTCTCAACATTTCATGCCTCGAATATACTCCTGCAGCAGCAATATCGAGAGCGTCATTTTACAAAATATTCTGAACTCATAGAATGCTTACTAATTGCTGAACAAAATAATGAATTGCTTATAAAAAACCATTCCTCAAGACCAACTGGTTCAACTGCATTACCTGAAGTTAATGCTAATTTTGCCCACTCTGGAAGAGGTAGGGGTCGAGGTCGAGGTAGAGGACATGGTCGTGGACGTGGATATAACTCTAGCAGAGGTGGTTATGGTGGTTTTAAAGGTAACAAAACCACCAACTTTAAAAAGAAACAAAAGAAAATTGAGCCTATAAAGAACAATGATTCAGCTTCAGAAAATAAAAGGCATTATGAGGAAGTTTGTTATAGATGTGGACGATCTGGTCACTGGTCACGTACATGTAGATCATCAAAGAAAACAGTTGAAGAATATCATCGCTCGAAGAATATTGAGGCAAATAATGCCGAAAAGTTACTTGAAAACACTAACCTGAAGTTAGATGATTTCTTCGAAGATGACAATGGAAATTTCATTAATGATGAAAATCTAAGTGCAATGATCAATGATATGACCAAGTTGATCAATTAGAAATGTCTTGAAGTTTGTGACTTTCGTTTTATTTCATTAGCTTGCATCAATAAATCAGTTTGAAGTTTGTGTTCATTTAATTGTATTTCCCTTTGCAGTACTAGTAATGTGTAATGTGGATGTTGTTTTTAATTAATAGCCTATTTTAATCATATTACTTTGTTTGTTTACATTACATTTATTTATGCATACAAATTTTTAATGATTGACTAATCATTGTCTTTAATTCTTAAGGTATGGAACGCCATTTGGGTGATGATATATGCTTACTAGATAGTGCAACTACTCATACAATTTTGAAAAACCAGAAGTTTTTCTCTGAACTATCTAAAAATTTCTCAGCTAAAGTCTCCACTATAGCTGGATCTGCTAATATAATTGACGGGTCCGGAAGAGCCCATATAATATTACCAAATGGTACGCATATCTTTATTCAGAATGCATTATACTCAAGCAACTCTAAAAGAAATTTGCTGAGTTTCAAAGATATAAGAATGAATGGATACCATATTGAAACTATAAATGAAAACAACAAAGAATATCTTTGTGTTATTTCTAGAATCGAAAGCCAGAAGCTTATCCTAGAAAAATTTGGTACAATTTCAACTGGTTTATATTTTACAAAAATTGGCATAGTTGAATCTCACTCTATAAATATGAGCCAGAAGCTCATAAATACAAAGACATTGATTCTTTGGCATGATCGCTTGGGTCATCCTGGATCAACTATGATCCGTAAAATTGCCAAAAACTCAAACGGACATGATTTATCAAACCAATTGAATTTACCAAGTGATTACTTATGTGCCCCATGTGCACAAGGAAAATTAATCACTCGACCTTCATATAGTAAAATCACCTCTGAATCTCCAACATTTTTACAAAGAATTCAAGGTGATATATGTGGCCCAATCCACCCTGAATGTGGACCATTCAAATATTTTATGATATTGATTGATGCATCAACTCGTTGGTCACATGTCTGTTTACTTTCTACAAGAAATTTGGCATTTGCCAAGCTACTTGCTCAAATAATAAAATTGAGAGCACACTTTCCTGATCATCAAATTAAATCGATTCGACTAGATAATGCTGGAGAATTTACTTCTCAAGTATTTGATGATTATTGTCTATCATTGGGGATTGAAATTGAACATCCAGTAGCTCATGTTCATACTCAAAATGGTCTAGCAGAATCATTAATTAAGCGCTTGCAACTTATTGCAAGACCATTGCTTATGCAATCAAAACTACCTGTTTCAGCTTGGTGGCATGCAATTTTGCATGCATCGAAATTGGTTAAAATTAGACCAACAGCTTATCATCAGCTTTCACCATCATCCAATCACTCTGAAATACTAGCACTACATGAAGCAAGTAAAGAATGTATTTGGCTAAGATCATTGATTGAGCATATTCGAAAAAGCTGCCAACTTCCATCAGTAACGGAAAGGTCAACCAATATTTATGAAGACAATGCAGCTTGTGTAGCTCAAATTCAAGTGGGTTACATTAAGGGTGATAGGACGAAACACATTTCTCCTAAATTTTTCTTCACACATGAGCTACAAAAGGATAATAAGATAGAAGTGAAACAAATCCGATCCCAAGAAAATCCAGCGGACTTATTCACAAAGGCGCTTCCAAAATCAACATTTCAGAAGATGGTGTACAAAATTGGTATGCGTCGGCTGCATCAACAAACTAATTGAATAATGCGTTATAATCCAGGGGGAGCGTATGAAATACGCTATAATGTACTCTTTTTCCTTCACTAATATTTTTTCCCATTGGGTTTTTATTAGTAAGGTTTTAACGAGGCATTATCTTGATCCAGAAAAATCAACCCTCATAGTAACATTATAAAATATATGTTACTTAAAGATGAAATCATGTTGTACTCTTTTCCTTGTTTATGATTTTTTCCCACTGGGTTTTTCATAACAAGGTTTTTAATGAGGCAATTACTCTTATCATCTTTACATACGCATATTCAAGGGGGAGTGTTGTAATATACATTAATAATAGGGATGAATATGCTAAATATGAAAGGGCATTATTGTAATCTGCACTGCATAAGTAGTCTATAAATATGGAGCTTGATTGTATTGTAAAGATATATCTCTCTCATTCAATAGAATTGTTCTCTCCCTAATTGCCTCCATTCTCTTTATTCTGTAACAGATATATATTTGAAATAAACTTGTGTATTTTTTTTTTAAATATGCAAATGCAAATAGAAACACAACAAGCACACAAACAAATGAAAACAAAATTACATAACAAACACGAAATACATTTTTTTAAAATTGCAAATTATCACACAAGATGAATGCATAATGAAATCAAACAAAAATAATTCGAAGAGTAAAACTAAATACAAAACGATTCCCCCACAACGACACCAAAAACTTGTTGATTAAGATAGGAGTTTCCTATCGAGTTAGAAAATTGTCGTTAAAAATTGTGTTAAAAATATAACCACAAGCACACGGTGTACAATTTTAGTACGTGGCGAGTATGGGTCGATCCGTTGGGAATTGAAGTGATTTTAAAATTCAACCCAATCAAACTAACCCAAATTTGCAAGTTTGTTTTTAAAACTAAGGAAGATAGCAAAAATTAAACTAGACAAAAGTGAATACAAATATGAGATTAAATGATAATTTAGAGGAAAATCACCCTCATACTCTCACATAAATCAACACCAAAACAATCTATGATCTCTCATTTAATCTAAGTAGAAGTAGTGATGTATTTATCATAAGCATGACCTAATTGTATTATTAACTAACATGCTTAAACCATCAAACTCTAACACAACCTCTAACCCACTTACTATCTTTAATGGAAATGTCATGAAATTAGAAGTAGAACCTATTTAAGCATGACTTATTTACTATTTAATTAGTAACATGAACCATCAAATTTTGATTCTAATCATATTTTCATTACCATAGTCATATGTAGATGAAGCGGTAATTTGTGATTCATATGACTAAGTATAACCTATTTGTTTTGAACAACATAGGCTATCAAACTCAATATTAAACACAAAATCACACAAACATCAATATGTCATTAAGCACAAGAAGAGATCATAAATTAGCAAATATGTTGAATCTGCATGATTAAGAGAGCTTCATTACCCCTAAATTCAAGGGGTTTAGCTTATCATATTTGTTATCATTTCAACATATGTAGATTGCAACATAAACATAAACAAGAGGAAAAATAGAGCCAATTAAAATAAACTACAAGCTAATCTACTTGTATAAAATAAAGAGATATAAACTACTAACACAAAAGAAACAACAATAAAAAGACTATATTAAAGTTGCATAAAAATAAATAGCATAAGCAAAGGCTAAGAGGGCATTGAAGAAAGAGAGTTTATGTTTACATGCTACAACTAAACTAAAGAAAAGGTGGTAAGAACTTTATTACATGAAACATAATGGGTATTTATACATTCTTAAAACCCTAATTCATGTTTTAAGAGACTACCCAAAATATCCTTTGGGAAGTGTGACCTCTAAGTTATTATTAACATGGGATTAATCCTCCATTAAATGTGCATGTGACTTTAATTCCCACTAACATATGCATTAGCTCTTAATTGTAAATCATAGTAAGTACGTAGGTTGGGTCCTCCATGATTACATGAATTCATTTATTTTCTTCTTCATTTTCCTTCGATCCTTTGTGCATGCATACATACATGAAGCCTCTTCCATTTTCCATCCAAATTCCTACAAATAAAACTAAAATGTGCAAATAAACATTCTCAAAATTAATACATGCATAAATTTAACATTATGCCCCTAAATGAAGATAAATGAATGATGATTTGCTGACGTTTGGTTTTTGGTAAAAACATGTAAAATACCCTAATATGATCATTATTTAATTTAAAAAGATTAAATACGTGAGTATAAATATAAAATTTACGTGCACATCAATGGATGATTACTATCAAATATCTTACATCGTTAAGCAATATCAGATAGAATCAATGTCGTAATTCATCTAGGAAACAGTGATGTCATATACAATCATTACTGTAGGCCATCAATATCCTATCTCATTGATACCATATTCCACGAATCGCCTATGAAGATGGGATGAATGTCTCAACTCGTCAATATAGTATCTTATAAATACCGCTCATCATGATATCACTTGTTACCAATACTGCTATATAATGATGTAGCATGTTATTACTACCAAGGCCATCTGATTGTCAATGCTACTTCAATAATACCATCGTAAGTCATTGCCACCCATTGTCAATACCACCTATAATCAATGCCGCATCCTGTTGATGGAGGATTTCCCACTTATTTAGTTCATTATCACACTTAATAACTATTGCATATATTTTCCACTTATCTTCTCCTTCTTTTGAATATACAACATAAGCCGTTGATTATGCTATCCCTAAGGACCATATGGATTTTCAAATATATTATTCCAAGTGACCTTAAGAGCTCTCGAGTATCATATTGCAAGTGACCTGAAGGGATCTCGAATATTGTACTTTAAGAAATCTTATGGGCTTTTGATTGTGTAACATCAAAAAGCCTATGGGCATCATGGATCCATTTCTTAGTGATATCATCTTATACATAGCTTATATAATGATAAGCTTATTCTTGATTTGCTATTATAGATTAGTTAATGCTAACTAAACAATGCTTAGATGTGTTATCATATATGTTCGAATCAAGGACTGGTCCATCATTTTTGGCATCGCGGATGTTAGAACATTTATTGATTTAACATTTTGGCACTAGAAGAAAGGTTTGAACCTCTGACCCCCTATAATCCACTCTTTTGAAACTAACTATGTGAAGTTTCTTCTGTTTTAGGAAAATGGTAAGACCAAGACGAACTAACATCTATAGTGAAGAAGTCATACAAAGGGCAATGCTGGAAGAAAATGTTGCACCAAATTTCAACCTGACAACGTCGAAGTTGGACAACCATTGGAGCCGGCACAACCTACCAACAACGAAGCTAAGATTAAAAAGCATGAACAATAAGTATCAACCATGAAAGAACTTTTGGAATGAATCCTTGCTCAAAAATCTTTCAAAACCACCAAGCACACGAGGGGAGATGAGGTAGAGTCTCCAAGATGGGGCCCGAATGCCTCTTTTCTTAAAAACAAAAGTAGAAGCATGCTCGTTATAAATAGACAGAAGAGAAAAAGTCATTAGCAAGCTAAAACAATCGAGCTTTCTCCATGATCATTGGCAGATAAAAAATTTAAGGCAAATTATCAAGGGAAATTGGAGGGGAAATCCAAGGAGCAATCTGGAAGTTCAACCTCCAAAGGATACAAACCAATTAGAGAGAATTAGCACAACGATGAAGCTTATTTAAGAGATATAGCCGAGAAAATGCCGCAGGACATGCTTAATCTTAAAGAGAAAGAACTCTTGATGAGAGGGTCAACAATAACACCGAGACACTCCCTTCATAGACAAGATTATGTCCAACAGGATCCCATCCCACATTAAAATTCCATCCTTAAGATATAATGGGACTACTGACCCTAATGATCAGTTAATGGGAAATTCAGATGGACCTATACAATGTATCAGGAGCAATGCATTGCATACTTTTCCCTAATACCTTCTAAGCTGCAACAACCTAGTGGTATAAACATTATCATGAAAGTACTATCTACCACTGGAAATAATTTTATTATGAGTTCTCGGTAAAATTTTGTATTTGTAAAGACCACACGATTGACTGCACTATATTATCTAATATCAAGCAGAAGCCGGGAGAGCTATTGGGTAATTATCTTAGGAGGTTTAATGTAGAGGCAATAAAGGCAGAGAATATGGCTAATAGGGATAAGTTGATGGTAGTGCGCTTAGGGTTGATTGAGCAAACTTCGTTTTGACGAGAACTCTATATTCATGGCTGTAGGGATTTACAAGATTTCCACTTGCTAGCCGATAAATTAATCCATATGGATGAAACGTATCACGCTAAGAAAAAATCTTGGATAAAGAATGAAGCAAGAAAAGATGACCTTAACCATAACAATAAGAAGTCAAGATGGGTGGAAGATCCAAATACCAACTATGTCGCTCTGAATAAGTGAATTTCCTACATTTTTGTTGTTGCAAAAGAAAGTGGAAATTTTCTAGTTTCATGCAAAGCTAAAACAAGCCCTGAACTAAGAAGAGGAGAAGACTATTGTGCTAATCATAAGATAAATGGACATAAAACAGATGAATGTCGAGTATTGGCAGGCATAATTCAATGCATGATTCGTTCTAGACACCTGAAGCGGTTATCGAGGATAACAAAAAACTACTCGTTCTGAGGATGGTAACCAAAGACTCCCGAACAATCCTGCAAATTTAGTGAAAGGTGATATTCAACCAGATTTCATTCCACCCCTCAATAGAATTGATGTTTTCTATAAAGGCCAACACTTAAATGGATACAGCAAAGGAGCTGTACATTAGAGAAGAAAAGGATGGGATTTTCTTTATATATGAAGAGCCGCCACTAAAAAAATCCAGGTTTCAAATCCAGATGCATAACTTAACCACCACTCTTGTAACGACCCAGAATTTTGAACAATTTAAATTGAAAATATTTAATTAATTTAAAATATTTGAATGATGGTTTGACTTGAATTTCAAATTTTCAGAATGAATTTGGCGATTGAATTATAAAATTTAATCTGTTGAAGCTGAATAAAAATTTGAATCTTCAATTTTAAGCTGATTTAAAATATTTCAAAGGCTTGTAAAATTCATATTGATAATATTGAAGATTATAGAAGCTTCAGAATTGAATTTGAAAGTGAATTGTTCAGTTTTGAAATTATATCGCTTGAATCGATATTTAAAAATAGCCGTCCGAGGCACAGTCTCGGAATTCGACGAAACAAGTTCCATTGGGTCCGTAATACTGAATTATTATCGGATTTCAAATTTCGTATTTTTTTGAGTTGATATGAGAGCACACGGTGAATAAACACATTGGAATTTAATCGAATTCAATTTGAAATTAATATTTTCTTTAGTCAAATATCAGCATGTTATCTCCCTAACATCTCTCCTAAAATCACGCCTAAAATCATGGCTAAAACGTGCAAACACGTTCTCTCTGTTGAATCACGTAACCTTGTTCCCCTGCTGCTCCTTTTAAAATAGCACGAGCAAATGTTTTCTTCGTTCAAAACAAAGTAATGGCCGTGCCCTCCCTCTCATTCGAAAATCAATTTAAAATCGAAATCGCGATTTCGATTAGGGGAGGCCATCGCAAGTGGGGGGCGTAGGCGCACGCGCGCGTGCTCACGCATGGGAGAAGGCGACGTTATCGCGATGGGGGTCTTCGTGATGCTGGTGGCGCGCGGTTCGAGCGCGAAGCGGCGGCGTGCGAGTCAGAAGGGGGGTCGGCGTTCGCGTGAAGGACGAGGCGGCATACGGCTAGGGTTTTAGGCGGCTGCGACTTGGAAGCGACGATTGCTGTGATGATGGTGAGGCCGAGGATGGTGAAAAGTTGAAGCTAGGGCACGAGGCGAATGATGGTCGCGATGGTCGTAGGCTCGAGTTCGAGCTGGTGATTTGCAGTAAGGTATATTCAAAAAATTTCAGTTCAATTTAAATTTGAAAATGAATATAAACCATATATAGTTTATTATGAAATATTTATACAAGGTTTAAACATAGGAATCTTACAATGTTAAGGAGTTATTTAAAATTAGATTTTTGAAATATATAAATTATTTTAGTTAAAATAATTTATTAAAAAGGAATTTGTTAAAAAAATTTAAACATAGAAGTGGAATTTATAAAGCTTACAGTGAAAATTGTTAGTTAATTAAATTTATTTAAACGAGAAATTGAATTTTTCGTCTAGTTCAAATATTTATAAATCTTATAATGTTTATATACAGTAAATGAAATTATCAAAGAAAATTTAGATTGAATAGAGATTATGTAAGGAAATTAGTTTAAAATTTAATTAAATTATTAAAACGATAATAAATTATTCGATGCGTTCGAATATTAATAAATTGTGTAAATATTTATACAAGGTATAAATCAAGAAAAACGAGTCAAGGAAATGGATTGCAAATAAAAAGCAAAGGTGAGAACTTCTCACTCAAAAATTTAAAGTTGGATTTGCAGTTATTGATTGATTGCTATTTGGATGTGATATAGTATATATATATTAGTATATAGCAATATATATATTGGCATATGTATATATTGCAGTTGATGATTTCCCGCATTGTATAGCGGATGAGACCCTATTGCGCCGCCTATTAAGCGGATAATATTTTATAAAACCCATATACCGCGATATCCCGTCTTGAAGCGGGATTGGTATTGTGCTAATGTCTGTGGATGCAGGGAAACAGGTTGGAGGGATCCAACTGGATTCCTCACAAATATTTATTTGATTTAGATATTTGATATTTGATTGTTTATCATATCGATATATGATGTTTGAAAGTCGTGATTGACTATTTGATGTGTTGCATCATCGAATCCAATTTTGAAGTTTAAAAATAACAATTTTGATTTTTAAGGGATTTCTAAAGTGATTTTTGAAAGTATACGTTTATGAAATATTCTTGGAATTAATTCATCTTAAATAAATAAACGTTATAATTTTAATATTATAAAAATTATGATTTTTGAGAAATACAGTTAAAATTTGATTTTTGAAAATATGGGATTAATGATTTTATAAAATAGTTAAAATTAAGATTTTTGAATTTATTATAAAAAGTTTAAAAATAGGATTTATGGAATTTGATTATTTTATAAATCAAAATGAGAAAATTATAAAGGAGTTTAAAGACGTTTTAAAAGAATAATATAAATTGATCCATATAAAAGATTTATAAATTGATATTTATAAATTAAAAATATTGGAATTGTAAAACGAGCTTTTATAAGTGTTAGAATGAATTGTGAATAAATTTCATAAATGAATGAAATCTATAGGATTATAACGGTGAAGTTATAAATGGAATTTTATAAACAGTAGGTTTATAAAATTTGTAAAGTTATTTAAAAGAATAGATTTTGGATAAATAAATGAATCTTATAAGTTATAAGACTTATAATTTGGGAAGTTAAAAGAACAATTTTGTAAACAAATAAATTATAAGCATTTAACTTATAATATGGACTTTCGGTATATAATTGAGTTATAAATCGAATAAGTTAATAAAGGATATTTATAAGAATAAGTGTTGTAAAATAAATAGAAATGGAATTTATAAACATTATTTTATAAATCCGCAACGACTTATTTTGATAAGTAAATTGTTGTAATTTATTAATGGAGTTATATTCACGTTTTAAACAGTGAATAATCCTGTAAAACAAAATGAATAGAAATGATAAAATTGGTTAACAAGTATATTCACGTTTTTGAATAGTGAATAATATGTTAAAGAAATGTTTTGGATGTGATGTTTTAAATAGAATTAAAACGATCTAAAGATGTTTTAAAATGTATTAACTATCGAAACCATAGATTTCAACATTCATTGTTGAAATAGACGTTTTCGAGAAATAAAGGAAATGGTGGACTATAACACTGTTGTTATAGTAAATGATTTCCGAAAGGAAATGTTTTGTATAGTATTGGGATTTATATATCTATTTTAATTTCGAATCCCTATACTAGTGATTTTGGGTTGTCGTAACGATGTTTTACGCAACATTCGTTTTGGCCCAAATAAATTTGTTTAAGAGAATGATTTCCTTAAAGAGTGAAATATATACTTAATTTCGATTTAAGTATATTGAATATTTTCCAAGTATAGAAAATAAAAAGACTTGTGAATTACTTATAAATAAATAAGTATGGAAATGCTTTTCCAATATTAAGTGAATATTTTGAATTTATCTTTTTGAAGATAAATTGAAAATGAATATTAGAAATCGAATGGAAATCGTATATTCATAAATATTTTGGAATGTAAATTCACTATGGAATTTATAAATGAAAGGGGGAAATAGTTTAAAAATAAATATTGATTTATTTTTGAAGTATTGAAATATATATCTTGTAAAGATATTTTTGGAAAATAAATAATTTGGAAAATTATTTGTAATCTGGTGATGTTGTGCATATCTATTGATAGTTCAATAACCGACTATCAATATTTACCTTTGAATGGGTATTTGTTGTGATTTGCTTGAAACTGAATGCCACACTTATTATTTTTTTAAAATAAGCGCTCACTATTCGGGTTAACCGGGAAAGGACCTTGGGGTCGTATAACCCATTCCGAATATGTGATACGTCGTTATGAATTGCATTTGATGACCGGTGTTGAAGACCGGATATTTTCGAAAACGAAAGGGTTTCTTGTCAATTGTCTCTGCACTGGCTGATCCCCGGTATAGAGATCTCCATATGTGATGGGAAATCCGGACGTGATTAGAGATTATCCGGATTGCAAGGACTTCTTTGTAAGTGCCTTCGGTTCTGTTCGATCCCGTAACAGACTTGTATGGATTGTATGTCTGAAATTACAAATTGAGATATAAAGATGATTTCTTTCAAATATATCTCTGTTGGTGGCGGAGAATTTATTCTCTTAGCTTAACACCCTTCTCTGAGACGTACGAGCTCAGAGGTTATGTAGTTGAAGGTTTTTAGCAATATACTCCCAAATTGGTAATGTGACATGCTGAGTGTTGCTGTGAAATGATCATTGTTTGATCATTTGTGATAGGATCATTTGTTTGATCGTTTATCTTTGTGATCATTTCTATGATCATTTGTTGACCCAAAGCATGGCTTTTGTATAAAGCATGGCTTTGTGGACGTGACTTCGTCGAGTCTCACACCCTGGAATGGTCAAAACAGGAAAGATGCAGCAAGGTTATGAGGGGTAGCTCCCTTTAGGGTATGTGTATTTCCTTCTGGAAAAGGGTGGTATCATGGTATGGAGCCTGGATGCTTACTCATGTTGAAACACTTATTATTATGGTGTGATGTTGATTACGAGCGCTCGGTTAAAGGTCCCAAAGGACCGGGGGATGGCATACTCGGCCTTGTGTTGGCAGAGATCCGGTTTGGTTCTCGGGGACATCCTTCCAGAGGCGTTCTCATGTGGCAATGGGAAGTTCCTTGGCCTGACCATTTGTTGGAAATCCAAAGAAACAATACGAGACTTGTACGGTTTTAGTTGTAGAACATATCATTCACTTATGGTGGCGCCCCACTGTTTGGATGATAGCTATAGTAGGCATACGATAATGGTCGTATGTTGGCTAAGATTTATATCTTTATTTTCGGAATATTTGCTACACTATGCACTAGTAATAATATCAAATGTTTCTTTTTAATGCGTATCAAGCATCTTTGACTATCATAAGGAGAAATCTCCTCCGATTCTGCGTTTGCATGTGTGTGTGTGCGGGAGGCCTTATGGTAGTCTCATTTTTAAAAGCATTGCGAATTGACTTTAAAAATATTCCTCTATTTTTGATTTTAAAGATAAATAAACTATTTTGAGTTCTCACACCAGTCTTGCTTTGTCTAGGTGAAACGTGATGGGGGGTTCTCGCTTCGCGGTTTGGTGGCGAACGGGAGACTCTTGCCCCCACACGTCCTCTTTACGGGGTTGGTTAGGCGTAAGCTGAGACAGTCGAGAGGCTGGCCGTAAAAGCAAGTTTGGGATATCAATGTAAGCCACGGTCGGGCTGGGATGGTTGAAAAGCTTACCAGTTGTGACCGCTGTCGTCGACCTTTACATTTAGTATCAGAGCATATGGTTAAGCGACAACCATGGCTCTGTTGGGTGTTACTCATAAGAGATAGAGTCAGTAGTACTCTAGAATGAGTTTGAGTGTAATAATAGATATGCGCGCGTATTTGTTAGTGAATATAAATTTTTTTTTGAATCGGGTAAATAAGATAATTTTGCCCAAAACTACTTTTGTATAGAAAAGAAATGATTTTCTATGAATTATTATAGTATATGGTTGCATGGTTGTTAGGAAGTAATAATATTAAATTAT
Organism: Allium cepa; assembly: GCA_030765085.1. Lineage (NCBI taxonomy): Eukaryota > Viridiplantae > Streptophyta > Magnoliopsida > Asparagales > Amaryllidaceae > Allium > Allium cepa. The sequence continues at coordinate 215,275,405 of CM060938.1, forward strand.
TATCATTATTATATGGAATTAAATAAGAAATAAAATGTATAACCAAAAATTAGAGATAAATTCATTTAATAAATGAAATTTATAAATATGAAAAAAAATATATATAAGGAAATGAATGATGAAATGAGATTTGATTTGATCAAATTGAATAAAAATAAAAATTTGGAGAAAATAAAATAAAATGGATCGAATTCAAGTAAACTAACTTGATAAATTCATGGACTAATGAATTGGAATTTGAATTGGTTAAATTAAAGTTTAGTCGTGAGCTAAATTTGAAGATAAATTTGAATTTGTATATAAGTTCAAGTAAGTAAAAGAAATAAATTGAAATTCCCTTTGTTAGTAATTAAGTAAATTCGAGATGAATTGAATATAGAAATTGAAATTTAAAATGAATAAGTGAATGTACTAATTGAAAAGAATTAGTGAATAAAACTAATTTAAAGTAGTAATATGAATTAGTAAATGAAAGTTAATCGTTAGAATTCAATATTTAGAATTGAGAATTGAATTCGAATGGAATTTAAATTATGAATTGAATTCAAATAGAATTGAAATTGTGAATTGAATTCAAATGAGATTGAAATGTAAAATTGAATGAAAATGGATATGTAACTTCAATAGTGAAGTAAAAATGTATAAGAAGCATATATTGGAAATTTTGTAATAGAATTGGCAAAATGGTTTGAATGTTGGAATTGGATATTATGGCTAGCAGGATATACAGGTGTATAAAGAAATTGGGATTTTGATTTCAAAGATAAAATTGAATTGCTCGACAAAAAGGTACGTATTTGAATTTCAGTATGGAATTTGGTGATTTTCTTCTCCAGCCACTTGGCTTTCTCTTTTCTTTTTGATTCTGAGGGGCCGTGGTGCCATTTTGTAGTCGTACTGAGCTAGCCGCGCAAAGGAGACGCTAGCGAAATTTTTCGAAAATTTAGGGTGTTAGAAAATTTTGGGGAAATTTTGAAAATTTAAATTTTGAATTTAAATTTAAATTTGAATTGTTAGGAAAACAATGTTGTTTGGAACCTATAATTGAAGTCGGAAATTAGTTGAAATGATAATGGATCTTTAATAATAAAAAAAACATTTGTTTTAGAAAGTTGATAAAACTATTTGAATTGTGAAAAATGATAGACGGGATAAGGGCATTCTTCTTAACTTGTAATTTCGGGACGAAATTCTTTTAAGGGGGAAGATTGTAACGACTCAGAATTTTGAACAATTTAAATTGAAAATATTTAATTAATTTTAAATATTTGAATGATGTTTTGACTTGAATTTCAAATTTTCAGAATGAATTTGGCGATTGAATTATAAAATTTAATCTGTTGAAGCTGAATAAAAACTTGAATCTTCAATTTTAAGCTGATTTAAAATATTTCAAAGGCTTGTAAAATTCATATTGATAATATTGAAGATTATAGAAGCTTCAGAATTGAATTTGAAAGTGAATTGTTCAGTTTTGAAATTATATCGTTTGAATTGATATTTAAAAATAGCCGTCCGAGGCACAGTCTCGAATTCGACGAAACCAGTTCCATTGGGTCCGTAATATTGAATTATTATCGGATTTCAAATTTCGTATTTTTCTGAGTTGATATGAGAGCACACGGTGAGTAAACGCATTGGAATTTAATCGAATTCAATTTGAAATTAATATTTTCTTTAGTCAAATATCAGCATGTTATCTCCCTAACATCTCTCCTAAAATCACGCCTAAAATCATGGCTAAAACGTGCAAACACGTTCTCTCTGTTGAATCACGTAACCTTGTTCCCCTGCTGCTCCTTTTAAAATAGCACGAGCAAATGTTTTCTTCGTTCGAAACAAAGTAATGGTCGTGCCCTCCCTCTCATTCGAAAATCAATTTAAAATCGAAATCGCGATTTTGATTAGGGGCGGCCATCGCAAGTGGGGGGCGTAGGCGCACGCGCGCGTGCTCGCGCATGGGAGAAGGCGACGTTATTGCGATGGGGGTCTTCGTGATGCTGGTGGCGCGCGATTCGAGCGCGAAGCGGCGGCGCGCGAGTCAGAAAGGGGGTCGGCGTTCGCATGAAGGAGGAGGCGGCATACGGCTAGGGTTTTAGGCGGCTGCGACTTGGAAGCGACGATTGCTGTGATGATGGTGAGGCCGAGGATGGCGACAAGTTGAAGCTAGGGCACGAGGCGAATGATGGTCGCGATGGTCGTAGGCTCGTGTTCGAGCTGGTGATTTGCAGTAAGGTATATTCAAAAAATTTCAGTTCAATTTAAATTTGAAAATGAATATAAACCATATACCGTTTATTATGAAATATTTATACAAGGTTTAAACATAGGAATCTTTAAATGTTAAGGAGTTATTTAAAATTAGATTTTTGAAATATATAAACTATTTTAGTTAAAATAATTTATTGAAAAGGAATTTGTTAAAAAAATTTAAACATAGAAGTGGAATTTATAAAGCTTACAGTGAAAATTGTTAGTTAATTAAATTTATTTAAATGAGAAATTGAATTTTTCGTCTAGTTCAAATATTTATAAATCGTATAATGTTTATATACAGTAAATGAAATTATCAAAGAAAATTTAGATTGAATAGAGATTATGTAAGGAAATTAGTTTAAAATTTAATTAAATTATTAAAACGATAATAAATTATTCGATCTGTTCGAATATTAATAAATTGTGTAAATATTTATAAAAGGTATAAATCAAGAAAAACGAGTCAAGGAAATGGATTGCAAATAAAAAGCAAAGGTGAGAACTTCTCACTCAAAAATTTAAAGTTGGATTTGCAGTTATTGATTGATTTCTATTTGGATGTGATATAGTATATATATTAGTATATAGCAATATATATATATATTGGCATATGTATATTTTGCAGTTGATGATTTCCCGCATTGTATAGCGGATGAGACCCTATTGCGCTGCCTATAAGCGGATAATATTTTATAAAACCCATATACCGCGATATCCCGTCTTGAAGCGGGATTGGTATTGTGCTAATGTCTGTGGATGCAGGGAAACAGGTTGGAGGGATCCAACTGGATTCCTCACAAATATTTATTTGATTTAGATATTGTGATATTTGATTGTTTATCATATCGATATATGATGTTTGAAAGTCGTGATTGACTATTTGATGTGTTGCATCATCGAATCCAATTTTGAAGTTTAAAAATAATAGTTTTGATTTTTAAGGGATTTCTAAAGTGATTTTTGAAAGTATAAGTTTATAAAATATTTTTGGAATTAATTCATCTTAAATAAATAAACGTTATAATTTTAATATTATAAAAATTATGATTTTTGAGAAATACAGTTAAAAGTTGATTTTTGAAAATATGGGATTAATGATTTTATAAAATAGTTAAAATTAAGATTTTTGAATTTATTATAAAAAGTTTAAAAATAGGATTTATGGAATTTGATTATTTTATAAATCAAAATGAGGAAATTACAAAGGAGTTTAAAGACGTTTTAAAAGAATAATATAAATTGATCCATATAAAAGATTTATAAATTGATATTTATAAATTAAAAATATTGGAATTGTAAAACGAGCTTTTATAAGTGTTAGAATGAATTGTGAATAAATTTCATAAATGAATGAAATCTATAGGATTATAACGGTGAAGTTATAAATGTAATATAAATTTGTAAAGTTATTTAAAAGAATAAATTTTGGATAAATAAATGAATCTTATAAGTTATAAGACTTATAATTTGGGAAGTTAAAAGAACAATTTTGTAAACAAATAAATTATAAGCATTTAACTTATAATATGGACTTTCGGTATATAATTGAGTTATAAATCGAATAAATTAATAAAGGAAATTTATAAGAATAAGTGTTATAAAATAAATAGAAATGGAATTTATAAACATTATTTTATAAATCCGCAACGACTTATTTTGATAAGTAAATTGTTGTAATTTATTAATGGAGTTATATTCACGTTTTAGACAGTGAATAATCCTGTAAAACAAAATGAATAGAAATGATAAAATTGGTTAACAAGTATATTCACGTTTTTGAATAGTGAATAATATGTTAAAGAAATGTTTTGGATGTGATGTGTTAAATAGAATTAAAACGATCTAAAGATGTTTTAAAATGTATTAACTATCGAAACCATAGATTTCAACATTCATTGTTGAAATAGACGTTTTCGAGAAATAAAGGAAACGATGGACTATAACACTGTTGTTATAGTAAATGATTTCCGAAAGGAAATGTTTTGTATAGTATTGGGATTTATATATCTATTTTAATTTCGAATCCCTATACTAGTGATTTTGGGTTGTCGTAACGATGTTTTACGCAACATTCGTTTTGGCCCAAATAAATTTGTTTAAGAGAATGATTTCCTTAAAGAATGAAATATATACTTAATTTCGATTTAAGTATATTGAATATTTTCCAAGTATAGAAAATAAAAAGACTTGTGAATTACTTATAAATAAATAAGTATGGAAATGCTTTTCCAATATTAAGTGAATATTTTGAATTTATCTTTTTGAAGATAAATTGAAAATGAATATTAAAAATCGAATGGAAATCGTATATTCATAAATATTTTGGAATGTAAATTCACTATGGAATTTATAAATGAAAGGGGGAAATTGTTTAAAAATAAATATTGATTTATTTTTGAAGCATTGAAATATATATCTTGTAAAGATATTTGTGGAAAATAAATAATTTGGAAAATTATTTGGAATCTGGTGATGTTGTGCATATCTATTGATAGTTCAATAACCGACTATCAATATTTACCTTTGAATGGGTATTTGTTGTGATTTGCTTGAAATTGAATGCCACACTTTTTTTTTTTTTAAAATAAGCGCTCACTATTCGGGTTAACCGGGAAAGGACCTTGGGGTCGTATAACCCATTCCGAATATGTGATACGTCGTTATGAATTGCATTTGATGACCGGTGTTGAAGACCGGATATTTTCGAAAACGAAAGGGTTTCTTGTTGATTGTCTCTGCACTGGCTGATCCCCGGTATAGAGATCTCCATATGTGATGGGAAATCCGGACGTGATTAGAGATTATCCGGATTGCAAGGACTTCTTTGTAAGTGCCTTCGGTTCTGTTCGATCCCGGAACAGACTTGTATGGATTGTATGTCTGACATTACAAATTGAGATATAAAGCTGATTTCTTTCAAATATATTTCTGTTGGTGGCGGAGAATTTATTCTCTTAGCTTAACACCCTTCTCTGAAACGTACGAGCTCAGAGGTTATGTAATTGAAGGTTTTTAGCAATATACTCCCAAATTGGTAATGTGACATGCTGAGTGTTGCTGTGAAATGATCATTGTTTGATTATTTGTGATAGGATCATTTGTTTGATCGTTTATCTTTGTGATCATTTGTTGACCCAAAGCATGGCTTTTGTATAAAGCGTGGCTTTGTGGACGTGACTTCGTCGAGTCTCACACCCCGGAATGGTCAAAACAGGAAAGATGCAGCAAGGTTATGAGGGGTAGCTCCCTTTAGGGTATGTGCATTTCCTTCTGGAAAAGGGTGGTATCATGGTATGGATCCCAGATGCTTACTCATGTTGAAACACTTATTATTATGGTGTGATGTTGATTACGAGCGCTCGGTTAAAGGTCCCAAAGGACCGGGGGATGGCATACTCGTGTCAGTAGTTACCCAGTTAGGGGTAACTCGGCCTTGTGTTGGCAGAGATCCGGTTTGGTTCTCGGGGACGTCCTTCCAGAGGCGTTCTCATGTGGCAATGGGAAGTTCCTTGGCCTGACCATTTGTTGGAAATCCAAAGAAACAATACGAGACTTGTACGGTTTTAGTTGTAGAACCTATCATTCACTTATGGTGGCGCCCCACTGTTTGGATGATAGCTATAGTAGGCATACGGTAATAGTCGTATGTTGGCTAAGATTTATATCTTTACTTTTGGAATATTTGCTACACTATGCACTAGTAATAATATCAAATGTTTCTTTTTAATGCGTATCAAGCATTTTTGACTATCATAAGGAGAAATCTCCTCCGATTCTGCGTTTGCATGTGTGTGTGTGCGGGAGGCCTTATGGTAGTCTCATTTTTAAAAGCATTGCGAATTGACTTTAGAAATATTCCTCTAGTTTTGATTTTAAAGATAAATAAACTGTGTTGAGTTCTCACACTAGTCACATGACTGACTCGGAGTTTATTGTTTTTCTTCCTAAACTCTGGGTGCCCACCAATTTCCACACGGGCAGTCAAGAGTTAAGGTTTATCAGGATATTCTGAAATTCAGGAATTGCTAGAGGCAAGATGGATGGCATTGGCGTATCACTAGTATATAGTATTACTTTCCGCTGTTTGTTGTTGTTTGTTGTTGTACACTCTGATGTAATGTAATATAATGTAATAACTGATATAGTTCTTTGTTTAAAGATTATTCATTTATCTATTATATGTTGTTCCGCTGCGAATTGTGAGATTCTGATGTTGTTCTGTTATTTCTTTCCGTTCTATTTTCTATTCTTTCTCTCTTCTTCTACCTCTTTCTTTTTCTTAAAACCCTAAGGGTTCGTATTTCCGTTCATCTTGAGTTAATCACTGGAGATTAGTGTCTATTCAAGGAGTACGGATTTGCGGGTCTTTACAACTCTGCAAGAGCAAAGAGGAGTTCTCTATCTACATAATGATCCACTTCTTGTCACCACACATATTGGACTCTCTGTAGTTACTAAAATTCTGGTTGCTATAGAAAGTGCAGTTAACGTGATTTTTAAACATGCATTCGACCAAATGGTAATCTCGGAGGAAAAGCTTGGGCCAAGCTTTGAGCCTATTTTTGGTTTCATTAACAAAGGATCGACTCCTATTAGATAGATAAACTTCTAGTACAAATGGGAGTTCCACTGCGTTCCAAGACCTTCGAAACCCTCTTCATCATTATGGATCAGCCTTCTTATTACAACGTCTTCTTTGGAAGGCTGGCTTTAGATGAGGTTGATGTTTTCATGCCACCAAAGTATATGATGGTGAAGTTCCTAACCAAGAAAGGATGGGGAACCATAAGGGGAGACCAATTTAGTTCCTGCGAAATGTACTTTTCCACTTTCGAGTAATACAAACGAGACAATCTTTCTTTTTATGACTTGAAGGAAAATGAATTAATTGAAATTAATGAAAAAAAACCTTTGGATGATGATTCTTCAATCTCATCATCTAAAGAAAAAACAAAACCTATTGAGAAAAATAAGCATGCATTGAGAAAAATTAGTTTATCTACAAAGAAAAGAAAATGGAAGAAAGAAAATTCGATGGAAGATGAAATTGAAGGCTTAGAGATCGTCATTGAACTAGAATATAGAGGTGAACAGGAAAGAATGAAGCCCACAGAAGATCTTGAGGAAATATGCTTGGATCCATTCAATACAAACAAAGATAGTAAAAGATTGGAAAAGAATAGGATAGCAAACTTAAAGGAGTGCTAATTCAATTCCTTCAATCCAGGAAAGATGTTTTCGCTTGGACCCATTCAGAATGGTTGGAATAGGTCCAACCATTATGTGTTATGCTTTGAATATATACCCAAATATCACCACTATCTGTAGAAAAAAGGCAGTTAAATAAAGTTCGATATGATTGCTCGAAGTTGGATTTATCAGAGAAGTGCATTATCTAAAATGGTCGGCCTACTAGTCAAGAGATCTAATGGGAAACGGAGGACATGTGTTGATAACACGGATCTGAATAAAGCATGCCCAAAATATTGCTACCCTCTCCCGAGGATAGATTAAGCAACAAGTGGACATATGCTCTTATCTTTTGCGGATGTGTACTCTGGATATAACCAGATTCCACTGTTCAAACCGGATGAGGAGAACACCTGTTTTATAACAGATCGCCGAACATATTTTTATAAACTAATGCATTTCGGGTTGAAGAATTCTGAAGCAACATATAAGAGATTGGTATACTGGTGTTCAGAGAGAAAGTTGGCCGGAACATGGAGGTATATATGGATGATATGCTGGTTAAATCTAAAAATGAAAGCAACCGCCTAAGCGATCTTGAAGAGATATTCGACATATTGTGAAAATATCAGATGAAGCTCGACCCACAAAAATGTTCTTTTGGAATCCAATCTGGAAGATTTCTAAGGTACATTTTTAGTGCACGGGGAATAGAAGTCAACCCTTATCAGATCCAAGTTATTGACGACATGGCAGAACCCAAAATAGGTAATGATGTGATATGTTTAAATGTAAGAGTGGCAGCATTGGATAGATTCATTTCCAGATCCACTGACAAATGCATCATGTTCTATGATGTGATAAAAAAGAAGAAAAACTTCGAATGTCGACATGATTATCAAAAGGCTTTCAAGGAGCTGAAAGATCTTATTGTGAAACCACCAATTTTACCTAGTCCCGTAGAATGAGAAAACCTTTATCTCTATATAGCTATTTCTGAAAACTCAGTTAGTTCTATGTTAATAAGAAAAGAGAAAGGAACTCAACTTCCAATGTATTATACGAGTAGGAGACTCAAAATGCATAAATTAGATATCCAGTTATATACAAATTGGCATACTGTTTATTACTCATCGCACGAAAATTAAGGGTTTGTTTTCAAGCGCATCCAATTAAGGTTTTAACCAACTTCCCACTCAAGTAATTTTTTTAATAAACCTAAAATTTAGGAAGACTAGTAAAACGGACATGGCGCTTAGCCAATACGATGTCAAATTGCCACCCTGAATATCAATTAAAGGATAAGTTCTAGCCGATTTTGTTAACGAATGTATGAGATTCATTAAAAGAAATCAAAGAAGGGAAAAGATCTAAATCATAAGTGGCAGCTGTTTATGGACAGAGCCTCAAGCGAGTAAGGGACTGGAGTCAGATAAGTGATTATTACCCCTGATAAGCACCGTTTACATTATGCGACGACGTTAGGATTTCCAGCTATAATGTAGCAGAATATGAGTCAATAATATCAGGACTTACCCTAGCCCTTCAATTGAAGATTCCTAAAATTGAAATTTTCAATGATTTGCGATTAATGAGGAATGAACTAAATAAAAAATATCAAACAAAGGATACCAAACTGATCTTATATGTTAAGAAGATTTGAAGATGCTGACCCAATTTGAAGATTTCTCAATACACCAAGTACCGATATATACTCCCATACTTAAGATGTGTTAATCTGGAAATAGAAGCAAAATTATTAAAGAAGCCCACAAAGGATTCTGCAAAGTTCATTCTAATGGTATAAAGTTAGCCAAGAAAATTGTGAGACAAGGCTTCTATTGGCCTCAGATGACTAGTCATGCCATCGATTATGTGAAAAGATGTTAGAAATGCCAAAAGGTTCTCTAAAATATCATGTCTCCCATCATGCGAATTGATTTCAATCTCTATCCCATGGCCTTACGATGTATGGAGAATTGATCTAATCGGACCACTACTTATATCCAAAGGAGGAGCTAAGTACGCAGTAGTAGTCATTGATTAATTAAAAAAATGGGTAAAAAAAGAACCGCTTTCAAATATCACATCAGGAAAAGTTCTCATATTCATAATCAAGAACATCATTACCAGATTTGGGATTCCACATAAGATAATATCTGATAATGGAACTTAATTTGAGAGTGAAGAATTTGCTCGATTCTGTAATAGAAATGGTATTATCAAGAGCTTTTCATCTGTAGCTCACCCTAAGGCTAATGGTTCCATTTAAGCCACCAATAAAACTATTAAGACCATTCTTAAAAAATGATTGCATAAAGATAAAGGAAATTGGTTAAAAGAATTACTTCTTGTACTATGGGCAAATAGAACTTCTACTAAAAATGCAACAAGACATTCCTCATATTCCTTAACATATGGATGTGAAGCTATGCTCCCAATTGAGGTTTAAGTACCTTCTCATCAAAGGATTACTAATGCATTTAATCTGAATCAAGAATTGAAGAAAGAATCTTTGGACATAATCAACAAGATAAGAGATGAGACAGCCATACGAGTGGCTGAGTATCAATGAAGAAGAATATCCAAGTATTACAACTCTAAAGTAAGAAAAGATCATTTCGAAAAGGAGATCTAATACTTCGAATAGTTTGGAAAATATTGAAAACCTAGAAGATGGATCACTCAAGCTAAATTGGGAAGTACCCTAATCATACACAGAATAATCCCGTCAAGACCCTATAGATTATGCCGATCTGATGGAAACATAATAGCAAGAACATGTAATGCCAAACATTAAGGCCATATTTTCTGACAATGGGTGAATAAAGAGTTTGAGTAAGGAGTATCTACTTGATTGATCATGGAAAGGAGTAGGATCCTCCTTAAATAAGGAAAAAGATTTTGTCCCCGCCAAGATGGCTTTGTCAAAGCACCTCCCAAAGGAAGGTTAGAGTAAGCCTCTAGTCGCATCTGAAAAGGCCTAACCAAAGCATTTGCAAGCCTTTGACCCCTGCATATGTAGTTTGATCGAAGCACAAGCCCTTATCCCTGTCGTTCATGGCTTGTCTAAGGCACCTTCCAGAGGAAGGCTAGAGTAAGCCCTTGGTCCCATCTGAAAAGTCCTGCCAAAGCATCTACAAGCCTTCAATCGCTGCCTATGCGGCCTGGTTGGAGCACCTTATGAAAGAAGGACGGAGTAAGCCTTTGGCCTGACTAAAGCACAAGACCAGTCTTCAGTACCATCGCCAACGCCTTACTAAAGTGTCTCCTAAAGGGAGGTCAGATAAGTCTTTGGTTCTGCTTAAGATAGCTACCCAAAGCACTAGACAAGCCTTTAGCACCGTCTCCATGGCCTTACTAAATTGCCTCCTAGAGGAAGGTCGGTAAATCTTTGATTCTTCTTAATAATGCTAAGAAAACACACCGGACAAAAGATCTAAATCATCATCTAAGCTGGTAACAAAGCACAATCGAGTCAGTCGCACTCTATCCAAAAGAATGGATTAAAAACGATCTCCTAAAGGAAGATCAATCAAATTCAAATCCAACTCGATTCGAAAGATGGATTAAGGCTGTCTTCTAGAAGAAGACGTATTAAATATAAGCCATTTTCACGTCTAAATAGAATCAATCAATCAATCTTCTAGAGGAAGATCTGTCAAAATGAGCCATTTGCACTCCATAGTCTAGGCAGTCTCCAAACACCGGATAATTTTCTGGTCTTCTTTTATTATTGCCAGACGGATTTTCTGGTCTTCTATCTTCACTGCTCGATGGTTTTTTCTAGTCACCTATTGTTATTGCCAGATGGAATTTTGGTCTTCTACTATCACTGCCAAAGGGTTTTGTGGTCTTCTATTATCACTGCCAGATGGATTTTTTTTGGTCTTTTATTATGATGCCAGATGGAGTTTCTGGTCTTCTATTATCATTGCCAGATAGATTTTCTGGTCTTCTATTATCACTGCCAGATAGATTTTCCAGTCTTCTATTATCACTGCCATATGGATTTTCTGGTCTTCTGTCATCAATGCCATATGGATTTTCTGGTCTTCTATCAACAATGCCATATGGATTTTCTGGTCTTCTATCATTATTACTAGATGGATTTTCTGGTCTTCTATTATTATTTTCAAATGGATTTTCTGGTCTTCTATTGTTGTTGGTAGATGGATTTTCTAGTTTTCTATTTTATTGCCAAATGGATTTTTGGTCTCCTATTTATCATTTGTTAAAGGAGACTCTGACTTTATATTTGAAGCACTCTATTATTATCAGGCAAATGTCTGGTCCTCTATCCAATGTATTATTATGGCTGGAAAGGTTTCCACACGGAATATTCTTATTAGCATTATTATAATTACTAACCAAATTGTTGGCTTTCCCGCCCCTACCTTATTAGATAACTTTCTAATTAAAGAGAATTGTTAGCATTTAATCTCAATTTACATGGAAGGAATTTCCATTCTAATGCTTGGAAATTTGTGCCTTAACTAAATCTGGAAAGAATCATTCAGCAGTTATATACTGAGTTTGTAATGAAAAGTCATCACTTCATTTGTATTGTGTAGGAAGGCAAAGTAAGGAAATGACAAAGCAAAATATTCCCTGGTTTTACACTAAAGTGTAAAAAGCTTCTCCTATATGAGTGGAGGGATAATTTTATCCCCATAATTTCCAAAGCAATTTACGTCAAAACTAGAGAATGATGTCGTGGTTAATGAATGCCAAAAAGCACAAAACTGATATTGACAAATGTCAAAGTATGCGACATTGATACTGGAATGTTGAAATGCACAATATTGATGTCGAGGTCATTAACGCCACCAATAAAACATGCTGTAGAAAGGGAATATTGAAATTCAGCGTGTCTAATGTTGCAGGGTTAAGTAATGTGGTAGGAACTGATGCTACAACAATGGAGTTGGGATACTAATGTCATAGATAAGCAATGATGTAAGGTAACATGATGCCATAATTGAGTGATATTGTAAATAATCAATACTGAAATAATGCTGATAAACCCATGCCTAATGTATGAAGGTAAATTAATAAAAAAGGCATACGATGCCACATCTTATCAATAAAGAGTCTGATAATATAATATCGAATGTCATCAATGAAGCCTGGGAGACCAAATTACATCAATGTCGTATGCCATCTATGGAGTTGAATGATTACCATCAAATATCTTACATCGTCAAGCAATGTTAAATAGAATCAATGTCATAATTCTCAAGGAAACAGTGATGTCGTATACAATTAGTATGGCAAGGCATCAGTGTCACATCTCATTAATGTCGTATGCCGCCAATCGCCTATAAAGATGGGATGAATGTCTCAACTTGTCAATATCACATCTTATCGATACAGCTAATCATTGATACCACATTACCAATGCTGCTATATAATGATGTAGCATGTTATTGCTACTAAGGCTATCTAATTATCAATGCTACTTCAATAATACCACCGTAATTCAATGCCACCCATTGTCGATACCACCTATAATCAATGCTGCATCCTCTTGATGGCGCATTTCATCGGTCTTTAGAGGACACTGCACATTTGTAAACGTAATATTGATGCCGGAGGCCATCAATATCCATGGAGGATATCATGGTGCTCCTTTTTGATGTTGCACCATGTCAATGTCACACCTTATTAGTTCTTCCTTATGTTGATGACGCTGTATGTTGATGCCACCTATTATCAATAAAGAGTGCCGAAGGTCATCTAAAGTAAAGAATGAACCTGACACAATTGAGTTTGTTGAAAGTTATGCATGCTAAAGATTGAGCATGCTGAATGCAACACCGAGTAGTTATCCTGAACCTATACCCTTATAAATACAGACCTAGGGCATGGAGGAAGGGGCGATCATTTCTTTTTTCAACTCTCAAAATTAAACTCTTGCAACCCTAAATTGAATTGAGGAGAATTTCGATTTGATTATAATCATACTCAATTTATATGAACAAGGACTTAGACATGCCAATTACTTTTATTACGCACTTAAGACATTATTGACATGGATATGTATATAATAAAGCTCTTTGGACCCAAAGCTCGTTATGATTCTATTTCATATAGAATCACATAAGCTTCGGTCTAAACTAGTATTTATATGCATAGCTCCTATCTTGCCTACAACATATGAACATTGAACTATAAATTATGAGGATTACTTATATAGTTCATTAACATGCTTAATAGGCTATTATTGCACATATTTCCCACTTATTCTCTCTCTCCTTTGGATATAAGACATAAGCCTTTGAGTATGATATTCTTAAGGACCATATGGATTCTAAAATATATTGTTCAAGTGACTTAAGAGCTCACGAATGTCATATCTCAAGTGACCTTAAGAGCTCTCGGATATTATATTTCAAGGAATAGCATGGGTATTTGAATGTGTAACATTAAAAGGCCTACATCATGGATCCATTTCTTAATGATATCGTCTTGTACTTAGCTTTAAATGATAAGATTATTCTTGATTTGAAATTATTGATTAGTCAACGCTAACTAAACCATGCTTAGATGTTGTATCATATGTGTTTGAATCAAGGATTGGTCTACCATTTTTGGCATCATGACTGTTAGACCATTTATTGGTGTAACACTTATTATAGGCGATATCTCACATTAGCTCTAAAGTCACACTCTTGGTAGCAGATTAGCTGAGTAAACTTCGGCGTGCTTTTGATTGACATTGCATACCTCTAACTTAGTCATATTTCCTAATACCCTCTAAATGTATTATCACACATCTCACTGTATTCGTTATTTAGGCCTTATGAGAAATCCTTCTTATTTCTCCTAATTAATTACTTTCATAAGGGGAATTTAAATGATAACTATTAACTTACTTAACTATGAAGTTAATACCTTACATCGTACATTATTTACATTAGTTTATGTTGTATATGTGTGCGTATGTGCATTTATTAATTTCCATGAGGGAGTGGATTATGCCCTAATCTAACATTCAATGTCAAATCTTTCAAAGTTATACAAATCATATTACCACTATAACATTTCTACCATAAATCCAATATTCCAAAATCAAATCAATAGACATGTACTTAGTATCCAAATCTTATTTATATTATATTAAAATAGTGGAACGAACCAATAATAATGGAAACTTACAATTTAATTGATTTTATGTTTTATTTAGCTCCTTTTGACATGAAAGTAGACAATGGAATTTCTATTCATTTTGCAGAAATAGGTAGTGAAAACTACGAATAAGAATTAGTAACTTACACACCATTTCTTAATCAAACCCCCTAATCATAACCAAACAAAAAGAATAATAAGTGGAACAGAAGGTAAACACATAAACTGCAAAATCCACACAAACTCTATTATTTTAATACAAAACAATTATGATTTCAACCTAAGAACTGACATTTCACTTTGGGGGAATTTTGAGGATTTCCACTCCTATAGGTCCTCAACTTTACCTTCGTTTCAATTTGACATGCCTCTAATGAGCTTATAGCAAGGGATTTGAATATATGTTGCATTCTGAAAATTAGAGGTTTCGAAGAGAATTGGTTAGTAAAATAAACAATAAATAAAGTTAGATATATAGAATTTCTTACTTGAAACCCTAATGGAGTTTTCTGAATCTATTAAGAGACGAACGTAGCTTTGCTAATGTTCTCAAAATATTTTTGAATAAAAGTGAGGGGAGTAGGGTCTTATTTATAATTATTGGAATGTACTAGAACCATCGGAAAAAGGTCAAGGGTTGATCGCTCCCTTATTCTGGAAATGAATAACTTTTTACCGTTGTTAATTTATGTTTTCCATAATTGGTATTCAACATTAACATTAATTTTAACGTTTACTTTACTCCTGAGATAATTACTACTTACTTTTTGTGATGACCCGAAATTTTAGACAATAACAATTTAATAATCTTTATTAATAATTAAATTAGATTGATAATTTTCCTTTATAATTTTAATTTAAATTGGTAAATTAAATCTTTTAAAAGGTTAATAAATATTTAATCTAGAAATATTTATTAATATCTTTTCTAATAATTTAAAATTTGGTAAAATTATCTTTCAAAGCTAATAAAAATAGATTCTATTTATAATATATATTTTGGTATATATATTGTGAATAGAAAGTCTTTTTAATAAAAGATGTATTTTCAAATTGTAATATATATGTATATATATATATATATTATGATTTGAAGTTTGTTTTAAAATTCAATATAATTATTCTCAAAGTTAATGTTAAAAATAATTTCTATTTAATATATATATATATATATATATATATATATTTGTACATATTAAAGTTTTTGTTTGAATTTAATAAAAGTATTTTAAATTCTAATATATATATATATATAAATTGAAATTTGGAAGTTATAATTTAATATAATACTTTTCAAGGGGTATTTGGAATTTTAATTTATATTTCTTAAACAATAAAGATAATTATTTTGGATTTAAAAATATGTGTATATGATTTTATTTGAATATAAATTGTTTTATAATATTTTCTTTAAAGAAATTAATACATACATATATATATATATATATTTAGATAAGTGTTTATTAATTGGTAAATTAAGTATGAAAATTTTATATTAACTTTTAACATAAATAAAAATTTATTTAAAATGTTCAAGGACATGTGTAAGACCATTATAACATATATTTACAATTGTAAACATAAGAGCATTTCAAGTTAACAAGTGGCAAGGTTTTATCTTCTCTAAAATTTAATTTAATTAAAAAAATAAAATGATGTAAAGAAAGTTCTGGTTTTATTTTTTTCAGCTCAAAACCTTTTTCCTTATTCTTCAATTCTTTCAAAGACTCAAAATCTAAATTATAAAAAAAAACAATCACCAGATCAAACTCAAGCATTTTAACAACCCAAGCCTGTAAAATTCTCAAACTCAAATTCAAAAGCCAAGGGCTGTAACCAATTCTCAAAGCATTTCCAAAACCTGTAACAAATCTTTTAAAAGGAAAGACTTCGGCTTGATTCACTTTTCACCTAAGCTTCAAGCTCAGGATTCAACAATTAACAAGCATGCAAAGAATTTCAGATTTCAACAACAAAGAGATTCAAAAGCATTTGCCAGATCAAAATTTAAAGCATGAGAATTTCTCTGCTTTTTTTTAAAAGGTGAGTAAACTTTTTAAAAACAGTTTAATTTGTGGTTATCTCTAATGCATGTGTTAACATGTGAAATTGATATTGATGTTTCATGCAAAATTTTCAGTTTTCATAATTGGATTGGTATATATATGATGTGTAAGTATGTCTGTATATATATCATGTTCTCTGTTTTTTCAGTCTATGCTTTTGCCTTCAAAAATTCAAATATCCCAATAGAATCAATATTAGACTTTGATGTTTAAATGGAAGTTGTTTGTTAATGTATGATTATGATTTTAAATTCAGCAAATAAGTTTAAAAATGGGAATAACAACGGAAATATTTAATATGTTAAAAATCCACTATCTTAGTTTCTAATTTGAATAATGGAAATGAATTCGTGATAGAAAATAATGAATTTTGATATGCATTTCATAATTTTTAGAGTGTTAATCATAAGAATTTTCGTTTGTTTGAATTGGACGTTTTGGGCGATTGCCGATGAACGGCGGCGTCGGGGTGGTTGATATTTAGGTTGGAGAAAGTTTAATGCATGGGGATTTCGAGAAAATTGGAGAGGCGATTTATTGATGGCCGTGGTGGTTGTACTGAGTCGAATTAGGGTTTGTCTTCTTATTTTGGACGTGGTGATTTCGAGCTTCGTGCGGTGTCAATCGATCATCGGAGGTGATCGCGTGAAGGGATTTAGATGCGTGGCGATGAGGTGTAGGTCCGGTGATGTTGGCGAATAACCTCGTGGATGAGATTGATGGCAATGGAAGATTTTCCGATGGTGCTATGGTTTCTGGTTTGCTCGATACTGTTCGATTTCGACTCAAGGTGCGATCGACAAAGCTGAATGGTTGGAACGTTGTTAGAGGTCGTGGGTGACTTGTAGGCATCATCGGAGGTGATCAGAGTGGCGGCAGTGGTGTGTGCACGTGCACGTGAGCAATGGTGTTTGGGTTTTGTCAAGCTTTGGGGAAGAAAGCTTCGACTCGGGTTTGGTTCAGGGTGTTCGTGTGTTCATCCCGAAATAGATGGACACAGTGGCAATCTTGAGTGTTACTCGGGTTTTTAGTATTTTGGCTCGGGTTGAGTTTTGTTTATGTAATAGGTTTCAAAAGTTTTAAAAACAAAAGTGTTCCAGGTTTAAGAACAAGAAACTTTGGTTTTTCAAATGTTTCAAAGTTTAAAAGTAAAGTAAAAACAAGTTTTTAAAGTTATGGAAATAACTAGTTTCAAAAAGAAATGTTTAACAAATTTTAAAAATATATTAAAATAGATAAGTTTTAGAAGATATGATAAGTAGATTTTAAAAAAGGTAATAATAAAATAAAACAAAATAAGTACTATGTATTAAAAGTTATTAAACAACTTTGAAAGGTTTTCACAGATTTAAAAGTTAAATTAGACGTTTAAATTGTTTTTAATTATAATTGATTTCTAAATGTTTTATTTTAAATAAGGTTTAATGATAATTAAGTGATCAATTATAATAAAGAATTTATCTTTAAGTAGTTAAGATTTTGATTAATTAAAGATAATAAATTTATGAGGAAAATAAAAGTTAATTAATTACTGTTAGTTAATTAATGTAAATGGTTAAATTAAGGTAAGTAATTTTCTTAATTAATTAAGATCTTTTAAATATAAGGAGTTAACTAATTATTTAATTAATGATTAGTTAATTAGTTTAGTTAATTTAAAACAATCACTTAATTATGAATTAATTAAGTATAATTACTAGATGTAATTAGTTAAAGGGGGATTACTTAATGAGGTAATTAGAGGATAATTACTTAATGAAAGTAATTAAAGGTTTATTACTTAGTGTAATTAATTTAGTTAGCTAATTAATGTGATTAATTAATTAATGAATGTGATTAATTTAAGATTAATTACTAAATGTAATTAATTAAAGTGTAATTAATTAATGAAATAATTAATTAAGGATTATTAATTAATGTAATTAATTAATAATTACTTAATGAAGTAATTAAGGATAAATTAATTAGTGTAATTAATCAAAGGATTAATATAATTAATTAAAGAGTTAATTAATTATGGTAAGTAATTACAGGATTGTTAATTACTGTTTATGATTAATTAAGACTAATTAATGAGTATGGTTAATTAAAGATTAATTAATTAAAAGGTTAATTAATTAGTGAGGATCATTAATTAATATAATTAAAGAAAATAATCAAGGTTGATTAATGAAAGTGATTAATTAAGTATGAATAATTAATTGTAATTAATTAAGGATTAAGTGTAATTAATTATAGTTAACTAATTAATAGAAGTAAATGGAGGGTCACTAATTAATGTAATTAACGATAGTAATTAAAGGTTAATTACTGTAATTGGTTAAGGATAATTAATTTGTGTAATTAATTAAAGGTTTAATGTAATTAAAGAATAATTAATCAAGGAAGATTAATTAAGGTAGATCATTAAGAGGTGATTGATTAATTAATTAATTTGTAATTAATTAATGTTAAACAAGCAGGATTAAGGTAATCCAAGTGATTAAAAGTTAGTAATTAATTTAATTAGAGGTTAATTAAATTGATTAAGAGTGAATCAAGCCTGCATATGGATGATTGATTGATATTAGATGATTTGGATATGATATCTTAGAGATGTGATATGTGTTGCTTTGTGATGTGAGATGTTTGGTTGATTTAGATAATATGAATTATCTATCTGCGATAACGTGAATCATCTATTTGTTTATGTTATTTTGAATATAAGTTTAAATGTTTAAACCCTTAAACGACCTGGACTTTAAAATGGCGTTTTGGATTTCTATGAGACCAGGAACGGATTTTCAAATTTGGATATCTGAAAACCAAATTGATCCAAATTAAATGTTAGGTCGTGAATCCAAGTGAAGATCAAAGTGAAGACTCAAAGTGTAAGAACTATTTGTCATTATAACTCTGAGGGTGATTCTGAGACGAGTTTCACGGAGATAGTACTTTCAGGTTCGAGAATGAGATTCAGAGTGCAAGGGCTATGGTCGTTAACTTTGAGGGTGATTCCAAAATGAGTGTAATGAGATAGTGCCTTCGCTTTCGTTCGAACCCGGAACGAACTTGTATGGATTGAATGTTTTCAGAATATCGTCAGGTGGACGATGAGCATTCTAAGATAGACGTGTTCTATAAAGGTAATCGTAGCCTCAAGCCTCATCAACCGGGAATGGCTAAACAGGGGAGGGGCAGCAAGGTTAAGTGGGTAGCACCCAAGTAGGATGAGATTTACCCCTGTCTAGAGGTCCCTTTTATTTCAGCTTAGTGTGTGGTTGGTCACGCCAACCATGGGGTGGTCTTGTTCGGGACTATCCAGTAAGGGATGGTTCCGGCCTTGTGTTGCAGGGGATTTAGGGTGGATCCTCGGTACGGTGATCTAGTCCCCGTACTGTGACGGGCGGTACCACAGTAGCCCGACCATTGATGGAAACCCATTCTTCATACGCGCCCTTTACGGTTTTGATCTATGTATGCTGGAATTTAATAAATGTAACAATTTCGGCTATTTTCTATTTTACTTGAAAACCCTAGGCCCTATTAGAATATAGTTGGATTTCCTATCAATTGTTTTTTTAGCGTAAGATAAAACTTTTCCATGTTTGTGTGTGGGAAGTCTTACGTGATACTTTTCTTTTCAAAGGTTTTCAAAGTTAAACAATTTTAAACCGTTTACTCAAACCAGATCCATGTCTGACCCAAGTGTTTATTTTCTATTTTATTAAACTCTTGGGTACTCATATCATGTATGAGTAGTCGAGGGATTCAGGATAGCTTTGACGAATTCTAGAGGAGATTTGGAGTAGGAGGCTTCAGCGTGTAGATATAGAGTTTCTGCTATGATGATGTGTTGTATTGATGTACCTGAGTTATATAATAGACTGGTTTTCATAACTGTCTAATTTGTGAAGTATAAGTTGTGTACTCTGATGTATATGATACTATGTAATACTTTATGTGATATATTATATTTCATTCGTTCCGCTGTGAGAATCTATTGTTATTAAGTTTCTTCTTTCCTATATTTTCTTCTTCTATCCCTTTCTTTCTTAATTCATGATGCATCCTTCTAGGCTTAGAAAGACGGATCGTGACAGTTAGTATCAGAGTGCTAGGTTGAGTGAATACCTAGGCTTTGGAATGATTTCTATCATTCTTGAGAAAGCGTACTTGTATTATATATATATATATATATCTACCTGATCTGTTGGGTTACCTGTCTGGGTTTTCCAACATAAGTTCTATAGGTAGATGAAGTAGTAGTGTGTGTAACACGACTACCACTAATGGAAGAGGCTCGAATGTTGAGGTTGGAAGTGTATCTGTCGAGACTATAGACCCAATACCGTCTCGGGTAGGATTGGCAGCTTGGAATAAGGATTTATCTGATCCCTGAAGGAAATCTTTTTAAAAATTCGGAGCCTACCATTGAAAAGCAAGTTGTTTGCGCTTGGGTAAGGGGATTTTCTAGACTTTGGATCTGTCAGATGTGCAGAGGCGAGTGATGGTATCTTGGCAACTTTAAGAAGGAGCAGTTACATGGTGAGATGCAGTATCTTTGGGTGTTTTCGAAGGTATTTTCTCTTGGAGAAATTGATGCCTACCGCAAGGGAGACTCGGCTGGATAGGATTTATCTGGATTTCAAGTATGGAAGTTTATTTGTATTTGAATATGAGACTAAGATCTATAAGTTGCTTCGCTACGACATGGTCTCATTTTCACTCCTTAAGGAGAGCGAGTTGTTGATGCTTGATTTGGAGCCCGAGTTTCTTTTGAGGATGTCTGCCCATCTCGAAGGGTCTTTTGTGAAGTTAGTTGATGGTTTTTGAGTTTCGAAGGGCCTACGGATGTAGAAGTCTTTGGTTAGCTATGGTAGCAATGCAGCTTAGAGGTGTTTTGTGTGCCAACAAGAAGGTCTTCTAGATTAGAAGTATCACAGAGGTGGAGTTCGAAAGCAGCAGTGTGGTCCGTTTCTCCAATGATTCAAAAATCTTTGTGATTCCTCTATCAACAGTCCGGGCAGATGGTGAAGGCTTTCTTGAAGGGTTAACCTTGTTTGGAGAAGCTTAAGACTATCCAATTGGTGAAGAGAGAACAGTTTCTTTGGAATCCGAACTAGGCGGTATATGTTTTTAATAAATAACATCCGCTTACTAACAGCGCATAATGTCTATTTTAACAATCAATAGATAACAATCATCATTCAAACATGCATTCAGGTATTTTAAATATAACTATTCAAAATTAAATCGAAACCGATTCGATTGAGTGAGAAGTTCTCACCTTGATTTCAATTTCGTTTTAGCGATTTATTTCGAATAAAATTAAACGTGCGTTCAATTTTACCCGAAATTCTCACTAACTCCAAACAACTCCAATCCAATTCCATAGCGTAGTGCTCGTCCATACGATTCCAACGCAACTGGTTTCGCGCGTTTTTGACCTCGTATGGAAAAGATATGATTTTTACAAGTTTACACGATTTTATATAAACTAGATTTACAACTTTTCTTTTATAACTTTTAACCTACATTCAATCACAGCCACAAGATCCCATCTCCTTGCATCATGACCGTTCACTGCTTCCTCCATCTTCACGTGACTCCATCCCCAGTAACAACACGCGAATAAAACCCATGAGCCATCAAGTTAGGGTTCCATTTTGCGACCACCACATCAACTTCCAGGACGATCAACGACCTTCATTTGGAAGCTCTACCTCTCCTCTACCCACGCCTACCACCACGTCGAGCTCGGTCATGTATGTTGCTGGGAAAACATGCGCGTTCGTGCAACTTTGAATCACAATTCCCATCGATCCGCTTGAATTAAATGATCAGAGCCGTTGGGCATCAAGATCTCAATGTGCTCTTCAACTTTGTAGTTGAAAGTTTCTTGAAACAATGCTTAGATTTGAAGAAAATGAGGAGGAAAGGCAAGAGATTTTCGGCCATAGGTTTATTGGAGGTGGCGACCTGCAAAAAATTGACCCAGGGTTTGATATTTTTGTTGAAAAATGAAATTTATAAGTCCTTGTATAGAAAATTTGCGCGACACTATTCATCCCGGATTTTCCGAACTCCAAACGAAGCGTGCCGGTTGGCGTTTTTAAGGTTTACCCCGCGTTTCGAACACAATGGAACGTGTTTCGGGAGCTAATTCGGTCATCTGTGCGAGTTATGGCAATAAACGTTCAATTTCAAATTAAACCGATTAAACGATTCCCTAGGCGTTTTAGCTTGCACCGGACAAATGGTAAATCCGATTGACACGAAATTTGAAACCATACAATAATAACACATTACGGATCCGATGAAACTAGTTTCGTCGAAATCCGAGACTTTTTGAAAAATGACTATTTTAACTCGCCACATTAATATTAAAAACAATTTCGATGCGTTTCGAGCTGCCACGATCAAACGAAAACTCCGATTGCTACGAAAATTGAAATCCGATAATAACAAACTATTATGGATCCAATGGAACTAGTTTCGTCCAATTCTGAGACTGTTCGAAAAATGGCTAATTTCACTAGTCGATTAAATATTAAAATATTCAATTTTCACAAATTAACTTTAAATTCGATTTTAAAAGTTCTATAACATCATTCTAACTCCAACATGATAAAATAAAATTTTACAAATCATTTTCAATCATATTTAACCCAATTTTCAATTATTTCTGTATTTTCACATATTAAATTATTGATTTAATTATCCAATTAAATCCAATTATTCGAAATAAAATTTATTCAACTTATAAATTTCACTTATTAATATTTAAAATTAATTAAATATTTAAATTTTAATTGATTAAAATTCTGGGTCGTTACATACTTCCCCCCTTAAAAGAATTTCGTCCTCGAAATTACCAAGTAAGAAAAGTTACAAAATCTATTAACTTTCCAAAATCCATAGTTAAACTTCTTACAATACTTTTCTAAGTTTTCAAATCATACTTAGTTATCTTTTCAAACCAATCTAATATTGTTTAACTTTCAATTCCAAAATCAAAATTATAGTTCAGAAATTTTCCATTTTTTCTCCAATTTTTTCTAACGCCTTAAATTTTCGAAAAAAATCGCCATAGTCTCCTTTGCGCGGCTCGATCCGAAAAAAAAATGACTGTATATATATCACAAATATACATCTCATCAAGTGATGAGGCATCCCGCAGGAAAAAAAGTGTAAAAGTACGATATTTAATCCGAGATATGTACCTTATATTTTATTAGCGAGCATATACGGCTAATATAGCGCGAAAGCGAGCTCCAAATGCGAAGCAAACGCGATCCACACCTACTAAACACTCAACAAACAGATGAGAAACATGTATATAGACAATAGTATCGATATACAACATATAGCAACATAATAACTATATATGCCAACATAGCAAATGTAGTAAAAGCAATATATTCAACCATCAACCAACTAGCATTCAACTAACATCCATAACCAATAAATATTCATTCATATTCTCATTAATATTTAATGAAATAGGTTTTCAATTTAATCACATTTGATTCATTAACAGTGGATGTTTTTACTAACATTCATTTTCAATTAGTTTATATTCACTAATTCATATTCAAGTTGGTTCACTTCCAAATCAAATTCAATTCTATTTAAGATTCACTTAACTTCCAATTGAATTCCAATTACTTTAGCTTTCAATTTCATTAACTCTATTTCATTAATACTTAATGAATTATACACAATCAACTAATTATCATATAACAACGAATGTATATTAATTACAACCAAATTTCTTTGCTTATATTCATTCAATTTGGTTTAACACCTTTACTTTCAATTGGTTTAATTAAATTGATTTTCATTCACTTATTCAATTTTCCAATAACATTAGATTTTAATGAATTACACTAACATTAATTATTTACATTTAATTGATTTACATTCAATCCATTAATCCAATTCGATTACTAAAGTTGAATTTCAATTATATAACTCAAGTTCATATCTATCACTTAACTTTATTAATTTACTTTGATACCAAAATCAACTTCATTCAATATCTCTTAAGTTATACTCCATTTATTAAACATCATTTGGTTTTACATAACTTAAATTTCCACTTATAAATCAATTTAACTTCCAATTCTAAAGTAAATTTCCATTTAACTTTAAATTCATTTTTATTTACAACTCATATTCATAAATATATTCATATAGTTTCACTTCTTATATATATAAGTTTATTTCATAATTGTAAATCACATTAATTATAATTCAATTCTTATAATTCTTTTGCTTATACAATTATTCTTTAATTTGGATTATTCAAACAACTAGACAATCAACTTATATACACTTTAATAATTCTGAAAAATTATTCCTTTATTTATAAAAATATAATCAAGGTAAGATTATTTCATTTACCCAATTTTAAAACAATACTGTGTCGAATTGTTCTATTCAAGTGTTTATAAACCCCTTCGGCATAGTTGTGCATACCGTGCTGACGAAGGTTCATATGCCACTCAACAAATCAATCATCACAATATAAAACAATTTTATATTCACTAACAATTACGCTCTCATAGCAATTATTACACTCAAACTCATCCTAGAGTACTACTGACTCTATCTCTAATGAGTAATAGCCAACAGAACCATGATTGTCGCTTAACCATATGCTTTGATACCACTTTGTAAGAACCCGATTCTTCGACTTCCGAAAACCGACATCAATACGTTCACTGTATCAACTGCCGAGCAATCGAATGCCGGAAAACCGAACACTTAGGGTTTTAAGAAAAAGAAAGCAAAAGAAGAAGGTAGAAAAGAAAGAACATAAAGAAAACAGCAACAGAACAATATCAGAATCTCACAATCGCAGCGGAACAACATATAATACATAAATGAATAATCTTTAACAAAGAACTATATCAGTTATTACATTTTATACATTACATTACATCAGATTGTACAACAACAAACAGCGGAAAAGAATACTATATACTAGTAATACGCCATGCCATCCAGCTTGCCTCCAGCAACTCCTGAATTCAGAATATCTTGATAAACCTTAACTCTTGACTGCCCGTGTGGAAATTAGTGGGCACCCAGAGTTTAGGAAGGAAAACAATAAACTCCGAGTCAGTCATGTGATTGGTGTGAGAACTCAAAACAGTTTATTTATCTTTAAAATCCAAATAGAGGAATATTTTTAAAGTCAATTCGCAATGCTTTTAAAAATGAGACTACCATAAGACCTCCCACCACACACACAATGCAAACGCAGAATTGGAGGTGATTTCTCCTTATGATAGTCAAAGATGCTTGATACGCATTAAAAAGAAACATTTGATATTATTATTAGTGCATAGTGTAGGGAAAATCATTTCGAAAGTAGAATATAAATTTTAGCTAGCATAGGTACCATTATATTATGCTTACTATAGCTACCATATTAGATGGCAGGTTCTACAACTAAAACCGTACAAGTCTCGTATTGTTTCTTTGGATTTCCAACAAATGGTCTGGCCAAGGAACTTCCCATTGCCACATGAGAACGCCTCTGGAAGGACGTCCCCGAGAACCTAACCGGATCTCTGCCAACACAAGGCCGGGTTACCTTTCAAACTAGGTAACAACTGACACGAGTATGCCATCCCCCGGTCCTTTGGGACCTTTATCCGAGAGCTCTCTAACCAACATCACACAATGATAATTAAAGTGTTTCAACATGAGTAAGTATCTGAGCTCCATACCATGATACCACCCTTTTCCAGAAGGAAATCCACATACCCTAAAGGGAGCTACCCCTCATAACCTTGCCGCATCTTTCCTGTTTTGACCATTCCGGGGTGTGAGGCTCGACGAAGTCTCGTCCACAAAGCCACGCTTTATACAAAAGCTGTGCTTTGGGTCAATAAATGATCATAGAAATGATCACAAAGATAAGTGATCAAATAAACGATCATATCACAAATGATCAAACAATGATCATTTCACAGCAACACTCAGCATGTCACATTACCAAATTGGGAATATATTGCTAAAAACCTTCAACTACATAACCTCTGAGCTCGTACGTCTCAAAGAAGGGTGTTAAGCTAAGAGAATAAATTCTCCGTCACCAACAGAAATGTATTTGAAAGAAATCTGCTTTATATCTCAATTTGTAATGTCAGACATACAATCCATACAAGTCTGTTCCGGGCTCGAACAGAACCGAAGGCACTTACGAAGAAGTCCTTGCAATCCGGATATTCACTAATCACGACCGGACTTCCCATCACATATGGAGTCTCTATACCGGGGACCAGTCGATGCAAAGACATTCGACGAGTTGTCCTTTCGCTTTCAAAAATATCCGGTCTTCAACACCGGTCATCAATGCTATCCATTACGTCGTATCACTATTCGGAATGGGTAATCCGAATAACGAGCGCAATAATTTAAAAATAAGTGTGGCATTCAAATTCAGCAAATCACAACAAATACCTATTCAAAGGTAAATATTGATAGTCGGTTATTGAACTATCAATGGATATGCACACATCACCAGATTCCAAATAATTTTCCAAATAATTTATTTCCCAAAAATATCTTTACAAGATATATAATTTTCACACTTCAACCATTTTGAATACAATTTTCAAAATCACTTTACACCTTTACCACTTTTGAAAACAAATTTCAAACATTTCCTTATGCGAAAATACTTTCATTTCAACATGGTTCATTTAAACCAATTAAATAAATCCTTAACGATTTACTTTATATTTACGTTCCAAATCCGTAAATTAATTCCCACACTTCAAAAATAAATCAATATTTATTTTTAAACAAATTCTCCTTTTCTTTTATAAATTCCATAGTGAATTTACATTCAAAATATTTATGAATAAACGATTTCAATTATTCATTTTCAATTTATTTTCAAAAAGATAAATTCTCAAAACGTTTCATTTCACATTGGAAAACATTTCCATACTTATTTATTAATAAGTAATTCACAAATCTATTTATTTTCAACCATTGGAAAATATTCAATATACTTAAATCGAAATTAAGTACATATTTCATTCTTTAAGGAAATCATTCTCTTAAACATATTTATTTGGGCCAAAACGAATGTTGCGTAAAACATCGTTACAACGTCCCAAAATCACTAGTATAGGGATTCGAATTTAAGATAGATATATATAAATCCCAATACTAAATAAAACATTTCCTTTCGGAAATCATTTACTATAACAACAGTGTTATAGTCCACCATTTCCTTCTATTTCTCGAAAACGTCTATTTCAACAATGAATGTTGAAATCTATGGTTTCGAATCTTAACACATTTCAAAAACATCGTTAGATCGTTTTAATTATATTTAAAACACCACATCCAAAACATTTTCTTTAACATATTATTCACTATTCAAAAACGTGAATATACTACGTTAACCAATTTCATCCTTTCTATACATTTTATTTTAAAAGATTATTCACTGTCTAAAACGTGAATATAACTCCATAAATAAGTTACAACAATTTACTTATCAAAATAAGTCGTTGCGAATTTATAAAACAATGTTTGTAATTCCATTTCTATTTATTTTATAACAACTTCCTTTATAAACCTCCTTTATTAACCTATTCGATTTATAACTCAATTATAAACCGAAAGTCCATAATTTTAGTTAAATACTTATAATTTATTTGTTTGCCAAAATCGTTCCTTTAACTTCCCAAATTATAAATCTTATAATTATAAGATTCATTTATTTACCCATATCTATTTTTCAAATAACTTTACAAATTTTATAAACCTACTGCTTATAAAATTCCATTTATAACTTCACCGTTTATAATCCTATAAATTTCATTCATTTATGAAATTCATTTACAATTCATTCTAACACTTATAAAAACTCGTTTTATAATTCAAACATTTTTAATTTATAAATATCAATTTATAAATCTTTTAGATCAATTTATACTATTATTTTAAACATCTTTAAACTCCTTTATAATTTCATCATTTTGATTTATAAAATAATCAAATTTTATAAATCCTATATTTAAACTTTTTACGATAAATTCAAAAATCCCAATTTAAGCTATTTTATAAAATCATTAACCCCATATTTTCAAAAATCAACTTTTAACTATATTTCCCAAAAATCATAATTTTTATAACATTAAAATTATAACATTTATTTATTTAAAATGAATCAATTCCAAAATATTTTATAACGTATACTTTCAAAAATCACTTTAAAAATCATTTTAAAGATCCAAATTTGGTCCAATGATGCTACATACCAAATAGTCAATCACGACAACAACGACATCATATATCGATATGATAATCAACGAATATCAAAATATCCATAATCAAATAAATACTGTTGAGGAATCCAGTTGGATCCCTCCAACCTGTTTTCCTGCATCCAAAGATGTTAGCACAATACCAATTCCGTTCCAGTATGAAATTATCGCGGTATATGGGATTTAAAATATTATCCGCTTAATAGGCGGCGCAATAGGGTCTCATCCGCTATATAATGCGGGAAATCAATTCCAAGTACATAAATAATACCAATTTCACTGTTTATGAAATATTCGCGGTATATCTTTTTAATAAATAACATCCGCTTACTAACGGCGCATAATGTCTATTTTAACAATCAACAGATAACAATCATCATTCAAACATGCATTCAGGTATTTTAAATATAACTATTCAAAATTAAATCGAAACCGATTCGATTGAGTGAGAAGTTCTCACCTTGATTTCAATTTCGTTTTAGCGATTTATTTCGAATAAAATTAAACGTGCGTTTAATTTTACCCAAAATTCTCACTAACTCCAAACGACTCCAATCCAATTCCATAGCGTAGTGCTCTCCCATACGATTCCAACGCAACTGGTTTCGCGCGTTTTTGACCTCGTATGAAAAAGATACGATTTTTACAAGTTTACACGATTTTATATAAACTAAATTTACAACTTTTCTTTCTTTTATAACTTTTAACCTACATTCAATCACAGCCACAAGATCTCATCTCCTTGCATCATGACCGTTCACTGCTTCCTCCATCTTCACGCGACTCCATCCCCTGTAACAACACGCGAATAAAACCCATGAGCCATCAAGTTAGGGTTCCATTTTGCGACCACCACATCAACTTCCAGGACGATCAACGACCTTCATTTGGAAGCTCTAGCTCTCCTCTACCCACGCCTGCCACCACGTCGAGCTCGGTCGTGTATGTTGCTGGGAAAACGTGAGCGTTTGTGCAACTTTGAATCCCAACTCCCATCGATCCGCTTCGAATTAAATGATCATAGCCGTTGGACATCAAGATCTCAACGTGCTCTTCAACTTTGTAGTTGAAAGTTTCTTGAAACAATGCTTAGATTTGAAGAAAATGAGGAGGAAAGGCAAGAGATTTTCGGCCATAGGTTTATTGGAGGTGGCGGCCTGCAGAAAATTGACCTAGGGTTTGATATTTTTGTTGAAAAATGAAATTTATAAGTCCTTATATAGAAAATTCGCGCGACACTATTCATCCCGGATTTTCCGAACTCCAAACGAAGCGTGCCGGTTGGCGTTTCTAAGGTTTACCCCGCGTTACGAACATAATGGAACGTGTTTCGGGAGCTAATTCGGTCATCTGTGCGAGTTATGGCAATAAACGTTCAATTTAAAATTAAACCGATTAAACGATTCTCTAGGCGTTTTAGCTTGCACCGGACAAACGGTAAATCCGATTGACACGAAATTTGAAACCATACAATAATAACACATTACGGATCCTATGAAACTGGTTTCGTTGAAATCCGAGACTTTTCGAAAAATGACTATTTTAACTCGCCAAATTAATATTAAAAACAATTTCGATGCGTTTCGAGCTGCCACGATCAAACGAAAACTCTGATTGCTATGAAAATTGAAATCCGATAATAACAAACTATTACGGATCCAATGGAACTGGTTTCGTCCAATTCTAAGACTGTTCGAAAAATGTCTAATTTCACTAGTCGATTAAATATTAAAATATTCAATTTTCACAAATTAAATTTAAATTCGATTTTAAAAGTTCTATAACATAATTCTGACTCCAACATGATAAAATAAAATTTTACAAATCGTTTTCAATCATATTTAACCCAATTTTCAATTATTTCTGTATTTTCACATATTAAATTATTGATTTAATTATCCAATTATTCGAAATAAAATTTATTCAACTTATAAATTTCACTTATTAATATTTAAAATTAATTAAATATTTAAATTTTAATTGATTAAAATTCTGGGTCGTTACATACTTCCCTCCTTAAAAGAATTTCGTCCTCGAAATTACCAAGTAAGAAAAGTTACAGAATCTATTAACTTTCCAAAATCCATAATTAAACTTCTTACAATACTTTTCTAAGTTTTCAAATCATACTTAGTTATCTTTTCAAACCAATCTACTATTGTTTAACTTTCAATTCCAAAATCAAAATTATAGTTTTCAAAAAATTTCCAATTTTTCTCAAATTTTTGCTAACGCCTTAAATTTTCGGAAAAATTCGCCATAGTCTCCTTTGCGTGGCACGATCCCAAAAAAAATGACAGTATATATATCACAAATATACATCTCATCAAGTGATGAGGCATCCCGCAGGGATAAAAGTGTAAAAGTACGATATTTAATCCGAGATATGTACCTTATATTTTATTAGCGAGCATATACGGCTAATATAGCGCGAAAGCGAGCTCCAAATGCGAAGCAAACGCGATCCGCACCTACTAAACACTCAACAAACAGATGAGAAACATGTATATAGACAATAGTATCGATATACAACATATAGCAACATAATAACTATATATGCCAACTAGCAAATGTAGTAAAAGCAATATATTCAACCATCAACCAACTAGCATTCAACTAACATCCATAACCAATAAATATTCATTCATATTCTCATTAATATTCAATGAAATAGGTTTTCAATTTAATCACATTTGATTCATTAACAGTGGATGTTTTTACTAACATTCATTTTCAATTAGTTTATATTCACTAATTCATATTCAAGTTGGTTCACTTCCAAATCAAATTCAATTCTATTTAAGATTCACTTAACTTCCAATTGAATTCCAATTACTTTAGCTTTCAATTTCATTAACTTTATTTCATCAATACTTAATGAATTATACACAATCAGCTAATTATCATATAACAACGAATGTATATTAATTACAACCAAATTTCTTTGCTTATATTCATTCAATTTGGTTTAACACCTTTACTTTCAATTGGTTTAATTAAATTGATTTTCATTCACTTATTCAATTTTCCAATAACATTAGATTTTAATGAATTACACTTACATTAATTATTTACATTCAATCCATTAATCCAATTCAATTACTAAAGTTGAATTTCAATTATATAACTCAAGTTCATATCTATCACTTAACTTTATTAATTTACTTTGATACC
This sequence comes from Allium cepa, assembly GCA_030765085.1. Classification (NCBI taxonomy): domain Eukaryota; kingdom Viridiplantae; phylum Streptophyta; class Magnoliopsida; order Asparagales; family Amaryllidaceae; genus Allium; species Allium cepa. Next base: position 215,307,503 of record CM060938.1, read on the forward strand.
AAAATCAACTTCATTCAATATCTCTTAAGTTATACTCCATTTATTAAACATCATTTGGTTTTACATAACTTAAATTTCCACTTATAAATCAATTCAACTTCCAATTCTAAAGTAAATTTCCATTTAACTTTAAATTCATTTTTATTTACAACTCATATTCATAAATATATTCATATAGTTTCACTTCTTATATATATATAAGTTTATTTCACAATTGTAAATCACATTAATTATAATTCAATTCTTATAATTCTTTTGCTTATACAACTATTCATTAATTTAGATTATTCAAACAACTAGACAATCAACTTATATACACTTTAATAATTCTGAAAAATTATTCCTTTATATATAAAAATATAATCAAGGTAAAATTATTTCATTTACCCAATTTTAAAACAATACTGTGTCGAATTGTTCTATTCAAGTGTTTATAAACCCCTTCGGCATAGTTGTGCATACCATGCTGACGAAGGTTCATATGCCACTCAACAAATCAATCATCACAATATAAAACAATTTTATATTCACTAACAATTACGCTCTCATAGCTATTATTACACTCAAACTCATCCTAGAGTACTACTGACTCTATCTCTAATGAGTAATACCCAACAGAACCATGGTTGTCGCTTAACCATATGCTTTGATACCACTTTGTAAGGACCCGATTCTTCGACTTTCGAAAACCGACATCAATACGTTCATTGTATCAACTGCCAAGCAATCGAATGCCGGAAAACCGAACACTTAGGGTTTTAAGAAAAAGAAAGAAAAAGAAGAAGGTAGAAAAGAAAGAACAGAAAGAAAACAGCAACAGAACAATATCAGAATCTCACAATCGCAGCGGAACAACATATAATACATAAATGAATAATCTTTAACAAAGAACTATATCAGTTATTACATTTTATACATTACATTACATCAGAGTGTACAACAACAAACAACGGAAAAGAAATACTATATACTAGTAATACGTCATGTCATCCAGCTTGCCTCCAGCAACTCCTGAATTCCAGAATATCCTGATAAACCTTAACTCTTGACTGCCCGTGTGGAAATTGGTGGGCACCCAGAGTTTAGGAAGGAAAACAATAAACTCCGAGTCAGTCATATGACTGGTGTGAGAACTCAAAACAGTTTATTTATCTTTAAAATCAAAATAGAGGAATATTTTTAAAGTCAATTCGCAATGCTTTTAAAATGAGACTACCATAAGACCTCCCACCACACACACAATGCAAACGCAGAATTGGAGGAGATTTCTCCTTATGATAGTCAAAGATGCTTGATACGCATTAAAAAGAAACATTTGATATTATTATTATTAGTGCATAGTGTAGGTAAAATCATTTCGAAAGTAGAATATAAATCTTAGCCAGCATAGGTACCATTATATTATGCTTACTATAGCTACCATATTAGATGGCAGGTTCTACAACTAAAACCGTACAAGTCTCGTATTGTTTCTTTGGATTTCCAACAAATAGTCAAGCCAAGGAACTTCCCATTGCCACATGAGAACGCCTCTGGAAGGACGTCCCCGAGAACCTAACCGGATCTCTGCCAACACAAGGCCGGGTTACCTTTCAAACTAGGTAACAACTGACACGAGTATGCCATCCCCCGGTCCTTTGGGACCTTTATCCGAGAGCTCTCTAACCAACATCACACAATGATAAATAAAGTGTTTCAACATGAGTAAGTATCTGGGCTCCATACCATGATACCACCCTTTTCCAGAAGGAAATGCACATACCCTAAATGGAGCTACCCCTCATAACCTTGCCGCATCTTTCCTGTTTTGATCATTCTAAGGTGTGAGGCTCGACGAAGTCTCGTCCACAAAGCCACGCTTTATACAAAAGCTGTGCTTTGGGTCAACAAATGATCATAGAAATGATCACCAAGATAAGTGATCAAACAAATGATCATATCACAAATGATCAAACAATGATCATTTCACAGCAACACTCAGCATGTCACATTACCAAATTGGGAATATATTGCTAAAAACTTCAACTACATAACCTCTGAGCTCGTATGTCTCAAAGAAGGGTGTTAAGCTAAGAGAATAAATTCTTCGCCACCAAAAGAAATGTATTTGAAAGAAATCTGCTTTATATCTCAATTTGTAATGTCAGACATACTATCCATACAAGTCTGTTCTGGGCTCGAACGGAACCGAATGCACTTATGAAGAAGTCCTTGCAATCCGGATATTCACTAATCACGACCGGACTTCCCATCACATATGGAGTCTCTATACCGGGGACCAGTCGATGCAAAGACATTCGACGAGCTGTCCTTTCGCTATCAAAAATATCCGGTCTTCAACACCGGTCATCAATGCTATCCATTACGTCGTATCACTATTCGGAATGGGTAATCCGAATAACGAGCGCAATAATTTAAAAATAAGTGTGGCATTCAAATTCAGCAAATCACAACAAATACCTATTCAAAGGTAAATATTGATAGTCGGTTATTGAACTATCAATGGATATGCACACATCACCAGATTTCAAATAATTTTCCAAATTATCTATTTTCCAAAAATATCTTTACAAGATATATAATTTTCACACTTCAACCATTTTGAATACAATTTTCAAAATCACTTTTCACCTTTACCACTTTTGAAAACAAATTTTAAACATTTCCTTATGCGAAAATACTTTCATTTCAACATGGTTCATTTAAACCAATTAAATAAATCCTTAATGATTTACTTTATATTTACGTTCCAAATCCTTAAATTAATTCCCACACTTCAAAAATAAATCAATATTTATTTTTAAACAAATTGCCCTTTTCTTTTATAAATTCCATAATGAATTTACATTCAAAATATTTATGAATAAACGATTTCAATTATTCATTTTTAATTTATCTTCAAAAAGATAAATTCTCAAAACGTTTCATTTCACATTGGAAAACATTTCCATACTTATTTATTAATAAGTAATTCACAAATCTATTTATTTTCAACCTTTGGAAAATATTCAATAAACTTAAATCGAAATTAAGTATATATTTCATTCTTTAAGGAAATCATTCTCTTAAACATATTTATTTGGGCCAAAACGAATGTTGCGTAAAACATCGTTACAACGTCCCAAAATCACTAGTATAGGGGTTCGAATTTAAGATAGATATATATAAATCCCAATACTAAATAAAACATTTCCTTTCGGAAATCATTTACTATAACAACAGTGTTATAGTCCACCATTTCCTTCTATTTCTCGAAAACGTCTATTTCAACAATGAATGTTGAAATCTATGGTTTCGAATCTTAACACATTTCAAAAACATCGTTAGATCGTTTTAATTATATTTAAAACACCACATCCAAAACATTTTCTTTAACATATTATTCACTATTCAAAAACGTGAATATACTACGTTAACCAATTTCATCCTTTCTATACATTTTATTTTAAAAGATTATTCACTGTCTAAAATGTGAATATAACTCCATAAATAAGTTACAACAATTTACTTATCAAAATAAGTCGCTGCGAATTTATAAAACAATGTTTACAAATTCAATTTCTATTTATTTTATAACAACTTCCTTTATAAATCTCCTTTATTAACCTATTCGATTTATAACTCAATTATAAACCAAAAGTCCATAATTTTAGTTAAATACTTATAATTTATTTGTTTGCCAAAATCGTTCCTTTAACTTCCCAAATTATAAATCTTATAATTATAAGATTCATTTATTTACCCATATCCATTCTTCAAATAACTTTACAAATTTTATAAACCTACTTCTTATAAAATTCCATTTATAACTTCACCGTTTATAATCCTATAAATTTCACTCATTTATGAAATTCATTTACAATTCATTCTAACACTTATAAAAACTCGTTTTATAATTCAAATATTTTTAATTTATAAATATCAATTTATAAATCTTTTAGATCAATTTATACTATTATTTTAAACGTCTTTAAACTCCTTTATAATTTCATCATTTTGATTTATAAAATAATCAAATTTTATAAATCCTATATTTAAACTTTTTACAATAAATTCAGAAATCCCAATTTAAGCTATTTTATAAAATCATTAACCCCATATTTTCGAAAATCAACTTTTAACTATATTTCTCAAAAATCAAAATTTTTATAACATTAAAATTATAACGTTTATTTATTTAAAATGAATCAATTCCAAAATATTTTACAACGTATACTTTCAAAAATCACTTTAAATATCATTTTAAAGTTCCAAATTTGGTCCAATGATGCTACATACCAAATAGTCAATCACGACAACAACGACATCATATATCGATATGATAATCAACGAATATCAAAATATCCATAATCAAATAAATACTGTTGAGGAATCCAGTTGGATCCCTCCAACCTGTTTTCCTACATCCCAAGATGTTAGCACGATACCAATTCCGTTCCAGTACGAAATTATCGCGGTATATGGGATTTAAAATATTATCCGCTTAATAGGCGGCGCAATAGGGTCTCATCCACTATATAATGCAGGAAATCAATTCCAAGTACATAGATAATACCAATTTCACTGTTTATGAAATATTCGCGGTATATGTTTTTAATAAATAACATCCGCTTACTAACGGCGCATAATGTCTATATTAACAATCAATAGATAACAATCATCATTCAAACATGCATTCAGGTATTTTAAATATAACTATTCAAAATTAAATCGAAACCAATTCGATTGAGTGAGAAGTTCTCACCTTGATTTCAATTTCGTTTTAGCGATTTATTTCAAATAAAATTAAACATGCGTTTAATTTTACCCGAAATTCTCACTAACTCCAAACGACTCCAATCCAATTCCTTAACGTAGTGCTCGTCCATACGATTCCAACGCAACTAGTTTCGCGCGTTTTCGACCTCGTATGAAAAAGATATGATTTTTACAAGTTTACACGATTTTATATAAACTAAATTTACAACTTTTCTTTTATAACTTTTAACCTACACTCAATCACAGCCACAAGATCCCATCTCCTTCCATCATGACCGTTCACTGCTTCCTCCATCTTCACGCGACTCCATCCCCAGAAACAACACGCGAATACAACCCATGAGCCATCAAGTTAGGGTTCCATTTTGCGACCACCACATCAACTTCCAAGACGATCAACGACCTTCATTTGGAAGCTCTAGCTCCCCTTTACCCACGCCTGCCACCACGTCGAGCTCGGTTGTGTATGTTGCTGGGAAAACGTGCGCGTTCGTGCAACTTTGAATCCTAATTCCCATCGATGCGCTTCGAATTTAATGATCATAGCCGTTGGACATCAAGATCTCAACGTGATCTTCAACTTTGTAGTTGAAAGTTTCTTGAAACAATGCTTAGATTTGAAGAAAATGAGGAGGAAAGGCAAGAGATTTTCGGCCATAGGTTTATTGGAGGTGGCGGCCTGCAGAAAATTGACCTAGGGTTTGATATTTTTGTTGAAAAATGAAATTTATAAGTCCTTTGAAGAAAATTCGCGCGACACTATTCATCCCGGATTTTTCGAACTCCAAACGAAGCGTGCCGGTTGGCGTTTCTAAGGTTTACCCTGCGTTATGAACACAATGGAACGTGTTTCGGGAGCTAATTCGGTCATCTGTGCGAGTTATGGCAATAAACGTTCAATTTAAAATTAAACCGATTAAACGATTCTCTAGGCGTTTTAGCTTGCACCGGACAAACGGTAAATCCGATTGACACGAAATTTGAAACCATACAATAATAACATATTACGGATCCTATGAAACTGGTTTCGTCGAAATCCGAGACTTTTTGAAAAATGACTATTTTAACTCGCCAAATTAATATTAAAAACAATTTCGATGCGTTTCGAGCTGCCACGATCAAACGAAAACTCTGATTGCTACGAAAATTGAAATTCGACAATAACAAACTATTATGGATCCAATGGAACTAGTTTCGTCCAATTCTAAGACTGTTCGAAAAATGGCTAATTTCACTAGTCGATTAAATATTAAAATATTCAATTTTCACAAATTAACTATAAATTCGATTTTAAAAGTTCTATAACATAATTTTGACTCCAACATGATAAAATAAAATTTTACAAATCATTTTCAATCATATTTAACCCAATTTTCAATTATTTCTGTATTTTCACATATTAAATTATTGATTTAATTATCCAATTAAATCCAATTATTCGAAATAAAATTTATTCAACTTATAAATTTCACTTATTAATATTTAAAATTAATTAAATATTTAAATTTTAATTGATTAAAATTCTGGGTCGTTACATAATTCCCCCCCTTAAAAGAATTTCGTCCTCGAAATTACCAAGTAAGAAAAGTTACAGAATCTATTAACTTTCCAAAATCCATAGTTAAACTTCTTACAATACTTTTCTAAGTTTTCAAATCATACTTAGTTATCTTTTCAAACCAATCTACTATTGTTTAACTTTCAATTCCAAAATCAAAATTATAGTTTTAAAAAAAAATTCAATTTTTCTCAAATTTTTGCTAACGCCTTAAATTTTCGGAAAAATTCGCCATAGTCTCCTTTGCGCGGCTCGATCCGAAAAAAAATGACAGTATATATATAACAAATATACATCTCATCAAGTGATGAGGCATCCCGCAGGGAAAAAAGTGTAAAAGTACGATATTTAATCCGAGATACGTACCTTATATTCTATTAGCGAGCATATACGGCTAATATAGCGCGAAAGCGAGCTCCAAATGCGAAGCAAACGCGATCCGCACCTACTAAACACTCAACAAACAGATGAGAAACATGTATATTGACAATAGTATCGATATACAACATATAGCAACATAATAACTATATATGCCAACATAGCAAATGTAGTAAAAGCAATATATTCAACCATCAACCAACTAGCATTCAACTAACATCCATAACTCATAAATATTCATTCATATTCTCATTAATATTCAATGAAGTAGGTTTTCAATTTAATCACATTTGATTCATTAACAGTGGATGTTTTTACTAACATTCATTTTCAATTAGTTTATATTCACTAACTCATATTCAAGTTGGTTCACTTCCAAATCAAATTCAATTCTATTTAAGATTCACTTAACTTCCAATTGAATTCCAATTACTTTAGCTTTCAATTTCATTAACTTTATTTCATTAATACTTAATGAATTATACACAATCAGCTAATTATCATATAACAACTAATGTATATTAATTACAACCAAATTTCTTTGCTTATATTCATTCAATTTGGTTTAACACCTTTACTTTCAATTGGTTTAATTAAATTGATTTTCATTCACTTATTCAATTTTCCAATAACATTAGATTTTAATGAATTACACTTACATTAATTATTTACATTTAATTGATTTATATTCAATCCATTAATCCAGTTCAATTACTAAAGTTGAATTTCAGTTATATAACTCAAGTTCATATCTATCACTTAACTTTATTAATTTACTTTGATACCAAAATCAACTTCATTCAATATCTCTTAAGTTATACTCCATTTATTAAACATCATTTGGTTTTACATAACTTAAATTTCCACTTATAAATCAATTCAACTTCCAATTCTAAAGTAAATTTCCATTTAACTTTAAATTCATTTTTATTTACAACTCATATTCATAAATATATTCATATAGTTTCACTTCTTATATATATAAGTTTATTTCACAATTGTAAATCACATTAATTATAATTCAATTCTTATAATTCTTTTGCTTATACAACTATTCTTTAATTTAGATTATTCAAACAACTAGACAATCAACTTATATACACTTTAATAATTCTGAAAAAATATTCCTTTATATATAAAAATATAATCAAGGTAAAATTATTTCATTTACCCAATTTTAAAACAATACTGTGTCGAATTGTTCTATTCAAGTGTTTATAAACCCCTTCGGCATAGTTGTGCATACCATGCTGACGAAGGTTCATATGCCACTCAACAAATCAATCATCACAATATAAAACAATTTTATATTCACTAACAATTACGCTCTCATAGCTATTATTACACTCAAACTCATCCTAGAGTACTACTGACTCTATCTCTAATGAGTAATACCCAACAGAACCATGGTTGTCGCTTAACCATATGCTTTGATACCACTTTGTAAGGACCCGATTCTTCGACTTCCGAAAACCGACATCAATACGTTCATTGTATCAACAGCCGAGCAATCGAATGCCGGAAAACCGAACACTTAGGGTTTTGAGAAAAAGAAAGAAAAAGAAGAAGGTAGAAAAGAAAGAACAGAAAGAAAACAGCAACAGAACAATATCAGAATCTCACAATCGCAGCGGAACAACATATAATACATAAATGAATAATCTTTAACAAAGAACTATATCAGTTATTACATTTTATACATTACATTACATCAGAGTGTACAACAACAAACAACGGAAAAGAAATACTATATACTAGTAATACGCCATGCCATCCAGCTTGCCTCCAGCAACTCCTGAATTCCAGAATATCCTGATAAACCTTAACTCTTGACTGCCCGTGTGGAAATTGGTGGGCACCCAGAGTTTAGGAAGGAAAACAATAAACTCCGAGTCAGTCATGTGACTGGTGTGAGAACTCAAAACAGTTTATTTATCTTTAAAATCAAAATAGAGGAATATTTTTAAAGTCAATTCGCAATGCTTTTAAAATGAGACTACCATAAGACCTCCCACCACACACACAATGCAAACGCAGAATTGGAGGAGATTTCTCCTTATGATAGTCAAAGATGCTTGATACGCATTAAAAAGAAACATTTGATATTATTATTAGTGCATAGTGTAGGTAAAATCATTTCGAAAGTAGAATATAAATCTTAGCCAACATAGGTACCATTATATTATGCTTACTATAGCTACCATATTAGATGGCAGGTTCTACAACTAAAACCGTACAAGTCTCGTATTGTTTCTTTGGATTACCAACAAATGGTCAGGCCAAGGAACTTCCCATTGCCACATGAGAACGCCTCTGGAAGGACGTCCCCGAGAACCTAACCGGATCTCTGCCAACACAAGGCCGGGTTACCTTTCAAACTAGGTAACAACTGACACGAGTATGCCATCCCCCGGTCCTTTGGGACCTTTATCCGAGAGCTCTCTAACCAACATCACACAATGATAAATAAAGTGTTTCAACATGAGTAAGTATCTGGGCTCCATACCATGATACCACCCTTTTCCAGAAGGAAATGCACATACCCTAAATGGAGCTACCCCTCATAACCTTGCCGCATCTTTCCTGTTTTGATCATTCCGAGGTGTGAGGCTCGACGAAATCTCGTCCACAAAGCCACGCTTTATACAAAAGCTGTGCTTTGGGTCAACAAATGATCATAGAAATGATCACCAAGATAAGTGATCAAACAAATGATCATATCACAAATGATCAAACAATGATCATTTCACAGCAACACTCAGCATGTCACATTACCAAATTGGGAATATATTGCTAAAAACCTTCAACTACATAACCTCTGAGCTCGTACGTCTCAGAGAAGGGTGTTAAGCTAAGAGAATAAATTCTCCGCCACCAACAGAAATGTATTTGAAAGAAATCTGCTTTATATCTCAATTTGTAATGTCAGACAAACTATCCATACAAGTCTGTTCTGGGCTCGAACGGAACCGAATGCACTTACGAAGAAGTCCTTGCAATCCGGATATTCACTAATCACGACCGGACTTCCCATCACATATGGAGTCTCTATACCGGGGACCAGTCGATGCAAAGACATTCGACGAGCTGTCCTTTCGCTTTCAAAAATATTCGGTCTTCAACACCGGTCATCAATGCTATCCATTACGTCGTATCACTATTCGGAATGGGTAATCCGAATAACGAGCGCAATAATTTAAAAATAAGTGTGGCATTCAAATTCAGCAAATCACAACAAATACCTATTCAAAGGTAAATATTGATAGTCGGTTATTGAACTATCAATGGATATGCACACATCACCAGATTCCAAATAATTTTCCAAATAATTTATTTCCCAAAAATATCTTTACAAGATATATAATTTTCACACTTCAACCATTTTGAATACAATTTTCAAAATCACTTTACACCTTTACCACTTTTGAAAACAAATTTCAAACATTTCCTTATGCGAAAATACTTTCATTTCAACATGGTTCATTTAAACCAATTAAATAAATCCTTAACGATTTACTTTATATTTACGTTCCAAATCCGTAAATTAATTCCCACACTTCAAAAATAAATCAATATTTATTTTTAAACAAATTCTCCTTTTCTTTTATAAATTCCATAGTGAATTTACATTCAAAATATTTATGAATAAACGATTTCAATTATTCATTTTCAATTTATTTTCAAAAAGATAAATTCTCAAAACGTTTCATTTCACATTGGAAAACATTTCCATACTTATTTATTAATAAGTAATTCACAAATCTATTTATTTTCAACCATTGGAAAATATTCAATATACTTAAATCGAAATTAAGTATATATTTCATTCTTTAAGGAAATCATTCTCTTAAACATATTTATTTGGGCCAAAACGAATGTTGCGTAAAACATCGTTACAACGTCCCAAAATCACTAGTATAGGGATTCGAATTTAAGATAGATATATATAAATCCCAATACTAAATAAAACATTTCCTTTCGGAAATCATTTACTATAACAACAGTGTTATAGTCCACCATTTCCTTCTATTTCTCGAAAACGTCTATTTCAACAATGAATGTTGAAATCTATGGTTTCGAATCTTAACACATTTCAAAAACATCGTTAGATCGTTTTAATTATATTTAAAACACCACATCCAAAATATTTTCTTTAACATATTATTCACTATTCAAAAACGTGAATATACTACGTTAACCAATTTCATCCTTTCTATACATTTTATTTTAAAAGATTATTCACTGTCTAAAACGTGAATATAACTTCATAAATAAGTTACAACAATTTACTTATCAAAATAAGTCGTTGCGAATTTATAAAACAATGTTTATAAATTCAATTTCTATTTATTTTATAACAACTTCCTTTATAAATCTCCTTTATTAACCTATTCGATTTATAACTCAATTATAAACCAAAAGTCCATAATTTTAGTTAAATACTTATAATTTATTTGTTTGCCAAAATCGTTCCTTTAACTTCCCAAATTATAAATCTTATAATTATAAGATTCATTTATTTACCCATATCCATTCTTCAAATAACTTTACAAATTTTATAAACCTACTGCTTATAAAATTCCTTTTATAACTTCACCGTTTATAATCCTATAAATTTCATTCATTTATGAAATTCATTTACAATTCATTCTAACACTTATAAAAACTCGTTTTATAATTCAAATATTTTTAATTTATAAATATCAATTTATAAATCTTTTAGATCAATTTATACTATTATTTTAAACGTCTTTAAACTCCTTTATAATTTCATCATTTTGATTTATAAAATAATCAAATTTTATAAACCTATATTTAAACTTTTTACAATAAATTCAGAAATCCCAATTTAAGCTATTTTATAAAATCATTTACCCCATATTTTCAAAAATCAACTTTTAACTATATTTCTCAAAAATCATAATTTTTATAACATTAAAATTATAACGTTTATTTGTTTAAAATGAATCAATTCCAAAATATTTTATAACGTATACTTTCAAAAATCACTTTAAAAATCATTTTAAAGTTCCAAATTTGGTCCAATGATGCTACATACCAAATAGTCAATCACGACAACAACGACATCATATATCGGTATGATAATCAACGAATATCAAAATATCCATAATCAAATAAATACCGTTGAGGAATCCAGTTGGATCCCTCCAACCTGTTTTCCTACATCCCAAGATGTTAGCACGATACCAATTCCGTTCCAGTACGAAATTATCGCGGTATATGGGATTTAAAATATTATCTGCTTAATAGGCGGCGCAATAGGGTCTCATCCACTATATAATGCAGGAAATCAATTCCAAGTACATAAATAATACCAATTTCACTGTTTATGAAATATTCGCGGTATATGTTTTTAATAAATAACATCCGCTTACTAACGGCGCATAATGTCTATATTAACAATCAATAGATAACAATCATCATTCAAACATGCATTCAGGTATTTTAAATATAACTATTCAACATTAAATCGAAACCAATTCGATTGAGTGAGAAGTTCTCACCTTGATTTCAATTTCGTTTTAGCGATTTATTTCGAATAAAATTAAACGTGCGTTTAATTTTACCCGCAATTCTCACTAACTCCAAACGACTCCAATCCAATTCCTTAACGTAGTACTCGTCCATACGATTCCAACGCAACTAGTTTCGCGCGTTTTCGACCTCGTATGAAAAAGATATGATTTTTACAAGTTTACACGATTTTATATAAACTAAATTTACAACTTTTCTTTTATAACTTTTAACCTACACTCAATCACAGCCACAAGATCCCATCTCCTTGCATCATGACCGTTCACTGCTTCCTCCATCTTCACGCGACTCCATCCCCAGTAACAACACGCGAATACAACCCATGAGCCATCAAGTTAGGGTTCCATTTTGCGACCACCACATCAACTTCCAAGACGATCAACGACCTTCATTTGGAAGCTCTAGCTCCCCTTTACCCACGCCTGCCACCACGTCGAGCTCGGTCGTGTATGTTGCTGGGAAAACGTGCGCGTTCGTGCAACTTTGAATCCTAATTCCCATCGATCCGCTTCGAATTAAATGATCAAAGCCGTTGGATATCAAGATCTCAACGTGCTCTTCAACTTTGTAGTTGAAAGTTTCTTGAAACAATGCTTAGATTTGAAGAAAATGAGGAGGAAAGACAAGAGATTTTCGGCCATAGGTTTATTGGAGGTGGCGGCCTGCAGAAAATTGACCTAGGGTTTGATATTTTTGTTGAAAAATGAAATTTATAAGTCCTTATATAGAAAATTCGCGCGACACTATTCATCCCGGATTTTCCGAACTCCAAACGAAGCGTGCCGGTTGGCGCTTCTAAGGTTTACCCCACGTTCCGAACATAATGGAACGTGTTTCGGGAGCTAATTCGGTCATCTGTGCGAGTTATGGCAATAAACGTTCAATTTAAAATTAAACCGATTAAACGATTCTCTAGGCGTTTTAGCTTGCACCGGACAAACGGTAAATCCGGTTGACACGAAATTTGAAACCATACAATAATAACACATTACGGATCCGATGAAACTAGTTTCGTCGAAATCCGAGACTTTTTGAAAAATGACTATTTTAACTCGCCAAATTAATATTAAAAACAATTTCGATGCGTTTCGAGCTGCCACGATCAAACGAAAACTCCGATTGCTACAAAAATTAAAATCCGATAATAACAAACTATTACGGATCCAATGGAACTAGTTTCGTCCAATTCTGAGACTGTTCGAAAAATGGATAATTTCACTAGTCGATTAAATATTAAAATATTCAATTTTCACAAATTAACTTTAAATTCGATTTTAAAAGTTCTATAACATCATTCTAACTCCAACATGATAAAATAAAATTTTACAAATCATTTTCAATCATATTTAACCCAATTTTCAATTATTTCTGTATTTTCACATATTAAATTATTGATTTAATTATCCAATTAAATCCAATTATTCGAAATAAAATTTATTCAACTTATAAATTTCACTTATTAATATTTAAAATTAATTAAATATTTAAATTTTATTTGATTAAAATCTGGGTCGTTACAAGAAATATCTATCCTCATTTGTGTCAGGAAAGTTAGTTAGGTTTGATTGTTTGATTGGTTGCTTTGGTTGTTAGTAACTGGATGATAGGTATGCTTTGCTATTTGAGATTGAAATGTTTGCTGGACTATTAAATTATCTTTGCTTTTAAATTTCGAGGACGAAATTCTTTTAAGGGGGAGGAATGTGATGACCTGAAATTTTGGACAATAGCAATTTAATAATCTTTATTAATAATTAAATTAGATCGATAATTTTCCTTTATAATTTTAATTTAAATTGGTAAATTAAACCTTTTAAAAGGTTAATAAATATTTAATCTGGAAATATTTATTTATATCTTTTCTAACAATTTAAAATTTGGTCAAATTATCTTTCAAAGCTAATAAAAATAGATTCTATTTATACTATATATTTTGGTATATATATTGTGAATAGAAAGTCTTTTGTTTAATAAAAATGTGTTTCCAAATTGTAATATATATGTGTGTGTGTATATTATGATTTGAAATTTGTTTTAAAATTCAATATAATTATTCTCAAAATTAATGTTAAAAATATTTTCTATTTAATATATATAAATATATTTATATATTAAATTTTTGGTTTAAATTTTTTAAAAGTGTTTTAAATTCTAATATATATATATATAAATTGAAATTTGGAAGTTATAATTTAATATAATACTTTTCAAGGGTATTTGGAATTTTAATTTATATTTCTTAAACAATAAAGATAATTATTTCGGATTTAAAAATACGTGTATAAGATTTTATTTGAATATAAATCGTTTTATAATATTTTCTTTAAAAAATTTAATACATACATACATACATACATACATACATATATATATATATAGATAAGTGTTTATTAATTGGTAAATTAAGTACGAAAATTTTATATTAACATTTAACGTATATAAAAATTTATTTAAAATGTTCAAGGACTTGTGTAAGACCACTATAACATATATTCACAATTGTAAGCATAAGAGCATTTCAAGTTAACAAGTAGCAAGGTTTTATCTTCTCAAAAACTTCATTTAATTAAAAAAATAAAATGATGTAAAGAAAGATCTGGTTTTATTTTTTTTCAGCTCAAAACCTCTTTCCTTCTTCTTCTTCTTCTTCAATTCTTTCAAAGACTAAAATCTAAATTGTAAAAAAAAAAACAATCACCAGATCAAACTTAAGCATTTTAACAACCCAAGCTTGTAAAATTCTCAAACTCAAAATCAAAAGCCAAGGCTTGTAACCAGTTCTCAAAGCATTTCCAAACCTATAACAAATCTTTTAAAAGGAAAGATTTTAGCTTAATTCACTTTTCAACTAAGCTTCAAGCTCAGGATTCAATAATTAACAAGCATGCAAAGAATTTCAGGTTCCAACAACAAACAAATTCAAAAGCATTTACTAGATCAAAAATTAAAGCATAGGAATTTCTCTGCTTTAAAAAAAAAGGTGAGTAAACTTTTTAAAAACAGTTTAATTTGTGGTTATCTCTAGTGCATGTGTTACTCTGTGAAATTGATATTGATGTTGCATGCAAATTTTTCAGTTTTTATAATTAAATTAGTATATATATGTGTGTGTAAGTATGTCTGTATATATATATATCCTGTTCTCTGTTGTTTCAGTCTATGCTTTTGCCTTCAAAAATTGAAATCTCCCAATAGAATCAATATTTGACTTTGATGTTTAAATGGAAGTTGTTTGTTAATGTATGATGATGATTATAAAAATAGTTTCAGGATCTTAAATTCAGCAAATAAGTTTAAAAATGGGAATAATAGTGGAAATATTTATATATGTTAAAAATCCACTATCTTAATTTCTAATTTGAATAACGGAAATGAATTCGTTATAGAAAATCATGAATTTTGATATGCATTTCATAATTTTTAGAGTGTTAATTCATGAGAATTTTCGAGTTGTTTGAATTGGACGTTTTGGGTGATTGCCGATGAACGACGACGTCGGGGTGGTTGATATTTGGGTTGGAGAAGGTTTGAGGCATGGGGATCTAGAGAAAATTGGAGAGGCGATTTATCGATGGCCGTGGTAGTTGTGCTGAGTCGAACTAGGGTTCGTCTTCTTGTTTTGGACGTGGTGATTTCGAGCTTCGTGCGGTGTCAATCGATCACCGGAGGTGATCGCGTGATGGGATTTAGATGCATGGCGACGAGGTGCAAGTCCGGTGATGTCGACGAGGAACCTCGTGGATGAGATTGACGGCAATGGAAGATTTTTCGATGGTGCTATGGTTTCTGGTTTGCTCGATGCTATTCTATTTCGACTCAGGATGCGATCGACAAAGCTGAATGATTGGAACGTTAGTAGAGGTCGTGGGTGACTTGTAGGCATCATCGGAGGTGCTCAGAGTGGCGGTAGTGGCGTGTGCACGTGCACGCGAGCAATGGTGTCTGGGTTTTGTGAAGCTTTAGGGAAGAAAGCTTTGACTCGGGTTTGGTTCGGGGTATTCATGTGTTTATCCTGAAGTAGATGGACGCAGTGGCAATCTCGAGTGTTACTCGGGTTTTTAGTATTTTGGCTCTAGTTGAGTTTTGTTTATGTAACAGGTTTCAAAATTTTTAAAAACAAAAGTGTTCCAGGTTTAAGAACAAGAAACTTGGGGTTTTCAAATGTTTCAAAGTTTAAAAGTAAAGCAAAAACAAGTTTTTAAATTTATGGAAATAATTAGTTTCAAAAAGAATGTTTAACAAATTTTAAAAATATATTAAAATAGATAAGTTTTAGAAGATATGATAAGTAGATTTAAAACAAATACTATGTATTAAAAGTTATTAAACAACTTTGAAATGTTTTTAAAGATTTAAAAGTTAAATTAGATGTTTAAATTGTTTTTAATTATAATTGATTTTTAAATGTTTTATTTTAAATAAGGTTTAATGATAATTAAGTAATCAATTATAATAAAGAATTTATCTTTAAGTAGTTAAGATTTTGATTAATTAAAGATGATAAATTTGTGAAGAAAATAAAAGTTAATTAATTATTGTTAGTTAATTATTGTAAATGGTCTAATTAGGATAAGTCATTTTCTTAAATTATTTAAGGTCATTTAAATATAAGGAGTTAACTAATTATTTAACTAATAATTAGTTAACCAGTTTGGTTAATCTAAAATAATCACTTAATTATGAATTAATTAAGTATAATTAATTGGTAGAGTAATTAGTGAATAATTACTGGATGTAATTAATTAATGGGGGATTACTTAATGAGGTAATTAGAGGATAATTACTTAATGAAAGTGATTAAGGGTTAATTACTTAGTGTAATTAATTTAGTTAATTAATTAATGTGATTAATTAATTAATGAATGTGATTAATTTAAGATTAATTACTAAATGTAATTAATTAAAGTGTAATTAATTAATGAAGTAATTAATTAAGGATTATTAATTAATGTAATTAATTAATAATTAATTAATGAAGTAATTAAGGATAAATTAATTAGTATAATTAATCAAAGGATTAATATAATTAATTAAAGAGTTAATTAATTATGGTAAGTAATTACAGGATTGTTAATTACTGTTTATGATTCACTAAGACTAATTAATGAGTATGGTTAATTAAAGATTAATTAATTAAAAGTTTAATTAATTAGTGAGGATCACTAATTAATATAATTAATGAAATTAATCGTGGTTGATTGTATGAATAATTAATTGTAATTAATTAAGGATTAAGTGTAATTAATTATAGTTAATTAATTAATAGAAGTAAATGGAGGGTCATCAATTAATGTAATTAATGATAGTAATTAAAGGTTAATTACTGTAATCGGTTAAGGATAATTAATTTGTGTAATTAATTAAAGGTTTAATGTAATTAAAGAATAATTAATCAAGGATGATTAATTAAGGAAGATCATTAAGAGGTGATTAATTAATTAATTTGTAATTAATTAATGTTAAATAAGCAGGATTAAGGTAATCCAAGTGATTAAAAGTTAGTAATTAATTTAATTAAAGGTTAATTAAATTGATTAAGAGTGAATCAAACCTGCTTATCGACGATTGATTGATACTGGATGATTGATATTGGATGATTTGGATATGATATCTTAGAGATGTGATATGCGCTGCTTTGTGATGTGAGATGTTTGGTTGATTTAGATAATATGAATTATCTACCTATGACAATGTGAATCATCTATCTGTTTATGCTATTCTGAATATAAGTTTAAATGTTTAAACCTTTAAACAACTTGGACTTTAAAATGGCGTTTTGGATTTCGGTGAGAGCGGGATCGGATTTCCAAATTTGGATATCCAAAAACCACATCGATCCAAATTAAACGTTAGGTCATGAATCCAAGTGAAAATCAAAGTGAAGACTCGAAGTGTAAGAACTATTCGTCATTAAAACTCTGAGGGTGATTCCGAGATGAGTTTGACGGAGATAGTACTTTCAGGTTCGAGATGGAGATTTAGAGTGCAAGGGCTATGGTCGTTAACTCTGAGGGTGATTCCAAAATGAGTGTAATGAGATGTGCCTTCGGTTTTGTTCGAACCCATAACGAACTTGTATGGATTGAATGTATTATCGTCAGGTGGACGATGAGCATTCTAAGATAGATGTGTTCTATAAAGGTAATCGTGGCCTCAAGGCTCATCAACCGTGAATGGCTAAAACAGGGGAGGTGCAGCAAGGTTAAGTGGGTAGCACCCAAGTAGGACGAGATTTACCCCTGTCTAGAGGTCCCTTTTATTTCGGCTTAGTGTGTGGTTGGTCGCGCCAACCATGGGGTGGTCTTGTTTGGGACTATCCAATAAGTGATGTTTCTGGCCTTGTGTTGCAGGGGATTTAGGGTGGATCCTCGGTATGGTGATCTAGGCCCCGTACTGTGATAGGTGGTACCCCAGTAGCCCTGCCATTGATGGAAACCCATTCTTCCTACGTGCCCTTTATGGTTTTGATTGTAAACCTATGTATGCTGGAATTTAATAAATGTAACAATTTTGGCTATTTTCTATTTTACTTGAAAACCCTAGGCCCTATTATAATATAATTGGATTTCCTATCAGTTGTTTTGGTTAGCGTAAGGTAAAAACTTTTCCATGTTTATGTGTGGGAAGTCTTACGTGATACCTTTCTTTTCAAAGTTAAATAATTTCAAACCGTTTACTCACACCAGACCCATGTCTGACCCGAGTGTTTATTTTCTGTTTTATTAAAATCTTGGGTACTCATATTATGTATGAGTAGTTGAGGGATTCAGGTTAGCTTTGATGAATTCTGGAGGATATGTGGAGCAGGAGGCTTTAGCGTGTAGATATAGAGTTTCTGCTGTGATGATGTATTGTATTGATGTACCTGAGTTGTATAATAGACATGTGTTTATAACTGTCTAATTTGTGAAGTATAAGTTGTGTACTCTTATGTATATGATACTATGTAATATTTTATGTGATATATTATATTTCATTCGTTCAGCTATGAGAATCTATTGTTGTTAAGTTTCTTCTTTCCTATCTTTTCTTCTTATATCCCTTTCTTTCTTAATTCATGATGCGTCTTTCTAGGCTTAGAAAGATGGGTCGCGACACTTTTGAATTTCAAGTTTATGAATTTATTACTTATTTGAATTTAAATTCTATTTATATTAATTTGAATCCAAAAATTCAAAACCATAACTTCTCTGTTTGTGCTCCATTTTCAACATATATATCAAAAATTGATTGAATCACCATGGACACAATGGCATAAATTTTGCAGTAAAATTTTGACTTTTATAAAATTTCTATTTTTATCTCTATCTTATTTAAATAAATTTATCCAATTTATTCACTTATGGTTGATTTTATAGGGCTTCACCACTAAGGCAGATGGCTCTCTATGGTTGTGTAGATTATTATATGCTAAATAATGTAACGAGGAGAAACAAGTATCCGCTCCCGCGTATATATGACTTATTTGATCAGCTCCATGGTGCAAATGTGTTTTCTCGATTGGATCTTGCGACAGACTCTCACCACTTGAGAGTAGCAAATGAGAGTGTGCCGATCATAGCGTTACGTACATTAGCTGGTTTCTATGAGTGGTTGGTTATGCTATTTGGGTTAACCAATGCTTTGACATACTTTGTTGATCTCATGAACCATGTTTTTAGAGATTAGCTGAACAAGTTTGCGTTTGTGTTTATAGATGACATTCTAATCTCTTTTAGGATGAAGGAGGAACAAAAGACATGTTTAGGGATTGTGCTTGAAGTGTTAGGGAAACACAGGTTGAAATTAAAGTTTTCGAAGTGTCACTTCTAGAGGAGGCGTATGAGATTCTTGGGTCATGTTGTCTCTAAGCAGTGCATCGTAGTAGGTCTTGCTGGTGATGATGGCCCTAAACTTTCGATGCTTATATAACCGAGCCGTGTTCTCCGAGAGTATCGGACTGATGTAGGATGATGGCCTAAGGAAAGAAAAGAAGTAGGAAAGAGAAATAGAAGAGAAGAGAAAGAAAACATCATACAATCACAGAACCCATCATATATCTCACAATACATCAGATAAAATATATTAGTCATCATAGATTTAAAACATGTAAGACAGTAGTAACTGCAGAACTCAGAATCAGAGTACACATGCTCGTATAGTTACTAAAGATAGTTTATTAGCTGAGTTTATTTATCAGTTGTATAAACTCATCGGCCGAAGGCTCCAACAGTGCATAACTTGGCTATATGAGCATCATATGTGTAAGGTAGTCATCACATTGCCAAGATGGTAGTGGTTCTGGATTGGAACCTACCCAAGAATACTGTTGATGTGAGAAGCCTTCCAGGATTGGTGGGATACTATAGACATTTTATCAAGGAATTCTTGAGGGTAGCAACATCGTGTTGACCATTCCAAGTGGGAATAAGGAGTTGATAGTATACATAGATGTTTGTTAAACCGAACTTGGTATGGTTTTTTTGCATAGAGGAAAGGTTGTTGCTTACACTAGTCGATAGCTAATACAGCACAAGAAGAAGTATCCAACTCATAATTTGGAGTTGGCGATGATAGTGTTTGCTTTGAAGATTTGGACGCGTTACATATTAAGAGAAAAGTTCGAGCTTTTCAGGGACCAAAAATCCTTGATGTACATTTTCTCCCAGAAGGATCTCAACCTTCACCAGCAATAATGGTTGGAATTCTTGGCATCCTACAACTTTGAGATTTCCTATACGTTTGGTAAGGGAAATGCGACCCCCGATGCATTGAGTAGAAGATATTCCAATTTAGAAGCAATGATTCTAGGGTGGAAGCAGTTGGAGTATATTGTTGGCTATGACTTTAAATGTCAATTGTGAGTTAGAACCAGAGATATTGACGAGTTCGATGATTAGATCTACTTTGATTGAGTAGATCAGTACTAGTTAGATACGAGATGCTAAATGAACGGAGATCACGACAAAGATAAAGGGAGAAGTAGATTCTAAAGATATGAAGCAATACAGACTCACCTAAGATGGTTGGCTTCATAAGGATGGAAGATTGTTTGTTCCTGATGTTGATGGATTACGAGATGTGGTGCTATGAGAGTACCACCATTCTATATATCTCAATGGTAATAAGATGTATCATGATATGAAGCAGACCTATTATTATTGGGAGGAAATGAAGAAGGATGTTAGTACATTCATCTTGGAGTGTATGAACTACCATTTAGTGAAGACAGAGCGTAAGAAACCAAGTGGATTATTACATCCACTTGAACCAGAGTGGAAATAGGAATAGATATCGCTGGATTATATTTTTGGGTTCCTAAGGACCAAAGAAGGGTATGATAGCATTTGGGCCATAGCTGATAGATTGACGAAAAGTGCGTAATTCATATCCATCAAGCTTATAGAATGGAATCCAAATTGGCCAAGTTGTATGTGAAGTGGATAGTGCAATTCCATGGTGCATTGAAGAGCGTTGTGAGCGACTAAGACCCTTTGTTTACTAGTGGGTTTTAGAAGAGCTTACGAGAGGCACTGAGGATCAAGTTGCATCTTAGTACAATTTATCACCCACAAACTGATCGATGGAACGAGACGGTGAATAGTATATTAGAGGATCTCTTGCGAGCTTGCATAGTTGATTTCGGTGGTTTATGGGACGATCATTTGGTAGAGTCTGCATACAACAATAGCTATTAATCAAATATCTATATGGCACTATATGGAGCATCGCATCCCGAACCGTGTAACAGTCCTTCATGTTGGTGGAAAGCGGCGAGAAACTGACACTTAGGCTAGATATGATTAGAGAAACCTCAGAGAAGATTGAGATCATTCGCAATGAATGAAAGCTGCTCAGGATAGACAGAAGAGTTATGTTGATGAGAGACGTTTGAGATTTGGAGTGCTCTATCAGTGACATGGTATTCATGAAGATTACTTTATTGAAGAATATTATTAGATTAGATAGTAGGGAAGTTAGGGATGAGATTCGTTGGCCCTTTGATAGTAGAAAGGATTAAAAAATTAGCGTATAGGGTTGGCCTGCCTTAGAAGATGGCATGATGTGCACAACATTTCCACATGTCCCATCTGTGAGCTTGTGCATAACTCAAGCATAAAAATTGCATCAGATCAACTTGACTATATCGAAATTATGCCAGAAGATTTGAGACCTCGTAGGTTGATTCGTATTATTGGACGTGATATGAAATTGCTTAGAAGGAAGATGGTGGAGTTAGTAAAGGTTTAATGGGAATAAAGTGGAGAAGATTGCATGTGGGAAACCAAAGAGAGTATGATAACTGCATATTTAGAGCTCTTTGCAAGGTAAGACCTGTTATTTACTTTCATCTTTGATATCATGTAGCATTGTTTAGTACCTCACATGATAGGAAAGGTTTCCCTATACTATTAATTGCATGGTTCCATGTTTGATATGTTTGATGATTGCATATGATTGTTAGACATGCAAGGTAACTATTATTGGGTATTCTTTGACCGGTTTGGGGATTTTAGGGCGAAATTCCTAAAGTCGGGAGGGGGGTGTAATAACCTATATTTTATGTATCTTAGGATCATAAAATATTTTTGTTTAATTCATATTAGGTCGTCTGACTTTGATATTTTGGAAAATGACTCTTAGGGATATTTTCCACATTTACGATTTTTATTGAATTTCTACGTAACCATTTTGACCCTAAAAATCTTTTATGGACAGTAACCTTTGATAGGAGCTGAGTTAGGGTATAATACCACTTCCGTTGCTTTAGGATGATGGTTTCTTATTCCATACAAAGGTTGTAATAGCAAAACAAACTTACCATTTGAAATTTATTATTGTTTTAAGTTTTAGCTGCTATTGGACAAAAAAATAGATAATTAGGCTAACCCATAATTAGGCCCATTAATCCATTTAATGGTTGGATCCTAATGGGGACTGATGGCACTATCCTATATCATTTTCATCTCCCCTAAAATAGTTCTAAACTCCCATTAACACAAATCACTTTACAAATTCATCCGTTTTCTTTACTAATATTAGCCAAATCATCATTAAAAGGGTAAATAGCAAAGGGGATTGTAGATCTATCACTTTAGTGCTTGAGGATTCATCTTCCTTTGCTGTTCACATCAGATTAGTGGTTTAAATTAGTATTTTGGGTAATTGGTGAGTAGTTGTTGACCTCTCACTATCACATACATGTTTATACAATTAAATTTTATGTATTTTAACATGATTTTGATAATGAAATGTTCTCTAAATTTAACCGTAGTTCCATACATGTTTATGGCCGAAATTAAAACGATTTAAAATGGGTTTGAATGTTTCTGCAACCCCTTTTGATTATATTAGCATTTTAGTGTAAAAGTTAGATCTAGGCTAAGAACTGTATGTTAATCATATTTTGATGGATTGTATGTGTGTATGAATAAATATGAATGATGTTTCATAATTGTATGATGTGCTTTGGTATGGTTTGTCAGTGCTTTTAGGTTATTAGGAAAGAGGAGGTTGAATTGGGATAATCAAAAACAAAAGTGGTCAGAAATGGATGAAGCTTTAAGGTGGGATCTGGGGCAAAGGAGGAACCTATGATTCAAGTCACATCAAGTTTGGAATGGTAGAAAGTGCCCGCAATGAGAAGGATTTTCCTGGGAAAACATTCCAGATCCATTCAATGAAAATAAGTCGTGTCTAGCAAATGCAATGAAACTTTAAGGCAAGCTGTGGAACAAGGCTACGAAGGAGTTTCATAAGACAAAGACCAAAAAAATCAGTTAAATACAAGGCTCGATACCAATCACTTATGATCGGTGCCGACCACTTTTTGTGCCCATGAGGTGATATTGTGGACTTGGAAGCACGGAGTCCTAAGCAAGCTAAAGGGAAAATGCTTCATGGAGAAATGATACTTAGCCAAAATTGTCTAAGTTTGAAAAAGAAAGTTCATCTTGGTACCGACCACTTTAGGTTGGTACCGACATGATTTTCGGGGGCCAGAGAGGTTGAAACTTCATGGGGGAAGTATAGGACTTTGTAGGTCGTGCTGAAGGTCTTTTCTCCCTTGCTTGGTTTTAATGGCGGTGTAGTAGCATAATGATAGCTTTGGGACATCGGTAATGGTAACTCGGTCGTGAATGGAGTTCGGTTTCCTATGAGGGTGGCTCGATGTTGAAAGGAGCCATGAGAATTGTTGTCCACAAAGGGTGGTAACTAGGAAAGTTGACCGTGGATATAATGTTGAATAGTTCTATCATGGAAAGAAGAAACGTGGAATGGTTCCTTGAGAATAATGGAAACTACATAGAGCAAGAAAAGGGCTCAATTGTGCGTGCTAAGGAATGTTGATGCTCGAAGTGTTTTTTGATGCACTTAAAAGTAGGAGTATCATGAGTATACTCATGGGTACTTTGTTTGACAACTCTAGATTAGTTGAATGGATCTGTATACCCTAGACCAATGGAATGGGTCTAGTATCAGCTTTAGGCTAAAGGCAAGTACACCGAAATAGTGATTTATCCATCAGTCCCTGATAGAGGAATGGTAATATGAGTAATCATATATTTGGAGCACATTGAGTGATAGCAAGGATTGTTGATAAATGATTTGTTTGCTTTGATGGTTTTCACGCCAAGTCTATCACTCTTGGAATGTCACTCGAGATTGGTAAAATGGATAAGGATACCTTGACACCTATCGTTATACTTAGGTTGTAGTAGACCTTTATGATGTTGTAGAGTAGAATATTATATTTGTTATGTGCTAGCTCTTTAACTGAAGGGATATTTCAGGTATGGTTGTATACCCTTGTTTCTTAATATGTCGACTTGTATAGTATTTTGAGATTCATTTTCCTCACTAGACTATTGTTTGGCTTAAGGTTTTATGCTTTGTTTCTTATTATCTCAAGTACTCTTAAATGAGTAGACTTAGCAGGTCTAGGCGTATGCAGTGGTTGTGCAAAGGATTAGCAGGATGGAGCTTTCTCATATGATATATGAATATTCTATTGCATATTCCATTGTGCAACACTATGGATCCTAGGCGGTTTTTGCTTTACTACCATGAGACAGTTTATTCGAGTTTATTACCACTTTGTATAAACTCTATTACCATGTTGTATAACTATATGGATTTGTGCTATGATATTTGGTTCGCTTAATTATTACCTTATCTCTAGTTTTATATCTAAGATGACTATTATATTTTTTTCAATGTGTTGTGACATATATGATAGATTCTGTGATGTTTTATTTCTTTTAACCCTTAAAAATTGCCCTACATCGGTCGGGCATGGCAGTTGTCAATTATCTAGTTACATTGGGTGCCCGTTATGTTGGGCGATCGTCACATGATCTCACACTTTGTTTACTTGCTTTTTTCAATGAACTAATTTCATCGAGGTTTTGTACATTATAAATTGTGGTCGTTCACCATGTAACATTTATATATGATCATATGTGGATCAAATATCTATATCCGTGTACTGATTTTAGAGTTCGAAATTCATTAAAGACAATACACAATCTTGACAAGTAAATTCATAAGTGACCAAGTTATGAACATATTCAATGGTTGTATAATTAGGCGCTTGCATGGGACAACATGCAAAAATTTGTTGGTAAGTATATTTTATATTTCTATTTATCAATATTAATTCAGTTCATTCATGTATTTCAATTAATAAATGTTTTATTAATTATACTAATTGCATAAATTTATTAATATAGATTGTTATAGCTTTATACAGCTAATGTTCTTACAATGTTAGAAATCTTAAATGTTACCATTTCATTTTCTAATAAGGCTCCCATTACTCTTTTATGTTTCTTCAAATCCTAAGATGAAATATAGAAGTCTTTCGACTTCACTAGTGGGTGGTAGGATTCTCCTGTTTTGGGATTCTGATCTTGAATTTGCTCAAACAAGTCATAGCCCTACAAATGATGGATAACTCCTTTTCGATTGTAGCATATACAACACCAAACTCATGGTTCCTTATTCTAATCTCATTTCAATCTTGAGTTTTCTTAACAAATTGAAAGAAATTATTCATTCATATCCATCATTTTTTCAACACTCTAAGTATAGTATATGTACCTTGAGTTTGCTCAACAAATACAGATAGTTATCTTAGCTTATTTTGTTAACATTTTAATAATACTACAAATGACCTCTCTAATTTGAGTTTCTCAACAAATAGAGAGCATTCGAGTAATTTATTAGTATATAAATGGTAGAGGTCATATAACAACCCGTATTTTATGTATCAAAGGATCGTAAAATAATTTTACTTATTCCTTTGCGGTCTTATGATTCTATAATTTTAGGATATAACTCTTAGGGACATTTTACATACTTGTGATTTTTTTTGGAGTTCTACGTGTTCGCCTTGACATTGATAATCTTGTTTGGGCTAGAACTTTTGATAGGAGATGAATTAGGATCTCAAACCAGTTCCATTGCTTCAAAATGATGGTTTTCTATTCTACTAAGTGGTCATAATAGAAAAGGACCGAGGGTTGGAAGTTATGCCTGTTTTTAGTTTAAACAACTATTGACCAGTATTGGTGTGTAATAAATTAACCCCATTAGTAGGCCCATCAGTCTATTTCGATATTATTAATAAATAAGGGATCGTAGGGATCAAATTAAGACTTTCTCCTCTTTTCCAAATCGAACCTAAATCACCATTAACCCTAATTTGATCCAAAATCACACAAATAACTATCTAGTCACTAAGTAGAGAGGGTATCATCAAATAAAAGTTAAAGACAATCATTTTGGTTGATTTGCAATTTTTTCTATTGCTATCAACATTAGGTCTAAGCAATAATTTGTTGACTTTGGTAATTAGTGAGTGGGTTTGTAATGACCCGTATTTTTAGCTATTCTAAGTTATTAAATTTGATAAGATTATTGAATAAAAATGGTTAAAAATAAAAATTTAATGATTTTGAATGTAAGTTATTGGAAATGAACTTGAATAAAATTTTGAAATAAGCTAATTTCGAAGATTTAAGTAACAATAAGTTTTGAAAGATAATGTTATGTACTGAATGTGTTTACAATCAATAGTTGGATTAAATAATAAATGTCGAATTCATTAGATGTAAATAAAGTAATTGATCGATAACTAAAATTCATTTAAAATCTAATATTGAAATGTTTTGAATATTGGAAATTATTTGAATAATTGAATTCTGAATTTAATTTGATTGATAATGATACTGAAAGTTGATGTAGTTTTTTTTAAACAACATTGGATTTAAAAGCGAATAATTAGAAATCTAAAATTTTATATTATAATCGAGACATTAAAATAGCGATCCAATGCATAGTCTCGGAATTCGACCAAACCAGTTCAATTGGATCCGTAATAGAGAGTTATTATCGGATTTCTAATTTTGTAACGTTTGGAGATATCATTTGTTAGTATGGGATAGAAACACGCTAGGTTTAATATCAAAAATTTAATATTTTAATTGGATCCAAAGAGCTATCTTCCACATATGATCAAGTTTAATATTTAATGAAAATAGGTTGAAATGATATATACCTATGACGCTGTGATTTGGATTGAAATGATATATATCAAACCCTGAAATTAAATTGGAATAACTGATCACCTGGCCATGGGATAGAAAATTATATATGGACACAAGATTGGTTAAATTAGATGATCTTAAAATTTTGGATATGAAATTAGTCAAATGGTTTTGATTTAAAATAGATAAAAATCATGTTTATAGATATCAAATTATTTTCGAACTTGAGCTCTGAATGTTGAAATTTAAATTTGGTAATCGAAATTGTTTAAATAATCGAAGTTGAGATTTTGAAGTTATAGTCAGAATTATATTTGGAAGCGGATTTGTTCTAAAAGATTGAACTTTTATCCGAACTTTGAATATTACTAAGCAAAAGTGATATAAAAACGATATTTTGAAATTGAGCTCGGAATTGAATTATATTTGAAGATTGGGATTTTAAAATGAACATTGAAGGATAATTTGATTTAAATGTTTTGAATCGATATTTGAAGATCGAGCTCGTGATCGATATAAATTGAAGTTGAAATTGAATTAATTGGATTTGAAAGTGGAATTGAATTAATTTGAAATCGAAGTTGAAAATGATTTGAATAGAAATCGAAATCGGATCGATTGAATGGAAATTGGAATTGATTTGAATTGGGAAGTTGTGATTGAACCGGTTTGACTTTGAAACTATTTTCAAATAAATTATTTAATATAAAAGTATTCAAAAGCTATCTTCTCAAATGTGCAAATTATTTTAGTTTTTCAAATTATTTTGCTATATAAACCATTTTAATAGTTAAACTATTTTATATTAAACTATTTTAACCATTTAAACTATTTTTAACTATTTTAACCATTTACACTATTTTTATTATTTAAACTACTTTAAACTATTCAAACTATTTTCCAAAAATTCAAACCAGTCAAGAGTGGAATGTTATTTTTAAATCATGGATTTAGATGCGAATTAAGTTAAATGAGGTTATAACCCCAATTGGAATTCGAAACGATTTTGGAAGCGAAATCGTGATATTAAGGCGAAAATGATTTTGAACTGAAATTGTATATTTTGAGTAAATGTAATAATTTCAAAATGGATTTGATTTTGAAGCGAATATGATATTTTGATGTCAAGAATGAATTGTTTTCAAAATGTAAAACAACCAACCGATGTGTAAAACGATGTTTGGTTGTTAAAGAGACCGAGACCGGATATAGGCATTCTCTCTATCGATCTTGAAACCACTTTAACAATTGTATACGCGAAGGAGACTCCGGAACGAAGTAGCTGGATTTGGCTATGATTGCTGGATTTGAAGAAAGAGAATGATGATGGATAGACCCCGACATTTGTGCCAGTTTGAAATGACTAACATAGGATGGCTTGACAGGGACAAGGGGCTAGCTAACCTAAGCGGACGTATTTCTTCATTTTAATATACTATTTTGATTATCACTGGTGATCACCCTTCAAATTATGGGAGTGTTGGATGTGGTGGATGGTCATAGCTATGATGCGTTACCACCAACCCTACGACCCAAATTAGTAGTATCCTACCTTGGGCATTGCCTTACGTGCTTTGTCATACCTTTATCCCTATACAAGACCCATACGATTTTGGTTTAGTGTTATCGTGTCACGGCGCATTCCTATCCACCGATTGTTTAACTGGTTTTTTATATGAAAACTGTACGACAACGCTTAAAAACGCGTTAAGGAGGATTAATGTAAAGCCTTAACGCTAAGAAAAATATTTATTTTATTGATTAGACATTATATATGTAGCGTATTCTACTATATATGAATATTTTGACGGATCCTTAAGAGATGGAAAATCACGTAATGTCTCATCAATTATTGCACGCACGTTATATACTGGATAGGAGATGCGAAATCCCATAAACATCTCTGATGCTATTACACTCATGTTATATGCGATATTGATTTGACTTACATAAGGATATTTTAGTCCTGACTCGAGCGTTTTGTCTTTTCATTACGCTCGGGTCAGTCCGGAGTTTTTCAGCTTATTGAAGATTTATTCTAGAGGACGAAGACAAAGATTTGTTATACTATTACTATTATTGTCCCTGCACCATGTTATCTGCTGCATTATTCATTTACTCCAGACGAATATATATATATATATATATATATATATATATATATATAACTCTGATAATGTTGTATAGATTATAATAAATAGATTGTATAAACAACTTCATGAACTGTTTATTTGATATAATTATTTTATCATTCTGCTGCAAGATTTTGTGTTTGTTTCTTCTTCTTTTCTTATTTTTCTCAATTAATCCCATTGATTATCTATATTCCAGATTGTTTAAGTTAGACTTGTGTGGATTATTGTCAACTTAAACCTTCCAAAATATGGATCGTCACAATTGGTATCAGAGCTTTGGTTTAGCGATAACCTTAGCTTTGTGGGGATTATCTCATATCAGTAATGAGTTTGAGTGTATTAATAGATATGAGCTCGTATTTGTTAGTGAATATAAAAAAATTGTTTTATATTATGGTTGATTTTTAGTGGCTTATGGATTTTGGTCAATACGAGTAACTAACGTTATTGATAGGGATCTCTAAACACTTGAACAGAACAATTCATTATAGTATTATTTTGAAATTGGGTAAATGAAATAATTTTACCCTGATTATATTTTATATATAAAGGAATAATTTTCAAAGATTATTAGGGTATATATAGTGTGTTTGGTTGTTAAGAATGATAATATTTGATATTATCATTAATTAGTTGTTGTGCCTTAATAAAAAATATTAATTATAAACGATACAATGATGAAACATTTGTGAAATGTTTTAAGAAAGTGAAATTTTGTATGTATAATTTACAGATGTGACTTATAAATTAAGCTGGATTTAAATTAAGAAGTTTTGAATTTAAGACCAAGAAATTTTGAAAAATTGTTTTCAAAGCTTTGAAAAAATATAGTGATATTAGTTGGAAAATATCTATGGAAAATATTTTTGAAAGGATTTTTAAAAGAAATGAGTTCAGTACTCCCCTCTTCTATCATTGGAAAATAATTTCGGTGATCATTGCACAGCATTATCGACTTTCTTTTTCGAGTCTCAAAGTGGGGGAGACTTCTGAGAAGTTTTGCTATGAAATTGTTTTGATAAATGGATTTTGGTTTAAACTCCAAAAGCATGATTTTATATATAAAAGGTGTAACTATACATACTTAAATGAACCTGGTGTTTAAATTTTAAGTTCTGTTAATTAATATTCAAATTATTTGAGGGAAATGAAATATTTGAATAACTAGAGCTGATAAAATAAGAGAATTAAGAAATCTAAGCTAAACGTTTTTTGAAACTTTAGGGTTGAAGTTTGCAACTCTTAAATTGAAAGTAAAGAAAATTTAAACAAGTCAAAATAGTGAACATTCTAATTAAGTAAAATGAATCAGGTTAATTTGTATAATACCAAATTTCATTCTAGTAACATATAATAAGACTTACCAAATGTTAAAAAGTTAAAATAATGATTTGGATATGTAATGGGATATTATACAAGTGAATAAACTCAAAAGCAACTCAAATGTATATAATGTTAGACTTAATTCGTATATTATGAAATGATTAATGACTAAATGGAATAAGTAAGTGGAACCTAAGAAAGCAGATAAATGAAATAAATAATATCCTTGTAAATTGGTTATAGAATATGAATTTGCAAAGAAATTTTGAAATTGAATTTGTAACTTAAGATATAGTTGGTATTGAATAATACTAAGAAATTAAGTAATGTGAATTATAACTTTGAATGATAATTATGAATAATTGAATGCAAATGAAGTAAATGTAAACAAAAGAATTTGGTGTAATTAAGAATTAATAGAAATAAGTACGTAAGTTGTACGTATATTATTTTATTCTCATAACGATTTGATCCTGATTCGAGCATAAATTTCGAGGTAATTTATATCGATCCAAGTTAGGATTTTTCACTCGATTCTCGATGGCGAACCATGGATATGGATTTTTGGTTTATTCTAAAGTTCTTCTATCATAGTATATGGCTATGCGAGGAGAATCAGTTTCTAATCAAGGAACCAAATCTGAGTCTGCACTAGAGAGTCGTGTGGACAATACTAGTCTGGAAGTGAAATTGTGCGATCGAGTGAGCGGTCAGATTTGATATTGCCTATAAATGGTCTATGTATATCGTACGGGCTCAAGTAAAGCTAATATTGGAAATTGAAAATGCAAAATATAAAATGATTTTAAATTATATGATTGGATATCATTGGTAAATAAGATGCAAGTATTTAAAATTAAGAAAAATTTGGATTGCCGACAAAAATGTACATGTTTATTTTGTCATTTGATTTGATGGTTTTATGATGGTGCCACCTGGCTTTTGTTTTCTTTTGTTGGTTTAGGGCCTGTAGTGGCATTTTGTAGTTGTTTCGCTCGAGCCACACAAAGGAGATTCTACCGAAATTTTTCGTAAATCCAGGTGTTAGAAAAATTTTGAAGTTTAAAATTTTTATGATTTGTTTTGATAACTAACTTATAAATTCTATAGGCCGATCGGAGTAACATAGTAGAAATATAGTGATGGTTTTATAAATGAGATCTTATTGTTTTATATGTTGATTATTTTGAATAAAATATATCAAAAGTTAAATTTTTACTTAACTTCTTTTCGAGGACGAAAAGTTTTAAGTGGTGAAGATTGTAACGACCCGTATTTTAGGTATTTAAATTATTAAATTTGATGCGATTATTGAATAAAAATGGTTAAAAGTAAAAATTTAATGATTTTGAATGTAAATTATTGGATATGAACTTGAATAAAATTTTGAAATAAACTCATTTCGAAGATTTAAATAATAACAAATTTTGAAAGGTAATGCTATGTATTGAATGTGTGTACAATCAATAGTTCGATTAAATAATAAATGTTGAATTCATTCGATGCAAATAAAGTATTTGATTGATAACTAAAATTCATATAAAATCTAATATTGAAATTTGTTGAATATTGAATAATTAAATTGTTTAAAGTTAATAATGGAAATTATTTGAATAATTGAATTCTGAATTTAATATGATTGATAATGATATCGAAAGTTGATGTAAATTTTATTTAAACAACAATGAAGATTTTTAACATTTAAAATTAGATTTAAAAGTGAATAATTAGAAATTAGAAATCTTATATTATAACCGAGACATTAAAATAGCGATCCGGGGCATAGTCTCGGAATTCAACGAAACCAGTTCCATTGGATTCATAATAGTGAGTTATTATCGGATTTCTAATTTTGCAACGTTTGGAGTTATCTTTTGGTAGTATGGGGTAGAAACGCACTGGATTTAATATCGAAAATTTAATATTTTAATTGGATCCAAAAAGCTACTTTCCACATACGATCGAATTGGGACTCTAAACATGTTTCATTGTTTTCAGAAGAGGGGAAAAAATTATAAATGCTAGGCGGCACGCTTCGTTTGGAGTTCGTCTAGAAAGAAATCAAAATAATATTAAAATAATATATATTACACGTATATATATGCATGCACACAGTAAACCCTAACCCAACCTTTTCAGCCGCGCCTCCATCTAGTTTAATGGCTGAAAATACTCCTTTTCCTCCCTCGATTTTATTCAAATCCTTAGACATTTGTAAAAATATTTCAACTACAAATTTGTAAAGGGTAGTGAGATCTTTAAATCCAATGGTCGTGATTTGAAATGGTGTGGCATGATGGCCAGAATTCGACCATGATGGTCGGTCATTCGTGCATGTCTCTCTGGTGATGGGTGCAACCGAGTTTAATGGGGTTTCAGGCATTGATGAGTGGTGGAGAAGGCTTCCTCGTGATGCTGTCTAATAACGTCCCGACGATCATAGGAGGAGCAGTATCGATCTTGTTTACATGCATGCATGGGTTCTTTTGCATGGGAAGGAGCATGCGGTTTAGAAGAGGAAGACAATGTGCGAACCAGAACCCAAGAACGAACGGCCGGGATTTGTTAGGTTGATTATAAAAAAGATTTTGTAATCAATTATAATATTTAATTCATGTAAACTTTAAAAATGCTTATCTTGTTCATACGAGGTAGGAATTAGGCGAAACAAGCGGCGTTGGAATTATGGCGACGAGCACAACATTCTGGAAATGATTTAGGTTTGTTTGGAGTTACTTAAATTTTAGGTTAAATCGAACATCTTTTGATTTGATTTAAAATTGAAAACTCAAATATGAGTGTTTTATAAAGCTCACAAGCACTAGAGTATTTTTATGATAGTTAGATCTGAAATTATGTAGTGATATGAATTTATTAGCCTTTGTTTGATAAACTTAATTGTCATTGAATTAACTGTTAAAAATTAAAATTGACAGTTAAATTGGAAATAGGAATTTAATTGCCAGTAAAACATCCAATTTTAATTACTATGAAATTGTTGAGTTATTTGATTGTTTGGATGATTGATTGTGATGGATATCAATTTATTGATATTTGTACGATTAGATGTTTATTTATTCTGATATATCCTATTATCACCATGTATATTACTTACAGCATATATACAGTAAATTGGATTATTTCGAATAAATTAGGAAACAAGTTGAAATGATATATACTTATGACACTATGATTTGGATTGAAATGATATATATCCATCCCTGAAATTAAATTGGAATAATGGATCACTTGGCCATAGGAAAGAAAATTATATATGGACACCGGACTTATTAAATTAAATGATTGGAGAATTTTTGATTTGAAATTATTTAAATGATTTTGATTTAAAAGAGATAAAAATCAAGTTTATAGAAATCAAATTATTTTCGAACTCGAGCTCTGAACGTTGAAATTTAAATTTGGTAATCAAAATTGTTTAAATAATTAAAATTGAGATTTGAAGTTATAATCAAAATATAATTTGAATATTTGGAAATCGATTTGTTTTAAAAGATTCAACTTTTATTCGAACTGTGAATATTACTAAGTAAAAGTGATATAAAAACGATATTTCGAAATTGAGCTCAGAATTGAATTATATTTGAAGATTGGGATTTTAAATTGGACATTGAAGGATAATTTGACTTAAATGTTTTGATTCGATATTCGAAAATCGAGCTCGAAATCGAAATAAATTGAAGTTGAAACTGAATTAATTGGATTTGAAAGTGGAATTGAATTAATTTGAAATCGAAGTTGAAATTGATTTGAATTGAAATCGAAATCGAATCGATTGAATTGAAATTGGAATTGATTTGAATTAGGAAGTTGGAATTGAATCCTTTTGACTTTGAAACTATTTTCAAATAAATTATTTAATGTAAAACTATCTAAAATCTTTCTTATTGAATATAAAAATTATTTTGGCTTTCTAAATTATTTTTCTATATAAATAACCATTTAAACTATTTTTACCATTTACACTAATTTTAACTATTTTAAGTATTTAAACTATCCAAACTATTTTCCAAAAATTCAAACCTGTCAAGAGTGGAACGTTATTTTTAAATCGTGGATTTAAATACAAATTGGATTAAATGAGGTTACAACGCAAATTGTAATATGAAATGATTTTGGAAGCGAAATCGTGATATTACGGCGAAAATGATTTTGAACCGAAATAGTATATTTTGAGTAAATGTGATGGTTTCAAAATGGATTTGATTTTGAAGTGAGTATGATATTTTGATATCAAGAACGAATTCTTTTTGAAATGTAAAAGAACCAACTGGTGTGTAAAACTACGTTTGGTTTTTAAAGGGACCGAGGCCGGATATGGGCATACTCTCTATCGATACCGAAATCACTTTAACAACTATGCACATAGGGGAGACTGTAGAACGAAGTGGTTGGATTTGGCGACGATTGTTGGATTTGAAGAAAGAGAATGATTATGGGTAGACCCGACACTTGTGCCAATTTGAAATGACTAAAACAGGACGACTTAACAGGGCCAATGGTGCTAGCTACTCTAATTAGACGCATTTCTTTGTTTGAATAAACTATTTTGATTGTTATTGGTGATCACCCTTAAAATTATGGGAGTGTTGGACACAATGGACGGTTATTGCCATGATGTACCACCACCAGCCCTACGACCCGAACTGGTAGTATCCTACCTTGGGCGTTGCCTCACGTGCCTTGTCATACTTTTAGCCTATACAAGACCCATATGGTTTTGGTTTAGTGTTGTCGTATCACGGCGCATCCCTATCCACCGACCGTTTAATTGATGTTTTATATGCAACCGTACGATAATGGTTAACAATATGTTAAGCGGGATCAATGTAAAGCCTTAACGCTAAGAAAAATATTTATTTTATTGATTAGACAATATATATGTAGCGTATTCTACTACATATAAATATTTTAATGGATCCTTAAGAGATGGAAAATCCCGTAACATATCTTAAGTTATTTCACATGTTATACACTGGATAAGAGATGTGAAATTCCGTAAACATCTCTGACGTTATTACACTCATGTTATATAGGATATTAATTAGACTTACATAAGGATATTTTAGTCTTGACTCGAGTGTTTTGTCTTTTCAGTACGCGTGGGTCAGTCTTGAGTTTTTCAGCTTATTGAAGATTTATTCTAGAGGACGAAAACAAAGATTTGGTATAATATTACTATTATAATCCCTACATCATGTTGTCTACTGCATATTTATTCATTCCTGATGAATATATAGCTCTGATAAATGTTGTATAGATTATAATCAAATGTATTGTATAAACAACTTCATGAACCGTTTATTTGATTATTATATTTTATCGTTTCGTTGTGAGATTCTAATTATATTTCTTAATTAACCCCATTTATTATCTATATTCTGGATTGTTTAAGTTAGACATGTGTAGATTATTGTCAATTTAAACCTTCCAAAATGTGGGTCATTACAGGTTTTTGCCTTCTCACTATCCTATGCATGTCTGTATGGTCAAATTGCATGTTTTAACATTATTTTTGGCCTCGAAACCTTTTCTAACTTTAATTACATGTTTTCATATGCTTATTTCCTAAATTATGTATTTTTGAATGGTTTTCGAAATTGATTTAGTTAATCTCTGTATTTTTATTCATATATGCATGTAATTTGTAGATTTAGATTTGAGTTTGTTTATTTATGAAATACTTATGTACTGCTTGTACGAATGGATGAATATGCATGTTATTCTATGCTTGTATATTGTGCTTTGATGTTATTTGGTAGTACTTTGGATGCTTCGGAAGATAGGTTGGTAATATTTGCAAATCAGAGGTAAAGTTGGTCATAAGTAGTTGAAACTTGGAGGAGAGGCTTTAAATTATGGAGGAACCAGTAGCTCAAATTGAAAGTCCAAATTAGCTAAGGGCACAACTTAATATTGATTCTTTTAACTCAGTACTGAGTCATTTCTATTGCTCAGTTAGGTTGGCGACTGGGTATCTTTAGGTGTTAGCTAGTGGAGATGGTCCAAGGCAAGTTATAGAGAATTGGTAAGGTGTTGGATTTTATGACAAGTTGTTTCTATAAATTGGACTTGAAAGCTTTGGATTAGGGGTCGAGTTGTTTTGGTGAAGGGGTTAAGGTCCAAAGCACTTGAGAAGGAAGTACTAGAGATAGAGTAATTTACTTAACTAAAATTGGCTAAATAAGTGATTCGGTGCCGAGTCATTTTGACTCAGTACGAAGTTGTTTTGTTGAGAGTAATAGGATCAGGCTTGTACAAGAAGGAAGCAGGGAACCATATAGATCATGCCGGAGGTGTTGGCTCATTCGCTTAGGACTGGATAGCGAAATAGTTGCATGATAAAAACCTTGTATCTTTGGTTTGTGACTCATGAAGGGAGTAGGTAACGAAGATAATAGCTCGATAGAGGAGGGAGCTATGGAATGGGAACATGAAGGGTTCTATGTAATGGAAAACTAGATTGAGTAAAAGAAGGACTTAGATTCGAATGGAGCAAAGGAGTTTTCGAATGTATATGCTAAGGAATCCTTGATACTCGGAGTATTTTCTATTGTACTCAAAGTAGGGTTATATAAGTGGGGACACCCATGGATCAACAGAGTGGTTCTAAATACCCGGGACCAGTAGCTTTAGGTCTGGTGTTTTGCTTTGGGCTACAAGATATGTATTAGCTTTGGGATGCATGATACAAGAGTATACTTGAAAAATGGGATTTTAATTAGTCTATAGCAGTAAGGAGGCATAAGAGTAATCATATATTCAGAGAATATGGAATGATAGTGGGAATTGCTTAATGGATGCTATGGTTGCTATGATTACTTTAGTTGCTTTCTAAACTATAACTTGTTTATATCATTAGGAGTAGGTATTGGAGATTGGAGTACTTGAAGAACATATATCCTTATTTTGAATATAGTACCTTTATGTTATTTGTAGAGTAGCACATTATAATGTTATGTGCTAACCCTTTGGTTGTAGGGACAGGTGAGGTATGATTCGTGTACCTCCATTTCTTACCATATTTACTTGCATAATATTTTTAGATTAATTTATTTCTCACACTAAACTGTTGTCTAACCTAAGGTTTTATGCTTTGCTTTTTATTATCTTGGGTACTCTTAAATGAGTAGACTAGATAACAACTCTAGATGATGCAGTAGCTGTGCGGAGGACGAGATGGATTAAGCTATCCAATATCATATACTTGTATGGACTTCTACACATATTCCGTTATGCAGGACTAAGGAGCCTTAGTGACTACTTATATTCTTGTTATGAAATAGTCATTAGGTTTATTTCCATTGTATAAACTCTACTACATTTGTATATAACTCTGTGGATCTGTGTTCTAATGATTTGTTTACATAGTTATTATTGTCTCTCCTGTTATATATACGACATTATATTTTATCCATGCGCCGTGAGATATTCAGTAGGTTATATGTTGCACTTATTTCATTTTCAACCTTGATGATCGTCCTATATCAACCGACAATAGCTACAATGCACTATTTTGATATTATTGGTGCTAATGGTATAGGGCAGTCGCCATAGTTGTATTAGAGCTTTGGTTACATAATTAAATTGAGTTGATATCATGATCCTGTAGAGATAAGGAATGAGTTAGCACCTTAGCCTAGATCTAAAATGTATATTAGAGAGTTCGTATTTATTATATATTTTGGTTTTTAATGCCATATAGTAGTATATTATGTAGTATAAGTTGCATGCACACGAGCACCATAGACCCAGTTTTCTTTATGGGAGATTGATCATTCCTGTTACAGATTAAGAATGAGCATGCAGTCAAGATATACTATGAGGAATTCTGCTTTGGGAGATAAAGGAGGAGATGGGTCAGAAGCTCCTATGCCTGAATTTTAAGTGATGTTGAATGCTATAATGGCAACTATGATGAGGAATATTCAGGCTGCTGCTCTTGGTATGGTTGTCGGTGGGGGTGCTCCCATGCAAGCGCTTAGGGCTAATCTCACCAAGTTGAGCAAGGACTATTCTACTCTAGAAGGAAAACCATTTCGTGGAATGGAGTTAGCCATAGAAATGCAAGATTGGTTGGATACCTACGAGCACATCTTTTATGGTATGGAAGTGGATGATGCCATAAAGAGGCAATTACCCACTAGACAACTTCAAGGACGAGCTATAAACTAGTGGAATGCCATTAACATTGGTGCTCCAAAAGATTAGTTTACTTTGACTTGTTCAAAGCAAGGTTTGAAGAGAAGTTCATTCCGACTACTTAGATGTCGGTGCTGTTTAGAAAGTTTGATGATCTTAAGCAAGAAGAAATGTCAGTTTCTTAGTATATTGCAGAGTTTGATGCTTTATCGAAGCACGAGATGTCATTTATTGAAATTCCATTGAGAAAGAATTAGAAGTTAGTAGACCACATTGATGAGCCATTTGAGAAGATTGTTGAGAAAGCTCTCTGCCGTGAGAATTTGTGTTTAAAGGCTAGAGCTGCTGTTGTTATTTTTACTAAGAAGGAAGATCCAAAGCCATTGCAAGGCAATTGAGGCAATAAAAAATTAGAACGGAAAAAGGAAGCAGCCTTAAGGGAAAATGGCCAAAAGTAAGCTAAGTGGGAACCTACTTACTATGGGTGCAAGGAGAAGGGTAACTTGATTAAGGATAGTAAAGTGAGCAAGAAGAAGAAGTTTTATAATTGTGACGAGCTTGGGCATTTGAAGAAGGATTGTCTAGAATTAGTGAAGGATAAGCAGATTGTGAAAGCATATGCTTTGGATGCTGCTCTAACTTCATCGAATGCTCCCTTGGTGAAAGAGAAGGGAAATGGAGTCGTTATTCAAGGTATGCTTTCCATTAATGATGTTTCCATTCGTGTTTTGTTTGATAACGGGGCTTCACATTCATTTATATATAGTGTCTTAGTAGAAAAACTAGGATTGAGACTAGCAATAGTAGATCGACCCTTGATTGTGACCAACCCAATTGGAGGCTATGGTAGTCTTTGCATAGTTTGTTGTGTCCTAGTATTATTGAGTCATGGATGTTCTTTTGTTTTTGATTGTTTTTACTTGAATTTTGTTGAGTTTGAGATAATCTTAGGAATGGACTGGCTTAAGAAGTTTGTGGCCATAGTGGGTTGCGAGACGCTATTAGTGACAATCAAGGATGTGGAAGAGCGAATGGTAGTGATCATCTACCTATCAGAGGATGGGTAGTATTAACAATATAAATCATCAACAACTAATGGTGCATTGAATTGGGGTAAATCGAAAGAAGAACCCTTTCGAAAGCCTTTGAAACAGCTTATATTGACAAAATGGTGATTTGATATTACCATCTTATA
The DNA here is from genome assembly GCA_030765085.1 of Allium cepa. Classification (NCBI taxonomy): domain Eukaryota; kingdom Viridiplantae; phylum Streptophyta; class Magnoliopsida; order Asparagales; family Amaryllidaceae; genus Allium; species Allium cepa. Next base: position 215,348,096 of record CM060938.1, read on the forward strand.
TACAGACCCCTTTCAAAGGGATCAAAATGAGTTCTAGATAAGAGCATTCATTCAAATGTACCCTTTTGAGCGTGTCGATGCAGCTGCTATGAAAGGATCTCCTTCGAAAGGCAATTTTTTTGAAAGCATACAAATGCCTTCCAAAAGCAACCTTTCGAAGGTATTAATCTGATGGATACAAAGAGAACCGCTTCAAAATTCCAATGCCTTTTAAAAGGATTCGAAACTTGATACATATGTATTTGAGTAAAGAGTGGATTTAATGTTCCATAGAGCCTTATTTTGGGTAAATGTCGTAAGTCAAATAGACTCGACAATGTTGAATTATCATCATCACGTTACTTTAGTGCTGCAAGGGCTTTGGACGTAATGATAATATGCTTTAAAATCAAGATATCCAAATAGGATCTATAGCATAGCATATGCTAATAAAGGGTTAAGAAGATAAGTGCGTATCATATGTAATCGGTCACTAAACAAACTAATAGCCGAAATGATCATCCTCATGTTCAAAATCAATATCAAGTCCATGCATCCTCTCTTTTTATCTCTCATAAATGGATTATAGGTAATAGAATTTGTTCCCAATTTAATTTAGGGTAACAAGAATTTGATTTGACAAAGAAATGTAGGAATCAAAAATCGGTCTCGAACTTGGAACCCTAGGGTCGTATTTATAGATGCAGGTTAGATCCTTCCACATCCATCCCTCCAAAGATGCCAAAAGGTCTCTTCACCAACCTTTCGTTGTCATTGATGTTTGGGTGCTTCTGATTACCTTGTTTAGGCTTTCGTAACACTTGAATCTTCCTTTTGCCATTATGCATCGAACCGGTTTCCACACCATGTATATGCATCTTTAGAGGAATTGATCACTATCAAAAGGGTACTTTCTTGATTTCGAAAGAGTTGTAATATACTTAAAGGCTTTCTGGACCTCCACATTGCTGTTGAGATCTGTTATTTGTACAAGTACAGAAGGGCGTTTTGATGGGTTTGAAAGGATCTAGTGGTGGCGGAAAGATCATTACGCAAGGTTACTTATAATGGAAGCTTCTTGATAGGCTAATGTTGGTATCTGTAACATCCCAAATTTTTGATATTATCTAGGAGTTCTAATTAGATAAGAATAATGTAAATATTAGTGTGATAAGGGGATTGAGATTTGAAAATGCCGAGATTAATTAAATAAACCCTAAAGAAGGGGCTTATGAATGGTTTTATAGGTATTTGCCGTCACCATAATCCCACAAGACCTAAACCCATATTTCCATTTCTCTACACGTTCATAATTCATTATTCAAAAATGTAAATCAAAAGCTTAAGCGGACTATAACCTAAGGAAAGAAAATGGAAAAAAATTAATTAAAGCTAAGCAATCAAGTAAGAGGAATTAATCAAAGATCAAATCTCAAATTTCTTATCCTAATCGAAGTGTATAATAATCAAAATCATCTCTATTTTCATTTTAAAGAGCGTTAGATTTCAGGTTTAAGTTTAAATCCATTATGATTATGTTTGGATTTCTTAATGTATTATATTCAAACAAGTTTGTTTGATGAATGTTTTATTCGATTTTAAGGCTAAAATTGTTTATATTGGGTTTTAAATGCCATGAGGACTTAATATGTTATGTAAAACATTATTTTGGAGATGAGTTTAATATTTCGTAATTATCTAAGCTATGGATAATTTTATGAATTTTCAAAGGAGAATATGAATAACTGGGTTAGAAATTAATATCTATAATCATATAAAGGAATTTGGGTCCGAAATTTATATATGTTAGATAAGATATTAAAAGTGAATTTCTATGATTTCGGGGATTTTTTGTAAGAAATTTACTACGGAAATGAAATTAATTCAATTGGTGGACTTAAATGTTTTAATTGTTATGTTTAAGGGATTGAGATTTGAAAATTCAATAGAGGCTGAGTTTAATTAAATAAAACCCTAAAAGAATGGGATTATGAATGGTTTTATAGGTTAATTAGTGAGAACATAACACAAGGGCTTTATAGGGACTTACCATTACCATAATCCCATAGCACCTAAACCCATATTTCCATTTCTCTACACGTTTATAATTCATTATTCAAAAATGTAAATCAAAAGCTCGAGCTGACCATAACATAAGGAAGGAAAAGGGGAAAAATCAATTAAAGCTAAGCAATCAAGCAAGGGGAATCAATGAAATATCAAATCAAAGTGAATGATAATCAAAACCATCTTTATTTTTTTAAAGAGCATTAGATATCGGGTTTAAGTTTAAATCCATTATGATGATTTTTGACAATGATATGCTTGGATTTCATAATAGTTATATTCAAACAAGAATGTTTGATAAATGTTTTATTTGATTTTAAGGCTAAATTCGTTTATATTGGGTTTCAAATCCATGAAGATTTAATTTGTTATGTAAAACATTATTTTGGAGATGTGTTTAATTTTTTGTAATTCTCTAAGCTATGGATAATTTATTATGAATTTTCAAAGGAGAATATGAATAATTGGGTTTAGAAATTAATATCGGTAATTATATAAAGGAATTTGGGTCCAAAATTTATATATGTTGAGTAACATATTAAAGTGAATTTCAATGATTTTTGGGGATTTTTCCTCATAAATTTACTACGGAAACTAAATTAATTTAGTTGAGGAACTTAAATGTTTAATTGTTTTGTTTAAGGGAAATGCTTCTTTATTGATTGTTTTTAATTAAATCTGAAATGAATTCGATGGTATTTTAGAAAAATATTTTGTAAAGTTTATGGAAATGAATTAAAGCTTTACAAATAGGCAAGTTAGATGAAAAGCATTTACCTAAAAAGGAAATAAAACAGTTATTGTTTAAAATCTTGGTTTCGCCACTTCCAGTAGTAAACTTTCGACCATGTACCTTCACCCCATCTAATTCAAAACCAATACACCTCGTATCAATGCTTTGATACGTAGTGGATTAGAGAAAGGCAAAAAGTATGGAGTCGAAATGGTGCTTTCGAAGGGGTCAACACCACTTTAAATAGCTTTCGAAGGTCTTTTACTTTACTATCCAAAGAAATGCCACTTGCCTCGTTTTCAAAAGAATGCTTTTGAAAGGGTTTGATATAGCTTCCGAAGAAGTTTCCGACTTTCTGTTTATAGGGCAGCTTTCGAAAGAGTTTCCTTGATTTAAATCAATGCTTTCGAAAGGGTAGTTTGAACCCAGTCGAAACCATGCTGCCGCCTTTATGCCCTTCGAATGGATTGAAGTTATCAACGAGTTCGAAAGGTAGCTTTTGTTTTATAAATGCAATAAGCCACTTCCTAATGCTTTCGAATGGGCTTCGGTACCCATTTATACTAATGGTTTCGAAGGCAATGTTTTCGAAAGGTGTTTCAAAGCTATCCTTCCAAATGTTTTACCTAAATGATTAATGCTTTCAAAACGATGGTTTCGACGCCATCTATTTTCCCTAATAACTTTTACTTAAAGGATAATGGTTTTGAAATGGGTATTTTCATTTATATTCACTTTGACCCAAAAGTTATTTTAAGTAAAAACCCAATGGTTTCGAAAGAGTATTGATCGGATAGATATAAAGAGAACCGCTTCAAAATTCCAATGCCTTTCAAAAGGATTCGAAACTCGATACATATATATTTGAGTAAAGAGTGGATTTAATGTGCCATAGAGCCTTATTTTTGGATATATGTCATAAGTCAAATAGACTCGACAATGTTGAATTATCATCATCACGTTACTTTAGTGCCGCGAGGGCTTTGGACGTAATGATAATATGCTTTAAAATCAAGATATCGAAATAGGTTCTATAGCATAGCATATGCTAATAAAGGGTTAAGAAGATAAGTGTGTATCATATGCAATTGGTCATTAAACAAACTAATAGCCGAAATCCATGATGATGATTTTTGATAATGATATGCTTGGATTTATAATATGTTATATTCAAACAAGATTGTTTGATAATTATTTTATTCGATTTTAAGGCAGCTTCATAGTAAACCCGTGAAAACCATGTTTAAAGAGTGTTATTGGTAGAGGCTAACAGGTTTGTAGTGAACCCATGAAAACTATATCCGGATAAAGTTATTGAGAGAGTCAATAGGTTCTTAGTCAACCCATGAAAATTATGATATGAGAGGAGTTACCAATAGGTTCAGGGAGAACCCATGAATTAATGAAGTTATTGGCAGGGGCCAATTGGTTCTTATTTATCCCATAAAAACTATGAGAGGAGACAGATAGTCCATTAGCTTTAAACAGGTTATTAGTTAGCCCATGAAAACTAATAGGTTCATAGTGACCTTAGAAACTATAACCGAGTAGTTAACGAATGGAGATGGGAAATCTAGAATAATTTGCTTGTTTGCATACCATTTTAATATTTTTAGTTGCTATATTTTAACCATTGTGGATGTAGGAGTACAATATATGGTTATTATAAATTTTTGGCTAAGATACTAGTGAGGGCAAAATCCGTTCCTCTAAGTGGCGTGGTCTTACTAGATATCTAAATGGTTCGAGATGGTAGGTTATTATTCATACCAGGATTTTTGTCCGACTCAAAGTTTATGTTCTCCCCTTAAACTCTCGGGTGCTCAATTGATTTTTGAGTAGTTGAGAGTTAAGGTTTTCAGGTTCTACTTTAGACGAATAAGCTTCCAAAGATGTGCAGGAGGCAAGCTAGCTAGTAGGAGTTCTTTTATATTTTGACTCCGTTATGTTTTGTTATAAAGGAATTTTTTTGAAATATCCTATGTTTAGAATCTGATCATCCAAGGGGGCATCTTCATATGTCGCTCTTGGTGTATGTTGTAATAATTATATTTCTTTGAACGTGGTTCTCAAATTTGGGATTATGTATTGAATTTGGAATGATTTGAAATAGAATGTGAAAGTTGTTTAACGATTTTAAAACTTTCCCATATCCTTGTGTTTCTGTTATATTAATGTATCTTATATTACCGTATTTGGTCAGCGAGGATTAATAACTATGGATGACTATAGCATCCATAGCCATTATTTTTGGGCCTCTAAGTGAGGGATGTTACAGTTGCAGATGTAGCTTTCAAAAGTAATCCCCTTGATTAATGCAGAAGCCCATCTTCTAATGCTTGCGGAAGCAATTTTAACATATACGAAGCCTTTCTAATTCTTGCAGAAGGGTTTAGCTGATTCGAAAGGCTAGTCTTTGCAACACCATGCTTTCAAATGAGAAGTGTAAGTAAAGTCTTCTACCGTAGAAGGTAGATAGTGGCGGAACCAATCGTTTCATAAGATTTCATTTATGTGGAAGGGATAATGTTGAAAGAGTTCCTTGTTTTCATCTTTCGTGGAAGCACCAACGCTTACAACACCAATCCAATCTCTTCGGAAGCTATTTCAATGCCTTCGAAACCCTCCTTTTGAACTGGGGTGGAACCCTTTTTTCAACTCTTGCGAAGCCTCTATAATGCTTTCACAAGCCTTCTTTTAACACCTGCAGAACCCTTTATTTCATGTCTTCGGAAGCCTTCTTTCACACCTACATTCTTGGTTGAACTTTACAGTTAATATTTCCCCCCTTGTATGAAAGAAGCATTGTTCTTTAGGACAAAAATATAAGAATTCTCTTTTGCATTGTTTCATCCTTAATGGTCTTCCTCATCAATCTAATTTTCCAGCAAAGTACAAAGTAGACAATATTTCCTATTATTTATTTGAAATATATATAAGACTATGCCCAGTAGTGTGTCCATATTGTTGGCGATAGTATTAGAATAGCTGATAATAGAATTCTAGAAATCTAAATCTAAGAATAATGGAAATTTATAGGTCCTTATCCAAAGATAATAAGTGATGAGAAATCCAAAGTTGGGAATGATTAAAGACTAGAAGTCCTGAGATCTTTGGTACTGATGAGAGAGGACCATAAATTCAAATCTGGTTATATTAACAGAAGACCAAAAATCTAATGTGGAATCAATAATAGAGGGCTAGAAATCCAAATCTGGCATTAATAATAGAAGTTTAGAAACCCTTTTCTTGAAATAATTGATAGAAGACCACAGACAATCGTCTGGTAAGATTAAAAGCCCAAAAATCATCATCTGGAAAGAATTCATAGAAGACCAAGAATCCTCATTTGGAGTCAAATAATAGGAGTCTAGAAATCCTTATCTGGAAAAAAAAACCAGACTCGGGTATTGATTAATGTAGTCTAGAAGTTAATAGTATAAGACCTAAGACCTAAATTTAGATATTAGTAAGAGAGATCTAGAAATTATCATCTGGAAGTTAGTAGAGGACTAGAGATCCATAATAATAGAAGAACTTAAACCTAGATTATGGCATTAATGAGTAAAGTCTAGAAATCAACAGTAAAAGACCTAGAACCCGATTCAGGTATTGATAAGTGAAGTCTAGAAATCATCTTTTGGATATAGTAGAAGACCATGAACTCATAATAGAAGACTCAAGACCAAGATTCAGGTATTGATAAGTGAAGTCCAGAAGTCATCTTTCGGAAATTAGTAGAAGGCTATATATTCATATCTAATAATGAATGTAATTCGAGAATTATCATCGAGAAATAACATAAGATTAGAAATCTGTTCTTAACAATAAGAAGGAAAGTTTAGAAATTGTTATTCGAATAATAAAAGTTTAGAAATTCTCATCTGAGCCTTTTGTTCTACACCACTCTTTAGACTTTCGTTGTTCGAATCTTTTGCTTTGCGTTACCTCTCTGGTTCTATGTATCTGATTCTTTTGATGTGCCATCCTTTAGGCTTCATGCATCGTTAATGCTTTGTGTTCCACTCCTTGGGCTTGGACCTCTTAATCCATTGTTGTCCAATGCGCTTGGTTAGCTTATCCACAAGCAGGACTCAAGGACTGACCCAACAAACGCTCCATCCAGGCCTTATAGGCAGGATTGAAGGCTTGTTCAAGGCCTTAACTAGGCCTAGGCATGGCAGGATCAAGGGCTTATTCCATCCTCACTCCATGTGGTGCTCTAGCCAGGTTTGGTTACTCTGTCCATAACATGGTGCATTCAAGTGCTTACTCTATCCCCCCTCTAGGGGGCTCTTTGATTTGGCCATAGCATAGCGCGATCAAGGACATGTAGATACTTTAAGCCGACTATAGCATGGCGTGGATAAAAGATTACTCCGATCTCCCTCTGGGAGACGTTTTGACCCGGCATCTTAGTGCGGACAAAGGCTAATGACTGTTTAGCGTAGTTTCAAAGTTTAAGGAGAACTCTACTCCCGACCTTGTAGATTTTCTTAAAAAGAGGCACTTTATTCATCCAATTTTTGAAAATGCGGTTGCAAGTGTTCTGTATTTCATGTTCTTGGAACTATATTGCCATTTGGTCGACAAAATTTGTAAGCTTCTAGAGGAATGACTTTGCAGATAATTAGAGGACCCTCCTAGTTTGGTCCTAGTGGTCCATCTGCCGAATTTCTAGAGTTTTTCATCACTCTTTGGAGCACTAGGTCTCCTTTTTGAAATGATCTTGTATTTACCTTTGAGTTGATATTCCGCAATTCGAATAGCTGCTTCATCTCTTAGTTCATGTATGAAGTCCAATGACTCATTCTTTAACTCTTGGTTTGGGTCAAATGCTTAAGCAATTCTTTGATGGGAAGGTATTTCAATTTCGACTGATAACATTGCTTGACATCCATATGTTAGAGAGTAAGGGGTATAACCTTTAGCAGTTTTTGTGGATGTGTGATATGCCAATAGTACAAGCGGTAATTCTTCCATCCAATTTCCTTTGGCTTTATTTAGTCATTTTTCCAAGATGGTCATAATAGTCTTGTTGGATGCTTTAACGACCCCATTAGCCTTTGGAGGTGCTACGAAAAAAACTTTTGATGATTCTATTCTTATGGCAAAATCAAAAAAACTCTTCATTTTCAAATTACGTGCCATTGTTTGATAATCTTGTAAGGGATTCTAAATCTAGTGATGATACTTTTAATAAAAAGTTTAAGTACTTTCCCAGAAGTGATTTTAGAAAGTGGTTTTGCTTCACCTATTTAGTAAAGTAATCAATGACAACTATAGCATACTTTGCCCCTCCTTTAGAAATTGGCGATGGTCCAATCAAATCGATTCCTTATACGTCAATGGGCTATGGACTGAAAATTGGGGTTAATTGGCATGGTGGTAAACGGGGAATCTTTGAGTATTTTAAACGGGGAATCTTTGAGTATTTTATGGAATCCTTTGCATTTCTTTACATGCTCTATAGCTTGAATAGTCATTTGAGGCAATAGAAACCTTGTCTTATTACTTTTTAGCCAACTTTACCCCATTGGAATGGTCCAAATTCCTGTGTATACTTCTTTTGTAATTTTATGCCATCCTTATAAATTATACATCTTAAGTAAGGAAGAGCATGTCCTTTCTTATAAAGAATTCCATCCATCATAGTGAAGGTTGGAGCTTGATGCCTGATTTACCTAGCTTCCGTTTGTCAGATAGTAATATTCCATTGGTAAGATATTCTACAATAGGTTTCATCCAAGTGTTCTTGTAGCAGTTATATGTTCTTGAATGAAGGGGATTTTCATATGAAATTTCTTCATCAATTTCTCTTTCTTGTGTCATGGCTTGGGATCTAGTTAGATCCAATTGTTTTTTTCCTAGTTCGAGCATTTTCTCTTCAATACTGGAACTTGCTTGATACCCTACGGGTAAGATATAGGTTTGTGGATCTCCTCTTGAACTAGCCAATTTTGCTAATGAATCCGTTTGAGAATTATCTCCCCTTGGGACTTGGTGTGCAAAAAAAAATCTTCGAATAGGGTAAGAATTTTTAGTGCCTTCTTAACATATAGGGTAACGTCTTTAGTCTAATATATCTCCTTTACCTGATTTACCATTAGTTGAGAGTCACTAAAGATTTGAATTCGTGGGACCTTAAGTTGTAAGGCTAGAGTTAATCCTACCACCATCGACTTATATCCAACCATGCTATTTGTTGCAAGAAATCCTAGCTTCACCGCATAGTGTAGGAGGTCTCCATGTGGTGTGATTATGACATACTCTGCTCTGGCTTCTAGCTCATTTGATGCCCCATCCACCAATAGTTGCCATATGGGCTTTTGATCTTTTTCTTTCTCTAGCTTCTCTTTAACAAAGCCTATGCATTCATTGATAAACCCAATAATACTTGCCCTTTGATTGCTGCATATGGTTGAAATACGATGTCATATTGGCTAAGTTCAATTCTCCATTTTACTAGCCTACTCAAAGTTTCAGGTTTACTGAAAACTTGCTTGAACGGAAAGTTAGTCGATGCCCTGATTGGATGTGCTTCGAAGTATGCTCTGAGTCTCTGTGCTATTAGTATCAAAAATAAGCTAACTTTTCTACGACTGTGCATCAAGCTTTCCTTCAATCATCTGCTCACATAATAAACGGGAAGCTGATTTTCGTTTTTCTTCTCTAAACAGAACCAAATTAACCGCATGTTCTGAGCTACCATATATAAGTATAAGCTTTCTCTATTCTCGGGGATGGATAATATTCGTAGCTTTTCCAAATGATTTCTCAATTCTTAGAAGGCTTTCTTACAGTCTTCTCTCCACTCAAAGTTCTTTCTTTTCTTGATTACATTGAAGAATTGGATGCATTTATCAGTTTCTTTAGAGATGAATCTACTCAAAGCTGCTATTCTACCATTTACACTCATTACGTCTTTGCTTATTTTGAGCTCGGCCATGTATTTGATAGCTTGGATCTGGTCAGGACTGACTTCAATCTCTTGTGCACTAACAATGTAGCCTAATAACTTTTTGGAACGAACCCCGAAAGAACATTTCTAGCCATTTAGTTTCATTTGATACATGTGTAATACTTCAAACATTTCTTCATGCTCTTTGAGGTGACTCTCAGCTTCATAGGATTTTACTAGCATGTCATCCATGAAAACCTCCATATTTCGACCAAACTGTTCCTTGAACGTTCTGGTGACCAATTTTTGACAAGCATCCCCTGTGTTCTTTGGTCTGAAAGGCATTGCTTTATAACAAAAAGTTCCCCAATCGATAATGAAGCTTGTATGTTCTTTGTCAAAGTTGAACATGAGGATATGATTATATACTAAATAAGAATCCATGAGAGATAATAACTTGTGTCTGCTAGTCGCATCAACTAACTAGTTTATTCTGGGTAGCGAATAATAGTCTTTTAGGCATGCTTTGTCCAGATCAGTGTAATCGATGCTGGTTCTCCATTTTCCATAAGATCTTATTTATTTTGCGAATGTTGGATGTAAAAATCCATCATCAAGAGACTAAAAAATAGTTGAAGAATCACAGTAAGAAGAGTACTCCCTTTTGTAATGACCGAGAGTTGCAAAATACATTTTGCATGAGTTAAATTGTTCTCCTTGAATAGTATCCCAACCCCTTTTAGTCAAGAACTTTACCATCAAGTATTTTGGTGAGACAAAAGCATCCACCTCATCCAGCATAGGACGGCCAAAGAATGCATTGTAATATGAAGGTTGATCGATGATCACAAAGAGGGTATCAAAAGTTCTACAGCATGGTGGCAAGCCCATCTATACCAGTAGCTTTACTTGCCCTGCCCATGTCGACTTATTATTATCGAACCCAAAGGTAGATTCAAGACTAGGCTTCAGTTTATCATGAAGAATCCCCATCTGATCGAAAGCGTGCTTGAAGATTACATTAACCGCGCTTCTAGTATTTACTAGAATCTTGGATACCATGGAAAGCCCGATTTGAGCTATGATCATAAGGGGGTAATTACGGAGATAATGGATTCCTTTCTTTAGCTCTTGTGGGGTGATGACGAGATTTGGCACTTGTATATTAAGTCACGGGTTTTTGAGCTAGGTCTCTTCCTGTACAGAGGAAACCCCTTTCCTAGCTTCCTTGATATATTTGTTCCTTGCTCCCTTACTATTTCCTGCTGGATGTAGTCCCCCATGAATCACATCAATCATGTTCAAAGGTGGACTTAAATTCAATGGATCTTCATCCTTTAAAACATCCATAGCATTACTAGGGAATTTTTGGAGTCCATTGTCAGTTCATGGTGCATTCTATTTATCTTGGAAAAACTCTTTTAGATGTCCTTCACGGATCAGCTTTTGAATAATTTTGGTTAGCGCTCGGCACTCGTCTATCTTACGGCCATTCAACTTATGATAAGCACAATAATAATCCCCTTTTCTCTGCTCTGGGAAGTACTTGACCTTGAATGAAGTTGGAAAATTAACATTTTCTTTAGTTGTGGTGTAGATATAGGACACGGGTTTATTCAAAGCGACCAATGGAGTCTTCCCACCATGACCTTTTGTGCCCTCGATCGAATCCAAATCTTCCAATTTCTTTCTTGGGGTTAGTTTTCCTTTTAGCATAGTATAATCCAACCATTCGAATGAATTTATCATTTTAAAAGTGAAAATTTTGTAAAAAAAATTCATCCATGGACGAGGAGCACTTTCCAGAATGGCATGTTTTCTATTAATTCTGAGTGCATTGCGACTAGCTTATCTCTATCATTTACGTGTTTGGCCATTAATGCCTCTACATTAAACCTTTTGATATGATCACCTAATGATTCTTCTTTCCTTTGCTTGATGTTTTCCAAGATGGTGTAATTAATTGTTGGATCTTTGCATATGCAAAACTGAGCAGAGAATTCGTAGGAGAATTGTAACATCCCGTACCTAGAGGCCAAAAGTTAAGCACTACATATGCTGCAGCCATTCATATATTAACTTCTGGTGACAAAATACGGTAATGATAATGGTATCCAAAATATCAGAAGTACATGAATATGAACAAAATCACAGATTTAAAAACAACGTTTTGCCGATTACATTTCAAAAGTATAATTCATATCCATGTTACATAATCCCATATTATTTCCCAAACAATGATTAAATATATCATTTACAAAATATGCCAAGAGCGACATATGATGGTTCCCCTTTGGTTGATCAGAGTAATATAGTCATAATTGACTTGGTCGAATGCAAGCAGGTACATTTTCCATTTAAAAACAAAGCATTGCCTCAACCCCTTCAAAACCCTAGTTTTGACTCCAAACCTTCTGCCTACATCCAATTCACTACGTACTAGTAAACTGATACCATGTACATTGGTTTCGACCGTGTCGAAAGCAAAGATGTGGAAGCGGTACCTGGTGTCGACTAGGTCGAAACAGTGTAAATCATGTATCAAATAGTTCTTTTCACCTAACTTCTTTATGTATCTAAATATAATTGGTTGCCTCTTTCTTTACCAATAAAAGGTACCGCACTTTGTCAAAAGGCTGCCAGTTTTCCAGATTTAAGTATTTAAATCGTTTTATAAAAAGCCCCTTCACCTCTTTAAATTATTTAAAACATTTAAGTCTCATACCTTAAATAATTTCATATACCCATCAAAATACTTAGGAAAAATCTGTAAAAATTCCAGAAAATTTTAATTTATTTTCTAACATATAAAAATTGCAGACCTAAACAATCAATTATTTAACCAAAAATAATTATTAAACTAAATTAACATTTTCTTTACTAGAAAATTTGAATAAAATCAACATTACTTCAAAAAATTCTAAAAATTGAAACCCATTTCTAAAGTAATATTTATGATCTTCATAAAGATTCACAAGGCAATTGGATGTCATTTAGTAGGGTTTTTACTTTAAAACATATCCTAAATTCAATATGAATAACCATAATTAATCAACATGTATATATATTCATTCTATCATTCAATGACATGGAAAATCATTGCAAAATATTTGGAATTCATATTAAAACTGAAACCATAACCAAAAGTGGATTGTAAACATTATTCACCTTAGCCTTTGTGACTAAAGAGATTGAGATATGAATAGATCTGATTTTCTTAAGCTTCTTCCTAGCTTTTCTTCTTCTTTTCTTTGTTAATGATGGTCGGCCTGTCTTATAAAATTTTGAAATAAAATGAATGTGTATAGTAATACATGGCCTAAGGGAAAAGATAGAGAGATTACCTCTTTCCTATATTATCCCTCCTCTATTTCGATTAAAACTCTTCTTTTAGTTCATTGTTAAATGGCACGGCTACCCTTTAATTAAAATCAAATCTCAATCCCCTAGCTAACTAAATATCATAAATAATGTTACCAAAAATCTTGGGTACTACAGACTCCCCTTCTTAAAGAATTTCATCCTCAAATTATGATAACGTACATAACAAATAAAATAAGAAGGTAAAACACACCATCACACAAGTCAGGATAAGTACCTCTAATCCTGCTATCAATCTCCCTAGTACGGTCCCTATCAACGTCGTGCCATTGGACTTTGACTAACCTGACCATCTTGGTTCTAACCTCTTCTCATCTCTTGCAACAGTGCGAACTGGCCTTCTCACTATAGTCAAATCTGGTTCTACCACTAAATCACCTAGCACAGTCAGTGCAATAGCAGTCTTCGGGTCATTAACACAGTTTCTGAGATGAGAAACATGACATCATGGACACCTGCCAATCTGCTTGGTAACTCAAACCTATATGCGAGTTTCCCGATCCTCTCAATAAGAGGAAAAGGTCCAACGAATCTAGGTGCTAACTTTCCTGATTTCATAAATCTAATTACACCCTTCATCGGTGATACTTTGACGAAAACCTGGTCCCCAACTAAGAAATCTAAATCTTTACGTCTCTTATCTGCATAACTTTTCTGCCTAGACCGAGCCTCTTTCATCCTAGCTCGAATGACCTTAATCTTTTCTGCAGCTTCTCTAACCAAATCCGGACCAAGAACCAACCTATCCCCGGTCTCCAACCAACAAATGGGCGATTTGCATGGCCTTCCATACAAAGATTCAAATGGTGTCATCCCAATACTAGCCTGATAACCATTGTTATATGAAAATTCGGCAAGATTCAGATGGTCTTCTCATGATTCCCCGAAATCTAAAACACAAGATCTCAACAAATCTTCTAAGATTTTAACTCTTTCTGTTTTCCTATCTCTCTGCGGATGGTAAGTAGTACTCATCTTAAGCTTGGTTCCTAAAACTCCTTGTATATTCTTTCAGAATTCGCTAGTGAACAAAGGGTCTCTATCACTAACTATGCTACTAGGAATCTCATACTTTCTAACCACATTCTACATAAACATCCTTGCCAAAACAGGCGTCGTTCTGGTTGGCCTAACAAGAATGAAATAGGCACTCTTGGTCAATCTATCCACTGTGACCCATGTACTTTCATTTCCCCCGTTAGGCCTTGGAAACCCGTCAATGAAATCCATAGAAATAGAATACCACTTCTATACTGGAATATGTAATGGCTAAAGCAACCCACTTGGCTTCTGGTGTTTGGCCTTTTCCTCTTGACAAATCAAGCACCGCTTCACACACAAATCAATATCCCACTTCGTACCTTCTCAGAAGAAACTCCTCTTCATATCCTGATACTTCTTAGTTCCTCATGGATGAATCGAGAACTTTAAATGATGGCATTCTTCCAAGACTTCTTTCTTGATATTTCCTATACTTGGAACACATAATCTTCCGTTCTTTCTCAACCTCCCGTTCTAGTCAAGACTGAAATCTTTCATGTTGTCGTCCTCAGTTCCACCTCCCAACTTCCTGATCCGTTCAGCTATCATTGGATCCTCTTCCTATTTAGAAGCAGTTCTTTCGATCAACACTGGTCAAACTTCCAAACAAGATAATACAACTGCATCTCCACTAGACCCAGCCTTGGATCTCCACTGCACTCTGCAATCCGCTAATGCTTCTAAATCTTTCCACTTAGCAATCATCGCTTACACTACATTCTGATGTTTCCTGCTAAGTGCATCTGCAACCTTGTTGCCTTTTCCCAGTGTGTATTCAATTCCAAAATCATAAGCAACAATAAACTCTAACTATCTTTGGAATCCCATATTCAGCTCCCTCTAAGAGAACAAATACTTCAGCGACTTATCATCGGTATATAACTCAAACCTCTCTCCCAAAAGTAATGTCACCACACCTTCAAAGCAAAAATAATTGGAGCTAATTCCAAATCATGCATCGGATAAATGACCTCATGCAGTCTAAGTTGTCTAGAAGTATAGACAATCACTTTACCTCTCTATATCAGTACAACCCCTAATCCTGTTCCACGCACATCTATAGAGACCAGTAAATCCTGATTCTTCTCTGGAACAACCAACATAGGTGCATGGGTCAATAAGTGTTTCAAACAATGGAATACTTCCTCAAACTTATCTGTCCACACAAGCTTCACATCCTTTCTCGTTAGCTTAGTCATCGGTGCTTTATCTGCGAAAAATCCTTAATGAATTTTCGATAATAACCAGCCAACCCAAGGAAACTATTTATCTTGGTTACTATCTGGGGTCTCTTCCAACTATTCACTGCATTAATCTTAGTCAGATCTACTGGCAACCCTTCCTCTAAGCCTACATGACCAAGAAACTTCACTTCCTTCTTCCAAAAATGACACTTTGAAAACTTTGCTTTCAGCTGATGCTGCCTCAGCGTTTCAAGCACCACTTTAAGATGAACTTCATGCTCTTTTTATCCTTAGAGTATATCAAGATGTCATCATTGAAAACCAATACGAACCTATCCAAGTACTCTAGAAAAACCCAGTTCATCAAATCCACAAAGAAAGTTGGTGTGTTAGTCAGTCCGAATGGCATAACTAACCATTCGTATGACCCATATCCAGTCTTAAACGCCGTCAAAGGTATACCATCCTCTATTACCCTGAGCTGATGAAAACCTGTCGCTAAATCTAACCATGAGAATACCTTGGCTCCACTCAATTGGTCAAACAAATTGTCAATCCTCGACAATTGATATCGAATCTTTATCGACCTCTCATTCAACTTACGATAATCGATACATAGCCTTAACGATCCATCCGGCTTCTTAGCAAACACTGTTGCTGCACCCCAAGGCAAACTACTCGGCCTGATCAAATTCTTGCCTTCTAAATCCACCAACGGCACTTTTAACTCCCTCATCTCTGTAGGAGTCATTCTATTCGACGGCCTACTCACTGGTTCCGCTTTCGAAACCAAATCTGTCCTAAACTCAATGACTCGTTCAGTGGCAATCCAACTACAGGCTTAAAAACATCTGCGAATTCTCTAACCAGGAAAACTCAGCTCAACTCATAACCCGATTCCATAGCACCCAATAAGGCAAACATCCCACCGCTAGAAACTTTTATGGTATAAACAATCCTGTAGCTACAATCAGGGTGTCTAAGAGATATTTTCCTATCCTGGCAAAATATCCTAGCATCGTACTCATTTAACCAATTCATACCAAAAATAATTTCAAACCCCAAAAAATAAAACACATGCAAACTGCAAACAAAAGTATGACCTAAGAGGTCAAACTCCAACTGGTCACATTTTAACACAGAGTTGCATAACCTCCTATTGGGTTCGCACCCCGGGAAGTAACTAAATATGTGGGTACTAGGTTAACATATATCAAACATCTAGTTATAAAAGAATGTGGTGCACCGGTATCAAGTAGAACGCTAACATACATACCATGATTCTGTAGTGTACCTCCTAAGACCGCTTTTCCTTTCTCCTGAGCTATCGGCTTAGAAGTAGCAGTCTCCAATGCATGCCCTTTCCATCCTTTGAGGACTCCTTGCACTGGCTCTTATAGTGACCAATCTAGTCACAGTCGTAGCACCTGATACCTTATTTCCAGCACCCCCTTTTCCTTTCTAGCATGACACTCATTAGCATAGTGTTCCTTCTTGTCGCACTTGTAACAAACAATCTCAGACTTTCCCATCTTAGCTGCTCCTCCATTCTGAGAACCTTTCTTAGGAAAGAACTTCCTCTTTTGATTCTGCCAAACCTAAACTTCTTTAGCCTTACTATTCTCTAGAGAATTAAGCAATTCCTCATGCCTCAAGGCCATCTCCACAACAAAGTCAGAAGGATCTCTAATATGAGGTAATATGGCCCTAGCTAACTTAGGCTTCAACCCCCTGGTGAACTTCTCATTCCTTTTCATCACAGTATCTACTGAAGCATACCCATACCTGGCAAGCTCCTTAACTTTCTAGCATACTCCAGTATTGACATCTCCCCCTGCTCTAACTCAGCAAACATCCTGATCAGAGCAGACTGTGCCATAGCTAACATAATCCTCTCCTGGAACCTTCCCTTGAAATCTTCCCAGGTCAAAGTTTCCTCATCCACCGTCACAGTCATGCTATCCACCAGACCAGAGCTGCTCCTGAAGCTGTCTAGATGCCAACCACCTCTTTTGCTTATCATTTAGCCCTAAATCTACAAATTCTTTCGCAGTGCAACAGCCAATTCTCTACCTCAATGGAGTCTTCCATTACAACAAACGACTTCCCTCTAAGCTTGGTGTAATCTCCACTTAGCTTAGTATAATGGTTAGCTATCGAAACATCCGGAACTCCTCCTCTAACTACTCCAGTTGCAACACCTAGATGCACCGTATTCATGAAGAACTGATAAATAGCTTCCATTCCAACTTGCAGGACCTCAACACTAACATTCTTAGCTTTAGCCTGCCCTTCACCTCTTCTCGCACTAGTCCTAGTATTCCCTTCAGTGCCCGACCCTCCTGGGATAACTCTGCTTCTACTACCTTCCATATTTGTATCTGAACCTTATGAGATATAGAAAAATAGCCTAACAAGGATAGGAGACTAGAGATAAAGCGTATACTTATACATAGAAAATACAAGTTTGTTACTATAGCGTTATCCCATACCCCAATCTTACTTTAATGCCTTAGAATTATGTTTCAAAGATCATTTTTAGTTTAAAATTTTTCATAAACCATGCTTTGATACCAAATTGTAACATCCCGTATTTGGAGGCCAAAAGCGAAGCGCTACAGATGCTGTATGCATCCATAGTATTAACTTTCGGTGATGAAATATGGTAATGATATGGCATAGATGATATCAAAAGCACATGAATATGAACAAAATCATAGATTTAAAAACAACATTTTGTCGATTACATATCAAAACTATAATTCATATCCATGTTACATAATCCCATATCTTTTCCCAGGCAATGATTAAATATATCATTTACGACATATGACGACACCTCCTTGGTTGATCAAAGCAATATAGTCATAATTGACTTAGTCGAAAGCATCTTAGTCGAATGCAAGTGGGCGCATTTTTCATTTAAAAACAAAGCATTGCCTCAACCCCTTCGAAACTTTGGTTTCGACTCTAGACCTTCCGCCTACGTCCAATTCACTACGTTCTAGTAAACTGATATCATACGCATTGGTTTCGACTGTGTCGATAGCGAAGATGTGGAAGCGGAACTTGGCGTCGACTAGGTTGAAACAATGTAAATCATGCAGCAAATAGTTCTTTCCATCTAACTTCTTTACGTATTTAAATATGATTGGTTGCCTCTTTCTTTACCAATAAAAAGTACTAAACTTTGTCAAAAGGCCGTTGACTTTTCAGATTTAAGAATTTAAATCACTTTACAAAAAGCCCTATCTCCTCTTTAAATTATATAAAACATTTAAGTCTCATATATTAAATAATTTTATATACCCATCAAAATACTTAGAAAAAATCTAAAAAAATTCCAGAAAATCTATTTTAATATGTTTTCTAACGTATAAAATTTTTAGAACCAAACAATCAACTATTTAACTAAAAATAATTATTAACCAAAATTAACATTTCCTTTAGTAGAAAATTTGAATAAAATTCACATTAATTCCAAAAATTCTAAATATTGAAACTCATTCTAAAATAAGATTTATGACCTTCATGAAAATTCACAAGGCAATAGGATGTCATTTAATAGGGTTTTCATCTTAAAACATATCATAAATTCAATGTGGATATCCACAATTCATCAACATGTATATATATTCATTCTATCATTCAAAAACATGGTAAATCATTGCAAAATATTTGGAATTCATATTAAAACCGAAACCACAATAAAAAACGAGGTGTAAACATTATTCACCTTAGCCTTTGTGATTAAAGAGATTGAGATATGAATAGATTTGATTTGCTTAAGCTTCTTCTCAGCTTTTCTTCTTCTTTTCATTGTTAATGGTGGCCAGCCTCTCTTATAAAATTTTGAAATAAAATGAATGTGTATAGGAATACACGACTTAAGGGAAATGATATTGGAATGGCCTCTTTCCTATTTTACCCCTCCTCTATTTTAATTAAAACTCTTATTTTAGTTCATTATTAAAGAGCATGGCTACCCCTTAATTAAAATCAAATCTCAATCCTTTGATCAACACATTATTTTATTTAATTTAGCCAACTGAATATCATAAATAATGTTACCAAAAAATCTAGGGTGTTATAAGAATTTTTCTCATGAGTAGATAGTTTTCTCCCGATATTGGCGGTACCATTTTGCAGCAGCGGCTTGAAGTGTTATGGGAAATAATCTGCATCGCACTGCTCTCGAGGCATTATAAAAATCCATTTGGCTATTAAAATCCATCAGGTGGTCATCGGGATCAGTAGTGCCTTGGTAATTTATAATAGGAACCTTAACATGAGATGGAATTGTTGGTGACATGATTTCCTCAATGAACGAAGTTAGTCAATCATTATAATTTCTTTCCCTTTAGCATTTAGCATGTCTTAAACAGCTTTTACTACCATATCCTTCGTGTATGCTTCAGTATTATGGTAGCATTTTCGATTTAGATTATACTCCTTTGAGGTCGAGCTTTCAGATAGCCCCAAAGATTTGCCTTGCATTCTGCCCTGGTGATCAGCTTTAGTTGCACAACATTCCTTCTTCTTTGATGATGTCAAGTTAATCTTGCTCTTGCCCTCGAATGTGTAAGCCTTCAGATTCCTCTTTGGGGAGACATCTTCGTCCCCTATTGTTTGATTATCGGTTTTAGATGATTTCTGAGTAAGAATTGCTTCCAAGAGTTCTTTCATTTCCAATAACAGTTGTTCCAAATGTTTTATCTTAGCCGCATTGTCATCAAGTTATATTGGAGTTGGTGGTTGTCCTGGCACAACGCCTTCTAAGTTGAAGGTTGGCGTAATATTTTCCTCCAGAACTATTATGTGCACCGCTTCTTCATCCAATTGGTCGAGTCTTTTTGATTTCATTTTCCTATAAGGAATCAAACTTTCCATAACTAGTCTATAAGAAAAAAATAAGGATGGAAGTTCATATCCTCCTTCTAGCACCAAAATATTAATGATATAAATCATCAACACCTAATGTTGCATTAAATTGGGGTAAACCGAAAGAAGAACCCTTTCGAAAGCCTTTTGAAACAGCTTGTATTAACAAAAACATTAATTTGATATTACCATCTTATATGCAGACCTCTTTTGAAGAGATCAAAATGAGTTCTAGATAAGAGAATTCACTCAAATGCACCTTCTAAGGGTGTTGATGCAGTTGCTATGAAAGGATCTCGTTCGAAAGGAAAGTTCTTTCCGAAAGCATACAAATGCCTTCCAAAAGCATCCTTTCGAAGGTGTTGATTTAATAGATATGAAGAGATCCCCTTTGAAAGTCCAATGACTTTTGAAAGGATACGAAATTCGATGCGTATATATTTGAGTAAAGAGTGGACTCAATGTGCCATAGAGCTTTATTTTGGATAAATGTCATAAGTCCAATAGACACGATAATGTTGAATAATCATCATGTTACTTTAGTGCTGCAAGGGCTTTGGATGCAATGATAATATGCTTTAAAGTAAAGATATCCAAATAGGTTCTGTAGCATAGCATATGCTAATAAAGGGTTAAAGAGAAGTTTGTGGCATGCGCAGTTGGTCATTAGACAAGATAATGGCCGATATGATCATCCTTATGTTCGAAATCAATATCAAGTCCATGCATTGTAACGACCCAATTTTACGACGCCCGAAAGTCGACATTTATACGTCCACTGTATCAAATGTCGCACAGTCGAATGCCGAAAAACCGAACCGATAGGGTTAAAGAAGAAGAGGATAGAAGAATAGAAACAATAACAAAATCTCACATTTCGCAGCGGAACAAATATAATAGATAAATGAATAATCTTTAAAACAAAGAATCATCTCAGTTAATATAATACAACATCAGAGTTTACAACGACAACATACATCACTGACAACTATTATAACTTGACTATATGAAAATTGATTTGCACTAACCACATGCAACGGACACTACACGGTAAGATATACGTCTTGCCATCCAGCTCATCTCTTGAGCTTCACAGCAACTCTTGAATTCTAGAATGACCTGATAACCTAACTCTAGGCTGCCCGTGTGGAAAATTATGAGCACCTAGAGTTTAGAAAGGGAACAAGAAACTCCAAGTCAGTCATGGGACTGGTGTGAGATCTTAAAAACAGTTATTCTTTTACAAAAGAAAAGCAAAGGAATTTAAAAGAAATCCGCAATTCTTTTTAGAAAATGAAACTACCATAAGGCCTCCCGCCACACACACAATGCAAACGCAGAATTGGAGGAGATTTCTCCTTATGATAGTCAAATATGCTTGATACGCAAAATCATTTGATATTATTATTATTAGTGCACAGTGTGGAAACATTTCGAAAGTATAATATTAATATTAGTCAGCATAGACATTCCGAACTATGTCTACTATAGCTACCATCTAAACAGTGGGGCGCCACCATAAGTAGATGGCAGGTTACACAACTAAAACCATACTGGGTTCGTATTGGGAATTGGATTTCCAACAAATGGTCAGGCCAAGGAACTTCCCATTGCCACATGGGTACGCCTCTGGATGGATGCCCCGAGAACCTAACCGGATCTTTGCCAACACAAGCCCGGGTTACCTCTGCAAAAATAGGTAACTACTGACACGAGTAAGCCATCCCCCGGTTGTAAACAACCTTTATCCGAGGATCCTCAACAACAACAATCACAAAGTAATATATTTTTGCGATATTCACATAAGTTAAGTTTCTGGGCTCCATACCATGATACCACTTCTATCCAGAAGGAAATGTACATACCCTAAGGGGCGCTACTCCCTATAACCTTACTGCATTCTACCTATTTTGACCATTCCGGGGTGTGAGGTCCGACAAAGTCTCGTCCATAAAGCTACGCTTTTCACAAAAGCCATGCTTCGATCAACAAATGATCAGCAGCACTTCATATGCCACATTACCAAATTGGGAATGTATCACTAGTAACCATCAACTACATAACCTCTGAGCTCGTATGTCTCAGAGAAGGGTGTTAAGCTAAGAGAATAAATTCTCCGCCACCAACAGAAATGTATTTGGTAAAAACCAGCTTTACATCTCAATGTGTAACGTCAGACACACATCCATACAAGTCCGTTCCAGGATCGAACGGAACCGAAGGCACTTCCAAAGAAACCCTTGCAAATCCGGGTATTCACTAATCACGTCCGGAATCCCCATCGCAAAGGGTGATAAAATCTCTATACTGGAGCAACCCGGTGCAGAGACATTCGATAGGTATCCTTTCTCTCTCGAAAATACCTGATCTTCAACACCATATTCACATGCAATCCCATTTCGTCGTATCGTTATTCGAAATGGGAAGGTCCTCTCTCGGATAATCGGAATAACGAGCGCTTATTTTAAAAATAAGTGTTTTATTCAGATTCAAACAAATCACAACAATTTCACTTTGATCTTTTGACAAAAGATCCATCACAATCACAAAGGTTCGATGTGGAATTCGGATATCCATTTGGAATTCGACTCCCGGTCGCATCGGAATTCAATTGCTGATTAAAGGCCAATATTGATAGTCGGTTATTTAACTATCAATATCATTCACAACAGTCACTGGATTTCAAATAAATTTCCCTCGATTATCATTATTTTCAATATATATATTTGCAAGATAAAATTTCACTTTTCAACCCTTTGAAAATAAATTCAAATCAATTTTTTTTCACACTTCAATCCTTTGAAAATAAATTCCAAATCAATTTTCTTCCTTACACGGAAAACATTTTCAAATATTTATTCATTTCCACTGAAAATCTGCAGATTTCACATATTTCAAAATAATATAAAATACTTATTCAAAATATACTTGAAAACATTTAAAATAAACTATTTTAGAATATTTTCTTAAATATTATTTATGAAAAAATATTGTACTAATATCTCATATAAAAATTCAAGTCCAAAACTATTTTTTTTAGAAATTAGTAGATAGAGTATAAATATTTAAATAACTATTTTCGAAATCAAATATCAATTTAAATCTTTAAAATAATTCCTTGTATAACTAATTAAATAATTTTTTTTACTTTAAACAAATTCCAAATTAATTTCTCCAACCATATATTTTAAAACCAAATCTAAATTTTTTAAATTTTATTCGAAAGCTATTTTAAAAGTTATACTCGGCTTTCCAGGGAAGAATTCTTTTTTTCCATTACAAAATGGTCATCCAATAAATTAATAAATCTTCTTGATTTATTTTAATTTACATTCCAATTTGTAAATTTCTTTCCACACTTTAAAAATAAACCAATATTTGTTTTTAAACAATTTCCCTTTTCTTTACAAATTCCTGTTGTGAATTTACATTTCCAAATATCAACTGATATACGAATTTTAAATCGATTCCCAAATAACACCTTCAAACCAAATCAAATCCTAATTTGATTTCCAATTTATTTCAAACGCAAAATCAAATTCTGATATGATTTCCCCAAATTAATTTTCCAATAACAAATCAATTTCAAATTGCTTCCCCAAGTTGTTTCCAAAACACCTAAACAAATTTCCAAATTGATTCCTAAGATTTATTCTAACTCCAAATTAATTCCCGAATCAATTTCTAAAATTTATTTCAACTCTAAATTAAATTCCAAATTTAATTTCTAAATTTATTTCCTTTTGAAATAAATTTCTTTATCTCTTTCAATTATTTAAAATACGTATCTTAAACAAATCCTTCAACTATTAAACTACATTCTCGAAATTCATTTATTAAAAATATTTCCCATATTTTTGGAATTTATTCAATAAGTTTTAAAAGAGAAAACTTTATCTATTTAAATTTCCTTCTTTTAAAATTCACCCGATTCCTCTGAGTGAATTTATTATAAATTTTCTACCCAAACTTCAAAATCAAATTTTTATTTATTTCTGGTATCCTACGATACCAAAAATATATTCGGCTAAATTAAAGCCTTCGACGATTTCAATCACAAATAGTCACACGAATTAAAAATAATCAACATTCGACATACGAAACAAATAAAATATTAGAGGAATCCAGTTGGATCCCTCCAACCTGTTTCACTGCATCCACTGACGTTAGCACAACAATTAAATACCCATTCCACTTCAAGGTGGAATATCGCGGTAATGGGATTTATAAAATATTATCCGCTATTATGTGGCGCAATAGGGTCTCATCCGCGATATAATGCGGGAAATCAACAACTCCAAATACATATATAATACCAATTCCACTTCGAGGTGGAATATCGCGGTATATGAGTTTAATATAATAACCTCCGCTATTATGCGGCGCATAGGGTCTAAACTAATATAACTAATAATAAATAATTTATCCAAACACACAATCAATCATTTTAATTTAACTATCACAATTCCACAACCAATCAATAACTGGAATTTTCAATTAAAATTTTGAGTGAGAAGATCTCACCTTTTAATGTGCATGCAATCCAATTTCTTTCCAGCTTGATTTCCACACATTTTTAGACCTTGTATAAATAATTATATAAGATTTCATTAATACTCGAGCTAATCGAATAATTTATTTCCTTTTAAATAATTTTAATAAACTAACCATTTGATTTAAAACTAACTTCCCTTTTAATTAAAATCTTTGTTTAACCAAACATTAAATTTAAAATTAAATTTCCTTTAAAATAATTTTAATAAGCTTGTCAAACAAATAAATTTCCATATTGATTAAAACAAGGATATTTTTATTGTCTTTAAAATAGAACATTCATGTAGATTTTATCAAGTTAAAAAAAAAATTATTTTATATCCTAATAAAACCCCTTTACTATTTACATAAGAACTATTACAAATAAAATTATTATTTTCTGTTTACTGTTTACCTAATAAAAATAGAAATCTTAAACTTTACTGTAAATTCATATATATATTTCCTTAGAAACATGCACCGTATACTTATATATATATATAGCTGATTTTATTTTCAACAAAAAAATGTTTTGAAATCAATATAAATTTTAAAACCCACTGTACACTTTCTTCCTGAATATGTAACATTTATTAAATTAAATTAATAGTGAAAACAATACCTCACTAATAATTCTCGCGAGCACTCTTAAACCGATAGCACTACAACTCCAGATCGAAATGCTCTCCTCCAAGCTACCCTTCAGCTCTCACTGTCGCTCGAAGATAGGTTGCACACCAACGCATGGCCTTACTCCTACGCGCGCGAGGCCATCGCTCGAACCACCCTGTCGCGATGCCAACACCGCTGCGATGCTTGAGTACACTGCACGCTTCCACCATCACTCACGTCGCCATCTCCCCTCAACATGCTCGAGTTCGACACTGCTCTCCAAATTGTCACCTCCTTGAATCGAAAATGGACGGCCTTCCTCGCGATTGGTGATTCGAACACGGCTATGAATCGATTTTTATTTTAATTTCTTCGAGAAGAGGGGGATTCGGGGCTTGCGATTTTTTGAATTTCGAACGATTCTAAATTTTGATTTTTTTTGTTAACTGGAGAGGCTCGCGATTTTGGATGCTTGAAATGAAGAGGGGAATGAATAGTTCGACCATTATTGATATTCTTCTGAATGAATATTTTTTCTCAAGCGAACACGTGTTAAAATTTATGCCAAGTATTGTAAGATGGAAGAAACGTGTCATTTTGCCTTGAGAAAAGATTATTAAATCCATATATATATATTTACTTTTACATTTAAATTCAAGTTCAAATTTAAATCGTATAAATTTCGCAACTCAAAATCTCGATCTCCGATCGAGATGTGCCGCCAGGCATTTATAATGTTATACGCCTATTTTGAACGCAATGGAAAAGGTTCCGAGTCCAAATTCGATCGTATGGAGAAGATAACTTTTTGAACCAGTTAAACTGAACAAAACAGTATCCACTAATCACGTCCGGAATCCCCATCACAAAGGGTGATAAAATCTCTATACCGGAGCAACCCGGTGCAGAGACATTCGACAGGTATCTTTTCTCTTTCGAAAATACCCGGTCTTCAACACCATCTTCACATGCAATCCCATTTCGTCGTATCGTTATTCGGAATGGGTTTTACGACACAAGGTCCTCTCTCGGCTAATCCGAATAACAAGCGCTTATTTTAAAAATAAGTGTTTTATTCAGATTCAAACAAATCACAAAAATTTCACTTTGATCTTTTGACAAAAGATCCATCACAATCACAAAGGTTCGATGTGGGTTTCGAGTATCCATTTGGAATTCGACTCCTGGTCGCATCGAAATTCAGTTGCTGATTAAAGGCCAATATTGATAGTCGGTTATTTAACTATCAATATCATTCACAACAGTCACTGGATTTCAAATAAATCTCCCTCAATTATTATTATTTTCAATATATATTTGCAAGATAAAATTTCACTTTTCAACCCTTTGAAAATATATTCAAATAATTTTTTTTTTCACACTTCAATCCTTTGAAAATAAATTCCAAATCAATTTTCTTCCTTACGCGGAAAACATTTTCAAATATTTATTCATTTCCACTGAAAATCTGCCGATTTCAAATATTTCAAAATTATATAAAATACTTATTCAAAATATACTTGAAAACATTTAAAATAAACTATTTTAGAATATTTTCTTAAATATTAGTTATGAAAAAAATATTATACTAATATCTCATATAAAAATTCAAGTACAAAACTACTTTTTTTAGAAATTAGTAGATACAGTATAAATATTTAAATAACTATTTTCTAAATCAAATTTCAATTTAAATCTTTAAAATAATTCCTTATATAACTAATTAAATAATTTTTTTTACTTTAAACAATTTCCAAATTAATTTCTCCAAACATATTATTTTAAAACCAAATCTAAAACTTTTAAATTTTATCCAAAAGCTATTTTAAAAGTTATACTCGGCTTTCCAGGGAAGAATTCTTTTTTTCCATTACAAAATGGTCATCCAATAAATTAATAAATCTTCTTGATTTATTTTAATTTACATTCCAATTTGTAATTTTTTTTCAACACTTTAAAAATAAACCAATATTTATTTTTAAACAATTTCCCTTTTCTTTACAAATTCCCGTTGTGAATTTACATTTCCAAATATCAACTGATATACGAATTTTAAATCGATTCCCAATAACATTTCAAACCAAATCAAATCCTAATTTGATTTCCAATTTATTTCAAATGCAAAATCAAATTCCAATATGATTTCCCCAAATTAATTTTCCAATAACAAATCAATTTCAAATTGATTCCCCAAGTTGTTTCCAAAACACCTAACCAAATTTCCAAATTGATTCCTAAGATTTATTCTAACTCCAAATTAATTCCCGAATCAATTTCTAAAATTTATTTCAACTCTAAATTAAATTCAAAATTTAATTTCTAAATTTATTTCCTTTTGAAATAAATTTCTTTATCTCTTTCAATTATTTAAAATACGTATCTTAAACAAATCCTTCGACTATTAAACTACATTCCCGAAATTCCTTCATTAAAAATATTTCCCATATTTTTGGAATTTATTCAATAATTTTTAAAAGAGAAAACTTTATCTATTTAAATTTCCTTCTTTTAAAATTCACCCGATTCCTCTGAGTGAATTTATTATAAATTTTCTACCCAAACTTCAAAATCAAATTTTTATTTATTTGTGGTACCTACGATACCAAAAATATATTTGGCTAAATTATAGCCTTCAATGGTTTCAGTCACAAATAGTCACACGAATTAAAAATAATCAACATACAGTATACGAAACAAATTAAATATTTAAGGAATCCAGTTGGATTCCTCCAACCTGTTCCCTGCATCCACAAAAGTTAGCACAACAATTAAATACCCATTCCACTTCAAGGTGGAATATCGCGGTATATGGGATTTACAAAATATTATCTGCTATTATGCGGCGCAATAGGATCTCATCGGCTATATAATGCGGGAAATCAACAACTTCAAATACATATATAATACCAATTCCACTTCGAGGTGGAATATCGCGGTATATGGGTTTAATATAATAACCTCCGCTATTATGCGGCGCATAGGGTCTAAACTAATATTACTAATAATAAATAAATTATCCAAACAGACAGTCAATCAATTTAAATTTAACTATCACAATTCCAAAACCAATCAATAACTGAAATTTCTAATTAAAATTTTGAGTGAGAAGATCTCACCTTTTATTGTGCATGCAATCCAATTTCTTTCCAGCTTGATTTCCACACAGTTTTAGACCTTGTATAAATAATTATATAAGATTTCATTTATACTCAAGCTAATCGAATAATTTATTTCCTTTTAAATTATTTTAATAAACTAACCATTTGATTTAAAACTAACTTCCCTTTTAATTAAAATCTTTATTTAACCAAGCATTAAATTTAAAACTAAATTTCCTTTAAAATAATTTTAATAAGCTTGTCAAACAAATAAATTTCCATATTGATTTAAAACAAGGATATTTTTATTCCCTTTAAAATAGAACATGCATGTAGATTTTATCAAATTAAAAACAAAATTATTTTATACCCTGATAAAACCCCTTTACTGTTTACATAAGAACTATTACAAATTAAATTATTATTTTCTGTTTACCTAATAAAAATAGAAATCTTAAACTTTACTGTTAATTCATATATATTTCCTTAGAAACATGCACCGTATACTTATATATATATATAGCTGATTTTATTTTCAACAAAAAATGTTTTAAATCAATATAAATTTTAAAACCCACTGTACACTTTCTTCCTGAATATGTAACATTTATTAAATTAAATTAATAGTGAAAACAATACCTCACTAATAATTCTCGCGAGCACTCTTAAACCGATAGCACCACATCTCCAGATCGAAATGCTCTCCTCCAAGCTACCCTTCCGCTCTCACTGTCGCTCGAAGATAGGTCGCTCACCAATGCATGGCCTTACTCCTTCGCGTGCGAGGCCATCGCTCGAACCACCCTGTCACGACGCCAACACCGCCACGATGCTCGAGTACACTGCACGCTTCCACCATCACTCACGTCGCCATCTCCCCTCAACATGCTCGAGTTCGACACTGCTCTCCAAATTTTCGCCTCCTTGAATCGAAAATGGATGGCCTTCCTCGCGATTGGTGATTCGAACACGGCTATGAATCGATTTTTATTTTAATTTCTTCGAGAAGAGGGGGAATTAGGGCTTGCAATTTTTTGAATTTCGAACGATTCTAAATTTCTATTATGTTTTTGTTAATTGGAGAGGCTAGCGATTTTGTATGCTTGAAATGAAGAGGGGAATGAATTGTTCGACCATTATTGATATTCTTCTGAATGAATTTTTTTTTTCTCAAGCGAACACGTGTTAAAATTTATGCCAAGTATTGTAAGATTGAAGAAACGTGTCATTTTGCCATGAGAAAAGATTATTAAATCCATATATATTTACTTTTAAATTTAAATTCAAGTTCAAGTTTAAATCGTATAAATTTCGCAACTCAAAATATTGATCTCCGATCGAGACGTGCCGCGAGGCGTTTATAATGTTATATGCCTATTCCGAACGCAATGGAAAAAGTTTCGAGTCCAAATTCGATCGTATGGAGAAGATAACTTTTTGAACCAGTTAAAATATCGAATTTTTAATTTAAATTTCAGTGCGTTTTGTTATCATATGATCAAACGATCACTCCAAACACTACGAAAATTGAAATCCGATAATAACTAACTATTACGGATCCAATGGAGCTGGTTTCGTCAAATTCCGAGACTGTGCCTCGGAAGGCTATCTTTAAATATCGATTTAACGATATAAATTCAAAACCGAAAAAAAAACAGTTTCAAATCCAATTCTGAAGCTTCCATTATCTTCAGTATTATCAATATGAATTTTCTAAGCCATCAAATTATTTTTAACAAGCTGAAAACTGAAGATTTACAATTTTACCCAAATTTCTATTATTAAATTTGATAATTAAATTGCTAATTTCATAATTAAAATTGAAACTCAAGCTTAACTTAACGATTCAGATATTTGAAATCAATTTAATATTTCAATTTTAAACGTTGAAAATTCTAGATCATCACATGCATGCTCTCTTTTTATTTCTCATAAATGGATTACAAATAATAGAATTTGATCCCAATTTAATTTTGGTTACAAGAATTCGTTTTGAAAAAGAAATGCAAGAATCAAAAATCGGTCCTGAACTTGGACCCCTAGGGTCATATTTATATACGTGGGTTAGACCCTACCGCGTCCATCCTTTCAAAGCTGTCGAAAGGTCTCTTCACCGATCTTTCGCTGTCATTGATGTTAGGATGCTTCAGCTTTCTTTGTTTAAGCTTTTATAACACTTGAATCTTCCTTCTACCATTAGGTATCGAATTGGTTTCCACACCTTTTTTTTGCATCTTTGGAGGCTTTCATCATCATCAAAAGGGCATTTTCTTGGTTTTGAAAGGGTTGTAACATAGTTGAAGGCTTCTTGGACCTCTTCATTATTATTGAAATCTGGTGCTAATATGGTAGATTGTTATTTGTACAAGTGGGAAAGGGCATTTGGATGGGTTTGAAAGGATCTAGTAGTGGCGGAAAGATCATTGCGCAAGGTCAGTTATAATGGAAGAAGTTTCTTGATGGATTGATGATAGTTGTAGATAGTAGCTTTTGGAAGTAATCCCCTAGATTAATGTGGAAGCCCCTCTTTTGATGCTTGCTGAAGCAATTTTAACATATATGAAGCCTTTTAATTCTTGCGAAATGGTTTAACCGACCCAAAAGGCTAGTCTTTGCAAAGTCATGCTTTCAAATGGGAAGTGTAGGTAGAGTCTTCTTCTGTGAACGGTAGATAGTGGTGAAACTAATCATTTCGAATGATTTGATTTATGTGGAAGGGATAATGTTGGAAGAGTTCCTTATTTTCATCATTTGTGGAAGCATCCAATGCTTACAGCACCAATCCAATCTCTTCGAAAGCTACTTCAATGCCTTCGAAACCCCTATTTTTGAACCATGGCAGAGCCCTTTTTTCAAATCTTGCGAAGCCTCTGTAATGCTTTCACAAGCCTTCTTTTAACATATGCAGAACCCTTCTTTTGATGCCTTTGGAAGCCTTCTTTTGTACCTACATTCTTGAGTGAACTTTATAGTTAACAGGTAGCTTTCTATATCACTTAAAGTTCCACCGAAGGGGCTGTCATCTGTGCCTATTTCTGAAGAGTATTTAGATGTATTTGAGGAAGTGATCAGATTATCGCTGCATAGTGTGATTGAGTTTCAAATAGAATTAGTGAAAGAAACCAAACCTATAGTTATGCCTATGAGGCATAAGGCACCAAAGAGCATAAGGAATTATTAGTGCAAGTAAATGACCTATTAAGGAGAGGGTTCATTCAAAAAAGCATATCTAAGTGGAAAGAACTTGTAGTATTTGCGACT
Source organism: Allium cepa (assembly GCA_030765085.1). Lineage (NCBI taxonomy): Eukaryota > Viridiplantae > Streptophyta > Magnoliopsida > Asparagales > Amaryllidaceae > Allium > Allium cepa. The sequence goes on from CM060938.1 coordinate 215,379,767, forward strand.
AAGGCGAATGGCTCTTTATGATTATGTGTGGATTGTCATGAGCTAAATAAGGTGATGAAGAAGAACAAGTATCCACTCCCACGTATTAATGACTTGTTGGATCGCCTTCATTGTGCGAAGTTGTTCTCTCAAATGGATTTGGCAATGGGATTTCACCAGCTTAGAGTCATAAAAAAAATTGTGCCTGTTACTGCGTTTGTACCCATCGAGTTTTTATGAATGGTTGGTGATGCTGTTCAGGTTGACCAACACTCCAGCATACTTTGTGGGTCCCATGAACGGGGTTTTCAAAGATCAGCTAAACAAGTTCATACTTGTGTTTGTGGGCAATATTTTGATTTATTCTAGAACTCAAAAGGAGCACAAGATATACTCCAGGATTGTGCTTTAGGCTTTAAGAAAGCACAAGTTGAGATAGAAGTTCTTTAAGCGCCACTTCTGGAGAAAAGAAGTGAGCTTCTTCGGTCACATTATTGCTAGGCATGGTATAGCAGTGGATTCTACGAAGGTGGCAGCGGTCTAAGATTGGGATCGGTCCAAGAATACTTTGGATGTGAAAAGTTTTCTAGGATTGGGGGGATACTATAGGTGCTTCATAAAGGACATCTTAAAGCTAGCAGCGTCATTGAGCAATTTGATGAAGAAGAATCAGACTTTGTTTGGGACGCGAAGTGTGAGCATGTGTTTGGGAGTCTAAAATAAAGGTCAACGAGTGCACCAGTATTGACTATTCTAAGTGGGGATAAGAAGTTGATGATATATATAGATGTCTCTAGCACTAGATTTGGTGCGACGTTGATACAGAAAGAAAAAGTTGCTGCCTACGCTAGTCAATAGCTAAACTCGTATGAGAGAAATTGTCCAATTTATGATTTGGAATTGGCGACGGTAGTGTTTACTTTAATGATGTCAAGGCATTATCTGCTAGGTGAAAGGTTTAAGCTATTTACGAACCACAAATCCTTAAAGTACCTTTTCTCTCAGAAGGATCTCAAAATTCATCTGCAATGGTGGTTAGAGTTCTTTGCCTCCTATGATTTTAGTATTTCCTATATGCTAGGAAAGGAAATGCAATCATCGATGCATTGAGTAGAAGATATGCTAGTTTGGGAGCAATATTCATGGAAAGGAAGCAGATTGAGTACATTGTTAGATATGATTTCTTGCCTCATTGCAACCTGGAAATAGAGATGTTGGCAAGTTTGTCAAACAGACCTACTCTAATTGAAAGGATCGGTGCTAGTTAGAAGCGAGATGCTAAACTGGTAGAGATCATAATGAAGATAGTAGAAGGAATATAGTCTTAGGATATGAAGCATATAGACTCCACTGAGAAGGTTGGCTCTGTGAGGATGGAGGAATATTTGTTCCCTATATTGATGGATTGTGAGATGAAATGCTACAAGAATGCCACCATCATAGGTTGATAATACATCCTCGAAGTAATAAGATGTATCGGGATACGAAGTGAACTTATTATTGGGAAGGTATGAAGAAGGTTATTGGGACATTCATGTCGAAGTGTATGAACTGCCAATTGGTAAAGGCAGAGCAAAAGAAAACCAGTGGATTGTTGCAACCGCTAGAAGTTCCTGAGTAGAAGTGGGAGCAAGTATGATGTATTTATTAATGGACTGCTGAGGACTCAAGCCGAGTATGATAGCATTTGGGCATAGTTGATCAGTTGACTAAGAGCACTAGATTTATACCCATTAAGCCAAGTGGAACAACATCCAAGTTGGTGGAGTTGTATGTAAAGTGGATAATACAATTTTACGGTGTGCCAAAGAGTATTGTCAGTGACTGAGACCCGTTGTTCACCAGTGGGTTTGGAACAGCTTACAAGAGGCATTAGGGACTGAGCTGCATCTTAGTAGAACTTATCATGCACAAACGGATGGGAAAAACAAAAGAGTAAATCGTATATTAGAAGATATCTTGCAAGCATGCATTATAGATTTTGGAGGATCATGGGATGATTATCTACATCAGGTAGAGTTTGCATATGGTAATAGTTATTAGTCAAGTAATAGTATGGCTCCTTATGAAGCATTGTATGGCCGATCGTGTAACCTTCTTCATGTTGGCGGAAAGTAGACAAAAAACCGATACTTGGACCAAATACGATTAGAGAAACTTCAAAAAAGTTTGGGATCATTCTGCAATGAATAAAAGTGGCTCAGGATTGGTAGAATAGCTATGTTGATAAAAGAAGTAGGGATTTGGAATTTTTTGTTGGGGATATGGTTTTGCGAAGATATCTCCTTTGAAGAATGTTGTTCGATACGGTAATAAGGGGAAGTTGGCATCGAGATCTGTAGGTACCTTTACGATAGTAGAGAGGGTTGGGAAACTAGCATACATGGTCGGTTTACCTAAGAAGATTGCAGGCATGCATAATGTATTTCATGTCTCCTATCTATGAAAATTTGTGCATAATTCAGACTTGACGATTACACTGGATTAACTTGAAAATGTTGAGGTAGAACTAGATGTTTCGAGATCCCGTAGGCTGGTTCGTATTGTTGGACATGAGACCAAATAGCTTAGGAGAAAGTTGGTGAAGCTAGTAAAGGTACAATAGAGCAGAAGTGATGACGATTGTACGTGGAAAACTGAGGAGAGCATGAGGCTATGTGTCCAGAGCTCTTTGAATGGTAAGATCCATCGTTTATCGTAACAACTTTCACTATTATATTTCACATTTGATAGGTTGGTATTTCACATGCTAGGGTAGGTTTACTATTGATTACATGATTGCTTGTTTGATATGTTGATGATTTCATATGGTTGATAAGCATGCAGAGTAACCTTGGTTGCTAATTTCTTGACTTTTTTAGGGATTTTAGAGGCGAAATTCCTACAAAGGGGGGAATGAAATGATCTGTATTTTATGTATCTGAAGATCTAAAATAAGAATATGAGGTTGTATGATCCTATAATTTTAGGATATGGCTTTTAGGGACATTTTACACACCTATGATTTTTTTCCAAATTTCTATGTGACCATCTTAACCTTGGAAATTTGTTTGGGTATAACTTTTAATCGAAGTTGAATTAGGATCTCAAATAGTTCCATTACTTCAGGATGATGGTTTCTCATTTCTTAGATTGATCATAATAGAAAAACGGGCTTATGGTTAGGAAGTTATGCCTATTTTAAATTAAACAGTTGCTGACTAGCATTGGTGTGTAATTAATTATGTCCATAAGTAGGCCTATTAATCTATTTTGAGATTATTATAAATAAGGTGTTGTATGGATCATATTAACATTTTTCCCTCTTTTTCAATAAGGTCTAAACCCCCATTAGCCCTAATGCCATCCAAAAGTACACAAATAACTCTCCAAATCACAAATTATAGAAGAGATCATTAAATAAAGTTGAAGATAAGCATTTTGGTTGATTTGCATTGCTTTCTATTGCCGTCTACATTGGGTCTAAGGAAGAATTGGTTGGTTTTGGCAATTGGTGAGTGGTTTATGCATTCTCACTATCCTAATATGTTTGTATGGTCGAATTGCATGTTTTAACATGATTTTTTGCCTTTAAAATTACCTAACTTTAAATACATGTTATCATATGCTTATGACCTAAATTATGAATCTTTGAAATGATTTTTCAAACTGATTTATTAAATCTCGTTATCCATATTCATATGTATATGTAATATGTAGATTTAGATTAGAATTAGTTTGTTTATCACATTCTTGTGTGTTGCTTGTATGAATGGATGAATATGCATGTTATTTTATGCTTCTACGTTGTCTTTGATGTTGTTTGCTAGTGTTTTGGATGTTTAGGAATATAAGTTGGTGAATTTGGCAAATCGAAGGCAAAGTTTTTCGAAATTGGATGAATCTTGGAGGAGAGGCTCTGGAGTGTAGAGGGAACCAATAGCTCAAATTGCAAGTCCAAATTGGCTAAGGACACAACTCGGTAACAAATCATTTAACTTGGCATCGAGTCATTTCTATTTGGCAATTTTGGGGATCTCTAAATGTTGGCAAGTGGAGATGGTCCAAGGCAAGTGGTAAAGAATTTGCAAGGTTTTTAATGTTATACCGAGTTATTTCTAAAACTTGGAGTTGAATGCTTTGGATTAGGGGTCAAGTTGCTTTGGTGAATGTGCGGGGTCCAAAGCACTTTAGAAGGAAGTGCTAGAGGAAGAGTAATTTACTTAGCCTAAATTGGCTAAGTAAATAACTCGGTTCCTAGTCATTTTGACTTGGTACCAAGTTGTTTTGGTGAGAGTCATCATGTCAAGTTGTACAGTAAGGAAGCAAGGGACTCTATAGATCAAGCTAGGGGTGTTGGCTCATTCACTTGATGATTGGATAGTGAAGTAACATCATGATGAAAGCTTTGTATCTTCAGTTTGTGACTCGTGAAGGGAGTAGGTACCGAAGATTGCGGTTTGATAAAGGAGGGAGCCATGGAATGGGAACGTAAAGGGTTCCAAATAATGGAAACTGGATGGAGTAATGGAAGGACTCAGATCCGAATGGTGAAAAGGAGGGCTCGAATGTATGTGCTAAGGAATCGTTGATACTCGAAGTATTCTCTACCGTATTCGAATTAGGGGTATATAAGTGGAGACACCCATGGATCCATGGAGTGGATGTAAATACCCTAGACCGGTAGCTTTGGGTTTAGTGTCTTGCTTTGGGCTACGAGACACGTATCGAGCTTTGGGCTGCGCGGTATGATAGTACACTAAAAACTAGTATTTTCATTAGTCTCTGGTAGTAAGAAGACCATACAAGTTATCATATATTCAGATCATGTATTTGATAGTGCGAATTACTTAATGGATGTTGTGGTTGCTATGTTTTCTTTAGTTGCTTTCTAGACTATCATTTGTAGATATCATTAAGAATAGGTATTGGAAATAGGAATGCCTAGAGAACTGATATCCTTATTTTGAGTATAGTACCTTTATGTTGTTTGTAGAGTACCATACTATGATGTTATTCGCTAACTCTTTGTTGCAGGGATAGGTCAGGTATGATTCGTGTACCTCTGTTCCTTATATATTTAACTATATAGCATTTGGAGATTCATTTACCACTCACACCAAACTACCGTCTAACTCTTTGTTTTGTGCTTTCGTCTTATTATCTTTTGTACTCTTAAATAAACAGACTAGATAACAGGTCTATGTGATACATTAGTTGTGTGGAGGACAAGCTGGATGGAGACATCTCGTTTATATACTTAAAAGATTTCTATGCTTATTCCACTGTGCAGCACTGGGGATCCTTAGAAGTGACTGCTTATTTTCATGTTATGAGATAATCGTTGGGTTTATCTTTATTGTATAAACTCTACTACATTTGTATATAGCCCTATGGATCTATGTTCTGATGTTTTTTTCATATATAATATTTTTTATATTACTTTTTATCCATGCACTATGAGATATTTGACAGGTTATATACCTTATTTGTTTTATTTCAACCTTGATGATCGTCCTATATCGATCGGGCATGGCTACAATGCACTATTTTGATATTATTGGTGCCAGTGTTATGGGACGGTCGTCATAGGTCAACATTTATATTAAAGATTCATAATGTTAAATATATTTAATTGAAGATTCATAATCTTAAATATATTTAGTTGAGTGACATCGACTTATGGATAATGTATTTCTTATTAAAAATCTAGTGATTCAAGAGTCGAATACATGACGACCTTTAAATTGAAGGGGTTTAGCTTCTCATATTTGTTATCATTTCAACATATGTAGATTGCAACATAAACATAAACAAGAGGAAAAAGAGAGCTAATTAAAATGAACTAAAAGCTACTCTACTTACATAAAATAGAGAGATCTACACTACTAACATGAAAGAAACAACAAAGAAAAGAATATGTTAAAATTGCACAAAAATAAATATCATAAGCAAAGGCTAAGAAGCCATTAAAGAAAGAGAGTTTATGTTTACATGCTACGACTAAACTAAAGAGAAGGTGGTAAGTGGTTCATCACATAAAATATAAGTGGTATCTATACATTCTTAAAACCCTAATCCATATTTTATGGGACTACCCAAAATGCCCTTTAGGAAGTGTGGCCTCCAAGTTATCATTAGCATGAGATTAGTCCTCCATTAAATGTGCATGCAACATTAATTCCCACTAACATTTGCATTAACTCTTAATTGTAGATCAGATAAGTGAGTAGGTGAGGTCCTTCATGATTAAATGAATTCATTTATTTCCATCTTCATTTGTCTTCCATCCGTTGTGCACGCATACATACATGAAGCCTCTTTCATTTTTCCATCCAAATTCCTATAAATAAAACTGAAATGTACAAATAAATATTCTCAAAATTAATACATGCACACAAAATTACCATTTAGCCCCTAAATGAAATGGATGAATGATGATTTGATGACATTTGGTTTTGGTAAAAATATGTAATAATACCCTAATATGACCATTATTTAATTAAAACAAGATTAACTATGTGAGTATAAATATACACATTTACGTGCACATCAAACACCTCCACACTCATCTTTTTATTCATCCTTGAATAAACTAAAACTAAGATATATCTGTTTTCGTAGGAAGCACGATTGCATTGAGCATATGCAACAAGCGGTTAAACCCTTAAGTGTCTCTAGTAGGATGAGTGTTGTCTTATAAGGGTTTTCAGCGGATACTACCCATAAAATCCAAATGCAACATGAAAGATTCCTAAATGCAAGATTTATTTACAAAGATATGAATGCAAGTTTTTGAAAATATTTACAAATGAGGAATTTACTTTTAAATTGACACAATAAGTTAAATATAAGTTCAGGTCATTATCAAGAAATTTAAGTCCTTTTACTCGTCAAAACTTCCAATAAAAATTAAGTTATCGTCACAATTAGACTCTAGCTTGGCTAGTTGTTTCGGGTGATAACACGGTGCAACTATGAAATGGATCCTTAGTTGATTATCAAAAAATTTCAAAGTGGTATTTTTATTTCTTTTGAATAACAATCCGAATCAAATAAGTGAAAATAGTGCTTGGATTTCAATTGCTTGCTTTCTCTATTTTTGAAAAGCGTTGACAATATTATTATTTACATACCTAACTCAGATAACTAAGGCCAAACATACTGATCCTGCACTGCCTTTCGGACTTACGTGAGAAGAGTATAGAGCGTGCGAATGTACACACTTGCATATGAACACATGACTATAGTTGGTTTTTTTTGTATTTACATACACATAACTCAGATAACTGAGGCCAGATATACCGATTATGCACTGCCTTTTGGTCTTACGTGAGAAGGGTATAGAACATGATGAGTGTATACACTTGCGTGTGGACATCTGACTCTCGATGTTTTTTATTTTCACAAAAACCAATTTTTTTATGTTTTATATTTTTTTAAGAGAGTTTTACAAAATCATCTTTGCACCATTTAACTTAGAAGATCAAAAATGTTATATCTTTTACTTTCAAGCCACCACATTTTTAAAAAAGATTTTCAATTAGGATATACTTCATAATTATCACCCATGAATCTTCCTATTTACTAGTAGAACCATTGTTACTTATAGTCAAACTTTTTTTATTTTTGTTGAGATAAATAAATTTTCAAAATTTTCAATTTAATAACCAAATACCTACAATTATCCTATAGTGTTCCTTCAAAAATAAATCAAAATGCTAAATAGAAATTTTGTTTTGGAATTTTATTTTGGGTTTTGTGTTCTGGAAGGAAAATGCAAAAAATAAACGATGAAAAATCAAAAAATAAACATGAGACTCCCCCTACACTTGATTTTGACTGTCTCCACAGTCAAACAAAGTGAAAGGAGAAAAATAAAATAAAAATATGACCTACATTTACATGAAAATGAAACGTTTATTATTTACATGACATTAGAAAATATACCGTTAAAGAGTAAATGAAACGGTCTTTCAAAGACCAATTCATTTATCTCGTCAAGTATAAGAGACATAGCTTAAGCATTGAAAACCAAACCATAAAAGATTTGAAAGTTGAATGTTGATTTGGAATAATGAATGCCATTTTACATAAAAGTTGAATAAACAGTTTTAGCAAGCGGTTCTTCTCCTTTTCTGCTTTTGCAATCTGAAATAAACGAAAATGGCTTTCTTTCATTTTTAACTCAAAGAAGAGAACTTATATCATGTACATATGGTCCACAACCCAAACAAACCCGCAACGCCTAAAACCAAATTACGAATTCACGTTCCTAAAAATCTTATGTATTCCCAGTACCTAAATTCCAATTTTAAATTTCCCAAAGTTTGTGTTTGATGTCGTGGTAGAACAAAGAGAAGCTAGGATCAAGCAAGCTCCCGACTTTGCAGGTTGAAGTTGCGATTGAAGGCAATTGGGTTTTTAGGTCGAATTGGAGTCGCGGTGATTAGGTTTTTAGGTTGAAGAGGATTTGGGCTGTGAGTTTGTGGATTTGAATGGTCAGGCTATTGGTCGTGGATATTGATGATGGAGCGGTTCAGTGTAGAGGGGAGATGCTACAGTTGCAATCGAGGATGGCAGTTGAAGTAGTAGGAGGGTAGTTGATATAAGTTGTGATATGCAAGGGGTGATGATAAGTGTAGGCTGAGTTGAAGGTGATGAAGGTAGTGATGATGGTTAGGAAGTGGAGTGGTAGTTCTGAAGTTGGATGGTTTATTTTAGGAGATGCAAGTAGATGGTGGTTCTATGGTGTAGTGGTTAGCACTTGGATGTTGGTTGGAGTTATAGCAGAGAAAGGTTGGATGCAGAAGTTTGGTTGTGAACTATGTAGGAGATGAAGTGTAGACGTTATTGTAACATAATGGAATGGATTAAAAAGTGGGTGATGGTAAGTATGTAGTGGATGATGACAGAGGGAAGGGGTGAAACTGGTGATGGTTTCATGAGGTAGTGCAGTGCATGGTTGCTGATGGTGGATGATGTAGTTGTTGTACGTGTGGTGATATATGATGTGGTGGTTTTAAATGTGAAAGGTTTGTTGTGTGTATGTTGTTAGTCAGATATGGTATTTTCAGTGGTGGGTGGTTGATGGGTAGTATTGGTATGTGTTTTTCTTAAATTAGGGGGATGGCAGTGGAAGAGGATGTGCAGTGGCAAATGGCAGTAAAGAGTTGGTTGATGTTGAAGTGATGTGATGTTGAGGTAGGGAGATGCACGTGAAGTGATGTTGGTTGATTTTGAAGTTAAGTGTGAAAGGTTTGGTATGTTGAATGATGGCCAATAGGGTGGATTGCAGGTAGGGTGATGAGTTGAAGGCAAGAGGAGCAGTAGAATGGAAGGCAGAAATGTTAGAAGTGCAGTGGTGGTTAGGGTGATCTGGGATGTATGTGTTGTGGAAGTAGATGAGCAGTTTGTAAGGGGAAGTTTGAGAATGTGTTGAAATGAATGTGTGGTGTTGTAGCAATGTAACAGGGATGGGAGGTAAAGACAGAAGCAGAGGTGCTAGGCAGGTTGTATGGTGGCAGTAAGTGATGAACTGTTGGTTAAAGGAGATGTTGTAGTGGATGTGGTTGATGTTAGTGGAAGTATGTTGTGTTGAGATGTTTTTAAGGTGGTGATATGATCATGTATATAGGGGATGGTAGAAGTGGATGTGCAGGCAGGGGTCTTTGTTTGTACAGTGGTATGATGGGTGATGATGGAACAGTTTAGTGTGGCACTATGATATAGGTTGTTTGTGGTGGTGAGTTTGAGGAAATGTTGGAGGTGTGAAGTTCTGGTTGTAGTGTGGTTAAGTATGCAGGTGAATGAGTAGGACAGGAGAATGTTCACAGTGGAGTAAGGCAAGGTCGAGAGGAGGAGCTGCAGTTTGGCAATGTGATTAAGTTTTCCGATGGCAGTGGGGAAATGAAGCAGAGTAGGGAGATGATTGTGTGGTTGTATTGATTAAGTAGGTAGGCAGAAGGGAGTATGAAAGGTAGCATGAATGGCAAGGGTCGGAGAAGGTTAGTTTGTAGATGAGGAAATTATTGATGATGTTTAAGTTGCTGTAGGAAGTGTGGTTAACATAAAATGAAATTGTAATGTATGAAAAAATGTAAAGTAACAAATAAAAAAATGTGATGGAATATATAGATTTATATTTGAAATAAACTTGTGTATATTTTTTTTAAATATGCAAATGCAAATAGAAACACAACAAGCACACAAACAAATGAAAACAAAATTACATAACAAACACAAAATACATTTTTTTTAAAATTGCAAATTATCGCACAAAATGAATGCATAATAAAATCAAACAAAAATAATTCGAAGAGTAAAATTAAATACAAAACGATTCCCCCACAACGGCACCAAAAACTTGTTGATTAAGGTAGCAGTTTCCTATCGAGTTAGAAAATTGTCGTTAAAAATTGTGTTAAAAATATAACCACAAGCACACGGTGTACAATTTTAGTACGTGGCGAGTACGGGTCGATCCGTTGGGAATTGAAGTGATTTTAAAATTCAACCCAATCAAATTAACCCAAATTTGCAAGTTTGTTTTTAAAACTAAGGAAGATAGCAAAAATTAAACTAGACAAAAATGAATACAAATATGAGATTAAATGATAATTTAGAGGAAAATCACCCTCATACTCTAACATAAATCAACACAAAAACAATCTATGATCTCTCATTTAATCTAAGTAGAATTAGTGATGTATTTATCATAAGCATGGCCTAATTGTATTATTAACTAACATACTTAAACCATCAAACTCTAACACAACCTCTAACCCACTTACTATCTTTAATGGAAATGTCATGAAATTAGAAGTAGAATCTATTTAAGCATGACTTATTTACTATTTAATTAGTAACATGAACCATCAAATTTTAATTCTAATCATATTTTCATTACCATAGTCATATGTAGATGAAGCGGTAATTTGTGATTCATATGACTAAGTATAACATATTTGTTTTAAACAACATAGGCTATCAAACTCAATATTAAACACAAAACCACACAAACATCAATATGTCATTAAGCACAAGAAGAGATCATAAATTAGCAAATATGTTGAGTCTGCATGATTAAGAGAGCTTCATTACCCCTAAATTCAAGGGGTTTATCTTACCATATTTGTTATCATTTCAACATATGTAGATTGCAACATAAACATAAATAAGAGGAAAAATAGAGCCAATTAAAATAAACTAAAAGCTAATCTACTTGCGTAAAATAAAGAGATATAAACTACTAACATAAAAGAAACAACAACGAAAAGAATACATTAAAGTTGCATAAAAATAAATAGCATAAGCAAAGGCTAAGAAGCCATTGAAGAAAGAGAGTTTATGTTTACATGCTACAACTAAACTAAAGAAAAGGTGGTAAGAACTTTATTATATGAAACATAATGGGTATTTATACATTCTTAAAACACTAATTCATGTTTTAAGAGACTATCCAAAATACCCTTTAGCAAGTGTGACCTCTAAGTTATTATTAACATGGGATTAATCCTCCATTAAATGTGCATGTGACTTTAATTCCCACTAACATGTGCATTAGCTCTTAATTGTAAATCATAGTAAGTGCGTAGGTTGGGTCCTCCATGATTACATGAATTCATTTATTTTCTTCTTCATTTGTCATCGATCCTTTGTGCATGCATACATACATGAAGCCTCTTCCATTTTCCATCCAAATTCCTACAAATAAAACTAAAATATGCAAATAAACATTCTCAAAATTAATACATGCACAAATTTAACATTATGCCCCTAAATGAAGATAAATGAATGATGATTTGCTGACGTTTAGGTTTTGGTAAAAACATGTAAAATACCCTAATATGATCATTATTTAATTTAAAAAGATTAAACACGTGAGTATAAATATAAAATTTACGTGCACATCAATAGATGATTACTATCAAATATCTTACATCGTTAAGCAATATCAGATAGAATCAATGTCGTAATTCATCTAGGAAACAGTGATGTCATATACAATCATTACCGCAAGCCATCAATATCCTATCTCATTGATACCATATTCCACGAATCGCCTATGAAGATGGGATGAATGTCTCAACTCGTCAATATAGTATCTTATCAATACCGCTCATCATGATATCACTTGTTGCCAATACTGCTATATAATGATGTAACATGTTATTACTACCAAGGTCATCTGATTGTCAATGCTACTTCAATAATACCATCGTAAGTCATTGCCACCCATTGTCAATGCCACCTATAATCAATGCCGCATCCTGTTGATGGAGGATTTCCCACTTATTTAGTTCATTATCACACTTAATAGCTATTGCATATATTTTCCACCTATCTTCTCCTTCTTTTGGATATATAACATAAGCCATTGATTATGCTATCCCTAAGGACCATATGGATTTTCAAATATATTATTCCGAGTGACCTTAAGAGCTCTCGAGTATCATATTACAAGTGACCTGAAGGGATCTCGAATATTGTATTTTAAGAAATCTTATGGGCTTTTGATTGTGTAACATCAAAAGGCCTATGGGCATCATGGATCCATTTCTTAATGATATCATCTTATACATAGCTTATATAATGATAAGCTTATTCTTGATTTGCTATTATAGATTAGTCAATGCTAACTAAACAATGCTTAGATGTGTTATCATATATGTTCGAATCAAGGACTAGTCCATCATTTTTGGCATCGCGGATGTTAGAACATTTATTGAGTTAACATTTTGGCACTAGAAGGAAGGCTTGAACCTCTGACCCCCTATAATCCACTCTTTTGAAACTAACTATGTGAAGTTTCTTCTGTTTTAGGAAAATGGTAAGACCAAGACGAACTAACATCTATAGTGAAGAAGTCATACAAAGGGCAATGCTGGAAGAAAACGTTGCTCCAAATTTCAACATGACAACGTCGAAGTTGGACAACCATTGGAGCCGGCACAACCTACCAACAATGAAGATAAGATTAAAAAGCATGAACAATAAGTATCAACAATGAAAGAGCTTTTGGAATGAATCCTTGCTCAAAAATCTTCCAAAACCACCAAGCACACGAGGGGAGATGAGGTAGAGTCTCCAAGATGGGGCCTGAATGCCTCTTTTCTTAAAAACAAAAGTAGAAGCATGCTCGTTATAAATAGACAAAAGAGAAAAAGTCACTAGCAACCTAAAACAATCGAGCTTTCTCCATGATCATTGGCAGATAAAAAAGTTAAGGAAAATTATCAAGGGAAATTGGAGGAGAAATCTAAGGAGCAATCTGGAAGTTCAACCTCCAAAGGATACAAACCAGTTAGAGGGAATTAGCACAACGATGAAGCTTATTTAAGAGATATGGCTGAGAAAATGCCGCAGGACATGCTTAATCTTAAAGAGAAAGAACTCTTGATGAGAGGGTCAACAATAACACCGAGACGCTCCCTTCATAGACAAGATTATGTCCACCAGGATCTCATCCCACATTAAAATCCATCCTTAAGATATAATGGGACTACTGACCCTAATGATCAGTTAATGGGAAATTCAGATGGACCTATACAATATATCAGGAGCAATGCATTGCATACTTTTCCCTAATACCTTCTAAGCTGCAACAACCTAGTGGTATAGACATTATCATGAAAGTACTATCTACCACTAGAAATAATTTTATTATGAGTTCTAGGTAAAATTTTGTATTTGTAAAGACCACACGATTGACTGCACTATACTATCTAATATCAAGCAGAAGCCGGGAGAGCTATTAGGTAATTATCTTAGGAGGTTTAATGTAGAGGGAGTAAAGGCAGAGAATATGGCTAATAGGGATAAGTTGATGGTAGTGCGCTTAGGGTTGATTCAGCAAACTTCGTTTTGACGAGAACTCTATATTCATGGCTGTAGGGATTTACAAGATTTCCACTTGCAAGCCGATAAATTAATCCATATGGATGAAACGTATCACGCTAAGAAAAAAATCTTGGATAAAGAATGAAGCAAGAAAAGATGACCTTAACCATAACAATAAGAAGTCTAGATGGGTGGAAGATCCAAATACCAACTATGTCGCTCTGAATAAGTGAATTTCCTACATTTTTGTTGTTGCAAAAGAAAGTGGAAATTTTCTAGTTTCATGCAAAGCTAAAACAAGCCCTGAACTAAGAAGAGGAGAAGACTATTGCGCCAATCATAAGATAAATGGACATAAAACAGATGAATGTCGAGTATTGGCAGGCATAATTCAATGCATGATTCGTTCTAGACACCTGAAGCGGTTATCGAGGATAACAAAAAACTACTCGTTCTGAGGATGGTAACCAAAGACCCCCGAACTGTAACAACCCTGGTATTGGTGATTACCTATGATATTAAATTATAACGTTAGTTATAATTTAATATTGAAAATAAATGGAGAAAATAAATTTTATTTAATTTTTTATATTTCAAATAAACAATGTGATCTTATTAAATTAGAGTTAATAAATTAATCAATCGATGTGTTTCAACATATAATTGTTGAAATAAATATAAATTGATGAAAACAGAGTTTTAAAAACTTTACTTTGAGAATTTGGAGTGAAAATAATTACTTATTGGATTTTAGTTGAATCAATGCATTAATATTGGTATTATTGCCAATATTAACCTGTTATTGAATTTAAAAGAAGAAATATGTAGAAAATATGTATTTTATTAAAATTAAAAGTTGGAATATTGTTTAAAATAATATTTTGTTATTTTAAAAGAGTTATAATGTTTTGTTATAACTTATTTGACAATGAAAATGATTTTTGAACAAGTTATGCTTTAAAATTAGTGTTTTTACACTAAAATTTTGAAAATTGTAAAATATTGTCAAAAATATGGTTTTATTTATGAAAATAACGTTTATTATTGAAATAAATTTTATTTTGTGTAAATAAAATTTTTTGTTTCATAACAATTGGTTGCATATATTTTTTTTTGAGTTTATATTGAGAAATATGTGAATTTAATGTAACATAGGTTAATGCATGTTCATAACCTTGCATTTTTTTACTAAGTATTTTTCTATTGGGCATTTTGGGTAAGAATTGATCCATTAGCCCTAAACTAGAAACTTCTGCTGAGAAACAAGTTGTTGTACGTAGTTTCTTTCTCTCCTCTTTTTGAAAAAAAAAGGGTTACAGTAAACAGAAGAAAACAATGGCTACTTTCAATTAAAACCAAATTTCACCCAATTTGCTGCAAATTAAAGAAGAAATCTACTTATATCAAGAATAGAAAAGGTAATCACAACCAATACCTAAAGCTTTTCATCTAAATTCTTAGAACCTGAAATGATCTTGTCTTTAACAAAATTTTCTTTGTTGTGCATGTCTTGTTTCAGCCATTTCAGGTGCTTAGGGCTTCAATTCATCACCAAAGATCATAATTTGCAATCAAATTCGCTGCTAAATCTTTAAGGTGAGTGTAAGCTCACAAATTGCCTAGCTGAAAATGAATTTTGGCATAACTTTGTCGTTTGTTATCCAAATTCTATCATCTTAGATGTTCCGGAAAGGTTAGAATTTGTTCTAAAAGTTTCATGTTTTGTGATTTTCGAAATTCTGAAGTTAAGTTGATCAAAATTGTATTTTTTGCTGCTATCCTGAGACTAAAATTACAGCAGTGTTAAATATAGACATCTGAACCATTTTAAACATAACTCTTTCAGTTTTTATCCAAATTCAACAATCTTAGATGTTCCGAAAAGGTTAGAATTTGTTCTAAAAGTTTCATGTTTTGTGATTTTTGAAATTCTGAAGTTAAGTTGATCAAAATTGTATTTTTTTGTTGCTATCCCGAGACTAAAGTTACAGCGGTGTTAAATTTAGACATCTGAACCATTTTAAACATAACTCTTTCAATTTTTATCCAAATTCAACAATCTTAGATGTTCCGGAAAGGTTAGAATTTTCTCTAAAAGTTTCTGGTTTTGTGATTTTTGAAATTCTAAAGTTAAGTTGATCAAAATTGTATTTTTTGCTGCTATCCCGAGACTAAAATTACAGCAGTGTTAAATATAGACATCTGAACCATTTTAAACATAACTCTTTCATTTTTATCCAAATTCAACAATCTTAGATGTTCCGGAAAGGTTAGAATTTTCTCTAAAAGTTTCATGTTTTGTGATTTTTGAAATTCTAAAGTTAAGTTGATCAAAATTGTATTTTTTTTGCTGCTATCCCGAGACTAAAATTACAGCAGTGTTAAATTTAGACATCTGAACCATTTTAAACATAACTCTTCCAATTTTTATCCAAATTCAACAATCTTAGATGTTCCGGAAAGGTTAGAATTTTCTCTAAAAGTTTCATGTTTTGCAATTTTTGAAATTCTGAAGTTAAGTTGATCAAAATTGTATTTTTTTGTTGCTATCCTGAGACTAAAGTTACAGCGGTGTTAAATTTAGACATCTGAACCATTTTAAACATAACTCTTTCAATTTTTATCCAAATTCAACAACCTTAGATGTTCAGAAAAGCTTAGAATTTGCTCTAGAAGTTTCTTGTTTTGGTGTTCTTGAAATTTTGAAGTTTTTATGACTAAAAATGTGCTTGATTGTTGCTGTCCCAAGATCAAAATGACAACAATAATGATTGTTGATCTTAGAATTTGTTTAGCCAATATTTGACTAGTTGAGACGTTTGAGATCTCCTATGATAGGAGTAATAATCGATGAGAACTACTTACAGATGTTTTATTACTCGCCGATGAGATGAGGCGAGTCTTGAGATGAGATTTTCCCCTTGTGGGAATTATGGTTTATGAAAAACTACTATGAGATTTATTTGCACTTGCCGATGATACGAGGCAAGATATATGAGTACTATGAGATTTTTGAGGTTTGAGATTTTATTTTTATGATGTGGAGTTAACTAGCGGTTAGTAAACCGTTTAGTGCGAACGTGTGGTATGAGATGCACGCTAACACTTTTCGGGTTCCTTTCCGAGAGTTTGTGACACATCCATGAGTATGCCAGTGCTATAGACCTTCGGGTCATCTGAGTTATGTGACTTCGGTCACCACGAGTTATGTGACTTCGGTCACCACGAGTTATGTGACTTCGGTCACCACGAGTTATGTGACATCGGTCACCATGAGTATGACCTTCGGGTCCACGAGTTAGGTACCTAAATTATAAATAGCACTGGACAAGAGTTTAGCACGTGCAACATTGCTTTTGCTTTGCAATCAGGGATCCGGCCAATCCGGGGTTTTTGAGTTTTTTCTGAGTTTTATACGATTTCACTATTTTGAGATATTTTTATTACATCGATGGCCTAGTGCTACATGAGAAGTTATATATAGTGATTTCGTTTTTATGATATTTGAACTTTACTTTGAGTTCCATGAGATTCATATTGGAATTTTAATGAGTTTCTCTTATGACTTTCATATGATTCCTTGCATTTGAGTTGAATAGCATTAAGTATGTGTTTCTTATGTTGAATTAAACCTATTCATGTGACAACCCTTGGTGAACATATATCATGAATTGAGATTGTCCTATACTTGTGCCCGTCCTTTATAGTTAAAGGATGAATTCCCTTATACACTTCTATTCCTCTTATCTTATACTAATATCAAGTTCTAGCTAGCCTGACCCGTGTATTTATTACTCAAGTCAGACCGAGTTGCAGGTTAGGTAATTGGACTCTTAGCTTGCTTTATCTTTTGGACTTCAACATTGACTTGGGATATGGCATAGTTTTTGTGTAGTAGCCTTTCTGTTGGGAACTTTTGATGTATATATTCTTTTGGTGGGGAATGTATGTATGTATTGTCGTTGTATACCACTAGTGACATGTTGTATTACATTTGATGTATGTATTCATATGTATCATTTCTGTGTTGCTGTTCTGTGACTTCTAATTGAGAGTTATTATATTTTGTTTCTGAATCGATCATGTAGCCACCATAGTAGTGTATTAGATAGGAATTAAGTATGTCGAATACTCGAGACGAAAAGAAGAAGAAAAAAAAGGAGTATAAATATCGACGTACTTATCTCTTATCTAATGCAAGACTATGATGGTCGCCCTTAACCAGCCCTATTCTCCGCATTAGCAGACAGAATTACTATGTAATTCTCTTTGTTAATATGGGTCTCAGGGTGGGGCGTCACAGCTTGGTATCAGAGCAGGATTCAGAATAAAATGTAATAAATACAGAACGATATACACGATTAACGTACATCAAGTATAATACAAGTGTAAACATCATCCCCTATCGTAAAAAAACTTGACTTTGTCCTTACCCTTTTAGTTCCTTTAGGGGTAGATAGAAAGGAATATGTCTAGGAATGTTAATTTTAAATTCCGTAGTATTCCTTATTTAATGCATTTGATTTGCTAATATCTACCCCTGTGAATAATTCTATCTTATCTTAACTTTCAGCTATATCTGGAAGAGGAAGAGGTCGCACTTCGGAGGCGGGACCGTCCGGTAGTCCTCGTCCCGAAGGAGTTTACATGTCGACCGACCAGATTCTCGAGCTTATTAGGAGCACTCAACCTCCTGCCCCAGCTCAGTCCTCTCCTCCGCGTAAATCCGCATTTGCACGCATGTGCAGCGACTTCACCCACCTTGGAGGCAAGCCGTTCAAAGGCTCCGAGACAGTTCTTGAGGTTCAGGCTTGGCTCCGTACTTGTGAGCGCATTTTCACTCGCATGGAGATATCCGATCATCATCGAGTTCTTGTGGCATCCAGTATGCTACAAGAACGGGCTTTAGACTGGTACGAGCTCCTTATTGCAGAGATGGATGAGTCCACCCTCACTTGGCAACATTTTAGAGACCGCTTTGGGCTCAAGTTCGTGCCAGAATCTGAGAAGGCATTTCTTGCCCGTCGCTTCCTCAGTTTGAAGCAGGGCAAATCCTCCGTATCTGATTATGTTTCATCTTTCGAGTCTCTATCTAAGTATGGGCTTGAGTTCATCAGCACCCTATATAAGAAGAATCTTAAGTTCGTATCTGGACTTAAGAAGTATTTGAAGAAATCTCTCATGCTTCAGCTTAAGCTCTCATTCGAGGAGCTTGTGGATTCGGCGCTTCACCTCGAAGCTGTCGAAAAGGAAAAGGATAGTAGTGATGAGGCCGACGTTCGAAAGAACCCACACAAGAAGAAATTCCCTTTCCAGAGATCCAATTCCTTTCCTCCTAAGAAGAAGAAGAAGTAAGGCAATTCTAGTTCTCATCCTCTTGGCACTCCTCATTCAGCAAAGGTCTTATCCTGCTTCAACTGTGATTCTCGAGACCATTTAGCTCGCGAATGTCCTCATCCTCGCAAGTGTCTCTATTGCAAGTAAGAGGGTCACATGATTTCCACTTGCTTTAAGAAGAAGAAGGATGCTCGTTCTGGTAGTATAAATGTGGCAAAGGTTTCTGGTAGTGCTTCTCAGTCTCGAGGTATATCTCCCACTATTTTGGAGGGTTCTATATTGTTCCATGATCGTTCTATTAGAGTGCTCTTCGATACGGGTGCGTCGCATTCATTCGTATCGAAGGAACTCATTGATACTTTGCAGTTGGATGTTTCTTATTTGATTACTTCGTTGAGGATTGTGAATCCTATCAGGGGATCCGCAACCCTTAGTATGCTTTGTGAAGATGTTGAGATCCTTATTTGTGGCTTTTCTTTCCGTGCGAATCTGCACGTGGTTCCTTCCCTTGGTTTTGATATGATATTGGGTATGGACTGGCTAGTTCAATATGATGCCAGGATTCTATGTTTAGAGAGAATCCTATACCTTCGACATCCCGACTCTCCTACTCGGTTGTCTCTTATACTTTGGGATGTCGATGGTGATTCCAAAGCTTCTCTATTCTCTCTTGAATCTTGAGATGATGATGATGATGTGTCTCGGATTCCTGTTGTTCGTGACTTTCCAGACTTATTTGAGCCTGTTTTAGGGTTACCATCCAAGCGGGCCATCGAGTTCCGCATCGACCTTATTCCAGGCGCACAGCCTGTTAGTCGTCCTCCCACGAGGATGTCTACCAAAGAGAATGAGGAACTCAAGAAGCAACTCCTAGAGCTTGAAGCCAAGCATTTTATTCGATCTAGTTCTTCACCGTGGGGGGCCACGGTGGTATTTGTGAGGAAATCCGATGGGACTCTTAGGTTATGCGTCGATTATCGCAAGCTTAATGAGTTAACCATCAAGAACCGCTACCCATTACCTAGGATCGACGATATGTTCGATCAGTTAAGTGGCGCTAAGGTCTTCTCACAGCTTGACCTAGCCACAGGATTTCATCAGCTCCGAGTTGCGGAAGATAGCATTCCACTTACAGCTTTCCGCACTCGCTATGGTTCATATGAGTGGCTCGTCATGCCGTTCGGTTTGACGAACGCCCCTGCTTATTATGTCGACCTTATGAATCGAGTATTTCGGGAATACCTCGATAAGTTCGTTCTTGTATTCATCGATGACATTCTTGTATATTCTAAGTCCGAAGCGGACCATGCTAAACATCTTAGAATTGTTTTGAGTACGCTTCGACAACATCAACTCAAAGCAAACTTTCTAAGTGTCATTTTTGGGAAAAGCAAGTTAAATTCTTGGGCCACGTTGTTTCTTCCGAAGGCATTTCGGTCGATCCTTCTAAGATCGAAGCCATCAGAAATTGGAAGAGGCCCGAGAATGTTCACGAGATTCGTAGCTTTCTTGGCTTGGCGGGTTATTACCGCCGCTTCATCAAAGACTTTTCCCGTATTGTGCTTCCATTGACTAGCCTTACGAAGAAAGGCGTTCACTATATATGGTCAGATAAGTGTGAGGCTTCCTTTCAAAGGTTGAAGGAGCTTCTCACTAATGCTCCTGTTCTTGTGGTTCCCGATGGGAATCAGGATCTTATTGTCTATACCGATGCCAGTCATAGTGGCCTCGGTGCAGTTCTTATGTAGAAGGATAGGGTAGTTGCCTACGCTTCAAGGCAATTACGTCCGAACGAGGTTCGGTACGCTACCCATGATTTAGAGCTTGCCGCCATTGTCTTTGCTTTAAAGATGTGGCGTCATTATTTGTTGGGAAAGCACTTTACTCTCTTCACCGATCATAAGTCTCTCAAATACTTGTTCACCCAGAAGGAGCTCAACATGCGACAGCAGCATTGGCTAGAGTTTCTAGCTTCATATGATTTTGATATTCAGTATACCCCTGGAAAGGGTAATCGAGTGGCTGATGCTTTGAGTCGTAAGCATTCAGCTATTGTTTCCATGATGATTGCAGAATGGAAAGTTCTTAAGACACTTTCCATGTGTGATATTCACGATCGTGCTTCCACATCCAACTCTCCTATTCTATTATATAACATGGAAGCTCGCCCTACTCTTTTAGATCGGATTGCCGAAGCTCAATGGCAAGACTCCGGTATATCTGCTCTTATTCAGAAGTGTAAGTCTGAATCCCATGATGATATTGAGATAAGGGATTTCAGCATCGATATTCATGGGTGTCTTCGAAAGAAGGACCGTCTAGTCGTGTCTCCTATTCCAGAACTTAGGCGGGACATTCTAGCTGAATGTCACCGTTCTAAGTATACTATCCATCCAGGCAGCAGCAAGATGTATGCTGACATGCGCCGTTTGTATTACTGGGAAGGCATGAAGCGAGATGTGGCAAGTTATGTGAGTAATTGCATGACTTGTCAACTTATTAAGGCCGAGCATCAGCGATCCAGTGGTCTTCTTCAGCCTTTAGAGGTTCCATTGTGGAAGTGGGACCAAGTTGCTATGGATTTCATTGATGGCTTACCTCGTTCGAGGTCAGGCCATAGCAGTATTTGGGTTGTTGTTGACCGTCTCACCAAGTCTGCACATTTTATTCCTATTAAGTCGAAAAGGACGGCATCTTTTTTATCGAAGCTATATATTAAGGAGATCGTGCGATTACACGGTGTTCCTTCATCTATTGTGTGTGATCGTGATCCTCTTTTCACGAGTCACTTCTGGCAGAGTCTCCAGCAAGCTTTAGGCACAAAGCTTAATCTTAGCACAGCTTATCACCCACAGTCTGATGGACAGACTGAACGGGTGAACCGTATTTTGGAAGACTTACTTCGTGCATGCATCTTGGATTTTGGTGGTAGCTGGGAGGATAATCTTCCTCTAGTTGAGTTTGCTTACAATAATAGCTACCAATCTTCTATCGGCATGGCTCCTTTTGAAGCCTTATATGGAAGGCCGTGTCGTTCTCCATCTTGTTGGCTTGAGTCGGGGGAAAAGCTTATTTTAGGTCCCGAATCTATTCGAGAATCATCCGAGAAGATCAGTCTTATCCGAGAAAGAATGAAAGAGGCTCAGAGTCGACAGAAATCCTACGCGGACAACCGTAGGAGGCCTCTTGAGTTCTTAGTGGGCGATCTTGTTTATATTCGAGCTTCTCCTCTGAAAGGAGTGGTACGCTTTAGCCAGACCGGGAAATTGGCACCACGCTATATTGGGCCATTTCCAATTTTAGAGCGTATCGGTCCTGTTGCTTATCGAGTAGCACTTCCCGATCAATTTTCTAGAGTTCACGACGTATTTCACGTCTCTCAGTTGAGAAAGTGTCTACGAGATCCAAATTCTATGCTTGATTCTCGTGCTTTAGAGAAGTTAGAGGTTTCTCCAAATCTATCTTATGTGCAGCATCCTCTGAGAGTTCTTGCTTCGGAGACTAGACGTCTTCGAAACAAGAGTGTTCCGCTCTTGAAGATTCAATGGTCCGATAATCCCAATGACTGCACATGGGAAAGTAAAGAATTCATCGAGCGATCGTATCCTGATTTCTTATCTTCCCACTCCGAAGGTAAAAATATTCCGCTTTAGTTGTCAAATTTCATTTGCTTGATGAAATAAATTGTGTTCAATACAGACTTCCTCTAGAAATTGCGAGGACGCAATTTTTATAGGGGGGAAGTTTGTAACAACCCTGCTATTGGTGATTACCTATGATGTTAAATTATAACGTTAGTTATAATTTAATATTGAAAATAAATGGAGAAAATAAATTTTATTTAATTTTTATATTTCAAATAAACAATGTGATCTTATTAAATTAGAGTTAATAAATTAATCAATTGATGTGTTTCAACATATAATTGTTGAAATAAATATAAATTAATGAAAACAGAGTTTTAAAAACTTTACTTTGAGAATTTGGAGTGAAAATAATTACTTATTGGATTTTAGTTGAATCAATGCATTAATATTGGTAATTATTGCCAATATTAACCTGTTATTGAATTTAAAAGAAGAAATATGTAGAAAATATGTATTTTATCAAAATTAAAAGTTGGAATATTGTTTAAAATAATATTTTGTTATTTTAAAAGAGTTATAATGTTTTGTTATAACTTATTTGACAATGAAAATGATTTTTGAACAAGTTATGCTTTAAAATTAGTGTTTTTACACTAAAATTTTGAAAATTGTAAAATATTGTCAAAAATATGGTTTTATTTATGAAAATAATGTTTATTATTGAAATAAATTTTATTTTGTGTAAATAAAATTTTTTGTTTCATAACAATTGGTTGCATATATTTTTGTTTGAGTTTATATTGAGAAATATGTGAATTTAATGTAACATAGGTTAATGCATGTTCATAACCTTGCATTTTTTTACTAAGTATTTTTCTATTGGGCATTTTGGGTAAGAATTGATCCATTAGCCCTAACCTAGAAACTTCTGCTGAGAAACAAGTTGTTGTACGTAGTTTCTTTCTCTCCTCTTTTTGGAAAAAAAAGGGTTACAGTAAACAGAAGAAAACAATGGCTACTTTCAATTAAAACCAAATTTCACCCAATTTGCTGCAAATTAAAGAAGAAATCTACTTATATCAAGAATAGAAAAGGTAATCACAACCAATACCTAAAGCTTTTCATCTAAATTCTTAGAACCTGAAATGATCTTGTCTTTAACAAAATTTTCTTTGTTGTGCATGTTTTGTTTCAGCCATTTCAGGTGCTTAGGGCTTCAATTCATCACCAAAGATCATAATTTGCAACCAAATTCGCTGCTAAATCTTTAAGGTGAGTGTAAGCTCACAAATTGCCTAGCTGAAAATGAATTTTGGCATAACTTTGTCGTTTATTATCCAAATTCTATCATCTTAGATGTTGCGGAAAGGTTAGAATTTGCTCTAAAAGTTTCATGTTTTGTGATTTTCGAAATTCTGAAGTTAAGTTGATCAAAATTATATTTTTTGCTGCTATCCCGAGACTAAAATTACAGCAGTGTTAAATATAGACATCTGAACCATTTTAAACATAACTCTTTCAGTTTTTATCCAAATTCAACAATCTTAGATGTTCCGAAAAGTTTAGAATTTGCTCTAAAAGTTTCATGTTTTGTGATTTTTGAAATTCTGAAGTTAAGTTGATCAAAATTGTATTTTTTTTGTTGCTATCCCGAGACTAAAGTTACAGCGGTGTTAAATTTAGACATCTGAACCATTTTAAACATAACTCTTTCAATTTTTATACAAATTCAACAATCTTAGATGTTCCGGAAAGGTTAGAATTTGCTCTAAAAGTTTCATGTTTTTTGATTTTAGAAATTCTAAAGTTAAGTTGATCAAAATTGTATTTTTTGCTGCTATCCCGAGACTAAAATTACAGCAGTGTTAAATATAGACATATGAACCATTTTAAACATAACTCTTTCAGTTTTATCAAAATTCAACAATCTTAGATGTTCCGGAAAGGTTAGAATTTGCTCTAAAAGTTTCATGTTTTGTGATTTTTGAAATTCTAAAGTTAAGTTGATCAAAATTGTATTTTTTTTGCTGCTATCCCGAGACTAAAATTACAGCAGTGTTAAATTTAGACATCTGAACCATTTTAAACATAACTCTTCCAATTTTTATCCAAATTCAACAATCTTAGATGTTCCAGAAAGCATAGAATTTTCTCTAAAAGTTTCATGTTTTGCGATTTTTGAAATTCTGAAGTTAAGTTGATCAAAATTGTATTTTTTTGTTGCTATCCTGAGACTAAAGTTACAGCGGTGTTAAATTTAGACATCTGAACCATTTTAAACATAACTCTTTCAATTTTTATCCAAATTCAACAATCTTAGATGTTCCGGAAAGCTTAGAATTTGCTCTAGAAGTTTCTTGTTTTGGTGTTCTTGAAATTTTGAAGTTTTTTTGACTAAAAATGCGCTTGATTGTTGCTGTCCCGAGATCAAAATGACAACAATAATGATTGTTGATCTTAGAATTTGTTTAGCCAATATTTGACTAGTTGAGACGTTTGAGATCTCCTATGATAGGAGTAATAATCGATGAGAACTACTTACAGATGTTTTATTACTCGCCGATGAGATGAGGCGAGTCTTGAGATGAGATTTTCCCCTTGCGGGAATTATGGTTTATGAAAAACTACTATGAGATTTATTTGCACTTGCCGATGATACGAGGCAAGATATATGAGTATTATGAGATTTTTGAGGTTTGAGATTTTATTTTTATGATGTGGAGTTAACTAGCGGTTAGTGAACCGTTTAGTGCGAACGTGTGGTATGGGACGCACGCTAACACTTTTCGGGTTCCTTTCCGAGAGTTTGTGACACATCCATGAGTATGCCAGTGCTATAGACCTTCGGGTCATCTGAGTTATGTGACTTCGGTCACCTCGAGTTATGTGACTTCGGTCACCACGAGTTATGTGACTTCGGTCACCACGAGTTATGTGACATCGGTCACCATGAGTATGACCTTCGGGTCCACGAGTTAGGTACCTAAATTATAAATAGCACCAGACAAGAGTTTAGCACGTGCAACATTGCTTTTGCTTTGCAATCAGGGATCCGGTCAATTCGGGTTTTTTGAGTTTTTTCTGAGTTTTATACGATTTCACTATTTTGAGATATTTTTATTACATCGATGGCCTAGTGCTACATGAGAAGTTATATATAGTGATTTCGTTTTTATGATATTTGAACTTTGCTTTGAGTTCCATGAGATTCATATTGGAATTTTAATGAGTTTCTCTTATGACTTTCATATGATTCCTTGCATTTGAGTTGAATAGCATTAAGTATGTGTTTCTTATCTTGAATTAAACCTATTCATGTGACAACCCTTGGTGAACATATATCATGAATTGAGATTGTCCTATACTTGTGCCCGTCCTTTATAGTTAAAGGATGAATTCCCTTATACACTTCTATTCCTCTTATCTTATACTAATATCAAGTTCTAGCTAGCCTGACCCGTGTATTTATTACTCGGGTCAGACCGAGTTGCAGGTTAGGTAGTTGGACTCTTAGCTTGCTTTATCTTTTGGACTTCAACATTGACTTGGGATATGGCATAGTTTTTGTGTAGAAGCCTTTCTGTTGGGAAATTTTGATGTATATATTCTTTTGGTGGGGAATGTATGTATGTATTGTGGTTGTATACCACTAGTGACATGTTGTATTACATTTGATGTATGTTTTCATATGTATCATTTCTGTGTTGCTGTTCTGTGACTTCTAATTGACAGTTATTATATTTTGTTTCTGAATCGATCATGTAGCCACCATAGTAGTGTATTAGATAGGAATTAAGTATGTCGAATACTCGAGACGAAAAGAAGAAAAAAAAAGGAGTATAAATATCGACGTACTTATCTCTTATCTAATGCAAGACTATGATGGTCGCCCTTAACCAGCCCTATTCTCCACATTAGCAGACAGAATAATATGTAATTCTCTTTGTTAATATGGGTCTCAGGGTGGGGCGTCACACGAACAATCCTGCAAATTTAGTGAAAGGTGGTATTCAACCAGATTTCATTCCACCCCTCAATAGAATTGATGTTATCTATAAAGGCCAACCCTTAAATGGATACAGCAAAGGAGCTATACATTAGAGAAGAAAAGGATGGGATTTTCTTTATATATGAAGAGCCGCCACTAAAAAATCCCAGGTTTCAAATCCAGATGCATAACTTAACCATCACTCTGCAAGAGCTAAGAGGAGTTCGCGATCTACATAATGATCCACTTCTTGTCACCAAACATATTGGACTCTCTGTAGTTACTAAAATTCTGGTTGCTATAGAAAGTGCAGTTAACGTGATTTTTAAACATGCATTCGACCAAATGGTAATCTCAGAGGAAAAGCTTGGGCCAAATTTGAGCCTATTTTTGGTTTCATTAACAAAGGATCGACTCCTACTGGACAGATAAACTTCTAGTACAAATGGGAGTTCCACTGCGTTCCAAGACCTTCGAAATCCTCTTCATCATTATGGATCAGCCTTCTTATTACAACGTCTTCTTTGGAAGGCTGGCTTTAGATGAGGTTGATGTTTTCATGCCACCAAAGTATATGATGGTGAAGTTCCTAACCAAGAAAGGATGGGGAACCATAAGGGGAGATCAATTTGGTTCCTGCGAAATGTACTTTTCCACTTTCGAGTAATACAAACGAGACAATCTTTCTTTTTATGACTTGGAGGAAAATGAATTAATTGAAATTAATGAAAAAAACCTTTGGATGATGATTCTTCAATCTCATCATCTAAAGAAAAAACAAAACCTATTGAGAAAAATAAGCATGCATTGAGAAAAATTAATTTATCTACAAAGAAAAGAAAATGGAAGAAAGAAAATTCGATGGAAGATGAAATTAAAGGCTTAGAGATCGTCATTGAACTAGAATATAGAGGTGAACAGGAAAGAATGAAGCCCACAGAAGATATTGAGGAAATATGCTTGGATCCATTCGATACAAACAAAGATAGTAAAAGACTGGAAAAGAACAGAATACCAAACTTAAAGGAGAGCTAATTCAATTCCTTCAATCCAGGAAAGATGTTTTCGCTTGGACCCATTCAGAATGGTTGGAATAGGTCCAACCATTATGTGTTATGCTTTGAATATATACCCAAATATCACCACTATCTAGTAGAAAAAAGGCAGTTAAATAAAGTTCGATATGATTGCTCGAAGTTGGATTTATCAGAGAAGTGCATTATCCAAAATGGTCGGCCTACTAGTCAAGAAATCTAATGGGAAACAGAGGACATGTGTTGATAACACGGATCTGAATAAAGCATGCCCAAAATATTGCTACCCTCTCTCGAGGATAGATTATGCAACAAGTGGACATAAGCTCTTATCTTTTGCGGATGTGTACTCTGGAAATAACCAGATTCAAATGTTCAAACCGGATGAGGAGAACACCTGTTTTATAACAGATCCCCGAACATTTTTTATAAACTAATGCATTTCGGATTGAAGAATGCTGAAGCAACATATAAGAGATTGGTATACTGGTGTTCAGAGAGAAAGTTGGCCGGAACAGGGAGGTATATATGGATGATATGCTGGTTAAATCTAAAAATGAAAGCAACCGCCTAAGCGATCTTGAAGAGATATTCGACATATTATGAAAATATCAGATGAAGCTCAACCCACAAAAATGTTCTTTTGGAATCCAATTTGGAAGATTTCTGAGGTACATTGTTAGTGCATGGGGAATAGAAGTCAATCCTTATCAGATCCAAGTTATTGACGACATGGCAGAACCCAAAATAGGTAATGATGTGATATGTTTAAATGTAAGAGTGGCAGCATTGGATAGATTCATTTCCAAATTTACTGACAAATGCATCATGTTCTATGATGTGATAGAAAAGAAGAAAAACTTCGAATGTCGACATGATTGTCAAAAGGCTTTCAAGGAGCTGAAAGATCTTATTGTGAAACCACCAATTTTATCTAGTCCCGTAGAATGAGAAAACCTTTATCTCTATATAGCTATTTCTGAAAACTCAGTTAGTTCTATGTTAATAAGAAAAGAGAAAGGAACTCAGCTTCCAATGTATTATACGAGTAGGAGACTCAAAATGCATAAATTAGATATCCAGTTATATACAAATTGGCATACTGTTTATTGCTCATCGCACGAAAATTAAGGGTTTGTTTTCAAGCGCATCCAATTAAGGTTTTAACCAACTTCCCACTCAAGTAATTTTTTTAATAAACCTAAAATTTAGGAAGACTAGTAAAACGGACATAGCGCTTAGCCAATACGATGTCAAATTGCCACCCCGAATATCAATTAAAGGACAAGATCTACCCGATTTTGTTAACGAATGTATGAGATTCGTTAAAAGAAATCAAAGAAGGGAAAAGATCTAAATCATAAGTGGCAGCTGTTCATGGACAGAGCCTCGAACGAGTAAGGGACTGGAGTCACATAAGTGATTATTACCCCTGATAAGCACCGTTTACATTATGCGACGACGTTAGGATTTCCAGTTATAATGTAGCAGAATATGAGTCAATAATATCAGGACTTACCCTAGCCCTTCAATTGAAGATTCCTAAAATTGAAATTTTCAATGATTTGCGATTAATGAGGAACGAACTAAATAAAAAATATCAAACAAAAGGATACCAAACCGATCTTATATGTTGAGAAGATTTGAAGATGCTGACCCAATTTGAAGATTTCTCAATACACCAAGTACCGAGAGGGAAGAACTCTTAAGTGCCTAAGTTGGATAGTTCACGAGGAGCATCAGAAGCCTGAATTTTACCGGTAGGCTACCAATCAAATCCCAGTATAGGTAAAAGAAATTCCAATCCAAAAGAAAAGCCTTGGTATTAATCAGATCTCAAGCCTTAAAACACAAGGAGAAGGAAGATGAAACCGATATCCTTTAAAAAAAAAAAATCTTCTTATGCAGAAATTAATGATAAATGTTAGAACAATTGGATGACACCTATCATCAAATATATAACAAAAAAGAAGTTGCTAATAAATAAAATGGAAGTAGGAGAATAAAACATCAAGCCCCAAACTTCATTATGTAAAATGTAATACTTTATAAGAAAGGATATATGCTCCCATACTTAAGATGTGTTAATCTGGAAATAGAAGCAAAATTATTAAAGAAGCCCACAAAGGATTCTGCAAAGTTCATTCTAATGGTATAAAGTTAGCCAAGAAAATTGTGAGACAAGGCTTCATTGGCCTCAGATGACTAGTCATGCCACCGATTATGTGAAAAGATGTTAGAAATGCCAAAAGGTTCTCTAAAATCTCATGTCTCCCATCATGCGAATTGACTTCAATCTCTAGCCCATGGCCATACGATGTATGGAGAATTGATCTAATCAGACCACTACTTATATCCAAAGGAGGAGCTAAGTATGCAGTAGTAGTCATTGATTAATTAAAAAAAATGGGTAAAAACAGAACCGCTTTCAAATATCACATCAGGAAAAGTTCTCATATTCATAATCAAGAACATTATTACCAGATTTGGGATTCCACATAAGATAATATCTGATAATGGAACTTAATTTGAGAGTGAAGAATTTGCCCGATTCTGTAATAGAAATGGTATTATCAAGAGCTTTTCATCCGTAGCTCATCCTAAGGCTAATGGTTCCATTTAAGCCACCAATAAAACTATTAAGACCATTCTTAAAAAACGATTGCATAAAGATAAAGGAAATTGGTTAAAAGAATTACTTCTTGTACTATGGGCAAATAGAACTTCTACTAAAAATGCAACAAGACATTCCTCATATTCCTTAACATATGGATGTGAAGCTATGCTCCCAATTGAGGTTTAAGTACCTTCTCATCAAAGGATTACTAATGCATTTAATCTGAATCAAGAACTGAAGAAAGAATCTTTGGACATAATCAATAAGATAAGAGATGAGACAGCCATATGAGTGGCTGAGTATCAATGAAGAAGAATATCCAAGTATTATAACTCTAAAGTAAGAGAAAGATCATTTCGAAAAGGAGATCTAATACTTCGAATAGTTATGGAAAATACTGAAAACCTAGCAGATGGATCACTCAAGCTAAATTGGGAAGTACCCTAATCATACATAGAATAATCCCGTCAAGACCCTATAGATTATGCCGATCTGATGGAAACATAATAGCAACAACATGTAATGCCAAACATTAAGGCCATATTTTCTGACAATGGGTGAATAAAGAGTTTGAGTAAGGAGTATCTACTTCATCGATCATGGAAAGGAGTAGGATCCTCCTTAAATAAGGAAAAAGATTTTGTCCCTGCCAAGATGGCTTTGTCAAATCACCTCCTAAAGGAAGGTTAGAGTAAGCCTCTAGTCCCATCTGAAAAGGCCTAACCAAAGCATTTGCAAGCCTTTGCCCCCTGCATATGTGGCCTGATCGGAGCACAAGCCCTTATCCCTGCCGTTCATGGCTTGTCTAAGGCACCTTCCAGAGGAAGGTTAGAGTAAGCCTTTGGTCCCATCTGAAAAGTCCTGCCAAAGCATCTACAAGCCTTCAATCGCTGCCTATGCGGCCTGGTTGGAGCACCTCATGAAAGAAGGACGGAGTAAGCCTTTGTCCTGACTAAAGCACAAGACCAGTCTTCAGTACCATCGCCAAGGCCTTACTAAAGTGTCTCCTAAAGGGAGGTCAGATAAGTCTTTGGTTCTGCTTAAGATAGCTACCCAAAGCACTAGACAAGCCTTTAGCACCGTCTCCAAGGCCTTGCTAAATTGCCTCCTAGAGGAAGGTCAGTAAGTCTTTGGTTCTTCTTAATAATGCTAAGCAAACACACCGGACAAAAGATCTAAATCATCATCTAAGCTGGTAACAAAGCACAATCGAGCCAGTCGCACTCTATCCAAAAGAATGGATTAAAAACGATCTCCTAGAGGAAGATCAATCAAATTCAAACCCAACTCGATTCGAAAGATGGATTAAGGCTGTCTTCTAGAAGAAGGCGTATTAAATAAAATCCATTTTCACGTCTAAATAGAATCAATCAATCAATCTTCTAGAGGAAGATCTGTCAAAATGAGCCATTTGCACTCCATAGTCTATGCAATCTCCAAACACCGGATAATTTTCGGGTCTTCTTTTATTATTGCCAGACGGATTTTCTGGTCTTCTATCTTCACTGCCCGATGGTTTTTTCTAGTCACCTATTGTTATTGCCAGATGGAACTTTGGTCTTCTACTATCACCGCCAAAGGGTTTTGTGGTCTTCTATTATCACTGCCAGATGGATTTTTTTAGTCTTCTATTATACTGCCAGAGGGAGTTCTGGTCTCCTATTATCATTGCCAGATAGATTTTCTGGTCTTCTATTATCACTGCCAGATAGATTTTCCAGTCTTCTATTATCACTGCCATATGGATTTTCTGGTCTTCTATCATCAATGCCATATGGATTTTCTGGTCTTCTATCAACAATGCCATATGGATTTTCTGGTCTTGTATCATTATTACTAGATGGATTTTCTGGTCTTCTATTATTATTTTCAAATGAATTTTCTGGTCTTCTATTGTTGTTGGTAGATGGATTTTCTAGTTTTCTATTTTATTGCCAAATGAATTTTCTGGTCTCCTACTTATCATTTGTTAAAGGAGACTCTGACTTTATATTTGAAGGACTCTATTATTATCAGGCAAATGTCTGGTCCTCTATCCAAAGTATTATTATGGCTGGAAAGTTTTCCACACGGAATATTCTTATTAGCATTGTTATAATTACTAACCAAATTTTTGGCTTTCCCTCCCCTACCTTATTAGATAACTTTCTAATTAAAGAGAATTGTTAGCATTTAATCTCAATTTACATGGAAGGAATTTCCATTCTAATGCTTGGAAATTTGTGCCTTAACTAAATCTGGAAAGAATCATTCAGTAGTTATATACCGAGTTTGTAATGAAAAGTCATCACTTCATTTGTATTGTGTAGGAAGGCAAAGTAAGGAAACGACAAAGCAAAATATTCCCTGGTTTTACACTAAAGTGTAAAAAGCTTCTCCTATACGAGTGGAGGGATAATGTTATCCCCATAATTTCCAAAGCAATTTACGTCAAAACTAGAGAATGATGTCATGGTTAATAAATGCGAAAAAGCACAAAACTGATATTGACAAATGTCAAAGTATGCGACATTGATACTGGAATGTTGAAATGCACAATATTGATGTCGAGGTCATTAACGCCACCAATAAAACATGCTGTAGAAATGGAATATCGAAATTCAGTGTGTCTAATGTTGCAGGGTTAAGTAATGTCATAGGAACTGATGCCACAACAATGGAATTAGGATACTGATGTCATAAATAAGCAATGATGTAAGGTAACATATTGCCATAAATGAGTGATATTGTAAATAATCAATACAGAAATAATGGTGATAAACCCATGCCTAAAGTATGAAGGTAAATTAATAAAAAAGGCATACGATGCCACATCTTATCAATAAAGAGTCTCATAATATAATATCGAATGTCATCAATGAAGCCAAGGAGACCAAATTACATCAATGCCGTATGCCATCTATGGAGTTGAATGATTACCATCGAATATCTTACATCGTCAAGCAATGCTAAATAGAATCAATATCATAATTCTCAAGGAAATAGTGATGTCGTATACAATTAGTATGGCAAGGCATCAGTGTCGCATCTCACTGATGTCGTATGCCGCCAATCGCCTATAAAGATGGGATGAATGTCCCAACTTGTCAATATCACATCTTATCGATACAGCTAATCATTGATACCACATTACCAATGCTGCTATATAATGATGTAGCATGTTATTGCTACTAAGGCTATCTAATTATCAATGCTACTTCAATAATACCACCGTAATTCAATGCCACCCATTGTCGATACCACCTATAATCAATGCTGCATCCTCTTGATGGCGCATTTCATCGGTCTTTAGAGGACACTGCACATTTGTAAACGAATGTTGATGCCGGAGGCCATCAATATCCATGGAGGATATCATGGCGCTCCTTTTTGATGTTGCACCATCTCAATGTCACACCTTATTAATTCTTCCTTATGTTGATGACGCTGTATGTTGATGCCACCTATCAATAAAGAGTGCCGAAGGTCATCTAAAGTAAAGAATGAACTTGACAAAATTGAGTTTGTTGAAAGTTATGCATGCTAAAGATTGAGCATGCTGAATGCAACACCGAGTAGTTATGCTGAACCTATACCCTTATAAATATAGACCTAGGGCATGGAGGAAGGGGCGATCATTTCTTTTTTCAACTCTCAAAATTAAACTCTTGCAACCCTAAATTGAATTGAGGAGAATTTCGATTTGATTATAATCATACTCAATTTATATGAACAAGGACTTAGACATGCCAATTGCTTTTATTATGCACTTAAGATATTATTGACATGGATATGTATATAATAAAGCTCTTTGGACCCAAAGCTCGTTATGATTCTATTTCATATAGAATCACATAAGCTTTGGTCTAAACTAGTATTTATATGCATAGCTCCTATCTTGCCTACAACATACGAACATTGAACTATAAATTACGAGGATTACTTATATAGTTCATTAACATGCTTAATAGGCTATTATTGCACATATTTCCCACTTATTCTCTCCCTCCTTTGGATATAAGACATAAGCCTTTGAGTATGATATTCCTAAGGACCATATGGATTCTAAAAATATATTGTTCAAGTGACCTTAAGAGCTCAAGAATGTCATATCTCAAGTGACCTTAAGAGCTCTCGAATATTATATTTCAAGAAATAGCATGGGTATTTGAATGTGTAACATTAAAAGGCCTACATCATGGATCCATTTCTTAATGATATCGTCTTGTACTTAGCTTTAAATGATAAGATTATTCTTGATTTGAAATTATTGATTAGTCAACGCTAACTAAACCATGCTTAGATGTTGTATCACATGTGTTTGAATCAAGGATTGGCCTACCATTTTTGGCATCATGACTGTTAGACCATTTATTGGTGTAACACTTATTATAGGCGATATCTCACATTAGCTCTAAAGTCACACTGTTGGTAGCAGATTAGCTGAGTAAACTTCGGCGTGCTTTTGATTGACATTGCATACCTATAACTTAGTCATATTTCCTAATACCCTCTAAATGTATTATCACACATCTCACTGTATTCGTTATTTAGGCCTTATGAGAAATCCTTCTTATTTCTCCTAATTAATTACTTTCATAAGGGGAATTTAAATGATAACTATTAACTTACTTAACTATGAAGTTAATACGTTATATCATACATTATTTACATTAGTTTATGTTGTATATGTGTGCGTATGTGCATTTATTAATTTCCATGAGGGAGTGGATTATGCCCTAATCTAACATTCAATGTCAAATCTTTCAAAGTTATACAAATCATATTACCACTATAACATTTCTACCATAAATCCAATATTCCAAAATCAAATCAATAGACATGTACTTAGTATCCAAATCTTATTTATATTATATTAAAATAGTGGAACGAACCAATAATAATGGAAACTTACAATTTAATTGATTTTACGTTTTATTTAGCTCCTTTTGACATGAAATTAGACAATGGAATTTCTATTCATTTTGCAGAAATAGGTAGTGAAAACTACGAATAAGAATTAGTAACTTACACACCATTTCTTAATCAAATCCCCTAATCATAACCAAACAAAAAGAATAATAAGTGGAACAAAAGGTAAACACATAAACTACAAAATCCACACAAACTCTATTATTTTAATACAAAACATTTATGATTTCAACCTAAGAACTGACATTTCACTTTGGTGGAATTTTGAGGATTTCCACTCCTATAGGTCCTTAACTTTACCTTCTCTTCAATTTGACATGCCTCTAATGAGCTTATAGCAAGGGATTTGAATATATGTTGCATTCAGAAAATTAGAGGTTTCGAAGAGAATTGGTTAGTAAAATAAAATAAATAAAGATAGATATATAGAATTTCTTACCTGAAACCCTAATGGAGTTTTCTGAATCTATTAAGAGACGAACGTAGCTTTGCTAATGTTCTCAAAATATTTTAAATTGAGGGGAGTAGGGTCTTATTTATAATTATTGGAATGTACTAGAACCATCGAAGGAAGGTCAAGGGTCGACCGCTCCCTTATTCTGGAAACGAATAACTTTTTATCGTTGTTAATTTATTTTTTCCATAATTGTTATTTAACATTAACATTAATTTTAACGTTTACTTTACTCCTGAGATAATTACTACTAACTTTTTGTGATGACCCGAAATTTTGGGCAATAACAATTTAATAATCTTTATTAATAATTAAATTAGATTGATAATTTTCCTTTATAATTTTAATTTAAATTGGTAAATTAAATCTTTTAAAAGGATAATAAATATTTAATCTAGAAATATTTATTTATATCTTTTCTAATAATTTAAAATTTGGTAAAATTATCTTTCAAAGCTAATAAAAATAGATTCTATTTATAATATATATTTTGGTATATATATTGTGAATAGAAAGTCTTTTGTTTAATAAAAGATGTGTTTTCAAATTGTAATATATATGTGTGTGTGTGTGTGTATATATATTATGATTTGAAGTTTGTTTTAAAATTCAATATAATTATTCTCAAAGTTAATGTTAAAAATAATTTCTATTTAATATATATATATATATATATATATTTGTACATATTAAAGTTTTGGTTTGAATTTAATAAAAGTATTTTAAATTCTAATATATATATATATATACAAATTGAAATTTGGAAGTTATAATTTAATATAATACTTTTCAAGGGGTATTTGGAATTTTAATTTATATTTCTTAAACAATAAAGATAATTATTTTGGATTTCAAAATATGCGTATAAGATTTTATTTTAATATAAATTGTTTTATAATATTTTCTTTAAAGAAATTAATACATACATACATACATATATAGATAAGTGTTTATTAATTAGTAAATTAAGTATGAAAATTTTATATTAACTTTTAACATAAATAAAAATTTATTTAAAATGTTCAAGGACATGTGTAAGACCATTATAACATATATTTACAATTGTAAACATAAGAGCATTTCAAGTTAACAAGTGGCAAGGTTTTATCTTCTCTAAAATTTAATTTAATTAAAAAATAAAATGATGTAAAGAAAGTTCTGGTTTCATTTTTTTCAGCTCAAAACCTTTTTCCTTCTTCTTCAATTCTTTCAAAGACTCAAAATCTAAATTATAAAAAAACAATCACCAGATCAAACTCAAGCATTTTAACAACCCAAGCCTGTAAAATTCTCAAACTCAAATTCAAAAGCCAAGGGCTGTAACCAATTCTCAAAGCATTTCCAAAACCTGTAACAAATCTTTTAAAAGGAAAGACTTCAGCTTGATTCACTTTTCAGCTAAGCTTCAAGCTTAGGATTCAACAATTAACAAGCATGCAAAGAATTTCAGATTTCACCAATAAAGAGATTCAAAAGCATTTGCCAGATCAAAATTTAAAGCATGGGAATTTCTCTGCTTTTTTTTAAAAAAGGCGAGTAAACTTTTTAAAAACAGTTTAATTTGTGGTTATCTCTAATGCATGTGTTAATATGTGAAATTGATATTGATGTTGCATGCAAAATTTTCAGTTTTTATAATTGGATTGGTATACATATATGATGTGTAAGTATGTCTGTGTGTATATATATATATATATCATGTTCTCTGTTTTTTCAGTCTATGCTTTTGCCTTCAAAAATTCAAATATCCCAATAGAATCAATATTAGACTTTGATGTTTAAATGGAAGTTGTTTGTTAATGTATGATGATGATTTTAAAAATAGTTTCAGGATTTTACAGCAAATAAGTTTAAAAATAGGAATAACAGCGGAAATATTTAATATGTTAAAAATCCACTATCTTAATTTCTAATTTTAATAATGGAAATGAATTCGTGATAGAAAATAATGAATTTTGATATGCATTTCATAATTTTTAGAGTGTTAATCATAAGAATTTTCGAGTTGTTTGAATTGGACGTTTTGGGTGATTGCCGATGAACGGTTGGCGTCGGGGTGGTTGATATTTAGGTTGGAGAAAGTTTAAGGCATGGGGATTTTGAGAAAATTGGAGAGGCGATTTATCGATGGCCGTGGTGGTTGTGCTTAGTCGAATTAGGGTTCGTCTTCCTATTTTGGACGTGGTGATTTCGAGCTTCGTGCAGTGTCAATCGATCATCGGAGGTAATCGCGTGAAGGGATTTAGATGCGTGGCGACGAGGTGTAGGTCCGGTGATGTTGGCGAAGAACCTCGTGGATAAGATTGATGGCAATGGAAGATTTTCCGATGGTGCTATGGTTTCTGGTTTGCTCGATACTGTTCGATTTCGACTCAAGGTGCGATCGACAAAGCTGAATGGTTGAAACGTTGTTAGAGGTCGTGGGTGACTTGTAGGCATCATCGGAGGTGATCAGAGTGGCGGCAGTGGCGTGTGCACGTGCACGCGAGCAATGGTGTTTGGGTTTTGTCAAGCTTTGGGGAAGAAAGCTTCGACTCGGGTTTGGTTCAGGGCGTTCGTGTGTTCATCCCGAAGTGGATGGACGCAGTGGCAATCTCGAGTGTTACTCGGGTTTTTAGTATTTTGGCTCGGGTTGAGTTTTGTTTATGTAATAGGTTTCAAAAGTTTTGAAAACAAAAGTGTTCCAGGTTTAAGAACAATAAACTTTTGTTTTTCAAATGTTTCAAAGTTTAAAAGTAAAGTAAAAACAAGTTTTTAAAGTTATGGAAATAATTAGTTTCAAAAGGAAATGTTAATAAATTTTAAAAATATATTAAAATAGATAAGTTTTAGAAGATATGATAAGTAGATTTTATAAAAGGTAATAATAAAATAAAATAAAATAAGTACTATGTATTAAAAATTATTAAACAACTTTGAAAGGTTTTCAAAGATTTAAAAGTTAAATTAGATGTTTAAATTGTTTTCAATTATAATTGATTTCTAAATGTTTTATTTTAAATAAGGTTTAATGATAATTAAGTAATCAATTATAATAAAGAATTTATCTTTAAGTAGTTAAGATTTTGATTAATTAAAGATAATAAATTTATGAGGAAAATAAAAGTTAATTAATTACTGTTAGTTAATTAATGTAAATGGTTAAATTAAGATAAGTAATTTTCTTAATTAGTTAAGATCTTTTAAATATAAGGAGTTAACTAATTATTTAATTAATGATTAGTTAATTAGTTTAGTTAATTTAAAACAATCGCTTAATTATGAATTAATTAAGTATAATTACTTGGTAGAGTAATTAGTGAATAATTACTAGATGTAATTAATTAAAGAGGGATTACTTAATGAGGTAATTAGAGGATAATTACTTAATGAAAGTAATTAAGGGTTTATTACTTAGTGTAATTAATTTAGTTAGTTAATTAGTGTGATTAATTAATTAATGAATGTGATTAATTTAAGATTAATTAATAAATGTAATTAATTAAAGTGTAATTAATTAATAAAGTAATTAATTAAGGATTATTAATTAATGTAATTAATTAATAATTACTTAATGAAGTAATTAAGGATAAATTAATTAGTGTAATTAATCAAAGGATTAATAAATTAATTAAAGAGTTAATTAATTATGGTAAGTAATTATAGGATTGTTAATTACTGTTTATGGTTAATTAAGACAAATTAATGAGTATGGTTAATTAAAGATTAATTAATTAAAAGGTTAATTCATTGGTGAGGATCATTAATTAATATCATTAATGAAAATAATCAAGGTTGATTAATGAAAGTGATTAATTAAGTATGAATATTGTAATTAATTAAGGATTAAGTGTAATTAATTATAGTTAATTAATTAATAGAAGTAAATGGAGGGTCATTAATTAATGTAGCTAACGATAGTAATTAAAGGTTAATTACTGTAATTGGTTAAGTATAATTAATTTGTGTAATTAACTAAAGGTTTAATGTAATTAAAGAATAATTAATCAAGGAAGATTAATTAAAGTAGTTAAGTAGATCATTAAGAGGTGATTAATTAATTAATTTGTAATTAATTAATGTTAAATAAGCAGGATTAAGGTAATCCAAGTGATTAAAAGTTAGTAATTAATTTAATTAGAGGTTAATCAAATTGATTAAGAGTGAATCAAGCCTGCTTATGGATGATTGATTGATATTGGATGATTTGGATATGATATCTTAGAGACGTGATATGTGTTGCTTTGTGATGTGAGATGTTTGGTTGATTTAGATAATATGAATTATCTATCTGCGATAACGTGAATCATCTATTTGTTTATGTTATTCCGAATATAAGTTCTAATGTTTAAACCCTTAAACGACTTGGACTTTAAAATGGCGTTTTGGATTTCTGTGAGACCAGGAACGGATTTCCAAATTTGGATATCTGAAAACCAAATTGATCCAAATTAAATGTTAGGTCGTGAATCCAAGTGGAGATCAAAGTGAAGACTCGAAGTGTAAGAACTATTC
Source organism: Allium cepa (assembly GCA_030765085.1). Classification (NCBI taxonomy): domain Eukaryota; kingdom Viridiplantae; phylum Streptophyta; class Magnoliopsida; order Asparagales; family Amaryllidaceae; genus Allium; species Allium cepa. The sequence continues at coordinate 215,419,989 of CM060938.1, forward strand.
GTCATTAAAACTCTGAGGGTGATTCTGATATGAGTTTCACGGAGATAGTACTTTCAGGTTCGAGAATGAGATTCAGAGTGCAAGGGCTATGGTCTTTAACTCTGAGGGTGATTCCAAAATGAGTGTAATGAGATAGTGCCTTCGGTTTCGTTCGAACCCGGAACGAACTTGTATGGATTGAATGTTTTCAGAATATCGTCAGGTGGACAATGAGCATTCTAAGATAGATGTGTTCTATAAAGGTAATCGTAGCCTCATGCCTCATCAACCAGGAATGGCTAAAGAGGGAAGGGACAGCAACGTTAAGTGGGTAGCACCCAAGTAGGACGAGATTTATCCCTGTCTAGAGGTCCCTTTTTATTTCAGCTTAGTGTGTGGTTGGTCACGCCAACCATGCGGTGGTCTTGTTCGGGACTATCCAGTAAGGGATGGTTCCGGCCTTGTATTGCAGGGGATTTAGGGTGGATCCTCGGTACGGTGATCTAGGCCCCGTACTGTGACGGGCGGTACCACAGTAGCCCGACCATTGATGGAAACCCATTCTTCATACGCACCCTTTAAGGTTTTGATTGTAAACCTATGTATGCTGGAATTTAATAAATGTAACAATTTTGGCTATTTTCTATTTTACTTGAAAACCCTAGGCCCTATTATAATATAATTAGATTTCCTATCAATTGTTTTGGTTAGCGTAGGATAAAACTTTTCCATGTTTGTGTGTGGGAAGTCTTACGTGGTACCTTTCTTTTCAAAGGTTTTCAAAGTTAAACAATTTTAAACCGTTTACTCAAACCAGACCCATGTCCGACCCAAGTGTTTATTTTCTGTTTTATTAAACTCTTGGGTACTCATATTATGTATGAGTAGTCGAGGGATTCAGGATAGCTTTGACGAATTCTGGAGGAGATTTGGAGTAGGAGGCTTCAACGTGTAGATATAGAGTTTGTGCTATGATGATGTGTTGTATTAATGTACCTGAATTGTATAATAGACTCGTTTTTATAACTGTCTAATTTGTGAAGTATAAGTTGTGTACTCTGATGTATATGATACTATGTAATATTTTATGTGATATATTATATTTCATTCATTCCGCTGTGAGAATCTATTGTTATTAAGTTTCTTCTTTCCTATATTTTCTTCTTCTATCCCTTTCTTTCTTAATTCATGACGCATCTTTCTGGGCTTAGAAAGACGGATCGTGACACTTGGTATCAGAGCGATAGGTTGAGTGAATACCTAGGCTTTGGAATGATTTCTATCTTTCTTGAGAAAGCGTACTTGCATTATATATATATATATATATATATATATATATATATATATATATATATCTACCTGATCTGTTGGGTTACCTGTTTGGGTTTTCCAACATAAGTTCTATAGGTAGATGAAGTAGTAGTGTGTGTAACACGACTACCACTAATGAAAGAGGCTCGAATGTTGAGGTTGGAAGTGTATCTGTCGAGACTATAGACCCAGTACCATCTCGGGTAGGATTGGCAGCTTGGAATAAGGATTTATCTGATCCCTGAAGGAAATCTTTTTAAAGGTTCGGAGCCTACCATTGAAAAGCAAGATGTTTGTGCTTGGGTAAGGGGATTTTCTAGACTCTGGATCTGTTAGATGTGCAGAGGTGAGTGATGGTATCTTGGAAACTTTAAGAAGGAGCAGTTACATGGTGAGATGCAGTATCTTTGGGTGTTTCCGAAGGTATCTTCTCTTGGAGAAATTGATGCCTACCGCAAGGGAGACTCGGCTGGATAGGATTTATCTGGATTTCAAGTATGGAAGTTTATTTGTATTTGAATATGAGACTATGATCTATAAGTTGCTTCGCTACGACATGGTCTCATTTTCACTCCTTAAGGAGAGCGAGTTGTTGATGCTTGATTTGGAGCCCGAATTTCTTTTGAGGATGTCTGCCCATCTCGAAGGGTCTTTTATGAAGTTAGTTGATGGCTTTTGAGTTTCGAAGGGCCTATGGATGTAGAAGTCTTTGGTTAGCTATGGTAGCAATGCAACTTAGAGGTGTTTTGTGTGCCAACAAGAAGGTCTTCTAGATTAGAAGTATCATAGAGGTGGAGTTCGAAAGCAGCAGTGTGGTCCGTTTCTCCAATGATTCAAAAATCTTTGTGATTCCTCTATCAACAGCCCGGGCAGATGGTGAAGGCTTTCTTGAAGGGTTAACCTTGTTTGGAGAAGCTTAAGACTATTCTAATTAGTGAAGAGAGAACAGTTTCTTTGGAATCCGAACTAGGTGGGATCACAAAAGTGACTTGCGATTAGTTTGGGAGTTTATCTTGGGTATTCTTTTGTTTGAGATTGAGGTTTCTTATATGGAAGTAGGAGCTATTGAAGTAGAGCTTGTGTTTTGAATTTCAGCGGATCTTGGAAGACCTTTCTATTGAATAGGATCCAGAAATTGGTTTGTTCTTGGTCCAGTTTGTTTCTAGAAGCATCAGCGAAGGTTAAGATGGTCAGGAAAGGATGAGGTAGCCCAGGATTGTCTGTTGAGTTATGTAGATTTGAGACAAGGAGTTTGGAATTCGAAGTTGGAGACTTCGTTGTTGTTAAGGTTTCTCTGGTTAAGAGAGAGCTGTAAAATTTGGTAAGATTGAAAAGCTAGCTCCAAGGTATTTGGTATTTCTTATCAGTGTTCTTGATAGGATAAGTTCTTTTGTTTATAGGATAGAATTGCCAGTTTAGATGACTGGGATTCATTGTATTTCATGTAACTCTGAGGGAGTGCATGTATGATTCAGCTCTGGTTGTAGAATCTACTGTTCAGATGGATTTGAAAGTTGAGCAGGACTTGTGTATGATCTGATGTTTTGTTCAGATTAGTGGATCTAGAGGAGAGGGAGCTCTAGATCATAAAAGTAATGTTGGTTAACGTTTTGTAGAGCGAGTATTCCAGTAATTTACACCTGGGAAACTCTACATAGTATTAGAAATATCTATCCTCATTTATGTCAGGAAAGTTAGTTAGGTTTGATTGTTTGATTGGTTGCTTTGGTTGTTAGTAACTGGATGATAGGTATGCTTTGCTATTTGAGATTGAAATCTTTGCTGGACTATTAAATTATCTTTGCTTTTAAATTTCGAGGACAAAATTATTTTAAGGGGGAGGAATGTGATGACCTGAAATTTTGGACAATAGCAATTTAATAATCTTTATTAATAATTAAATTAGATCGATAATTTTCCTTTATAATTTTAATTTAAATTGGTAAATTAAACCTTTTAAAAGGTTAATAAATATTTAATCTGGAAATATTTATTTATATCTTTTCTAACAATTTTAAATTTGGTCAAATTATCTTTCAAAGCTGATAAAAATAGATTATATTTATAATATATATTTTGGCATATATATTGTGAATAGAAAGTCTTTTGTTTAATAAAAATGTGTTTTCAAATTGTAATATATATGTGTGTGTGTGTATTATGATTTGAAGTTTGTTTTAAAATTCAATATAATTATTCTCAAAATTAATGTTAAAAATATTTTCTATTTAATATATATATATATTAAATTTTTGGTTTAAATTTTTTATAAGTGTTTTAAATTCTAATATATATATATATATATATATATAAATTGAAATTTGGAAGTTATAATTTAATATAATACTTTTCAAGGGGTATTTGGAATTTTAATTTATATTTCTTAAACAATAAAGATAACTATTTCGGATTTAAAAATATGTGTATAATATTTTATTTAAATATAAATCGTTTGATAATATTTTCTTTAAAAAAATTAATACATATATATATTTACTTAAGTGTTTATTAATTGGTAAATTAAGTACGAAAATTTTATATTGACATTTAACATATATAAAAATTTATTTAAAATGTTCAAGGACATGTGTAAGACCATTGTAACATATATTCACAATTGTAAGCACAAGAGCATTTCAAGTTAACAAGTAGCAAGGTTTTATCTTCTCTAAAATTTAATTTAATTAAAAAAATAAAATGATGTAAAGAAAGATCTGGTTTCTTTTTTTTCAGCTCAAAACCTTTTCCCTTCTTCTTCAATTCTTTCAAAGACTAAAATCTAAATTGTAAAAAAAAACAATCACCAGATCAAACTTAAGCATTTTAACAACCCAAGCTTGTAAAATTCTCAAACTCAAAATCAAAAGCCAAGGCCTGTAACCAGTTCTCAAAGCATTTCCAAACCTATAACAAATCTTTTAAAAGGAAAGATTTTAGCTTGATTCACTTTTCAACTAAGCTTCAAGCTCAGGATTCAACAATTAACAAGCATGCAAAGAATTTCAGATTTCAACAACAAAGAAATTCAAAAGCATTTGCCAGATCAAAATTTAAAGCATAGGAATTTCTCTGCTTTAAAAAAAGGCGAGTAAACTTTTTAAAAACAGTTTAAGTTGTGGTTATCTCTAGTGCATGTGTTACTCTGTGAAATTGACATTGATGTTGCATGCAAATTTTTCAATTTTTATAATTAAATTAGTATATATATGTGCGTGTAAGTATGTCTGTATATATATATCCTGTTCTTTGTTGTTTCAGTCTATGTTTTTGCCTTCAAAAATTGAAATCTCCCATTAGAATCAATATTAGACTTTGATGTTTAAATGGAAGTTGTTTGTTAATGTATGATGATGATTATAAAAATAGTTTCAGGATCTTAAATTCAACAAATAAGTTTAAAAATGGGAATAATAGTGGAAATATTTATATATGTTAAAAATCCACAATCTTAATTTCTAATTTGAATAACGGAAATGAATTTGTGATAGAAAATCATGAATTTTGATATGCATTGCATAATTTTTAGAGTGTTAATTCATGAGAATTTTCGAGTTGTTTGAATTGGACGTTTTGGGTGATTGCCGATGAACGGCGACGTCGGGGTGGTTGATATTTGGGTTGGAGAAGGTTTGAGGCATGGGGATCTAGAGAAAATTGGAGAGGCGATTTATCGATGGCCGTGGTGGTTGTGCTGAGTCGAACTAGGGTTCGTCTTCTTGTTTTGGACGTGGTGACTTCGAGCTTCGTGCGGTGTCAATCGATCATCGGAGGTGATCGCGTGATGGGATTTAGATGCGTGGCGACGAGGTGCAGGTCCGGTGATGTCGACGAGGAACCTCGTGGATGAGATTGACAATAATGGAAGACTTTTCGATGGTGCTATGGTTTCTGGTTTGCTCGATGCTGTTCGATTTCGACTCAGGGTGCGATCGACCAGGCTGAATGGTTGGAACGTTAGTAGAGGTCGTGGGTGACTTGTAGGCATCATCGGAGGTGATCAGAGTGGCGGTAGTGGCGTGTGCATGTGAACGCGAGCAATGGTGTCTGGGTTTTGTCAAGCTTTGGGGAAGAAAGCTATGACTCGGGTTTGGTTCGGGGTATTCATGTGTTTATCCTGAAGTAGATGGACGCAGTGGCAATCTCGAGTATTACCCGCGTTTTTATTATTTTGGCTCTAGTTGAGTTTTGTTTATGTAACGGGTTTCAAAAATTTTAAAAACAAAAGTGTTCCAGGTTTAAGAACAAGAAACTTGGGTTTTTCAAATGTTTCAAAGTTTAAAAGTAAAGTAAAAACAAGTTTTTAAATTTATGGAAATAATTAGTTTCAAAAAGAAATGTTTAACAAATTTTAAAAATATATTAAAATAGATAAGTTTTAGAAGATATGATAAGTAGATTTAAAATAAAATAAAATAAAATGAATACCATGTATTAAAAGTTTTCAAACAACTTTGAAAGGTTTTCAAAGATTTAAAAGTTAAATTAGATGTTTAAATTATTTTTAGTTATAATTCATTTTTAAATGTTTTATTTTAAATAAGGTTTAATGATAATTAAGTAATCAATTATAATAAAGAATTTATCTTTTAGTAGTTAAGGTTTTGATTAATTAAAGATGATAAATTTGTGAAGAAAATAAAATTTAATTAATTATTGTTAGTTAATTATTGTAAATGGTTTAATTAGGATAAGTAATTTTCTTAAATAATTAAGGTCATTTAAATATAAGGTGTTAACTAATTATTTAATTAACGATTAGTTAATTAGTTTGGTTAATCTAAAATAATCACTTAATTATGAATTAATTAAGTATAATTACTTGGTAGAGTAATTAGTGAATAATTACTAGATGTAATTAATTAATGGGGGATTACTTAATGATGTAATTAGAGGATAATTACTTAATGAAAGTAATTAAGGGTTAATTACTTAGTGTAATTAATTTAGTTAATTAATTAATGTGGTTAATTAATTAATGAATGTGATTAATTTAAGATTAATTACTAAATGTAATTAATTAAAGTGTAATTAATTAATGAAGTAATTAATTAAGGATTATTAATTAATGTAATTAATTAATAATTAATTAATGTAATTAATTAATAATTAATTAATGAAGTAATTAAGGATAAATTAATTAGTATAATTAGTCAAAGGATTAATATAATTAATTAAAGAGTTAATTAATTATGGTAAGTAATTACAGGATTGTTAATTACTGTTTATGATTAACTAAGACTAATTAATGAGTATGGTTAATTAAAGAATAATTAATTAAAAGGTTAATTAATTAGTGAGGATCACTAATTAATATAATTAATGAAATTAATCATGGTTGATTAATGAAAGTGATTAATTAAAGTATGAATAATTAATTGTAATTAATTAAGGATTAAGTGTAATTAATTATAGTTAATTAATTAATAGAAGTAAATGGAGGGTCATCAATTAATGTAATTAATGATAGTAATTAAAGGTTAATTACTGTAATCGGTTAAGGATAATTAATTTGTGTAATTAATTAAAGGTTTAATGTAATTAAAGAATAATTAATCAAGGATGATTAATTAAGGTAGATCATTAAGAGGTGGTTAATTAATTAATTTGTAATTAATTAATGTTAAATAAGCAAGATTAAGGTAATAAAGTGATTAAAAGTTAGTAATTAATTTAATTAGAGGTTAATTAAATTGATTAAAAGTGAATCATACCTGCTTATCGATGATTGATTGATACTGGATGATTGATATTGGATGATTTGGATATGATATCTTAGAGATGTGATATGTGCTGCTTTGTGATGTGAGATGTTTGGTTGATTTAGATAATATGAATTATCTACCTATGACAATGTGAATCATCTATCTGTTTATGTTATTCTGAATATAAGTTTAAATGTTTAAACCTTTAAACAACTTGGACTTTAAAATGGCATTTTGGATTTCGGTGAGACCGGGATCGGATTACCAAATTTGGATATCCAAAAACCACATTGATCCAAATTAAACGTTAGGTCATGAATCCAAATGAAAATCAAAGTGAAGACTCGAAAAGTAAGAACTATTCGTCATTAAAACTCTGAGGGTGATTCCGAGATGAGTTTGACGGAGATAGTACTTTCAGGTTCGAGATGGAGATTCAGAGTGCAAGGGCTATGGTCGTTAACTCTGAGGGTGATTCCGAAATGAGTGTAATGAGATGTGCCTTCGGTTTTGTTCGAACCCAGAACGAACTTGTGTGGATTGAATGCTTTATCGTCAGGTGGACGATGAGCATTCTAAGATAGGTGTGTTCTATAAAGGTAATCATGGCCTCAAGCCTCATCAACCGGGAATGGCTAAAACAGGGGAGGTGCAGCAAGGTTAAGTGGGTAGCACCCAAGTAGGACGAGATTTACCCCTGTCTAGAGGTCCTTTTTATTTCGGCTTAGTGTGTGGTTGGTTGCGCCAACCATGGGGTGGTCTTGTTTGGGACTATCCAATAAGAGATGTTTCCGGCCTTGTGTTGCAGGGGATTTAGGGTGGATCCTCGGTACGGTGATCTAGGCCCCGTACTGTGATAGGTGGTACCCCAGTAGCCCTGCCATTGATGGAAACCCATTCTTCCTACGTGCCCTTTATGGTTTTGATTGTAAACCTATGTATGATGGAATTTAATAAATGTAACAATTTTGGCTATTTTCTATTTTCCTTGAAAACCCTAGGCCCTATTATAATATAATTGGATTTCCTATCAGTTGTTTTGGTCAGCGTAAGGTAATTTTTTTTCCATGTTTATGTGTGGGAAGTCTTACGTGATACCTTTCTTTTCAAAGGTTTTCAAAGTTAAATAATTTCAAACCGTTTACTCGCACCAGACCCGTGTCTGACCCGAGTGTTTATTTTCTGTTTAATTAAAATCTTGGGTACTCATATTATGCATGAGTAGTTGAAGGATTTAGGTTAGCTTTGATGAATTTTGGAGGAGATTTGGAGCAGGAGGCTTTAGCATGTAGATATAGAGTTTCCGCTGTGATGATGTATTGTATTGATGTACCTGAGTTGTATAATAGACATGTGTTTATAACTGTCTAATTTGTGAAGTATAAGTTGTGTACTCTTATGTATATGATACTATGTAATATTTTATGTGATATATTATATTTCATTCGTTCTGCTATGAGAATCTATTGTTGTGAAGTTTCTTCTTTTCTATCTTTTCTTCTTATATCCCTTTCTTTCTTAATTCATGATGCGTCTTTCTAGGCTTAGAAAGACGGGTCGCGGCAATTTTGAATTTCAAGTTTATGAATTTATTACTTATTTGAATTTAAATTCTATTTATATTAATTTTAATCCAAAAATTCAAAACCATAACTTCTCTGTTTGTGCTCCGTTTTCAACATATATATACAAAAATTGATCGAATCACCATGGACACAATGGCATAAATTTTGCAGTAAAATTTTGACTTTTATAAAATTTCTATTTTTATCTCTATCTTATTTAAATAAATTTATCCAATTTATTCACTTATGGTTGATTTTGCAGGGTGTTAGTGTTCACCACCAAGGCAGATGGCTCTCTATGGTTGTGTAGATTATTATATGCTAAATAATGTAACGAGGAGAAACAAGTATCCGCTCCCGCGTATATATGACTTGTTTGATCATCTCCATGGTGCAAATGTGTTTTCTCGATTGGATCTTGCGACAGACTCTCACCACTTGAGAGTAGAAAATGAGAGTGTGCCGATCATAGCGTTACGTACATTAGCTGGTTTCTATGAGTGGTTGGTTATGCTATTTGGGTTAACCAATGCTTCGACGTACTTTGTTGATCTCATGAACCATGTTTTTAGAGATTAGCTGAACAAGTTTGCGTTTGTATTTATGGATGACATTCTAATCTATTTTAGGATGAAGGAGGAACAAAAGACATGTTTAGGGATTGTGCTTGAAGTGTTAGGGAAACACAGGTTGAAATTGAAGTTTTCGAAGTGTCACTTCTAGAGGAGGCATATGAGATTCTTTGGTCATGTCGTCTCTAAGCAGCGCATCGTAGTAGGTCTTTCTAGTGATGATGGCCCTACACTTTCGATGCTTATATAACCGAGCGGTGTTCTCCGAGAGCATCAGACTGATGTAGGATGATGGCCTAAGGAAGGAAAAGAAGTAGGAAAGAGAAATAGAAGAGAAGAGAAAGAAAACATCATACAATCATAGAACCCATCATATATCTCACAATACATCAGATAAAATATATTAGTCATCATAGATTTAAAACATGTAAGACAGTAGTAACTACAGAACTCAGAATCAGAGTACACATGCTCATATAGTTGCTAAAGATATTTTATCAGCTGAGTTTATTTATCAGTTGTATAAACTCATCGACCGAAGGCTCCAACAGTGCACAACTCGGCTATATGAGCATCATGTGTGTAAGGTAGTCATCACATTGCCAAGATGGTAGTGGTTCTGGATTGGAACCTACCCAAGAGTACTGTTGATGTGAGAAGCCTTCTAGGATTGGTGGGATATTATAGACATTTTATCAAGGAATTCTTGAGGGTAGCAACATCGTATTGACCATTCCAAGTGGGAATGAGGAGTTGATAGTATACATAGATGTTTGTTAAACCGAATTTGGTATGGTTTTGTTGCAGAGAGGAAAGGTTGTTGCTTACGCTAGTCGATAGCTAAAATAGCACAAGAAGAAGTATCCAACTCACAATTTGGAGCTGGCGATGATAGTGTTTGCTTTGAAGATTTGGAGGCATTACATATTAAGATAAAAGTTCGAGCTTTTCATGGACCAAAAATCCTTGATGTACATTTTCTCCCAGAAGGATCTCAACCTTCGCCAGCAAGAATGGTTGGAATTCTTGGCATCCTACAACTTTGAGATTTCCTATACGTCTGGTAAGGGAAATGCAACCCCCAATGCATTGAGTAGAAAACATTCCAATTTAGAAGCAATGATTCTAGGGTGGAAGCAGTTGGAGTATATCGTTGGCTATGACTTTAAATGTCAATTGTGAGTTAGAGCCAGAGATATTGACGAGTTCGATGATTAGATCTACTTTGATTGAGTAGATCAGTACTAGTTAGATACGAGATGCTAAATGAACGGAGATCACGACAAAGATAAAGGGAGAAGTAGATTCTAAAGATATGAAGCAATACAGACTCAGCTAAGATGGTTGGCTTCATAAGGATGGAAGATTGTTTGTTCCTGATGTTGATGGATTACGAGATGTGGTGCTATGAGAGTACCACCATTCTATATATCTCAAGGGTAATAAGATGTATCGTGATATGGCGCAGACCTATTGTTGGGAGGAAATAAAGAAGGATGTTAGGACATTCATCTTGAAGTGTATGAACTGCCATTTAGTGAAGACAGAGCGTAAGAAACCAAGTGGAGTATTACATCCACTTGAACCAGAGTGGAAATAGGAATAGATATCGATGGATTATATTTATGGGTTCCTAAGGACCAAAGAAGGGTATGATAGCATTTGGGCCATAGCCAATATATTAACGAAAAGTGCGTAATTCATATCCATCAAGCTTATAGAATGGAATCCAAATTGGCCAAGTTGTATGTGAAGTGGATAGCGCAATTCCATGGTACGTTGAAGAGCATTGTGAGTGACTAAGACCCTTTGTTTACTAGTGGGTTTTAGAAGAGCTTACAAGAGGCATTGAGGATCAAGTTGCATCTTAGTACAATTTATCACCCACAAACTGATGGACGGAATGAGACGGTGAATAGTATATTAGAGGATCTCTTGTGAGCTTGCATAGTTGATTTCGGTGGTTTATGGGACGATCATTTGGTAGAGTCTTCATACAACAATAGATATTAATCTAATATCTATATGGCACCATATGGAGCATTGCATCCCGAACCGTGTAACAGTCCTTCATACTGGTGGAAAGCGGCGAGAAACTGACACTTAGGCTAGATATGATTAGAGAAACCTCGGAGAAGATTGAGATCATTCAGCAATGAATGAAAGATGCTCAGGATAGGCAGAAGAGTTATGTTGATGAGAGACGTTTGAGATTTGGAGTGCTCTATTAGTGACATGGTGTTCATGAAGATTACTTTATTGAAGAATATTATTAGATTCGATAGTAGGGAAGTTAGGGATGAGATTCGTTGGCCCTTTGATAGTAGAAAGGATTAAAAAATTAGCGTATAGGGTTGGCCTGCCTTAGAAGATGGCATGATATGCACAACATTTCCACACGTATCATCTGTTAACTTGTGCATAACTCAAGCATAAAAATTGCATCAGATCAACTTGACAATATCGAAATTATGCCAGAAGATTTGAGACCTCGTAGGTTGATTCATATTATTGGACGTGATATGAAATTTCTTAGAAGGAAGATGGTGGAGTCAGTAAAGGTTTAATGGGAATAAAGTGTAGAAGATTGCATGTGGAAAACCAAAGAGAGTATGATAACTGCATATCTAGAGCTCTTTGCAAGGTAAGACCTGTTATTTATTGTATTTACTTTCATCTTTGATATCATGTAGCATTGTTTAGTACCTCACATGATAGGAAAGGTTTCCCTATACTATTGATTGCATGGTTGCATATTTGATATGTTTGATGATTACATATGATTGTTAGACTTGCAAGGTAACTGTTATTGGGTATTCTTTGACCGGTTTGGGGATTTTAGGGCGAAATTCCTAAAGTCGGGAGGGGGTGTAATAACCTATATTTTATGTATCTTAGGATCATAAAATATTTTTGTTTAATTCATATTAGGCCGTCTGACTTTGATATTTTGGAAAATGACTCTTAGGGATATTTTCCACATTTACGATTTTTATTGAATTTCTACATAACCATTTTGACCCTAAAAATCTTTTGTGGACTATAACCTTTGACAGGAGCTGAGTTAGGGTATAATACCACTTCCGTTGCTTTAGGATGATGGTTTCTTATTCCATACAAAGGTTGTAATAGCAAAACAAACTTACCATTTGAAATTTATTATTGTTTTAAGTTTTAGCTGCTATTGGACTAAAAATTTGGATAATTAGGCTAACCCATAATTAGGCCAATTAATCTATTTCATGGTTGGATCCTAATGGGGACTGATGGCACTATCCTATATCATTTTCATCTCCCCTAAAATAGTTCTAAACTCTCATTAACACTAATCACTTTAAAAATTCATCCCTTTTCTTTACTAATATTAGCCAAATCATCATTAAAAGGATAATTAGCAAAGGGGATTGTAGACCTATCACTTTAGTGCTTGAGGATTCATCTTCCTTTGCTGCTCACATCAGATTAGGGGTTTAAATTAGTATTTTGGGTAATTGGTGAGTAGTTCTTGACCTCTCACTATCATATACATGTTTATACAATTAAATTTTATGTATTTTAACATGATTTTGATAATGGAATGTTCTCTAAATTTAACCGTAGTTCCATACATGTTTATGGCCGAAAATAAAACGATTTAAAATGGGTTTGAATGTTTTTGCAACCCCTTTTGATTATATTAGCATTTTAGTGTAAAAGTTAGATCTAGGCTAAGAACTGTGTGTTAATCATATTTTGATGGATTGTATGTGTGTATGAATAAATATGAATGATATTTCATAATTGTATGATGTGCTTTGATATGGTTTGTCAGTGCTTTTAGGTTATTAGGAAAGAGGAGGTTGAATTGGGATAATCAAAAACAAAAGTGGTCGGAAATGGATGAAGCTTTAAGGTGGGATCTGGGGCAAAGGAGGAACCTGTGATTCAAGTCACATCAAGTTTGGAATGGTAGAAAGTGCCCGAAATGAGAAGGATTTTCCTGGGAAAACATTCCAGATCCATTCAATGAAAATAAGTCGTGTCTAGCAAATGCAATGAAACTTTAAGGCAAGCTGTGGAACAAGGCTACGAAGGAGTTTCATAAGACAAAGACCAAAAAAATCAGTTAAATACAAGGCTCGGTACCAATCACTTATGATCGGTGCCGACCACTTTTTGTGCCCATGAGGTGATATTGTGGACTTGGAAGCATGAAGACCTAAGCAAGCTAAAGGGAAAATGCTTCATGGAGAAATGATACTTAGACAAAATTGTCTTAGTTTGAAAAAGAAAGTTCATCTTGGTACCGACCACTTTAGGTTGGTACCGACATGATTTTCGGGGGCCAGAGAGGTTGAAACTTCATGGGGGAAGTATAGGACTCTGTTGGTCATGCTGAAGGTCTTTGCTCCCTTGCTTGGTTTTAATGGCGATGTAGTAGCATAATGATAGCTTTGGGACATCGGTAATGGTAACTCGGTCGTGAATGGAGTTCGGTTTCCTATGAGGGTGGCTCGATGTTGAAAGGAGCCATGAGAATAGTTGTCCACAAAGGGTGGTAACTAGGAAAGTTGACCATGGATATAATGTTGAATAGTTCTATCATGGAATAAGAAACATGGAATGGTTCCTTGAGAATAATGGAAACTACACGGAGCAAGAATAGGGCTCAAATGTGCGTACTAAGGGATGTTGATGCTCGAAGTGTTTTTTGATGCACTTAAAAGTAGGAGTATCATGAGTATACTCATGGGTACTTGTTTGACAACTCTAGATCAGTTGAATGGATCTGTATACCCTAGACCAATGGAATAGGTCTAGTATCAGCTTTAGGCTAAAGGCAAGTACACCGAAATAGTGATTTATCCATCAATCCCTGATAGAGGAATGGTAATATGAGTTATCATATATTTGGAGCACATTGAGTGATAGCAAGGATTGTTGATAAATGATTTTTTTGCTTTGATGGTTTTCACCCCAAGTTTATCACTCTTGGAATGTCACTCGAGATTGGTAAAATGGATAAGGATACCTAGACACCTATCGTTATACTTAGGTTGTAGTAGACCTTTATGATGTTGTAGAGTAGAATATTATATTTGTTATGTGCTAACTCTTTAACTGCAGGGATATGTCAGGTATGGTTCGTATACCCTTGTTCCTTAATATGTCTACTTGTATAGTATTTTGAGATTCATTTTCCCCACTAGACTATTGTTTAGCTTAAGGTTTTATGCTTTGTTTCTTATTATCTCAAGTACTCTTAAATGAGTAGACTTAGCAGGTCTAGGCGTATGCAGTGGTAGTGCAAAGGATTAGCAGGATGGAGCTTTCTGGTATGATATATGAATATTCTATTGCATATTCCATTGTGCAACAATATGGATCCTAGGCGGTTTTTGCTTTACTACGATGAGACAGTTTATTCGAGTTTATTACCACTTTGTATAAACTGTATTACTATGTTGTATAACTATATGGATTTGTGCTATGATATTTGGTTCGCTTAATTATTACCTTATCTCTAGTTTTATATCTAAGATGACTATTATATTTTTTTCAATGTGTTGTGAGATATATGATAGATTCTGTGATGTTTTATTTCTTTTAACCCTTAAAAATTGCCCTACATCGGTCGGGCATGGCAGCAGTCAATTATCTAGTTACATTGGGTGCCCGTTATGTAGGGCGATCGTCACATGATCTCAAACTATAGTTTACTTGCTTGTTTCAATGAACTAATTTCATCGAGGTTTTGTACATTATAAATTATGGTCGTTCACCATGTAACATTTATATATGATCATATATGGATCAAATATCTATATCCGTGTACTGATTTTAGAGTTCGAAATTCATTAAAGACAATACACAATCTTGACAAGTAAATTCATAAGTGACCAAGTTATGAACATATTTAATGGTTGTATAATTAGGCGCTTGCATGGGACAACATGCAAAAATTTGTTGGTAAGTATACTTTATATTTCTATTTATCAATAATAATTCAGTTCATTCATGTATTTTAATTAATAAATGTTTTATTAATTATATTAATTACATAAATTTATTAATATAGATTGTTATAGCTTTATACAGCTAATGTTCTTACAATGTTAGAAATCTTAAATGTTACCATTTCATTTTCTAATAAAGCTCCCATTAGTCTTTTATGTTTCTTCAAATCCTAAGATGAAATATAGAAGTCTTTCGACTTCACTAGTGGGTGGTAGGATTCTCCTGTTTTGGGATTCTGATCTTGAGTTTGCTCAAACAAGTCATAGCCCTACAAATGATGGATAACTCCTTTTCGATTGTAGCATGTACAACACCAAACTCATGGTTCCTTATTCTAATCTCATTTCGATCTTGAGTTTTCTTAACAAATTGAAAGAAATTATTCATTCATATCCATCATTTTTGCAACACTCTAAGTATAGTATATGTATCTTGAGTTTGCTCAACAAATACAGATAGTTATCTTAGCTTATCTTGTTAACATTTTAATAATACTACACATGACCTCTCTAATTTGAGTTTCTCAACAAATAGAGAGCATGCGAGTAATTTATTAGTATATAAATGGTAGAGGTCATATAACAACCCGTATTTTACGTATCAAAGGATCGTAAATAATTTTACTTATTCCTTTGCGGTCTTATGATTCTATAATTTTAGGATATAACTCTTAGGGACATTTTGCACACTTATGATTTTTTTTTGGAGTTCTATGTGTTCGCCTTGACCTTGATAATCTTGTTTGGGATATAACTTTTGATAGGAGATGAATTAGGATCTAACCAGTTCCATTGCTTCAAAATGATGGTTTTCTATTCTACTAAGTGGTCATAATAGAAAAGGACTGAGGGTTGGAAGTTATGCCTGTTTTTAGTTTAAACAACTATTGGCCAGTATTGGTGTGTAATAAATTAAGCCCGTTAGTAGGCCCATCAGTCTATTTCGATACTATTAATAAATAAGGGATCGTAGGGATCAAATTAAGACTTTCTCCTCTTTTCCAAATCGAACCTAAATCACCATTGACCATAATTTGATCCAAAATCACACAATAACCATCTAGTCACTAATTAGAGAGGGTATCATCAAATAAAAGTTAAAGACAATCATTTTGGTTGATTTGCAATTTTTTCTATTGCTATCAACATTAGGTCTAAGCAATAATTTGTTGACTTTGGTAATTGGTGAGTGGGTTTGTAATGACCCGTATTTTTAGCTATTCTAAGTTATTAAATTTGATATGATTATTGAATAAAAATGGTTAAAAATAAAAATTTAATGATTTTGAATGTAAGTTATTGGAAATGAACTTGAATAAAATTTTGAAATAAACTAATTTCGAAGATTTAAGTAACAACAAGTTTTGAAAGATAATGCTATGTATTGAATGTGTTTACAATCACTAGTTGGATTAAATAATAAATGTTGAATTCATTAGATGTAAATAAAGTAATTGATCGATAACTAAAATTCATTTAAAATCTAATATTGAAATGTTTTGAATATTGGAAAATTAAATTGTTTAAATTTAATATTGGAAATTATTTGAATAATTGAATTCTGAATTTAATTTGATTGATAATGATACTGAAAGTTGATGTAGTTTTTATTTAAATAACATTGAAGATTGTTAACATTTAAAATTGGATTTAAAAGTGAATAATTAGAAATCGAAAATTTTATATTATAATCGAGACATTAAAATAGCGATCCAAGGCACGGTCTCGGAATTCGACCAAACCAGTTCATGGATCCGTAATAGTGAGTTATTATCGGATTTCTAATTTTGTAACGTTTGGAGATATCATTTGTTAGTATGGGATAGAAACACACTAGGTTTAATATCAAAAATTTAATATTTTAATTGGATCCAAAGAGCTATCTTCCACATATGATCAATTTTAATATTTAATGAAAATAGGTTGAAATGATATATACCTATGACGCTGTGATTTGGATTGAAATGATACATATCAAACCCTGAAATTAAATTGGAATAAGTGATCACCTGGCCATGGGATAGAAAATTATATATGGACACTAGATTGGTTAAATTAGATGATCTTAAAATTTTGGATATGAAATTATTCAAATGGTTTTGATTTAAAATAGATAAAAATCATGTTTATAGATATCAAATTATTTTCAAACTTGAGCTCTGAATGTTGAAATTTAAATTTGGTAATCGAAATTGTTTAAATAATCGAAGTTGAGATTTTAAAGTTATAATCAGAATTATATTTGGAAGCGGATTTGTTCTAAAAGATTGAACTTTTATCTGAACTTTGAATATTACTAAGCAAAAGTGATATAAAAACGATATTTTGAAATTAAGCTCGGAATTGAATTATATTTGAAGATTGGGATTTTAAAATGAATATTGAAGGATAATTTGATTTAAATGTTTTGAATCGATATTTGAAGATCGAGCTCAAGATCGATATAAATTGAAGTTGAAATTGAATTAATTGGATTTGAAAGTGGAATTGAATTAACTTGAAATCGAAGTTGAAAATGATTTGAATAGAAATCGAAATCGGATCGGTTGAATGGAAATTGGAATTGATTTGAATTGGGAAGTTGTAATTGAATCGGTTTGACTTTGAAACTATTTTCAAATAAATTATTTAATATGAAACTATTCAAAAGCTATCTTCTTAAATGTGCAAATTAATTTAGTTTTTCAAATTATTTTGCTACATAAACCATTTTAATAGTTAAACTATTTTATATTAAACTATTTTAACTATTTAAACTATTTTTAACTATTTTAACCATTTACACTATTTTTATTATTTAAACTACTTTAAACTATTCAAACTATTTTCCAAAAATTCGAACTAGTCAAGAGTGGAATGTTATTTTTAAATCATGGATTTAAATGCGAATTAAGTTAAATGAGGTTATAACCCAAATTGGAATTCGAAACAATTTTGGAAGCGAAATCGTGATATTAAGGCGAAAATGATTTTGAGCTGAAATTGTATATTTTGAGTAAATGTAATAATTTCAAAATGGATTTGATTTTGAAGCGAATATGATATTTTGATATCAAGAATGAATTGTTTTCAAAATGTAAAACAACCAACCGGGGTGTAAAACGATGTTTGGGTGTTAAAAAGACCGGGACCGGATATAGGCATACTCTCTATCGATATTGAAACCACTTTAACAATTGTGTACGCGAAGTAGACTCCAGAACGAAGTAGCTGGATTTGAAGAAAGAGAATGATGATGGATAGACCCCGACACTTGTGCCAATTTGAAATGACTAACATAGGATGGCTTGACAGGGACAAGGGGCTAGCTAACCCAAGAGGACACATTTCTTCGTTTTAATATACTATTTTGATTATCACTAGTGATCACCCTTCAAATTATGGGAGCGTTGGATGCGGTGGATGGTCATAGCTATGATGCGTTACCACCAGCCCTACGACCCAAACTAGTAGTATCCTACATTTGGCATTGCCTCACGTGCTTTGTCATACCTTTATCCCTATACAAGACCCATACGATTTTGGTTTAGTGTTATCGTGTCACGGTGCATTCCTATCCACCGATCGTTTAACTGGCTTTTTATATGCAAACTGTACGACAATGCTTAAAAATGCATTAAGGAGGATTAATGTAAAACCTTAACGCTAAGAAAAATATTTATTTTATTGATTAGACATTATATATGTAGCATATTCTACTATATATGAATATTTTGACGGATCCTTAAGAGATGGAAAATCACGTAACATCCCATCAATTATTGCACACTCGTTATATACTGGATAGGAGATGTGAAATCCCATAAACATCTCTGATGCTATTACACTCATGTTATATGCGATATTGACTTGACTTACATAAGGATGTTTCAGTCCTGACTCGAGCGTTTTGTCTTTTCATTACTCTCGGGTCAGTCCGGAGTTTTTTTAGCTTATTGAAGATTTATTCTAGAGGACGAAGACAAAGATTTGGTATATTAGTACTATTATTGTCCCTGCACCATGTTGTCTGCTGCATTATTTATTTACTCCAGATGAATATATATATATATATAACGTTGATAATGTTGTATAGATTATAATAAATAGATTGTATAAACAACTTCATGAACTGTCTATTTGATAATTATATTTTATCATTCCGCTGTGAATTTAGTGTTTGTTTCTTCTTCTTTTCTTATTTTTCTCAATTAATCCCATTGATTATCTATATTCCAGATTGTTTAAGTTAGACTTTTGTCGATTATTGTCAATTTAAACCTTCCAAAATATGGATCGTCACAGTTGGTATCAGAGCTTTGGTTTAGCGATAACCTTAGCTTTGTGGGGATTATCTCATATCAGTAATGAGTTTGAGTGTATTAATAGATATGAGCTCGTATTTGTTAGTGAATATAAAAAAATTGTTTTATATTGTGGTTGATTTTTAGTGGCTTGTGGATTTTGGTCAATACGCGTAACTAACGTTATTGATAGGGATCTCTAAACACTCGAACAGAACAATTCATTATAGTATTATTTTGAAATTGGGTAAATGAAATAATTTTAACCTGATTATATTTTATATATAAAGGAATAATTTTCAAAAATTATTAGGGTATATATAGTGTGTTTGGTTGTTAAGAATGATAATATTTGATTATTATCATTAATTAGTTGTTGTGCTTTAATAAAAAATATTAATTATAAAAGATACAATGATGAAACATTTGTTAAATGTTTTAAGAAAGTGAAATTTTGTATGTATAATTTATAGATGTGACTTATAAATTAAGATGGATTTAAATTGAGAAGTTTTGAATTTAAGACCAAGAAATTTTGAAAAATTGATTTCAAAGCTTTGAAAACATATAGTGATATTAGTTGGAAAATATTTATGGAAAATATTTTTGAAAGGATTTTTAAAAGAAATGAGTTCAATGCTCCCCTCTTCTATCATTGCAAAATAATTTCGGTGATCACTGCACAACATTATCGACTTTCTTTTTCGAGTCTCAAAGTGGGGGAGACTTCTGACAAGTTTTGCTATGAAATTGTTTTGATAAATGGATTTTGGTTTAAACTCCAAAATATGATTTTATATATAAAAGGTGTAACTATACATACTTAAATGAACCTGGTGTTTAAATTTAAGTTCTGTTAATTAATAATATTCAAATTATTTGAGGGAAATGAAATATTTGAATAACTAGAGCTGATAAAATAAGAGAATTAAGAAATCTAAGCTAAATGTTTTTTGAAACTTTAGGGTTGAAGTTTGCAACTCTTAAATTGAAAGTAAAGAAAATTTAAACAAGTCAAAATAGTGAACATTCTAATTAAGTAAAATGAATCAGATTAATTTGTATAATACCAAATTTCATTCTAAAAACATATAATAAGACTTACCAAATGTTAAAAAGTTAAAATAATGATTTGGAAATGTAATGGGATATTATACAAGTAAATAAACTCAAAAGCAACTCAAATGTATATAAATGGAAATTTAGTTGTAATAATAAATGTTAGACTTAATTAGTATATTATGAAATGATTAATGACTAAATGGAATAAGTAAGTGGAACCTAAGAAAGCAGATAAATGAAATAAATAATATCCTTGTAAATTGGTTATAGAATATGAATTTGCAAAGAAATTTTGAAATTGAATTTGTAACTTAAGATATAGTTGGTATTGAATAATACTAAGAAATTAAGTAATGTGAACTATAACTTTGAATGATAATTATGAATAATTGAATGCAAATGAAGTAAATGTAAACGAAAGAACTTGGTGTAATTAAGAATTAGAAATAAACACGTAAGTTGTACGTATATTATTTTATTCGCATAACGATTTGATCCTGATTCGAGCATAAATTTCGAGGTAATTTATATCGATCCAAGTTAGAATTTTTCACTCGATTCTCGATGGCGAACCATGGATATGGATTTTTGGTTTATTCTAAAGTTCTTCTATCATAGTATATGGCTATGCAAGGAGAATGACAGTTTCTAATCAAGGAACCAAATCTGAGTCTGCACTAGAGAGTCGTGTGGACAATACTAGTTTGGAAGTGAAATTGTGCGGTCGAGTGAGCGGTCAGATTTGATATTGCCTACAAATGGTATATGTATATCGTACGGGCTCAAGTAAAGCAAATATTGGAAATTGAAAATGCAAAATATAAAATGATTTTAAATTATATGATTGGATATCATTGGTAAATAAGATGCAGGTATTTAAAATTAAGAAAAATTTGGATTGCCCAACAAAAATGTACATGTTTATTTTGTCATTTGATTTGATGGTTTTATGATGGTGCCACCTGGCTTTTGTTTTCTTTTGTTGGTTTAGGGCCGGTAGTGGCATTTTGTAGTTGTTTCGCTCGAGCCACACAAAGGAGATTCTGCCGAAAATTTTCGTAAATCCAGGTGTTAGAAAATTTTTGAAGTTTAAAATTTTTATGATTTGTTTTGATAACTAACTTACAAATTCTGTAGGCCGATCAGAGTAACATAGTAGAAACATAGTAATGGTTTTATAAATGAGATCTTATTGTTTTATATGTTGATTATTTTGAATAAAATATATCAAAAGTAAAATTTTTACTTAACTTCTTTTTGGGGACGAAAAGTTTTGAGTGGTTAAGATTGTAACGACCCGTATTTTAGGTATTTAAATTATTAAATTTGATACGATTATTGAATAAAAATGGTTAAAAATAAAAATTTAATGATTTTGAATGTATATTATTGGATATGAACTTGAATAAAATTTTGAAATAAACTCATTTCGAAGATTTAAATAATAACAAATTTTGAAAGGTAATGCAATGTATTGAATGTGTTTACAACCAATAGTTTGATTAAATAATAAATGTTGAATTCATTTGATGCAAATAAAGTAGCCGATTGATAACTAAAATTCATATAAAATCTAATATTGAAATTTGTTGAATATTGAATAATTAAATTGTTTAAAGTTAATATTGGAAATTATTTGAATAATTGAATTCTGAATTTAATATGATTGATAATGATATCGAATGTTGATGTAAATTTTATTTAAACAACAATGAAGATTTTTAACATTTAAAATTAGATTTAAAAGTGAATAATTAGAAATTAGAAATCTTATATTATAACCGAGACATTAAAATAGCGATCTGGGGCATAGTCTCGGAATTCGACGAAACCAGTTCCATTGGATTCATAATAGTGAGTTATTATCGAATTTCTAATTTTTGCAACGTTTGGAGTTATCTTTTGGTAGTATGGGGTAGAAACGCGCTGGGTTTAATATCGAAAATTTAATATTTTAATTGGATCCAAAAAGCTACTTTCCACATACGATCGAATTGGGACTCTAAACATGTTTCATTGTTTTCAAAAGAGGGGAAAAGATTATAAATGCTAGGCGGCACGCTTCGTTTGGAGTTGGTCTAGAAAGAAATCAAAATAATATATATTACACGTATATATATGCATGCACACAGTAAACCCTAACCCAACTTTTTCAGCCGCGCCTCCATCTAGTTTAATGGCTGAAACTACCCCTTTTCCTCCCTCGATTTTATTCAAATCCTTAGACATTTGTAAAAATCTTTCAACTACAAATTTGTAGAGGGTAGTGAGATCTTTAAATCCAATGGTCGTGATTTGAAATGGTGTGGCATGATGGCCAGAATTCGACCATGATGGTCGGCCATTCGTGCATGTCTCTCTGGTGTTGGGTGCAACCGAGTTTAATGGGGTTTCAGGCATTGATGCGTGGTGGAGAGGGCTTCCTCGTGATGCTGTCTAATAACGTCCCGACGATCATAGAAGGAGCATTATCGATCTTGTTTACATGCATGCATGGGTTCTTTTGCATGGGAAGGAGCACGCAGTTTGGAAGAGGAAGACAATGTGCGAACCAGATCCCAAGAACGAAGGGCCGGGATTTGTTAGGTTGATTATAAAAATGATTTTGTAATCAATTATAATATTTAATTCATGTAAACTTTAAAAATGCATATCTTGTTCATACGAGGTCGGAATTAAGCGAAACAAGCGGCATTGGAATCATGGCGATGAGCACAACATTCTGGAAATGATTTAGATTTGTTTGGAGTTACTTAAATTTTAGGTTAAATCGAACATCTTTTGATTTGATTTAAAATTGAAAACTCAAATATGAGCGTTTTTATAAAGCTCACACGCACTAGAGTATTTTTATGATAGTTAAATCTGAAATTATGTAGTGATATGAATTTATTAGCCTTTGTTTGATAAATTTAATTGTCACTGAATTAACTGTTAAAAATTAAAATTGACAGTTAATTTGAATTAGGAATTTAATTTCCAGTAAAACATCCAATTTTAATTACT
Organism: Allium cepa; assembly: GCA_030765085.1. Taxonomy (NCBI): domain Eukaryota; kingdom Viridiplantae; phylum Streptophyta; class Magnoliopsida; order Asparagales; family Amaryllidaceae; genus Allium; species Allium cepa. The sequence continues at coordinate 215,443,465 of CM060938.1, forward strand.
ATGAAATTGTTGTGAGTTGTTTTGATTGTTTGGATGATTGATTGTGATGGATACCAATTGATTGATATTTGTATGATTAGATGTTTATTTATTCTGATATATCCTATTATCACCATGTATATTACTTACAGCATATATACAGTAAATTGGATTATTTCGAATAAATTAGGAAACAAGTTGAAATGATATATACTTATGACACTGCGATTTGGATTGAAATGATATATATCCATCCCTGAAATTAAATTGGAATAATGGATCACTTGGCCATAGGAAAGAAAATTATATACGGACACCGGACTTATTAAATTAAATGATTGGAGAATTTTTGATTTGAAATTATTTAAATGATTTTGATTTAAAAGAGATAAAAATCAAGTTTATAGAAATCAAATTATTTTCGAACTCGAGCTCTGAACGTTGAAATTTAAATTTGGTAATCAAAATTGTTTAAATAATTAAAATTGAGATTTGAAGTTATAATCAAAATGTAATTTGAATATTTGGAAATCGATTTGTTTTAAAAGATTCAACTTTTATTCGAATTGTGAATATTACCAAGTAAAAGTGATATAAAAACGATATTTCGAAATTGAGCTCAGAATTGAATTATATTTGAAGATTGGGATTTTAAATTGGACATTGAAGGATAATTTGACTTAAATGTTTTGAGTCGATATTCGAAAATTGTAACGTCCCGCCTTTTCGCACGCTTTAAACCGACACACGTGCCAATTCAAACCATACGGAAGGGCGGATTGTTATGGGGTAAATAAGAAAAACAAGGAAGAAATAAAACAACATAGAATCTCACAGCGGAAGGATAAAATATAATGATAAATATACAGTTCATAAAACTGTTTATAAACATTTGATTCTTCTTTATAGAATAAATATCAGAGTTCACATAACAATGAATCTCAATGCAGCGGAATACAGAGTAGTGGAACCATATAATATATAATAATAATAATAAAATCTTCATCTTCTTCCTCCAGAAATAAAGTCTTCAAATCCTGAAACACTCGTACTGACCCGAGCGAATTGAAAAGACAAAACACTCGAGTCAGAACTAAAAGATCTTATGTAAGTTAAATTAACAGAAATAAATATGAGTGCAGTAACTCAAGAGATGCTCGGGATTTACATCTCCCAACGATCCGTTAAACTATTTACTATGTAGTATATTGCGCTATTATAATAGTGTCTAATTGTAAAATAAACTTACTTTTAAATAGCTTTAAGGCTTTACATTTTCCACCTTAACACGTAATAGTCCCAGTAGGCCATCCAATATCATAGTCCCTCCTGATTGGGAAGCCACCAGAGGATACCACATGGGCTACGGGAGAAATCCAAACTCGTGCAAGACGCGATAGGGTAGGTGACACGGCACAACTAGGCAATGCCAGGGTAAATATACCAATTACGCTTCCGGGTCGGTGGTAACGCGTAGCGCGCAGCTAACGCCCACCTCGAGCCACACCCCCAAATAAAATCAAAAGTCGCCACCGAATCAATCCAAAGGTCAAACTATAATATCGAAGGGATGTGTCCGATCAAAGGTGCTACCTTATTAACCCGTCAATCGCTCCTGTTTTAGCTACCTTACGCTAACTCACGGGAGTTGGGTCCACGTATTTACCTTACAGGAAACACCGCCACCAATCTACTTCATTCTGGAATCTCCACCGCGTACACGGTTGTTAAAGTGGTTTTTGGAGTTGGCAGAGAGTATGACAACTTCCGATCCCGGTCTCTTCAACAACCAAACGTTATTATAACACCGCGGTTATTTCCAAATAATTTATACATTAAAACCAAAATATATATCAATTTCAAAACCATAATATTTCGATATCATTTCTTCTTTTAAAACCAAATAAATATGATATCACTTTTATTTCAAGTATACCTTTTTTTTTTCAAAAATCATAGTACTTTAGGATATATATTCCTTAAACCCATAGCTTCGAAACATGAATTTTAAATACTTAAATGGTTTAATAATAAATTACTTAATAAAGTAAATTAGCTTTCAAATTCTCAAATCAATTCCAAATCAGATTTAAATTCTCAAATGTACCATTTATATTTCATATATTTCAAAGTTTAAATATTCCATCATTTCAAAACTAAATTTTTTATTCATATATATATATATATATTAAATTCACTTTACTATTATTTAGTTTTGAAATACTTACTTGATAAATCAAATATCGATTACGTAAAAATTTAAACTTTGAATAACAGGATATTCTTTTAATTAAATTAACTTGATAATATTCTTCCAATCAATCTAATATTCATTTAAATCCTCAAATCAAAATCAAGTTATTAATCATACCTTTTAAATCTTAATTTATTTATATTTTAAAACCAATTTCGAGGATACTCCTTAAATAATTTAATTCAAGTTCAATTCTGAAATAATTCAATTAAAAACCCATCCCATATTTACCTTCTAACTTAATTTCATTTAAGTCATTTAAACTTAATATATACAATAGAGTTTAAATAGATACTTACCACTTTAATAGAAGAAATCAACTTCCTTATTAAACCCATTTTATTAATCCTTTTATACATATCTTAGATTTAAGAATTTAACTATATATATATATATATATATATATATATATATATATATAAAGTAACATTTAAATAACGTCAAAATAAGTATTTATTAAATCGTATTTCCTTTCCAAAACCATAGAAAACCATTTCAAAATAATTTTTATACATATATACCACGGTGCCTGTATATAATTTTCTATCCTATGGTCAAGTGATACGGATATTTATCATTTCAATCCGCAATTTAAAAATAAAATGTGGTTGTATATAATTTCAAACCACAATCCCGAATGAAAAGAAATGCATGATAACTTGCAGTTTATATAAGATAGAACACATCATCCATTCATCCAATATCAGTCATCAACCAATTTATTTCAATCATCATCAATTTATTTCAATCATCATCAATTTAAACAAACATTAATATATGGCATATTCAATATAACAGGAAATAAATGACAGTTATTAACTAACAGTTTATATTCAAAATAAATTTATTAACTATTTAACTATTAGTTTATATGCAAATAAATAAATTTAACTGTCAATTTATATGCAATAATAAAATTAATTAACAGTTATATTAAATAAATGCGATTTTATAGAGATGATGAATAAAACATGCCAAACAGTCTTAAATAAATTTCTACTCATATCTAAAATCAATTTAAAAGACATAGGAAATTCTAGAAATTGTGAGTAGGTTAAAACACTCACATTTTGAATTTAAATCGAATTTAAATCCAATTTAAACCCAAAAATTTGATGGTCTCTAAATCTGTCCAAACAAGCGTCAACGTGTCTGGAATTTTATTACGATCCTAACAAAAAAAGTCTCGTGTAAATCGGAGTTCGTATGTAGGAGTTATAGCGATAAAACGATTGAAATTGAAAATAAAATAATTAAACAAAAGATAACCTTTCTCCCACAACTCGTCCACGTCATCATCAACAAGCTACAGTACCGTACCCTAACATCCCCAGGTCGCGAAAACAAAAATCGCGACTCCCGCTGCCTCATGCAAAGCTTGCCGCCTCCCAAGTGATCGCTGAGACCATCTCCTGCCGCCGCCGATCCACCTCGGTACCCCCCCCCCCCCCCCCCAAATCGTTTCGTTCCACGTCGTTAGTTAGCAGCCGCCGCCTAAATGCCATAGCCCTAATCCAATTTTAGCTTCGAATCCAACCGTCGAAATCACAAACGAACCATACCGATCGACTTCCCTTGGTGCTCTCTACGATACCCAGAAGGGGTTTCTCGACCAGACTCCGTTTGATCCCGACACGATGAACGGCCAAAAACAATTTGAAGTTTTTTGGACGAAAAATAGCTCCAATCGAAAAACGAACAGTACTAGCAGATTATGCTCTTCGAGAACTATGACATATAATTTTTGTGAATTTCTCTGGAGACTTTGAATTACGACTTTTGATTTTGAATTGAGACTGGATCTAGGGTTTGCAGGCATGGAAAGGAGGAGTTGAGGGAAATGAACGCACAAACAAATGAGCATAGATGGAGGCTAGGGTTTATAATTGAGTTTATATAAGTAGATTAGAGATTTGAATAGATGGATTGGATAAACAAACGTGCTAATGCTAAGGTGGCCCAAAAAGCCCGTTCTGACCTCAGAACGAAATTGGGTAAACCCATATATCAAAATAGGTGTTTTAAAATATTCTTAACGCGATGGAAAAAGTTTCACGTCCAAATTCCATCGTATGAAGAAGTTATGATGAAACCAATATTTTCTAATTGATTTCAAATTGATTTCAATTAAATCGATTTCACGGCGTTTCGCGTTCGTACGATCAAACGACAAGTCCGATCGCTACGAAACTTGAAACCCTACAATAATTCACTGATACGGATCCGATGAAACTGGTTTCGTCGAAATCCGAGTCCGTGCCCAAAATGGCTATTTTTATATTAATTAAATAAATTCAAAAATAACCAATTTATATATTTAGATTCTAAAATTTACCCCTTTTATCACTTTTAAAAATTCTTAATCATTTACAAAATCTCAACAAGTTTAGATGTCAAATTAAAGAATGTAAATTTATAAATTTCAATGTAAATCCTTAATTTCCTTAAATTCACAAATCATAAATAATATCCTAAATTCGGTTAGTTAAATAAATTAGTCAGTATTCCATTCATTCCTGTCAAATAAATGGGTTTACCATTGGATTTAAGATTATCACATAAATATTTCCCGTCTTCAACTTAATTTCCAATTAACGTAAAATTTTATATTATATTTTAAATTAATTGCAATAAATCCAAATAAATACATAAGCTTGATTCCCGTTTAAACAATAAACTCATTTGATTGCAATTAACCTTTTTATAGTAAATTAAATTCCGATATTAATGAAACTTTATTTCCATTCTTTTTATTCACAAATCATCATATTATGAAGAACATTTACATTATTCCCCATTTATTACCTTAATTTATTTATCGTAACATTTAATTTATATTTATTGCAATGATTTTCGATTTAATTGAAGGAACTAAGTATATAACTCATAATAGTTGTGGTAAAACTCTTAATCCCACATGCATGAGTATTTCATTATCCGTTATATCTATTAATTAAATAAATTCCATTTTTAGGTCCGTTTAAATTTATTACTAAGTAACCATTTACTTTTTTCCTAATAAATTTGAATTCCATTTATTTACCATACAATCACTTTCCCATTCACACCTTATTATCAACCCACAATTATTGCAATTCATTATCTTATATTGATTTTATACAATTATCATTTACTCTACATTCATCAAACAATTCGATATTTACTTTTCTTTCCTTCTATTTGATAAATAACCTAGTATACATTTATATACATTCATTTCATTCCATTCATTTATGAGTATTGCATTGAAATTTAATTTGTTATCTAATACCGACATAATTTACCATTTATTACAATTGGATTCCCAATTTTATTCCATACCCTGAATAAATAACATATATATATATATATATTAATCAAATCCTTACACTTGTTTTTCTCATATTCCATTTAAAATCAAATCATAACATTTAAATGCTTTTAATGAATTGGAATTTCATTCAAGTCATAAATTATTAACTTGCAATAACATGATTCCTTAATTTATTCCAATTACCGTTTACACTCTTTTATTGCATTAAATCAATTTAATATTTTCATAAATTTCTCATATTAAATTTTATATCCAGGTAAGAATCCTTTTTCTACTTAATTCAATTTGGATTTTATTCAAATTTCTATAAATAGGTTTTAAGTCACCATTTACATAATTTATTTTAGCCTTCATTTTAACATTTATTTATCCCCTTTATTATTTCTACTAAAATAAATTACAAAAATCCTATTAAATAAACAAATTAAATTTTCGAAATTTACGGGTCGTTACACTCTCCTCCACTCAAAACTTTTCGTCCCCGAAAAGGAAAAGAATGGAGAAGGAAGAATTGAATAAACAATACATCCCATTCAAAATATTAACTTATAAACAATAATTTACAAAATTTATTACTTTAAATAATTTTACCCATTTTATAATCATTATATCTTTTTATACTTAAATAAATAAAGTTTGGAAAAACATTTCAAACAATTTCTAAGTCCAAAAATTTTTGGAAAATTTTGGCAGAGTCTCCTTTGTACGGAGAGGCTCGGGAGAAAAATAAAATATTGAATATACAAAATATCACATATAATATCCCAACACGGGAAAATATATAAAATAGCGCTATAAACCGTAATACGAAACGTACCTATTTGTCGGGCAATTTACGCTTAATTTATGGAACCAAAAGCAGTAGCAATTGCTTCCATAACTTGCATTTCCTTTATAAAATCCAAAGGGTTAACAATTTAAATAAAGTGAAATATTTAAGTGGTTTCAGTCACTAACAACAAATCAATACAACAACCATCAATTTCAACAAACAGCATACACAACCAATACAAAGCAACCCTTCAATCAAACAAACAAATAGTTGTTCGAGTTCAAAACTTTTAAATTGTACGAATGAAGAATAAACTACTAGCGCATCATTTACTCAACAGTCTTAGATAAAACTAAATAGATTATTCATTTATCCTAATCCAATTTTAAAGTATCCTTGCCCAAACAACCATCAACTAAACAACAACAAATCCAAACAACAATCAACTTAACTTATTATTAATTTCCTTTCATACCTTTGTTGTTTGATTTTCTTTTTATTTATACAGTGATTTATCTTTTAAATTTACATTTACTCATTAAATGTTTGCTTCATTTATTTTTACTTATTACTTACAATTAATCAGTTCCATTAACTCAGGTCATGCCAGTTCCTTTTATTTCGTTATAATTATTCATTCATTTATTATAGCATGACCTCTTTTATTTACATTCATTTATCAATAGTATTCATGTCCCATTCAATTTATTAGCATTACATTTTGTTTACTTAAGTTTATAATCATCTATTTGTAATACTTAACTTTTATTATATTTACTAATAGTAACATTTCAATTATAACTTAACTTATCCCGATATCATCACTTCTTATGAATAAAAGCGATTTATTAAATACCTTCATTACATACTTTTACTTATATAATTTCCATTACATTTTCTTATTAAACATTTCAACTTTTAAATATTTGGTAAGTTATATATATGTTTTTAACAATGTAATTAAAATCATACAAGTTTCTCTTATTTCTTTAATAAATTTACTGTTCAATAATAGTCCTTTATTTCATAGGTTACAATTTTAAATTTCATTTAATACCATTGATAACCTAGCATTAAACCTCTTATTTCATTTAGGGTTTCAATTATTAATTACTTAGATTCCATTTCACTAGAATAGTTGAAACTATTTATTGTGGAAACTTAAGAACTAAATACGGGGTTAAATTTCAAATTATTTTAAAAATAATAGGTAAATATATATACTTACAACTTATAAACCCAATTATATTTAAAACAATTCAAATTTATATATATATATTTTTCAAAAATGAATCTGCAGTAAAACTACTACAATGCTTTCCACTTCGAAACTCGAAAATGAAAGTTGATGATGCGGCCGCCATCACCGAAATTATTTTCCAGCGATAGAGAGGAAAGTATAAAACTAATTTTCTCCAAAATCTTATTAATACAATTCTTCTGAATTATATTAAATATTTATATCAGAAAATATTTATAAACAAAATTATTATATTCCAAAATTTATTCGAAAAAATTTCAAAACCCTGGATCTTAAGTTCTAAATTTTCAAATTTCAGTTATTTTATTTTCAATCTTATTTCTATTATTATTTATACACTTTAATACCTACAACCAATCTATTGCAGTCAAATATATATATCATTTGAATTTTTTTATTTTATATAGAAAATATAATAGGCAAAATTATTTCATTCACCTATATGAAAAACAAATATTATGTCGGTCTGTCCTATTAAGTGTTTAGAAATCCCTATTGATGTCATAGCATCCCATGCATCAACCAGAATTTATAAATACAAAACAGAACAGATTAACACAATATTAAAACCTTTTTATAACACTGACAAATACGCTCTCTCATATATATACACTCAGTGACTCCCATAGGGTATTACTACCCTATTAATAAAGAGTCAAAACCCACAAAGCTAAGGTTTATCGCTAAAACAAAGCTCTGATACCAGATGTAACGTCCCGCCTTTTCGCACGCTTTAAACCGACACACGTGCCAATTCAAACCATACGGATGGGCGGATTGTTATGGGGTAAATAAGAAAAACAGGGAAGAAATAAAACAAAATAGAATCTCACAGCGGAAGGATAAAATATAATAATAAATATACAGTTCATAAAACTGTTTACAAACATTTGATTCTTCTTTATAGAATAAATATCAGAGTTCACATACCAATAAATCTCAATGTAGCGGAATACAGTGTAGTGGAACATATAATATATAATAATAATAATAAAATCTTCGTCTTCTTCCTCCAGAAATAAAGTCTTCAAATCCTGAAATGCTCGGACTGACCCGAGTGAATTGAAAAGACAAAACACTCGAGTCAGAACTAAAAGATCTTATGTAAGTTAAATTAACAGAAATAAATATGAGTGCAGTAACTCAAGAGATGCTCGGGATTTACATCTCCGAAGGATCCGTTAAACTATTTACTATGTAGTATATTGCGCTATTATAATAGTGTCTAATTGTAAAATAAACTTACTTTTAAATAGCATTACGACTTTACATTTTCCACCTTAACACGTAATAGTCCCAGTAGTCCATCCAATATCATAGTCCCTCCTGATCGGGAAGCCACCAGAGGATACCACATGGGCTACGGGAGAAATCCAAACTCGTACAAGGCGCGATAGGGTAGGTGACACGGCACAACTAGGCAATGCCAGGGTAGATATACCAATTACGCTTCCGGGTCGGTGGTAACGCGTAGCGCGCAGCTACTGCCCACCTCGAGCCACACCCCCAAATAAAATCAAAAGTGGCCACCGAATCAATCCAAAGGTCAAATTATAATATCGAAGGGATGTGTCCGAACAAAGATGCTACCTTATTAACCCGTCAATCGCTCCTGTTTTAGCCACCTTATGCCAACTCACGGGAGTTGGGTCCACGTATTTACCTTACAGGAAACACCGCCACCAACCTACTTCATTCTGGAATCTCCACCGCGTACACGGTTGTTAAAGTGGTTTTCGGAGTTAGCAGAGAGTATGACAACTTTCGATCCCGGTCTCTTCAACAACCAAACGTTATTATAACACCGCAGTTATTTCCAAATAATTTATACTTTAAAACCAAAATATATATCCACTTCAAAACCATAATATTTCATATCATTTCTTCTTTTAAAACCAAATAAATATGATATCACTTTTATTTCAAGTATACATTTTTTTTTCAAAAATCATAGTACTTTCAGATATATATTCCTTAAACCCATAGCTTCGAAACATGAATCTTAAATACTTAAATGGTTTAACAATAAATTACTTAATAAAGTAAATTAGCTTTCAAATTCTCAAATCAATTCCAAATCTGATTTAAACTCCCAAATAAACCATTTATATTTCATATATTTCAAAGTTTAAATATTCCATCATTTCAAAACTAAATTTTTTATTCATATATATATATATATTAAATTCAATTTACTATTATTTAGTTTTGAAATACTTACTTGATAAATCAAATATCAATTACATAAAAATTTAAACTTTGAATAACATGATATTCTTTCAATTAAATTAACTTGATAATATTCTTCTAATCAATCTAATATTCATTTAAATCCTCAAATCAAAATCAAGTTATTAATCATACCTTTTAAATCTTAATTTATTTATATTTTAAAACAAATTTCGAGGATAATCCTTAAATACTTTAATTCAAGTTCAATTCTGAAATAATTCAATTTAAAACCCATCCCATATTTACCTTCTAACTTAATTTCATTTAAGTCATTTAAACTTAATATATACAATAGAGTTTAAATAGATACTTACCACTTTATATAAAAGAAATCAACTTCCTTATTAAACCCATTTTACTAATCCTTTTATACATAGCTTAGATTTAAGAATTTAACTATATATATATATGTGTATATATATATATATATATATATATATATATATATATATATATATATATATATATAAAGTAACATTTAAATAACGTCAAAATAAGTATTTATTAAATCGTATTTCCTTTCCAAAACCATAGAAAACCATTTCAAAATAATATATATACATATACATATATATATATATACCGCAGTGCCTGTATATAATTTTCTATCCTATGGCCAAGTGGTACGGATATTTATCATTTCAATCCGCAATTTAAAAATAAAATGTGGTTGTATATCATTTCAAACCACAATCCCGAATGAAAAGAAATGCATGATGACTTGCAGTTTATATAAGATAGAAAACATCATCCATTCATCCAATATCAGTCATCAACCAATTTATTTCAGTCATCATCAATTTATTTCAATCATTATCAATTTAAAAAAACATCAATATATGGCATATACAATATAACAGGAAATAAATGACAGTTATTAACTAACAGTTTATATTCAAAATAAATTTATTAACTGTTTAACTATCAGTTTATATGCAAATAAATAAATTTAACTGTCAATTTATATGCAATAATAAAATTAATTAACAATTATATTAAATAAATGCAATTTTACAGAGATGATGAATAAAACACGCCAAACAGTCTTAAATAAATTTCTACTCGTATCTAAAATCAATTTAAAAGACATAGGAAATTTTAGAAATTGTGAGTGGGTTAAAACACTCACCTTTTGAATTTAAATCGAATTTAAATCCGATTTAAACCCAAAAATTTGACGGTCTCCAAATCTGTCCAAACAAGCGTCAATGCGTCTGGAATTTTATTACGATCCTAACAAAAAAATCTCGTGTAAATCGGAGTTCGTATGTAGGAGTTATAGCGATAAAACGATTGAAATTGAAAATAAAATAATTAAACAAAAGAAAACCTTTCTCCCACAACTCGTCCACGTCATCATCAACAAGCTACAGGACTGTACCCTAACATCCCCAGGTCGCGAAAACAAAAATCGCGACTCCCGCTGCCTCATGCAAAGCTTGCCGCCTCCCAAGTGATCGCCGAGACCATCTCCTGCCGCCGCCGATCCACCTCGGCACCCCCCCAAATCGTTCTGTTCGACGTCGTTAGTTCGCAGCCGCCGCCTATATGCCATAACCCTAATCCAATTTTAGCTTCGAATCCAACCGTCGAAATCACAAACGAACCATATCGATCGACTTCCCTTGGTGCTCTCTACGATACCCAGAAGGGGTTTCTCGATCAGACTCCGTTTGATTCCGGCACGATGAACGGCCGAAAACAATTTGAAGTTTTCTGGACGAAAAATAGATCCAATCGAAAAACGAACAGTACTAGCAGATTATGCTCTTCGAGACTATGACATATAGTTTTTGTGAATTTTTTTGGAGACTTTGAATTTCGACTTTTGATTTTGAATTGAGACTGGATCTAGGGTTTGCAGGCATGGAAAGGAGGAGTTGAGAGAAATGATCGCATAAGCAAATGAGCATAGATGGAGGCTAGGGTTTATAATTGAGTTTATATAGGTAGGTTAGAGATTTGAATAGATGGATCGGATAAACAAACGTGCTAACGCTAACGTGGCCCAAAAAGCCCGTTCTGACCCCGGAACGAAATTGGGTAAACCCATATATCAAAATAGGTGTTTTAAAATATTCTGAACGCGATGGAAAAAGTTTCACGTCCAAATTCCATCGTATGAAGAAGTTATGCTGAAACCAATATTTTCGAATTGATTTCAAATTGATTTCAATTAAATCGATTTCAAGGCGTTTCGCGTTCGTACGATCAAACGACAAGTCCGATCGCTACGAAACTTGAAACCCTACAATAATTCACTGATACGGATCCGATGAAACTGGTTTCGTCGAAATCCGAGTCCATGCCCAAAATGGCTATTTTTATATTAATTAAATAAATTCAAAAATAACCAATTTATATATTTAGATTCTAAAATTTATCCATTTTATCACTTTTAAAAATTCTTAATCATTTACAAAATCTCAACAAGTTTAGATGTAAAATTAAAGAAGGTAAATTTATAAATTTCAATGTAAATCCTTAATTTCCTTAAATTCACAAATCATAAATAATATCCTAAATTCGGTTAGTTAAATAAATTAGTCAGTATTCCATTCATTCCTGTCAAATAAATGGGTTTACCATTGGATTTAAGATTATCATATAAATATTTCCCGTCTTCAACTTAATTTCCAATTAACGTAAAATTTTATATTATATTTTAAATTATTTGCAATAAATCCAAATAAATACATAAGCTTGATTCCCGTTTAAACATTTAACTCATTTGATTGCAATTAACCTTTTTATAGTAAATTAAATTCCGATATTAATGAAACTTTATTTCCATTCTTTTTATTCACAAATCATCATATTATGAAGAACATTTACATTATTCCTCATTTATTACCTTAATTTATTTATCGTAACATTTAATTTATATTTATTGCAATGATTTTCGATTTAATTGAAGGAACTAAGTATATAAGTCATAATAGTTGTGGTAAAACTCTTAATCCCACATGTATAAGTATTTCATTATCCGTTATATATATTAATTAAATAAATTCCATTTTTAGGTCCGTTTAAATTTATTACTAAGTAACCATTTACTTTTTTCCAATAAATTTGAATTCCATTTATTTACCATACAATCACTTTCCCATTCACACCTTATTATCAACCCACAATTATTGCAATTCATTATCTTATATCGATTTTATACAATTACCATTTACTCTACATTCAATTACTATTCAATGCATATTTATTCATCAAACAATTCGATATTTACTTTTCTTTCCTTCTATTTGATAAATAACCTAGTATACATTTACATACATTCATTTCATTTTATTCATTTATGGGTATTGCATTGAAATTTAATTTGTTATCTAATACCGACATTATTTACCATTTATTACAATTGGATTCCCAATTTTATTCCATACCCTGAATAAATAACATATATATATATATATATATATATATATATATATTAATCAAATCCTTACACTTGTTTTTCTCATATTCCATTTAAAATCAAATTATAACATTTAAATGCTTTTAATGAATTGGAATTTCATTCAAGTCGTAAATTATTAACTTGCAATAACATGATTCCTTAATTTATTCCAATTACCGTTTACACTCGTTTATTGCATTAAATCAATTTAATATTTTCATAAATTTTCTCATATTAAATTTTATATCCAGGTAAGAATCCTTTGTCTACTTAATTCAATTTGGATTTTATTCAAATTTCTATAAATAAGTTTTAAGTCACCATTTACATAATTTGTTTTAGCCTTCATTTTAACATTTATTTATCCCCTTTATTATTTCTACTAAAATAAATTACAAAAATCCTATTAAATAAACAAATTAAATTGTCGAAATTTATGGGTCGTTACAAAAATCGAGCTCGAAATAAATGAAGTTGAAACTGAATTAATTGGATTTGAAAGTGGAATTGAATTAATTTGAAATCGAAGTTGAAATTGATTTGAATTGAAATCGAAATCGAATCGATTGAATTGAAATTGGAATTGATTTGAATTAGGAAGTTGGAATTGAATCGTTTTGACTTTCAAACTATTTTCAAATAAATTATTTAATGTAAAACTATCTAAAAGCTTTCTTTTTGAATATAAAAATTATTTTGGCTTTCCAATTATCTATATAAATAACCATTTAAACTATTTTTACCATTTACATTAATTTTAACTATTTTAAGTATTTAAACTATCTTGAACTATCCAAACTATTTTCCAAAAATTCAAACCGGTCAAGAGTGGAACGTTATTTTTAAATCGTGGATTTAAATACAAATTGGATTAAATGAGGTTATAACGCAAATTGTAATTTGAAATGATTTTGGAAGCGAAATCGTGATATTACGGCGAAAATGATTTTGAACCGAAACAGTATATTTTGAGTAAATGTGATGATTTCAAAATGGATTTGATTTTGAAGTGAATATGATATTTTGATATCAAGAACGAATTCTTTTTGAAATGTAAAAGTACCAACTGGTGTGTAAAACTACGTTTGGTTTTTAAAGGGACCGAGGCCGGATATGGGCATACTCTCTGTCGATACCGAAACCACTTTAACAACTATGTACATAGGGGAGACTGTAGAACGAAGTGGTTGGATTTGGCGATGATTGTTGGATTTGAAGAAAGAGAATGATTATGGATAGACCCGGCACTTGTGCCAATTTGAAATGACTAAAACAAGACGACTTAACAAGGCCAATGGTGCTAGCTACTCCAATTAGACGCATTTCTTTGTTTGAATAAACTATTTTGATTGTTATTGGTGATCACCCTCAAAATTATAGGAGTGTTGGACACGATGGGCGGTCATTGCTATGATGTATCACCACCAGCCCTACGACCCGAACTGGTAGTATCCTACCTTGGGCGTTGCCTCACGTGCCTTGTCATACTTTTAGCTTATACGAGACCCATATAGTTTTGGTTTAGTGTTGTCGTATCATGGCGCATCCCTATCCACCCACCGTTTAATTGGTATTTTATATGCAACTGTACGATAGTGGTTAAAAATGTGTTAAGCGGGATTAATGTAAAGCCTTAACGCTAAGAAAAATATTTATTTTATTGATTAAACATTATATATGTAGCGTATTCTACTACATATAAATATTTTAACGGATCCTTAAGAGATGGAAAATCCCGTAACATCTCTTAAGTTATTGCACATGTTATACACTGGATAAGAGATGTGAAATTCCGTAAACATCTCTGACTCTATTACACTCATGTTATATAGGATATTAATTAGACTTACATAAGGATATTTTAGTCTTGACTAGAGTGTTTTGTCTTTTCAGTACGCGTGGGTCAGTCCTGAGTTTTTCAGCTTATTGAAGATTTATTCTAGAGGACGAAAACGAAGATTTGGTATAATATTAGTATTATTATCCCTACATCATGTTGTCTACTGCATATTTATTCATTCCTGATGAATATATAGCTCTGATAAATGTTGTATAGATTATAATCAAATGTATTGTATAAACAACTTCATGAACCGTTTATTTGATTATTATATTTTATCGTTCCGCTGTGAGATTCTAATTATATTTCTTAATTAACCCCATTTATTATCTATATTCTGGATTGTTTAAGTTAGACATGTGTAGATTATTGTCAATTTAAACCTTCCAAAATGTGGGTCATTACAGGTTTTTGCCTTCTCACTATCCTATGCATGTCTGTATGGTCAAATTGCATGTTTTAATATTATTTTTGGCGTCAAAACCTTTTCTAACTTTAATTACATGTTTTCATATGCTTATTTCCTAAATTATGTATTTTTGAATGGTTTTCGAAATTGATTTAGTAAATCTCTGTATTTTTATTCATATATGCATCTAATTTGTAGATTTAGATTTGAGTTTGTTTATTTATGAAATTCTTATGTACTGCTTGTACGAATGGATAAATATGCATGTTTCTATGCTTGTATGTTGTGCTTTGATGTTATTTGGTAATACTTTGGATGCTTCGAAAGATAGGTTGGTAATATTTGCAAATCAGAGGTAAAGTTGGTCGGAATTAGTTGAAACTGGGAGGAGAGGCTTTAAATTATGGAGGAACCAGTAGCTCAAATTGAAAGTCCAAATTAGCTAAGGGAACAACTCGATATTGATTCTTTTAACCCAATACTGAGTCATTTCTATTGCTTAGTTAGGTTGGCGACTTTGGGTATCTTTAGGTGTTAGCTAGTGGAGATGGTCCAAGGCAAGTTGTAGAGAATTGGTAAGGTGTTGGATTTTATGACAAGTTGTTTCTATAAATTGGACTTGAAAGCTTTGGACTGGGGGTCGAGTTGTTTTGGTGAAGGGGTTAAGGTCCAAAGCACTTGAGAAGGAAGTACTAGAGATAGAGTAATTTACTTAACTAAAATTGGCTAAATAAGTGATTCGGTGCCGAGTCATTTTGACTCAGTACGAAGTTGTTTTATTGAGAGTAATAGGATCAGGCTCGTACAAGAATGAAGCAGGGGACCATATAGATCATGCCGGAGGTGTTGGCTCATTCGCTTAGGACTGGATAGCGAAATAACTGCATGATAAAAACTTTGTATCTTTGGTTTGTGACTCATGAAGGGAGTAGGTAACGAAGGTAATAGCTCGATAGAGGAGGGAGCTATGGAATGGGAACATGAAGGGTTCTATGTAATGGAAAACTAGATTGAGTAAAAGAAGGACTTAGATTCGAATGGAGCAAAGGAGTTTTCGAATGTATATGCTAAGGAATTCTTGATACTCGGAGTATTTTCTATTGTACTCAAAGTAGGGTTATATAAGTGGGGACACCCATGGATCAACAGAGTGGTCCTAAATACCCGGGACCAGTGGCTTTAGGTATGGTGTTTAGCTTTGGGCTACAAGATATGTATTAGCTTTGGGATGCATGATACAAGAGTATACTTGAAAAATGGGATATTAATTAGTCTGTAGTAGTAAGGAGGCATAAGAGTAATCATATATTTAGAGAATATGGAATGATAGTGGGAATTGCTTAATGGATGCTATGGTTGCTATGATTACTTTAGTTGCTTTCTAAACTATAATTTGTTTATATCATTTGGAGTAGGTATTAGAGATAGGAATACTTGAAGAACATATATCCTTATTTTGAATATAGTACATTTATGTTATTTGTAGAGTAGCACATTATGATGTTATGTGCTAACCCTTTGGTTGTAGGGACAGGTGAGGTATGATTCGTGTACCTCCGTTTCTTACCATATTTACTTGCGTAATATTTTTAGAGTAATTTATTTCTCACACTAAACTGTTGTCTAACCTAAGGTTTTATGCTTTGCTTCTTATTATTTTGGGTACTCTTAAATGAGTAGACTAGGTAACAAGTCTTGATGATGCAGTAGCTGTGTGGAGGATGAGATGGATTAAGCTATCCAATATCATATACTTGTATGGACTTCTACACATATTCCGTTATGCAGGACTAAGGAGCCTTAGTGACTACTTATTTTCTTGTTATGAAATAGTCATTAGGTTTATTTCCATTGTATAAACTCTACTACATTTGTATATAACTCTGTGGATCTGTGTTCTAATGATTTGTTTACATAGTTATTATTGTCTCTCATGTTATATATACGACATTATATTTTATCCATGCGCCGTGAGATATTCAATAGGTTATATGTTGTACTTATTTCATTTTCAACCTTGATGATCATCCTATATCAATCGACAATAGCTACAATGCACTATTTTGATATTATTGGTGCTAATGGTATAGGGCAGTCGCCACAGTTGTATTGGTTACATGATTAAATTGAGTTGATATCATGATCCAGTAGAGATAAGGAATGAGTTAGCACCTTAGCCTAGATCTAGAATGTATATTAGAGTGTTCGTATTTATTATATATTCTGGTTTTTAAAGCCATATAGTAGTATATTATGTAGTATAAGTTGCATGCACACGAGCACCATAGACCCAGTTTTCTTTATGGGAGATTGATCATTCCTGTTACAGATTAAGAATGAGCCGGCATACAAGATATACTATGAGGAATTCTGCTTTGGGAGATAAAGGAGGAGATGGGTCAGAAGCTCCTATACCTGAATTTCAAGTGATGTTGAATGCTATAATGGCAACTATGATGAGGAATATTCAGGCTGCTGCTCTTGGTATGGCTGTCGTTGGGGGTGCTCCCATGCAAGCGCTTAGGGCTAATCTCACCAAGTTGAGCAAGGACTATTCTACTCTATAAGGAAAACCATTTCGTGGAATGGAGTTAGCCATAGAAGTGCAAGATCGGTTGGATACCTACGAGCGCATCTTTTATGGTATGGAAGTGGATGATGCCATAAAGAGGCAATTGCCCACTAGACAACTTCAAGGACGAGCTATAAACTAGTGGAATGCCATTAACATTGGTGCTCCAAAAGATTAGTTTACTTTGACTTGTTCAAAGCAAGGTTTGAAGAGAAGTTCATTCCGACTACTTATATGTCGGTGCTGTTTAGAAAGTCTGATGATCTTAAGCAAGAAGAAATGTCAATTTCTTAGTATATTGCAGAGTTTGATGCTTTATCGAAGCACGAGATGTCATTTATTGACATTCCATTGAGAAAGAATTAGAAGTTGGTAGACCACATTGATGAGCCATTTGAGAAGATTGTTGAGAAAGCTCTCTGCCGTGAGAATTTGTGATTAAAGCTAGAGCAGCTGTTGTTATTTTTACTAAGAAGGAAGATCCAAAGCCATTGCAAGGCAACTGAGGCAAGAAAAAATTAGAACGGAAAAAGGAAGCAGCCTAAAGGGAAAATGGCCAAAAGTAAGCTAAGTGGGTACCTACTTACTATGGGTGTAAGGAGAAGGGTCACTTGATTAAGGATAGTAAAGTGAGCAAGAAGAAAAAGTTTTATGATTGTGACGAGCTTGGGCATTTGAAGAAGGATTATCTAGAATTAGTGAAGGATAAGCAGATTGTGAAAGCATATGCTTTGGATGCTACTCTAACTTCATCGAATGCTCCCTTGGTGAAAGAGAAGGAAAAGGGTGTCATTATTCAAGGTATGCTTTCCATTAATGATGTTTCCATTCGTGTTTTGTTTGATAACGGGGCTTCACATTCATTTATATATAGTGTCTTAGTAGAAAAACTAGGATTGAGACTAGCAACAGTAGATCGACCCTTGACTGTGACCAACCCAATTGGAGGCTATGGTAGTCTTTGCATAGTTTGTTGTGTCCTAGTATTATTGAGTCATGGATGCTCTTTTGTTTTTGATTGTTTTTACTTGAATTTTTTTGAGTTTGAGATAATCTTAGGAATGGACTGGCTTAAGAAGTTTGTGGCGATCGTGGGTTGCGAGACGTTATTAGTGACAATCAAGGATGTGGAAGAGCGAATGGTAGTGATCATCTGCCTATCAGAGGATGGGTAGTATTAACAATATAAACCATCAACAACTAATGGTGCATTGAATTGGGGTAAATCGAAAGAAGAACCCTTTCGAAACCCTTTGAAACAGCTTATATTGACAAAATGGTGATTTGATATTACCATCTTATATACCGACCCCTTTCAAAGGGATCAAAATGAGTTCTAGACAAGAGCATTCATTCAAATGCACCCTTTTGAGCGTGTCGATGCAGCTGCTATGAAAGGATCTCCTTCGAAAGGCAATTTTTTTTGAAAGCATAAAATTGCCTTCCAAAAGCATCCTTTCGAAGGTATTAATCTGATGGATACAAAGAGAACCGCTTCAAAATTCCAATGCCTTTTAAAAGGATTCGAAACTTGATACATATGTATTTGAGTAAAGAGTGGATTTAATGTTCCATAGAGCCTTATTTTGGGTAAATGTCGTAAGTCAAAATAGACTCGACAATGTTGAATTATCATCATCACGTTACTTTAGTGCTGCAAGGGCTTTGGACGTAATGATAATATGCTTTAAAATCAAGATATCCAAATAGGATCTATAGCATAGCATATGCTAAAAAAGTGTTAAGAAGATAAGTGTGTATCATATGTAATCGGTCACTAAACAAACTAATAGCGGAAGTGATCATCCTCATGTTCAAAATCAATATCAAGTCCATGCATCCTCTCTTCTTATCTCTCATAAATGGATTATAAGTAATAGAATTTGTTCCCAATTTAATTTAGGTTAACAAGAATTTGATTTGACAAAGAAATGCAGGAATCAAAAATCGGTCTCGAACTTGGAACCCTAGGGTCTTATTTATAGATGCAGGTTAGATCCTTCCACATCCATCCCTCCAAAGATGCCAAAAGGTCTCTTCACCAACCTTTCGTTGTCATTGACGTTTGGGTGCTTCTGATTACTTTGTTTAGGCTTTCGTAACACTTGAATCTTCCTTTTGCCATTGTGCATCGAACCGGTTTCCACACCATGTATATGCATCTTTAGAGGAATTGATCACTATCAAAAGGGTACTTTCTTGATTTTGAAAGAGTTGTAATATACTTAAAGGCTTTCTGGACCTCTACATTGCTGTTGAGATCTGTTATTTGTACAAGTACAGAAGGGCATTTTGATGGATTTGAAAGGATCTAGTGGTGGCGGAAAGATCATTACGCAAGGTTACTTACAATGGAAGCTTCTTGATAGACTAATGTTGGTATCTGTAACATCCTAAAATTTTGATATTATCTAGGAGTTCTAATTAGATAAGAATAATGTAAATATTAGTGTGATAAGGGGATTGAGATTTGAAAAGGCCGAGATTAATTAAATAAACCTTAAAGAAGGGGCTTATGAATGGTTTTATAGGTATTTTCCGTCACCATAATCCCATAAGACCTAAACCCATATTTCCATTTCTCTACACGTTCATAATTCATTATTCAAAAATGTAAATCAAAAGCTTAAGCTGACTATAACCTAAGGAAAGAAAATGGGAAAAAATTAATTAAAGCTAAGCAATCAAGCAAGAGGAATTAATCAAAGATCAAATCTCAAATTTCTTATGCTAATCGAAGTGTATAATAATCAAAATCATCTCTATTTTCATTTTAAATAGCATTAGATTTCGGGTTTAAGTTTAAATCCATTATGATTATGCTTGGATTTCTTAATGTATTATATTCAAACAAGTTTGTTTGATGAATGTTTCATTCGATTTTAAGGCTAAAATTGTTTATATTGGGTTTTAAATGCCATGAGGACTTAATATGTGTGTAAAACATTATTTCGGAGATGAGTTTAATTTTTCGTAATTATCTAAGCTATGGATAATTTTATGAATTTTCAAAGGAGAATATGAATAATTGGGTTAGAAATTAATATCGATAATTATATAAAGGAATTTGGGTCCGAAATTTATATATGTTATATAAGATATTAAAAGTGAATTTCTATGATTTCGGGGATTTTTTGTAAGAAATTTACTATGGAAATGAAATTAATTCAGTTGGTGGACTTAAATGTTTTAATTGTTATGTTTAAGGGATTGAGATTTGAAAATTCAATAGAGGCTGAGCTTAATTAAATAAAACCATAAAAGAATGGGATTATGAATGGTTTTATAGGTTAATTAATGAGAACATAACACAAGGGCTTTATAGGGACTTACCATTACCATAATCCCATAGCACCTAAACCCGTATTTCTATTTCTCTACACGTTTATAATTCATTATTCAAAAAACGTAAATCAAAAGCTCAAGCTGACCATAACATAAGGAAGGAAAAGGGGAAAAATCAATTAAAGCTAAGCAATCAAGCAAGGGGAATCAATGAAATATCAAATCAAAGTGAATGATAATCAAAACCGTCTTTATTTTTTTAAAGAGCATTAGATATCGGGTTTAAGTTTAAATCCATTATGATGATTTTTGACAATGATATGCTTGGATTTCATAATAGTTATATTCAAACATGACTGTTTGATAAATGTTTTATTTGATTTTAAGGCTAATTTCGTTTATATTGGGTTTCAAATCCATGAAGATTTAACTTGTTATGTACAACATTATTTTGGAGATGTGTTTAATTTTTTGTAATTCTCTAAGCTATGGATAATTTATTATGCATTTTCAAAGGAGAATATGAATAATTGGGTTTAGAAATTAATATCGGTAATTATATAAAGGAATTTGGGTCCAAAATTTATATATGTTGAGTAACATATTAAAGTGAATTTCTATGATTTTTAGGGATTTTTCCTCGTAAATTTACTATGGAAACTAAATTAATTTAGTTGAGGGACTTAAATGTTTAAATGTTTTGTTTAAGGGAAATGCTTCTTTACTAATTGTTTTTAATTAAATCTGAAATGAATTCGATGGTATTTTAGAAAAACATTTTGTAAAGTTTATGGAAATGAATTAAAGCTTTACAAATAGGCAAGTTAGTTGAAAAGCATTTACCTAAAAAGGAAATAAAACATTTATTGTTTAAAATCTTGGTTTCGCCACTTCCAGTAGTAACCTTTTGACCATGTACCTTTACCCCATCTAATTCAAAACCAACACACCTCGTATCAATGCTTTGATACGTAGTGGATTAGAGAAAGGCGAAAAGTATGGGGTCGAAATGTTGCTTTCAAAGGGGTCAAGACCACTTTAAATAGCTTTCGAAGTTCTTTTACTTTACTATCCAAAGAAATGCCACTTGCCTTGTTTCCAAAAGAATGCTTATGAAAGGGTTTGATATAGCTTCCGAAGAAGTTTTCGACTTTCTGTTTATAGGGCAGCTTTCGAAAGAGTTTCCTTGATTTAAATCAATGCTTTCGAAAGGGTAGTTTGAACCTAGTCGAAACCATGCTGCCGCCTTTATGCCTTTCGAATGGATTGAAGTTATCAACGAGTTTGAAAGGTAGCTTTTGTTTTTTAAATGCAATAAGCCACTTCCTAATGCTTTCGAAAGGGCTTCGGTAGCCATTTATACTAAAGGTTTCGAAGGCAATGTTTTCGAAAGGTGTTTCAAAGCTATCCAAATGTTTTACCTAAATGATTAATGCTTTCAAAACGATGGCTTCGACGCCATATATTTTCCCTAATAACTTTTACTTAAAGGATAATGGTTTCGAAATGGGTATTTTCATTTATATCCACTTCGACCCAAAAGTTATTTTAAGGAAAAACCCAATGGTTTCGAAAGAGTATCGATTGGATAGATATAAAGAGAACCGCTTCAAAATTCCAATGCCTTTCAAAAGGATTGGAAACTCGATACATATATATTTGAGTAAAGAGTGGATTTAATGTGCCATAGAGCCTTATTTTTGGATAAATGTCATAAGTCAAATAGACTCGACAATGTTGAATTATCATCATCATGTTACTTTAGTGCTGCGAGGGCTTTGGACGTAATGATAATATGCTTTAAAATCAAGATGTCCAAATAGGTTCTATAGCATAGCATATGCTAATAAAGGGTTAAGAAGATAAGTGTGTATCATATGCAATTGGTCATTAAACAAACTAATAGCCGAAATCCATTATGATGATTTTTGATAATGATATGCTTGGATTTATAATATGTTATATTCAAACAAGATTGTTTGATAATTATTTTATTCGATTTTAAGGCAGCTTCATAGTAAACCCATGAAAACCATATTTAAAGAGTGTTATTGGTAGAGGCTAACAGGTTTGTAGTGAACCCATGAAAACGGATAAAGTTATTGACAGAAGTCAATAGGTTCTTAATCAACCCATGAAAATTATGATATGCGAGAAGTAGTTACCAATAGGTTCAAGGAAAACCCATGAATTAATGAATTTATTGGCAGGGGCCAATTGGTTCTTATTTATCCCATAAAAACTATGAGAGGAGACAGATAGTCCATTAGCTTTAAACAGGTTATTAGTTAGCCCATGAAAACTAATAGGTTCATAGTGACCTTAGAAACTATAACCGAGTAGTTAACAAATGGAGATGGGAAATCTAGAATAATTTGCTTGTTTGCATACCATTATAATATTTTTAGTTGCTATATTTTAACATTGTGGATGTAGGAGCACAATATATGGTTATTATAAATTTTTGGCTAAGATACTAGTGAGGGCAAAATCCGTTCCGCTAAGTGGCGTGGTCTTACTAGATATCTAAATGGTTCGAGATGGTAGGTTATTATTCATACCAGGCTTTTTGTCCGACTCAAAGTTTATGTTCTCCCCTTAAACTCTCGGGTGCTCAATTGATTTTTGAGTAGTTGAGAGTTAAGGTTTTCAGGTTCTACTTTAGACGAATAAGCTTCCAAAGATGTGCAGGAGGCAAGCTAGCTAGTAGGAGTTCTTTTATATTTTGATTCCGTTATGTTTTGTTATAAAGGAATTTTTTTGAAATATCCTATGTTTAGAATCTGATCATCCAAGGGGGCATCTTCATATGTCGCTCTTGGTGTATGTTGTAATAATCATATTTCTTTGAACGTGGTTCTCAAATCTGGGATTATTTATTGAATTTGGAATGATTTGAAATAGAATGTGAAAGTTGTTTAACGATTTTAAAACTTTCCCATATCCTTGTGTTTCTGTTATATTAATGTATCTTATATTACCGTATTTGGTCAGCGAGGATTAATAACTATGGATGACTATAGCATCCATAGCCATTATTTTTGGGCCTCTAAGTGAGGGATGTTACAGTTGCAGATGTAGCTTTCAAAAGTAATCCCCTTGATTAATGCAGAAGCCCATCTGCTGATGCTTGCGGAAGCAATTTTAACATATACGAAGCCTTTCTAATTCTTGCATAAGGGTTTAGCTGATTCGAAAGGCTAGTCTTTGCAACGCCATGCTTTCAAATGAGAAGTGTAAGTAAAGTCTTCTACCGTAGAAGGTAGATAGTGGCGGAACCAATCGTTTCATAAGATGTCATTTATGTGGAAGGGATAATGTTGAAAGAGTTCCTTGTTTTCATCTTTCGTGGAAGCACCAACGCTTACAACACCAATCCAATCTCTTCAGAAGCTATTTCAATGCCTTTGAAACCCTCCTTTTGAACTGGGGTGGAACCCTTTTTTCAACTCTTGCGAAGCCTCTATAATGCTTTCACAAGCCTTCTTTTAACACCTACAGAACCCTTTGTTTCATGTCTTCGGAAGCCTTCTTTCACACCTACATTCTTGGTTGAACTTTACAGTTAATATTTCCCCCCTTGTATGAAAGAAGCATTGTTCTTTAGGACAAAAATCTAAGAATTCTCTTTTGCATTGTTTCATCCTCAATGGTCTTCCTCATCAATCTAACAAAGTAGACAATATTTCTTATTATTTATTTGAAATATATATAAGACTATGCCCAGTAGTGTGTTTATATTGTTAGCGATAGTATTAGAATACCTGATAATAGAATTCTAGAAATCTAAATCTAAGAATAATGGAAATTTATAGATCCTTATCCAAAGGTAATAAGTGATGAGAAATCCAAAGTTGGGAATGATTAAAGACCAGAAGTCCTGAGATCTTTGGTACTGATGAGAGAGGACCATAAATTCAAACCTGGTTATATTAATAGAAGACCAAAAATCTAATGTGGAATCAATAATAGAGGGCTAGAAATCCAAATCTGGCATTAATAATAGAAGTTTAGAAACCCTCTTCTAGAAATAATTGATAGAAGACCACAGACAAACGTCTGGTAATATTAAAAGCCCAAAAATCATCATCTGGAAAGAATTCATAGAAGACCAAGAATCCTCCTTTGGAGTCAAATAATAGGAGTCCAGAAATCCTTATCTGGAAATAAAAAAAAACCAGACTCGGGTATTGATAAATGTAGTCTAGAAGTTAATAATAGAAGACCCAAGACCTAAATTTAGATATTAGTAAGATAGATCTAGAAATTATCATCTGGAAGTTAGTAGAGGACTAGAGATCCATAATAATAGAAGACCTTAAACCTAGATTATGGCATTAATGAGTAAAGTCTAGAAATCAATAGTAGAAGACCTAGAACCCGATTCAGGTATTGATAAGTGAAGTCTAGAAATCATCTTCTGAATATAGTAGAAGACCATGAACTCATAATAGAAGACTCAAAACCAAGATTCAGGTATTGATAAGTGAAGTCTAGAAGTCATCTTTCGGAAATTAGCAGAAGGCTATATATTCATATCTAATAATGAATGTAATCCGGGAATTATCATTGAGAAATAACATAAGATTAGAAATCTATTCTTAACAATAAGAAGGAAAGTTTAGAAATCATTATTTGAATAATAAAAGTTTAGAAATTCTCATCTGAGCCTTTTGTTCTGCACCACTCTTTGGACTTTGGTTGTTCGAATCTTTTGCTTTGCATTACCACTCTGGTTCTATGTATCTGATTCTTTCGATATGTGCCATCCTTTGGGCTTCATGCATCGTTAATGCTTTGTGTTCCACTCCTTGGGCTTGGACCTCTTAATCCATTGTTGTCCAATGCGCTTGGTTAGCTTATCCACAAGCAGGACTCAAGGACTGACCCGACAAATGCTCCATCCAGGCCTTATAGGCAGGATTGAAGGCTTGTTCATGGCCTTAACTAGGCCTAGGCATGGCAGGATCAAGGTCTTATTCCATCCTCACTCCATGTGGTGCTCTAGCTAGGATTGGTTACTTTGTCCATAGCATGGTGCATTCAAGTGCTTACTCTATCCCCCCCTCCAGGGGGCTCTTTGATTTGGCCATAGCAAAGCGTGATCAAGGACATGTAGATACTTTAAGCCGACTATAGCGTGGCGTGGATAAAAGATTACTCTGATCTCCCTCTGGGAGACGTTTTGACCCAGCATCTTAGTGTGGATAAAGGCTAATGACTATTTAGCATAGTTTCAAAGTTTAAGGAGAACTCTACTCCCGACCTTGTAGATTTTCTTAAAAAGAGGCGCTTTATTCATCCAATTTTTGAAAATGCGGTTGCAAGTGTTCTGTATTTCATGTTCTTGGAACTATATTGCCATCTGGTCGACATAATTTGTAAGCTCGTGGAGGAATTACTTTGCACACAATTAGAGGACCCTCCTAGTTTGGTCCTAGTGGTCCATCTGCCGAATTTCTAGAGTTTGTCATCACTCTTTGGAGCACTAGGTATCCTTTTTGAAATGATCTTGTATTTACCTTTGAGTTGATATTCGGCAATTCGAATAGCTGCTTCATCTCTTAGTTCATGTATGAAGTCCAATGACTCATTCTTTAACTCTTGGTTTGGGTCAAATTCTTAAGCAATTCTTTGATGGGAAGGTATTTCAATTTCGACTGATAACATTGCTTGACATCCATATGTTAGAGAGTAAGGGGTATAACCTTTAGCAGTTTTTATGGATGTGCGATATGCCAATAGTACAAGTGGTAATTCTTCCATCCAATTTCCTTTGGCTTTATTTAGTCATTTTTTCAAGATGGTCATAATAGTCTTGTTGGATGCTTCAACGACCCCATTAGCCTTTGGAGGTGCTACGAAAAAAAAAACTTTTGATGATTCTATTCTTATGGAAAAATCAAAAAAACTCTTCATTTTCAAATTACATGCCGCTGTTTGATAATCTTGTAAGGGATCCTAAATCTAGTGATGATATTTTTAATAAAAAGTCTAAGTACTTTCCCAAAAGTGATTTTAGAAAGTGGTTTTGCTTCACCTATTTAGTAAAGTAATCAATGGCAACTATAACATACTTTGCCCCTCCTTTAGAAATTGGCGATGGTCCAATCAAATCGATTCCATATACATCAATGGGCTATGGACTGAAGATCGGGGTTAATTGGCATGGTGGTAAACGGGGAATCTTTGAGTATTTTTTGGAACCCTTTGCATTTCTTTACGTGCTCTATAGCTTGAATAGTCATTTGAGGCAATAGAAACCTTGTCTTATTACTTTTTAGCCAACTTTACCCCATTGGAATGGTCCAAATTCCTGTGTGTACTTCTTTTGTAATTTTATGCCATCCTTAGAAATTATACATCTTAAGTAAGGAAGAGCATATCCTTTCTTATAAAGAATTCCATCCATCATAGTGAAGGTTGGAGCTTGATGCCTGATTCACCTAGCTTCCGTTTGTCAGATAGTAATATTCCATTGGTAAGATATTCTACAATAGGTTTCATCCAAGTGTTCTTGTAGCAGTTATATGTTCTTGAATGAAGGGGCTTTTCATATGAAATTTCTTCATCAATTTCTCTTTCTTCTCTTTCTTGTGTCATGGCTTGGGATCTAGTTAGAACCAATTGTTTTTTTCCTAGTTCGAGCATTTTCTCTTCAACACTGGAACTTGCTTGATACCCTACGGGTAAGATACAGGTTTGTGGAGCTCCTCTTGGACTAGTCAATTTTGCTAATGAATCTGTTTGAGAATTATCTCCCCTTGGGACTTGGTGTGCAAAAAAAATCTTCAAATAGGGTAAGCATTTTTAGTACCTTCTTAACATATAGGGTAACGTCTTTAGTCTGATATATCTCCTTTACCTGATTTACCATTAGTTGAGAGTCACTAAAGATTTGAATTCGTGGGACTTTAAGTTGTAAGGATAGAGTTAATCCTACCACCATCGACTTATATCCAACCATGCTATTTGTTGCAAGAAATCCTAGCTTCACCGCATAGTGTAGGAGGTCTCCATGTGGTGTGATTATGACATACTCTGCTCCGACTTCTGGCTCATTTGATGCCCCATCCACCAATAGTTGCCATATGGGCTTTTGATCTTTTTCTTTCTCTAGATTCTCTTTAACAAAGCCTATGCATTCATTGATAAACCTAATAACTTTCCCTTTGATTGCTGCATATGGTTGAAATACGATGTCATATTGGCTAAGTTCAATTCTCCATTTTACTAGCCTACTCAAAGTTTCAGGTTTACTGAAAACTTGCTTGAGCGGAAAGTTAGAAGATGCCCTGATCGAATGTGCTTCGAAGTATGCTCAGTCTCTGTGCTATTAGTATACAAAATAAGCTAACTTTTCTATGACTATGCGTCCAGCTTTCCTTCAATCATCTGCTCACATAATAAACGGGAAGCTGATTTTCGTTTTTCTTCTCTAATCAGAACCGAATTAACCGCATGTTCTGAGCTACCATATATAAGTATAAGCTTTCTCTATTCTCGGGGCTGGATAATATTCGTAGCTTTTCCAAATGATTTCTCAATTCTTAGAAGGCTTTCTTACAGTCTTCTCTCCACTCAAATTTCTTTCTTTTCTTGATTACATTGAAGAATTGGATGCATTTATCAGTTTCCTTAGAGATGAATCTACTCAAAGCTACTATTCTACCATTTACACTCATTACGACTTTGCTTATTTTGAGCTCGGCCATGTATTTGATAGCTTGCATCTGGTCAGGACTGACTTCAATCTCTTGTGCACTAACAATGTAGCCTAATAACTTTACGGAACGAACCCCGAAAGAACATTTCTAGCCATTTAGTTTCATTTGATATATGTGTAATACTTCAAACATGTCTTCATGCTCTTTGAGGTGACTCTCAGCTTCATAGGATTTTACTAGCATGTCATCCATGAAAACCTCCATATTTCGACCAAACTGTTCCTTGAACATTCTGGTGACCAATTTTTGACAAGCATCCCCTGTGTTCTTTGGTCTGAAAGGCATTGCTTTATAACAGAAAGTTCCCCAATCGGTATGAAGCTTGTATGTTCTTTGTCAAAGTTGAACATGAGGATATGATTATATCCTAAATAAGAATCCATGAGAGATAATAACTTGTGTCTGCTAGTCGCATCAACTAACTAGTTTATTCTGGGTAGCGAATAATAGTCTTTTAGGCATGTTTTGTCCAGATCAGTGTAATCGATGCTGGTTCTCCATTTGCCATAAGATCTTATTTATTTCGCGAATGTTGGATGTAAAAATCCATCATCAAGAGACTGAAAAATAGTAGAAGAATCATAGTAAGAAGAGTACTCCCTTTTGTAATGACCGAGAGTTGCAAAATACATTTTGCATGAGTTAAATTGTTCTCCCTGAATAGTATCCCAACCCCTTTTAGTCAAGAACTATACCATCAAGTATTTTAGTGAGACAAAAGCATCCACCTCATCCAGCATAGGATGACCAAAGAATGCATTGTAATATGAAGGCTGATCGATGATCACAAAGAGGGTATCAAAAGTTCTACAGCATGGTGGCAAGCCCATCTATACCAGTAGCTTTACTTGCCCTGCCCATGTCGACTCATTATTATCGAACCGAAAGATAGATTCAAGACTAGGCTTCAGTTTATCATGAAGAATACCCATCTGATCGAAAGCGTGCTTGAAGATTACATTAACCGCTCTTCTAGTATTTACTAGAATCTTGGATAACATGGAAAGCCCGATTTGAGCTATGATCATAAGGGGGTAATTATGGAGATAATGGATTCCTTTCTTTAGCTCTTGTGGGGTGATGACGAGATTTGGCACTTGTATATTAAGTCACGGATTTTTGAGCGAGGTCTCTTCCTGTATAGAGGAAACCCCTTTCCTAGCTTCCTTGATATATTTGTTCCTTGCTCCCTTGCTATTTCTTGCTGGATGTGGTCCCCCATGAATCACATCAATCCTATTCAAAGGTGGACTTAAATTCAATGGATCTTCATCCTTTAAAACATCCATAGCATTACTAGGGAATTTTTGGAGTCCATTGTCAGTTCATGGTGCATTCTATTTATCTTGGAAAAACTCTTTTAGATGTCCTTCACGGATCAGCTTTTGAATAATTTTGGCTAGCGCTCGGCACTCGTCTGTCTTACGGCCATTCATCTTATGATAAGCACAATAATAATCCCCTTTTCTCTGCTCTGGGAAGTTCTTGACCTTGAATGAAGTTGGGAAATTAACATTTTCTTTAGTTGTGGTGTAGATATAGGACACAGGTTTATTCAAAGCGACCGGTGGAGTCTTCCCACCATGACCTTTTGTGCCCTCGATCGAATCCAAATCTTCCAATTTCTTTCTTGGGGTTAGTTTTCCTTTTAGCATAGTATAATCCAACCATTCGAATGAATTTATCATTTTAAAAGTGAAAATTTTGTAAAAAAATTCATCCATGGACGAAGGGCACTTTCCAGAATGGCATGTTTTCTATTAATTCTGAGTGCATTGCGACTAGCTTATCTCTATCATTTACGTGTTTGGCCTTTAATGCCTCTACATTAAACCTTTTGATATGATCACCTAATGATTCTTCTTGCCTTTGCTTGATGTTTTCCAAGATGGTGTAATCAATTGTTGGATCTTTGCATATGCAAAACTGAGCAGAGAATTCGTAGGAGAATTGTAACATCCCGTACCTGGAGGCCAAAAGCTATGCACTACGTATGTTGCAGCCATTCATATATTAACTTCTGGTGACAAAATACGGTAATGATAATGGTATCCAAAATATTAGAAGTACATGAATATGAACAAAATCACAGATTTAAAAACAACATTTTGCCGATTACATTTCAAAAGTATAATTCATATCCATGTTACATAATCCCATATTATTTCCCAAACAATGATTAAATATATCATTTACAAAATATGCCAAGAGCGACATATGATGGTGCCCCCTTGGTTGATCAAAGTAATATAATCATAATTGACTTGGTCGAAAGCCTCTTAGTCGAAAGCAAGCAGGTACATTTTCCATTTAAAAACAAAGCATTGCCTCAACCCCTTCAAAACCCTATTTTCGACTCCAAACCTTCTGCCTACATCCAATTCACTACGTACTAGTAAACTGATACCATGTACATTGGTTTCGACCGTGTCGAAAGCAAAGATGTGGAAGCGGTACATGGTGTCGACTGGGTCGAAACAATGTAAATCATGTAGCAAATAGTTCTTTTCACATAACTTCTTTATGTATCTAAATATAATTGGTTGCCTCTTTCTTTACCAATAAAAGGTACCGCACTTTGTCAAAAGGCTGCCAGTTTTCCAAATTTAAGTATTTAAACGTTTAACGAAAAGCCCCTTCACCTCTTTAAATTATTTAAAACATTTAAGTCTCATACCTTAAATAATTTCATATACCCATCAAAACACTTAGGAAAATCTGTAAAAATTTCAGAAAATTTATTTTAATTTATTTTCTAACATATAAAAATTGCAGATCCAAACAATCAATTATTTAACCAAAAATAATTATTAAACTAAACAAACATTTTCTTTACTAGAAAATTTGAATAAAATCAACATTAATTCAAAAAATTCTAAAAATTGAAACCCATTTATAAAGTAATATTTATGACCTTCATAAAGATTCACAGGGCAATTGGATGTCATTTAGTAGGGTTTTTACTTTAAAACATATCCTAAATTCAATATGAATAACCATAATTAATCAACATGTATATATATTCATTCTGTCATTCAAAGACATGGGAAATCATTGCAAAATATTTGGAATTCATATTAAAACTGAAACCACAATCAAAAATGGATTGTAAACATTATTCACCTTAGCCTTTGTGACTAAAGTGATTACCTCTTTCCTATATTATCCCTCCTCTATTTCAATTAAAACTCTTCTTTTAGTTCATTGTTAAATGGCACGGCTACCCCTTAATTAAAATCAAATCTCAATCCCCTAGCTAACTAAATATTGTAAATAACGTTACCAAAAATCTTGGGTACTACAGACTCCCCTCCTTAAAGAATTTCATCCTCGAAATTACGATAACGTACATAACAAATAAAATAAGAAGGTAAAACACACCATCACACAAGTCAGGATAAGTATCTCTAATCCTGCTATCAATCTCCCTAGTACGGTCCCTATCAACGTCGTGCTATTAGACTTTGACTAACCTGACCATCTTGGTTTTAAGCCTCTTCTCATCTCTTGCAACAGTGCAAACTGGCCTTATCACTATAGTTAAATCTGGTTCTACCACTAAATCACCTAGCACAGTCGGTGCAATAGCAGTCTTCGGGTCATTAACACACTTTCTGAGATGAGAAACATGACATCATGGACACCTGCCAATCTGCTTGGTAACTCAAACCTATATGCGAGTTTCCCGATCCTCTCAATAAGAGGAAAAGGTCCAACGAATCTAGGTGCTAACTTTCCTGATTTCACAAATCTAATTACACACTTCATCGGTGATACTTTGACGAAAACCTGGTCCCCAACTGAGAACTCTAAATCTTTCCGCCTCTTATCTGCATAACTTTTCTGCCTAGACCGAGCCTCCTTCATCCTAGCTCAAATGACCTTAATCTTTTCTGCAGCTTCTCTAACCAAATCCGGACCAAGAACCAACCTATCCCCGGTCTCCAACCAACAAATGGGCGATTTGCATGGCCTTCCATACAAAGATTCAAATGGTGTCATCCCAATACTAGCCTGATAACCATTGTTATATGAAAATTCGGCAAGATTCAGATGGTCTTCTCATGATTCTCGGAAATCTAAAACACAAGCTCTCAACAAATCTTCTAAGATTTTAACTCTTTCTGTTTTCCTATCTCTCTGCGGATGGTAAGTAGTACTCATCTTGAGCTTGGTTCCTAAAACTCCTTGTATATTCTTTCAGAATTCGCTAGTGAACAAAGGTTCTCTATCACTAACTATGCTACTAGGAATCTCATACTGTCTAACCACATTCTACATAAACATCCTTGCCAAAACAGGCGTCGTTCTGGTTAGCCTAACAAGAATGAAATAGACACTCTTGGTCAATCTATCCACTGTGACCCTAGTACTTTCATTTCCCCCGTTAGGCTTGGAAACCCGTCTATGAAATCCATAGAAATAGAATACCACTTCTATATTGGAATATGTAATGGCTAAAGCAACCCACTTGGCTTCTGGTGTTTGGCCTTTTCCTCTTGACAAATCAAGCACCGCTTCACACACAAATCAATATCCCACTTCATACCTTCTCAGAAGAAACTCCTCTTTATATCCCGATACTTCTTAGTACCTCATGGATGAATCGAGAACTTTAAATGATGGCATTCTTCCAAGACTTCTTTCCTTATATTTCCTATACTTGGAACACATAATCTTCCGTTCTTTCTCAACCTCCCATTCTAGTCAAGACTGAAATCTTTCATGTTGTCGTCCTCAGTTCCACCTCCCAACTTCCTGACCCGTTCAGCTATCATTGGATCCTCTTCCTATTTAGAAGCAGTTCTTTCGATCAACACTGGTCAAACTTCCAAACAAGATAATACAACTGCATCTCCACTAGACCCAGCCTTGGATCTCCACTGCACTTTGCAATCCGCTAATGCTTCTAAATCTTTCCACTCAGCAATCATCGCTAGCACTACATTCTGATGTTTCCTAATAAGTGCATCTGCAACCTTGTTGCCTTTTCCCAGTGTGTATTCAATTCCAAAATCATAAGCAACAATAAACTCTAACTATCTTTGGAGTCCCATATTCAGCTCCCTCTAAGAGAACAAATACTTCAGCGACTTATCATCTGTATATAACTCAAACCTCTCTCCCAAAAGAAATGTCACCACACCTTCAAAGCAAAAATAACTGGAGCTAATTCCAAATCATGCATTGGATAACTGACCTCATGCAGTCTAAGCTGTCTAGAAGCATAGACAATCACTTTACCTCTCTACATCAGCACAACCCCTAATCCTGTTCCACGCACATCTATAGAGACCAGTAAATCCTGATTCTTCTCTGGAACAACCAACATAGGTGCATGGGTCAATAAGTGTTTCAAACTATGGAATACTTCCTCAAAATTATCGGTCCACACAAGCTTCACATCCTTTCTCGTTAACTTAGTCATCGGTGCTTTATCTGCGAAAAATCCTTAATGAATTTTCGATAATAACCAGCCAACCCAAGGAAACTATTTATCTTGGTTACTATCTCGGGTCTCTTCCAACTATTCACTGCATTAATCTTAGTCAGATCTACCGGCAACCCTTCCTCTAAGCCTACATGACCAAGGAACTTCACTTCCTTCTTCCAAAAATGACACTTTGAAAACTTTGCTTTCAGCTGATGCAGCCTCAGCGTTTCAAGCACCACTTTAAGATGAACTTCATGCTCTTTTTATCCTTAGAGCATATCAAGATGTCATCATTGAAAACCAATACGAACCTATCCAAGTACTCTAGAAAAACCCAGTTCATCAAATATACAAAGAAAGTTGGCGTGTTAGTCAGTCCGAATGGCATAACTAACCATTCGTATGACCCATATCTGGTCTTAAACGTCGTCAAAGGTATACTATCCTCTATTACCCTGAGCTGATGAAAACCTGTCGCTAAATCCAACCATGAGAATACCTTGGATCCACTCAATTGGTCAAACAAATTGTCAATTCTCGACAATCGATATCGAATCTTTATCGACCTCTCATTCAACTTACGATAATCGATACATAGCCTTAACAATCCATCCAGCTTCTTAGCAAACACTGTTGCTGCACCCCAAGGCAAACTACTCGGCCTGATCAAATTCTTGCCTTCTAAATCCACCAACGGCACTTCTAACTCCCTCATCTCTGTAGGAGTCATTCTATTCGACGGCCTACTCACCGGTCTCGCTTTCGAAACCAAATCTGTCCTAAACTCAATGACTCGTTCAGCGGAAATCCAACTACAGGCTTAAAAACATCTGCGAATTCTCTAACCAGGAAAACTCAGCTCAACTCATCACCTAATTCCATAGCACCCAATAAGGCAAACATCCCACCGCTAGAACCTTTTATGGTATAAACAATCCTGTAGCTACAATCAGGGTGTCTAAGAGATATTTTCCTATCCTGGCAAAATATCCTAGCATCGTACTAATTTAACAAATTCATACCAAAAATACTTTCGAACCCCAAAAAATCAAACACATGCAAACTGCAA
The DNA here is from genome assembly GCA_030765085.1 of Allium cepa. Classification (NCBI taxonomy): domain Eukaryota; kingdom Viridiplantae; phylum Streptophyta; class Magnoliopsida; order Asparagales; family Amaryllidaceae; genus Allium; species Allium cepa. The sequence goes on from CM060938.1 coordinate 215,479,021, forward strand.
ACAAAAGTATGACCTAAGAGGTCAAACTCCAACTGGTCACATTTTAACATAGAGTTGCATAACCTCCTATTGGGTTCGCACCTCGGGAAGTAACTAAATATGTGGGTACTAGGTTAACATATATCAAACATCTAGTTATAAAAGAATGTGGTGCACCGGTATCAAGTAGAATGCTAACATACATACCATGAATCTGTAGCGTACCTCCCAAGACCGCTTTTCCTTTCTCCTGAGCTATCGGCTTAGAAGTAGCAGTCTCCAATGCATGCTCTTTCCATCCTTTGAGGACTCCTTGCACTGGCTCTTATAATGACCAATCTAGTCACAGTTGTAGCACCTGATACCTTCTTTCCAGCTACCCCCTTTGCCTTTCCAGCATGACACTCATTAGCATAGTGTTCCTTCTTGTCGCACTTGTAACAAACAATCTCAAACTTTCCCATCTTAGCTGCTCCTCCATCCTGAGCACCTTTCTTAGGAAAGAACTTCCTCTTTTGATTCTGCCAAACCTAAACTTCTTTAGCCTTACAATTCTCTAGAGAACTAAGCAATTCCTCATGCCTCAAGGCCATCTCCACAACAAAGTCAGAAGGATCTCTAATATGAGGTAATATGGCCCTAGCTACCTCAGGCTTCAACCCCCTGGTGAACTTCTCATTCCTTTTCATCACAGTATCTACTAAAGCATACCCATACCTGGCAAGCTCCATAAGCTTTCTAGCATACTCCAGCATTGACATCTCCCCCTGCTCTAACTCAGCAAACATCCTGATTAGAGCAGACTGTGCCATAGCTAACATAATCCTCTCCTGGAACCTTCCCTTGAAATCTTCCCAGGTCAAAGTTTCCTCATCCACCGTCACAGTCATGCTATTCCACCAGACCAGAGCTGCTCCCTAAAGCTGTCTAGATGCCAACCACCTCTTCTGCTTATCATTTAGCCCTAAATCTACAAATTCTTTCGCAGTGCAACGGCCAATTCTCTACCTCAATGGAGTCTTCCATTACAACAAACGGCTTCCCTCTAAGCTTGGTGTAATCTCCACTTAGCTTAGTATAATGGTTAGCTACCGAAACATCCGGAACTCCTCCTCTAACTACTCCAGTTGCAACACCTAGCTGCACCATATTCATGAAGAACTGATAAATAGCTTCCATTCCAACTTGCAGGGCCTCAACACTAACATTCTTAGCTTGAGCCCGACCTTCACCTCTTCTCGCACTAGGCCTAATATTCCCTTCAGTGCTCGACCCTCCTAGGATAACTCTGCTTCTTCTACCTTCCATATTTGTATCCGAACCTTATGAGATATAGAAAAATAGCCTAACAAGGATAGGAGACTAGAGATAAAGCGTATACTTATACATAGAAAATACAAGTTTGTTACTATAGCGTTATACCATACCCCAATCTTACTTTAATGCCTTAGAATTATGTTTCAAAAATCATTTTTAGTTTAAATTTTTCATAAACCATGCTTTGATACCAAATTGTAACATCCCGTATCTGGAAGCCAAAAGCAAAGTGCTACAGATGCTGTATGCATCCATAGTATTAACTTCCGGTGATAGTGGTATAGATGATATCAAAAGCACATGAATATGAATAAAATCATAGATTTAAAAACAACATTTTGTCGATTACATATCAAAACTATAATTCATATCCATGTTACATAATCCCATATCTTTTCCCAGGCGATGATTAAATATATCATTTACGACATATGACGACACCTCCTTGGTTGATCAAAGCAATATAGTCATTATTGACTTAGTCGAAAGTATCTTAGTCGAATGCAAGTGAGGGCATTTTTCATTTAAAAACAAAGCATTGCCTCAACCCCTTCGAAACTCTGGTTTCGACTCTAGACCTTCCGCCTACGTCCAATTCACTACGTTTTAGTAAACTGATATCATACGCATTGGTTTCGACTGTGTCGATAGCGAAGATGTGGAAGCGGAACTTGGCTTCGACTAGGTTGAAACAGTGTAAATCATGCAGCAAATAGTTCTTTCCATCTAACTTCTTTACGTATTTAAATATGATTGGTTGCCTCTTTCTTTACCAATAAAAAGTACTAAACTTTGTCACAAGGCTGTCGACTTTTTAGATTTAAGAATTTAAATCATTTTACAAAAAGCCCTATCTCCTCTTTAAATTATATAAAACATTTAAGTCCCATATATTAAATAATTTTATATACCCATCAAAATACTTAGGAAAAATCTAAACAAATTCCAGAAACTCTATTTTAATATGTTTTCTAACATATAAAATTTTTAGAACCAAACAATCAACTATTAAACTAAAAATAATTATTAACCAAAATTAACATTTCCTTTAGTAGAAAATTTGAATAAAATTCACATTAATTCCAAAAATTCTAAATATTGAAACTCATTCTAAAATAAGATTTATGACCTTCATGAAAATTCACAAGGCAATTGGATGTCATTTAATAGGGTTTTCATCTTAAAACACATCATAAATTCAATGTGGATATCCACAATTCATCAACATGTATATATATTCATTCTATCATTCAAAAACATGGTAAATCATTGCAAAATATTTGGAATTCACATTAAAACCGAAACCATAATAAAAAACGAGGTGTAAACATTATTCACCTTAGCCTTTGTGATTAAAGAGATTGAGATATGAATAGATTTGATTTGCTTAAGCTTCTTCTTAGCTTTTCTTCTTCTTTTCCTTGTTAATGGTGGCCTGCCTCTCTTATAAAATTTTGAAATAAAATGAATGTGTATAGGAATATACGACTTAAGGGAAATGATATTGGAATGGCCTCTTTTCTATTTTACCCCTCCTCTATTTTAATTAAAACTCTTATTTTAGTTCATTATTAAAGAGCATGGCTACCCCTTAATTAAAATCAAATCTCAATCCTCTAATCAACATATTATTTTATTTAATTTAGCCAACTGAATATCATAAATAATGTTACCAAAAAATCTAGGATGTTATAAGAATTTTTCTCATGAGTAGATAGTTTTCTCCCGATATTGGCGGTACCATTTTGCAGCAGTGGCTTGAAGTGTTATGGGAAATAATCTGCATCGCACTGCTCTCGAGGCATTATAAAAATCCATTTGGCTATCAAAAGCCATCAGGTGGTCATCGGGATCAGTAGTGCCATGGTATTTTATAATAGGAACATTAACATGAGATGGAATTGTTGGTGACATAATTTCCTCAATGAACGAAGCTAGTAAATCATTATCATTCACTCGCTTAGCTAAATTTCTTTCCCTTTAGCATTTAGCATGTCTTAAATAGATTTTACTACCATGTCCTTCATGTATGCTTCAGTATTATGGTAGCATTTTCGATTTAGATTATACTCCTTTGAGGTTGAGCTTTCGGATAGCTCCAAAGATTTGCCTTGCATTCTGCCCTGGTGATCAGCTTTAGTTGCACAACATTCCGTCTTCTTTGATGATGTCAAGTTAATATTGCTCTTGCCCTCGAATGTGTAAGCCTTCAGATTCCTCTTTGGGGAGACATCTTCGTCCCTTATTGTTCGATTAGCGGTTTTAGATGATTTCTGAGTAAGAATTGCTTCCAAGAGTTCTTGCATTTCCAATAACAGTTGTTCCAAATGTTTTATCTTAGCCGCATTGTCATCAAGTTATATTGGAGTTGGTGGTTGTCCTGGCACAATGCCTTCTAAGTTGAAGGTTGGCGTAATATTTTCCTCCAGAACTGTTATGTGCACCACTTCTTCATCCAATTGGTCGAGTCTTTTTTATTTAATTTTCCTACAAGGAATCAAACTTTCCATAACTAGTCTATAAGAAAAAAATAAGGACGGAGGTTCATATCCTCCTTCTAGCACCAAAATATTAATGATATAAATCATCAACACCTAATGGTGCATTAAATTGGGGTAAATCGAAAGAAGAACCCTTTCGAAAGCCTTTGAAGCAGCTTGTATTAACAAAAACATTAATTTGATATTACCATCTTATATGCAGACCTCTTTTGAAGAGATCAAAATGAGTTCTAGATAAGAGAATTCACTCAAATGCACCTTCTAAGGTTGTTGATGCAGTTGCTATGAAAGGATCTCGTTAGAAAGGAAAGTTCTTTCCAAAAGCATACAAATGCCTTCCAAAAGCATCATTTCGAAGGTGTTGATTTAATAGATATGAAGAGATCCCCTTTGAAAGTCCAATGACTTTTAAAAGGATACGAAATTCGATGCGTATATATTTGTGTAAAGAGTGGATTCAATGTGCCATAGTGCTTTATTTTGGATAAATGTCATAAGTCCAATGGACACGATAATGTTGAATAATCATCATGTTACTTTAGTGCTGCAAGGGCTTTGGATGCAATGATAATATGCTTTAAAGTCAAGATATCCAAATAGGTTCTGTAGCATAGCATATGCTAATAAAGGGTTAAAGAGAAGTTGGTGTCTTGCGCAGTTGGTCATTAGACAAGCTAATAGCCGATATGATCATCCTTATGTTCGAAATCAATATCTAGTCCATGCATTGTAACGACCCAATTTTACGACGCCCGAAAGTCGACATTTATACGTCCACTGTATCAAATGTCGCACAGTCGAATGCCGGAAAACCGAACCGATAGGGTTAAAGAAAAAGAAGATAGAAGAATAGAAACAATAATAGAATCTCACATTCCGCAGCGGAACAAATATAATAGATAAATGAATAATCTTTAAAACAAAGAATCATCTCAGTTAATATAATACAACATCAATGTTTACAGCTATTATAACTTGACTATATGAAAACGGATTTGCACTAACCACACGCAACGGACACTACACAGTAAGATATACGTCTTGCCATCCAGCTCGTCTCTTGAGCTCCACAACAACTCTTGAATTCTAGAATGACCTGATAACCTAACTCTAGGCTGCTCGTGTGGAAAATTATGGGCACTTAGAGTTTAGAAAGGGAACAATAAACTCCAAGTCAGTCATGGGACTGGTGTGAGATCTTAAAAACAATTATTCTTTTACAAAAGAAAAACAAAGGAATTTAAAAGAAATCTGCAATTCTTTTTAGAAAATGAAACTACCATAAGGCCTCCCGCCACACACACAATGCAAACGCAGAATTGGAGGAGATTTCTTCTTATGATAGTCAAATATGCTTGATACGCAAAATCATTTGATATTATTATTATTAGTGCACAATGTGGAAAACATTTCGAAAGTATAATATTAATATTAGTCAGCATAGACATTCTGAACTATGCCTACTATAGCTACCATCTAAACAGTGGGGCGCCACCATAAGTAGATGGCAGGTTATACAACTAAAACTGTACTGGGTTCGTATTGGGAATTGGATTTCCAAATGGTCAGGCCAAGGAACTTCCCATTGCCACATGGGTACGCCTCTGGATGGATGCCCCGAGAACCTAACCGGATCTCTGCCAACACAAGGCCGGGTTACCTCTTTAAAAATAGGTAACTACTGACACGAGTAAGCCATCCCCCGGTTGTAAACAACCTTTATCCGAGGATCCTCAACAACAACAATCACAAATTAATATAATTTTGCGATATTCACATAAGTTAAGTATCTGGGCTCTATACCATGATACCACTTCTATCCAGAAGGAAATGTACATACCCTAAGGGGCGCTACTCCCTATAACCTTGCTGCATTCTACCAATTTTGACCATTTCGGGGTGTGAGGTCCGACGAAGTCTCGTCCATAAAGCTACGCTTTTCACAAAAGCCATGCTTCGATCAACAAATGATCAACAGCACTTCGTATGCCACATTACCAAATTGAGAATGTATCACTAGTAACCATCAACTACATATCCTCTGAGCTCGTACGTCTCAGAAAAGGGTGTTAAGCTAAGAGAATAAATTCTCCGCCACCAACAGAAATGTATTTGATAAAAACCAGCTTTACATCTCGATGTGTAACGTCAGACACACATTCATACAAGTCCGTTCCAGGATCGAACGGAACCGAAGGCACTTCCAAAGAATCCCTTGCAAATCCGGGTATTCACTAATTACGTCCGAAATCCCCATCACAAAGGGTGATAAAATCTCTATACCGGAGCAACCCGGTGTAGAGACATTCGACAGGTATCCTTTCTCTTTCGAAAATACCTGGTCTTCAACACCATCTTCACATGCAATCCCATTTCGTCGTATCGTTATTCGGAATGGGTTTTATGACACAAGGTCCTCTCTCGGCTAATCCGAATAACGAGCGCTTATTTTAAAAATAAGTGTTTTATTCAGATTCAAACAAATCACAACAATTTCACTTTGATCTTTTGACAAAAGATCCATCACAATCACAAAGGTTCGATGTGGGATTCGAATATCCATTTGGAATTCGACTCCCGGTCGCATCGAAATTCAATTGCTGATTAAAGGCCAATATTGATAGTCGGTTATTTAACTATCAATATCATTCACAACAGTCACTGGATTTCAAATAAATTTCCCTCAATTATTATTATTTTCAATATATATTTGCAAGATAAAATTTCACTTTTCAACCCTTTGAAAATAAATTCAAATCAATTTTTTTTAACACTTCAATCCTTTGAAAATAAATTCGAAATCAATTTTCTTCCTTATGCGGAAAACATTTTCAAATATTTATTCATTTCCACTGAAAATCTGCCGATTTCAAATATTTCAAAATAATATAAAATACTTATTCAAAATATACTTGAAAACATTTAAAATAAACTATTTTAGAATATTTGATTAAATATTTGTTATGAAAAAAATATTATACTAATATCTCATATAAAAATTCAAGTCCAAAGCTATTTTTTTAGAAATTAGTAGATAGAGTATAAATATTTAAATAACTATTTTCTAAATCAAATATCAATTTAAATCTTTAAAATAATTCCTTATATAATTAATTAAATAAATATTTTTTACTTTAAACAATTTCCAAATTAATTTCTCCAACATATTATTTTAAAACCAAATCTAAAACTTTTAAATTTTATTCAAAAGCTATTTTAAAAGTTATACTCGACTTTCCAGGGAAGAATTCTTTTTTTCCATTACAAATGGTCATTCAAATAAATTAATAAATCTTCTTGATTAATTTTAATTTACATTCAATTTGTAAATTTCTTTCCACACTTTAAAAATAAACCAATATTTATTTTTAAACAATTTCCCTTTTCTTTACAAATTCCCGTTGTGAATTTACATTTCCAAATATCAACTGATATACGAATTTTAAATCGATTCCCAAATAACACCTTCAAACCAAATCAAATCCTATTTTGATTTCCAATTTATTTCAAACGCAAAATCAAATTCCAATATGATTTCCCCAAATTAATTTTCCAATAACAAATCAATTTCAAATTGATTCCCTAAGTTGTTTCCAAAACACCTAACCAAATTTCCAAATTGATTCCTAAGATTTATTCTAACTCCAAATTAATTCCCGAATCAATTTATAAAATTTATTTCAACCCTAAATTAAATTCCAAATTTAATTTCTAAATTTATTTCCTTTTGAATAAATTTCTTTATCTCTTTAAATTATTTAAAATACGTATCTTAAACAAATCCTTCAACTATTAAACTACATTCTCGAAATTCATTTATTAAAAATATTTCCCATATTTTTGGAATTTATTCAGTAAGTTTTCAAAGAGAAAACTTTATCTATTTAAATTTCCTTCTTTTAAAATTCACCTGATTCCTCTGAGTGAATTTATTATAAATTTTCTATCCAACCTTCAAAATCAAATTTTTATTTATTTCTGGTATCCTACGATACCAAATATATATTCGGCAAAATTATAGCCTTCAACGGTTTTAATCACAAATAGTCACACGAATTAAAAATAATCAACATACAACATACGAAACAAATTAAATATTTGAGGAATCCAGTTGGATCCCTCCAACCTGTTTCCCTGCATCCACAGACATTAGCACAACAATTAAATACCCATTCCACTTCAAGGTGTAATATCACGGTATATGGGATTTATAAAATATTATCCGCTATTATGCGGCGCAATAGGGTCTCATCCGCGATATAATGCGGGAAATCAACAACTCCAAATACATATATAATACCAATTCCACTTCGAGGTGGAATATCGCGGTATATGGGTTTAATATAATAACCTCCGTTATTATGCGGCGCATAGGGTCTAAACTAATATAACTAATAATAAATAAATTATCCAAACACACAATCAATCAATTTTAATTTAACTATCACAATCCACAACCAATGAATAACTGGAATTTTCAATTAAAATTTTAAGTGAGAAGATCTCACCTTTTATTGTGCATGCAATCCAATTTCTTTCCAGCTTGATTTCCACACAGTTTTAGACCTTGTATAAATAATTATATAAGATTCATTAATACGCGAGCTAATCGAATAATTTATTTCCTTTTAAATAATTTTAATAAACTAACCATTTGATTTAAAGCTAATTTCCCTTTTAATTAAAATCTTTGTTTAACCAAACATTAAATTTAAAATTAAATTTCCTTTAAAATAATTTTAATAAGCATATCAAACAAATAAATTTCTATATTGATTTAAAACAAGGATATTTTTATTGTCTTTAAAATAGAACATGCGTGTAGATTTTATCAAGTTAAAAACAAAATTATTTTATACCCTAATAAAACCCCTTTACTGTTTACATAAGAACTATTACAAATCAAATTATTATTTTCTGTTTACTGTTTACCTAATAAAAATAGAAATCATAAACTTTACTGTAAATTCATATATATTTCCTTAGAAACATGCACTGTATACTTATATATATATATAGCTGATTTTATTTTCAACAAAAAAATATTTTGAAATCAATGTAAATTTTAAAACCCACTGTACACTATCTTCCTGAATATGTAACATTTATTAAATTAAATTAATAGTGCAAACAATACCTCACTAACAATTCTCGCGAGCACCCTTAAACCTATAGCACCACAGCTCCAGATCGAAATGCTCTCCTCCAAGCTACCCTTCAGCTCTCACTGTCGCTCGAAGATAGGTCGCACACCAACGCATGGCCTTACTCCTACGCACGCGAGGCCATCGCTCGAACCACCCTGTCGCGATGCCAACACCGCCGCGATGCTCGAGTACACTGCACGCTTCCACCATCACTCACGTCGCCATCTCCCCTCAACATGCTCGAGTTCGACATTGCTCTCCAAATTGTCGCATCCTTGAATCGATAATGGACGGCCTTACTCGCGATTGGTGATTCGAACACGGCTATGAATCGATTTTTATTTTAATTTCTTCGAGAAGAGGGGGATTCAGGGCTTGCGACTTTTTGAATTTCAAACGATTCGAAATTTCGATTTTTTTTGTTAATTGGAGAGGCTCGCGATTTTGTATGCTTGAAATGAAGAGGGGAATGAATCGTTTGGCCATTATTGATATTCTTCTGAATGAATTTTTTTTTCTCTCAAGCGAACACGTGTTAAAATTTATGCCAAGTATTGTAAGATGGAAGAAACATGTCATTTTGCCTCGAGAAAAGATTATTAAATCCATATATATATATATATATATATTTACTTTTAAATTTAAATTCAAGTTCAAATTTAAATCGTATAAATTTCGCAACTCAAAATCTCGATCTGCGATCGAGATGTGCCGCCAGGAGTTTATAATGTTGTACGCCTATTTTGAACGCAATGGAAAAGGTTCCGAGTAAAATTCGATCGTATGGAGAAGATAACTTTTAGAACCAGTTAAACCGAACAAAACGATATTCACTAATCACGTCCGGGATCCCCATCACAAAGGGTGATAAAATCTCTATACTGGAGCAACCCGGTGCAGAGACATTCGGCAGGTATCTTTTCTCTTTCGAAAATACCCGGTCTTCAACACCATCCTCACATGCAATCCCATTTCGTCGTATCGTTATTCAGAATGGGTTTTACGACACAAGGTCCTCTCTCGGCTAATCCGAATACAAGCGCTTATTTTAAAAATAAGTGTTTTATTCAAATTCAAATAAATCACAAAAATTTCACTTTGATCTTTTGACAAAAGATCCATCACAATCACAAAGGTTCGATGTGGGCTTCGAATATCCATTTGGAATTCGACTCCCGGCCGCATCGAAATTCAATTGCTGATTAAAGGCCAATATTGATATTCGGTTATTTAACTATCAATATCATTCACAACAGTCACTGGATTTCAAATAAATCTCCCTCAATTATTATTATTTTCAATATATATTTGCAAGATAAAATTTCACTTTTCAACCCTTTGAAAATAAATTCAAATAATTTTTTTTTCACACTTCAATCCTTTGAAAATAAATTCCAAATCAATTTTCTTCCTTACGTGGAAAACATTTTCAAATATTTATTCATTTCCACTGAAAATCTGCCGATTTCAAATATTTCAAAATAATATAAAATACTTATTCAAAATATACTTAAAAACATTTAAAATAATCCATTTTAGAATATTTTCTTAAATATTAGTTATGAAAAAAATATTATACTAATATCTCATATAAAAATTCAAGTCCAAAACTATTTTTTTAGAAATTAGTAGATAGAGTATAAATATTTAAATAACTATTTTCTAAATCAAATATCAATTTAAATCTTTAAAATAATTCCTTATATAGCTAATTAAATATATTTTTTTACTTTAAACAATTTCCAAATTAATTTCTCCAACCATATTATTTTAAAACCAAATCTAAAACTTTTAAATTTTATTCAAAAGCTATTTTAAAAGTTATACTCTGCTTTCCAGGGAAGAATTCTTTTTTTCCATTACAAAATGGTCATCCAATAAATTAATAAATCTTCATGATTTATTTTAATTTACATTCCAATTTGTAAATTTCTTTCCACACTTTAAAAATAAACCAATATTTATTTTTAAACAATTTCCCTTTTCTTTACAAATTCCCGTTGTGAATTTACATTTTCTAATATCAACTGATATACGAATTTTAAATCGATTGCCAAATAACACCTTTAAACCAAATCAAATCCTAATTTGATTTCCAATTTATTTCAAACGCAAAATCAAATTCCAATATGATTTCCCCAAATTAATTTTCCAATAACAAAACAATTTCAAATTGATTCCCCAAGTTGTTTCCAAAACACCTAACCAAATTTCCAAATTGATTCCTAAGATTTATTCTAACTCCAAATTAATTCCAGAATCAATTTCTAAAATTTATTTCAACTCTAAATTAAATTCCAAATTTAATTTCTAAATTTATTTCCTTTTGAAATAAATTTCCTTATCTCTTTCAATTATTTAAAATACGTATCTTAAATAAATCCTTCAACTATTAAACTACATTCTCGAAATTCCTTCATTAAAAATATTTCCCATATTTTTGGAATTTATTCAATAAGTTTTCAAAGATAAAACTTTATCTATTTAAATTTCCCTCTTTTAAAATTCACCTGATTCCTCTGAGTGAATTTATTATAAATTTTCTACCCAAACTTCAAAATCAAATTTTTATTTATTTCTGGTATCCTACGATACCAAAAATATATTTGGATAAATTATAGCCTTCAACGGTTTCAGTCACAAATAGTCACACGAATTAAAAATCATCAACATATAGTATACGAAACAAATTAAATATTTGAGGAATCCAGTTGGATTCCTCCAACCTGTTTCCCTGCATCCACAGACGTTAGCACAACAATTAAATACCCATTCCACTTCAAGGTGGAATATCGCGGTATATGGGATTTATAAAATATTATCTGCTATTATGCGGTGCAATAGGGTCTCATCCGCTATATAATGCGGGAAATCAACAACTCCAAATACATATATAATACCAATTCCACTTCGAGATGGAATATCGCGGTATATGGGTTTGATATAATAACCTCCGCTATTATGCGGCGCATAGGGTCTAAACTAATATAACTAATAATAAATAAATTATCCAAACACACAGTCAATCAATTTTAATTTAACTATCACAATTCCACAACCAATCAATAACTGAAATTTTCAATTAAAATTTTGAGTGAGAAGATCTCACCTTTTATTGTGCATGCAATGCAATTTCTTTCCAGCTTGATTTCCACACATTTTTAGACCTTGTATAAATAATTATATAAGATTTCATTTATACTCGAGCAAATCGAATAATTTATTTCCATTTAAATAATTTTAATAAACTAACCATTTGATTTAAAACTAACTTCCCTTTTAATTAAAATCTTTGTTTAACCAAACATTAAATTTAAAACTAAATTTCCTTTAAAATAATTTTAATAAGCTTATCAAACAAATAAATTTCCATATTGATTTAAAACAAGGATATTTTTATTGTCTTTAAAATAGAACATGCATGTAGATTTTATCAAGTTAAAAACAAAATTATTTTATACCCTGATAAAACCCCTTTACTGTTTACATAAGAACTATTACAAATCAAATTGTTATTTTCTGTTTACTGTTTACCTAATAAAAATAGAAATCATAAACTTTACTGTAAATTCATATATATTTCCTTAGAAACATGCACTGTATACTTATATATATATAGCTGATTTTATTTTCGACAAAAAATGTTTTGAAATCAATATAAATTTTAAAACCCATTATACACTTTCTTCCTGAATATGTAACATTTATTAAATTAAATTAATAGTGAAAACAATACCTGACTAATAATTCTCGCGAGCACCCTTAAACCGATAGCACCACAGCTCCAGATCGAAATGCTCTCCTTCAAGCTACTCTTCAGCACTCACTGTCGCTCGAAGATAGGTCGCACACCAACGCATGGCCTTAATCCTTCGCGCGCGAGGCCATCGCTCGAACCACAATGTCACGACGCCAACACCGCCGCGATGCTCGAGTACACTGCATGCTTCCACCATCACTCACATCGCCATCTCCCCTCAACATGCTCGAGTTAGACACTGCTCTCCAAATTTTCGCCTCCTTGAATCGAAAATGGATGGCCTTCCTCACGATTGGTGATTCGAACACGGCTATGAATCGATTTTTATTTTAATTTCTTCGAGAAGAGGGGGAATTAGGGCTTGCGATTTTTTGAATTTTTAAACGATTCTAAATTTCTATTATTTTTTTGTTAACTAGAGAGGCTCGTGATTTTGTATGCTTGAAATGAAGAGGGGAATTAATCGTTTGGCCATTATTGATATTCTTCTGAATGAATTTTTTTTCTCAAGCGAACACGTGTTAAAATTTATGCCAACTATTGTAAGATTGAAGAAACATGTCATTTTGCCTTGAGAAAAGATTATTAAATCCATATATATTTACTTTTAAATTTAAATTCAATTTCAAATTTAAATCGTATAAATTTCGCAACTCAAAATCTCGATCTCCGATCGAGACGTGCCGCTAGGCATTTATAATGTTATACGCCTATTCCGAATGCAAAGGAAAAGGTTTCGAGTCCAAATTCGATCGTATGGAGAAGATAACTTTTTGAACCAGTTAAAATATCGAATTTTTAATTTAAATTTCAGTGCGTTTTGTTATCATATAATCAAACGATCACTCCAAACACTACGAAAATTGAAATCCAATAATAACTAACTATTACGGATCCAATGGAGCTGGTTTCGTCAAATTCCGAGACTGCGCCTCAGAAGGCTATCTTTAAATATCGATTTAAACGATATAAATTCAAAACTGAACAAAACAGTTTCAAATCCAATTCTGAAGCTTCCATTATCTTCAGTATTATCAATATGAATTTTCTAAGCCATCAAATTATCTTTAACAAGCTGAAAATTGAAGATTTACAATTTTACCCAAATTTCTATTATTAAATTTGATAATTAAATTGCTAATTTCATAATTAAAATTGAAACTCAAGCTTAACTTAACGATTCAAATATTTGAAATCAATTTAATATTTCAATTTTAAACGTTGAAAATTCTGGATCGTCACATGCATCCTCTCTTTTAATTTCTCATAAATGGATTACAAATAATAGAATTTGACCACAATTTAATTTAGGTTACAAGAATTCGTATTGAAAAAGAAATACAGGAATCAAAAATCGGTTCTGAACTTGGACCCCTAGGGTCATATTTATATACGTGGGTTAGACCCTTCCGCATCCATCCTTTCAAAGCTGTCGAAAGGTCTCTTCACCGATCTTTCGCTGTCATTGATGTTAGGATGCTTCAGCTTTCTTTTTTTAAGCTTTTATAAACACTTGAATCTTCCTTCTACCATTAGGTATCGAATCGGTTTTCGCACCACTTTTATGCATCTTTGGAGGCTTTCATCATCATCAAAAGGGCATTTTCTTGGTTTCGAAAAGGTTGTAACATAGTTGAAGGCTTCCTGGACCTCTTCATTATTATTGAAATCTGGTGCTAATATGGTAGATTGTTATTTGTACAAGTGCGAAAGGGCATTTGGATGGGTTTGAAAGGATCTAGTAGTGGCGGAAAGATCATTGCGCAAGGTCACTTATAATGGAAGAAGTTTCTTGATGGATTGATGATAGTTGCAGATAGTAGCTTTGGGAAGTAATCCCCTAGATTAATGTGGAAGCCCTCTTTTGATGCTTGCTGAAGCAATTTTAACATATATGAAGCCTTTCTAATTCTTGTGATATGGTTTAACCGACCCAAAAGGCTAGTCTTTGCAAAGTCATGCTTTTGAATGGGAAGTGTAGGTAGAGTCTTCTTCTGTGGACGATAGCTAGTGGTGAAACTAATCATTTCGAGTGATTTGATTTATGTGGAAGGGATAATGTTGGAAGAGTTCCTTATTTTCATATTTTGTGGAAGCATCCAATTCTTTCAGCACCAATCCAATCTCTTCGAAAGATACTTCAATGCCTTCGAAACCCCTATTTTTGAACCATGGCAGAACCCTTTTTTCAAATCTTGCGAAGCCTCTGCAATGCTTTCACAAGCCTTCTTTTAACACATGAAGAACCCTTTTGATGCCTTTGGAAGCCTTCTTTTGTACCTACATTCTTGAGTGAACTTTTTGGTTAACAGGTAGCTTTCTATATCACTTAAAGTTCCACAGAAGGGGATGTCATCTGTGCCTATTTCTAAAGAGTATTTAGATGTATTTGAGGAAGTGATCAGATTATCGCTGCATACAGTGATTGAGTTTCAAATAGAATTAGTGAAAGAAACCAGACCTATAGTTATGCCTATGAGGCATATGGCACCAAAGAGCAGAAGGAATTATTAGTGCAAGTAAATGACCTATTAAGTAGAGGGTTCATTCAAAAAAGTATATCTAAGTAGGAAGAACTTGTAGTATTTGCGACTAAGGCGAATGGCTCTTTATGATTATGTGTGGATTGTCATGAGCTAAATAAGGTGATGAAGAAGAACAAATATCCACTCCCACATATTAATGACTTGTTGGATCGCCTTCATTGGGCGAAGTTGTTCTCTCAAATGGATTTGGAAATGGGATTTCACCAGCTTAGAGTAGCAAAAAAAATTGTGCCTATTACCGTGTTTGTACCCATCGAGTTTTTATGAATGATTGGTGATGCTGTTCAGGTTGACCAACACTCTATCATACTTTGTGGATCCCATAAACGGGGTTTTCAAAGATCAGCTAAACAAGTTCATACTTGTGTTTGTGGGCAATATTTTGATTTATTCTAGAACTCAAAAGGAGCACAAGATATACTCCAGGATTGTGCTTGAGGCTTTAAGAAAGCACAAGTTGAGATAGAAGTTCTTTAAGTGCCACTTCTGGAGAAAAGAAGTAAGCTTCTTCGGTCACATTATTGCTAGGCATGGTATAGCAGTGGATTCTACGAAGGTGGCAGCGGTCTAAGACTGGGATCGGTCCAAGAATGCTTTGGATGTGAAATTTTTTCTAGGATTGGGGGGATACTATAGGTGCTTCATAAAGGACTTTTTAAAGCTAGCAGCATCATTGAGCAATTTGATGAAGAAGAATCAGACTTTGTTTGGGACGCGAAGTGTGAGCATGTGTTTGGGAGTCTAAAAGAAAGGTCAACGGGTGCACCAGTATTGACTATTCTAAGTGGGGACAAGGAGTTGATGATATATATAGACGTCTCTAGCACTAGATTTGGTGCGACGTTGATACAGAAAGAAAAAGTTGTTGCCTATGCTAGTCAATAGCTAAACTCATATGAGAGAAATTGTCCAATTTATGATTTGGAATTGGCGACAATAGTGTTTACTTTAATGATGTCAAGGCATTATCTGCTAGGTGAAAGGTTTAAGCTATTTACGAACCAAAAATCCTTAAAGTACCCTTTCTCTCAGAAGGATCTCAAAATTCATCAGCAATGGTGGTTAGAGTTCTTTGCCTCCTATGATTTTAGTATTTCCTATATGCTAAGAAAGGAAATGCAATCATCGATGCATTGAGCAGAAGATATGCTAGTTTGGGAGCAATATTCATGGAAAGGAAGCAGATTGAGTACATTGCTAGATATGATTTCTTGACTCATTGCAACCTGGAATCAGAGATGTTGGCAAGTTTGTCAAACAGACCTACTCTAATTGAAAGGATCGGTGCTAGTTAGAAGCGAGATGCTAAACTGGTAGAGATCATAATGAAGATAGTAGAAGGAATATAGTCTTAGGATATGAAGCATATAGACTCCACTGAGAAGGTTGGCTCCGTGAGGATGGAGGAATATTTGTTCCCTATATTGATGGATTGTGAGATGAAGTGCTACAAGAATGCCACCACATAGGTTGATAATACATCCTCGAAGTAATAAGATGTATCGGGATATGAAGTGAACTTATTATTGGGAAGGTATGAAGAAGGTTATTGGGACATTCATGTCGAAGTGTATGAACTGCCAAATTGGTAAAGGCAGAGCAAAAGAAAACCAGTGGATTGCTGCAACTGCTAGAAGTTCCTGAGTGGAAGTGGGAGCAAGTATGATGTATTTATTAATGGACTGCTGAGGACTCAAGCAGAGTATGATAACATTTGGGCATAGTTGATCAGTTGACTAAGAGCACTAGATTTGTACCCATTAAGCCAAGTGGAACAACATCCAAGTTGGTGGAGTTGTATGTAAAGTGGATAATACAATTTTACGGTGTGCCAAAGTGTATTGTGAGTGACTGAGACCCGTTGTTCACCAGTGGGTTTGGAATAGCTTATAAGAGGCATTAGGGACTGAGCTGCATCTTAGTACAGCTTATCATGCACAAACGGATGGGAAAAACAAAAGAGTAAATCGTATATTAGAAGATATCTTGCAAGCATACATTATAGATTTTGGAGGATCGTGGGATGATTATCTACATCAGGTAGAGTTTGCATATGGTAATAGTTATTAGTCAAGTATTAGTATGGCTCCTTGTGAAGCATTGTATGGCCGATCGTGTAACCTTCTTCATGTTGGCGGAAAGTAGACAAAAAACCGATACTTGGGCCAAATATGATTAGAGAAACTTCAAAAAAGTTTGGGATCATTCTGCAATGAATAAAAGTGGCTCGGGATCGATAGAATAGCTATGTTGATAAAAGAAGTAGGGATTTGGAATTTTTTGTTGGGGATATGGTTTTGTGAAGATATCTCCTTTGAAGAATGTTGTTCGATTCGGTAATAAGGGGAAGTTGGCATCGAGATCTGTAGGTACCTTTACGATTGTAGAGAGGGTTGGGAAACTAGCATACATGGTCGGTTTACCTAAGAAGATTGCAGGCATGCATAATGTATTTCATGTCTCCTATCTATGAAAATTTGTACATAATTCAGACTTGACGATTACACCGGATTAACTTGAAAATGTTGAGGTAGAACTAGATGTTTCGAGATCCCGTAGGCTGGTTCGTATTGTTGGACATGAGACCAAATAGCTTAGGAGAAAGTTGGTGAAGCTAGTAAAGGTACAATAGAGCAGAAGTGATGACGGTTGTACGTGGAAAACTGAGGAGAGCATGAGGTCTATGTGTTCAGAGCTCTTTGAATTGTAAGATCCATCGTTTATCGTAACAACTTTCACTATTATATTTCACATTTGATAGGTTGGTATTTCACATGCCACGGTAGGTTTACTATTGATTATATGATTGCTTGTTTGATATGTTTGATGATTTCATATGGTTGATAAGCATGCAGAGTAACCATGGTTGCTAATTTCTTGAATTTTTTAGGGATTTTGGAGGCGAAATTCCTATAAAGGGGAGAATGTAACGATCCATATTTTATGTATCTGAAGATCTAAAATAAGAATATGAGGTTGTATGAATCTATAATTTTAGGATATGGCTTTTAGGGACATTTTACACACCTATGATTTTTTTCCAAATTTCTATGTGACCATCTTAACCTTGAAAATTTCTTTGGGTATAAATTTTAATCGAAGTTGAATTAGGATCTCAAATAGTTCCATTACTTCAGGATGATGGTTTCTCATTCCTTAGATTGATCATAGTAGAAAAACGGGCTTATGGTTAGGAAGTTATGCCTGTTTTAAATTTAAACAGTTGCTGACTAGTATTGGTATGTAATTAATTATGTCCATGAGTAGGCCTATTAATCTATTTTGAGATTATTATAAATAAGGTGTTGTATGGATCATATTAACATTTTCCCCTCTTTTTCAATAAGGTCTAAACCCCCATTAGCCCTAATGCCATCCAAAAGTACACAAATAACTCTCCAAATCACAAATTATAGAAGAGATCATTAAATAAAGTTGAAAATCAGCATTTTGGTTGATTTGCATTGCTTTCTATTGCCATCTACATTGGGTCTAAGCAAGAATTGGTTGGTTTTGGCAATTGGTGAGTGGTTTATGCATTCTCACTATCCTAAGTATGTTTGCATGGTCGAATTGCATGTTTTAATATGATTTTTTTGCCTTTAAAATTACCTAACTTTAATTACATGTTATCATATGCTTATGACCTAAATTGTGAATCTTTGAAATGATTTTTCAAACTGATTTATTAAATCTCCTTATCCATATTCATATGTATATGTAATATGTAGATTTAGATTAGAATTGGTTTGTTTATCACATTCTTGTGTGTTGCTTGTATGAATGGATGAATATGCATGTTATTTTATGCTTCTACGTTGTCTTTGATGTTGTTTGCTAGTGTTTTGGATGTTTAGGAAGATAAGTTGGTGAATTTGGCAAATCAGAGGCAAAGTTTTTCGGAATTGGATGAATCTTGGAGGAGAGGCTCTAGAGTGTAGAGGGAACCAGTAGCTCAAATTGCAAGTCCAAATTGGCTAAGGACACAACTCGGTAACAAATCATTTAACTTGGTATCGAGTCATTTCTATTTGGCAATTTTAGGGATCTCTAAATGTTGGCAAGTGGAGATGGTCCAAGGAAAGTGGTAAAGAATTTGCAAGGTTTTTAATGTTATGCCGAGTTGTTTCTAAAACTTGGAGTTGAATGCTTTGGATTAGGGGTCAAGTTGCTTTGGTGAATGTGCGGGGTCCAAAGCACTTTAGAAGCAAGTGCTAGAGGAAGAGTAATTTACTTAGCCTAAATTGGCTAAGTAAATAACTCGGTTCCTAGTCATTTTGACTTGGTACCAAGTTGTTTTGGTGAGAGTTATCGGGTCAAGTTATACAGTAAGGAAGCAAGGGACTCTATAGATCAAGCTAGGGGTGTTGGCTCATTCACTTGATGATTGGATAGTGAAGTAACATCATGATGAAAGCTTTGTATCTTCAGTTTGTGACTCGTGAAGGGAGTAGGTACCGAAGATTGCGGTTTGATAAAGGAGGGAGCCATGGAATGGGAATGTAAAGGGTTCCAAATAATGGAAACTGGATGGAGTAATGGAAGGACTCAGATTCGAATGGAGAAAAGGAGGGCTCAAATGTATGTGCTAAGGAATCATTGATACTCGAAGTATTTTCTACCGTCTTCGAAGCAGGGGTATATAAGTGGGGACACCCATGGATCCATGGAGTGGATGTACATACCCTGGACCGGTAGCTTTGGGTTTAGTGTCTTGCTTTGGGCTACGAGACACGTATCGAGCTTTGGGCTGCGCGATATGAGAGTACACTAAAAACTAGGATTTTCATTAGTCTCTGGTAGTAAGAAGGCCATACAAGTTATCATATATTCAGATCATGTAGTTGATAGTGCGAATTACTTAATGGATGTTGTGGTTGCTATGTTTGCTTTAGTTGATTTCTAGACTATCATTTGTAGATATCATTGAGAATGGGTATTGGAAATAGGAATACCTAGAGAACTGATATCCTTATTTTGAGTATAGTACCTTTATGTTGTTTGTAGAGTACCATACTATGATTTTATTCGCTAACTCTTTTGTTGCAGGGATAGGTCAGGTATGATTCGTGTACCTCTGTTCCTTATATATTTAACTACATAGTATTTGGAGATTCATTTACCACTCACACCAAACTACTGTCTAACTCTTTGTTTTGTGCTTTTTGTGTTATTATCTTTGGTACTCTTAAATAAATAGACTAGATAACAGGTCTATGTGATACATTAGTTGTGTGGTGGACAAGCTGGATGGAGCTATCTCGTTTATATACTTAAAGGATTTCTGTACTTATTCCACTGTGCAGCACTGGGGAGCCTTAGAAGTGACTGCTTATTTTCATGTTATGAGATAATCGTTGGTTTTATCTTCATTGTATAAACTCTACTACATTTGTATATATCCCTATGGATCTATGTCTGATGTTTTTTTCATATATAATATTTTTGATATTACTTTTTATCCATGCATTATGAGATATTTGACAGGTTATACACCGTATTTATTTTATTTCAACCTTGATGGTTGTCCTATATCGATCGGGCATGGCTACAATGCACTATTTTGATATTATTGGTGCCAGTGTTATGGGGCGGTCGTCATAGGTCAACATTTATATTAAAGATTCATAATGTTAAATATATTTAATTGAAGATTCATAATCTTAAATATATTTAGTTGAGTGACATCGACTTACGGAATAATGTATTTCTTATTAAAAATCTAGTGATTCAAGAGTCGAACACATCAAAAATCATGATATATGTACTCTGCATATGTACTTATTTCTTAAGTCTAATTGGGTTTCCTACCGTTCCACCTCTAGTTTATACATTTATATTACATAATTTTTTTTATCAAATAGCTTTTATACTTTATTTTACTTATATAATATTTTATGTATAACGTTATATTATTTAAATCTTATTTTATTAATTTGTTCAATTAATTTTAATTAAATATTATATTATTCAATTATAATATATTGTATTGAATACACACACACATACTATAACCTTTATAGTAATACACGCATATTGATGTGCACGTAAATGTGCATATGTTTACTTCCACATTTAATCTAATTTAGTTAAATAAATGAGCATATAGGTTATTTTAACATGTTTAAACCAAAATTCCAGTTGTTTTCAAATCATCATTTATTCATCTTCATATGAGTGAAAAATGGTCATTTTTGTGTGTGATTTAATTTGAACACATTTATTTGCACATTTTATTTTTATTAGTAGGAAATTGGATGGAAATATGAAGAGGCCTCATGAAAATATGCATGCATAAGAGAAGTAAACAAATGAAGATGGAAATAAATTATTTCATACAACATGGAGGACCCTATCTACCCACTTATCATGTTCTATAATTAGCAGCTAATGCACATAATAGTGCAACTTAAAGTTACATGCATACTTAATGGTGGATTAATTCGTGCTAATGATAACTTCGTGGCCACACTTTCTAGAGGTGTATTTTGGGTAGTTCCCAAAATACGCATTAGGGTTTTAGGCATGTATGAGTACCCTTTATGTTTTGTATCAGGAAGCTCTTAGCCTCATCTTTAGTTAGTTTAGTTTTATGCACAAATTGTAAATATAAACTCTCTTTCTCTCTTTAATGGCTTCTTAGCCTTTTCTTTATGTAATTTTTTTTACGCAATTTTATTTCATGTTCTTTACTTTACGCAATTTTAATTCATGCAATTAGTTTAGTGTCATTTTTATGCAAGTAGTTAGCTCTTTTTATTTTAATTAGCACTTGCCCATTTTTCTTTTTGTTTATGTTTACATTGCAATCTACATTTGTTGACATGATAACAAAAATGAGAAGCTTAATCCCCTCAATCTAGGGATAATGAACCTCTTTTAAATCAAGTAGATTCAACATAATTCGCTCATTTATGTTCTCTGTTGTGCTTAATCAAAAGTTGCGCATTGATATAAGTTTATTAATGAATTTAATAGTTTATGATATAAATCACATATATGCTGTTCTTACTCAAATAGACATAATTTACATCATCATATAACTAATTGATTTTGATAATGGAAGTGGATTTAGAATCAAAATTTGATGGTTTATGTTACTAATTGAATAGTAAATAACTCATGCTTAAAATAGGTTTTATTTTTAATTTCATTGTCATTTTCATGAGAGATAAGTTGGTTTGAAGGGTTTGTTAAAGTTTGATGGTTTACATTGGGCTAATTAATAAAACAAATATGCCATACTTAGGATAAACACATCAACAAAATTCACAAATGACCAAAAAAGTGACATTATAATTTCATGTTGTGTTGATTTATGTGATAATGAGAGTGAATTTATCTCTAAATTGCCATTTAATCTCATAGCTTTCATTCACTTTTGTAGTAGTTAGTTTTTACAATTTTTGTAGTTAACAACACTCTCAACTTTGGTTTAATTTGATTGAGTAAACTTGAAATTAATTCTTTCCCTGCGATAACCCATACTCACATACGCGCTACAATCGTACGTCGTACGCTTGCGACTATTTTAATTACAATTTTTCGGTGATTTTCTACTCCCGTAAAAAACCATCGATTCAACAAGTTTTTGACGCCATTGCCGGGGAAAACAATTCAATTTTAATTTTACTCTTTGGACTACTTTTAACTTGGCTTTGTTTTGTTATGTTGTTTTACCAAAAAAGGATTGTTTTGTGCATTTGCTTTGTGTTTTGTTCAATTGTGTTTTTGGTGATATGTGCATTTGGTTTCATTTGGGTTAATTTTTTTTTGTGTGTTTTATTTTTCTTTTTCTTCTAAAAAGGAAAAAAACCAGTGTCTTATTTTTGAATTAATTAGTGTTGTATTTGGTTACATTAGTTTGTAAAGTAAATAAAAAAGGCACCAAAGAACATTTGTATTTCACCGTTTCATATCAGTTTACAGTGAGGCAGGCACTTGCATATTTTTTTCTACCTAAATTTGCATTGCAATTTTTATGTTTCATTTTCAAACTCCGTTCACTGCCGTTATTTTTCACCCTCTGTTTCTTTGCTTCTTTACTATTTTTTCTTCTATTTTCATTTGATTACTCATTTTTCTGTGCATTTTTAATTTCTTTTGGGTTCACTTCCAATCTTTCATTGTTTTCACAGTGAGTTAATTACCTTATTTCATTTGCACCATCTTCATAGAAAAAAAAGAGCAAACTAATTGCATCTGTTCACAAATTTTCTGTTGCATTGCATCTAAAAAATTTACATTGCTTACCATGCATTGCATTGCATTATTACATACATTGAATTGCATTGCAATTTTGTTTCTTTCCACCCCCCCGTAAACAATCTGCAAATTTCCACTCCTGCTCCTACACCATCTCACTGCCATTATCTCAAGATCAATTAAGCAAGCATCAACACATCCACACCCCATGCCTTCCCCTCTACAAACACCCGCACACTTCATCTATCACCTTCTTCATAAAACAATACCATAAAACAATTACCTGAACTGCTCTAAGACAAATATAAATCTTGCATCAACCTGCATTTGAACCATGCAGTAGTCAAATCGCAACCACCTAAGTACCCTCAAACTGCTACCATCCCAAACCTGAAACACCCTACAACTTCATCACCTTCATTCAACACCTCCTCCTGCTTGACACCCTGAACAATCATAATTTCACAAAATAACTTGAAACTGCTGTTCTATCGACCTACAATTTAACCATACCAAAAACTTCAAAACCAATCCACGGACGTACAATCAGCAATCACACATCTTCAACTAAACCACTCCACTTCCTTATCTCCATTCAATCTCTGATCACCTCATTCCAATACTCGACTGCCTCCTTCTTCCAATCACTTCTACATCAAACAGCAACTTCCTTCCCAAACCCATCAACTGAATTCACCAAAACCACCAATAACCAGAACATCACCTCCTCTATTGAAGTTAGTCCCACATCGGACATTTTACAATACAAATCATGCATAAATACTAAGAGATTTCCCTTTATATTACCAATTGGTTTTGTGATAATATGTGGTTCTCTAACATGGTATCAGAGCGGGTTTAATTATGTCACACGTCACCCTCAATGAATGTCCACGTATGCACACGTGCGGGGGCGTGTTGAAATTAGTCCCACATCTGACAATCCTAGAATAGCAGTAGTAACTGCATCAATTCCAAGTATGCCTTTAAATATACATAGCCCAATCGTTAGAAACAAAGTTCCTGCCATAATGATCTCATTCTTTGTCATAGGACCCAGTTTCTCCTTTGCAAGTTTTGGGGCATATGGACTACTCTTTACACTTGGTGGATAAATGATATACAATACCAATGGCACAACTATCTAGGAAACCAGCCCAGGCACAATTGCAGGGGCGTGTTGAAATTAGTCCCACATTGGATAATTTATAATAAAATTATGCATAAATACTAAGAGACCTCCATTCACATCACCAATTGGTTTTGTGATAATATATGGTTCTCTAACATGGTATCAAAGATGGTTTAATTATGTCACATGTCACCCTCAATGAATGTCCACGTGTTTGGTTGATGATACGCCACACGTGCGGGGGCGTGTTGAGATTTGTCCCATATCGGACAATTTACAATATAAATCATGCATAAATACTAAGAGACCTCCCTTCACATAACCAATTGATTTTGTGATAGTATATGGTTCTCTAACATACCTACAAACACTGCAACCTCTGCTTCAACGACCCTAATACACAACTACTTCACCTTGCTGGCAAAGCAATAATCGCAACCTCCGTAAACTCACTATCACCTGAACAGCTGCAAATAATCCATATCACAATCCAATCGGATCCAATCGAGAATAACCCTATGCAACCTCACCATCAAACGAACATTTGAACTCCTATGACTGTCCACAACCCTTCCTCACTTCAGATCAACTCAATAAAACAATCCAAACCAGCAATTCCAATTTGAACTTGAATCGCCTAACCTAATAATGAAAGTCGAACGAACTTTTTTTTGTAATTTTGGAATTTTTTTGAACCTTCGTTTTGGAACTGTTGCTGGAATTTTGAGTTAGGAAATTTTGATTTTTATTTACGGTTGTTAGTTGGGTAAAGTGAGAATAAAAGTTTGTGAATTTGGTTTCATCTAGGCTGGGTGGAGATTTTATTTCTTGTTACCTTATGTTTATTTTTTCCATTTTTTAAGTTCATTTTCGTTTTTTCCTGTCATCTTTTAAATAAAGAAGTTATTTTGATTTCTTTTGTTTTATTTCTTAATAAAAAAAGCAAGGTAATTTTGTTTTACTTCTTCCTTGATTAAAAAAAATAAACAAAAAAGGAGGGGGTTGTTTTTGTTCTAGTCTTATATAATTCTTGTTCAAATTTTATAGGTTCCAAATTGGAGGAAATCAAGAGGAATTGCTTGCTTCGCTTCGCTTGCCAAAAAATAAATCGATTGCTTGCTTACAATTTTTTTTCGTCGCTTTAAAATAATTGCCAATAATTCTGCACACTCTGGTATCGTGTTTTAATCCTTTGTTTTCATTTTTTTACATTGTTGGTAGCTTGCATTTCAAAAAAAAATTCATTCGTAGTTCATCGTTAATACACGTTTAATTTCAGTTTTGCATTGATACCATTTTATTTTCATTTTTAAGGACAATACCCAAATCTATATGAGGTGGGGGATTTCGTCACCCCTTTCTTGGCCCACAAATTGCATTTCATGTTAGAATTTTATTAATAATAGTAGTTAAATATCGAATTTAAGGATGTCATGAGCTCGTCTAGGGCTTAATTGTATATTGACAAGTCGTCTTCTTTGAGCAATTTATATTCATGATGTCTAGGCTGCGATAGAGAAATAATCAATTATAAATGTTATGGTAATTCGTAAATATTATAATAATTATTTCTCTGAAGGTACTTAAGCCTTCGGTTGCATTGCTACGGTGATTCATGGTGCACCGATAACCCCTGTCCATTACCTGGCTGAGAACAATCTTGTTGGATTAAAACAAAGTATGATTATATAATTTTGGATTAGGAGCTACTTAGGACAGAAAATTTGTAATTAAGCCATTGCATTCATTTAGTTTCATTAGTTCATGCATATTTGAAAAAAAGTCAAATCCAAAACTAAAAAAATGGTAAATTTTCCTTAACTTGGTTTTTATAAAATCTTTTTCTTCAAAATATTTCAATCAACATCAAATGTTAAAAAAATATTAAACAAAAATCCAAAAAAAATGTAATCTTTTCAGAAAAAAATTGGAAATCCAAAAATCAAATCTCTTTTTTAAAAATAAATTCTCTTTGGTAAATACTTTTCCTTAATTTTTTTTTTTAAAATGTCTGAATTTCACCACTCGTAAGAATTTTTCAATTGTTGTGAAAATCAATATAATCCATATAATTTCACACCAAAGTCTTATGGATATTTTAATGAAAGCTATTATACAAACAATTCGAATTTTGTACCACAGAGTTTTAAGAATGATGACCGACCCTCAACTCTTGAAAATATTATTGAAACGCTTTCGTCTTTACTTGAACTCTCTATACAAAAAAATCAAATGATAAATAATTTGTGTAACTCATATTTTTATAAAAAATCAAGTCAATGATTTCTTTTTTGAGAGAAATATGTGATCCTCAAAATTAGAGGAGAGCACACATGTATGTATGTGTATATATATACACACACCCCACTGAAAATAAATGTGCTACCAATATGCCTGGCAGGTAACTCATCATAATACAAAAACAATGAAAAGTGACTCGAGTATAACTAGAATGAGCTCCAGCAAGGTCACCGCCCATTATACCTCAATATCGAGCTCCGGCAAGGCCACCTTCCAATAATGAGGTGTTAGAAGTACCCAAAAAATCCATGAAGCAACCCAGTGCGGATGAGATCAATTGACAGCTCTAGCTGAGAAAGAACGCCTTACTGCATACTCAGAAAATTTAGAATGAACGCTTCACTATAAATGCGGATGATCTAGAATGAAGAACGCTACTCTACAGAGAATGACTCACTACAAACGCAGATGTCCCAGAATGAAGAACGCCACACTGCAGACGTGGAAGAACAGGAAAGAACTCCTCACTGCAAACGCAGAAGGTCCAGAGTGAACATCTCATTATAATCCTGTCAAAACAATCCTGAGAACCTAAAAATAGTAATCTAGCACCATTTCTGGCCTAAACCTGTATTTGTAAATGGAACTAAAGAAAATTATAAGAATAATACACATATATGTATATAAATGAAATTTATATACATATATATGTATTAATGAAGTAAAAGTAATAAAACTAAAGCTAAAATTATAAGACGAAAAAACGACTAAAATAAGCAACAGACTAAAAAGGAATCCAAGCTCATTATGCACATCTTAACCAAGTCCAAAGATGTAAAAAAGAGATATCAAAATCAAAAAGGTAAAAAATTAACAAAATATGAAGTTAAAATCCTATAAACTAAAACATCTTAAAAACTATCCTTATGCTCCTTTAATTAAAAGAAGATTATGGTAATCTGTAAAATCATCATTCAAATTTGAAAAAATGTTAATGCTATAATTATTAATGTTAAAAAAATTATTTTTAGGTTTAAATGGCATAATCCTATTACTAATATTATTAATATATTCTTTGAAATGATTATTTTTAGTTAATCTATATTAAGGATTTGAGATCCAATTAAAACAAAATGAAGATATTATAAATTTCAATTTATTAATATGACTATATTATTTCTAAAAAGTCTCTGGTTTCTTCAAAACCAAATATACCAACAAATTATAATGAATAAAGTATCAAGTAAAAATCTATTTTCCTTTTTAAACTCAAATATTAAATTATTCCAATAATAATCACAATCAGTAACTTTAGTTGTAAGATTAAAGTTAAAGATTTTGAGAGTGTTATTAAGTATGTAGTAAGTATCCATGCAATCATAATACAAATGTTTAATATCTTCAAAACACAATTTACAGAAGTACATTTATTATCAACTTGCATATTATTTCTTTTTAAAATTCAATAGTATTTAATTCCATGCATAATTAACCATATATGAATTTTAGATTTAGAAGGAGCGTTTGTTTTCCAAATAAGTTTAAAAGAGTTATTAGTTACACCCGAGAAATTAAGAAATTTCTAAAAAAGTATTTGAAGTGAATTTCTTACTTCTATCCCATTCCTAGTTAATAATATCATTTTTGTTATCAATATTATATATATTCAATCTAGCACATAATAAAGAAAATTATCTAAGAGTTGTACCTTCTAAGATTCTATTAAAACTAAAATTCCAAGAGGGATCATCATCTAGAGAAAAAACATCTAAAATTAAAGCATTATTAAAGTTACAAATTTCATAAAGCTCTTTAAAATCTACCCTAAGACGACTGATAGAAATCCAATGATCATGCTAAAAAGAAGTATTATTTCCTGAATGAATAATCGTGTTAGTACCAAGGTAAAATATCATATGACATTTTAAAATTGATTTTCAAAAATTAGACAACTTATTAATAACTATAGGAGTAATTTGGTATAAATTATTACTACCATTATAATAATGTTTAGAAATAATTTCTTTCTAAATAGAATTATCATTTATATTATTAAATTTCCATAACCACTTCCCTAATAAAGACAAATTCATGTTACGCAAATTAATAACTCCTAAACCACCTTCCTTTTTCGATTTACAAACTATTTCCCAATTGACTAAAGATTTAAGACCACTGTTGGGATTATCATTAATCCATAAAAGTCTCTTTTTATTTTATCAATTTTATTAATTACTCTATGTAGGAAAAGATGCATAGATATCCAATAGATCGGAAGAGAAGATAAAATAGAGTTGATGAGAACTAACCTACCCGCTCTCGATAAAACCTCCCATTCCAATTAGACATTCTATTTTCAATTTTATCTATTATAATTAACCAGTCATCATGCTTAATTTTAGTTGGTCTAATCAAGAAACCAAGATAATCAAAAGGGAAAGATATAGTTCTACAATTAAGCGTATTAGCACCTAATCCTTCAACCTTATCAATGTTATTTAATACTAAAACAGAACTTTCATTGAAAATAATTTTTCGCTCTAATAGAAGTGTTCAAAGTTGTATAAAATAAATTTATGGGTAATAATATGATTAGGCAAATGAGAAAAAAATAGTAAGCTATCATCCGCAAATTGAAGAACAGAGAGACTGTGAGGGATAATTCACTACCAACACTCCCCAAAGCTCCATTACCAACTGCCTTTTTAATTATCATAGCAATATGCGGCTATGTTAAATAAAAGAGGCGACAAAGGATCACTCTGCTTTAATCCTCGTTAAGATTTTATTTTATTCCCTAAAATATTGTTAACCATTATACTAGAATCACCAGTTTTAAGAAAAGTCATAACCCAACTAATCTATTTGTTACTAAAACCTCTAACTAGAAGCATATAAATAAGAAAATTCCAATCCACTAAGTCAAAAGCTTTCGTAAAGTTCAGTTTTAGAATCGCACAAGTAATATTATTCTTACAACAGTGATTTATATATTCTTGGACAGCAACCGCTCCATTAGTGATATTTGCACCATTAATGAAAGCAGTTTGTGAACAATCAATTAGATCATTCATTTTGTGCTAAGTCTATTAGCTAAAACTTTTGAAATAATTTTAACAGAAAGTTGATTAAAGAAATAGATCTAAAATCTTATAAATTATTAGCACCGATTTTTTTATGCAATAAAATTACGTTTGCAAAATTATATCTTCCTAATTGTAATTTTCCATTATCAAAATTTATTAAACATGCTAATTAAATTCAATTTTAAACATCCTAAAAATATTTTGTAAAAGAAAATAGGAAACCCATTGGGACCCAGGGCTTTATCACTAGGTATGTCATTAATAGCCTTTAAAATTTCCTCTTCATAAAAAGGATTATCAAACTTAGAAAGGTCAATTCTTGATTCAGTTAGATAAAGATCATTCCATCTTACGTTAATTCTATGCTTATTCTTATTACCAAAAATATCTCTATAATAATCTGTAAATACATTATTAAGATCCCTTTGATCAACCAATTCTACATTATTCACAAAAATAGAATTTATCGTGTTGCTACGTTTCCTACCATTAGCCATATTATGAAAAAGTTAGTATTATTATCACCTTCATTAATTCATTAAATTCTAGATCTCTGTTTCCACTTAACCTCTTCTTTTTCTAAAATGGAATTAAACTCCTCTTTGAAATTAGCAGGAACGTTATGCTTACCAAGATTTAGTTGTCTGGTTTCTTCTAACTTGTTAACTTTAAGCATTTCAAAAAGTAAATTTTCTTTTTTAATTTTAATACTACCATAAACATTCTTACACTAAATTTTAAGATAATTCCTAAGAATCCTATGTTTTAAAATAATTTTTTTTGCAGAATTATCCCCACAATGTCACAACCCATTTTACCGTTCCGATTTAAACTGACTTTAAACCACACTTATTAGCCAAATCGCATGGGAAGACGGATAGTGAAAGAAAGAAAGAAGGTAGAAATAGAAAGAAGGTAGAAGAAAAGAGAACAATCAGAATCTCACAGCGGATCGAATAAACTATAATATAAATAAATCTTTACATGAAACCAAAACTGTTGCTTTATATAACATATACAGACTTTAAATTAGAATTATAATCATACAACTCGGACAGTTTATATCAATCCCGTCCTTATAACAATGACCACACAATCATGTACAGACTAAATATAAGCATCTACATCAATACGTCCCTGATTCCTGCTCCTCGCCTGAAGCTTCCACTCTTCCAGCTAAACCTGGAAATATGCTCGATCTAAATTCATTTATTTTTAATTAGATTAAACAAATAGGATTCTAATAACCATATTTTTTCAAATTTAAAAGTTCAATTAATGATTTTGTAATGATCACACGTAAGAATGATAGGGCAATGATAAGAATAAGTATAAGGCAAACCAGAAACTCTATAAATAGGAAATTTATCCTTAATTTCATCACTAACGAAAAATCTATCTAGAAGGGCCATTAAAGGAGACTTTCTAGTATTACTCCTTGTGAATTCTCTATTAAAAAGAGGAATTTCAATCAAATTAGAATTGATAATAAATTGGTCAAATATCCATAGAAGAGAAATCACCTTCCCGTGGTGAACTCTCTCCTAGAAAACGCATAACATTAAAAACACCCCCCATAATCTAAGAACCAGGAGCAAAAGATCTAAATTCTAAACATTCATTCCATAGAACTTGATGACCAATTTTTGAGTTTGGCCCATAAACATTAGATATATTTAATATAGAGTTATCACTAAGGTTGATGAGAATAATATGCAAAGAGTGTTGCTTAGAAACACATTGAAGAGGTTTAAAAGAATTATCTTGCCTCACTATAAGTAAACCCCCAGAAGCTCCAACAGAAGGTAAACATGCCCAATTCCTAAAGTGATAACCACCTAATCTTCTATAAAAATGAACGTGAGGACACTCAATTTTATTTTCCTGTAGAAGTGCAACCTCAATAAAATAATCTTTAAATAATGCTCTAATTTTATCACATTTATTTAGATCATGCAGACCTCCAATATTCTAGCTAATAATCCTCATAAACCAACAAGTTTAGCCCTCTCAATTTCCCTACTTCTAACATAATTAGTGTCCAATTCAACGTCAAAAAAAATGAAAAGCGTTATCCCTAGCTAACTGACTCAGTGGAAGACAAACTACCTAGAACATAAGAAGAATAAGTACTGTCTAAATCAGAAATCATATCTGAGCCTGAATTTATAGTGCCACTCATAGCACTTGAATCAGGTAACTCACCTAAAAACTGAGACTGACTACTACGGATCCTGGCACTACGACGAACATACCCACTTGCAGCAACTGATTTCCCACGTCTACCTCTCCTTGAAGATGAGGAAAAAATTGTAGTTTTTTTTGTCATTTATGTGTTCACCTTCTTTTGTTGAATCATTGCTTTGTAAACATTTAAAAGATCTACTGATGTGCTGTCGCTATTCAACTCGACACATTTAGAGTTAACATTAATATCAAATTGAGAGGTATTTGTTGCCTCTTCACCACCCTTACTCCCCGCAAGTATTAAAATATCAATACAATCAAATAAAACCTCAGCATTCTCAATTACGAACTCATTAGAAACATCAACATTTACAATCTCAGACTAAAATTCCTTCTTTGTTTCCTCTTATGATATAACTGGTGTAAGTGTACACTAAGAACGTGCACACTATTGTTCATTTACTATTACATATCCATCATAAGAGGAAATAACATCAACATCTATTCCTGATTTATTTACTACCTCATCCTCTATAGCACCATGATTAGACTGACTCATCCCAACCTCTCTAGTAACTCTTGTCAACGATAAGTCAATCCAACATTTAAATCCAAAATTACAACCCCATTGCCTCTATCTCCATATGGTACAGATATATTAATATTACTCATGTGCAGATCTTTTACTGTAATTTTATTCTTGTACAAGTCATCCCCTGTATCTTTAATCTTGTGCATGTCAACTGCCATAGAATCATTGAATTAGCTAGTTCGAAGCACTTTGACAATTTCTAAACAATCAGATAATCTAATGTCCATCACAAAAACATGCCCACCTTCATAGAAAACAGAAACAACTTCCCTCTAATTTCTAAAAACATCATTGGATCTAAATTTAATATCATCAATAGCTTGTCCAGACACAACTTTGATACAGTTGTCATTACAATTTGAATCATAACATTTGTCATCACAGTGCTTATCTACTTCATCCACACAGTCAGATCAAAACATTTCTCCAATAACGCCATGATCAGTAATATTCTGTTTAAGACAATCAACTTCTGTTATCCCGCCTTTTGGCAAGGCCATGGCACCATGGACTTGACTAGAGACCGAAGACAATTCGCTCCGATGATTAGTTATCTGCAAGTTCACGATGGATATAGGAAAACTTGGTCTAAGTTTGGATCGAGTCACAATCAACATGACATGACAAACAAAGCTATGCAAAGTAACATTCCAAATTTTAGGTCAATTGGAGTTCGTATGCTCAAGCTATGGTATGATCAAGATCCATGAGAAAATGCCAATCTCGTATCCATCATTCGTATCCATCATCTCATATCGATTAGCATCGATATGAAATGAGCGTAACTCAAGAACTCGGCATCCATCATTCGTGTCCATATGGTTCAAGCTCATAATGATGGACTTCGGCACTTCCCAGATCGATCAAGCTTCATTTAGCCAACAACTGACCTTTTCATATCGATTACCTACTTGGTCGATACGAACAGCATGGCCTGTAACAGATACGAAGATGGAAGCAAGACATCGATATAGAAAGGAAGTAGTGGATGGATATGAACGAAGCAAGCCGCATATCTGAAGCTCCGAAAGAATTAGTCAACCCAAAGGAAGCAGTCTCACCACTATCCACAAATCATGGATCTCCACAAAACATGCATGCCACATCTTCAATGCGAAGGTATCGATATAAGGGCCTTAGCCACTCCATATTTGTAACCTTGATTGATCAATAACTCTACAACCTTAACTCCAAATGCAATGAAATTTTCATAGCAAGTTTCTCAAAACATTAGGATCCTTCATGATCGATCACAGTTTGATTGGAACAATTTCTGATCGATACAAAGAGATGTTGGATCGGTCAAGGATCGATCCCAAATGACTCCTGATCCATCGTGTGGGCCCACCTCGGCCTAAGAAAGGGTATTCCGCGATCTAAGGAAGATATTTCTGGCTTCACATCTATAAACAACATCTCTATTGAAACTAAACAGGGGCTCTTATGCTGCTGCTTGAGTTGAAATATAATTCAAGTCTTAGCTGTTGTATTGTTGCAACTCAGTTTCTAATCAGCAATAAGCATCAAAACCTTCAAAGTGGACGTAGGCAATAATACCAAACCACTATAAATTCTTGTTTCTTTATGTTACTATTTATTTTCTTGGTGTGATTGTTAGATTAGCCTCATTTTTCATTTTATTTCTTCATTCTAATCTCTTCAACTACACCCGACGAGTATTGTGCCCATTTTTCTTACAAACACTTTGGTGCTTTCACTGAGAAGGAAAGATTCTCAACTCTATTTGGATTCCTTTGTCGCTACTGGATTGCATTAATCCTCGAAAGAGGTCTAGATCTATCTTCCAGTGGTTCCTTCTTTTCAATTTAGATTGTTCCAGATCTAAGAAGAACTACATTCAACATGGTGCGCACTACCAGAACTGCTTCCAACGCCACTGATCCAGAACGAAGGGATATGCAAAATCCTGCACAGCTGACTACTACAGAGCAAACACCAGTTGGAGCTCCAGATCCATCCAGTCTAGTAACTAGAGAGGAGTACCAGACCCTTATGCATGAACTCACTCAAAGTCGTCAAAAACTCACTTAACAGATCTATGCTAACATGGAACTTATGAACCAGCTGAATGAAGAAAGGTGAGGGAAATATAGAAGGGAGCATACCTCCTTGTCTGAAAGCTCGACGTCATCTGACTTCTACCATAGATCTACACGCCGCTGATTAGATGAGAATTACGCTGAAGCCTCCAGGCACTTGAATGCTGCAACACAACTACTGCTATAGATCTTGGTGATGGGATCCAGACTAACTCGATCCATACCCTGTCATTGCATTCATGCCTAAGAACCTTACTTCCATAAAGACCAGGAGCCAGGAAGACGTGGAACAGACCGTTGATACCGACCGGACCATTCTTGTGACATGGAACCCAACCATGCCTTGGCCCCAAATCTCCAGATGCTTGATATTCCAACTATGAGATGCCAGATGATTAGGAAAAGTCAAGGCCTCACCAATGATGATTGGGGAATTTCTAGAAGTTACACCCTGTTCATTGGTGACATTTTTCATGCAAATTCACCTTGTCGATTTAGGATGCCAAAATTGCCAACGTATGAAGGAAATTCGAATCCCAACCAACATATTCTGATTTATGAAATGCTCATGAATGCCACTAAAGCTGGCGATACGGTTAAGTTTAGAAGGGTCCCTATCTCCTTGGAGGGCATTGCGACTATGTGGTTCAACCGTCTACCACCAAGATCTATTCATGTTTTGAACAGTTAGCTACTAAGTTTGTTGAGTAACTCCATATGCATGCTGCAAAACCAAAGGATGTTAATAACTTATCCCGTGTTGCTCAAGTTAGGAATTATCTAGAAAGGTTCTACGCTACTTGTGTTGAAGTCATCAATCCTAATGACAACTCTATTTTGATGGTATTGACTAAAGGGATCAATCTTGATTCCAAGTTTGGTGATTGGTTGGTTGGGAAACCCCCTGCTTCATTGGATCGTTTCTATGCAGAGGAAGTCCAGTTTTTAAAGAGAGAAGATGTTAGACGGTCTAGGAAGCAGGACGCCACGGGGCCAGTAGTGAAGGCATCCAAAGTAATATTGTAGTGAAGAAGACTGGGGAGAGCTCTGGTAAAGTACAGTTAAATATTCAGAATAAACAAAGTCAGTAGAAGGGTGATGGAGGTCAAGGAAAGAAGAGAGACCCTCATCGTCGGAGATCTAGAGCTTCTATGTTTGATCGATATACTCCCTTGAACACGTCATTGAAAATGTTTATCTTCAAACCTATAATACAGGGCTGTATAAGAAGCCATCTCCAAAAACATCATCGAAGAAGTAGATTCTGACCGAAATTTTTGTAGATTCCATGACTGTAACAGCCATAACACCGATGAATGTCGTCATTTGCAAGATATTATTGAAAGGTTGATTAAAGAGAGGAAGTTATAGCAGTTTGTTCGAGAGCCGCAGGACAGTGGTGCAGGCCCACCTAACCCCAATCGGGATCAAGGCTAGGCTAGGTCTGAGGAACCCACGTGTACAGGCGGGAGGTTGGTAATTAATACTATGAGTGTGGTCCTCATCAAGCTGATCAGAGATGGAAGGAAATGGAGTCATATGCTAGTTCGATTAGGCATGTGGACTTCGAGTATTGTAGTAGTACTGATAAAGGGGCCCCGGCAAAGCAATAGAGGATGATGACAACGTCATCGTTTTCAAAAACTGTGATGTCGTCAAAGTCGAAGCCCCCACAATTGATCCATTGGTCGTTTCTGCCCAGATAGGTCCTGCTTGGATGAAGAGGATCTTGGTTGACAGTGGAATTTCTGTAAATATACTTTTCAAGCATGCTTACGATCAAATGTTGATGGAAGCGAAAGATCTAAAACCATGCCAGTCACATATTCGTGGTTCAATGGAAGTGCAACTATACCAGTTGCAACGTTGAATTTACCATTGAGTTAGGTGTTGGTGATCGTGGAAGATTTCAAATGTTACATTTTGTGGTGTTGGATATACATTCCCCATATAATGCTTTTTTGGGCCGGTCGGCCCTTTCGGAGTTTAGGGCAGCTATTGCCCCATGGTGTTTGACCCTAATGTTCCCTACTGACAAAGGGGTTGTGATTATACATGGAGATCAGGCGGCTGGATGTGCATGTTATGTTGTAGAACTGAAGATAAACAACGAAAAGAGAAAGATAAAGGCGTGGAGGAATATCTCTATGTCTATTTTCTGGAGAATTGATAATTAACGCCTAATCCCCGCTTGGGCGCCACGACGAATTTCCTAAGGATCTTGATTCTAGAGACAACGATGATGAAGGGGAAGTCAAAGAATACCAGGCTTCCCTAGCGGAGTTGACGATTGATGTTCCGATCGACGATGACGACGATTTCAGAGTGTTAAAGGTCGAATCTTAGCTCGACCCTCAGATGAGATAGGAACTAATTGATTTTCTCCAGGCAGACCTTAATGTATTTTTCTGGACTCATTCAGACATGTATGAGATCTCGCCAAACATCACAAGCTACACATTAAATATCGACCCGCGACACATTCCGGTGAAGCAGAAAAGGTGTGGTATGGGATCCTGAAAGATTTGTCGTCCTGTAGGAAGAAATGGATAAACTTAAGGCTAATAGGTTTATTCATGATGCTTTATACTCGGAATGGGTATCGAATGCAGTGATTGTCAGAAAGTCAAATGGAAAATAGAGGACTTGTGTGGACTACTCAGATCAGAACAAATCCTACCCCAATAATAGTTTCTCGCTTCCCAGAATTGATCAATTGGTGGATTCAATAGTCAGACATGAGCTGTTATCTTTCATCGATGCATAGTCCAGCAGTAATCAAATCGCGATGCACCTTCCTGACCAGGAGCAAACTAGCTTTATCAGTGATTTTTTGCTACAAGTAGATGCCATTTGGGCTCAAAAATGCTGAAGCAACTTATCAGAGGCTCTTGAATCGAATATTTGAAAACCAGATCAGAAAGACTGGAGGTGTACGTGGATGATATACTCGTGAAGCCATGGCTATCCAACAACATCGATGATTTCGAGATGATGTTCAACATACTTCGACAGTACAGAATGATACTTAATCCATTCAAGTGTCATTGCGGAGTTGCATCTGGAAAGTTCCTTGGGTTTATTATCAACGCCGAGGAATTGAAGCTAATCCAAAAAAGACCTAGGCGATTCGGAATCTCAAAACCCCTAAAACCATCAAGTGGGTGCAAAGTCTTAATGGGAAGGTGGCAGCCTTAAGCAAATTCATTTCCAAAGCCATGGATAAGTCATTCCTTTCTTCAATCTTCTCAGAAAAAGAAAATGGAATTTGAGTGGATAGAGGAGTGGGAGGGTACATTCTAGGCACTAGATCAACATCTGGCAACACCTCCCATCTTGTTAAAGCCGGTTGATCATGAGAAGATGTAGGTCTATCTGGTGGTATCAACCAATGCAATCAGTGCTGCGTTAGTTCGAGAAGAGGATCGGATCCAACAACCGGTCTATTACATCAACAAAATATTGTCAGGGGTAGAAAGAAACTACCCAAAGGTAGAGAAGTTGGCTTATTGTCTTGTTGTGGCCTTGAGAAAGCTCCGTCCATATTTCCAGGCTCACCGATCACTGTTTACACCAACCAGCCATTACGACAGA
Source organism: Allium cepa (assembly GCA_030765085.1). Lineage (NCBI taxonomy): Eukaryota > Viridiplantae > Streptophyta > Magnoliopsida > Asparagales > Amaryllidaceae > Allium > Allium cepa. Next base: position 215,517,368 of record CM060938.1, read on the forward strand.
TCCTGCCATGACCTAAGACGTCTAGTAGGTTGCTCAATTAGAACATCGAGCAAAGTCAATTCGATATCACTTATATCTCAAGGTGAGCTATTCAAGGATAATTTCTGGCAAACTTCATAGTTGAATTCACCATACAGGAGGACTTGCCCAAAACCAGTGAATCTTCCAACTATTATGGAAGTTATACATTGATGGTTTATCGAACAATCAGTCCTCGGGCACTGGAGTGGTGCTCAAAACCCCAAAAGGGTGATCTATATGCTATGCTTTGAAGTTTGACTTCTTTGCAACTAACAACGAAGCAGAGTATGAAGCCTTGCTTGCTGGACTGAGGCTTGCAAAAGATTTGGGAGTCATTGCTATGGAGATTTACTATGATTCATAATTGGTGGTGTGCCAGGTTTGAGGAGAGTATCAAGTCAGATACCGGATTTTCCTCCTAACTAATGCGTGTCCAATAAGTGTTAAATCAGTTTGAATATTATGCTATCTATTATATACCTCGAGAGAAAAATCAAAAGGCCTATTCTTTAGCAAAACTGGCCAGCACTAGCGAAGAATAATGGATAGTACTCGTCCCCGTTAAGTTACTGTTCCAAGTATTGATCAAATGGAGACAGACCAGGTTCATGAGGTAATACCCGAGAGGGAGTCGTGGATGACTCCAATCAGAAACTATCTCGAGCATGGAACATCACCCGAGCGCAGGAGTGAGAAAAGACACGTTCTCCGAAAGGCTTCACAGTTTGTCATCCAAGATGAAGTCCTGTATAGAAGGGGATTTTCTGTTCCTTTACTCAAATTGTATCGCTCACGATGAAATCAAGCGAATGATGCATAAAGAGCATGAAGGAGAATGTGGCGATCATACTGGAGGCAAGCCCTTGCAAAGAAGATACTCAGATGCGGGTATTACTGGCCAACTTTAAATTGAGACGCATCGGATTATGCTAAGAGATGTGAAAGGTGCCAGAAACATGCCAGAATTCTAAGCGCCCTACCAACCGAGATTACTCAAATGGTCAATCCATGGCAGTTTTCCATGTGGGGCATTGGTATAATAGGGCCCTTGCCTCTAGCCAAAGGTGATGCGAAGTATGCCATTGTTGCAGTTGACTAATTTACCAAATGGGCGGAAGTTGAGCTCCTTGCTACTATCATGATGAAGAAAGTAATCAACTTTGTTGTGTGCAACATCATTTGTCGCTTTGGCCTCCCTTAGACAATTTTAACTGATAACGGGGCCCAATTTGATAGTGTCGAGTTTAAGAATTTCTGCCGATGATATCGCATCAAGAAAAAGTTCTCAATAGTAGCTCACCCTTAAACGAATGGACAAATCGAAGCTGTCAACAAAGTCATCAAGTCCATTTTGAAGAAATGATTGGAGAAGGTTGGAGGTAAGTGGGTCGATAAGCTCCCTATGGCATTATGGGCATATTGAATGACCCATAAGTCCACGATCGGCTATACTCCATTTGTACTTTCTTATGGCTCTGAAGCCATTGTTCCAGTTGAGTTAGAGGTACCTTTTCACCGTCTGACTTATTATTATCCGAAGATGAATGCCATCCTACTTACCGAATCTTTGGATTTATTGGATGAGAAGCATGAAGAGGCTTATTTGAGGGCAACCGCATATTGCAACCGATTCGCCCGATTATACAATGCTAAGGTCCGACCTAGAACCTTTGAAATTGGTGATCTCGTGCTTAAGCGAATCAATCTGGTCCCTTTGCATATGAAACCAACATGGAAAGGACCATATGTCATCGAACAAAGGCTTGGAGATGGCACATTCAACCCATCGACCGTTGATGGTCTCACTTTACCAAGGGCATGGAAAGTGAGAGTCTATGTCACTATTACATATAACCGGTTTTTATTCATTTAGTCAGCTTTCCTTTTGAAGTTTTTTTATGCAATTCGAGAATTTGTACTTGTAATAAGGCAACTGACTTTGTGATGATTTCCTATTTCAACAATAAAGTGCAGAATCATCAAGCAAGATTAGTGATCCTTAAATGCATCATGCAACTGCCATGATGTACGAAGAGTCGAGTTCCATCTTATGGTGGGAATCATTCAAAAGGAGAGTGACCGTGATCCGAATGGTCACTCGCTAAATGAAACCTTGAGCTCGGGGGCGAACAACAATCAAAGAGAGTTGAAACACAACAATTCTCCAACAAACTTCAGCTCCTAAAGTGCGAGCTGAAGTGCAAAATCCAAAATCAAGACGTGAATCGACTATCCAACTTGAGGAGGATGGATTCGTCAATTCGCGACCCCGCTTACATGGATCAATGAGAACGGATCCGTCCGTCCATGACCTCGCTTCTTTCCAAGCTCGAAGAGGATGGATCCGTCCATCTATTACTTTGCTTACTGGATTAAGGAGGATGTGATCCGAACATTCATGACCTTAACCAACTCCTAACCCCCAGAGCATGAATAAGATCCTAATCCTAAAACGAATGTGATCGACCATTTGTCAACTAACTCTAGATTCTCTAAATGAGAACTAGAGTATAATCATTAAATGAGTGTGATCGACCACCTACAAAATAACTTATGTCCCTAGAGTATGGACGTAGTCCTAAACAATAAGCGAGTGTGATCGATGGTTGACATACAAATCTAATCCCTAGAGTATGGATGCAAATACTAGCAAATGAGCGAGTGTGATCTGACTGCTCAAACTCATGTTACTTTAACTTGGTTTTGACTAAGTTAAATCAAAGTAGTGAAGGTAGAGGACGACTGCCAAATAACTACCTCAACCATCCATAGAACTGGGGGCATAACTCAAGTGCCACCCGCTGGCCGAGACAGTGCAACATTGGGACTCAACTCAAGATTTGATTATAACCCGAGACCATGACCTCAAGACTTAAAGACCAAACTCAAGTTCGACTCAGAGACTAAAGCTTCATGAGTACATTGAAATGAAATGTGAATGCTTAAGTACTTAAACTAACAAACGCAGATTTATGACAAAAACAAAAAAGGAATTTTATTCATACTATTCTTCAGAAATGGAGTACAAAATCTGTCCAAAGAATTCGGGGGCCCAAGCCCGCTTCTATACATGGCTTACAAGAAGCAAAAGAAAAGAAGTTTATTCTAATTATCTACAAAAGGCGAATCCAAATGCAAATCTACACCTTTAGTTTCCTATCCTTTCCAGTTTTCTTTGGCATAGACCCGCTCGAGCTACTGTCCGGACTCTTTTGGAATCCTTGCCTACTCGGCTCGCTTCAGTTGACTTGTCTATAGCTGGGCGAATCAATGTGGTCTCCCCTTGGGATCCCAGGGGGATTGAAGTATTCCCTGTGTGTGAAGCTGGTAGAATAGTGGCACTTTCGATACCAAAAGAGTAAGGCGTGCTAGTCTCAATCATAGTGCGACCTTGAGAAATCATGAGAATCGGGGTCGGGTCAAGACCCGCCATGTAACGGTCCAGAATTTGACCACTTTAAAATATACTATTTAAAGTGATTTTAAATATAAAATAGGTAAGGTTATATGATTCAAACAATATTACATAGGATTTGGAAAGAAAAGTATACACAAAACAGTAATGTTTGCCTATATCGATAAAAGTGACAAAATGCTAATTATAGAAAAGTAAGTTTCAATTGTTAAATAAATTATTTTATTTTGTTTATGAGTGTTTTTATTTTTAAATAACATTATAAAAATTTATTTTTAAATTTAGTTTACGTAAATAAAAAGTTTAACTAAAACGTCAAAATGTGACCGTAAAACATTTTGTCGAAAATCAATGTTTTGTCGATTAAAAGTTGTCGTAACGTCGTCGCACCTTTACTTTCTCATATAGAAACATATATTCAAATAGTGTAAATATTAACTAATTCACTAACCAAGTTTACTTTTACTAAACAAGGTTAGAAACGTCTAGGAAATAATTAAAAAAAAGTAAGCACAAAAAGACAAAAATGATTTACTTTTATAAAATAAAGTTAGAAAATCCTTTAATTTGATGTGTAATTAAGTAAGATTTGGTTTGATGAATAAAATTAAAATTAACATTATATTTACGTAAATGTCTAATCACCATTAATAAATGTCACACCCATGCTTACTTTAAACATAATTATTACATAAACTTCACATCACATTTATACACTTCCTTTTCATATCAAATCCACATTTAATATATGTTTAGTCACGCATTGGAAAGAGTGTTTTAATTTACTTAGAGGAGACAAAATTTGATTTGATATGGAGAGTATTTTAGTCATTTTGGTTAAGGGTAATAAGGTAATTTGTGTAGCAAACTTCGACTATGAATAAACCACCATCCTTCCACTTTTTCTTTACACATTTCTACATCTTCTTATTCCTTTATCAAACTTTCTAAAAGATTCTCTAATGGCTTCCATGCCTTATAAAAATAAAATAAAAAATATATAAAGAGAAGAATTCACAAAAATTTCATCAAAATCGCTATAAAACCCCTCTCTTCCTCCTTCTCTACCCACGACCACCCCCTTCCACCTCAAAAGATGGGCTAACCACCACCCCAAGCCTAGGCCGTGAGCAATATAGCCTCCTCCAAGGTCAAGGCCGAGCACATCAAGAAGAAAGGAGCAAGATCGGGAAGCTTCAGATTATGAAAAAAAGAGGGAGGTGCCGCCGGAATCAAAAGGAAAAGTTTGGTGGAGTGGAACTAATCGTGAGTACTCAAATCATAGTTTTATTTTAATAAAACTTAAGTTGATAATACACATGTTAAATTAGAAATTAATATGTTGAATATTGGTTGATGTTGGATGATAACTTGGTTGATATTATGGTTGATTATATGATTGTTTATATGGATGTTAACTTGGTTTGATAAATGATAAGAGAAATGGTTAGCAAGTATAGTTCATTAAATGAGAATAAAATCCATACAAATGAGTGCATGAAAATTATTTTGCCCCTTAATGATTTCAAAATATCTAAAATGATTGAAAACAATATTATAACAATATGACATTATAATATGAAATGAAATAAAAAATGAGTTTGAAATATGTAAATATTGTTTAAAATAATTTTAAAATGATCTATAAATGTTTATAAATATTTAATAGTATTTCAGTGAAGTTTGAAAAGAAATTGAACAACAAGTCAAAAACAGGCGCGTTGCGTAACGGTAGTTCGCGATTTCGCGCCGTAAAAGTTAAATAAGTATACAACGTGGAATATAGTTCGGACTTTGATAAAAGAGTTTTTCGGTCTATTATATCCATAGTTTTCCAGCAAAGAAAGAAATCAAGATTTCATCAAGTAGAGTTTGAAATATATCCAAAACAATTTTCTAAAAACATCGCGGTTTTGCAGTTCGGAATCCAAAAAGTGATTTCTTTATAAATGATAATTTTAAATGATTAAAAATATGTAATAAATTTTATAAATATATTAAAATGGTTTAAAAGAGATTTAAGTTGAAAAGATGGATTTCTAAATGATATACAAGCCGTTTTGAAGAATGCAGCTTTTTGCAAAACTTTTTGCAAGCTTATGCAACGCTTTTTAATAACTTATGAATTATGGATTTAAAATTAATGATTTTCCCTATAATAATTTATGAATGTTTTTAAAAGAAAAATTAAGAGTTTAAAATTAATTTGGAATCTTATAATCAATTCCAAAATAAAGCAAACAATTTGTGTATGCGAAAACGACTAGTTCATTTGTCCCGCCTATGAGATATGAGAAGACAAAACAAGATGTTTAACTAATATTAGGAATGGAGCAACCAGTGCCCTGAACTTACCTGGCCTATGTTTTTTCTTTTTAGGTGAATGGTGGAATAGGTCGGAAGGAAAGCCCGAATGCTCTAAAAGATCATATTTAAGTTTTTCCAAGATAAGAGAAAAGAAATAAATTCTTTGAATGTTATTTAATCACTTAACATCTTTTATTCGACGATTAGCACGATGGAACTGGGATCGAAATTGGGTGATTCCTATCCAAAGAACTGGGATCGAATTTAGGTGACTCCTATCTGAAAATCACTTCGAACTAATTTTTGAAACTCTATATGAACTTAACACCTTTTACTCGATGATTGGTATGAAGGAACATGCATCGGATTTGGGTGATTCCTGTCTAAAAACCGGGATCTTATTTGGTTGATTCCTATCCAAAAACCCCTTCAAACAAAATTCGAAATAAAACATATTGATGACAAAGATCATTGATGACAAAGATCTTCATGATGTAGGATTACTTGCCATTAGTCACTGGAGGTGAAATTACCATATTTAAGGTGGTGGTAGTGCCCCATTACGGAAATCTTTGATTTGCAAGAACATGATTGGAAGCTAAGAAAGAAATCATTGATTAAGATTTAATGAATGATTTGGGAATATTTTCCTTACGTTAAAAGTTATAACTTCAATATAAGAAACCTTTGACTAAAATTTAGTGAATGATTTAGGAAGGTTTTCCTAACTAAAAGAGAAAATGATTTGGAATTATTCCAGGATTTAAGAAAGGTATAAATAAACCAAAAGATTTGATAAATGAGGCTGAATGATTCCATATCTCTTGAAAAGAAAATGGAATAAATTGAAAAGAATATATCTAAGAAAGATTTTGAAGTAAAAGACAAATTGGTTGGCGATTCATATTCACATATGAACTTAACATCATTTAAATCGATAATTGGCTTCGAAGGAACCGGGATCGAATTTGGATGATTCCTAGCCGAAAACCACTTCGAATCAATGTATACGTTCGAAAGTGAAGACATGGTTAAGATGATGATTATTGGAGACCGTGGATCTTCATAGTGTGAGGACTGTTTGTTGACATGCTCTATGTCACTCCCATTATAGAGTTACTTATAGCAGTGGTCTCCTCATTGTGGATACTTTTTCGGATTGCAAGGGCTTATCGCCTAGTAATAGTCATGAAAAGTGCCTTTGGTTTTGTTCAGTCACAGAACGAACTTGTATGGACGAATGTTTGATATTGCATTTTTGAGATACAACATTTGACTCTTACAAATGTACATCTGCTTGGTGGTCGAAAAGGCAACTTCTCTTAGCTTAACACCCTTCTCTAAGACATATGAGGTCAGAGGTTGTATGCTTGTGGGAGTGAAATAGTGATCAAAGGAATGGTAGTGTGGCATTCAAAGTGGAACCTGTTATGATTAAAACATGGTTTTGTATGAAAAGCATGACTTTGAAGAAATTGATCGTAGCCTCGTGAGCCTCGCACCCCGGTTATGATGGGATTCTATATGGTCAGATGTATGCTCGCATTTCGGATAGTAGTGATTTGGGTTATCAAATGTTCTGAGCCCGAAGTACCAGATACATCTGGGCCTCATGGTAGGAATGCACGATGTCTGAGTCCTTCGATGTTATCCGCAGATTGTATCCACTTTTAGTCATTTATGTTGTTGTATAACGGCGTCTGAGACTTGGACGTAAGCCGTGGATACAGATTGATCACTCCACTAGTTTCCTATCATGTTGCAAATTCAATCCCAATACGAGATTTATGGTTTTAATTGTATTCCCAAAATAGCTGTAATGACTTGTAAACATATCAGCTACCCCATTCTGGTATCATATATTCCGTTCGGTTTACTCCGTTGACCTAGTCCGGATATATTACCTTAGACTTAGTCTGTATATTGATACGTTATTTGAATAAGTTTATTTGAAAAGTATTTTCAAAGGAATGTCATTAAAAATAATATCAAGTGTATTTTGGTATAAAAGTGTTTTGGTTGTCATAAGGTAAAAATCCGTCCGTGTTTATGTGTAGGCGTGGTCTTATGAGATACCCTTCTTTTCAAAGGTTATGATAATATAGTCATTTTAAATTTCAAGTATCTCACGCTGTTTTATCAAGCCCAATCCGGGTAATTTTAATACTCGGGTCAGATCCGAGTAATTTCAGGTTGAGTTGAAGACGGTTGGAGTTACTAGAGGTGTGTTGGATATCTTCATCATCGTATGGACGTATTCTATTATCCGCTTTGTTTAGTAAGGTTCATACATGATAGGGGTTCTCGCTTCTTGTTAGGTAGCAAATAGATGACTCTTACTCCTATACGTCCTTGAGATCGAGTATCGATGAGTTGGTTTTCCAGTTAGGCATACATTCGAGAGGCTGGCCGTAAAAGCAAAGTGTTAGGTACCCATGTAAGCTACGGTGGTTGTATCCACCGTCGATGGTTGAAAAGCGTAGATCATTACATTTGGTATCAGAGCTAAAGGTTAAGCGAGAACCTAGATATTGGTGGGGTAAACTCATCAAAGATAGGGTTACTAATACCCTAGGATAAGTAACTCATTAGAGATAGTGTTAGTAACATACTAGAATGAGTTTGAGTGTATTATATATGAGTGCGTATTTGTTAGTGGCTAATAAAATGTTTTGTGTTGATTTATCGGTTGAGCAGTTTATAAATTATGGTCGATATGGGAAGTACAACTATATCGATAAGTATTTCTAAGCTCTTAATAAGGCATATTGACACATTGATTTTGAAAAAATTGGTTAATGAAATAATTTTACCTAGGATTATATTTTGAATATAAAGTATATATTTTGAAAAGTTGTATAGTTAGAAATTAGGATTAGTGAAATTTAAATATGAACATCTTGTGATTAGAATTTCACAGTTTGACTATAAGATGTTTTATAAAGATAATCCATAAGTAATAAATCTAACAAGGTAAGTAAGATCTTTAATACTTATTCCAAAATAATAAATTAAGAAATCAGAATGTTAAGTTACTATCATATATTGATCAATTGTTTGATTTAAAAGTTTAAGTACAAATACCATGTGAATTAAGTTTCATGATTTGACTATAAGGTGTTTGATAATAAGATTTGTTCAAGGAATGAACATATAAGACAAAAAGTATTAGAATATAAACTTGTAAAAGAAAAAATATATAAAAGAAATGAGAATTTAAATTTGGGTGAAGGAATTATGGAAATTTAAATGAAGTTAATTAATATAAGATAAATTTATAAAATGAATTTATAAAATAGGTTTTATAAAGAATTCTCTAAAGGATTTTGAAAATGGTATTATTTCAAATAAAAAGAGGTATTTTGTGATAGCTAATTAGATTGACTCGAAAATCAACTTAAAATGGGCAAGAGATTTGTTCAGATGGTAAGCACTTCTCTTATGTATTACTCTTCTTTTAAGAGGATATATGATATTATTGGTTGTACCCAGTTCCTTGGATTGTTTTGGAGTTACTCGAAGTATATAATTTTCTTAAGTTAAAGAAATATTGTGAATCATTGATTAGTAATCTTTATAAAAGCATTTAAACCAAAGATAAATAGAGAACGCTAATTGCTAAAATAATACGGAATTTCCGACGATTTTAGACGGTCAAAAATTTCTAAATCACACCTAACTCAGAGCTAAGGAATTTATGAAAACTAAAAGATTGTGAAATACTTTGAGTAAACGAAATAAGATAAGGATAATTTATAAATTTGATTTATCAAGAAAAAAGAGATTTAAGAGTTTGAGGATTTAAATACGGGTGGTTTTAAAATTTATTTTTTTCAAAGCTAGAAAATTAAATAAGAAATACGTTTTATAACTTATGAATATGAGATAATAGTAAATTACAACAAAGTTTAAATTTGTTATATAGACGAGTTTAAGTATAATCAATTTGAAATTTAGGATTTATATACTCCTAGGATGTAAAAGTATATCACACAAGTACAGATTTAAGTCATGACTATTAAGTAAAATAATGACTCCTCAAAAAGGTAATTATAATCTGGAAAATGTTTTATTAATGAATTCTAGCATTAATTAAGGATTTGGACTTAATTTTTTAAAAGTAATGAATTTACATAGTTGTGTTTATAAGATGTAATAAACTTAAGTAACAGTTTTACGAAATAATTCATAAACAATATTGGTTTTAATGGAAATATACTAAGTTAGAGGATTATGAATTTTTTTTTTAAATAAAGATAAATTATCTTTTGAGTGAAAAAGCATTTCTTTAGAATATTTTTCTTTAATAAAAATATTTGAAAATAATTAAAGGGATTATATAAAGAAGCACCTTTATAAAATGTTTAAACTTAAGGTAAACATTTACGAAAAGTTTTTGAAAGTTAATAAGTACATATATTATATGTAAATCATTTCGTCACATAAATTTTGATCTAAGATCCGAGTACAAAACTTTGAGGTGTTTACACTGGTCCGAAAAAGAATTTATCACTCGATTCTTGATGACGAACATTGACAAGGGTTTGTGGTTGGATACTTGAGTTTTCTATCATAGTTGAGAGCTATGAAAGGAAAGCAAAGGTTTCCGAGCAAACCCTGATCAAAGTCTGTCTGCACTAGAGGATCGGGGGATCGATACTAGTTCGAAAAATAAAGTTGTTCATTTGAATAGAAAATCGAATAAGATATTTCATACGGATGATCTATGTATATTATATGGAATTAAGTTTGAAGATAAATGTTTTGGGCAAACTTTTGTTTTGGGTAATTTCGAGGGCGAAATTCTTTTAAGTAGAGGAGAATGTAACAACCCAAAATTTTACCACTTTGAAATATACTATTTAAAGTGATTTTAAATATAAAATAGGTAAGGTTATATGATTCAAACAATATTACATAGGATTTGGAAAAAGAAGTATACACAAAAATAGCAACATTTGCCTATATCGACAAAAGTGACAAAATGCTGATTTTAGAAAAGTAAGTTTCACTAGTTAGATAAATTATTTTAATTTATTTATGATTGTTTATATTTTTAAATAATATTATAAAAATTTATTTTTAAATTTAGTATACATAAATAAATAGTATAACTAAAACGTCAAAATGTAACCGTAAAATATTTTATCGAAAATCAATGTTTTGCCGATTAAAAGTTGTCGCAACATCGTCGCGCCTTTATTTTCTTATACAGAAACATATTTTCAAATAGTGTAGGTATTAATTAATTCACTAACCAAGTTTACTTTTACAAAACAAGGTTAGAAACTTCTAGAAAACAATTAAGAAAAGGTAAGCACAAAAAGACAAAAATAGTTTACTTTTGTAAAATAAAGTTAGAGAATTCTTTGATTTGATGTGTAATTAAGTATGATTTGATTTGACTAATAAAAAATTTAAATTTAACATTATATTTACTTAAACATCTAATCACCATTAATAAATGTCACATCCATGCTTACTTTAGACATAATTATTACATAAACTTCACATCACATTTATACATTTACTTTTCATATCAAATCTACATTTAACATATATATATATATATATATATATATATATATATATATATATAGTCATACATTGGAAAAAGTGTTTTAGTGTACTTAAAGGTGAAAATTTTGATTTGATATGGAGGGTATTTTGGTCTTTTTCATTAACGGTAAAAAGGTAATTTGTGTAGTAAACTTCAACTATAAATAAACCACCATCCTTCCACTTTCTTTTACACATTTCTACATCTTCTTCTTCCTTTCTTAAGCTTTCTAAAAGCTTCTCTAATAGCTTCCTTGCCTTAGGAAAATAAAATAAAAAAATAATAAATATATAAAGAGAAGAATTCACAAAAATTTCAACAAAATCACTATAAACCCCCTCTCTTCCTCCTTCTCTACCCACGACCACCTCCTTCCACCTCAAAACTCGAGCCAACCACTACCCCTAGCCTAGGCCATGAGCAATATAACCTCTTCCAAGGTCAAGGCCGAGTAAATCAAGAAGAAAGGAGTAATATCGGGAAGCTTCGGAGCAAGAAAAAGAGAGGGAGGTGCCGCCGGAATCGAAAGGAGAAGTTTGGTGGAGTGGAACTAATCGTGAGTACTCAAATCTAAGTTTTATTTTAATAAAACTTAAGTTGATAATACACATGTCAAATTAGAAACAAATATGTTGAATATTGGTTGATATTGGATGATAACTTGGTTGATATTATGGTTGATTATATGATTCTTTATGTGGATGATAACCTGGTTCAATAAATGATAAGAGAAATGGTTAGTAAGTATAGTTAATTAAATGAGAATTAAATCCATACAAATGAGTGTATGGAAATTAGTTAGCCTCTTAATGATTTCAAAATATCTAAAAAGATTCAAAAATGATATTATAATAATACAACATTATAATATGAAATGAAATGAAAAATGAGTTTGAAATATACAAATATTGTTTAAAATAAGTTTAAAATGATCTATATATGTTTTATAAACATTTAAAACTGTTTCAATGAAGTTCAAAAAGAAATTGAAAAACAAGTCAAAAACAGGCGCGTCGCGTAACGGTAGTTCGTGATTTCGCACCGTAAAATTTAAAAGTATACGAAGTGGAATATAGCTCAGAATTCTTCAAGATAAGAATTTTCCGGTCTATTATACCCATAGTTTTCCAACGAAGAAAGAAAATCAAGATTTCATCAAGTAGAGTTTGAAATATGTTTAAAACAATTTTCAAAAAACATCGCGGTTTTGCAGTTTGAAATCCAAAAAAGAATTTCTTTATAAATGACATTTTTAATGATTAAAAATATGAAATAAATTTTATAAATGTATCAAAATGGTTTAAAAAATATTTAAGTTGAAAAGATGGATTTCTAAATGATATAAAAGTCGTTTTGAAGACTATAGCTTTTTGCAACACTTTGCGCAACACTTTTTGTAACGCTTTTGTTACGCTTTTTAATAACTTATGAATTATGGATTTAAACTTAATGCTTTTTCGCAGAATAATTTATGAATTTTTTTAAAAGGAAAATTAGGAGTTTAAAAGTTGATTCGAAATCTTATAATCAATTCCAAAATAATCTAACAAACTGAGTATGCGGAACCGACTAGTACATTTGTCCCGTCTGTGAGATCTTGAAAGATAAAACAAGGTGTTTAACTAAGGTTAGGAATGGAGCAACCATTTCCCTGAACTTATCCAGTCTATGTTTTCTCTTTTTAGGCGAGGGGTGGAATAGATCGAAAGGAAAGCCCAAATGCTCTAAAAGATCATATTTAAGTTTTTCCAAGATAAGAGAAAAGAAATAAATTCTTTGAATGTTATTTAATCACTTTACATCTTTTATTCGATGATTAGCATGAAGGAACCAGGATCGAAAATGGTTGATTCCTATCCAAAGAACCGAGATTGGATTTGGGTGATTCTTATCTGAAAAACATTTCGAACTAATTTTCGAAACTCCATATGAACTTAACACCATTTATTCGATGATTGGTATGAAGGAACCGGGATAGGATTTGGGTGATTCCTATCCAAAAAACAAAGATCAGATTTGGGTGATTCCTATATGAAAACCCCTTCAAACTAATTTTCGAAATAAAACATATTGAAGACAAAGATCATTTGTGACAAAGATCTCCATGATGTAGAATTACTTGCCATTAGTCCTTGGAGTTGAAATTTACCATATTTTAAGTGGCAGTAGTGCTCTGTTATGAAAATCTTTGATTTGCAAGAATATGATTATAAGTTAAGAAAGAAATCTTTGATTAAGATTTATGAATGATTTGAGAATATTTTCCCTAAGTTAAAAGTTATAACTTGAATATAAGAAATTTTTGATTAAGATGTAATAAATGATTTGGGAAGGTTTACCTATGTAAAAGGGAAAATGATTTGGAATTATTCCAGGATTTAAGAAAGGTTTAAATAAACCAAATGATTTAATAAATGAGGCTTAATGATTCCATATACTCTTGAAAAGAAAATGGAATAATTTGAAAAGAATATATCTAAGAAAAATATTTGATTTAAATAAAAGATGAAGTAATTGATTGATGATTGATATCAACATACAAACTTAACATCTTTTAAATTGATAATTGGCTACGAAGAAACTTGGGTTGGATTTGGGCGATTCCTAGCCGAAAACCATTTCGAACCAATGTATACATTCTGTAACGACCCTGAATTTCTGTCAATTAAATTTTTTATATTTAATTAATTTTAAATATTAATAAGTGAAATTATAAGTCGAATAAATTTTATTTCGAATAATTGAATTTAGTTGGACAATTAAATCAATAATTTAATATGTGAAAATACAGAAATAATTGAAAATTGGGTTACATATGATTGAAAATGATTTGTAAAATTTTATTATATCATATTGAAGTTATAATGACGTTATAGAACTTTTAAAATCGAATTAAAAGTTAATTTGTGAAAATTGAATATTTTAATATTTAATCGACTAGTGAGATTAGCCATTTTTCGAACAGTCTCAGAATTGGACGAAACTAGTTCCATTGGATCCGTAATAGTTATTTATTATCGGATTTCAACTTTCGTAGAAATCGGAGTTTTCGTTTGACCGTGGCAAGCCAAAACGCTAAAACAAAATTAAAATTAAGGTGAGAACTTCTCACTCAATCGAATCGGTTTCGATTTTTAATTTTAAATAGTTAGATTTAAAATTGTTGATTGTATGCATGGATGATGATTGTTATCTATTGATTGTTAAAATAGACATTATACGCCGTTAGTAAGTGGATGTTATTTATTAAAAACATATACCGCGAATATTTCACAGTACAGTGAAATTGGTATTATTTATGTACTTGGAGTTGATTTCCCACAGTATATAGCGAATGAGACCCTATTGCGCCGTCTATTAAGTGGATAATATTTTTATAAATCCTATATACCGCGATAATTTCGTACTGGAACGGAATTGGTATTTGCTAACATCTTTGGATGCAGGAAAACAGGTTGGAGGGATCCAACTGGATTCCTCAACTGTATTAATTTATTTACAGATATTTTGATATTTGTTGATTATCATATCGATATATGATATTTGGATGTCGTGATTGACTGTTTGGTGCTGTTGCATCATCGGATCCATTTTTGAAGTTTTAAAATAATGATTTTGGTTTTTTAAAGAATTTTTAAAGTGATTTTTGAAAGTATACGTTTTATTTAATTTTGAATTGTTAAAATAAATAAACATTTTAATTTCATGGTTATAAAAGTTATATTTTTGGGAAAATAATACTTAAGTGTAATTTTGGAGTTATATAAGTTTTAAATAACGTTTTGTAAATTAATAAAGAGATTGGTTTATTTAAATTGAGATTTTTGAATTATTATAAACGGTTTATATAAAAGATTTATAAAATTTATATTTTATAAGTTAAAGATATTGGAATTATAAAACGAGCTTTTATAAGTGTTAAAATAAAGTTGTACTTAGTTTTATAAGTAAATAAGAATTTTAGATTTATAAACAAATGATGATATAAAAGAATGGATTTGTGAATAAATGGATTATAAGTAATTTACTTATAAGTTAGATTCGGCATATAAACGAAATATAAATTGGATTAATAAGGGAGATTTATAAATCAAAGCTTATAAATAGAAATAGAATTTATAGACATTGTTTATAAATTCGAAATCAATGGAATTTGATAAATTGAAAGTTGAAATTGGTTAAGGAAGTATATTCACGATTTTGGACAGTGAATATATTATTAAAAAAATGGATATGCTTGGGAAAATGAATATTATAAAATGAAGTTAATCGTTTTAACGATGTTTTAAAATGCATTAAACATCGAAAACGTAGATTTCAATATTCATTGTTGAAATAGACGTTTTCGAGAAATAGAAGGAAATGATGGACTATAACACTATTGTTATAGTAAATGATTTCCGAAAGGAAATGTTTTTGTATAGTATTGGGATTTTTATATCTATCTAAATTTCGAATCCCTATACTAGTGATTTTGGGTTGTCGTAACGATGTTTTGCGCAACATTCGTTTTGGCCCAAATAAATATGTTTAAGAGAATGATTTCCTTAAAGAATGAAATATATACTTAATTTTGGTTTAAGTATATTGAATATTTTCCAAGTGTTGAAAATAAACGGATTTGTGAATTACTTATTAATAAATAAGTATGGAAATGTTTTTCCAATGTGAAATGAAGCGTTTTGAGAATTTATCTTTTTAAAGATAAATTGAAAATGAATATTAGAAATCGATTTGGAAATCGTATATTCATAGATAATTTGGAATTGTAAATCCACTATGGAATTTATAAATGAAAAGGGGAATTTGTTTAAAAATAAACGTTGATTTATTTTTGAAATGTGGAATTAATTTACGGATTTGGAACGTAAATATAAAGTAAATCGGTAAGGATTTATTTAATTGGTTTAAATGAACCATGTTCAAATGAAAGTATTTCGCATAAGGAAAATGATTGAAATTTGTTTTCAAAAGTGGTAAAGTGAAAAGTGATTTGAAAAAATGTTGAAGTGTGGAAAAAATATATATCTTGTAAAGATATTTTGGAAAATAAATAATTT
Source organism: Allium cepa (assembly GCA_030765085.1). NCBI lineage: Eukaryota > Viridiplantae > Streptophyta > Magnoliopsida > Asparagales > Amaryllidaceae > Allium > Allium cepa. The sequence goes on from CM060938.1 coordinate 215,533,731, forward strand.
GGAAAATTATTTGGAATCTGGTGATGTTGAGCATGCCTATTGATAGTTAAATAATCCGACTATCAATATTTACCTTTAAATAGGTATTTGTTGTGATTTCCTTGAATTTGAATGCCACACTTATTTTTGAATAAGCGCTCACTATTCGGGTTAGCTAGGAAAGGACCTTGGGGTCGTATAACCCATTCCGAATATGTGATACGTCGTAATGGATTGCATTTGATGACCGGTGTTGAAGACCGCATATTTTTGAAAACGGAAGGATTACCATTGAGTTACTCTGCATCGGCTGATCTCCGATATAGAGGTTTCATCACCCTTAGTGACGAGAAGTCCGGACGTGATTAGAAATAAATCGGAATGCAAGGACTTCTTTGTAAGTGCCTTCGGTTCTGTTCGAGCCCGGAACAGACTTGTATGGATTGTATGTCTGACATTACAAGTTGAGATATAAAGCTGATTTCTTTCAAATATATTTCTGTTGGTGGCGGAGAATTTATTCTCTTAGCTTAACACCCTTCTCTGAGACGTACGAGCTCATAGGTTATGTAGTTGAAGGTTATTAGTGATATAGTCCCAATTTGGTAATGTGACATGCTGAGTGTTGCTGTGAAATGATCATTGTTTGATCATTTGTGATGTGATCATTTGTTTGATCATTTATCTTGGTGATCATTGCTTTGATCATTTGTTGACCCAAAGCACAGCTTTTGTATAAAGCGTGGCTTTGTGGACGAGACTTCGTCGGACCTCACACCCCGGAAATGGTCAAAGCAGGAAGGATGCGGCAAGGTTATTAGGGGGTACCTTCCCTTTAGTGTATGTCATTCCTTCTGGATAGAGGTGGTATCATGGTATGGAGCCCAGATATTTAACCTATGTTGTTGCTGTAAATTTTGTGGTTGTTGGAAATCGAGGATCCTCGGATAGATCGGTTACGATCGGGGGATGACATATTCGTGTCAGTAGTTACCCAGTTAGGGGTAACCCGGCCTTGTGTTGGCAGAGATCCGGTTTGGTTCTCGGGACGTCATTCCAAAGGTGTTTCCATGTGGCAATGGGAAGTTCCTTGGCCTGACCATTTGTTGGGAATCCAAAGAAACAGTACGATCTTGTACGATTTTAGTTGTATAACCTGCCATGGAATGTGGCGGTAACCTGCTATTGAACATGGTAGCTGCAGCAGACATACGATAATGGTCGTATGTTGGCTAAGATTTATATCTTTACTTTCGAAATGATTTTTCCTACACTATGCACTAGTAATAATATCAAATGTCTTTTTTAATGCGTATCAAGCATCTTTGACTATCATAAGGAGAAATCTCCTCCAATTCTGCGTTTGCATTGTGTGTGTGTGCGGAAGGCCTTATGGTAATCTCATTTTTAAAAGAATTGCGATTGACTTTAAAAATATTCCTCTATTTTGATTTTAAAGATAAATAAACTGTTTTAGTTCTCACACCAGTCACATGACTGACTCGGAGTCTATTGTTTTCCTTCCTAAACTCTGGGTGCCCATCAATTTCCACACGGGCAGTCAAGAGTTAGTTTATCAGGATATTCTGGAATTCAGGAGTTGCAGGAGGCAAGCTGGATGGCATGACGTATTCACTAGTATATAGTATTTCTTTTCCGCTGTTTGTTTGTTGTTGTACACTCTGATGATGTAATGTAATGTAATATGATGAAATGTAATAACTGATATAGTTCTTTGTTTAAAGATTATTCAGGTATCTATTATATGTTGTTCCACTGCGAATTGTGAGATTCTGATGTTGTTCTGTTATTTCTTTCTGTTCTATTTTATCTTTTTTCTGTCTTCTTCTACCTTTTTCTTCTTCTTTAACCCTAATGGTTCGATTTTTCGGCTTTCGATTGCTCGGCAGTTGATACTGTGGACGTACTGATGTCGGTTTTCGTGGATGAAAAATCGTTATCGTTACATTTGGTATCAGAGCTTATGGTTAAGCGAAAACCATGGCTCTGTTGGGTATAACTCATTAGAGATAGAGTCAGCGGTACTCTAGAATGAGTGTGAGTGTAATAATAGCTACGAGCGTGTATTTGTCGGTGAATATAAAAATATGTTTTATATTGTGTTTGCTTATCCGTTGAGCTATTTGTGGATTCTGATCGGTAGATGGGACGCCATATTATCGATAGGGATTTCTAAACTCTTAAATGCGGCAGGCCGACATAGTATCATTTTAAATTAGGTAAATGAAATAATTTTACCATGATTATATTTTGTATATAAAGGAATAATTTTTCGGAATTACTAAAGTGTATATGAATTGATTGTTGATGGTTGAATAAGTTAAATAAAACCACAGTTGTAAAAGAATAATTGTATAAGCAATTGAATTATAAGTATGGAGTTATAATTAAAATGATTTACACTTGTGTAATAATCTTATATATAAGAAGTGAAATTATATAAGTAAAAGGGTTTGTAAATGTGATTTATAATCTGAAAATAAAATTCCAGAGAAGTGTTTTGAAAGGATTTGATAATTTGGAAAATTGTTTTGGAGAAATTAAAGCTCTAAACTCTTTTCGGTCGCTGGAAAATAATCCTGATGATGATGGCCACATCATTAGAATTCATTTTCGGGTTTCCAAAAGAGAAATTGCTGCCAAATTGTTTTAAATAAAAGTTGTTTGGAAAATTTTGGGTTTGGGTTTTGAAATTCAAAAGATAATTGAATTGATTTCAAAAATCATTTTGAAAGATTTGAAAGGACTCTGGAATCCTATTTAAGATATTTATGGGAATGATAAATGAGTTGATAACTTATACAGATTGAATTTTGATAGAATAAATTTAACTTAAAGGATGAAGTTAAATTAAAGGAAGTATAAGTAAATCAATAAAATCCAAGTTGAAATAAATTTGAGTTGTCATGAAAGATATGTGATTTGAAATTTAACAAAAGGAAAGTTAAATAAATTGATTTGGATTTGATAAATGCTTGAAATGAAATATAACTTTAGTGAAGTTGAATGAAGTTAATTTTGCTATCGAAATAAATTAATAAGTGAATTAATGAAATGAAGTCATTAAGAATTTGAACTTGAGTTATATAAATGAAATTCAACATTATATTGTTAAAGGAATTAGCAATTGAATTGAACTAATGGATTAAATGTTAATCCATTAAATGTAAATAATTGATATGAAATAACGAATGTAAGTGTTAATTCATTAGAAGCTAATTTTATTAGAAATTGAATAAATTGAATGAAAGTCAATTTAATATGATCCAATTGGAATTAAATGTATTGAACCAAATTGAATGTAAAGCGAAGAAATTTGGTTGTATTGAATAAACATTGGTTGTTATTTGATTGTTGATTGATTGCATATAAATTCATTAAGTGTTAATGAAATTGAATTAGCGAAATTGGAAGCTATATAATTAAATTCCAATGGATAATATGTAAATTTGAATAGAATTGGATTTGATTTGGATTGAAAGCGAATCAATGTGAATAAATTAGTGGATGTATACTAATTGGAAAATGAACAAATGAATGTTAGCAAAATTCCAATGTTAATGAATCAAATGTGATTTAAATTGGAAAACAAATTCATTGAATATTAATGAGAAATGAAAGAATATTGATTTGGTTATGGATTTATTGGATGATAGTTGTTTGATGGTTGCATTTGTTGCTTTAGATGCATTTGCTATATTGACATATGTAGTTGTTGGTATATGTTGTATATTGATGTTATTTTCATATATACATGTTACTCATTTGTTTGTTGAGTGTATAGTAGGTGCGGATTGCGCTTGCTTTGCTTTTGGAGCTCGCTTTCGTGCTATATTAGCCGTATACGCTCGCTAATAATAAATAAGGTACATATCTCGGATTAAATATCGTACTTTTACACTTTTTTCCCTGCGGGATGCCCACTTGATGAGATGTATATTTGTGATATATATATACTGTCATTTTTTTTCGGATCGAGCCGCGGAAAGGAGACTCTGGCGAATTTTTCCGAAAATTTAAGGCGTTAGAATATTTTTGAGAAAATTGGGAAATTTTTGAAAACTAAAGTTTAGATTTGGAAACTTAGTAAAGATATTGTAAGAAGTTTAACTATGAATTTTGGAAAGGTTAAACACTTAAGAGATTTGAAAAAAAAATCTAATTTGAACGGTTTGATTTGAAAAGTTAATGGATTTCTAAACTTTTTCTTACTTGGTAATTTCGAGGACGAAATTCTTTTAAGGGGGGAAGTTTGTAACGACCCCGAATTTTTGTCAATTAAAATTTTTATATTTAATTAAATTTAAATATTAATAAGTGAAATTATAAGTCGAATAAATTTTATTTCGAATAATTGAATTTAATTGGATAATTAGATCAATAATTTAATATGTGAAAATAAAGAAATAATTGAAAATTGGGTTAAATATGATTGAAAATGATTTGTAAAATTTTATTATATCATATTGAAGTTATAATGATGTTATAGAACTTTTATAATCGAATTAAAAGTTAATTTAAGAAAATTGAATATTTTAATATTTAATCGACTAGTGAAATTAGCCATTTTTCGAACAGTCTCAGAATTGGACGAAACTAGTTCCATTGGATCAGTAATAGTTAGTTATTATCGGATTTCAACTTTCGTAGCAATCGGAGTTTTCGTTTGACCGTGGCAAGCCAAAATGCTAAAACGGAATTAAAATCAAGGTGAGAACTTCTCACTCAATCGAATCGGTTTCGATTTTAAATTTAAATAGTTAGATTTAAAATTGTTGATTGTATGCATGGATGATGATTGTTATCTATTGATTGTTAATATAGACATTATGCGCCGTTAGTAAGCGGATGTTATTTATTAAAAACATATACCGCGAATATTCACAGTACAGTGAAATTGGAATTATTTATGTACTTGGTGTTGATTTCTCGCAGTATATAGTGGATGAGACCCTATTGCGTCGTCTATTAAGCGGATAATATTTTTATAAATCCTATATACCGCGATAATTTCGTACTGGAACGGAATTGGTATTGTGCTAACATCTTTGGATGCAGGAAAACAGGTTGGAGGGATCCAACTGGATTCCTCAACTATATTGATTTATTTACAGATATTTTGATATTTGTTGATTATCATATCGATATATGATATTTGGATGTCGTGATTGACTATTTGGTGCTATTGCATCATCGGATCCATTTTTGAAGTTTTAAAATAATGATTTTGGTTTTTAAAAGAATTTTTAAAGTGATTTTTGAAAGTATACGTTTTATTTAATTTTGAATTGTTAAAATAAATAAACATTTTAATTTTATGGATATAAAAGTTATATTTTTAGGGAAATAATACTTAAGTGTAATTTTGGAGTTATATAAGTTTTAAATAACGTTTTGTAAATTAATAAAGAGATTGGTTTATTTAAATTGAGATTTTTGAATTATTATAAACGGTTTATATAAAAGATTTATAAAATTTATATTTTATAAGTTAAAGATATTGGAATTATAAAACGAGCTTTTATAATGGTTAAAATAAAGTTGTACTTAGTTTTATAAGTAAATAAGAATTTTAGATTTATAAACAAATGATGATATAAAAGAATGGATTTGTGAATAAATGGATTATAAGTAATTTACTTATAAGTTAGATTCGGCATATAAACGAAATATAAATTGGATTAATAAAGGAGATTTATAAATCGAAGCTTATAAATAGAAATGGAATTTATAGACATTGTTTATAAATTCGAAATCAATGGAATATGATAAATTGAAAGTTGAAATTGGTTAAGGAAGTATATTCACTCTTTTGGACAGTGAATATATTATTAAAAAAATGGATATGCTTGGGAAAATGAATATTATAAAATGAAGTTAATCATTTTAACGATGTTTTAAAATGTATTAAACATCGAAAACATAGATTTCAATATTCATTGTTGAAATAGACGTTTTCGAGAAATAGAAGGAAATGATGGACTATAACACTGTTGTTATAGTAAATGATTTCCGAAAGGAAATGTTTTTGTATAGTATTGGGATTTATATATCTATCTAAATTTCGAATCCCTATACTAGTGATTTTGGGTTGTTGTAACGATGTTTTGCGCAACATTCGTTTTGGCCCAAATAAATATGTTTAAGAGAATGATTTCCTTAAAGAATGAAATATATACTTAATTTTGGTTTACGTATATTGAATATTTTCCAAGTGTTGAAAATAAACGGATTTGCGAATTACTTATTAATAAATAAGTATGGAAATGTTTATCCAATGTGAAATGAAACGTTTTGACAATTTATCTTTTTAAAGATAAATTGAAAATGAATATTAGAAATCGATTTGGAAATCGTATATTCATAGATAATTTGGAATTGTAAATCCACTATGGAATTTATAAATGAAAAGGGGAATTGTTTAAAATAAACGTTGATTTATTTTTGAAGTGTGGGAATTAATTTACGGATTTGGAACGTAAATATAAAGTAAATCGGTAAGGATTTATTTAATTGGTTTAAATGAACCATGTTGAAATGAAAGTATTTCGCATAAGGAAAATGATTGAAATTTGTATTCAAAAGTGGTAAAAGTGAAAAGTGATTTGAAAATTAGTTTTCAAATGTTGAAGTGTGAAAAATATATATATATCTTGTAAAGATATTTTGGAAAATAAATAATTTGGAAAATTATTTGGAATCTGGTGATGTTGAGCATGCCTATTGATAGTTAAATAATCCGACTATCAATATTTACCTTTAAATAGGTATTTGTTGTGATTTTCTTGAATTTGAATGCCACACTTATTTTTGAATAAGCGCTCACTATTCCGGTTAGCCGGGAAAGGACCTTGGGGTCGTATAACTCATTCCGAATATGTGATACGTCGTAATGGATTGCATTTGATGACCGGTGTTGAAGATCGGATATTTTTGAAAACGGAAGGATTACCGTTGAGTTACTCTGCATCGGCTGATCTCCGATATAGAGGTTTCATCACCCTTAGTGACGGGAAGTCCGGACGTGATTAGAAATTATTCGGAATGCAAGGACTTCTTTGTAAGTGCCTTCGGTTCTGTTCGAGCCCGGAACAGACTTGTATGGATTGTATGTCTGACATTACAAGTTGAGATATAAAGCTGATTTCTTTCAAATATATTTCTGTTGGTGGCGGAGAATTTATTCTCTTAGCTTAACACCCTTCGCTAAGACGTACGAGCTCAGAGGTTATGTAGTTGAAGGTTATTAGTGATATACTCCCAATTTGGTAATATGACATGCTGAGTGTTGCTGTGAAATGATCTTTGTTTGATCATTTGTGATATGATTCATTTGCTTGATCATTTATCTTGGTGATCATTACTTTGATCATTTGTTGACCCAAAGCACAGCTTTTGTCTAAAGCGTGGCTTTGTGGATGAGACTTCGTCGGACCTCTCACCCCGGAAATGGTCAAAACAGGAAGGATGCGGCAAGGTTATTAGGGGGTAGCGCCCCTTTAGTGTATGTCATTCCTTCTGGATAGAGGTGGTATCATGGTATGGAGCCCAGATATTTAACCTATGTTGTTGCTGCAAATTTTGTGGTTGTTGGAAATCGAGGATCCTCGGATAGATCGGTTACGATCGGGGGATGACATGTTCGTGTCAGTAGTTACCCAGTTAGGGGTAATCCGGCCTTGTGTTGGCAGAGATCCGGTTTGGTTCTCGGGACTTCATTCCAGAGGCATTTCCATGTGGCAATGGGAAGTTCCTTGGCCTGACCATTTGTTGGAAATCCAAATAAACAATACGATCTTGTACGATTTTAGTTGTATAACCTGCCATGGAATGTGGCGGTAACCTGCTATTGAACATGGTAGCTGTAGTAGGCATACGATAATGGTCGTATGTTGGCTAAGATTTATATCTTTACTTTCGAAATGATTTTTCCTACACTATGCACTAGTAACAATATCAAATGTCTCTTTTAATGCGTATCAACCATCTTTGACTATCATAAGGAGAAATCTCCTCCGATTCTGCGTTTGCATTGTGTGTGTGTGCGGGAAGTCTTATGGTAGTCTCATTTTTAAAAGCATTGCGAACTGACTTTTAAAATATTCCTCTATTTTGATTTTAAAGATAAATAAACTGTTTTAGTTCTCACACCAGTCACATGACGGACTCGGAGTTTATTGTTTTCCTTCCTAAACTCTGGGTGCCCATCAATTTCCACACGGGCAGTTAAGAGTTAGTTTATCAGGATATTCTGGAATTTAGGAGTTGCAGGAGGCAAGCTGGATGGCATGACGTATTCACTAGTATATAGTATTTCTTTTCCGCTGTTTGTTTGTTGTTGTACACTCTGATGATGTAATGTAATGTAATATGATGAAATATAATAACTGATATAGTTCTTTGTTTAAAGATTATTCATTTATCTATTACATGTTGTTCCGCTGCTAATTGTGAGATTCTGATGTTGTTCTGTTATTTCTTTCTGTTCTATTCTATCTTTTTTCTGTCTTCTTCTACCATTTTCTTCTTCTTTAACCCTAATGGTTCGATTTTTCGACTTTCGATTGCTCGGCAGTTGATACAGTGGACGTACTGATGTCGGTTTTCATGGACGAAAAATCTTTATCGTTACATTTGGTATCAGAGCTTATGGTTAAGCGACAACCATGGCTCTGTTGGGTATAACTCATTAGAGATAGAGTCAGCAGTACTCTAGAATGAGTGTGAGTGTAATAATAGCTACGAGCGCGTATTTGTTAGTGAATATAAAAAATGTTTTATATTGTGTTTGCTTATCCGTTGAGCTGTTTGTGGATTCTAATCGGTAGATGGGACGCCATATTATCGATAGGGATTTCTAAACTCTTAAACGAGGCAGGCCGATATAGTATCGTTTTAAATTAGGTAAATGAAATAATTTTACCTTGATTATATTTTGTGTATAAAGGAATAATTTTTCGGAATTACTAAAGTGTATATGAATTGATCGTTGATTGTTGAATAAGTTAAACAAAACCACAGTTGTAAAAGAATAATTGTATAAGCAATTGAATTATAAATATGGAGTTATAATTAAAATGATTTACACTTGTGAAATAATCTTATATATAAGAAGTGAAATTATATAAGTAAAAGGGTTTGTAAATGTGATCTATAATCTGAAAATAAAATTCCAGAGAAGTGTTTTGAAAGGATTTGATAATTTGGAAAAAAAATTTGGAGAAATTAAAGCTCTAAACTCTTTTCGGTCGCTGGAAAATAATCCTGATGATGATGGCCACATCATTAGAATTCATTTTCGGGTTTCCAAAAGAGAAATTGCTGCCAAATTGTTTTAAATAAAAGTTGTTTGGAAAATTTTGGGTTTGGGTTTTGAAATTCAAAAGATAATTGAATTAATTTCAAAAATCGTTTTGAAAGATTTGAAAGGACTCTGGTATCCTATTTAAGATATTTATGGGAATGATAAATGAGTTGATAACTTATACAGATTGAATTTTGATAGAATAAATTTAACTTAAAGGATGAAGTTAAATTAAAGGAAGTATAAGTAAATCAATAAAATGCAAGTTGAAATAAATTTGAGTTGTCATCAAAGATATGTGATTTGAAATTTAACAAAAGGAAAGTTAAATAAATGATTTGGATTTGATAAGATGCTTGAAATGAAATATAACTTAAGTGAAGTTGAATGAAGTTAATTTTGGTATCGAAGTTAATTAATAGGTGAATTAATGAAATGACGTCATTAAGAATTTGAACTTGAGTTATATAAATGAAATTCAACATTATATTGGTAAAGGAATTAGCAATTGAATTGAACTAATGGATTAAATGTTAATCAATTAAATGTAAATAATTGATATGAAATAATGAATGTAAGTGTTAATTCATTAGAAGCTAATGTTATTAGAAATTGAATAAATTGAATGAAAGTCAATTTAATATGATCCAATTGGAATTAAATGTGTTGAACCAAATTGAATGTAAAGTGAATAAATTTGGTTGTATTGAATAAACATTGGTTGTTATTTGATTGTTGATTGATTGTTATAAATTCATTAAGTGTTAATGAAATTGAATTAGCGAAATTGGAAGCTATGTAATTAAATTCCAATGGATAATATATAAATTTGAATAGAATTGGATTTGATTTGGATTGAAAGAGAATCAATGTGAATAAATTAGTGGATGTATACTAATTGGAAAATGAACAAATGTATGTTAGAAAAATTCCAATGTTAATGAATCAAATGTGATTTAAATTGGAAAACAAGTTCATTGAATATTAATGAGAAATGAAAGAATATTGATTTGGTTATGGATTTATTGGATGATAGTTGTTTGATGGTTGCATTTGTAGCTTTAGATGCATTTGCTATATTGACATATGTAGTTGTTGGTATATGTTGTATATTGATGTTATTTTCATATATACATGTTACTCATTTGTTTGTTGAGTGTATAGTAGATGCGGATTGCGCTTGCTTCGCTTTTGAAGCTCGCTTTTGTGCTATATTAGCCGTATACGCTCGCTAATAATAAATAAGGTACATATCTCGGATTAAATATCGTACTTTTACACTTTTTCCCTGCGGGATGCCTCATCACTTGATGAGATGTATATTTGTGATATATACTGTCATTTTTTTTTCGGATCGACCCGCGCAAAGGAGACTCTGGCTAATTTTTCCAAAAATTTAAGGCGTTAGAATATTTTTGAGAAAATTGGGAAATTTTTGAAAACTAAAGTTTAGATTTGGAAACTTAGTAAAGATATTGTAAGAAGTTTAACTATGAATTTTGGAAAGGTTAAACACTTAAGAGATTTGAAAAAAAATCTAATTTGAACGGTTTGTTTTGAAAAGTTAATGGATTTCTAAACTTTTTCTTACTTTGTAATTTCGAGGACAAAATTCTTTTAAGGGGGGAAGTTTGTAACGACCCCGAATTTCTGTCAATTAAATTTTTTATATTTAATTAATTGTAAATATTAATAAGTGAAATTATAAGTCGAATAAATTTCATTTCGAATAATTGAATTTAATTGGATAATTAAATCAATAATTTAATATGTGAAAATAAAGAAATAATTGAAAATTGGGTTAAATATGATTGAAAATGATTTGTAAAATTTTATTATATCATATGGAAGTTATAATGAGGTTATAGAACTTTTAAAATCGAATTAAAAGTTAATTTGTGAAAATTGAATATTTTAATATTTAATAGACTAGTGAAATTAGCCATTTTTCGAACAGTCTCAGAATTGGACGAAACTAGTTCCATTGGATCCGTAATAGTTAGTTATTATCGGATTTCAACTTTCGTAGCAATCGGAGTTTTCGTTTGACCGTGGCAAGCCAAAACGCTAAAACGGAATTAAAATCAAGGTGAGAGCTTCTCACTCAGTCGAATCGGTTTCGATTTTTAATTTTAAATAGTTAGATTTAAAATCGTTGATTGTATGCATGGATGATGATTGTTATCTATTGATTGTTAAAATAGTCATTATGCGCCGTTAGTAAGCGGATGTTATTTATTAAAAACATATACCGCGAATATTTCACAGTACAGTGAAATTGGTATTATTTATGTACTTGGAGTTGATTTCCCGCAGTATATAGCGGATGAGACCCTATTGCGCCGTCTATTAGGCGGATAATATTTTTATAAATCCTATATACCGCGATAATTTCGTACTGGAACGGAATTGGTATTATGCTAACATCTTTGGATGCAGGAAAACAGGTTGGAGGGATCCAACTGGATTCCTCAACTGTATTGATTTATTTACAGATATTTTGATATTTGTTGATTATCATATCGATATATGATATTTGGATGTCATGATTGACTATTTGGTGCTGTTGCATCATCGGATCCATTTTTGAAGTTTTAAAATAATGATTTTGGTTTTTAAAAGAATTTTTAAAGTGATTTATGAAAGTATACGTTTTATTTAATTTTGAATTGTTAAAATAAATAAACGTTTTAATTTTGTGGTTATAAAAGTTATATTTTTGGGACAATAATACTTAAGTGTAATTTTGGAGTAATATAAGTTTTAAATAACGTTTTGTAAATTAATAAAGAGATTGGTTTATTTAAATTGAGATTTTTGAATTATTATAAACGGTTTATACAAAAGATTAATAAAATTTATATTTTATAAGTTAAAGATATTGGAATTATAAAACGAGCTTTTATAAGTGTTAAAATAAAGTTGTACTTAGTTTTATAAGTAAATAAGAATTTTAGATTTATAAACAAATGACGATATAAAAGAATGGATTTGTGAATAAATGGATTATAAGTAATTTACTTATAAGTTAGATTCGACATATAAACGAAATATAAATTGGATTAATAAAGGAGATTTATAAATCGAAGCTTACAAATAGAAATGGAATTTATAGACATTGTTTATAAATTCGAAATCAATGAAATATGATAAATTGAAAGTTGAAATTGGTTAAGGAAGTATATTCACGCTTTTGGACAGTGAATATATTATTAAAAAAATGGATATGCTTGGGAAAATGAATATTATAAAATGAAGTTAATCGTTTTAACGATGTTTTAAAATGTATTAAACATCGAAAACATAGATTTCAATATTCATTGTTGAAATAGACGTTTTCGAGAAATAGAAGGAAATCATGGACTATAACACTGTTGTTATAGTAAATGATTTCCGAAAGGAAATGTTTTTGTATAGTATTGGGATTTATATGTCTATCTAAATTTCGAATCCCTATACTAGTGATTTTGGGTTGTCGTAACGATGTTTTGCGCAACATTCGTTTTGGCCCAAATAAATATGTTTAAGAGAATGATTTCCTTAAAGAATGAAATATATACTTAATTTTGGTTTAAGTATATTGAATATTTTCCAAGTGTTGAAAATAAACGGATTTGCGAATTACTTATTAATAGATAAGTACGGAAATGTTTTTCCAATGTGAAATGAAACGTTTTGAAAATTTATCTTTTTAAAGATAAATTGAAAATGAATATTAGAAATCGATTTGGAAATTGTATAGGGGAATTTGTTTAAAAATAAACGTTGATTTATTTTTGAAGTGTGGGAATTAATTTACGGATTTGGAACGTAAATATAAAGTAAATCGGTAAGGATTTATTTAATTGGTTTAAATGAACCATGTTGAAATGAAAGTATTTCGCATAAGGAAAATGATTGAAATTTGTTTTCAAAAGTGGTAAAAGTGAAAAGTGATTTGAAAATTAGTTTTCAAATGTTGAAGTGTGAAAAATATATATATCTTGTAAAGATATTTTGGAAAATAAATAATTTGGAAAATTATTTGGAATCTGGTGATGTTGAGCATGCCTATTGATAGTTAAATAATCTGACTATCAATATTTACCTTTAAATAGGTATTTGTTGTGATTTGCTTGAGTTTGAATGCCACACTTATTTTTGAATAAGCACTCACTATTCCGGTTAGCCGGGAAAGGACCTTGGTGTCGTATAACCCATTCCGAATATGTGATACGTCGTGATGGATTGCATTTGATGACCGGTGTTGAAGACCGGATATTTTTGAAAACGGAAGGATTACCGTTGAGTTACTCTGCATCGGCTGATCTCCGATATAGAGGTTTCATCACCCTTGGTGACGGGAAGTCCGGAGGTGATTAGAAATTATTCGGAATGCAAGGACTTCTTTGTAAGTGCCTTCGGTTCTGTTCGAGCCCGGAACAGACTTGTATGGATTGTATGTCTGACATTACAAGTTGAGATATAAAGCTGATTTCTTTCAAATATATTTCTGTTGGTGGCGGAGAATTTATTCTCTTAGCTTAACACCCTTCTCTGAGACGTACGAGCTCAGAGGTTATGTAGTTGAAGGTTATTAGTGATATACTCCCAATTTGGTAATGTGACATGCTGAGTGTTGCTGTGAAATGATCTTTGTTTGATCATTTGTGATATGATTCATTTGTTTGATCATTTATCTTAGTAATCATTACTTTGATTATTTGTTGACCCAAAGCACAGCTTTTGTATAAAGCGTGGCTTTGTGGACGAGACTTCGTCGGACCTCACACCGCGGAAATGGTCAAAACAGGAAGGATGCGGCAAGGTATTAGGGGGTAGCGCCCCTTTAGTGTATGTCATTCCTTCTGGATAGAGGTGGTACCATGGTATGGAGCCCAGATATTTAACCTATGTTGTTGCTGCAAATTTTGTGGTTGTTGGAAATCGAGGATCCTCGGATAGATCGGTTACGATCGGGGGATGACATATTCGTGTCAGTAGTTACCCAGTTAGGGGTAATCCAACCTTGTGTTGGCAGAGATCCGGTTTGGTTCTCGGGACTTCATTCCCGAGGCATTTCCATGTGGCAATGGGAAGTTCCTTGGCCTGACCATTTGTTGGAAATCCAAAGAAACAATACGATCTTGTACGATTTTAGTTGTATAACCTGCCATGGAATGTGGCGGTAACCTGCTATTGAACATGGTAGCTGTAGTAGGCATACGATAATGGTCGTATGTTGGCTAAGATTTATATCTTTACTTTCGAAATGAATTTTCCTACACTATGCACTAGTAACAATATCAAATGTCTCTTTTAATGCGTATCAAGCATCTTTGACTATCATAAGGAGAAATCTCCTCCGATTTTGCGTTTGCATTGTGTGTGTGTGCGGAAGGTCTTATGGTAGTCTCATTTTTAAAAGCATTGCGAATTGACTTTAAAAATATTCCTCTATTTTGATTTTAAAGATAAATAAACTGTTTTAGTTCTCACACCATTCACATGACTGACTCGGAGTTTATTGTTTTCCTTCCTAAACTCTGGGTGCCCATCAATTTCCACACGGGCAGTCAAGAGTTAGTTTATCAGGATATTCTAGAATTCAGGAGTTGCCGGAGGCAAGCTGGATGGCATAACGTATTCACTAGTATATAGTATTTCTTTTCCGCTGTTTGTTTGTTGTTGTACACTCTGATGATGTAATGTAATGTAATGTAATATGATGAAATGTAATAATTGATATAGTTCTTTGTTTAAAGATTATTCATTTATCTATTATATGTTGTTCCACTGCGAATTGTGAGATTCTGATGTTGTTCTGTTATTTCTTTCTGTTTTATTCTATCTTTTTTTCTGTCTTCTTCTACCTTTTTCTTCTTCTTTAACTCTAATGGTTCGATTTTTCGGCTTTCGATTGCTCGGCAGTTGATACAGTGGACGTACTGATGTCGGTTTTCATGGACGAAAAATCTTTATCGTTACATTTGGTATCAGAGCTTATGGTTAAGCGACAACCATGGCTCTGTTGGGTATAACTCATTAGAGATAGAGTCAGCAGTACTCTAGAATGAGTGTGAGTGTAATAATAGCTACGAGCGCGTATTTGTTAGTGAATATAAAAAATGTTTTATATCGTGTTTGCTTATCCGTTGAGCTGTTTGTGGATTCTAATCGGTAGATGGGACGCCATATTATCGATAGGGATTTCTAAACTCTTAAACGAGGCAGGCCGACATAGTATCGTTTTAAATTAGGTAAATGAAATAAATTTACCTTGATTATATTTTGTATATAAAGGAATAATTTTTCGGAATTACTAAAGTGTATATGAATTGATCGTTGATTGTTGAATAAGTTAAATAAAACCACAGTTGTAAAAGAATAATTGTATAAGCAATTGAATTATAAATATGGAGTTATAATTAAAATGATTTACACTTGTGAAATAATCTTATATATAAGAAGTGAAATTATATAAGTAAAAGGGTTTGTAAATGTGATCTATAATCTGAAAATAAAATTCCAGAGAAGTGTTTTGAAAGGATTTGATAATTTGGAAAATTATTTTGGAGAAATTAAAGCTCTAAACTCTTTTCGGTCGCTGGAAAATAATCCTGATGATGATGGCCACATCATTAGAATTCATTTTCGGGTTTCCAAAAGAGAAATTGCTGCCAAATTGTTTTAAATAAAAGTTGTTTGGAAAATTTTGGGTTTGGGTTTTGAAATTCAAAAGATAATTGAATTGATTTCAAAAATCGTTTTGAAAGATTTGAAAGGACTCTGGTATCCTATTTAAGATATTTATGGGAATGATAAATGAGTTGATAACTTATACAGATTGAATTTTGATAGAATAAATTTAACTTAAAGGATGAAGTTAAATTAAAGGAAGTATAAGTAAATCAATAAAATCCAAGTTGAAATAAATTTGAGTTGTCATCAAAGATATGTGATTTGAAATTTAATAAAAGGAAAGTTAAATAAATTGATTTGGATTTGATAAGATGCTTGAAATGAAATATAACTTAAGTGAAGTTGAATGAAGTTAATTTGGGTATCGAAGTTAATTAATAAGTGAATTAATGAAATGAAGTCATTAAGAATTTGAACTTGAGTTATATAAATGAAATTCAACATTATATTGTTAAAGGAATTAGCAATTGAATTGAACTAATGGATTAAATGTTAATCAATTAAATGTAAATAATTGATATGAAATAATGAATGTAAGTGTTAATTCATTAGAAGCTAATGTTATTAGAAATTGAATAAATTGAATGAAAGTCAATTTAATATGATCCAATTGGAATTAAATGTGTTGTACCAAATTGAATGTAAAGTGAATAAATTTGGTTGTATTGAATAAACATTGGTTGTTATTTGATTGTTGATTGATTGTATATAAATTCATTAAGTGTTAATGAAATTGAATTAGCGAAATTGGAAGCTATGTAATTAAATTCCAATGGATAATATGTAAATTTGAATAGAATTGGATTTGATTTGGATTGAAAGAGAATCAATGTGAATAAATTAGTGGATGTATACTAATTGGAAAATGAACAAATGAATGTTAGCAAAATTCCAATGTTAATGAATCAAATGTGATTTAAATTGGAAAACAAATTCATTGAATATTAATGAGAAATGAAAGAATATTGATTTGGTTATGGATTTATTGGATGATAGTTGTTTGATGGTTGCATTTGTTGCTTTAGATGCATTTGCTATATTGACATATGTAGTTGTTGGTATATGTTGTATATTGATGTTATTTTCATATATACATATTACTCATTTGTTTGTTGAGTGTGTAGTAGGTGCGGATTGCGCTTGCTTCGCTTTTGGAGCTCGCTTTTGTGCTATATTAGCCGTATACGCTCGCTAATAATAAATAAGGTACATATCTCGGATTAAATATCGTACTTTTACACTTTTTTCCCTGAGGGATGCCTCATCACTTGATGAGATGTATATTTGTGATATATGTTGTCATTTTTTTTCGGATCGAGCCGCGCAAAGGAGACTCTGGCGAATTTTTCCAAAAATTTAAGGCGTTAGAATATTTTTGAGAAAATTGGGAAATTTTTGAAAACTAAAGTTTAGATTTGGAAACTTAGTAAAGATATTGTAAGAAGTTTAACTATGAATTTTGGAAAGGTTAAACACTTAAGAGATTTGAAAAAAAATCTAATTTAAACGGTTTGTTTTGAAAAGTTAATGGATTTCTAAACTTTTTCTTACTTGGTAGTTTCGAGGACGAAATTCTTTTAAGGGGGGAAGTTTGTAACGACCCCGAATTTCTGTCAATTAAATTTTTTATATTTAATTAATTTTAAATATTAATAAGTGAAATTATAAGTCGAATAAATTTCATTTCGAATAATTGAATTTAATTGGATAATTAAATCAATAATTTAATATGTGAAAATAAAGAAATAATTGAAAATTGGGTTAAATATGATTGAAAATGATTTGTAAAATTTTATTATATCATATTGAAGTTATAATGATGTTATAGAACTTTTAAAATCGAATTAAAAGTTAATTTGTGAAAATTGAATATTTTAATATTTAATCGACTAGTGAAATTAGCCATTTTTCGAACAGTCTTAGAATTGGACGAAACTAGTTCCGTTGGATCCGTAATAGTTAGTTATTATCGGATTTCAACTTTCGTAGCAATCGGAGTTTTCGTTTGACCGTGGCAAGCCAAAACGCTAAAACGGAATTAAAATCAAGGTGAGAACTTCTCACTCAGTCGAATCATTTTCGATTTTTAATTTTAAATAGTTAGATTTAAAATCGCTGATTGTATGCATGGATGATGATTGTTATCTACTGATTGTTAAAATAGTCATTATGCGCCGTTAGTAAGCGGATGTTATTTATTAAAAACATATACCGCGAATATTTCACAGTACAGTGAAATTGGTATTATTTATGTACTTGGAGTTGATTTCCCGCAGTATATAGCGGATGAGACTCTATTGCGCCGTCTATTAGGCGGATAATATTTTTATAAATCCTATATACCGCGATAATTTCGTACTAGAATGGAATTGGTATTGTGCTAACATCTTTGGATGTAGGAAAACAGGTTGGAGGGATCCAACTGGAATCCTCAACTATATTGATTTATTTACAGATATTTTGATATTTGTTGATTATCATATCGATATATGATATTTGGATGTCATGATTGACTATTTGGTGTCGTTGCATCATCGGATCCATTTTTGAAGTTTTAAAGTAATGATTTTGGTTTTTAAAAGAATTTTTAAAGTGATTTTTGGAAGTATACGTTTTATTTAATTTTGAATTGTTAAAATAAATAAACATTTTAATTTTGTGGTTATAAAAGTTATATTTTTGGGACAATAATACTTAAGTGTAATTTTGGAGTTATATAAGTTTTAAATAAAGTTTTGTAAATTAATAAAGAGATTGGTTTATTTAAATTGAGATTTTTTAATTATTATAAACGGTTTATATAAAATATTAATAAAATTTATATTTTATAAGTTAAAGATATTGGAATTATAAAACGAGCTTTTATAAGTGTTAAAATAAAGTTGTACTTAGTTTTATAAGTAAATAAGAATTTAAGATTTATAAACAAATGATGATATAAAAGAATGAATTTGTGAATAAATGGATTATAAGTAATTTACTTATAAGTTAGATTCGGCATATAAACGAAATATAAATTGGATTAATAAAGGAGATTTATAAATCGAAGCTTATAAATAGAAATGGAATTTATAGACATTTTTTATAAATTCGAAATCAATGGAATATGATAAATTGAAAGTTGAAATTGGTTAAGGAAGTATATTCACGCTTTTGGACAGTGAATATATTGTTAAAAAAATGGATATGCTTGGGCAAATGAATATTATAAAATGAAGTTAATCGTTTTAACGATGTTTTAAAATGTATTAAACATCGAAAACATAGATTTCAATATTCATTGTTGAAATAGACGTTTTCGAGAAATAGAAGGAAATGATGGACTATAACACTGTTGTTATAGTAAATGATTTCCGAAAGGAAATGTTTTTGTATAGTATTGGGATTTATATATCTATCTAAATTTCGAATCCCTATACTAGTGATTTTGGGTTGTCGTAACGATGTTTTGCGCAACATTCGTTTTGGCCCAAATAAATATGTTTAAGAGAATGATTTCCTTAAAGAATGAAATATATACTTAATTTTGGTTTCAGTATATTGAATATTTTCCAAGTGTTGAAAATAAACGGATTTGCGAATTACTTATTAATAAATAAGTACGGAAATGTTTTTCCAATGTGAAATGAAACGTTTTGAAATTTTATCTTTTTAAAGATAAATTGAAAATGAATATTAGAAATCGATTTGGAAATCGTATATTCATAGATAATTTGGAATTGTAAATCCACTATGGAATTTATAAATGAAAAGGGGAATTTGTTTAAAAATAAACATTGATTTATTTTTGAAGTGTGGGAATTAATTTACGGATTTGGAACGTAAATGTAAAGTAAATCAGTAAGGATTTATTTAATTGGTTTAAATGAACCATGTTGAAATGAAAGTATTTCGCATAAGGAAAATGATTGAAATTTGTTTTCAAAAGTGGTAAAAGTGAAAAGTGATTTGAAAATTAGTTTTCAAATGTTGAAGTGTGAAAAATATATATATCTTGTAAAGATATTTTGGAAAATAAATAATTTGGAAAATTATTTGGAATCTGGTGATGTTGAGCATGCCTATTGATAGTTAAATAATCCGACTATCAATATTTACCTTTAAATAGGTATTTGTTGTGATTTGCTTGAATTTGAATGCCACACTTATTTTTGAATAAGCGCTCACTATTCCGGTTAGCCGGGAAAGGACCTTGGGGTCGTATAACCCATTCCGAATATGTGATACGTCGTAATGGATTGCATTTGATGACCGGTGTTGAAGACCGGATATTTTTGAAAACGGAAGGATTACCGTTGAGTTACTCTGCATCGGCTGATCTCCGATATAGTGGTTTCATCACCCTTAGTGACGGGAAGTCCGGACGTGATTAGAAATTATTCGGAATGCAAGGACTTCTTTGTAAGTGCCTTCGGTTCTGTTTGAGCCTGGAACAGACTTGTATGGATTGTATGTCTGACATTACAAGTTGAGATATAAAGCTGATTTCTTTCAAATATATTTCTGTTGGTGGCGGAGAATTTATTCTCTTAGCTTAACACCCTTCTCTGAGACGTACGAGCTCAGAGGTTATGTAGTTGAAGGTTATTAGTGATATACTCCCAATTTGGTAATGTGACATGCTGAGTGTTGCTGTGAAATGATCTTTGTTTGATCATTTGTGATATGATTCATTTGTTTGATCATTTATCTTGGTGATCATTACTTTGATCATTTGTTGACCCAAAGCACAGCTTTTGTATAAAGCGTGGCTTTATGGACGAGACTTCGTCGGACCTCACACCCCGGAAATGGTCAAAACAGGAAGGATGTGGCAAGGTTATTAAGGGGTAGCGCCCCTTTAGTGTATGTCATTCCTTCTGGATAGAGGTGGTAGCATGGTATGGAACCCAGATATATAACCTATGTTGTTGCTGCAAATTTTGTGGTTGTTGGAAATCGAGGATCCTCGGATAGATCGGTTACGATCAGGGGATGACATATTCGTGTCAGTAGTTACCCAGTTAGGGGTAATCCAACCTTGTGTTGGCAGAGATCTGGTTTGGTTCTCGGGACTTCATTCCAGAGGCATTTCCATGTGGCAATGGGAAGTTCCTTGGTCTGACCATTTGTTGGAAATTCAAAGAAACAATACGATCTTGTACGATTTTAGTTGTATAACCTGCCATGGAATGTGGCGGTAACCTGCTATTGAACATGGTAGCTGTAGTAGGCATACGATAATGGTCGTATGTTGGCTAAGATTTATATCTTTACTTTCGAAATGATTTTTCCTACACTATGCACTAGTAACAATATCAAATGTCTCTTTTAATGCGTATCAAGCATCTTTGACTATCATAAGGAGAAATCTCCTCCGATTCTGCGTTTGCATTGTGTGTGTGTGCGGGAGGTCTTATGGTAGTCTCATTTTTAAAAGCATTGCGAATTGACTTTAAAAATATTCCTCTATTTTGATTTTAAAGATAAATAAACTGTTTTAGTTCTCACCAGTCACATGACTGACTCGGAGTCTATTGTTTTCCTTCCTAAACTCTGGATGCCCGTCAATTTCCACACGGGCAGTCAAGAGTTAATTTATCAGGATATTCTGGAATTCAGGAGTTGCAGGAGGCAAGCTGGATGACATGACGTATTCACTAGTATATAGTATTTCTTTTCCGCTGTTTGTTTGTTGTTGTACATTCTGATGATGTAATGTAATGTAATGTAATATGATGAAATGTAATAACTGATATAGTTCTTTGTTTAAAGATTATTCATTTATCTATTATATGTTGTTCCGCTGCGAGTTGTGAGATTCTGATGTTGTTCTGTTATTTCTTTCTGTTCTATTCTATCTTTTTTTCTGTCTTCTTCTACCTTTTTCTTCTTCTTTAACCCTAATGGTTCGATTTTTCGGCTTTCGATTGCTCGGCAGTTGATACAGTGGACGTACTGATGTCGGTTTTCGTGGACGAAAAATCTTTATTGTTACATTTGGTATCAGAGCTTATGGTTAAGCGACAACCATGGCTCTGTTGGGTATAACTCATTAGAGATAGAGTCAGCAGTACTCTAGAATGAGTGTGAGTGTAATAATAGCTACGAGCGCGTATTTGTTAGTGAATATAAAAAATGTTTTATATCGTGTTTGCTTATCCGTTGAGCTGTTTGTGGATTCTAATCGGTAGATGGGACGCCATATTATCGATAGGGATTTCTAAACTCTTAAACGAGGCAGGCCGACATAGTATCGTTTTAAATTAGGTAAATGAAATAATTTTACCTTGATTATATTTTGTATATAAAGGAATAATTTTTCGGAATTACTAAAGTGTATATGAATTGATCGTTGATTGTTGAATAAGTTAAATAAAACCACAGTTGTAAAAGAATAATTGTATAAGCAATTGAATTATAAATATGGAGTTATAATTAAAATGATTTACACTTGTGAAATAATCTTATATATAAGAAGTGAAATTATATAAGTAAAAGGGTTTGTAAATGTGATCTATAATCTGAAAATAAAATTCCAGAGAAGTGTTTTGAAAGGATTTGATAATTTGGAAAATTGTTTTGGAGAAATTAAAGCTCTAAACTCTTTTCGGTCGCTGGAAAATAATCCTGATGATGATGGCCACATCATTAGAATTCATTTTCGGGCTTCCAAAAGAGAAATTGCTGCCAAATTGTTTTAAATAAAAGTTGTTTGAAAAATTTTGGGTTTGGGTTTTGAAATTCAAAAGATAATTGAATTGATTTCAAAAATCGTTTTGAAAGATTTGAAAGGACTCCGGTATCCTATTTAAGATATTTATGGGAATGATAAATGAGTTGATAACTTATACAGATTGAATTTTGATAGAATAAATTTAACTTAAAGGATGAAGTTAAATTAAAGGAAGTATAAGTAAATCAATAAAATCCAAGTTGAAATAAATTTGAGTTGTCATCAAAGATATGTGATTTGAAATTTAACAAAAGGAAAGTTAAATAAATTGATTTGGATTTCATAAGATGCTTGAAATGAAATATAACTTAAGTGAAGTTGAATGAAGTTAATTTTGGTATCGAAGTTAATTAATAAGTGAATTAATGAAATGAAGTCATTAAGAATTTGAACTTGAGTTATATAAATGAAATTCAACATTATATTGTTAAAGGAATTAGCAATTGAATTGAACTAATGGATTAAATGTTAATAAATTAAATGTAAATAATTGATATGAAATAATGACTGTAAGTGTTAATTCATTAGAAGCTAATGTTATTAGAAATTGAATAAATTGAATGAAAGTCAATTTAATATGATCCAATTGGAATTAAATGTGTTGAACCAAATTGAATGTAAAGTGAATAAATTTGGTTGTATTGAATAAACATTGGTTGTTATTTGATTGTTGATTGATTGTATATAAATTCATTAAGTGTTAATGAAATTGAATTAGTGAAATTGGAAGCTATGTAATTAAATTCTAATGGATAATATGTAAATTTGAATAGAATTAGATTTGATTTGGATTGAAAGAGAATCAATGTGAATAAATTAGTGGATGTATACTAATTGGAAAATGAACAAATGAATGTTAGCAAAATTCCAATGTTAATGAATCAAATGTGATTTAAATTGGAAAACAAATTCATTGAATATTAATGAGAAATGAAAGAATATTGATTTGGTTATGGATTTATTGGATGATAGTTGTTTGATGGTTGCATTTGTTGCTTTAGATGCATTTTCTATATTGACATATGTAGTTGTTGGTATATGTTGTATATTGATGTTATTTTCATATATACATGTTACTCATTTGTTTGTTGAGTGTATAGTAGGTGCGGATTGCGCTTGCTTCGCTTTTGGAGCTCGCTTTTGTGCTATATTAGCCGTATACGCTCGCTAATAATAAATAAGGTACATATCTCGGATTAAATATCGTACTTTTACACTTTTTTCCCTCCGGGATGCCTCATTTCTTGATGAGATGTATATTTGTGATATATACTGTCATTTTTTTTCGGATCGAGCCGCGCAAAGGAGACTCTGGCGAATTTTTTCGAAAATTTAAGGCGTTAGATTATTTTTGAGAAAATTGGGAAATTTTTGAAAACTAAAGTTTAGATTTGGAAACTTAGTAAAGATATTGTAAGAAGTTTAACTATGAATTTTGGAAAGGTTAAACACTTAAGAGATTTGAAAAAAAATCTAATTTGAACGGTTTGATTTGAAAAGTTAATGGATTTCTAAACTTTTTCTTACTTGGTAGTTTCGAGGACGAAATTCTTTTAAGGGGGGAAGTTTGTAACGACCCCGAATTTCTGTCAATTAAATTTTTTATATTTAATTAATTTTAAATATTAATAAGTGAAATTATAAGTCGAATAAATTTTATTTCGAATAATTGAATTTAATTGGATAATTAAATCAATAATTTAATATGTGAAAATAAAGAAATAATTGAAAATTGGGTTAAATATGATTGAAAATGATTTGTAAAATTTTATTATATCATATGGAAGTTATAATGATGTTATAGAACTTTTAAAATCGAATTAAAAGTTAATTTGTGAAAATTGAATATTTTAATATTTAATCGACTAGTGAAATTAGCCATTTTTCGAACAGTCTCAGAATTGGACGAAACTAGTTCCATTGGATCCGTAATAGTTAGTTATTATCGGATTTCAACTTTCGTAGCAATCGGAGTTTTCGTTTGACCGTGGCAAGCCAAAACGCTAAAACGGAATTAAAATCAAGGTGAGAACTTCTCACTCAGTCGAATCGGTTTCGATTTTTAATTTTAGATAGTTAGATTTAAAATTGTTGATTGTATGCATGGATGATAATTGTTATCTATGGATTGTTAAAATAGTCATTATGCGCCGTTAGTAAGCGGATGTTATTTATTAAAAACATATACCGCGAATATTTCACAGTACAGTGAAATTGGTATTATTTATCTACTTGGAGTTGATTTCCCGCAGTATATAGCGGATGAGACCCTATTGCGCCGTCTATTAGGCGGATAATATTTTTATAAATCCTATATACCGCGATAATTTCGTACTGAAACGGAATTGGTATTGTGCTAACATCTTTGGATGCAGGAAAACAGGTTGGAGGGATCCAACTGGATTCCTCAACTGTATTGATTTATTTACAGATATTTTGATATTTGTTGATTATCATATCGATATATGATATTTGGATGTCATGATTGACTATTTGGTGTTGTTGCATCATCGGATCCATTTTTGAAGTTTTAAAATAATGATTTTGGTTTTTAAAAGAATTTTTAAAGTGATTTTTGAAAGTATATGTTTTATTTAATTTTGAATTGTTAAAATAAATAAACATTTTAATTTTGTGGTTATAAAAGTTATATTTTTGGGACAATAATACTTAAGTGTAATTTTGGAGTTATATAAGTTTTAAATAACGTTTTGTAAATTAATAAAGAGATTGGTTTATTTAAATTGAGATTTTTGAATTATTATAAACGGTTTATATAAAAGATTAATAAAATTTATATTTTATAAGTTAAAGATACAGGGAATTAGGCTGAAGGAAGAACCTGAGAACACTTTTAGTCTGAAGGACAGAAGTTTTAAAATTTAGTCTGAAGGACAAAAAATGATATATTCATATAGCATTGCACATCCATAATGCTATATTCATATAGCATTACACAGCTGCTTGTTTGTGTATGCAGAAACTTATAAAATTGTGTTGTATATAGCATTATCGATGTGTAATGCTATATGAATATAGCATTATGGATGTATAATGCTATATGAATATATCATTTTTTGTCCTTCAGGCTAAATTTTAATACTTCTGTCCTTCAGACTAAAAGTGTTCTCAGGTTTTTCCTTCAGCCTAATTCCCTCTTAAAGATATTGGAATTATAAAACGAGCTTTTATAAGTGTTAAAATAAAGTTGTACTTAGTTTTATAAGTAAATAAGAATTTAAGATTTATAAACAAATGATGATATAAAAGAATGGATTTGTGAATAAATGGATTATAAGTAATTTACTTATAAGTTAGATTCGGCATATAAACGAAATATAAATTGGATTAATAAAGGAGATTTATAAATCGAAGCTTATAAATAGAAATTGAATTTATAGACATTGTTTATAAATTCAAAATCAATGGAATTTGATAAATTGAAAGTTGAAATTGGTTAAGGAAGTATATTCACGATTTTGGACAGTGAATATATTATTAAAAAAATTGATATGCTTGGGAAAATGAATATTATAAAATGAAGTTAATCGTTTTAACGATGTTTTAAAATGTATTAAACATCGAAAACGTAGATTTCAATATTCATTGTTGAAATAGACGTTTTCGAGAAATAGAAGGAAATGATGGACTATAACACTGTTGTTATAGTAAATGATTTCCGAAAGGAAATGTTTTTGTATAGTATTGGGATTTATATATCTATCTAAATTTCGAATCCCTATACTAGTGATTTTGGGTTGTCGTAACGATGTTTTGCGCAACATTCGTTTTGGCCCAAATAAATATGTTTAAGAGAATGATTTCCTTAAAGAATGAAATATATACTTAATTTTGGTTTAAGTATATTGAATATTTTCCAAGTGTTGAAAATAAACGGATTTGTGAATTACTTATTAATAAATAAGTACGGAAATGTTTTTCCAATGTGAAATGAAACGTTTTGAGAATTTATCTTTTTAAAGATAAATTGAAAATGAATATTAGAAATCGATTTGGAAATCGTATATTCATAGATAATTTGGAATTGTAAATCCACTATGGAATTTATAAATGAAAAGGGGAATTTGTTTAAAAATAAACGTTGATTTATTTTTGAAGTGTGGAATTAATTTACGGATTTGAAACGTAAATATAAAGTAAATCGGTAAGGATTTATTTAATTGGTTTAAATGAACCATGTTGAAATGAAAGTATTTCGCATAAGGAAAATGATTGAAATTTGTTTTCAAAAGTGGTAAAGTGAAAAGTGATTTGAAAATTAGTTTTCAAATGTTGAAGTGTGGAAAATATATATATCTTGTAAAGATATTTTGGAAAATAAATAATTTGGAAAATTATTTGGAATCTGGTGATGTTGAGCATGCCTATTGATAGTTAAATAATCCGACTATCAATATTTACCTTTAAATAGGTATTTTTTGTGATTTGCTTGAATTTGAATGCCACACTTATTTTTGAATAAGCGCTCACTATTCGGGTTAGCTGGGAAAGGACCTTGGGGTCGTATAACCCATTCTGAATATGTGATACGTCGTAATGGATTGCATTTGATGACCGGTGTTGAAGACCGCATATTTTTGAAAACGGAAAGATTACCATTGAGTTACTCTGCATCGGCTGATCTACGATATAGAGGTTTCATCACCCTTAGTGACGAGAAGTCCGGACGTGGTTAGAAATTATTCGGAATGCAAGGACTTCTTTGTACGTGCCTTCGGTTCTGTTCGAGCCCGGAACAGACTTGTATGGATTATATGTCTGACATTACAAGTTGAGATATAAAGCTGATTTCTTTCAAATATATTTCTGTTGGTGGCGGAGAATTTATTCTCTTAGCTTAACACCCTTCTCTGAGACGTACGAGCTCATAGGTTATGTAGTTGAAGGTTATTAGTGATATACTCCCAATTTGGTAATGTGACATGCTGAGTGTTGCTGTGAAATGATCATTGTTTGATCATTTGTGATATGATCATTTGTTTGATCATTTATCTTGGTGATCATTACTTTGATCATTTGTTGACCCAAAGCACAGCTTTTGTATAAAGCGTGGCTTTGTGGACGAGACTTCGTCGGACCTCACACCCTGGAAATGGTCAAAGCAGGAAGGATGCGGCAAGGTTATTAGGGGGTAGCGCCCCTTTAGTGTATGCCATTCCTTCTGGATAGAGGTGTTATCATGGTATGGAGCCCAGATATTTAACCTATGTTGTTGCTGTAAATTTTGTGGTTGTTGGAAATCGAGGATCCTCGGATAGATCGGTTACGATCGGGGGATGACATATTCGTGTCAGTAGTTACCCAGTTAGGGGTAACCTGGCCTTGTGTTGGCAGAGATCCGGTTTGGTTCTCGGGACGTCATTCCAGAGGCGTTTCTATGTGGCAATGGGAAGTTCCTTGGCCTGACCATTTGTTGGAAATCCAAAGAAACAGTACGATCTTGTACGATTTTAGTTGTATAACCTGCCATGGAATGTGGCGGTAACCTGCTATTGAACATGGTAGCTATAGCAGGCATACGATAATGGTCGTATGTTGGCTAAGATTTATATCTTTACTTTCGAAATGATTTTTCCTACACTATGCACTAGTAATAATATCAAATGTCTCTTTTAATGCGTATCAAGCATCTTTGACTATCATAAGGAGAAATCTCCTTCGATTTTGCATTTGCATTGTGTGTTTGTGAGGGAGGCCTTATGGTAGTCTCATTTTTAAAAGCATTGCGAATTGACTTTAAAAATATTCCTCTATTTTGATTTTAAAGATAAATAAACTGTTTTAGCTCTCACACAAGTCACATGACTGACTCGGAGTTTATTGTTTTCCTTCCTAAACTCTGGGTGCCCATCAATTTCCACACGGGCAGTCAAGAGTTAGTTTATTAGGATATTCTGGAATTCAGGAGTTGCAGGAGGCAAGCTGGATGGCATGACGTATTCACTAGTATATAGTATTTCTTTTCCGCTGTTTGTTTGTTGTTGTACACTCTGATGATGTAATGTATGTAATATGATGAAATGTAATAACTGATATAGTTCTTTGTTTAAAGATTATTCATTTATCTATTATATGTTGTTCCGCTGCGAATTGTGAGATTCTGATGTTGTTCTGTTATTTCTTTCTGTTCTATTCTATCTTTTTTTCTGTCTTCTTCTACCTTTTTCTTCTTCTTTAACCCTAATGGTTCGATTTTCCGGCTTTCGATTGCTCGGCAGTTGATACAGTGGACGTACTGATGTCGGTTTTCGTGGACGAAAAATCATTATCGTTACACATTTGAAAGTGAAGACATGTTGAAGGTGATGATTACTGAAGACCGTGGATGTTCATAGTGCGAGGTCTGCTTGTTGACATGCTTTAGATCGCTTCCATTATAGATTTATTTATAGCAGTAGTCTCCTCGCTGTGGATATTTTTTCGGATTGCAAGGGCTTCTCGTCTAGTAATGGCCGAGGAAAGTTCCTTCGGCTTTGTTCAGTCCCAGCATGAACTTGTATGGTCGAATGTCTGACATTGCACTTCTAAGACGCAATGTTTTACTTTTACAAATGTACAACTACTTGGTAGTCGAGAAAGCAACTTCTCTTAGCATAACACCCTTCTCTGAGACATACGAGCTCAGATGTGCTATGCTTGTGGGAGTCAAATAGTGATCAAAGGAATAGCAGCGTAGCATTCAAAGTGGAACTTGTTATTTTAAAGCGTGGTTTTTTATGAAAGGTGTGGCTTCGAAGAAATTGATCATAGCCTAGCGAGCCTCAGACCCCGGTTATGATGGGATTCTTTGCGGTCAGATGTATGCTCGCGTTTTGGATAGTAGTGATTTGGGTTTTCAAATGTTCTGAGCCCTAGATACCAGACACGTCTGGGTCTCATAGTAGAGATGTGCGGTGTCCACATCCTTGGATGTTATTCATAGATTGTATCCACTTTTTGCTATTTGTGTTGTTGTATAACGAAATCTCAGTCTTGGACGTAAGCCGTGGATACAGATTGATCTTTCCACTAGTTTCCTATAATGTTGGAAATCCAATCCCAATACGAGATTTACAATTTTGATTTTATTTTCAAAATAGCTATAATGACTTGCAAATATTTCAGCTACCCCTTTCTGATATGATATATTCTGTTCGGCATATCCTGTTGACCTTGTCCGGATATATTACCTTAGACTTAGTCCAGATATTGATACCTTATTTCAATAAGTTTATTTGAAAAGTGTTTTCAAAGGAATGTCATTAAAAATAATATCAAGTGTATTTTGGTATGTAAGTGTTTTGGTTATCATAAGGTAAAAACCCATCCGTGAATATATATGGGCGTGGTCTTTTGAGATACCCTTCTTTTCAAAGGTTTTGATAATATAGCCATTTTAAATTTCGAGTATCTCACGCTGTTTTATCAAGCCTAACCCGGGTATTTTTCATAGTCGGTCAGATCCGAGTAGTTTTAGGTTGAGTTGAAGATGGTTGGAGTTTCTAGAGGAGAGCTGGGTATCTTCATCATCATATGAATGCATTCTATTATCCGCTTCATCTATTGCATTTGTTTTGTTTTTTTAGCATTTGTAAGGACAGAAGTTTATAACTGTCCAGGCTGAATCTAGGTTAGACTCTAATATTGCATTTTAAAATTTTCCGCCGTAATGATGATTATTGAAAGAATATATGTTA
Organism: Allium cepa; assembly: GCA_030765085.1. Taxonomy (NCBI): domain Eukaryota; kingdom Viridiplantae; phylum Streptophyta; class Magnoliopsida; order Asparagales; family Amaryllidaceae; genus Allium; species Allium cepa. The sequence continues at coordinate 215,564,128 of CM060938.1, forward strand.
TTCCATTCATGTGAGATTCTATTTTGTCTTTATTATCTTCTTATCCTTAATGATCCACTTATTTGTGCAATTTAAGTTGAACATGTGTGGGTTTTTTGTCGATTCAAAGGGTACAAAAAAATGGGCCATTACACGCCATACCTCCACCGGCTCTAAGATCTTGCTCCATCTCAGTCTTAATTTCCCTCATTATTTGTTCCTCTCGGTCCACGTGCTTGCTCATTGGGATACTGCCAGTTGGACCCGAGGATCCCATAATAATAACGTCTTTATCCACTTTAGAAGGCATCTCAATGCTTGGATCGCTTTGGCGGCTGAAAAGCGCTTCCACAAGTTGGTCGTCAAGCATACAGCCGCTATCATACATCTCCCCAACTGAAGTAGTAATCATCACAGTTGTGGCCTCTGTTGTAAATGCCTCCTGCTCATGGTGAATTTCTTGAGTTGCAGGAGGGTTGGCCGATGCGGAATCTAAGGCTGAATAAAGATAAGAGAATATATTAGTAACATCCTCTGATAACGTTCCTACATTTTGAAGAATAGGAGAAGTGTCCAGAGTGCCTTCCTCAAACTGGCTCCCGGGTTGAGCTGGCATGCCTTCTAAGCTGCGCTCGATGATTGGAGAAAGATGTGGCCTATCGGGATCATGCCCTGGGATGATTAGGGGGTCGTCAAAAGATGTGGGCGCAGGTTGAGATGCTGGAGGCACCTTAACAGCAGCATCATGGTGTTCACCCCTAGATCCTTCTCCGGCCTCTGGGTATTTAGCAGCCAGAGCTTCTCTCTATAGTGAGATAGTCATGTCATGAAGGACTTTGGGCTCATCTCCAATCAACACTTGACCTTCCAATTCGAATTCATCAATAGTTGCATCTTTGTGGATCGCCTTTTCATCTTCAACCAGGCAGTTCCAGGCCTTATACAGTTGGAATGGATAGTCCTCGCCAAGCCAGTTCAAGTGGTGATTGCTTAGGACGTTTGCGTTGTAGATGACCAAGAGGTCCTCGAATTCACCTTCCAACTTGGCCTTAATGGCTTTACTTCCCTTTCGACCCTAGTATCGGCTTCTATGGCCTTTTTATTTGTGGTGTCCCCTCTTCTCTATGCTTCACCACCTCCTTGCATGCTTCCTAGGTAAACTTATTAGTTTCATCTTTTTCTTTGGTGGCCTCAATTACCTTTGCTATTAATTCAGCAACTTCTTATAGTCCGGCATCCCTTTTGTTGAATGATCATGGTGTTGCGATGTCCCATCTCTTCTACCAAGTCCATATGAGTTATTCTCATTCCTTCCATGGACTTCCTAACTTCCTCGTCTCTCTGGCCGACCTCCATCTTAGCTCTTCTTGAGGACTTGAGATTATTGGAGAGCACCTCTATCATCTTGTCCTTATGAGAAAGATCGCTCTCCAATTTCTCAATTGCCTTGGCTCGTTCGAAGGACACAACCGAGACCCACTCTGCCGTCTTGACCTACTCACGATATTAGTTGTATACATTATGCACTTAGTCTTACACCAGTTTCTCTAGATCGTTTGGGATTTTCTTCAAATTGTGGGGAAAATGGAAACCATTGAAGCATATGTTTGGGAAATCCTTCTTCATGTTAGCAATATGTTTGCTCCTTCCCCCGTTGGCTCTATAACGGTTTGTTCTACAACTGCCAGAGTAGCTGTTTCACTTCTACAACATTGTTCATCGGTTTTTGGAGTGTGAGATGACACTGTTTGGTGCGAAGATTCAAAAGAGGGCCCGCTAGGGTCAGCAGGTTTAGACGGCGCTTTCGGTGGCGGAGATTGCAGCCTAGAGCGTTGCTTTCTTACGTGTTATTTTTCTTTTTCCCTATTATAGCACTCACATTCCCGATTAGAATAGTGGCCACAGCCCTAATCTCTCTCACTCTCGCAGCGATGTGATTCAAAATGCGATCCAGATGGCTAGCACGAGGAGCGGAGTTTATCAAGCATAGAACCTTGTTTCACCATTGTATCTGCAAAAAAGAAGAAGAAAATCAGTCACCATTGGATATTGAGAAGCACATGATAGAATGTTGTGTAACACCATGAAGTGTATGTATGCATGTATAAACCCCAAATTGACCGGTTATAGCAGCTTTGCTAATTGGAGTTGACTGTAACGACCCGGAATTTCAGGCAATAAGAATTTAATAATCTGTGTTAATAATTTAACTGGTTTGATAATTTTCTTTATAATTTTAATTTAAAATTGGCTAATTTAATCTTTTAAGGGTTAATAAATATTTAATCTGTTAATGGTAATCAATATCTTTCTGACAATTTAAATTTGATAAGAATTGTTTTTCAAAAGCTAATTAAAATTTTATTCTGTTTATAATATATACAATTGATATATATTGTGAATAGAGGATATTGTGTTTCAAATTAAAAAATAAAGTTGAATTTTCAAATTGTAACATATATGTATGTATATGTTATAGTTTGATGTGTTTTGAAATTTTAATCCATTAATAATTTATAATGTATGAATGAATGTTGTAATTTTAAAGCTTTGTTTTAAAATTTGTATTTTTCAAAAGTTAATTAAAGATTAATTCATTTGTTTCAGAATATAAGTTAATTGTTATTTATTAATAAGATAATTTAAAAAGGATTTAAACAAGTTTTGTTTTGTTCTCTTTTAAATTGTTTAAAATTTTAAAATGGTTATAAAATACATATATAAGAGATTCATTTGTATTATAATTAGTTTATAATATTTTCTTTAAAAAGTAAGTTTATATTTACATATGTAAGTACTCATTTATAAAGCAAATTAAAATGTAAGTTTATGTTTACATTTAAATTAAATAGAAATTTATTAAAAACACTTAAAGACAAATGAAAACACATTAACACCTCTTAAAACACTTGTAAATTTAGAAAAGCATGCAAATGACATTTGTTCAATTTATGAACAAGTGGCAATTTATTCACTAAACATTTTTAAGAAGAAATTTAGTTTTCTTTCTCATTTTCTTTTGCTTTCTTCTTTCAAACATTAATGGCAAAATCAGAAACCAAGTTCCAAAAAAAAATCTGAAAATAAAAAATAAAAGCAAAATTTGCAAATTTAAACCTGCATATGAAAATCGAGTTCAACCTGCAAGTTTAAGCAACAAATTAAATATGCAAATCTGTAACCTGCATATGCAAGAACAACCTGCAACTAAAAGGAAGTTCAACTGCAAATTCAAGGGGAAGTCTGCATTTCTAAAATTTGCAATCAACCTGTATGTCAAAATGAAATTCTTCAGCAAGTTTTAATAAAAATCTGTAAGCATGCATTCAACCTAAACAGCAAGCAAATGCATTTTCTGGATTATAGTCAAGCCTGGGAAATGAAGTCCTCTGCTCTGCATATTTTAAAAGAGGTGAGTAAATTATATTTTAAAAACAGATTTGATTTAGTTTTTAATTGAATGTTGCATGCAAATGTGTTTGATTTAGATGGAGCATATTTGTTTACCTGCATGCAAGTTATAAAATAAATAAAATAAAGAAGAGAAAAAAAAATGGTGAATGCTGTATATGTATACTGTTGTATACATATTTGTTTTCTTTCTGTTTAAGTCAATAACTTGATTTTGGATGCAAATTGGACAATGATTTGTAGATGAAATTTGTTTGTAAACAAATGATTTATCATCTAAAAATATTTATAGGGTTTTGAATGAATTGAATATTCATTTTTTTTTATTTACAGTGAAACTGAAAGTTTGGTCAAAAATTAACTGCTTTAAAATCGAATTTGGATTGCATGCATGGAATTGTGATGAGAAATCATGATTTTAGATGTTACTATCATAATTTTTAATTGAGTAATTATCATGAATTTGGGGATTATATGAAATTGGGGATTTTACAGATTTCTGATTATCTGTACATTAATTTAATTTGATTCTTGGATCGAAGCTAGCATATATGTTATAGATTACAGGGAAAATACTTTTGATTTTTTTCAATGTATAATTTGATGGAAATTGAAGAGATTAGGGTTTAAGCTTACTGATGGTTTTCAGCTTGAATGGCGTGTCAGTGCGTCGAGTTTGATGAACCGAGCTCGTTCGGTTTTGGGGTGGAGGTTGTGCTTGGGTGTGGCGGCTCGGAGGTGTGGTCGGCGAGGTCTAATGGTGATGGGTTCGTCGGCGTTGATTGGTTTTTCGTACGAAGTCGTGTGTCCAGTTTTGGTCTTAGGTGCTCGATTTTGCTTCGACGTTGTTTTTAGGGTTTTGATTGGTCGAGAGGCTCGACGTGGTCATTAGCGACTTGGTGATAGCAGGAGGGAAGCTTGCCGACGTTGGAATTGTCGTGCAACGTGCACGAGTAGGATGGTGTGCACTGGGTATTCGAAGCTTTGGGGAAGACGAATGGAACTCGGGAAAGGTCTCGGGTTGTGCTCGCGTGCGACTCGAAGGAATTGGGGTTGGGTTGGCTTCGGGGAAAGCACTGGATTTTCTCGGGTTGTTACTCGAGTGGGTTGCTTTACTCTGTGTATTATATATACAGTTTAGATTCATATATGTAAATTAGTATAATCAAGTTATTTACTATAAGAACAAGTTTATGAAGGAAATGAAATATAAAGTTAAACTTGTTAATTTTAAAATGAAAGTAAACCAAACATTTAAAAGTGAAAATTTATTTTATATTTTATATTTTAAAAAAATGTTTTAGGATGTTTGATTTTAAAATTCATTATCTTAATTAAGTTAAAAATTCAAATTTAAAAGGGGATTTGAATTTAATTATTAAATATTTAAGTTAGAGTTTTGAGGCAATGTTAACAACAGAATTTCAAAATTATATTGAATTAAATAGGTTTAAAATTTGATAATTTGAAGAGTTTTTAAATTTGGAAATGATTTATAAATGCTTTATCTACAAGTAAGGTTATTATTAGGATTTTGTAAATCAAGTTTAATAGTTTGTCTTTGAAATTAATAAGATTTGAATGATTCAAATAATTTATTTATGAGGATAATAAGGTTAAATTAATATTGATATGAATTTAAGAATACTTAATTTAAAAATGATATGGATTTAAGAATACTTAATTTAAAAATGGTTGTTAACAAGTAAAGATTTAATTAAAATTTCTTTAATATTAGAAGTTAATTAATTGATGTTTAATTAATTTTAAATAATTAGTTAATTATTTATCAACCACTCAAGTATGGATTAATTAAGCGGAATTACTTAATAAAGTAATTAATGAAAAAATACTCATGAGAATAATTAAGTGGGAGGTGATTAATGGGTAATCACTTGTTGATATCAATTAAAGAATTGATTAATTTAATTGTTTTAAAGTTAATTAGTTATGAAGTAATTAATTTATTTAAAGAATGAAGGACTGTTTGATGATGGAATTAATTATTTGAAAGATAATTAATTAAGAAAGTAATTAAAATTTATTAATGAAAGTAATTAGAAATAATTACTTGTTAAGTAATTAAGAGTTAATTACTTAATTTATTTTAGTTAGTTAATTAATTAATGTGATTAATTAATAAATGTGATTATTTGAGATTAATTACTAAGTGTAATTAATTAAAATATAATTAACTAATAAAGTAATTAATTAAGAATTAATTGTTAATTTAAATTGATTAATAATTACTTAATGAAGTAATTAAAGACTAATTAATTAAATTAATTAATCAAGGGTTAAGATAAATAATTAAGAAGTTAATTAATTAAGATAAGTAATTACAAATTGTTAATTACTAATTATGATTAATTAGGATATTATAAGCTAATTATTTAATTAGTTAAAGTAAATATTAATTAATAAGGATTGATTAATTAATATAATTAATGACATTAATCAAGGTTGATTAATATAAGTGATTAATCTAAGTATGATTAATTAATTGTAATTAATTAAGAATTAATGTAATTAATTATAGTTAATTAATGAATGATCATTAATTATTGTAATTAATGATAGTAGTTAAGGATTAATTACTGAATATGGTTAAGGACAATTACTTGAATGTAATTAAGGATAATTAATTAAGGAAGATTAATTAAAAAAAGATCATTAGAGATAATTAATTTATTTATTCGGAATAAATAAATGGAAGGATTTAGGTAATCCAGGAAATTAAGAGTTAATTAATTCTGTTTTGATATGGATGATGGATATTAGATGGTTGATTGATATTGGATGTTGAATGATATTGGATGATTGGTTGATATTGGATGATGATTGATATTGGTAATTGGTTGATACTGGATGATTGGATATATCTGTTATGTGATATGCTGTTTTGTATGTTGATATGAATTATCTATTGTGATAATATGATTCATCTATCTATTTTTATATCATCCTGAATATAAGTTAAACTGTTCAAAACCCATAAGTACAACATGGACACTAAAATGGCGTTTGGATTCAGTGAGACCGGGATCGGGTTTCCATATTTGGAATCCGAAAACCACATCGATTCCTCATTATCCTCATTATCGCGAGGTTCGATGATTTGTATAACGGGCGCGACCCGACCTCCCTCGACTAGGGGCATGATAGGAGCCCGTCTTCCACCTTGTCTTCCTGAGGCCGCTCTTGGAATCCCCGCGAGCCCTATGCTCTGTCCTTTCTCTAAAAGCCCAGTGGCGACTAAATTGTCGTTGGTGACAACTTCATCTATTTCTCTTAGCTCAATCGACACCACCTGGAGTGTCCCCACTATCTCTTATTATGCTCCTTTGGGCCGTGGAATAAAAGCTATGAAAGAAACATAGCATTGTATTCAACATCGACCTATATTATCCAGTATTAGATAAATAATGAAACAAATAATACCACTTACGTCTGGCCAGTCAACGCCTGGAAAATCCTGGTGGGCATATGAGGTAGAACCACTCCGTTTTGAAGTAGCTCGATTTTTTGCATGTGCCTGCCACCACTTGGCAGTTCCTAATAGCTTCCAAGAAGGTGAATGATGGATTATCCGCCCGACTCTTCACATTGAATAAATATCTGATCTCATCGACATTCGAAGGGTGAAGTAGATGTTTCATAAAGATTATGTACAAGCTGTTGAGTAACACATATCCATTCAAATGAAGCTGAGAAGGCGCGATCCTCAGATAAAATAGCACGTCCCTAATGAATTGTTGAATTGGGGCATTGTTCCAGCCTAGCACATAAATCTATTGCATGTGGTGAATCCCTCCAAAGGATAGTGTGCTTTGTCTTTCGAACCCCATAGCCTGACTTCTTCAAAATATAACCCTTGCCTAAGGAAAATTATACCTAACACTTCATCTATAATCTTGGAATGGACATAATCTATTGAATTCATTATCACCACTACATCCGGTAGTTCATCCAAAGCAAGATTCACTATATCAGTTGGGATGTTCAGCTTATCAATTCTAGAGAATGGAGAACTTTGAGATTCTTGTTGTTCTGAGCTTCTAGGATCCGTAGCTACTGAACTCAGTAAAAACAACTATCAGATGGTTAAAAAAACTGCACTTCCCTAATGCAAAATGAGTGATCGTTTTGTGTGTTAGGAACTGGAGATAGTGGTTTTGATGACAACAACCTTTGTAACTTATTTTATTATAACTTGTATACTAACACTACTGTCTAGATACATATATTTGTTATTATGCAGGATATATATAAGGAAGGTACTGATTATTGAAGACTATACGGTATAAAGATCAAGAATGAAGAAATCAAGCTTGAAGACTCATGAGTATCAAGATCAAGATTTCAAGATAAGTTTCTAGTTTTGTTAAAACTTCATAATAGCATGGAAATCTTCATTCCAAATTTCATTTGAGGTGGAACCCATTTCTACCTTTTTAGTGGCTTACAAACCCATGACAAGTAGCTTACAAACTTAGGACAAGCGGGTTACAAACCCATAAACATCTTGCTTTTGTACAAGTTCTCAAGTCATGATGTGATGAAATATTCTATAGAAAGAAGCTTACAAAACTACTTCAAAATAGTTTTTAAAAATGATTTCAAAACTTCTTTTCAAAATGTTTTAACTTTAAAAATTATCTTTTCAAATGATTTTCAAAAAGATGTTTTACCCTTAAAATATTCTTTGTTTTTGTTAAACTCATGTTTTAAACTTCGTTTGTTTTTAAAATTGTCTTTTGATTTTTGAGTATTCTTTATAACATATATACTTGAGATTTAAAATCAAATTTATATACACGTTTTAAAATTTTATTTTTTTACTCTTCTTTATTTTAAAACATAAGAAAATTAGTTTATTTTTCTCCAGAATCATTTTATCTTGTTTTCCTTTCAATACGATTTTCAAAACAAATTTTACATTGTTTTTAACTAAGGGATGTCGACATCATAGGATATCCCATGTCGACATGGTGGCCGTTAAATTCAAATGTTTCAATTTTCAAAAGAAGTGTTTAATCGTTTAAATCTTTTCACGAATGGTTATGATCATTACTGGTCTATAAATAGCCTTCACAAATGAATTTTTAACTAACTATTTTCTTATTTTCTTCCCACCTTCTTCTCTAAAAATCCATATTCTAAAATTTTCATATTTTTAAGATCATGCCAAAATTCTACCGAATTCTCAAGTGAATCAAATTAGAATCTCATTCTTGTTTGATTCTCTTCCCTTTCTCGAAGATCAAAGTGCTATTCATAGTTATAGGATCATTTTGTAATCAAAAGTTTATCGAGTCACTCTATAAGGTATAGTTGTGCCCGGAAATCAATTGGGTGATCTTGTGTCCCGTAAATCAAGAGAGTTTGCCCAGACTCGAAGACAGGAGGGTACCTCAAGGCCTTTGGAAATTAAGGATTGTAATCTCGACATTGGTATAATAAAAATCTGTACGAGGTGTTTGCCTTGGTGCAGGACTGGATGTAGGGTAATTTCGAACCAATATAAAATCAGGTGTATACTTGCTTTTTACTACTTTTTATTTACTTTCTGTATCTATGTTTGATTCTGTGATTGTTCTCTGATTAAGTTCTGCATTTTTTGTGTCATAATTTTAATTTAGTCCATATAAGTCTTAGATTCCATTAAACAGTATTCACCCCCCTCTAGTGTTAAATTAGCCTTAAGATCCTTAATCCGCACTCCCTTTCAATTGGTGTCAAAGCCTAGGTTTTCATAATCTGAAACTTGAAAGTTAAAAATGGCATTTTTATGAAATTTTGTTAATACTAGTTTGAATTTATGCATTTCATCAAAGTATCATAAGTCTGCCTATAGTTTTTTATGAAAAATCGAGTTGTCTACCGAATTGGTTTGTTATGCAGGAATGGACATGTTACATGGCTTTTGAAGAATCAACAACCGATGGACAAACCGTGCAAATTGAGAAAGACTAATGGATACTTGATAGTGGCTGTTCATGGCATATAACTGGAAATCCCAAGATACTCAATGACATTATATATCAAGATGGTGGATTGGTCAACTTTGGAGATAACTCAAAAGGATATGTGATTGGCATCAGCAATGTCGGTAATTCTAAAACTCCTCTTATTAATGATGTTTTGCTATTAGGAATTCAAAACATAATTTGCTTAGAATAAGTCAACTATGTGATAAAGGATTTAAAATTAAATTTGGAAAAGATAAGTGTGACATTGAAGATAATAAGTCAAATATTATCTTTGAAGGAATTATGAAGAAAAACATTTATATCCTTAGTATGAAAGTTTCAAATGATAACTTATGTCTTTTGGCTAATACAAGTGACCCTTGGATTTGGCATAAAAGATTTGGTCATTTAAATTTCAAATTGTTATCTAGGTTATCAAAAATTGACTTAGTTAGAGGTCCTCCCAAGCTAAACTTTAAAGTAGATAGTATATGTGATGTTTGCCAATAAGGAAAACTTAAGAAAAGTTCATTTAAATTAAAAGATATGATTCTTACATCTAAACCTCTAAAATTACTTCATTTAGATTTATTTGTCCATCTCAAATTCAATTAATTAATCACAATAAATATGTTCTTGTAATGGTAGATGATTATTCTAGATATACTTAGACAATTTTTCTTAAACTTAAAGGTGATGCTTCTGGACTATTTAAGAATTTTGCCTAAAGAATTCAAAATCAACTTTCTTTAAAAATAAAAACTATTAGTAGTTATCATGGTGGAGAATTTGAAAATGAAAATTTTGAGCATTTCCGTTATAAAAAAGGAATTACTCTTAATTTTTCTTTTCCAAGAACTCCACAACAAAATGGAGTAGTAGAACGTAAGAATAGAACAATTCAAGAGTGTGCTAGAATAATGCTTTCTGATAATAACTTACCTAAGAATTTTTGGGCTGAAGCAGTCGCTACAGGTTATTATATATTAAATAGGGTTTTAATTAGGCCATTAAATAATAGAACACCATATGAATTACTTTACAATATGAAACCCATAATAGCTTATTTTAAAGTTTTTGGTAGTAAGTGTTTTATTCTTAATACAAAAGGTAATTTAGATAAATCTGAACCTAAATCCGACAAAGGTATCTTTTTCGGATATTGTAATAGAAGTAGAGCATTTAGAGTTTATAATTTAAGAACTAACACTATTGAAGAAACAATGCATGTATCTTTTGAGGAAAATTGTAAAGGTACTGTACAAATAGAAAATGAAGAAGATTTTGTAACTTTAAATAATGAACCTAATGAAACTAATTGTGAAATCATTCAACCTAAAAAAAGAATTATGTTATTAAAAGATCATCCTATAGAAAATATACTAGGAAATATTGAATCTTTAGTTAAAACAAGAAATCAACTAAATAGTATGAGTAACCTAGCTTTTATATCACTTATTGAACCTAAAAATCCAAAGAAATCATCATCTGATGATTCATGGATTCTAGCTATGCAAGAAGAATTGAATCAGTTCACGAGAAATGATTTTTGCGAACTTATTCCTAGACTAGAGGATAAAAGTATAATTGGAACAAAATGGGTTTATAAAAATAAAATGAATGAACTCTGTGAGATCGTGAAAAATAAAGCTCGTTTAGTCGCGCAAGGTTATTGTCAAGAAGAATGAATTGATAATGATGAAACCTTTGCAACCGTAGCAAGACTAGAAGCTATTAGAATTTTACTTGCTTTCGCAAACTACAATAATTTCAAGTTATATCAAATGGATGTTAAAAGTGCTTTTCTAAATGGTTTTATGAAAGAAGATGTTTATGTTGAACAACCTCCACTTTTTGAAGATAATAAATTTCCAAATCATGTATATAAATTAAAGAAAGCTTCAAATGGTTTGAAACAAGTTCCTAGAGCCTGGAGAAAGACTAAGATCTTATTTACTACAATCTGGTTTTGAAATTAGTAAAACAGATACAACTCTTTTTATTAAAAGAAAAAATGATCTTCAATTAGTACAAATATATGTAGATGATATAATATTTGGGTCAACTAATAAAATAATGAATAAAGAATTTTCAGATATAATGACTAAAGAATTTGAAATGAGTCATATGGGAGAATAAATTTCTTCTTAGGACTTCAAATCAAAAATTAGATAAAGGAATTTTCATTAGTCAAGAAAAATATGCTAAGGATTTAATTAATAAATTTGGATTGACCACTTCTAGTGGGAAACCAACTCCAATGACAATTAATGTAGCTTTAAGTAAAGAAAATAAATCAAAAGATGTTGATCAAAAATTATATAGGGGAATGATTGGTTCGATGCTTTATATAATAGCAAGTTGTCCTGACATCGTGCACAGTGTCTGTCTCTGTGCAAGATACCAATCTCAACCTAAAGAAACTCACTTAAAAGCGGTTAAAAGAATTTTAAGATATATAAAACATACTTTAGATTATGGTTTATTTTACCCTAAAAACGATGTATTTGATTTAATTTCATATTGTGATGCTTATTACGTTGGTTGTAAATCAGACCAAAAAAGTACAAGTGGAACTTGTCACTTTCTAGGACATTCTCTGGTTTCCCGGTTTAGTAAGAAGCAAAACGTTGTATCCTTATCAACAACCAAAGCAGAATATATTTCTGCTGCATTGGCTTGTTCTCAAGTTATATGTATACAAGAAACTTTAAAAGATTTTGGATTAACTACAACAAAATCACCAATTTATTGTGATAATACTAGTGCAATAAACCTATCTAAAAATCCAACTCATCATGCTAGAACAAAACGTATTGATATTTGACATCATTTTCTTAGAGATAATATAAGTAAAGAAGTCATAACTCTTGAATATATTAATACCGGAAAAAAATTGCCGATATATTAACCAAACCATTAAATGAACAAAATTTTACTGAATTTATAAGAGAATTAGGTATATGTTCATTAATTGAAATATAAATTATAAATAATACAAGTATAGTTAATAATTAATATAAATAAAAATTTCTCAAAAACTGAACAGGGCATATCGACATGACCCATCCCCCTATGTCGACATACATGCTGATGTTTTCAAATTTAAATCTCCCTCTAAAGGAAGTTATTAGGTTATATATTTCGACTTTTACTTTTTCTCTGTTCTATTCTTTGTAATAAACTTCTAAACAATAAATTAATGGCTTCCTTCTCTAATAATGAACCTTCTTTACTTACTTCTCCTTATTCAGGTCCTTTTCAACGTTCCACACATGTACGAGTCATCAAAGTACAAGAGAAGATGGAAGATTTGGCTAGAGAACAAGATAGGTAAGGCAGAATCCTTAGGAATTTACAAAAATTTCTTATGGATAACCGTGCCAGTCCCATTTTCATTGAAGAATCATCACAAGCCATGGATTCTGAAGAAGAAGAGCCTCTAAATGAACCACAAGAGGATCAAGAAGAAGAACATCCTCTGTCGAATCCGGATGTTCATACGGACGAAGACGATGGCGTGATTTGCATTGGAGAGGTCCTTTTTGATGCTAATGGGAACTTGGTCGAACAATGTGGAAACTTTTATGTCGACTATCCAAATTGTTCGGTCCATTAATCACAAATAATTAAGGGTCCTCATTAAGCATTTTTTGTTTTTCTCTTTCTTGATTGCATATGGTTTCGTTAATTTGTATAGAAGTGTTATATCAATTAATATTCTTCTAAAAACAATCTTCGGTGTATAAAATCTTAAATTCCATTTAACTTAGGATGCTATATTTCACTCATACATAGTTATTATTCTTATATTGTATGTTTGTTTATCTCATTTTTTATTAATTTCAAGGTTTATAGGTTACTTTTTGTTGATGACAAAAGGGGAGAAGTTATATAAAATAGTAGGCTTGGAGTAAGGGGGAGTTGTTGGTGTTGGTGTTAGGGGGAGTTACGGTATGATCGAAGTGTATTTTATAAGGTTGTCATCATCAAAAAGGGGCGGATTGTTAAAAATCGGAGATAGTGGTTTTGATGACAACAACCTTTGTAACTTATTTTATTATAACTTATATACTAACACTATTGTCTAGATATATATGAATGTTATTATGCAGGATATATATATAAGACATGTACTGCTTATTGAAGACTTTACAGTATAAAGATCAAAAATGTAGAAATCAAGTTTGAAGACTCATGAGTATTAAGATCAAGATTTCGAGATAAGTGTCTAGTTTTGTCAAAACTTCATAATAGCATGGAAATCTTCATTCCAAATTTCATTTGAAATGGAACCCATTTCTACCTTCTTAGTGGCTTACAAACCCACGACAAGTAGCTTACAAACCTACGACAAGTGGCTTACAAACCCACGAACATTCTGGTTTTGTACAAGTTCTCGAGTCCTGGTGTGATGAAATATTCAGCAGGAAGAAGCTTGCAAAACTACTTCAAAATGGTTTTTCAAAACGATTTTCAAATCTGCTTTTCAAAATGTTTTAGCTTTAAAAATTGTCTTTTCAAATGATTTTCAAAAAGATGTTTTAGCCTTAAAATATTCTTTGTTTTTGTTAAACTCTTGTTTTAAACTTTGTTCGTTTTTAAAACTATCTTCTGATTTTTAAATATTCTTTATAATATATATATATATATATATATACTTGAGATTTAAAATGAAATTTATATATACATTCTAAAAATATATTTTCTACTCTTCTTTAGTTTGAAACATAGGAAAATTAGTTTATTTTACTCCATAATAATTTTATCTTGTTTTCCTTTCAATACCATTTTTGAAACAAATTTTATATTGTTTTTAACTAAGGGAAGTCGACATCATGGGATAACCCATGTCGACATGGTGGCCATTAAATTCAAAAGTTTCAATTTTCAAAAGAAGCGTCTATTTGTTTAAATCTCTTCACGAATGGTTATGATTGTTACTGGTCTTTAATTAGCCTTCACAAACGAATTTTTTAACTAACTATTTTCTTCACTCCTTCTTCACTAATACATATTCTAAAATTTTCATATTTTGAAGATCGTGCCGAAATTCTGCCGTATTCTCAAGTGAATCAAATTAGAATATCATTTTTTGTTTGATTCTCTGCCCTCTCTCAAAGATCAAAGTGCTATTTAGAGTTATATAATCAATTTGTAATTAAAAATTTATTGAGTCTCTCTATAAGGTGTGGTTGTGCATGGAAATCAATTGGATGATCTTGTGTCCCGTAAATCAAGTGAGTTTGCCGTGGACTCGAAGATAGGAGGGTACCTCAAGGCCTTTAGAAATTGAGAATTGTAATCTCGGCATTGGTATAATAAAAATCCAAAGGAGATGTTTGCCTTGGTGCATGACTGAATGTGAGGTAACTCTAAACCAGTATAAAATCCGGCATGTTTTTTTCTTTTACTGTTTTTTTTTTATTTTCTACATCTGTGTTTGATTCTATGATCGTTCTGTGATTAAGTTCTGCATTGGTTTGTGTCATAATTTTAATTTAGTCCATGTAAGTACTAGAATCCATTAAACACTATTCACCTCCACCTCTATCATTAAATTAGCCTTAAGGTCCTTAATCCGCACTCCCTATCATTTTGTAGTGAAGTGCTGCATAGTACTCTAAAATTCTACAAGATTAAGAGATGGTAAAGAGACGAGACTTCGAGACTTGATAAGAGCGACCGTCATGGTTGACCGTCTTAACCATGCCATTCTGACTTCGGAGAACGATCCATATTAAGCCTTATTATTTTTAACAAGTCACAATTCCATCGACGAGCTTTGAAGAATAGTCATATATGCGGCTCTACGATAAAGTCCAAATATGCAAGGTAAATGTCGTCGGAGTCCAATGTTTAAATGTGCAAGAGATATGAAACTAATATCCATCATAATTTATTTTGGATCGTTCCCCTTAAACTAACATTTCTATCGGTCAAAACAGATAGGCTGATCACTTATTCGTATCGATCACTTCACCCATAGCCTTCATTCGTATCGATGCTCTCCGTATCGATCATTTCGTATCGATCGGTCATCTTCCTCGTCTCATTTCCAAAGGCAAGCTTTTATATCGATCCAAGGGACATAGTTATTTCTTCTCGGTCAAGGGGGGGGAAATTCTGCTTTGCTTGCTTGTGTAGATTGATGGATCGATCCACAATCAATGTCCATATCCATTGATACGAAACCACTGCTCGCCTACCATCGATATGAACACGTGGTTAAACCACATAAGCCAATGACTTCGAGCCTAGTTTTTTTCCTCTAACCATCTAACCCATGGATCCTTCTTGTCTCCTTTTTCTACAATCCCCAATCGCCATTGCCGACTCTCTCGACTTCACCTCAGTTGCAGTCTGGCACCGACACCGGATATGGCGATTACGGTGAGCGAGGGGAGACGAAACTTGAATCTTGTCATTATGGGCACGATTTTATTAATTATTTACCTAGGTTCGAAAGATCCGGGTGAAGGATTAATGGTTTGGGGTTTGGGGATGAGAGTTCTACAGCTTTTCTTTCCTTTCCTTTTCTCTAATTTGATATGAAAGAGCAAGGTAAAAAAATATGCTAAGTACAAACAAGTATATATACTCCTTCGTATCCAACGTAAAAAACGGTTCGTATCCCGGTTTTCTCACAGATTGAATCGGTCAAATACCCATTGATATGAAATGCACCGTGTACTTGTGTTCGGATTGTTCATATCCATCAATATGCAGAGCATCTTTGTACAACAATTCAAACTAATCCATATCCATCTTTACGGAGCACGCCTTTTGCAGCTTCATCTCATATCGATCACCATCGATACAGAATCTCAAATGCACCCCAGATCGATCCCGGAAAGGATCGATATGAAAAGGGGAATCAAAACAACTCTCGGTCGTTGTTACAATTTGAATTTCACATCGATGTAGAGAGGATCGATACAAAATTCGATCCAAAAGGAACCATCGATCGATGGAAAGAACTTTTTTCACCATAATCCTTTTTCAATTAAAAAAACTTGACAACAACACATTAACGTGCAAGCGTGAATGAGAGTTAGGTTCAAATACATACATGTACCTACGTGCTATACTAACATTTGAATTTTAAAGTTAACAGGGATTGAATGCTTACCTGGTGATAACTAAAACAATAACAATAAATTGCTAACACTTGACCTTCAACTACAACAAGACTGCATGGTCATTGGCAATCTACAACTCAACATTTATACTACTGGAAATTGAATAGGAGTCATGTCTATTGAAAATTACATCTCTAGATGAAGGGATAACGGCTATTCAGTGAATCGGATAGAGTCTTTTTAGAATGAAGATGGTAGCTTTTCAAAGCACGTCATGTTCACATAGGACGTACTTTGGGTGGAAAATGTTATCGCGCCTTTTGGCAAGACCATGATACCAAGGACTTAACTAGAGACCGAAGACAATCCGCTACGGAGATCAGTTATCTGTAAGTTCATGATGGATATAGGCACACTTGGTCTAAGTCCGGATCGAGCCATAATCAACATGACATGAAAATAGAGCTATGCAAAGCAACATTTTAAATTTCAGGTCAATCGGAGTTCGTATGCTCAAGCTATGGAATGATCAAGATTCAAGAGAAACATGCCAATCTCGTATCCATCATCTCGTATTGATCAACATCTATACGAAATGAGTGTAACTCAAGCACTTAACATCCATTGTTCGTATCTATATGGTTCAAGCTCATAACGATGGACTTCGGCACTTCCTAGATCGATCACACTTAATTTAGCCAACAGATACCCTTTTCGTATCGATCTACTTGATCGATACGAAGAGCATAGCCTGCAAACGATACGAAGATGGAAGCAAGGCATCGATACAGAAATGAAGTAGTGGATGGATATGAACGAAGCAAGCCGTATATTTGAAGCTCCGAAAGAAGTAGTCAACCCAAAGGAACCGGTCTCACCACTATCCACAAATCATAGATCTCCACAAAATGTGCATGCCACGTCATCAATGCTAAGGGATCGATACAAAAGTATCGATACGAGGGCTTCGGCCACTCCATACTCACAACCTTAATCGATTAATAACTCCACAACTCCAATGCAATGAAAATTTCATGGCAAGTTGCCCAACACCTCAGGAACCTTCATGATCGATCACAGCTTGATTGGAACAATTTCTACTCGATACGAACAGATGTTGGATCGATCAAGGATCGATCCCAAGGATCGATCCCAAATGACTCTAGATCGATCATGTGGGCCCACCTCGGTTTGAGAAAGGGTAATCCGAGATCTACGATAGATATTTCTAGCTCCACACCTATAAATAGCACCTCCGTTAAAACTAAAAAAGGACTTTTATTTTGTTGCTTGAGTTGAACTGCATTGTAATTCGAGTGTTAGCTGTTGTACTACTGTAACTCGGTTTAATCAGCAATAAACATCAAAACCTTCAAAATGGACGTAGGGAATAACGCCAAACCACTATAAATTCTTCTTTTCTTCCTATCATTTTTTATTTTCTTGGTGTGATTGTTAGATTAGCCTCATTTTTCATTTTACTTCTTTATTCTAATCTCTTCAATTACACTCGACGGAATTATATGATATACTCATTTCTTCCGCTAGCTATTGTTATACTTAGTGTGTTATAAGCTCCGGCACGAATCGGATTTCAATGGTTGAATCTGCGGCATTCAAGTACAAGTGAAGTACGGGTGTCAATTTTCGAACGCTAAAATTCGGGTAGTGACAACTTGGTATCAGTATTTTCCCCATTTTTGGTACAAACAACTACTACAAGAATCAGCTTTTCAGAACCACGCACTTCTTCATCAAACTGAGAGAACCATAGTATCACAACCAAGAAACAGAGATTCAAATTTATCTTCAATCAAAGGTCCAAGAGATGGAGGATCCACATCATTAATATCATTACCCGAGTATTTTTTTAATTTCCTACGAGCAAGGATTTCAAAATGATCAAAATATGAATGCACTTCAAAATTAAAATGATTTCGATTATAACCTATGCCAATTCAATTTCGAACTCCAAAATAAAATTTAAAATCAAAATGGAAACAACTATTTAAATGATTTTGGCAATGGGAATAGTTTCAATCATGGTAATTTTTTTTACTCTCGACCATTTTAAATTGAAAATTCTTATATTAATAATTATAAATTTGATTTTGTTGAGTAAATGGACGAAATTTATAAGATCACATGGATTTGTTGTTTAAAATATATATGAAACAATGTGAGAAACAAAATCAAGTCCTAACATGTGACGAGTCAAGTTATAATCCACCTTTTACCAAAATTGATGATTTTCAAATAAACACTTTTGAAATTGAAAATGACAATCTTAATGAAGTTTTTGAAAATGTGGTAATTGAGTTGGATTTCAATTCTTTTGAGATCGGGGAATAAAATTTAAGATCCGATCTTCCTTTTTTCGCTTTTGAAAAATCGAATACAAAACCTTTAGATTTTGAAATTGATACATGCGATGAAGTTGTGAATAATTCATCAAAGGAAGATGAATTTAATGAACACAAATTTTTTGGACTTTTCGAAGATGAGTTATTAAATTCTGAAGGGGTAAATTTAAATCACCATTTTGGTTTTGAAATCAATAATTCTGACGAAATTTTCAATGATAAGCTTGACTTTCAAATTGTTGAAAATAAACTTGAACTTCAACCAATTATTCTACCTACGCCAAAAATCATTGAAAATAAAACAACTCATACAACTAAATTCGTTTTTCCAAATCAACATTCAACTTTGAAATCTTTTATGGTTTGGTTTTCTATGCTTAAGTTATGCCTCTCATACTTGACGAGACAAATGAATTGGTCTTTAGAAGACCGTTTCATTTAATCTTTGACAATATATTTTCTGATGTCGTGTAAATAATAACTGTTTCATTTTCATGTAAATATGGATTAAATTTTTATTTTTATTTTTATTTTTTGCCTTCCACTTGGGTTGACTTTGGGGACATAGCCAAAATGAAGTGTGTGTGTGTGGGGGGGGGGGGGGAGGGGGTAGTCTCATCTTCTTTTTGATTTTTTATGGTTTATTTTTTTGCATTTTCCATCCCAAACTCAAAAGTTTTAAAAGCAAAAAAGTCCCAAAAATAGTTTTTTTAGCATTTTGATTTATTTTTGAAGAAACATTGTAAGATAAATATAGGTTTTGGTTATTAAACTGAAATTTTTGAAATTTTATTTTTCTCAACAAAAATAAAAATAAAGTTTGATTACAAGTAATGATAGTTTAACTAGTATATAGTATGTTCATGGGTAATGATTATGAGGTATATCCTAATTATAATCTTTGTTTTAAAAGTGGTTAATTTAAAGTAAAGGCTATAACATTTATAATCTTCTCAGTTAACTGGAGCTAATACGATTTTGCAGAATTCTCTCTTAACAAAGAAGAAAAAAAAAATATGTATATATATATGAAACATAAAAAAATGGTTTTTATAAAAATAAGAAACACCTAGAGTCATGTGTTCACATGCAAGTGTGTACACTCACCATGCTCTGTACCTTCCCACATAGGCCTAAAAGGCAGTTCACGATTCGTATATTTGGCCTAAGTTTACCTGAGTTAGGTGTATGTATATAAAAACAAATTCATAAATAACGCCTACACTCGATAGGTGTACATACTTGTATGTACGCTTGCCATGCTCTGTATTCCCCTCACGTAATCCCACAAGGCAGTGTATGAGTAATATATCTGGCCTCAGTTTTTTGAGTTAGGCATAAGTAAATACTGTTAATGTCAATAAAATTTTCAAAAATGGGGAGAGTAAGCAATTGAAATTCAAGCATTATTTTCACTTATTTGATTCAATTTATTATTCAAAAGAAATAGAAATACCATTTTGCAAACTATGATAATCACCTAAGGATTTATTTCATATTTGCACTATGTTATCAATCGAAACAACCAACCAAACTAGAGTCTAATTGTGATGATAACTAAATTTTTGTTGGATATTTCGACGAGTAAAATGACTTAAATTTCATGATGATGATCAAAACTTATGTTTAACTTATTTAAAAGAAAATTCTTCATTTGTAAATATTTTCAAAAACTTGCATTCATCTCTTTGTAAACAAATTTTGCATTTTGGAATTTTTCATGTTGCATTTGGATTTTGTGGGTAGTATCCGTTGAAAACCCTCATAAGACAAACTCGTCCTTCTAGGGACACCTAGAGTTTAACGGCTTATTGCATACGCTCAATCCAAACGTGCTCCTTACAAAAATGGATTTACCTTAGTTTTAGTTTATTTGAGGACGAATAAAAAGATAAGTATGAGGTTATTTGATGTGCACATAAGTGTGCATAATTTTACTTCCATATTTAATCTAATTTAATTAAATAAATGAGCATATAGGGCATTTTAACATGTTTAAACCAAAATTCCAATTGTTTTCAAATCATTATTCATTCATCTTCACATAGGGGAAAAATATCATTTTTGTGTGTGATTTAATTTGAGAATATTTATTTGCATAATTTATTTTTATTTAGGAAATTGGATGAAAATATATGAAGAGACCTCATGAAAATATGCGTGCACAAGAGAAGGAAACATATGAAGATGGAAATAAATCATTTCATAAAACATAGAGGACCCCACCTACCCACTTACCACGATCTACAGTTAGGAGCTAATGCACATGTTAGTGGAGCTTAGTGTTACATGCATATTTAATGGAGGATTAATTTATGCTAATAATAATTTGGTGGCCACACTTTCCAGAGGCGTATTTTGGATAGTCCCCCAAAACATACATTAGCGTTTTAAGCATGTATAAATACTCTTTATGTATCATGTCAGGAAGCTCTTAGCCTCCTCTTTCGTTAGTTAGTTTTACGCATAAGTTGTAAATATAAACTCTCTTTCTCTCTTTAGTGGCTTCTTAGCCATTTCTTTATGTAATTTCTTTCTATGCAATTTTACTTCATGTTCTTTTTATTTCATGTCCTTTACTTTATGCAATTTTAATTTAAGCAATTAGTTTAGTATCATTTTTATGCAAGTAGTTAGCTCTTTTTATTTTAATTAACACTTCCTCCTTTTCCTTTTGTTTTTATTTATGTTGCAATCTACATTTGTTGACATGATAACAAAAAATGAGATGCTAAATCCCTTCAATTTAGAGGTAAAGAAGCTCTGTTAAATCATGTAGATTAGCCATAATTTTCTCATTTATGTTCTCTTTTTGCGCTTAATGGAAAGTTGCGTATTGATGTAAGTTTATTAACGAATTTGATAGTCTATGATGTTAATCACATATAGGCTATTCTTACTCAAATAAATACAATTTACATCATCATCTAACTAATGGAAGTGGATTTAGAATAAAAATTTAGTGGTTTATGTTACTAATTCAATAATAAATAAGCCATGCTTAAAATAGATTTTATTTTTAATTCCATTTTCATTTTCATGAGAGTTGATAAGTGGGTTTGAAGGGTGTGTTAAAGTTTGAAGGTTTATGCTGGGCTAATTAATAACACAAATAGGCCATACTTAGGATAAAACATCAACTAAATTCACAAATGACCAAAAAAAGAGATCATAATTTCATATTGTGTTGATTTATGTAATCATGAGAGTGGATTTATCTCTAAATTGTTTTTAATCTTTAGTTTTAATTCACTTTTTTAGTAGTTAGTTTTTGCATTTTTTTTGTAGTTAACAACACTCTCAACTTTGGTTTAATTTTATTGAGTAAACTTTAAATTATTCTTCCCCTATGGATTGACATATACTCGCATACTTTCTATAATCGTACGTCGTGCGCCTGCGGTTATTTTTATTATAACTTTTCGACGATTTTCTAATCCGATAGAAAACCATCGATTCAACGCATATCTTATATATATGTATTTTAATTTATTAATTAAATTTTAGTCAATTTATCTAACTAAACAGTTTTAATAAAATTTTATTAATTATGGGAAAATAATTTGCGCCCACATGTATACTCATATTGTCTTAAACAATTCAAGACAACATAACATATATCATTGTATATATTATTCATGTATATACACATATATATTTAACTAGTTTATTAATATTATTAATAAATAATACTTTAAAAATTATATTATAACTTTTATAATATGTGTTTTATTTTAAGTTTATTTAAAACATTTAATTTAATTTTAAAATAATTTAAAATTTTATGTTATAGCATTTGTAGTATTTTTCTTACTTTGAATTTAACTTTTAAAATTAAAAAATTTATTTTAGTTTAAAATATACTTTGAAAATTAGCCCAAGCCCTAAATCTGTTTGTGTCTTTATATTAGGGATAACTTTTGGGCTTACTTCATCCTTTCAAGTCATGCTAATAACTTGACAGGGAAGAGTACTAGATTACTCAAACCCAACTTAGATATTATTTTCTAGACACCCTGCTATATGGGTAGGCTTTAATAAGTTAGCTCTAATACCATTAATTTAGGATGCATTAGCTATTTAGCACCTATTTAAATTGTTGAAATTGGGATTATACGCTGCGGGTAAATGGGTAAATTTCAAAAAAAATATATTCTATTTGGATCTTATTAGGCATATTGGGCACATGTAGTCTAATTCATTTAGAACTTTTCTAATTTATATTTAAAATAAAATCAATATTTTATTTAAGTTTATAAATAAAGTTTTATTTTACATAGTTTGTATTATATCATATGTATGTGCATCATATGCACATATAAGCGTGTATGCATGTGCAATACGATAATGTGTACATGATTTGACATGCCCATATATAGATGTTGAAATTTACACCCTAGCGGATATATTAGCCCCTCGTGTATACAAGTGGATTATCTAAATGTGCATGTGCATGTATGTGTATATGCATAAAATTATTTAAATATGTGTACATGCTCATGGTCTAGTTTATTTTAATGTTTATCCAAATTTACAACTTTCTTTATCTGATATTAATATTCTAGAAGCTATTACTTTAAATGTTAAGAACCATGGATATAATTACATCCCAGGATCTGAAGTAATGTGTATTTGCTATAGAGTTTATTTATTCCTTTATACACCTTAAATCCACAATGTAAATTGGTCGATAAACCCTTAAATGAGACAATTAATTGAAAAAAAAATTAGTCAATCCAATATAACAACAAGAAGATCAATAAAATGGGAAGAGATTCCTCTTCCAAAAAGTTGGAAATAGAAAGAGTCGTTCCTTCTCAACTACTAATAAACAATTATATTACTAATATTATATAAACTCATGAAGGAACTATGCAAATACAAATGGATAATAATCCCTCTAGGTCGAGTCAAAATATTTATGATATAAAATTCAAACAGGAATTAGATATATAAGGGGTATTTTGTATAAAGGATAAAAAATCATATTTTTTAGCCTCAAGGACACAACCTCAATATTTTAGCTACAAAAACAAACATTGTCCCAAGATTGGTGATAAGGACAAACATTCTTTCAAAATTAATCATAAAGATAAACCGCCAAAATTATCAACCACCACTCATAGCATCACCACCCACCGCCATTACCAGCACCACCATCCATGTCGCCACCCTAAACACCACCCATTTCCATCACATGCTACCGATAACTCTTAACCTAAAAGGCGAAATCTAAAAACGCTACTGGTAACTAAAAACTGAAACCTAAAAACTGTTACCTAAAAACTAATATCTAAAGCCTACTACCGATAAATAAAACTGATACCTAACATCTGATACTCAAATAAACCACCCACAATCTTCTAGATTCTCAAATTTATCAAATTCAATCACCATTATCTAAATTTACAGTTCATTCTTGAACAACTATTTCGATCATAACAATCATCCTTGTATGAATTCAGTTCACCATCAAATTTGAAGCACAAATAGACCATCCATAATCAACATCTATCAAGCTTATGAAATTGCATCATTATCTCATATAATGATTCTTTGACTCAAGCATCTCCATTCTCTGATGCAAGCCAAATCGAATGGCTCCATTCCAACATAAGCAAGGATGCCTTTCAACTAAGGTAGTGTGTACAATGGCGAGCACGATAGTGGTTCATCTCTAGGTTAAAAAATAGTTTTTACAAAAATGATACCTTCTTTCACTAAAACTGATACCTAAAAACAGATTCTCAAATTAATATTAAAATTGATACTCAAACAAATTCATTAAATATTTGATACTAATGAAATACTAATTCAACTCAATGATCATCATATTTACTATGTAACAACTTCATTTTTTATCTAATTAAAAAAATAGTAAAAAACTTCCATTATACATTATTTTAAAAAATAATGTTCAGAAAAAATAAAAATGATACCCTAAAAACCGATCCTCACTAAACTCAACACAACAATACATTATCAATCAAATCGATATGAATGCAAAAAACAAAATAACAATTAAAAAATGTTCGCTTCAAAATGTGAATTATTATAGTATAATAATGTTGTAATACAATAAAAAATCATAAACTCAAAAATAACAAATATATTCGAAAAAGATACCTACAAACTGAAAAACTGATACCTTACAGCTGATACCACTTCTTCTTCCCTAATTCTTACATGACTTGCTCTTCTTCTTCCTCGACTTGCTCTTCTACTTCCTCGAACTGTTTGTTTCTTCTAAAACACCACTTTACCATGGCGTCCTTTCCACTAGAGTCATCATTTTTGCATTATCAGATGACTTCAAATTGAGCTACTTCAAACCCTAGTTGTTGCCATCCACCATTGAACCAACCATCCTCGCAGCCACGTTACCACAGCGACCGCCCAACCTGATCACAATGCCGCCTAAGCTTGACGGCACTTTAAAATCATTTATGTGTTTGTCCTGCTTGCTAATTTCTTGTCCTGCTTTGAAAATTTGAAATTTGTCCTTCACGTTAAAATACTGAAGGCCGGTCCTTTAGGCGAGAAAATGCCGAGAAATTTATTCTTGACACTATTTTCCTGCATATAAAATTTATTATTCATATTATAATTTTCATATTTATTTTGGCTTAATAATAAAATAATTAATTATTATTATTTAATTTTTGATTTAGATAATTTATTAGACAAAAACTCATAATTACTTAAAAATGTAATGAACTAATTAAAAAGGCTAAAAATATTTTTGAAATTATAAAGCATGTTTTATTTTGTATAAAATATTTCCAGAACTTTATATTATTTATATATATACACATTTTACTTATATAAACATTTATGAATTAAATAAAAGTGCACGTGTATTTGTATTTAGTATATGAAAAAGTCAATTTTTTTAATTGTGGAACGTCATTCCAATGAAGTTTACTTTTTAAAGATTTAAAATATATTTTATATATTGTTAGACTTTTAAATTAGATCTATATTAACATTTATATAATTATATTATATAAATTTCAAAACTAAGAAGTTTTTTTTTGGCTGAGAGCATCTATGAACAATATGCAATTTCATACAAACACACACACATAAATATATAACACATACAACTATCAAAATGAGACAATCCATCTATATACTAATGTGTGATATTTTTAACAAACAATATATAAAGAATAATAATTATATAAACATTAATGTATAATATTAAATCTAAAGAATACCTATCAACAAGGCATGAAGCTCGCACCTTGAAATGAAGAACTCCTTGAATCGAATTCCAAAATCGAAGTTGTTAGCTCTCGAATTGCCTTTCCATCGACAATTATGTGATTTAAATTTATATTTATCACTTGATTTTTAAGGAGAGGAAGGAGTATAGTTCGAAAAATAATAGAGGATGATGGATGCAATAAAAGATCAAAATAAAATAATGTATAAGATGTTTATACATGAAAGAAAGTAGATAGCAAAAGTAGGATCAAGACCTTTAATTCTCTCCTACCCATTCTCATAGTTTTAAGCACTCAAATTCACTATAGAAACCATTAAAATTTCCAGCTCTATGTCCTCTTCATAGTTGAAAATATCATGTCCTTCATCGATCTCAGATTTATTTCAAGCTCAAACAATATTTATTGCATTTAGCTCCAATTTAAATGCTAACGTACTGTTTAATATTGGTTAATACTTCAATTAATATTTCATAATTATTAATTAATTTAATTAATTTATAACAATTACAAACTAATTAAATCAGGTAGTAAAAAGAATATTCAATATTTAAGTTATGTTACTCTTAGGTGTAAATTCGACCGGCGATTAATATCGAACAATTCTAATATTAACGTTCAAACGTCACTTAGTAAGTGGTGTGATATTGTGACCAAATTTATCGCTTATTTGATTTCAGTAAAATCCAATTTTACTTTATTAAGCGTTACTTGTTGTGGAAATTATTTACACAAATTCTCTTCATCGAAACTATCGCTTTGAACTTATGAAATATGGCAATGGTTAAAATTCCAATGTCATCCATATTCAACTCGATATTCCTAACATAAAGTCTTTGTCGAACTAATAATAACAATTGTTAACTAAACTGCTCTGGCCAGAGGCTTTGACTTTGAGTTAGCTTCAGTTGACCATGATACTAACCTTCTATAACTGAGGAGGCAAATCCTCTCTTGAATAGTATTTCACTTTAATGCTTCCACTTGACCCCAACTATAGTGGTTCAATGGATGTCGTACCATGATTTAACTATAATCAAAATGGGGCACAACATTAAAGATTTGCGGTATTCTCATCTCAACCATGTAATTTTGTCACATTGATATTCTCTGTTTGACCTTAGTTATATTAACCAACAGAAAGCTTTCGAATAGTTATCCAATAACTATCATTACGTACATTGCTTATGATAGCCATGGGTAATATATTTCCCTACATTTGAAGAGCATTAAATACTTTAGCCTCAATGGATGTATCAATATTCATTCTCGATACATTTTATCTGGAATTTTTAAAAACGGTATAGTTATTTTATTATGATAAATCACTTATGATTACAATACGTTATAGCTACAATCAAAAAACATACCACTTATCAATTTTCTATTAAGTATACTTTTAATTAAATTATTTAATTAATATAACACATTATACCAAATATATAATACAAACAAAACAACTTTTATTTTGAACAAGATTGGTTATCGAGTTAAACATATAAAACAATTATATAATTACCCATACCTCTAACTTTGTCACAAACTAATTAAATATCTTAAATTTAAAATATTAAAATAAATTCAATCAACTAATATTCATTATTTCATTACATAATTCCTAAAAATGAAAATGTTAATGAATTTCTTTATTAACCCCAAAAAGTGTAAGGAAAGAGGAATATGGTAGTAAAAAGGATTGAATGTCCCTTGCAACGGGTATTAGCAAAAGCGACCCTTGGGTAGACAAAGGGCTTGGGTAGTTAGACTTGTCTTATTCAAGTTTATGATGACGTTATAAGCATGACCATGTCAAAGCAATTTCGAACTATGTAGAGTAATCTTATGCAAGCACAAATCAAGATTATGAGTGCTTTTGGGATTCGAAGCAAGTTATGATTAAGAATCACAAGTGCTTTGAAACTTGAAAAAAATTCATAATTAAAGTCCTCTTTATTGGTATGTTATCTAATTGTTGAATGTACCAGGTCTTATGTCGAAGAGTACAATCAGCACTAAAATCACCAAATCAGTTTATGATTGCAAAGTTTAAAATGTAAAGGCATGGAAAGAATGATTCACCATTTTCTTCATTCCCCTAGGTCCGTATTTATAGGGGTAGAGGGATGCGGCATGGCCGCCACTTGTCCATGTGGCATGCTTGACCTCTGGCATTAACTATATTGATGGTGCATGCCACTACTTCAGCATCCACTTGCACAATAATGAACTTCGGTGCTTAACCTCCATACTGCCTTGATAGTCTTCATTAATGACATTCGATATCAACATTGTATTAAGGACATGTGGCCTTCTTTGAAGGTTGATAAGTGT
The DNA here is from genome assembly GCA_030765085.1 of Allium cepa. Taxonomy (NCBI): domain Eukaryota; kingdom Viridiplantae; phylum Streptophyta; class Magnoliopsida; order Asparagales; family Amaryllidaceae; genus Allium; species Allium cepa. The sequence continues at coordinate 215,592,495 of CM060938.1, forward strand.
GACATTACCATGGCATGATATCAATAAGCGGTGACATTGGTAAGTGGTGACATTGATAAGTGGCAATATTGGCAATGATCGGCATTGATAACATACCACATTAATAGAAACTACATTGATAACAAGAGGCATTGATAAAATACAGTATCTATAAGAGGAAGCATTGACAATAGGTGGCATTAATAAGAGATGGCATTGGCGTTGAACGACATTTATGGAAAGGTATCAGGGTGAAGTGGCATTGATGAGATGCATCATTAGAATAAGACAGCATTGGAGAGATGCAATATAAATCAAGAGTAAAATCGATTCTTCTTGCTATATGAAAGAAATGCTTCATTGATGGAATGCAGCATTAATGTGATATGGCATTAATGATATACCATGCTATTATAACATTGATGGCTTTTAGCATAGAGCTTTCCAGTCATCATTCCTTTACTAACATGCGCCATTGTTTCCAATATTTTTGGCATGATATCACTCTTTCGACTTTATAAATGGTACTCGGCATTGATGGTATTCAGTATTGCTAGCTTTGTTAATGACTTATGACATTGCCTATTATTCTTTGTGGATGAGGGTTGGCATCATATGCTTTTGGCATTTTTATCTTCATACTTTCGACATTGCTTGTTGATGCAGGATTACGGTAAGACTATTATGTTGCATACCTCCGAAATTTATATTGGTGGTAATATTTCCTTCCTCAATCATGAAGGAAGCATTGACTTTTCAAGTCAATATCTTCGGTATTGGAAATTTTCCACCTATTGCTATTCTTGTTTGAATCTACCCGTACATTTAAATTTGACCCAATGGTTTCTGTGTGCCTTATCTTCTTATAAATAGGTGAGTGTCCTCTTTGTTTCTCTTTCACATGCGATTAAAGCTCAAGCAAAAAGAAAACTCAAATTTTTAGTCAGTTGAATTTCATATCCCATTCACCTAAGTTAATATTAAGGTTCGGTCTTCAACTTTATTTACATTGACTATCCTCAATTAAGGAGCTTAGGATCAAAATTGCCGTTAGGGTTTTATTTGGGTCTATTCGATTTTAAATTGCCATTTAGGTTTAGATATCAGACTTGGATTGTTAATCCTCATTCTTCTAACTAAATCGACAACTGATTATGTTTACCTTTGGATTATTATATCACCGGGATATTTTAAAAAGCTAATTTGAATTAGGCGACATTGATTTAGTGGCCTTTGAGCATTTAGTTTAATGACAAAGTGGATAGGTTACTAGATCCAGAACCTGATAATGCTCTATTTAGTTGTGATATTGATGCCTTATGATATTGTTATAACATCCGACATCAATTAGGTTTTCTCCATGTTCATTGTTTTGACAATCAATTCTAAAGCTTAGAAAATTTTATAGTGCAAGGTCTTCATATTATTATTAACTTAGTGGATGTGTGGTATTAGTTCAAATCGTTATCGCATATATTCGACATTGACTCAAGGGGTTATCATGCGACATTGATAACCTTATTATATATTGTATGTTATTATTTCTCTTCGGCATTGCTTTCAATATCTATATTATATTATTACTTTGCGACATAGTTGCTGTAGTAATTTTATAGTCTACTTATACATTTAGTGTCTTTTAAAAAAAAACTTTTTTGAACTATGTCGACATTTCTCATCGATGTTATTTTATCATTTCGACATTGGCGTTGATTGCAGCATTACATTGTAATTTCCGATAGCGTCGTTTATATGTACCTATTAATTTAATATGAGATTTATGACATATTTAGGATAAATTTTATTCAAGTTTATGTTAAATAATAATTTATTCCCCCACCATGATTCTAGCATTTATTTACATACCTTTACTTAGTTAGAAATTTAAACAAATTAGGAATGTCGACATAGATTGCTTTAGGGTTATCATTCTATTGTGAATATTATGGTGGATTTTAAACTTTAAACAATGTGTTAACCTCTGCTTTAACATATAATAGCCTATTTTAAATACCGAGTATCTTGAAAGATTATATAATATCTTTTTTAATTTGGTATAATATCACCTGGAAGGTAAATGAAAGGCAAAAAAATGATTCAAAAAGAAATCAAGAAACCAAGTAAAGGCACCAAAGCTTCCCCAACTACTAAAAAGAAGGAGGACATCTTCTCAATCCATCGTACATCACCATTCAAGATGAAGTGGATTCTATTCTAAAACAATTTGACATCATATGCATAGAAGGTAGGCCTACTGGCTTTTTTGGTAGTATAGACAGCCATCTAGAAGGATTATTTTTTCCTTTTCACCAATCCGCAAATGGCACATAAGATATCTTCCTTTTCCTAACTACCTTTTGCGGTTCTTAGAGCACCTAAACATTGCCTCAATCCAATTGTCTTCTAATTTATATACATATTTGACTTGCCTAGAAATCCTTGCCAAGGAGGCCAATTTTCTTCCTCTAAGTGCTGAAATCCTTTATATCGCATTCGTCCTCTCCCAAAAAGCCTAATCACTAACGGCATCAACAAGACGAATGAATGGGAAAATCAGTTCTTTTACGTCAGATGCTACTCTCGAATTAGGGGAACCTTCTCCATTATAAGTAAATGTTTATTTCTTATTGGTTACATTATATTTATCATTCACTTATGATGGATGTTTTCCTTTAGGTTTGGCTCCCAAGCAGTTAAGTTCCTATGATAATGAAACTATCAAATCTCTTACTTTAGCATCTCGGAGCATATGTGACAGACTCACACTTCTGATAGTAGCAAATCTTCGTAAAATACTCATTGATTCAAGAAAGCCGTATAATACTTGGGGAGCCTCCGATGATGAAAGGGAATGCCCAAGGAATGCGGTTGCTAACTGTCAATAACCTAAATATTTTCTCTACTTATTTCCTAGTTAAACTTGAGCCCATGGGTAAGTTTTCATTATAACTGGTACAGAATTCCCAATTTATTATCATATAAACTTCTTGTAATGATATACCTTTTCATCCCTCGAATGTCGACCTTAACGCATCGTGTCAAGCACCCAAGTGCTGGGAAGACAAAAATTAAGGTAAAATAAAAATAAAATAGAATAAGAAAGAAGAGAACACAATACTAGAATCTCACAGCGGAATGATAATATATAATATTAAAGGAACAATACAAATGGTTACTCCAATATAGAAATTTCAGAGTTACCAAAACCTAAGTACTATCATTAGCCTGGAGAGTTATAAAAACCTATCTTCAAAAATGCTGATATGTATAGTATAGTAATGTAGTAGAAATAAGAATACTACGGTAGATAAACATCCAGCTCATCTTCTTGAGCTCTAAAGAACATCAAAGAAAACCTGCCTTTCTCGAAATACTTGAAAGAGCACGTAACGAATTTAAGGAAAATAAAAACAATTGTTAGACATAAATTTAGTATGAGAAACTCAAGAAATGTATACAACATATAATATTATTTTTGAGACCACACAGAAAGCCATAACAGTTATCCCCTTAAAAGAACCACCATCTATGGGAAAATAAGATGATATAATCGATAATATCTGGGGTGTAGAATATAAATATTAAAACATAGTTGGAATGGTTACATTGGCTGCATTCAACAACATATTAGGAGCATAATCAAATCTGGTAAGGAACGTTCGCATATTGGATTTTCCGCCAAGATCTCTTTGGAGAAGCTGAATCCGGACTCCATGCACAAGGATCAGAAAATACCTTTCAAGCACCGTATACCTCTAGATAAAATATACCATAAGGTAAACAAAAAGACCCATGCTTGAACATAAACATGAACCCTGTGGTACTAAATATCATCTAATCCCGGTACCAACATCGATAAGCATACTCTAGATCTGGAGTTGTAATACCCCATCATAGGACTTCAAAACTGCAGATTGTGCATCCTACTTTGTCTTAGCCATTTTCGATCCCGAGGTTAAGTTCGTCATTTTTCACACGAGTCTTCTCACTCAAACAGAACACAATCCCTAATTGAATTCTCATATGTCGAACAGATCTCGAAACTACACATGGATTCCCATATTATAAAAGATCTTGGAATGGTTCATGGAATCCAACATCGTGAATTGACCATGAACAACTATGTGTGTTCTAGCATCTTAAATAGATCGTGAATCACCAAATAGATTCCCACATCTCAAACAGACCCACTTCCAAGAGATAGAACACGTATCTCAGTCGTGAAGTGGTTTTCGGTAAGTAAAACACTTACCAATCACGTTCCCTTCTATCATTCAATAATAATGAGAACGATCACATATGGAAACCAAGTCTCGTATACTTATCACGTTTTTGATATTTTCATCTCATACTATTCCTTGATCATGAGTGAAGCGGGTAAGTTAGACCTCAATTGCTCATATCCTTACTTGAACATTAAACTTAGTTCCCATAAATAGACAAGCCTGCATCATTGCTTTTTAGTGCTAAGTATGTGACTAAATGTTTTCCATAAACAAGTAAACATACAAAGCATGATCAAGTCACATAAGCGACTTCTAATCCCTTTTCCTTAATTAATCTTTTATTAATTAAAACCTTCTTTATTAGTAAAACTTCTTTTACCTAATAAAACTTCATTTATGAATTTCTATTATTCATTTTACTCTTTTCGTACATTAAAAAGTATACATATACTTATCTAAAATGGTATAAGTATATTCACAGATCATTAACAAAATTTCTTACTTTAAACCTTTACTTTTTCTATACTTCAAAATGTACTCATGGAATTATGTCAAATGGTATAAGTATATTCACAAATCATTAATGAGATTTATTACTTTAAACTTTTTCTTTTTCTGTGCTAGGAAATCAATTCTATGGTTTCGATGATAACAACTATACAATGGAAATCGAGTATATATATCTATATTTACAGGTAGATGACAGAGTAACATCACCAAAGAGACAAATACAAGACTCAAGAGAAGTATCAAAAGATGTCAAATCGATAGAAGTTGAAAAGAAATGGCACGGACACAAATAATGCATCATACACATTTTCAGACGTCTGAGTGCACTAGCTAGACATCTGAATGTTTTCTCTGGTTTGCAAATTAGAGAGAATCAGACGTCTGGTAAATATGCTCAGATGTCTGGTTAAACTCTCTGGTTCACAATTTAGGAGAAAACAGACGTCTAATAATAAACTCAGACGTCTGAATAGCAACCGGACACAAAAAATATATGAAGTCCAGATGTCCGAGACATTTCTCTAGACGTCTGATTTTGAACTCGACTGAGTAATTTCAAAGACCAACTGTCACATTCAAAAGGACACATCTTCTTCTCTTCGCCACAACTCTTCATCACCATCAGAAACGACTTTAGGAAGATTACAACAGATGTAACTATACAAGAAAACTCTTCATCATTATGAATAGCATCAGGAATGCAAAGAGTTTTCCGACCTTACTCACTTATGCTCTTAATTCCTATACTCTGACTTATACCTGTTTTCTAACAATCAACTACTTGTATTTAACACTTCCATATATTTAGAACTCATTATTCAATATCCTCTATATATATACATATACATATACATATATATATATATATATATATATACATATATATATATATATTGAAAGCACTTGTACTCAATAGTCAACATTCGTGTTATAGAACACATTCTTGACAAAGAAACTCTGCTATTGTAAACCTGTTCCTCCGGGTCAAGTGAGGGTTAGTTGAAAGGAAATTCCGAAGAGGAGCTTCGGGACTGGACATAGGACGGGAGGTCCGAACCAGTATAAAATCCTGGTGTGATTATTTTAATTTACGTTGCTATTATTATCTATCAAGTTATATTATATAGTTAGTTGTTCATACTTGCATATATATCATATACGATCCACACATATGGACTTTCAATTGGTATCAAAGTAAGGTTTTGATCAAATAACAGTAACACGTTTTTGAATAAATTTAATATGGCAAGTATTTTTCAAGAAGGACAATCCACTGCACGACCCCCACTTTTTAATGGATCTAACTATGCATATTGGTCAACACGTATGAGAATTTTTATGGAAGCTAATGGTCTTGAAATTTGGTCAGCCACACAAGATAGATATGAAGCACTTACTACTGCTATGAACACTTGGATCGATGCACAAAAGACCTTAGCATCAAATAATGCTAAAGCTATGAACGTCTTATTTTGTTCTTTAGATAAAAATGAACTTTCACGTGTCATGTTATGCACCACTGCATTTGATATTTGGCGTACCTTACAAATTACACCTGAAGGTACAACAAAGGTCAAACAAACTAAGATTTCGATTTTGCAAAACCAATTTTCTTCATTTACATGAAGCTAAATGAAATTATTGTTGACATGTATTCTAGATTTCAAACTACCCAACATGATCTTATGGCATTAGGAGTTAAATTCACTGATTTTGATTTAATATCTCGAATACTCAACTCTTTGACATCAGATTGGGAAAGGAAGGTTTTAGCTATATAAGAAGCTAATGATCTTTCCACTCTCAAAGTTGAAGAGTTGATAGGAAATTCAATGTCATATGAAGCTAACTTGCAGTCATGAAAAGAACTTAATTCGGAGAAAAAGAATATAGCATTTCCAACAACAAAAAATGATGACTCTGATCTAGATAAAGAAGAAATAGTTTTTATTTCCAAGAATTATAATAGATTCAAGATATTTAGAAAGATGACCAAGTTTCAAAAAGAAGGGAAGTCCAACACAACAAACATATCTCAAATCAAGTGCTATGAATGTGACCAATACAGACATATGAAGAAGGATAGCCATAAACTCAATAATGATAAAAAGAATAACAAAATTCAAAAATTCAAGAAGAAGAAGGCTTTCAAAGTAACTTCGGATGATTCGGATTCTTCAACTTCTGACAGTGATAGTGACAGAGAACAAGCTAATGTATGTTTTATGGCACAAACTGAAGAGGTATGTCCTGAACTTAGCTATGATGAACTATCAGAACTTAGCGTGGAACTAGAAGATAAATTTAGACAAATAAAAAAATTGAACAAAGAATATATAGTCAAAATAAATAGATTAGAACTTGAGGTAGCAATGTTGAAAGATGAAAAAATTATTCTAGAAGAAGAACTTGAAATATCTCAACAAAAAATCAAAAATAATATGATAGAAAGTGAGAATATTTGTATAGAAAAAGAAAATTTATTAAAAGTAAATATTGATTTTAAAAATATTATTGAATTGTTGAAAATTGAAAATATAGAGTTGAGAGAAAAATTAGATAAAATTACCAATAATGTGTCAAAATTTAATAAAGGTAAACAAGATTTGGAAAATCTTATCAAAACCTCAAAACCATCCGGTAATATAAATGGAATAGGATTCAAAAATTCTTTTAAACAAAAAGAAAATAATGCTAAAAGTAGTAGAAATATAAAAGCTAAAAGTTTGTCTAAGACTAAATTGAATACCAATAATATGAAAATTTGGATTCCTTAAACAAATAATAATTTGATTAGACAAAAGCATATTAATAATTACTTAGAAAATGTAGTCTATAATAAAAATTATATTTATAAAGGTATCAAACCATCTTGGGTATGGCTACCTTCCTCTAACAAATAGGACCCTAATAAAATATATGGGTACCAATTAAAACATTTTCTATTTTGTAGGTACCCAAAATAAAAAATAAGGAGAAATGTATACTAGATAGCGATTGCTCCAAGCATATGACCAGAAATTCAAAAATGTTATCAAATATAAGGTACATTGATGGTGGAACGGTAACATTTGAAGACAATTCAAAAGGATATGTCATAGGAATTGGAGAAGTCATCAACTCTGGTATATCTAACTCTCCTAATATTATAAATGTTTTGTTAGTAGAAAATTTAAAACATAACTTGCTAAGCATTAGTCAATTATGTGACTAAGGTTTTCAAATAATGAAAAAGATAAATGTAATATTTTAGATAATAACAAACAACTCATTTTTAAAGGATTTAGAAACAAGAATATTTATGTATTAAACATGAACATAAATAAAAATTCAAACTTATGTTTAACCGCCAAACATGATGATTCATGGTTATGGCATAAACGATTTTGTCATATTTAAAAGCATTAATAAATTGGCAAAATATGAGTTAGTAAGAGGATTACCTAAAATAAATTACAAAGTAGAAAATTTATGTGATGATTGTCAAATTGGAAAACTAAATAAAAGCTCATTTAAATCTTAAAATAATATTTCTACAAAACAGCCATTAGAATTATTACATTTAGATTTATTTGGTCCAACACAAGTACGGTCTATAAATCACAACAAATATGTGTTCGTAATAGTCGATGATTTTTCAAGATATACATGGACTTTATTTTTAAAACATAAAAGCGATACTTTTGGTATGTTTAAAACATTTGCTAAAAAAAAATTAAAACTAAAGTGAATTTAAAAATTAAAAATATTAGAAGTGATCACGGAGGAGAATTTGAAAATGATCTTTTTACAAACTTTTGCAACAAGAAAGGTATAACTCATAATTTTTCTTTTCCTCGTACACCTCAACAAAATGGTGTCGTAGAAAGAAAAAATCGTACATTACAAGAATGTGCACGAACATTACTAAATAGTAGTGGATTACTCAAACACTTTTGGACTCGATCAAGGCCATCGATCATCTATCCTACCTATATTATGAGACTTCTTTGTGCACATAATATTCCCTCCTATCTCTCGACGTTTGAAGAAATTTCGCCAAAATACGCTTCCACAAAATTCTTTTCTTTGATGCACTTACCTGAAATTCCTCTGGAATTCATGTCCTTCGAAGATTGGACACATCATCGATAATCTAGAAGAGTTGAAAATCCTCCTCAACCACCCATTGTTCCATCTCAACAAGAAGAGCAACAACGAGAAGCTGCTGCTCCTCCTCCTCCTCCTCCTCAACCTTTTGATTATCCGGGACAAGAAGAAATTATAGAGACTCGACTAGAAACAAATCCAAATGAAAGTATTCGAGATCTCACTCTTCGAAACCAACATATACTATCCCTAAATCGAAAGTATTTAGCTAAGCGAATTGAGAGCTTTGAAACTTCGTTCGCTACACGAGTAGCCACAGTTGAAGATTCTCTTTCAACTATCCTATCGGTTCTTAAAGAAGTGCTACAAAGGGTTCGTGGTCCAACTCCACCTTCTGACGATTGGGCAACCCCTGCACCTTCTCCTCATGCAAAAAATTCTAAATTATTTGAGAACGAACCTCCAAAAGAAGCTTTGACATCTCCTTTTACAAAAGAAGAACCAAAGGAGGGTGATACAAATCAAGCTTCATCAAAGAAGGATGATCCAAATCAAGCTTCTCCAAAGGAACTCTAAGAATTTCGGAATTGTAGTGTTTATATTTTGTACAAATCTATATATGTAACTTCTTCATGTTATTAATGAAAATTTTCTTTTTTGACGATTGGCTTAAATATTATACATTCTTTTTGATAGTGTCAAAGGGGGAGAAATATAGATAGAATCATAAAACATTAAAAATAAGCACATATTCGGTGGGAGATTTTTAATCTATATATAAGTACATTGAATAGTTGTCATCATCAAAAAGGGGAGTTGTTAGGAAATCAATTGTATGGTTTCGATGATAAAAACTATACAATGGAAATCGAGTATATATATATATATATCAATATTTACAGGTAGATGATAGAGTAATATCACCAAAGAGACAAATACAAGACTCAAGAGAAGTATCAGAAGACGTCAAATCAATAGAAGTTGAAAAGAAATGGCACAGACACAAATAATGCATCATACACATTTTCAGACGTCCGAGTGCACTAGCCAGACGTCTGAATGTTTTCTCTGGTTTGCAAATTAGAGAGAATCAGACGTCTGGTAAATATGCTCAGACGTATGGTTAAACTCTCTGGTTCACTATTCAAAAGAAAACATACGTCTGATAATAAACTCAGACGTCTGAATAGCAACCGGACACAAAAAAATATATGAAGACCAGACGTCTGAGACATTTCTCCAGACGTCTGATTTTGAACTCGACTGAGTAATTTCAAAGACCAACTGTCACATTCGAAAGGACACATCTGCTTCTCTTCACCACAACTCTTCATCACCATTAGAAGCGACTTTAGGAAGATTACAACATATGCAACTATACAAGAAAACTCTTCATCATTAAGGAATGGAAAGAGTTTTCCGACCTTACTCACTTATGCTCTTAATTCCTATACTCTGACTTATACCCGTTTTCTAACAATCAACTACTTGTATTTAACACTTCCATATATTCAGAACTCATTATTCAATATCATATATATATATATATATATATATATATATATATATATTGGAAGCACTTGTACTCAATAGTCAACATTCGTGTTATAGAACACATCTTGACAAAGAAACTCTGCTATTGTAAACCTGTTCCTTCAGGTCAAGTGAGGGTTAGTTGAAAGGAAATTCCGAAGAGGAGCTTCGAGACTGGACGTAGGATGGGAGGTCCGAACCAGTATAGAATCCTGGTGTGATTATTTTAATTTACGTTGCTATTATTATCTATCAAGTTATATTATATAGTTAGTTGTTCATACTTGCATATATATCATATACGATCCACTCATATAGACTTTCATTTTGTACTTCAAAATGCATTCATACGCTTATGTTAAATGTTATCAGTATATTCACAAATAATTGAAAAGATTTCTTACTTTAAACCTTTACTTTTTCTAAACTTCAAAAAGTAATCATATGCTTTTCCTAAATGGCATAAGTTAATTCAGAAATCATTAATAAGATTTCTTACCTTAAACCTTTACTTTTTCTATCTTTTTGCAAAATATTTCCTACTTATAATTTCCTTCAGAATATCCATTTTAATGATCTAAGTACTTTCACAAATCCATTCAAAAGGTTTAAGACAAGTGTCACTCAAACATTGTCACTGTAAACCCAAAACAATTTCACTTATGCTTATCTTTTAAACATCATTTTTAAAGATCTATTTGCATTCATTAGTTTAATAAAAAGGATTAAAGACAAATGTTATTAACACATTCTCACAATAAAAACAAAACCATTTCACTTATGTTTATCTTTAAAACATCCCTTCAAAGATCTAAGATAATAACTGGTTAAGTTCAATTGTCGACTAATCGATTATCTAATTAAAACAATTGTTTATACAAATCAATGTTCGTATATTTAACTCATATTTGACGTTCTTGACTTAACTATTCCTCGTTTAGGAGGAAAACCGATAGATTAGAACTCTATTATATTGTCCTTACTCAACATCAATCTTTAACTCTCAGTATTAGGTAAACTTACTTTGTCAGCTTTTCTTGTTACGTGTAGTATTAATGATTTCCATAAACAAGTAACTACCAACCTTGTTAACCCATTTTCGACATTCTCGGCTTAACTATTCCTCGTTCAAGAGGGGAATCGGTAGGTTAGAGCTCTATTGCTCCATCCCTACTAAACATCAATCTCTAACTCTCGAAAATAGTTAATATCCTAATATTAATTACAAAACACCACTTCTCCTTTATAATTTACCTAGTTTAAGGACTTTCCATTTAAGCTCATTTCCTAGATATCTTCCCTTACCTCATGCATGACATCATCCATAAAGTTTATTTCCATAAATGAAATTTTTATTATTTCATTTTCCTTAATTCCTAAGTAAATAAGTGTATGTAAAAAGAATTTGAACTACTGACGGTTAAATGTTGTTTATCGATAAAACGATTTTGATTACATTATCAATATTTTTTCAACATATTATTTTTGTAAACATTTTTCCAAAATAATTTTACCATTATTACTTATGATTTAAAAGGGATTCAAAAGAATACTAAATCATTTTAATAACATTTAATGCAAGATTTAAATATTTAAATAATTAAGATATAAAAATACGAAATATCTAAAATTCCGGGTCGTTATACTCCTTTCCTTGTTTTAGGATCTTCTGCTCTTGTCCTTTCTTCTAAAGAGAAAGAAATAAAAGTTAATGCTCCCAAGAAGAGGAAAAATAAAGATGAAGTTCCCGCCTTATCTCAGTGGAACATACTTACTTCTATTGAGGACTCCATTGATAAGGCAATTGAGGCATTAGAAAAATAGGCGGACGATCATGCTCCTGTGGATATTCCTTCTCCTACTTTAAGTAAAAGGCCCAATCTTATGGGTGACTTTAACCCTATTGTTGCGGACGAGGATGAACATGTGATCATCGACTTGAGCATTGAGGTTGCTAATCTAGAATCTCTTGGGCATATAGTTCAAGAATTTACCGAGACGGGTCACTCTTCGGATCCCCTCCTCAAGATTTCTCTTCCTACCACTCTGACGGCTCTTACTCACTTATACGCTGATCTTAGGCTGTCTCCTTCCCAAAAGGGCCCTCTTCCTTAAAAGGCCCAGGTACAGTCTCCAATGGCCAGTTTCGATGAACTTGTTTGATTGGCTATTCAATCTCCCTTTGTTTCTACTCTTGGGTCATCGCTACCCTCAACTTATTATAAGGATCATCTTTTCATTTTTCTTAAGTATCTTTTATCAGTACATTTGGTTAATTTTTTTCTCTATAGATCTTATCCTAACTTAAATTTCTTATGCATTCCATGTAGGAAAACATATGTTTCTCCTTCAAGAGGCTTCTCAAGGTCTTCTAATGAAGTAGCTGAACCTAAAGGAAAATTCTCTTCGCTTCATAATAACATAATTGATGTAGCTATAGCAAGGGATAAAGCCATTTCTAAAAGATATAAGCTCACGTCTTCTCTTATGAAGAAAAGAAAGCAGACAATCATTGGAAGAGGAAGTGAATTTTTTTAAAGCTAACCTTGAGAAGGCTAATAAACTTAAAATAGAGCTGGAGAAGGTACATTAAAGAAAAGGTCGAGCTTACTGGTGAAAATAAATCTTTAAAGCATGGGCTACAAAGGAAATCTCGGTCTACTCAAATAATATTATCAAAGATACCAAGAAGAAAGTCATTTCTTTTCATAATGATGCTCTTCCCAAGATGACTGAGAAGTGCTACGAAGATGCCTTGTTTGTGGTATATGTAGATAATATGCGAAGGTGCCCAGACTTAGACTTCTTATCCCTTCTAAATGGGAATGAAAAGTTCAAAAGGAAGTTTAGTCTTAAGCTGAAGAAAGACAAGAAATCTCTGTAGAAAAAGTTAATTAATGAAGAAAAGGTTGACGCAGAAAAGGTATTAACCTTCGACGATCCTCTAATTGATGAGGAGACAGAGTCTGATGGGGAAGAAGATAACGATGACAGTGATGATAACAATGATGATAACGGTAGTAATGGTGATGGAAAGGGTCCTAGTGGACCACAGCATGGAGGAGAGTGATCAGGCAATACTAACTTAGAATCATCTACTCAGGCTTTTTCGAATTCCCTAATCCTCAAAACATTACAAGGAAAGATTCTATTCCAAAAGATAGCGCTTCTCCCAACCATCAACTGAAGAAGAATAGTCAGCCCCTGTCTCTCATGTTCCGGCCTCCCAAGTGTAGAATATGCTACCATATGATTTTTATTTGATGATGATAAACATATATATATTCGTTTAAATGTATTTGCTGTTGTACTATTTTATTTTTCACATAATTAACTAAATATTTATTGAAAAATAACTCAGAATACAAAATTAAACAAATATTTAATTCAAAAATATATTTTATTACAAATTCGAATAGTACAAATTTAAGCTCTCTGTACATTTACACATTGTCAATTACAATATAATTTCGATTACATCACAAATTTCAATTTACAATTTTGACCACACTGCATATTCACTCGACACTCGTATTTTTATCTACAACTTTGTTCCAGCATATGAATTATCTGTAAAATAAACACTAGCATAGTAAAATTGAAAAAGAAATATTTTTGCAGTGTACAATGAAGTGTGTGTGTTGAAAATTTTATTTACCTCAGTTATTTGGGTTGTTCGTTATCATTTTCGTTTGAATCCATCATGCACGAACAACTTGCGACATGTACAATGTATCACTGTATATGCCATAAGGCCGTGCACAACGATATACACTTGATAAAATTACAGGGACGGGTGAGCACAAGTTCGAACCCAACCAAATGGTGGATCCGACTCAGGTGAATTGAAGAAACTACAACAACCCACACATACAAAAGACAAGAATTCATGAGGACAAAACTAGATCGAGCTAGCAGACTCAAAGTACACCAGTCATATCAAGACCAACAGACTATCACAACCAGAGGCAAAAGAATGAAGTGTACTCAAACTACATTCAGACTCCACTAATGTATGTACAAAGTTTAGCTCTAAACATGCTTGACCAACTGCAGGCTCATACATGAACGTACACAAACATTTCAGAGGTAGGCAGCAGTTCAACTCCAAGCAATGCAAAGAAAAAACCAGTTCAATACATGTACACCATCCCTGTACATATGCATACAAGATGACTACAATTCAAAATTTCAAATGCGTTTAGGCATATACAAGACTCAGTACAAAACAACATGAAACCATACATGAGTATCAACCAGACTTAATTGAATTGACTCAAAGCAACTGGAAGTGAATTCAAAGCAACCGGAAGCAGACTTCAAAATCAAGTCCAGTTACAACTTGAACTTGAACATACACAAAATGCCCAAGAAAATACAGATAAAAAAAGTACATTTGAACTCCAAAACACAAGCTTCAGACCAAACTCAAGTGGAACCGCCAGTGAGACAAAAGAATGAACACAAAATGACCAGACCAGATCAGCCTCATCACAGAATGACCACATGATAATATGAATGCAAATGGAATGAAAAACATGGAACAGAGGCTGGAAAATCAGTGCACAAGACATACAACACTCAGATGAACCAGGCGAGAATCATAAGTATACCAGACTCCAAAAGGACACAACCATACATACAACATTTCAAAAATGCATAGTAAAATGTTCACTAACCAGAGTAATATGGTACCGGACTAGGATCAAGTGACATTGTGTGACAGCAAGTATGATTCAAAATAAAGCAACCACACTCCAAAAAGCACTAATATACATGCATACATACCAAAGAGCAATAACTACGAACAATCAATAAAACCAAGTGGATAGACAACAATCATACACATATATACATACATATATGTATGTATATACATGTTTATATGTCTACAGTGAACATAGTTGCAAGCCACAATTCGAAGAGAAATAGTAGTTTTCTTGCTTAAATTGATCAAGCCAAAAAAGTTGGAACAAAGTCAAGGGAGTGAACAAGTCGAGTTTATATCAAATAATCAAATGGCCGAAGTCATAGGTCAAAAGAACGAAACCGACTTAAAGAAAACCAAGCAATTCACGGAGCAAATGCAAATGCATCAGAGAAAATAATGGAACCGATTTAAATAATATTCAAGCAAATTCAACAAATAACAAATCAGAGATAACAGTGCTCGCTCGATCAAAAATCAACGCAAGTGCCAAAATCATGAATTATTCAAAACAGAAATATACGATCGAATTTTAGGGTTTTCACCCCTATAAATTAAACCTAAATCATCATTGGCAATCATAGAGTTCAAAAGCAAATGTGATTCAAGCATAGTCATAATTCGAAAAGAAAATCGCATACCAGTAATTGAACTCAACAAAGAAGCGACCATAAGCAATAATCAGCGTAGGGGTCGATTGTCAAGGCAAATCAAGGGAATTCATCACTGTAACCGACCATATATTATTCGACGACTTCGATTTTGAGCAAAACCCCATATTACGCAAGCCCTAGTTTTCTAGACCAGAGTGATAAAGAGAACAAGGCGGCCACGATAATAAGAGAAAAACATCCAACTTTTATCTTTTAATTTTTGGGCCAGTCATTTTCATTTAGGTTTCAAATATCATATAGAGTTTTGTTTAGTTATTGTTATAGTTTTATTTTTTAAATTTAATTTACTTTTATATTTTGGTGAATTTCTAGTTTCGTAGCTAGGTTTCGAACTATTGTGGTGCAGTTCGAGAATTCGAAACTCAGTGGCTGAGTTGTGGTAGGGTTTTGAGCATACAGTTAGGTTAGTCATTTGCAGGTGTCGCAAGTTTATGTATGTTAGCATCTGACTACTTAATTTCTAGCAAAAACTTTGGGGTTAACACGTAGGTAGGGTTTTGTCGAAGCTGGGTAAATCTGTGTTGTTCTATTTCTGCTTTTATTATTCTACTTTTATCTATGCTGCAATTATATTTATTTCTGCATTAATTTTTATTATTACTAGTATCACCCTATTCATCCCCGCTTTAGGTTGAAATCGATCCTAAAAGTGGTATCAGAGCTAGGAACAAAAACCCTTTTTTTTTAATTTGATTTTTCAAAAATCAATTTTGTTTTTGTTTTTTTTAAATGGTTTCTTTTAATAATGCTTTTGCTAAGGGTCACTACATCGTTAGACCAACCATGTTCAATGCTGAATATGCTTACTAGAAAAATAGAATGAATTTTTTTATGAAAACCATAGATGCATGGAATATTATTGAGACGGGATATAGGACATCAACTATAGTGATAGATAATCGAGAAATTGAAAAATCGATGGATCAATGGGCAGATCTCGAAAATAAACTGTAGAATTCTAATGCTAAAGCTATGAATTATATTATTTGTTCATTGGATCAAATTAAATTTAATCGTGTCTTCCATTGTCTAACTGCGTAGGAAATTTGGCAAACACTTGAACTGACTCACAACGGAACCTCCCAAGCCAAAGAATCTCGCCTTGCTATGCTCAGTAGCGAATACACGAACTTCACAATGGCCAAGGATGAAAATGTCAATGAGATGTATGGACGACTTTCTAATCTAATACAAATCAAAAGCTCTCGAAAAACCGTACACAGAATTGGAAATAGTTCGAAAAATCCTCAAAATCTTTCCACGAAATTTTGAAGCAAAAGTTACTGCCATTCAAGAATCAAAAGATCTTATACAAATTAAAGTTGAAGAACTCATCTAAAATCTTACCACTTATGAGCTAGAAATGAAATTCAAGGAAGAATGTGGAGGAGGTGATACTTGAAAGAAAACAATAGCTCTCAAAGGAACAACTGAAAGTGAAGATGATGATGATGGTGCAGCAGAACTGGCATTGATAATAAAGAGATTCAGAAGATGGAACCGCAAGTATGGAAATCCGCCCTAAATCGACAACTAAAAAGAAGATTTGTCAAAGTTTTAGATAATTCAGAAGAGCAGGAGATCATCTGTCACAACTGCAATAAACCTAGTCATATCAAGCCAAATTGTTCTCAGAATCAACTCAGCCAAGGAAAGAAACCGAAAAGAAGAAGTTTTGCAACAACTTGGGATGAAACTGATAAAAGCACTGGCAGTGAGAGTGAAAAAGAAAATTTGCGTCTTCATGGTGAAACAACTGATAGTGATGACGATGAGCCAAGCGAGGTATCAAAACTTACTCGTTCGAAATTACTTATGTATTTTCATGAAGTAAATGGCTTTTTTGAAAGACTTAGGGAGAAGTACGCTAAAATTGAATCATAAAGAGATAGTTTAATAGAATTAAATAAATAGCTTGATCAATTGGTTAAAAACTGTTGAAATAAGAGTCCTAAGTATGATAAGTGTCCATTATTTGAAGAAGAAATTAAAATTAAATCACTTGAAAATGAAATTCTGATTTTGAAAGAAAGTGAAAACACGAGGAGAGAAAATTCTGTCAAAAGTGTACTTTGTTATTGAATGAAATTGAATCTCTCAAATCGCAAGTCCAACAATTGTCTTCCATTTTAGGAAAATTCTCCAAAGGAGAAAGATCACTAAATATGCTATTAGGGAAACAAACTGTTAATACTGTTAGACAGGGACTTGGATATACCCAATCTAAAAGAGTTAGAAGTGAAAATAATCATGTTAACTCCAAGTGCACAATTTGTAGAAAATTGGACATAATCGCAAAAATTGCTGCTATAGACCCAAACATGGGAAAACATTCCAATTTGGGTTTTGAAACGCACGAATGTAAAATTCCTTAAAGTCAAACAAATCTGGGTGCCAAAAGGAACAAACATAGATTGTCTTGGGTCTTACTTATTTTTCAAAATATTTTATCACTAATAACCGTGGATCTATAAAAACAAATAGGTCACAAAAATCTTTTCTCGTGTAGGTGTGGTGGCAGGCCAAGGAACAACAACAGCTTACCTAGATTCTGGCTATTCCAGGCACACGACAGGCAACAAATCAAAGTTCCTTTGCCTAGTACAAAGGTGGCAGAGTCACAATGGATAACGATGAAAAATTAATGATAAAGGTAAAATAGGTAATGATACATTTATCTTGAACGATGTATTATATGTTGAAAATTTGCACCATAATCTATTTTAAATCAACCAGTTATGTGATAAGGAAATGAATGTTGACTTTGATTCTTACTTATGCAAAATTGTTGGCCAATTATCTTTTTATGCCTAGAATACTATAAGTACCTCTAGAGTCTTCGAGCTAGTTCGTATAGATTCGTTCAGACTAACAATATTGAAAGTTTAGGTGGTAAGAGATAGTGTCTTATGTTTGTTAATGATTACTCTAGGTACACGTGGATATATTTGTTTATCTTACTGCTTCTTGATCTGACACTATGTTCTCTAGTTGTTTATGCACACATTTTCAATCAAATCCTTAAGGAATCACATTTTAAAAGCTGTAAAATGATTATAAGGCAATTATTACAACTTCACGGTTGGTTATATGATATCCAATTTATGATAACTTAATTTAAAGGGGTATTCAGATGCAGATTCTACTGGTACTCTAGTTGATTGAAAAATTACTACTGGAATGTGTTTTATGTAAGGACATTCATAAGTTGCATCACATTTTCGAATAAAATATCTGCAATATTTTCATCTTAACTGATTTTCGATTGGTAGACATTTTTTCATAAAACCCCTTCCAGAAATAGTATTTTGTTGACTTTGTTTTAGATTAAGCATTTTAGAAATTTGATAACGTTTTGAATTTGATCTTAAATGTCTATGTCAACTATTCTGACTCCCTACTGATTATGAAAAAGAAAAATAGTTACTGAAAAATGCGATGATTGTTGATATTAATCATACATTATGACTTGAGAAAGTATATTTAGTAAATTTCATTGAAAATTTAAACAAGATTTATAATAACCTTTGTTGGTAAAAAATTCCATCACCATCTCTATTTCTGTCATATTTCTAAAAACCATCACTTATCAAAATCCAATATAGTATGTCAAAATGTGGTATTTTTAATGGAAAATTATTCATTTTTTAAATTTAATTAGCAATAAAAACATCTAAAGTATTCACTCTCATTAAAAGGTCCTCACTGTTATGCATGGGTGAAATACTTGGAATAATCGATTATGCGTTTTCATGCTCATTTAAAAGTCCTCATGGTTATGCATATATGGAACACATATCAAAATTGATTATTAAATAGGCAAGTTGATTCTAAGCCCATTTAAAAGTCCTCACAGTTATGCGTGGTTAGAAGATACTTGAAATTCATTTTTTTGAAAAAAAATGGGAATACCACTAATCTCATTTAAAAGCCCTAACGGTTATGTATGGTTGGTAAGTATTCAAATTCCTGTCATAAATATACCACAAATAGATACAACTGTATGGTTTTATATACCAGCATCACCCCTCTCACTCTAAAGCGGAATATGCACCTAACAAAGTATTTATGATTTTTGTTTGATTTTTTATTGAAACTTAGTATTTAAATTCAATTAGGTATTAATGTTGTATTAATGTCTATCATTTTATCTCTATTTTTCTAACACTATCACTCTTTTGCTAATAGCAAAAGGGGGGACAGAAGTTATGATTTTGGCAAATAAAGTTCAAATATTTTAATTTTTAATTGCATATTCTCATCTGGGCTCATTTGCATGGTTTATAGGTTTTTATTTACAAATTTCTTTTTATTTATTTTCATGCATATATGAGAGGAGCCTTGTTGTAGGGGAGCATTCAAGTAGGGGGAGCTAAAAAAGTCAAAATCTTAATACATGTTTGTTTTCATCGAAAGGAGGAGATTGTAGAATATGCTACTATATAATTTTTGTTTGATGATAATAAACATATATATATATATATATTCATTTAAATGTATTTGTTGTTGTACTATTTTATTTTTCACATAATTAACTAAATATTTGTTGAATAAAATAAATAACTCAGAATTCAAAATTAAAAAACTATTTTATTCAAACAAATATTTTATTACAAATTCGAATAGTACAAATTTAAACTCTCACTATACATTTGCACATTATCAATTGCAACACAATTTCGATTCCATCACAAATTTCAGTTTACAATTTGACCTCACTACATCTTCACTCGACACTCGTATTTTTATCTTCAACGTTGTTCCAGCCTATATCAAGCATCTAGATTATCTGCAAAATAAACGCTAATGTAGTAAAATTGAAAAAGAAATATTTTTGCAGTGTACAATGAAGTGTGTGTTTTGAAAATGTTATTTGCCTCGGTTATTTGGGTTGTTCGTCATCAGTTTCGTTTGAATCCATCATATACAAATAATTTGTGACATGCACAGTGTATCATTGTATATGCTACAAGGCCATGCATACCGATATACACTTAATAAAATTGCAGGGAAAGGTGAGCACAAGGTCAAAACCCAACCAAATGGTGGATTCAACTCAGGTGGCTTGAAGAACCGCAACAACCCACACACACCAAAGACCAGAATTCAGGAGGACAAAACCAAATCATGCTAGCAGACTCAAAGTACACCAGACACATCAAGACCAACAGACCATCACAACCAGGGGCACAAGAATGAAGTGTACTCAAAATACTTTCAGACTCCATCAACATATGTACAAACTTTGGCTTCAAACATGCTTGAACCAAGTGCAGAATCGTACTTGAACAAACACAATAGTTTAGAGGTAAGCAGCAGTTCAACTCGAAGCAATGCAAAGAAAACACCAGTTCGAAACATGTGCACCAGTCCTATACATATGCATACAAGATGATTACAGTTCAAAGTTTCAAATGCATTCATGCATATACAAGACTTAATACAAAACAACATGAAACCAAACATGAGTGTCAACAGGCTTAATTGAACTGACTCAAAGCAACTGGAAGCAGACTCAAAGCAACCGGAAGCAGACTTCAAAATCAAGTTCAGTTACAACTTGAACTTGAACATATACAAAATTCCCAAGCAAATACAGATAACAAAAGTACATTTGAACTCCAAAACACAAGCTCTAGACCAAACTCAAGTGGAACCGCCAGTGAGACAAAAGAATGAACACAAATGACCAGACAAGATTAGCCTTAACACAAAATGACCACATGATAATATGAATGCAAATGGAATGAAACACATGGAACAAAGGCCGACAAATAAGTGCACAAGACATACAACACTTAGATGAACCAATCCATAATCACAAGTATACCAGACTCTAAGAGGACATAACCACACATACAATATTTCAAAAATGCACGGTAAAATGTTCACTAACCAGAGTATATATTGTACCGGACCAGGATCAAGTGACAGTGTGTGACAGCAAGTATGATTCAAAGTAAGCAACCACACTCCGAGAAGCACTAATATATATGCATACACATCAAAGAGCAACAACCATGAACAATCAATGAAACCAAGTGGATAGGCAACAATCGTACAGAGATATACGTACATATATGTATGTATATTATATGTTTACATCAACCACAGTTGCTAGTCATAGTTCAAAGAAAAGCATCAGTATTGTTTCTTAAATTGATCAAGCCGGAAAATTCAGTGAAATCAGAGAGTAACGCAAAAATTGGAACAAAGGCAAGAGAGTGAACAAGTCAAGTTTATATCAAATAATCAAATGGCCAAAGTCATAGGTGAAAAGAACGAAACTGATTCAAAGGAAACCAAAGCAATTCACGGAGCAAATGCAAAGGCATCAGAGAAAATAATGGAACAGACTCAAATAATATTCAAGAAAATTCAACAATGAACAAGTCAGAGATCATAGTGCTCGTTCGATCAAATATCAACGCAAGTGCCAAAATCATGAATTATTCAAACCATAAATATACGAACGAATTATAGGGATTTCACACCTATAAATTAAACCCAAAATCATCATTGGAAATCATAGAGTTCGAAAGAAAAATCGAGTCAAGCATAATCATAAATCGAAAAGAAAATCACATACCAGTATTCAAACTCAACCGAGAAGCGACCGTAAGTAATAATCAGTGAAGGGATCGATTGTCAAAGCGAATCAAAGAGAATTCATCATTGCAATTGACCATATATTATTTGGCGACTTCGATTTTGAGCAAAGCCATAAATTAAGCAAGCCCGAGTTTTCCAGACCAGAGCGATAAAGAGAACAAGGCGACCATGACAATAAGAGAAAAAGATCTAACTTTTATCTTTTAATTTTTGGGCCGGTCATTTTTATTTGGGCTTCAAATATCATATAGGGTTTTGTTTAGTTGTTGTTATAATTTTAGTTTTTAATTTAATTTACTTGTATATTTTGGTAAATTTATAGTTTTGTAACTGAGTGACGAACTACGGTGGTGTAGTTCAAGAATTCGCAATTTAGTGGTTGAGTTGTGGCATGATTTTGAGCGTAGTGTTAGGTTAGTCGTTACCGGGTATCGCAAGTTTACGTGCGTAAGTGTCTGACTACATAATTTCTATTAGAAACCTTGGGGGCAGCACGTAGGCAAGGTTTTGCCAAAGCTGGACAAATCTATGTTGTTTTATTTTTGCTTTTATTATTCTTCTTTTATCCATCCTATAATTATCATATTTATTTCTGCATTAAATTTTTATTATTATTAGTATCACCATATTTCCCCCCCCCCCCCTCTAGGGTGAAATTGATCCTGCACCAAGTACAAAGTTCTTTATTTAAATGCTTAAGCTTACTTGTTTAGCTCTTAATCGATAAGCTCACTATTTTAGTTGAGGAAAATCGACAAAGACTATTATGAGATTCTTTATAAAAAGATTGTGAATAAGGAGAATCGACTGAATTGGGAACTTGAAAAGTTAGTCAAGGTGTACAATGACCTAAAACACAAATACAAATGCCTTTCTAGTGATGTCACATGGTTACTGTTCTTTAAGGAGAAGCAAGTCGCCTCTCGCTTGAAAAGAGCTCATCTGTCCCGTGAAAGGATTGCGAGAGAGAATACTGAATTAACGACTCTCTTTTGGATGCTAATTAATGATAGAAATGCTTCGGTGGGTTCCTCTATAAAGTCTATCCAGGGGCCAATTTGTGGACTTTTTATAGTTGGGCGAAAATAGCGGAGGTTTGCTTAGACGGTTTAATAAAAGATTTCTAGATGATCATGGAAGCGATCCTCATCTTAGGGTTTGTTGGAACTTACCTAAGGTCGCTAGTGGTCCCTTTCTTCTAATACTCTTCCTCTCAAAAAGATTAAGTATAATAAAGGGAGATCTATTTCTGAATTTTATAAGAGATCAGTACTGTATGAACCCGAATAATGGAATAATTGTAATACGTAATTCAAGTAGCTTATAAACTTTATCGTTTTTGCTTCTCTAATTTTCACGTATTATGTAGATTAAGGAACTCTCCAATAGCCTTGTTCCTATGGAACTTTTGAGTAAGTTTACCAAATTAAAGAGAGATTTTAAGGAGAGGTCTTTAACCATCGGAACATCTCAGTTGGAAAGGTACTGCTTTCTAAGAGATCTACAAGAAGTGTACGCATGATTCCCTCACTTTTCTTTTGATTTTTTAAGTGATGAAAAGCATAAACTACTTAGCAAAATTCAAACTTATCATGCCAAATTTTTGTATGGTCTCACACTTGCCCTTCAACTGGAAAATGAGATCATCATCAGTTCCCCCAGTTAATACCCCAAAATGAGTTAAAGCTCCTTTTGATTCAACCTTTACCTTGTCAGTCGGGTCATTTGAAAAGGCCAAAATCGGTGTTTCAAAATATTAAGAGTTATTTAAATGTTCAAAAATGGAATCATGATGTAATTTAATTTTTCTTATTGTTTGTAAACTTTGCCATTATTAATTGAAGACCTTATTTTTCATGTATTAATTTTCATTTTACTCATTCTTAATAGGAAAGCTAGTTAGCACTTGCATCTGGTCCTACAAATGTTCTTTCTTGACTGAACGTTATCAAAGGTAAACTGATAGCCGATATTGAAAAGTGGTGGTCTTCTCAAGATGCTTCTTTTTTATGGTTTCTGGACAATCCAGAAGAGCAAGAGTGGCAAAGGAAACATTTAAGATCAACATTTAGAAATATAAAGAAATGACCTCTAACTTAGAGGATCAAATTAAAGAGAAGGACAAAGAATTTAAAGAGTCGAAAAGGAAGATTGACAAGGTCTTAGGTTCTAGTCCTTTAGTCGATGTTGATATAAATATGGCTAAATTACATCAACGAATAAATGTTCTTGAAGTAGATCTAATGAAGAGTTGAGTATCTTGCCAATCTTTAGAACTTGTTGTGAGCATAGGCAACTATAGCCTTTCTACTCTGACTCCTGGGAGGATGATAAGATCTCAATCTATAGTTAGCCAACAATTTCCCACTTTATTAAACCCACCTACAGCTCTAAGTAACGAAGCGATCTCCTAGCAGGGTAGCCATGTCAAATTTGAATATATGCAATTCTTTAAAAAGAAATGGAATGAAAAAGTTTCTCAATGCCTTAATGATTATGAAAGTAGGTTGAAAAAATTAAGCGTGAAAAGCACACTCTTGGGCAGTAGATTGAAGAATTAAAGAGCATGGTCCAAATTTTAAAGGAAGCTAACAAGACTCTTAAGCGTGCACCGAGGACTCAAATTAACTCAATTGATGATGCAAATACCGTTTCAACGAAAAAGAAGAAACTCAAATAGATGTGGTCATTCACCACATTAAAAATTCTTCATCGGTTGCTGAAGATCTAGATAGGATGACACAGAGCTTTGAAATTTAATAGAGAATTACTTATAGATCTTTGAATAGACTCCTTTTTGTATTTCAATTTATATACCTTTGACTTTGGTATACAACATATTATATAATAAATGAATTTATATTCAAATAAATGTTAACTTGAATGCACCATATGTATTTTTGAATGTCTTGAATTACTTGATATGTGTATCCTGCTTTTCAGTATTTTGAGCTATTGCCATATAAGCCAATAATCTGTCTATTAAGAGAACCAAGATCCTTACTGATTGAGTATTCAACATTTCAGTTGGTATGAAGACTGTAAATTTTAATCTTGATGTAAGAGTCTGCCTCTCGGTCTGGTAACGAGATCCCTGTTGTTTTAGGAATGATTAGTTCCAATCTGAACTTAAAAGATCGAAAGCTAATTTAATGAAGCCCATTTCTTGTCCTTGAAGTAAGATTGTTAACTTTTAGCATCAGTTATTTTCCTTGTTTTAGGAAATCTTCTAATAATAGTCCAAAAACCTAACTAGCAATAATGGAATCCATTTAAATAAAAGGATAGAAAACTGCTTGGTCATAATAATAGAAATCTAGAAAATCATCTAATAATGATAGAGGACTAGAAAACCTATCTGGTTATAATAGAAGACCAAAAAATCCATCTGACAGTAATGAAGGAAGACCAGAAAATCTATATGGAAATAATAACTTCTGAATAATAGAAGAAAACAAAAAAATTCATCTGGAAATAACACTTTCTTTTATGGTAAAATCCGGCTTTCTTTATTTTGAAGCATAACAACTCATATTTGATTGATCTTCCTCTAGAAGATTAATTGATTTTGCTTTTGCGAAAGGCTCATTCTCGATTGAGTTCTTTTGCTTCTCTTTGGGCCTTGGACGTCACAATCTCTTTTTTTTTTGCACCTCTCTTTAGGCTTTGGATTTCTTTGTCCCTTTTCTTTGTGCCTCAATTTAGGCTTTGGACGTCTTAGTCCTTTTTCTTTATCACCATCTTAGATGATGATCTCAACTTGGATCGAAGCTCTTGTCCTCTTCTTAAGTGATGAATTAGGTTTATTGTCTGATGAGTTTGGTTAGCTATCTTAACCAAAACCAAAGAAGTATCCGACCTCCCTCTAGCAGGCGCTGTACTAAGGCCTTAGAGATGGTACTAAAGGCCGGTTTAGTGCTTTGATTAGACTATCTTAGATGGGACCTTTGCTCTGTCCTCTCCTCAGGAGGCGCTTCAGCCAATGAATGTAGGCACGGGATGAAGGCTTGTAGATGCTTTGGTTAGGCCTTTTCAAACTGAACCAAAAGCTAACTTTGACCACAAAGGTGCTTTGACCAGGCCATCTTGGTGGGGACAAAAGCTTTTCACCACTTTCTACCATTTTAGATAGTGGTTTAGCCTTTTCTTTTTATTTTAGGAGAGTCTTACTTCTTAACCATGTAGATACACTTATTTTTCTCGAAAAATCATTCTTTATTATCAACTTGTTCAACATCTTTGTACAAATTCCTTGAGCTTTCCCTGTCCAAAAAGATTATTGATTGTTCCTTCCAAGCATCAGCGTTGATTGGTTCATGACCATTAGAATAATGATAATGATAATATAGTCCTTTAAGATTTCTTTCATTCTTTGGTTGGTTCTTTTGTGAAGGCAAATAGTTGAGCATGCCTTTGGTCAAGAGGTAAATATTCTCATAAGAGATAATAAGAATGTAGTCCTTAAAAATTCATAATTTTTTAGGGGATGACCCTCTCGTTTGGCATTTGACTCTTTTGTTGCTTACGACGGACTCCTCATCTTCGATGTCCAATTTCCTTTTTAGGGAGTTTTGTATTACATTTGTTTTGTAGGATCGATCAAGCTTACTCGACTTTCTGGTTAATCAATTGAAATCTCTTTCTCTTTCCATTTTGAAGATAGTTCCCTTTTCTTTGAGTTGGATTTCTTTTCTCATTTCATAAAGATGGTATCTCTTTCATATTGTCTTCCTATGGAAAAGATCAGTGTCGGGCCCATAAAGAATGGATTCAGATTCCACTTTTTCGGATTATAAAAAGCCTCTTACTTTCATTAATCCTCTATGACTTGTAATGCTACGAGCCTTAATATTTGCACTTCATGAAGCCGAGGATCACCATTGATTTGGTAGGTTGGTCTAACCATTTGAGGTTCGAAAGACCTTTATTTAGAAATTTTAACACGTTTAGTTGACATGACTAAGTAAAGCTTAGTTGAGGTGATTAAATGGTGTTAAGAATCAAGAGCAGGACGGTTTGGAAGGATCCCTTAAGGGGATATGCCTGGTAAGGATAAATCCTGCAAGCAAAACATATGCAGATCAAGGTACTTCCACTTATGGGTTAAACGAAGTCGGAGGTTCAAGCGTTCTTTTAACGTCAAAATGTTAACGAATGTCTTCATCAACTCCAAAATGTGTAAGGAAATAGGAATATGGTTGTAAGTAGGTTGAATGTCCCTTGTAAACGTCATTGGGTATTATAAAAAGGACACTTGGTTGAGAAAGGGCTTCTTGGTTGAGAAAGGGCTTATGTAGTTAGGCTTAGCTTGTTGAAGTCTACGATGACGTTACAAGCATGATCATGTCAAACCAATGTCAACTTATGTAGAGAAACTTTATGCAAGCACAAATCAAGATTATGATTGCTTTTGGAATTCGAAGCAAGTTGTGATTAAGAACCACAAGTGCTTTGGAACTCGAAACAAGTCATAATTCAATTTCTCTTTATTCCTATGTTGTGTAATTGTTGAATGTACAAGGTCCTATATGCAAGAGTACAATTGGCACTAAAATCCCCAAATAAATTTAGGGGTTACAAAGTTTAAAATGTAAGAGACAAGAAAAGAATGATTCACCTCTTTCTTCATGCCCCTAGGTCCGCATTTATAAGTGTTGAGGGATGCGACATGGCTACCACGTGTCCATTTAACATGCTTGACCTTCGACATTAACTATATTGATGACGCATGCTATACTTCAATATCCATTTGCACAATGGTGAACTTCAGGGCTTAGCATCCATCCCGCCTTGATTGCCTTCATTGATGACATTCGATTTCAACATTGTATTGAGGACATACGGGCTTCATTAAAAGTTGGTGGAGTGCGGCATTACTATGTCACGACATCGATAAATAGTGGCATTGATAAGTGGAGACATTGATAAGTGGCGATATTGGCAATGATCGACATTGATAACATACAACATTAATAACAAACGGTATTGATAACAAGCGACATTGGTAACACACGGCATTGACAAGAGGCGGCATTGATAAGAGACGACATTGACAACATGCAGCGTTGACAGTAAACGACATTGATGATAATCGGCATTAATAAGAGACGACATTGGTGATGAGTAGCATTGACAGGAGATGACATCGATGGTGAAGCGAGATTGATGAGATGCATCATTAGAATAAGACGACATTGAAGAGATGCAATGTTAATCTGAAATGACATTGATTCTTTTGGCTATATGGAAGAAATTCTTCATTGATGGAATATGTCATTATTAACGTGATGTGACATCAATGTTATATCATGCTATTATAACATTAATGACTTTCAGCATAGAGCTTTCCAATGTCGTCATTCCCTTACTAACATATGACATTGTTTTCAACTTGTTTGGCACGATATCACCCATTCCACTTTATAACGATATGCGGCATTGATGACGTTTGGTATTGCTGGCTTTGTTGATGACTTGCGACATTGTCTATTATTCTTCATTGATGAGGGGCGACATTATGCTTTTGGCATTACTTTATCTTCATAATCGCGACGTCACTTGTTAATGCAGGATTACAGTAACGTTGATATGGCGCATACCTTCGGTATTTACATTGGTGGTAACGGACAATTTCAATATGTATACCATCTCCACACTAACAAAAAATATAAATTTAATCTTTTAAGTCAAATACAAAAATATATATAACATAAATACATACATATCCATATACATATATACACAAACACACATACATAACTACGTGTGTATATATATGTATGTATGTATGTATGTATAAAAACAATAAAATAAATAAATTTCGTTTATCTCAATAAATTATTTATCAATTAAATAATAGTAAAAAGCAAAGGATCTCTAGCTCAAGTGGTTAGAGATATGACGTTTCAGACGGAGATTCTAAATGTCATTAGCTCGATCCCATGAAACATAAAAAATGTGTTATCTACTTGAATAAAGTATCACACATGCTATCGAAAAAAAATAGTGAATTATTAGAATTTCCAATCCTCTCATGAATTATAAACCCCCTTCCATCTTTAATTCTCTCATATTGTTTTTTCTTTTTCAATTATAAGTCATCATTTTTACGATTGTTCATGATGTTCAATTAAGTCATTACGTGATTATATAATTAAATACGTGCGTTTTTATAATACCTATGATTATTTATGAAGTCCTTAATAATTCTTTTATTATTTTGCATTTAAGACCACATGCGTAATTTATTTAAATAACTAAATTTGAACTATTTAAATAAATTCAACTAGCTAATTTTTATTTAAACATAAATGATATTTTATTTAAGCAGAGCTCTTTTTTTATTGTCTTTTAGGGTTTCGAACCCATGAACTTTATAACTCTTGTCTAAAGTATCATAGTTTTAACCATTTGAGCTAGACGTCCTTACACTTCAAGTGACTAATTTTATTGAATTGTCCGATTAATCTTGAAAATTAACAGCTTCAATATGCATACGATATTCATACTAAGAAAGTGGTACGATCGATTTCTTTTATTTAAACAAAAAAAATATGTGGATCACTTGAGAGAAAATGTATACATAAACAATATAAATATTTTTTAACTTATAATTGATCTATCACAATAAATTTATGACACGCTGCGCATATTATGTTGTTAGCAATATTTTGAAGCGTAAATTTTACGATTTTACAATTTTACCGAGTGCAATTGACGTTTTACACACTAGTATTACATGGTTATCGTAAATATTGCATAACTAACACCAAGCTCAACCCAAAATTAATTGAAAACAAAACCGAAAACTCTCAGAGAGAAAAAGGACATTCTATAGGCAAGAACGTCAAAATTGTTTCAATCTTCTGCCTTTTACGCAAAGAAAAATTAAACATTTTAAATCTTTTCCATTGCTATTTCCATGTCATTAGCGACTACCGGTAGTTTTCCCTCAATGCTTTTCTCATCAGTGTCTTGAGCCTGGGCCAATTCATCTTTGCCCTTGCCCCAAACCAAAGCATATAGGCCCATAACAATAATCAAAGCACTAATCACCCTACACAAAATTATAATCACACTCAGTTGTTTATATGACAGTGGATTAACCTGAAAGCAGATAATGTGTAATATGTATAATACAGTTTAGTTACCTTCCCAATGTAAGCACCAATCACTTCTGGATGGTATAATACAGTTGGCATTGATGACGTTTGGTAGTGCTGGCTTTGTTGATGACTTGCGGCATTGTCTATTATTCTTTATTGATGAGGGGCGATGTTATGCTTTCGGCATTAGTTTATCTTCATACTTGCGACGTCACTTGTTGATGCAGGATTACGGTAACGTAGGTATGCCGCATACCTTCGGTATTTACATTGGTGGTAACAGACAATTTCAATATGTATACCATGTCCACACTAACAAAAAATATTAATTTTATCTTTTAAGTCAAATACAAAAATATATATAACATACATATCCATACACACACACACACACACACACACACACACACATACATAGATACGTGTGTATATGTACGTATGTATGTATAAAAAACAACAAAATAAATAAATTTCATTTATCACAATAAATTGTTTACCAGTTAAATAATAGTAAAAAGTAAAGGACCTCTTGCTCAAATGGTTAGAGATATGACGTTTCAGACGAAGATTCTAAATATCATTAGCTCGATCCCATGAAACATAAAAAAAAGTGTTGTCTACTTCAATAAAGTACCGCACATGCTATAAAAAAAAAATTAAAAAACAGTGAAGCACTAGAATTTCCAATCCTCTCCTTAATTATAGACCCCCCTCCCTCTTTAATTCTCTCATATTGTTTTTTCTTTTTCAATTCTTATAAGTTATCATTTGTACGATTGTTCATGATGTTCAGTTAAGTCCTTACATGGTTATATAATTAAATGTATGCATTTTTATAATACTTACGATTATTTACGAAGTCCTTAATAATTTTTATTTTTTATTTTTTGCATTTAAGATCATATGTTTAATTTATTTAAATAACTAAATTTGGACTATTTAAATAAAGGGGTTTTTAGGTTCTTGGAAAAAGTTAGAGAAAAATTTAGGTTTAGAAACAAGAAATTTGCTTTTTAGGCTGAAGGACGCCATTTAGTGTAAATCACAGAATGATAGTTGTAACTATCATTTTCAGTTTACACTAAAAAATATTCTTCAGACAAAAAAGCAAACTTACTGTCCCTGAAACTAAATTTTTTTGAAACTTCTTCTTTGTGCCTATTTTCCTGTTAAAATAAATAAATTCAACCAGCTAATGATAAATTAAACATAAATGATATTTTATTTAAGCAGAGCTCTCTTTTTAATATCTCTTAGGGGTTCGAACCATAAACTTTATAACTCCTGTCTAAAGTATCATAGTTTTAACCATTTGAGCAAGATGTCCTTCCACTCAAGTAACTAATTTTATTGAATTGTCCGATTAATCTTGAAAATTAACAACTTCAATATGCATTCGATTTTCATACTAAGAAAATGGTAGAATCAATTTTTTTATTTAAATAAAAAAAATACGTGGATAACTTAACAGAAAAGCATACATAAACAATATAAATATTTCTCAACTTATAATTGATCTACCTAAGTAAATTTATGATACGCCGCACATATTATGTTTTTAGCAATATTTAAAGTATAAAAACCATGACTTTTACGATTTGACGATTTTACAATTTTACCGAGTGCAATTGACGTTTTACACACTAGTATTAAATGGTTATCGTATACATTACATGACTAACACCAAGCTCAACACAAAATTAATTGAAAACAAAACCGAAAACTCAGAGAGAAAAAGGACATTCTATAGGCAAGAACGTCAAAATTATTTCAATCTTCTGCCTTTTACGCAAAGAAAAATTAAACATTTTAAATCTTTTCCATTGCTATTTCCATGTCATTAGCGACTACCGGTAGTTTTCCCTCAATGCTTTTCTCATCAGTGTATTGAGCCTGGGCCAATTCATCTTTGCCCTTGCCCCAAACCAAAGCATATAGGCCCACAACAATAATCAAAGCACCAATCACCCTACTCAAAATTATAATCACACTCAGTTGTTTATATGACAGTGGATTAACCTGAAAGCAGATAATGTGTAATATGTATAATACAGTTTAGTTACCTTCCCAATGTAATCTCCTCGGCCAAAATGAGCGAACCCAAAACAGCCACTATGATCATACACAAAGGTTGGAAAGCAGTCACAAAAACCGGACCTCTTTGCTTCGTAACCATTCCTTGCACGTAGTAAGCAACGCCTGTGCACATGATACCCTGCATGCATGTATGCATGAGAAGCTCATAAGTTTTTGTCATGCATTCATCGTAACATGTGTATATGTATATTCATAAACCTACCGAGTAAACTATAGTGAATAGTCTACTATCAAACCCGATAATCCACGGTTCGATGCTTCTTGTCATTGCAATCGCGATTACTCCACTTTGAGCTGTACCCAGCGTGCATATTAATGCTGTCATTGTAAGTTCTGCTGGGTATGTTATCAGTGTATTAGCCTGTACAAAGTTGATAAAGCTATATGAACTAACGAGGCAGTACTTTTTTTTCCTACGTTTATAGAAATATAGAGGAAAGACATACTTGGACAATGAAGAATAAAGCCCAGCAAACACAACTGATGATAAGCATCAATGTGCCAATTAGAAATTGGCTTTGGTCACTATTTGTGTGAGCCTCGTGGTGAGTCTGGCCCTTAGACCAAAAAAATTGAATTAGTGGTCCTTTGTATGCTATCATCAGAAGTGCACCAGCTACCGTTATTATTGTTCCGACCACCTTTGCTTGGCCATGTTTGCTTTTTATTTTCACCTTCTCCATTCTTTTTTTCAAAAACATAAAAAGTACATGAATAACTGGTTGGGTGGTTGCCTGCTAATTTACCATCAACAAAGCTTAACATTCAACTGGTTGCGTGTGTTTGTTTTTATTAGGAAGTACTGAGCAACTTCTGAATTCTAAGTTGAACCTCCTATGTGTTTGTTTTTAATCAGTCTTCTGATTAAATCCACACATTCAAACAAAATTATCCAAAACATTTTTTCCCCTCATTTTTAGTTTTGAATTCTAAATGATTGTTTATTCACTTTGTACACTTATCCAAATCTAAAAATATAATGCAATTTGAAATTTTGATATTGACCTTTGAAATCTCAAATTCTTTGAAATGTCAAATTTCAAAAGATCCAAATTTGCAAAATCCAATATACTTTTAAAGTCTATATTATTTGAAAATACCAATTTTGAAATACAAGATTTTTAAATCTGAATTTTTTCGATTAAAAGTTCTGAAAACTATTTGTTACAATTAGAAATTCCAAAAATTCTAAAATTAAAAGTTTAAAAAATCATCGCTTTCAGAAATTATAATTTCAAACACTAAAGAAAATCTGAATTAAGTATGAAAATTTGATTTTTCAAAATTAACATTTTTACCGCTTTTTTTAGCAATTCAATTTTTTCTTGATTCAAACTTTTGTTAATTTAAAACATTTGGAATTTAATTTTTAATGGTATTTATTTAAAAAACCACTCGATACACAGGACAGTATTGTAAAACATAATTATTAATTCTAATAAAAGGTCTAGAAAGCTAACAAATAAGTAAACAATCATTCAGAATTCAGCATTCTGCAACCAACATTTAGAATTCAGAGTTCAGTAATCAGATATCAGAATTTAGCACTGCAAACAATCGAAACCAGTTTTGTAAAGTGTAACAATCGAACCCAGTTTTGTTTAAACAAATAGTTTAGAAGAATATATATATTTACCTTAGTACAACAGCAATTGTGAAGGTCACCGCAGGCAAGATGTTGTAAAGTGCAGAAGCAAAACTTGCTGATGTTGCGTTGTTTCCTACGTAGTACAAGTTCTGATCAAGCACCGGTCTGAATTTTCACCAAACATATCTTATTAACTTCACATATTTTGCACATATATTTATATATTAGACAAATAAAAAGGCATGTTATAAAAAGTAGAGTCATGTCCCTCTTTTCTGAAGATAAATTAGAATGGAACTTACTCTAGTAGTGCCATAAGCATTATTTTGAAGAATATGCGCAGTGTCATCTTTGGTCTCACTTTTTTCCTGCATGCAATGGAAAAAAAAAATGTTTATTGATTAGGTTTGTACTTCTTATGAGCCAAAAGTAGAAACAATATGATATGTGCAAGCGGGGAAACCTTTCAAACCAAAGGGCAAACGGTGCAATGACAGCAGCAGCAACAGCACTGCGATAAACAACTAGAACGTAATGGTTCATTCCTAGCTTAAGCGTAGTGGTGGATACAATGTAATTGCCCGCATACCCGAATTGTAGGAAAACCATAGCCATGTAAGGTTTCAAACTGTGAAACACTTCGTTAAAACTCGACATGTTTCAGAGTTTTAATGTTTTTTGTATAAGGACTTAAAGATGCACAAATTTTGAGTGAGGAATTATGTGTACATGCTACCCATATTTATACTTGGAACGTTAAGAATTGCTTTGTGCTCGCTTTCTGTTGCATTATTTGTTTTCCACTTTTAGATGTGCATGTAGAGCACGGAATTGGAAACCCAAACCATGAACTCTCTATAGTTTCTCTGTCAGCAAAAATAAGATAAAGCAATATATAGTTGATATAAATCATGCATCTTAACTGCTTTTTCAATGTTAAAATACAGCAATCCTCGAGAGCACTAATATTTTAAATATAATTGTTTAAGTTGGTGGATGAATGCTATAGTCTATACTGGTTTTCTATTGAAGCATGATCTAAAAAATTCAACTTTGAAAGCAAAATACAACCCACAGTGCACCATTGTATGCTCAAGACAGAAGACAATGAAGATGAAACAGATAGCGTGGTACATTGATTTGATGGAAACTGGTAAATTTTGGTAAGATAGGAGTTTCTGTTTGAAAAATAATATGGTTATTTACATGTAATCAATATGTTTTCACATTAGCAGAAGTAAACATTTTTAATTTGGAAAATATGTAAGGTGGATTTTTGTAGTAATTCTTATACTTAATACGAGTTGATTTTAGAACTTGATGTGCTAGACATTAAGTTATGTTTTGATCTCTTTTGATGATTAATCGAGAAACAAGCCATTAGAAACATAGTAAATGTTCAATTTATTTATTTTGTTTTTGTTATAATGGAAAACATTTCTAGGATACTGTCTTAAAAGAAATTATTTAGAAATAAAACATAACCTGATAAGCATACAAAAAAGTCAAACTGGCAACTGTATCGCTCGATGTTCATTATAGTATTCATCTTTATGTTAAATATATTAACAAAAAGAGTGTAAATTTGACAAAAAATGTTTAGTGCATATTGCCTTTTACATTCATATTTGATATAAATGAAAAGGAAAGATTGTACTCTGAGCTAATGGATAGAGAGTTTAGTGCATGTTGATGATGCATGTATGCATCTGGAAAGATACCCACATTTTTATTTTTAATTTATTTGGTGGAAACTTCGATTTGGTGCGCTCATGTTAGGATGGCAATTCCAAATTGGACCAACACGTACTTCAGTATTGGCGCTATCCATAAATCTTTAAACAATATTTTTGTTAAATCTTGTTTAAACTGTAAACATATATAGTCATTCAACATTTGAACATCAAATTGTGACATACGAAAAACTGAATATAGGCAGGAATCGAAGTGAAAATTCAATTTTCAATATTTAGAGTAAATTATGTATGTTAAAAAAATAAAATAAAATTATAAGAATTGGTCTAAGAAATTGATGGGGTGGTTAATCATGTAATTGTAGAGAGGAATGTGCAATATCTGAACCAGTGCGGCGGCTTAAAATATACTTCTTGAACTGTCTACATGTACGTGAGGGACAAAGTTCTTCAAGGTTTACTTCATATGGCCATTGATTTTGTCCAACAACCGCTCGTAGTACAGCATTCAATTTTATTACCACTCGTTGTAAGAAACACAATGCATACAACTTATCCCTACAAGCTACAATGTAATAAGATGGTACATAATATGTTTTATGCTCATCCGTTACCGTACAAGGAGATATTAGGCATTATATACCTTCAAGCTTTCAACGTCTATCACTACAAAAGAACACAGGTTTATCACGCTGATACGACGCCGATATGGCCTTGGTAAACTCATTATCGACGTCTTGCCAACGCCAAAAGCAGTGTCGGTGAAACTAGCATCGGAAAAATAATTTCAACACCATTTCAATGCCATTTTTCTGACACCAATTCGACGACTTGTCGACGCCTTATTTCCGACATCATACAAGGGCAATTTAATGTATTTGCCAATATCGCCCTGGCGACGCTAAATTTGGATTTTTCAACGTCTTGCCAACGCCACACAAACATCATTATCGAAGTATTTTTGCAGTATTTCTACTACCGTTCTCACGTCAACAACAAATTCAAATAGAAAAAAATATTTAATCATATATATGTAAACAATTGTTACTAAATGGCACTACTTAAAATATTAAATTGGATTTTACCATTGAAGATCTATAAACGATAAATTTGACCAAACTGTTACAGCGCTAGCTAAGCTGAAATGTGAACATTAATATTCGAATTGTTCGATTATTGCTGACTAAATTACACCTGCAAGTCGCGCAATTATATTAGCGAATTCTTTAGAATACCGCACGATTTAATTAGTTTATTAAGTATTATAAATTAATTAAATTAATTAATATTTACGAAGTATTAATTATTATATATTTGTTGTTCTAGGTGCTATTGGTTGTTTTCTGCATGCCATTAGTAATTAAAAGGGTGCATATATAATTGTTATATATGTGCGTATCAATATACGACATCGATGCATATTTAAATGGGATTCAAATGAAATTAATTATAAATGGGTTTGAGTTTTTTACTAGCCCATTTTGGTCCAATTCAGCCAACCATTGATAGGGAAGAAGGGGTTTGAATTTTTAGATCTTGACCTAATAACTTGATAAAAGAAGAAAGAGTAAAAGATGGAGAATTTGTCTCCCTTTACTCCTTTGCGTAAACCAGTCCAAGCCTCATTTTCTCTTGGCTCTTGTTTCCTCCTCTCTTGACCGTGAGTACCTATTGCCTCCACGCTAAGATCGAGCTCTTTTAGCACATATCGACGTCAAATTACATATAAAAAATGGTGCACTTGACTTTGCGAAGTCCGGTGATTGATTCCTTTAGATCTAGGAGATTTCCTAATCAAGGTGCAACTGAAGGCTACATATTCAAGGTATAAATCTATTTTATGTTTTATATTCTTTTATATGTTATTGATCACCTTTAGAATGATTTTATATGTGTATTTTTGTCTCGCCAATATTATATATATTTTAAATTACATTAGTCGATTATATAGCATGGTATTGTTTATTAACTTTAGTTTAAAATCATACACATACACACACACACACACATGTGTGTATGTAATTTCACAGATATATTCATATAAATATTTATAGTTTTTTAAATAGTTGTTACAAATTTTAAAATCAAAATTATTAAAAAACGCATTATATATATACATATATTAAATTACTAATGGCGGCCGAAAACCCTAATCTAAAATCGATTCCAGATCCCACTACAACCTTCGATCCGGGAGACGAATGGGTGGAGGTGAAACGCAAGGGGCACGGGATGGAGAAAGAGGTAAGGAAGGAAACATTTGCGGCAATTTTACAGAAGAATCAGAAACCAAACCCTAGATCTTGGATTGAAGCAATTGGAAAACAGGTTGAAATCAAAGGTGATCTGAATTACATAGAACCGATTATTGAAGGAGAAGACATTTATCAACTAATAGATGATGAAGACTACGCTGAAGCTCAAAAAATCTGAGAAAATTCGATATACATATATATGTCGGGGAAAAAGCCATATATCGTCCATCTGAATGCTTACATAAAACGTGTCTGGGGGCCTAAAGGAACATGGGACGTTTTTCCGAGAGATAATGGATTTTACCTAATAAAATTTGAAAAAGAAGAAGATTTTGTTAAAATTCTGAACGGCGGCCCATGGTTTATGGACAACAGACTCATTATAATGAAAAAGTGGGAAGCTGAATTTAATTTTGAAAAAGAAATGTTGTCATCTTATCCAGTTTGGATTAAAATGCACAAACTTGATTTAACCTTATGGAATACAAGATGCATTAGTAAGCTTGCAAGCATGATTGGAAAACCATTGGCAATAGATGAGAATACAAGGAAAGTGAAGAGAATTAATTATGCCAGAGTACTTGTTGAAATAAAAGCAGACAGTCTTCTACCATCAAATGTAAAAGCAAAGAACAATAAAGGAATGGTATACACACAGGAGATAGAATATGAATTTGTTCCACCCAGATGTACTGATTGTAAGTGCTTTGGACATGCTACTTCATATTGCAAGAATAAAAAAGATAAGTCAGAGCAAATTTGGGTAGAGAAAAACAAAATACAAAACTCCCCACCCAGTTACCCAAAAAATAATACAGATGATGAGACAATTCAGGAGACATTCAGTTCCACAGTTACACAAAAGACTATACACATACAAAAAGATTATATACAAGATGGTACTAAGTCAGTCAGATATGAGGACTCTGCAAGAGTGCTAGCAGTTCATCCAGCTCGGGATCAGTCTGTAAATTTGGAAGGGGATCCAATCCAGGATAAGGATGATAAGTTGCCAGATTCTCTGGAGGAAATCCAGAAAATGAATATCCAGATAGAGTCGTCTGCAGAAGAAAGTGATGATGATATAGAAGACATCAGTAAATACACAGAAGCTAATAAGAGTTATAATGACATGTTTAGTAACAAACCAAATACAGAAACATCTAAAAAGGTTGTGGTTGGGGATGCTCCAATTACTAGGAGCAAAGCCAACAAAAATAAATGACGATTCTATGTTGGAATGTGAGAGGTCTAAACAATGACATTCGTCAGTTTGACCTCCATAATATAATGGCTTTTCATAAGCCATCTATTGCAGGATTACTGGAAAATAAATTATCAGATAATAGTTTGGAATTATTCAAAAATCAAGTAGGTGTTCAATGGGATATGGAACATAACATATCACAGAATATTAAGGGGAGAATCCTTGTAATTTGGGAAAAGAATATATGGGAAGGTTCTATTATTGATAAAAAAGACCAACAACTGACTATGTTCTTTAAAAACATAGGAGGTATGGAACTATACATTTCGTTTGTATATGCTAAAAACTTGGCTTCTGAAAGGACAGTGTTATGGCAGCAAATAAAATGTCTTTCTCGACAGATTAAAAAACCTTGGTTAGTTATGGGGGATTTTAATGCAGTTTTAAAAACTAAAGAAAAAGTTGGAGGTAATACTCTGACCGTAGCACAAGTAGCTGAGTTCAATGAATGTGTACTTGCAAGTGGATTACTGGAGACATCCCACACTGGCCTGCATTTCACATGGAAGAGTGGTGAAGGGAAAAATATATCTTCCAGAATTGACAGATGCTTATGTAATTCAGAGTTAATAAACACTATCCCTGTAATACAAATCATAGTTCTTCCCAGTTCGACAAGTGATCATTGCCCTTTACTTGTAAAATTTAATAAAGATGAGAATAGCAATAAGGGTAAACCATTTAGATACGCAAATAATTGGCATCTACTGGAAGGATACAATGAAGCTTTAAGTATAGAAAATATAATACATCATCCAGGAAATAATATGTACAGATATATAATGATGTTAAAGACAATGAAGCAGAGACTCAAAAATTGGAACATGAAAAGGCCAAAAAATAGAGATTCTATTGTGAATATTCAAAATAAGCTTCAGACTATTCAAGATTCTCTAGACAAAGACCCATTAAGTGAGGAATACAACAAACAATTTTACCAATTAAAGGGAAAACTCAAAGAAGAAATCCAGAAACAATCGATGGAAATCAAACAAAAAGCAAAAGAAAATTGGATAACTCAGGGGGATGAATGCACTAAATATTTCTATACTAAAATGTCTCAAACATCACAACAAAATAATATATTGAATTGTTTAAATGAGGAAGGAAAACTGGTTACTGATTTAAAGGAAATGGAAAACAAAGCTCTTACATATTTCTCAGATCTATACAATGGAGAAACATCTCAAGTTTTACCTGTAGTTCATTGTAGAAGGAAGATTACCCAAGATGGAATGCTCCATGCTCATAGCTAGGGTTACGAAAAGGGAATTGAGAAGAGCTGTTCAGTCCATCCATAGTGATGCCAGCCCTGGTCCAGATGGTATGGGGGCAGCTGCTTTCAAAATGCACTGGGACCGCCTGGAAAAAAATTATGTTGGATGCTTATCAGGAAGCTTTTGACAGGGGTGAGTTTATTCATGAAATTAACCACACCTTTATTTCTCTTATTCCAAAAATCAAAAAACCAAATAGAATTGAAGACTACAGACCCATATCTTGTTGCAATGTATCTTACAAAATTTTGAGCAAAATTATATGTTATAGACTGAATAAGGTTCTTCCAAATTTGATTTCCCAAAACCAAAATGCTTTCATAAAGGGGAGACTAATTTCAGAAAATTCCTTATTAGCTCATGAACTTATCAGAGATTTTAACAAACCAGGAGCAGACAGATTGTGCCTTAAAATAGACCTACACAAAGCTTATGATAAAATGAATAGACACTTATTATTCACATGCTCAAAGAAATGGGGGTGCCAGAGAGTCTATTAAAATTGATTAAATGTTGTATTTTTACCCCAACTTTCTCAATTCTGATTAATGGAATTCCTAGAGGTCACATTTCTAGTGAAAGAGGTTTAAGACAAGGAGATCCCCTATCCCCTTATTTATTTGCTGTGGCAATGGAGTGGTTTTCCCTTCAAATGGAAATAGCTTGTCATAATAACAAGATTATCCCGGTGCACAGAAATTTACCTAAGGTAAATCACCTTATATATGCGGATGATCTACTAATTGTCATGAAAGCTACTATATATGCAATGGATGAGCTTAAAGAAATATTCCACAAATTAGAAAAGATTGCAGGCCTGAAACTTAATGAAGGCAAAACTAAATGCTATTTTAACAAATATTGCAAAAATAAGCAGGCTCTGATAGACAGAATTGGAGTAGCAGAGGGAACTCTCCCAGTGAAATATTTGGGCATACCACTATCTAATAACTCAATTACAGATAAAGAGTGTGCAAATCTGATAGACAAAATAAGAGAACAATTACAGGGTTGGAGATC
The DNA here is from genome assembly GCA_030765085.1 of Allium cepa. NCBI lineage: Eukaryota > Viridiplantae > Streptophyta > Magnoliopsida > Asparagales > Amaryllidaceae > Allium > Allium cepa. Next base: position 215,634,129 of record CM060938.1, read on the forward strand.
CAAACTGTTATCATTTGCTGGAAGGGTTGAGCTAGTTCACACAGTGATCACTTCTAAATTCAGATATTGGCTCCAAACGTTTCAAATTCCAGATTTTTCTATAGGGAAAATAAATTCAGTTTGTGCGGATTTCATTTGGAGAGGGAAATTTCACAAAATTAGCTTCAAAGACTTGTGCAGACCAAAAAAGGAAGGTGGGGTAGGTCTTAAAAATCTATTTGATCTCAAAAAGGTCTATGGCATTAAATTAGCATGGAATATAATATCATCATAAAATCTATGGCCAAAATGGATGAGATCTAGATACATTAAAACAAACTTTTGGGCAGATACAATAGATAATAATGCATCTGTGATATGGAAGAATATCATGAAACATAAAGAAGTTTTGAAACCTTTGATTGAAAGGAGAATAGCGAATGGTAATACAACTGATCTTTGGAGAGATCCATGGTTCGGTGGAAAAAGCCTAATTGACAGATTGGGGATGGAAAATTTCTCAGACTATGGACAACCAAACTAAGTATAATGGAAAGAGGGGTTTGGAAATGTGAAAAACAACTGGTTACAAGGAATTACACACGAGAAATTCAGAACATTCCCATTCTTTCAGATAAAATGAACGATGAGTGGAGTATGAAACAGTCTAAGACATGCAAATTTCAATTCAGTAAAATCATGGAGGAAGTCAGATCGAAGCATCAAAAAGTAGAGTGGTATAGTTTTATCTGGAGTAAATCAATTACACCAAAAATGACACATACAACATACAAGGCCATACTTGGCAGACTTCCCACGAAAGATAGGTTAAAAAAATGGGGAATTATAGAAGATGACACATGCGGACCATGTACGGAACATACTGAAAATCATGAACACTTATTTTTTGAGTGTAATTTCGCTAAACCAGTCTGGAAACTTCAGAAAGAGAAATGTACGGAAGCAACTGAAATTAAAACAATAAAGGAGGAAATTTGCTACCTGAACAATCGGAGAAATTGTACGAATCTTCTGAACGAAATATTCAAAATTAACTTCGCAGCTACCGTTTGGAACATCTGGCGTGAATGGAACAACAGGGCTTTTAACAAAAAAGAATCAAATATTTTATCAGTGAATGCCCAAATTGATCGGGATGTTAAAAAGATGATTTTGAGAACCAACAAGAAATTGCTTACCAGCCTAAAGGAACAAGAAAAATCACTACTGGCGAAGTGGAAGTGGAAGGCAAACGATGAAGGATGTCTAGCAGAAATTCGGGAGCCGCCATGAATGTCGAACAGCTTGCTTTAGTGAGGAGCTCAGATTTGGAATGTATCGAGCTATGTATTTAATTTTAATCATTGTAAACATTTGGATTAGTATTCGCTGTAAACAATTGAGCTTCGGTCTTTATACGAAGAAATAAAGATTAACCAATTTTCAAAAAAAAAAATACTAAATTATATTTGGCTTTAAAAAAATAATTTTACCCTATTCTTAATTTTTTTATATATATATATATATATATATATAATTTGTTTATTATTTAAAACAATGTTTACAGTTAGATATATATATATATATATATAAATAGATTTTGAATTTTAAAATAAAACAAATTATTTTTATGGTCGAAAAAAATAACACACACAAAAATATATATACATATCTAACTTTTAAACATTTATTTTATAACAAACACACACACACACACACACATATATATTTATACCTTGAATAGTTTTATGCATTATTAACATATAAACATGTATATGTAAAAAAAATATTAATTTTGGATGATAACTATACTATATAAATATTAAAATTTGGTAAGGATATTTTACATAATAATTATTAATTTTGGATGATGATTATACTATATAAAATATTAAAATTTGGTAAGTATATTTTAACTGATATTTTAAAGATCCAAGTTTTAATTTCAGAATGTTTTTTCAAGACTTAATTAGTTATTTTAAAAATAAAATTCGAATTTAAATCTTGTAGACTTAGTCAAAATCAAACTAGATATTTTAATATTTTATTTTATTTAATATACATAAATAATTTTGAATATATATAACAATGTTTTGAGACAAGCAATATATACGTAAATCACGAATGTATTTATAGTAGATGTAAATCCTGACATCTATATACATATACATTAACTATGTAAACTTTGCTATATTTCACATTGCATACTATATAAACACATGGTTATGTAGTGATATACTCAAGACATATAAAAGTTAAATTAATTAATGTACATTATTTAGTCCAACTAAGCAAAATAAAATAAAATATGATTTTATTTAAGATAACTATATTGGATCTAGTGTACATATTAGACTTTATAGGATGACTAAGATTTAGTTAGGAGATTTTTTTTTTAAATTCATACATTTCACCCAGTGCAGATCAAGGTAGTTCCAATATTAGTATCTGATTAAAAACGGACTATGCCATCTAATTAGTCAACATTTAGAGCCAAGTAATTAAACCTACCTATCTGATAGGTGTCTGGAATAGTAATGTCTAGGTTTGACGTTGAATAATAGTGTATTTTCCATTCCTTTGCTACTGGCCTGGCCCAATGGATGGAGTAAATCCAAAAGATTAGCTCGCATGAAAAGCCTAGAGTTATTTAGATTATAGGTTAATTTTCAAATTAAGGTTTAAAATTTAAAATATATTTAAATTTAAATGTTAAAGTGTAAAATATAAAATGAAATGTTATAATGGTTATAAAGAAACTTTAAATTTTTCAAAAATATTTTGAAATGAAAATAATTAATTTTGAAATTTTAATATATACATTATTTGCGCCAAAAATGGTCACAAGCACCCTGTTATAAGTGAAAGCATCAATGTCTAATATTTAGATCCAAATAGATAAATATAGATTTATGGATCACATAATAGATTGTAGACAAGTAAATGAATATGCAATTTTTATAGTACTTCGGCAAACTCTGGCTTACATCCACTCCAATAATCTTTTTTTATACCGTAAGATTATAAGTACAGTTGTTTTTGTCTTAGAAAGTTAATGGAAGAAGAGATAAGAAGTGATGAAGGAGAGCCAGTCGAAAAGTCCTTTGCAATGAGCCAAGTCCGCTGTATTTGTAGGTGAGGACGTGCATGGATCAGATTGAAATTTTGATGGAAGATTCTCCAGGCCCGTACGACTCGACCCAAAAAGTTTGGGATCAATCGGACACCAAAAAATAATTTAGGCCAATCATTCCATACTTACACAATGGTGTTGCAATCATTTTTATAGGGTCCCGCATACCCTTGCCCATGTACCTAAAGTTTTGTGTCTTTCTGACTTACCGTTTGTGAGATATCGATCGATCTTTCCTGTTTTGACTAGAAATTGGATCATAGGAGACCATTCTATACTTCATCTTTTTAAGCTACAATCGATCATGTGGATTTCCTATGATGTTAGCTACTTACTCTCCAAATTTCATGCAATTCCGACATACTATTTGTGAGATATTGCATTTTCCGTGAAACTATGGATCATTATGGCTGATTTGTACGATCGTTCCACTTACAATCGGCTACTTTTTTCATGATTCAGGAGTTTTGAGCTGAAATCGATCATCAGGGTGCTTCATGATATATGATACTTTCTCTTTAAATTTTGTGCGTTTCCTACATACCATTTGTGAGATATCGGATTTTCCATGATATCATGGATAGTTCTAGCTGATTTATACGATCATTCCAATAACAATCGGCCTCTTTTTCCAAGATTTGGAAGTTTTAAGCTCTTATCAATCATGAGAGTGATCCATGATGTAAGATACTTCCTCTTCAAATTTTGTGTAATTCTGACGTATCGTTTGTGAGATATCTTATTTTTCGCGAAATTATGGATCGTTCGGGCTGATTTGTACGACCGTTCCAATAATGATCGGTCTCTTTTTCCAAAATTTGAGAGTGTTTTTATGCGATTGTTTTTGTGGGATCTACTCTTCAATATATTGATGCTTTGAAAGTTTCAACTACATTGGTTTTGTAGATTTTGATATATTGATCGGTCTTCGTCGATTTACGCTGTTTTATGGATCGTTCCTGATCGATCCATATAAATTATTCATTTTCCCATAACTTGAACATACGAACTCCAATTGACTTGAAATTTGAAATGTAGCCTCATGGGGCCTTCCTTGTCACTACATAATGATTGCACCTTGATTGGGACCCAGTCTAAATCCACCCTACTATTTTCCATAGTTTTAAATATCATCGATTTTCGAGTTTGATAACCATCTCTCTGGGCTTCCTACATTGATGATCACAGAAGCCATTTCGCCAACTTTTATGATATACTGCCTGGTTAAATGGCGATATAACATTTGGCCTCCAAAACACGCCTTGCAGTAGGAAGGAGCGTTTTGAACTGCCTTAAGTCCAATGTTCAAAACCCATTGATGACCTATAAACAAATCTATGATATTTCCTGATTGTTAGTAATGACCATTTAGGACCATTAATCAAATTCATAGTCATCCTAAGCTGATGATGATTGCACGAGATTGAGTGTGTGTTTGAGGCGAAATGTGATCATTCGAGGTGGAATTCCGTTTTAAGGCAAAATGTGTTCGATCGAGATCGAGTACCTGTTCGAGGCATAATGTGATCATTCAAGACCGTGCCTGTTGGAGGCGCAATGTAATCATTTGAGATCGAGTGCCTATTCCAAGCAAAATGTGATCGTTCGAAATCCAGTGTTTGTTCGAGGCGAAATGTGATCGTTCAAGATCGAGCGCCTATTCGAGGTGAAAGTGATCGTTCGAGATTTAGCGCCTATTCGAGGCAAAATGTGATCGTTCAAGATCGAGTGTCATTCGAGGTGAAATGTGATCGTTCGAGATCGAGCGCCTATTCAAGGAGAAATGAGATCGTTTGAGATTAAGCGCCTGTTCGAGGTGGAATGTGATCGTTCAAGATCGAGCACGTGTTCGAGGATAAATGAGTTCGTTCGAGATCGAGCGCCTGTTCAAGGCAAAATGTGATCGTTCGAGATCTAGCGCCGTTCGAGGTGAAATGTTATTGTTCGAGATCCAGTGCTATTTGAGGCAAATGTAATTGTCTGGATGGGACTCAAAATTATTAATGTCAGATTTCACGTTCATGTAAATTTTGTAATCAAAATATCCAACTAATAAAATTAAGTCCAAGTACTAAAAGAAAAATGAATACAAAAACTAAACAATATAATGCATGCCTCTCAGAGTGTGACGGTTCATCGTCATCTTAGAGCATGCCTAGGGACCGTTCTTGAACCCGTACATGTGTAAGTGACTTAGCCATTTTATAGTGGAGTTTATTACTTCTTCCTTGCCATCTCGATCAATTGATGACAAGTTGACACCTAGATCCAAGGCAGTTCCCATTCGATGCAGATGGTTCTGCTCCTATTCCACCATCGCTATCCAAGTTCTTACGTATCGTGATAGCCTACCATTCCAAACATGTTCTCAAACTCATCCTTTAAGTTCCTGCTATCGTTTGTACTATGCCTGTCGATCTCATGGAATAGACAGTATTTTTCTAATTTCTTTTCATTGTTTGTAGGCTCTCTCATCATTGGCCTTCGATAAGGGATCTGCCCCATGATATCTAGATATAGCCATTCTAATGTCTTACCCAATTCCGTGTAAGAGGTGAATCTCGGTTCCCTTCATAGTTTCTTTTATCCATCAGAGCCATCCTCTGCTTTTTTGTTTTCCTTTATCCTTGTTTAAACTTTCCTCGGGCGGGCCTCTGCCTTTGATCGCATAAACTTTCACTCCCTCTCTTCCCTCTCTATCAGCTTTTGCATCTTCTTGTCACAGAAAACCTTTCTGCTTCATGGTAAAATTCCTGAGATCAATTGGAGGATCCTGTTCCAACGGTATCTTTAAATCCGAGCTATCCGCAATCCCTGACACTACTGCCATCAAAACCATCAATGGATCCAGTCGATCCACCGAAGCTACTGTCGCGTTGAGCCTGATTAAGAAATCCCTAAGTGATTCTCCTTTCCACTGCTTCATCGATGTCAAGGTCATCACACTCTTGGGTCTCTTGATATGGACTCGAAATTTCCTTATAAACCTTTCGATCAATTCTGTCTATATGCTAATAGAGCCACTTTCCAATTGTCTGAACCATAGTGCAACTATATCTGTTAAGTACAAGGGGAAGCACTATGCATGACCTCCTCTAATGCTCCCAATACTTCCATGTGTCTCGTATATCTCGTCAGATGAATAGCGAGATCTGTTTTTACATCATATGTCTCAAGCGTTAGTAGTTTGAACTCCGGTGGATTCCTAGCTTGCGTGGTATTAGGAGAGAAGGGACTCCAATTTACATCTTGCAGATCCCTATTTGTCAATCTTTCTCTCATAGCTCGTTTGATCATTTCTGTAACACCCATAATTTTTGAGAACATTATTCAGGATATTTAATTAAATAAATTAAATAGAATAATGTAAATAAGAGTGATAAGGAGATTGAGATTTGGAAATAAATTAAAGGCCGTGCTTAACAAGATAAATGGGCTTATAAATGGTCATACATGTTAATTAATTAACAAATGGGTGTTAGGGTAATTGTCACACCATATTTACATCACCTTTATATTCTCGTGCCTTAACCATTCACGTTTATTTTGACAAAATAAAAAAAATGTAAGAAAAGAGGGGAGCTGGCCATTACTATAAGAAAAGAAGAAGAATAAAAATCAAGTAAAGATTAGGATTCAAGCTAGGGGATATTAATCTCAATCCAATCTCAAATTCCTTATCCTAATAAGGTGAATAATAATCGAAACCATCTTTATTTTTGTTTTTATGATCATTTGATTTTCGGGTTTAATATTAAATCCATTATGATGATTTTTGATGATATGCTTGGATTTTATAATATGATATATTCAAACAAGTTTGTTTGAAAATGGTTTATTCATGGTTTTAAGGGTAAAGTCATTTAAATTGAATTTAGAATGCCATGAGAAAATTATATATTATGTAAAACATGATTTGGAGTTGGGCATTAATTTTCATAATTTTTCAAGTTATGGAGAATTTATCATGAATTTTCAAAGAAAATTTATTTGGGTTTAGAAATTTATTTTGGAAATTATGTTGAGAATTTGGGTCTGAAATTTAGATATGTTAGATAATATATGAATAGTGAATTTTTATGATTTTTAGGGATTTTTCTAAGTGATTTACTATGAGAACTAAATTATTTTGAGAGGAGGACCTAAATGATTTATTTTTTTGCTTAATGGAAGGGCTTATTTGTTAAATTAATCTTGGTTTAGATTTGAAATTATGCAGAAGTTTTATTTGGAAAATAATTTAAAAGTTCATGGAAACCAATTAAATTTTTACAAATATTCAAGTTAGTTATAAAGTTATTTCTTTTATTGGCATTAATCAGCTTTGGCCCAGAAAAGTGGGTTCCGCCTCTTTTAGAAGTACCTTTCGACTCATAGCTTCATAGTCAACCCTTGAAGAATATGATAAGAGAAAATTTATTGGAGTTACCAATAGGTTTAGGGAGAACCCATGAAACAATCAGGTCATTGGTGGGGGCCAATAGGTTTCTAGTAATCCCATGAAAACTAAGAAATCTGACAGGGAATCCGTAAGTGTTAAACAGTTTATTAGTCAGTCCATGAAAACTAACAGGTTAATAATGACCCTATAACCAATAACTAAGACAAATAGTCGGGATGAATAGGGATGAGAAATCCATAATTGATCTACTTGTTTGCATATCATCCTAATATTTTGAAATGTTATATTTTTAACCATTGTGGGTGCACGAGCACAATATATGGTTTTGTAAAGCTTTAAGATACTAATGAGGGGAAAACTAGTTCTGCTAAGCGGCGTAGTCTCACTAAATATCGAAATGGTTTGAGGTGGTAGATTATTATTCATATGTATGTTTATGTCTGAATCAAAGTTTATGTTTCCCCTTAAACTCTTGGGTGCTCAATTGATTTTGAGTAGTTTGATAGTTGAGGTTTTCAGGCACCTCTTTAGACGAATAAGCTTTCGAAGACATGCAGGATGCATGATAGCTATTTTGAATTCTTTTCTATTTTGATTTCACCATGTTTTATTATAAAGGCAAAAAAAATTAATTTCCTAGTTATATACTCTGATCATCCAATAGGGCATCTTCATATGTCGCTCTTGGCGTATGTTGTAAAAATTATATTTCCTCTAAACGTGGTACTCTTATTGGAATTATGTAATAAATTTGAAATGCTTTGAAATGGAATGAGAAAGTAGTTTGTTGATTTTAAATTTTTTCCATATCCATGTATTTCTGTTATATCGATGTATCTAACATTACCGTATTTGGTCGTCGAGGATTAATAGTTATGGATGACTACAGCATACATCGCTGTTAGTTTTGGGCCTCCAAGTAGGGGATGTTACAAGTTGATATCAGAGCATAGGTTTATGAAACTTAAAAGAAATTTAACCTAAAGGTTTTTCAAAACATAATCAAATGAACCAGAAAATAAGATCAGGGTTTCGGTTAACGCTATAGTAACATACTTGTATTTGATATATAGACATATATATATGTACATATTCCCCTCTCTCTTAGACCATTCTTCTGTATCTTACTAAGACTCATATGCAAGTTTATGAGAAAGAAGATATGGAGGTAGGAAACGGAAAAGGAAAACTCGATGGAGGAAGCACCACAACCAACGGAAAAATTCGACCCACCAGAAGGAAACCGGGTCGACATGCTAATGCTAACCAAAATGTCGATGCCATTGTGGGTGCTGGAAATCCACCAGTGGATATGGGGGCAATGTGTCATTATTTCGTCAATATGATGCAAGCTGAGGCTGCTGCTAGTTTTGTGGAAATGTTGGAGGAGCTAATCCTGTGGCATCCGTTAGGAATAATTATGCTAGGTTGAGTGGGAATTACACCAATCTTGGTGGAAAGCCGTTTATGGGAATTGAGGATGTCATAGAAGTTAGGAATTGGCTGTTGCATTGTGAGAGAATATTTGCTGATTTGGGTTTGTTAGTTCCAGAGATGATGGTTTTAATGACAACAACCTTAGGACTTGTTATAAAACATAAATACTAATATCTTTATCTAGATATATTTGTATATGCAATACATATATATATATATATATATGCAGGTACTGAGAATGAAGACTGTATGGTATAGAGCTTCAAGACTGACGAATTCATGATTGTAGAAATTAAGACTGAAGACTCATGAGTATCAAGATTATCAAGAGTCCAAGATATAAAGATAAGTAATAGAGTCTAGATTTATGTTAAAACTTCATAATGACACGAAAATCTTCATTCTGATTTTAATTGTGGAATGGAATCCACTTTCTCGCTTTAATAGTGGGATGGAACCCATGACCTCTTTAGTGGGATGGAACCCACGACCTTCTCTAGTGGAATGGAATCCACGAAATTTTCAATATGACTTATTTTTCTACTTTTTCAAAACTATCTTTTTAAAAAGACATCTCTCTCTGGGTTTGAATATTTTAGTCTTAATTCAAAAAAAAACTATTTTTAATCATATTAATTTTAAAATCATTTCTTGTTTTTAAATTATCATCTGGTTTTAATGTTTTAGCTTTAATCTCAAAATATTTATGTAGTTATTTTTTGTTACTCTTATATTTCATAAGATCACTTTCCAAAGGTTTTTATAATCATAAAAGTATATTCAAAATAATTTACAAAGTTCTAAGATTGTTTCGACAAACTTTAGAAAGAAAATCTCTTTTAACACAAAAATCATTTTTCAAAAAATACTAGGGGATGTCGCCATGCCTATACCCCCTATGTCGATATGGTAGCCGTAGATTTTAAGATTGGAATTTTTAAAGGAAGTGTCTATTCGTCATAACCTTTCACGAATGGACATGACCGTTATTCTCCTATATGTATCAGTAGTTTTCAATGAATTTACTTAAAATTTCTTTGTTTTCTATCCTCTTTTTCTTCCATTTTTATTTTCAAACATTCTTAACAAAAATCTACCGAAATCCTAGGTAAATCAAACTCGATCGTCTTTAGTTTATTCTGTTCCACTCTCTCTCAAAGATCTCAGTGCTATTCATAGTTATAGGATTATTTGTAATCAAAGATCAAAAGATCGAAGTGTATCGAGTCTCTCTCTATCAAAGTGTGATTGAAAATGGTTTGATTGTGGCCCGTAAATTAATTGGGTGTGATTGTAGCCTATAAATAGATTAGGTGATCTTGTAGCTTGGTTAAGGCAAAAGAGTTTTACATGGACTTCGAGACAGGAGGGTGTAGCTCGTGGCCTTGAAATCGAGGTTGCAACATCGACATTATATTTGAAAAGAAATCCACATAATAAATTGTGTGGGATTGGATGTAGGGTAACTCCAAACCAGTATATAATTCTGGTGTGTTCTTTCTTTTACTGCTTTTATTTGCTATTTACATCTGTATCTTGTTCTTTGATTGTCTCTGTGTTTGTGAATTGCATTTGTTTGGGTATAATTTAAAAAAATTTCAAAAAATTTTAAAAATTAATTAAACACTATTCACCCCCTAGTGTTAATTCTCCCTTAAGATCCGTAATCTGAATTTCCTATATTTTGTACCAGAACAAGGTTTTCAAAGTTATCACAGTCTGAATTTTGAAAAAAAAAATGGAAATTTTTGGAGGTTCTGTTAACAATAGTTTAAAACTGTCCAAATCATCACTGTCTCATAAGTCTGCATATTGTTATTATAGAAAATCAAGTTATCTACCAAGCTGGTGTGTTGTGCAAGAACAGATGGGTTATATGGCTTTTGAAGAATCAACACTCAATGGAAAAATGGTGAAAATCATGAAAAACAAATGAATACTTGATAGTGGATTTTCAAAACACATGACTGGTAATCCAAAGATACTGAATGACATAATTTATAAAGATGGAGGATTGGTCAACTTTGGAGATAATTCAAAAGGATATGTGATTGGCATCGGCAATACCGGTAACTCTAAAAATCCTACTATTTATGATGATCTGTTAGTTAGGAATCTAAAACACAACTTACTTAGCATAAGTCAAGTATGTGGCAAGGGCTACAAAATTAAATTTGAAAAGGATAAGTGTCACATCGAAGATAATAAATCAAATATTATCTTTGAAGGAATTAGGAAGAAAAATATTTATATTCTCGATATGAAAAACTCAAATGATAACATATGTCTTTTAGCTAATACAAGTGACCCTTGGATTTGGCGTAAAAGATTTGGGCATTTGAATTTCAAACTTTTATCTGGACTTTCAAAACTTGATCTAGTAAGAGGTTTTCCTAGGATGGATTTTAAAGTACATAGTATATATGATGCTTCTCAATTAGGAAAACTTAGGAAGAGTTCATTCAAATTGAAAGATATGATTTCAACTTCAAAACCTCTTGAGTTACTTCATTTAGATTTGTATGGTCCATCTCAAATTCAGTCAATAAATCACAGTAAATATATTTTTGTAATTGTAGATGATTATTCTAGATTTACATGGACAATTTTTATGAAACATAAAAGTGATGCTTTTGATTATATAAAAAAATTTCAAAAAGAATTCAAATTCAACTTTCTTTAAAAATCAAAATTATTCATAGTGATCACAATGGAGAATTTGAAAATGAAAATTTTGATAATTTCTGTAATCAAAAAAGAATAACTCATAAATTTTCTTTTCCAAGAACTCCACAACAAAATGAAGCGGTACAACGTAAAATATGACGATTCAAGGTTGTGCAAGAACTAAACTTTCAAATAGTGAATTACCAAGAAATTTTTAGGCTGAAGCAGTCGATACAGTTTATTACATTTTGAATAGGATATTAATTAGACCTCTAACCAATAAAACACCATATGAACTTCTTTTCAATAAGAAACCAAAGGCACTTATTTTAAAGTTTTTGGAAGTAAAAGCTTTATTATAAATTCAAAGGACAATTTGGATAAATTTGATCCAAAACCCGAAAAAGGAATCTTTATTGGATATTCTAATAGAAGTGAAACACATAGAATTTTCAATTTAAAAACTAACATCATCGAAGAAACAATGCATGTATCTTTTGATGAAAATTTTAAAGATTTTGTTCAAATAAATGATGAAGATGATTTTGTTGCTTTAAATAATGAATCAAATGAAATAAATTATGAAACTGCTTATCCTAATAAAAGGATCGGGCTTTTAAAAGACCATCCTATAGAAAATATACTAGGAAATATTGAATCTATTATTAGAACTAGAAATGAACTAAACAAGATGCGTAACGTAGCTTTTATATGAACTATTGAACCTAAAAATCCAAAGGAAGCATCATATGATGATCCATGGATTCTTGCTATGCAAGAAGAACTGAATTAATTCACCGGAAATGATGCATGGAAACTTGAACCTAGACCTAGATGGGTTTATAAAAATAAAATGAATGAACAAGGTGAGGTCATTTGAAATAAAGCTTGGTTAGTCATGCAAGATTATTGTCAAGAAGAAGGAATATACTTTGATGAAACCTTTGCACCCGTAGCAAGATTGGAGGCCATTAGAATTCTTATTGCTTTCGCAAACCACAACAATTTCAAATTATTTCAAATGGATGTCAAAAGTGCCTTTTAAATGGTTTTGTTAAAGAGAATGTTTATGTTGAACAACCTCCACCTTTTTACGAAGAAAAGTTTCCAAATCATGTTTACAACCTAAAGAAAGCTTTATATGGTCTGAAACAAGCTCCTAGAGCCTGGTATGACAGACTAAGATCTTACATATTACAACCAAATTTTGAAATTGGTAGAGTGGATAATACTCTTTTTATTAAAAAAGCAAAAATGATATCCAGTTAGTACAAATTTATGTAGATGATATCATTTTTGGATCAACAAACAGTGAAATGAATAAAGAGTTTTCTGAAATAATGACAAAAGAGTTTGAGATGAGTCATATAGGTGAACTTACTTTCTTTTTAAGATTTCAAATAAAACAATTGGATAATGATATTTTTGTTAGTCAAGAAAATATGCTAGGGATCTGGTTAGTAAGTTTGTTATGACCACTGCGAGTGGAAACCCACCCCTATGGCAACCAATGATGCCTTGAATATAGAAGACATGTCAAAAGATGTTGATCAAAAAATATACAGGGGAATGATTGGATTGCTACTCTATATAACTGCAAGTAGGCCTGATATCATGCATAGTGTCTGTCTCTATGCAAGATACCAATCTCAACCAAAAGAAACCCATTTAAAAGTCGTTAAACGTATCCTAAGATTTGTTAAACACACTATAGACTATGGCCTATTTTACCCTAAAAATGATTCATTTGATTTAATCTCATATTGTGATGCTGACTATGCTGCTTGTAAATCAGATAAAAAAAGTACAAGTGGAACTTGTCACTTTTTAGAACATTCTCTAGTTTCTTGGTTTAGTAAAAAGAAAAATACTGTCTCACTATCAACAACTAAAGCAGAATATATCTCTGCTGCTTAGGCTTATTCTCAAGTTGTCTATATGCAATAAACCCTAAAAGATTTTGGATTCAATATTTCAAAATCACCAATTTATTGTGACAATACAAATGCAATAAATTTATCCAAAAATCCTATTCATCGTGCCAGAACCAAACATATTAATATCAGACATCATATTCTCAGAGAAAATATAAGTAAAGATATTATTTCACTTGAATTTATCAACACTGAGAATCAAATAGCTGATATTCTAACCAAACCCTTGAGTCAATCAACCTTTACTAAATTAAGAAGAGAACTAGGTGTTTATTCTATAACTGAGACATAGAATATAGATATAGTAACATATATATTTAAATAAATAGAGAAAAACAAAATTGTCAAAATTTTCAAAGGGACGTCTACATGCCCCTATCCTCTATGTCGACATACAACGGTCAGATTTGAAATTTTGATATTCCCTCTAAAATAAGTTTAGTGGTTATATAGCCACCATACTTCGAATTCATCTATCTTCTCACTTAATTTTCTCTATAATAAACTTCTGAAAATACAAAGTAATGGCTTCCTCTTCTAAATCAAACCAAAATGCAACCATTTCCTTCCCTTCTCCTAAATCTGTTCCATTCCAACGTACTACATTGACTCGAGTAATGAAGATCGAGGAAATTATGAAGGATTCTCTGCAAATGCTGACTGAATTACAAGTCATGCAAATAAAGATGGCAAAGAAACAAGAGAAATGAGGCAAGATTCTTTGAAATTTGTAAAAATTTCTAATGAATAATCATGCAGATCCTATTATGATTGAAGATGATTCCTCTACCATACGCATTCATAATCCACTAAAGGACAATGAAGAAGAAGTAGAGGAAGAAGCGCAAATGGACAACGACGATAATGTTGTTTGCGTTGGAGAAGTCTGTTCTGACAAAAATAGTAATTTAACATGGAAACTTTGTCTCCATTACCCTAATTGTTCGATTCACAAGTCACCAATTGTCAAGGACTCTCGTTAGATTGTTATTATATTAATGTTTGTATATTTTGTATACTTGTATATATTTGCGTTTATGTTTCATGTATATGTGTAATGCAATATCATATATAATAAAATTAGATTTATGTTTTGCTTATTATACTTCATTATTAGCATTTAGTTCCATAGTATCAGTTTAAGGGGGAGTTATGTAGTTTAGGCTTAGTTTTTGTTGATGACAAAGGAGGAGAATTATAAAATAGGATAGTTCGGCTATTTGTTAGGCTTAGATTAACGGGAAGTTAGTAGATTAAGGGGGAGTTGTTGGAATAAGGGAGAGTTAGAGTAGAATCAGAGTTTGGTGGAGTATATTTTTCAAACATAGGTTGTCATCATCAAAAAGGGAGAGATTGTTAGTTCCTGAGATGAAGGTTTTGATGACGAAAACCTTAGGACTTGTTGTAAAATATAAATACTAATATCTTTTTCTAGATATATATGTATATGCAGGATATATATAAGAAGGTACTGAGAGTGAAGATTGTACAATATAGAGATTCAAGACCGACGAATTCAAGATTATAGAAATCAAGACTGAAGACTTACGAGTATCAAGATTATTAAGAGTTCAAGATATCAAGATAAGTATTTGAGTCTGGATTTGTGCTAAAACTTCGTAATAGCACTAAAATCTTTATTCTGATTGTAATTGTGAAATGGAATCCACCTTCTCGCTTTAATAGTGGGATGGAACCCATGACCTCTTTAGTGGGATGGAACCCACGACCTTCTCTAGTGGAATGGAATCCACAAAATTTTCAAAATGACCTATTTTAAATTTATTTCCAGAACTCTCTTTTTAAAAAGACATCTCTCTCCCGCTTTAAATATTTTATCCTTAATTCAAAAAAACTTTTTTTAATCGTGTTAATTTCAAAATCAATTCTCGTTTTTAAACTATCTCCTGGTTTTAATTTTTAGCTTTAATTTCAAAATATTTATACATTTAGTTTTTATTAATTTTATATTTCGTAAGATTACTTTCCAATGGTTTTTATAATCACAAAAGTATATTCAAAATAGTTTACAAGGTTCTAAAATTGTTTTGACAAATTTTAAAAAGAAAATCTCTTTTAAAACAAAAATCAATTTCAAAAAATACTAGGGGATGTCGACATGCCAATACCCCCATGTCGACATGGTAGCTGTAGATTTTAAAATTTGAATTTTCAAAGTAGTGTCTATTCGTCATAACCTTTCACGGATGGACATGACCGTTATTCTCCTATATATATATCAGTAGTTTTCAACGAATTTTTACTTAAGATTTATTTTTTTTGTCTCCTCTTTCTCTTCCATTCTTATTTTCAAACATTCTTAACAAAAGTCTACCGAAATCCTAAGTGAATCAAACTCGATCGTCTCTATTTTGATTCTCTTCCACTCTCTCTCAAAGATCTTAGTGTTATTTAGAGTTATAGGATCATTTGTAATCAAAGATCAAAATATCGAAGTGTATCGAGTCTCTCTCTATCAAAGTGTGATTGGAAATGGTGTGATTGTGGCCCATAAGCCATTTGGGTGTGATTGTAGCCTATAAATCAATCAGGTGATCTTGTAGCCTGGTTAAATCAAGAGAGTTTTCCCTGAACTTGGAGACAGAATTGTGTATCTCATGGCCTTGAAATCGAGGTTGTAATATCGACATTATATTTGAAAAGAAATCGGCACAAGAAATTATGTGGGACTGGATGTAGGGTAACTCTGAACCAGTACAAATTTCGGTGTGTTCTTTCGGTTACTGCTTTTATTTACCATTTGCATTTGTGTCTAGTTCTATGATTGTCTCTATGTTTGTGAATTTCATCTATTTGGGTTTAATTTGAAAAGATTTCAAAAAGATTCATAAAATTAATAAAACACAATTCACCCCTTAGTGTTTATTCTGCCTTAAGATCCATAATCCGCATTTCCTACAGGATTTTAGCCTCTAAGCAGTTGCAAGGGGCGGCACTTCATTGGTGGGATAGTGTTACTATCGGTGTTTCGAAGGAAGAGTTGACTTGGGCATATTTTAGAAGAAGATTTGAACAACTATTTTTATTTGAACTTGCTAAGTCAACATTGATGACAAAATTTATGGATTTGGTACATGGAGAGATGTCGGCGATTGAGTATGCTACTAAGTTTGATGAGTTGTCCTGATATGGGTATGCTACTATGACACCATCATTAGGAAAAATGAGAGGTTCATTCAAGGATTGAGGCCCAAGCTTGCTAAGGCGGCCCTGGCACATAGTGACGGTCCTTGTAATGTGGTTAGGGAGATGGAAATTTGCCATGAAGAGATGCTTGCTATTTGTGCTAGAGAGAAGCCAGTTGAAACTTGGAGTTCTCAGGGAAAGAAGAGGAAGTTTTTTAAGAAGAAGGGAGTCCGGAGGGGGAGGCTCGCAAGAAGGCAAAGGCTGATTTAGTTAGCTTCAAGCGTGAAAAGAAAGGTTGTTATGCTCATGAGTGATGGTCAGGCAAGAGGAAGAAGGCTGCAAAAAAGAAAGGCATTAAGTGCTTAAACTGTGACCAAGTTCGGCATTGGAAGAACCAATTTCCAAATCCAATCAGGGTGGACAAAGGAAAGGTTTTTGCTGTTGGACTATCATCTGCTAAGCCAACTGCAGCTGTAAAAGAGAAGACTGTGATGGAAGGTACGCTTTTGATTCAGGTATACCAGTTATGGTACTATTTGATACCGATGCATCATATTCGTTTATATCTCAGAATTTGTTTGATAGGTTATGCTTAGAACCCACATATCTTGTTACTTTCTTAAGGGTTGCGAATCCAATAGAAGGGTATGCAACTCTAAGGATGAGATGTGACCAGTTAGAACTAGACTTGTTAGGTCATAAGTTCGCATGCAGTCTGTATGTTTTCGATTTCGAGGATTTCAAAATCATTTTGGGTATGGATTGGTTGGGTAAGTATGAGGCTAGTATATTTTTCCAAGATGGGGAGATATCACTAAGACACCCTGAGAGTCATAACCGAATTATTCTCAATGGAGAACTCTGATCGGAGTAGTTGTGCTTTGTTAAGTG
The DNA here is from genome assembly GCA_030765085.1 of Allium cepa. NCBI lineage: Eukaryota > Viridiplantae > Streptophyta > Magnoliopsida > Asparagales > Amaryllidaceae > Allium > Allium cepa. Next base: position 215,651,719 of record CM060938.1, read on the forward strand.
CTATGGAAGTGGGAAGACTTAAGTCAGGTTCGAGTAGCAAGAAAGTTTGCAGATGTTTTTGAGCCGGTTATGGGACTACCACCGAAATGACCTGTTGAGTTTCGAATAGATCTTGTGCCAGGAAATGAACCTGTAAGTAGACCACCTAGCAAGATGAAACCGACCGAGATGAAGGAATTGGAGGTGCAACTAATGGATCAAGAAGGAAGGAATTTATTAGACTAAGCATTCGCCTTGGGGAGTGACCGTGGTATTCGTGAAGAAACCAGATGGGTCGTTAAGGATGTGCATCGAATATCATAAGTTGAACGAGAGGGCGATTAAGAATAAGTATCCTTTGTCGAGAATTGACAATCTGTTTGATCAATTGTGTGGATCCAGAGTGATTTCCTAGTTGGATTTGGTGACATGTTTCCATTAGTTAAGAGTGGCAGAGGACAGTTCCACTGACAGCATTTCAGATTAGGTATGGTTCATATGAATGGTTAGTAATGCCACTCGGGTTAATGAATGCACCTTCTTTCTTCGTGGATCTGATGAACCGGGTTTTCCGAGAGTATTTGGATAGGTTCGTGTTGGTATTTATAGATGACATCTTAGTGTACTCTAAGAACGAAAGAGAGCATGAGGATCATCTTAGAGTAGTGCTTAAGACGCTGAGGTAGCATCATCAAAAAGCAAAGTTTTCCAAGTGTCATTTTTGGAAGAAAGATGTTAAGTTTCTTGGTCATGTGGTTTCAAAGAAAGGGTTATCAGTAGATCCAGATAAGATCGAAGCTGTTAATAATTGAAGGAGACCGAAGACGGTAACTGAGATTAGAAGTCTTCATGGGATTGTTGGCTATTACCAAATATTCATCAAGGATTTCTCGCGGATAGCAACGCCTTTGACTAAGCTAACCATGAAGGATGTGAAGTTTGTCTGGTCCAAAAAATGTGAAGAGGAATTCCTTAAGTTAAAGAATTTGTTGACCAATGCACTTGTGTTAGTAGTTCCAGACGAAAACCAAGGGTTGGTAGTGTATGCAGATGCATGTGGAACTGGATTGGAAGTTGTGTTGATGCAGAAGGGTAAAGTGATTGCCTACGCTTCAGGAAAGCTTAGACCGCATGAAGTGAGATATCCTACTCATGATTTGGAGTTGGCTGTAGTGATCTTTGCATTGAAGATTTGGAGACATTATCTCTTAGGGGAGAGATTTGAGCTATACATAAATCATAAGTCTTTAAGGTACTTATTCTCTCATAAGGAGTTGAATATGAGATGATAGAGGTGGTTGGATTTTTTAACTGCTTATGATTTTGGTATAGAGTATGCTACTGGAAGGGGAAATAAAGTAACGGATTCTCTTAGTAGAAGACATCAGAATGTGGTGTTAGCTATGTTGGCAGAATGGAAGGATTTGGAAGCTTTAACTACTTGTAGTATGCAGTTGAGATCGACTGCTAATTCTAGTAAACGTACCGCTATGTTGTCCTATTTGGAAGTTTGACCAGTGCTAATCGAGAGAATTGCTTTTAAGAAGAAGGAGGATCCAGTATTAGCCGAGAAGACAAGAAGGCTTGAGGTTGGAACCGAGATCGATGATCTAAAAGATTTTAGTCTTGATGAGAGGGGATGGTTGAGAAAGAAGGGACGGTTGTGTGTTCCAAATGTTGAGGACTCTAGGAAAGTTCTTAGAGAATGTCATCGGTCCAAGTTTACAATTCATCCTAGAGGGACTAAGATGTATCAAGATTTGAAGAGGAGCCTCTTTTGGGAAGGTATGAAGAGGGATGTCTGCTTGTGGGTTAGGCAGTGTGCAAACTGTCAATAAATGAAGGCCGAACATCAGATGCCAAGTGGATTACTTCAACTTTTAGAAATTCCTGTTTGGAAATGGGATTCTATATCCGTCTATTTTATAGACAGGTTGCCAAGGTAAAATAAGGGAAATGAAAGTATATGGGTCATAGTGGACAAATTAACCAAGAGACCAATTTCATTCCAGTTAAGCCAACCAAGACGGCACCTGTTTTAGCTAAGTTGTTCATGAAGAACATAGTTAGACTACATGGAGTTTCTAGTAGTATATTCAGTGACAGTGATGCTTTGTTCACTAGCAAATTATGGAAGAGTCTACAGGATGTGTTGGCTACCGAGCTGAAGATGAGTACTGCATATCACCCTTAGGTGGATGGGCAAGCAGAGAGAGTCAATGAAGTACTCAAGGATTTACTGAGAGCTTGTTTATTGCACTTTGGCGGGTCTTGGGAAGATCATCTACATTTAGTGGAGTTTTCCTATAACAATAGTTATCAGACAAGTGTAGGAATGGCGTCTTTTGAAGTTTTATATGGAAGGTCATATAAATCACCAGCACGTTAGTTGGAGACTGGAGACAGATTGGTCTTAGGTCCATATTTGCATAACGAAGTGTCATAGAAGATTGAGTTGATCCGAGAAAGGATGAAGAAAGCTCAGTCCAGATAGAAAAGCTAAGTAGATAAGAGGTGTAAAAACCTAGAATTCTCAGTTGTAGATAAGGTTTTCATTAAGGTATCACCGATACTGAGTGTGGTATGTTTTGGAAAGTCAAGGAAGCTGGCACCGAGATATGTTGACCCATTCCAGATTGTAGACAGGATTGGAAAGTTCGCATACAGAGTAGAGTTAACGAACAGTATGGCAGGTCCCCATAATGTGTTTCATGTGTCCCATCTTCGCAAGTATGTGCATGATCCTAGGACTACTATTCCTTCGACAGTGTTGGAAGATTTGATAGTAGAGCCTAATTTGAATTTTGTTAGACAACCAATTCGGGTTGTAGCGAGAGATGAGAAAAGATTGAGGAATAAGACGGTAAGTTGGTGAAAGTGCAGTGGAGCGACAACGAGAAGGTTGTACTTGGGAGACAGAAGACAAGATTAGAGCCACTTATCCCGATCTTCTTTGATGGTACATCTATATTAGCTTTATATAGATAGTAGCTAGTCAGGTAGGCTAGTATGGTTGTTAGGAGTGGTTACAAATGATTACTATATTTAGTGTTTAGTCCCTACTTAATTTTGAGTACGAAATTCTTTAAGGAGGGAAGCCAATAACACCCCTAAATTTTTATAAAATTATTCAAGAGATCTAACTAGATAAAGTAAATGGAATAATGCAAATAATTAGAGTGATAAGAAGATTGAGATTTGAAAATAACTTTAAGGTCGTGCTTAATTAGATAAATGGGCTTATAAAAGGCTATACATGCTAGTTAATTAACAAAAGGGTATTAGGTTAATTGTCGCACCATATTTCCATCGCACTTATACTCTCGTGCCTTAACCATTCACGTTCATTTGATCAAAATAAAAACAAACATCGGAAAAGAGGGGAGCCGGCCATTCCTAGGAGAAAAGAAGAAGAAAATTCAAGCAAAGCTTATGATTCAAGCTAGGAGAAATTAATCTCAAACCAATCTCAAATTCTTTATCCTAATCAAGGTGAATAATAATCGAAGCCATCTCTATTTTTTATGACCATTTGATTTTTGGGTTTAAGATTAAATCCACTATGACGATTTTTGGTGACATGCTTGGATTATATGATGTGATATATTCAATCAGGTTTGTTTGAAAATGGTTTATACAAAGTTTTAAGGGTAAAATCATTTAAATTGAATTTAGAATGCTATGAGGAATTTATATGTTATGTAAAACATGTTTTGGAGCTGGCTTTTAATTTTCATAATTTTTCAAGTTATGGAGAATTTGTAATTAATTTTCAAAGGAAAATATGGTTATTTGGGTTTAGAAATTTATTTCAAAAATTATATTGAGAATTTGGGTCTGAAATTTAGGTATGATAGATAAAATATTCATAGTGAATTTCTGTGATTTTTGAGGATTTTTTCTAAGTGATTTACTATGAGAATTAAATTATTTTGAGAGGAGGACCTAACTGATTTAATTCTTTTAAATGGAAGGGCTTATTTGTTAAATTAATCTTGGTATAGATCTGAAATTATGTAGCAGTTTTATTTGGAAAATAATTTGAAAAGTTTATGACAACTAATTAAATGTTTACAAATATGCAAGTTACTTATAAAATTATTGCTTTTATAGGCATTAATCAGCTTTTACCCAGAAAAGTGGGTTCCGCCTCTTGTAGAAACACCTTTTGACTCATAGCTTCCACCTTCAATCAAGTCAAAACCTACCAAGTCGAAACCCACGAAGCTGAAACCAATACACAAGGCATTAACATTGGTACGTAGTGGATTTGAGAAAGGCGGATAGCATGGTGTCGAAGCATTGCTTCCGATGGGAATGAAACCTTCGTTTTGTTTTCTAAAGAAATGCACTTGCTTGTTTTACTAAATGCTTTCGAAGGTTTTAAAATATATGCTTTCAAAGGGGTCTTTTGAATAGCTTTTGAAAGGGGATTGTCACCTTATTGTTTAAAGTATAGCTTTTGAATGAGTTACTTAGTTTCCAAACTAATGATTTCAAAATGGGTAGTTTTTACCTAGCCGAAACCTTTCTGCCGACCTTACGCTTTTCGAAGGAATTGAAGATATCAATGATTTCGAAAGGTAGCCTTTGTTTTGTAAATATGAGCCACTTTCTAAAGCTTTTGAAAGGGGTTAATGGTTTCGAAGGCAATGGTTTCGATAGGGATTTCGAAGCTAATCTTCAAGTCTTTTACCTAAATGATTTGTGCTTTTGAAAGGATGGTTCCGAAGCCATCACGTTTTTTCTCAAACATTTTTATAAATAAAGAATGGTTTCGAAAGAAATACTTTCATTTATATTCACTTTGACCTAAAAGATAATTTAAAGATAAACCCAATTGTTTCGAAAGGGGTACTCTCAATGATTTTGAAAAAGGACTTTCATATGGTTTCGAAGCTATGCTTCTATAATTGAATGGTTTCACTTTAATACATTCAAAAGATTTTAAAGTGTTTCGAAAGGAAGGTGTCTAGAGTTTTGAAGAGAAGATTTTAATGATTTCGAAAGGAAGTTTCCAATGGTTTTGAAAGTAAAGGCTTAAAGGTTTCGAATGCCTAAGTTTTCAAAACAAATAACCCAATCTCATTTTAAACGAAAACCTGTGGCTAAGATAAAGAGTTTTGAAATGGTTTTAAGTATGAAGTTTTGAAGAAGCCTTTTTCTTGATAAAATAATAGGTTAAAGGGATTAACCATGTTTTATATGAAAGTGATTTCAAGGATATTAAACCATAGGTGTGGTATTATTATATTATTATTATATTTTCTTCTTCCAATATAAATATTCACCTTATAATGGACCCATAACTGCATTTGGGGAAAAATGAAAGAATAACTAGCTAGGTTGCCCGAGTAGTGAATACAAATTGAATTAACTTCTGAATGCGTAGAATTGCATCCAGTAGGTCATATAGATCAAAATGTTGGATGCCTAGATATTGATTAAAGAAGTTTTCAGTTAGATAGGTTCATAGTAAATCCACGAAAACTATGTATAGGAAAAGTTATTGGCAGAAGTCAATAGTTTCATAGTAAACCTATGAAAACTACGATTAGAAAGAGTTATTGGCAGGGCCAATAGGTTTGTAGTAAACCCATGAAAACTATATTCGATTAAGTTATTGACAGAAGTTAATAGGTTCATAGTCAACCCATGAAAACTACGATAAGAGGGAAGTTGTTGAAGTTACCAATAGGTTCAGAGAGAACCCAGGAAAAAATAAGGTTATTGACAGGGGCCAATAGGTTCCTGGTGATCCCATGAAAATTATGAAATCGGACAGAGGGTCCATAAGTGTTAAACAGGTTATTAGTCAGTCCATGAAAACTGTAGGTTAATGGTGACCCTAGAAACTATAACTAAGATAGATAATCAGAATGAATGGGGATCGAAAATCCAGAATTGATTTACTTGTTTTCACATCATTATAATTTTGAAATGTTATATTTTAAACCATTGTGGATGCAAGAGCATGGTATATGGTTTTGTAAAATTTTAAGATATTAGTGAGGGGAAAACCGATTCCACTAAGCAACGTGGTCTCACTAGATAAATAAATGGTTTGACATGGTAGATTATTATTCATATTAGGCTTTACATCCGACTTGAATTTATGTTTTCCCCTTAAACTTTCGGGTGCTCAATTGATTTTGAGTGGTTTGAGAGTTAAGGTTTTTAGGTACCTCTTTAAATGAATAAGCTTGCGGAGACGTGCAACAGGCATGATAGCTATTTAGAATTCTTTTCTATTTTGATTCTGCTATGTTTTGTTGTAAAGGGAAAATTGTTTAATTGCCTAGTTATATACTCTGATCATCCAAAAGGGCATCTTCATTTGTCGCTCTTGGCATATGTTGTAGTAGTTATATTTTCTCTAAACGTGGTTCTCATATTGGGATTATGTAATGAATTTGAAATGCTTTGAAATGGAATGATAAAGTTGTTTGTTGATTTTAAATTTTTTCCATATCCATGTGGTTATATCAATGTATCTAACATTATTGTAGTTGGTCGTCGAGGATTAATATTTATGGATGACTGCAGCATCCGTAGCCATTACTTTTGGGCTTCTAAGTAGGAGATGTTACAACTTTAGCCAACCTATCATTGTCATCTAATGGTAGTCTTCGATCACCGCCTTCAACCTGCCCCCTAAGTCCATAGAAGAATCCTAAAATCTGCTCTTCTGGATGAGCAACCGCATTCCGACAATGCCAAACTGCACAGCACCACTCGGTATCCTGCCCGAGATCGATCCAACATGACCTAGAGCATGCCCCTAAGTTTGGATCGATCGACACCGACCATTCTTGGTTGGTCAGTGGTCACTCCTGGCTGTTCCACTCCATCCTGCATCCTGTTAGCTTCGTTTCCTTGGTCCTGATTCTAGTTTTCCTCAGCTTCTGCTGCTCCAACTCCATGGTCCATATTTTCAGCATTTCCTACTACTCCATTCCATTAGTTTTGTGCTCCAGCTTGTCTAATCTATCGCAGTAGATCCTGCATCATCTCCTCTTGTCTATTTAGCGTCATTTCCTGCATAGCTCCCATCATTGTTTCCATTTCATCTCTAGTGATGTAGATAGATGTATGACTTGCTCCAGCTCCAAAAGAAGCCTCTTGACTCCTCCATGATGGCACCTATTCGCTAATGGTCTCCTTGTTGATTGTCGAGCCATTGCTTCCTAGATCCAAGTATCCAAGCTTTCAAATCCAAGATCTTAGCTTCCAAATCTGTGGGCGCAAGTCCCTCTCAATGAAAGCACCAAAATGTTCGTGCCAAAAATGGTCGCAAATACCTTGTTATAAGCGAAAGCACCAATGTCTAATATTTAGATCCAAATAGAGAAATTTAGATTCACGGATCACGGTATAAATTGCAGAAAAGTAAATGAACACATAAGTATTACAGTGGTTCGGCAAACTTCGACCTACGTCCACTTCGTTAATCTTTTTTTTTTGTACCATTAGATTACAAGTACAGTTGTTTTTTTCCTTAGAAAGATAATTGATGAAGAGATAAGAAGGGATGAAGGAGAGCCAGCCAAAAGGTCCTTTGCAATGAGCCAAATCCGCTGTATTTATAGGTGAAGACGTGCATGGATCGAGTTGAAATTTTGGCAGAAGAACCTCCAGGCCCATACGATCCAACCCAAAATATTTAGGATCGATCGGACACCAAAAAATAATTTAGGCCGATCATTCTATACTAACACCAATGAGCTACACTCATTTTTATGGGGTTCCCCATGCCTTTGTCCATGCTTTCAAAGTTCCACACCATTCCGACTTACCGTTTGCGAGATATTGACTTATCTTCACTGTTTTGACTAAAAATTGAATCATAGGAGATTATTACATGCTTTATCCTTTTAGACTGCTATCGATAATGTGGGTTCCACATGATGTTAGCTACTTGCTCTCCAAATTTCATGCAATTCCGACGTACCATTTGTGAGATATCGTATTTTCTGTGAAACTATGGATCGTTCTAGCTGATTTGTATGATCGTTCCAATAACAATCGGCCACATATTCCTAGATTTATAAGTTTCGAGCCACGATCGATCATGGGGATGCTCCATGATGTATGATACTTGCTCTCCAGATTTCATGCAATTTCGACATACCATTTGTGAGATATCGCATTTTCCGTGAAACTATGAATCATTTTAGCTGATTTGTATGATCGGCCTATTTTTCCAAAATTTGAGGGTTTTGAGCTGCGATCTGTAACGTCCTGCCTTTTCACACAATTTAAACAGACACACATGCCAATTCAAACCATACGTAAAGGCGGATTGTTATGGGGTAAATAAGAAAACAAGGAAGAAATAAAACAAAATAGAATCTCACAGCGGAAGGATAAAATATAATAATCAAAATATACAGTTCATGAAGCTGTTTTACAAAACCTTTGATTTTTATATATACAATACATATCAGAGTACACATACCATATAACAATGCAGCGGAACAATATGAGTGTAGTGGAATATAATTAATAATAATAATAGAAATCTCCGTCTTCGTCCTCCAGAGCTAAAGTCTTCGATCCTGAAACGCACGGACTGACTCGAGCGAATTTGAAAAGACAAAAACACTCGAGTCAGAACTAAAAGATCTTACGTGAGTTAAATTAACAGAAATAGATATGAGTGTAGTAACTCAAGAGATGCTCGGGATTTACATCTCCTAAGGATCCGTTAAACTATTTACTATATAGTATATTTCGCTATAATAATAGTGTCTAATTGTAAAATAAACTTACCTTTTAATAGCGTTAAGTGGTTACCCATATAGCCCTTAACACAAATAATGCCAATAGTCTATACAGTGCCTGCATATCTCCTGATCGGGAGACTACGAGAAGACACTCCATAGGTACGACACAAATAGAAACTCATATAAGGCGCGATAGGGTAGGTGACACGACACAACTAGGCAATGTTAGGGTAGATATATCAATTACGCTTCCGGGTCGGTGGTAACGCGTAGCGCGCAGCTACCGCCCACCTCGAGCCACACCCCCAAATAAAATCAAAAGTGGCCACCGAATCAATCCAAGAGTCAAAGTATAATATCGAAGGGATATGTCCGATTAAAGGTGCTACCTTATTAACCCGTCAATCGCTCCTGTTTAATCACCTTATGCCAACTCACGGGAGTTGGGTCCACGTATTTACCTTACAGGAAACGCCACCACCGACCTACTTCATTCTGGAATCTCCACCGCTTACACGGTTGTTAAAGTTGTTTTCGGAGTTGGCAGAGAGTATGACAACTTCCGATCCCGATCTCTTCAACAACCAAACGTTAGTATAACACCGCGGTCATTTAAAAATTAATTATACTTTCAAAAACCAGAATATAATTATCCATTTCAAAACCCATAAATACGATATCATTTTCTTTCCAAAACAAACTCATTTGATATTATTTTTATAAAAACCCAAATTAATATAATATCATTTTATTTCAATATATATTTCTTTTCCAAAATCATATTGTTTTCAAACTTATAATAATCGGAAACCAAACATTGAATTATAACTTTCAAACTATAATACTTCAAAAATTCATAGCTTTAAACCATAATTTCTAAAAATTAAATGGTTTGGATATTCAAACAGTATATAGCATCAATAGTTTAGATTCAAAATTTCTTTATAAAATAAAATAATTTCCACAACTTACAATTTATTTCATTTAAGATTAAGTCAAAATCCATAAATTTTAAAATCGCTTTCAGTTTAAATAAACCACTTTAGTTTCAATATATTTCAAACTTTGAATATTAAACAATTGGAACTAAGGTTGGAAATTTCTATTTCACCAATTTAAAGTCCTATTATTTAGTTTGAAATAATAATTGCATAATAAACCCGTAATCATTTAAGTAAAACTCAAATTACTTATAAAAGAAAATTTCCTTAAATTTTTATACTAGAAATATTCATTTAATTCACCTTGAATAGAATTCAGTTATAAATATCATACCCTTTTTAAAATTTCAAGTTAATAAATTTTACATCAACTTATGAAGTTAACTTCTTAATGAAGCTCAATTCCAAATAAATTTTCCAATTTAACTCTAAATCTTAATTAATTTAAATCCTTTAAAATTATATGTAATTTCAATATCTTAACATGTACTTAACCATATAATATAAAATAATCAAACCTCGTCATTCAACTTATTTATTTTATTTAACAAATCCATACATAGCTTATCTTCAATACTTTAACTATAGATTTATATATAAAATAAGATTTTATATAATATCAAAATCTATATTTATTAACCGTATCTTATCCAAACCATAGAAAAATTATTTCAAAAATAATTTTTAGATATACACCGCAGTGCCTATATATAATTTTCTATCCTATGGTCAAGTGATACGGATATTTATCATTTCAATCCGCAATTTAAAAATAAAAATGCGGTTGTATATCATTTCAAACCGCAATCCCGAATGAATGAAATACTTGATAACCTGCAGATTTTAAAATATAGTACACATCATCCATTCACCAAACATCAATCCTCAATCATTAATTATAATCCTCATCAATTTATTTCAATCATCATCAATTTAAACAAACATCAATATATGGCATATACAATATAACAGGAAATAAATGACAGTTATTAACTAACAGTTTATATTCAAAATAAATTTATTAACTGTTTAACTATCAGTTTATATGCAAAATAAATAAATTTAACTGTCAATTTATATGCAATAATAAAATTAATTAACAGTTATATTAAATAAATGTGATTTAATAGAGATGATGAATAAAACATGCCAAACAGTCATAAATAAATTTCTACTCATATCTAAAATCAATTTAAAAGACATAGGAAATTTTAGAAGTTGTGAGTGGGTTAAAACACTCACCTTTTGAATTTAAATCGAATTTAACTCCGATTTAAACCCAAAAATTCAACGGTCTCCAAATCTGTCTAAACCAGTGTCAAAAGATCTAGAATTTAATTACGATCCTAACAAAAAAAACGGCGCATGAAATGGAGTTCATATGAAAAAGTTATACGAGTTAATTCGATTGAAAACAAATTTAAATTAAAACAAAACTTACCTGGATAACTAGCCACGTCATCAATTCCTTCCTCCCTCTCGTCTATAGGAACACGCAACTACAGGGAAATATATGAGCCAAACCGAAACACAAGAACCCGTTGACCAACGCCTTGACCGTCGCCTGCATGCCCTACCAGCCGCCGTCGCATCGCTGACCATCACCTCCATGCTCCTCTTGACGCTCCGCTTCTAACCATACCCACGCGGCATGCCCACGTGGCCCCAGAGCCGGCCGCTGCCCCTCATTTAAAATCCTAATCCAATTTATACGCCACATCTAACCGCTGATTCGACAAATCGATAATTCCGATGAGCAGTACTCGGTCCCCTCTACGCCATGGTACCAACGATTTGTCCATCGGAAGAAGTTGATCAACAAGATGATGAGTGGCCGAAAATACTTCACTGAATTTTGGAAAAACAGCAACTCGAATCGAAAAACGAATTACACCATTGAATTATATTCGTCGAGAGCATCAACATATATATTTTTTGGGATTTTTCTGAGAATTTTAATTTTTGACTTTGGATTTGATTTTTGAAATTGAACATGGATCTAGGGTTTCTAGCCATTGGAAGAAGAGAAGGAACTGATGAAATGAACGCACAAACAAATGAGAATTGATGGGCCAGGGTTTATAACTGGGTTTATATAGATAGGTTAGAAATTCGAATAGATGGATCCGATAAACAAACGTGCTAACGCTAACGTGGCCCAAAAAGCTCGTTCTGACCCCAGAATGAAATTGGGTAAACCCATATATCGAAATAGGTGATTTAAAATATTCTGAACGCGATGGAAAAAGTTTCACGTCCAAATTCGATTGTATGAAGAAGTTATGCTGAAATTAATATTTTCAAATTGATTTCAATTAAATCGATTTCAAGGCGTTTCGCGTTCGTACGATTAAACGACAAGTCCGATTACTGCGAAACTTGACACCCAACAATAATTCACTGTTACGGATCTGATGAAACTGGTTTCGTCGAAATCCGAGTCCGTGAACAAAATGGCTATTTATATATTAATTAAATAAACTAACAAATTGATTAAATCCAATTTTATATTTTAAATTCTAAAATTGACAATCTTATCATCTTTATATTACTCAAACATTTACAATGATTTTAACAAATTTAAATGTCCATATAGAGAAGATAAATTTATCAATTCCAAATGTTAATCTCATTTTTAATAATTAACTTCATTTAATTTACAAAATTATAAATAAAATCCTAAAAATTCCATTTAGTTAAATAAATTAATTATTATTCCGTTCATAGTTTCAAATAGAAGTATCAACCATTGGATTTAAGATTACCACATAAATATTTCACGTTTTCAACTTAATTTCCAATTAACGTAAAATTTTATTATTAAATTTTAAATTAATTGCAATAAACCCCAAATCAATACATAAAGCTTGATTCCTGTTTAAACATTTAACTCATTTGATTGCAATTAACCTCTTTATGGTAAATTAAATTCCGATACATTGATGAAACTTTATTTCCATTCTTTATTCACAAATCATCATATTTATGAAGAACATTTATGCTATTCTTCATTTATTACCTTAATTTATTTAATGTAACATTTAATTTATATTTATTGCAATGATTTCCAAATCAATTGAACGAATTAAATATATATGTATCACTCATAATAACTTGTGGTCACAACTCTTGATCACCTTTTATAAGTTTATTACTTACAATCCAATAATCGCCATTTACTATATATATACGAATTAATTAATTCAATATTTCCATTTCGTTTTCCTATACTAAATTTATTACTAAGTGTATTTACTCCATTCCAACAAGTTGGAATTCCATTCTTACAATAACAATCATTTCCCTATTCACTTTTATTAATAACCCACCATCATTTCATTTATTGTCTTTTATTGATTTAATTAAATTACCCCATATTCCTTTAAATTCATACTAACGAAATATTCAATTACTATTCAATGCATATTTATTCATCAATCAATTCGGTATTTACTTTTCTTTCCTTCTATTTGATGATAAATAACCTAGTATACATTTATATACATTCATTTCATTCCATTCATTTTTGGGTATTGCATTGAAATTTAATTTATTAGCTAATACCAACTTTATTACCATTAATTACAATTGGATTCCCAATTTTATTCAATACCCTGAATAAATAACATATATATTAATCAAATCCTTACATTTTTCTTTCATATTCCATTTAAAATCAAATCATAACATTTAGATGATTTTATTGAATTGGAATTTCATTCAAGTCATAAATTATTGACTTGCACCAACATGATTCCTTAATTTATTCCAATTTCCGTTTACACTCTTTTATTGCATTAAATTAATTTAATATTTTCATAAATTTCTCATATTAAATTTTATATCCAGGTAAGAATCCCTTTTTCATCTTAATTCATTTGGATTTTACTCAATTTCTATAAATAGGTTTTAAGTCACCATTTACGTATTTTATTTTAGCCTTCATTTTAACATTTATTTATCCCCTTTATTGTTTCTACTAAAATAAATTACAAAAATCCTATTAAATAAAAAAATTAAATTGTCGAAATTTACGGATCGTTACACTCTCCCTCACTCAAAACTTTTCGTCCCCGAAAAGGAAAAGAAGGGAAAAGAAGAAATAAGAAAACAATATATCTTTCTTAATTAAATTTATAAACAAATAAGTTTACAAAATAAAATAATTTAACATAAAATACACCAATTTATACCTATTTAAATCATTTATACATAAATTGTTAAAGTTTGTAAACATTTTCAAATTTTTCTAAGTCCAAAATTTATGGAAAATTTTGGCAGAGTCTCCTTTGTACGGAGAGGCTCGGAAGAAAATAAAATATAAATATAACAATATACACAAATATTTTCCAAAATAATATATATCCTTACACGGGAAAATATATAAAATAGCACTATAAACCGTAATCCGAAAACGTACCTATTTGTCGGGCAACTTACGCTAAATTTATGGAACCAAAAGCAGTAGCAATTGCTTCCATAACCTGCATTTCACTTATAAACACTTATAAAGTCTAAAGGGTTAACAATTTATATAAAGTGAACTATTTAAGTGGTTTCAATTACTAACAACAAATCAGTACGACAACCATCAATTCGAAAAATAGCATACACAACAAATTCAAAGCAACCATTCAATCAAACAAACAAATAATTGTTCGGGTTCAAAACTTTTAAAATTATACGGAATGAAGAATAAACTACTAGCGCATCATTTACTCAACAGCCTTAGATAAAACTAAATAGATTATTCTTTCATCCAATCCCAATTTTAAAGCATCTTACCCAACAACCATAATTTAAACAACAACAATCAAACCAACAAATCAATTAACTTATTATCAATTTATTTCATACTTTAGTTGTTTGATTTCCTTTCTTTCATTTATTCAGTGATTATTTAAAATTTTCATTTATTACTTACAATTATTCACCTTATTTCTACCAAAATTTTCACTCATTCATATCATGAATTTTCCTTTTATTATTTTATATTCATTTATTCACTGCCTAACTTATTTATTCACAATATTCATCGTTCTGTTTATTAAAATAATTTACTTTAACATTTACTAAAGTTTATTGTCATCTATTTATGATACTTACCTTTAATTATATTTATTTGGTAAAAATTCAACTATAACTTAAGTTCATAACATTAAATTCTCATTTAGTAGCCAACTCATTGGATACTTCATTACCTACTTCCACTTGTACAAATTCCATTACATTTCTTATTAAACATTTCAACTTTTTATATTTGGTAAGTTATATATATGTTTTTAAAGAATGTAATTGAAAGTTATACAAGTTTTCTCATTTCTTTTAATTAATTCCTTGTTCATTAAATTTTTACTCCTTTTTCTTATAAGTTACAATTTCAACTTCCTTCTATTTCTTTTATAACTTGGCATTAAACTTCTTACCTAAATTTAAAGGTTTCCTATATTAATTACTTACCTTTCGTTTCACCGCAATAATTGAAACAATTAATTAACATAAATTTAAGAAATTTAATACCGGGTTAAATTTTCAATTTATTTTAAAACAATAGATAAATATATTCTTACAACTTATATATCTCTAATTATATTTGAAACAATTCAAAATTTATATATCAAAAATGAATCTGCAGTAGAACTACTACAGTGGTCTTTCCTCTTCGAAACTCGAAAATGAAAGTCGATGATGTGGCCACCATCACCGAAATTATTTCCCAGCGACAGAGAGGAAAGTACAAAACTTATTTTCTCCAAAATCTTCTTTAAAACAACTTCTTCCAAATTATATTAAATATTTATATCAGAAATACTTATAAACAATATTATTATATTCCAAAATTTATTTGAAAATTTTCAAAACCCAGGAACTTAAGTTCTAAATTTTCAAATTTCATTTATTTTATTTTTCAATCTTATTTCTATTACTATTTATACACTTTATTGCCTAACGACCAATCTATTGCAGCCAAATATAGACATCATTTGAAACAAATTATATATAGAAAATATAATAGGCAAAATTATTTCATTCATCTATATTAAAACAAATATTATGTCGGTCTGTCCTATTAAGTGTTTAGAAATCCCTATTGATGTCATAACATCCCATGCATCAACCAGAATTTATAAATACAAAACGGAACAGATTAACACAATATTAAAACCTTTTTATAACACTAACAAATACGCTCTCCCATATATATACGCTCAGCGACTCCCATAGGGTATTACTACCCTATTAATAAAGAGTCAGACCCCACAACGCTAAGGTTTATCGCTAAACCAAAGCTCTGATACCAGATGTAACGTCCCGCCTTTTCGCACGATTTAAATAGACACACATGCCAATTCAAACCATACGTAAGGGCGGATTGTTATGGGGTAAATAAGAAAACAAGGAAGAAATAAAACAAAACAGAATCTCACAGCGAAAGGATAAAATATAATAATCAAAATATACAGTTCATGAAGCTGTTTTACAAAACCTTTGATTTTATCTATACAATACATATCAGAGTACACATACCATATAACAATGCAGCGGAACAATATGAGTGTAGTAGAATATAATTAATAATAATAATAGAAATCTCCGTCTTCATCCTCCAGAGCTAAAGTCTTCGATCCTGAAACGCTCGGACTGACCCGAGCAAATTTGAAAAGACAAAAACACTCGAGTCAGAACTAAAAGATCTTATGTGAGTTAAATTAACAGAAATAGATAGAGTGCAGTAACTCAAGAGATTCTCGGGATTTACATCTCCTAAGGATCCGTTAAACTATTTACTATATATTATATTTCGCTATTATAATAGTGTCTAATTGTAAAATAAACTTACCTTTTAATAGCGTTAAGGGGTTACCCATATAGCCCTTAACACAAATAATGCCAATAGTCTATATAGTGCCTGCATATCTCCTGATCGGGAGACTACGAGAAGGCACTCCATAGGTATGACACAAACAGAAAATCGTACAAGACGCGATAGGGTAGGTGACACGGCACAACTAGGCAATGCCAGGGTAGATATACCAATTACGCTTCCGGGTCGGTGGTAACGCGTAGCGTGCAACTACCGCCCACCTCGAGCCGCACCCCCAAATAAAATCAAAAGTGGCCACCGAATCAATCCAAGAGTCAAAGTATAAGATCGAATGGATGTGTCTGATCAAAGGTGCTACCTTATTAACCCGTCAATCGCTCCTGTTTTAGCCACCTTATGCCAACTCACGGGAGTTGGGTCCACGTATTAACCTTACAGGAAACGCCGCCACCGACCTACTTCATTCTGGAATCTCCACCGCGTACACGGTTGTTAAAGTGGTTTTCTGAGTTGGCAGAGAGTATGACAACTTCCGATCCCGGTCTCTTCAACAACCAAACGTTATTATAACACCGCGGTCATTTAAAAATTAATTATACTTTCAAAAACCAGAATATAATTATCCATTTCAAAACCCATAAATACGATATCATTTTCTTTCCAAAACAAACTCATTTGATATTATTTTTATAAAAACCCAAATTAATATAATATCATTTTATTTCAAATATATATTTCTTTTCCAAAATCATATTGTTTTCAAACTTATAATAATCGGAAACCAAACATTGAATTATAACTTTCAAACTATAATACTTCGAAAATTCATAGCTTTAAACCATAATTTCTAAAACTTAAATGGTTTGGATATTCAAACAGTATATAGCATCAATAGTTTGGATTCAAAATTTCTTTATAAAATAAAATAATTTCCGCGACTTTCAATTTATTTCATTTAAGATTAAGTCAAAATCCATAAATTTTAAAATCGCTTTCAGTTTAAATAAACCACTTCAGTTTCAACATATTTCAAACTTTGAATATTAAACAATTGGAACTAAGGTTGGAAATTTCTATTTCACCAATTTAGAGTCCTATTATTTAGTTTGAAATAATAATTGCATAATAAACCCGTAATCATTTAAGTAAAACTCAAATTACTTATAGAAGAAAATTTCCTTAAATTTTTATACTAGAAATATTCATTTAATTCACCTTGAATAGAATTCAGTTATAAATATCATACCCTTTTTAAAATTTCAAGTTAATAAATTTTACATCAACTTATGAAGTTAACTTCTTAATTAAGCTCAATTCCAAATAAATTTTCCAATTTAACTCCAAATCTTAATTAATTTAAATCCTATAAAATTATATGTAATTTCAATATCTTAACATGTACTTAACCATATAATATAAAATAATCAAACCCCGTCATTCAACTTATTTATTTTATTTAACAAATCCATACATAGCTTATCTTCAATACTTTAACTATAGATGTATATATAAAATAAGATTTTATATAATATCAAAATCTATATTTATTAACCGTATCCTATCCAAACCATAGAAAAATCATTTCAAAAATAATTTCTATATGTACACCGTGGTGCCAGCATATAATTTTCTATCCTATGGTCAAGTGATATGGATATTTATCATTTCAATCCGCAATTTAAAAATAAAAATGCGGTTGTATATCATTTCAAACCGCAATCCCGAATGAATGAAATACATGATAACTTGCAGATTTTAAAATATAGTACACATCATCGATTCACCAAACATCAATCCTCAATCATTAATTATAATCCTCATCAATTTATTTCAATCATCATCAATTTAAACAAACATCAATATATGGCATATACAATATAACAGGAAATAAATGACAGTTATTAACTAACAGTTTATATTCAAAATAAATTTATTAACGATTTAACTATCAGTTTATATGCAAAATAAATAAATTTAACTGTCAATTTATATGCAATAATAAAATTAATTAACAGTTATATTAAATAAATGCGATTTAATAGAGATGATGAATAAAACATGCCAAACAGTCATAAATAAATTTCTACTCATATCTAAAATCAATTTAAAAGACATAGGAAATTTTAGAAATTATGAGTGGGTTAAAACACCCACCTTTTGAATTTAAATCGAATTTAACTCCGATTTAAACCCAAAAATTCAACGGTCTCCAAATCTATCCAAACCAGTGTCAAAAGATCAGGAATTTAATTACGATCCTAACAAAAAAAACGGCGCATGAAATGGAGTTCGTATGAAAAAGTTACACGAGTTAATTCGATTAAAAACAAATTTAAATTAAAACAAAACTTACCTAAATAACTAACCACGTCATCAATTCCTTCCTCCCTCTCGTCTATAGGAAAACGCAACTACAGGGAAATATACGAGCCAAACCGAAACGCAAGAACCCATTCACCAACGCATTGACCGTCGCCTGCATGCCCTACCAACCGCCGTCGCATCGCCAACCATCACCTCCATGCTCCTCTCGACGCTCCGCTTCTAACCATACCTACGCGGCATGCCCACGTGGCCCCAGAGCCGGCCTCCGCCCCCTTATTTAAAACCCTAATCCAATTTATACGCCACATCTAACCGTTGATTCGACAAATCGATAATTCCGATGAGCAGTACTCGGTCCCCTCTACGCCATGGTACCAACGATTTGTCGATCGGAAGATGTTGATCAACAAGATGATGAGTGGCCGAAAATGCTTCGCTGAATTCTGGAAAAACAGCAACTCGAATCGAAAAATGAATTACACCATTGAATTATATTCATCGAGAGCATCAACATATTTTTTTTTTGGGATTTTCCTGAGAATTTTAATTTTTGACTTTTGATTTGATCTTTGAAATTGAACATGGATCTAGGGTTTCTAGCCATTGGAAGAAGAGAAGGAACTGATGAAATGAACGCACAAACAAATGAGAATAGATGGGCCAGGATTTATAACTGGGTTTATATAGATAGGTTAGAAATTCGAATAGATGGATCCGATAAACAAACGTGCTAACGCTAACGTGGCCCAAAAAGCCCGTTCTGATCCCGGAATGAAATTGGGTAAACCCATATATCGAAATAGGTGTTTTAAAATATTCTAAACGCGATGGAAAAAGTTTCACGTCCAAATTCGATCGTATGAAGAAGTTATGCTGAAATTAATATTTTCAAATTAATTTCAATTAAATCGATTTCAAGGCGTTTCGCCTTCGTACGATCAAACGACAAGTCCGATAGCTATGAAACTTGAAACCCTACAATAATTCACTGTTACGGATCCGATGAAATTGGTTTCGTCGAAATCCGAGTCCGTGAACAAAATGGCTATTTTTATATTAATTAAATTAATTAACAAATTGATTAAATCCAATTTTATATTTTAAATTCTAAAATTGACAATCTTATCATATTTATATTACTCAAACATTTACAATGATTTTAACAAATTTAAATGTCCATATAGAGAAGATAAATTTATCAATTCCAAATGTTAATCTCACTTTTAATAATTAACTTCATTTAATTTACAAAATTATAAATAAAATCCTAAAAATTCCATTTAGTTAAATAAATTAATTATTATTCCGTTCATAATTTCAAATAGCAGTGTCAACCATTGGATTTAAGATTACCACATAAATATTTCACGTTTTCAACTTAATTTCTAATTAACGTAAAATTTTATTATTAAATTTTAAATTAATTGCAATAAACCCCAATTCAAAACATAAAGCTTGATTCCTGTTTAAACATTTAACTCATTTGATTGCAGTTAACCTCTTTATGGTAAATTAAATTCCGATATATTAATGAAACTTTATTTCCATTCTTTATTCACAAATCATCATATTTATGAAGAACATTTACGTTATTCTCCATTTATCACCTTAAATTATTTAACGTAACATTTAATTTATATTTATTACAATGATTTCCAAATCAATTGAATGAACTAAATATATATGTATCACTCATAATAACTTGTGGTCACAACTCTTGATCACCTTTTATAAGTTTATTATTTACAATCCAATAATCACCATTTACTATATATATATACGAATTAATTAATTCAATATTTCCATTTCGTTTTCCTATACTAAATTTATTACTAAGTGTATTTACTCCATTCCAACAAGTTGGAATTCCATTCTTACAATAACAATCATTTCCCTATTCACTTTTATTAATAACCCACAATCATTTCATTTATTGTCTTTTATTGATTTAATCAAATTGCCCCATATGTAACGAGACGGATTTTGCCCGCTCGAAAATCGACATCCATACTTAAAATCATATTCGAATGCCATAGATTCGACCGTTAAAATCCGATTCGCCGGAGCTTATAACAACATTAAGTAAATAACACAGCGGAATAAAAGAATAATACATTGATATACAGCTTTGATACAATATCTGATACAACAGATGATCCAATAGATATTAATATACATCAGAGATATGATACAATAAAATAGCAGCGGAAAAGAAAAATAGATAACATCTAGCAGCGGAACAATATAACTCTAAGATAGTCTTCAAAAGAGAACTCCGAGAACTGCAACTCCATTTCCAAGAATCAATCCAGCAATAGCTCGAACTCCCAATAACGATGCACAAAGATAAGCAAGTGCGGTGTGATCCAAAGACTGAACTAGCTCCAGATAACCTACTAATCTGACTATCTAAAAAACCCAACTCTAAACTGCTCGTGTAGAAAAATTTTGAGCACCCAGAGTTTAGGAAAAAAAATAAACTCTGGATCAGTCATGGGACTGGTGTGAGCAACAAAAACAGTTTATCTTTTAAAACATTCAACAAAATATTTTCAAAGTCAATTCGCAATGGTTTTTAAAAATGAGACTACCATAAGGCCTCCTGCACACACACAGAATGCAAACGCAGAATCGGAGGAGATTTCTCCTTATGATAGTCAAAGATGCTTGATACGCATTAAAAAAAAAACATTTGATATTATTACTAGTGCATAGTGTAGAGAAAATCATTTCGAAAATAAAGATATAAATCTTAGCCAGCATAGACATTTCGAACTATGCCTACTATAGCTACCATCCAAACAGTGGGGCGCCACCATAAGTGAATGATAGGTTCTACAACTAATACCGTACAAGATCGTATTGTTTCTTTGGATTTCCAACGAATGGCCAGGCCAAGGAACTTCCCATTGCCACATGAGAACGCCTCTAGAAGGACGTCCCCGAGAACCAAACCGGATCTCTGCCAACACAAGGCCGGGTTACCCCTAACTGGGTAACTACTGACACGAGTATGCCATCCCCCGGTCCTTTGGGACCTTTAACCGAGCGCTCGTCACCATCATCACACAATCATAAATAAAGTGTTTCCACATGAGTAAGTATCTGGGCTCCATACCATGATACCACCCTTTTCCAGAAGGAAATGCACACACCCTAAAGGGAGCTACCCCTCATAACCTTGCTGCATCTTTCCTGTTTTGACCATTCCGAGGTGAGAAGCTCGACGAAGTCACGTCCACAAAGACACACTTTATACAAAAGCCGTGCTTTGGGTCAACAAATGATCATAGAAATGATCACAAAGATAAACGATCAAACAAATGATCCTATCTCAAATGATCATTTCACAGCAACACTCAGCATGTCACATTACCAAATTTGGAATATATCGCTGATAACCTTCAACTATATAACCTCTGAGCTCGTACGTCTCAGAGAAGGGTGTTAAGCTAAGAGAATAAATTCTCCACCACCAACAAAAATATATTTGAAAGAAATCGGCTTTATATCTCAATTTGTAATGTCAGACACACAATCCATACAAGTCTGTTCCGGGATCAAACAGAACCGAAGGCACTTACAAAGAAGTCCTTGCAATCCGGATATTCACTAATCACGTTCGGACTTCCCATCACATATGGAGTCTCTATACCGGGGACCAGTCGATGCAAAGACATTCGACGAGTTGTCCTTTCGCTTTCAAAAAATATCCGGTCTTCAAATGCTATCCATAACGACATATCACATATTCGGAATGGGATATATGACACAAAGGTCCTCTCCCGGCTAAACCGAACAGTGAGCGCAGTATTTCATAAACATATGGATATTGGGATTTCAATTAAGTCACAACTTAAAACCCAAAACTTTTCTTCAAATGGCTTAAACCAATTACCATTTCAAATATTATTACAAAAAAGATTTATTTCAAAAAGATCAATTTATAGACTTTAAAACAATTTCCATTCCAATTGGATTAACTCATTAAATCTTTAAATCAAAGATTTAACTCATAGCTTTCAAAATTCGATTAACTTGTTGAATCTTTAAATCAAGATTCAACTTATAGCTTTCAACTCGTTTTCATAACTTGGAAATTATCTTCATTTACAAACTTGAAATTCTTTTTAACACAAATCGGACGTTCATTTCTTATGTGAAAGCTTTTATTATTTGAAAACAAACAGTTTTCGTTTCAGAAAGATCCAATTATATTTACACGAGTTAACGCCCTTGAATTCTATTCACATCCCAAATCAATACTTTTAAAATAGTTTAACCCATATGTAACTGGTATAACATTTTTAATCCCTAATTTTAAATCATAGAATTCAATTTCAAATCTTGAATTTAAGTTCAAATCAAATTATTCAACTTCATATTTTATCGAGTTATTCAAAATAAATTTCATCTATGAAATTCCATTTCAAAAGCTTTTCACTTTAAACCCAATCCATTTCCAAAACATTTGAATTCAAATATTCAAATTTAAAACTATTTCAAAAATCTGTGACTTAATCGATTTCCTCGTGAAATCCATATTGGTGTGTGTATAAGTGTGGTCCAGGGGTTTAACACAACAGTGCAACATCAATCAATCATCACAGATTAAAACACAGAAATATAGTTGATAAGCGATATAAAGTATAACGCTTATCTTCCATTCACAATTCATAGATAATATGCAGATGTATCATCAATAAATGAATAAAATACTCAGTTCAATCCACAGAACAAAATGTCACAGATCAGTTAGGGAAATTAATTCAAGGCATCACATATAACATGATAATTCAATTTAATTACTTATGAATAAAGTATCCAACCTTGATTAATTAATTACAAATCGTTTGATATAAATAAATTTATCAAACACATTAATTAATTAATTTTTCTTAATTTATCATATTAATTAAATCAACATTTTAAACCAATTTCCTAATTAATTAACTTTAATTTATTATTTAAATAAATTAAATCCTTTAATTTCTTATCATTAAGAAATCATCTCATACAAATAAATCATTAATTATCAGTTAACCTTTATCAATAATTTGATCAAAATATCCAATTTATAATTACAATTCATAATTAACCCCTTAATTACTTTCATTAAGTAATTAACAATTTACATTTTGATTATCTTAATTTATACATCCAATTAATTATCAAAATTAATTATATTAATTTAATTACTTACTTGAGGAAATTCCTTATATTTAAATCATTATTAATCATTTCTAATTAATTTAATTTATTAATTTATAAATAAATTAAATCATTTTTTTAATTACCTTATTGATCAAATCATTTAATACCTTAACTATCTAAAAGATAATTTATTTTCTTTATTTATGACTTAATTAATATTAGGGTGTAGAACATTACGCTTTTGAATTTAAATTAAAATTACATTTTGAATTTAAGATTCAAAATGATTTATCATTTTAAAACTTTAACCAAATTTGAATATAATTTTAAAACTCTTAAACAATGTAAGGTATATTGTTTACTTATATACGAAGCTTATATAAGAAAAGTTTTAAATTAGATTTACTTAATTTTTATTTAAAATTAAGCTATTAATCATTTAACTTGCAAATTCAAGTTAAAAACAACTCATGTACTTTCCGTTTAAAACCTATGTAAAAACTAATTTACATTCTAGATTTTGATTCAAAGTAATTGAATCTATTAGTTTAAAACATTTGATTTTACAACTTTGTTTTAAAGCCTTGATTTTAAATCTTGATTTAAAAATCCAAATTTATTTTAAAACCTTAAGATACAAAAGTTTATTTGAATCTAAACATTAACTTTGAATTTTAACCCTTGTTTAAATGATGTTTTCAAATTTTAAATTTTTATTTTAAAACTCAGGAAACTGTCAGGTTTTTATTTTTATTTTTATTTTTTTATATCTGAAACAAATAACTAACCCGGGGCAAATAAAAACTGCTTCAAGTCATCCTCCCTCCTACTTCGAGTCAGGAATACGAGTTACTCAAGAAAAACAACTCTCCCCTGTTATTCGCACAACCTTCTTCTTCCCCAAATATATGCACGAAAATTATCTCGCGCACATGCACGCCTGAGACGATCGCCTCTGATCAACTCCACTAGCCTTCCCAAGTCGACGACCATCTCATCAAATGCTCCGATCATTCAATTTGACAATTTCAACGACAGATCAAAATCGAGACACCTGACACCCAAGAACCCAAAAACCCACCCACGAAAATCGCTTCGCTCCTCCTCCCCCGACCATCAGAGGTCGCGTGCTTCTGGTCAAAGCATCGTCCATGCTCCTCCTTCCATCTCCCAGAGACTCGCGACGCTCGATCAATCGAAGATGGCGAACGAAACGAACAAAACGGCCTCACTAAAATTAGGTTAAAAATATTCAAAACCCCACCGCCGCTTCCACGTCGAACTGGAGCAACTCCAGATAATTTTCCCCACTCCCCCGGAGGCTCCTTCACCCCCACGCGAAACGCCGAGTATTCCGGTCCACTCTATCACCCAAAAATCGACCATAACCCATTTTCGTTCATCCCGAAACTGCAGCTTAATCCTAGCTCTAAAAATTTTGATTCGAGTTTTAAAAATCATATTAAAGTATAACAATCCCATTTATACATCTGAATTCATAAATTACGAAGTTCGAATTCTTTCTCTTTTTGAAGTTAGCTGGGTTAACTTACTTTCCAGAGAAAGTTAAACTTGGTTTTAACTTATATAAATTTTTAAATCTTAAGTTTATACCATAACAACCAATTTCCATTTTGATTCTAAGTCCACTCTATAAGTAGATTGAAAGAAAAAGAATTTTGAATCAAAGATGTTTTGTTCATGAACTTAAAACAGAGAGGTATTTAAATATCAGCCTGCACACCAATTTCATCACCAAGAACACACACACATATATAAAAACTTATGTATTCAAAGACATGTAGTTGCAACATTTCCTTTTTATTTATTTTACTTTTCAATATAAAAAGAAAGAAAACAAATATGATACTCACCGATAAACAAAGCTTCACGGAAAATTGCAGCCGAACGAGTATACTTAAACCATTTTAGTTTTTTTGAATTCGCATAAATAGGTAGATATGATTTTTTTTCTTAAGTGTTCTTGCCTGTTAATATCAAATAGCCTGTATATGGATATACCCAGACATGTACAGGTACATGTACAAATTATTCCACCATATTCAACAAAATTCAACCATGCAAACAATTTTCACCATTTTATTTCACAGAAATAAGGTATAACATAAATTCAAGTTGGTTAGTTTGCTCACTGGTGAAAACAAAGAAGTCTGGAAAAAAAAAACAAAGTTGCTCACTTTGTTTCCAGAGAAATGAACAGAGCCTTCCACTTTGAATAGGCTTGAGAAAATTTTGCAAGCTGGAATCTCTGGTTGGTAGTTGATTGAATTATTGTTGTTTGCAGCTGAATTTTTTTTTTAAAAAGATTTAAATGATAATTCCCTCAAGTTTTCTCAGCTTTTAAGGAGCGAACTAGAAGTGAGGAAGGAAGTTGATATAGAGGAGAGAGTGTACAGAGTGATGTCTTTGTTTATTCAATAAGCATGGCTGAGATGTTTTGTATTAAAATGCATGAGTCCTTTATCACTTTTCTTTGTTTTGTTTAGTATAATAGGCATGGCTGGTATGCTTGCATTAATTACTTACAACTTTATGCAGGCTATATTTTATTTCTTCATTTGACAAAGGTACATGACTATATGTTTTGTTTGCTTTGACTATGCTAATTTGATTTCAGCTGGAGATATTAGTGGTTTGCAGATTTGTTTATTAACTTGTATTTATATTTTGAATTTATATTTCTTTTTGCTTTGTTTTATCACTTTATATTTAAACTTTGTTTTGTCATTTCTTTTGTTCCATTGTCTTATTTTTATTCCTCTTTTATTTTAACTTAAATTATTTATTTTACTTTAATATTTATTGTTTTATATTAAATTTATAAATTCAAATTATTATTAACCATCAATTGTAATACTTATTATTATCAATTATTATTAAACCATTCATTTACAATTCATAACTAATGTATATACATATATATCTCTATATTTATTTTTAAAACCATTTATTTAAGATTTTATTTCAAATCCAATTTAAATATATATTCACATATATACAAATTGTCAAATCCATATGACTTTGCATATTTTCTAGTCGAATCGGGGAAACTCGCTTCCATTTAAATCAATTTATCTTACAATTTTATTCAAAAATTCATTTAATTATCAATTTAAATAAAATTAAAATCTAGGGTCGTTACAAACTTCCCCCTTAAAAGAATTTCGTCCTCGAAATTCGCAGGCATGAAAACAACACAGAGATAGATAGATTCGATCTCCTATAATTCCTCAAACTTAAGATATGAATTCCAAACTCAAATCGGAATATCTCAGAACATATACCAATTTGTCCCTCTTCGGATTTTGGTATCCACAAGAAATTACAATAGAATTTCAAAATTTGGTTTCATACGAAATCGTTTTATTGATTTAATTCAATTTATCCTTCATATTCTACTAATCAATTTAACTCAATTTAAAATTTCCAATTTATTCAAAATTTCAATTCTAAATTTCCTATTTATACAGAATTTCCAATTCATATTCAGTAAGGTTTAAATCAAAAAATGATAAGAAACTGATGAAGATACGAAGTAAGGATTTTCTACAACGATTCGTAGGGCCATCATCGCATCGAACTTCTTTCTGTAGCTGTTACGAAGCAATCAAAAGAATTTGGAAAGACGAATCAAAGAAAATTTAAAAGAGAAAAATTGTGTCCGTTGTCGTTACAGAGTATTGACCATTTATAGTCGTATTCCCCTGTTCCCTATCTCGTTCTCTTCTTGCACTCATACTCACTATCAGTGGATAGCAAGAGAATTTACTGAGGCATTCAAACAGATATCTTAGGGATTACTCATTCTAGGGATACTTCACCCTATCTCTAATGAGCTACTTAATGTGTTACACTCCTGAGCTAAAGTTCAACCTTAGCTCTAATACCAAATGTAACGAGACGGATTTTGCCCGCTCGAAAATCGAAATCCATACTTAAAATCGTATTCGAATGCCATAGATTCGACCGTTAAAATTCGATTCGTCGGAGCTTATAACAACATTAAGTAAATAACACAGCGGAATAAAAGAATAATACATTGATATACAGCTTTGATACAATATCTGATACAACAGATGATCCAATAGATATCAATATACATCAGAGATGTGATACAATAAAATAGCAGCGGAAAAGAAAAATAGGTAACATCTAGCAGCGGAACAATATAACTCTAAGATAGTCTTCAAAAGAGAACTCCGAGAACTGCAACTCCATTTCCAAGAATCAATCCAGCAATAGCTCGAACTCCCAATAACGATGCACAAAGATAAGCAAGTGCGGTGTGATCCAAAGACTGAACTAGCTCCAGATAACCTACTAATCTGACAATCTGAAAAACCCAACTCTAAACTGCTCGTGTAGAAAAATTTTGAGCACCCAGAGTTTAGGAAAAAAACAATAAACTCTGGATCAGTCATGGGACTGGTGTGAGCAACAAAAACAATTTATCTTTTAAAACATTCAACAAAAGATTTTCAAAGTCAATTCGCAATGCTTTTTAAAAATGAGACTACCATAAGGCCTTCTGCACACACACACAATGCAAACGCAGAATCGGAGGAGATTTCTCCTTATGATAGTCAAAGATGCTTGATACGCATTAAAAAGAAACATTTGATATTATTACTAGTGCATAGTGTAGAGAAAATCATTTTGAAAATAAAGATATAAATCTTAGCCAGCATAGACATTTCGAACTATGCCTACTATAGCTACCATCCAAACAGTGGGGCGCCACCATAAGTGAATGATAGGTTCTACAACTAATACCGTACAAGATCGTATTGTTTCTTTGGATTTCCAACGAATGGTCAGGCCAAGGAACTTCCCATTGCCACATGAGAACGCCTCTAGAAGGACGTCCCCGAGAACCAAACCGGATCTCTGCCAACACAAGGCCGGGTTACCCCTAACTGGGTAACTACTGACACGAGTATGCCATCCCTCGGTCCTTTGGGACCTTTAACTGAGCGCTCGTCACCATCATCACACAATCATAAATAAAGTGTTTCCACATGAGTAAGTATCTGGGCTCCATACCATGATACCACCCTTTTCCAGAAGGAAATGCACACACCCTAAAGGGAGCTACCCCTCATAACCTTGTTGCATCTTTCCTGTTTTGACCATTCCGAGGTGTGGGGCTCGACGAAGTCACGTCCACAAAGACACACTTTATACAAAAGCCGTGCTTTGGGTCAACAAATGATCATAGAAATGATCACAAAGATAAACGATCAAACAAATGATCCTATCTCAAATGATCAACACAATGATCATTTCACAGCAACACTCAGCATGTCACATTACCGAATTGGGAATATATCGCTGATAACCTTCAACTACATAACCTCTGAGCTCGTACGTCTCAGGGAAGGGTGTTAAGCTAAGAGAATAAATTCTCCGCCACCAACAGAAATATATTTGAAAGAAATCTGCTTTATATCTCAATTTGTAATGTCAGACACACAATCCATACAAGTCTGTTCCGGGATCAAACAGAACCGAAGGCACTTACAAAGAAGTCCTTGCAATCCGGATATTCATTAATCACGTTCGGACTTCCCATCACATATGGAGTCTCTATACCGGGGACCAGTCGATGCAAAGACATTCGACGAGTTGTCCTTTCGCTTTCAAAAAATATCCGGTCTTCAACACCGGTCTTCAAATTCTATCCATAACGATGTATCACATATTCGGAATGGGATATATGACACAAAGGTCCTCTCCCGGCTAAACCGAACAGTGAGCGCAGTATTTCAAAAACATATGGATATTGGGATTTCAATTAAGTCACAACTTAAAACCCAAAACTTTTCTTCAAATGGCTTAAACCAATTACCATTTCAAATCTTATTACAAAAAAGATATATTTCACAAAGATCAATTTATAGACTTTAAAATAATTTCCGTTCCAATTGGATTAACTCATTAAATCTTTAAATCAAAGATTTAACTCATAGCTTTCAAAATTCGATTAACTTGTTGAATCTTTAAATCAAGATTCAACTTATAGCTTTCAAATCATTTTCATAACTTGGAAATTATCTTCATTTACAAACTTGAAATTCTTTTTAACACAAATCGGACGTTCATTTCTTATGTGAAAGCTTTTATTATTTGAAAACAAACAGTTTTCGTTTCAGAAAAATCCAATTATATTTACACGAGTTAACGCCCTTGAATTCTATTCACATCCCAAATCAATACTTTTAAAATAGTTTAACCCATATATAACTGGTATAACATTTTTAATCCCTAGTTTTAAATCATAGAATTCAATTTCAATCTTGAATTTAAGTTCAAATCAAATTATTCAACTTCATATTTTATCGAGTTATTCAAAATAAATTTCATCTATGAAATTCCATTTCAAAAGCTTTTCACTTTAAACCCAATCCATTTCCAAAACATTTGAATTCAAATATTCAAATTTAAAACTATTTCAAAAATCTGTGACTTAATCGATTTCCTCGTGAAATCCATATTGGTGTGTGTATAAGTGTGGTGCAGGGGTTTAACACAATAGTGCAACATCAATCAATCATCACAGAATAAAACACATAAATATAGTTGCTAAGCGATATAAAGTATAACGCTTATCTTCCATTCACAATTCACAGATAATATGCAGATGTATCATCAATAAATGAATAAAATACTCAGTTCAATCCACAGAACAAAATGTCACAGATCAGTTAGGGAAATTAATTCAAGGCATCACATATAACATGATAATTCAATTTAATTACTTATGAATATAGTATCCAACCTTGATTAATTAATTACAAATCGTTTGATATAAATAAATTTATCAAACGCATTAATTAATTAATTTTTCTTAATTTATCATATTAATTAAATCAACATTTTAAACCAATTTCCTAATTAGTTAACTTTAATTTATTATTTAAATAAATTAAATCCTTTAATTTCTTTTCATTAAGAAATCATCTCATACAAATAAATCATTAATTACCAGTTAACCTTTACCAATAATTTGATCAAAATATCCAATTTATAATTACAATTCGTAATTAACCCCTTAATTACTTTCACTAAGTAATTAACAATTTACATTTTGATTATCTTAATTTAAACATCCAATTAATTATCAAAATTAATTATATTAATTTAATTACTTACTTGAGGAAATTCCTTATATTTAAATCATTATTAGTCATTTCTAATTAATTTAACTTATTAATTTATAAATAAATTAAATCATTTTTTTTAATTACCTTATTGATCAAATCATTTAATACCTTAATTATCTAAAAGATAATTTATTTTCTTTATTTATGACTTAATTAATATTAGGGTGTAGAACATTACACTTTTGAATTTAAATTAAAATTACATTTTGAATTTAAGATTCAAAATGATTTATCATTTTAAAACTTTAACCAAATTTGAATATAATTTTAAAACTCTTAAACAATGTAAGGTATATTGTTTACTTATATACGAAGCTTATATAAGAAAAGTTTTAAATTAGATTTACTTAATTTTTATTTAAAATTAAGCTATTAATCATTTAACTTGCAAATTCAAGTTAAAAACAACTCATGTACTTTCCATTTAAAACCTATGTAAAAACTAATTTACATTCTAGATTTTGATTCAAAGTAACTTGAATCTATTAGTTTAAAACATTTGATTTTACAACTTTGTTTTAAAGCCTTGATTTTAAATCTTGATTTAAAAATCCAAATTTATTTTAAAACCTTAAGATACAACAGTTTATTTGAATCTAAACATTAACTTTGAATTTTAACCCTTGTTTAAATGATGTTTTCAAATTTTAAATTTTTATTTTAAAACTCAGGAAACTGTCAGGTTTTTATTTTTATTTTTATTTTTTTATATCTGAAACAAATAACTAACCCAGGGCAAATAAAAACTGCATCAAGTCATCCTCCCTCCTACTTCGAGTCAGGAATATGAGTTGCTCAAGAAAAACAACTCTCCCCTGTTATTCGCACAACCTTCTTCTTCCCCAAATATATGCACGAAAATTATCTCGTGCACATGCACGCCTGAGACGATCGCCTTTGATCAACTCCACTAGCCTTCCCAAGTCGACGACCATCTCATCAAATGCTCCGATCATTCAATTTGACAATTTCAACGACAGATCAAAATCGAGACACCTGACACCCAAGAACCCAAAAACCCATCCACGAAAATCGCTTCGCTCCTCCTCCCCCGACCATCAGAGGTCGCGTGCTTCTGGTCAAAGCATCGTCCATGCTCCTCCTTCCATCTCCCAGAGACTCGCGATGCTCGATCAATCGAAGATGGCGAACGAAACGAACAAAACGGCCTCACTAAAATTAGGTTAAAATTATTCAAAACCCCACCGCCGCTTCCACGTCGAACTGGAGCAACTCCAGATAATTTTCCCCACTCTCCCGGAGGCTCCTTCACCCCCCACGCGAAACGCCGAGTATTCCGGTCCACTCTATCACCCAAAAATCGACCATAACCCATTTTCGTTCATCCTGGAACTGCAGCTTAATCCTAGCTCTAAAAAATTTGATTCGAGTTTTAAAAATCATATAAAAGTATAACAATCCCATTTATACATCTGAATTCATAAATTACGAAATTCGAATTCTTGCTCTTTTTGAAGTTAGCTGGGTTAACTTACTTTCCAGAGAAAGTTAAACTTGCTTTTAACTTATATAAATTTTTAAA
The DNA here is from genome assembly GCA_030765085.1 of Allium cepa. Classification (NCBI taxonomy): domain Eukaryota; kingdom Viridiplantae; phylum Streptophyta; class Magnoliopsida; order Asparagales; family Amaryllidaceae; genus Allium; species Allium cepa. Next base: position 215,684,397 of record CM060938.1, read on the forward strand.
TCTTAATTTTATACCATAACAACCAATTTCCATTTTGATTCTAAGTCCACTCTATAAGTAGATTGAAAGAAAAAGAATTTTGAATCAAAGATGTTTTGTTCATGAACTTAAAAAAGAGAGGTATTTAAATATCAGCCTGCACACCAATTTCATCACCAAGAACACACACACATATATAAAAACTTATGTATTCAAAGACATGTAGTTGCAACATTTCCTTTTTATTTATTTTACTTTTCAATATAAAAAGAAAGAAAACAAATATGATACTCACCGATAAACAAAGCTTCAGGGAAATATGCCGCCGAACGAGTATACTTAAACCATTTTAGTTTTTTTGAATTCGCATAAATAGGTAGATATGATTTTTTTTTTCCTTAAGTGTTCTTGCCTGTTAATATCAAATAGCCTGTATATGGATATACCCAGACATGTACAGGTACATGTACAAATTATTCCACCATATTCAACAGAATTCAACCATGCAAACAATTTTCACCATTCCATTTCACAGAAATAAGGTATAACATAAATTCAAGTTGGTTAGTTTGCTCACTGGTGAAAACAAAGAAGTCTGAAAAAAAAAAACAAAGTTGCTCACTTTGTTTCCAGAGAAATGAACAGAGCCTTCCACTTTGAATAGGCTTGAGAAAATTTTGCAAGCTGGAATCTCTGGTTGGTAGTTGATTGAATTATTGTTGTTTGCAGTTGAATTTTTTTTTTAAGATTTAAATGATAATTCCCTCAAGTTTTCTCAGCTTTTAACGAACGAACTAGAAGTGAGGAAGGAAGTTGATATAGAGGAGAGAGTGTACATAGTGATGTCTTTGTTTATTCAATAAGCATGGCTGAGATGTTTTGTATTAAATGCATGAGTCCTTTATCACTTTTCTTTGTTTTGTTTAGTATAATAGGCATGGCTGGTATGCTTGCATTAATTACTTACAACTTTATGCAGGCTATATTTTATTTCTTCATTTGACAAAGGTACATGACTATATGTTTTGTTTGCTTTGACTATGCTAATTTGATTTCGGCTGGAGATATTAGTGGCTTGCAGATTTGTTTATTAACTTGTATTTATATTTTGAATTTATATTTCTTTTTGCTTTGTTTTATCACTTTATATTTAAACTTTGTTTTGTCATTTCTTTTGTTCCATTGTCTTATTTTTATTCCTCTTTTATTTTAACTTAAATTATTTATTTTACTTTAATATTTATTGTTTTATATTAAATTTATAAATTCAAATTATTATTAACCATCAATTGTAATACTTATTATTATCAATTATTATTAAACCATTCATTTACAATTCATATCTAATGTATATACATATATATCTCTATATTTATTTTTAAAACCATTTATTTAAGATTTTATTTCAAATCCAATTTAAATATATATTCACATATATGCAAATTGTCAAATCCATATGACTTTGCATATTTTCTAGTCGAATCGGGGAAACTCGCTTCCGTTTAAATCAATTTATCTTACAATTTTATTCAAAAATTCATTTAATTATCAATTTAAATTAAATTAAAATCTAGGGTCGTTACACCATATTCCTTTAAATTCATACTAACGAAATATTCAATTACTATTCAATGCATATTTATTCATCAATCAATTCGGTATTTACTTTTCTTCCCTTCTATTTGATGATAAATAACCTAGTATACATTTATATACATTCATTTCATTCCATTCATTTATGGGTATTGCATTGAAATTTAATTTATTCGGTAATACCAACTTTATTACCATTATTTACAATTGGATTCCCAATTTTATTCAACATCCTGAATAAATAACATATATATTAATCAAATCCTTACATTTTTTTTCATATTCCATTTAAAATCAAATCATAACTTTTAAATGATTTTATTGAATTGTAATTTCATTCAAGTCATAAATTATTAACTTGCACCAACATGATTCCTTAATTTATTCCAATTTCCGTTTACACTCTTTTATTGCATTAAATCAATTTAATATTTTCATAAATTTCTCATATTAAATTTTATATCCAGGTAAGAATCCCTTTTTCATCTTAATTCATTTGGATTTTACTCAATTTCTATAAATTGTTTTTAAGTCACCATTTACGTATATTATTTTAGCCTTCATTTTAACATTTATTTATCCCCTTTATTGTTTCTACTAAAATAAATTACAAAAATCCTATTAAATAAAAAATTAAATTGTCGAAATTTACGAGTCGTTACACGATCGATTACGGAGGTTCTCCATGATGTAAGATACTTTCTCTCCAGGTTTCATGCAATTTTGACATACCATTTATCAGATATCGTATTTTCCGTAAAATTATGGATCGTTTTGGCTGATTTGTACGATCGTTCTAATAACGGGCAACCTATTTTCCAAAGTTTTGGGAGTTTTGTAATGCTCTCATTTTTGTAGGCTCCGTTCTTCAATACGTTAATGCTCCGAATGTTTCAAATGCATTGGCTTTGTAAATTTTCTGCTATCGATCGATCCTCTTCTATTTACGTTGTTTTATGGTTCGTTCCTGAATGATCCATATGAATTCTTCCTTTACCCATAACTCGAGCATACAAATTCCAGTTGAGTTGAAATTTGAAATGTTGCATCATGGGGCCTTCTTTATCACTTTTTATTGAAGGAACCTTGATTGGAGCCCAGTTCGAATCCTCCCAACTATTGCCCATACTTCCAAATATCATTAATTTCCAAGCCTGATAACCATCTCCCTAGGCTTCCTACCTTGATGATCACAGAAGCCATTTAGCTAGCTTTTATGATATGCTTCCTGGTCAAAGGGAAGTATAACACACACAGTTAATTCGATTATTTAATCAAATAAATAAAATAGTTAACTTAAAGGTTAATTAATTAAGGGAAAATCTGTTAGGACACAAAATGGTGACACAATTGGCAAGACAATGAATGTCAACCATTGGATAGCCTATGGTTTCAAACCCATATATGAACACAATGGGATCCAATTGTCCAGATCAATTGAGTAACAATTATGTTTTATTTTGTCTCAATAGCCGGCCCTATTAATTGAACATACATATAAATTGATATACGTATGGAACTATAATTATTATAGTTATATATTTATCTTAAATTTTTTAAGATATATTTTATTAATGTTTTAATTTATTTAAATATTTAATTTAATAAATTAATTTATTAAATAAAATTAATTAATAATCAATTGATTTAAATGTATACATCAATTGATATCTATATATAAACAGACTATAATATGTTATAGTTAATTATTTATCTTAAATAGTTTAAGGTAACCAATATAAATATTTATAAATTTTAAATAAATTAAATATGATTTAATTAATTATAATCAAAATTAATTTAATATGATTTAATATTTTTATGAATAAATTTGATTTAATTAATAAGATACAAGTGTAAATGCATACACCGGTGTTCATCTAATAATTAAAGGTATTTACTTTTTACTTATGAAAAATTTAATGTAGGGAAATAATTTTAGTACAATAATATTGTCTTACTATATCTGCTATAAGTGAAAATGCTTCACTGGTCACTGATATCTTTATTTCAGACACTCTTGTTGGTGGGAGGCTGTGAATCGATAGTGAGATTTTATTGATAGGTGGTAGGAAGGGGATGTTATATAGGGTATTTTTGAAATTCCAAAAAGACACGGTATAAATCATACTGATTGAATTTGCTTTATTAATAGTAGAGATATATACATTATATAAGTTAGTTAAATTATAATAGTTATAAATAAATTAAATTAATATAGCTATATATGTATCAAATAATGTAAGCGTGACAACCCAGAATTTTTAGATATTTTAAATTGGAATATTTAATTTGTTTTAAATATTTGGAAGTTGGTTTAACTTGAATTTCAAATATTATTATTATTTGGCAATTAAATTATTGAATATAATAAATAGAGATTGGGTAAAATATTAAATCTTGAGTTTTAAGCTAGTTAAAAATATTTCAATGGCTTATAAAATTTATATTGATTTTACTGGTGATAGTAGAAGTGTTAAATTTGAGTTTGAGGGTGTTTTGTTCAGTTTTGAATTTGTATCGTTTGAATCGATATTTAAAAATAGCCTTCCAAGGAACGGTCTCAGATTTCGATGAAACTAGTTTTATAGGATCCGTAATAGTGTGTTATTATTGGATTTCAATTTTCGTAGCATTTGGAGTGATCGTTTGGTTGTAGGTAGATAAACGCGTTGAAATCCGTATCGAAAATTCGGTATAATAACTGGGTCCAAAAAGCTATCTTCTCCATACGACCGAATTAGGACTCAAAACCTTTTCCATTTCGTTTGGAATAGGGGTATAACCTTATGAATACCTAGCGACATGCCTCGATTGGAGATCGAGATTGTGAGTTGCGGAAATCGAGATGATTTGAATTTGAAATTTGAAATTTAAATAAATAATATAAATTGCTTTGGGACTGTTGCAGATCTATGTGGACACGTAATGGAATTTTAAAACATGTGTTGAACTGCATCAACATGCGTTTATCTTCATCTTCAAAATAAAACCAAAACAGCTGTGTTTTTTTAAAATAAAATAAAGGGAGAGAGTGTTCGAAAATTAATGGTTGCCTCTTTTCTTTTCTTTCCCAAAATCAAACCAAGAAATCAACTCAGAAACAAAATAAATGAAGGGAAATTGCAATTCTTTCCTTCCTTCCAATCAAAGCTGCTCAATCCCATCCCATCTCTCTCTCGTTTGATTCGAATTCAGTTTCATTCTAGAAGAAGAGGAGGCCGTCGGGTCTAATCGCGTAAGGAGGAAGGACAGTAGTGTCACGAGATGAGTTAGGCTCGACGTCAGAAGTCAAGTCGTTGGTCGATTGAAGGGTGTTATAGGAGGGGTTCGAGTTGAAGGCTTCGCTAGAGGGGGCGAGAATCGATGCAAAGGAAGGTCGACATGACAAGTCTAGGTCCGTGCAGAGATCGATCGAGGCTGTCATTTTGGGGTTTGGAAACTTTGATCGAAGGTCGTGAGTGAGGAGCATTTTTGGAGGGGTGGGTTCTTCTCTGGCGCCACTGCGAGGAGGTATGGTTGCGTGCGTTGGGTCTGACACATTGAGTCGCGATCGTTGTGGGACTGAGTATCTCGAGTATGTTTTTTTTGGTTATTGATTTGAGTTTTATATAATGTATATATATATATACAAAGGAAAAAGAAGATATATATAGATAAAACTAGATTTTTTACTATACACTAAAAGATAAAACAAATTTATTCTTTTTTTCCTGTTTAAAAATTTATATTAAAGCATGTATATATGTAAACGTACAGTAGGAAAGGTATAGATATATGCGTGCACAGGCCTATTTAATCTAATTAGGTATATAATTAAGATTCTAAAAAATAATAAACAAAACAAAAAAATAATATATATATATATAGGAGTTTTAAATGTTGGAAGTTTATATAAGTATATAGTTTCAAAAGAAAAGTAAATACAACGTTCTAAATGTACTAGTTTAATTTTAAAATAATGGATGTTGAGATTAAATTGTTTCAATTAACTTATTTAACTATTTTATTTTATTTTATTTTAGTTACCAACAGATTTTAAAAGAGGAAATTAGTTTAAAATGAATTTATTTGTTTAAATTAAAATTATCAAAATAGACTTACTAAACAGTAATGAATTATTTTATTGGTTTGAATATTAATGAATCGTATAATGTTTATACAAGGTCTTAAATCGTGGAGAATCAAGTCGGTTTGGAGTGGGTTGCATAAACAATCAAACATGAGTTAATCTCGCTCATTTGGAATACCCGGTAAATTTAAATAGTTAAATTTAAATGATTGGCTGAATGATTGAATTGTCTGGATGTGGTATATTATATAGTAGTATATATAGTATATATTGGAGTGATTGATTTCCTACATTATATAACGGATGAGACCCTATGCGCCCCGCATAATAGCGGATGACTCCATATACCGCGATATTCCACCTTCAAGTAGAATTGGTATTTAAATATTCTGCTAATATCTGTGGATGCAGGAAACAGGTTGGAGGGATCCAATTGGATTCCTCAAAGTAGTGAAATTATTTTTATAAACTGTGTTTTATCTGATAAATCTGTAATGGATTATATTGATTATGTTGGAATTAAAAATTTATTGAGTGTTATGGCTTGGTTAAATATATATATTGGTATTTTGAGAAATGAGATATATATAAAGTTTGGAATTTTTTTTAAAGTAAATAAAAAGGAAAATTTTTAAGTAAAATAATTATAGAGAATTTGGATAAATTAAAGAACGATTTGGGAAAAGATAAAAGTTGATTTTTAAATTCTAATAAATAAATTCCAAAGTACGGGAAAGGAGATTTTTGATTAAATGAGAATAAAGGAACTTTTAAACTTAAGTGATATTATTTAAAGGAATAAACGATTTATTTTTCAATTCAGGATCTAAATGGTTTAGGAAAAATAAAAGAAGAATTTTGAAATAAATATGAAATTGGTAGTTTCAATTTAAATAAGATTTTTAAATCATAATAAAGAAGTTAAATATGAAATTAATGGTTTTGAAATAAAATTGTGTATGTATATGAATTTATTTTAAAATGGAGTAAAATCTGAAAATCAATTTGGAAATTGATTTAGAGTTTGAAATTGTGTTTTAAAAGAAGATAAGACTATGAAATTTATAAACTGGGTTTATAATGTGAAATAAGATATTAGCGGATATTTGGAAGTATAAATTCACGATGGGAATATATAAAGGAATGTGTAATTTAAAAAAAAAATAGTTGTTTATTTTTTAAGGTGTGGAAGAGAAGTGTATTTCCCTGAAAAGCCAAGTACGTTTTCAAAGCAGATTTTAAGTATAAGTTAAAAGTTTTAAAGTTGTTTAAAGGAATGTTTTTAAGAAATTATTATTTAAGTTGTTAAAATTTTAAAGGTAAGTTTTTATTTAAATTAGTTATAGTGGTAATTATTTTAAAAGGTTAATTGGTATTATGTTTTGAAAGATAATTATTAATATTTATATTTTATAAAATAGTTTTATTTTAAAGATAGTTTGGTTAAAGTTTTATTTGAAAACTTGTTAAAATTTTAAAGGTAAATATTTATTTAAATTAGTTATAGTGGAAATTATTTTAAAAGGTTAATTGGTATTATGTTTTAAAAGATAATTATTAATATTTTATATTTTATAAAATAGTTTTATTTTAAAGATAATTTGGTTAAAGTTTTATTTGAAAACTTGTATAGAATTTCGTAACTCTTATTTTGAAATTTAGTTTGGCTTAACTATTATTTTAAAAATAAGTTTTATATTTTATAAAGTAGTTTTATTTTAAATACTTTTAAAGTATACTTTTTTGAATAAAGTTTTTAATTAGTTTTAATTTAAATGTTTTAAAGTATATTTTAGAATAAAGTGATTTAAATTATTTTAATGTCTAAAGTATTTGGACTTGGTGATTTTCTGTTGAAATAAACAATATTTGTAAAATTTATTCCGTGAGAGAATGGTGGTTTAAAACTGTTTTCAAAGGGTTGAAGTATGGAAAATAGCTTGCGTAGTTATCTTGAAATAAATAATTTGGAGAAAAAATTATTTAAATCTGATGATTGTTGTGAATATTATTTGATAGTAAATAACCAACCATCAATATTGGACAATGCGCTGATCGTTTCGAAGAGACCGGGATCAGAATTTATTTTCTGAAAACCACTTAGATCCGGTTTGAACGTTTTCATGTGGAAGACAATAACTTGGAGTTGAAGATGGAGCAGTGAAGTGCAAGGGCTAATCGCTACTAATCCTATGGGTGATTCCAAAATGGATGTAGTAGGAGTAGTGCCTTCGGTTCCGTTCGAACCCGGAACGGACTTGTATGGACGAATGCTATCAGAACATCGTCAGGAGGGCAGTGAGCATTCTAAGTGAATGTGACTAAAAAGGTAACGCATAGCCTCGAGCCTTATAACTAGGAATGGCTAAAACAGGGGAGGTGCACATAAGGCTAAGTGGCTAGCAACCAATTAGGGTAAGGTCACCCCTATCTATATGTCCCTTTATTTCGGCTGTGTGGGCGGTTGCTGATCCCAACCGCGGGGAAAATTTATTCGGACTATCTAGTAAAGGGTAGCTCCTGTCTTGTGATGCAGGGGATTAGGGTGGATCCTCGGTACGTGACCTAGACCACGTACTGTGATGGGAAGTACCCCAGTAGTCCTGCCATTGATGGAAATCCATTCTCCCCACGTGCCTTTACGGTTTTGTTTGTACACCTATTAGCTGGAATTTAATAATGTAACAATTTTGGCTATTTGAGTAAGTATTTTTATATAGATACCACTATAATATCAGAGGATTTTATAAGAAATGTTTTGGTTATCCTAAGGTAAAAACCCGGCATGTTTATTTGTGACGTGGTCTTGCGAGATACCTTTGATTTCATAAGATTTTGAAAACTTTAATAATCCAATTGAGTGTGTTTTCTCACGTTGGTTTTCCAGACTGACTCGGGTGTTATTTAACTATGATGCTCGGGTCAGGCCGAGTATTATAGATATATATTCTTGATGGACTGAAGTGGAGCTCAGGAGACGAGCTGGATGACGAGGCGTACTTCCATAGATTCATATTTCCTTGTGCGGTGTAAGCTGTATATTCAGCTTTGGAAGGACGAGATATTATAACCGTCTTGAATTTTGATGTTGATTGTATTGTACTCTGATGATGTAATATATAAAAAAGATATAATTTTTTTGTTTTAAAAGATTAGTCTTTTATCTATTATATAGTGTCCTGCTGCGTTTGTGAGATTCTGATGTTGTTTTCTATTTCTTATTCTATCTCCATATTCTTTAACCCTAATGGTTCGGTTTTTCGGCATTCAATTGTTCGGCATCTTATGCAGTGGATTGTATTGATGTCGATTTTTGACGTCAAAAAATCAGGTCATTATAGTAAGTGGAACTGAAATAAACCAAAATATATTTTGGAATATACACATACTTAAAACGTATATTGTAATTTCAGATATGTTCGACACTTGAATCATAAGCGTTTCATAAGAGACAATTTATTCTTTAAATTATATCACTCACTGTCTGTGTGTATGCCTAAGATTATGAATTGTTAATATATAAAGTTGCCATACACATTTATTTATTAATAGATTATTTGTAGACGTATTAGTTGTCGAGCAAACTCGGGCTAGGGAGTTATGTGTAATACTATCAATATATTTCCTAGATGAGGTAAGATACATGCATGTATTTTTTGAAATTTTTTAGGATATATGCATTATACTTAAGTTATCGCCAAATAGCCGGTAGAAGTGAATAATCTCTCTCGATTTGTTGAAAAAACTCAATGTCGTGGTCAAGATTTACAGTTAGGCGCTGTATGTGATACAACCGATAATGCCTATGATTTTTTGAGCAAAGTAAAGGTTAGAATCCCAAGGAATGAGTCCTAATACTCGCTGGAGGAATCAAAAGATTTCTATTTTCAGTTAAGATTTTGACGAATATAAAAAAAATCTAGTAGGAGCTTAGAAAAAAGAAATTAATACATATAATCTTTCTAATATTATAAGAACACTTGTTGGACCAGCACCACTGTCCTAGTGGTTAGGTGCTATCGACTTTGGTTTGAGATGTTACAGGTTCGAAATTTATGTAGCGTGATTCAAACATATATTGACATGTAGTATGTTGTGTACTACCTAAGACTTGTAGTACTAATATGTACTATCTTTTAAGTACCCAATTTTTTTTAAAAAGAACATTTTTTATGTAACTATATTAATAAACTTAAACTAAATTTGTAGCATAATTACCAACCTAAGGTTATTTTCTAATAATGATAAGCTCATCAAGCTCACCTACGCTAACTGCCTAAGAGCAAGTAAAATAGCACTTACATATGTACGTTTATGATCCTTAATTATTGAACCTTTAAAAGAAATCACATTGAAAATGCCGACTCTGAGGCGGTAAAAACATATAACAAACATATAACAATTGGATAGCTGATTGTGTGATAGCCAAGCATATGTGTTGTCTACCGTTGACAAGTCATTACAAAGAAAACATGAAAACATGTCCATCCGAAAAATATTCGAAAACCTCAAAGCTTTGTTTGGGGAATAATCTCGTTATGTAAGGTACAAGACATTGAAAAATGTTAAATGCAAAGATGAGTGAATGCAATCTTGTCGAGTACTATATCATAATGATGAAAGGTTGTATTGATGGGCTTTCAAAGCTAAATGTTACAATAAACGATGAACTACAAGAAAATTTGATCCTTGGCTTGTTGACTCCACAGTTTAAGCCTTTCATATTGAATAACAATATGAATTAGTTGAATGTCAACCTCATCAAGCCACTCAATATGTTGAGGTTAGTAGGGCTTGCTCAAGGATCAACACATAGTGTTTGCTGTTAGGGAAAGAAATCATCTTCTATAGGCTCGAAGAAACTTAAGCATGGTAACACGAAAGGTAAAAGTACTTCCAATAATGACAAGGGTGAATGTTAGAATTATCATAAGAAGGGCACTGAAAGCTGAATTACCCATGTTATCTAAAGTAAGTCAAAGAGGAAAAGGAATATGATTCCTTCACTCCTAAAGTTATGTTTTTGATTCAAAATTGTTTTGCAATCAAAAAAATTCTTGGACTTTAGATATTGGATATGGTATTCATGTCTATAATTCATTATAGGAATTTATGGGACAACGACATGTGGATAAAGGAGAAATGAGCCTTCAAGTTGCTGATGGATCTATTGTAGATGCAACTGAAGTTGGAGACTATCATTTAGTTTTGCCTAATGGTTTTGATTCGGTATTGAATAATTTATGTTATAAACTTTATCTATAAGATAATATCGATGTATGGACTATCTCAGACTAGATTCAGTTTCATTATAGTAATTTTTTTATCAACATATTGTTTGGTGGAAATAAATTCTAAAATGGTTTTTAAGGATAATGTCATTTATGTACTTAATCATATATGCAGTTCATAATTCTTCTACTATTAACATTAAAGGTAATTATTATGGCACCGTAGGCTAGATCATACAAGTGATAAAAGGCCACACAAATTGAAAACCAAAGATTATCTATCATTATCTTATTATGAATCATTTTACACATTTGAATCATATCTCAAAGAAAAATGACCAAGTTTCTCTTTAGTGGGAGCAACGTAAAATTTAATAAACTCTTGGGTCTCATACTACAAAGCCCCATAGATATTATTTATTAATTAATTATTAATAACCATTTAAATTAAATTGACGATGAAGGGAAATTTTGAGTAGAGTTGTTATATAGGGTTTTCGATGAGTTTATTGTGTTTAGAAATATAAAAAAACTATATCTACATATATAGTATGACACAGTTTCGCATAAATGTAGAAAATGGGTTTTACAGACCTTTATGACCACTTTGGCCTAAAATGAACCTTATTATCCATAAATGTGAAGGTACTGAACCCTAGCCGTCATCTCTATTCTCACTTTTTAATCTTAATCCTGAAATTCCTTTGATCACTCTAATGAAAGCATTAAATACAAATCATTTAAAAATTCATATTACCCAAACCTCACCTTATAATATATCATTTTGAAGCTCTAGACGAGTAAAAGAGAACAGAAGTGTTAATTTTTGGAGATGGTGCTAAAGATGTCTAGAAATAGGCGAACATTCTCGATCGTTCATTCTATGGCTTTTTGATCAACGGTCAAATGGAGACAATTCGACGATCGAAGGGCACAGCTGCGTTGAGGACGTCAAGGAGAGTTAATATATATAGTTGAATTGGCGAAGTAAACTTTAGGTTGGTCAAAAAGTGAGGAAAACCTCACATAGTTTGTAGCATCCCCCACTTGGAGGCCCAAAACTAGCAGCTACGTATGCTATAGTCATCCATAATTATTAATCCTCGATGACCAAATACGGTAATGTTAGATATATTGGTACACAGAAGAATATGGGAAAAAAATTAAAACATCAAACAAGTTCCACATTCCATTTCAAAACATTTCAAATTCATTAGATAATCCCAATATAAGAACCACGTTCAGTGAAAATTTAATTATTACAACATGCGCCAAGAGCGAAATATGAAGATGCCCCCTTGGATGGTCAGAGTATATATAGGCAATTAAACATCTTTGCCTTTACATCAATAACATAGAGGAATCAAATTAAAAGAGAACTCTAAGTAGCTATCATGCCTTCTACACATCTCCGGAAGCTTATTCATCTAAAGAAGCACCTGAAAACCACAACTCTCAAACTACTCAAAATCAATTGAGTACCCGAGAGTTTAAGAGGAAAAGATAAACTTCGATTCAGACATAAAGCCTAATATGAATAATAATATACCATCTCAAACCATTTAGATATCTAGTGAGACCATGCCACTTAGCGGAACGGGTTTTCCCCTCACTAGCATCCTAAACCATAATAAAACCATATATTGTGCTTCTGCATCCACAATGGTTAAAATATCTCAAATAATATGATGATATGCAAAACAAGTAAATCAACTCTAGATTACTCATCCTTATTTATTCTGACTAACTATCTCATTTATAGTTTCTAGGGTCGCTATTAACCTATTAGTTTTCATGGGCTAACTAATAACTTGTTTAATGTTTACAGACTCCTTGTCCAGTTTTATAGTTTTCATGGAGTTACTATTAACCATTTTAAATTTATGGACTCCCTTCCTATTTCATAGTTTTCATGGGATCACTAAGAACCTCTGTGCCCTTGCCAATAAACATCATTGTTTCATGGGTTCTCCCTGAACCTATTAGTAGCTCCAATATCTTCTCTCTTATCCTAGTTTTCATGGTTTGACTAGGAACCTATTTGTTATTCCAAAAACTTCTCTTTTATATCCTAGTTTTGATGGGTTGATTAGGAATCAATTGATTGTGTCAATAATTTAATCCAAATATAGTTTTCAGGGGTTCACTATAAACCTATTAGCTCTTGACAATATCAAATCATAGTTTTCATAAGCTAAATACGAACCTATCTTCCTGATTTCTTCCATTGGACATAGTTTTCATGGCTTACTATGAACCTATTGGCTCTTGCCAATATCTTTTCCTATATACAGTTTTCATGGGCATACTATGAACCTATTGGCCTCTATCAATATCTTCTTTTAATATTTTTAGCATCCTATATTCTGGTCTACTTGACCTCCTAAATGTAATTGTACTCATTTAGGAGTTTGTTTAATTTATATTCACTGCTGGGTCAACCTAACTGGTTGGTCTGCCCTTCCCCAAATTACAATTATAGGTCCATTACAATGTGATTATATTCAAATACATATATGAAGAAACAAACATAACAATACCAACCCCTATGGTTTAATATCCTTGAAATCATTTTATATAAAACTTGGTCAATCCCTTTAACCCATTAATCGAGGAAAACTTCTTCAAAACTCCATTTCAAAACAATTTATTTATGCCATGATTTTCTTTTAAAATGAGATTGGGTTATTTGTTTCTAAAACTAAGGCTTTTGAAACCTTAAAACATCACTTTCGAAATCCTTGGATAACCTCCTTCGAAAGCATAGAAAACTTCTTTTCAAAACATTACATATAAACCTTTCGAAGCTCTTTAAATCATCTCGTACGAAACCAAAATCTACCTTTTGAAAGTATCAAAACATTACTTAACAATCCTTAGAAACATAACTTCGAAACTGATGAAAGTACCCCTTTCGAAACCATTGGGTTTACTCAAAAACATCTTTTGGGTCAAAGTGAATATATATGAAAGTACCCCTTTCGAAACCTTTAAACTTTTTATAAATTTTTTTGAGGAAGTTTGATGGCGTCGGCACCATCCTTTCAAAAGCCTCAAAACATTTAAGAAAAACTTTAAAGGTTAGCATCGAAACCCCCTTTCGAAGCCATTGCCTTCAAAATTCTTGAACCCTTTAGAAAGCATCTAGGAAATGGCTTAGTACATATGTAAAACTAAAGCAACCCTTCGAAAGAATTCATGACTTCAGTACACTTGAAAGGCAAAAAAACGACATCAGGGTCTCGACTAGGTCAGAACCACAATTTTCGAAAGCATTGTTTTATAAAAAAAGAACCCATTCGAAAGCTTATACTTAAAAACAAAAAATGGCTACCATCTTCGAAAGATATTTAGAAAACCCCTTTCGACAGCATATGTTTTGGCTCCTTCAAAAACTTCGATAAAAAAAAGGCAGGCGCTTAACATTTTAAAACAAGGCAAAGGTATTGACCCCATCGGAAGCAATGCTTTCGATACCTTGCCTTCCGCTTTTCTCCAATCCAGTTCATACCAATATCATCCATACCATGTTTATTGGTTTCGGCCTAGGTTGGTTTTGACCGGGTCGAAGTGGAAACATTGGAGTCGAAAGGCACTTTTGAAAGAGGCGGAAGCCACTTTCCTGGGTAAATCTGATTTAATGCCAATTAAAGCAAGTACTTTCTAACTAACCAGACTACATGTAAACATGTGATTGGTTGCCTCAACTTTTCAAATCCTTTACCAAAATAACTGTCGCTTAATTTTAGATCTAAATCAAGGTTAATTTAGCAAATAAGCCCTTCTATTAAGAAAAACAATTAAATCATTTAGGTCTTCCTTTCAAAATAATTTAATTCTCGTAGAAATTCACTTAGGAAAAATCCCCAAAAATTACAGAAATTCACTTTTAATATGTTGTCTAACATATCCAAATTTTAGACCCAAATTCTCAATATAATTTTTGAAATAAATTTCTAAAACCAATTAACCATATTTTCCTTTGAAAATTCGTAATCATCTTTCCATAGCTTGGAAAATTATCAAAATTAAAACCCTACTCCAAAATCATGTTTTATATAACATAAGATTTTCTATAGCATTCAAAGATCATTTACAATCGGTTTTGCCCTAAAACCGTATAGATCCTCATTTAGACAATTTTGTTTAAATGAAACAAATTATAATTCAAGCATATCATCCCATTCATCATAAAAAAAATTAGATTTTAAATCCAAAAACATATGATCATAAAACATAATTGAGATGGTATGAATTATTATTCACCTTGATTAGGATAAGGATATTGGATTGAGATTAATTTCCTCTAAGCTTGAATCCCTAACCTTTGATTGAATTCCTCTTTTCTTTCTTTGTTAATGGTCGACTCCTCTATTAGTTTTTGTTCTGATTGTTTTATGAAAATGAGATAAATGAGCGTGAATGGTATAAGGAAGGGAAATATATAAGGGTTATGGTAAGAAGTGCGGCTAATTCCTAATATGCCCTTATGTAAGTTTATTAACTTAGAAACCATTTTTAAGCCCATTTGTTAAGCATGACCTTCTTATCGATTATTCAAATCTCAATCCTCTTATCACTCTAATTATTCACATTATTCTATTTAATTAGTTTAACTAAATCTCCTGAATAATATTATCAAAAATTAGGGGTGTTACAGGCTCCCCTCCTTAAAGAATTTTGTCCTCGAAATTCAGTAAGGACTAAATACTAAACATAGCAATCATTTGTAACCACTCCTAATAACCATACTAGCCTACCTAACTAGCAATTATATATATATATATATATATATATATATATATATATATATAATATAGACATACCCTCAAAGAAGATCGGGATAAGTATCCCGAATTATGTCTTCTTTCTCCCAAGTATAGTCCTTCTTGTTGTCGCTCCATTGAACTTTTACCAACTTGACTATCTTGATCCTCAATCTTTTATCATCTCTTGCTACAACCCAAACTAGTTGTCTAACAAAAATCAAATTAGGGCCTACCATCAAATCTTCCAACCCTGTTGGAGGAATAATAGTCTCTGAATCATGTACATACTTGCGACGATGTGATACATGAAATACATTATGGACACCTGCCATACTGCTCGGTAACTCTACTCCGCATGCGAGCTTTTCAATTCTCTCTATAACCTAGAATGGACCAACATTTCTCGGTGCTAGCTTCCTTGACCTCCTCAATCGTACCACCCCCTTCATCGGTGATACTTTAATTAAAAACCCTATCTCTAAATGAGAACCATAGGTCTTTACGCCTCCTATCTGCGTAACTCTTTCGTCTGGACCGAGCTTCCTTCACCCTTTCTCGGATCAACTCAATCTTCTCCAATGCCTCTCTAACCAAATATGAGCCTAAGATGGATCTATCTCCAGTCTTCAACCAACATGCTGGTGATTTGCATGGTCTTTCAAAAAACTTCAAAAGGAGCCATTCCTATACTAGTCAGATAATTATTATTGTAGGAAATGTAGGCGATCCTCCCAAGATCAACCAAAGTCCAATGTACAAGCTCTCAACAAATGCTCGACTACCTTATTGACTTTCTCTGTCTTCCTATCCGTCTAAGGGTGATATGCAGTACTCATGTTAAACTTAGTGCCCAACACATCCTGCAGACTCATCAAGAATTCACTAGTGAACAAAGCATTTTGTCACTGACTATGCTACTAGTAATCCCATGTAGTCTACCTATGTTCTTCACGAACAACTTAGCGAAAACAGGTGTTGTCCTTATTGATTTAACTGGAATGAAATAGGCACTCTTGGTCAATTTGTCCATTATGAACCATATACTTTCATTTCTCCTATTCGACCTTAACATCCGTTTGTAAATTCCATAGATATCGAATATCATTTCCAAACTGGAATCTCTAAAGGTTGAAGCAACCCACTCGGCTTCTGATGTTCGGCCTTCACTTGTTGACAGTTTGCACACTGCCTAAACCACAAGCCAATATCCCTTTATAGAAGCTCCTTTTCATATCTTGATACATCTTAGTCCCTCTAGGATGAATCTTAAACTTGAATCAGTGACATTCTCCAAGAACTTCTTTCCTTAAGTCCTGAACATTCGGAACACACAACTGTCCCTTCTTTCTCGACCATCACCTCTAGTCATAACTAAAATCCTTCAGATCATCAATTTCAGTTCCAACCTCAAGCCTTCTAATCCTCTTGGCTAATACTGGATTCTCCTTCTTTTTAGAAGCTATCCTTTCGATTAATACTGGTCGACCTTCTAAACAGGACAACATGGCAGTATTTTAACTAGAACTAGCATTCAATCTTAACTGCACACTACAAGTAGTCAAAGTTTCTAAATCCATCCATTCTACCAACATACCTAACACCACATTCTGATGTCTTCTGCTAAGAGCATCTGCTACTATATTTACTCTCCCAAGAGTATACTCTATTCCAAAATCATAAGCAGCTAAAAACTCTAGCCATCTCTGTTGTTTCATATTCAACTCCTTCTGAGAGAATAAGTACCTTAAAGACTTAAGATTTGTGTATAGCTCAAACCTTTCCCCTAAGAGATAATGCCTTTAAATCTTCAATACGAAAATCACCGCAGCCTACTCCAAATCATGAGTAGGATATCTCATTCATGCGGTCTAAGCTGTCGTGAAGCGTAGGCAATCACTTTACCATTTCGCATCAATACAACTCCCAATCCAGTTCCACATGCATCTGTATACACCACCAACCCTTGGTTTACGTCTGGAACTACTAATACGTGTGCATTGGTCAACAAATGCTTTAACGTAAGGAATGCTTACCCACATTTGTCAGACCAAACAATCTTCACATCTTCCCTGATTAGCTTTGTCAAAGGTGCTGCTATCCGAGAGAAATCCTTGATGAATCTCCAGTACTAGCCAGCAAGTCCAAGAAAACTTTTAATCTCCGTCACCGTCTCTTGTCTCTTCCAATTATTAACAGCTTTGATTTTATATAGATCAATTAGAAACCCATCCTCTAAAACCACGTGACCAAGAAACATAACCTCTTTCTTTCAAAAAAGACACTTGGGAAACATCACCGTTAGCTGATGCTGCCTCAGCGTCTCAAGCACAACTCTAAGATGATCTTCATGCTCCCTTTCATTCTTATAGTATACCAAAATGTCATCAATAAACACCAACACGAACCTATCTAGATACTCTCGGCAAACTCGGTTCATTAAATCAATGAAGAAAGTAGGTGCATTCGTTAACCCGAATGGCATTACTAAGCACTCATACGAACTATACCTAGTTCGAAATGTCGTCAAAGGAATACTATCCTCTCCCACTCTTAACCGATGGAGACCTGCCACCAAATCCAATTGGGAAAACACACTATCTCCATACAACTAATCAAATATACCATCAATTCATGGGAAAGGATACTTATTCTTGATCATAGTCTCGTTCAACTTACGATGGTCGATACACATCCTCAACGACCCATCTGGTTTCTTCATGAATAACACAGTCATTCCCCAAGGCGAACTGCTTGGTCTGATAAAATTCCTCCCTTCTAGATCCACTACCTGCACCTTTAATTCCTTCATCTCAGTAGGTGTCATCCTGCTAGGTGGTCTACTCATAGGTTCAGCTCCTAGCACAAGATCTATCCAAAACTTAACAGCTCATCTCGGTGGCAGTCCTCTAACCTGCTTAAAGACATCAGCAAACTCTCTTGCTACTGGAACTTGACTTAGCTCTTCTCCCACTTTCATTTCACTTAATAAAGCACAACTACTCCAGTCAGAATTCTCCACTGAGAATATGATTCGGTTATGACTATCTGGGTGTGTCAGTGATATCATCCCATCTTGGCAAAATATCGTAGCCTCATACTTGCTCAACCAATCCATACCCAAAATGATTCTGAAATCTATGAAATCAAAAACATACAGACTGCATGCAAACATTGACCTAACAAATCAACTGGTCACATCTCATCCTCAGAGTTGCATACCCTCCTATTGGATTCGCAATCCTTAAGGAAGTGAAAAGGTATGTGGGTTCTAAGCATAACCTATCAACCAAACACCAGGATATAAATGAATGTGATGCACCAGTATCAAATAGTATACTAACTGGTATAGTTTAAATAAAAAAAGGTACCTTTCATCGCAGTCTTCCCTTTTTCAGCTGCAGTTGGCTTACAGATGATGGTCCAATAGCAAAAACCTTTCCCTTGTCCACCCTGACTGGCTCTGGACACTGGTTCTTATAATGCCCAACCTGATCATAGCTAAAGCATTTGACATTCTTCCTATCTGCAGCCTTTTTCCCCTTGCTTGATCGGCACTCATTTGCATAATGACCCTTTTTGTCATACTTAAAGCAAACTAAATCAGCCTTTGCCTCCTTGGCAGCATCTCCCTTCTATGCTCCCTTCTTCTTAAACAATTTTCTTTTCATTCCCTTAGAACTCTGGGTCTCAATTGGCTTCTCTCTAGCACAAATGGCAAGCATCCCCTCATGGTGAATTTCCATCTCCACCACTACATTACAAGGATCACAGATATGTGTTAGGGTCGCCCTAGCAAGCTCAAGTCTAAATCTCCAAGTGAACCTCTCATTTCTCCCAATGTTAATATCGGGACAGCTCATCAACTTAGTAGCATACTCGACTACCGACATCTCTCCTTGCACCAAATCCATAAACTTTCTCAGTAGTACCGACTTAGCAACTTCAGATAAAAACTCTGTTCAAATGTCCCTCTAAAATCTGCCCAAGTCAACTCCTCCTCTGGAACCCCGGTAGTAACACCATTCCATCCATGAAGCGCTGCCCCTTGAAATTGCCTAGAGGCTAACCTCCTCTTTTGCACATCATCCAAACCCAAATCAACAAAGATTCTCTCGCAATGTAACGGCCAATCCTCAACTTCTTTGGCATCCTTCATTCCCATAAACGGTTCCCCCCAAGACTGGTTTAATCTCTACTCAGTTTAGCATATTTATTCCTAACTAGAGCCATAGGATTAGCTCCTCTAACATTTCCAGCAACTCCAGTAGCAGCTCCTGCATTCATCATTTTGATGAAGAACTGACACATCACCCCCATATCCATTGGTGGATTTCTAACACCCATATTGGCAACAACATTTTGGTTAGCATTAGCCGGTCGATCTGGGTTCCTCCTGTTGAGTTGAGCATTTCCATTGGTTGTGGAGCTTCCTCCACCGATATTTCCTCTTCCATTTCTTGCTTTAATATCTTCATTCTTATAAATCTGCATATGAGCCTTAATAAGATACAAAAGAACGGTTTAAGAGAGAGGGGAATACATACTTATATACACATACACACATCATATACAAGTACGTTACTATAGCATTAACCGAAATCCCAATCTTTTTTTCAGATTCATTGGATTATGTTTGAAAATCTTTTAGGTTTAAATTTCTTTTAAGTTTCATAAACCTATGCTTTGATGCCAACTTGTAACATCTCCCACTTGGAGGCCCAAAACTAACAGCTATGGATGCTATAACCGTCCATAGTTATTAATCCTCGGCGAATAGATACTGTAATATTAGATATATTGATACATAGAAACACATGAATATGGAAAAAAATTAAAACATCAAACAAGTTCTATATTCCATTTCAAAACATTTCAAATTCATTATGTAATCCCAGTACGAGAACAACGTTTAGAGAAAAAAATATTTATTACAAATACACCAAGAGAGACATATGAAGATGCCCCGTTGGATGATTAGAGTATATATAGGCAATTAAACAACTTTGCCTTTACATCAATAACACAATGGAATTAAAATAAGAGAGAACTCTAAATAGCTATCATGCACGTCTCCGGAAGCTTATTCGTCTAGAGAGTTACCTGAAAACCTCAACTCTCAAACTTCTCAAAATCAGTTGAGTACCCGAGTGTTTAAGGGGAAAATATAAATTTCGAGTCAGGCATAAAGCCTGGTATGGATAATAATCTACCATCTCAAAACATTTAGATATCTAGTGAGACCACGCCGCTTAGCGAAATGAGTTTTCCCCTCACTAGTGTCCTAAAACTTTTATAAAACCATATACTGTGGTTCTGCATCCATAATGGTTAAAACATCTCAAATAATACAATGATATGCACAACAAGTTAGTCAATTCCGGACTACCCATACCCATTTATTCCGACTACCTGTCTCTATTAACCAAAAAATGGATCAACACCCTGGCTTAAGTTTGAAAGCACCAGCCTTGTTCTGATAGAGCAATATCACAGATCATGGATATAAGAAAAGAACTATAAAAGAATAAAGATTGAGAATTTTTATAGCGGTTCGGCCATTAGCCAACGTCCACTTTATATTTTTATTATAGACCGATTGCTGTTACAAGATGTGTTTGATTGTAAGACTTTGATTGTCTCTAAGTAGATTGAATCCTTAGAGTTGGAATCCACTGGAGAATCACAGTGAATTCTTTTGGAGATTGTTATGAGGGAAGTAGAGAGTGAGGAATGTTTCCAACAGCGCTTCAACAACCAGTCCGGATAAGATCCCGTTTATGTTGCAGGTAAGTTGGTATTTATAGAGAACGGAGGACTTCTGGGTCAGGCCACTTCATACACTGCTCGCAGGTAGGTAGGGAACAATCCAAGGGTGTTTTTCTCGCAAACCAAGGCAAAACCATGGGTCGCTGGCGACCCATGGACTTGGCTTGTTTGCGAGCTAGTGACTTGGCAGCTTTTTCATTTCATCCTTAATTAGATTTTTGTTGAATCAGAGAGATGTATGGGTCGCTGGTGATCCAAGCACTTGGGATTTATCTGGAGTTTGGAGCTTGTTATGTTTCCATGGTATTTTTCCATTATTGTCTCCATAATATAGTTTGGCTCTCGTTAATTCCTTTCCTAACCTTTTTGGTTAATTTTTGAACCATTTTGATAACATGAGAATTGTTCTGTTTCTTGTTGGCTCCTGTTGGGCTAAAAACTCAAATAACCCCTAGAGTATGTCTTCATTGTAAATAAGGCATGCTTTGGAAGTTATCGCCCTCAAGATCTATCCGTCGATTTCTAAGTGATTGCATTAGAGTTTAAAAATACATAGCAAGTCATGCTATTGGTCGTCTTGCTTTGGTTTTGACTGCTATTTCTTGCCGCAATGGATCAAATTTCCTCCCATAGCTTCCCGGCATACTTTGAAATGATAGATAGGATGAGCTCGAGAAAAAATGCCCTTAAAACTATGGGTCGCTAGCGATCCACTGTTGAAACTTTTCTTTGGCGATTTGGGTCGCTAGTAATCCATGATGGATCGCAAGCGACCCAATGCCTTAGGAATTTTTTTTCCTCATTCTCTCTGCCTATATATGTGCTCGAACAAACCTTCTTCTTATTTCCATATGAGCTAAATCATTCTTGTGCGACCCGAAGCCTTGCGACCTGAAGCCCTAAGATGATTCGATCCTAGTTTGCTCAACTCGATTAATCTCTTCCTCGAAACCATCTGGTCTAAGTTCTTAGCGTTGATCTCCAGTCACAGCGTCGTGATTCCTCATCTCATTTTGGAGCAAAACCTAGCTCATCTTGACCCACCATTAGTTTATTACCGACCTGACATTAGCTCGCCTCTGACCCATCTCGTAGATCGTTGAATTTGATCTTCAATTCTTTCCATTTCTTTGAATTCAGTCAGAGGTGGGTTGGGATTGCTTAATTGGTTTGTTAATTATTGTGTTTGTGTAATGACTTGGTGATGAGTTTTCATTTGCAATGTTGATTGTGAGAAGTTTGAGTTGATTATGGTTTAACGGGTCAGATAGCCAATCAAGTCTTGAGTTTTCTCCTGGAACGACATTTGGGCTTTGGCCCAACTCTTGATGCATTTCGCTATCTTCGCCGGTTAGACCAGAATTGAATTGTACCTAGTTTTGTAGATGTTACTACACGACATATCACCCTTTGATCCCGATTCTTCTAAAGAATTTGGGCATATCCTTCTTTCTTGTTGCATGCTCAGCGTCCCTGTAGTGAGAAGAGTTTTCCATGTCGCTTTGGACAATGGATCCGTTATCAATCATTGATCGATAACAGGTAAGTGTACAGGAAGTAGAAATAAAAGCATGATACAAAATGACAAGGGAAGTTCTTTTCTTCTTCCACTACGAACGAACCATCTACTCGGGATAGGACATTTAAAGTGTTTCGGGCATCGAGTTTATCCCATATAGATAGCACACTACACTTGCCCCAGTTCACACTGGAAATCTGACGTGTCGATTACAAGTTAATGTTTCTTTGGAATTCAAGTGTACCAGGGGAAGATATTAGTTTAGAATAGATTTACCAGACCGTTTCAGATGTGAGTTCTGTTATTTAGAATGAAGCAACCATCCATGCATTGTAAGTCATGCGAGGAACCCCGATGCTCTCAAAAGTCGAGTCATCATCCACTTCGCAAGCTCGGTATAGCCAGTTAGTCCTTATTGGGCTAATCGTGGATTGAACACCTCTCAACTTTAGAGTTCTACTTAATCCGCTTGAGAGAGCTTCTTCATTGGTTTCTGCCAAGGTTCTTCATAACATCTGTGTGCAATATGTAATTCCCGAAGAGGATGTACGTTTGCCAAAGAAGGACGAATTCGCTTATATGCCTCCCCGTGGTACACCGTTGGTCACCGATACATGTGTTCAAACGGAGGCATGCCTCCTTTAATGACTTTCTGCGTGAGACACTCTCAAATTTGGGTATTGCCCCCATTTCAGCTTCTCCCTAATAGGTATGCCATCTTGACTTGCCTATAAGTTCTTTTCACGCAGGCGTTCAACTGCGCTCCAAGTTTTGATGAGTTGCGCTAATTTTTGGCATTCAAGAGGAGAGATGACTGTCCTTCCTTGATCATAATCGAAGCCCAAAGAAATCAAGAAATGGTCTAACGCTTTCAAAGTAACCTTTCACAATTCAAGACGCAACATTTCTTTGATAGATGCCCAGAGGGGTTCAATCATCTATGGATGACATGAGGTAAGTTTCTTGTTTTATTCATCAAGCTTTGATGCATTGTGATGGAGTTTCTAACCGGCTATGTGTCTCTTGTAGTTATTCCAGGGCCAAATAAAGACACGACCCTCGATAAAGTTGGTCAGACCATAAAGGACATCGATGCCGAGGAGAGAAGTGTTATAGTATTACTGATTAACGAGAACTTGCATCAATATGGGTTATTGGATCTGGGTAGATCTGCTGTTCAGGTTGAAATTCCCTCTCCTTCTTGATCTAAGGTTCTTAATATATCTACTTCTTCCTCCCATGATTCCTAGGAAGGTGCCTCTTAAGAGAGAGAGAGAGAGAGAGCCCGTTTGGGGAACAAACAGATGAGGCCCGCGAGGGAAGAGACACCACTACGATAGGATTAAGCAGCCCGGTTAGAATTCCTCGTACCGGAGGAAGCATAAGAAGAGTTCAAGCATAGAGAAGGTAAAGCTAGGTTGGGCTCAAAAAAGGAAGAAGGGGAGTTCGAGAGTAGTAGTGATGAGTCCACTGCCTGTGATTACTTCTTGTCTAAATGGGACGGTGGGGACTTAGAGTCTTGTGACGAAACTCCGAGCATGAGCCCCGTTCTTATGAGCTTGCCTCTCCTTGATATAAGTGATGAAGGCAATGCTCCAAAGTCCAGAAGGCTTTGAGACTCTCCAAGTAAATACGTCAGAGCGGAGTTCGGGGATTTCAGCGACGTTTATATTGAGTTTGATAAGCCCATGAAGGATGATTTTAAATTTGTTACGACACATCCCTGTTCGGGTGACATCGTGCCAAAAGTTAGCCCCGTTCCATCCACAACAGCTGAAGTTAATCCGATTCCACCTACGATGGTTTTCTGTCCTGGTTCGTGACGATGTTTTAGGCCTGCCTTCGGAACACAATAAACTTCATGCTAGGATTACACTCATTTTCATTCTTTTCTCCATTTTCTTTGCATTTATTCTATACTTCTGAAATCTTTTATGTATGTTTTATTATGGATATGACGAGGGGACGAGGTTTCTATAATGACTTTGAATAGTTTACTGACTCATAATGATATTTTAAGCACACCTCCAGCCGTCATCAATCTCGGGAAACGGAGGAAAAGTATGCGAGGAGGAAAGAGCTTGAAGCTGAAACCCGCCACCAGGAAGAAAGAGATAGAGGTCGATCATGTAAAGGTGGGTATGAGAAGAGGAGATCTCTCGAGGAGAGGGATGAACCATCAAAATATTCGAAGTTTTAACACCGTCCTCATTCTTTAGAACTTGCTCCAAAATATTCTTCTATTGGCAAAAAACTCCCGCTACTTTCGTCCTGCTTTCGCCTCTGACTCATGTTTCTTCATCTTCTGTTATTACTGCTGTCCTAGTTCTTCTCGCCCCCATCGGAGACTTACCTATGTTCTTTCTTCAGGTTCTCCTAAACTTGAGGAAATGCTTCGTGGTTGGTTTTTGAAGGGGTTAAGTTCGACCGCGAGTTGCAACCTATCCATAAAGATTCTTATATGCCGAACCTCTAGACCATTCAGAGTGACTTAGAGCAGGTCGAAGGATGGGAGAAACTCCATAAACAATTGGAAGATATGAATCACAATAATTATTAGGAGATCCGTTCTTTTGAATCAGAGAAGGACAATTTTGAGAAGGCGTTGGTCGATCGTAATGCGAAGATTAAGCAGCTAGATGAAGAGAAAGCAGCAGTGCTATAAGAGAGCAAGAGAAATGCTGGCCCGCTGAAAGAGGTGAAAGAAGCCCATACCCAAATAGAAATCATCTACCGAGACAAAATAAAAAAGGTTCACATATAGTAGGAGAAGTTAAAGAAAGAAGTAACTATTTGCAATGCAACCATTGAGGACCGAAGGAAAACTATCGCTAACCATGACCTGATTGTTGAAGGTCACAACAAGACTATCTCTTACCAGGCTGAGACAATTGCCAGGTTACAATCCCAGGTCACGCAGCTCAGCACTGATATGTCCACTGTTGAAGTGGAGAAGGCTGCTGTGAGAGCGGATTTCCTACAGCTTCAGAATGCCTTCGAAAGAAAGATGGAGAAGCTTGATGCAACCTTCTTGAATTTCTATGTCAACTCCTTGTTGCATCAAGGAAGTCTTAGTTATCTGGGCCTGAAGTTCCCGTGCACTCTTGCTCTAGTATGGGAAGAAATCTTGTCCCACTTTTCTAATAGCGACGATGTCTACACCGAGCAGGAGTTGGAGGATGCTTATCAGAATGAAGAGTCGAAGGAAGCATTGCTTGCGTGTCGAAAAATTCTTCGAGATGAAAGAGAGTAGGAGGCCATCGATGCTGCCTTGACGACTACTTCTGAAGAGCTCGCCAAGCCCTTTATTTCTGGCATGGGCTAATCGTCATAGCAACCTCATTACCTGCCAACAAGTTCGGGACTTGAACCTCTCCCTCAGGTAGTAAAGCCATCAAATGAGGGTGAAGGTGGCGAGTTTGAGGTAGCTATTTTTGACTGTTACTCTAGTGCAGGTAACGTTCTTGCCTCTTTTGAATTTGAGAGTTTCCAACTTAGGCCGCAAAAGCAAGAAGAATTTAATGCTTTCAATTTTGATCTTATAGGTCCATCTACCTTCCCCATTGACGTGCCAGCATCTTCAGCGCCCGGAACTGGTTCCATTTCCACAACTTTTGTGGTTGTTTCTATTCCTGTTCCGGCTTCTGCATCTGCATCCGAGGCTGGAGGCTGAAAAGATATCCATGCTTTATGGCCTGGACGACCCTTCCATGTCTTTGGAAGGCGACATTACAGCAAAGGCTAATGAGCATGAAACTCGGTCGGAGCAGTCCCAGAAGACTCAACTCGGACTTATCACCATTACGAAGGAAAAGGTGGAGACAATCAAGGCCTCAAAGAGCTCCCGAAAATAAAGAAAAGGCATGGGGAAGGGAGGCTCTTCCGAGAAGACTATAGACGAAGAGGAGGACATTGCCACCGATGTATTTGTTGATATCACCGGTAGTGATAACACTCCTGAGGCGAGGCCAAAATTGCCGACAAAAGGTGGAAAGGGAAGTCGAGGAAAAAGAATCGTGCAGCTTATATGAAGACTGACTTGATTTTGTTCAACAATTTGCATGAAGATTGAGCTGTTTTTGTTTTTTGGGTCATTCTATTCAAGTGCAGAGTTTGCACTTTGCGTCTTTACAATGGAGTCGGTATTTTTTTGTAACGAATGCGAATTTTTTCGCGTTCGAAAAATCGACATCCATACTTACATCGTATTCTATTTCTTCCGCTGTATTATTTATTTAATTGTGTTATAATCTCCGGCGAATCGGATTTGAACGGTCGAATTTGCGGCATTCGACTACGATGTAAAGTATGGATGTCGATTTTCGAACGCGAAAAAATTCGCATTCGTTACATTTTTTGTTGGCCGGTGGTGTGTGGGTACGGCCCCCACATTTTGACCCTATGTACAGAAAATTATAAGGAATATATTGATATTTGGCTGCACTCTTATATGTCTATTCATATGTGTTCTATGTACTTGTGCTTGTTTAATTTCATACTTTTCTAGTTCTGTGATTATAACCAAAGCCCTTCATTCGAAGGAACAGAACTTAGAGATTAACATCACATTGGAAGTTAATAGAACCTTTAAGAATTACTAGAGCTTAGAATTTTTTTTTAGAAATTCTTTGGAATTTTTTTGTTTAGAGTGACTGAACTTGTGAACTTATTTTTTTCACCTGTTTCCATCCAAGTAGGTGTATGCCCCCCAGTTCACAGGGTTGTTTACCTCAAATAATTTTTAGATAATCATTAACTTAGGGTTTACATATTCTTTTTTGAAAACTTGGCTAATTTATGACTCGATTCTCCTTTTTTGGATGTTTTGCAACTTTAGCACGCAATCCAAGCTCCTTGTGATATTTCAACAAGTATGCAATACATGCTTATCTCGGAGGCGCACAGTGTATGGATTATTGGGAGCAATTTCAACCCTTAAGTGTCTTTAATTGAGACTTTTTAGTTGGTTTGTAGCATTCCAATTTTGTTGGAGTTGCATTCATTATTCTTGATTATAGCAGTTGGTGCTGGTTATGAGATACACCATTTTTGGTGCTCCTCAGCATTGCCCATCTTCGAGCCACGTAAGGAGCGTGTTTCAGAGTTTCATGCACGGCTTATAGGGTGTGCGTCTTTTGTTTTTCCTAGGTGTTGCCTATCTTCAAGCAACATGAGGAGTTATTATTTTAGTGTGCGACTTAAGGGATGCATGGCTTTTGTTTTTCATCAGTATTGCCTACCTTCAGGCAACGTGAGGAGTTATTATTTTTGTGCTCATCTTATAGGATGCACGACTTTTGGCACTTCTTGGTGTTGCCTATCTTCGGGCAACGTGAGGAGTTATTATTTTAGAGCGTGGCTTATGGGGTACGTGGGTTTTGTTTTTCCTCAGTGTTGCCTATCTTCAAGCAACGTGAGGAGTTATTATTTTAGTTTGTGGCTTATGGGGTGTGCAGCTTTTGTTTTTCCTCGGTGTTTCCTATCTTGGGGCAACGTGGGGAGTTATTATTTTAGTGCGCCACTTATGGGATACGTGGCTTTTGGCACTCCTCGGTGTTACCTATCTACGGGCAATGTGAGGACATTTGATTTTAGCCTTCTCGATGTTGCCAAAGCATGCTTCGGTTTTTGGAAGGCCAAGATAGGGTACCGTTGATCTAACGATTTAAGTCGATTTACTTCCGTCGACCCGACGGGTAATCATTATGTTGGTTCAAGAAGCAAACTTTATTAAGGAAAGTAGGGCATTTTTTGCCTATATACAATGCCCCAAGTATCTCCGAATGGCTTATTTGGCTTATTTGCTGGAAAATAAAAAATACATAAGGTAGCTTTCAAACAAAGTAATAGCGAAGAAATTCGCTATTCTAAGCCCTGGAAACTTGAGTTCTGTCAACAGTTGCTAGCTTGAAATCCCAGTTTAGTCCAAAGGCCCCGAAACATGATAAACTCACTTGAGCATAAGATCTCCTACTTTGAAGGTTTGATTGTGAACTTTGGAGTTGAAGTACCATGCGACCTTTTTTAGTGAGCGGCGGTTCTCAACTTTGCTTCTTCTCTTTTTTCATCAACCATATCCAATGATTCGAGTAGGAGCTGCTCGTTTGTTTTTGGTTGAAAAACTACCTTCAGTACGTGGGGACTTCTAATTTAATAGGAATCATTTCCTCTGAACCATATTCTAGGGCGAACGGAGTGTGCTCGGTTGCCGCTTTGTTGGTAGTTATATAAGCCCATAGTGCGAGTGAAATTCATCAATCCAGTTTCCTTTTGTTTTTTCCAGTCCCTTTTTGATAGTGGACTTGGTGATCTTATTTATTGCTTCCACCTGTCCGTTTTTTTGCGTATGAGCCACTATGGAAAAGCTCTTATCAATTCGAAAGTGCTTATAGAAGTCTTTGAACTCGGCACTTTTGAACCACCTTCCATTGTTGGTGATGATTTTTTAGTAACAAAATAAGTAACTTTCTTTGTGGTTATGGTAGCCAGCAGTTCCGCTTCGGCCCATTTTGTGAAATAATCTACTGCAACTATAGCATGTTTGGCTCCACCTTTCACTATTATTAGGATGTGAATCAAATCGATCCCCCATATTGCAAATGGCCATGGGCTAACCATCTAAGTTAGCTCCATTGAAGGAGTTCTCTTAATTTTGATAAATCTTTAGCATCGATCGAATCTTCTAGCATGATCTGCGGTGTTGCGATTTATTGTTGGCCAGAAGTATCCGTATCAAAGGACTTTCTTCGCAAGGGTCTGCCCTCCGGTGTGGTCTCTGCATTCACCTTCATGTACCTCATTTAGGATTCGTCCTGCTTTGTCATCGGTCACACACCTAAGAAAGGGGGTTGAGAATCACCTCCGATAGAGTATTCTATCATGTATTATGAACCTTGGTGCTTTTCGAAGGAGCTTCTTCTGTTGATTCCTATCAATTGGAAGGGTTCCAACGAGTAGATAGTCCTTTATCGATGTCATCCATGTATTTGGTTCAACAGTGGTTTCAAGAATCTGGTCTAGGTCCATTTTGTCTATGCTTGGGTTGGCCAGAGTTTTGACTGGGACTAGTTCTAATGATTGAGCTTCTCCTGAACTTGCCAGTTTAGCCAAATAATGTGCCTTGGTGCTTTGCTCCCATGGGATGTGAGTGATGGTGTAGTGCTTGATGTCGCTTAGGAGTTCCTATACTTTGGATAGGTACGTGCAAGATTCTCACCATGCACCTGATATTCCCCATTTACCTGACAGAGGACCAGTTGTGAGTAGCTGTATATGTGAATGGATTTTATTTTGAGCTCCTTCACAACATTCAGTCCAGCGATCAGTGCGTCGTATTCTGCCTCATTATTTATGGCTGGGAATTCCAAGTGAAAAAGCGTAGCTAATGACTCACCCCTAAGGGGTTTCAAGCACTACTCCTGCTCCCAAACAAAATTTGTTGGATGCACCATCGATGAAGTGCTTCCATCCCATGTCTGTTTCTGATTGAACTTCCTCCTCATCATCCCATATAGTAAATTCGACGATGAAGTCGGCTAAAGCTTTCCATTATTGGTTTTCCTTGGGTGGTATGTGATGTCATATTGACTTAACTCTATATTCCACTTGAGTAGTCATCCGGAAGTTTCTGGTCGATATAACACTTGCTTCAGGGGCCGGTCAGTCAACACTTTAATTAGATGAGCCTGAAAGTATGGTTGTAACTTCCGGATGCGGTCAAAAGGCAATATGCAAGCTTTTCCAAGTTCGGGTAATTCTTCTCAACTCCGGTGAATCATTTGCTAATGTCATACACGAGCCGCTGGATTCTTGCTTCTTCCCGCACGAGAGTGGGGCTCAATGCATGCGGGGAGATTGCTAAGTAAATGAATAGGTCTTCTCCATCCACTAGCTTTGATAGGATTGGCGGAGCTTTCATGTATCGCAGCAATTCGTCAAAAGCTGTTTGACAAGCTTTTCTTAATTTGAAGTTTTTCTTTCCCTTTTTCAATGCATAGAAAAACGATATGCACTTGTCTATAGGTTTTGAAATAAATTGGCTTAGTGTTGCGACTTTTCCATTCAAGCTTTGAAGTTCCTTCTTATTTCTCAAGGCTTGGACTTCTTATAGCGCCGTTATTTGTTTTGGATTTGCTTCAATGCCTCAAGCAATTACTATGAACCTCAAGATTTCCCAAAGGCTACTCTAAAGTGACATTTGAGTGGGTCGAGCTTCATTCCATACTTACGAAGTATTTCAAACATTTCAGTGATATTTTCTAGATGGTTAGCAGCTACCCAAGATTTTACCGACATGTCATCCACATAGACTTAGTTTTTCCAATCTGATGTTTGAACATAGCATTTACTAGCCTTTGGTGTGTAGCCCTGGTGTTCTTTAACCCGAATGGTATTACTCTGTAGCAGTACAGTCCCAAATTGGTGATGAAGCTAGTGTTCTCTTGATCTGGCTCATGCATCAGGATCTGGTTGTATCCCGAGTATGCATCCATAAATGATAGCAATTCATGCCCCGTTGTTCCATCCACAAGCTGATCGATTCTGGGAAGTGGGAAGCTATCTTTCGGACAAGCCTTATTAATATCCAAGATGTCAATACAAGTTCACCATTATCCATTAGACTTCTTGACTAAAACTAGATTTGATACCCATTCGGAGTAAGTTGCGTCTAGGATGAAGACGTTAGCCATCAATTTATCAACCTCCTCTCTCAATGCCTTGGACTATTCAGGACCCATGTTGCGCCTTTTTTGCTTTACCGATGTGAATTTGGAGTCAATGCTGAGCACGTGGTAGGCAATTTCTGGTGATACCCTACACATATCGAGTATGTCCAAGCAAATATGTCCAAGTTGGCACGAAGGAATTTGGTTAGTTCTGACCGCGTCTTGTTTCCAAGCCGTGACCTAATTTTCAGGACCCACATCGGGTAATCCATATAGACTGGGACAAACAACATCAATTCTAACGGTGTTGCCTGATCCTCTCCTAAGCTCTTCTTTCTAGGGTCCAAAGCCTTGTCGAATCAGCTATAATCCATAATCTAGTAGTGGCTCTGTAGTTGCTATTTGAAGGGTACATGGATGTGGAGGGTTTTCCCCACATCCTTTCCTATTTCCTTTCTTCTTGACTCATGCAATTCTGCAATGTAGCATTCCCAGGCGGCGCTTTGGTCTCCTTTCACAATTTTGACTCCATGTTCAGTAGGGAACTTCAATGTAAGGCACCATTGGGCCAATGCTATTCTAAAGTCAGCTAATGTGGGCCATCGCATGAAGGCATTACATGTTGACATTTCATCCACGATCACAAAAGTCTAAATGAGGGTGATCCTTCGCCCACCCTCCTCAAGTTCCATAGGTAGGTTAAGTGTTCCCGTCGATTGTTTGAGTTCATCGGTAAACCCCTGAATCTTTGTTTGGCATGTGGACACACTTTTCATGCTAATCTTCATTTAATCGAAAGTACGTTTGAAGAGAATGTTAATGAAGCCGCCACTGTCTATAAACACCCACCGAACTACAACAGTCCAATTCCTACCATTACCACCATCGGATTGAGAGTTGGTGCTTCGATACCTTTGGTGTCCCAATTTCGAAACACGGTGTCATCATTCAAGACCCTTTGCATCTTATTTGGTGTTTTATCTTCCACAACTAAACATGATTCCTTCAGAGCTTACTTCAACGAACTCAAATATCATGCTATTTCTCCCCAACTTCTTTGTGTGGGATGTGATCCGCCGGATATTGTTTCGATAACAAGCCTTTGGTCAGTTCATTTGATCGTTCTTCGCTGATTCCAACTTAATTTCTTCGTTCTCTTGGGTGCTGAGGAGTCATAGATTGATCGACGTTTTGTGGTTGTCTTACGTACTACTGAAGTTTGTTATTCTAGATCAGGTCCATAATGAGATTCTTTAGGTGGCGACATTCATTCGTATTGTGGCCATGTGTTTCGTGGAAGCGACAGAATTTCCCTTAGCATTTTTACTATTCAGTTGCCTCCTTTCTGGGTGGCTTTTTGCATTCCTTAGTCCCTTGAATTGCGAGAAAAATATTTTTTGTATATCGCTTAGGGGAGTGTAGCCTTCGGGCCTAAACCCTTTGAACTTTTTATTGCTGCCATTACCATACTTCTTGTTGGATTTTGACCTTTCCTCTTTGAATTTCTGTCTTTCCCAATGGTTCCTTCAGTAATCGGCGGAGTGTACACATTTTGATTCATTGCTACATCGCTTTGCCCGACTTTCATCGGTTGCACACCACTAGACTTCCTTTCCATCTCTTGTGCTTCCTCCAACCTTAGGTACTGACTTGCTTTACGATTGAAATCCGTCCTAGTGGTTGGTTGCTTCATCTTAATCCACTTTCCAAACTCAGTCTCCGAGTGAATGGTACGGACTAATGCCATAAAAATATAGTCTTCATTGGGGTTTCTTACTTCCATCACCGTGGTGTTAAACCTGCTCATGTAAGATTTCAGTGATTCGTATGCCCTTGGAACAACTCGGATAGGGACACAACGTCTTTTGGCCGCGCAATATGGAGTCTGAACTGATCAAGGAACCTTGTCGCCAATTGGTCAAATGTAGAGATAGGTCTTGGTGGAAGCCTAGTGAACCACATTGATACAACCCCTTCGAGAAAGATAGGAAAGCATCTGCATCAAATAACTTCAGAGGCATTTGTTCCGTCCATATACCAACTATATTTATATAAGTGAGGTTTCAGGTCCTTTGTCCTGTCATAGGATGGAATAGTTGGCATTATGAATTTTTCTAGGTATCTCTCATTCAAGATTTCATCGGTGAAGGGAGTACGACTTGGTACACATCACCATTCATCATCTTTTTTATCTTTTCTCTCCTCCATTAATCGTTTAACCATATCCGCTATGTATGCCTCTGATGTCCGTTAGTCCTAAGGGCGACGATAAGTCACCATTCCAAGTGTTTGACTCTGCAAATGGTCTTAGTGAGTAGGCTGAGACCTAGACTCTCCAGTCTTTGGGAGAGCCACTCCTGTAGGATCCCATTGGCTTGTGGTTGGTCTAACTGGAGCATTTTGGGTATTCCTTGCATTATCACATGTTTTGGCATTTTTATCCAATTCGCCATCTTGCTCTCCATCCTCTGAGTCAGAGTGATCCATAGTTATGTCTTCCAGCGGGGTCCTTTCCCCTTGATTCAAATTCAAAATAGGGTGCCATACGGCGAACAGAGTACTTGCATTTCCGTCTACGTTAAGTCCTGTTGTCACCTTTCTGTGGTTTTTTTTTTTGCTTCTCCTGTGTAGACCAGAAATGGAGGAATTTTCTTGTTCTGCATCAGCCGTGGGTTTAGGCATAGTCCTTTGAGCAAGTTTTGACTGTAGGGTTAGGAGAGCGTTAAATTTATCCATTAAAGCCTTCTGGCTATTTTCCATTTTCTGGTTGATCTCATCAACCATTTTATTTAATTCATCCCTAGTAACATCTTCATGCTGACTGGAGGAGGCTGGAGGCTGATTTGCTAAGTTGGTGCCATTTACATCAATATGTTGGGGGTTAACATCTTCTCCCGCTACTGAATCCCCTATGGATCTTCTAGAGGTAGTTCTTCTTCTTCCAGGGGCCATTGTTTCTAAATGGTGGATTCTTCAAGCAAAGATTAAGAATCTAACTTCTGAACCTTGGGATCCAAAGTAGATAGCTAGATCTAGATCCTGAGTTGGATTTCTCAGTTCAAGCACCAAAATGTTAACTCAAAAAATGGATCAATACCCTGTTTAAGTTTGAAAGTACCAGCCCTGTTCTGAAAGAGCAATGTCATAGATCACAGATATAAGAAAAGAACAATAAAAGAAAGAAGACAGAGAATTTTATAGTGGTTCGGCTGTTAATGTAGCCTATGCCCACATTATATTTTTATTATAAACCGATTGTTGTTACAAGACGTGGTTGATTACAAGACTTTGATTATCTCTAAGTAGACTGAATCCCCAGAGTTGGAATCCAATGGAGAATCACATTGAACTCCTTTGGAGATTATTGTAAGGGAGGAAGAGAGTGAAGAATGTTTCCAGCAGAACTTCAGCAACCAGTTCGTAGAAGATTCTGTTTATGTTGCAGGTGGGTTGGTATTTATAGATAACGGAGGACTTCTGGACCAGACCACTTCATCCACTGTTCGCAGGTAGATAAAGAACGAACCATGGGGGTTTGTCTCGCAAACCAAGGCAAAACCAGCGACCCATGGACTTGGCTTGTTTGCGATCTAGTGACTTGGCCGCTTTTTCATTTCATCCTTAATTAGCTTGTTGTTGAATCAGAGAGCTGTATGGGTCGCTGGTGATCCAAGCACTTGGGATTTTTCTAGAGTTTGGAGTTTGAGATGTTTCCATGGTCTTTTGTCGTTGTTGTCTCAGTAATATAGCTTGGCTCTCGTTGATTCCTTTCCTTAGCTTTTCTGGTTAATTTCTGAACCATTTTGATAACACGAGAATTGTTCTGTTTCTTGTTGGCTCTTGCTAGGTCAAAAACTTGGATAATAGTCTCATATATATTTTCTAGGGTCACTATTAACCTATTAGTTTTTATGGACTAACTAATAATCTGTTCAATGTTTATAGACTCACCGTCTAGTTTTATAGTATTCATGGACTAACTATTAACCTTTTTAAATTTATGGACACTCTGTCCTATTTCATAGTTTTCATGGGATCGCTAAGAACCTATTGGTCCCTGCCAATAACATCATTGTTTCATGGGTTCTTCCAGAACCTTTTGGCAACTCCAGTAATTTCCTTATTATCCTAGTTTTCATGGGTTGGCTAGGAACCTATTGACTTCTGTCAATAACTTAATCTGGAAATAGTTTTCATGGGTTCACTACAAACCTATTGGTCCTTGCCAATATCAAATCATAGTTTTTATGGGCTAACTATGAACCTGCCTTCCTGACATCTTCGTTTATACATAGTTTTCATGGGTTTACTATAAACCTATTGGCCCTTACCAATACTTTTCTTAGACATAGTTTTCATAGGCTCACTGTGAACCTATTAGCCCCTACCAATACCTTCTTTTAATATTTTTAGCATCCTATATTCTAGTCTTCCTGACCTCCTGGATGCAACTCTACTCATTCAGGAGTTAATTTAATTTAATATTCACTACTGGGCAACCAAATTGGTCGTTATGCCCTTTCCAAAATTACATCTATGGGTCCATTATAATGTGAATATATTCACATACATATATGAAGAAGCAAACATAATAATACCTCCTCTATGGTTTAATATTCTTGAAATCATTTTATACAAAACTTGGTCAATCCCTTTAACCCATTAATCAAGGAAAACTTCTTCAAAACTCCATTTCAAAACACTTTATTTATACCATGGTTTTCTTTTAAAATGAAATTGGGTTTTTTTTTTGAAAACTATAGCTTTTGAAACCTTAAAACATCACTTTCGAAACCACTGGATAACCTCCTTCGAAAGCATAGAAAACTTCTTTTCAAAACATTACATATAAACCTTTTGAGGCTCTTTAAATCATCTCATTCAAAGCCAAAATCTACTTTTTGAAAGTATCAAAACATTACTTAACAATTCTTAGAAACATAGCTTCGAAACCAATGAAAATACCCCTTTCGAAACCATTAGGTTTACTCAATAATATCTATTGGGTCAAAGTGAATATATATGAAAGTACCCCTTTCGAAACCTTTAATCTTCTTATAAAATTGTTTGGGGAAAGTTTGATGGCATCGGCACCATCCTTTCGTAAGCTTCAAAACATTTAAGAAAAACTTTGAAGGTTAGCATCGAAACCTCTTTCGAAGTCATTGCCTTCGAAACCCTTGAAACCTTTCAAAAGCATCTAGGAAGTGGCTTGGTACATCGTTAAAACTAAAGTTGTCCTTCGAAAGCATTGATGACTTCAATACACTCGAAAGGCAAAAGAATGGCAGTAGGATTTCGACTAGGTTAGAACCACCATTTTCCAAAAGAATTGTTTTATAAACAAAGAACTCAAGCTTATATTTAAAATTGAAAAATGAAAACCTTTTTCGAAAGCATTTAGAAAACCCCTTTCAACAGCATATGTTTCGATTCCTTCCAAAACTTCAGTAAAATAAAGGCAGGCGCTTAACAATTTAAAACAAGGCAAAGGTATCAACCCCATCGGAAGAAATGCTTTCGACACCATGCCATCCACTTTTCCCCAATCCACTTCGTACCAATATCATTGATACCATGTGTATTGGTTTCGGCTTAGGTTGGTTTCGACTGGGTTAAAGCAAAAGCATTGGAGTTGAAAGGCGCTTCTGAAAGAGGCGGAACCCACTTTTCTGGGTAATCTGATTTAATGCCAATTAAAGCAAATACTTTCTAACCAACCTGCCGGCGTGTAAACATGTGATAGGTTGTCTCAACTTTTCAAATCCTTTGCCAAAATAACTGCCGCTTGATTTCAGAGTTAAATCAAGGTTAACTTAGCAAATAAGCCCTTCCATCAAGCACAACAATTAAATCATTTAGGTCCTACTTTCAAAATAATTAATTCTTATAGTAATTCACTTAGGAAAATTCCCCAAAAATTATGGAAATTCACTTTTAATATGTTGTCTAACATATCTAAATTTCAGACCCAAATTCCCAATATAATTTCTAAAATAAATATCCAAACCCAATTAACCATATTTTCCTTTGAAAATTAATATAAATCTTTCCACAGCTTGAAAAATTATAAAAATTAAAGCCCAACTCCAAAATCATGTTTTACATAATATAAATTTTTTCCATAGCGGATCATTTACAATCGATTTTTCCCTAAAACCGTATGAATCCCCATTTAAACAATTTTTTTTTAAATCAAACGAATTATAATTCAAGCATATCATCATCCAGTTCATCATAAAAACGAATTAAATCTTAAATCCAAAAACATATGATCATAAAACAAAATTGAGATGGTATGAATTGTTATTCATCTTGATTAGGATAAGGAGATTGGATTGAGTTAATTTACCCTAAGCTTGAATCTCTAGTTTTTGATTGAATTCCTCCGTTCTTTCTTTGTTACTCCTCTATTAGTTTGCGTGTTGTTTGTTTTTGTGAAAATGAGGTAAATGAACGTGAATGGTACAAGGAAAGGAAATATATAAGGGTTATGGTAACAAGTACGGCTAATTCCCAATATGCCTTTATGTAAATTATTAACTTAGAAACCATTCTTAAGCCCATTTGTTAAGCACGACCTTCTTATCATTTATTCAAATCCCATTCCCCTTATTACTCTAAATATTCACAATATTCTATTTAATTTATCAAACTAAATCTCCTGAATAATGTTATCAAAAATTAAGGGTGTTACATAATTGTATGCGATGACGGGGGCTATTTTGGTCGTGCTATGGTTGGGCATATACTCTCTACCAATTGTATTGTGTATTGTGTATTATTATTTATTTTTCAATCAATAATCAAAAATATAATTTCACCAATCATATATAACCCAATTCAAACGATCGTTTATCAAAAAATCATCGATCAACTATCTACAAACAATAATCAAATCTACCAAGCTATCATCAGTAGATATAAATTCAATTCGAAAATAGAAATGCATATTTTATTTTATTTTATTTTACTTGTATAAATAATTTTATATTCGTTAAATTGATTTCATGAAGTAACTTAGCCTAAATTAATATCAAACATCATAATTTATGCAACTTCAATTCATAATAGTAATAAACTTAAGCAAAATCGATCAATATATTCACCGTTAACTTAAATCAAACAAGTATAACCACTATATAATTAAATTTACGTTGTTATACTCACTTAAATCAATAATTTCATCAAGATAAGATTGAATAACCTTTTCAAGAAAACTGAATCAAAAAAATAAT
The DNA here is from genome assembly GCA_030765085.1 of Allium cepa. NCBI lineage: Eukaryota > Viridiplantae > Streptophyta > Magnoliopsida > Asparagales > Amaryllidaceae > Allium > Allium cepa. Next base: position 215,723,230 of record CM060938.1, read on the forward strand.
GGCTACAACCGCTTTTAAATATTCAATTCAAATAAAAATATTTACTGTAAATTTAGAAGTGGATACGCACAAAATCATTATTCTACTTGCTATAAACAAGTATACCCCTCAATATTGATTTTAGCATCACATTACACGATTAACAATCCAACGTCAATCCAAACAGCATGTATAAAATTCATTTACTTTCAATTAAAACCAAAATAGTTAGACAACCGTATAATTTGATTGATGTATTTACTGTAAATTCAAAAGAGTTTGAAATACTCACTAAACTTGTGTAGAAGCAAAGTTTGCACACACATACTCTGCTCACTGCCAGGACCTAGCGCTAGCCGTCATCAACGTCGAGCCTCCATCTCCTAATTGCACACACAGATGTCCTGCCTCTTTATATTTGTGAGCAACAACCGCTGCCATCTCCAAATCGAGTTTCTCCCCATTCACTACCATACGCACGTTCCTCCACCTTTGCATCATTCTCATCTTTGTCGATGAAGCTCATGCCTCCCTAGCACCACTTTCGTGCCCTCTATGTCGAGCACTTCCTAGCATTCTAGTCGATTGTCTTCTATTGTTGCTCTAGAAATCTTGTGTGTGCTAGCCCTACGAATCCTATAGTCATCCTTGCCCTTGGCAATCATCGTACTAGCGAACATTCTTTTTTTTTTTCCCATTTGCGTGAGGATTTGGGCTTAGGAAGAAATGGGGATCGGGTTTTCTTAAGGTTAATTAGGGCTGAGTATTTGATAAGGACAAAGGGAGTGTGGTCCAATTAAAAGAAAGAAAAAGTTTATCTTTCTTTTAAATAGAAATACCGCCTTTAACCGCTTATAAATCCAACCACCTTTTAATTGACATTTTACATCCGTTTAAAAATCCACATATGGCATTTTATCAAGTTTTAATTTCATTTCTATGACAATTTTTCCTTTATTAAAAAAATCACTTTTCAAATTTTAATAACAATAGAATAATTGTTTTTATTTTCAAAATAAATTTCAAAATTCTAAAAATATTATTTATTTTGTCAAAATAATTTTTCGGACAATTTTTGGATCTTTTAAACACAATTTTAATTTAAATTTAAATTTTAAATAAACATTCTTCTTTTGTTATTAGATAAATCCAAAATCTAATCCATTGAATCAAATCCAATAAAATATCCAAAATAACCTTTTAACTATATTTATCCCTATAAAATATTTATTCAACATTTAAACTAAATTATAATCTCAGTTTCAATTTTTTATATTCAAATATTTGAATTTTTAATTCAAATATCTAATTGATTTTTCAAAATCCATTTTAATATATTTATATTGTTTTAACTTCGAAACGGGATGTTATAATAATTTAAAAAGGTATTTTAATATATATATATATATATATATATATATATATCTTGTTTGTTTTATATAAAACATTGTCTAGTGATTTTAAATGTGTTATTTATAAATTTAATTAAGGAAAAATAATATGTAAATATTTATTTAGAAAAGTAATGTTTCAAAAACTAAAAAATATATTGTTTTAGGTCGAATAAATTTTTGAATAATGTATATAGGTATAATATAATATAAGTAAATACATTTGTTTCGATTATGCATTTTATAAATAATATAATATCACTTATGGTTAAAAAAAATATTGTCGAAACATACATCCACATATACATACATATTTTTTTTATGTTTGATATACATATTTATATAATCATATATGTATATGTATTAAAGTATCTACTTATATATGTATATATCATTTAATTAATTAAGTATTTATATAAATTTTTATAAAATATATTTATTTTCGAATTAGAAATTTATTTTTATATGTGTATGAGTGTATTATTTAAAATTTTGCAAAATCCAAATTATGATAATTTGGAAATATTAATTTTAATTTTCAGATCTAGGTTTAAGTTTGAATCTTGTGTACTAAGCCGAATTATATATTTTAAATTCAAAAATTTTAATTTTAAAATTTAGATCAAGCTTTAAGTTTGAATCTTGTTAGTGAGTCAAATTAGATATTTTATATTTGAAAATTTTAATTTCAAATTTAAAATCTAGCTTTAAATTTGTATAGTGTTTATTAAGTCAAATTAGATATCTTAATTTCTTTTTTGATAATACAAGTGGTTCTTAATTTGAGGAGAGTACTCATTAGTTTAGTGTGTTGCAATGGCATCCAGTTTTTCTCTTCCTAATAACATAGAAAATAATAATAAAAGTAATGAAATTTTGTGCTTTCTAATACCAAATTCATTTCACACGGCAATCAACAACTGTGTAAAGTCATTTTGCACAATGAACAACAGCCGATCAACATCATTTTTCATGGCCATCAACCTTGAACTACTGTTGTTCGGTAATCGATCACCGTTAAAAAGGGTACTGGTCGAGGTTGTTCGCCATGCAAAAAAAAAGTCGAAAATTATACATTTAGCAGCCACTTCAAAAGGTCTAGTATTAAGAAAAGTATATTATAAAATTTTATGTTATTTTTTAGCAATGATATTACAAAGAGTGAAATGAGGGGACTTTTAGCAACAAAAATGATTTGTTCAATGTTGTAAATATATTATATACTAACAACTAGGTGGCTAAACAACAAATAACAAATTACAAAACAAGAATATTTGTTAACGCATCATTAGCTCGATGTTGACGGCAATGCATTTAGGTTCGACGACAGCTCAAAACTACTGTTGTTTTCACCTTTTCCTCCATTATTAGATTTTTGATATTTCAATGTTTCTCACCAAATTTGTGATGTAAAATTCGACACTCTTCAGTAAGAACTTTACCAAAGCACTCATGATGACCATTGCTGGTTCTTCCAAGTTCTGTCCCTCCTAAGAGGCCAGCGCAGACAATGGTTGATGAATGAGTTTCGACTCCATGAACATCCATTAACCGAATGTACATGAACCTAGTAAAGTGATACATACCAATTTGCTATGTAGATCAGGTCAAAGTGAATCTGTTACCTACCAATCTGCGCCATCTCATGGCACACTAGTACCTACTCAATTCATCAAATTTGGAAAATGCTCGTATTTTGTAGATTAGTTTTCATTTGTACAAATCTTCAAGAGTAACACTACAACTTTTCTTCTTACATAACTGCTAGAAAAGACTTCCTGGTCACTGCATGTTTAATTGTCGAGCTGAAAGCAAAGCTTTTCACCAGGTAAAATTACATTTTGCATGTCTTAATGAACTATCTCGTTTTTCTGCTATATGCCTAAATCACCCAATTAAATATTAGAGGTATACTGTGATCTTTGTTGTTTCCATCTGACAATCAACCATGTCTTCATATTCAGTAAGGTCGCTATTTTTCGCAACTCTGGTCTCCTTCTAGTAACACAATTAGCAAAAGTGTATGCATCCCTCAAAATTGATATTCAATTCTCGATCACCCGTGCAACCGAAGCCATAATGACCATCAGAAAATTCAACTCCATGCCCTTCAAATGTCAATCTATGTCCAGAAGTACCTTTCAAGTAACATAATGTTCACAACAGGTATTACTAACTTTTTTTTTTTTCCAAATCAACCATGTATCTATTGATTCCTTCAACCGCTTGATTTATATGATATGGTACAAACCATGGCATAGATCATACTAACTACTGCAGTTGCATACGGGACTTTAGTCATATATACTTTCAGCTGCTTCTGTTCTCATCTCTCTCTCTCCCCTATTTTATATATCTTTTTTATTTTTTATTTTTTTGGAAACAACACACGCAAGGCCATGGGTATATTAGCTGGGTTTTGAAATGAAATAACATTGCGTATGATCAACATTTTAATTTCAAAACCTTGAAAAACTTTCGGAGAAAACTCTTTGACCCACACGGTTCTTCAATTTTTTTATATAAAATCATCATTTCATTCTTCATTGTTCAGCTTCAACATAATCAATTTAACAGATACAAATAATTTCCTAAGCTTAGTCATCAAATTGGTGGACGATGTTATTAATTTTGGAACAATATAATACATTATTATTGTATATTTTATGAACCATTGTTGAACCGATCCTGTTTTACCTTAAAAAATAATGTGAAATTTATACTTTTGCAACAAATAAATTGTTATATAATTTTTTAATTAACATTTATCAGTTAAAATTAGTTGAAATTTTACATTAATAGAAAAAAATTTACATTTAAATAACAGAAATAGAAAATAACGATTAACACGATTCTTGCAGTTCGACCGGTTAAACCACTATAACTTTTGACCTCGCACCAACACGATTTGAGTCACCATTCTTCGAAACCATCACTACTAGAACAGCTTCACTTGGCAACAGTTCGTGACGACAGTTTGCGTCGGCAAAAAAAGGCTTTCGCTAGCCGTCGTCGTAAATCTGAATATAACCCGCGAAGCCGAGAACATTTCGGAATAGTATTCCCTCCAGCCAATTCATTTTCTTATTCTTCTCATTTTCATTTTCTTCCACCCGATTCCAGCCGACGCCGACGATCCCTTCCCGCTGCCGCACTCCTTCCAACTTCTCTTTATCTCCAATTTTTGAGGTATATTACTTTAAACCATATTTATTAAAAAATTAGTATTTTTGGTTTGAACATGTTAGATTAATTGGTATGAGATGATGATATAATTTATTAGTTAATTTGAAGATAAAATTAAAATTCTAATTTAGAAAATTAGTTGATTATTGATCTGAAATTAATGATTATTGTTTATTAGTTGATGATAATAGGGTGTAAGTTGATTTGAGGATGTTAGTAAGTGGTTTGATTGTTTAATTTTAATTAAAATTTAGGTTTGACTTAAAATACGAAAATTAGTATTATTGATTCATATGCTTATTGATAAGTTTACGCAAATATTTGTTATAGTGGAAAACGATGTTTGTTACAATTTACGCAAAAATTAGTGTATTATTATTGATTAATATGCTCCTAAGTAAGTATGCTTAAACATAAGTAATATTTTTTTAATTAATTAGTGTGTGTTAATTATAACTGTTGGTGCTTAATATAAAATTAATTTATTTTAATTTGTTATTATTAGTGCTAACTTCTAATTTTAGCTTACAAAATTTGTAAATTAAATTTTATTAGTTAAAAGAGTTTGAAAATACGTTATAAAGCATATAATTTAGTTAACAAAAAGTTAAGAAATATTATACATAAATCGATTTTGTAAAAATTTAAAAAATGAAGATAACAACAACAAATATTATAATAAAATCAATTTTGTAAAAAGTTAAGTAATGAATATAACAACAATAAATATTCTACTGAAATCGATTTCGTAAAAAATAAAATCAAGAAATAAACATGACAACAACAAATATTATACTCAAATAGATTTTCTAAAAAGTTAAGAAATGAATGTAATAAGAACAAATATTATACTCAATGTTTGCGTCAAAATTGGTCACAAACCCCAGATGTAGTGAAAGCATCAGTATCTATACACAAATCCTCAATATCTTAACGCAGATCTCAGATCCAAATAATGTGGAGAATAAAAATGAAGAAATAGCAAAATTAAAATGAAAGAAAGCAAGAAAGAACACAAGGTTTATAGTGGTTCGGCTATTTTCGGCATACGTCCACTTAGAATCAATCATTTTATTCCTTTTAACTGTAATTACAGTTACAAGCCTTTGGAATCAGTAAACAAAATGGTAGGGTTTAGCATAGGAAAGAAGAAGAAGATTCCCCTTTTAGTTGCCATAGGACTACTATTTATAGGTGTAGATCCGAAAATATCCTTTCCAAAACCTAAAATACCTCTTCCCATGTGCAGGTGGGCCCACATGATCGATCCAGTGTGATTTGGAATCGATCCAAGTGTAATTTGTATCGATCCCGAAATGGTCCAATCAAGCCGAGATCGATCATGAAGATTCTTGAGTATATAAGTAAGCTCCTGTGAAAATTTTATAGCATTTGGACTTATAGAACGAGAGTTATGATCGATCCAAGTTTAGTTTTGCAAGTGGCTGAAGTGTACGTATCGATACTAGTTCGTATCGATACCTCTTCATATCGATCCGAACTTCACATGCTATGATCCATATCCTTCGCTCCATCTCGACCGCTTCCTTAGTATCCATCGATACGAAGTACAAAGCCTTCGTATCCATCAATGCTTCGTATCCATCACATTCCATTACATCATGTCCATCCTTTCATATCGATCCTAGCGCTCTGGAAATATACACTTTCATATCCATTGGTTTGCCCTTCCTACGTATCGATCTTGCCCTGATCGATACGAAATGTGCCAATAAGTTCTGCCGCATTCATCGATCAATACGTACATATAAGTACGAACACATATCCATCAAGTCTGCATCCATCCAAATCTCGCTTCTTTCGTATCGATCTAGTTTCATGTTCTTCGTATCCATCTAGCATCGCAGCCTTCGTACCGATCCAATACATGTTCTTCTATCGATCACATACTTTGATTGATATGAAATGCATCGAGATGAAGGCTGACCGATCCGAACAAAATGCCAAGCGCATGCGTTAGTCCAAACCCGTATCCATCCCGATAACAATCCATAGCCATGCCGATTGATACAAAAGCATCAATTCGAAGTACATCCTTGATCAATACGAAAGCATCGATACGAAGTAGATAGGCAACCCCATGTTGATCGATACGAACCATATCGATACGAACTGATTTCTCATGAATAACGATCCTTCCATAATCGAGCATTCTAACACCGATTGACCTGAAATTTGAAATGTAGTCTCACCTGGCCTTGTTTATCATCCCCTATCGATCCCACCTTGATTGGAGCTTGGTCTAATTTTGATGATATCGATCAAAGCCTCGTTTCAAATCGATCTCTAATCCTAATATCCATCTTTTTTTGCCAATTTGTTGATATCTTGGCTTTGGCAAAAAGCGGGATAATACTCAAATCGACTTTGTTTAAACTTAAGAAACGAACATAACAACAAGAAATATGCCGTTGAAATCGATTCTTCCATAAGTTAACAAATGAATATAACAACAACAAATAACGCACTCAAATCGATTTTCTAAAAAGCTATGAAATTTATACACAAGACCAAATATTGTACTAAAATTGATTATCTAAAAAAATTTGAAATAAATATAACATTGATTTGAAAATAAGCGTTAAGTATTATTATATCAAATACAACAACCATAATTAAAGCCTTTAGTCCCAAAAGGTTTTAATTTATTTTAGAAAATACAACAACAAAAATACTCCTCTTGGATGCAAAGTTATGCGTTGAAGAGAAGTGAAGTGCTGTCGAAATCAGACAGAATTTTGGTGTGTGAAGTCTTTAGTCCTAAAAGACTTCACTTTATTTTAGAAAATACAGCAAATAAAATACTCCCCCTGGATGCAAAGTTATGTGTAGAAGAGAAGTGAAGTGAAGTGAAGTGCTATCGAAATTAGACAGAAGTATGGTGTGTGAAGCCTTTAGTCCTAAAATGTTTTACTTTATTTTAGAAAATACAACAAATAAAATACTCCTCTTGGAGGCAAAGTTATATATAGAAGATAAGTGAGGTAAAGTGTTGTTAAAATTAGACAGAAGTGTGGTGTGTGAAGCCTTTAGTCCTAAATGTATTTACTTTAATTTAGAAAATAAAATAACAACAATATATCACTTAGGTGAGAAGTTGTGCATAGAATAGAAGTGAAGTGAAGTGCTGCCGGAATTACTAACCTATTTTATGACGTTTTAGTGCAAGTTTTATGTGATGATGATTAATCAAACATGTTTGTAATAATGAACTGATATTTTTATCATTATATGAAATGATATGTTTGTAACAGATATGCATAGGAATATTCGAGTAGATCTCAGCCTTCTCCTTCCACTGGTGCGGGTGCTAGCGGCACAGCGACGGATTTACGTCCGGCCGCAGAGGTAGTTCCAAAGAATGCAGGGTAAGTATCAAATTTGTTACATGTTTACTATGTAAAATTTATTAAATTCGTACATCTTATTTTATACAGGGGGTTTGAGGTGTAACCTTCGAACTTTATTTTGCAAGCGTTCAGGAAGGCGTTCATGAGCCGGATGTCGGGATGTTGGGCTCACTGGGATGACATTCCCTATCATATTAAGAATTCCATATTCGTCGACTTGATTGTAAGTTTAAATTTACAATTTATTTGTAAATTAATACAATGTTATAATTCAAACCAATTTCAATTTCAATATGCAGGTCGTTGTTCGTGTCGACCTGTAGGATATGGATGTTTTTTGTAATGACCTGCATTTTTTCGATAATTAAATTATTGAATTTAATAAGATTTTGTAATTTAATATTTGAAGAAATAAAAGCTTATGATTTATTAATAAAAGAAATAACTAGAATGAATGTAATAATGTTAAGGTAAGGTAACTGATAACAATTCTTAAGTAAATCCAATTAATTGAAATGGTTATAAAGTCATAATAGGTTGTAGATTGTAAATAAAGAAATAAAATTTAATATTGGAGTCAATGTTGAAATTATATGTAATAAATTGGAATTGGCTAACATTGAAAATGAAATCAGTGATGTTAATTGATTATAACATTTATTGTAGATGATAAACTTATAAATGTGATAAAATTAAGCAAAAAGTGACAATTGTTATATGTTACCATCTATTTAATCTGTTGAATTAAATTTGAAATCAATTACGATTAAATGTAATTAAATATTACGTTAATGCAAATAAAGATGAAATTATAGAGCATTATTGTAATAATATATAAACCAATGTTAATTATGTCCATAGAGTAATGATTGATTGAATAAAAAGATTGAAATCAAATCAAATAAATTTATTGGAATTAAAATATAATTAATTGGGCAGTTACAGTTAAAACCGAACACTGTAATTAGTGTAATATTTAACACTGAATTGATGTGTAAATTTGTTTTAGATTATTGTAAATGTCTAAGTAATCAAAAATGATAAAAATTTGTTAGTTATTAAATTTTAAATTAAAAAGTGATTTAGTCAATTGAATAATAATTTATTTATTTAACAGGAAAATAGCTATTTTGGTGGCTATCTTGGATTTCGACGAAACCAGTTTCATCAGATCTGTAACAGTGAATTATTGTAAAGTTTTAAGTTTCATGGTGACCAGGCTTGTCGTTTGATCGTACGAACTCGAAACGCGTAGAAATCAATTTGATTGAAATCAATTTGAAGTAAGCTGATTTTAAAGCCAAGGTCTGTAACGATGGAATTAGGACTTGAAACATATTCCATTGAATTTAAAAATATCGAAACATCTATTTTGATATATGGAATGACCTACTTTCGTTCCGAAAGCAGAACGGGTTTTTCAGGTCATTATTGTCGTTCATATCAATTCGACATATGTTTTTTTATCGGGCTTTGTTAATATAGATAGTTCTATTCTAACCCTAACAGTCTTTTATTCCTCATTACTGTTCGTACAACTTTCTTTGGTTTCTCCTTCTCAATGGTAGAAACTCTATTTTCCTCAAATTCAATTTCAAATCAAAAATCAATTTCAAACCAAACCCTGACATATTATATATCGTTTCGAAGCTCTCAACCAGCGTAATTCACTGGTGCAATTCGTTTTTTGATTTAGTGTACCATTTGTCTAGAAATCGCTGATTTAACCTCAACCGTCCATTCTAGGTTTTAAGGATCCAACGGTGGATCGTCGTCCGATCAACGATCGGGAGGTGGCGTTGGGAAGCTGGTGTCGAGCAGGTCATTAGATTGTTGTTCGTCGGTTGAGGTTGTCCACGAAATCGCCAGAAAAGGGTTGAAAGCATGAACGGCTACAATGGAGCCTGGCTTCGTCGTGGCTATCACGGTGCGGTCCAGGGGGTTGGCTAGGTGAGGGGTTGTGTGTGGCGTTCTCAGATCTTGGTCTCGTGGCCTTAGGCGACGGTGATGTGTTGATTAGTGGCGGTGGCCATATGTTCAGAACGCTAGGGATTATTAAGAGAGAAGGGCGCGTGATGACGTGGCCAAGTTTTACTATGTCGGTTTCTATTTTTATTATTTATTTAAATTTTGATTTCAACGTTCTAATATGCATAAGTTTTTCATACTTTCTCGGATTTACGCGCGGTTTGTTCCACTGCGATTGTATCGAAATTCAGGACATTTTGGCACTGATTTGGACGAATTCTGAGATAATTGAATTTTGGGCTTATTTTGGATTTCAAATCAATTTGAATTAAAGGTGAATGTTTTGATTCACTCACAACTATCAGATTATCTTATGTTAGTTAAACTGAATTTATGATGCGATTAAATTTCCATTCCAGTTAAATCTGACTTTTATTGAATATTATCGCCATTAATTAAATATTAATTCTAAATTTCCAGTTAATACCCATTATTGATATTCTGTCACTTTTTATTGTTTACTGATTTATTTGAATGGTGACTATGATGGATGTTGATGTTGACATTGGATGACTAGATATTATATTTTTATATTGTTATAACACTGCAGTTCCCTATGGGTTGAAATGATACATACTTGAATGATCTGATAGATTAGGGAGAAATCGTTATGGGTTGAAATGATAGACTCGAGCGATTTCATGGATTTGAAGTCAAATTTGGAATTGCGGGTTGAAATAATATATACCCATAAAATTTAAATATCCATATCACTTGACCATAGGATAGAAAATTATATACGGATACTGGATTTGGTTAATTAAATGATTTTTAAATCCTTAAACTTTGAATTCAGTTAAATGATATTTTGAAATAGGATTTGATTTATATAAATTAAATTGTTTTAAATGAATTGTTAAAGGATTTTATCTGGAATTTTGGAATTGTTTTAAGCAAATGATTTAAGGATTTAAATTGAAATTCTAAAGTTGGATTTGAAGTATAAACGGAATTTATCGAAATTGAGTTATTGAAAACATTTGAAATGGTAACCTTGAAATCTATTAAAATTCATACCCCAAGACTTGAAATTTGGTTTTGATTTGAAATCAGGATACGGTCCAGATTTGTTGAGTTAAGTTTGATGTTAATTTTCAAATTTATTATTTTAATATAAACTGTTTAAAGATATATCATTTTAGGTCCTGATTTTTAAGATTTTTAAACTATTAAACTAATTTAACCTAATTTAAACTATTTAAACTATTTTAAACAATTTAAAATATTTTAATTTATTTTAATCTACTTAATCCATTTAACCTATTTTAAACTAATTGACCAATTTTAATCAATGTTAAATCTATTTAATCTAGTTTAAATCTATTCAATTCATTTTAATCTTTATAATTTATTTCAAATCTATTTGATTTATTAAAAATCCATTTAATTTATTTTAAATCTATTAAATCTAATTTTAAATCTATTTAATCTATTTTAAATTTATTAAAACTATCTTAAGTCCTTTTAAACTATTTTAAATCTATTTTTAATTATTTTAGAGTGTTTTAACTATTAAATTTTGTTTTAAACTATGCTAAACTATTTATAACTATCTAAACTATTTTTTAAAATTCAAACTGTGTAAGGTAGAAGCGTTTATATTTAAATCCTTTAATTCAAAGCCAATATGGTTAAATGATCCTGTAACTTAAGTTGGGATTTGAAATGATATTTACTACTGAAATGACATATTTGAGTAAATAGGATGATTTTGAAATGAGGATTTAATTAACCTACCTTATAGATATGATTTCAAAAGTGAATGTGATTTCAAGGTGATATGGGTTGAATTAAATATGATATTTTGACATCAATTATGGGTTTTGGAAATTTAAAAGAATCGTCCGGTGTGAAATAAGTATTTGATCGTTAAAGAGACCGGGATCGGATATTGTCATACTCTCTGCCAATACCAAAAAACACTTTAACAACTGTGCACGTGGTGGAAATTCCAGAATGAAGTAGGATGGTTGGTGAAATATTCTGTATGAGGTATTTACGTAGCCCTAACTCCTGCGAGTCAACTTGATGTGACTAAAACAGGAGCCACGCCAGGCCAAATGAGGTCTCACATCCGATCGGACATGCTTCTTCGATACCATATTATGACTTGTGATTGATTTGGTGGCCACCCCTCAATTTTCATTATGGGAGTGTGTGCCGAGGGGGGCGGTAGTAGCTACTATGCGTTATCACCAGTCCAGATCCACAAAGCGGAAGAATCCTACTCTGGCATTGCCTCGCGTGTCATGTCACATGCCTTGTCGCGCCTCTACGATTTTGGTTTGTGGCGTACCTATGGAGGGCTCCCTGATAGCCCATCAATTTACGGTGGAGTTTACAGTACTGTATAGACTACGCCATTATATAAAATGTCTCAAGAGGGATATGGGTAACGCCTCAACGCTATTTTAGTACTTTGCTGTAGACACTATTATAATAGCGAATTGTACTGTATATGTAGATAGTTTAACGAATCCTTAGGAGATGGGAATCCCGAACATCGCTTAAGTTATTGCACTCATGTATACACTGGATAGGAGATGTCAAACTCCATAAACATCTCCGGCACCGTTACACTCATATTTATTTATTATTGATTTAACTTACATAAGATCTTTTAGTTCTGACTCGAGTGTTTTGTCTTTTAAATTCGCTCGGGTTAGTCTGAGCTTTTCATTATATCGAAGACTTCTTTTCTGGAGGACAAAGACGAAGATTTAGTACTATTACTATTTATTATATTCACACTACTGCATCATTTTATTCCACTGCATTGTTATTTATTTCTGTTGTATGTAACTCTGATTCTGTATTGTAAAAGTTTAATCAAATGTTATTTGTATAAAAGCTTCATGAACTGTTTATTTGATTATTATGTTTTACCATTTCACTGTGAGATTCTGTGTTTTTTGCCTTTCTTACTTTGCTTTTTCTTATTTACCCCATAACAATCCTCCCATTTGAATGGTTTAAGCTGTCCAAAAAGGTGGGTCGTTACATTTTTGTATACTGGAACTAAAGAATGCGTAAAAATTATAAAGACACCATATCGAAGGCTAAAAAAGCGGCAAAGAAGTCATCTTAAATGGTAGCTGATGTCTGGGCTCAATTTCTGCATCCATAGGATACTCCGGAGTCAAGGGTAAGTTATATCGTTTCATTTTGTTATTATATTTTTTAAATTTCGTATGTTAAGTGTATTAATTTAATTAATTTTGCATTTAAATTTATAGGAATAATCGGAGTGGAACCGTGCAAACAGGGCTAAAAATTCTGCTTTTCACCGCGGCGGATCAAAGTCCTTCCAACAGCATTGTAGGGAATTGGTAAAGATATAAATGCATTTATAAATTGTTGTAAGATAATTTAGTCATATTGATAACATTATTCATTTGTATATATAACTTCAGCTTCAGAAATTTATTCGTGAACCTACACTGGCTGAGGTCTTCACTCACAAACATGTCGATCCTGTTTTACCTTAAAAAATACTGTGAAATTTACACTTTTGCAGCAAATAAATTGTTATATATTTTTTTTAATTAACACTTATCAGTTAAAATTAGTTGAAATTTTACATTAATAGAAATAGTTTTACCTTTAAATAATAGAGATAGAAATAACGATTAACACGATTCTTGTAGTCCGACAGGTTAAAATACTATAACTTTTGACCTCGCATCAACACGATTTGAGTCACCATTCTTCGAAACCATCATTACTGGAATAACTTCACTTGGCGACAGTTCTTGATGATGGTTTGCGTCGGCTAAAAAAAGCGGCAGTCGCTAGCCGTCGTCGCAAATCTGAATATAACCCGCGAAGCCGAGAACATTTTGGTATTCCCTCCAGCCAATTCATTTTCTTATTTTTCTCATTTTCATTTTCTTCCACCCGATTCCAGCCGCCTCCGGCCGCCTCTTGCCGACGCCGACGACCCCTTCCTGCTCCACACTCCTTCCTACTTCTCTTTATCTCCAACTTTTGAGGTATATTATTTTAAACCATATATATAAAAAAATTAGTATTTTTGGTTTGAATATATTTGATTAATTGGTATTAGACGGTGGTTTAATTTATTAGTTGATTTGGAGATAAAATTAAAATCCTAATTTAGAAAATTAGTTGATTATTGATTTGAAATTGATGATTATTGCGTATTAGCTTATGATAATAGTGTGTTAGTTGATTTGAGGATGTTAGTAAGTGGTTTGATTGTTTAATTTGTAACTAAAAATTAGGTTTGATTTAAAATTCAAAAATTAGTATTATTGATTAATATGCTTATTAATAAGTTTAGGCGAATATTTTTTAGTTAGTGTATAATTATTGATTAATATGCTCCTAATTAGGTATGGTTAAATATAAGTAATATTCTTTAATTAATTTGTGTGTTAATTATAACTATTGGTGCTTAGTATAAAATTAATTATTTTAATTTGTTATTATTAGTGCTGTAACGACCCAGAATTTTTGTCAATTAAAATTTGCGTATTTAATTTATTTTAAATATTAATAAGTGAAATTTATAAGTCGAATAATTTATTTTCGAATATTGGATTTAATTGGATATTTAAATCGATTATTTAATAGTTGAAATTACAGGAATAATTGAAAATTGGGTTAAATATGATTGAAATTGATTTGTAAAATTTTATTTTATCACATTGGAGTTAGAACGATATTTTAGAACTTTTAAAATCGAATTAAAAGTTAATTTGTGAAAATTGAATATTTTAATATTTAAATCGACTAGTGAAATTAGTCAATTTTCGAACAGTCTCAGAATTGGACGAAACTAGTTCCATCGGATCCGTAATAGTTTGTTATTATTGGATTTCAATTTTCGTAGCAATCGGAGTTTTCGTTTGACCGTGGCAGCTCGAAACGCATCGAAATTTGTTTTAATATTAATTTGGCGAGTTAAAATAGTCATTTTTCAAACAGTCTCGGATTTCGACGAAACTAGTTTCGTCGGATCCATAATGTCATATTATTGTAAGGTTTCAAATTTTGTGTCAATCGGATTTATCGTTTGTCCGGGGTGAGCCAAAACGCATAGAAAATTCGTTTAATCGGTTTAATTTAAATTGATCGTTTAATTCCATATCTCGCACAGATGATCGAATTAGCTTCCGAACCTGTTCCATTATGTCCGAAACGCGGGATAAACCCTAGAAACGCCGGTCACCACGCATAAATCGGAGTTTGAAAATTCCGGAATGAATAGTGTTTTCGTTCGATTTTCTATATAAGGACCATTATCTTCTATTTTACAAAAAAAAGGGCAAACCCTAATTTTGAAAGGCCGGCCGCCACCCTACAGTCAATTGCCAGAAATCAATCTTCTTCCTCCTTCAAATTCTTCAAATCCATTGATTGTTTCGAGAAATCTTCAACTAAGAAAACGTAGATCTCGTCAAGAGCTTTAAAATCAAAGGTGGAGATCGTTTTATACTAAGCAGACCGACGGCAAAGGGCTAGGGAAGGACGCATGTTTAGGGTCGTTTTTTTGCAAGCTAGGTGTGACCGAGCTTGGTGCTGCTGTAGCCGTGGGTAGAGGCGAGGAAGGCCTTCCATTTGGCGCTAGCTGATCGACGTGAAGTCGAGCGATGGTGGAGCGGTTCGAAGCCCTAGGGGGTTGCGTATGGGTTTACTTACGTGCGAAATAACCTGGAGCGGGAAGAAGGCAAAGTCGCGTGCAAGGGTTCGGATCTGATGAGCAAAAGGAACGGTCCAGATGTGGGTTTGAAATTAATGAAAATAGAATTGTAAATATATATGTATATATTAATTCATCGAACTTTAAAACACTGCAACATTTTGATGCGAGGTCCGTTTTGGACGAAACGAATTGCGTTGGAGTCGTATGGACGAGCACTACGCAATGGAATTGGATTGGAGTCGTTTGGAGCTAGTGAGAATTTTGGATAAAATTAAACACACGTTTAATTTTATTCGAAATAAAAGCTGAAACGGAATTAAAATCAAGGTGAGAACTTCTCACTCAATCGAATCGGTTTCGATTTTAATTTTAAATAGTTATATTTAAAATTCTTGAATGCATGTTTGAATGATGATTGTTATCTATTGATTGTTAAAATAGACATTATGCGCCGTTAGTAAGCGGATGTTATTTATTAAAAACATATACCGCGAATATTTCACAGTACAGTGAAATTGGTATTATTTATGTACTTGGAGTTGATTTCCCGCATTATATAGCGGATGAGACCCTATTGCGCTGTCTATTAAGCGGATTTCGATTTAATGAATTGTGAATTGAATATTGAATATTTTCCTTAAAGAATGAAATATATACTTAATTTCGATTTAAGTATATTGAATATTTTCCAAGTGTTGAAAATAAATGAATTGTGAATTACTTATTATTAAATAAGTATGGAAATGTTTTCCAATATGAAGTGAATATTTTGAGATTTCATCTTTTAAAGATAAATTGAAAATGAATATTAGAAATCGATTTAAAAATCGTATATTCATAGATATTTTGGAATTGTAAATTCACTATGGAATTTATAAAAGAAAGGGAAATTTGTTTAAAAATAAACGTTGATTTATTTTTGAAGTGTGGGAATTAATTTACGGATTTGGAACGTAAATATAAAGTAAGTCGTTAAGGATTTATTTAATTGGTTTAAATGAACCATGTTGAAATGAAAGAAATTCCGCGTAAGGAAGATGTTTGAAATTTGTTTTCAAAAATGGTAAAGGTGAAAAGTGATTTGAAAATTGTTTTCAAAAGGTTGAAGTGTGGAAGTTATATATCTTGTAAAGATATTTTGGAAAGTAAATAATTTGGGAAATTATTTGGAATTTGGTGATGTTGAACACGCCTATTGATAGTTAAATAACCGACTATCAATATTTACCTTTAAATAGGTATTTGTTGTGATTTGCTTGAATTTGAATGCCACACTTATTTTTAAATAAGCGCTCACTATTCGGGTTAGTCGGGAAAGGACCTTGGGGTCGTATAACTCATTCCGAATATGTGATACGTCGTAATGGATTGCATTCGATGACCAGTGTTGAAGACCGGATATTTTTGAAAACGGAAGGATTACCGTTGAGTTGCTCTGCATCGGCTGATCTCCAATATAGAGGTTTTATCACCCTTAGTGACGGGAAGTCCGGACGTGATTAGAAATTATCCGAAATGCAAGGACTTCTTTGTAAGTGCCTTCGGTTCTGTTCGAGCCCGGAATAGACTTGTATGGATTGTATGTCTGACATTACAAATTGAGATATAAAGCTGATTTCTTTCAAATATATTTCTGTTGGTGGCGGGGGATTTATTCTCTTAGCTAAACACCCTTCTTTGAGACGTACGAGCTCAGAGGTTATGTAGTTGAAGATTATTAGTAATATACTCCCAATTTGGTAGCGTGGCATGCTGAGTGATGCTGTGGGATGATCATTGTTTGATCATTTGTGATATGATCATTTGTTTGATCATTTATCTTGGTGATCATTACTTTGATCATTTGTTGACTTAAAGCACAACTTTTGTATAAAGCGTGGCTTTGTGGACGAGACTTCGTCGGACCTCACACCCCGGAAATGGTCAAAACAGGAAGGATGCGGCAAGGTTATTAGGGGGTAGCGCCCCTTTAGTGTATGTCATTCCTTCTGGATAGAGGTGGTATCATGGTATGGAGCCCAGATACTTAACCTATGTTGTTGTTGCAAATTTATTGCTTTGTGGTTGTTGGAAATCGAGGATCCTCGGATAGATCGGTTACGATCGGGGGATGACATATTCGTGTCTGTAGTTACCCAGTTAGGGGTAACCCGGCCTTGTGTTGGCAGAGATCCGGTTTGGTTCTCAGGTCGTCTTTCCAGAGGCGTACGCATGTGGCAATGAGAAGTTCCTTGGCCTGACCATTTGTTGGAAATCCAAAGAAACAATACGAGACTTGTACGGTTTTAGTTGTAGAACCTGCCATTTACTTATGGTGGCGCCCCACTGTTTAGATGGTAGCTATAGTAGACATACGATAATGGTCGTATGTTGGCTAAGATTTATATCTTTACTTTCGAAATTTTTTTCTACACTATGCACTAGTAATAATATCAAAAGTTTCTTTTTAATGCGTGTCAAGCATCTTTGACTATCATAAGGAGAAATCTCCTCCGATTCTGCGTTTGCATTGTGTGTGCGCGGGAGGCCTTATGGTAGTCTCATTTTCTAAAAAGCATTGCGAATCTATTTTAAAATTATCCTGTTCTTTGTTTTAAAGATAAATTGTTTTAGTTCTCACACCAGTCACATGACTGACTCGGAGTTTATTGTTTTCCTTCCTAAACTCTGGGTGCCCACCAATTTCCACACGGGCAGTCAAGAGTCAGGTTTATCAGGATATTATGGAATTCAGGAGTTGCAGGAGGCAAGCTGGATGGCATGGCGTATTCACTAGTATATAGTATTTCTTTTCTTCTGTTTGTTGTTGTACACTCTGATGATGTAATGTAATGTAATATGATGAAATGTAATAACTGATATAGTTCTTTGTTTAAAGATTATTCATTTATTTATTATATGTTGTTCCGCTACGATTGTGAGATTCTGATATTGTTCTGTTGTTTTCTTTCTGTTCTGTTCTATCTTTTTCTCTCTTCTTCTATCTTCTACCTCTTCTTTAATCCTAAAGACTCGTAAATTTGTTCCTCTTTGGCTGGTTTGTTGTGGAATGTTGGCAGCTCAAAGGAGTACGGATTTGCGGTTCTTCACATTTGGTATCAGAGCATATGGTTAAGCGACAACCATGGCTTTGTTGGGAATTATTCATTAGAGATAGAGTCAGTAGTACTCTAGAATGAGTATGAGTGTAATAATAAATATGAGCGCGTATTTGTTAGTGAATATAAATTGTTTTATATTGTGTTTGCTTATCCGTTGAGCTGTTTATGAATTCTGGTCGGTGTAGGGTGTACAACCGTGATCGATAGGGGTTTCTAAACTCTTAAACGAGGCAAGTCCACATAGTATCATTTTGAATAGGGTAAATGAAATAATTTTATCTCGATTATATTTTATATATAAAGGAATAATTTTTCAGAATTATTAAAGTGTATATGAATTGATTGCTTGGTTGTTGAAAATATAAATATATATAAGTCAATAAATGTTGTTTGAATAAGTTAAATAAAAACAACAGCTGTAAAAGAATGAATTGAATATGAGTGAAAAGAGTTTTGAACTTATAATATGAGTTAATAAATTTGACTTTGGTAAAAGTTAAATAGAAATGAAATCTGAATTGGATTTATAAGTGGAAATTTAAGTTAAGCTAAACAAATGATGTTTAATGGAATATAACTTAAGTGAAGTTGAATAGAGTTGATTTTGGTGTCAAAGTAAATTAATGAAGTGAAGTCATTAAGAATTTGAACTTGAGTTATATGAATGAAATTCGACTTTGTATTGTTAAAGGAATTAGCAATTAAATTGAACTAATGAATTGAATGTAAATAAAATTGATATGGGATAATGGATGAAAGTGTTAATTCATTGAAAGCCAATGTAATTAGAAGCTGAATAATTGAATGAAAATCAATTTAATATAAACCAATTGGAATTAAAAGTGTTGGACCAAATTGAATGTAAATTGAATAATTTGGTTATGTTAAATAAACATTGGTTGTTATTTGATTGTTAATTGATTGTATATGAATTCATTAAGTGTTAATGAAAGTGAATTAGCGAAATTGGAAGCTAAAGAAATTGAATCCAACTTGGAAGAAAATGAACTTGAATAGAATTGAAATTTGATTTGGAAATGAACCAACTTGAATGTAAATTAGTAAATGCAAACTAATTGAAATTGGATATGAATAAATGTTAGTAAAATCCAATGTTAATGAATCAATTGGAAAACCAATTCATTAAATGTTAATGGGAAGTAAATTTATATTGATTTGGTAGTTGCATTTATTGCTATTGAATGCATTGCTATGTTGGCACATGTAGTTGATATGTTACTATATGATGTATATTGATATTATTTTCATATTACATGTTTCTCATTTGTTTGTTGAGTGTTTAGTAGGTGCGGACTGCGCTTGCTTCGCATTTGGAGCTCGCTTTCGTGCTATATTAGCCGTATATGCTCGCTAATAAAATATAAGGTACATATCTCGGATTAAATATCGTACTTTTACACTTTTTTCCCTGCGGGATGCCTCATCACTTGATGAGATATATATTTGTGATATATATACTATCATTTCTTTTTCGGGTCGAGCCGCGCAAAGGAGACTATGGCGAATTTTTCCGAAAATTTAAGGCGTTAGAATATTTTTAAGAAAATTGGGAAAATTTTGAAAACTAAGTATGATTTGGAAACTTAGTAAAGATATTGTAAGAAGTTTAACCATGAATTTTGGGAAAGTTAAACACTTAAGAGATTTGGGAAAAAAAATCTAATTTGAACGATTTGTTTTGGAAAGTTAATGAATTCTGTAACTCTTTCTTACTTTGTAATTTCGAGGACGAAATTCTTTTAAGGGGGGAAATTTGTAATGACCCAGAATTTTTGTCAATTAAAATTTGTGTATTTAATTTATTTTAAATATTAATAAGTGAAATTTATAAGTCGATTAATTTATTTTCGAATATTGGATTTAATTGGATAATTAAACGATTATTTAATAGTTGAAATTACAGGAATAATTGAAAACTGGGTTAAATATGATTGAAATTGATTTGTAAAATTTTATTTTATCATATTGGAGTTAGAACGATATTTTAGAACTTTTAAAATCGAATTAAAAGTTAATTTGTGAAAATTGAATATTTTAATATTTAAATCGACTAGTGAAATTAGTCAATTTTCGAACAGTCTCAGAATTGGAGGAAACTAGTTCCATTAGATCCGTAATAGCTTGTTATTATCAGATTTTAATTTTCATAGCAATCGGAGTTTTCGTTTGACCGTGGCAGCTCGAAACGCATCGAAATTTGTTTTAATATTAATTTGGCGAGTTAAAATAGTCATTTTTCAAACAGTCTCGGATTTCGACGAAACCAGTTTCATCGGATCCATAATGTCAAATTATTGTAAGGTTTCAAATTTCGTGTCAATCGGATTTATCATTTGTCCGGGGCGAGCCAAAACGCATAGAAAATTCGTTTAATCGGTTTAATTTAAATTGATCGTTTAATTCCATATCTCGCACAGATGATCGAATTAGCTTCCGAAACTTGTTCCATTGTGTCCGAAACGCGGGATAAACCCTAAAAACGTCGGTCACCACGCGTAAATCGGAGTTCGGAAATTCCGGAATGAATAGTGTTTTCGTTCGATTTTCTATATAAGGACCATTATCTTCTATTTTACAAAAAAAAGGGCAAACCTTAATTTTGAAAGGCCGGCCGCCACCCTACAGTCAATGGCCAGAAATCAATCTTCTTCCGCCTTCAAATTCTTCAAATCCATTGATTGTTTCGAGAAATCTTCAACTAACAAAACGTAGATCTCGTCAAGAGCTTTAAAATCAACGGTGGAGATCGTTTTATACTAAGCAGATCGACGGCAAAGGGCTAGGGAAGGACGCACGTTTAGGGTCATTTTTCGCGAGCTAGGTGGGATCGAGCTTGGTGCTGCTGTAGCCGTGGGTAGAGACGAGGAAGGCCTTCCATTTGACGCTAGCTGATCGACGTGAAGTCGAGCGATGGTGAAGCGGTTCGAAGCCCTAGGGGGGTTGCGTATGGGTTTACTTGCGTGCGAAACAACCTGTGTTGAATATGCGCTTATATGATTTTTGTTTGATGATAATAAACATATATACATTCGTTTAAATGTATTTGTTAATTTACTATTCTATTTTTCACAGTTTAAATAAATATTTGTTGAATAAAATAAATTACACAGAATTTGAATTCAAACGAATATTTTATTCAAATAAATATTTATTACATTTTTGAATAGTACAATTTCAAGCTCTCACTATAAATATACAACTTTGATTACAATACATCACAATTTTACTTTTACAGTTAACCACACTACATATCACTCACACTCGTATTTTATCTTCAACTGCATTCCAGTTTGAATCCAGCATCTGAGCAATCTGCAAAAATATAAACTAACGCAGTAAAATTGAAAAAGAAATATTTTTGCAATTCAAAAATAAAAGATAATTTTTGAAAATATGATTTTCCTCGGTTATTCGGGTTGTTCGTCATCATTTAAATTTGAATTCATCATATACAAACAATGTGACATGCACAGTGTATCACTGTACATGCCACAAGGCCGTGTACATCGATATACACTTGATTGATTTACAGGGACAGGTGAGCACAGATCAAACCCAAATGATAAGCCGGGTTCAACTCACGTGCAATAACATAAATGTCGCAACTTTCAGCACAAGGTCAAACCCGAGTTTTGAAACTGGATTCAACTCAAGTGAAATTTCAAAAATCAACATGAAATGATTAAGGCAACAGAGATCAAGCTTAATGAAAACAAGCAGCACAAATACAAGTTGCCAACATACAAGTCAGACCAACATAATGCAATAGCAACATGCACATCAACCAAAGTCAAGGTCGAAAATGAAGACTGCAAGAACATGAATACAGAAAAACATGTCACTGCAACATGAATGTCACCAGCATGCAAACAAGATCTCAATATCCAAGCATGAAGGTCACAGTGGAAATAACATCATGCAAGCTATCAAGACTCATTTCACTTATGCAAACTGACTTGAAGATTGCCACCAACATAAGCAAACAACTCAACAGACCACAAACTTAACAATGCATACAGCAAAAATGAAGAATGCCAACAGTACAAATATACAATGGTCAGTCAAGAGAACCTCGCATGAAAGCTTGAACATGCCCAGTTACAACAAAGCACCAGTACAACAACCAGAAACATGATCAACACAGCAACAATAGTCAGGCAGTATGCATCAGGCCAGACCAACCAGAAAAGGTGCAAACCAAGACACAGTGATATATGAAGTACACAAGTGCAACTACATCAACTAGCAAATCAAACCAGAATGCATCAGTATACAGTGAGCCCGACAACAAAGTGACTCAAGACTGCAACAAACATCAGCAGGTACAAGATGCCCAACCAAATGAATATCAATGCAACATGAACCAACTCCAAATGTATCAGTAGCATATACTACAGGGATGAACACACGAGAATGGAATGCACAGGTCAGAGATACAACAATGGAACCATCAAAACAGTTCGAGCTATATCCCAGTACCAACATATCCAACTAGAAGTGCAACTACAAGATACAGCAAGCACAACAAATCAATGATAACAAAGTCAAGGTTTCTAGTTAATCAAGTCATTCAATGCCGAAGACAAAGTGAAACCAGAAGTCAGGTTATAAAATTCAAGTGCCAGAGAAGTTAAAATTCACGAATGAAAAAAGAAATCAAGCGCGTACGCGTATTCTTTGAAATAGTCAAAGAAAAGTAAATGTAGAAAGTCTCTGCCGTATGAATCAAGGAATCGAACAAGTCATAAATCGAAACCGTGAGTGCCAAGCATCAAATTATACGTATATGAAAAAGTCAGTGACATCTCAATCATCAAAACAAAATCGAGCGGCCAAAGCACAGTGAAGACGAATTCAAACAAAATTTATACGACGCAAATCTAGGGTTACAAACCCTATATAATCAAATTCACATCATCAGCATCATCATCGAGTTCGAGTAAGCCAAAATTGTAAAAGCAAAAAGGGAAATTACATACCGAAGCATCAGCCAAACTCGATCAAGGAGGAGAAGCCGCAAACAATTAAATTGAAGCAAGAAAATCGAAGCATCAACCATCAAGCGGCAATTCCTCTCGAAGCCCTAATTTCAGAATCAAGAGAAACGAACGAAGATACAACAGAGGCCGCCATATTCTCACAAGCCACAGGAAAAAGGAACGAGCTAAAGAGTTAAAAGAAAAGGGAATAAAAATCTCCTTTTGTATTTTGGGCCGGTCACATTTACTTAATGGGCTTTTGATTTAAATTTTGGTTTAGGGTTATTTCTTATTGTCTTTTAATTGTTGTTTTTATTTTTCAAATCAAAAATTTGTAAATCACCACCTAGGGTTTAGGTAGTGTCAGATTGTCTAGTTAGAATTAGTTCAGTGAGCAGGGTGTGCGAGTTTGCAAAGCTCTATAGGCGGGAGCAGAGTTTGCGAGTAAGCAAAGTTCTATTGTAGGCGGGAGAAGAGTTTGCGAGTAAACGAAACTCTATAGGCGGGAGCAGGGTGTGCGAGTCTAGTAGAGTGTTTGTGAGCGGGAGCAAATGTTTGCGAGTCTAGTAGAGTGTTTGTGAGCGGGAGCAAATGTCTGTGAGTCTAGTAGAGTGTTTGTAAGCGTGATACTGTTTAATTCTAATAGAAATCTGCGAATGCAGCAGTAGGCAGGGGTTGCCGAAGCTGGGTAAATTTTGTTTGTGATTTACTTTTTCAGCATATTTATTTCTGCGTTTTGTTTCTGTGTTTATATCGAGAAAATTTGCTATAACCCTATTCACCATCCCTCTAGGGTTAATCTAGATCCTACAACCTGGAGCGGGAAGAAGGCAAAGTCGCGTGCAAGGGTTCGGATCTGATGAGCAAAAGGAACGGTCCAGATGTGGGTTTGAAATTAATGAAAATAGAATTGTAAATATATATGTATATATTAATTCATCGAACTTTAAAACACTGTAACTTTTTGATGCGAGGTCCGTTTTGGACGAAACGAATTGCGTTGGAATCGTATGGACGAGCACTACGCAATGGAATTGGATTGGAGTCGTTTGGAGCTAGTGAGAATTTCGGGTAAAATTAAACGCACGTTTAATTTTATTCGAAATAAAAGCTGAAACGGAATTAAAATCAAGGTGAGAACTTCTCACTCAATCGAATCGGTTTCGATTTTAATTTTAAATAGTTATATTTGAAATTCTTGAATGCATGTTTGAATGATGATTGTTATCTATTGATTGTTAAAATAGACATTATGCGCCGTTAGTAAGCGGATGTTATTTATTAAAAACATATACCGCGAATATTTCACAGTACAGTGAAATTGGTATTATTTATGTACTTGGAGTTGATTTCCCGCATTATATAGCGGATGAGACCCTATTGCGCCGTCTATTAAGCGGATAATATTTTTATAAATCCCATATACCGCGATAATTCCGTACTGGAACGGAATTGGTATTATGCTAACATCTTTGGATGCAGGGAAACAGGTTGGAGGGATCCAACTGGATACCTCAACCGTATTGATTTATTTACAGATATTGTGATATTTGTTGATTATCATATCGATATATGATATTTGGATGTCGTGATTGACTATTTGGTGCTGTTGCATCATTGGATTCATTTTTGAAGTTTTGAAATAATGATTTTGGTTTTTAAAAGAATTTTTAAAGTGATTTTTGAAAGTGTACGTTTTATTAAATTTTTGAATTGATTCATTTTAAATAATTAAAACGTTATAAATTCTTATGTTATAAAAATTAAGATTTTTGTGAAATATAACCAAAAGGTGAATTTTGAGATAAGTAGTTAATAAATTTATAAAATAGTTAAATTGGGATTTTTGGATTATTTTAAAACGGATTATATGAAAGATGTATAAATTTGATATTTTAAAATTAAAAATATTGGAATTATAAAACGAGTTTTTATAAGTGTTAAAAATGAAGTATAAAAGGATTCATAAGTGAATGAAAATTTATAGATTTATGAATTGTGAAGTTATAAAATGAATAGATGTTGTAAGACAAAAGATTTTAAGGAATTAACTTATAAATTGGATTTTTGCATTTAAATTGAAATCTTTGATGAAGCAAAAATGATTTATAGTTGAGATGTATAAAATATATATTTTATAAATCGAAATAATAGAATTTTAAAAGGAGTTCTATTAATGTTGAAAATAGGGTTATAAATGAAATCTTATAAGTAATAAGATTTATAATTTGTGAAGTTTTAAAAGAACGATTTTGTAAATAAATGGATTATAAGCATTTAACTTATAATATGGACTTTTGGTATATAATTGAGTTATATAAATTAAATTGGATTAATAAAGGAGATTTATAAATCGAAGCTTATAAATAGAAATGGAATTTATAGACATTGTTTATAAATTCGAAATCAATGGAATTTGATAAATTGAAAGTTGAAATTGGTTAAGGAAGTATATTCACGATTTTGGACAATGAATATATTATCAAATAAAATGGATATGCTTGGGAAAATGAAAATTATAAAATGAAGTTCATCGTTTTAACGATGTTTTAAAATGTATTATAAATCGAATACATAGATTTCAACATTCATTGTTGAAATAGACATTTTCGAGAAATAAGGAAATGGTGGACTATAACACTATTGTTCTAGTAAATGGTTTCCGAAAGGAAATATTTTGTATAGTATTGGGATTTATATATCTATTTTAAATTTTGAATCCCTATACTAGGGATTTTGGGTCATCGTAACGGTGTTTTACGCAACATTCGTTTTGACTCAAATAAATGGGTTTAAGTGAATGTTTTCCTTAAAGAATGAAATATATACTTAATTTCGATTTAAGTATATTGAATATTTTTCAAGTGTTGAAAATAAATGAATTTGTGAATTACTTATTATTAAATAAGTATGGAAATGTTTTTCAATATGAAGTGAATATTTTGAGATTTTATCTTTTAGAGATAAATTGAAAATGAATATTAGAAATCGATTTAAAAATCGTATATTCATAGATATTTTGGAATTGTAAATTCACTATGGAATTTATAAAAGAAAGGGAAATTTGTTTAAAAATAAACGTTGATTTATTTTTGAAGTGTGGGAATTAATTTACGGATTTGGAACGTAAATATAAAGTAAACCGTTAAGGATTTATTTAATTGGTTTAAATGAACCATGTTGAAATGAAAGAAATTCCGCGTAAGGAAGATGTTTGAAATTTGTTTTCAAAAGTGGTAAAGGTGAAAAGTGATTTGAAAATTGTTTTCAAAAGGTTGAAGTGTGGAAATTGTATATCTTGTAAAGATATTTTGGAAAGTAAATAATTTGGGAAATTATTTGGAATTTGGTGATGTTGAACACGCCTATTGATAGTTAAATAACCGACTATCAATATTTACCTTTAAATAGGTATTTGTTGTGATTTGCTTGAATTTGAATGCCACGCTTATTTTTGAATAAGCGCTCACTATTCGGGTTAGCCGGGAAAGGACCTTGGGGTCGTATAACCCATTCCGAATATGTGATACGTCGTAATGGATTGCATTCGATGACCGGTGTTGAAGACCGGATATTTTTGAAAACGGATGGATTACCGTTGAGTTGCTCTGCATCGGCTGATCTCCGATATAGAGGTTTTATCACCCTTAGTGACGGGAAGTCCGGACGTGATTAGAAATTATCCGGAATGCAAGGACTTCTTTGTAAGTGCCTTCGGTTCTGTTCGAGCTCGGAACAGACTTGTATGGATTGTATGACATATTCGTGTCTGTAGTTACCCAGCTAGGGGTAACCCGACCTTGTGTTGGCAGAGATCCGGTTTGGTTCTCGGGTCGTCTTTCTAGAGGCGTACCCATGTGGCAATGGGAAGTTCCTTGGCCAGACCATTTGTTGGAAATCCAAAGAAACAATACGAGACTTGTACGGTTTTAGTTGTAGAACCTGCCATTTACTTATGGTGGCGCCCCACTGTTTAGATGGTAGTTATAGTAGGCATACGATAATGGTCGTATGTTGGCTAAGATTTATATCTTTACTTTCGAAAAAAATTTCTACACTATGCACTAGTAATAATATCAAAAGTTTCTTTTTAATGCGTATCAAGCATCTTTGACTATCATAAGGAGAAATCTCCTCCGATTCTGCGTTTGCATTGTGTGTGCGTGCGGGAGGCCTTATGGTAGTCTCATTTTCTAAAAAGCATTGCGAATCTATTTTAAAATTATCCTGTTTTTTGTTTTAAAGATAAACTGTTTTAGTTCTCACACCAGTCACATGACTGACTCGGAGTTTATTGTTTTCCTTTCTAAACTCTGGGTGCCCACCAATTTCCACATGGGCAGTCAAGAGTCAGGTCTATCAGGATATTCTATAATTCAGGAGTTGCAGGAGGCAAGCTGGATGGCATGGCGTATTCACTAGTATATAGTATTTCTTTTCCGCTGTTTGTTGTTGTACACTCTGATGATGTAATGTAATGTAATATGATGAAATGTAATAACTGATATAGTTCTTTGTTTAAAGATTATTCATTTATTTATTATATGTTGTTCCGCTGCGATTGTGAGATTCTGATATTGTTCTGTTGTTTTCTTTCTGTTCTGTTCTATCTTTTTCTCTCTTCTTCTATCTTCTACCTCTTCTTTAATCCTAAAGACTCGTAAATTTGTTCCTCTTTGGCTGGGTTGTTGTGGAATGTTGCCAGCTCAAAGGAGTACGGATTTGCGGTTCTTCACAAGTGCTAACTTCTAATTTTAGCTTATAAAATTATTAGCTAAAAGAGTTTGAAAATACGTTATAAAGCATATAATTTAGTTAACAAAAAGTTAAGAAATATTATACTTAAATTGATTTTGTAAAATTTAAGAAATGAAGATAACAACAACAAATATTATAATAAAATCGATTTTGTAACAAGCTAAGTAACGAATATAACAACAATGAATATTCTACTGAAATCGATTTCGTAAAAAAAATCAAGAAATAAACATGACAACAACAAATATTGTACTCAAATCGATTTTCCATAAAGTTAAGAAATGAATATGACAAGAACAAATATTATACTCAATGTTTGCGCAAAAATTGGTCACAAACCCCAGATGTAGTGAAAGCACCAGTATTTATACATGAATCCTCAATATCTTAACGCAGATCACAGATCCAGATAATGTAGAGAATAAAAATGAAGAAATAGCAAAATTAAAATGAAAGAATGTAGGAAAGAACACAAGGTTTATAGTGGTTCAGCTATCTCCGACCTACGTCCACTTAGAGTCAATCCTTTTATTCTTTTTATATTGTAATTACAATTAAAAGCCTTTGGAATCAGTAAACAAAATGACAGGGTTTAGCCTAGGAAAGAAGAAGAAGATCCCCCTTTTAGTTGCCATAGGACTACTATTTATAGGTGTAGATCCAAAAATAACCTTCCCAAAACCTGGAATACCTCTTCTCATGCGCAGGTGGGCCCACATGATCGATCCAGTGTGATTTGGGATCGATCCAAGTGCAATTTGTATCGATCTTAAAATGGTCCAATCAAACCGAGATCGATCATGAACATTCTTGAGTGCATAAGGAAGCTCCTGTGAAAATTTCATATCATTTGGACTAATAGAACGAGAGTTATGATCGATCCAAGTATAGTTTTGTAAGTGGCTGAAGTGTACATATCGATACTAGTTCGTATCGATACCTCTTCGTATCGATCCGAACTTCACATGCTCAGATCTATATCCTTCGCTCCATCTCGACCGCTTCATTAGTATCCAACGGTACGAAGTACGGAGCCTTCGTATCCATCACAATCCATTGCCTCATGTCCATCCATTCATATCAATCCAAGCGCTCTGGAAATGTACGCTTTTATATCCATTGTTTGCCCCTTCCTACGTATTGATCTTGCCCTGATCGATATGAAATGTGCCAACAAGTTCTGCCATGTAAGTATATATATATGAACCCATATATATCAAGTCTGCATCCATCCAAGCCTCGCTTCTTTCGTATCGATCAAATTACATGTTCTTCGTATCCATCTAGCACCGCAGCCTTTGTATCGATCCAATACCATGTTCTTTGTATCGATCCCATGCTTCGATCAATACGAAATGCATCCAGATGAAGGCTGACCGATCCGAATCAAATGCCAAGCGCACGCGTTAGTCCAAACCCGTATCCATCCTGATAACAATCTATATCCATGCCCATCGATACAAAAGCATCGATCCGAAGTACATCCTTGATCGATACGAAAGCATCGATCCGAAGTAGATAGCCGAGCCCATGTTGATCGATACGAACCGTATCGATACGAATTGATTTCTCATATATATTGATCCATCCATAATCAAGCATACTAACTCCGATTGACCTAAAATTCGAAATGTAGTCTCACCTAGCCTTGTTTATCATCCCCTATCGATCCCACCTTGACTGGAGCTTGGTCTAATTTTGATGGTATCGATCACAACGTCGTTTTCAATTGATCTCCAATCCAAATATCCATATTTTTAGCCAATTTGTTGAGCCAAAAAGCGGGATAACACTCAAATCGACTTTGTTTAAACTTACGAAATGAACATAACAACAAGAAATATGCTGTTGAAATCAATTTTCCAATAAGTTAACAAATGAATATAACAACAACAAATAATGCACTCAAACCGATTTTCTAAAAAGCTATGTAATTCATATACAAGAACGAATATTGTACTAAAATTGATTATCTAAAAAAATTTGAAATGAATATAATATTGATTTGAAAATAAGCGTAAAGTATTATTATAACAAATACGACAACCATAATTAAAGTCTTTAGTCCCAAAAGGTTTTAATTTATTTCAGATAATACAACAACAAAAATACTTCTCTTGGATGTAAAGTTATGCGTAGAAGTGAAGTGAAGTGTTGTTGATATTAGACAGAATTTTGGTGTGTGAAGCCTTTAGTCCTAAAAGAATTTACTTTATTTTAGAAAATACAGCAAATAAAATACTCCCCTTGGAAGCAAAATTATGTATAGATGAGAAGTGAAGTGGAGTGTTGTCGAAATTAGACAGAAGTGTGGTGTGTGTGTGAAGCCTTTAGTCCTAAAATGCTTTACTTTATTTTAGAAAATACAACAAATAAAATACTTCTCTTGGATGCAAAATTATATGTAGAAGAGAGGTGAAGTAAATTGCCGTCAAAATTAGACAGAAATGTGGTGTGTGAAGCCTTTAATCCTAAATGTTTTTACTTTATTTTAGAAAATAAAACAACAACAATATATCACTTGGGTGAGAAGTTGTGCATAAAATAGAAGTGAAGTGAAGTGCTATCGAAATTACTAACCTATTTTATGACGTTTTAATGTAAGTTTTATGTGATGATGATTAATAAAACATGTTTGTAAAAATGAACTGATATTTTTATCATTATATGAAATGATATGTTTATAACAGATATGCACAGGAGATACTCGAGCAGATCTCAGCCTTCTCCTTCTGCTGGTGCGGGTGCTAGTAGCATAGCGCCGGATTTACATCTGGTGGTAGATGTAGTTCCAAAGAGTGCGGGGTAAATATCAAATTTATTACATGTTTGCTATTTAAAATTTATTAAATTCGTACATCTGATTTTATACAGGGGGTTTGAGGTGTAACCTTCGGACTTTATTTTTTAAGTGTCCAGGAAGGCATTCATGAGCCGGATGTCGGGATGCTGGGCTCACTGGGGCGACATTCACTGTCATATTAAGAATGCCACATTCGCTGACTTGATGGTTAGTTTATATTTACAATTTATTTGTAAATTAATGCAATGTATATAATTCAAGCAAATTTTAATTTCAATTTCAATATGCAGGCCGCTGTTCGTGTCGACCTATAGGATATGGATGTTTCTTGTAACAACCCGCATTTTTCGATAATTAAATTATAGAATTTAATAATATTTTTTAATGTAATATTGGTAGAAATAAAAATTTATGATTTACTAATAAGAGAAATAACTTGAATGAATGTAATAATGTTAAGGTAAGGTAACTAATAACCATTCTAAGGTAAATCCAATTAATTAAAATGATTATAAAGTCATAATAGGTTATAGATTGTGAATAAAGAAATAAAATTTAATATTGGAGTCAATGTTGAAATTATATGCAATAAATTGGAAATGGATAACATTGAAAATGAAATCAGTGATGTTAAGTAGTTATAACATTTACTGTACATGATAAACTTATAAATATGATTAAACTAAGCAAAAGGTGATAATTGTTGTTGTTATCCAAACACTTGGCCCGACTACAAAGTAATAATTATAAAGGCTTGATTGAGTCTGGATAAGACTTGAGCTTGTTGGAGATTTTAGACGTAAGGAATTGATCCGTTTTGGATAGTCCGGCCTATGTGCACGGTTCAACCTATGTGTATGGTTCGGCCTATGTGTATCGCTCGGCCTATGTGTATGGTTCGGCCTTGAAGGATGGCACACGTCGCTCGATCGAGAAAGGAAGCTATGAGAATTCAACACATATCGCTCAGTTAAGAATGAGAAAATGAGATGGCTCGGTCTAGGCGTCCAAGGAGAGGTCGCTCGGCCAGTCACTCTTGTTCGGCCACCATTGTTTGGCCACCATCATTTGGCAACTACCGTTCGGTATGCCTGGCTTGGTGCATAGAAGTTGTCTATTGTGGGACGAAGTACTTTCCTCTTAGGCCTGCGAAGGAAGTCCAACCTATCTTCGTCAATAAATACAGAGGCATGGGTACCGTTGAAAGGACCTTTTTTCGAGAACTCCAAGACACTCTACCATTTTCTGCACTAACTTTCTTTCACTTCAAATTTATATTCGAGCTATTTGTTTATGGATTGTATCTGTATTCAAGTCTTTGAGGAAAGCAATAAAGATTGTACTAACAGTGGACGTAGGCAGTTATGCCGAACCACTATAATTCTGGCGTTCTCGTTTCTACAGTTAGTTTTGCATACATTCCTCTGCTTTAATTTATTTTCTTCATTAATCTCTCTACATAATCTTACTCAAGGGTATTAGTGACCAATTTTGATGCTAACAGTTATGTTACCATCTATTTGATCCGTTGAATTAAATTTGAAATCAATTATGATTAAATGTAATTTAATATTACGTTAATGCAAATTCAGATGAAATTGTAGAGTATTATTATAATAAGATATAAACCAACGTTAACTATGTCCATAGAGTAACGATGATTGAATAAAAAGATTAATATCAAATTAAATAAATTTATTGGCACTTAAAACCGAACACTGTAATTAGTGTAATATTTAACATTGAATTGATATGTAAATTTGTTTTAAATTATTGTAAATGTCTAAGCAATCAAAAATTATAAAAATTTGTTAGTTATAAATTTGAAATTAAAAAGTGATTTAGTCAATTTAATAATAATTTATTTATTCAAAGGGAAAATAGCCATTTTTGCCACTGTCTTGGATTTCGACGAAACCAATTTCATCGGATCTATAACAGTGACTTATTGTAAGGTTTTGAGTTTTGTGGCGATCAGACTTGTCGTTTGATCGTACGGACTCGAAACGCGTAGAAATTAATTTAACTGAAATCAACTTGAAGTATGCTGATTTTAAAACCAACTTCTATATACGATAGAATTAGGACTTGAAACTTATTCCATTCAATTTAAAAATATCGAAAACATCTATTTTGATATATGGAATGACCAACTTTCGTTCCGGTAGCAGAACGGGCTTTTCAGATCGTTATTTTCGTTCATACCAATTCGATAGTGTTTTTTATCCGGCTTTGTTAATATGAATAGTTCTGTTCTAACCTTACCAGTCTTTTATTCCTCATTACTGTTCGTACAACTCTCTCCGGTTTCTCCTTCTCTATGGTAGAAACTCTATTTTCCTCAAATTCAGTTCGAATCAAAAATTAATTTCAAACCAAATCATAACATATTATATACCATTTCAAAGCTCTTGACGAGCGTAATTCATTAGTGCAATTCTTTTTTTCGATTTGGTGTATCGTTTGTCTAGAAATCGTTAATTTAACCTCGGCCGTCCATTCTAGGTTTTAATGATCCATTGGTGAATCGTCGTCCGATAACGATTGGGATGTGGCGTTGGGAAGCTGGTGTCGAGAAGGTCATCTTGTTGTTGTTCGTTGGTTGAAGTTGTTCATGGAATCGCCAGAAAAGGGTTGAAAGCACGAACGGCTATGGAGGAGCCTGGCTTCGTCGTGACAATCACGGTGGTGTCCAGGGGGTCGGCTAGGAGAGGGGTTGTGTGTGGCCTTCTTAGATCTTGGTCTCGTGGCCTCAGGCGACGGTGATGTGTTGATTGGTGGCGGCGGCCCTATGTTCATAAGCTCGATTGAGCGCATTAGGGTTTGTAGAGAGAGAAGGGCGTGTAATGACGTGACCAAGTTTTACTGTGTATGTTTCTCTTTTTATTATGTATTTAAATTTTGATTTCAACGTTCTAATATGCATAAGTTTTTCATACATGCTCGGATTTACGCACAGTTTGTTCCGCTGCAGTATTATCGAAATTCAAGACATTTTGGCACATGTTTGAACGAATTCTGAGACTATTGAATTTTAGGCCTTATTTTGGCACTTGTTTGAACGAATTCTGAGACTATTGAATTTTAGGCCTTATTTTGGGTTTCAAATCAATTTGAAATCAAAATGTGAGTATTTTGACCCAATCACAACTACTAGATTATCTTCTATTAATTAAATTGAATTTATGATGCGATTAAAGTGCCATTCCAGTTAAATCTGACTTTTATTGAATACTATCGCCATTAACTTAATATTAATTCTAAATTACCAGTTAATACCCATTATTGATATTCCGTCACTTCTTATTGTTTATTGATTTTTTTGAATGGTGATTGTGATGGATGTTGATTGTTGATATTGGATGACTATATGTTATATTCCTATATTGTTATAACACTACAAGTTCCCTGTGTGTTGAAATGATACAACCCGAACAATCTGATAGATTAGGGAGAAATCTTTATGGGTTAAAATGATAGACTCAAGCGATTTCATGGATTTGAAGTAAAATTTGAAATTGTAGGTTGAAATAATATGCACCCGTAAAATTTAAATATTTACGGATTGAAATGATAAATATCCGCATCACTTGACCATATGGTAGAAAATTATATACGGACACCGGATTTGGTTAAATTAAATGATTTTTTAATCCTTAAACTTTGAATTCAGTTAAATGATATTTTGAAATAGGATTTGATTTATATAGATTAAATTGTTTTAAATGAATTGTTAAAGGATTTTATCTAGAATTTTGGAAATGTTTTAAGCGAATGGCTAAGGATTTAAATTGGAATTCTAAAGTTGGATTGAAGTATAAATGGAATTTATCGATACTGAGTTATTGAAAACGTTTGAAATTGTAACTTTGAAATCTATTGAAACTGATACTTCAAGATTTGAAATTTGGTTTTGATTTGAAATTTGGATACGGTCCAGGTTTGTTAAGTTTGATGTTAATTTTCAAATTTATTATTTTAATATGAACTGTATAAAGATATATCATTTTAAAGGTCCTGATTTTTAAGATTTTTAAACTATTAAACTAATTTAACCTAAATTAAACTATTTTAATTATTTTAAACAATTTAAACTATTTTAATTTTTTTAATCTACTTAATCCAATTTAATCCATTTGACCTATTTTAAACTAATTAACCCATTTTAATCAATGTTAAATCTATTTAATCTAGTTTAAATCTATTTAATTCATTTTAAATCTATTTAATTTATTTTAAATCTATTAGATTTATTAAAAATCTATTTAATTTATTTTTAATATATTTAATCTAATTTTTAATCTATTTAATCTATTTTAAATCTATTAAAACTATCTTAAATCCTTTTAAACTATTTAAATCTATTTTTAATCATTTCAGAGTATTTTAACCATTAAAATTTACTTTTAAAATATGCTAAACTATTTAAACCATTTAAACTATTTATAACTATCTAAACTATTTTCTAAAATTCAGACTGTGTAAGATGGAAGCGTTTATATTTAAATCCTTTATTTCAAAGCGAATATGGTTAAATGATGTTATAATTTAAGCTGGGATTTGAAATGATATTTACCATTGAAATAACATATTTGAGTAAATAGGATGATTTTGAAATGAGAATTTAATTAACCTACCTTATAGATATGATTTCAAAAGTAAATATGATTTCGAAGGGGATATGGTTTGAATTGAATATGATATTTTGACATCAATTAAGAAACGGTTTTGGAAATTTAAAAGAACCGTCTGGTGTAAAATAAGCATTTGATTGTTAAAGAGGCCGAGATCAGATATTGTCATAATCTCTGTCAATACCAAAAAACACATTAACGACTGTGTACGTGGTGGAGATTCCAGAATGAGGTAGGATGGTTGGCGAACGATTCTGTGTGAGGTATTTACATAACCCTGACTCCCACGAGTCAACTTCATCTGACTAAAACATGAGCCACTTCATCCTATTTACTATTGAACAATTTTAATTATTTTAAACAATTTAAACTTTTTTTTTTAATCTACTTAATCCAATTTAATCCATTTAACCTATTTTAAACTAATTAACCCATTTTAATCAATGTTAAACCCATGGTTTTAAATCTCCTATATCTCCCCCGAGATCTCATTTTCACACTTAAACGAGACGAGACATCAAATCTCCTTTATATCTCCCTCAACACTCATCTCATCCGAGATATTCAAATCTCACCCGATATATGGAACAAAATCTCAATCCGAGATCTCACCGAAGTTATACATTTTTCTTATTTTCCATAATAACTTATATTTTCATAAGGATTCAAAAGAAACTACTCAATCCAATTATAATTTACCAACTTCTTGAACATATTCTTTACTTTTTATCTTAATGAGTCCTAGCGAAAGGTTTCACTTCTTTATTACGTTCAAATAAAAGGATATTATTCAATCATTACCAAATCAATTAAGCTAATCAAGCTACTACTCTTCTAAAAATATTTCTTTTTCCATGTAAATCAAGTATCTTACCATTTTTATTTTTACTAAGAAAGTTATAATCGTTAAATAAATTTTTGACACATCAATTTTAAACACATAAGTACATCCGAGATATTTCCGAGATGCATTATAGGACCCGAGATGTCAGTCCGAGAGGCACACCCGATACGTACTCATCTCGTCCGAAATCTCTCCCGATACGAGATAACTTGTGTAAAAATTCCGAGACGAAACGTGACCGAAATCTGATATTTAAAACCTTGGTTAAACCTATTTAATCTAGTTTAAATCTATTTAATTCATTTTAAATCTATTTAATTTATTTTAAATATATTAGATTTATTTTAAATCTATTTAATTTATTTTTAATATGGTTAATCTAATTTTTAATCTATTTAATCTATTTTAAATCTATTAAAAATATCTTAAATCCTTTTAACTATTTAAATCTATTTTTAATTATTTTAGAGCATTTTAACTATTAAAAGTTACTTTTAAAATATGGTAAACTATTTAAACTATTTAAACTATTTATAACTATCTAAACTATTTTCTAAAATTCAGACTATGTAAGATGGAAGCGTTTATATTTAAATCCTTTATTTCAAAGCGAATATGGTTAAATGATGTTATAACTTAAGTTGGGATTTGAAATGATATTTACCATTGAAATAACATAATTGAGTAAATATGATGATTTTGAAATGAGAATTTAATTAACCTACCTTATAGATATGATTTCAAAAGTAAATATAATTTCGAAGGTGATACGGTTTGAATTGAATATGATATTTTGACATCAATTAAGAAACGGTTTTGGAAATTTAAAAGAACCGTTGGTGTGAAATAAGCATTTGATTGTTAAAGAGGCCGAGATCAGATATTGTCATACTCTTTGTCATTACCAAAAAACACATTAACGACCGTGTACGTGGTGGAGATTACAGAATGAAGTAGGATGGTTGGCGAACGATTCTGTGTGAGGTATTTACATAACCCTGACTCCCGTGAGTCAGCTTCATCTGACTAAAACATGAGCCACTTCAGGCCAAGTGAGGTCGTACCTCCGATCGAACATGCTTCTTCGATACCATATTATGACTTATGATTGATTTGGTGGCTACCTCTCGATTTTGATTATGGAAGTATGTGCCGAGGTGGGCAGTTAGCTGCGATGCATTACCACCAGTCCAGATCCACAAAGTGGTAGAATCCTACCCTGGCATTGCCTTGCGTGCCGTGTCACATGCCTTATCGCGCCTTCTACGAATTTGGTTTGTGTCGTACCTATGGAGTGCTCCTAGATAGCCCATCAGTTTACGGTGGAGTTTACAGTACTGTATAGACTATGACATTATATAAAATGTGTTAAGGGAGATATGGGTAACGCCTTGACGCTATTTTTGTACTTTATTTTATTGTAAACGCTATTATAATAGCGTATTGTACTATGTATGTAGATAGTTTAATAGATCCTTAGGTGATGGAAATCCTGAACATTGCTTAAGTTATTGCACGCATGTAGACACTGGATAGGAGACGTCAAACCCCGTAAACACCTCTAACACCATTACACTCATATTTATTTATTGTTGATTTAACTTACATAAGATCTTTAGTTCTGACTTGAGTGTTTGGTCATTTCAATTCGCTCGGATCAGTCTGAGCTTTTCAGTGTATCGAAGACTGCTTTTCTGAGGGACAAAGACGAAGATTTAGTACTATTACTATTTATTATATTCATACTACTGCATCATGTTATTCCACTACATTGTTATTTACTTCTGTTGTATGTAACTCTGATTCTGTATTGTAAAAGTTTAATCAAATGTTATTTGTAAAACAGCTTCGTGAAATGTTTATTTGATTATTATGTTTTACCATTCCGCTGTGAGATTCTATATTTGTTTTTCTTTCTTTCTCTGCTTTTTCGTATTTACCCCATAACAATCCTTCCATTTGAATGGTTTGAGTCTGATGTGTGTGGTTTATCGTCGATTTAAACTGTCCAAAAAGGTGGATCGTTCTATTTTTGTAAATTATTGAAACCAATGAATGTGTAAAAATTATGGAGACACCATATCGAAAGCTAAGAAAGCAGGAAAGAAGTCATCTTGGATGGTAGCTGATGTATGGGCTCAATTTTTACAGCTATAGGATACTCCAGAGTCGAGGGTAAGTTATATCATTTCATTTTTTTATTACGTTTTGTTTAAAATTTGTATATTAGGTGTATTAATTTAGTTAATTTTGTATTTAAATTTATAGGAATTATCGGCGTGGAACCGTGCAAACATGGCTAAAAATTCTGCTTTGCACCACGGTGGGTCAAAGTCCTTCCAACAGTATCGTAGGGAATTAGTAAAGATATAAAATGCGTTTATAAATTGTCATAAGATAATTTAGTCATACTGGTAGCATTATTCATTTGTATATATAACTTGATTTTCAGAAATTTAATCATGAACCTACACTGCCTGAGGTCTTCACTCATACATATGCTGTCGAGGGCACATATGAGGAGGGCATATTTCATTTGAATTTACGGATGATAAATCTAAATCTGTGATGGTAAATTTGTTTAATTTTTTACTTTACATTTGATAAGTTCGTCATTATTTATTATTACAAACTACTGTTCGTCATCTTAGGAGAGATACGAAGCGGAGATAGCTCGCGTGGCGCAGTCCACTTGCCATGATTTGATCTTAGAAGATGAGAATCATATTTAGGATGCTCTTATGGACCCGCCTACTCGAAATAGGGTTATGATTATGAAAATCAGGAGGCAAACTGCTTCATTAACTAATATATAAATTATATTCAATCCTTAAGCATAAATTATAACTACCAATCAAATAATTTGCAGGCGATGATGCCCTAAAGGGCTTATAGGAGATCTCAGGTCGAGGAGGAGAAAACTCAGCTGAAGCAGTAGATGACAGAATTCAATGACCAGCGGAAAGATGAAGGGTTGACAGAGTTGCTAGATGAGCGAATTATGACACTTGTAGCTGAGCATGGGAGGATGCCTGATGAGGATTGGTCGGGAGATGACGACGATGAGTAGATACGGATTTTTTTGACTGTTTTTTATCGTTTTGTTGTGTAATTATTGACATTTGTTGATGGAGTTGATATTTTATTGATGGTTGTGTACTGTAATGATTGCGAATTTGATGAACATGGGTATTTGTGTAGATATGGTTGTGTTGGTTGATGGAATATTGGTTTTAGTTGATGAAATTTTACGTATATATTGATATATGCGCTATGTTTTTAATTATATGTGATTGTATGCGATTATACATTGCATGTGATGTTACTGGTTATGATATTGAGTTTATATGTCTTGGGAGAGAAGTGAGATTGAGAGATGACATTTATTGTGTGATTGGAAGGCTTAAAAGCAGCTCTGTCTTAAATTCAACGTTTCAGGCTTGCGTCGGCTAGCGACGACCAAATTGTTTCAAGCTTGTGTCGGATTGCGACGACTAGCGACGACTTTCTGGTTCCAGGTTTGTGTCGGTGAGCGACGGCTAGCGACAACCTATTTTCCTAGATTTCTGACGCTTACCAACGCGAATATGGCGATGATGCCGTCACTATTTTGCTTGCGCCGTGTGATTTTTTTGTGGCTCTTGGCGACGGCCGCCGATGGTTATATGTCATCGCTAAACGAAGCCGTACATGTAGTGTATACGATTTAACCTAACAATTGCCTTATAGATATGCTATCATCGTCTAAATTTCAACTCACACTGCTTTTGATTACTAAAAATCTTTATCTTTGACATTTTTTTGCTTCAAGATCTTCCATATCAAACTCTTTATTCAATACATATTTTAGTTCGCTAATAAGCGTCTTACCTTTGACCAATACTACCGTTCCGGTGGTTATGTGTTCCAATATTGATTCAAAAGGTCATAGATTCGAAACTTAGATATCATGATTCGGACCACTAGTTATATATTGACGTGTAGCACTACAACCTAAATACCAAATTTCATAAAAAATTGTCTCGCTCTTATATCAAGCATATCATGCGCACATAAGAGAAGATAAAGTCGACCGCTAGTGTCCAATCGTTTTCTTCTACTTTTGTTGAACTCTATCTAATGGGTTGAAATCACCTGGTCTCAATTACCACTATCATGGTGTGTCCAATCAATCACCACACAGAGGGTTTTTTTTTACTACAAAAAAGCACATTCTCTCTCATATTGAATGAGTTTTTTTTGCAAAATTTATAAAAAGTACCGGTGATTGGCTGGATAATACCGAGACATGGACACTTGGGACAAGATGATTTCAACTCCTCTTTAACATAAGTTTTTTTTTTGAAAAAGGTTAAAGGGCCCAGCCCAAAACAGATAAGTAAAAAACACGGGCGAAAGAAAACAACCCACCAACACTTAAAACCCTAACATATTGGGGCAGCCGACATCAACAAACAAATACACAAAAATAAAATCATGGCGACGAGAGGAGGCGAATCAGAGAATTCCCTATCTCGTCTCCTTGCTGCTCTCGCCTCTCTCCCAATAAGAGAGGCTTTGGTTGAATTTGCTACGCATGCTACTATCAGCAGTGTTGGATCCAATATGATGTCTCGAATCGAAGTAGTGATTAGTATAGCTATGGTCTGCAGATCTGATGTTAGCACAACTCAGATCTGTAGATCTGCCTCCACCATCGTTATCAACAGAAAGGCGATTGGTTGAAGGCCCAAAATTTTCATGATTCAGTCTCTGAATGCTGCTTGTATCAGTTTGATAAGCCTTCGGATTGAGTAAATATAGCTCAATATGCTTGCTGCCAGCCTCTTTGTTCCAATAATCCGCCAGAAAATCAAATTTGGTCTGATTTCTGATCTTATTTTTTGATTTCTGGAGAATAATATTGCTATCACTTTCAATAATAGTCCATCTCTGCTCTTTGGGAAGTTTTTTATTGTTGTGAGTACGTTCATTTCTTTCTTTCCATAGATGATAGACAG
Source organism: Allium cepa (assembly GCA_030765085.1). Classification (NCBI taxonomy): domain Eukaryota; kingdom Viridiplantae; phylum Streptophyta; class Magnoliopsida; order Asparagales; family Amaryllidaceae; genus Allium; species Allium cepa. The sequence goes on from CM060938.1 coordinate 215,764,993, forward strand.
TAGTTGTCAGAAGAATATGCGCATAATCTCTCTCTAGCGATTTTCCCTTGAAATGATTGTTGATGTCAGTGATAATTTGACCAAGATGCATGCTATTAGAATTTTCCATCCCCGGCTTAGATTTGATTTGATTCCATATGTGGTAGCTGTAACTGCATTCAAAAAATAAATGAGACATAGTTTCATTCGATAAATTACATAGGGAACAGAGTGAGGAGGTATTTCTACCCGACTTATTGATAATTTCCAATGTTGGCAATCTGTTTTTAATAGCAAAGTATGTAAAGATATCCATTTTTGGATTATTTACCCTGTTCCATATGCAATTATGCCACTCAACAGTAGGTTGTTTGTTTCTAATGTGTTCCTAGGTTTTTTTAAAAGAGAACTTACCATTACTGTTAGCTAGCCATTCCCAATAATCACTATTAGCATCATGATCTAGTTGAAAATTAATGATAGAATTTTTATGAGGATTAGTGATAGGATGAAGTTGAGGCTGCCATTGATTATTTTTAATAATGATGTTAACACTGGCATTAACTTCACCACAAATAACTAGAGTGTCCCACCCAACCTTATTAATAAAAGAATCATTTTGAAACCAGGGGTCAAACCAAAGACTAGTGTTATGTCCATCTTTGAACTTTATATGAATTAAAGATTTACCTAACTCCCTGCATTTCAAAATCTGTTTCCAGGCATTTGAGTGGTTATTCTTATGTAAAGTAGTCTAGAAGTTTTCATTTTTAAGATATTTACAAGTCATCCATTTTGTCCATAAAGAATCACCACTAATAAATCTCCAAAAAAGTTTTAATTGACAAGTTAAATTAAGATCATTAAGATTTCTGATACCAAGCCCACCTTCTTTTTTGGGTTTACAAACTTTATCCCAACTAATTTTATGGTATTTACCCCTCCAAAGAAAATCAGCACACCTGTTTTCAATTTTTTTAATAGTAGCAATAGGGATGTGGTGAGTTTGAAACCAGTATAGAATAATGGCATACACAACAGTTTTAATTAACTCAATTCTACCAGCAATTGATAACAGCTTGCATGACCAAGTTTCCATTCTGTTTTGAATGTTTTCAATGAGATATGTGCAGTCACTGTCTTTGATATGATTAGAAGATAAAGGAAGACCTAAATATTTAATAGGGAGATTACCTTCACTTACATTGAGAACATCCAATACTTCCTTTTTGTACCTGCAGTATTTGCTAAAATATACTTTTGTTTTAAATTCATTAATTTTAAGACCAGCATATTTGTACATAGTTCCAAAAATCACACTAATAGCCTCTGCATTGTTTTTGTTAGCTTTAGAGAACACCATAAGATCATCAGCATAAATCAGGTGAGTAATGACAGGTTTTATTCTATTTATTGGAGAAATAGTATTTTTAATAGTTTCAATATCAATGAGAATAGAAAAATATTCCATAGCTAGGGTAAAAAGATAGGGAGAAAGAGGGTCTCCCTGTCTAATGCCCCTGTTACTTTTGATGAAACCCTCAGGCTTGCCTTGAAATAGAATAGAGAAGGTGGGTGTATTAATGCATTCAAAAATTAACTCACAGAATTTAGCAGGAAAATTCATGCATTTCATAATATGAATAATGAATTTTCTGTTAACTTTGTCATATGCCTTTTGGAGATCAACTTTCAGACACATATTTTCCCCTTTTTTATTATTAAAATTCCTAACCATTTCATGAGCTAGCAAAGAATTTTCATAAATAAGTCTGCCAGGAATATAAGCACATTGGTTTTCAGAGATTAAAAAGGGGAGAAATAATTTTATTCTATTACTTAAAATGGTAGAAATGATTTTGTAGATGAAATTGCAACAAGAAATAGGTCTGTAATCCTCAATACAAGATGGATTCTTGTTTTTAGGAATTAGGGTGATGAAAGTATGATTAAAACTTTTAAGTAATTTACCTTCATTCATAAATTCATTGACAACTTTAAAAATATGATCTTTGATATTATCCCAATGGACTTTGAAATTTTTTGCATTGAAACCATCTGGACCAGGGCTTTTGTTATCACCAGCATTAAAAATAATAGCTTTAATATCAGCAATACTAACAGGGGCCATAAGAATTTCAGCAGCGTTATCATTAAGCACATGCTTACACACAATATCGGGAAAATTTATATCATTAGAGTCAGTAAAGTATAACTGAGAATAGTAACTGATAGCCTCATTGACAATTTTATCAAATTCATTTATGCAGTCATCTTTACTTTCAATAAGTTTTCCTATATTGTTAATATGCTTTCTGCAGCATATTTTAGCATGAAAAAATTTGGTGCAATCATCACCCATAGTAAGCCAGTCAACTTTAGCTTTTTGTTTGTAATTAACAGTGTTTATATGGAGCTCTTGTGAAAGCTTGACTTGATCAGAAAAGAATTTATCAATAATACCAGTATTGCCAGGGTTATCATCAGCAAGCTTTTGTAAAAGTTTACCTTCTTCCCTTAATTTATTTAAACAATTATTCTTTTCAAAATTAGTCCTATTCCATTCTTTGATCTTATTTTTTGTACTTTTAAGAAAAACACTGAACTGGGCTTGATAAGAACCATTATAAGAGAATGTAAAACAATCTTTAATAATATCATTATAATCATTATTAAGACCCAGCCATTTTTAAATCTAAAAGGAGCAGCTTTAAGAGTATTATTAGTTTGATTTTGGAAAAAACTCATAAGCAAAGGGGTATGATCACTAGTATTTTGCTCAATAGCGGAACAGCAAGAATTTGGAAAAGTATTGCAAAACTTTTCATTAATTAAAACCCTATCAAGCTTGCAATGAATATTTTTCTCTTTACCAGATTTCCAAGTGTATTTATTACCATTCATCTTAGGTTCAATAAGCCCACATTCAAGTAAGAATTTATTAATTCTTTCAAGCTTACTGTGGGGGATAGTATTTCCACCAAATTTTTCATTGACATGGAAAACAGTATTAAAATCACCTAAGATAATCCAAGGGAAATCATAACTTTGACTAAGAGCTTTTAATCTAGACCATAAACTGTTTCTCTCTATCTCAAAGTCCATAAATATAGGTAATCTGAAAAAAGAAACCACCAGCATTATTGAAGTTACAGTCTATAAACTGAATATCTTTATTGCAATCACCCAAATTCCAAATATTAGAGTCCCAAATGACAAGGATTCTACCTTTGCTGCCACAATCATTATTGTTAATGGATTTCCAGTTGTTTGACAATTTAAAACAAAATTTCTCAGTATTAGAATCATCCATCTTGTTTTCTATGAGGGCAACTATAGTAGGTTTGTAAATGCTGATCATAGTTAATATGTCAGTTTGTTTAGCAGGGGAATTCATACCCCTGACATTCCAGGCCATTATAGACATAAAATATATATATATATTGATGAAGAAAAAACAAAAAACAAGAGTGTCAGATAGAACCTGATGCACTGCTTCCCTTACCCTTCTTTTTCTTCTCAGAACTTTTAGCTTTGAGCCTTGTAGTCATCTCATTCCAATTTGAATTGATTGATATGTATTTTTGTCCAAAAGCTTTCTTCTCTTTATTAGGATTCTTGTATTTGCCAATAGCTTTAGTCTTGGGGATATGCAATTCAGAGATATCAAAATGTTTTTCAGGTTCCTCCATAACCTTATCAGATGTTGATGCAACATGACTTTCTGGGATTTGAATTCGAGAGATGTCAAACTCCTCAGTATTGCTTTCGAGGCTACTTTAAAACATATAATGATTCGACTGATTGTTGTGACATGTAAACATATAATGATTCTACAAAGAAGTATTTTGCTCTCATGTGTGGGTTGAAATCACTTGGTCTTAAGTGTCCATGTCCCGATATGTCCAGTTAATTACCACACAGAATTCTTTATAAAATTTACATTCTTCACCAGAAGAGGGAAAGTGTATGGTTTAAAACTCCGTACGGTGATTGACTTCAAATCGAATTTCGATTTGAATTCCAAAGTATTGGTTCGTCATAGTGCCGGAAAAGACTTCGTCCGGCTACAGGCCGGACCGAAATGGTCCGGCACCCTGGTCCAGGAACAACCTGGCCAGGTCTTAGGTTGGACCTAGGTGGTCCAACACCATGCAGGACCCGCCTGGTCCGGCCCCTGGTGCCAGACCCGCCTGGTCGGAACCAAGTGGTCGGCTCTAGGCTGGTCCTGCTTGACCCCTACCCACCTGGTTCACAGCCCTTCCGAGGCTGGATCCACCGGACCCACTTGGTCCAATCCTTTTGGAGCTGGACACAACAGACATATCCGTTCCAGCCCTTTTGGCGCTAGATCCACTCTTTTTTGGGCTCTTAGGGATGAACCTACCTGTTCCAGCATTTAGGATTCCAAGGTGTGGATGGGCGATTGAAGTGAGCTTAGTATTCAACAAAAATTCCAAAGCTGTGGAACAACAGCAAGGTTGAACCAAAGCCTAGAAGCCATGTACTTAGTTGCCTCTGCTCACAATCTCACTCTATAAATACAAGGCATGGGGCATCATAAAAAGGGATGGATGGAAAATAGCGAAGCTTCCATAAACAATGGCAGACAACTTTCAGAGGGAAAACCCTTAATTCCAACTATAATTTTAATCATATACAAAGCTTGTACTTGTAATCAGATATGAAAGAGATAATAAAAGAGGTACAGTGGATGTAAGCACACTTAGGACAAACCACTACAAATTCTGTGTCTTTTTACATTTTCGTCCTTTATTTATTTTTCATCGCAAACTATTGATTTTCTACCGCATACACTCGCAACTAAAATCCATCAAACGATAGATGTATGCTAAAAATAACACTCGCAGCTCTAGTGCCATGACTTAGAGGTGTTTTCCCATTTTTCGTGCAAACGTTTTTGTTGCTTTCACTGAGAGTTGAACTTTCCTTTTTTAAAAGGAAATTCTCTCTTCTTACTTCTCTTTTTATTTTGAAACCTACTATTTCTAATTTTCTGACTAGAGATTATCGTTTCTATTATTATGAAACTCTCTCCCCTTTTCTAAGATTTGAAATCTATGTTTCTTTTCAGATCTATCCTAACTATTTTACATAAAACAAAATTCTTCCTTTTCTCTTCGGATCCGAACATCCATTTTACTATGTAGAGAAATTCTCTTGTCTGCTTTTTATATTCTACTTTTACTATACACAAACATATATACCCTTTCTTTGGATCTAAAATTAAGCCACCTCTCTTTTCTCATTTGGAATCCAAATAATGATTTCTTGGCATAAGAAACCCTTTTTTCCCCTCTGTTTAGATCTTGATCATTATTTTCTTTCACAAAAGAAAACCTATTTCTAGTCTTGAGATGTGAAATTGCATTTTTTAATAAAATTTATACCTTTTTCCTTTTAGATCTAAAGTCACTGTCTACTTGGCATGAGAGATTCTCTTTTTCTTACATTCCCAGTTTGAGATCTTTGTTTCTTGGATTAAAATACTCTATATCTCCTAGATCTAAAACTGTTACTTCATCAAAATCTATTTCTCTTTTCAGATCTGCAATCACTATTCCTTGAAGATAAAAAATTCTATCTTTCTTTTCTCTTATTTTAGATCTTCAAACGCTGCTCCTTAACCAACAAGAAATATGTATTCACTTCTTAGATCTGAAATCACTATATCTCCTTTCAAATTTGCAAAACTGTTTCTCAGCCAAAAAGAAACATGTAGTTATTTCTTAGATCTGAAATCGTTCTATCTTATTTTTCTCATTCCAGATCAAAAAACACTCTTTTGACCAAGAGGAACACTTAGTCGTTTTTCAGTTCTAAAATCAAATCTTATTCTCTTTTCATCCGGATGCATTGCTTCTTTAACATAAGAAAACTATTTTCCTCTTTTATATAAGGGGAACCTATTCCCCAAGTAAAATATAGAATTACGTTTCTACGTATATCCTTTTCTCCCTCCAAACTCGAAATCCTTTCTCCTGATCTAAAGTCATTGTCTCTTTGAAATTAGAGCTTTTCTCTTTTTCTTCTTTTTCCAAATTTATAATCACCATTTCTCAGGTTGAGAAGCTATACCTCTATCTCAAGATTCTCTCTTTATTTTAAGAGTAGGACGATTGACCCTTCTAAGCTACAAAGCCTCCCAATCCTTTTCGAAAATTGAATTATCTCTCCCAAAAAGTATAAGCTCTCTAGTATGGAAAGGAGAGAAACTTCCCAATGTGCCATCTAAAGTTAGACAACTCGCTGCAAAGAATGCAACAGCTACCCAGATATAAAAAATCATAAAGACTAGTCAACAACCTCCTGGTGATAAAAGTTATCGGATGCAAATTCGACATGGTTGTGATTGAAATTAGTAAACACTTCACTACTCAACATAAAGCTTTGGTGGATAAACTCTCGACATGCTTAGGGCAGATAGAAGTATTCGATCTCAACGTCATAATACAAGGAAAGTCCATTTCTAGAGAACACAGGTGGGTATTTCACATAACCAAATGAACCCCAAGCAGTGCCCTTTTTTCCATCCAGCATCAAAACAAAGTACTACAATTGGGATCTCGCTGATGGATCGACATATAACAACTTGAAGACCGAAGTCATGATGATTGAATACTCAAAGTCTAGATACAACAAGCATGACACATCATCACTCCTATCATGCACGAAGGCATCACCAATCCAATGCATACTGAACATGATTCACATAGTGTCAATGGCTCTCCCTACCTAGGGATACATTTGACAAATATGAAAAGAGAAGGAAATAAGACTAAGTGTTGCTAGTCCACTCTCCAGGAAAACAAAACTTTTGAGTACCCACTACAAACCTTTATAAGGGACTAACCCAACCCCCTAGACACTTGCCAAGATCTCCACACTTGCTGATGAACGTGGGACACAAAGGAGGTATTATATAATTACTTTTCTTTTATTCTAATTAATCTTAAGCTATTGCAGGGCTCTACCATCAACCCTTGTATCTCCATTCTTAGAAAAAGGTAAAGGAAGGATTCGTAAATCCATTGCATGTACTGATTAACCCGATGGTGCTTACAAGCTACACGAAGTAAAGACAAAAAATCCAACTAACCCATAAAACTATGCATGATCTCTCCGTTGCATAAGCAAGGAATATAAAGATGAGAAAACACCACTATCAAGAGTTTAGATAGATGGTCACCCAGGGAAGCAAGCACAGCTTGCTGCACAAATGCTATAGCAAAATGGGAGAGATATAACTATCGCCTTAGGGACTCGAATGATCAATGATCATAGAGAAGCCATCCATTTGAATCTGGTGTTACCTCGAAGGAAAGGCTTTGAAAGACTGAGCTCCAGCAATTCCAACATACTTGGCCTGCAGTAGAAATGTAAGGTATATCCAGAACCACCACCATTACTCCGTATATCACAATTTAACACAAATCAGCAATATATATAGTAAACCGCTAGGACATTGCAGTAACCAATCAAGATATTAGCTTTATGACTCCATCATGATCCAATAATTAGAAAACGCAATTCAAATTGATCGAGGACTAAAGATAGCAGGATGCACACTAGGGGCATGCACTATATATCCACCAAACTAATCAAAATCAAACCAACTAGATGACTAGTCCAATGACCGCCTGGAGAAAATCTTTTTGAGTAGTTCTTTGATCACCCAATATGCTCACATGAACATGTCATATGCACGAAAACAGACGGCCCTGCAAAGGATGTACAATGACAAACCTCTTCTTTCGTTTTTTATCTAACTCAGTTATTGTCATTTCAGGATAATGCCATCGGCTCTTAGGTTCCATAGAGTCTTATAAAAATACTAAGTGAGAATTCCTATCCAAGAGAAAACCTTACACCAGGCATACTACACAACCAGGTACTTTGCTATGCTTCTTTTAAAAGCAGCAGGTTTGATCTAAACTACTCTTTCCCTTTGACAGAGGCAAGAGAATATTGCATTCACTTAACACATATGCAGTTATATGCACTTATCGCACCTAATTATATTCACTTAGCACCTACGATGTTATAACCACTCCTTCTTTTGTGATTAGCAACCTAGATCACAAGCATGTGTTGGTAGTAGTGTAAATAAGATAGCCATGACTAAGGGCAATTTCCTGGGCAGTTCACTGCTCACGGCCGCCCCTTTCCCCGGCAATGACATATCAGTCGGGCATCTAGACACAAAAATAGCTTGAGTAACTCAAAGGATGAATGCATTCGAAGCCTAGCATGGATTGACTCACAATAAGAGTTTCCCTAGGCCAATGGGCAGGTTGAAGATGTCAACAAAATCTTGTAGACACTAATTAAGGAAAAGCTAAATAAAGCCAAAGGAGCGCGGATTACCCGTGGCACTAGGAGCCTATCAAGCCTCCTATAAAACAACAACATGACATATTCTATTTGCTTTAAGCATACTGGGCCAAACAAGTTAAGGAGAGAAGTAGTAATGTCGCCCTCAAGACCATCGCACATGGATAGAAGGTGGCACACCAATACAAATCTAAGGTGAAGCGCTAAGAGTTACAAGAAGGAGACATTATTCTCAAGCAAGCCTATCCCTGTCTAGGCGTGTTAGATCAGTTCGGGAAGGATCATTTATTGTTCATAAGGATCTCTATAATAGAGCTTACATTCAGTCTACAGTTAACGAGAAAGGTGTTTGGAAAAGGAAGGAATCTCCAGCATCTCTGCCATTACTTCTCTCCACTTGTAAAAAGCACGTATCACCCAAAAGCACTAAAAAGAAAAAATTGATGTTTTTCTCATCTGATATTATTCCTATTATGATCAGTCGCAAGTTCTCGCCGGCAGCAGTGAAGGTAAGATAACCATGACTATAGGCATGAAAGTAGCCTGGGTAGTTCACTACTGACGATCAGTCCCCCAACCAGCAATGACAAACCAACTATAAGCCATGGATTAGGCACGATTATTGCCTAGGCAGTTTATCATTGGCGTTTGGCTCGCTAGCAACTGCGAACCAATAATAAATCCTACGATCAAGGCGTAGCTATAGACATGGATAGTTCGTAGTTGATGATCGGCACCCATGCAAGCTGGGCCATAGTAAATCGAATAATACTCACACATAGGCCATAATGGCCCAGGTAGTTACTACGTGTGAATCTCGGCTCTAAATCTGAAGTACGACAATCGAAATAGTTACACTCCCTTGGAAAACAGGGTTGGGCAGACAAACCATATGTCACCAAAATCCACATTCAGGGCAAGTAACTTACATGCCAAGAATCTTAAGTTTAGAAGGACTCTCTTGACCGAGAATATAGTTCGTAGTACTTAAACTAAATGTTTCTAGAAATTTTTTTAGTCTTGTGGCATTACATACAAATAGTAGAAATATGGATTCCACTCTGCCAATCACAACAGGACATTCATTTGCTTCCACTTCATCAGAGGAGACGGTGCATGGACTCAACTCCATCAGTGATAGTGGAACTTCAATCCAACGTTGCCACAAGAATTAAAATATCCTTTCTAGCCAACTTCGCTCAAAAAATTGTAAGGATTCTCCCAAAGCTGAGCATACTTATGGAACCTAAAAAAAACTTAGTGCAAAGCTCGATAATGGCACACTGGAATCATAACCTTAAGTTTGCATGTTTAAAACCCATTCACGACACAAGACAGCATGTTGTGAGAAGCAACCAAGTGCACTATGCTGGGAAAACCGAGACAAATAATGAGCGCTCCCGGCTGACTTTTGGCAGTGCCACTAAAAGGAGCTCTGGAGGATGTGATGAGTATTTGTGGACTGCCATGTCCCCTTAAATTACTCTCTAAACCTTAGTAGTAGGGAATCACTTCAAATGATGATGACCTCTCGAAGCAAAAGTGATCCGATCTCTAACCTTCCGAATGTAACTAATTCATATCAAAGTCTATTTTAACACAAATATCTTGATACCTTTACCTAATAACTCAATCTCGAGGACACATAGAATGAATATAAAACATATCTATGGTAAAATTCCAAATAAAAATGTATTAATAGTATGTAACTAATTCTAAGGCGAGGATGAAAGTCCTTGACCTCACTAGGCCCGAAAGTACCCTAAACTTGTTGGTAAAGTCAATAGGATAGGGCGATCCTCTACCCCAAAGCCAACGGGACATTTGAGTTGAAAGGTTGATTCTACCCGATCAATGAAGAGAAAGCAAGCCGATGTCATCAATAGATACAATACGTCGGAGACAGATGACTATGATAATCGGCATAAATCGGACATGCAATTGGACTTCTAATTAACAATGCCGATAAATTTCCTTGAGCTATGCTCAAAAGATCTAAGACCACTAACTCAGACCCAGTGCCTACCCTACTAACGCATACCAATAGTCGACTTCAAACAGATGCATGAGACATTGGTTGGCAAACTACCAAGGAAATCGGCTAAGAAAATCTTATATAAATGTGCCTGAGGGCAAGTCATAGAAGAGCTAACAGAGGAACGAGGAATTAGTCTAAATGTCATCACTTTACCAGACTAGACGGAACGTAAGCCTATTAGCCCAGCTTGGTCAGACGTAGCCAACATCCACTTAATAGCGCTATGCATAACATTGTACATACAAATACCCTCCGATGGAAAATCATTACTCCATCAATAATTGACCTTGACCAAGCACGAAAAAATTAATGAAGAAATATACAAACTCAGCAATTAGATGGTAAGGCCGTCCTCACTCAAGCTGGCCATACGATGGTCGAAACCAGAAATTCCACATCACTGGTCCCAAGTCAAATACTACGAAGGGAAAATTACTGGATCCACGTACTACACAAGTCCTTGAAGACAGAAACAGAAAGGCTAAGGAAAAATACCTCCCTGCCAAATGAAGGATAATTAAAAACGACGTTAAGTGACTTGCAAGTCCTCCTCAAGACAAACGGAGCATCACATCTGGCTAACGAAAGGAAGCTCATCTTGGGGACGATGAAGAGATGTGGATAGTCGAATACCAACATGACACCTACAATATTGGTGGTGTAATCGCAGACTAAAACAAAGCATACTTTTCATTCGCGAAAATATACGTTGGGGGGCAAATGATGTGGCCATTTTCGCCCATTGTATAGTGGATATGAAAAGTCAGAGGAAAAATTGTCAAAGACCTAAAATAAACTCAAAGTATCTTAGAAATGTTTGCAAGGTTTAGACCTCAAATACTCCAGATTCCTGCATGATCTAAACCTTGCAAACATTTCTAATATCGTGCAGGTCACTTGACGGAGCATTACATCCGGCAACAGATATGTCATTCTAAGATTTTCCTAACACGATCCGACAATAAAGATTCCAAGTCCGCCTTCTACCAAGCCCTGGTCACGCCTACTCCAGCAAAGAACCAATCCTACAAAAGAAGATCTGCATAGATACAGCTCGACAAGGCCAGATCCACCCAAGTCTGGCCCAACCGAGTCCATCCTAGTAGGGCCACACCTACCAGATCCAGCCCAGTAGGGCCAAATGTTCGACCCCGCAGGGCCGGGCCAGTTGTGTCTGGCCCGGCAGGGCCGGACCCCATAAAGTCCAGCCTGGTAGGACCGGGCTAGCGGAGTCCAACCCAACAAGGTCTGACCCCACAGTGTCTGGCCCAGCGGGATTGGGGAAGCTCAGTCCGATCCGATAGGGCCGGAAGCCCGGTCCGGCCTAAAAGTGCTGGACCCATAGCAGTCCGGCCCAAAAGGGTCGAACCCATATAGGACTGACCGTATAGGGTCGGACAGCCCGGTTCGACCTAGAAGTATCGGACCCGCACAGGTCCGGCCTCTTGGACCGGGCCACCTGGTCCGACATCCTAGTGTCGGACCTAATTGGTCCGGTACCTGGTGCCTGTCCCACCTGGTCCGGCTCCAAATGCCGGACCAAATCTGTTCCGGCCCCCTGGTGTTGGACCATTTGGTCCGGTCCTGGCCGGACCTTCATAATCCTACTTAAGCCAGACCCGCTTGACCCGGACCCACCTGGTCCAGCCCTTCTGGGGCTGGACCCACCAGACCCTCTTGGTCCAGTCCTTCTGGGTCTCGACCCACCAGACATATCCGATGCAGCTCTTCTGGGGCTGGATCCACTCTTTTTTGGGCTCTCAGGGATGAACCTACTTGTTCCAGCGTTCAAGATTCCAAGGTCTGGATGGGCAACTGAAGCGAGCTACCGGGATAGTATTCAACTCGCATTCCAAAGCATTTAAACAATAGCAAGGTTGAACCAAAGCCTAAAAGCCATGAGCTCAGCTGCCTCTCTTCACAATCTCACTCTAAAAATACGAGGTATGTGGCATCATAAAAGGGATGGATGGAAAATAGTTAAGCTTCCATCAACAATGGCAGACAACTTTGAGAGAGAAAAGTCTTAATTCCAACTATAAGTTTACTCATATACAAAGCTTGTACTTATAATTAGATATGAAAGAGATAATAAAAGAGGAATAGTGGATGTTGGCACAATTAGGCCAAACCACTATTAATTCTATGTCTTTCTACATTTCAGTTCTTTATTTATTCTTTATTGCAAACTATTGATTTCCTACCACATACACTCGCAACTAAAATCCATCAAATGATAGCTGTATGCTGCAAATAGTACTCGCAGCTCTACTACTATGACTTGGGGGTGTTTGCCCATTTTTCGAGCAAACACATCCTATTTGGGAATTACCCCTTGGATTAGTAGCGAGCAGTCCTTGCATCGAAGATTTCAAAATGCAGATACCACTTCCTCCATATATATGATATGGAAATTTCCCTAGAGGTTATAGGAAATCAGCCATACATTATGAAGATCTTTATCTTCAAATCATTGTCTTCAACTCATCTTCACTTTTGAACGTATATATTAGTTTGAAGTTGTTTTCAGATAGAAATTAGCCAAATCCGACCTCGGTTTCTCCGAACCAATTATCGATAAAAGATGTCAAGTATGTAGGTAATTATTATTCAATTAATCAGTATCTTTTATCCAAGTAAAATATCTTCTTTAAGACATTTCTTTTTAAACCATTTTCCTTTTCAGCATATAAGAGATAATTAAACCTCTTTTATCAAATCCTTTATTTAATTAAAACCTTTTTTATCTTCGAAAATACCAAATCATTTCTCTTTAATTATGTAGAAAAACATTTCCATCTTTTATTATTGGTACAGTTTCGTTCTCATTAGAGATTAGTTATTTCCAAAACATGTCTTTTTAATCAGTTAAAACAATGTTATTTAAGATATTGTTTATGCAAACCCAAATCACTTAGTATTGAGTAAAAATGATTCACTATTTTAGATAATTATATCCAATACTAATTTCCATATCCGACCTATACTATTTGTTGAATAATGGTGCAATCACATTTTAAATTCATACGGATAGCACGAGTTCCCTCCTCAGAATTTAATACGAAGTTTAACTAGAATGTTTTCTTCAATGACCAAAATCCTATTTTAAATCTTGTTTAACTTTTGTAACACTCTAAATCTCTTTTCTTTTATCTTAAGAAATGCGGTATGAGTAAATCAAGTTAGCTATCCCCTCCGTCGGGCCAGTCTAGATACCTAGAGTGGGACCCAAGCACTAATTGTCCAAGCTCGAGTCTAGAGACTATCTCTCTGTCATCCATTAAACATCAAGTTATTTGATCAATTTTAAACTCTTTTATACAATCTTTTAGAGACGACTTCCAGTTTCTTAAAACAGTTCCAAATATTGTTCCTTTAACCATTTATTTAAAACTCCTTTAAAATAATTATTAAAATTCCAAATCATCTTCAAAATACTTAATTATTCATTTCAATAGATCACTAAAAAGATTGGGAAAGAATTATTAACTTAATACCATAATTTGCAAAAGTTACCAAAACCGCTGCAAAAATTGCTATAAATAGTGTTTTTAAAGCTTCCTTATTCAAAGCACTAATTCCATTTCATATATGTCCATTTTTATGAATCAAATACCTTTTAAAACATACAAAAATACTTATGTAATGTATTCCATATTTTTAAAGATTAAAAAAAAATATTTTAAAGTATTTACCACTTTGGTTTCCAAAACTGACAAACAGCGATATTTTTAAAAACTTGATTTGGACATAAATCAATTCTATTCAATGAAATCTTGGTTTTTTTCCTTCATTTGAAAATTAAAATTATAAGAGTTCAAAAAATTCTTCTTTCGAATAATTCCAAGTGATAGTCCATTCTAAATGTTGATTTAACTTTTACGGCGAGAAATCGCGATCTACTGTTACGCGACGCGCTTGTTTTGACTCCATTTTCCAATCTTTTCCAAATTTTACCCATTTGTAAACCATTTTATTCATATTTAAAGACATTTTCCCTATTCCCTAACACTTTTATAATTCATATATGAAAGTGATTTCCTTTATGTAAATTCGACGTATATTTAACATGAATTATTTCCACAGCCAAATAACATATTATCACATCCAAAACATGATGATCAAACATAGAAAACAATCGTAGAAAATATATCATATCATCAGCTAATTTATAGTATAAATAAGTTGAGTTTCTAACCTTCATTGGTTTCTAGATTTACTAAATTTAACTATAGTTTCGCTAATCACCGCATCGAAGCTTATGAAATCAGCCCTACAACCCTTGGAAGTATATGACCTATGCTAGAGAGGGTGGATGCTTGACCTTGAGTGGTGATGGAGGGTGGCCATGAGTATAGGAAGAGAACATGAGATGATTACTCACTTTGATTTCAAATTATGGTGATATATTTTGCGATATGGAAGTTTGTTTCCCAACAGAGCTTTGCTATGACCATCGAACATTTTATGAAGGCATGGAAGCCATTAATGAAGAGGAAGAAGAAGATGAAGAACTTAAGAAATAAAGAGGAGGAGGTGTGAAAATGATGAGAGGAGGAGGCACGTTTTTATAGGAAAATTTGTGTAAAATACCTAAATGCAAAATTACCTTTCTACCCCTTTCTCACTCCCCTCCACGTGCATACAGACCACTTCTTGTCCTTCTCTCCATGAGCTTGAGATAACGGTGAAAGTGACTATGGATCGTGCAATTTGGAATATTAAATAAACTATCTACTTATGCAGAATGTCAATGTAAAAGTAAAGTAATAAAGTGAATGACACCACACATTTTTATACTGGTACGAACTTCCCGTTCTACGTCCAGTCCCAGATTCCTTCTGGAATTTAACTATCAACCCTCACTTAACTCGGAGGAACATGTATTACACCGCCTGAGAAACCGAATAAGACTTTAACCGCCTAAGCGACATAATAGGACTTCAACCAACTGAGCAACCGAACGGGACTTCAATAATACAGAAAATTATCTGACCGAATGTGCTCTTTTAGTAGCACGGATGAGTCTTTAGAGTATACTCTTCCGATAATCTTCTCCTTTATGGTGTATCAAGTAATTGGTAAAGACAGGAAGTTAATTAGATCACCAATGAAGTATTCCTGAATGAACAAGTGATTAGAATGAAGTTTTTAAGTATTGAGTGCTTAGAGTTCAAATAGCAAGATAGATTATAAATAAGTATAATAATTGATTATTAAAACAATGGAATTCATGGCTATTTATAGAGATTAAGAGTTGTATTCGTTCATGAAAGATAGCCATGAAAATATATGGAAACAATTCTTGAATCAAGAGTTGTTTTTGTTCATTAAAATGAATTGTCTCCTAAAAAACTAGCGTTATGAAGATTTAGCCGTCTGAATGAAGCCAATCAGCCGGTTAAATTGGTTAAAAATAAAACCCGCAAGTAAATAGTGCAAAAAGCATCAAATTCAACCAACTGAGTTATCATATTCATCCGTCTGAATATTCAATCACATTTGTGCACATGCACAGCAGCCAACCGGCTGACTCATGCCATTCAGCCGGTTAAGTTAGTGTTTTCTAGGTTTTCTACTTGTTTTGATGAACTTTATATTATGTATGTGTGTGCATATACCACTTTGAAGATATTTTAACATATATTTACTACTAAACATAGACCTTGAACTTAATACTTTGCCGAAGCTTCAATCCGGAATTTGGTCTTTAAATTACAAGAATATTTCTCGAGTAAAAAATAATATCTTCTCCTGCAAGTTTAGTTAGACCAAAATGGTACATTTATATAGTTGTCATAATCAAAACATCAAAATTCAAGGTTCTAACATTTTCCTCCCTTTTGATGATGACAATTATGTAAGTTATATAAATAAAAACAAATTTATACTCCCCTATCGTAATACTTCCCCTATCGTTATGATGTACCTTTTTCTCCCCCTTTGTCATCGACAAAAATGAAAATTAATAGATAGGAGAAATATTAAAAATATGCGCAACGTTGATATGATTAAAAAGGAAAAATTAGACAATTATGAAGAGAATTGGTTTTAAAAACTGAAAATGGACAACTTTGAAATACTGTTCATGTGTAAAATTATTGAAAAATAACATATCTTTAAAACATGTTTAAAAAGTACAAATTTAAAACTTAATATAGTTTGAAATAATGTTCATGTGTATATAATAATATGGTTCAAAAATAGTAATAACTTAGTATAATGCCAAAACATATTTAGAAATAGTAATAATATGGTTTAAAAATTGTACTTAGTTTGTTAAAGATTATTTGAAGCAAAAAAAACAAATATGAAAATGAAAACATGAACCATGACTGGAAAGACAAGCATAAGTCTTAGTAACTTACGTTCACAACGACAAGTTTACATATAATCGAACATCACATGAATTACACAATATATAACATCACATTTCAAACAACACAAATAAGTATTTTAAATTTTCACATCAAAACACAACTAAAGAAACTTAAAAGTCACAAGACAATCCCACAAGACACGCATATATCACAATTGTTTTCCAAATAAAATAGTTCAAGATAGCAAGAGTTATAATAAGACAACATGTTTAGCGGAAGTATTTTACATACCAAAACAATTTATTAGGTTATTACAATACTTTTCTTGATTAATAAAAATTCCATTATTTATTTTTTTTGATTTGTAATCCAAGAAAATATGAATGCTCTCCCATATGTGACATTTCAAATTCTTTTGTCATATATTTGAAAATTCTTGACATAATGTTTCATTCGTAGAACCAAAAATGACGTCATTTACATAAACTTGTATTATTAAAACATCATTTTTATCTTGTTTTATAAACAGAGTTTGACCTACTTCCAATTTTAAAACCAGAATTTATAAGATATCTTTTAAGTAGATCATACCAAGCACGAGGTGCTTGTTTTAAACCATATAAAGCTTTCTTTAATTTATAAACATGGTTTGGGAATTTTTCATGTGTAAATAGAGGTGGTTGTTATATATACACATTTTCTTTTACAAATCCATTTAGAGAAGCACTTTTTACATCCATTTGATATAGTTTAAACTTATAAAAACATGAAAAAGCTAATAAAATACTATTGCTTCTAGTCGGACTACAGGAGCAAACGTTTCTTCCTAATTTATTCCTTCCTCTTGATTGTAGCCTTGAGCGACTATCTAGCTTTGTTTCAAATAATATTCCCTCGCTCATCGATTTTATTCTTGTAAATCACTTAGTATCAATGTTCTTTGATTACTAGGTCTAGGGACTAAGTCCCAAACTTTGTTTCATTTAAATTAATTTTACTCTTCTTTCATAGCTGGTAATCATCAGTTTAGGCTTTTTTAGCATTTATTGGCTCAATGTTTGATAGGAAAACTACATGACCCATTTGATTTAATTGATTTCATGTTCTTACGTTATAATTTATTTCTCCAGTAACATTTTCAATTGGATGATTTCTTGGTAGTCTCGGTGGAGATCGAATCTCATTTTCATTAGGTAAATTACTGTTTTCAATTTCATTATTATTTTCAATATTTTCAATATCATCTTCTATGATATTTGATTTTGAAATTATATCTTCATCTTCATTTTTATTACTAAGTTTGAAATTTTCATCGAATGACACATGAACTGTTTCTTTAAGTATTTTAGTTCTTTTACTATAAATTCTATATGCCTTGCTTCATTCCGAATATCCAATGAATGTTCCTTCATCGGATTTTGGATCGAATTTACCAAGTTGGTTTTTGTATTTAATAAAAAACATTTTAGATTGAAAATTTTAAAATATGATATGTTTGGTTTCTTCCATAAAAAAGTTCATAGGAGTATGTTTTGCTAACGGTCTAACGGAGACTCGGTTTAAAACATAACAAGTAGTTGTTACAGCTTCTGCTAAAAAATGCTTCTGCTAAAAAATGTTTAGGCAGAGTGCTTCCATTTAATAAGATTCTAGCACATTCTTGAAGTGTTCTATTTTTTCTTTCTACAACTCTGTTTTTTTGTGTAGTTCGAGAAAATGAAAAATGGTGAAAAGTTCCTTTCTTATTATAATATTTTCCAAAAATATCAAATTCACCACCATAATCGCTTCTAATGTTTTTAATTTTATGTTCTTAATATTTTGAGTTTTTAACAAATTTTTTAAAATTTTCAAAAGTACCACTTTTATTTTTCATAAATATTGTCCAAGTATATCTTAAATAATCATCAAAAATTATAGAAACATATTTATTATGGTTTATAGATTGAACTTGAGTTGGTCTCGAAAGATCTAAATGTAACAATTCTAATGGTTGCAATGTAGAAATTACTTTCTTAGCTTTAAAAGAAGATTTTGTTAATTTCTCTAATTGACATGCATCACAAATGCTGTTTACCTTAAAATTCATTTTTGGTAAACCTTCTACTAAATTATTTTTAGATAATTTTCTTATTACTTTGAAATTTATATGACAAAATCTTTTGTGCCATTACCAAGGATCGTTTTCTTTGACTATTAGACACATATTTGTGTTATGATTAACTTTCATATTTAAAATGTATATATTACATTCTCTAGTTCCTTCAAAAATAAGATTCGTTTTGAACAGATATATCACATTTATCTTTCAAAAAGGTATATTAAAACCTTTATCGCATAGTTGGATTATACTAAGCAAATTATGTTTTAAATTTTTAGCTAGTAAACACTTGTAATAAGAGGTAAGTTAGATGCACAGTCATTGGTCATATCGCCTTTGCCGATGATATGTCCTTTAGAATTATCTCTCAATGTGGAAGATTCTCCATTTGAGTAGATAATGTTAGTCAGCATGTCTTTGTTTCCTATCGTGTGTTTTGAGCAACCACTATCAAGAATCCACTTTCCTCTTTTCTTAGTTGGTACTTCATCATTTGTAGCCATAAAGCATACGTTGGCTTGTTCGGTGTCACTATCACTATCTGTCTGATGATGAAGATAATTTTGAATCATCTCATATAACAGAAAATGCTTGCTTTTTTTTATATTTTTCCCTTTTAATCTTGTATTTGTCTTTCTTTCAATCAGGACAGTCCTTCTTTATGTGACCCTTTTTGTGACATTCATAGCATTCGAGATTTGAAGCTAATGGTTTGTTGATGTTCTTGTTATTTCCAAATTTATCGTTCTTTCTAAATTTCAAAAACTTTTTGAAATTTTTAGCTACAAATGCCATGTCATCTTCATCCGAATTCGATTCTTCCTTTTCTGCCTGGAACATTATTGCCTTTAAGTCTTGTGCCTGAGCTCTTTTCTCCTATAAATTTACTTCATATGACATTAGGTTTTCTATCAACTCTTCTGTTTTTATGGTTGAAATGCTATTAGCTTCTTTAATTGTCAAGACTTTCCAATTCCATTCATCCGTTAAAGTGTTGAGGATTTTTGAAACGATATCAAAATGTGTGAATTTTTCTCCAAATGGCAAAAGTGAATGATATATATCTTGAAACCTAGAATACATTTCATCTATAGTTTCATCGTGCTTCATGCTAAATTTCTAGAACTGGTTCTTAAGCATAGAAATCTTTCTTTGTTTAACTTTTTTAGTACCATCACGTGTAACTTTAAGAGTGCGCTAAATTTAATATTCCGAATTACACATACTAACTTTGTTAAACTCATTTTTGTCTAATGAACAAAACAACATATTCATGGCTTTAGCATTAGCAGTAGCATCTAATTTTGGTGTGTTAGACCATTGTGCATATGGTGTAGTAGATATTCATTCCGAGTGATGTTCCAAGTATCATATCTATTTGCTTGCATATAAGTTCTCATTCTAGTTGACCAATAATTATAGTTTAATCCATTAAACAGTGGTGGCCGTGCAGTGGATTGACCTTCAATAAAACTTGTGCTAGTGTTATTCTACATATTATTTGAATATCAAATAACTGTGTTATGGTTATATGATGACCTTGCTCTGATACCAATTGAAAATGACTAAGGATCGTGCAATATAGAATATTAGATAAACTATCTACTTGCGTAATATGTAAATGAAAAAGTAAAGTAATGAAGTAAATGACACTAGAGATTCTTATACCGGTTCAAACTTCCCGTTCCATGTCTAGTCCCAGACTCCTTCTAGAATTTAACTATCAACCCTCACTTAACACGGAAGAACATGTATTACATCGCCTGAGCAATAGAATAGGACTTCAACCACCTGAGCAATAGAATAGGACTTCAACCGCCTGAGCAACCGAATAGGACTTCGATAATACAGGAAATTATCTGACTGAATGTGCTCTTTTAATAATACAGATAATTCTTTAGAGTACACCCTACCAATAATCTTCTCCTTTGTGGTATATCATGTAATTCGTGAAGATACGAAGTTTATTAGATCACCACTGAAATTTTCTTGAATGAACAAGTGGTCGGAATGAAGTGTTTAAGTATTGAATGCTTAGAGTTCAAATAGCAAGATAGATTAAAAATAAGAATAAGAATAAGAATTGGTGATTAAAACAATGGTTCATGGCTATTTATAGAGATTAAGAGTTGTATTCATTCATGAAAGATAGCCATGAAAAGATACGGAAGCAACTCTTGAATCAAGAGTTGTTTCTGTTCATTAAAATGAAGTGTTTCTTAAAAAACTAGTCGTTATGAAGATTCAACCATTTGAATCGAGAAAATTAGCTGACTAAATTGATTAAAAATAAAACCTTCAAGTAAATAGTGCAAAAAGCATCGAATTCAGCCGGCTGAATTATCATATTCAGCTATTTGAAATTCAATCACATTTGTGCACATGCACATTAACCAGCCGACTAACTCATGCCATTTAACAGGCTGAGTTAGGGTTTTCTGGGTTTTCTACTTGTTTTGATGAACTTTATATTACGTGTGTATGCATATACCACTTCAGAGAGATTTTAACATATATTTACTACTAGACTTAGACCTTAAACTTATTACTTTGTTGAAGCTTCAATTCGGAATATGGTCTTCAAATTGTTAGAATATTTCTCAAGTAAAAAACAATATCTTCCTGCAAGTTTAGTTAGATCTAAATGATATATTTACTTATATAGTTATTACAATCAAAACACCAAAAATTGAGGTTCTAATAGATGGTGTGTGAATGTGTAAGGATGTGATGTTTTGATGTGTAATTTGCTTTTGACTTTATATAAATATCTTAAATATTTTGTATATATATATATACTTGTATGTATATATGTTATATGTGTATATGTATATGTTAGTGTATATATGTGCATGTCATATATGTGCAGAAAACATATAAACGACATTGCGATCACTTTGAACAACTTCCTTTCGTTAAACCATTGAAAATCAGAAAGTCGATTACCAGTCACATTTTCACTTATTAATTAAATGACATATAAATGTAAACAAAACTTGAAAACTAATTTCTTGTCCATAGTATTTAATTAAATTGGTCATATTTGAATTATAAAACCATATAAATCAGTATTAAACAATTGTTTACCAAACCTGCTATCGTATCGACAAAATGTTATGAATTTTCTAATATTTTTAAAACAAGTATATATCTTTATAAAACTGTAATAAATGATTAATCATCACTATATAACTTATTAAAGTGAATTAATATCATTTCAAAACAATTATTTGAATTATTTAAACTTAATTTAAAATTCCAAAAAATATATAAAAGTGATGATATCCCTGATGATGCCATAAATATATTTTATTTTCTAAAATACAATAAATAGTTTTTTATTTCATATTTTTGCTTAAATTAATAAATAAGTGTATGTATCTAGTTTTTTCACTTTAATATTGAGAAAATCTCTATTTTTCCAAAAGCTGATTTTTGTTTTTTTTCTAATGAAAAACCCTAAATATCCATATTTATTAATATACCTTTAAGAAAAGCTCACCATCATTATTTATACTTCAAAAAATTATAATTAGGTTATAAAATCTTGTTTTTGAATGTTTCAAATATAAATATAATTTATCAAAGTGATAAATTTGCGGGTCGTTACAGACTTCCCTCCTTAAAAGAATTTCATTCTCGAAATTACACCTAACCCAAAACCCTAAAGAGTTTACCTAAAATATTATCTTTAAACTTATCTCAATATGATATACACAGATCATCCATAATACCAGATTAGATCTTCTATTCAAATCCACAATTTTACTTTCGAACTAATATTGATCCCTTGATCCTCTAGTACGGACTCTAATCAGGCTTCTTGATCAAGAAACCTTGCTTCCCATACATAGCTCACAACTATGGTAGAAAATGCAATTATCCAACTACAAGTCCTTATCAATGTTCATCATCAAGAATCAAGGGATAAATCCTTTTTTGGTTCGGTGTAATCACCTCAAAGTTCCATACTCGAATTTTAGATCAGAATCATGTAATGAAATGATTTACGTAACTCATATGTACTTATTAGCATTTCCAAAAGTTTTTAAAAACATTTCATAAAACTTTTTGCTTTTATTCAAACATTTTTATAAAGATGCCTCTTTATATATAATTACTTTAAAAAAAATTCCCAAAAATTTCTATCTTCTGTCCAAAGAAACCATTTCAATTTTAATACTTAGAAAAAACCTCTACATACTTAATCCATAAAAATCTTTGAGGAAAGCTTCATATTTTCCAAAACACAATTTATTGGGTCAAAATTAGTGTTGTGTAAAAAACATCATTACGGCAACCCAAAAACACTAGTATATGGATCTGACTAATTATACTGAATATTAATTTTCGATGTCGAGCTTAAACTATTTATTAGTTAACAATGAAGCCGATCAAGTTGGCGTATCATTACCTCTCAAACCTTGAATGGACGATATTCTTAACTTAAAAATAGATATAAGTTACACACCTTAAATCTTAACATCAAATATAGGATACATATAATTCCCTTATATTATATAAAATATCTCCTTTCCAAAATCACTTACCACAACAACAGTGTTATAATCTATGTCTTCCTCACTTTTTTGAAAACATTTATTTACGACAATGATGTTGAAATCCATGTCTTCTTCTACTTAAGCCCTTTTTCAAAATTGTCTATGAAACATTTCATAAAATCTCATCCAAATGTTTTAATCTTTTCGTATATCCCTTAACACTCATTTAGAAGATATCTTTAAAAAGTTGATCTTCTTATTTAAGTACACTTTTTAAAAGTTTCATAAAAACACAACTTTTAGTAAAACAGGCTTTACTAAAATCTTCTACTAAGTTTAACTTATCAAAATCTTATTTATCTAAATACTTATTTGTTAAAACACTCTTTTTTTTCAAAAAGAAGTTTTATTTTAAATCAACTTTCTTAAGAATTCGAATACCAATTTTATTATTTTCAAAATATCACTATATATCTTTTATTTGTAAAATTAGAATAAACTCCTTATATTATAATATACTTCCTTTAACCAATATTAAATGCAAATACTTTGATAAAAATTAACAATGATTAATTAATCTATCAATTAATGATTCACATCATCTTTTTAGCTTTAGAACATTATATAGATCGAGTAACTCAAAAATGATACCAAGGAACTGCTTATTACCTGTAGTATCATATATTCCCTTAACAAGAAGGGGATTACTTAAGAGAGTGTTTACCATCTGAACTTATCTCCTGCCCGTTCTTAGTTACTTTCGAACAACTTGAACTAGTTAATCATTAGATTCTTTTCAAAAATATCAGGATTTAAATTCTCAAAAATCACTTCATAAAACAAATTTTATAGATCCAATTTACAAAATCACCTTTTTTATAAAACATTCATAAAATCATTTATCTTAAATAAATTTCTTTAAACTTAAACCAATATTATTTATCAAACACCACACAATCAAATTGTGAAACCAAATTCATGAGGTGTTCGTATTTAAACGTTTAAATCAAACAACCAATCAATAATGATAATGACCGAATATTATCATTTCTTTAACAACCAAACATTACATAAATATCTATATCATTTGAAAGATATCACTTTATATGCAAAATATAACCCTAGGTAAAATTATTTCATTTACCAATTTTCCAAAAAAAATAATTTTTGCATAACATTAATAAATATGCGCTCATATATGATACTCTCAAACTCATTCTAGGGTGTCATTTACCCTACTTCTAATGAGTTACTTGTCCTAGAGTATTATTAACCCTATCTTTGATGAGATTTCACTCCTACCAGGTTCAGTTGTTCGCTTAACCTAAGCTCTGATACCAACTATGACGACCTACCTTTTCGATCCTCAGAAATCGACACTAATACGTCCATGTATTCACATGCCAAACTTCTAAGTGTCGAAAAGATGAATTGATCAAGGGTAAAAAGAAAAATAAAGACGGAATAGAATCTTACATGACATATCTTATTTCAATATATAATCTTTACAACAAAAAATTTAAATTCATACATCAGAGTCTATCCTACCATCAACCTGGGCATTTATAAATCTCTGTCCCTACTAATGTTGAATACAAACAGTAAACAAATGTAGCAGAAATAAAAATGTATAACAATCTATAGAGGAAATTCCAACTTCTGCTCCAAGCTCTATGAGTTAGCAGAATAGCGATCTTAAGGCTAAATAAACACTAAAGTGGGGAGGGTGAATAGTATTTAATTGATTATATGAATATTTTTCAAATTTTTTAAGATTTTACTTGGAATGATATAATTAAAATCACAAAAACAATCACAAAATTAAATTACAGATAAAAGTAAATGCGGTAAAAGTAAAAAGGAAAGAACAACCAGGATTTTATATTGCTTTGGAGTTACCCTACATCCAATCCCGCCCAATTCCTTGTATGCATTTCTTTTCAACTAGTAAATATAAATAAAATCTCGATTTAAAGGCCATCAGACACACCCTCCAAAACCCCGACCTCTTGGTAGAGTTACTTGATTTTCGGGCTACAAGCGCACCCATTGGTTTATGGACTACTAAGTATATCTAATTGATTTTATGGGCTATAGTCTTGCCCACAAGTATAGCAGTATGATTTGACAGTGTTTTACAGACTCAGGCATTTGATCTTGATTACAATTGATTCTATAACTCTTGAGTAGCACTTTGATCTTGGTTTGAGTGAGAGATGAGACAAATCATAGAGTAGATGAAGGAAAATCAAAATAGTGATAATTCAATTTGATTCTGGTTAAATTTCGAAAGAATTTGGGTATATTTTGATTTAGAATATGAGAGAGTGGAAAGAGGACAGATGAATACGAAAAGGATTATTGATATCCGTTTGGAAGTCTGATATTTATAGTGGAACAAGGTCCACTACAGCAAAAATACCATTTCACAACTGCCAAAAATAGTTGTAAAAGGTCTATTAAAACTGGCACCCGCTAGTCTTTATATCCGCAGTTGTAATAGGGCGGGATTATTTTACAAGGGGTACGTACAAGAAAGAATAAGTGATATTCTACAAGAAACTCAAAAATATGCTGGTCTAACATTGAATCAAATGAGAACTAAGGTATACTTAAGTTATAATGCAGACACAACAATTATTGCAACTAGATTGAAAATGGAAATTGACAAGTTACCTTCAAGATATCTAGGGGTCTCCATATCCTTTGATTTCTTGCATTATTCTGATCGTGCTGCACTCCTGCAAAAAATCATCACAAAATTTCATAGCTGGGATGGTAAGTATCTTTTAATGGTTAGTAGAATGTATTTAATAAACATAGTTATAACTCCTATAACGTTATAATTGATACTCGTTTACAGAATGCCAGTGGCTACTACACATAAAATTAACAGCTTATGTGCTGATTTTTTCCAAGTTAGTAAAATGTAGAAAATTTCTTAGATAGCTTTATGACTACCAAAAATGAGTTACGTTATAGCATATATTTCTGTAGTATCGTATATATATGCAAAACATATATTTATAATTAAACTGATATGATTATAGGTTAAAATATATCCAATAAAAAATATTCGATTTTTTTGTCGAAATATGTAGTAATTGATAGATAGGCAAGTAGAATTAAAAAGGTAAGCACAGTACGAATGGGCTAATTGCCATGAATCATTATCATAGGCATATGTAATTATAGTTATTAAATTTAGGTTTCTTTCTTTCTTGTATTGTTGAAACACCCCACACCTCTTAGTATATCCAAAAAAGGGAACACTAAAGAATGTGGTGCGATTTATGTATAGCTAAAATATTACAGAGACAAAGGTTCACAAGACAAATAAATAAAAACAGCGGAAACATTTAAATAATAACTTGACATTTAAAATTAAACTTCATTTCAAAACAGAATATGTCCTAAAAACCAAATACGCATGTCTCGTGAAAAAGACAATCTCGGTCACATCATTAGAGACATAAATAATAAAAATAATCCCTCTCATAAAGTACTAGTACATCTAAAGTCAAAAGAAAACTGAAAAGAAGAAGAATACATGACAAACTCTGGGAATGTATCTCCAAGTGGTTTGAATCTACTATCCTCGATTCTGCTGGCATATGGGGGAAAAGGAAGAAATAGAGGAGTGGGTCAGACAATAATTCTTGTGAGTGAAAGTAATTACTAGCATTTCTATGCAAGATAAAGATAATAGACCAAATAATAGTTCTAGTTTTAAAAGGAAATAAAGGAAAGTTAAAACTAGGATAAAATACAGTTTCTAATTCCGTTAAACCGTCTGCTTTGATTGCTTGACTGTTTGGATTGTTTGCACTTGTCCTAGATTGCTGTGATTAGGTTGAAACCCTTATCCTATTTTAGTTAGGATAAAATCCTAATTTTACCCATTGATTGGCCTTCTATCTCTGTTGTGCCACTATCAACCAATCGTGTTGGTTATAGCAAAAGACACCTGTTTAGCGCTTGGAACGCAGTAGCGAATTATTTACCCTAATCGATGCTGCACACTCGGTCATCGCCGGTACACTAACTGTCGGCCCCTATTTTGACCTTTTATTTTCCCTAATCAGCATAAGCATGCCCAACCTCACCTAATCTGTTGTGAGATCATTAGTCCTAGTATGAAAGGGATGCTATCCAACCTCACCTAAGTGTTGTGAGACCATCAGTCCTAGACCTAAAAGGAAATGCTGTCGGTACTGGTCCTAACAAACAAAATTCTAGTTTGTGTCCCTTTCCCAAATCCTTAGATTTGACCCTCTATCTATAAGCCACTTATTTACCCTAATCAGCATAAGCATGTCCCTGCCTCACCTATTCAGTTGTGAGACCATCAATTCTTGACTGAAAGGGAACGCTGTTGGCATGGGCCCTTCTTCTATCTTTGCTTATTAACTTAATGTAAGTTTTTAAAATAAGCATAAACTGTTATTTCTGCTATATTTGCTTATTAACTTAATCTAAGTTTTAAAATAAGCCTTTTTGTTCTTTTTTCTTAATTATAACCTAATGGTTGTTACTCTTCTATTCCATCTTTTTAGTTATAACCACTAGTTAAAAACATCCTTGCAAATGTCTCGAATTTGCCTATTTCGGTCTATCTTTTTTTATTATAGTTCTTTCTTATTTTACATCTAATTTCTATAAATTCAGTGTTGAATTCTATTTAATCCATATTAGCTTTCTTCTTAATATTCTATATTTTATTCGCGTAAAAATCAATAAAAAGAAACTAACATTCATAGGCTAAATTTTAACGTAAAACAGATGTAAATAAATACAAATAACTATAAATAACTGTAAATAACTGAATAAAATAGCCGAATAAAAATAGTTGAATAAAATAGGCTGAAAAGAACTTCTAAAATTTACTTAAAAGTTAACTATAATAACTTGTATAAAAACTGTCTCAAAAGTGCAGAAAAACTACGACGGTTGAGAACCCTATTATTTTACATTACTTATAAATCTAAAATAATTACAAATCACTCACCTGTGGTCCTTGGCTCTAGTCCTTGGTCTTCCTCGATCCACTTCTAAAGCGTAGAATATTTTTATCAAAAATATTTCCTTCTTATAAAAAATTTCTATTTAGGGTCCAGCCTTTGGAAATGAACCCAAATAGGATAAATCTGAATGAGAAACATAACAAGGCCTAGGTTTCTATTTAGAGTGTAACTTAGGGATCTCAAACCGTTGGATTTGAAGATTAAATCTGATGCAACCACATTGTAGGCTCACTAGGAACCGTCGGATGGAAGCACGAACGCACAGGATTGAAGAAAAATCAAAATATGACGTTACGCTTCGACCTGTATGTTTACACGTCCAAATACAAAGGCGGGTCAACCTGCATGTCCTATAGCCTTGGGGGTTGACCTGTGCTAGGTATGGTTGACCTGACCCTTTGTTTTTTTTTTCATTTTAGTTCAATTCTTGTTTCTCTCATATGTTCTTCATATTAACTCGGATTTTGACGAGTTATATACTAAAATTTATCAAAAAATCATCACAAACACAATGGTGCAACTCCCGTAGCTCAATTCTAAAAATTTCACAAACTTATTTTATTATTTAATTAATTCATTAATTAGTTATTATAGCTCAAATTTCGAGTTCTTACATTCTCCCCTCCTTAAAGGATTTCGTCCTCGAAATTCCGAGGACAGAAGAATGAAATAAATATTTTCATCAACATTCTACAACCACATTTTCAACCATCATCCATTACATCCATTATCCTTAAGCTTTCTAATGTAATTTATGTTATATCCAATAGTATGGTGTCAATGTCCCTAACTAATGAAAAAGATTAGGTGGTCTACTAATTCAGTCGAACTCCTTTTATGCAACCATGTCCGTGCCATGTATCCAAATGAATGCAAATTCCCTAATGACAACTGATAGTTCTATATGCGTGCTACAATCATCATCCAAATGCAATAATCATATGATAATCATCCATTTATAGCAACCATGGAGATAAAATAAAAATGCAAATGCGCACACACCCATATGCATATGTTTTAGTGACCTAGTTTGGCTGATCCATAAGAGATAATTGTGCCTTGTGTGTGTATATGCGTCCATTAGTATCCATTAGCAAACACTTGCAACCATTAGCGTCCAACATACATAACATGTTCTAGTAACATGTTTACATTCAGTCCTATCATCCATAGATTAAATCCTAAGATCTACCCTCCCAAAGGATACTAAAGGAAAGAACTTATGCAAAACTAAAGATGGAAATAGGAAATTCAAAGTGTACCATAAAAAATGGCAGACAAGTGGTACGTATTTTCTCCTCATCATCCCACGTAGCATCCTCAATACTATCTCTCCACTGCACCCTAACCAAAGGTGCTTCCTTATTCCTAAGCTTCTTGATATCACGTTCAACGATCTTGGTAGGAATGCAACGAACCGATGCTTCTCTCTCCGCTTCAACTTCTTCAAGTTGGCTAGTTTCCACTACCTTGCTGAATCATATAAGAACTTTCTCAAGTGTGAAACATGAAAAATATCACGAACTTCCACGAGCCTCTCTGGTAGCTTTATCTGATACGTCATCTTCCTTACCCTTTCCACAATGGGGAACGATCCAATGAATCTGGGAGCAAGTTTCCAATTTGATCCAAATCTCACAACCTTTCTTAGTGGAGACACCTTAATGAAAACCAAATCTCCTATCTCAAACTCTATCCCTTCTTTGCTTATCTACATAGGATTTCTGTCTACCTTGGGCTGTCTTCATTCTCCTTCTAATCAAATCAATCTTTTTCGAAGTCTCTCTAACCATGTTGGGACCAAGTAGAAATATTTCTGTAGACTCCAACCAACACAAAGGCAACTTGGAAGGCCTTTCATAAAGAGCTTTAAAAGGAGACATCCCAATGCTAGCCTTAAAACTATCATGCGAACTCGACTAAAGGATGATGCTCCTCCCAAGTTCCTCCAAAATCAAGAATGTATATCGTCAACAAATCCTTAAGAACTCTATTAACTCTCTCCATGTGGCCATCCGTCTGAGGGTGATATGTCGTACTTAATCTAAGCTGCGTCCCTAAAGCCTCTTGCAAGCATCTCCAAAACTCCCTAGTAAAGATAGGGTCTCTATCGCTCACTATGCTAGAGGAAACTCCATGAAGTCGGGCTATCTTATGAACATATAAGGATGCCAAATAAGATGTCGTCCTCTTACTCTTGACCGAAATGAAGTGGGCGCTCTTAGTCAATATAATCACCCAAATACTGGTATTCCCCTTCCTAGATTGGGGTAAACCATCTATGAAGTCCATCAAAACACTATCCCACTTCCATTTGGGTGCATCCAATGGTTGAAGCAATCTGCCGGGCTTCTACTGCTCCGCCTTAACTCTTTGGCATACAAGAAACTTTGCTTCAAACTATGCCGCATCCTTCTTCATGCCGCTCCAATAAAACACTCTCTTCATGTCCCTATACATCTTATCACCACCTGGATGAATAGTCATTCGAGAATGGTGTGCTTCTTCTAGAACTGCTCTCGTCAAATCACTAGTGCGGGGACACAAAGTTTTCCATCTCTCCTAGTATGTAATACCTCCAAGACTTGAGCATGAAATCAAAAGCGGCTAGCTCCAACTCATGGTGAGGTGGTTCTTCTCATGAGTTCTCAACTGTCTAGTTCTATAACATACTACCCTCCCTTCTTGCATTAATACTGCTCCAAGACCCATACCACATGCATCAGTGTATACTGTAAAAGGCTTAACTCTATCGGGTAAAACTAATACTGGTGCACTAGTAAAGACCCTCTTTGGCATTATGAAGGAATCCTCACAATCTATGTCCCACACGAATGTCGTATTCTACTTAGTGAGGCGAGTAAGCGATGCTGAAATCTTAGCAAAATCTCCGATAAACTTCCTACAATAGCCAGCCAAACCTAGGGAGCTTCTAATTTCAGTAGTGTTCTTAAGGGCCTTCCAATCCTGTAATGCTACTATCTTAGCAGGATCCATAGTTAAACCCTCTCTTGAGACTACAGGGCCCAACAAACGCACCTCCTCATGCCAATAGTGACACTTCGAGAATTTTACTTTCAACTGGTGAACATGAGGTGTATGAAGAACCTCCTCAAGATGAATAGCGCGCTCTTCCATGCTCTTGGAAAATACCAAAATGTCGTCCACTAACACTCAAAGAATTCATAGGGTATCCAAAATGCTGTCTGATCGATGCTATCATCAGCAACCCTAAGCTGATGAAATCCAGTAACTAAGTCAAGACAAGAAAATATAGGAAGAGCCAACCAACTGATCGAAAAGATCGTCTCTCGTAGGAATTGGCTAACGGTTCTTCTTCATGGGCTTATTCAACTCTCTAAAGTCTACACAAAGTCGAAGGGAACCATCCGCCTAGAGAAGATGACTGGTGCTCCCTACTCAGATATGCTCCTTCTGATGAAGCCTTTCTCCAATAGCTCGCCAATCAGCTTACTTAACTCCTTCCTCTCCCTAGGAGCCATATGTCTCATGCGCAATGTCACTGGCTTAGCATTGTCATTCAGATAGATCCTAAACTCCATCTTTCTTAGGTGATATCCCCTAACCTCCCCAAAAAGTCTGGGAAATCTCTAACAGCTAAAAATGAATCTAACTCTCCTAGTGATGTATCAAGGGAATAAAGGAAGCTCGATATCACTAACCCCTATAGGTTACAAGAAACCTCGAGAGTCCTTTCGCTATATGTCTCTAGTCTGATGACTCTCCTCTCGTAGTCTAATATCGCACCATACATGGATAACTAGTGTAAAGGCCCGTTTTCCCGTACCCTTTGAATAGACAATAAAAAACACATATCCAACTCAAATTGCACGAAAAGACGGATCATTAAGGGTGATAAAGAAAAGTAGACAGAACAAAATCTCACACGAATGGAATAACATATAATATTGAACAAATATTTTTACAGCGAAAAACTTTTAAATACATATATCAAAGTCTAACATAAATTCAGCTTGGACAGTTATAAAACCTGCCCTTACAGTTGCTGACAAACATCAAACAAAATACACTAAGCAAAGCGGATAATAGAATATCTCCATACGTTGATGAATATCTCTAGCTCTCCTCTGGAAACTCCAACCATCTTCGACTAAACCTGAAACTACTCGGATCTGACCCGAGTATTGAAAATACTCAGATCAGGCTTGATAAACCAGCGTGAGAAAAACTCAATAATGAATGACAGTGTCATATATCAGCCTTTTGATAAAATTCTTGGAAATAAAGAGTATCTCATAAGACCACGCCCACACATAAACACGGACGGGTTTTTACCTTATGATAACTAAAACACTTTTATATCAAAACATTTGATATTATTTCTAATGACATCTCTTTGAAAACATTTGCAAATAAACTTATTAGTCTTAGCTGAAATTGTTACCAATATTAAATTCCAGCGTATTAGGCTCTACAAACAAAACCGTAGGTTCTTATTGGAGAATGGATTTCCATACAAATGACCAGGCGCAGGATCTACCTTCCGAAATGGGCACACCTCTAAATGGATGTCCCGAGGCACAGAACATCTGTCATCTACCAACACAAGATTGGCCTACCTCTTTAACTAGATAGTACTGAATATGTCATCCCCCGGTCGTTACCAACCTTTAACTGAGCGCTCGTTTTCCATACACCACATAAATTAACATCCCGAACGTCATAGCAGGAAGAAATATATCTAGAAGGGGATGTTCATACCTACTTGGGAATGACCCACTTAGCCTTGCCGCATCTAATCCTGTTTCGGTCATTTCCGGTTTGATGAGGCTTGAGGCAAACAATTACCTTTTCACATAGCACATATCACATCTTTGAGTACCACATTGCCATTTTCGTTTAACTACTAATTGCCTTCCACAAAAATACAACCCTTGAGCTCGTAAGTCTCAAGGAGGGTGTTAAGCTAAGAGGTGTTGCCTTCTCCGCCACCACTGATGTACTTTGTAAAAACCAATGTACGCGATCGTTAGAAATGCAATGTCAGACAAACGTCCATACAAGTTGTCCAGGAATAGGACAAACCGAAGGCACTTTCCTCGGCCATTATTAGGCGAGAAGCCCTTGCAATCCGCAAAATCTCCATCACGAGGAGACCACTACTATATATAACTCTATAATGGGTGCGACCCCGAGCAAATCAACAAGCAGTCCTTACGCTATGAAGATCCACGGTCTCCAATAATCATCGTCTTCAACATGTCTTCACGTTCGAACGTATACATTGGTTTGAAGTGGTTTTCGGAGAGGAATTACCCAAATCCGACACCGGTTCCTTCGAAATCCAATCATCGATAAAAAGTGAATATGAGTATACAGGATTTATTAAGTCTCTTCTCACTTTAATTCTTTTCGGATGATTTCGAAATTCTCTCTCTTTTAACTTGTAATTTCTAAGAAGTTCATTCTTTTGCTTTGGAAAATATCTCAGATTTCCTTACTTGATTCTTGATCCAAACTTCTTAACTTTTAAGCGGGTCAAAAAAAATGTTATTTAACACATCGTTTACAATAAAACCTAAATCAATCTTAACAAACATTTTGAAGTACAAAGGATCGTAGAAATCATTCATTTAGGAGATTGCTTAACATTTGGATAATACCAATCTTCTTTTAATTCAAAAACTTGATACAGTCTTTTTATTTAAGAACATCCGGGCTTTCCGTTCGATCTGTTCCACCCCTCGCCTAAGAAAAGAAAACATAGGCCAGGTAAGTTCAGGGCACTGGTTGCTCCATCCCTAACCTTAGTTAAACACCTTGTTTTATCTTCGCAGATCTCACAGGCGGGACAAATGTACTAGTTGTTTCCGCATACTCAGATTTTCAACTTTATTTTGGAATTGCTTATAAATATCCCAAATTATCTTTCAAAACGCTTAATTATCCTTTTTATAACATTCACATTTTATTTTGGGAAATGTCGTTACATTTAAACTCATATTTCAAAAGTTATAGAATTCGCAACATTAAGTGCTACGGAAGCTGCTAAATAAGCTTATTTTGAATCAAACAACTTTTAAACATTCGATAATTCATATTTTACAATCCCAATCTCTGTTAAATCATTTAAATAGATTTATCAAAATTATTCCATATTTTTCCATAATTAAAAACATCCATTTAAACAAATTTCCTGTTATGGTCACTAAACAACACTAGCGCGGTTTTTCTAGAAAATTGATTTGGACTTAATTCAAAATCTACTTATTGAAACTTTGATTTTCTTTCTTCGTTTAGAAGATATGGATATAGTAGTCCGAAATTTTCTTATCTCGAAGAATTCCGAGCTATATTACACTCTATACACTCATTTGAACTTTTCGACCCGAAATCGTGAACTACCGTTGCGCGACGCGTTTAGTTTTAACTTATTTTTCAATATCTGAAATAATCAATTCAAATTGGATTTCAACACTTATAAGATCATTATAAACCATTTTAAATAAATATTTTCACTTTTAAAAGTATTTAAAATATATTTTCACTATTACCATATTATAATATTATTTTACTCCCATTATTTTAATATTAAATTTTAAATCTCAATTTCAATTCTAATCTCAAATTAAACACATTTAAAACTTATATTTCAAATCTAATCTCAATTTAAACTTCAATTCAATATCAAACTAAACTTCCCCTTTTCAAAATCGATTTCAATTTCAATTTCAATTTCACTATTCATCTTAATTTCAATTTCAAATTAACTATTCTTTTCAAATCCGATTCACTTCAAATTTCAAATTCTCTTTCATTTTAACTTTATTTTCACTTCTAAATGAAAAGAGACTTATTTTTCCACAATATCTCATATTACTAAAATATGGTCTTTTTAGATAAAGGGATTACTTGATCAAAATGAACATATCCAATATTCATATTTATCACTAACATAACATCCATTCAACCAATCACATGCATATGATTTCAAATCTAACATTCACTATTAATATCATAACGGGATATATTATCACAATTCACCTAATTTACTAAATATCAAATCATACGTATTAACAATCAATTTGGTATAAACATTCATATGTCATAAAGGTGTAAATATGATTTATAACATAATCAAAATATAAATTCAAAAGCAATGAGAATTTCTCACCATGAACCAAAGCGATTAACTTCCTACCAACATTCTAATCAACCAACACTTCACTAATTTATTCCTACTCCATTAAACACTAGCAAACAACACCCTCTCCCATCCAATAGCTTGGCCTAGGCTTGAGATGGAGGTTGGCCGAAAATAAGAGAAGAAGCGGTAGAGCTTTGAACTTGAATTCCCAAGATTTAGATCCGAAAAATAGGTCATCTTCTCTCTTGTTTTTGACTCTCTTCCTCACAAAATTTGAAAAACTTATTAACTGAAAAGTTGTTGCAAATTCTTTTCTATTGAATTTGAAAAAAAGAATCATTTGAATCCAAGTTTTTTTTAGGGAGATATGTTCAAAATAAAAGAGCTATTCTCGGATTCACAAAAAGTAAAGCCCGAAAATACACTTCAAAGAATTGAGTTTCAGGTATAGCAAACCTCAAAACTGGAAAAAGTACTCAACAAAAAAGTTGTAGCCACTGAAATTTAATATTGTTTTAAATAAAGACTTTCTAAATTTGGATCTGTTATGATCAAGTTATGATCAAAACAAAACGGCCTATTTTCTGGCGTAAAAACTAGGCCAGAAAATGCACTTGAAACAAGTGGAATTTTGACATAGTAAACTTTGAAATGAAACAAAGTGATAAACATGAAAGTTGTAGCCACTGGAAAAATAAATGATTGAAAAAAAAGAATTTTTCATTTTTGTTCTGTATTGAAGAACTTATGGCCGAAAGAAGAAGAGGTAAAATATAGAGAAAAAAAGGAGTTTGTTTTGAAGAAAATAAACATTGATTTCTTTTGAAAATTTTGTAAATATTTTGACATTATTTCTTTATAATATTTTTCTATGGCATGGAAGCCATTAGAGAGGAGAGGAAGAAGATGAAGAAGCTTGAGAAAAGAAGAAGAAGAAAATGTGAATGAAAGTGAAGAAGGAGGTGGATATTTATAGAAAAAGAAAGAAAATGGTAATTTACCAAAATAACCTCTTACCAAATTACCAAACTAACCTTACTTCAACCTAAAGCAATCTCCACTTTTTCAAAACTTAACATCACCTTTCACATCCTTACTTTATGTCTTAATCCTTAAGAACTAAGCTAAGTAAAATAATAATTATGTTGCCTTTTGATGTGATATTGATTTGATGTTTACTTTTAACTTTTCTTACTTACTTTTGTTAATTCTTACTTACTTTTCTTAATGACTTCTAGAAGTTTTCTAACCTTGTTTAGTAAAAGTAAACTTGATTAGTTAATTAATTAATACTTACACTATTAGAATATATGTTTCTATATAAGAAAATAAAGGTGTGACGACGTTGCGACAACTTTTAATCGATAAAACGTTGTTTTTCGACAAAATGTTTTACGGTCACATTTTGACGTTTTAGTTAAACTATTTATTTATGTAAACCAAATTTAAAAATAAACTTTTTACTTCTTTAAATAAAATAAAGCAAGTCTCTTTATATTTTAAAACCATATTAAATTAATATCAAAATCTCTAATTTTACAGTGTATGTAAAACTAACAAAATGCGACAAAATTTTGTTATTTTTATAAAACGATTATTAACAAACTTTTAAATCTTTTAACATACTTTTATTATCTTTATAATATGTTTTAAATAAGATTTATCTTTTTAGACAATTATTAAAATCCATTTATTCAAGCCTTTATTTATTTTTAACAAAACTTAACTTTTGTCGATTTGTTCTAAAATCCAAATTTATACTTTTTAATACATTAACTATACAAATAGATAATTATTTATATATATAATATATTTATTTAAGATTTAAACTCCTTTTAAATTTAAATTAAACGAAATCTCTCATTTTCGAAGTAGCGAAATTATGGGTCGTTACATTCTCCCCTACTTAAAAGCATTTCGTCCTCGAAATAGAATCAGAGACAAAGGAATCTATCCCATACTCATCTCCTCAAATAATTTGGCTGATTTCTACCGATGATAGAAAAGAAGAAGGCCGATATCATAACAACACTAAAAAAGATGATGCCAAACATACATACCAAGATTTTCCACACTAACCTGAGTACTTATCATGTACCTAAGATTATATATACATACATCAAGTTAAATTTTTATTCTACTCATCCTAGTGCATACTGCATATTTAAGATAATATATACAACAACCAAACAAGACTATTCATCCAAAACAACCACACTGATACATTATCAAGATAAATGAATACATCCACATAACTCATCCTCTGTCCCGAGCATGTACTATACCCGAGGTCTATATATATACATACCAAAACATTAGTCTAACCACTATATCTTAGTGCCTACTATTTGATATAAATGTCTAACTACTATGTAGACAGACCCAACACATCATACTATATGTGATATTTGATTCGATCTATTATTTGAATCCACAACTTTTCTTTTGAACTAGTATCGATCCCTCGATTTTCTAGTGCAGACTTTGATCAGACTTTTTGATCACAAACTCTTGCTTTCCTTGCATAGCTCTCAACTACGATAGAATAATCATAAACTCTCATCAATGTTCTCCATCAAGAATCGAGTTATAAATCCTTTTTCGGATTGGTGTAAACACCTTAAAGTTCTGTACTCAAATCTTGGATCCAAAATTTTATGTGCCAAAATGAGCTACGTTTAACTTATATACTTAATCTTTACCTAATACATTTTTTCAAAACTTCTATTAATCCAAGTTTATTTCACAACCATTTACCTTTTACTAAATCCATTATTACTTAAGCTCATAAATATGACCTAAACCTGTATAATATACTTTTACTTCCTAAGAGTACATATACATATTCCCAAACTTCAAATTATTATTACTTCAATTAAGGTCTTTAACAAATGTGGAATTCTATTATTATCTCAAATTAATAAGTTATAAAACTTAATCCTTAGTTTTATTTAGCTAATATTATTTGTTCAATCCATATATTAATAAGACGCCTTGCAAAGTGTACATCTTTTTCTCACTGATTCTATGATTAACTACTTAACTTATTTTTCTATTCATTTTCTAAATCAATTTCTTGATCTTAAATCCATCAAATACCTTATAGTCAAATTGTGAAACTTAATTCACATGGTATTTGGTATTAACCTTTTTCATCTAACAATCAAACTACTAACCATATAATTCAAAAATATCCACTTCTAATCTTAGTTCATTTTGAATTATAAATGTTACACTAAATGTATCACTAATTCAAAGTTTTATATTAGGATGATATTTCTTATATCTTTTATTCCTAAATTTCACTTTGATTTTAACCTAGTAAAAGTGTCTAAATCTAAAATTACCTTATCTCCTTATAAGTTATAGGACTTATCCTTTCATAATATATTTACCCAAAATTTTAATTTTGGCTTATCTTTTCTATCTTATTGATAATAATTTATTTATAAGTGTAAATTTTCTCTTCACTTTCTCTAATTACACTTCTAGCTTCAGTATTATCATCAAATATCTTATAATCAAATTGTGAATTTTACTTCATAAGATATTTGTACTTAGCTTTTAAATCCATCCATTATGATAATCACTTAATCATTATTATTTCTTAATACTAAGTATCTAAGGATATATGATTAAAGTTCTAAATTATAGCATTCGACTAATTGATCCTATATGAAATATCTTATAGACAAATTGTGTAATTCTAATCACAAGATATTCATATTTTAGTTTCACTAAGCAAAGTCACAATCAATCCTTAACTTCTAACCCAAAAGGTAATAGTATTCCCTTTAATATTTATAATATAAACCCAAGATAAAATTATTTCATTTACCCATTTCCTTTAAAACAAAATCATTTTTATAAAATTAACAAATACGCGCTCAATATATATAATACTCTCATAACTCATTCTAGGGTGTTGTTAACCCTATCTCTAATGAGATACTCATCCTAGGATGTTACTAATCCTATCTCTGATGAGACTTTACCCATAATAGAGCCAAGGTTCTCGCTTAACCGTCAGCTCTGATACCAAATGTAAAGGCCCGTTTTCTCATACCCTTTGAATCGACAATAAACCACACATGTCCAACTCAAATTGCACGAAAAGACGGATCATTAAGGGTGATAAAGAAAAGTAGACAGAACAGAATCTCACACGAATGGAATAACATGTAATATTGAACAAATATTTTTACAGCAGAAAACTTTTAAATACATATATCAGAGTCTAACCTAAATTCAGCTTGGACAGTTATAAAACCTGCCCTTACAATTGCTAACAAACATCAAACAAAATACACTAAGCAAAGCGGATAATAGAATATCTCCATACGTCGATGAATATCTCCAGCTCTCCTCCGGAAACTCCAACCATCTCCGACTAAACCTGAAACTACTCGCATCTGTCCCGAGTATTGAAAATACCCGGATCAGGCTTGATAAACCAGCGTGAGAAAAACTCAATAATGAATGACAGTGTCAAATATCAGCCTTTTGATAAAATTCTTGGAAATAAAGAGTATCTCATAAGACCACGCCCACACATAAACACGGATGGGTTTTTACCTTATAATAACTAAAACACTTTTATATCAAAACATTTGATATTATTTCTAATGACATCTCTTTGAAAACATTTGCAAATAAACTTATTAATCTTAGCTAAAATTGTTACCATTATTAAATTTCAGCATACTAGGCTCTACAAACAAAACCGTAGGTTCTTATTGGAGAATGGATTTCCATATAAATGCAGGCGCAGGATCTACCTTCCGAAATGGATACACCTCTAGATGGATGTCTCGAGGCACAGAACATCTGCCCTCTACCAACACAAGACCGGCCTACCTCTTTAACTAGATAGTACCGAATATGTCATCCCCCGGTCGTTACCGACCTTTAACCGAGCGTCCGTTTTCCATACACTACATAAATTAACATCCCAAACATCATAGCAGGAAGAAATATATAAAGAAGGGGATGATCATACCCTAATTGGGAATGACCCACTTAGCCTTGCCGCATCTAATCCTGTTTCGGTCATTTCCGGTTTGATGAGGCTTGAGGAAAACGATTACTTTTTCACATAGCACATATCACATCTTTGAATGCCACATTGCCATTTCCATTTAACTACTAATTGTCTTCCACAAAAATACAACCGTTGAGCTCGTAAGTCTCAAGGAGGGTGTTAAGCTAAGAGAAGTTGCCTTCTCCGCCACAACTGATGTACGTTTGTAAAAACCAATGTACGTAATCGTTAGAAATGCAATGTCAGACAAACGTCCATACAAGTTGTCCAGGAACAGGACAAACCGAAGGCACTTTCCTCGGCCATTATTAGGCGAGAAGCCCTTGCAATCCGCAAAATCTCCATCACGAAGAGACCACTGCTATATATAATTCTATAATGGGTGCGACTCCGAGCAAATCAACAAGCAGTCCTCACGCTATGAAGATCCACGGTCTTCAATAATCATCGTCTTCAACATGTCTTCACGTTCGAACGTATACATTGGTTCGAAGTGGTTTTCGGAGAGGAATTACCCAAATCCGACCCCAGTTCCTTCGAAATCCAATCATCGATAAAAAGTGAATATGAGTATATAGGATTTATTAAGTCTCTTTTCACTTTAACTCTTTTCGGATGATTTTTAAATTCTCTCTCTTTTAACTTAGAGTAATTTCTAAGAAGTTCATTCTTTTGCTTTGGAAAATATCTCAGATTTCCTTACTTAATTCTTGATCCAAACTTCCTAACTTTTAAACGGGTCAAAAACAATGTTATTTAACACATCATTTACAATAAACCCTAAATCAATCTTAACAAACATTTTGAAGTAAATAAGAGCATAGAAATCATTCATTTAGGAGATTGCTTAACATTTGGATAATACCAATCTTCTTTTAATTCAAAAACTTAATACAGTCTTTTTTATTTAAGAGCAGTCGGGCTTTCCTTTCGATCTATTCCACCCCTCACCTAAGAAAAGAAAACATAGGCCAGGTAAGCTCAGAGCACTAGTTGCTCCATCCCTAACCTTAGTTAAACACCTTGTTTTATCTTGTCACATCTCACAGGCGGGACAAATGTACTAGTTGTTTCCGCATACTCGGATTTTCAACTTTATTTTGGAATTGCTTATAAATATCCCAAATTATCTTTCCAAACGCTTAATTATCCTTTTTAAAACATTCACATTTTATTCTGGAAAACGTCGTTATATTTAAACTCATATTCCAAAAGTTATAGAATTCACAGCATTAAGTGCTACGGAAGTGCTAAACAAGCTTATTTTGAATTAAACAACTTTTAAACATTCGATAATTCATATTTTCCAATCCCAATCTCTTTTAAATAATTTAAATAGATTTATCAAATGTATTCCATATTTTTCCATAATTAAAACATCCATTTAAACAAATTTTCTGTTATAGTCACTAAACTGCACTAGCGCGATTTTTCTAGAAAATTGATTTGGACTTAATTCAAAATCTACTTATCGAAATATTGATTTTCTTTCTTCGTTTAGAAGATATGGGTATAATAGTCTGAAATTTTCTTATCTCGAAGAATTCCGAGCTATATTCCACTCTATACACTCATTTGAACTTTTCGGCGCGAAATCGTGAACTATCGTTGCGCGGCGCGTCTAGTTTTAACTTATTTTTCAATATTTAAAATAATCAATTCAAATTGGATTTCAACACTTATAAGATCATTAGAAACCATTTTAAATTAATATTTTCACTTTTAAAAGTATTTCAAATATATTTGCACTATTACCATATTATAATATTATTTTATTCCCATTATTTTAATATTAAATTTTAAATTCCAATTTCTATTCAATTTCAATTATAATATCAAATTAAACACATTTAAAACTTAGATTTCAAATCTAATCTCAATTTAAACTTCAATTCAATATCAAACTAAACTTCACTTTTTCAAAATCGATTTCAATTTCACTATTCATCTTAATTTCAATTTCAAATTAACTATTCTTTTCAAATCCGATTCACTTAAAATTTCAAATTCTCTTTCATTTTAACTTTAATTTCACTTCTAAATGAAAAGAGACTTATTTTTTCACAATATCTTATATTACTAAAATATGGTCTTTTTAGATAAAGGGATTACTTGATCAAAATGAACATATCCAATATTCATATTTATCACTAACATAACATCCATTCAACCAATCACATGCATATGATTTCAAATCTAACATTCACTATTAATATCATAACGGGATATATTGTCATAATTCGCTTAATTTACTAACTATCAAATCATCCATATTAACAATCAATTTGGTATAAACATTCATATGTCATAAGGGTGTAAATATGATTTATAGCATAATCAAAATATAAATTCAAAAACAATGAGAATTTCTCACCATAAACCAAAGCGATTAACTTCCTACCAACATTCTAATCAACCAACACTTCACTAATTAATTCTTACTCCATTAAAAACTAGCAAACAACACCCTATCCCAACCAATAGCTTGGCCGAGGCTTGAGATGGAGGTTGGTCGAAAATATAGAGAAGAAGCGGTAGAGCTTTGAACTTGAATTCCCAAGATTTAGATCCGAAAAATAGGTCATCTTCTCTCTTATTTTTGACTCTCTTACTCACAAAATTTGAAAAACCTATTAACTGAAAAGTTGTTGCAAATTATTTTCTATTGAATTTGAAAAAAAGAATCATTTGAATCCATGTAGTTTTGAGGGAGATATGTTCAAAATAAAAGAGCTACTCTCGGATTCACAAAAATAAAGTCCGAAAATACACTTCAAAGAATTGAGTTTCAGGTATAGCAAACCTTAAAACTGGAAAAAGCGATCAACATAAAAGTTGTACCATTGAAATTTCATATGGTTTTAAAAAAAGAATTTCTAAATTTGGATCTGTTCTGATCAGGTTACGATCAAAACAAAACGGCATATTTTCTGGCTTAAAAACTGGGCCAGAAAATGCACTTGAAATAAGTATAATTTTGACATAGTAAACTTTGGAATAAAACAAAGTGATAAACATGAAAGTTGTACCCACTGGAAAAATAAATGATTTAAAAAAAGTATTTTGCAATTTGGTTCTGTATTGAAGAACTTATGGCCGAAAGAAGAAGAGTCAAATTATAGTGAAAAAAGGAGTTTGTTTTGAAGAAAATAAACATTGATTTCTTTCGAAAATTTTGTAAATATTTTGACATTATTTCTTTATAATATTTTTCTACGGCATGGAAGCCATTAGAGAGGAGATGAAGAAGATCAAGAAGCTTGAGAAAAGAAGAAGAAGAAAATGTGAATGAAAGTGAAGAAGGAGATGGATATTTATAGAAAAAGAAAGAAAGTGGTAATTTACCAAAATAACCTCTTACCAAATTACCAAACTAACATTACTTCAACCTAAAGCAATCTCCACTTTTTCAAAACTTAACATCACCTTTCACATCCTTACTTTATGTCTTAATCCCTTAAGAACTAAGCTAAATAAAATAATAATTATGTTGGTTTTTGATGTGATATTGATTTGATGTTTACTTTTGACTTTTCTTACTTACTTTTGTTAATTCTTACTTACGTTTCTTAATGACTTGTAGAAGTTTTCTAACCTTGTTTAATAAAAGTAAACTTGATTGGTTAATTAATTAATACTTACACTATTAGAATATATGTTTCTATATAAGAAAATAAAGGTGCGACGACGTTGCGACAACTTTTAATCGACAAAACGTCGTTTTTCGACAAAATGTTTTACGGTCACATTTTGACGATTTAGTTAAACTATTTGCTTATGTAAACCAAATTTAAAAATGAACTTTTTACTTCTTTAGATAAATTAAAACAAGTCTCTTTATATTTTAAATTCATATTTAATATCAAAATCTCAAATTTTACAGTGTATGTAAAACTGACAAATGCGACAAATTTTTGTTATTTTTATAAAACGATTATTAACAAACTTTTTAATCTTTTAACATACTTTTATTATCTTTATTATATATTTTAAATAAGATTTATCTTTTTAGACAAATATTAAAATCCATTTATTAAAGCTTTTATTTATTTTTAACAAAAATTAACTTTTGTTGATTTGTTGTAAAATCCAAATTTATACTTTTTAATACATTAACTATAAGAATAGATAATTATTTATATATATAACATATTTATTTAAGATTTAAACTCCTTTTAAATTTAAATCGAACGAAATCCCTCATTTTCGAAGTAGCGAAATTACGGGTCGTTACATGTAT
Organism: Allium cepa; assembly: GCA_030765085.1. Classification (NCBI taxonomy): domain Eukaryota; kingdom Viridiplantae; phylum Streptophyta; class Magnoliopsida; order Asparagales; family Amaryllidaceae; genus Allium; species Allium cepa. Next base: position 215,809,722 of record CM060938.1, read on the forward strand.
GATTTCGAATGGTTATGATTTTCAAAGTGTAATGATTTCAAGTATTTTGGTTTCGAAAGATTTATAACTTTGAAAGTATTATGATTTTTGAAAGTGAATATATGTTTGAAATGGAAATGAATTTGTTTGACCTAAATTTTGTTGATTTGGAAATTTGGATTATTTTCTAAGTCTATTGTTTTAAGAAACTTTGAAACTGAATATATGTAATTAGGAAGAAATGATTTGGCGAAATCATATATGATTTTGAAACTGAATTGATATTGAAATGGTTTGAAATTGAGAACCTTGTTTATTTAAATACTTTGATTTGGGAGTTATCGAACTTATATAAAATTGATTTGTATAAGTATGAAGTGATTTGAAAACTGTTGATTTGGAAAAGGTACTCAATTTGTAAAGTGAAATCTTATATAATCAAAGTCTATATAATTATAGTTTGATATACTGTTGATCTGGAAAGTATTTGATTTGAAAATGAAATCTTATATATAATGGACTTTGTATAAGTATGATATTTGAAAGTTATTTTGAAATGTACTATATGATACATATTTTCGAAGTAAAGATATGGAAAGTGCCTTCTACTTGATATCCGCTTTGTGGCCACACTGTGGATTCATTCTATCGATATTATTCTCTCTGATTTGGGTTTTTCGGATATGATACTCGAGTGTCCATCGAATTCTATGGCGATCTCCATGGTCTTATGATCGCGACTGCATAGCGTAATTCGCCTAGCTGAGATGGCCTGGGGGTATGGATGTTTCCTAGGGGATCCAGACGTAACCATTGTGAATCCTGCGATCTATGTAGGTCGTATTAGTAGCGAAATCCGCTGGCTGAGATAGGTTAACGGTAAGAATGTTTCCTGGGGGATCCAGGCGTAATCATTATGTATCTGCGGTCTATTAGTCATCATGGCGTAATTCGCAGCTGAGATAGCTTACAGGTACGGATGTTTCCTAGAGGATCCAGGCGTAACCATTGTGTATCTGCGATTCCTGGTTAGACAAATGTTTGGTTTGCTTGATTTGTTTGGACTGTACTTTCCATATCTGTTTTTTTAAGTTTTTCAGTATTTTCACTGGGTGTTGAAACAAGTCTACTAAGTACCTGGAGAATTCTAGCTTTGCGCCTGATCAATGCATGGCCAGAGTCTGCAGGAACGAAAGTAAACTTGTTAAGACATCAAGTTATAAAAGTATTTTGATAGTATTATATAAAGGATATTTTGATCATTTATTTTACTTTTCTAAATAATTTAAAATGTTTTGAATATTGTTTACTTCGAACTATCAAATTTGAATCAAATGACTATTTATCAAATCTTAAATATAAAATTTTAAATTGAAATTTATATGGTTTTAAAATAGTGGTTCATCCTTGTCTTTTAACCTATTTTTTCTCTTCGAGGGTCCTTTTTGCATTGTGGAAAGAGTTGGTTCTTTGGCTTATCGTTTAGATTTGCTCGAGAAACTTTTTGGAGTGCATGATGTATTCCACGTCTCACATCTCCTCTAGTATCTTCTTGACCCATCTCTTTTTGTTCAGCAAACTGCTCTTGATAGTTTGGATATTTAGATTAATCTGACTGTCGAGAGTACGCCACTTCGTATTGTCAACAGAGGTACGAAACAGCTAAGAAGGGAATCTATTAGTCTGATCAATGTACGATGGGGTACTGATGATCGAGATTGTACCTAGGAGACGGAGGAGAGCATTCGTGCTTCGAATTCGAAATTGTTTTTCCAGGTACTATTTTGTTGTCTATCTTGCTTTTCCTTTTTTTTCCTTGTTCGTTCTTTTCGAGGATGAAAAAATTTGAGTGGGGGAGAGTGTAACACCCCAGTATTTTGTGATTATGTTAATTGTATATTTTAATTATTTTACATTAAATTGCTGATTTAAAAACTTTATTATATTTATTAAAATGGATAAATTTTGTTATTTTAAATATAAATTTTGATTTTTGTGTGAATTATAATTTCAAAACTGAATAAATAGAATATTTCCAGGAAATGTGGATTTTGGTCAATCTGGTCAAACATTGACTTTCAAACTTAAAATTTAAAATTTTGAATTTTTGAATTTTATCTTTTATTATGAAAATATATTAAATTTTAAGAATACTGCTTTTTGTTTCGCTGAAATCTGATTTATATTGTGCAAGTTATGTTTTTTACAATATTGTGTGTACATTGATTTATGTAACAAAATTGTTTATTTTAATTTATATACATTAATATTTTTATTTGTCATATCTTATTATAATTTGTATATATATGTGTAATATGTTATGTTATGTATATATTTTATCATTTAAATATTTTTAAGTGATGTTTGAATTTTTCCAAAGCTTAGTGTATTTATTTTCAATATTTATAACCTAGTTTCTATTTTTAAGCTATTTTCTTAATTTATTTATATTTATTTAAAATTTTATTTATTTATTTTTATTCATTCATTATTTTTTTGTGTTTTTATTTTATTTATATTCATTTTATATGTATTTAAAAAATGCAAAAAGAATTTGGAAATGTGAAGAGTTTTGACCTTTAATGTACCTTGTCTTTTCACCTTCATTTTTGTCTATTCACACCAAACAACACATGCATTCAATTGCTGACCTTATCCTCTTTCCTTCAGCCGATCTCCCTCATATTTTTCATGTATAAAACTTTCTCAAACTCAAAAAGTTCGGCCTCCATTTCCTGAAGAGATAAACTTTGGTAAAAATATTCACTTTTTCTACTCTTTTCTTCCTTGTTTTGTATGAATTCTTGCTTTGCTTCAAACTTATGTGCTCGGCCCTTGCTCCACCATCACCATAGCTGCCTCCACCACCACCACAACCAGCTGCCATCTCCTCCAGCCCAATATCCATCCATAGCCATGCATCACCTTGTTTCCAAACTCCACCAAATGTTGCCTTATACCTTGAAAACTCCATAGCTGAGCCACCCTTTGCTTCACCACTCCACCACACCATCTTGGCCGACCTTTGCATCATCACCACCAGCCACTTACTGATCTGTGATCTCTGCCACATCACCTCATGACCTCACCAAACCTGGTCGTGCTCATGAATGCTTAGGGCCGAACCATTTATGTATAGAAAACCCACTTTAGTTGCCTTGACTTGAGTTGTACATGCCTATACACCTATACTCCTTCATATCTATGTATAGCCGACCAATTGAACCCACGCCTGACCCAAATTCACACCATGGTCGTGTATTTCTAACCTATGGCTGAGCATAAGGTTGTTGAAGGCAAGTGCAAGAGTTTTGGTTAATTGTTGTGCATGTATTTCTAGCTTATTCAATGCTTAACTTTGGTTTAAAATTAATGTTATATATTTTGTTGTGTTTGATATGTGACAAGACAGATAACTTTGGCTCTCCCACTCTCGAATCATAGTTGTGTTTTTGTGCCTTTGTGGATCTCTGTATTGTGTATTTGGTAGTTATCTCCAGCTTGTAGAGGTGAGTATTTCTCACCTGACATTTCGTACTTATATAACTAGTAAATTGACAACATTTGAATCTGTAGATTGTATTATTATGTTATAACTGTCTATGCTATGATCATATGATGTTCACCCCTGTTTACACACCTGTCATATCATCTGTTATTGTTATATAATGCTATTCTGTTTATCTATACTATAATATTATTATTAAGTTATATTTCAAGAGCGCACAGGCTTCCTTCATATTTTGGAAAATGAGCTGTAACAACCCGCATATTTATCGATTTTTTATTTTAAATATTTTATTTAAATATTTTATCATTCGTTGGATTTTGGTCCGAAAAGCTACTTTTTGCAAACAGTCTAATTGAGACTCGAGACCACTCCCATTGAGTTCAAAATGATGTTTGTGACCTTTTTGAGTATAAGCTTCGATATGTTTGGAGATAGTTGATTTTTGCTACTTTTTCCCGCTTATGACTTTGGTTTGGACTGCACCCTTATTAGCTCAGCCCAACCCCCTTCTCTTTATAACTTCTCCTCTTTGCTTAAACACTCAAGCTTTAGCAACAATGGTGGAAGAGAATGGGAAATAGAAATTCCTAAGCCCTAGCTTGCTTTGCAAATCCAACTTCTAGCTCCAAATTCAAGAGAACCCATTGGTAAGCATCTCCTTCATCTTCTCCAACTCTTTCTCCATTCAATTTCAGAAATTTCCTAAACCTAATTTAGGAAATGTTTCTCTTTTAAGCTTAGATTCAAGCTTCTAGTGTTGAGATTGAAGAGGGGTTGATCTTAGCTTGTTCTTAAAGCTTCTCCTTCATTGATTTGGGTTCAAAGGTGAGATTTTTATCTCACATCTTTGTCTATAATTATCTTCGATTGTTAGGTATGAATTCCTAACATTTATTCGTGTGCAATTGATTTTGGTTTGGATCGATTTCGTGTATATTCCAATTTTTGGTGTTTTGGTCTAATTTATGAAAATCCTTTTATGGATATTTGGACATTGATATTTGAGGCGTATCGAAGAGCCGTTTAGGCTGGGTTGTCGTTCGACGTAATTCCTTAGTCATCGCCATTTGCTCGTTCGATCGTTTCCGATATTCGTTTGGCCATTTTTGGCCTAGGTTCAGGGAATGCCCTGAACCCTTCATTCAGACATCTGAAACGTAATATTCAGACGTCTGAATATTGTTCTGGGAAGATTTCTATTCCCAGATTCAGACGTCTGAATATATGGTTTCAGACGTCTGAATTGGTTCATTTGGAACCAGAAAGGAAATAGGCTAAAAAGTGCCTATTTCAGACGTTTGGATCCAAGGATTTAGACGTCTGAATTCTGTCTTTGGAAAATATTTATTTTCCAGATTCAGACGTCTGAATCCTTGATTTCAGACGTCTGAATCAGCACTATTTTTCCTATTTGCCTATTTGCTTGAGAATTCCAATTTAAATCGATTCGTGATGATCCTATTTGTTTCTATCATTTATTATGACTTTGATGACTCCTTTTTAGGGATTTTTGAATATCCACTTCGATGGATTCTTTATCGGTTTCTTTGGATTTTATTCACGTCTTCGAATGTGAATTTTAGTGATTGATTGTTCCTACAATCTTCTTTGTGATTTGTCACTTTAAAAATATAAAGGTTTCAATACTATTAGTAAATATCAAAACTCTTTCATCAAAACGATTTCAACTCTATTTTCAATAACAAAGATCTTTTCTTAAACCGTTTTCCAATCTATTAGTATATACAAACCTTTACCTCACTCGTATGAGAAATCTAATTAAACGGCTTAATAAAACAAGTGGTATGAAACGCTTGCATTTACTTCGTCGGTTAATTCTTGGACTTATTCGATTGAATCTCTTGTGACAATTTTCTAGTGGAGATCTACAATTTGTTCGCAAATATTTAAGTTAAGCTAGTGGTTATGGGACATGATGCTAAACTCATATATTTACTAGCTTATTGTAATTGACACTTCTTGATGATCGATGATGATCATTTTATGGTTTAGACTAGCAATATGCGATGTCTCTTTGTCTATGTGGAGGACTGTTCCTCATTTTATTGAGCTTCGTCTCATTTCTTGCATGGGTCGTACCTATCTAGGTGCGTCGATGTTTGTTTATACATGGGTCGTACCTTTCTAGGTGCGTCGATGTTTATTTATGCATGGGGTGTACCTTTCTAGGTGCATCGATGTTTATTTACTTCGTGGAGCAATCGGCTCAATAAGTTGGGACATGGGGCGTATCTTTCTAGTTGCGTCGATGTTCGTCTGTGCATGGGGCGTATCTTTCTAGGTGCGTCGATGTTCGACTTTGCATGGGGTGTATCTTTCTAGGTGCATCGGTGTTAGACATTACATGGGGTGTATCTTTCTAGGTGCATCGATGTTTATTTATGCATGGGATGTATCTTTCTAGGTGCATCGATGTTTATTTATGCATGGGGCGTATCTTTCTAGGTGCGTCGATGCTAGAGCATGGGGCGTATCTTTTTAGGTGCGTTGATGTTCGACTGTGCATGGGGCGTGTCTTTCTAGGTGCGTCGATGTCCAGTTTATGGGATTGGCCATCCTTTTTCTTGTGATTTCTGGATTTCGTGTGTTGAATTCTGGAATTTATGTTTCATCAACTTTTACGATTGGCGTTGATATATATGTCATTTATTATGGCTTGGTGAATGAAATTAGGAGTATGACATTCCTTTTTATCTTTGAGAAGATCTTTACGATATTGATTAATCTCTTATTGATTTTTCAATTACTTATTTATCACAGCTTGGTATTGTGATTATTATGGGTTTAGTCATATCTCTTATTATATATCACTTCATTTGATATTTATAGCTAGACTGGTCCGTTTATTATTTTCTTCTTAAATAATACTCGGGTCAGACTGAGATTTTACAGGTGCTTCTGCTTGACTCCTTATCGGACTTTCATCTGATCTTTTGGCTAACTATTCTAGTTTGGTAGTTTTTGTTGTATACATTTAAGATATAGACTCCTTGATGTATACATATTTTTGTCTAGCACTTGTATCTATTCCTTTGTGATGTTGTGGATCTTATTTGACCACTACTCTGATATACACTTTCATGTGTAATATTCATATCTATTTCCGCCTTTGTGATATGAATTGTCTGTGACTGATTTATGTTATATTTATTTCTATATTTGTTTCCGAAGATATTTTAGCCACTGTGTAGTAGCTTTGAGTTTGTGTCGGTATGTCGGATTTCCTCTTGATAAAGAAATGCATGTTATACTATCTGACATATCGATGCTCGCACAAAGCAATTATACAGACGGTCGCTCCTCAACAGCCTTATTCTCCGTGCTAGTCGACAGCATTACTCCATAGTGTTCTTGGCTAGCGTGGGTATAGAGGTGGGGCGTCACAGGTTGGTATCGGAGCCAAAATTCGAAACAATATGGAATATTATAACAAGGATCATCGTCCTAAGTCCATCTTAGGAGTCGTGCTTTAGGATTTTATTCGGGTCTTCGTACCGTCCTATCCTATTTTCTTTTATGATTCCTTGTTTTATGTATCAAGATTGCTTGATATTTATTTTGAGAATAACTTTTCTCCTTCTTTCTTTCTTAAAGAAGAGAAATGGTTAGACCAGGCCGTCCCAGCGCCGGTCAATCTAGTGCTACTCCCCAGGATGGAGTATTCATGTCTTCTCAACAACTTTTGGATCTTGTAAAGAATCAAGAGTTTATCTATGCTTTGAGTAAGAATCCCGAAATGGTTCTACCTTTGAAACTTGAAGTTTCTTTCAATCAGCTGGTGGATGTTACTCTTCTTCATGGAGAGGTTGGTAAAGGAAGTGTTTGTGATATTGGGACTTCCAAGAAGAGGCATATTAAGTTCAAGAGCTTTAATCCCAATAAGAGAGTGAAGCAAACTACTTTTGTAGCAAAGACTCCAATCCCTAATCGTGGAGGATGCTACAATTGTAATTCTAAGGAACACTATGCGAACATGTGTCCAAAACCCCATTCTTGTCGCTATTGCAAGAAACCGGGTCATCTTTTATCTGCATGTCCCAAACTTTTGAACAAGGACATGAGAAAGCTAAATATTGTGCAAGCCCCTAGTAACACTTCTCGTGGTCAAGGTATTTTTCACTCAATCCTTGATGGCATTGTTTTATTTCGTGGTCTTCTTAGTTGAGTTCTTTTTGATATGGGTTCCATCTCACTATTTTATATCAAAAGAACTTGTTGATTCTTTTTCGTTGAAAATATTTTGGGCTTGGTGACTTCTTTGAGAGTTGCGAATCCGGATGGTAGATCCGCAACACTCAATTTGCTTTCTATTGATGTCGAAACTATTTTATGTGGTTTTTCTTTCCGAGCTGATATTTTTACTTAGGCTTCGGAATTGATTTTTGTAAGGATTGGCTTAATCGTTGTGAAGCCCATATCCTATTTTTCGTGTGAACTATTCATCTTCGACATTTTCTATCTGTTAAGCAGATTTCTAATTTTTCTTTGTGATTCCGATTTCACATTTTTGGTGGAATCATTTTATTCCTTAAGCCTACTTATAAGGAAAGTGTTGTTTCTCTTATCTAAATAATTTGTGAAACTTTTCCGGTATTTTTGAGTTTGTCTTAGAATTATCACCTAAGAAATCTTTTGTGTGGTGTTAAGGTCTTTAGTTCGACCTTGCCACCGATTTTCATTTGGCGACGAGTTGCGGAAGTTAGCATTCCACTTACGCACTCCGCACTCGTTATGATTCCTATGAATGAATTATTATGTCATTCAGTTTGTCCAGCTTATTTCATCCATTTTATAAATCGAATATTCTATGAATATTTCAATGAGACCATTCTTTTATTTATTGATTTTTGGATGAAAATAGCAATTTAAAATTTTGCAAAATCTTTTTCATAAGATTTATTTAGAAGTATAACCGGATTTTTGTTCTTAAAACGAACAAAGAATATTCTTAGAAGTTTTTGAGAAACTTATTTATCCTATAGAATACGATTTTGTGATTGTATTGCCCATTTAGTGTTTTAAGAATTTTGGTCGATGCGCTTGATCAACGTATCGATAGGAATTTTCTAAACGCTTTGATGAGACAATCAGACACAGTATATTAACTTGAAAATAGTAAATTTTTCTAGAAAGATTATTACATAATGATAAATGTAATTTGAAAGTTTTAACTTTTCAGGAAAGAAGATTATTTAAAAGAAATTCTTTCTTTTCGATACTCTTATTCTTGTGATTCCCGTTGGGAACCAAGACTTTATCATTTGTACCAATGCTAATCGTATTGGTTTGGATGCCGTTCTCTTGCAAAAGATAACGTGCTATCTCGTGTGCTTCTAAATCATTAAAAGCCGATTGAGGCTAGGGTATGCCACTCATGATCTAGTGCTCGCGGCTATTGTTTTCGCTTTTAGAATTTGGCATCATTATTTTTGGGGAGAAATTTGTTCTCCACCTCGATCATAAATCTTTGAAGTATTTATTTTCTCATATGGAACTCCATGTTGACTCGAGTTCCTGACATCTTATGATCTTGATATTCTTTTTATTCCTGGAAGGGAAATCGTGTTGCCAATGCGCTTTGTCATAAGCAACAAGTGGTTGATTCTTTGATGTTATCTGAATGGAATTATCTTTTTATCAAGTTCATCGGACGTTTTGGTACACTTCGTTTTATTGAGCTTTATCTCATTCCTTTTATGGACTAGTGTCCGGTGTTCTTTTATGGTGTTCGGTTAATCGGATGTACTGTTATTATACTACATCGATGTTCCATCTCATTTGGATCAATGGATGTACCATTATTATACTACATCGTTGTTCCGGTTTATCGGTTCATTGGACGTACCGTTTTTGTACTATGTCGGTGTTCCAAATTATTCGAATTTGAAGTTTCTCGGGCGTACCGTTTCTGTACTACGCCGTTGCACTGGCTCAATTTTCTGCTATTCTTGACGTTTTCTGCGTCTTTTAACTATGGAAATGCTTTTAGGTTTCCTATTTTATTCTTGAGCCCGGTGTTATTGATGAAATTGAAGTTTCACCAGATTTGACTTATGAGCAACATTCCATTCGCATCATTGCTTCGGAGGTTGAGCGCCTTCGGAATAAAGATGTTCTTCTTGTGAAAGTTCAATGGTTCTCAGATCCTAAGGATTGCTCTTGGGAATCCTGGGAATTCATCGAGCGATCCCGTTCAGGCTTACCCTTTCATGCTCTTTATGGTGAACTTCCTATTTCAAATTTTCTTTTGTATTAATATGCTTTTATGGTTGTTACTTCTTATCTTCTTCTTAAATATTGCGAGGACGCAATTTCTTTAAGGAGGGGAGTCTGTAACAACCCGCATATTTATCGATTTTTTATTTTAAATATTTTATTTAAATATTTTATCGTTCGTCGGATTTTGGTCCGAAAAGCTACTTTTTGCAAACAGTCGAATTGGGACTCGAGACCACCCCCATTGAGTTCAAAATGATGTTTGTGACCTTTTTGAGTATAAGCTTCGATATGTTTGGAGATAGTTGATTTTTGCTACTTTTTCCCGCTTATGACTTTGGTTTGGACTGCACCCTTATTAGCTCAGCCCAACCCCTTTCTCTTCATAACTTCTCCTCTTTGCTTAAACACTCAAGCTTTAGCAACAATGATGGAAGAGACTGGGAAATAGAAATTCCTATGCCCTAGCTTGCTTTGCAAATCCAACTTCTAGCTCCAAATTCAAGAGAACCCATTGGTAAGCATCTCCTTCATCTTCTCCAACTCTTTCTCCATTCAATTTCAGAAATTTCCTAAACCTAATTTAGGAAATGTTTCTCTTTTAAGCTTAGATTCAAGCTTCTAGTGTTGAGATTGAAGAGGGATTGATCTTAGCTTGTTCTTAAAGCTTCTCCTTCATTGATTTGGGTTCAAAGGTGAGATTTTTATCTCACGTCTTTGTCTATAATTATCTTCGATTGTTAGGTATGAATTCCTAACGTTTATTCGTGTGCAATTGATTTTGGTTTGGATCGATTTCGTGTATATTCCAGTTTTTGGTGTTTTGGTCTAATTTATGAAAATCCTTTTATGGATATTTGGACATTGATATTTGAGGCGTATCGACGAGCTGTTTAGGCTGGGTTGTCGTTCGACGTAATTCCTTAGTCATCGCCATTTGCTCGTTCGATCGTTTCCGATGTTCGTTTCGCCATTTTTGGCCTAGGTTCAGGGAATGCCCTGAACCCTTCATTCAGACGTCTGAAACGTAATATTCAGACGTCTGAATATTGTTCTGGAAAGATTTCTATTCCCAGATTCAGACGTCTGAATATATGGTTTCAGACTTCTGAATTGGTTCATTTGGAACCAGAGAGGAAATAGGCTAAAAAGTGCCTATTTCAGACGTCTGGATCCAAGGATTCAGAAGTCTGAATTCTTTCTTTGGAAAATATTTATTTTCCAAGTTCAGACGTCTGAATCCTTGATTTCAGACGTCTGAATCAGCACTATTTTGCTTATTTGCCTATTTGCTTGAGAATTCCAATTTAAATCGATTCGTGATGATCCTATTTTTTGTTATCATTTATTATGACTTTGATGACTCCTTTTTAGGGATTTTTGAATATCCACTTCGATGGATTCTTTATCGGTTTCTTTGGATTTTATTCACGTCTTCGAATGTGAATTTTAGTGATTGATTGTTCCTACAATCTTCTTTGTGATTTGTCACTTTAAAAATATAAAGGTTTCAATACTAGTAGTAAATATCAAAACTCTTTCATCAAAACGATTTCAACTCTATTTTCAATAACAAAGATCTTTTCTTAAACCGTTTTCCAATCTATTAGTATATACAAACATTTACCTCACTCGTATGAGAAATCTAATGAAACGGCTTAATAAAACAAGTGGTATGAAACGCTTGCGTTTACTTCGTCGGTTAATTCTTGGACTTATTCGATTGAATCTCTTGTGACAATTTTCTAGTGGAGATCTACAATTTATTCGCAAATATTTAAGTTAAGCTAGTGGTTATGCGACATGATGCTAAACTCATATATTTACTAGCTTATTGTAATTGACACTTCTTGATGATCGATGATGATCATTTTATGGTTTAGACTAGCAATATGTGATGTCTCTTTGTCTATGTGGAGGACTGTTCCTCATTTTATTGAGCTTCGTCTCATTTCTTGCATGGGTCGTACCTATCTAGGTGCGTCGATGTTTGTTTATACATGGGTCGTACCTTTCTAGGTGCGTCGATGTTTATTTATGCATGGGGTGTACCTTTCTAGGTGCATCGATGTTTATTTACTTCGTGGAGCAATCGGCTCAATAAGTTGGGACATGGGGCGTATCTTTCTAGTTGCGTCGATGTTCGTCTGTGCATGGGGCGTATCTTTCTAGGTGCGTCGATGTTCGACTTTGCATAGGGTGTATCTTTCTAGGTGCATCGGTGTTAGACATTACATGGGGTGTATCTTTCTAGGTGCATCGATGTTTATTTATGCATGGGATGTATCTTTCTAGGTGCATCGATGTTTATTTATGCATGGGGCGTATCTTTCTAGGTGCGTCGATGCTAGAGCATGGGGCGTATCTTTTTAGGTGCGTTGATATTCGACTGTGCATGGGGCGTGTCTTTCTAGGTGCGTCGATGTCCAGTTTATGGGATTGACCATCCTTTTTCTTGTGATTTCTGGATTTCGTGTGTTGAATTCTGGAATTTATGTTTCACCAACTTTTACGATTGGCATTGATATATATGTCATTTATTATGGCTTGGTGAATGAAATTAGGAGTATGACATTCCTTTTTATCTTTGAGAAGATCTTTGCGATATTGATTAATCTCTTATTGATTTTTCAATTACTTATTTATCACAGCTTGGTATTGTGATTATTATGGGTTTAGTCATATCTCTTATTATATATCACTTCATTTGATATTTATAGCTAGACTGATCCGTTTATTATTTTCTTCTTAAATAATACTCGGGTCAGACTGAGATTTTACAGGTGCTTCTGCTTGACTCCTTATCGGACTTTCATCTGATCTTTTGGCTAACTACTCTAGTTTGGTAGTTTTTGTTGTATACATTTAAGATATAGACTCCTTGATGTATACATATTTTTGTCTAGCACTTGTATCTATTCCTTTGTGATGTTGTGGATCTTATTTGACCACTACTCTGATATACACTTTCATGTGTAATATTCATATCTATTTCCGCCTTTGTGATATGAATTGTCTGTGACTGATTTATGTTATGTTTATTTCTATATTTGTTTCTGAAGATATTTTAGCCACTGTGTAGTAGCTTTGAGTTTGTGTCGGTATGTTGGATTTCCTCTTGATAAAGAAATGCATGTTATACTATCTGACATGTCGATGCTCGCACAAAGCAATTATACAGATGGTCGCTCCTCAACAGCCTTATTCTCCGTGCTAGTCGACAGCATTACTCCGTAGTGTTCTTGGCTAGCGTGGGTATAGAGGTGGGGGGTCACATGAGCGGTCACATTTTTAATTTATTTCTATTTCAAACTTTGAAATGTGATAACTTTTTCTACATTAATTGGATTTAAGAATCGATTTCACTATTAAATCTCAAATTTAATAGGCTTTCCAATGATACCCATTGTTGATAGCTAAAAATAAATTTTTTAAAATCATAGTTTGTCGGATTTTTCATATTATTAAAGTTATTAAATCTGTTTGACTTTATTTATTTTAACTAATCTATGTCGTTGATTTTTTTGAAAATTTACAGCCTCTGATTCTACTTTCACAAATTGCAGTCAAGTCTGGTGAATTCAACATTACCAAAATGCTGCAACAATGTTAGATGGAATTAGAAATAGAACCAGAAAGCTCAAAAACATTAAATACAATTATATGCTTCTTTTTATATTGAATTTGCTTTGACTATGAAAGAAATACAATGATATTCTTCACATTAAAATAAATATTGTTGAATAATAATTGTTAGTTCCAACACTTCAGATTTATTCTTTAGATTTAGCATATTTTTCACAAGAATCATTCAAAACAAAAATAAATCTCTTTATCCTCTAATCTTATCGTTCTACAATAATATGATGTTGTATAATGTGTTCCTAGACATAGTAAGTTATGGGATCATCACCAACACTTGCGTTCTCATGAATCATGTCAACATTGCTTTTGGCATTTTTGAATCAATGGTCAAGTATAAACCAAATGTTGTTACCTGCACTGCTCTTATAGATAGTTATTACAGAAGCAGCAAATTGAATCAACGACATCAAGTATTAAAGGAAATGATTGATAAAGGTATCTCACCAAATGAAGTTACATATAATACAGCTGATGCATGGAGCAACAGCTGATGCACACAATAAATTTATATGTGTATACTTTATATGTGTATTGTGTGGAAATTTTATATTTGAAATAGTTTTTGCTCGAAATTTTGCAATTGTTTATCAAGCACCAATACTATCTGTATAACTGTTTTCAAAGATTTATACACAAGTTTTAGACAAAATGCAAACTTATTTGAAAATTGATAAAAAAATCACTATTTCTTAATCAACAAACCATATAAATCATTTGAACGTGTTATGATGATAAGAGGTTGAGTGCGGTCCGTATGCGAAGCATGGGTTCGCACTAGTTTATATCAGTTTATCACACTGCAAGTTCCCTGTAGAATAGAATCACTATGGGTTGAAATGATACATACCCAAACGGACTTTAGAATATGAAAAATCGTTATGGGCTGAAATGATAGGCCTGAACGATTTTTATTTATTTCATTTTTACTTGGGATTACGGGTTTGAAATAATAGAGCCCGGATATATTTTCCTTTGTAAATTACGGATTGAAATGGTATATTATCCGTATCATTTGACTTATGTTAGAATATTTTATACAGACTGTGGTTAAAATATAATTTTATAAAATTATTAAAATATTTTAAAAATGTAAATATTGATATTTTGATTTGAATTTAAATTAAAAAAATATTTTTTTATAAATATTAGTGATTTTCTATAAGTTAAATAAGTTAATAGATAAATGTCAAAGTAGAATTTGAAATATAAGTTAATTTTGGAATTTATGATTTTGTTTACAAATGGAATTTAAGTTAAGTAAGAAATTATGATAATTTGATTTAAATTTGAATTTAAAATGAATTTTACAAAGTGTTATTGATTTTTCTATAAATTAAAAATAGTCAAATAAATAAATGTTTAAAGTTGAAATTTGAAGTATAACTTAACTTGGAAAATGTGAAAGTGTTCTAAAAAATAAAGTTAAGTTAAGAAAATAAAATGGAATTTAAATAAAATTATCAAATGGTAAACTTAATTAAAATGTTAAATAAATGAAATGTTATAAATTTTACATTTATTTTTTAAGTGAATTATTAAAGATTTGATAATTATTTGTGAAAATTTCACTTTGTAAAATCATAAATTAAGGATATTTAATGATCATTTTAAAATGTGAGAATATGATTTTATAAGTTTAAAATGGTTTAAATAAAGATTTAATTATTTATGAAATTATACTGAATATTTGGAATTTAATTAATTGCATTTTTGAAATGTTATTATTTCTAATGTAAAGGATATTACAGCATTTTGTAAATGCTGTAATTGATATAAATGAACTAAATGGCTAAAATGAACTAAGGGCTATTACAGTATTTTGTAAGTGTTGTAGTTGCTGAATTCAACTAAAGTTTTCTTTGAAATCTAAAACCAATTACATCATTTGAAATACTGTCTTTTGCTAATTGAATTGTTTTTTAACATAACTTTCCATAGCATTTTCTAAGTGCCGCGAAAGTTGAATTTTCACTGTTTTAATAAATTTAAGTGAATAAATGATTCTGAAAATGGTAAAATTTTGAGAATTGAATGTTCGATTATTTATAAATGATTTAAATGGAATATTTTAAATTGAAATATTTTGAAATGAGATTTGAAATGGTATTTAAATTAAATAAAATGAATGTGGTTATGGAAAAATATGATATTTTGATATTTTGAAATGGATTTGAAATGATATTGAATTGTAAAATGATATTTGATTTCGAAGTATAAAATACCATTTTGGAATTTTAACCATGGGATGTATTTAAATTTATGGTTTAACTGATCCTTATAGGATGGGCGATCCCAAGCATCATTTAAGTTATTGTGCTGCAATAGTTCACTTGAGTTGATTTACATTATATAAGTATGTATGTCCTGACTCGAGTGTTTTGTGTTTTACTTTACGCTCGGGTCAGCTTGAGTATTTACAGCTTAGCTTTGGATTTCTTTTCTGGAGCTAGGAATCGCTGAAGATTCTGCTTGTCTAGTTATCTATTCTCTTTCAGTTTCAGTTGTTCTATTTCAGCTCTGGTATTTATAAACATCTATGTATTTGTGATTTCTATTGTATATGTTTTTTTCAAACTGATGTTATGTATTTGTTTTGAGAGTTGTTATAGTAGTTTCATGAACTACTATAGTATTTTAATTTTCGCTGCGAGTTATTCTGATATTTCTGTGTATGTGATTCTGTGATTGTATTTCATTTGCTCCAAATTTATTTATAATGCGATATTTTGAGCAATTCAAGTCCGGCATTTGTGGATGCGAATGGCTGAAAATAACGGGCTGTTACAATTATCCTACGGTTTCAAGAGTGAAGACTTACTATGGCCTTGAGCGGTGAATATTTTGCTAAGGGTTCTAGGTTGCTCTGCCTTGTTAGGGTTTTAACTAGTAGGCAACTACATTGACCGATTTTGGTTGTAGCACGGTTTTCTTCTTTTGTCCCTTTCTTTGCGTTCCTATGTTTACGACGTCCTGATGGCGGCGCTCTTCTTTGTTAGCTTATTCTGGTGGCAGGGTGTTTCTATATTAGCCTATTCTTATGGCGGTGCACTTCTTCATTAGCCTATTATGATGGCGGCGCCCCTATTTATTGGTCTTCAGATGTCAGATTGTTAACACAGACCCGTTATTTTTGAACATTTATTTATGAGTGCAGCATGCTCCCTGTTGCATATAGCTTTTTTAAGTGAATGTGTTGTACTTTGACACTACTAATACAGCTTATGACGTCACATCGCAGCATTTCCACCCCGTTGTCGTATCTTAGTGACGCTGCAGTAATGTATATCATAGTTGTAGACTATTTTCTTCACCCCGTGACCATGTCAAATTTTGGGCTCAATATCATAATGTAACACTAAAATTAGGGTATCGGCGCAGTTTGAATCTTTGTTGTTGTCATAAAATTTCCAGGTACAATATTCTCTTGACTTGGCTTTACTCTTTGCCTTTCCCTTTGTTGTCCAACTTTTATTATGAGGACGTCTCATTCTGATCTTAGTGTTAATGTCAACATACCTTCAACAGGGTTTGGAAAATATAGGTATAACAGATTTGATCTAATTTTCTTCTCTTTTATCCTCTGCTATTCTCCACTTGTATGTACGTAAATAAATTATAACTTTATTCAGATTTAAGAATTTGTGAAGAAAAGGAAGTGCCGGACCTTCGCCGTGCTTAAGAAAATATGAGAAGAAAAGTGAGGAGTATGGCCCGTATTTATGTAACGATCCGAAATTTTCGAACCCGAAAATTCCGGATAGTTATGGAAAAAGAAGAAAGAGATAGAAGAAGAAGAACAGAAACATCAACAGCTCACATTCGCAGTGGATAACATATAATAATACATAATAACAGTTTGCAAAAGAATACTATATCTATCGATTACATTTAATACACATCAGATTTTCACATATATACTGTCATTGAATATACACAATTATCACGTCTCAGATTAGCAACAATAATATACAGCAGAAATACTCTATACGCTCTTGTCATCTAGCTTGCCTCTTGAGCTCCAGAACGTACCTACCTGAAAATCTGTAATACTCGGTCTGACCCGAGCATTACACCAAAGTAACACCCGGGTCAGGCTGGAGACCAGCGTGAGTAAACCCAACTAACATGGGATACTAAAACAAACAACTTATATGAACCCGGGGTAACATATATCAATTTATCCAATTCACAATTTGCTATAGACAATACTTATTTCACATATCAATTTCTAAGTACTAAACTTAAGTAAAATAATCCAATTCACTTAAATTATTTCATCCCAGCCTAATGATTTCCCATATCAATCTATAAAATTTGAAGTGGTTTCGGGTATTTCCCAATACCCGACCCCGGTCTCTTCGAAACTCATGTTATCCTAACCCAAGTTATTCAAACGAAATACACAACATTCATATCAGGGATATCAACTTAATCAAAACATCCGATACCATTCAATCATCCATAAGCAAAGTTTAATCACATACAAATCAATTCAATTGATTTTAATTGAATTTCAAACCTCAATCACTTAGATTCCTTCATATACAAAATATTAATTAATTTCAAATCAATTAATTAACCAATCCTCCATTATTCATCTTAATTAATCACACTGGATTAATTATCTTCAATTACATTAAGGTAGTTATCTTTAATTAATTATCATGATATAATACTTCTTAATCAAAATTAATAAGTAATCTTAATTACTTCATGAATTAATTAACTATTTTAATTACATTAATCCTTAATTACTTATATTAATTAACTTCTCATAAGTCACATTTTATGGATTAATTAACCTTAATTAATCAAATCTTTAGTTACATCATTAATTATATAATTTATTGATTTCCAATTATATTTCAATTTATCTTAATCTGAATTAATTATATTGATTTAACCACAGTATTAACCATACTTGATTTATCTCCACCTAAAATTATCTACCTTTTATTTATTTCATTAAATAAATTAATTCTCCTTAATTTATCTCTCGATTAATTACACAAAGTAATTATATTTTATTAATTTCAGTAAGTAATCACCCTTCAGACTACCCAATGAATATTTTAATTAATTAAACTCAATTAATTTAAATTAAACCTTAATTACTAAATTAATTAACCCAAATCATTAATTAATTGAATAATTAATTATCCATTTTAATTACCCGGCTAATTTGATGAATCACAAATCATTAAGCCCTTATTAACTTTAAAATGAAACATTCTCTTATTTATAATTTAAGTTTAAAACAATTTAAAGCACGAATACTTCGAGTCAAACAACAATTAACTCGAGAAACCAGCCAAAACCAAAGTCATAAGATCATCAGTACACATTCAGTCACTTCATTCATTCAACCAATGATTTAAATTTAACCATTGAAATCTAAATAAAAATCAAATAGAGTGAGATTTACTCAAATTACTTAACCTTTGTTAATTATCTAATAATGATATTAATTTGTTGTTTCCTTATTTGAGTACACTAATCAATTAACCACCTCTAATCACTAAATAATCAATACTTTATTCGTCATTCAATTTTACCCAAAAAAACAAACAGATGGGGTTAACCCAATATATAATTGCCTAATTACCAAATTTGGAAAAGATTTAAAACTTCATAACTCGATTTTAACTTTGTTAACACACCTTGTATATATAAACCTGGTTTAACACTTCCTTTGAAAAAAAATTTCTTTCTACAACAAGATATATAGCCACAACTATTTTAAACCAAAGTTTAAAATTGTAAATCCATATTTTTAAAACTAAAATCATGTTCAATCAGCATATGCTAAAGCATTACTTGAAAAGTTTAAACCTGGACAGAACTAAACCCTGTAAACAAAATTTTGTCACAAATTTTGTTTGCTCATTCAGTTGAAAACATGTCCAGTCTTAAATCTTGGAACCAACTTTTCACGAGACAACATGTGCAACTTAACTCCTCAAAACTTCGAGTTACTCACCCCAAAACGCGAGAACTAACCCGAGCTCAAACCCTTCTTCTTCACCAAACAACTCAGATACACGGCATCACCCTCGTGCACGTGCACCATCGCCGGAGCCGTCTCCGACTTCTGACAAACCCTCCAATGCGTCGCTCTACATCGCAGCATCCCCCTCTAATCATCAACCCACACTTACACGCCTTCGAATAAGTTCGAGCTACTCAGTTGAATCCTGGAACCCAACAACTTCCATCACATCCCTTCGACCACTCAACTCCGACCACCCGAGGTCAGCCTACTCTGGCCATACCCTGCCGACCCACAACGCCACCCTTTCCTTGAGTTACGCGACACTCGATCCATCTGGGTCGACGTGGCGACCCAAACCCAGACTAGTTCAAAAACTAGGGTTAAAAACTTGCCTCGACCACCGCCGACTCCTCTGCAACATATCCACCCTCCATATATTTTTGCCTGGACCACTAGACCTCACTCCATCTCCGGTGATGTTCACGACCACCCCGAAAGCTCCGGCCACCAGAAATCACCCAAAAACCCAATTCTGTTCAACATCCCTTAACTCCTCATCTACTTAATTAAAAATCAAAAGGGATGTGCCTAAATTTATCATTTTGGTCATAGATTTCAGAGATATAAGTGAAAACTTGAAATTCCCTGATTGAATTTCCTTGAAATTTGATAATCAACCGTAATCTATTATTATCCAGACGATAACTAAATAATTAATATTGAGACCATTTTAAAAAAAATAAGTTTTCATTGATACAAACACATTTCCTTTTTACAACATAACTTATAATTGCTTGAGTGAAGAGAAATGGATTTATGTGTGGTTGTTTGGGTCAGTAAATCAAAAATAGAGGTAAAAAAACCAAACTCAGACATGCATATAACATATACACAACAACTATAAACTAATACTCATTCACATATTCATACAGTCATTCTTCAAATCATATCCACATACATCAGGTAAAAGAAAGGAAGAAAACAAAAAAAAATAGTTTACTCACCTGTAAATTTTTGAATCAGAGAAAACCTCCTGGATGTTAGAAAATAACAGTTTGATCTTGACTTTCCCCGTCCTTGTTTGATGATGAAAAATAGATTTTAATCTCCTTGCTTGTTGATTGTGTTACTGTATTTAGTTGCAGGTTTGCTTTGCTTTTATTTTCAGAGAAATTTTCTTTTCAGGTTGAGATGAAAACTATTTTTCTTTTCTTTTGAAGTTGTAGTGGTAGCTTAACCTCTTCTAATGTCCTGCTCGAATGAATCAATCTGAAGTAAACATAGATATTTTTTTTATAAAGGGTATGGGCAGTAGCTTCCCAAGCACGACAACTTACTTTATATATATATATATATATATATATATATATATATATATATATATTTAACGTGTACAAATGTTGACCTGGTTTAACCACAAGTGATTGGATATATTATAAAAGGCTTGATGTTGTGTTTTGTGTGCTAAGATTAAATGCTTGCCTCCCTTTTTGTTTACAAATGTTTTCATATGAATTGATATCTATACGTATTCTTTGTTTGTACAAGAATATATATATATATATATATAGTTATGTATTTTATTTTGTTCTTTTTTTATATATTTTCCTCTTTCTTCTTACCTATTTCACTTGCATTTGTACCATGCACCTGTATGTTTACCCTTATACATATCTCATTACTTAGATATGGTTATATATATATGTTTACACTTATATATATATAGACTTTCATGTACACTAGTTCATATGGTAAATATATTACTCATATATATATATTTGTTCAATATATAAACATCATACACTTGTACATTCTTAATTATATATATTTGCCTATTATACATATATATTATGGCATATACCCATATACCTGTATATTTATATCCTTATCTGCTAACATCATAGAGCTTTGTATATATATTTAGTGATCTCTCGTATTAAATTTCAACCGATAGAGTTTATATTCATTTTCTATGAAATTCATCTTGTTTAAAGATTTCTATAAATTCAATCTTTAATATAGTTTTTAAACCCATTTATGTATGTCCAGATATTTTAATCATCAGAATTTATCTGTTTGACTTATAAATATTTGTATGCCAATGATTTGATTCAGTTAATTAACTAATTAGCAGACGCGAAAAATCTGGGTCGTCATAATTTATAAGGGTTCGAATCAACACCAACCGTTAGATTATTTTATTTTAAAATCAGACCGTTTGTCCTAGGTTCAAATTATAACCGATGGTCAAATAGTGATTGATCGTTATCCCACCACCCTTTGACCGGTCCAATTTAGGGGTGGACAGCTTGTGAATTTTTTTTATGCACTAATCAAATTTCATTTTATACGTTATTCTCTATATTTTTTTGGGGGAATTAATTTAAAGGACAAAGATTTGTATATTTTTTGCCTCAAGGACACGACCTCAATATTTTTACCACAAGGACAAACATCTTCTAAAAATTATTCATAAGGACAAACATTTTCCAAAATTATTCATAAGGGCAATAAAACTGCTACTGAGCTAAAACTGATACCTAAAAACTGCTACCGATAACTACAAACTGATACCTAAAAACTGCTATCAATAACTAAAAACTGATACCTACAGAAAGTTGTCCTTCAGGATAAAATATTGAAGGTCTGTCCTTGAGACTAAAAATCTGTGAAATTTTGTTCTTGACAATAATTTCCTGTTTTTTTTACCGATTTACCCTAACGTTGATTATTCTTACAAGTCAAGTAAATGTTAACTATCAGTTAATTCTAACTATCGCTAATTAACGTTAGTTAATTATATTTACTTTCTTAGTTATATGTATAATTATTTCCAATTCGAAATATTCAAATAGTAATAACTTTTTTATTTGAACTCCGATCGAAAAACATTATATATGAAAATTTGTTAGAAAATCACCATGAACCCAAATATGTAAGTTTCATAGTCAAATTCTGGTGTTTAATTCTATTTTCGACGTTATTAAATATTAATTAATTTCTTTTTGATTAATTATCGTTAAATTTACGGGGTGCTACATAGACTTAAGGAATAAACAGATACTTAAATGTACGTCTACTGTGATTTCTGATATGTCTGACACTTGAATCGCGTGGATTTTTTATAAGAAATACTTTATTCCATAAGTTGATTTCACTCATTTAAATATATTGAAGATTATGAATCTTTCATATAAATGGTGTCCTCTACCATTTATATATTAATAAATTATTGTATACTCTCAGGTTGCTGAGCAACTCAAGCTAGAGATGTTATGTGTAGTATTATTAATACATTGATTAGACGAACTAAGATAACTGTATGTTTTTGTTGAGCAAAATATTCAATTTCATAATTAACTTAAAAAGGCAAAATGGGTATGCAAATATGATTTATTTATTTTTTTAAAGTGCGGCATGGAAGGAAAATTTTGGGGTGCATTGTCTATTGATTTGTTCTTCCTAATACCATATCCAAAATATACAACTGAATTTATCAATTATGCTTCTTAATACCATCATAATTTAGGGGCTACCAATTCTATCAAAATTTATAAAAATGTATGAATATTCACAGAAAATATACAAAATGTATCACAAATTTGATCGGTCCACTCACTCATTATTAACTAAATCAAATTGAACGAGCCAATATCTGAAGATTATGATTTAAACAGCCCTAAGAATCAATGTACGTATTTTTGTAAAAGAAAAAGGTATTTCCTTTCACTCTTTTTTTGAGTTTAAAAATTAAAATTACGTTTTGGGAAATTCATAATTATTTTAGAAAAATAGTTTTGATATATGTTGCAATTTAACGTGATTAATTTCTCAATTTTTTTTATTTTTCAAAAAAAATCAGTACAAACCACTGAGTGTTAACAATCATATGCCAAATGAAGTTGAATCTTATCGATAGCATCCTTCCATTCAATGGAAAATAGCCTATCAAATTCAATTTACGAGATTATGTTTTATCGTTCAATGTTTAATTGTCTAGCAATGAGGTATATTATAGTACTAGGAGAGTACGGTTATATTTCATTTTGACTAAATTAAATGGTGTTAGGAATAATAAATTTAAGTGCCTTTGGCAGCTATCTTAACATATTACTTTTAGACCATTATCGTCTGAATAAGCAGTAATTTACATAGAAAATAACTTTTAATGTTAATTGTAATTTAAGGAATTAGTACCGAGTATTGATCTATATACACGTCTACATCATTTTTAACAATACATATCAGTCCTGTTACAGATTGTTATCAGCTAATTCTGATGTATAGATTTCTGTAACAAACACCCAATAGAATTCTTAACTTTGTTCTAGTAACTTTGATAGCAAGATGGAAACTTTTCTATTAGTTTTTGATTCGGAACAGATGGATCATGATTCATAATTTTAAGTATTATGATGAATATCCACTTGTGGTAGATTGTGGCGGAGGTGACCAAACTGAGACAGACATTAGGCGTCGCAGTTTCCAACTTAACACTAACTTGTTAAGTGCATACTCTTCAGCTCTATGCCCACTGTTGTACAAATCAAGAAGCAGTCTAGCTTGACAGTGATTAAATGAACTAATACCAATTCTGCAAAATCCACCTTTACTTAGCCAATCTCCCCATCCATTTTCTTTGTCCAACTCTTCTTCATTCAGATTGTATGCCCTGGCAACGGCGCTACAAATTCTAGGTGCTAATATAACTTTTTCAACCAACTCTCTAGCTTTCGCTTGCATTGGAAAACCTGCTTCTAACGAATCCCAAATCGCTGAGTACCTATGCAATTCATCCATAAATGTCGCTACAAAAGCATTTTCGTCCTCATTGTTTCTAGTTTCGTACTCCTCCTCAACTAATGTGATTAATTTTGCACCAATCGTAGCCGCACCAGTCAGAAAAGAAGCTATCGAGATGGCAGATCGATGTGGGATGTGTGGAGAATGAAGCATACAATTCACAATCACAGTCTCACCTTTAATTACTTTTACTGAGGCAGGTCTGAACTTTTCATCACTGTCAAGGCGACACTGGCCAAACGAAAATGGCAGCCCAATCGATGCTGCAAATGCAGTTAGTCGTCTTCCAGTCTCCTGAACGGAACTTACTTGCTTTCTACAGCTACTATTGTATCTAGTGATTGCTGTAATTCTTAGATGCGGAGGAGGTGGCCCTTCTTTTTTTGATACCATAGCCTGCATCAATGAAGCCCATTGCGCGCCTTCCATGATGTCGTAATCGACTATGTGAACCCTACGACCGGTTGATATAGATTCCAAAATGGCCTGATTGGCGGTGAAGTGCCCAAACTTCACACAGGGAGACATGTCTTGTAAGAGCTGGTACGCTGCCAAGGCATTGGTAGGATGCATCTGCTGGTGCTGATCTCCTTTGTGACTTTTGCTTACGGAGCTTGGAACATCGAGCAGGCATCGGAGTGCTTCCGTGAAGTAAGCGGCCAACCGTTCCATGTTTGTTCTAGAACCTCTGGAAGGTGAGACTAACTCCTTGAGCCGAACCAATATCACGCTTGCAAGTTCTCGGCTTTTATGTGCCCCTTTGAGAGCCTCGGCTGCTGCAATCAACAAGTGCACCAACCTCAGCCCTCTGTCATCGCCTTCGGTGACAGGCGGCGGTGATCCCTCACTAGTGGTCATGCTGAAGGAGGGCGGGTCTTGATGGTTGATGTCATCTGTTATGTTATTATCGCACATCATCAATGAATCGATTAGGCCATGGAAGATATCTGTGTCGCTGCATAAAGGATCCCAGTTGATTGCAGGGTGCCACTCACTCAAGTAAGTATAGCCATCGTTGTGTTCGTCTTCGATTGTGGATGTGGAACTACATCCGGAATATTGATCATATTTGTATAGGTTGAAGCCATTGTCAATTAGTATATCCATATCTACTTCCATTTTTTGCCTTTTTATTTTCTCCAAATAGATCTTCTTATGGATATATATATAGAGAGAGAGGTTTAGCATAACTCGACCAGAATTAAGTACAAACAAGTTGTTTAGTAGTTAATAGTGTGGGTAGTTATTTATTATGAGAGATGAGATCATGTTAACAAGATTCCTTAGACTTTGATTTATTTTAATACTGTGTGGGTTATGCTAATTGTTTATTAATCAATAAGAAATATGTCAGTACCATTTAAAAAAAGGACGTGATGTGGATTTTACATCCTATGGAACTTTGAGATTATCAATTGAGAAAGCTCATCTTTCAGATGTATCTGTGAGCAGGTACGATGGAAACTCAGTAGTAAGTTACAGTTTATGGGTTAGATTAATGTTCATGTATTGCTTTTACTTACAGGAATATAACATTTGGACTATCTATTGCTCTTTTTACTAGTTACTGATATTAAAAATAAAACGAAATAGGCTGCTTGTCTGGGTTCAATTTTTCTCTTATTTTTTTCTGGCCATCAATTATGGTTGCAATTTATGCCTTTGTTAATTTGACTCAGTTGACAGCTTATGGTTTTAATAGTTCAACTTTACTTCAGTAGAGTATTAAGTGTGAAAAAAATCACATAAATAGAACCCCAAGTTTAGGATAAAGATCATGCTGTTGTATGAATCAAAATTTCACCTTATTTTTGCTATTAAAAATATTGCTTTATCCCATATCAACTCTTGATGTATTTAATCTACCTTGTCATGTATGACTAAGCACTATTACTTAGCTCGTGTTGAGGTAAGAACGAACCTTTTCTCCATTACCTATCCATGTCAAAAATTACCCTCCAGACCTGAAAGGTATATCACATCTGTCATTTAATCGCTACAAGTTTCTACTGTTCTAAATCACCTGACTTAAGTGCCGGCTGTAATAACTTTAAGCTCGCTGTGATATTTGCTTTGTTGTAATGAAAGATGTAAGAGCTAGAGTTTGATCTTGTTTCATCAAACGATGACATAATTATTATAACTAACTTTGCATTAAAGTTTATCAAATCAAGCACATACAATATTATGATGATGTAATCTCTTGTGTGATTTGTAGGCCTGCATATAGCATGAGTTTGTTGGAATATAGTCAAATGAAACCTGTTATCTGTTCGTCAGCAAACAAGCAAATTGGTAACATTCTTTTAAGCTTGTTTGCTCATATTACTACTGTTTGTTTGATTCTGACATTTGATTGTACTTGATCAAACTTCTTTACTTTCACATATCAGAAGATTTTCTTGCCTGCAAAGTTGCTAGCAGCTTAAAAATCCATTCACAATTCGATTTAAAATATAATTTAATATCTCAGTTGCCTGCTGGCAATCATATAGCATTTGTAAATAAATACATTACTTGTGCAAACAATTTTTAGTCTGCACCCTAAAATTATGCATCAGCAATAAAAACAGTATTTGTAGATTAATGGTAAAAGCTACAGGTGACACAATTAACTTTTGCTGACTTTATGAGATGTTTTAGCATATGATTTACTATCAGTTGAGACAATGTATCCTTAAGCAGATTCATGTCCTTGGTGTGAGCACATTATGCATCTATAAAACTGTGCACAACTTATGTTGTTAAATTTGCCTCTTATTATTTTAACTTGTATTTTGCAGGCGATGTGGGCTCAATGCTCCTCCAATCTGCATCCATGATTGTAGCAGATGTTGATGTATGTAAATGCCATACAAACCATTGACAGCGAGACATTTCAAGACTGAATCATATATAGCCGGCTAAGTTTTCAAATTTTTTTACCGCTTGAGTTAATAATAACTCAAGCAGTAAAAAAATTCAAATTTTAGCCGGCTAATTATGAATTTAGTGTTCAGTACTGTTACCAATGTGTGCAACATTCCACTGAAGAGATTATTCGATCCAACGAACTTGTTAGTCATATATCTGATCGGGTCTTGTGCATATGTTTTGACATTAGTTAGCAATTTATACCTGAGGTGAACATGATTCTTTGAAAAAGAATTTAACAGTTTTGATAGCCATTCTGTTTCCATAGACCTAATAATGGTGAAAAAGGATTTGCATTTGTGATCTTCTTTTAATGTTCTATTGAAATACAGAGCATGCCGTTAGAGCTTTGTAATCAATTGAGATGTCTGGATCTCACCGCATTTGTTTCTCACTAAGAGCGGGCTATCTCACATCAACTTAATGTTGCAGAACATGGGTATGTTAATCACTGTAATCACCCCCTATTTCCGGTTTAATGTTTTTAGCAAGTATACCATAAAAGTTTAGTATACATGAAATTCTTGTCTTTAACTGCAAAGATATTAAATAATGAATTTTTTGTCTTTAACTAGTTTACATTATTTTACTGCAAAGATTCCCTAATTATTAACTGTTTAGTCATCTTGTAATATTCCGGTATATTCTTGTACCAAACAATATAAGAACTAGCAATAGAGATACAATCATATTAATTATTAGTAGACTTAACTAATCACCCATTAGATGCTCTGATCTTTCCTTTAACTAAGGGAGAGATTAATTTCAAAGACAAATTAATTTTATTTAAATGTTAAGTTCTATATTAACCAGAGAAATTTCTCAAGTCCTAAGTGGCATGTACTTCTTTATCTCTGCTTAAGCCAGGAAATAAGATGCGTTCACTGATTAAAAATAAATAAGAGAAAGGGTGTTTATGTTGAAGGAGTTATTCATATACAATGTCTGTATATGGTATTGTTTTGTGAATCCTTCTCAAATTAGTTAACCCTCATTCGTACTTAGTAAATCGGGTATATTCTGGGAAAAAAAATCACTGATTTTTATCAATAAACAAAACTGCTCAAAACTTCTTCAGAGTTAAATTTGAAGTTTTGTTTCTTGAAATGGCAAGTGAACACTTAATCACTCAATTCAAACACTTTTGAAGTAAATACATTAGACATGAAAATTTCAAGTCGGTGAATTTTTGCAGCTGCACTTAATTAATTAACTGCATGGACAACATTGATTGTTGTATAATATTGTTTGGGTGATCTTTATTAAACCGTAAGCATATACCAAGAATTATACTGTTAGTTACACTTATTCTTATTTATTTATTTATTTATTTATTTATTTGAGTTTACATATAATACATTCGACATATGAAATCAAGCGTCTTCATAATGAGCACAGTTGTTGGTTTGTTTATTCTTGATAGTTAGATATGTTTCCATTTTTTATTATAATATACACATATTGGTTAAGGTAGAATAATTTGAACCTGAAAGGTTAAAATACAGTTGACAAAATGATGCAGGGTGGTTTTTATTTGCTTTTGGCATACCATTTCATTATTTCAGTGAACAGGTTTGTCTGTCTACAAAAAATTAGAATAGAAATTAAAATAAAAAAATTAAAATTAAAATAAATAAAATAAGAAATTTAAAGAAAATTGCAGGGATAACAATCCTAATAAATAAATTGCAGTTTCATAGCTAGGCGAATGTCTTCTACATGGATGTAAAATCTTTGATTTCCCTCTACAAAACTGTAAAATCTTATCTCATGGATCAGAGAATTTTTCCAGTTTCCTTCTGTGGCTCTTTGAATATTAGTTGTGGGGTTATCTAAATGACAAACTGAAGTTGTTAAATATAAATTATAGGTAGATATCACTTTCTTTTAAGTCATCAACAATTCATATATACATATATATATTATAAGTTAAATTGATGACTTTCGTCTAGTATAAAATAAAATTGAACTTTTTTGCCACCATCACCAATTTGAATCAACTCATTTGTTTCTAATAAATTATAGGATAATAATAAAAGATATAGAAAAAATAGTGTAAAGGTTATATTACTACTTTTCTAGTAGTAAGTAAACCGGCGCATACATGCAAACTAACTTTCAAAATACCAACAGTCATAGGCTCTGTTATAATAATCTTCATGTGTCATTTTCACGTTAGCCCTCCACCGAAGAAACTATGAACTATCACCGCACATCAAACTCAAATACGGTTTCATATGTAATGATCAATATGAACTTTTTGCTATCATCACTAAGCCTCCTTTCATGACAGCATCATATTAAATGTAGTTGCATTATAGATTATAAAATATATCATAGTCTTGAAATTAGCTATTTCTTATGGCATTACAAAAATTATTATATAACTCTTTCTTATGGCATAGTAAAAATCATAATCATGACAACGTCTTTACAAATTAATCTATAAGTCTTGCCACATGCATTTGGTATATTCGATTGCCGTCCGAGAAGTACTTCTTAAATGGTTAAATATTATGCAATTAGTTGGTTTGGTGGTTTATCAATTATCATTTGCTACCAATCTAATAATGAACCAAGTTAGTTTACTGATTTTATATATAGTCTTTAATACAATGATATTCCAACTAAAATGGATGCACATGAGAAAAGTACTGTCAAGACGCATAGGTTAATAGACAACGGAGGATACTTGCATGCCTTCATTCTACTGCTTCATAGGGCTCAACATCATAAGAATTCTGATGTTTAGACAAAAAACATTAGGATAGATGACTTACAAGTCTTTGATTTTGATCTGCATATTTGTACTACAGCAAAAGTTGCTCTATTCATCATGTTTAAATGATTGGGAAAGTATTGTGCATATTTTGCTCTTAACTTATTTAGCACGTGTGTGTGTGTTTTCCCCCATCCAGATCCATGCACAGGAGACTAGAATATTGGATGCACTGAAGTGGGTACCATCGAAATGTGTGTCATTTACAGGTATATTTGTATAAACTATCATGTCAGAAAGTTGACATGTAATATCATAATCTTAAATACGATGTTTGAGTTGAGTTTCATAGTCATTCATTATTTATACACGTCATTATATTTTCAGCTGATAGAATTGTAGAATATAGCGTAATATTCTATCACAAAATTACAGTGTATCCTAATCTCCCCAGTTCGGATTAAGCATTTTGTGGTAAACATGAAGGTTGGATACTTGGTTTCAGTAGTGGGATATATTAGAAAAGAATACCTATTATCGCAAAATATTCATGATGCATTTAAGGAAAATCGCCTGTTGATTTGGGTAACGTGGAGCGTGTGTGGTTATTTAACTAAAATTGGTTTGGATGACTTTGAGCATATCTGGTAATTAATGGATTCAGCCTATCTCCGATTACCATATTAGAAATATAGTTTACGAAGTGAATATTTGTTTTTTTCCTTGCATGATATAATCTACTTCTTTAACAAAATTATTGTCATTGCTTCACTGCAGTTTACATAAGACCGATGTGAAACTAATAAAGAAGTTGGAGTAATTTCGGTGTGTTCTTTGACAAAGGAAAAAAAATTAAGCTGGCATAGTGGAAGCTGGTATAGAATGGTTGAGAGAGCATAGTTTATAATAGGTCGATGAAACATATATTCGAAATAACTATTAGGCTCTGATTGGGAATTTATTTTCTACCGGTTTTGACTGATTTTGAACGGCTCTGTATTTCAAACGTTGTAAAATCGGTGAAGTGCAGTGTAATTTTGATGGCAGTTCTTAACCCATAAAATGGGAATGTTTTGAGGAGTTATAACTTTTTTTATCCCGTTATACCTCTACTAATTATATTGTAAAATTAATCTTCACAAAACTAAAGAATAATATGAATATATATAATGTTACTTTAGTGGAAAACTCTTAAACGCGGTGTATGTTAAACTCTCAACCATGTATCGATCGGTTATAACAATACTTTATATAAAACAATCAAAACCGCTACAATCATTTACGGTCAAAACTAGTATTCTCAAAACCTCTCATAAGCAGTATTACAAAACTCCCAATCGGAGCCTTAGGAGTTTGTCTTCTATTTTCATTATGTGCTCTTACTGCCATTCTATCTCGACGTCCGCTGCCTAGCTCATATATTCCGTCTCCACCATGCAGCCCTAGCAACTATTCTTGAACATCTATTTGATCAACCGATTCCAAACTCTGCACTTTCAGCCATTGCATCCCAACATTCGCTCTGTAGTTTAATATCTTTGCCATATATCCCTCCCTCGTAGCTTGACTTTTTTTATATCCTTTTATCGGAAAATGCCTTGAAACTGTTTCAACTCCTCTATAAGTGCCACACCAATTCCGAATATCTTCAAAATGCATATGCTGCAGTTGCAATTTACTTAACCGTGATGGTTTTATAGAAAGAGATCGTTAAAGGGACTCCATATGTGGATAAAGGGGAGACAATTTTAGAGAGACTCGTGCCCATTTTA
Organism: Allium cepa; assembly: GCA_030765085.1. NCBI lineage: Eukaryota > Viridiplantae > Streptophyta > Magnoliopsida > Asparagales > Amaryllidaceae > Allium > Allium cepa. The sequence goes on from CM060938.1 coordinate 215,841,293, forward strand.
TAATTTTTAGAGGGTGCTTTAATATAATTTATATTAATATGTGTATAATTTACCCTCATTTACCTTGCTTTAATTTCACTACTAAACCAAACTTCTCATTCGTGTTTAGAATATTATGATTCCATTGATAGCACGCTGCCGAAAATAATTAGGGTTTAGGAGCATTCAAAAAATACGATAATGGTGTGAACTAAGACTACTAAAAGAAAGAGGCCTGATTCCATCATGGAGCAAATCTTGAAAGGTACATGTATTTAGGGTTTTGAATTTTGAAGTTGTTTCTATCGTGTTAGTTGATGAAGATGAACGTGTGATCGGGGAAGAAGAAGAAAACGGTGGTGGGTTTTTGACTTTTGATTTATTAAACAGTGGCACAGTGCCCAATTTTTTTATTATTAAAAGGCCATACCTTGCAGAAGAAAACATAGCATAGGAATGTTATAGTATTATTGATTCAACAATGTGTCGCCGTTTTTTTAAATATTAAGCAGCAATGCACCACCATTAAAGCAAACCTAGCACTTAAATGATGTTGTATTTTGATTTGGTAAGGTATTGTCGTTTTTGTTTTAATTATTAGGCACAATCTTCCTGTTTTACTGTTTTGACCCCTGACGTTTTTTACTAATTCAACTATATATTTATTTGCAGCAAAAAAATACATCTACCTATACTCGTGTACCATTCATGGCTTCAAATCAAAAGAAATTAGCTATGGAAAGGCAAAAAAAATTGCTAGAGTAAAAAGGAAAATAAGTGGATGTAAATGAATAAGAAGACCAAAGTGCAAATCAAAGTGCTGATGAGAGTAGTAATTCTGATGAGGAGACAAATAGTGGAGATGGTGATGAACGCGACGAGGAGGAGTAGAGCTTGAAGAGAGTGAAGGCGACGAAGGTGATGAAAATGTAGAGGAAGAAAAGATAAAGGAAGAGAAAAGGAGGATAAGCAAAAGAAGGTAAGAGAATGAGAAAACAAGCATCCCCTCAGCCATTTGAATCCGAAGAGAGTGAAGATGACGAAGGTGGTGAATGTGTAGTGGAAGAAGAGACAGAGGAACAAAAAAGGAAGACAAGTAAAAAAAGAAAGGTAAGCGTTCGAGAAAACAAGCATCCCCTTGGCCATATCTAAATCTGAAGATCAACCGTCACTACCATTCGCATTCAAAGATCACATAGCTCATAAAATTTGGAACTCCTATGTAAGTTCACTATTTATGATATCGAGAATTAAGGTAAAATTATTAGTTTACATGTATTGATTAATGTATATATAAAACCACAGTGTAACACCCTTAATTTTCGATAACATTATTCAGGAGATTATATTAGAATAAATTAAATAGAATAATATAGAGTGATAAAGAGATTGAGGTTGGTTAATAAATTTGGTGGCCATGCTTATTAAAACGAATGAGCTTATAAATGGTTAAGTGCTAACTAATTAATCATAAGGGCATTAGGGTCATTGCCGCCCTCATTTCCCACCCTTATACTATTACCCTATACCATTCACGTTCATTTTATCATAAGCAAAAAAAATGAAAGTAAGCTAAAATCAGGTCGGCCACCAGGAGGAAGACAAGAAGAGAAAATTCAAGTAAAGTTAGGATAAAGCTAGAAGAAATCAATCTCAATCAATCTCCAATTTCCTTATCCAATCTAAGGTGAATAATAATTACAACATCTCTATTTTACAATCATATGTTTTTAGATTTAAGGGTAATTCGTTTTTATGATATACTGGATGATGATATGCTTGATTTATAATTTGTTTAGTTTAAACAAGATTTTTTAAACGGAGATATGCATGGTTTTATGTCAAAACCAAGGTTAAATGATTTTTAAATGTCATGGAAAAATTGTATGTTGTGAAAAACATGATTTTGGAGCTGGCTTTCATTTTTTTACAATTTTCCAAGCCGTGGAGAATTAATTATAAACTTTCAAGGGAAAATAGGGTTAATTGAGTTTATGAATTTATTTTGGAAATTATATTGAGAATTTGGTTCTGAAATTTTAATATGTTAAATAACATGACTAAAGTGAATTTCTGCAATTTTTTGGGATTTTTACCAAGTGATTTAGTATGGAAATTAAATTATTTTGAAAGGAGGACCTAAATAATTTAATTGCTTTGTCAATGAGAAGGACTTATTTATTAAATGTTATTCGATTTTTAGATCTGAGAAAATGCGGTAAATATTAGTAAAATAATTTGAAAGTTTAATGTAACCAATCAAGTATTTACATGTGGGCAAGTTCGTTACAAAAAGTTTGCTTTATTTAGTAAAAACAGTCTTTTGCTCAGAAAAGTAGGTTCCGCCTCCTTTGGAAGGAGCTTTCGACCCAAAGCTTCCGCCTTCAACCTAGTCGCAACCTTCTTAGTCGCACGAAACCGATACATATGGTATCACTTAGTTGGTACGCAGTGGATTGGAAAAAGGAGCAAGGTAAGGTGTCAAAACATAGCTTCTGAAGGTGTCGACACCTTTGTTCTATTTTTAAAAGGGAAGCGCTTGCCTATTCACCAAGGCGTTTCGAAGTAGTCGAAATCAATGCTTGCGAAAGGGTATTTCAAAAGAAGCTTTCGAAGGATAACTGCCGTCTTTTTCTCAAAGTAAGTAGCGTCCGAAGGAGTTACTATGTTTTCAAAATGATGCTTTCGGAAAGGGAAGTTTCGACCAAGTCGAAACCCTTCTGTAACTTAGTGTCTTCTGATGATATTGAAGATATAAATGTTATCGAAAGGTACTTATTGTTTTATAAATATAAGCCACTTACTACTGCTTTCGAAAGGGGTTAGGGGTTTTGTAACAACCCGGTATTTTCAGTCATTCGCAGCCGCACATGTCGGACTTGAATTTCTCAAAATACCGCATTGTAAATAAATTTGGAGCAAATGAAATACAAATCACAGAATCACAGACACAGAACAAACCGAATACCTCGCAACGGAATATAAAATACATAGTAGTCCATGAAGCTACTACGGCATAGTCTCAAACCAAATACATAATACGGTCTGAAAACAACATAATAGAAATCCCAAATACATAGAAGTTCACTAATACATGAGATAAACTAGAATAGCTGAAACATAAAGTAGATATAAATGTAGATAAGCAGAAACTCCAGCAAAGACCAGCTCCAGAAAGAGAATCCAAAGCTGTGAATACTCAGGCTGACCCGAGCGTAAAGTAAAACACAAAACACTCGAGTCAAGACAATATATACTTATATAATGTAAATCAACTCAAGTGAACTGTAGTAGAAATGCACCATAACTTAAAGGATGCTTGGGATCGCCCATCCTTTAAAGATCAGTTAAACCATAAATTAAAAACATCCCGTGGTTAAAATTTCAAAATAGTATTTATACTTCGAAATCAAATATCATTAAAAATTCAATATCATTCAAAATTCATTTCAAAATACCATATCTTCCAAACCACATTCATTTTTATTTAATTTAAATACCATTTCAAAACACATTTCAAAATAGTTTATATTTCGAAACAAATTGCTTCATTTATATCATTAAAATGAAGATATTGTATTTAATAATTAAATTATTAAATTTCCAAAATTTTAATCTTTCAAAGTTCATTCATCCTCTTAAATTTATTAAAACAATGAAAATTCAATTTTCGCAGCATTTAGAAAATGCTACGGAAAGTCACACTTAAAACAGTTCAATTTAACAAAAGACAACATTTAAAATGCTGTAATATGGTTCCATTAGTTTCAAATAAACTTAGTTAAATTCAACCATTATAACATTCACAAAAAATGCTATAATAGCCTTTAATTAAATTGAGCCATTTGGTTCATTATTATCAACTACAGCATTTACAAATGTTGTATTATCCTTTACATTAGAATTAATAGCATTTTAGAAATGCAGTAAATTAACCTCAAATATTCAGTATAATTTCACAAACAATTATATTTTTATTTAAAACATTTTTTAACTTATAAAATCATATAGTTTCACTTTTAAAACAATCATTCAAATACCCTTATATTCATGATTTTATAAAGTTAAATCTCTATTCAAAAATCAAAATTTAATAGTAATTCACTTATTAAATTCCAACATTTAAATTTTAAATTCATTAAATTAAATTTAACTTAACACTTAAGTTTAAATTTTCAAATATAACTTAATTTCATTTTTATTTACTTAACTTAAAATTCACTTTTAAGCCAAATTCACAAATTTCCAATTTTAGTTATATTTCAAAATTTCAACTTAAATATTCATTCATTTCACATTTTAACTTAATTCAAAAATCATTAATATATTATAAAATTATTTTAAATTCATTTAATTCAAAATATCATAAATTTATCATATTTTCATATTTAATTTAAATTCCATTTATCACAAAATTATAATTTCCAAAAACTTACATTTCAGATTTTCTAACTTTACCATTAATTTATTTCACTTATAGATTTTCAGAGAGTCAATAATGCTTAACAAAAAACATTTTTAATCAAATTTAAATCAAAATATTATAATATTTACATTTCTAAAATATTTTAAAATTTTAAGAAAAACATATTTTAACAACGGGTCTGTATTTCATTTTCTAGCCTAGGTAAAGTGATACGGGTAATATATCATTTCAACCCGTAATTTACAAAGAAAACCCGGGTTTGATCATTTCAAACCCGCAATCCCAAGTAGATGAAAATAATTGAAAATCATTCAGGCCAATCATTTCAGCCCATAACGATTTTCTCCTATTCTAAAGTCCGTTCGGGTATGTATCATTTCAACCCATAGTGATTCTAATTTAAAGGGAACTTGCAGTGTGATTAACTGATAAAATAACAAAACAGCAATAATATAACAATAACGTATGATATAACTAGTGTTTAATCATGTGTGAACATCATATGATAGTGACATAGCAAATAAAATATGGTGATGCAGTTTACATATTCACAAGCGATCGATTTACTATTTATATAAGTATAAAACTGTCTGGTGAGAATAACTCACTGGTTTGAGCTGATGACCCAACGAAAAATTTCACAAATGGGATCTACACAAGTACAAAAGCACGACATAGATTCGAATGGAGGAGGCAAATGTCAAATTCCTTGGATACACATCAAACAAAACAATATAACAACGATGAGTTTCAAATCAACTACGATCAAAACTACACTAGAATAGACTGCACATAATCAAATAGAAATGCTTGCACTTGCTTTTAACCTTTACTAGGCTCAGCCATAAGGGAAAATACAACATAATTGCAGGTGTTTGGGTGAGTATGGGTTCGGCCTACATGTTGGAATGATGGCGTAAAGGTGGGTGAAGGCAATAACACCCATAAGCATGCAAACATGAATTTGGTCAAGGATTTGGGCTCGGCCAAGTCCCTAGGTGTCACGGCCAGAGGAGTGGGGTCCACTGTGGTGGTGTGGCCGTGGGTGCTGGAGGTGGTGGTGGTGTGGTAGGTGGCGGCTAGAGGGGTGGTGAGGTGATGGAATGAGAGTGGTGCTCGGTTTGGCTAGTATGAAGGGTGTTTTGAAACTTTTGTGGATATGCGTCACCAAGGGGGTTCATGGCTTGGGTGGCTGGTGAGGAGGAGGTGCTGGCGGTGTGCCATCAGGTGGTGGAGGAGGCTAGGCAGCAAGGTAGCATGGCCGAACCTAGATGGAAGAGCAAGTGCAAACAAAAATCAAAAGGAATAAGCAATATAAGTGAAAAAAAAAAAGATAAAAGAAATAAAAATTTTTACCAACTTCCCAAGCATGTGATGGCCGAAATTTTTTCTCAGGAAGGAGGAAGGGAAGATACGTGAAATGAAAATGAATTAGTCAGCTGGAATTGGGGAGTAATGCCAAAAGAAATGAAGAGTTGTGAGGAAAATGAAGAGGTGGAATTCAAAAAGGCAAAAGGCAATTCAAAAGTCAAAAACTCTTCATATATCCTTATTTAATTTATATAACTTTATATTTATGAAAATAATAATAATTCCAGATAAAATTTCGAAAATTTATCAAAATATAAAAATTTATATAATATTTATTAATTATATAAAGTTAAATTAAGAAAATAGCTAAAAATAGTGAACTAGACTAAAAAATTTGAAATTAAATAGAATATTTTTTAGAAAATTCATATGAGCTTGTAAAATATTTTTAAACATAAATAATAACATAAAATAAAAATACATTCACAAAATAAATATGTAAATTTTAATTAAATATAATTTAAATGAAGAAAATAGCAGAAAAATAGAAAACAGCCTTTAAAAATAGGAAATAAATACAGTAAATTTTGGAAAAAATTTATTATCACTTTAAAAATATTAAAGACAAAATATAAATAAAATAAAATATTAACACGTATTAAAATAAAATATAACATAGAAAATATGATTTATATAATTTAAAATAGACAAAATTTCAAAATAAAACCAATTATACTCAAAATTGAAATGTACATAACTTTCACAAATTAAATCCGTTTTCAACGAAACGAAAAGCAGTATTCAAGTTATTAAATATATTTTCATAATAAAAGATAAAATTTAAGAATTTAAATATTTAAATTTGAAATTTAAAAGTCAAGGTTTGACCAGTTTGAACAGAAATTCATCTTTCAGTAAAATATCCAATTTATACCGGTTTGAAATTATAATTCACATAATAATCAACACCTACATTTAAAAATGAAATGTTTGAAATAAAATAATTTCAAAATAAAACAAAGTCAAATATTAAAATACATGAAAAATCTAGGGTTGTTACACTCTCCCCCACTCAAATCTTTTCGTCCTCGAAAAGGAAGGAAGCGGAGAAACAACAAGAAAGAACAATAGGTTGGAAGACATCCTGAAAGAAGGTAGGGAAAAAGTAGCTAGGAAGGAAAGCAGGTTGAAAGACATGGATGAACCATTATTTAATTTTTTTTTTATATATTTAACATGTTAAACATTTAATATGATAATTAGTTATTTGATTCAAATTTGATAGTTCGAAGTAAACAATATTTAAGACATTTTAAATCATGATTAGAATATCCTTTATACAATACTTTACCAAAATACTTTTATAACTCGATGTATTAACAAGTTTACTTTCGTTCCTGCAGACTCTGGCTATGCGTTGATCAGGCGCAAAGCTAGAATTCTCCAATTACTTAGTAGACCTGTTTCAACACCCAGCGAAAATACTAAAAAAATAGGTATGAGAAGTTCCGCTCAAAATCCAATGTCAAATGATGATAATACGATAGCAGTGGCCCGCTGCTGATCTAGTATTTACGAAATGGACACAACACTTTCCAGATTCTAGAAAAATATCGTAGCCAGTTCGTAAACAAGGGACCATCGACCCCTGCTGCAGTGGTACGCTGCTGATTCAATGATTTACGCAATGGATGCACTTCCTTCCCGGAAGATCCATAAACAACAGATCCCAGGATCGAAAGCGCCTCCATTGGGTAAACTAAAGAACCATCTACCCTGAAAAAAAATCGAGGAACTCATGAGTTTAAGTCCGGGACAACCATATCAGTTCGAATCCATTTCTGAATTCACCCAAGTCCATTAGGGTTTATCGGTCGAATACATTCTAGGATTCCCCAAGTCCATCTGGGTCGAAGCATATCACTATACTTCTTCCGGAGGGTACTTCCCATACCTCTTACATCAAAATATAATATACCATATATAGTAACCCTTCAAAATCATAGCTTCAAATATCGCACTTACATAAATTCCATTATATATAAGATTTCATTTTCAAATCGAATACTTTCCAAAATCAATAGTATATCAAATCATACTTATATAAACTTCGATTATATAAGATTTTAATTTACAAATTGAGTACCTTTTAAATTCAACATTTTCAAATCAACTTCATACTTATATAAATCCATTTTATATAAGTTCGATAACTCCCAAATCAAGTATTTAGTAAAACAAGGTTCTCAATTTTAATTTGTTTCAATAACATTTCAGTTTCAAAATCATATATGATTTCGCCAAATCATTTCTTACAAATTACATATACTCAGTTTCAAAATTTCTTAAAACAATAGATTTAGAAAATAATCCAAATTTCCAAATCAACAAAATTTAGGTCAAACAAATTCATTTCCATTTCAAACATATATTCACTTTCAAAAATCATAATACTTTCAAAGTTATAAATCTTTCGAAACCAAAATACTTGAAATCATTACACTTTGAAAATCATAACTTTTCTAAATCATACATTTGAAATCATAAAGCATCCCTTTAATTTTTTTACATTTCATAAATTTATTCAATTTAAACCCAAGTCTACAAGTTCCAGCTTTAATTCAATTCAAACCATCAGTTTCAATTCAATTTAGTTTTCCAACAAAACCATTTCAAATATTATCAAATTTCAAATAAAGATTTGATCCGCAAAATAAACTATTCAATCTTTAATATATTTCAGAGCTTAAATGTACCGTATTCCAAAACTAAATTTTATAATTTCATATATCTCAAATTTTACTTCATTATTACTTAGTTTTGACATATTCATTTCATAAATCCATCATTTTTAATTAAACTCAAATTACAAGTAAACCAAATATCCTTTCATACAAATATAAACTTTAAATTTCATTTATCAAAATCAATTAGCATTCCTGATTCACATTCTTTATCAAATAAAGATTATATCATTCAAAGCCTCATTATTAAATCATTATTTGAACTCAATTTCAAATATTCAAATTTAAATATCATTTAAAAAAATCAAATATGTCATTCAATTATTATTTCAAATATCATTAAAAAATACATTTCAAAATTCCATTTAAAAATTCATTTATCTCATTACATTTCATTCCATTTAACGCATAACCAAGTAAACCTTATTTAAATTCAAATTCAATTTAAATTCCTTAAAATTCAAATTTAAATATTAAATTATATTCAAAACTCCTTAAATTTCACAAATAATCAATTCCAAAATTAAATCATTTAACTTTTTAAAACATAACTCAACAGTGTTAAAATCTATAACATTACGAAACATTGTCAAATTATAACAATGACAGAATTTAAAAGTGCTATCGTAACTTTTAGTTTCCAAAATAGTTTGTTCAAGAATAACGGCATTTATAATATGCCATAACAGATATTTAGTTAATTCAAACAAAGTTAAATTCAAAAACAACAGCATTTTAAAATGTTGTCATAAAACTATAGCATTTTAGAAATGCTATTAATTCTAATGTAAAGGATAATACAGCATTTGTAAATGCTGTAGTTAATAATAATGAACCAAATGGCTCAATTTAATTAAAGGCTATTATAGCATGTTTTGTGAATGTTATACTGGTTGAATTTAACTAAGTTTATTTGAAACTAATGGAACCCTATTACAACATTTTAAATGTTGTCTTTTGTTAAATTGAACTATTTTAAGTGTGACTTTCCGTAGCATTTTCTAAATGCTGCGAAAGTTGAATTTTCATTGTTTTAATAAATTTAAGTGAATGAATGAACTTTGAAATATTAAAATTTTGGAAATTTAATAATTTAATTATTAAACATAATATCTTCATTTTAATGATTTAAATGAAGCAATTTGTTTCGAAATATAAACTATTTTGAAATGTGTTTTGAAATGGTATTTAAATTAAATAAAAATGAATGTGATTTGGAAGATATGATATTTTGATATTTTGAAATGGATTTGGAATGATATTGAATTTTTAAATGATATTTGATTTCGAAGTATAAATACTATTTTGAAATTTTAACCACGGGATGTATTTAATTTATGGTTTAACTGATCTTTAAAGGATGGACGATCCCAAGCATCCTTTAAGTTATGGTGCATTTCTACTACAGTTCACTTGAGTTGATTTACATTATATAAGTATATATTGTCCCGACTCGTGTGTTTTGTGTTTTACTTTACGCTCGGGTCAGCCTGAGTATTCACAACTTTGGATTCTCTTTCTAGAGCTGGTCTTTGCTGGAGTTTCTGCTTATCTACATTTATATATACTTTCTGTTTCAGCTATTCTAGTTTATCTCATGTATTAGTGAACTTCTATGTATTTGGGATTTCTATTATGTTGTTTTCAGACTGTATTATGTTTTTGGTTTGAGACTCTACCGTAGTAGCTTCATGAACTACTATGTATTTTATATTCCGTTGTGAGGTATTCTGTTTGTTCTGTGTCTGTGATTCTGTGATTTGTATTTCATTTGCTCCAAATTTATTTACAATGCGGTATTTTGAGCAATTCAAGTCCGACATGTGCGGCTGCGAATGGCTAAAAAATACCGGGTTGTTACATTTGGTATCAGAGTAAATTTAGAAAATGCTATGGAAAGTCACACTTAAAACATTTCTATTTAACAAAAGACGACATTTAAAATGCTGTAATAGGGTTCCATTAGTTTTAAATAAACTTAGTTAAATTCAACCATTATAACATTCACAAAAAATGCTATAATAGCCTTTAATTAAATTGAGCCATTTGGTTCATTATTATCAACTACAGCATTTACAAATGCTGTATTATCCTTTACATTAGAATTAATAGCATTTTAGAAATGCAGTAAATTAACTTCAAATATTCAGTATAATTTCACAAACAATTATATTTTTATTTAAACCATTTTTAACTTGTAAAATCATATAATTTCACTTTTAAAACAATCATTCAAATACCCTTATATTCATGATTTTATAAAGTTAAATCTCTATTCAAAAATCAAAATTTAAAAGTAATTCACTTATTAAATTCCAACATTAAATTTTAAATTCATTAAATTAAATTTAACTTAACACTTAAGTTTAAATTTTCAAATATAACTTAATTTCTTTTTTATTTACTGAACTTAAAATTCACTTTTAAGCCAAATTCACAAATTTTCAATTTTAGTTATATTTCAAAATTTCAACTTAAATATTCATTCATTTCACATTTTAACTTAATTCAAAAATCATTAATATATTATAAAATTATTTTAAATTCATTTAGCTCAAAATATCATAAATTTATCATATTTTCATATTTAATTTAAATTCCATTTATCACCAAATTATAACTTCCAAAAACTTACATTCCAGATTTTCTAACTTTACCATTAATTTATTTCACTTATAAATTTTCAAAGAGTCAATAATGCTTCACAAAAAATCATTTTTTATAAAATTTAAATCAAAATATTATAATATTTACATTCCTAAAATATTTTAAAATTTTAAGAAAAACATATTTTAACAACGGGTCTGTATTTCATTTTCTAGCCTAGGTAAAGTGATACGGGTAATATATCATTTCAACTCGTAATTTACAAAGAAAACCCGGGTTTGATCATTTCAAACCCACAATCCCAAGTAGATGAAAATAATTGAAAATCATTCAGGTCTATCATTTCAGCCCGTAACGATTTTCTCCTATTCTAAAGTCCGTTCGGGTATGTATCATTCCAACCCATAGTGATTCTAATCTAAAGGGAACTTGCAGTGTGATTAACTGATAAAATAACAAAACAGCAATAATATAACAGTAACATATGATTAACTGGTGTTTAATCATGTGTGAACATCATATGATAGTGACATAGCAAATAAAATATGGTGATGCAGTTTACATATTCACAAACGATCGATTTACTATTCATATAAGTATAAAACTGTCTGGTGAGAATAACTCACTGGTTTGAGCTGATGACCCAACGAAAAATTTCACAAACGGTATCTACACAAGCACAAAAGCACGAAACAGATTCGAATGGAGGAGCCAAATGTCAAATTCCTTAAATACACTTCAAACAAAACAATATAACAACGATGAGTTTCAAATCAACTACGATCAAAACTACACTAGAATAGACTGCACAGAATCAAATAGAAATGCTTGCACTTGCTTTTAACCTTTATTATGCTCATCCATAAGGGAAAATACAACATAATTGCAGGTGTTTGGGTCTAGTTTGGGTGAGTATGGGTTCGGCCTACATGTTGGTATGATGGTGTAAAGGTGGGTGAAGGCAATATCACACATAAGCATGCATACATGAATTTGGTCAAGGATTAGGGCTCGGCCAAGGCCCTACGTGTCACGGCCAGAGGAGTGGGGTCCACTGTGTTGGTGTGGCCGTGGGTGCTGGAGGTGGTGGTGGTGTGGTAGGTGGCGGCTAGAGGGTGGTGAGGTGATGGAATGAGAGTGGTGCTCGATTAGGCTAGTATGAAGGGTGTTTTGAAACTTTTGTGGATATGCGTCACCAAGGTGGTTCATGGCTTGGGTGGCTGGTGAGGAGTAGGTGTTGATGGTGTGCCATCAGGTGGTGGAGGCGGCTAGGCAGCAAGGTAGCATGGTCGAACCTAGATGGAAGAGCAAGTGCAAACAAAAATCAAAAGGAATAAGCAATATAAGTGGAAAAAAAGAGATAAAAGAAATAAAAAATTTTACCAACTTCCCAAGCATGTGATGGCCGAAATTTTTTTCTCGGGAAGGAGGAAAGGAAGATACGTGAAATGAAAATGAATTAGTCAGCTGGAATTGGGGAGTTATGCCAAAAGAAATGAAGAGTTGTGAGGAAAATGAAGAGGTGGAATTCAAAAAGGCAAAAGGCAATTTAAAAGTCAAAAACTCTTCATATATCCTTATTTAATTTATATAACTTTATATTTCTGGAAATAATAATAATCCCAGATAAAATTTCGAAAATTTATCAAAATATCAAAATTTATATAATATTTATTAATTATATAAAGTTAAATTAAGAAAATAGCTAAAAATAGTGAACTAGACTAGAAAATTTGAAATTAAATAGAATAATTTTTAGAAAATTCATATGAGCTTGTAAAATATTTTTAAACATAAATAATAACATAAAATAAAAATATATTCACAAAATAAATATGTAAATTTTAATTAAATATAATTTAAATGAAGAAAATAGCAGAAAAATGAAAACAGCCTTTAAAAATAGGAAATAAATACAGTAAATTTTGGAAAATTTTTATTATCACTTTAAAAATATTAAAAGACAAAATATACATAAAATAACATATTAACACATATTAAAATAAAATATAACATAGAAAGTATACTCAAAATTGAAATGTACATAACTTTCACAAATTAGATCCGTTTTCAACGAAACGAAAAGCAGTATTCAAGTTATTAAATCTATTTTAATAATAAAAGATAAAATTTAAGAATTTAAATATCTAAATTTGAAATTTAAAAGTCAAGGTTTGACCAGTTTGAACAGAAATTCATCTTTTAGTAAAATATCCAATTTATACTGGTTTGAAATTATAATTCACATAATAATCAACACCTACATTTAAAAATGAAATGTTTGAAATAAAATAAGTTTAAAATAATTTAAAAATGAAACAAAGTCAAATATTAAAATATATGAAAAATCTAGGGTTGTTACAGGTTTCGAAGCCAGCCTTCAATTGTTTTACCCAGATGTTTTATGCTTTCGAAAGGATGGTTTTGACACCATCACGTATTCCTCAATATTTTTACATGATAGAAGTTTTCTGTAACGACCCAGAATTTTATTTAATTAAAATTTGAATATTTAATTAATTTTAAATATTAATAAGTGAATTTATTAGTCGAATAAATTTTTATTTGAATTATTGGATAATTAAATCGATAATTTAATATGTTAAATTATGGAAAATAATTGAAAATTGGGTTAAATATGATTTAAAATGATTTGTAAAATTTTATTTTATCATATTGGAGTTAGAACGATATTTTAGAACTTTTAAAATCGAATTAGAAGTTAATTTGTGAAAATTGAATATTTTAATATTTAATCGACTAGTGAAAATAGTCAATTTTTGAACAGTCTCAGAATTGAACGAAACCAGTTCCATTGGATCCGTAATAGTTAGTTATTACCGGATTTCAATTTTCGTGTCAATCGGAGTTACCGTTTGATCGTGGCAGCTCGAAACGCATCGATTTATTTTTAATTTTAATTTGGCGAGTTAAAATAGCCATTTTTCAAAAAGTCTCGGATTTCGACGAAACCAGTTTCATCGGATCCGTAATGTGATATTATTGTAAGGTTTCAAATTTCGTGTCAATTGGATTTACCGTTTGTCCGATACAAATTAAAACGCCTAGAAAATCGATTAAATCGGTTTAATTCAAATTGAACGTTTGCAGCCATAACTCGCACAGATGTCCGAATTAGCTTTCGAAACCTGTTCCATTGTGTCCGAAACGCGGGGTAAACCCTAGAAACGCTGGTTACGGCGCGTAAATCGGAGTTCGGAATTTCCGGGATGAATAGTGTCGTTCGTTTTCCTATAAATAGACCATAAGTCTTCATAAATTAGAAAATAAAAATAAAACCTAATTTGCAAAACCCTAGCCGCCAGCACCCCCATGAACGGCCAGAAATTAGTATCCTCTCCCCCTCGATTTCTTCCAATCCGTCAACATTCGTCAAAAACATTCAACTACAAAGATGAAGATCACAACGAGAGCTTCGATGTGAACGGCTATGATCAAATATGGAGAGACGAGGAGGGAGCTAGGGGGGGCCGACCGTACTAACTTGCGCACGCAATTCGAGAAAAGGGAGGCAGCCGAGTTTCATGACCTTCAGGCCGAGTGTTGTGGTGGTGGAGGGCTTCGAGATGGTGAGGGTATGATCGAGTATAGTCGAGTATAGGCGGAGTAATTTGGAACCCTAGTTCATGCTAATGGGTTTGGGTGTGCGGCCTGTACGTGAAAGAGAAGAGGAAGTGGAAGATGAAGGGGGGGCCGTTGGATTTGGAGATGTACGGTGGTGATAGGCATGGGTATAAAATTTTAAAATAAAAGTTGTAAATTATATAGTTTAAATTGTGCAAACTTCAAATATTCATAACTTTTTCATACGAGGTCGAAAACGCACGAAACCAGTTGCGTTGGAATCGTATGGACGAGCACTACGCGATGAAATTGGATTGGAGTCGTTTGGAGTTAGTGAGAATTTTGGGTAAAATTAAACGTCCGTTTAATTTTATTCGAAATAAATCGCTAAAACGAAATTGAAATCAAGGTGAGAATTTCTCACTCAATCGAATCAGTTTCGATTTTATTTTAAATAGTTAGATTTAAAATATTTGAATGCATGTTTGAATGATGATTGATATCTATTGATTGTTAAAATTGACATTATGCGCCGTTAGTAAGCGGATGTTATTTATTAAACACATATACCGCGAATATTTCATAAACAGTGAAATTGGTATTATATATATATATAATAGCAATATATATATATATATATATATTGGCATATGTATATATTGGAGTTATTGATTTCCCGCATTTATTTGTTTAGCGGATGAGACCCTATTGCGCCGTCTATTAAGCGGATAATATTTAAAATCCCATGTACCGCGATAATTTCGTACTGGAGCGAAATTGGTATTGTGCTAATGTTGTGGATGCAGGAAACAGGTTGGAGGGATCCAACTGGATTCCTCAACAGTATTTATTTGATTTCAGATATTTTGATATTTGATTGATTATCATATCGATATATGATATCGTTGTTGTCGTGATTGACTATTTGGTGTGTAGCATCACTAGACCAAATTTGGAATTTTAAAATGATTTTTAAAGTGATTTTTGAAAAGTAAACGTTTTATAAAATAATTTTGGAGATTGATTCATTTTAAATAAATAAACGTTATAATTTTTAATGTTATAAAAATTATGATTTTTGAGAAATATAGTTAAAAACTGATTTTTGAGAATATGATGCTAATGATTTTATAAAATAGTTAAATCGGGATTTTAGAATTTATTGTGAAAAGTTTAAATATAGGATTTATAAAATTTAATTATTTTATGAATCAAAATGGTGAAATAATAAAGGAGATTAAAGACGTTTTAAAAGAATAATATAAATTGATTTATATTAAGAGATTTATAAATGGATATTTATAAATTGGAATATTGACATTATAAAACGAGTTTTTATAAGTGTTTGAATGAAGTGAAAATGAATTTTGTAAATGAATGGAATTTATAAAATTATAAATGGTGAAGTTACAAATGAAATTTATAAATAGTAAGATTTATAAATTTGTGAAGTTATTTGAAGAATAGATTTGGTTAAATAAATGAATCTTATAAGTTATAAGATTTATGATTTGGAAAGTCTTTAAAAGAACGATTTTGTAAAATAATCGTTTTATAAGCATTTAACTTATAATGTGAACTTTTGGTTTATAATTGAGTTATAAATCAAATAGATTAATAAAGGAGATTTATAAAAAGTTGTTATAAAATAAATAGATTTATAATGGAATTTATAAACGTTGTTTTATAAATTCGAAAACGACTTATTTTGATAAGTTAATTGTTGAAACCTATTAATGGAGTTATATTCACGTTTTGAACTGTGAATAATCCTTTTTAAATAAAATGAATAAAAGGATGAAATTTGTTAACAAAGTATATTCACGTTTTGAATAGTGAATAAGATGTTAAAGAAATTGTTTTGAATGTGATATTTGAAATAGAATTAAAACGATCTAACGATGTTATAATTGTGTTGAGATTCGAAACCATAGATTTCAACATTTATTGTTGAAATAGACGTTTTCGAGAAATAGAAGGAAATAATAGACTATAACACTGTTGTTATAGTAAATGGTTTCCGAAAGGAAATGTTTTGTATAGTATTGGGATTTATATATCTATTTTAATTTCGAATCCCTATACTAGTGATTTTGGGACGTCGTAACGATGTTTTACGCAATATTCGTTTTGGCCCAAATAAATATGTTTAAGAGAATGATTTCCTTAAAGAATGAAATATATACTTAATCTCGATTTAAGTATATTGAATATTTTCTAAGTGTTGAAAATAAATAAAATTTGTGAATTACTTATTAAATAAGTATGGAAATGTTTTCCAATATAAAGTGAATATTTTGAGAATTTATCTTTTTGAAGATAGATTGAAAAGATAAATTGAAATGAATAATCGAAATCGAATATTCATAGATATTTTGGATTATAAATTCACTATGGAATTCATGAATGAAAAGGAGAATTTGATTAAAAATAAATATTGATTTATTTTTGAAGTGTGAAAATTATATATCTAGTAAAGATATTTTGGAAAATAAATAATTTGGAAAATTATTTGGGATCTGGTGATGTGTGCATATCAATTGATAGTTCAATAACCGACTATCAATATTTCCCTTTGAATGGGTAATTGATGTGATTTGTTTGAATGTGAATGCCACACTTATTTTTGAATAAGCGCTCACTATTCGGGTTAACCGGGAAAGGACCATGGGGTCGTATAACCCATTCTGAATATGTGATACGTCGTTGTGAATTGCATTGAAGATCGGTGTTGAAGACCGGTATTTGCGAGAGCGATAGGATGACCTGTCGATTGACTCTTCACCGAGTAGCTACGGTATTGAGTTCTCCATATGTGATGGGAAATCCGATCAGGATTGTGAATATCCGGATTGCAAGGACTTCTTTGTAAGTGCCTTCGGTTTTGTTCGAGCCCGGAACAGACTTGTATGGATTGTATGTCTGACATTACAAATTGAGATATAAAGCAGATTTCTTTCAAATATATTTCTGTTGGTGGCGAAGAATTTATTCTTTTAGCTTAACACCCTTCTCTGAGACGTACGAGCTCAGAGGTTATATAGTTGAAGTTATCAGCGATATATTCCCAATTTGGTAATGTGACATGCTGAGTGTTGTTGTGAAATGATCATTGTGTTGATTATTTGTGATAGGATCGTTTATTTGATCGTCTATCCTGGTGATCATTTCTATGATCATTTGTTGACCCAAAGCATGGCTTTTGTATAAAGTATGTTTTTATGGACGTGACTTCGTCGAGCCTCACACCCCGTGAATGGTCAAAACAGGAAAGATGCGGCAAGGTTATGAGGGGTAGCGCCCTTTAGGATGTGTGCATTTCCTTCTGGAAAAGGGTGGTATCATGGTATGGAGCCCAGATACTTACTCATGTTGAAAACACTTTGTTATGATTGTGTGAATTGATTGCGAGCGCTCGGTGAAAAGGTCCCAAAGGACCGGGGGATGGCATATTCGGTCAGTTGTTACTCAGTTAGGGGTAACCCGGCCTTGTGTTGGTAGAGATCCGGTTTGGTTCTCGGGGATGTCCATCCAGAGGCATTCTCATGTGGCAATGGGAAGTTCCTTGGCCTGATCATTCGTTGGAAATCCAAAGAAACAATACGAGACTTGTACGGTTTTAGTTGTATAACCTGCTATGGAATGTGGCGGTAACCTGCTATTGAACATAGCTAGCTATAGTAGGCATACGATAATGGTCGTATGTTGGCTAAGATTTATATTCTACTTTCGAAATGAATTTTCTCTACACTATGCACTAATAATAATATCAAATGTTCTTTTTAATGCGTATCAAGCATCTTTGACTATCATAAGGAGAAATCTCCTCCGATTCTGCGTTTGCATTGTGTGTGTGTGCAGGAGGCCTTATGGTAGTCTCATTTTTAAAAGCATTGCGAATTGATTTAAAAATATTCCTCTATTTTGATTTTAAAGATAAATAAACTGTTTTGAGTTCTCACACCAGTCACATGACTGACTCGGAGTTTATTGTTTTCCTTCCTAAACTCTGGATGCCCACCAATTTCCACACGGGCAGTCAAGAGTTAAGGTTTATCAGGATATTCTGGATTTTCTGGAGTTGCTGGAGGCAAGCTGGATGGCATGGCGTATTACTAGTTTATATAGTATTTCTTTTTCCGCTGCACTGTTTGATGTTGTTGTTGTTGTACACTCTGATGTTATGATGTAAATGAAATGTAATGTAATGTAATAACTGATATAGTTCTTTGTTTAAAGATTATTCATTTATTTATTATATGTTGTTCCGCTGCGAATTGTGAGATTCTGATGTTGTTCTGTTGTTTTCTGTTCCGTTCTATTTTCTATCTGTTCTATCTCTTCTCTATTTTCTGTTTTCTTTTCCCTATCTTTTTCTATTCTCTTTTCTCTCTATCTTCTATCTTTTTCTCTTCTCTTTTCTTAAATTCTTTTTCTTAAACCATAACATTTCGGGTTTTTGGCCTTCGATTTCTCGGCAGTCGATAAAGTGAGTATCGATGTTGAATTTTCGAAAGTCGAAAAATCGCAATCGTTACATTTTCGAAAGAGATGCTTTCGCCTATATGTACTTTGACCCAAATAATATTTTTACAAACCCAATGGTTTCGAAAGGGAGTCTTTCAATGATTTCGGAAGGGTTACTTCCAATGGTTTCGAAAGGCTTACTTTCAATTGCTTTTGAAGCTATGCTTCTAAATGATTAAATGCTTTAATACATTCGAAAGGTTTCAAAAGAACATTTTAAAGTGTTCGAAAGGCAGGGGCCTAATTTTTTGAAAACAAATTTTCATGCTTTCGAAGGAGGGTATCCAATGAAGTCGAAAGCTAGGTTTCGAAGGAGTCGTAAGGTTTTGTTTTTCAAAACAAATAACCCAAACTCAATTTTTAAAGGAAAAATCATGGCTAAATTAAAGATATTTTTGTAATGGTTTTGAGAAGAATCTTACCTTCATAAAATAATAGGTTAAAGGGATTAACCATATTATATATTAAACCCACAGGAGTGGTATAGTTATGTTATATTGTTTGCTTCTTCAAATATAAATATATTCACATTATAGCATACCCATAACTGCATTTTTGGGGATAAAGGGCAGAAGAACCAGTTAGGTTGATCCAGTAGTGAATATAAATTGATTAAAACTCCTGGATGAGTAGAATTACATCCAAGAGGTCAGGGAGACCATAATATAGGATGCTTAGATATAAAAGTTGTCAGAGAGACAAGTTTATAGTGCACCTATGAAAACTATGATTAAGTAGTTATTGGAGTTACCAATAGGTTCATAGTGATCCGATGAAAACTATTATATAAAGAGTGGTTGGGAGGGGCCAATTGGTTTGTAGCGCACCCATGAAAATTAAATCTGGATTAAGTTATTGACAGTTGTCAATAGGTTCGTAGTCCAAACTTGGATAAGAGAGAAGTTATTGAAGTCATCAATATGTTCAGGGGAACCAATGAACTAATTAAACCTACATGAGTAGTATTAAGTTAATTGGTAGGGGCCAATAGGTTTATAGTGTACCCATGAAAACTATGAAATATGAAAGGGAGTCTAGAAATTAAATATAGGTTATTAGTAAGCTCATGAAAACTAATAGATTAATAGTGACCCTAGAAATTATAAATATGACAGGGAGTAAGTTAAACAAGGGATGAGAAATCCAAAATGTTTTAACTTGTATGCATATCATCATAATATTTTGAAATGACTATGTTTTTAACCATTGTGGATGCAGGAGCACGGTATATGGTTTTATAAAGATTTTGAGATCCTAGTGAGAGGAAAATCTGTTCCGCAAAGCGGCGTGGTCTCACTAGATATCTATATGATTTGAGATGGCAGATTATTATTCATAACTGGCTTTATGTCTGATTCGAAGTTTATGTTTTCCCTTTAAACTCTCGGTCAATTAATTTTGAGTAGTTCTAGAGTTGTAGTTTTCAGGTACCTCTTTAGACGAATAAGCTTTCGGAGACGTGCAGGAGGCATGACAGATATTTAGAGTTCTCTTTTCTTTTGATTCTATTGTGTTGTTTGTAACGGAAAAGTTGTTAAATTGTCTACATATACAATGATCGTCCAAGGGGGACTCTTCATATGTCGCTCTTGGCGTATGTTCTAATATATATATATTTCTCTGAACGTGGATGAAGATTATATGATTATGTGATGAATTCGAAATGACTTGATATGGAATGTGATCTTGTTTGAAATTTTAAATTTTTTCCATATTCATGTGTTTCTGTGCATCAATGAATTTAACACCGTCGTATTTGGTCGCCGAAGGCTAATTGCTATGAATGACAGCAACATCCATAGCCATTAGTTTTGGGCCTCCAAGTAAGAGGATGTTACATACGAGGAGAAGCTAGAATAGTAAAAGTTTGTATTCATGTCGGAACGTAAACGTTGTAAGATCATAAGGAGAAATGTTTGTTTGTAAAGGATGCAGTGGTTCAGTCGGGATTTTATCAATTAGTAATGCAAGCTCATGAAAAACTTGATAAAGTTCTTATCAATTTCTTTGTAAAAAGATTTTATCCTGAAACAAGCACTTTTCATCTTTGCTTTAGTGAAATGGGATTTACTATTGATGAAGTCGTTCACATAGCTGACCTTCCAACTGAAGGAAGAGATGTGACAGGACCCCTTGGAGGATCTAGAGGTATTAGTTATGGTGATGTGTATGACCTGCCGAATCAATATCGTGTTGTTATCCCGCCTTTTAGCAAGGCCATGACACCAAGAAATTAACTGGAGGTCCAAGACAGTTCATCCCGGAAAATGGTATACACAAGTTCGTTATGGATGTTGGTAAATTTTGCCAGAGTCTGGATCGAGCTACAATTAGTGTGACGTGACAATCAAAGTCACGGAAGCCAACATTTTAAATTTCAAGTCAATCTGAATTCATACGCTCAAGATATGATCGATGCAAGCCAAGAAAATTAACTCATTCGCATCCATTAGTTCGCATGAATCCCTTTCGTATCAATTGGTCCGCAAGCCTCAATTCGTATCCATCTAGGGAATCAGCCTCCTTCGTGTCGATCTTGTTCGAATCCATCAAATGCATGTCGCTATGTATCCATCATGTACACTTCTATTCATATCCATCAT
Source organism: Allium cepa (assembly GCA_030765085.1). Lineage (NCBI taxonomy): Eukaryota > Viridiplantae > Streptophyta > Magnoliopsida > Asparagales > Amaryllidaceae > Allium > Allium cepa. The sequence continues at coordinate 215,863,075 of CM060938.1, forward strand.
GTTGCTTTATTTTGTATTCATCAGCAAGTCACGTTTCGTATCGATCACCGCGACTCAACTCGTATCGATCAGTTGACCTATCGATACGAGGCATACCTTTAAAGGAAATGATGCGAAGAACGCGGGCGGTGATCGATGCGAAACGCCTCCAAATCATCGACACGAATGAAGCGAGGCTCATGGATATGAAGCAATGTATATGTGGAGCATAGGGCATCGATACGCAGTGGAGCGCAACAGAAGCGATACGAAATAGAGCACAAATGATCGATACGAAGTGAAACACAAGACATCGATACGAAGAGGAACGCGCAAGATCGATTCGAAGAAAACGCATTGAAATGACGGAAACAGTCACTCGTCATGAAAAGTGGATCGATCCAAGAAGTTAGTGCCACATCAACTAGCAAGCACGTGCTTGGAAGCGATGCAAACGAAGCGATGTGAAGTGGATCAATGTGAACTCAGCAGCTTTCGATAAATCGAAACTTGCATCGATCATAACTCAAAATCTACAAGACCAAATGTCACCAAATTTTCACAGGAGCTTGCGTACATCCTCAAGAATGTTCATGGTCGATCTTGACTCGATTGGACGAAATATCGATCGATACGAAATTCGTTTGTATCGATCACGGACCAAATGCAAATGGCATAGGATCTATCGAGTGGACACACCCACGTGAGAGAAGAGGTCTTTCGAGATTTGAGTGGGATACTTGCAGCTTGCACCTATAAATAATGACCCCTGACCTACAAAAAATGGACTTTTTGGCTCTTCTACGTCCAGACTCTGCCGAAATCACAGTTGTACTCGAGTTTTGCTGTTATAATTCGTTGTAACTAGAAAACAAAAGTTAATAAAAGTCAATCATTTCATAGTGGACCTAGGCCATACGCCAAACCACTCTAAATCTGTGTGTTTCTGTGTGTTTACTTCTTCGTTAACTGGTGTGTTTGTTAGATCTTCCTCATTTTCAATTTATATTCTTCATTTTATCTCTTCAAACACATCTGAGGAGTGTTGTGCCCAATTTTGGTACAAACACTTTGGTGCTTTCACCGAGAAAACCCATTTTCCTCCTGTTTGTTGGATCTACTATCGATATTAGTTTGCATAAATCTAAGAAGAAGATCCACATTTCAAGTCTAAAGTACTTCCATCCTATTCAGATTTGGATCAAGTCTAGGAAAGAGCTTCGCTATCCATCATGGTTAACACTAGGACCACTTCTACAGCTGTAGATCCAGAAGGACGGGACAGACACAATCCCGTGCAACTACCTCCGACCGATCAGAATGCCGTCGGACCATCAGATCCGCAAGGCCCTATCACTAGGGAAGAGTTTCAACTACTAATGCAAGAGCTGAAGCAAAGCCGACAGCAGCTTACTCAACAACTGCATGCCAACGCGGAATTGACCAACCAGTTGAATCGTCAAAGACGTAGGAGATCCAGAAGGGATCAAGATGGCTATTCATCCACTGAGAGTCCAGCCTCTTCTGACTACCATCATAGATCCACGCGTCCACGGCTGGACGAAAGTTCTGCACAAGCTATTGGACATCAACATGCACTGAATCTTGGGCAACCGAGAGTTGGCCCGTCAACCTGCCATCAGACTAGACCCTCCTCCCAAGGAGGTACTATTCCTTATCATGTTACAAACAACCGCACTACCACTGCTGCTACTGAATTGGGAATCGATGCTCGAAACCAGACAGATCAGATCCATCATCAATATGAATACACTCCAGAACCTTATGTTCCAGAGAACGTAGACCAAGGAGGCGAGACATCGACCGTCGACCGTGATCGGCCCATCCTCGCATTGGGGAACCCGACCACACCTTGACCCAGCATGCTCAAAATGTCCAGATGTTGGACATCCCAACTATGATCCGTCAGATGATCCGGGAAAGTCTAGACCTCACCAATGATGACTGAGGAATCTCCAGGAGTCATACTCCTTTTACTGATGACATACTTTATGCTAAACCACCTTGGCGTTTCAGAATGCCAACTATGCCTATGTATGAAGGTAGCTCTGATCCCAACCAGCATATTTTAAAGTACGAATGGTTAATGAATGCTGCACGAGCCGATGATGCAGTCAAGTGCCGAAGTTTCCCAATCTCTTTAGGGGGCATAACGACTATGTGGTTTACTCGTATGCCACCGTGATCTATCTCGTGTTTTGATCAGTTGGCAATAAAGTTCGTTGAGCAGTTCCGCATGAATGTCACGAGGCCGAAAGAAGTTACTACTTTGTAATGACCCGTAATTTCACTACTTCGAAAAGGAGAGATTTCATTTGTTTTAAATCTAAAAATGTTTAAAACTTAAATAATAAAGTAACATATAATAGATAATAATAATGAAATTGTTTATTTTTATAGTTTATAATTTAAAAGGTATAAATTTGGATTTTAGAACAAATCAACAAAAGTTAAGTTTTGCTAAAAATAAATAAATGCTTAAATAAATAGGTTTAAGTATTTATTTAAAATGATAAATCTTATTCAAAACATTTAATAAAGATAATAAAAGTATATTAAAATATTTAAAAGTATGTTAATATTCATTTTACAAAAATAACTGAATTTTATCGCATTTTGTCAGTTTTACATACGCTATAAAATTAGAGATTCTGATATTATTTAAATATGCTTTTTAAATATAAGGAGACATATTTTAATTTATTTAAAGAAGTAAAAAATTCATTTTTATATTTGGTTTTCATAAATAAATAATTTAACTAAAACATCAAAATGTGACCGTAAAACATTTTGTCGAAAAACACCGTTTTGTCGATTAAAAGTTGTCGCATCGTCGTCACACCTTTATTTTCTTATATAGGAACATATATTTAAATAACATAAGTATTAATGAATTCAATAATCAAGTTTACTTTTACTAAACATACTTAGAAATTTCTAGAATATAATTAGCAAAAAGTAAGCACAAAAAGACAAAATGTTATTCTAAAGCAAAAGGTAAAACATCAAATCATAGAAACATAATTATTACTTTCTTTACTTAATATCTAAGTGAAAATAACATAAAGTAATGATTTAAAATGTGATGTTAAGTGTTAAAAAAAATAAGGTTACTTAAGAAGTAAGTAAAGTTAGTTTGGTAATTTGGTAATAGGTTATTTTGGTAAATTTACCACTTCTTTCTTTTTCTATAAATACCCACCTCCTTCTCACTATCATTCACATTTCTTCTTCTTCTTTTCCTAAACTTCTTCTTCTTCTTCTTTCTCTTCTCTTTAACGGCTTCCAAGCCATAGAAAAAAATTAGAAAGAAATAACGTCAAAATATTCAAAAGAAATCAATGTTTATTCTCTTCAAATCAAACTCCTCTTTTCTCCATATTTTACCTCTTCTTCTCTCGGCCATAACTTCTTCAAAACATAATCAAAATATAAATTTCTTTTTTTTCAGATCATTTATTTTTCCAGTGGGTACAACTTTTATGTTCACTACTTTGTTTCATTCTAAAGTTAGCCATGTCAAAAATCCACTTCTTTCCAGTGCATTTTCTGGCCCAGTTTTTAAGTCAGAGAATATGCCATTTTGTTTTGATCATAACTTGATCATAAATGATCCAAATTAGAAAATTCTTTTATTTCAACCATATTAAATTCCAGTGGCTACAATTTTTATGTTGATCACCCTTTCCAATTTTGAGGTTTCTATACTTAAAACTCAAATTTTTGAAATGCATTTTCGGGCTTTATTTTTGTCAACTGATAATACCTCTTTTTCATTCTATCATATCTTCCTCAAAAGTAATCAAAATCAAGTGATTCTTTTTTTTAATTCAAGAGAAATGAATTTGCAACAACTTTTTAGTTAACAAGTTTTCAAATTTTGAGAGTAAGAGAGTCAAAAACAAGAGAGAAGATGACTTATTTTTTGGATCTAAATCTTGGGAATTCAAGTTCAAAGCTCTGCCGCTTCTTCTCTATATTTTTGCCAACCTCCATCTCAAGCCTCGGCCAAGATATTAGTAGGGATATGGTGTTGTTTGATAGTGTTTAATGGAGTAGGAATTAATTAGTGAAGTGTTGGTTGATTAGAATGTTGGTAGGAATTAATCGCTTTGGTTTATGGTGAGAAACTCTATTTAACATCTCTATTTACGTATATACATGTTTGATATTGTGTTATGATTTCTATGGATGCTTATTATACTTTGATCATCAAGTACTAATTGTTTGATATGATTGTTAAATTGTTTTATCAAGTCATGTTAATACACGTCGATAAGCACAAAGAAAAGCAATTTCCTTTTGAAAATAAAATGGTGTATATGGAATGCTTAAACCTTTTGAAAATAGTTTTAAAATGAGTTAGAAATGTTTTATAAACATTTAAATATGTTTAAATAGATAAATAAAGAAAATCAAAATTTCATCTTGTATATTTTAAATATGTCAAAAATAATTTTCCTGAAAAAACGCGCTTTTGCCGTAAAGTGACCAAATTTTAAAATTGATATTTTAAATATTTTAAAAATATGAAATAAATTTGATAAAACTATTAAAATGATTTAAAAGAGATTTAATTTGAAAGGATGGATTTCTAAATGATATAAAAGTCGTTTTGAAGAATATAGCTTTAAAACGCTATTTGCAACATTTTTCGCAACGTCGCAGCAGTTTGAAATAACTTTTGAAATGTAATTTTAAACTTAACAGTACTTTCCTAAATCTTTTGTGAATGATTTAAAAAAAAAATTAAGTAATTTAAAGATGATTTGTAAGTTTTAACAAGAGTTTGAATAAATGGTTAAGAGAAATTGTTTACACCGCTTAAACAAAAAAGTAAAGAATATTAAATGTAAGAGAAAACTGAGTACGCGCAAACGACTAGTATAATTGTACTGCTCATGAGATCTGAAGAGATAAAAATAAGGTGTTTAGCTAAGGTTAGGGATGGAGCAACCAGTGCCCTGAACTTACATGGCCTATGTTTTCTCTTTTTAAGTGAGTAGATCGAAAGGAAAGCCCTGATGCTCTAAAAGATCATATTTAAGTTTTTCCAAGATAAAAGAAAAGAAACAAATTCTTTGAATGTTATTTAACCACGTAACATCTTTTATTCGATGACTGGTACGAAGAAACAAGGATCAGATTTGGGTGATTCTTATCCGAAGAACGGGGATCGGATTTGTGCGATTCCTATCCGAAAATCACTTCAAATTAACTTTCGAAAGCCCATATGAAATTAACATATTTTTGTCGGTGATTAGCACGAAGGAACTGGGATCGGATTTTGGTGATTCCTATCTGAAAAACCGAGATAGGATTTGGGTGATTCCTATTCGAAAACCTCTTCAAAGTAATTTTCGAAATAAAATATATTGAAGACAAAGATCTTCATAATGTAGGATTACTTGCCATTAGTTCCTAAAGGTGAAATTCACCATGTTTAAGGTGGCAATAGTACTCTGTTATGAAAATCTTCTATTTGCAAGAGTACGATTTGAAGTTAAGAAAGAAATCTTTGATTACGATTTAATAAATGATTTGGGAATATTTTTCCTAAGTTAAAAGTTAAAACTTCTATATAAGAAATCTTTGATTAAGATTTAATGAATGACTTGGAAAGGTTTTCCTATGTTGAAGAGAAAATGATTTGGAATTATTCCAAGATCTAAGAAAGGTTTAAATACACCAAATGATTGATAAGTGAGGCTTAATGATTCCATATACTCTTGAAAAGAAAATGGAATAAATTGAAAAGAATATATCTAAGAAAAATATTTTATAAAAGATGAATTAATTGATTGATGATTGATATCCATATATGAACTTAACATCTTTTAAAGCGATGATTGGCTTCGAAGGAACGGGGATCGAATTTGGGTGATGCTTGTCCAAAAACCACTTCGAACCAATGTATACGTTCGAAAGTGAAGACATGTTAAAGATGATGATTATTGAAGATCGTGGATCTTCATAGTATGAGGATTGCTTGTTGAACATGCTATGGGTAGCTCCCATTATAGAGTTATTTATAGCAGTGGTCTTCCCATTGTGGAGATTTTTTCGAATTGCAAGAGCTTCTCACCTAGTAATGGCGAGGAAAGTGCCTTCTGTTTCGTTCAGTCCCAGAACTAACTTGTATGAACGAATGTATGACATTGTATTTCCGAGACACAACATTTGACTTTTACAAATGTACATCAGTGGTGACGGAGAAGGAAGCTTCTCTTAGCTTAACACCCTCCTTGATACGTACGAGCTCAAGGGTTATATTTTTGTGGAAGGCAAATAGTGATCAAAGGAATGATAGTGTGGCATTCAAAGTGGAACCTGTTATGATCAAAGCGTGGTTTTGTATGAAAAGCATGGCTTTGAAGAAATTGAGCGTAGCCTCGCGAGCCTCACACCCCGATTATGATAGGATATTATATGGTCTAACAGATGCAAATTCGGAATAAGCGAGTGTGTGTAGTGGTGTCAAATACGTTTGGCCCTTTGGGGGATACGTCCTTCAAGGCATTTGTTGCCCCATTTGGATAAGGTGGTTAGCTTGAGAAAAGCAGGGAACTACCGGTTATAAATAGTAGTATAGCAAGTATAGTTCTAAGTGACTAGTTTGAGAAAAGCGATTAAGGCACCGTGGGAACTATATTTGTTATGCGCGGATCGGAGAAAAGGCCACTAGTTCCATATGATGTTGGAAATCCAATTCTAATACGAGCTTTACAGTTTTGATTGTATTCCTAAAATAGCTGTAATGACTTGCAAACATTTCAGCTACCCCTTTTGGTATCATATATTACGTTCGGTATATTCCGTTGATAGTCCGGATATATTACCTTAGACTTAGTCCAAATATTGATACCTTATTTGAATTAGTTTGTTTGAAAAGTTTTTTCAAAAGAATGTCATTAAAAATAATATCAAGTGTATTTTTGTATAAAAGTGTTATAGCTATCATAAGGTAAAAACACATCAGTGTTTATGCGTAGGCGTGGTATTATGAGATACTCTTTCTTTTCAAAGGATTTTATTCAAAGGCTGATATATGACACTATCATTTATATTTGAGCTTCTCACGCTGGTTTACCAAGCCTGATTCGAGTATTTCCACTATTCGGGTTAGATCCCAGTAGTTTCAAATTGAGTTGAAGACGGTTGGAGTTTCTAGAGGAGAGCTGGAGATCTTCATCGTCGTATGAACATATTCTTTTATACACTGCATCTATTTCATTTGTTTTGTTGTTTGTTAGAATTTGTAAGGATAGGTGTTTATAACTGTCCAGGCTGAATCTAGGTTAGACTTTGATATTGTATTTAAAATTTTCCACTGTAAAGATTATTATTGAAATAATATATATTATTCCATTCGTTTGAGATTCTATTCTATCTTTATTTTTCTTTCTACCCTTAATGATCCGCTTATTCGTGCAATTTGAGTTGGACATGAGTGGTTTATTGTTGATTTAAAAGGTGCGGAAAAATGGTTCGTTGCATACTTTGTCTAGTGTCACTCAAGCTCCTGGAGAGACACTCAGACGTTATTTGGAGAGATTTCATTATGCATGCGTTGAAATTAGCAATCCCAATGATAACTCAATTCTGATGGCACAAACTAAGGGGATTGATCCCGATTCTAAATTCGGCAACTGACTGGCCGGAAAACCCCCTGCGTCATTGAACCGTTTCTATTCCAAGGAAGCCCAATTCTTGAGAAGGGAGGATGCGAAACAGTCTAGGAAAAAGGATGAGGTGAGGTCCAGTGTGGAAGGAATCCAGAGCAATGTAGCTGTTAAACAAACCAGCGAGAGCTCCGGAAAGGTGCAATTGAACATACAGAATAAAGAAAACCAATAGAAAGGCACTGAAAATTAGAACAGGAAACGAGATCAGAACCGTGGGCCACGACGTGGGGATTCTATTTTTGATAATTATACTCCTTTGAATACGTCGTTGGAAAATGTGTACTTGCGGACTTGCAATACCATTCAATATAAAAAACCTGCCCCGAAACAATCATCGAAAAAACATATATAGATAGGAAAGTTCTGCAAATTTCATGATAGCTATGGCCACAACACAAACAAGTGCCGTAATTTGTAGGATATCATTGAAAAGTTGATACGTGAGAGAAAATTGGAGTAGTTTGTGCATGCGCCATAGTCTGGAGGTGTAGGCCCATCAAATCAGAACCATATACCAAATCAGGTGAGACTGGAGGAACCCGCTCGTACCGGCAGGAGGTTGGTGATCAATACTATTAGTGGTGGTCCACATCCAGCAGACCAACAGACCGAAGCTGGAAGAAGATGGAGTCATATACCAGTTCTATTAAGCATGCGAGCATCTAGCGTTGTAGTAGTTTGGAAGATAGGGCTCCGGCCAAGCAACAGAAGACAATGATTGTCGACATCGTATTTCAAGATAGAGATGCCGACAGGGTCGAAGCCCCAACCATTGATCCACTTGTCATATCAGCTCAAGTAGGTCTTGCTTGGATGAAGAGGATCTTAGTAGACAGTGGAAGCTCGGTGAATATATTATTCAAGCGAGCCTACGATCGGATGAAAATGGAAGCAAAAGATTTGAAGCCTTGTCAGTTTCGTATTCACGGCTTCAATGGAAGGGCAACTATACCGACTGGAATGGTGGAACTGCCAGTGGTATTGGGAATCGGAGAACGTCGGATAGTTCGAATATTACAATTTGTTGTATTACCATAGATTCGCCATACAATGCTTTCTTGGGGTGACCGGCCCTAGTTGAATTCAGAGATGCCATCGCCCCTTGGTGTTTAACTTTAAAATTCTCTACCGACAATGGAGTTGGAGTCGTTCAGGGGGACCAGACTGCTGGACGAGCCTTTTATGTCGCTGAGCTATGGGAGGCGTAGAGAAGAGAAAAAGGAAAGGGCGTGGAGGAATCTCACTACGTCCGCATTGAAGAAAATTGACAGCTAACGCTTGGGCCTAGGCCCGGGCACCCTAACCAATTCCCAAGGGATCTTGACCTGACAGATACTGAAAGTAAAGACGAGAGTAAAGATAATCAAGATTTTTTGGCCGAACTGACGATCGATGTTCCGATCGATGACAATGACGATTCTAAAATGATAAAGATTGAATCTCAGTTTTGTAACGACCCAGAATTTTAAACAATTTAATTTTAGAATATTTGATTAATTTTAAATATTTAAATGATGATTTAACTTGATTTTCAAATTATCAGAATAAATTTAGCGATTAAATTATAGAATTTAATCTATTGAAGTTGAATAAAAATTTGAATCTTCAATTTTAAGCCGATTAAAAAAATATTTCAAAGGCTTATAAAATTCATATTGATAATATTGAAGATAATAGAAGCTTCAGAATTTAAATTGGAAGTGAATTGTTCGGTTTTGAAATTTAATCGTTTGAATCGATATTCAAAAATAGCCGTCCGAGGCACAGTCTCGGAATTCGACGAAACCAGTTCCATTGGGTCCGGAATATTGAATTTTTGCCGGATTTCAAATTTCGTTATTTTTGGAGTTAATATGTGAGCACACGACACATAAACGCGTTGAAGATTTTAAACGAATTTAAATTGAGTCAAACTCCATCACGTTCTCTTCCCTAAATTTCTGCCTAAATTCACGATAGAAATCGTGTGAGCATGGCCGAGCATACCTTCTTCACGTTAAATGGCCCTCATTCCTTCTGTTCGTCCAAATCATAAAAATCAAACAAAGAATTTTTTTTTTAATGGCCGCAGCCTTCATGTTTAAGAGAAATCTTCCCTTCTTTAAATCGAAATACCTTTTCCCCCCTTGTTCATATAACCGAAGCCCTATTCTCTTCAGAAATAAAAGAATGGCCGAATCCCTAAATGAAAATCGCGTGCGCGCGAATATGGGGCGAGAAGGCGTGGGGCGGCGCGCGAGGCGTAGGGCGAGGCGACGCGATTCGTGGAGTGGCACGGTGGCAGCGACGGCAAACGCGAGCGATTTTGGGGTGCGCGCGGCAATTGAAGCGGCAACACTCGTACGCGGCGCGCGATTTGAGGAGCGGCATCGAAATGGGGGGGGGGGGCAGCAGTGGCAAGTCGGCGGCGATTCAAGCAGGGAGGCGCTCGCGACTGGAAGGGGTCACGATCGATTAGTGGTACGCGCGAGATGATGGAGGTGGAGGACTCGAAGGTGCGGCGGCGACGAGAAGCTCGAGTTCGAGCTGATGATTTCACTGTAAGGTAAATTGTTTTTATCTTGATTTTTAATTTAATTTAAATAAGCATTTATGCTGTAGAAAAAGGAAAAAAAATTAACAGTAAAGGAAGATAATAATATATTAGCAGTAAAGAAATAATATATCATATTATAAGTAAATACGAGTAAGTTATATTAAAAGGAAATTTTAATTTTTAAAACCAAAATTTTAGTTAAACAAATTTAATTAAAATCAGTTTGAATTTTAATTTTTTGTTTAAAATAAAAATAACGAATGTGATGATTTACTTGTTGTATTAAACTATTTAACTATTTTTAGTTACTAAAGAATATTTTATTACAAAGAAGTTATTTTAAAATTTTAGGCAAACAAATTTATTTAAAAAAAAATCGATTTAAAGTTATCAATTTAAAGTAAAAATAAATTTTTAGTTTGATAAATTTATTAAAGAAGAAAATTTGTTTAAATAAATTTATTAAAGAAGAAATTGGTTTAAATAAAACTATCAGTAACTTTAACTATTAAAAATGAAATCACCGATGAATTAAAATTTGTCAAATGAAAATTTATTATTCGATTTGTTCGAATATTAATAAATTGTGTAAATATTTATACAAGGTATAAATCAAGAAAATCGAGTCAACATGGAAAATGGATTGCTAATAAAAGCTAAGGTGAGAACTTCTCACTCAAAAGGAATTTCTGTTGTTTATTTAAATTTTAAATAGTTAGATTTAAAATTTGCTTGACTGTGTTGATTGAATGATTGAATGATGATTGTTATATATAGTTATTGGATGTGAATAGACCCTATACGCCGTTAGTAAGCGGAGGTTATTTATTACACACATATACCGCGATATTCCACCTCGAAGTGGAATTGGTATTATATTATATGTAGCAATATATATATATATATATATATTGGCATATGTATATATTGCAGTTGATTGATTTCCCGCATTTTCTTTTAGCGGATGAGACCCTATGCGCCGTTAGTAAGCGGATATATTTTATAAAAATCCCATATACCGCGATATTCCGTCTTGAAACGGAATGGTATTGTGCTAATGTCTGTGGATGCAGGGAAACAGGTTGGAGGGATCCAACTGGATTCCTCACAAATATTTGTTTGATTTCATATATTGTGATATTTGATTGTTTATCATGGATGATATATGATGTTTGAAAAGTCGTGATTGACTATCGATGTGTTGCATCATCGAATCCAATTTTTGAAGTTTAAAAATAACGATTTTGATTTCTAAAGTGATTCTTGGAAATATACGTTTATAAAATATTGGAATTGATTCATCTTAAACAAATAAACGTTATAATTTTAATATTATGAAAATTATGATTTTTGAGAAATACAGTTAAAAGTTGATTTTTGAAAATATGGGATTAGTGATTTTATAAAATAGTTTGAAATGGGAATTCTGAATTTTTTATAAGAAGTTTAAAATAGGATTTATAAAATTTTTATTTTATGAATCAGAATAATGAAAATTATGAAGGAGTTTAAAGATGTTTAAAGTAATAATATAAATTGATTTATATTAAAAGATTTATAAATTGATATTTATAAATTTAGAATATCTTGAATTATAAAACGAGCTTTTATAAGTGATAGAATGATTTGTAAATGGATTTCATAAAGGAATGAAATCTATAGAATTTATGAAATTTGATTATTTTATAAATTAAAATGATGAAATTATAAAGGAGCTGAAAGACGTTTTAAAATAGTAATATAAATTGTTTTATATTAAAAGATTTATAAATTGATATTTATAAATTAAAAATATTGGAATTATAAAACGAGCTTTTATAAGTATTAGAAAGAATTGTGAATGAATTTCACTAATGAATGAAACTTATAGAATTATAACGGTGAAGTTCTAAATAGAATTTTATAAATAAAATTTATAAAGTTATTTAGGAAATAGATGTGGATAAATAAATGAATCTTAGAAGTTATAAGATTTATAGATTTGAGAAGTTTGAAGGAATGATTTTTATAAATAAATAAATTATAAGTATTTGACTTATAATATGAAATTTTAATATATCATTGAGATATGAAATTAAATAGATTTATAAAGGAAATTTATAAAGGAAGTTGTTATAAAATAAATTCAATATAGAATTTATAAACGTTGTTTTATAAATCCGCAACGACTTATTTTGATAAGGAATTGTTGTAATTTATTTATGGAATTATATTCATGTTTTAGACGGTGAATAATTCTTTAAAATAAAATGAATAGAAGTGATGAAATTTATTGACAAGTGTATTCACGTTTTTGAATAGTGAATATTATGTTAAAGAAATTATTTTAGATGTGATGTTTTAAATAGAATTAAAACGATCTAAAGATGTTTTAAACTGTATTGAGATTCGAAACCATAGATTTCAACATTTATTGTTGAAATAGATGCTTTCGAGAAATAAAAAGGAAATAATGGATTATAACACTGTTGTTATATTAAATGATTTCCGAAAGGAAATGTTTTGCATAGTATTGGGATTTATATATCTATTTTAATTTCGAATCCCTATACTAGTGATTTTGGGTTGTCGTAACGATGTTTTACGCGACATTCGTTTTGACCCAAATAAATATGATTAAGTGAATGATTTCCTTAAAAGAATGAAATATATACTTAATTTCGATTAGAGTATATTAAATATTTTCTAAGTATAGAAAATAAAAAGATCTGTGAATTACTTATTTTTAATAAGTATAGAAATGCTTTTCCAATATTAAGTGAATATTTGGAATTTATCTTTTTGAAGATAAATTGAAAATGAATATTAGAAATTGAATGGAAATCGTATATTCATAAATATTTTGGAATGTAAATTCAATATAGAATTTATAAATGAAATTGGGAAATTAGATTTAAAAATAAATATTGATTTATTTTTAAAGTATGGAAATTATGTTTATATCTTATAAAGATATTTTTGTGAAATAAATAATTTGGAAAATTATTTGGAATCTGGTGATGTTGGCATATCTATTGATAGTTCAATAACCGACTACCAATATTTACCTTTAAATAGGTATTTGTTGTGAATTGTTTGAAATTGAAATTGGATGCCACACTTATTTTTTTTAAAAAAAATAAGCGCTCACTATTCGGGTTAACCGGGAAAGGACCTTGGGGTCGTATAACCCATTCCGAATATGTGATACGTCGTTATGAATTGCATTCGAAGATCGGTGTTGAAGACCGGATATTTTCGAAAGCGAAAGGGTTTCTTGTTGATTGTCTCTGCACTGGCTGATCCCTGGTATTGAGATCTCCATATGTGATGGGAAATCCGAACGTGATTAGAGATTATTCGGATTGCAAGGACTTCTTTGTAAGTGCCTTCGGTTCTGTTCGAGCCCGGAACAGACTTGTATGGATTGTGTGTCTGACATTACAAGTTGAGAATGTAAAGCCGATTTCTTTCAAATATATTTCTGTGGTGGCGGAGAATTTATTCTTTTAGCTTAACACCCTTCTCTGAGACGTACGAGCTCAGAGGTTATATAGTTGAAGTTATCAGCGATATATTCCCAATTTGGTAATGTGACATGCTGAGTGTTGCTGTAAATGATCATTGTGTTGATTATTGTGATAGGATCGTTTATTTGATCGTCTATCTTAGTGATCATTGTGTTGATCATTTGTTGACCCAAAGCATGGCTTTTGTATAAAGTATGTTTTTGTGGACGTGACTTCGTCGAGCCTCACACCCCGGAAATGGTCAAAACAGGAAAGATGCGGCAAGGTTATGAGGGGTAGCACCCTTTAGGGTATGTACATTTCCTTCTGGATAGAGGTGGTATCATGGTATGGAGCCCAGATATTTAACCTATGTGGTTACTACGAATTTATTACTTTGTGGTTGTTGGTTTTCGGGATCCCATGAGAAAGGTCGTTTACGATCGGGGAATGGCGTGCTCGTGTCAGTAGTTACCCAGTTAGGGGTAACCCGGCCTTGTGTTGGCAGAGTTCCGGTTTGGTTCTCGGGGATATCTTTCCAGAGGCATTCTCATGTGGCAATGGGAAGTTCCTTGGCCTGACCATTTGTTGGAAATCCAAAGAAACAATACGTGACTTGTACGGTTTTAGTTGTAGAACCTGCTTCCTCAGGAGGTAGCTATAGTAGGCATAATATAATGGTACCTATGCTGGCTAAGATTTATATTCTACTTTCGAAATCGTTTTATACACTATGCACTAATAATAATATCAAAATTGATTTGACTTTAATGCGTATCAAGCATGTTTGACTATCATAAGGAGAAATCTTCTCCAAGTCTGCGTTTGCATTGTGTGTGTGGCAGGAGGTCTTATGGTAGTCTCATTTTTAAAAGCATTGCGAATTGAATTTAAAAATATTCCTCCATTTTAATTTTAAAGAAAAATAAACTGTTTTGAGTTCTCGCACCAGTCACATGACTGACTCGGAGTTTATTGTTTTCCTTCCTAAACTCTGGGTGCCCACCAATTTCCACACGGGCAGTTAAGAGTTAGGTATATCAGGATATTCTGGATATTCTGGAGTTGCTGGAGGCAAGCTGGATGGCATGGCATATAACTAGTATATAGTATTTCTTTTTCCGTTGTTTGTTGTTGTATATTGTTGTACACTCTGATGATGATATGATGTAATGAAATGTATGAAATGTAATAACTGATATAGTTCTTTGTTTAAAGATTATTCATTTATTATTATATGTTGTTCCGCTGCGAATTGTGAGATTCTGTTGTTGTTCTATATTTCTATTTTCTATTCTCTTTTTCTTCTATTTTCAAATTTTCTTTCTTCTTTTCCCTCTATTTTCTATCTTCTTCTCTTCTTTTCTTTCCTTTTCTTTTCTTAAATTCTTTTTAAAACCCATAACTATTCGGTTTTTCAGCAACGAAAAATCGCAAATGTTACATTTGGTATCAGAGCTTATGGTTAAGCGACAACCATGGTTCTGTTGGGTATTACTCATTAAAGATAGAGTCAGCAGTACTCTAGAATGAGTTTGAGTGTAATAATAGCTATGAGAGCGTATTTGTTAGTGAATATAAAATTTGTTTTGAATCGGGTAAATAAGATAATTTTGCCCAAAACTATTTTTGTATAGAAAAGATATGATTTTCTATGAATTATTATAGTATATGGTTGCATGATTGTTAAGAAGTGATAATATTGAATTATTATCATTAGTATATGGAATTAAATAAGATAGATTGGATTCAAGTAAATTAACTCGATAATTTATTCATTTGTGAAATAATTTCAAATGGAATTGAATTCAAATAGAATTGAAATTGTGAATTGAATTGAAGAGTAAAATTGAATGAAATGAATATGTAACTTCAATAGTGAAGTTAAAATATATAAGAAACATATATCGAAGTTTTGTAATAGAATTAGCAAAATGGTTTGAATGTTGGAATTGGATATTATGCATAGCAGGTTATACAGGTATATAAAGGAATTGAGATTTTGATTTCAAAGATAAAATTGAATTGCTCGACAAAAAGGTACGTATTTCAATTTCAGTATGAAATTTGATGACTTTCTTCTCCAGCCACTTGGCTTTCTCTTTTCTTTTTGATTCTGAGGGGCCGTGGTGCCATTTTGTAGTCGTACCGAGCTAGCCGCGCAAAGGAGACGCTGGCGAAATTTTTCGAAAATTTAGGGTGTTAGAAAAATTTTGAGAAAAATTTGAAAGTTTGAAATTTGAATTTGAATTTAAATTTGAATGGTTAGTAAAACAATGTTGTTTGAAACCTATAATTGGAATTGGAAAGCTAGTTGAAATGATAATGAATCTCTAGTAAAATGATTTAGGTTAGAAAGTTGATAAAACAATTTGGATTGTGAAAAATGATAGACAGGATAAGGGCATTCTTCTTAACTTGTAATTTCGGGACGAAATTCTTTTAAGGAGGGAAGATTGTAACGACCCAGAATTTTAAACAATTTAATTTGAGAATATTTGATTAATTTTAAATATTTAAATGATGATTTAACTTGATTTTCAAATTATCAGAATAAATTTAGCGATTAAATTATAGAATTTAATCTATTGAAGTTGAATAAAAATTTGAATCTTCAATTTTAAGCCAATTAAAAAAATATTTCAAAGGCTTTTAAAATTCATATTGATAATATTGAAGATAATAGAAGCTTCAGAATTTAAATTGGAAGTGAATTGTTCAGTTTTGAAATTTAATCGTTTGAATCGATATTCAAAAATAGCTGTCCGAGGCACAGTCTCGGAATTCGACGAAACCAGTTCCATTGGGTCCGGAATATTGAATTTTTGCCGGATTTCAAATTTCGTTATTTTTGGAGTTAATATGTGAGCACACGACACATAAACGCGTTGAAGATTTTAAACGAATTTAAATTTAAATTTAAATTGAGTCAAACTCCATCACGTTCTCTTCCCTAAATTTCTGCCTAAATTCACGATAGAAATCGTGTGAGCATGGCCGAGCATACCTTCTTCACGTTAAATGGCCCTCATTCCTTCTGTTCGTCCAAATCATAAAAATCAAACAAAGAATTTTTTTTTTAATGGCCGCAGCCTTCATGTTTAAGAGAAATCTTCCCTTCTTTAAATCGAAATACCTTTCCCCCCTTGTTCATATAACCGAAGCCCTATTCTCTTCAGAAATAAAAGAATGGCCGAATCCCTAAATGAAAATCGCGTGCGCGCGAATATGGGGCG
Source organism: Allium cepa (assembly GCA_030765085.1). Taxonomy (NCBI): domain Eukaryota; kingdom Viridiplantae; phylum Streptophyta; class Magnoliopsida; order Asparagales; family Amaryllidaceae; genus Allium; species Allium cepa. Next base: position 215,880,020 of record CM060938.1, read on the forward strand.
AGAAGGCGTGGGGAGGCGCGCGAGGCATAGGGCGAGGCGACGCGATTCGTGGAGTGGCACGGCGGTAGCGACGGCAAACGCGACCGATTTTGGGGTGCGCGCGGCAATTGAAGCGGCAACACTCGTACGCGGCGCGCGATTTGAGGAGCGGCATCGAAATGGGGGGGGGGGGCAGCAGTGGCAAGTCGGCGGCGATTCAAGCAGGGAGGCGCTCGCGACTGGAAGGGGTCACGATCGATTAGTGGTACGCGCGAGATGATGGAGGTGGAGAACTCGAAGGTGCGGCGGCGACGAGAAGCTCGAGTTCGAGCTGATGATTTCACTGTAAGGTAAATTGTTTTTATCTTTATTTTTAATTTAATTTAAATAAGCATTTATGCTGTAGAAAAAGGAAAAAAAAAATTTAACAATACAGGAAGATAATAATATATTAGCAGTAAAGAAATAATATATCATATTATAAGTAAATACGAGTAAGTTATATTAAAAGGAAATTTTAATTTTTAAAACCAAAATTTTAGTTAAACAAATTTAATTAAAATCAGTTTGAATTTTAATTTTTTGTTTAAAATAAAAATAACGAATGTGATGATCTACTTGTTGTATTAAACTATTTAACTATTTTTAGTTACTAAAGAATATTTTATTACAAAGAAGTTATTTTAAAATTTTAGGCAAACAAATTTATTTAAAAAAAAAATCGATTTAAAGTTATCAATTTAAAGTAAAAATAAATTTTTAGTTTGATAAATTTATTAAAGAAGAAAATTTGTTTAAATAAATTTATTAAAAAAGAAATTGGTTTAAATAAAACTATCAGTAACTTTAACTATTAAAAATGAAATCACCGATGAATTAAAATTTGTCAAATGAAAATTTATTATTCGATTTGTTCGAATATTAATAAATTGTGTAAATATTTATACAAGGTATAAATCAAGAAAATCGAGTCAAGATGGAAAATGGATTGCTAATAAAAGCTAAGGTGAGAACTTCTCACTCAAAAGGAATTTCTGTTGTTTATTTAAATTTTAAATAGTTAGATTTAAAATTTGCTTGACTGTGTTGATTGAATGATTGAATGATGATTGTTATATATAGTTATTGGATGTGAATAGACCCTATACGCCGTTAGCAAGCGGAGGTTATTTATTACACACATATACCGCGATATTCCACCTCGAAGTGGAATTGGTATTATATTATATGTAGCAATATATATATTGGCATATGTATATATTGCAGTTGGTTGATTTCCCACATTTTCTTTTAGCGGATGAGACCCTATGCGCCGTTAGTAAGCGGATATATTTTATAAAAATCCCATATACCGCGATATTCCGTCTTGAAACGGAATGGTATTGTGCTAATGTCTGTGGATGCAGGGAAACAGGTTGGAGGGATCCAACTGGATTCCTCACAAATATTTGTTTGATTTCATATATTGTGATATTTGATTGTTTATCATGGATGATATATGATGTTTGAAAAGTCGTGATTGACTATCGATGTGTTGCATCATCGAATCCAATTTTTGAAGTTTAAAAATAACGATTTTGATTTCTAAAGTGATTCTTGGAAATATACGTTTATAAAATATTGGAATTGATTCATCTTAAACAAATAAACGTTATAATTTTAATATTATGAAAATTATGATTTTTGAGAAATACAGTTAAAAGTTGATTTTTGAAAATATGGGATTAGTGATTTTATAAAATAGTTTGAAATGGGAATTCTGAATTTTTTATAAGAAGTTTAAAATAGGATTTATAAAATTTTTATTTTATGAATCAGAATGATGAAAATTATGAAGGAGTTTAAAGATGTTTAAAGTAATAATATAAATTGATTTATATTAAAAGATTTATAAATTGATATTTATAAATTTAGAATATCTTGAATTATAAAACGAGCTTTTATAAGTGATAGAATGATTTGTAAATGGATTTCATAAAGGAATGAAATCTATAGAATTTATGAAATTTGATTATTTTATAAATTAAAATGATGAAATTATAAAGGAGCTGAAAGACGTTTTAAAATAGTAATATAAATTGTTTTATATTAAAAGATTTATAAATTGATATTTATAAATTAAAAATATTGGAATTATAAAACGAGCTTTTATAAGTATTAGAAAGAATTGTGAATGAATTTCACTAATGAATGAAACTTATAGAATTATAACGGTGAAGTTCTAAATAGAATTTTATAAATAAAATTTATAAAGTTATTTAGGAAATAGATGTGGATAAATAAATGAATCTTAGAAGTTATAAGATTTATAGATTTGAGAAGTTTGAAGGAATGATTTTTATAAATAAATAAATTATAAGTATTTGACTTATAATATGAAATTTTAATATATCATTGAGATATGAAATTAAATAGATTTATAAAGGAAATTTATAAAGGAAGTTGTTATAAAATAAATTCAATATAGAATTTATAAACGTTGTTTTATAAATCCGCAACGACTTATTTTGATAAGGAATTGTTGTAATTTATTTATGGAATTATATTCATGTTTTAGACGGTGAATAATTCTTTAAAATAAAATGAATAGAAGTGATGAAATTTATTGACAAGTGTATTCACGTTTTTGAATAGTGAATATTATGTTAAAGAAATTATTTTAGATGTGATGTTTTAAATAGAATTAAAACGATCTAAAGATGTTTTAAACTGTATTGAGATTCGAAACCATAGATTTCAACATTTATTGTTGAAATAGATGCTTTCGAGAAATAAAAAGGAAATAATGGATTATACACTGTTGTTATATTAAATGATTTCCGAAAGGAAATGTTTTGCATAGTATTGGGATTTATATATCTATTTTAATTTCGAATCCCTATACTAGTGATTTTGGGTTGTCGTAACGATGTTTTACGCGACATTCGTTTTGACCCAAATAAATATGATTAAGTGAATGATTTCCTTAAAAGAATGAAATATATACTTAATTTCGATTAGAGTATATTAAATATTTTCTAAGTATAGAAAATAAAAAGATCTGTGAATTACTTATTTTTAATAAGTATAGAAATGCTTTTCCAATATTAAGTGAATATTTGGAATTTATCTTTTTGAAGATAAATTGAAAATGAATATTAGAAATTGAATGGAAATCGTATATTCATAAATATTTTGGAATGTAAATTCAATATAGAATTTATAAATGAAATTGGGAAATTAGATTTAAAAATAAATATTGATTTATTTTTAAAGTATGGAAATTATGTTTATATCTTATAAAGATATTTTTGTGAAATAAATAATTTGGAAAATTATTTGGAATCTGGTGATGTTGGCATATCTATTGATAGTTCAATAACCGACTACCAATATTTACCTTTAAATAGGTATTTGTTGTGAATTGTTTGAAATTGAAATTGGATGCCACACTTATTTTTTTTTAAAAAAAATAAGCGCTCACTATTCGGGTTAACCGGGAAAGGACCTTGGGGTCGTATAACCCATTCCGAATATTTGATACGTCATTATGAATTGCATTCGAAGATCGGTGTTGAAGACCGGATATTTTCGAAAGTGAAAGGGTTTCTTGTTGATTGTCTCTGCACTGGCTGATCCCTGGTATTGAGATCTCCATATGTGATGGGAAATCCGAACGTGATTAGAGATTATTCGGATTGCAAGGACTTCTTTGTAAGTGCCTTCGGTTCTGTTCGAGCCCGGAACAGACTTGTATGGATTGTGTGTCTGACATTACAAGTTGAGAATGTAAAGCCGATTTCTTTCAAATATATTTCTGTGGTGGCGGAGAATTTATTCTTTTAGCTTAACACCCTTCTCTGAGACGTACGAGCTCAGAGGTTATATAGTTGAAATTATCAGCGATATATTCCCAATTTGGTAATGTGACATGCTGAGTGTTGCTGTAAATGATCATTGTGTTGATTATTGTGATAGGATCGTTTATTTGATCGTCTATCTTAGTGATCATTGTGTTGATCATTTGTTGACCCAAAGCATGGCTTTTGTATAAAGTATGTTTTTGTGGACGTGACTTCGTCGAGCCTCACACCCCGGAAATGGTCAAAACAGGAAAGATGCGGCAAGGTTATGAGGGGTAGCACCCTTTAGGGTATGTACATTTCCTTCTGGATAGAGGTGGTATCATGGTATGGAGCCCAGATATTTAACCTATGTGATTACTACGAATTTATTACTTTGTGGTTGTTGGTTTTCGGGATCCCGTGAGAAAGGTCGTTTACGATCGGGGAATGGCGTGCTCGTGTCAGTAGTTACCCAGTTAGGGGTAACCCGGCCTTGTGTTGGCAGAGTTCCGGTTTGGTTCTCGGGGATGTCTTTCCAGAGGCATTCTCATGTGGCAATGGGAAGTTCCTTGGCCTGACCATTTGTTGGAAATCCAAAGAAACAATACGTGACTTGTACGGTTTTAGTTGTAGAACCTGCTTCCTCAGGAGGTAGCTATAGTAGGCATAATATAATGGTACCTATGCTGGCTAAGATTTATATTCTACTTTCGAAATCGTTTTATACACTATGCACTAATAATAATATCAAAATTGATTTGACTTTAATGCGTATCAAGCATGTTTGACTATCATAAGGAGAAATCTTCTCCAAGTCTGCGTTTGCATTGTGTGTGTGGCAGGAGGTCTTATGGTAGTCTCATTTTTAAAAGCATTGCGAATTGAATTTAAAAATATTCCTCCATTTTAATTTTAAAGAAAAATAAACTGTTTTGAGTTCTCGCACCAGTCACATGACTGACTCGGAGTTTATTGTTTTCCTTCCTAAACTCTGGGTGCCCACCAATTTCCACACGGGCAGTTAAGAGTTAGGTATATCAGGATATTCTGGATATTCTGGAGTTGCTGGAGGCAAGCTGGATGGCATGGCGTATAACTAGTATATAGTATTTCTTTTTCCGCTGTTTGTTGTTGTATATTGTTGTACACTCTGATGATGATATGATGTAATGAAATGTATGAAATGTAATAACTGATATAGTTCTTTGTTTAAAGATTATTCATTTATTATTATATGTTGTTCCGCTGCGAATTGTGAGATTCTGTTGTTGTTCTATATTTCTATTTTCTATTCTCTTTTTCTTCTATTTTCAAATTTTCTTTCTTCTTTTCCCTCTATTTTCTATCTTCTTCTCTTCTTTTCTTTCCTTTTCTTTTCTTAAATTCTTTTTAAAACCCATAACTATTCGGTTTTTCGGGAACGAAAAATCGCAAACGTTACAAGTTTAGCCAACAAATGCAAGAGAAATTGGTTGAATTTCTCCAGGCGAACCTTGACGTGTTTGCTTGGACACATTCTGGCATGTGTGGAATCTCCCCGGACATCGCGAGTGACCTGCGATACGTCTTGGTCAAACAAAAAAGGCATAGTATGGATCCAGAGAGATCTTCCGACCTTAAGGAACAGGTAGATAAGTTTAAATCGAATGGGTTTATTCAAGAATCCTTATACCCGGAATGGGTGTCGAATCCTGTACTCGTCCGAAAGCCAAATAGAAAATGGCGGACATGTGTTGACTACTCAAACTTGAATAAAGCTTGCCCCAAAGATAGTTTTTCACTTTCCCAAGTTGATCAACTCGTAGACTCAACATTCGGACAAGAACTCTTGTCCTTCATTGATGCATATTCTGGCTACAACAAGATACCCATGCACTTACCTGAACAGGAGCATGCCTGCTTCATAACTAATCTAGGACTTTACTGCTACAAAGTCTGCCTTTCGGACTCAAGAACATGGGGCAACTTACCAACGGTTAGTTAATCGAATGTTTGCTAACCAGATCGAAAAAACCATGGAGGTATATGTGGACGACATGCTTGTGAAGTGAAGATTTTCCACTGATCATATCAAAGACCTGGAATCAATGTTTAATATCCTCCAAGAATATAGAATGAAGCTCTACCCGTTAAAATGTCACTTTGGGTTTGCATCCGGAAAATTCCTTGGGTTTATCGTCAACGCCTGAGGAATCAAATCCAATCCTGAAAAAATTTGAGCAATCAGAAATCTTGAGACTCCAAGAACTATAAGAAAGTCCAGAGTCTCAATGGGAAAGTAGCAGCACTAAGCAGATTCATTTCAAAATCCACTGGCAAATGCAATCCCTTCTTCGATCTGATTAGAAAAGGAAAACAGAACTTTGGATGGACTATGAAATGTTAGGGTGCATTTCGAGTACTAGCTCAACATCTCTCCACACCACTCATCCTGTCAAAGCCTACTGACCATGAGAGATTGTACATCTATTTGGCGATTTTAGAAAACGCAATCAGTGCTGCGTTAATTCGGGAAGATCGGATACAAAGGCCAATGTATTATATTGGAAAACGACTGACCGGAGCAGAGAGAAATTATCCGAAGCTGGAAAAGTTGGTTTATTGTCTTGTCATTGCCTCAAGGAAGCTTCGTTCCATATTTCCAAGCTCATCCTATTACCGTTTAAACCGACCAGCCGTTACGATAGGTCCTCACGCAACCTGAGATGTTTGGTAGGCTACTCAAGTGGAATATCAAACTAAGTCAATTTGACATTACTTACAGTCCAATGCGAGCCATTCAAGGACAAGTCCTAGCAGATTACATAGCTGAATTTACTATCCCGAAGGACTTTCCCGAAACCAGTGAATCTCCCAAGTATATCTAGAAGCTACATACTGATGGTGCATTAAGTGACCGTTGCTCAGGTGCTGGAGTTGTACTTGAAACTCCTGAAGGTCGATCTATATGCTATGCTTTAAGGTTTGATTTTCATGCGACCAACAATGAATCCCAATATGAAGCCCTGTTTGCCGGATTGAGACTTGTCAGATATTTAAAAATCATTGCTGTGGAGATTTATTGTGATTCATAATTGGTCATGTGCCAGGTTCGGGGGGAATACCAGGCCAAAGACTGAAGACTGGCTGCTTACCTAGCTCGGGTCCAGGAGATATTGAATCAGTTCGATTATTATGCCATCTAATTCATTCCCCGAGAGTGCATTCAGAAAGACGATTCATTAGCAAAGTTAGCCAGTACAGGCGAGGCACAACAAATGGGACTTGTTCCCATGAAGATGTTATCTTCCACGAGCATCGACCAAATGGAGACAGATTGGATATTTGAGGCCGTTCCGATAAGGAGTCATGGATGACTCCGTTTAGAAATTATCTCGAGCATGGGACCCTAGCAGAGCGCAGGAGTGAAAAGAGACAAATTCTTCGAAAAGCTTCATGGTTCACTATTCAGAATGGAGTCATGTATAGAAGAGGGTACTCTATTCCTTTACTCTGATGCATTTCTCATGATGAAATCAAACGAGTATTGCATAATGTATACAAAGGAGAATGTGGCGATCACACCGGGGGCAAGCTCTTACCAAGAAAGTGCTCCGATATGGATATTATTGGTCGACTGTAAATCGTGGTGCATCGGATTATGCCCAAAAATGTGACAAGTGTCAGAAACACGCTCGAATTCCAAGAGCCCCACCTACCGAGATAACTCAAATGGACAGTCCATGGCTGTTCGCACTATAGGGCATCAACATTATTGGTTCTCTACCTCTAGCCAAAGGTGGTGCGAAGTACGCCATAGTCGTGGTTGATTACTTTACCAAGTGGGTGGAAGATGAACCCCTTGCTACAATCATGACGAAGAAAGTTATAAACTTTGTAGTACGCAACATTATCTGTCGATTTGGTCTCCCACATACTATGATCACTGATAACGGGACCCAATTCGACGGTGTTGTATTCAAGAATTTCTGCCAACGATTCCACAACCAGAAGAAATTCTCTGCAATTGCATAGCCTCAAGCGAATGGATAGATTGAAGCTGTTAATAAAGTTATAAAGTCTATTCTGAAGAAACGATTGGAAAAATCTGAGGGCAAGTGGATCGATGAACTTTCTATGGCCTTATAGGCTTACCGAACAACCCACAAGTTCGCGACTGGCCACACTCCATTCTCTCTTTCTTATGGTTCAAAAGCCGTTATACCGGTCGAGATGGAAGTTCTTTCTCATCGTGTGACATACCATGATCCCAAGACAAATGCTATATTACTTGCCGAATCCCTGGATTTATCGGATGAGAAGCGAGAAGAGAATGACTTGAGAGCAGCCGCATACCGAAGTTGAGTCGCTCGATTACAATGCCAAGGTTCAACCCTAAACCTTTGAACTCAGCGATCTCGTCCTTAAAAGTATCTACCTGGTTCCTTCGCACATGAAACCAATGTGGGAAGAACTGTATGTAATCGAACAAAAGCTTGGAGATGGCACATTTAAATTATCAACCATTGACGGTCTTACTCTGCCCAGAGCTTGGAACAGCGAGAGTCTTCGTCGCTACTACACATGTCATGCTTTATTTATTCAGTCTACTTTTCATTTGCAATCTGTTTATGCATTTTGAAATTTGTATTTGTAATAAGGCAACCGACTTTGCCGTATTTTCTTATTTCAGCAATAAAATGCAATCTCGTCGAGCTAGAGCTGTGATTTTTTGAATATGTCATACAACCATCACGATGCACGGTGCGCTAAATTCCATCATACAGTGGGATTTATTCAAATAGGGAGTGATTGTGATACAACCGGTCACTGACTAAGTGAAACCTGAGCTCGGGGACAAGCCATCACACTAAAGACAAGAAAGGATTGATACACGACAATTCTCTAAATAACTTCAGATTCCTAGAGTGCAAACTGGAGTATAAACTTACAAATGCGGTTTCGAAGAGGGTGGATCTGTCCGCCTAACGACTTCATCCGTATTCAAACCAAGTTCAAAGAGGGTGGACCCGTCCATCTAATGACCTCATTTGTTAACTCAGGGTAGATTAGAGTCAACCGTCCATGATCTTGATAAATCCATCATTCTCGGAGTGTGAACGAAATCCAAACGCCTAAATAGATGTGACTAATCGTCTGTCGGCCAACTCTGAATTCCAAGAGTGTGAATTGGAGTATAAACGTCGACTTCAGATTCCCAGAGTGCAAACTGGAGTACAAATTCTACTAACTCTAGGTTCCTAGAGTGCGAACCGGAGTACAACCGTCTGCTAACTCTAAGTTCCCAGAGTGCGAACTGGAGTATAAACATTTACTAACTCTAAGTCCCCAGAGCATGGACTGGAGTATAAGCATCAACTAAATCTAAATGCCCAGAGAATGGATTGTAGTATAAACACAAACCGGATATGAATCGACTATTTATAAGACACTCTGAGTCCCCGGAGTGCGGTCAGAGTATAAACACAAATCGGGTGTGATTGACCACCCATGAATTACTCTAAAGTCCCCAGAGTGTGGACGTAGTTATAAATATTAAACCGGTGTGACCGACCGTCCGTGAAAATAACTTAAATCCCTGGAGTATGGACATATCATTAAAACTTAAGCAGACGTAATCGACCGCCGACGTACAGGTGCAATCCCCAAAGTCTGGACACGATCGCTAATTGATAAGTAAGTGTGGTTCGACTACCCGAATTCGCCATGTTTCAGCTTCGTTTCATAAAGATCGAGATCGATGTGTTCAACGATTGCTGACCAATCTTTCCAATGTACCCCGAAATCTGAGAGCAGAACTTAAGTATCGGCTGCACGTTTGAGACAGTGCAGTATCGAAGTTCGACTTAACACTCGATCGCGACCCAAAACCGTAACTGCGGGACTTAGAAACTAAATCCGGATTCAAACTAAAAGCTTCACAAGTGTATCGAATGAAAGTTCAAGTGCTAAAACACTTAAGAAAATTAGCATAAGTTGTATGGAAGAAAAAATGGGATTTTATTTCAACTGTTCTTTGGGAAAAAAGGATAAGTACAAAATTATACCAAAAAATTCTACTAGTAGGGGCCAAAACCCGCATCTATACATGGCCTACAAAAAGAAAGAAAAAGTAGATTCCTATTTATCTACCAAAAATGAGCCGAAAAGATATATATTCCTTCTTTTTTCTTGGCTTCTTCTTCGATGTTGACCTGTTGGAACTGCGACTTGGCTTCCTCTTTGAGCCCTTGCCTTTCGACGGCTGATCTCCAGTTGGGGGCATCATATCAACTTCCTCCTTCGAACTCACATATATTGGAATGCTTCTTGAAGGTGGAGTTGGAGGAATAGGATCAACGGTAGTAGACGGGATAGGCATGATGGTGTCGACGACCATACCACCAGGGGAAATCATTCGTAATGGAGCTAGATCGGGACCCGTTATCCCACCTCCAATATACTAGTCTATGTAGCTGCCTCCATCTTGGCATTGATTTCGGCTATAATCTCCTCTTTGTGAAGTGTTTGCACATCGCCGTGAATGACGGCAGTTGGGCCCGAAGAGCTAGTCATTGGTGCGCTTCCACCCATAACAAACGACAAATCAACAAAGGTGTCACTGTGATGACCGAGAAGTTCCTCCATCATCTGTTCGTCAAAAGTAAGCATGCTTCTCTATGCTCCATTAAGTGGTGTCGTGGTTATTGTGGTGGTCACTTCTGTTATGATCACCTCCTACGCATGATGTGATTCTTGAGTTGCAGGAGGCAAGACCGATGTGGCTCCAATCATTTGATAGAGATAAAAGAAAAACTGTTAGTAGTTACTTCAAGTAACACTTCTGGTTTTGAATAAGCATGAGAAATGTTCGGAGTACCTTCCTCGGTTTGGCTTGTGGGTGGCGAAGCAGCTTCAGAGACTTGCTCGCAAGCTGGAGATAACTGCGGTTGATCAGGATTATAAGTAGGAACAGACTGAGGATCAACCGCTGATGTGGATTCAGGCTGAATTGGTGTGAGAGTTTCAAAACTTATATCATGGTGCTCGACAACAGAACCTTCTCCAACCTCCGTGTGCTGGGTGACAAGTTTCTCCTTTTCGTATGCGATCATGGTATCATGGAGAACTTTTCTTTCATCTTCGTTTAGCACCCAGTTCTCAAGCTCGAACTCATCAACTGATTCACCTTGATGCACAGCCTTTTCGTCTTCTACTAATCGGCCCCAAGCATTAAACGAGTATGTTGGATAATTATAGAGCCAGGCTAAATTTCTATGCTTCAAGACATTAGCATTATATGTGATCAGAAGGTCTTCAATATCTTCCTCTAACTTGGACTCCGCCATTTTAACTTCATCCTCAACCATGGCCTCCACCTCTCGGATTTTAAGTGATGCCGCATCCCGTTCACCTAGAAGCACCACAGCTTGTTCGCACGCCTCCTGGGCTACTTTTTTTGCGTCATCTATTTCCTTGATGATTTCAGAAAGTTTGTCTTTAATCTCATTAAGTTCCTGCAGAGCAGCATCCCTTTCAGCTGTAACTGTGGTGTTTCGGTAGCCCATCTCCTTGACCAAAGCTTAATGCATTTGTCACATCCTCTCCAAAGCTAGATTTGCCTCATCGGCCTTCTTGGTGGCCTCTATTTCAGAATTTCGGGAAGATTCGGCTTCACCGTTCAACACTTGACTCATGTGGTCTTTTTAAGCGAGGTCGGTTTCTAATTTCTCAATTATTTTTGCTCGCTCAAAAGCCACTACGGATACTTTTTCCACAGTCTTCATCCACTCCCTGTATTGGCTATAAAAATCATGGATGTAATCATGCATGGTTTGCCCTACCTCAGCTGGAATTTTCTTTTAAGTGCAGAGGGAAGATAAAGCCATCGAAGCAAATATTCGAAAAATCTTTTCTCAACTGGGCGATTCTGATCGCTCCTTCCCCAATGGGTTTAGTGATCGCTTGTTCAGTGATAATGGGAGCTTCAGCCTCAATCCTACGGCATTGCGAATCAGATCATGGAACTTGAGAAGATGTTTTTTGGCATGGAAGCTCCAAAGGTTTTTTATTGTGATCGGAGGGCTGTGTTAGAGCTTGAGGGGGTGGAGAGAATTATCGGAATCGATGTCTATATTCCCTATCTCTATCCCTCTCCCTCTCATAGCGCTCTTGGCTTGAATAACCGCTATCGCGGTCTCTTTCAGCTTCCCTTCTACAGGACTCATAGTACGAACTTGATGACTGGCGTGCGGAGTGGAGGCTTTCCAACATAGGTTCTCTCCTAGTCATCATATCTGTAAAGAAGAAATAAAAGCAGATTTAGTGATCTCTACAGGTGAACAACTTAAGATTGGAAATCGTGTAGTGCAATGAAATGTATATGTATGTCCAACCCCTCGACCAACCGGTAATGTCGTCCACACTTGTGGAAAGAGACTCGCTTAAATCTAAGGCGCTTTGAAGCCCTTCCAATCCGATGTCGTGATGAAGCGACACATAGTCCGGAATTGGAATATCGGTGAGTTCCTCATAAGGATTCTCCATTTGCGAAGGAGGAGCTTTCGAGATAACAACTCCGGCAGCTGGCTGAGACACAACTACAGATTTCCACTGAGAAGACTTATGAAGTTTATGGGCAACTGCCTTGCCTTTTCTCCTTCCCTCTAAATCTTGAAAACTGTCTTAAGGCCCAACTACGGGTTCGTCATCAGTAGGCATATCCTCTCTATCGCCTTCTTCAACTATTACAATTCCGAGCGCCCTGCGCTTGGCTCGATTTGCCGAAACTTCCCTGATCGACCCTTCAAGTCTAATGCTCTGACTTTGATCGATTAGCCCAACAATCCTCAAGTTTTCGTCTGTGAGCACCGAATCAATTTCTCTCATTTCATCTGGCATCTCCTGAAGAATTCAAGTTATTTCTTTAAAGAGGGCGCCTTAACGTCATGGAATTGCGGCTTTAAATAAAAAAGATATTAGTTTCAATGTCAGTTATGATTATCTCGCTAGCTACTTGAAAAATTGCAGCACTTATATCTGATTAATCACCGACGGGAAAACCCTGGAAGACATCGGACATACAACCACTCCGTCTTAAAGTAACTAATTCTGGTCCAAGATCCCATCACCACTTGGCAATTCCTGACTGCCTCTAGAGATGTGAATGAATGATTGTCTCCTCGACTCTTGACATTAAATATGTATCGGATTTCTTCTTAGGTCAGGGGTCGAAAGAGATGTTCCATGAAAAAGATGAATAAACTATTTAGCAGTGCATATCCATTTGAATGTAATTACCATAGAGCGATTCTGAAGAAGGCTAGCACTTCTCGAATGTACTGGTTGAATGGAGGAAGCATTCCGTCTATACACGAGTGTCTGATAAAGGCAGTGAATCCTTCCGTAGGAGCGTGCGGCCTGTCATTCGGTCCGGGTAACAGAACGCCATCTAATGGTAGACCATGTCTCAAGCATATCCACCCCAACATATCTACAAGGCGTTGGATGGCACAGAGTCTCGCGGATTTATGATAAAGCTGGATCCCGATAGCTCGTCCGAAGCTGGATCTATAACTTCGGCCACAATGGCCAGTATCTCTATTACCAAGGGAGGTGAAATTTAAGGCTCCTGCTGCTGTGAACTTGTGATTCCGTAACTAATCAACTTATCCAAACCATCATTAGATGATAATAAGCTCGTGTGTTCCCAGTGTGAAGTGCATGAATGTGTTGTGCAGTGCAATATAATACTTAAGAAATTCTATTGAATTTGAGGAATATTCAAATGATAAGACTTTGAGATTCGATTGGAATGACCGTCATCGCTGACTGTCACCACCGCATCAATCAGACTTTGAAGACTGACCCTAGTTAATGTTCGTAAAATTTCGTCTAGTTACAATTCCATCGACGAGCGTCGAAGGGAGGTCAAATTGTAGTTTAATAGTTAAGTCCAGATATGCAAGGCAGAAGCTCGTCGGAGTTAAATGTTCGAGTGTCCAAAGATTTCAAATCCATCAAAATACAAACTAGATCGTTCTGCAAAAGTCTTAACTTTGCATCGATCAAGAATCAATCGATCGGTTTGCATTGGTCATCGTATCGATCAAGAATCGTTAGCTTTGTATCGATCTCCATCCAGAAACTTCAAATCGATCACCTACCGTGAATTACAAATCGATCGCTAGTTCCTAAATTTCGTATCGATTGCTCTAAATCGATAAAAAAAATTCACCACACCAGATCGATACGAAACTCACGTTTTCACCTGTCGATCCTTGATTGATACGAATCCCTCATTCCGGGTTGGTACGAAGTTAAATCTTCCCCATCCTTTCATCGATACGAAATTGATAATGAACGTCCTTCCATAAATTCCTTCATGTCCCTCCATACTCTTTCTTCTCCAAACAGCTCGAACTCCATTCTAAGCCACAACATCGCCTGAGTTGGTCAAGGTTATGAAGGGATTGGCATTAGATCTCAAATCTTGTCATTTAAATATGGATTTATAGGTTGATTACATAATTTAGGTTAGTAGTTCAAAAGATTGAAGGAATGAAGGACTCGAGAACGAGAGCGAGTTCTATTTCTCTTTTTTACTCTGATCGATGCAAAGGCACTATGAATAATTGAAGGCAAGAAAAAAATTTCTAAGTCCTAAGGGTATTTATAAGGATACAAACCCAAGGGAAAGAAATAATTCGCCTCCCGATCATGCTAACCGATAGGGAGCAACATCCCATGCCATCGGTTTGAATTCTGATTCGTATCCATTCACCACCAAACTGCAGCTGCAACCATTCATAACCATCAACTAAAATCAGTTTAAAGCAAGCTTTCGTACCCATCAAGCCATCGATATGAAAGACACAGCAAAGGCCAGTTGGAGCTACTTAAATCCATCGATACTAAATGACAATTTCGCATCCTTCGCTCTGAAGCTCACAGAAATTTGTATCCATCGATACGAGATATCTTTAAAGGCTAACTAATTCGTATCGACCACCATCGACACGAAGATGACTTTCCAAACTGATACGAAGAGTACAATTTGTATCCATCCCCATGAAGCTGTAGCTATCCATATCAATCGAGGCGAAGAAACTTGCTTCGCAGCTATCATCTTCCTCTTGATATCGTCAACTCGTATCAGATAACTAACCAAAGCAATGTAAACCACTATGGATACGATTATAACTTTCTAAATATTCGCATCGATCCAGGAGAGGATTGGTACGAAATGATATTGCCAAACAACCACCAAGTGTTGTTACCACTCGAATTTCACATCGATTCAAGGGAGGATCGATATGGAATTCAATGCAAGAAAACTGACTCGTGAACGTATGAACGCTAACGGGAGTCAGATTAACATACATGCATGTTTGTCGAACTAATATTCAATTTTCAAAATTCACAGAAGTTGAATGCTCACTGGGTGAAATTATGACAACAAACAACAGCTTGCCACCATTCAAAACTCAGTTACAATAGTGCGCAATACAGCAGTTGGCAGTCAATAATTCATTATTTATGTTACTAAAGATAAATTGAAGTTTACATCTTTCGATGAATGAAAAGACAACAACCTATCAACAAGTCAAATAGAACTTTTTAGAATGAAGATTGCAGCTTATCAAAGCACGTCGTGTCCCCACAAGACGTACTTTGGAGGATCCCGCCTTTTGGCAAGGCCTTGACACCAAAAAATTAACCGGAAGTCCAAGATAGTTCATCCCAAAAAATGGTATACACAGGTTCGCTATGGATGCTGGTAAATTTTTCCAGAGTCTAGATCGAGCTACATAAATTAGTGTGACACGACAATTAAAGTCACGGAAGCAAACGCTCCAAATTTCATGTCAATCCGAGTTCATATGCTCAAGATATGATCGATGCAAGCCAAGGAAATTAACTCATTGATATCCATCGGTTTATATGAATCCCTTTCGTATCCATTGATCCACAAGCCTCAATTCGTATCCATCCAAGGAATCAGCCTCCTTCGTGTCGATCTTGTTCGAATCCATCAAATGCATGCCGCTATGTATCCATCACGTACACTTCTGTTCGTAACCATCGTGGTGTTTTATTTCGTGTCCATCAGCAAATCACATTTCGCATCGATCACCCCGATTCAACTCATATCGATCAGTTGACCTATCGATACAAGGCATACCTTTAGTGGAAATGATGCGAAGAACGTAGGCAGTGATCGATGCGAAGCGCCACCCAATCATCGATACGAATGAAGCAACACCCATGGATACGAAGCAATGTATGTGTGGAGCATAGGGCATCGATACACAGTGGAGCGCAGTAGAAGCGATATGAAATAGAGCATAGATGATCGATACGAAGTGGAATACAAGACATCGATACAAAGTAGAATACGCAAGATCGATTCGAATAAAACACATTCAAATGACAGAAACAGTCATTCGGCATGAAAAGTGGATCGATCCAAGAAGTTAGCGCCACGTCAACTAGCAAGCACATGCTTGGGAGCGCTACGAACAGAGCGATGCGAAGTGGATCGATGTGAACTCAGCAGCCTTTGATAAATTGAAACTTGCATCAATCATAAATCAAAATCTAAAAGTCCCAATGTCCCCAAATTTTCATAGGAGATTGCGTACATCCTCAAGAATGTTCATGATCGATCTCGACTCGATTGGAAGAAATATCGATCGATACGAAATTCGTTCGTATTGATCAAGGACTGAATGCAAATGGCATGGGATCGATCGTGTGGGCCCACCCATGTGAGAGAAGAGGACTTCCAAGATCTGAGTGGATATTTGCAGCTTGCGCCTATAAATAGTGACCCTAGACCTATAGAAAATGGACTTTTTGGCTCTTCTACGTCCAGACTCTGCCGAAATCACTGTTGTACTTGAGTTTTACTGTTGTAATTCGTTGTAACCAGCAAGCAAAAGATAATAAAAGTCATTCATTTCATAGTGGACGTTGGCCATATGCCATACCACTCTAAATCTGCGTGTTTCTGTGTGTTTACTTGTTCGTTAATTGGTGTATTTGTTAGATCTTCCTAATTTTCAATTTATATTCTTCATTTTATCTCTTCAAACACATCCGAGGAGTGTTGTGCCCAATTTTGGTACAAACACTTGGGTTGACAAGGCAACTACTATTGTTATATTGGATGGTGAAAAGAAGATTAGATTGGAATAGTTGAAAACTCAGTTTGAAGGATCCAAAGAGTCGGATAGTGATGAATGCAGGACACATTGTGCAATAACATACCTTTTGTACACGGTTAGGTGTTTAGTTTGTTGTGATAAGTCTGAAAATAAAGTGTCCATGCATTTTCCACAATGCCTTAGGGAGTTAAAATATGTGCATACTTATTCTTGGGTAACTGCTTGTTTGAGTTGGTTGTTGCAGAACTTAGGTCAAAGTATAAGAAAAGATATCTGCCAAATGACTGGTTGTATGACCTTACTTCAGCTAAGCGTACAAGTTTATATTCAAATCATATATAATATTGTCTATTTATACATAGTTTATGTGTTTATAGGTTTGGATTTTTGAGCACTTCCTAAGTCTCAGACGACATAATTGGCGTGTTGGCGCGGTTGAAGGTGATAGGAGATCCGCTTTCTATTTTGTAATGGAAACTGGTACTAACTTAGCTTTTGATTTGATCTCTTAGAGAGAGGATCGATGATATACAAGGCTGTGACGTTATTCGAGATTGTTTCAAGCAAAAATGGCAATTTTACCAATTTCAGCAATGTGCATTATACAACGGTCATGTTATTTGCTTTGAAACCCTAGAACTATACCTCCTCAACACATCAATCTGGTTATGTTCAGCCCATCCCGAATACTACATTCACTCTTGGCAAGAAGTAGTTTAAGTCATCGTCTCAAGGATTTAAAGCTACTCACTATAATTTAGGTGATTTGGTTGAAGTGAATGGAGGAATCATCTCCTCAATGACAGTCTAACATCACGAGAAGTTGTAGATCCTTGGGATTGTGATGCAAGTTATATGTAGTGGTACAAAAATGCATCGCATCCTCTTGTGGCCAATTCGGAGAAAAGAATTATCGAACCAATGAATACGAATGAATAGAATTTACCTCTTTTTCTCATTGTAAGTTTTTACATATTGTAATTTGTTTCAAGAAACAAAATATTTTCACCACACATAACATTTGCATAGAATCTTCTTTTTTCTTTCCAGAAATGTCGACTTAGGCACATTACTGGTTTTATTAGATCGTGTGCTCTTAGTGAATCAATGACTCAAGTGTTAGAAAAGGTCGAGCGAATAGAGAAAACTATACCATTGGAGCTTTATGTAGAGACTATGTCAGTAGAAGAACAAAATGTAGATACTAACGCGAACAAAACTAAAGTTACTGATGTTGGAGCGAAAGGAAAGCATGTGAAGAAATTTTCAACTAAGAAAAGTAGAAAGTTCATTTTGTGTTTTGATTGGTGATATGAGTTTATTGACATGGTTTGTTTTGTATTAGGACAACGTGTTGTGTTTTTGTTCGAATGTGTTATCAGGGATATTTAGACAATGTGGTTTGTTTTGTATTAAGACAATGTTGTTTGTTGATGTGTTAGGTGCTAATTATGTTGATTTCAAACCTGTTAATTGGTGTGGTTTTTTGTTAACTGTGGTTTAAAATCTGTTAATCTATGATATAGTTTGATGTGGCTGTAAATTTTTTAATTGTGGTTTGTTTAAAACCTGTTCGACAATCTGCTAATTCGTTAGTTAAATGGTAGGCAAGAGTTAACGTTTTCTACAAAATTCGGCACAGCACAACCGAATAGTAGTATGAAAAACGATAATTGGTGGTCATAAACATTCGGGTTAGAAATGAATTCTACATACGGCTAGGCTCTACCGAACATTTAAATGAAAACGGTAACGTTTGGCCATAAACTCTTGGATTTTGATAGGAAATGCACAGACCGCAATGGGCCGTCGAATATTTTTTTATTAATATGGAAATAATGTACCATAAACTCTCGGGTTAAATATGAATACTACAGACGGTATGCCCCTATCGATATTTTTATTTAAAAACAGAAAAATTTGGCCGTAAACTCTTAGGGTAGATATACATTGGTTAGACAGCTTGTAACTACCGATATTTTTAATAAAAAACGATAATCTTGGGTCGTATACTCTCGGGATAGAAATGATTACTTCAAACGGCCATAATCTACCGATATAATTCTTAAAACAGCTCATTATCACTGAATTGTTGTGATTTTCTGTTTTTTACTCTTCGAACTACAATGCATCCTTACGTCTCGTTACACCAACATAAAGCCCCAGTACAAAATAACAGCTACAGGAACACAACTTGCATTTAAACCAAAATAAGAGTACAGTTAAACCACTTAACATCCAATTACAAAATTTATGTACTTGTCAACTCTGCCAAATAAGAGTACATAAAACCAGTCAAATAAGAGTTGCATTTAAACCAAACAACTATAATAACATTCCTAATAATCTACTTTACTTGGACTAATGTTTAATCATCATCATTAGTTTCCACCAAAGCCATGTACTTGTCATTTCTGTCTCGGTACTGTCTAATCCAGTCGTTTGCGTTAATATTGAATATGCTCTAAAAATATGAAGATTGTGAAATGGAAGGTAAAGGAGAGTCTGGTTTGAGTTGAATACTAACAAAATGAGAATCATCAACCGCGCGACAAAGAAGCTTCAACATGCTCGAAGTAAGAAAGATCTCATTCTGTGGATTTTACTTTTTTTCCTTGCTTTGCAGAAGCTTACCTATTCTTATCACAGCCACTAGAGGTTCTAAGGTTTTTGTTGTTAATGGAAAAGCTAGTACTTTTAACTCACTTTGCAACACAATTCGCTCATTATTTGGTGCACTCTCATATCTGCTTTGGAGGGCTTTAATTTCGAGTAACTCAAGAAACCCAAGGGATGAACAGTGTAAAGTCGAAGGTGTGCATGTTGGTTATTTCCAAAAAGAATCAATGGTACTGAGATGAATATAACTCTATGTCAATTTAAAGTTCTCAAGCATATGCGAACAATATAAGCCATTACATTTTCATAGAATACATCCACAACACTCAATAGTTGAACCAACCTGAGAAATGACACTCAATTCATGTATTAGCAAATTCAAAGCTTTACGAGATACAAATTTCTATTAGTTCTTCGAACATTTTCTCATTCGAGAAACGTTGCATTGATCTTATGGCACTTTATTCAAAAGCATGTTTGATTGCTACTTTTTCATTTTCTACGCATAAATGTGCATTCATCTAACGTTGTACAAAACTACTTGCTACGAAATCAAAATACAATTTTAGACGTTAGCGTGCACTTTCAACAATACTAGTGCAAACATTGTCATAATGTCTATAGTTGTTATTATATAACAGCAAAAGTATTTCTTTATACTTACTCAACCAATTTTTGAGGAGATATGTTACCGAACTTTTTTTCTACAAGGACCTTTGTCTCGAACGATTTTAAGTTCCGTTCATATTCTTCTTTGGTTAAAAAGTTAATGATATTAGTCAAACCATCCCAAAATAGATGATATTTTTTTACCTTTCTCATCTTCCACCATAGTCTCCTTATCACCAACCATTTCTCTTCTACTCTTAATGAATTTTGATTTGCAATTTGCTTGCATGGTTTTAGAGATATGTCATGCATATAAGATATGATGAGCTACAGGAAATATGGTCGATGATGCTTTAATAAGAGCGACTTTAGCACCCATTATAATAATGACTAGAATCTTTTTTTCCTACAAAGACTCCTAACACATTTAAGAGCCTAAATATATGATTTTGTGGTTTCTAGACTTATAAAAGCAATTGCAACATTGAATGTGTTTATAATACCCCTAATTTTTAACAACATTATTCAGGATATTTAATTAGATAAATTAAATAGAATAATGAAAATGTTAAGTGATATGGGAAATGAAATTTGAACAAATATTAAGTGGTCATGCTTATTAATTTAAACGGGCTTAAGCTAATTAAATTTATATAAGGGTATAATAGGAATTAACTACATCTAATCTTTACCCTTATATATATTTTGTTTCTTAAGTCATTCACGTTCATTCTTTATTTTCACAAAAAAATAGAATGTAAAAAGGGCAGCCGACCATTAACAAGGAAAAGAGAAGAAAAATCAAAGAAATCTAAGAATAAAAGCTAGAGGAATCAATCTCAATTCACATTCCTTATCATAATCAAGATGAATAATAATTCCATGTCTATTTTATGAATATATGTTTCAGATATATGATTAAATTGATATATATGTTATTTGGATGATGATATGCTTGAATTAAAGTCTGTTTAATTTAAACAAGATTGTTTAAATTAAGAATTATACGGTTTTAGAGCAAAACCGATAGAAAATGAGGTTTAAATGCCATGGAAAAATTATATGTTATGAAAAACATGATTTTGGTGTTGGATTTTAATTTTGATAATTTTTCGAGCTAAGGAAAGATTTGATAGAGTTAGGAGTATGCCCTAGGCAGAATTATGTAATTTGTTACATATATCTAACTCATTGACCAATATTCTTCGAAATAAAAAGTATATTCTTCCTATTATATACTTTATATAATGTGATTATACTAATTAATTAACTTAATTAAAAGTATATTTAATATAAAAATCCATAAATAGAATATTTTGTGATAGTAGTTACAAAGTGTTTTAATTGTGAGTAATTTATCACAATGAAACAAATTAGCATGTTAAATGTTCCTAGTCAAGATGCATCGAGACTGGATATCGATGTATCCGTTGAGACTGTACGTAGCGCTCTCCAAATGTTGGGAAATGTATTACTCATCACTTCTGGGGAACCTACAGTTTATGTACTAATAGTTATTGGATAACTATGAAACGACTCACTCGATAGTTTTCTATTGGTTAATATAACTGAGATCAAATAGAAAATATCGATGTGATGATTTACACAGTTCTCTCGACTTGAGAATACTGTGGATCTTTAATATGAAAGCTCTGTTGAATCATATATTTTGATTCATGACAAAGCATTGAATTAGACTATATAGATAAGCGTCAAAAAGAAAAAGAATTATGCTGTTTAAACTACAAAGGAGACAAGGCTACGAAACTGCATATAGCATGTTAATTTATTAAAGTTTTTAGTCTTAGAAATGTTAAACTCTATCCTCAAGTAGTTAAGTTGTTTTAAAAACTTTAAATTTTCAAAATATGTGAAGACTGTGCTTTGACTGTTAGGTCAGTCGACTGACCGTATATGGCTAGTCGACTGAATCTGTACAGGTGCACAGAACCTCTATTTTTTGCACAACTTTGAACATTCAGTTGACTGATCGTTTTGGATCAGTCGACTGAATTCCTCCAACAACTATTTTTTCTAAATGGACACTTCCTTTTGCCAAGAGTTACGTTCTAATATGAAGAGGTATGGATGCTTCCTTTGATCAGAACTCTTCGTGAATGGTTGCATCTCTTTATCTACTATATAAACACATAAAATCCACTTCACAAATCACCAATTTTCTGATTACTTTCTGATCTTACTTTCTACTATCTTTGTATTCTAAAAAGCAATCACAACTTTCATATATTGCTTGAATCTCTGAATCAATTAACTTATTCTTTGATTCAAAGCAATCTTTTCCTTTCTAAATCTTTATACACACATATATACCTGAGGAAAGATTATAGGAAGGTTGTACTATCAAAGAGAAATCAGTGTTATTAAGAACACAAAGTATCAAAGCAATTCTATTGAAACTGTTGAAGTCCAGTTTGGTTGTTCAGGTGGGTAAAGTCCTCTTTCGGTTGTTAGAGGTGGAAAAATCATGTTCGGTTGTTCAGGTGTTGTATACCTGTTCCTTCGGGTTAAGAGAGGGTTATTGTGAGAAATTCCAGAGGGAAGTATAGGACTGGACGTAGAACGGGAAGTTTGAACCAATAAAAAAGTTCTTGGTGTGCTCATTTTTATTTACTTTGCTATTATCATCTGTTTCCGCATTTAGATTTAATTATATTCCATATTACACGATCCTAAGTGATAGCTAGCCTCACAGTAGCCACTTTCAAGCTCCGCTTTGATTATAGCCAAATCATGGCATGGTGTCCATCGAGTGACTATAGTTGGGTCGAGCGAAAGTATTGGACGTGAAGCACTATTCAAGAGAGGATTCGTCTCCTCGGTTATATGCGGTTAGTATCACAGTAAACTCAAGTCAACTCAAAGTCAAAGTCTCTGGCCAGAGCATTTCAGTTAATAGTAATTGTCATATTGAACCAAGGACTTTGTATTTGGACTATAAATTTGATGTGGATTAGGTTGGAATTTTGACCATTACCAAATTTCATAAATCCAAAGTGATATAGTTTTAATGAAAATAATTGGTGTAAACAAATTTCATGTTAACCCACCATTTGGCAAGGCAGCGTACAAGAGGATTTAACCCAATCGACTGCACGGTTGTCGAGGTTGGAATACTATGGATTTGACTCGACTGGAAGGATAGACGATCAATCACGAACGATAAGCATGGTTATGAAGCCGGGATTCGGCGTATAGTCGATGGACAAAAGGCGAGGGATACTTGAGATATGAGTTTCGACATAAATTGTGTTTCGACAAAAATCGAGTCATTTCAAGATGTTTGGAGTTTGCTTCGAGTCCCTTGTGGGTCTGCTTTGGGTTTTGAAGTAATTTATTTCGGGTCACTTGAACGGCTACTCTGGGTCACTTGGGATCGGTGCTTACTTCGGGTCGACGAGCTATGAACTTTGGGTCGGTGAGCTATGAACTTTGGGTCGACAAGAATGGAGGGATCAAAAACATTAATTAGGTTGGCATGTTTTTACTTGCAGTCAGGAGGTGGTTTGCTTCAGGTTAGATGTAAGGTTGCTTCGGGTCAACACATTTATGCTTGCTTCGGGTCGGCAACTTGTTTTGTTAGGGTCAGCTAAAGTATTTCTTGGGTCGTCATTAGGAGGTTGGTTCGGTAATATTCTTGGGGTCGGCATGCTTTTACTTGGAATCAGGTGGCAGTTTGCTTCAGGTCAGATGTAAGGTTGTTTTGGGTCATCACCTAAAGAAACTCAGGTCGGCACATTTATGCTTGCTTCGGGTCGGCAACTTGTTTTCTTAGGGTCGACTAAAGTATTTCTCAGGTCGGCATTAGGAGGTCGGGTCGACAACATTCATAGGGTCGGCATGTTTTTACTTGGAGTCAGGAGGAGTTTACTCTGAGTCCTTGGTCAACCTGCTTCGAGTCATGACTCGGGTCACTTAGGGTCGGCATGTTTGGATTCTCAGGTCGGCATGTTTTCTACTTGGAGTCACATTGCAATCTGCTTCGGGTCAAAATTGAGGCTGCTTCGGGTCTTTACCCAGGTCTCTTGGGGTTGGTATATTTTATACTCCAGGAAATCAGTAGTCAACAGTATGGACTCGACTATTGGTTTTGGTGGGCCCATATCGCCCAGGAAGCCCAGTAACCAAATTTTTCCTATAAATACGGCAGACGAGGCTTTAGAATAGTGATCCTCATTCTGTTCTTCCATAACTTCTACAAAGGCTGTAAAAGTTACTCTTCCATTTTTTGTTTTGAAAACTTAGGATTGTAACTGTAATCAATTCTCTAATCAATAAAAAGAAAATTTATGGAGTGGATGTACGCCGGAGTTAGCCGAACCACTATAAATCGTGTCTTATTACTGCTTTCTTTTTAATTTTTGATTGTTTTTCGTATTTTTACTCTCTACATACACTTTATCTGTGATCTGTGACTGTTAGTTGATGCTTTCATCTGCGTTTGGATGTTAGTGACCATTTTTGGCACTAACATTTTGGTGTTTTCACTGAGAGAGCTAGCACTCAAGGATTCTGAAGCTTGGATTTTGGATTTAAAGACCTAGGAGCTTAGATTCTGGAAGCTATGGCATAGCAATCAACAAGGAGACAAAGAGCGAAAAGGAGTCAACAAGAAGGAAGTCGGGAGGCTTCCTCTAGAGCTAATCAGGCCTCAATCATTATCGCTAGAGACGAGATGAAGATGATGATGGATGCTATGCAGGAAAGAATGCTAAAGAGACATGAGGAAATCCAGGATCGGAGCTGGGGAAAAGAAGCAAGTAGGATGGTGCTATGGATTTTGGCATGGATCAAAACTCGGATGCGGGTCTGGAAAAGGATAATCTGGAATCCCATCATGGACTCGGGGGCAGGATAGAAACGATGATCGAAGATTGCTTATGGATACTGGAATAGCTGGAAGTTGGAATCCAGGACTTGGGACAGGAATTAGCTGGCGTGGACTAGATTGGAATGACTGGGGGGAAAACCCCCAACTAAGGAAGATGGATCGACACTAATCATTCTCATGTATGGGCACTACTCTCCCCATGAAACTAGGGGCATGAATCTTCTTGGCTTTTCTAGGAATTGGATAGCGGTGATGGAATAGGAGCAGCCGTCACCCGCTACAAACTGGAGCGAGCCCGTCTTAAGGGCATTGTTGGCCATTCTTTGATCGGGATGGAGTAAACTAAATAACTAAAAATAAATCCTACACCAAAGCGGCTAAGTCACTTACACATGTATGGGATCGCGAACGGTCCTTAGGCATGCACTGAGATGGCGATGAACCACTATGACAAATGATTCAGAAACCCACTCGAAAGTGAAATCTAACATTGATAAAGCTGAACCCCGACCTCGTACGATCACATCTCGCCTTGAATAGCACCCGACCATGAATGGTCACAATTCACCTCGAATGGCACCCGACCTCGAACGGTCACATATGCCTCGAACAGCATTCAATCTCGAACGATCGCTCTTCACAATCAGTTAAGATCATTAATCTCTTCACAGGTCATCATCAGATTCCGAACATCAGGCTTATCACACTACAAAACACACCTTCCTATCGCAAGGCATGTTTTGGAAGGAAAAGTGATAACCGGCCTTTTGGCAAGGCAGCATACAAACAGATTTAACCCAATCGACTACACGGTTGTCGAGGTTGGAAACTATGGGTTTGAGTCGACTGAACGGATGACGATCAATCACGGATGACAAACATGGTTATGAAGCCAAGATTCGGCATAGTCGATGGAAAAAAGGCACGGGATACTTGAGATATGAGTTTCGACAAAAATCGAGTCATTTTGAGATGTTTAGAGTTTGCTTTGAGTCGCTTGTGGGTCTGCTTCGGGTTTTAAAGCAGTTTACTTTGGGTCACCTGAATGGTTACTTCAGGTCACTTGGGATCGGTGCATTTCAAAAGGACCGGGGCTTATTTCGGGTAGGCGAGCTATGAACTTCGGGTCGGCAAGTGAATTTTCTCGGGTGGGCAAGAATGGAGGGATCGGCAACAATAATCAGGTCAGCATGTTTTTACTTAGACTCGAAAGGTAGTTTGCTTCGGGTCAGATGTAAGGTTACTTTGGGTCATCACCTAGGGAAACTCGGGTCGGCACATTTATGCTTGCTTCAGGTCGAGAACTTGTTTTCTTGGGGTCGGCTAAAGTATTTCTCAGGTCGGTATTAGAAGGTCGGGTCGGCAACATTCTTGGGTCGGCATGTTTTTACTTGGAGTCAGGAGACAGTTTGAACCGGGTCAGATGTACGGTTGCTTCAGGTCCTCACCTGGAAACCCGGGTTGGCACATTTATGCTTGCTTCGGGTCGGCAACTTGTTTTCTTGGGATCAGCTAAAGTATTTATCGGGTCGGCAACTTGTTTTCTTCGAGTCGGCTAAAGTGTTTCTCCATCGGCATTTGGAGGTCGGGTCGGCAACATTCTCGGGGTCGGCATGTTTTTACTTGGATTCAGTAGGCAGTTTGCCCCAAGTCACTGGTCAAACTGCTTCGGGTCATGATTCTGGTCACTTGGGGTCTGCATGCTTTGATTCTCCGGTTGACATGATTTCTACTTCGAGTCACATTACAATCTGCTTTGGGTCAAAATGGAGGCTACGTCGGGTCACTACTCGGGTGTCTTGGGGTTGGTATATTTTATACTCCGGGAAATCAACGGTCGACAGTATGACTCGACTATTGGTTTTGGTGGGCCCGTATTGCCTAAGAAGCCCAGTAACTTGGATTTTGCCTATAAATATGGCATGCGGGGATTCAGAAAAGCGATCCTCATTTTGTTCTTCCATAACTTCTACAGAGGCTGTAAAGGTTACTCTGCCATTTTTTGTTTTAAAAACTTAGGATTGTAACTGTAATCAATTCTCTAATCAATAAAAGGAAAATTTCTAGGGTGGACGTAATCTGGAGTTAGCTGAACCACTATAAATCCTATCTTATTACTACTTTCTTTTTAGTTTTTGATTGTTCTTCATATTTATACTCTGTACATACACTCTATATGTGATCTTTGACTGTTAGTTAGTGCTTTCATCTGCGTTTGGGTGTTAGTGACCATTTTTGGCGCTAACATGTCACAATCGGGTAACGCTTATTAAACTAAAATTGGATTTTTACCAAAAATGAGTAAGCGATAAATTTGGCCATAATGTCACACCATCTAGTAAGTAACGTGTGAACGTTAACATTAGAATAGTTCGATGTTGATCGCTGACCAAATTTATACCCAAGAGTTACACAACCGAAAATGAATTCCCTTAAGACCGAACGATTTAATTAGTTTATAGTTGTTATAAATTAATTAAATAAATTAATAGTTATGAAATATTAATTATAGAATTTGAATATGATTTGAGAAATAAATAATGTTATATATATTTATAACAGTTATAAATATGTCGATTGATATACAATATCGACAAGTGATTTAATTAGATTTAATTTCATAGTATTTTGGCTTGGTCTTAGATAGGTTTAAGGCCCATCATTAAGGCTGCAAAATTTTAGTTTTGGGAAGGTCTAGGGGTGGCTAAAACATAGGGAATTGGCTTGGAGATAATGGGTTGAGATTAAGTGAGAGTGGTTGAAAAGGTTTTCCTCGTTTCTGTCTAATACAACCCTATATGTATGTATGTATGTATGTATGTATGTATGTATGTATGTATGTATGTATCTCTAAAATAAAAAATAAACTTCTTTTGGCCGCCATTACTTCTACATTGCTGATTAAAACATAGCGCTCAATACACTTCAAAATTCTCAAATATATTTCAAATTAAAATAATACTATTTGATAGAAAAGTTCTACGATTCCAGACTTGCAATCTGACGAATCGAGCATAACAAGATAAGGGAATTCATTGATTCAAGTGGACTCAAAGGCATCATCAATTTTGTATTTTATTTATATATTACAGTAATCATATCATATTTTATGATTCGGTATTGATTAATCCCGAATCAGTATATATATTAATATTGTATATCTAGGTAGGAGAGATATTCGTAGGTATATGTAGTTGTCGCAAATTAGTTTGGTCATGTGCATGCTATATATTATGTGTTATAATTTATGTATAAACAAATCTAATTTTCTCTAAATAATAAATTTTGTCGTTATTAATTATTTTATGTATATTTATATATTAATTCAAATATAGACTAATGTATATTTTAAACATATAATTACATATATGTATATTTATAATGTATAAACAACTTAGAATTTTTCCTTACAACTATTTATACATAATATGAATTATCAAATTCGAAAAAAAAATTCATACATATAAATAATTTTAAGTTATCTTTTTTTGATTATTTGAACTGTTTATTATATCTAAAATAATTATTATACTGAAAGTTAGATTTTATATTTTTTAAAATTACTACATCTATGTAGTAACCCATGGAATTTTTTTATTTTTTTGTTAATATTTAATATTTTTAATAACTAAATTACTTTCGTCGAACATTTCTTTTATTTATTAAAAATAATATTTTTTTCAAAAAATCATGAATTCGAACCTGTATTTTATGATCCTAAATTTTCTTAAATTTTAAAATTTGATTTTTTAATATTTATTACTGATATTTTCAATTATTATGATCAAAAATATTTATTATATATATAATAATGATAAAAATATAAATTATTATTTTACGTTTGTTATGCTAGTTTCGATCTGGAAATAATTTTAAAATATATATAATTGTATTTTAAGTATTTGAATGTAATTAATTATTCATATGTATACATTTTATTTAACCTTATATATATAATTTTAATTATTATATATATATATGTGTGTATAATTTTATTTGTTAATTATGTATATATACTGATACAACTGTTTTAAATTATATACTTATTTATTTAATTTTGAGACTTTTAAATATAAAGTAAATTTTAAATATATGCATACGTATTTATATAAATATACTTTGCGTTATAGATTTATGCACACATTTAGACAACATACAATACGTATGAAATGAGCTAATGTGTCTATTACGATATAAATTCCAACATCTATATATAGGCATGTTATACCCTTCACGGATTATTTTGTTACGCATGCTCACACATATGCATATATATATATATATATATATATATATATATTACACATGTATATATATATACATATATTAAATCATTCAAATTAACTTTACATTACAAAATAGTTAAATTTAAATAAAATACAGGATTTTATTTAAAATAAATTTAGAATTGTTCTAAATGAATTAGACTTCATAGGCCCAATGAAGATCCAATAGGATAAAAAATTTGAAATACACCTACCACTCCCACCGCGGGATGGCCCAGTTCGAACAATGGTATCGGAGCCCAATAGCTTATGCGGTCTAAATTAGTCATGTTAATGCTAACTATTAAAGATTGTGCACTTAGTACGATGTCTAGGAAGGTGATGTTTAGAATTGGAATTGGGTAATCAAGTACCCTATCCTACCTGATTTCCTACCTGGCCTAAAATGTGATGTGAGCTCAAAGGTTTCCCCTAATAGAAAAGGCCCAGTTTGTATTGGGCCTTGAGCTCATTTTCAAAATAGTTTTGAAAATTAAGATATGGTTTTAAATTTAAAAGTTAAATTTAAAATAAAAACATGTTTCTTGCAAAATGTTATAATATGACATAAATTTTAAAAATGTTTGAAAATGTAATGAAAAAGTTCAAAATGTTTGAAACTATGTAAATATTAATTTTGAAATTTAAAATTATTATTAAGATTAATAATATAAATTAAGTAAATGAGTTAATTAATTAATACTTATACGCATGTATCATAAATGTTGATATGTATTATGTTATTTTAAAGTGTTTGAGATAACATAAGCATATATGTATGTTTACAAGATAAATTTTTTAAATTAATATAATTTAATTAAAATTGTTTAATTAATAAGTTAATTAAAGGTTAATTAATTAAATTAAAATACATATATATATATAAGATATATGTGTTACACTATAAAGGTTATAGTAGATATGTCCGATATAAAAGTTGTATTAGAATACTAATATAAAATTAATTAAAGAGTTAATTAATTAAAATTAATTAAATAAGATTTAATTAATGAAATATCATACATAAGACTATCATACAGGTAATATGAAATATAAAATTTATTTAATAACAAAACTTATATGATATGAATGTATAAACTAAAAGTAGAACATTAAAGAAACCCAAGTAGACTTGAGGAATAAATACATACTTAAATGTATGTATAATGTGATTTCTAATGTGTCTAACACTTGAATCACGAGGGTATTTCACAGAAAATACATTATTCCATAAGTCGATATCACTCAATATAATACATGGAAGATTATGAATCTTCAATATAATGTTGTCCTCTACCATATATATATATATATATATATATATATATATATTAATAAATTACTTGCGTACTCCTTAGTTGTTGAGCAAACTCAAGCTGGGGGTGTTATGTGTAGTATTATTAATATATTGAGCAGATGAGGTAAGATAACTATATGTATTTATTGAGAAAACTCAAAGTATATATATACTATACTTAGGCCATCACAATGTGGTAGGTCCGAGTGAATAATCTCTTTCGATTCGTTGAGCAAACTCAAGGTCGAATGAGATTAGGACAAGGGAAAATGGGTTATGAGTTGTATGTGATACAACCGATAAGGATTTATCCATAGTTTGTGGGGATATGATTTGTTGAGCAAACTCAAGGTCGGAATACCAAGACAGACGAGTCCTAACACCCACTAGCGAAGTTGAAAGACTTCTGTGTTTCATCTTAAGGTCTGGAGAAACATAAAATACTAGTAGGAGCCTTATTAGAAAAATGAAATGGTAACATTTAACCTTTCTAATATTGTAAGAACATAGGCTAAATAATGTTATAATTATCTACAATGATAATTTTGTGCATTTAATAGATTGGTAAAATGTTTATCAATTAATATATACAAATGAATTGAATTGAAAATTGACAAATGGAAATATATAATACTCACTATTAATTTTCTATTTCATGTTAGCGTTTCTACACCCATGCAAGTGCCTGATTTTACAACTACTGAATACATTCGTAGTTTGGTCACTATGCATTTATTTTCTCAAGACCATGTATTGAATTCTATGAGTTTCGAACTTTGAAAGCAATGCAAGACTCTAGATATTTGATCCATATACAATTGCATATTAATGTTATAGGATGAATGGTCAAAGTTTGTAATGTACAATATTTCGATGAATTTAGTTCATCCAAAAAACCAAATGAACCTTAGTGCGAGATCAAGTATTCAATCTGATTTGATTACAAAAGAGATCATGTTGTGTTAATGTAATACAAGACCAAAAACTACAAGATAGATCTAAGAACTCGATCGCTAAAATATCATTTTGATCGGTTTACGTAAAGTGCAATTTATTTGATGTCCTTAAATGTTAAGGATAATCGAACGCGCTTTTGTAAAGAGTTTATTATGATATTATAGTAAGGTTTTCTTTTGAATAGTTTAACCATTTAAAAGGAAAACGAATGTATAAGAATAGATGTAATCTAAGGTACAGTTGGAATGAAGAGAATGAATACTTGCTACTGCTTCATAGAGCAACATTGGAAATATGAATTATAATAAATAATTGATACTTGATATTGGAATAAGAAATATGATTCCTATTCTAAAATGAATTTTCATATATAAAATTATTTTATATAAGATTTATTTCTTTGATCTCAAGATATTTGATCAACAACTCTCCACTGTAAATAGTTGCAGTGTATGAAATAAATAAATTGTATTAAGTGAATAACGGATCTCCAAATTTAATACGTTATTATAGTGATGGTGGAAATAGTTAAAGCATACCATATAGCACTTATTAATTGCATCATAGTATGGAAATTCTTTTTGTAATACTTACCATACATTATTTATGAAATATGATCATTTTTGGTATCGACTGAAAAAAATAAACATAGCTATATTTCAATATGAATATTATGAATATTCTTTGTGAAATAAAACTATAATATGGTAATTTTTTATATAAAAAAGTGATGCATTGGAAAATACAAAAAGTATCTAATATTATTTTCGGTTGTTTTGGAATTATAGACTAAACCGTAGTTTTAAGAAATAATTTTATTATACGATTTTGAATCATTTGATACTTGTTAATTATATCTCAAACAATAAAGGGCTATGCATTCATTTAGTGGGAGAATCATAAGAGTTGATGAACTCTTGGGATTGATACATATAGATGTATGCAATCATAATTCCATAAATACCAAAACGATTCCTTGTACTTCGTCATATGCATCGATGAGTTATTGTCGACATGAACATGTGTGTTTGATTCACATGTAGTATATCTATGGTAAACTCAAAGAGTATAAAATAGATGTAGATAAAATTACATGCAATAGAAATGATTCGATTTGATCGAATGAGTGAATATATTGGAAAAAGGTTCGAATGTACCTAAAAATGAATAAAGATTCAATCTCAAAAGTCACTCCTCCATGTGATGCATAATGATGCATCGATAAGAGGCTCGAACTTTGTTGAACAATTTGCGATTAATTGTGAGTGAAGTTGAGTTAGTTTCTTTCTATAAGGTTATGTACTTAAGAGTAGTACACAAGGTTAATATTATTTCATCTAAATAATGGTTTACAAAATCACACAAGATAAGGGTTTATAAAAAACTCCAATATATCCTAGGCTAAGAAGTTAGAAGGTTGTGTGAGTCGAAAGATTGCACGTAATAATTGTTAATGAAGGATCTTATATGAATCTTCCCAAAAGGATTTTGAAATGACTGTCGTTGGATGACATATTTATGTTTCGAACGTAATTTTTGTAAACTAAAACCAAATCAATTTTATGAATAAGGAAATTCATAAAGCGTTTACGAATATTTATTTTATTGCGTTGAGAAGCATTTCAAGAAATACCAACTTCATTGTGAAGGAATTTCCTTGAGAAATTATTGGTTGTAAAAGTATATGGATACGATACGAAGATAGAACTGATTAGATGAGATGAAATAAAATTGACTAACCTAAACGAACACATTGCATTAGAATGTCTAATAAGTATTCTCACTCATTGAAGAGAAGCTATGAGTTCTTGTCAATGTCGAAAATATATAATCCTCGATTTTTTAATTAAACCACTAAGGGTAATGACTCTATCATATGGAGTGATGCGCAAATCTAAAAAAATTCCAAGTACGCTATCAAAATATGATTTTGGTAGTTGTAACCAAAGAGACGTGATCCTTCAGCCGAGATTGTGTCTTTATTGGAAAGACTAATGTGGTTGGAATTAAATGAGCAATGTTGATAAGAACAATATCGCAAATTTTAATTATTGAAATTAGCATAACAGATTCGGTATTCAACATGCTTAAGTTAATTCAGATTTACTCATAAAATTATCGCTCGATAAGACTTAGTGTTTGGTACTTATATATTGAAATAGAAAATTCTAAATAATAATTTAGAGTAAGCCGTTTACACATATTAACCAAAAATATCTCAAAGTCAGTGGAAGCGAATTGGGTTTATGAGTCTTTGGACATGATCCAAGAAATGATACGAATGTATCATTTTATAAGCATCAAGATTGAATAAATATTTTGATGGAAATATAAAATAGTTTGATTTTCAATCAAAGTGCAGAGGAAGCGTGTGTTCATAAGAAAAAAATGTTAAAAGGTACATTGATATTTCTAAACTATAAGTAAACAACACGTTGTCGACTTTAACAATATGCTTGTATTAAAATCAATTAGAGTTGTTTTAATACTCAATTTTGGATTTTAATGATGTCTTTTATGGTGAGTGCAAAAGATATAGGAATTGTCCCAAAACAATATACAAAAGCGCCCTACTAAAAAGAGAACATGTAAGTTGGATTCCTTATGCATTAGCAATAAGAATTATTGTTAGAACTGGACCAACCCGCAGCGGATGTTATGGGTGAATTTCAAAAAATTTGCTCTATTTGATATTTATTGGGCCTATGAAGTCTAACTGAACTAGAACATTCCCAAATTTCATTTAAATAAAATCATTTATTTTATTTAAATTTAAATATATTAAGATATGAAATTAATTTTATTTGATTTATACATAAATGTATCATATACATATATGTGTGAGTGCATGTGTAACATAATAATCCATGAAAGGCATAACATGCCCATATGAAGTGGCTGAGATTTACATCGCAACAGACATATTTTGTTTGTCATGTATGTTGTCCAAAAATGTGCATGTATATGTGTTACAAAACATATATATACACAAGCACATGCACACACATATGTATGTATAAATATATTATATATAATATATGAACATAAAACATTTATATAGATAAATATATATATATATATAGAAAGAGAGAGAAATTATTAAAAATTATTTACAATTCAAAATTAACTAATTTTTGCAAACTAATAATTTTAGTATTTTAGTTTTTATATATTATGAATAAAATAATGTTTTCATTCATAAA
Source organism: Allium cepa (assembly GCA_030765085.1). Classification (NCBI taxonomy): domain Eukaryota; kingdom Viridiplantae; phylum Streptophyta; class Magnoliopsida; order Asparagales; family Amaryllidaceae; genus Allium; species Allium cepa. The sequence goes on from CM060938.1 coordinate 215,914,770, forward strand.
TAATTAACATAAAATAATATATTGATGAAAATTCAAATTTTACAATTTTTGAAAATCTAGTATTAGAAAATAAAGCGTAGGAAAAATCTGAAGATTTTTCAAAGTTGAAATATTATTTTAAAAAACAAATACATTGATTTTGGAAATAATTATTTAATATAAAATAATTTTTATGAAATATTAAAAATTTAAAATTTTAGAAATCATAGGATAATGAATGAAAGGTTACGAAAAAGTTTAAAGAATTTTTCAATTAAATTATTATTTTTAATAAATCATAAACAGTTTTTCCAAAATAATATTAATTATTAAAAATAATAAAATTTATTGTGAAAATACTAAATTTTTTCCATATGTTTCTAGAATGATATAATATTTTTCTAAAATATAAAATTGAATTTCTAATATAATAACTATTTTATACATAATAAACAATTCAAAATCACATAAATGTTAATTTAAAAATATGAATATATGTATAATACTTAATTTTCAAATTTTTAAATCCATATTATATATAAATAAGTGTGCTAAATTTTTTAAATCATATATATATATATATATATATCTTATATATGCATATATGCTATTATGAGAGAGAAATATACACTTATATATATATATATATGAATTTATTAATAAATATATATAAAACAATTACTAATGACAAAAATTGATTTTTTAAAGTACAAAACATTTGCCTATACATAAATTAAATAGTATAATAAACAATTTATGCATATAACCAAACAAATTTGTGACAACTACATCTACTTACAAAATCTCACCTAAATAAACATATAGCAATATATTTAAACATATATTGAATTGCACATTATAGAATCATAGAATATAATTTAATTATTGTAATATGAATTAAAATTACCAATTTAATGATGCCTTGGAATCCACGTTGAAGCAATGACTTCCCCTCCTTTTACTGTTCTTGATTCGTCAGATTGCAAGTTAGGAATCACCGACCTCAAACTATTGAAAAGTATTGTTTTAATTTTGATATCTATTTGGAAATTTCGAAGTGGATTGAGAGCTATGTTTTAACCAGCAATGTAGAAGGTAATGACGGCCAAAAAAAGGTTTTTTATTTTATTTAATGCACACACACGCACGCACATTTGTGTGTGTGGTTGTATTAGAGAGAAACAAGGAAAACCTTTTTACCTATTCTCACCGAATCTCAACCCATTATCTCCAAGCTAATTCCCTATGTTTTAGCCACCCCTAGATCTTTCCAAAACACGAAATTTTGTAGCCCTAATGACGGGCTTTAACCCATCTAAGTCCAAACCAAAATACTATGCAATTAAATCAAATTTAATCGTTTTTCGATATTGTATTTCGATCGATATATTTATAGCTGTTATAAATATATATAACATTATTTATTTCTCAAATCATATTCAAATTTTATAATTAATATTCCATAAATATTAAGTAATTTAATTAGTTTAATTAATTTGTAACAGTTATAAACAAATTAAATCGTTCAGTCTTAAGGGAATTCATCATTTCGGCTGTATAACTCTTGGGTGTAATTTTGGTCAACGATTAACAACGAACTATTCTAATGTTAATGTTCACACGTCACTTAGCAGGTGGTGTGACATTATGGCCAAATTTATCACTTACATATTTTCAGTAAAATCCAATTTAAGTTTAATAAGTGTTACCAGGTTATGACATTTGTTTACACCAATTCTCTTCGTCAAAACTATATAGCTTTGGACTTGTGGAATTTGGTAATGGTTAAAATTCCAACCTCATCCACATTTAACTTTATAGTCCAAATACAAAGTCCTTGGTTCAATAATAACAATTATTATTACCGAAATGCTCTAGCCGGATACTTTGACTTTGAGTTGACTATGATACTAACTACATATAACCGAGGAGACGAATCCTCTCTTGAATAGTTCTTCACTTCCAATACTTTTACTCGACCCAACTATAGTCACTTGATGGACGACATGCCATGATTTGGCTATAATCAACATGGTGCTTTCATAATGAAGATCCACGGTATTCTCAATTCGAGAGAACTGTGTAAATCAGTCACATTAATATTTTCTGTTTGACCTTAGTTATATTAACCAATAGAAAACTATCGAGTGGGTTGTTCCATAGTTATCCAATAACTATTAGTACGTAACCCCTAGGTGCCCCCAGCAGTCATGAGTAATACACTGCCTAACATTTGGAGAGCGTTACGTACTCCAATCTCAACGGATACATCGATATCCAGTCTCGATGCATCTTGACTAGGAATATTTAAAATGGTATATTTGTTTCGTTGTGATAGATTACTCACGGTTACAACACTTGGTAACTATAATCACAAAATATTCTATTTGTGGATTTTTCTATTAAATATACATTTAATTAAGTTAATTAATTAATATAATCACATTATTTCAAGTATATAATAGGAAGAAAATACTTTTTATTTCGAACAAGATTGGTCGACGAGTTAGATATGTGTAACAAATTAAATAATTGCCCTTAGGGCATAACCCTAACTCTATCAATCTCCCACTTGCACTTGGGATCAATTATGGAATTTATTCCAACTTCTCCAATCAGTTTTCTCAAAACCAATTAGGTCAGTCCCTTGATGAATGGGTATACTATTATGTTTTAATTATCTACTTTGTCGATTAACTCTCGCTGACACTGATAAACTGCCTTTATCATATGGAATGATTCAAAGTATGTCTTTCGACTTCTAGTGGGCTTTAAGTTCTATAATGACCAATTTCATGACATTGTTATCTTATACATATATGTGTGTGCGGGTATGGTTGTATTAGAGAGAAATGAGGAAAAAAAATTATCCATTCTCACCGGATCTCAACCCATTATCCCCAAGCCAATTCCCTATGTTTTAGCCACCCCTAGATCTTCCCAATAACGAAATTTTGTAGCCCTAATGATGGGCCTTAAACCCATCTAAGCCCAAACCAAAACCCATGATATTAAATCTAGTTTAATCGTTTATCGATATTGTATATCTATCGATATATTTATAACTGTTATAAATATATATAACATTATTTATTTATCAAATCATATTCAAATTTTATAATTAATATTTCATAAATATTAATTAATTTAATTAATTTATAACAATTATAAAGTATTTATCGTTTGGTCTTAAGGGAATTCATCATTTCGGCTGTGTAACTCTTAGGTGTAATTTTGGTCAGCGATTAATAACGCACTATTCTAATGTTAATGTTCGCACGTCACTTAGCAGGTGGTGTGACATTATGGCCAAATTTATCGCTTTCACATTTTCAGTAAAATCCAATTTTAGTTTAATAAGCGTTGCCCGGTTGTGACATTTGTTTACACCAAATCTCTTCGTCAAAACCATATTGCTTTGGACTTGTGGAATTTGGTAATGGTCAAAATTCCAACCTCATCCACATTCAACTTTATATTCCAAATACAAAGTTCTTGGTTCATTAATAACAATTATCATTATCGAAATTCTCTAGCAGAGACTTTGACTTTGAGTTGACTTGAGTTGACCGTGATACTAACCGCATATAATCGAGGAGACGAATCCTCTCTTGAATAGTGCTTCACTTCCAATACTTCTACTCGACCCAACTATAGTCACTCGATGGACGCCATGATTTGGCTATAATTAACGTGGAGCTTTCGTATTGAAGATCCATAGTATTCTCAAGTCGAGAGAACTCTGTAAATCAGTCACATCGATATTTTCTATTTGACCTTAGTTATATTAACCATCAAAAAACTATCGAGTGAGTCGTTCCATAGTTATCCAATAACTATTAGTACGTAACCCCTAGGAGCCCCCATCAGTCATGAGTAATAAACTGTCTAACATTTGGAGAGCGTTATATACTCCGGTCTCAATGGATACATCGATATCCAGTCTCGATACATCTTGACTAGGAATATTTAAAATGGTATATTTGTTTCGTTGTGATAAATTACTCACGGTTACAACACTTTGTAATTACTATCACAAAATAGACCATTTATGGATTTTTGTATTAAATATACTTTTAATTAAGTTAGTTAATTAATATAATCACATTATATCAAGTATATAATATGAAGAAAATACCTTTTATTTCGAACAAGATTGGTCAACGAGTTAGATATATGTAACAAATTACATAATTGCCCCTAGGGTATACGCCTAACTCTATCAATCTCCCACTTGCACTTGGGGTCAATTATGAAATCTGATTCCAACTTCTCCAATCAGTTTTCTCGAAACTAATTAGATCAGTCCCTTGATGAATGGGTATGCTATATGTTTTAATTATCTACTTCGTCGATTAACTCTCTCTGACACAGATAAACTGCCTTTATCATATGGAACGATTCGAAGTATGTCTTTCGACTTCTGGTGGGTTTTAAGTTCTATCATGACCAATTTCATGATATTGTTATCTTATAACAATATTATGGGATTCTTAACATTTAGAATCACCTTTGGTTCAATTATAAATTTGTGCATTTATATTTATATACATTGGTTTATTGTAGCGCTATTCAAGTTTATGTTCTCAACATTTCGTTGAATCGACCACAATCACTTTTATTTTAAAACATCTTCAAATTAAAGATTTTAACTTGTTATCATTGACATGATATACTGAATATCACTTATAAAAATTTGTGTCCAAACGTTCCATCATAACGTGTTCGTTGTTTCTATAAACAATTCTCTAGTATTTCATAAATACGCGAGAACACATCAAACAACCATTTAGTGATATCAATTTAGATTTTATATTTGCCTCTTATATCGAATACATAAACAAAACACAATATCATATCCAACATAACCTGTATGATAATTCCTATTACTAATGCATAAGGATTCCAACTTACATGTTCTCTTTTTGATAGAGTGCTCTTGTATATTGTTTTGGGACAATCCCTATATCTTTTATACTCACCATAAAAGACATCATTTACAATCCAAAATTGGGTATTAAAACAACTGAAGTTGATTTTATACCAGCATATTGTTAAAATCAACAATGTGTTGTTTACTTATAGTTTAAAATAACAATGTACTTTTAACGTTCTTTCTTATGAACACACGCTTCCTATGCACTTTGATTGAAAATCAAACTATTTGATATTTTGATCAAAATACTTATTCAATCTTTATGCTTATAAACTGATACATTTGTATCATTTCTTGGATCATATCCAAAGACTCACAAATCCAATATAGCTCCCACTGACTTTGAGGCATTTTTGGTTAATATGTGTAAATGGCTTACTCTAAATCATTATTTAGAATTTTCTGTTTCAACATACAGTACCAAACACTAAGTTTTATAGAGCGATAATTTAAGTTGAGTAACGAATCCGTTGCGCATGTTGAGTAACGAATCCGTTATGCAAATTTAAGTAATTGAAATTTGCGATATTATTCTTATCAACATTGCTCATTTAATTCCAACCACATTACTCTTTCCAGTAAAGACACAATATCGACCGATGGATCACATCTCTTTGGTTACGACAACCAAAACCATATTTTGATAGCGTACTTGGAATTATTTTAGATTTGCACATCATACCATATAGAATCAACAATCTTAATGGTTTAATTGTACAACCGAGGGTAATATATGTTTTCGACATTAATAAGAAACTCATAGTTTCTTTTTGATGTACGAGAATACATATTAGAAATTCTAATGCTATGTGTTCATTTAGGTTAGTTAATTTCACTTCATCTTATATAATCAGTTTATCTATGGATTAGATCCAATTCCATTTAACTACCAAAAATTGCTCAAAGAAATTCCTTCACAATGATGTTGATATATCTTGAAACAACAATTGTTTCTAACTGCAAATAGAATAGGGATTAATAAACGCTTTATGAACTTTTTTATTTATAAAACTGATTTTAGTTTATAAAAATTATGTTCAAAACATAAATACGTCATTTGATGACGGACCTTTCCAAAAACTTGTTGGATATTCATATAAGATCCCTCATGAACAATTATTAGTTCAATCTTTCGACTCGCACAACCTACCAACTCATTGGCTTAGGATATGTTGGGATTTCTTACAAACCCTTATCTTGTATGATTTTGTAAACTGTTGTTTAGATGAAATAATATCAACCTTATGTACTATCTTAAGTACATGACCTTATAGAAAGAAACAAACTCAACTTCACTCATAATTAATCGTAAATTTTCCAACAATGTCTGGTTACTCCTTATCGACGCATCATTATTTATCACATGGAGAAATGACTTTTGAGATCGAATCCATATTTACTTTTAGGTACATTTGGAACTCTTTCCAATATACTCACTTATTCGACCAAATCAAATCATTTTATTCTATTGCAGTTATTTTATTTACTTTCTTTTATATTCTATGATTTTATCATAAACTAACTATACGTGTATCTAATACACATGTTCATGTTGGTAACGAAATCATCGATGAATATAAAAAAGTATGTGGAACCCTATTGGCATTAATAGACTTGTGATTTCATACATCAATAAGCATTAATTCAAAGAGTTCATCAACTCTTATGATGCTCCTACTGAATGGGTGCATAGCTAGTAATTGTTTGAGATATAATTAATCCGTATCATATGATTCATAATCATATAGTAAAATTATTTCTCAAAATGATGGCTTGGTCTATAATTTCGAAACACTGTAAATAATATTAGATACATATGTATTTTTGTTGCATCACTTTTACTATGAAAACAAATTCCATAATATGGTTCTATTTCATAATGAATATTCATAATACTCATATTGAAATATTGTTATATCTATTTTTCAGTCAATACAAAAAATAAACATTATTTCACAAATAATGTTCGGTACATTTTAGGAAAACAATTTTTGTAATTTAATGCAATCATTAGGTATTATATGACATGCTCCCACTATTTCCGTCATTACTATAATATCGTACTAAATTTAGAGGTCCACCATTCACTTAATATTGTTAACTTATTTTGTATGCTGCAACTAGTTTACAGTAGAGAGTTCTTTGATCAAATATCTTGAACTCAAAGAAGTTATAGAAAACAATTTTCTATATGAAAATACATTTCGAAATAAAAATCATATTTCAGATTCCAATATTAAGTATTAATTATTATTACAATTCTTGTTTCCAATGTTTCTCTATGAAACACAAGTGACTATTCATTCTCTTTATTCCAGCTTTACCATAAATTACATCTATTCTTATACATTTGTTTTTCTTTCAAATGGTCAAATTATTCAAAATAAAACCTTACTACAATATCATAACAAACTGTTATAAAAGCGCATTCGATTATTCTTAACATTTAAGACATCAAATATGTTGCACTTTATGTAAACCGATCAAGATGATATTTCAACGATCGAGTTCTTGGGTAGTTTATGGTCTTGTGTTACATTAAAACAATATTGTCCTTTTGAAATCATTCAAGTTGAATACATGATCTTAAAATATTGTTATTGGCTTACTTCAAATGAACTAATTTCATTGAAATATTGTACCCCACAAACTATAACTGTTCGTCATATAACATTTATATGTGAAAGTACATGGATCAAATATCCATAATCTTGAATTGTATTTAGAGTTCAAAAACTCATAAAATGCAATACATGGTCTAAACCAAATAAACATATAAGTGACCAACTTATGAATGTATTAAGTAGTTGAAATTGGGCACTTGCATGGGTATACAAACATTATATAACATGCAATTAGAATTATTAGTAAGTATATATTATATTTCTATTTGTCAACTTTCGATTCATTTTGTTTATATATGTTAACTGACAAAAGTTTAATCAATCGTATTAAATGCACAAATTTATTATTGTAGATAACTATAACATTATATAGCATATGTTTTTACAATATTAGAAAGGTTAAATGTTACCATTTCATTTTTCTAATAAGGATCCATTGGTATTTTATGTTTCTCCAAACCCTAAGATGAAACATAAAAGTCCTACAATTCACTAGTGGGTGTTAGGACTCGTTTGTTTTGGTGTTCTAACCTTGATTTTGCTCAATAAATCATAGCCCCACAACGATGGATAACTCATTATCGGTTTTATCACATACAACTCTTAACCCGTGTTTTCTTGTTCTAATCTCATTTTGACCTTGAGTTTGCTCAACAAATCGAAAGCGATTATTCACTTATACCTACCATATCGTGATGGCCTATGCATAGTATACGTACCTTGAGTTTGCTCAACAAATACATATAGTTATCTTAACTCATCCATTCAATATATTAATAATACTATGCATAACATCCCTAGCTTGAGTTTGCTCAACAACTAAGGAGTATGTAAGTAATTTATTAATATATATATATATATATATATATATATATATATATATGGGAACATTATACTGAAGATTCATAATCTTTACTATATATATTTAGTGACGTCGACTTATAGAATAATATATTTCTTATGAAATACCCAAGCGATTCAAGTGTCAAACACATGAGAAATCATGGTGTATGTACATTTACATATGTATTTATTTCTCAAGCCTATTTGGCTTTCTTTAATTTCCCACATTTAGTTTATACACGCATATAAGTTTTATTGTTATATAAATTTTATATTTCACATTACTTATATGATAGTCTTACATATAATATATCATTAATTAAATCTTATCAAATTAATTTTAATCAATTAACTCTTTAATTAATTTTAAATTAGTACTCAATATAACTTTTATATTGGACATATCTACTATAACATTTATGGTGTATACTATAACATTTATAGTGTAACACACATATATCATATATACGTGTATTTTATTTAATTCATTAACCTTTAATTAATTTAGTCAATTAAACAATTTTTATTAAAATTTATTAATTTTTAAATTTATCTTGTATATATGCATGTACACTTATGTTATATTAAACAATTTAAAATAACATAATATATATCAACGTATATAATACATGCATATATGCATTAATTAATTAACATATTTAATTAATTTATTTTATTAATCTTATTAATAAATTCGAAATTTGAAATTATTATATAAATATTTTTAAACATTTTGAAAATATCATTATCCTTTCAAACATTTTGAAAACTTATGTAGTATTATAATTTTTATAATAAGCATATTTTATTTTAAATTTAACTATTAGATTTAAAACCTTCAACATTAATTTTCAAAATGATTTTGAAAATTAGCCTAAGGCCCAAATTAAGTTGGGCCTTTTCTATTAGGAGCAACCTTTGGGCTCACTTCACCTTTCGGGCCAGGCCGGTAACCAGCTAGGACATGGTACTTGATTCCCAATTCCGATCCTAGATATTACCTTTCTAGACACCGTACTAAGTGAGAAAGTTTAATTAGTTAGCCATAATATGACTGATTTAGACCGCATAGGCTATTAGCATCCGATACCAATGTTGGAACAGGACCAGTCTGCAGCGGAAGTTATGAGTGAATTTCAAAAAAAATTATTTTATTGAATCTTTACTGGGCCTATGAAGTATAATTGAATTAGAACATTTCTAAATTTCATTTAAATAAAATCATTTTTTTTAAATTCAATATATTAAGATATGAAATTAATTTTATATGATTTGGTTTATACATAAATATATCATATACATATATATGTGAGGCATGCATAACATAATAATCCGTGAAAGGCGTAATATGCCAATATGTAGGTGTTGTGATTTACATCGCAACAGACATATTAGCTCATTTTGCATGTCATGTATGTTGTCCAAATATGTGCATGTATATGTGTTACAAAATACACATGCACATATGTATATATAAATATATTATATATAATAATATATGAACGTAAAACACTAATATATAGATATATATATATATATAAAGAGAGAGAAAAATTATTTATAATTCATGATTAACTTAGTTTTGCAAAAATAATAATTTAGTATTTTAATTTGTATATATTATGAATAAAATAATGTTTTCATCCATAAATAATTAACATAAAATAATATATTGATGAAAATTCAAATTTTATAATTTTTGAAAATCTAGGATCATAAAATAGAGCTTAGAAAAAATCTGAAGAGTTGTCAAAGTTGAAATATTATTTTTAAAAATAAATACATTGATTTAGGAAATAATTATTTAATATAAATAATATATTATTAAAAATTCAAATTTTAAATTTTCAAAAATTCTAGGATCATGAATGAAAGGTTATGAAAAAATTTAAAGAATTTTTTAGTTAAATTATTATTTTTAATACATTATAAACTGTTTTTTCGAAATAATATCAATTATTAAAAATAATAAACTTTATTGAAAAAATCCTAAATTTCTTCTATACATTTTTGGAATGATGTGATATAATTTTAAAATATAAAAATGAATTTTAATGTAATAATTATTTTATACATAATAAACTATTCAAAATTCAAGAAATGTTAATTTAAAATATGAATATATGTATGATAATTAAGTTTGAATTTGTAAATTCATATTATATATAAATAAGTGTACTAAAATTTTAAATCATATATATATATATATATATTATATGCATATATGCTATTATGAGAGAGAAATATACACTAACATATATATATATATATATATATATATATATATATGAATTTATTAATAAATTTATATAAAACAATTATTAATAACAAAAATTAATTTTGTACAGTAAACAACATTTGTCTATATATAAATCAAATAATATAATAAACTAGTTATGCACATAACCAAACTGATTTGCGACAATTTGTCTACTTACAAAATCTCACATAACTAAATATATAGTGGCAATATATTTAAGCAGATATGAAATTGCTCATTATAGGATCATAGAATATAATTTAATTACTATAATATGAATTAAAATTACCAATATAAATGATGCCTTTGAATCCACATTGAATCAATGACTTCCTTTCCTTTTACTGTTCTTGATTCGTCGAATTGCAAGTCCGGAATCACCGACCTCTAAGTATTGAATAATATTATTTTAATTTGAAATATATTTTAGAATTTTGAAGTGGATTGAGAGCTACGTTTTAACCAGCAATGTAGAAGGTAATGACGGCCAAAAAAAGATTTCTTATTTTATTTTAGAGATACACACACAAATATATATATATATATATATATATATATATATATATAGGGTCGTATTAGAGAGAAACGAGGAAAACCTTTTTACCCATTCTCACTTGATCTCAACCCATTATCTCCAAGCCGATTCTCTATGTTTTAGCCACCCATAGACCTTCCCAAAACCGAAATTTTGCAGCTCTAATGATGGGCCTTAAACCCATCTAAGCCCAAGCCAAAATATTATGCAACTAAATCTAATTTAATCGCTTATCGATATTGTATATCGATCGATATATTTATAACTGCTATAAATATATGTAAGATTATTTATTTCTCAAATCTTATTCAAATTTGATAATTAATATTTCATAAATATTAATTAATTTATAACAATTATAAACTAATTAAATCATTCGGTCTTAAGGGAATTCATCATTTTGGCTGTGTAACTCTTGGGTGTAAATTTTGTCAGCGATTAACATCGAACTATTCTAATGCTAAAGTTCACACGTCACGTAGCATGTAGTGTGACATTATGGCCAAATTTATCGCTTATTCATTTTAGGTAAAATCCAATTTTAGTTTAATAAGCATTACCTGGTTGTGACATTGTTTACATCAATTCTCTTCGTCAAAACAATATCACTTTGGACTCATGGAATTTGGTAATGGTCAAAATTCTAACCTCATCCACATTCAACTTTATAGTCCAAATACAAAGTAATTGGTTCAATAATAACAATTGTTATTAACCGAAAAGCTCTGGCCAGATACTTTAACTTTAAGTTGACTTGAGTTAAGTGCGATACTAACCGCATATAACCGAGGAGACGAATTCTCTCTTGAATAGTTCTTCACTTCCAATACTTACAGTCGACCCAACTATAGTCACTCGATGGATGCCATGCCATGATTTGGCTATAATCAAAGCGGAGCTTTCATATTGAAGATCCACGGTATTCTTAAGTCGAGAGTATTAGTCAGATCGCTATTTTCTGTTTGACCTTAGTTATATTAATCAACAGAAAAAAATCAAGTGAGTCGTTCCATAGTTATCCAATAATTGTTAGTAAGTAACCCCTAGGTGCCCCTAGCAGTCATAACTAATACACTACCCAACATTTAGAGAGCATTACGTACTCCAGTCTCAACGGATACATCGATATCCAATCTCGATGCATCTTGACTAGGAATATTAAAAATGGTATATTTGTTTCGTTGTGATAAATTACTCATGATTATAACACTTTGTAACTACTATCACAAAATATACCATTTATGGTATTTTCTATTAAATATACTTTTAATTAAGTTAATTAATTAATATAATCATATTATATCAAGTATATAATTGGAATAAATTACCTTTTATTTCGTACAAGATCGGTCAATAAGTTAGATATATGTAACAAATTACATATTTGCCATTAGGGCATATCCCGAATACTATTAATTATCATACAGATAATGTTGTGTATGATATTGTGTTTTGTTTTTTATTTAATATATGGAGCAAATATAAAATCCAAATTGATATTACTAAATGGTTGTTTGAGATGTTCTCGCATATTTATGAAATACTAAAGAATTGTTTATAGAAACAACGAACTCGTTATGATGGAACATTTGGACACAAACTTTTACAAGTGATATTGAGTACAACATGTCAATGAAAAAATACAGGTTAAAATCTTTAATTTGAAACGTTTCAAAATAAAAGTGATTGTGGTCGATTCAACGAAATGTTAAGAACATTAACTTGAATAGCGCTACAATAAACCAATGTATATAGATATAAATGCACAAATTTATAATTGAGCCAAAGGTGATTTCAAATGTTGAGAATACCATTATATTGTTATAAGGTAACAATGTCATAAAATTGGTCATGATAGAACTTAAAGCTCAGTAGAAGTCGAAAGACATTCTTCGAATCATTCCACATGATAAAGGCAGTTATCAGTGTCAGAGAGAGTTAATCAACAAAGTAGATAATTAAAACATAATAGCATACACATTCACTAAGAGGTTGACCTAATTGGTTTTGAGAAAAATGATTGGAGAAGTTGGAATTAAATTCCATAATTGACCCCAAATGCAAGTGGGAGATTTATAGAGTTAGGGGTATGTCCTAGGAACAATTATGTAATTTGTTACAAATATCTAACTCATTGACCAATCTTGTTAGAAATAAAAAATATTTTCTTCCTATTATATATTTGATATAATGTGATTATATTAATTAATTTAATTAAAAGTATATTTAATAGAAAAATCCATAAATGGTATATTTTGTGATAGTAGTTACATAGTGTTGTAACCGTAAGTAATTTATCATAACGAAACAAATATACCATATTAAATGTTCCTAGTCATGATGCATCGAGTGATGTATCCGTTGAGACTAGAGTGTTACATTGTTTTGATTATGACAAGCTATATAAAATATTATGTGTATACTAATCATTTTTGCAGGAGATTTGTTGCAGGTTCATTTTCAGAGCTTTGAAGCTGATTATGTTGTATCAGGAGTCTTTATTTCATTTAGTAGTTTGTCAAAATCTCTCCTGAATTGATATATATATATGTATATATATAAATTTATATACACACATGCACAAACATGCACAGCAGGCTAAAAACAGCCGGCTAAACGCATTCATTCAGCCGGCTGAATGCGGGAACAAAAATACTATTCCACAATATTCAACCGGCAGAATGAATTTATTCAGCCTGCTGAATAAGGCCAGAAATAGCCTAATTCTTTTCTGTTTGCGTTTTAATTTGATTCAGAAGGCTGAATTTTTTATTCAGCCGGCTGAATGTTTCTAACTGCCATTTTTCATGAATAGACGCTTCTCTTCATTGAAGAGTAACATCTTCAAAATCAACGGTTGCACCTGTTCTTTTTCAATATAATTTTTCATCTATGGTTGCAACCTTTTACACTCTATAAATAGATTTCAGAATTCAACAAATAATTCACCGAAAACTATTTTAATATTCTTGAATTCTTGTCTATTGTCTAATTTTCAAACTGCACTCAAATTGCTTACATTCTCTATCATTGATCACTCTGTCTTCCATAATTCTCAAGCACATTACACTATATATCATAAAGGAGAAGATTATCGGAAGATTGTACTTAATTGACTTATCAGTGCTATTCAAATACTACATTATAGTCAAATACTTTTTGTCATTTGTAAAGAAGTCATATTCGGTTGCTCAGACGGTAGAAGTCCAATTCGATTGCTTAGGCGGTAGAAGTCCTGTTCGGTTGCTCAGGCGGTGTAAACCTATTCCTTCGGGTTAAGTGAGAGTTGCTGGTTTAATTTAGAAAGAGTCTGAGACTGGACGTAGAACGGGAGTTCGAACCAATATAAAAATCTCTGTTGTCATTTACTTTACTGTTTTTACTATTTACTTGTTCCGCACAAGTAGTTTATCCATATTAAACGATCCTAGAGCACAGGCACTTTCAATTTGTATCAGAGCATTGGTCATCATATAACCGTAACATAGTTATCTGATATTGTCATAGTATAGAAAATCACACCAACACTATTTTTAACTCTACCTTCCTAGAAGGTCAATCTACTGCATGGCCACCACTGTTTAGTGGAATGAACTATAACTATTGGGCCACTAGAATTAGTTACGGATCCTAGAACATTATGCAATCTAAATATATTATTCCTACAATTAAATATTCTACGTGGTCTAACATACAGAAATTAGATGCTACTGCGAATGCTAAAGCTATGAATATGTTATATTATGCTTTAGACAAAAATGAGTTCAATAGAATAAGCATGTGTAAAACTGCTCATGAAATTTGGCATACTCTTAAAGTTACACATGAAGGTACTAACAAAGTCAAACAAAGTAAAATATCTATGCTTAAAAGTCAGTTCCAGAATTTCAAAATGAAACAAGATGAGACTATAAATGAAATGTACTCTAGATTTCAAGATATATATCATTCTTTGATAGCATTAGGAGAAACTTACATAGATTTTGGTATTGTTTCAAAAATCCTCAACTCACTAACGGATGAGTGGGAACGAAAAGTCTTAGCAATCGAAGAAGCTAATGACATTTTGACCATAAAACCAGAAGAGTTCATTGTAAATCTAATGTCTTATGAAGTTAATCTCCAGGCAAAACGAGCATAAGCTCAAGATAAGAAAAATATAGCATTCCAAGCAGAAAAAGATGAAACAGATTCACATGAAGAAGATATGGCATTCATTACTAAAAAATTCAAAAAAAAAATTGAAATTTAGAAAGAGCAACAAATTTAGATATAAAAGAACAACTCCAGCAATAATAGCAACACTATCAAACCATCATCATCTGCTCTAAAATGTTATGAATGTCAGAAGAAAGGTAACATCAAGAAAGATTGTCCTGAGAAAAGGAAAGACAAGCATAAGCACAAGAAAGACAAATTCAAGAAGAAAGCTTTCTCAATCACATGGGATGATACAGAATCATCCTCATCATCAGAAAGTGACTCGAACAGTGATTCAGAACAAGCCAATGTTTGCTTTAGGGCTACAAAAGATGAGGTACCATCCAAAAAGAGTGGAAAATGGATACTAAACAAAGGTTGCTCAAAACACATGACAGGAAATAAAGGGATGCTAACAAACATTATTTACTCAGATGAAAGTTCTGTCACATTTGGAGATAATCCAAAGGATATGTCATCGGTAAAGGCAATGTGAGCAATAACGATATATCTGATTTACCTCTTATTGCAGATGTGTTATTAATTAAAAATTTGAAACACAACTTACTTAGTATTAGTCTTTTTCTGAAAATAAGTGTAGTGTTTTTTATCAAAATAAAAATCTTATTTTTGAAGGCTTTAGAGATAAAAATATTTATGTTTTAAATATGAATATAAAATATAATACAAATATGTGTTTAATAGCCAAAGAAAATGATCCTTGGTTATGGCACAAAATATTTTGTCATATTAATTTCAAAACAATAAATAAATTATCTAAAAATGATTTAGTAAAAGGTTTATCAAAAATGAACTTTAAAGTAAACAATATTTGTGATGCTTGTCAATTAGGAAAACTATTAAAATCATATTTTAAATCAAAGAAAAATATTTCTACTATACAACCATTAGAATGATTACATTTGTATCTTTTTGTTCCAACTCAAATTCAATCTACAAATCATAGTAAATATGTACTTATTATAGTAGATGATTTTTCAAGATTCACTTGGACTATTTTCTTAAAAAGTAAAAGCGATACTTTTGAAAATTTCAAGAATTTTGCAAAAAGAATTCAAAATCTCAAAATTTTAAAAATTAAAAATATTAGAAGTTATCATGGAGGTGAATTTGAAAATGAAGCATTTGAACTTTTTTGTAATAAAAAGGGAATTTACCATAATTTTTCTTTTCCTAAGACACCACAACAAAATGGTATTATAGAAAGGAAAAATAGAACATTACCAAAACTTGTAAGAACTTTATTAAATGGAAATACTTTACCAAAACATTTCTGGACAGAAGCTGTAGCAACTGCTTGTTATGTTCTAAATCGTGTCTCCATCCGACCTTTAACAAAACACACTCCAGATGAGCTGTTTCATCATAGAAAACCAAATATTTCATATTTTAAAACTTTTAGTTCAAAATGTTTTATAAACACAAAAGATCGGCTTGGAAAATCCGATGAAGGAATCTTCGTAGGATATTCAGAATGAAGCAAAGCCCATCGAATTTTCAATAAAAGAACAAAAACTATCGAAGAAACACTTCATGTTTCATTCGACGAAAATTTCAAATTTAATAATAATTTTAAGGATGATAAGAATATACCCAAGACAATCAAAAATAAGATTACTCAAAATAATTTTTATAATATTAAACAAAATGAAAACATTGTTCAAAATGAAAATGAAATAAGATCTCCTCCTAGGATTTTACGTAACCATCCAGTAGAAAATGTCATTGGAGAAATTGATTCACATGTTAGAACTAGAAATCAACTTAATCAAATGGGCCATGTAGCTTTTCTTTCCAAAATCGAACCCAAAAATGCAAAAGAAGCATCTACTGATGACTATTTGATTATAGCTATGCAAGAAGAGCTAAACCAATTTGAACGAAACGAAGTTTGGGAACTAGTTCCTAGACCAAGTGATCAAACAGTCACTGGTACTAAATGAGTCTTTAAAAATAAAGCAGATAAACAAGGTAATATAACGAGGAATAACGCTAGATTAGTTGCACAAGGATATAATCAAGAAGAAAGAATTGACCGCGAAGAAACATTTGCTCCAGTTGCACGACTTGAAGCGATACGTATCTCACTGGCCTTTGCATGTTTTCATAATTTTAAACTTTATCAAATGGATGTTAAAAGTACTTTCTTAAATGGTTATATAAAAGAAAATGTTTTTTTTGAAAAACCTCCTTTATTCACTCATGAAAAATTTCCAAACCATGTCTATAAACTTAAAAAGGCCTTATACGGACTAAAATAAGCACCTCGTGCTTGGTATCATCATCTTAAGAGCTATCTAATAGACTTTGGTTTTGAAATTGTAATGGTAGATCAAACTCTTTGTATTAAAAAAACTAAAAAAGATATTTTAATTATTCAAATTTATGTTGATGATATTATTTTTGGATCTACAAATGAAAAATTATGTCAGGAATTTTCAAACATAATGACCAAAGAATTTGAAATGTCACATATGGGAGAATCATCTTATTTTCTTGAATTACAAATTAAACAAATAGAAAATGGAATTTTTATTAACTAAGAAAAATATTGTAATAATCTAATTAAACTATTTAATATGGAAAAAACGTCTGCTAAACCAACTCCAATGAGCACAACAGTTCATCTCGATAGAAATGAAGATGGAAAAAGTGTTGACCAAAAATTATATCAAAGTATAATTGGATCATTATTTTATCTAACTACTAGTAGACCTAACATAACGATGAATGTTTGTTTGTGTGCTCGATTCCAAGCAAATCCTAAAGAATCACATTTGCGAGCACTGAAATGCATATTGCGTTATTTAAGAAAAACTAAAGATTTTGGACTTTTCTATCTGAAAGAATGCCCTTTTGAGTTAGTTTCATATAGTGATGCTGATTTTGGAGGATGTCGGACGAATCGAAAAAGTACAAGTGGGACTTGTCACTTCATTGAATAATCCTTGGTCTCTTGGTTTAGCAAGAAACAAAATTGTTTTTCGCTTTCAACTTGTGAAGCAGAATATATTTCTGCTGCTTTAGCTTGTGCTCAAGTCATTTATATGCAGTGCAACAAACACTTCAAGATTTTGGTGTTAATTTATCCAAATCAACATTTTTTTGTGATAATACTAGTGCTATAAACTTATCCAAAAATCCTATAAATAACTCATGAACTAAACACATTGACATACATCATCATTTTCTTCGTGATAATATTGAAAAGGATTTAGTCAGACTGGAATTTATATCCTCTGAAAATCAATTGGCTGATATATTTACAAAACCTTTAAATCAAAATGTATTTATAAAATTAAGAAGAGAATTAGGAATTGTATCGATAAAGGATTTATAAGTTTTTAAATATAAAAAAAGGGGTCTTTCAACACTCGAACTCGAGATCTCTTACTTATAAGTCTATTGTTCTACCACTTCACTACTTTGTCTTTTTTTAACTTTAGTTGGTTTGCATTTTTTTTCTATTTATTACTTACCTTACATTCATATTTTTTCAAACAAACTTTTTCTCTGGTTATTATAAACTTAACCACAAAATTTCTTTCTATTTATGTGTGTCTCTACAAATAAATACCTCTACTATTCTTCCTTCTTTTCGCATTAGCTTTAAAATAATATTTTAAGTTTCAAATATATTTTTTCAAGGTTTCGTCCTAGCATTTCAATGGACTTCTTCGAGTTTAAGTTATGTTAATGATGATCCTTCTCTTTCTAGCCAGTTTTAATTATGTTTGTTTTGTTATTTTTTGTTTCAATCTTTTATCCAGTTATTTATGTCATGTTGTTTGAATATTTCATGCCATCTCAAGTAAGCATTATAGATTGCTTTTCTTTTCTTACAATAATATTCTTTATGCATTCTTATCCTTCTTTTTGTCAATGACAAAGGAGGAGAAAGTTAATTAAATAATTGTGCATATTGACATAAGGAGTAATAATATTTTGAATATTTATATTATTGATTATATAGTAGTCTTCATCAAAATGGAGGAGAATGTTGGAATCTCGATTTTACATCGTTTTGATTATGACAAGCTATATAAAATATTCTGTGTATACTAATCATTTTTATAGGAGATTTGTTGCAGATTCATATTCAGAGCTTTGAAGCTGATTATGTCGTATCTAGAGTCTTTATTTCATTTAGTAGTTTGTTAAAATCTCTCCTGAATTGATATATATATATATATGTATATACACATAAATTTATATACACACATGCACAAACATGCACAGTAGGCTGAAAACAGCCGACTGAATACATTCATTCAGCCGGCTGAATGCTGGAACAAAAATATTGTTCCAGAATATTCAACCGGCTGAATGAATTTATTCAGCCGGCTAACAGAAATAGCCTAATTCTTTTCTGTTTGCGTTTTAATTTGGTTCAAAAAGCTGAATTATTTTATTCAACCGGCTGAATGTTTCTAACTGCCATTTTTCATGAATAGACGCTTCTCTTCATCGAAAAGTAACATCTTCAAAATCAACGGTTGCACCTGTTCTTTTCAACATAATTTTTCATCTATAGTTGCAACCTTTTACACTCTATAAATAGATTTCAGAATTCAACAAACAATTCACCAAAAATTATTTTAATATTCTTGAATCATTATCTATTCTCTAGTTTTCAAACTGCACTCAAATTGCTTATATTCTCTGATCATTGATCAATCTATCTTCCATAATTCTCAAGCACATTACACTATATATCATAAAGGGGAAGATTACAGGAAGATTGTACTTAATTGACTTATCAGTGCTATTCAAAGAGCACATTACAGTCGGATACTTTTGTCATTTGTAAAAAAGTCATGTTCGGTTGATCAAGCGGTAGAAGTCCTATTCGGTTGTCGGTTGCTTAGGCGGTTTAAACCTATTCCTTCGGGTTAAGTGAGGGTTGCTAGTTTAATTCCAGAAGGAGTCTGGGACTAGACGTAGAATGGGAGTTCGAACCAGTATAAAAATCTCTGGTGTCATTTACTTTGCTGTTTTTACTATTTACTTAGTTATTCCGCACAAGTAGTTTATTCATATTACACGATCCTAGAGCACTGACACTTTCATAGAATACGTAACGCTTTCCAAATATTGGGCAGTGTATTACTCATGACTGCTGTGGGGACATAGGAGTTACATACTAATAGTTATTGGATAGTTATGAAACAAATCACTCGATAGTTTTCTGATGGTTAATATAATTAAGGTCAAACAGAAAATATTTATATAATTGATTTACATAGTTCTCTCGACTTAAGAATACTATGGATCTTTAATATGAAAGTTCCGCTTTGATTATAGCCAAATCATAGCATGGCGTCCATCGAGTGACTATATTGGGTCGAGTGGAAGTATTGGAAATGAAGCACTATACAAGAGAGGATTCGTCTCCTCGGTAATATGCGGTTAGTATCATAGTCAACTCAAGTTAACTCAAAGTATCCGGCCAGAGCATTTCGGTTAATTATTATTATTATTATTGAACCAAGGACTTTGTATTTGGACTATAAAGTTGAATGTGGACGAGGCTAGAATTTTGACCATTACCAAATTCCATAAGTCCAAAGTGCAAAAGTTTTGACGAAGAGAATTGGTGTAAAAAATATCACAATCGGGTAACGCTTATTAAACTAAACTTGGATTTTTACTGAAAATGAGTAAGTGATAAATTTGGCCATAATGTCACACCACCTGTTAAGCGACATGTGAACGTTAACTTTAGAATAGTTCGGTGTTAATCATTGACGAAATTTACACCCAAGAGATACACAGCCAAAATGATAAATTCCCTTAAGACCGAAATGATTTAATTAGTTTATAGTTGTTGTAAATAAATTAAATAAATTAACATATATGAAATATTATTTATAAAATCTGAATATGATTTGAGGAATAAATAATGTTATATATATTTATAACAGTTATAAATATATCGATCGATATACAATACCGACAAGCAATTAAATTAGATTTAGTTGCATAGTATTTTGGCTTGGGCTTAGATGGGTTTAAGGCCCATCATTAGGGCTTCAAAATTTCGGTTTTGGGAAGGTCTAGGGGTGGATAAAACATAGGGAATTGGCTTGGAGATAATGGGCTGAGATCAATTGAGAGTGAGTAAAAAGGTTTTCTTGTTTCTCTCTAATACAACCCTATATGTATGTATGTATGTGTGTGTGTGTGTATGTGTGTGTGTGTATGTACGTATGTATGTATCTCTAAAAATAAAAAAATGAACTTTTTTGGCCACCATTACCTTCTACATTGCTGATTAAAACATAGCTCTTAATCCACTTCAAAACTCTGAAATATATTTCAAATTAAAATAATACTATTTGATAGAAAAGGTTGACGATTCCAGACTTGCAATCTGACGGATCGAGCATAACTATATAAGGGAATTTATTGATTCAAGTGGACTCAAAGGCATCGTCAATTGGTATTTTATTTATATATTATAGTAATTATATAATATTTTATGATTTAGTATTGATTAATCTCAAATCTGTGTGTGTGTCTATATATATATCAATGATGTATATCTAGTTAGGTGAGATTATTTTAAGTATATGTAGTTGTCACAAATTCGTTTGGTTATGTGCATGGTTATATTATTATGTGTTATAATATATGTATAAACAAATATAATTTGCTGTAAAAAATAAATTTTGTCATTATTAATTATTTTATGTATATTTATATATTAATTAAATATAAACTAATGTACATTTTAAACATATAATTACATATATGTTTATTCATAACATATAAATAGCTTAGAATTTTTCCTTATACCTATTTATACATAATATGAATCATCATATTCGAAAATATTTTTTTTATATATATACTAATAATTTTAAATTATCTTTTATTGATTATTTGAATTGTTTATTATATCTAAAATAATTATTGCATTGGAAATTTGATTTTATATTTTTATAAATTACTGCATCTATGCAGTAACCCACGAAAAAAATTCTGATTTTTTTTAATATTTAATATTTTTAATAATTAAAATATTTCGAATGAACATTTCTTTTATTTATTAAAAATAATATTTTATTTTAGAAAATCATAAAAAATTAAAATTGTATTTTAAAATCCTAAATTTTTATAAATTTTTAATTTTGATTTTTTAATATTTATAACTGTATTTTTAATTATTATGATCAAAACTAATTATTATATATATAACAACGATAAAATTATAAAATTATTATTTTATTTTTGTTATGCTAATTTTGACCTGGAAACAATTTTAAAATATATATAATTATATTTTTAAGTATTTGAATGTAATTAGTTATTCATATATATATACACATTTTATTTAACCTTATATATATAATTTTAATTATTATGTATATGTATGTATAATTTTATTTGTTTAATTGAGTATATATATTTATTCAAATGTTTTAAATTATACATATATTCAATTTTGAGACTTTTAGTTTTAAAGGAATATTTTAAATATATGTATACGTATTTATATAAATATACTTTGCATTATAGATTTATGCACATATTTAGACAACATACAATACATATGAAATGAGCTAATTTGTCCGTTATGATGTAAATTCCTACATCTATATACGGGCATGTTATACCCTTCATGGATTATCATGTTACACATGCACACACATATGTATATGTATATGATATGTGTGTGTGTGTCTGTATATATTAAATCATTCAAATTAACTTCACATTACAAAATACTTAAATTTAAATAAAATACATGATTTTATTCAAAAAAAATTTAGAATTGTTCTAAATGAATTAGACTTCATAGACCCAATAAAGATCTAATGGGATAAAAAAATTGAAATACACCCACCATCGCCGTTGCGGGCTGGTCCAGTTCCAACAAAGATTAATATGAATTTTCGAATGAAAATATGGTCAATTGGGTTTATAAATTTATTTTAGAAAATATATAAAGAATTTGGGTCTAAAATTTTGATATGCTAGATAACATAATGAAAGTGAATTTTGGTAATTTTTGAGGATTTTTCTGAAGTGATTTACTATACGAATTAAATTATTTGAAGAGGATGATCTAAATGATTTAATTGTATTTTTAATGGAAGGGCTTATCTATAAAAATTATTTTGATACTTATCCGAAAATTAAGAGGCTGCAATTTTATAAAGCTTGTAAACAATTGAGGCAACCATTCACATATTTACACGAAGGCAGGTTAGTTAGAAATAATTTATTTTAAGTGGGTTTAACTAGCCTTTACCCAGGAAAACAAGTTTCGCCTCTATTAGAGGTACCTTTCGACTTTTACCTTTCTCCTTTAATCAAGTCGAAGCCCTAGTAAGCCGAAACCAATATACAAGGTATCACCTAGATGGTATGTAGTGGATTGGAGGAAAGGCGGAGGGCATGGTATTGAAAGCGTTGCTTCCGATGGGGTCGATACCTTAGTTATTTTTAAAAAGTTAACCGCATGCCTTTGTTTTATTAAAGCGTTTCGATATAGTCGAAACATATGTTTTCGAAAGTAGTTTTCTAATAGCTTTCGAAGGGGTTGCCATTTTCTGTTTTAAAAATAAGGGCTTTCGGATGAGTTCCTTTAGTTGTAAATTAATGCTCTTGAGAGAAGGGGTTTTGACCTATTTGAAGCCCTATTACCGCTCTTTTTCCTTTTGAGTATATTGAAGTTATCAATACTTTCGAAGGGTAGTGTTTGTTTTAAAGATGTATTAAGCCAATTCCTAAATGCCTTCGATAGGGTTTAAGGATTTCGAAGGCAATGGCTTCGAAAGGGGGTTTCGATGCTATCCTTCAGTATTTTGTTTAAATAATTTGAAGCTTTCAAAGGGGATGGTGCCGACGCCATCAAGTTTCCCCAATGCAATTATATAATAAAGAATGGTTTTGAAAGAGATACTTTCGTTTGAATTCACTTTGACCCAAATGATATTTTTAAGTATAGGTTTCGAAAGGGGTACTTTCAATTGTTTTTCGAAGCTGTGCTTCTAAAGTTAAATGCAAATACTTTAACACATTCGAAAGGTTTCGAAAGAAAGGTTTTAAAGTGTTTGAAAGGAAGGAGCCTAATGTTTTGAAAATAGATTTATATGCTTTCGAAGGAGTTCATTCAGTGAGGTCGAAAGCACGGTTTCGAAGGTTTCAAAAGGCTTTATTTTCAAAACAAATAACCCAATCTCATTTTTAAAGAAAATCATGGCATAAATAAATAAAGTGCTTTGAAAAGGAGTTTTTGAAGAAGTTTTCATTGATTTAAAGGTTAAAGGGATTAACCAAGTTAATGAATTTTCTTCTTCATATATGTATATATTCATATTGTAATGGACCCATAACTGTATTTTGGGGAAGGGCGGAATAGCCGGCTAGGTTGACCTAGTAGTAAATATAAATTATAGTTAACTCCTGAATGGGTAAAATTGCATCTAAGAGGTTAAGAAGATCAGAATATACGATGCCTAAATATTAGAGGAAGATATTGGTATGGGCCAATAGGTTCACAGTAAGTCCATGAAAACTGTACAGGTTCATAGTAAGCCCATGAAAATTATGTAAAAATGAAGATGTCGGTAAGACAGGTTCATAGTAAGCCCATAAAAACAATGTAATAATGAAGATGTCAGTAAGATAGGTTCAGAGTTAGCCCATGAAAACGATATTCGGATAAGAGATTAAGATATTGACATATACTCAATAGATTCCTAGTCAGCCCGTGAAAACTAGGATAAAAGAAAAGATATTTGAATTACCAATAGGTTCATGGTGAACCCATGACAACTATGTAATTGGGCATGGAGTCCTTAAACATTTAACCGGTTATTAGTCTGTCTATGAAAACTATTAGATTAATAGTAATCCTAGAAACTATAATTGTGACAGATAGTTAAAATGAATGGGGATAGGTAATCCATAATTGATTCACTTGTTTTGCATATCATCATATCATATTATTTTTGTGATGTTTTAACCATTGTGGTTGCAGGAGCACAATATATGGTTTCATAAAAAGGTTTTAGGATATTAGTGAGAGGAAACTCATTCCGCTAAGCGGCGTGGTCTTACTACATATCTAAATGATTTGGGATGGTAGATTATTATTCATACCAGGATTTATGTCTGACTCAAAGTTTATGTGTTCCCTTAAACTCTCGGGTACTCGATTGATTTTGAGTAGTTTGAGGGTTGAGGTTTTCAAATACCTCATTAGACAAATAAAGCTTCAGAGATGTGCAGGAGGCATAATAGATATATAGAGTTCACTTTTATTCAGTTCCGCTATGTTGTTTGTAATGGAAAAGTTGTTGAATTGCCTTTGTATGCTCTGATCATCCAAGAGGGCATCTTCATGTGTCTCTTTTAGCGTGTGCTGTAACAAATATTTTTTTTCTGAACGTGGTTAACGGTGGTGGGATTACGTAATGAATTTGAAAATGCTTTGAAATCAAATGTGATCTTATTTAATGTTTTTAAAAAAATTCATATTCATGTGTTTTTGTGTATCAATGTATCTAACACCGCAACATTTGGTAACCTAGAATTAATAACTGTGGATGACTACAGCATCCATACCCGTTAGTTTTTAGCCTCTAAGTAGAAGGATGTAATAGTATTCTCCATCGACGTATGTGACACCATGTGAAAGCAAGGATGCTTATAACAATTAGTTTTGAAAATATAATCCAAGAATAAAATTTGATAAAAGAACTTTGCAAGATCAACATGCCTTATATGATTAAAAAATAGGTTGGATATTTGATTGGTGGTTGAATCAAATCAATGAAACATAGAATAATGACATTCAATCGACAGTTTCATAAATTGTTGCATAACAGATTTGCCTTCAGTATTCTGCGATTTCAGTTTCACCTTTGCATTCTAAACATTTCTGATAGTTGATCGATTTTTAGGGTTTTCTATTTTAATTGTAAATAATATTTGATGTGGTTTAACTCCACTATTAGTCATGGTTTCAACAATCTTTAATTCATTATCGTTCATCTTCGCAACATAAGCATGACCGCTAAGACAGTTAGGAAGATTATGATTATGAAATTCATTTTTTACTGTAAATATCCACTTCCCATCAATTGGATAAGTAGCACTTAGCTCAAACGGACAACCGCATTTCTTTTTTCTCATTCTTCTTCATTTTTGTTGGGTTTTCGAAACAACTTTTTTCCTCTATGGCTGTAATATTCACCACTCCTTTCATATATTAGTACCATCCATGACCCCATTCCTTTGTTGTTTACTTCGAAATCTAGTTCTTCTAGTCACAATAAAAAAGTTGACATTTTGTCCACGTTCCATACACTAGTCTCGTACTTCCTCATTCGAATCAAAAGTCTGCATTAATTATGAACATATTAATTCAATTTTTTTTAAATTAATACAAATGAAATTTAGTTGCTTATAATTAGAAAATGGACGAAAAGTAATCATGCCCTATTTGTTTTGAAATATTCAATTAAACCTAGAAATTAAACACATTCCTCGTTATCTGATCTTCTTCCACATTATTATCATCATCTTCTCCCTTTTCTTTCAACTCTTTCAACTGCTTAAAACGATAATGAATCACCACTTTAAAATAGTAAAAACAGCTAGCAATTAACGTTTTAAAATCATATACACCGCACGTCTCTATCATTTTTCACCATGTCGATTCAATCCCCCCTCCCCAATTCACCAAATCTCTCATCTTTAATGAAGCTCTCTTGTATTTCAATTATTTTTTCAGGTTCAAGTTTCAAATTAACATTTTCTTTAAAATTAGAAATCTCCATAAGAAATTAAGGTTTAGATTAGGAGGGACTAGATAGAATTAATGATGGGGTTAATATTGTTATTCTTATTAATTTGTTTATGAGAGGGCTGATCTATTATGTACCTCTCCTAATAATTTAAAAAAAATGAAAGGTAGTCCTCCTTATCCAAATGTGAGATCCCTTTAACAATCCCATTATAGAAAAATGACATCATAGATTTGGTTAAGAGGTAAAATTTGTATAGAGCAATGGAAAAAAATAAAGGAAACAAATGCCCTCTTCTTAAAATATATATTTAAATCGGTGTAGCTGTCTTGTGTAAGATCATGTGTTAGTTTGGATGATGTAGAGCATGTATGACAGTTAAGCGCACATTGGATTAAGCTCTTATGCCATATTAGAGAGCTATATATTATCAAAGAATATTTATAGAAATACATTTATTTTAATTTTTCGATGTGAGATTATTGTTCAACAGATGCTATGGATCTCAATGTTTAGCTAATTCAATTTATGTTAAAGATGAAGATGAGGAACACCACATAGTAATTACACAAGGTGAGCAAGCCATCAAATATGTTAGATTATTGACAAGCACCATTGTCCAAGTGGTTAAGTGATTCGGCTTTGGTGCGAGAGGTCACAAGTTCGAAATTTCCACAGCGTGATTCGAATGTTTATTGACATGGATATGTTATCCCAGTGACATATTGTATATAAAGTACTATTTCAAAAAACTACAAATAAAAATTATTTGATAACTTAAGGCAGTGATAGAGGACCTATGCAGTTAAAACCCCATTAAATTCCCGCTATAGCTCGTAGCGTTGTTCGACCACAATGCAATTTCAATTTAGCGCTATTAAATAGTAGACCCATTTTAAGCCCTGCTAATTTTTGCTACATCCGTTAAATCAAAGCTTTTTTAGCATCCGTTTTAGCAAAATTAATATAAAAGTTTGGTATAACTAATTCTCTTTTAAACTAAATCAACAAAATTAGAGTAAAGACCTAATATGAAGGCACAATTGCTTAATATAAGTTATAAATCTATTGTAGTCACCAAATTTGAACTGCATAAATCATTATATTCTTCGATATTTTTATATAAGTCTAAACGATATTTCTTTTTCCTACACAAACGTTGTGAAAAAGAGAATAAATTAACTTTAAATATTTAATTTTATATCTAACGAAGCTTTTTGCAACTCCGCTATATCCTTACTATAATTTTTGCACATCCACCATTATAGTACTGCTAAGCGCTTTAACTGTACAGCAGATGACTACATATACAAGACGATGATGAGAGAACTAGTAGGCTCTCAACTTTAACCCTAACAAGCATGAAGATAAAAAAAACAAAGGTTCAAAGACATAGCCTCTTTGGGATAAATTTTGACATTTTGCTACTGGTAACTGTGGTTAAACAAGTTTTGTATTGATTACTCACAATGCATGTGAATGCTTGATTAAATGTTGTGTAGAAAGAGGATATAAACGGTGGATTAAAAGTGCAATCAAAAAGTGTTTTGAACGAATTATCTATAGGGAATTAGTTTAAAGGAAAAACATGAGACCGATCTTTGTTTGAAGGATACAAGTTTTAGAATATGGAAATTTGTAAAATGGACAAACTAACACATAGTAATTAAAATTTAGGTCTCACTTCTGTTTTATTTTTGACATGCTTTTTAAGTTTAAGCCATAGGTTAAGGAAAAACTCATTTTTTAACAATCTGTAAAGATATTTATATCCTTTTCATAAATATTATCAACTAATTAAATTAAATCAAATCAAATCAACACCGTTAATTATGAAGTGTCTTCGCTAAACATTTTAAAATATTTTCATTGAAAACTGACTAATATATTGTTACTTTATCGTGTGAAAAATGATCAAATCTTGTTTTAATTTTTCTTATCGCAAAAATTATATGATTTTTCATTGTATTTTCTTAATTGATTATAAGATTTTACTAAATATACAACAAAAAATTTCTTATTGCAATACAAGATCGTGCTCTGCTTTAGATTGACTTCTAATGTGGTAATCAAAATTTTATTTATGATACTGATATTTATCATTTTTGATACAGATATAGATATGTACATATATGTATGTATTATGTATGTATGTATGTATGCATATACATGTAAAGGTACATGTATGCATATACGTACGTACACATAGGTAAAGGTATATATATCTGTCTATGTATGTGTACATATGTATACGCATACATGTACCTTTACATGTATATATACGCATATATACATACATGTATATATATATATATAAAGTTTGAGACTTGTTATAAATAGATTTGATTTGAATACAAAATTATGTTCATTCTTAAAAATGTCATTTGATACAACATCCTATACATTAAACTAGAATTTTATATATGATAATAATATTTATCAGTTTTGATATTTACATACACACATACATACATACATATATATATATATAAGTATATTTATGTATATATACAATACACACGTGTGTGTGTGTGTATAAGTTATGTTAACCCAATTTTTCATTTATTATACTGCTATTTATCAACGTTTATACATCTTTACACTGACATATATTATATTTGAGACACACTACACCAGAAATGCCATTTCGCAACGGCTTAGAGCCGTTGCAAACGAGATTCGCAATGGCTTAGAGCCGTTGCAAAATTGGCAGTGGTATAAATTTAGCAACGGCTCTTAGCCGTTGCGAACTTAAATTTAGCAACGGCTCAAAGCCGTTGCAAAACTTAATTTTACTACGGCTAAGAGCCGTTGCTAAATTTAATTTCGCAACGGCTAAAAACCGTTGCAAAACCTTGTTGTACATGGGTTGTTAATTTGGTTTTGCAATGGCTCAAAACCGTTGCTAATTTTAATATATTTTTAAAAAAAATATACATTGTTTTTTCTGCCCTCTTATAGTAAGAGTTAATTCATTATCATACTCAATACAAACATTTACAAATTAAAATAATATCACAAAAGAAAGATCGTTAAACCAAATATTTTTCATAGATTCAGCACAAAGACCAAACATAACAAATCTTTCAATTACAATGTTCAACAACAATATACTACACTACATAGTTCAGCGGCAACAACAGCAAATTACTACATCATTGCCAACAATACTACATTATCATACTCAATATTATAGTATATAGCACTCAATACAAACAGAGGTATCTTTCAGGACAGAAGAGCTTATTGCAGTAATCAAACCTGGAAAACCTTCCACATTATATCTTTGAAAACTAGGAACCGAGACTCTTCAACTATGATACATATAAAGAAGCGAATTGTTACCTGTAAAAAGTAGTAAGAACAAACAGATGATCACCATCTCCAAATAGATGCAAACCTTCACATCACACTTCAATACGCATCCACCACTTACATCACAGCATCACACTGACAACTTTACATTCCCCTTCCCACATTCATCACCAGACTGCATCAAACAGACTCCATTCAACCAGACTGCATTCAACCAGACTACATCAAACAGTTCTTTGACAAACAGACTACATCACACTGTCACAACCAGTGCTCCTCTGCCAATATACTACCACAACTGTCTGACCCCCGAGATCTTAGTTCAAAGTCCACAGCTTCACTACTTTACTCATTCAAACATCAACCTCACATTTACCTGAAATCTCATTTGATATATGCCATTAGTTCTCCCCTGCAGTATTATAGTTTTTAGGAGATGCAAAATTATTTGCAGTTTACCCATTTGCTTGTACTTTAACTGCATATCATAAAGCTTGTAACTCATACCTTTCAAATTCTACAAAACGGTATAGATTATTTTATTTCTCCTTTTTTTTGGTACACGCATGAAAATTCGAAATTCAACAGTGGAATTTAAGTAATTCTGCCATCTTAGACTTGACATATTATAAGGGGTTATGGCACATTCAGTTCAATTATAGCAGCGCATAAAATTCATTAAATCGTAGGAAACCAAGTAAAATAAAGATGCACCAAAATACATTTATTGACATTTAAAATAAATAACCAAACGATGATAAGAGAGTATTCACCATTTCAAATTATTTGCTATATGTTATTTCGTAAGTATTAATTTATATGCTTACAAAATTTAAACTAAAGCTACTTATAATGTAAACTTTAAGCTTTCAAATTATTAGCAAT
Organism: Allium cepa; assembly: GCA_030765085.1. Lineage (NCBI taxonomy): Eukaryota > Viridiplantae > Streptophyta > Magnoliopsida > Asparagales > Amaryllidaceae > Allium > Allium cepa. The sequence goes on from CM060938.1 coordinate 215,946,130, forward strand.
AGAATGATGAGTGATGTGGTAACTAATATAATAATCAAAAACTTACCTCCTGAAACTGAAAGGAGATTGATGTTCCGCTCACTACACCAGAAAAGACTTTTGGTAGCGTTGAAAAAACGCTACCATAAGTTATGGTAGCGTTTTAGAGAACGCTTTTATACGACATGCAACTAAAAGTCTAAAACTTTTTGTTGCGTTGTAGTAAACGCTACCAAAAGTCACTTTTAAATGCAACTATAGGTATTTTCTATAGGATTTAAAAAACGTTACCAAAAATCACTTTTAAATGCAGCTATAGGTTTTTTCTGTAGGGTTAAAAAAACGCTACCATAAGTCTTCATTTTTTGGTTGCATTTTTTGTTTATATGTTTTTTTTGATTTTCAGTAGCATTTTTAAAATGCAACTGTAGGATTTAAACAATCAATCATATGATCATCATATTCAAATAATTGCAAAAACATGCTAATCTCACAATCAAATATAATATCCATAATCAATTCGATAGTAGTTTTTCAACAAAATAAGTCACATATTACAAGCATTCACAGACAAGTTTCTACAAATGGTACTAACAAAATACGACAACATATATAACAATTAAATTCATGTTCGTTGCTTGATTACCAATAGTTCTTTGTTGTCGACAGTCTTCGCTTCGAAATAGCTAATTACCTGCAAGCGAGTTTAACAATCAACAATATATATATATGTATATGTATATATGTATATGTATATATAAAAATCATGTAATCTATAACTCGATATTCTATATTAACACATATTAACAAAAATTGTTCTATTTTTATATGCATCATATATAGTTCCCCAACGATTACACAATTTTCAATTTACACAGATATTCAGATCAAAACTGGGTTAGAAGTCAGACTGGATTTCATTCTATGTGCAGATTGTGTATTCAGTACTATGGGCAGATTGTGTATTCAGTACTATGGTCAAGTTAAATCTTATAAAATATGAAAAAGTATCTGGAACGTCCGTAATCCATCGATGATGCATCCATCCACTAATTAAAATGTACAATTTTCTTTACCCTTGTCGTTTTCTATCAATTGGGTTCACTAAAACAAAAATATTCCCTAAATTCACATTGCCGTAACTGTATTAGGCAACAACTGTAGTGTCAGTTACTTCCATTTATTTGTGTTAGCCCTCTTGTACAACTACATTTGTGTAATACATGTTCAATGACGTAACGATTAATCTGAGTAGACAGTTTTAGGAAAAATGGTTTATTTAAGTTTTAGTTTCAAGTGTATCAATTGTTGTGGCTCTGCAGATTAATCATCGTCTTTATTTATAAAACTTTGTTAAACTAGTTATATTATTACTATTTATAAAATTTAGTTAACTTAAACTTAGTTAATTTTATAAAACTTGTTTAATTTTAATAATTAATTTTTATTAACTTGGTTAACTTAATTGACTTATTATTACTATTATTATTATTATTATTAAAACTCGGTTAACTTAATTTTATTATTATTATTGATTAACTTAGTGGAATGATCAGATTATTTCCATTAGTTGTGCATGTTAGGTTCCTTAATTTACATGCACAACTAAGTTAATAATTAGTAATTAATCCTAGCAAGTAAATCATTAACCAAGATAAGTTAAGGATATGAATGTGCACTTATTACCTGGAAAAGCTTTATAGATCTCTTTGGAAAAGTCCTTCCTTCAGTGCCTGCTCTCTTGCCATCTTCACTGCATCATCACTGGAAACCTGATAGTTTATTATAATAAGAACACTGGCAGTGATTTATATGTAGCTATATAAGCTTGCAAAAACAACACTGGCTATGATTCATATTACTGGACTGATATCTTCTACTCTTGTAGAGGATCAAAGTTGGGATACTCTTAGAGAGCATGACATAGAAAGTTTCCTGAGACATAAAGGCTTATCACCACAGCCTCATCCCCTCATCATACAAACAGTCCATCACCACTCTGCAATTACAAAACTGCCTTATTACAACTAAATAATTCACCTCTCTGCAGCAATTCACTGTTCACCACCAACCAAAAACCCACTACACTACATTTCTCAGTCATCTCCACTAAACTATCACCAACATCTCTGCTCCTCCCATCAAACAATTTACATATCAACCTTTTGCATACATTTCTCCAAAAACCACATTGTCCTACTACCATTCAAATTCCCTGACTACCACAATCACTGATCCACCCTCCGCAAACTCCTGCACACCACACTTACTGTCAAACCATACAGTAAAAAACAACACATACTGTTAAACTTCTGCACTTCTAGATCATACAGTCAAAAAAAGCATCCCACACTTACTGTCAGCTGCATATACCAAACTTCACTGTGCACTTAAACCCCCAGCAACCACTACCTTGCCATTTCCCTCCACCATCAACACTCTTCTTCTCCAACAGCAACCACAAAACCAAAAAACAATCCACACTGCTTGTAAACACAGTGCCTAACCAAAACTGTGCATATCTGAAACTGTGTATCTGAACTACCATATTTCAACATCTACTTCACAGCCCTTACTACATCATCCCCTGTCTTGACCATCAACCACACCCTTCCACTGCACTATCATACTAGATCAAGTCATTCTGCCTCATCAAACAACCCATACTCCAAATCATAAACTACAAGCTTACAAACTAAACAACTACATCACTTACCACCATCTTCTCTGATTGCTGCACAATTTTGATCCTCTGTCATAAGAAACCGCTTCCATTTACTGCAACAGTGCACATTACCCAGTCATCAACCTGAGCATCTCCCCCGCATACATCAACTAACTCTGCCTGCATGCTACAGAGAACACTCTTACTATCAGCCTGCACCAACTGACTTCAACCAACCACTACCCTTTCAACTTCCATCAACGCCACTTTAGAACAAAACACTACCCCTTTTCTATAACAACTTCTGCATGTCTTGCTAGAAAACCACATCACTTCCACCATACTTGCATAACACGTCTTTAAACAACTTCATCAAAACTCCCCTACCATCAAATTTCACCTGACCCACTTCACTGTCACCTGACCCAAACCACCACAGACCTCCCATACTTCAACCAAAACCATCACTTTGAATTCGAACTACTTCCCTCTGCCAATACAAACTCCTCCACCTGACTGCTACAATCATCACCAGATAATAAATCAAGAACTCCATTGCGAACTCGCAACAACACCACGACCAAATCGAACACTTGAAACTTGCCTCATCTGAACTACAGGCTTGCACTATCTATCTCTGCTCATATACATTAACAGGCCCATCTCTGAACACAGTGTTTGGACAAAGTAGGCTATGTTTATAGTTGTACTAACAATTTATAACTTAAATATTTGCAAACTCAAGGATTTACGTCACAACTATTGCCTATTAGGGGTGCCTCGATTTAATTACATGTCTATAACATGCTGATGAACTGAAACTATCATATTAAATCTATTCAACCATCGCAACATATTACATGCCTTTTTCTCCTTTTTTTAATTTATTTATTTGTGGAGCAGCTAGTAATACATTGCGATAAATAAATATACAAACTGAGAAATATTTTTAATGACTTGTTTGTTTCTTTTAACAGCATTGGCCTTTTAAAATCGTGAATTATAATTTGACATAAAATAGTGTACAAAAACACCATTGACAACTGATATGTCATGACTTTATATGGAGAAATACACCAAAGGCAAAACTTGAGCATGATATTGTTGTTGTGTTCACTTTGCAGTAGTTTAAATTTCTGATTAAGAACTCGATTAACTACAATTGGATGCTTATTGTACTATATTTCATTATTCAGTAGTCATGCCTTCACTGAAGGGAAAAAAACTTAAAAATTTTCATGATCAAATTATTGTTTTTCTAGTGTCCTAACTTTTATTTCCATTCAAAATCTAAAACCCCCATTAAGTTTCTACAACTTAAATACCAAGAAATAGCAATTGATCCCCTAATTCATCTCAAACTATTACTTCGGCTACTGAGTTATTGCCCAGATTAATAATCCAACAAAACACTCAAATCATCTCTAGAATTAAAAAATAAAATATATCCACTAGTTGTTAGGCGATACCTAACAAGATAACAAAAAGTAAATAAAAATTACCAATGGAAGTAATGGGAACTCGAGGAACAGAAACTCCGCTACAAGATTTGGTTGGATAAATAAAGATGGAAGTAACTGCTGCTGATTGATCAACCGAAGAGCCACTCTTTCCTATGATCGAAGAAAGGAGGGAAGAAACCTTGTTCATCTTCGACAATTATAATATCAATTAACTTCATAACGGACAGGTATTAGTGCTAAAATATGATTGGCCTATGAGATACACTTGCATACTAAAGCTTAGTTGCTTATGAAGGGTCTGAAAACCATTGGTCTGTTCCAAAAACGAAACTATTGCGAAATTGTTTACTAAAAAAACATGAAGAATTGAGATGGATTGGTTGTTTATTGTAAAAATAAGAAAGGTATACAAACTAGTTTTATTTCTACCAGTGAATGGGGTTATTATAGTTTTCAAAGTTAAGCATATTGTATATGAATAAATATACATTGGTTATTTATTGTAGAAACCTGAGAACTAGTATGTACTGCACTCAAATATAATATCTTCGGTTTCTAAAATTCAGTAAAAAAATAAAAATAGAACAATAGTTTTTCATTAGGCACCCTAACTGATATCTTTCACTGACCATCACAACAATAGCCTCATCTATTTCAGCAAGACAATTTTCCAGAAGTTCAAAAATATTGTAGGAAGTTAACTTATCTGGTATGACTCTGAATTTTCTGCATGACAGTTTTCCCTTTAGCTGGACTGCTAGTAATGTAAACCTTTGGAATGACTCTGAATTTTCCGCATGACTCTGAATAATACTGTAGGAAGTTAACTTGACAGTTTTCCGCATGATAGTTCAAAAATATTGTAGGAAGTTAACTTATTTAGTAATGACTCTGAATTTTCTGCATGACAGTTTTCCCTTTAGCTGCACAAAACCTCTGGAAGTTAGCTTACAGCCTCAGCTAGACATTTTTCAAATACATTTGTGATCTTAACTGAAAAGCTGGGATGGTTTTTAACTGATGTTCTAGACTATTAGAAAACTAGGCAAATCAATTTAATAAATCTAAATAAAAAATCAGAACTAAATTCGAATCAAATTAAAAATATATTCAGTTGTTTAAGAAATATAAACTAATTAGCAAAATCCATTAACTAAATCCATTTGAGGAATTTTTGGGTCAGTATCGAACCATAGAATTGATACAATTAACTAACCAACAATAGAAATAAATATTACTAGTAATATTTCTAGCTTTGTACAATTTCAAGTGGTGTTAATAAAATTGAATGTTTGAAAGAAATATCATTTTGAAACAAATCTAATTATTTGAAGAAGAAATTATCAAAGGACACCTACAAACACTAAATTATCAAATCTCAAGTTTACTTACTATGAAAACACTCGTATTTTTCTGGATTTTATTCCATCATTAGCTAGAATGTGAAATAGAATAATTTCAAGGTGCATTTCCAATCAAGACACTATCATTTATATTCATGAACTTAACTAAGAATGAGCACTTACTAGATCAATGTAAATTTGTTAATTGTACTTCCTATATACATTACACTAGCATGACATGAAACAAATGGTTCTTCCATTGATTTAAACATATGATTTGATTGATTGTAAATATGTAATATTAATGATTAGCTTTGGGCTTACTATTAAGTTTACTTTATTTTCAATTAGTAAAAAGGAAATGTCAAATATGGTAGCTTTTCACTTAAACAAATTGCTAATCTGGAAGAAACTAGACATAGAACTTCTCTTGTGATCACATAGCATTTTCATGGCAGTAAAGGGCAAATGAATTAAAAGCTTACTAGTTATAGTTAACAGTTTGTATCCATAAACACATCACTTTCCACCCTTGATACCTCATGAATTCAACATTAACTGCATGGCTTTGTACCTATAAGAATATGCAACATCACTGTTATAACTCAGAAGCATCTTAATGAAATATATAAATTGGTAAGAAAGCAGAAAGTATCTGAAAATATTGAAAAAATCAAAACTTAAAAAAGCAGAAATTATCCTTAAAGCCCAATCTTGAAGAATCACCGTTACAACTCAGATCTCAGAAAAATATACATGTTACAAGCCATCCTTAAAGCCTGATCTTGAAAGCCAATAATACAACTTATAATATTGAAAAAGGTTAAATCAAAAAAGTTGCACTTACCCAGCTTTGTGACTACATTTTATATATCTAAAAATGGTACTACCAAAGTATATGCCTACTTTAAGAAAAATATACATGTATGTAGAATACAATGTTAACATAATAAGCGTGTGTATTATATTTTGATTGAATCTTTTAAAGGAATAAATACTAAAAGTCCTAAATGTAAAGTTACTAAAGTGACAAATTCCAAAGCCTGATCATAACATCCCCGTAAACATACACACACAGGTATTAGAATAGGCAATTATTAATGGAAGCAAGTTTAAGTCCATGGAAGAATTGGCGAATTATGTGAAAGAAGTAGCAAATGATCCTATGGGTTATGCTAAGTTTCATGCATGGAGAAGGTGAGGCATATTGGTTAACTATGGTAGGGTTCGTGAGGCTAGTCTTGATACTTTTCCATATGGATTGTGTGAGTTTGTTAGTAGGAAAGGTGGTAGAAATGTTATATCATTATGATAAGTAATTTGATACATTGTTTTCATGTCTATTAGTTTTCTAACATAGAATTCTATATGGAAGGCCTGTATATGTGTTTAACATGCACCACTCATTTTTTGTTGCCGATAGAATACAGGAAATTATATAGAAATAAAATATGTTAGCTTATGTATTTGTGCCTTGGTAAGCTACAAGATCCTTTTAAGCATACTTGATAGTGCTGGTGAATGAGAAATACTTGCATACTATGGTCTCAGATTGTGTATCATTGCAACTTTTTTGAAAATGAAATGAGTTTGGATTTTGTTCAATGAAGTAAATTTTTATGTGTATGAAAATAAAGTTGAAATATTTTGATTTGCTATTGGAAACATGCATTATTTGTTTGTAGCAGGTTCAAATATGAACAGTTAATAAGAACTTGTTAGATCAAAATTATGATGCAAGGTCTGATCTTTTGGTAAGTTTATGGATGTATGTATTTGTGTAATAAGCTTAACTTATGAATTATATAACTGCATGGATTTATTCGGTGCAAAATAACAATAACGATAAAAAACGACTAAATGGGTAGGAAAACAAAGAAAAACATATTTTCCCTCGGGTGGAAACGAGTCAATAGTTGTATTTAGGACTTCATCATGCATCATGCATTTCATTATAGAACTCATATACTTTTTATTATTATTACTTCATGTTATTCTAACTACTTTTTAATAGTTGAAGTTTTCATAATCGGCAATAGCTGTTTGACTATGTTTTGTAGTCTTGCTGCATACATAATCTTATGTCCTTAGACACGGTATTATCAACTAAAAAAAGCCATGAACGATAACTTAAACAACTGCATGCCTACATTTGTGTAATATATGTAAGGATAGTATCTACACATGATTTCTAGTAAACTTAGAACAGTTCTGTAACAAAGTAAGTCAGTTTAGGCCACATCAGCTTAGCTATGTATTGAACAAGAATAGATTACATCAGATCAAAAACTGCTGATTAAGCTCACCAAACTTCACTAAATCATATGCGTTAATACCATGGCGTCGGTTCGATTTTGGCAATTTCCATCCAAAGAAAATCATATTTATCCCGGAACAAATGCAAATATATTAACAGAATTATAAATAGAACGACCAATTCTTTCTACACATTACTATAATTAACAAAATTTGAACGGGGCAAAATATATACTGCACCAAGTTAATTCTTACCACTTATTCTAGACACACTGATCGATTATAGGAAAAACTTATCAACGACTAGCATGCACATGGATAAATGTAGTTATAGCTTGAGATTAAGAAATCTTTGTAGCCCTATACTTTAGTCTATATTTATATATTCAGATAAATTATTAAAAACCTATGTTAGTGAAAAAGCAACAAGTATAAAATCCCTTTGGGTATTAATAGTTAAATGCTTTAGCTTTTATTAAAAAGACTTCTGCTTCTATTAAAAAATTGATTTTGAAAATATAAAAACAAAAGGTCAAGCTGTAAATATACTTACTCTTAAGTCATGAGTCAAAATAACAACGATAACAAGAGTCAAATCTACATATCAAAAACAAAAGGAAAAAAATTTGTGACTTTGACTAAATTAAAATTAGCTTCTAAGAATCATTTGTTTTTCGGTGACTTTGATAATGTATTTATGTGTATCTTTCATTTTCAAAAGAAGTATCATGCATTATCATTTAATTCAACCATTATTTAAACAGGAGATATTCGTAAGAACTTTCTTAAAGAGAAAATATGACAATTATATGCTTTAGACCTCTTTGTTATGGTTTGATAAAAATTTTAATCTTATGATATAGGAGACAAAATGGCTTACTTATATCTTGAAAATGAGAAATTATATGAATAATATTTAAAATATTTCCCAATCGTTACAGCAATTTGTATACAAGTTTAATACTGATACTAAACATTATCTTCGAACTGTGAGTGATAGAAAGCATTCAATATATAGGGAAAAATTGAACAAAAATTATCAAATACCAATCCAGACTCAAAATTCTACAAACATAATCAATTTTCAATTATGCTTTAGTTAAAAGTTTAGTCGTAATATACAATCCAAATTACCAAACACCAATCCACACTTCATATGGAATTATTTAAATTTACAGTCCACTTACTAACTGGATCTATAATTCCTCCAAGCTATGAAAACTTTACTCCACAATTACTTTAATTCCCGTCCAAAATACTAATTTTTAACCTAAACTCAACCCACTAACTAATAAATAATCAAAATTGCATAACTATGTAATACTTACCCGAAGCGCGTGGAGTGTATCATAGCAGGTGGCGAGGTCAATGGTATTGCAGATTGGGAAGCAGGTTAAACTTCACTCCAAAATCCAATCCCTCCATGCTTAGGGCTGTGGAGGAGTTAATCGTCTTAGGGCTTGTGGAGAGGAGTTCAACTTAGGGTTTGTGCAGAAAAGGGAGTAGATCGATGGAGGAGTGAATCGATGAAGTAGAGAGGAGTAGAGTAATGGATGGGAGTAAAGCAACAATGGAGGAAACGTGAGGGGAGACAAAAATTTCTGAAGGGGAGAGTAAAAAAAGAAGCGGATTTGGGAATGGGAGGGAAAAAACACGATAAATGTTTTATTAGCGGGGAAAGGCACAAAATTTTGGCAGCGTTGAAAAAGCAAAATATACACGTAAATTAAAGGTGTGAAATAACATTGGTCGCACTTACATTTCAAACGCTACTAATAAGTGCAACCAAATGCAGGTTTTCTTGTAGTGGCTCTTAACCTGAAAAAGCAAAACGAGTATTAACAGAGAAGGTAGGTGGTGCACCAATATGTTGATGCTTGGATCTAAATCCATTGTACAACTTAGATCTGCCATGACAATATCAAATTTAGCCTTTCGATTTCAGTTTAAAAACTGCAGAAAATGTGTGAGATTAGATAAATTCAAAATAATCACATTAGACAGCAGTCAATCTATTAACAAAATAAAATAGCAGTAATTATTGTTTCAAATACAAGTTCTTAAATTGACTAAAATTTTGTTTACTACCAACTATCTATATAAAACATTAAGCAATCAATACAACATCCACTATGGTTCATTTAAAAAACATATTACAGTTGAGGACAGTGGCACCAAAAGTACATACCTGAAAGCCAATCTTCGAGAAGTCGATAAAATTATGAGTTGATATCGATCAAGAAAAAATAGCCAGCTGTTAACAAAATAAATTAATAACATTTATTTTTGCAAACATAAGATCTTAGAACCAACTAAAAGTTTGTTTGCAAATAATAAGCTATACAATATATTAAACAATCGATCAGCTATTATTAAACTTTGGAAAGTTGAAGTTTAGCCTAAGGTACTTAACATGCTATTATACAATTATTTATTCTAATATCATAACAATCAAATACCAAAATTAACTTGAAACTCAAATGTTATTCAAATACTTTTGCTTAGAAATTACTATTTAAAACGTCTTTCCAAGAATCTATGTATTAATTTTGGTTTTGAAGTTACTAGAAATACACTCATATTAGATAAAACACGCAAAGATCTGCATACTGATGGATTATCAATCAAAAGAAAGTCAAAAACAACGTTGTTTCCATAGGAATAGCTCACAGATTACACTTATTAGGGCAGTTATAAATTATCAAGTCAAATTTTATAGGGAAGAAAAAATGTTGCTCTAAAATAGCATGGCATGTGTCCATTTGGCCATTATGATCAAAACAAGAGATAAAATTTACTCAGATTTTGGCTGTGGTTCCCATGCCCGGTAGCTAGTTCAGTCTCTTTGTCCAAGATGGAGACTATGAGTCTATGACCTTTAGAATGGTAGATGTACTGATCCCCTTCCCCTAAGATATTTTGCCTGTGCTCCAGTCCATATCCCTTTAGTTTCAACATTAGAAGCTGCCATGAAATTTACATAAGCAGTTTACAAAAACAGTTCATCCATTCCTTTGGTCGGTTTCCGTAATTCAATACTTACAAAAACTTTCTCAGCTATTCTTTTAAAAAATAAAACAGAATAGAAAGCATCTGATCATCAGAAATTCACCTCTTCCATATGAATATATGCATCACCATTTGGTTACGCCTACAAGTAGGGCTTACATAGGGGGGAAACGAAATATGATAAATAATGACAATGACGATGCTTGGCAAAACAATATTAAACAAACACTATATTGATGACGACTTTGATGGAAACATCATAGGTTAACTCAACACGTAAGTGAAGCAGACAAGATCAAACAAACATAAAATCGATCCTAGTTAAAGTAATAAATGAATAAATTTCAGTATTTTACCTTATTAGGATCTGGATCGATTGTTTTCAACATCACTTCCTTCACACGCAACTGGTACAACCACTGCCTCACCCCTTGTTGTCAAGCAACTTCCAGCCACCTTCCTCAAACACCATACCACTCTCATTTCATCTTCAACCATCACTGACCATTTCATCACTATCCCACCATCCATAATTGTGCACATAATACAGTTAAACAAAGCTGTGCACATACTTCATTTCTCTGGCCATTTCTTTTGACCATACCACTCACATCATAAACATCAAACTGTGCTCTGCAAACATTTACCCATCATTTCACTTCCCAATTCTGCAGCCGTTATCAACTTCTACACCCCTTTGCTCACAGCCTTCACCATTATTACCAATATCTTCCCGCAACCTCCTTCCAGTTCACTGTGCCTATAGCAAACTCTGCTACACATTACCACCTCTTCTATAGTTCAAGCATCTCCTCTCAATCCACCTCCAGAGCATCCCTACCTGTAGCTGCAACCTTCACTTCGAAACCCAATCACCATCCATAAACAATCGCACGCCACCCCCTACAACTGCAACTCGTACAACCGCGTCCACCCACTTCCAGTTCACTACCATGAAATCACCCCAAATTCAATCGCGCTTGAATAAAATTCCTCAAAGCCAAAGTCACCCCCAAATTGAACAATCCAAATTGACAGCTCTCCTCCATATCCACAAATCACAACAAACACCACTGACCTCCTCTAACTTCGACCATGTCATAGTCGACCATCATGAATTCGCAAACCCCAATCGCCTCTATAACTTCACCTCCTCCTCTTACCCCAACTGCAATTCGCCTCTGCCAGTTCCAAGAAGCAACACCGTAACCCATCGTCCATAAAATTTCCCACAAAACCGCATACAAATTATTTTTAAAATTTTCAAAATTTCGAATCTGGGGACAGGCGAGGCTTAGCATTGAACAGAGATCAGTGAATTTTGGATTTCAATATGATAATATTTCATTTTGAAATTTTTTTTTATTGGAACAGAGAATAGTAAATTGGATTTGTAGTTGATCGTGAATTTAGCAGTGTGGTTTAGATTGATCTGGTTTGGGAATAAGAAATCAGATTAGGGCAAGCGGTATTTTTTTGCAAAAGTTAACTGTGATAGGAGCGAATTAATTTGGGAACGAGGGGTTTGTGCAAGTGGGTACGGAACCATTAAAAAAATAGGGAAACTTGGCAGCGATTTTGAGCCACTGAAAAATTAAAACGGCTGGTAGCCATTGCTAATAATTTCGCAACGGCTCTGGACTGTTGTTATTTAGCAATGGTTTGGAGCCGTTGCAAATCTTCCGCATTGGGGGGTTACAAAACTGCTAATATGGTGTAGTGACATCTAAAGAATAATTTTGATTTGAATATACAACTACGCTCACGCTCAAAAATATCATATGATACTGTTAACCAAATTTCACTTATGATATTGATATTATCAGTTGCATGATTATAAGTTTTGATACACAGATCTAGCTTTCTAACTTGAATATTATATTATACTTGGTTAAAAAAAATTGATACACCAAACTCAAATTTTGTTTATATTATACTGATATTTATCATCGATGATGAATGTATGTGCAAAAGAGTGCGTGCTTGTATGTATATCGGTTCTAATGAAAAAACACACACACACATATATGTATGAGAGAGAGAGTGTGTGTGTGTGTGTAAAAGTTTTGATACATGTAAGTAATTTTGATTTGAATATAGAACTATGCTCAGCTTTAAAATGATTTCTGATACGTTAAACCAAATTTTCATTTTTGATACTGATATTTATCAAAATTGATACATTTGTGTGTACGTACATAGATACACACATCTTTAATAATAGTTGTAATACTTTTGCTGTCACGGTTTTTTGATATTCACGTGAACTACCATAAATGTTCCTCTACTGTATTAACAAATTTTAATATTACTTAAAAATAGGATCTAATGGTTAAACCTGCCCGATATTAATAAATCTTAATACCGCCGTAAATTAGGATCTAACAGTTAAACTTCTTTACAAATTCAAAATGTCCATCTATTCTTAAAATAGAATCTAACAAATAAACAATTTTTCTTAAAATAACTACAAGTTTGTTGTTTATTAATTAATAATACAAACAAAATTCAAACTAACAAAAATTAGATGTTGCAACATAGAAATAAAAGTTTAAATCAACTACACATTATTTCAGCATAAAAACGTGGCTAAATATTTGTACAAACCATTTTTTCTTCAAGGATAAATCATATATAATCTGTAGAAAAATAATTCATGTGTGAAGCACAAGCCATTATCACGCGCGAAGCGCGTCCCCTAACGCTCGTGTGTGTGTGTAATGTGTATGTGCACACGCTAGTTTAGTATATGTATATAAGAGTTCTTATATATGCACATAACTATTATGATATATATATATATATATAATATATAATATATATATATCGGTTTTGATGTATAACTAATGGAAAAAAATTGATTTTATTTTATCAAATATGGCGGAAGATTTTTAATTTATTTTTTAAATGTAAAAATATCATCGTAACATAAAAAGTGGATCTGTTTTAAATTAAGTATTATCATAACCATCAAACTATCAAAATGGTTCTCATGTATACGTATAACTATAGCGATCCATATATTTATCGATTTTGATGTATAACTAATGGAAAAAATTAATTTTTTTTGAAAATATGACGGCGGATTTTCATTTTTTTAATGTAAAAATATCCTTTTAACATAATAATTGGATTTGTTTGAAACATCAAACTATTAAAAGGGTTATTATGTACGCATATAATTATAATAATATATAATTTTTATCGATTTTGATGAATAATTAATGGAAATTTTGAATTTTTTGGTAAGATACGACAACGAATTTTAATTTATTTTTTTGAATGTAAAAATATGTTATTAACATAATAAGTTCATATGTTTCAAATTAAGGATTGTCATAATCATCAAACTATCAAAAGGGTTCTTATGTATGCATATAACTATAATGATACATATATTTATCGATTTTGTTGTATAACTAATGTAAAAAATTGACTTTTTTTATGAAATATAATGGTGGATTTGAATTTATTTTTTTTAATATAAAATTATATTTTTAACATAATAAGTGGATCCGTTTTAAATTAACCATTGTCATAATCAAATTATTAAAACGGTATTGAAGTACTTTTGTTAAGCAAGAGACCTCAATTTGTAAATGTATAACAACGTAATGTAAAAAATAAATAGATTATAAAATAGGCCCCTTTAACCAAAAGACACTTTTAACATTTAATCTAAATGTTGTAGCATAGATAAAACAGAATGTTACATTAAATTAGCATCAGGTAAATGCTAAATTAAACTAACATCATATTAACTGCACTAGATGAACTAAAATAGAATTCCTTTCATCGTTAAAGAATGCCAAATTTATTCATCATTATACATCTATAATTCTAAGTTCATATAGCATTACATATATATTTAATGCTAAGTTTATATAACATTCATTTGCATAGTTCACATCTGTGCAGTTAAAGCGCTCGGCAGATTCAAAGCGGTGGAGGTGCAAAAAGTCATAGCGGGGATACAGCAAGGATATAGCGGGATATAGCGGATGGCTCTAAAATGACATATAAAACTTGTACTTAATGTTTTTACAAATATATATATGGTAATTAAATGAAAAATTATCATTCAAATTGAATTATAATTAGTACATAAATAAATTTAAATAAAAACATGTGCGAATATACTTTAAATAAACGTAAAACTGTTATATAACATAATTAAATTTAGTAAAATATTATAGCATGTTCATTTCTGAAAATATATTAAAAATTAAATCAAATAAACTAGTTTCATAATTTTTATAATGTATAAATGCAATTTTTCATTTCATTTTATTAAAGAAGATTAGCGGAAATAGTGGAATATAGCGGGAATAACGGGATATAGCGGAAATAGCGGGGCTTAAAGCGGAAAGGCTATATTTTGGGGGTATATGGAAAAATCGTAGCGGCAGAAATACGCTATGAGATATAGCGGGGTAATAGCGGGGCATTAACTATACAGGTTTACATACAACATTTGCCTTATTTGAATGCTATATTAATATTGCATTCAGTGTTCCTCTGTTTAAATTTTAATATTTGTGTACTTCATTGAGAAGGCTAAATTTATTAGCCTCCCATTATTTTCCTTTCCCATCCAGCTGTAACTAAAAATAAAAAAATAAAATAGTTTGCTCCTACATATTCCAAACAATATGCTAAAATGTTTATTTCCTTCTTTGTTATTCCTAATCTCATTGAACATATTGTATGAAGTCTCATTATTATATCTAATTTCAGTCAATGAATACATTAAGAAAATTTGATTCAACTCCATAATCTCTAAAAACTATTTAATTATTATAAACTCCATTCTAAAAAGAAGAGGAAGAAATATGTTTTTTAATGATTCGGTTTTCAATTTTTAAGGGCAATAAAAATTAGAGTTAGTCTTCATTTTGAATTTCAAGAATTGAAGAAGGTGAGAAATAAAGGGGAGAAAACAAATGCAAGCACAAAAAAAAAAAAAGAAGAAGAAGAAAAGGATAATATTGGTAAAAGATGACGTGGGGAAAAAAATTATGGGGTGTAATTCTTTTTTACTAAACATCGGACTGAGAAATGAGAATTAAGTGGTGTTAAGAGATGTAGCTCATCCAAAATTGTGGTTGAAGTTCTTCCTTCTTAATGGGTATGCTTATGGTTCATGTTTATTCATCAAACATATACGTAGCATTGTTAATAAAGAGAATTCAATGAACATGATTTCCACTGGGTTTTTTTTTTTTTTAATTTCGAAAATACCTTGATGGAATCTTATAAACGATTTGCAACTTATACCATCGTCTCCTTTTCGACCGTTCATCAACGGAATTTAATTATCAATTTGCATTTGACCCTATCAATAAAACTGCTTGAAATGAATGTTTTATGACAATCAAAAGTTTTTGCAACATCCATTCACTAGTTTTTTTTATTAAATAAAACATAAATTTATCTAATTATTAGATGCTAGTACAATTTATATCTAAAGTATTAATAAAAGAGATACAGTCATATGTAAAGTATTAATAAAAGAGATAGAACTGTAGTTTATACAGGATGTTAAGATATGTGCTAGTCTTACTTTCGCCAACAATACAACTGCAATTGTACTGGTTTGAGCAACCATTTCAGATTTTCTTTTGAGAGTTCGATCAATGACCGAAGCTGGTTGTTCCATGTGCTTGAAGGTGATTTTGATTTATCGTCGAAGACGCGAAGTATACGTTTGTCATCTATGTGAAGTTGGGTGTTTAAAAGCTTAATAACCGTTTGACGAAATGCTTACTAGTGAAGTAGCTGGTCGAAGCAGTCTTTTATGGCCTCACGTTTGTCTGACAAGCAAGGAAGAGATGGCAGTTCTGCTTTGTTCCGAAAAGATGATGAAAATGACCAAACCCAATGGTGTTTGTAACTTCATGAATTGCACCAAGAGTAATTAAATAACTGGTGGAACCAATCAAGAGGAAGTAGAAGACTGAATTGTATATCCCTGAAAGATCCATTTAAATTACATATGTATATATATATACTATCATAATGAAATTTATAGTTGTTAGAATGTCACACATTTAGTCAACGAACCTACCCTATGCATGTTTCTTTCATTTTACAGTCATGAACATTTGAACAAGGGAAATGATAAGCCTATCAGGTTTGTATTTGTAGAAATTTAACGGTGTGGAGTGAAGCCAAGCCCACATCCATGGGCCTTACAAGTGGCTTAGTAGGCACCATGATTTCAGGATAAAACTGTAAAAAAAAAATAACATTGTTTTTGTAAGGCCTTAGCATTTGCTATAACATATTTCTAAGCCCAAGCCTTGTAAGTTTTGTAACTTTATAAATATGGCTATAGGCAGGCTTTTATGAACAGAAATTATCAATCAAGGCCAAATTTACTTGATGTGGCAAATTGGCGGCAATAGCTTCTTTCAAGAAACGATGGATTCATTGGGAAAGGTCATTTTGCTTTTTAAAATGTCAAAATATATCTTATTGTATGCTAAGTAACGCCAGGCGCCTCAATCGTACGTTGGAATTTTAAGACATGCAAAGTAGGATATTTCAAAAATAAAATTTATAAATTTCAAATCAACGGTCAACTCGAGCCACCCTATACTCTATAGTCAGCTACCTTAGGATGCCGACTTGCCTTCATACGTACGTTTTCCCTGTTTTGTTCAAATTACGTCCCTCCTTTCTTTTCTTTCAATTCCATATCAATTCGGAAAGGAAAAAAAAAATGAAAAAAATAAAAATAAATCGCAGGTTCATTTCTTCCCAGTTCAAAACCGAAATCACAAATCAGAAGAAAAAAAATGGACGCACGCTTAAAAGTTTAGAGAATATATATATATATATATATATATATATATATATATATATATATATATATATATATATATATATAGACACACACACGATCGAAGTCGAACACACTTAAATCCTAGAAGTGAGATTGGCGATGCTCGTATGACTTACAACAAGGTAGGGCAGCTCGAACGAAAGGGAAAGTGGACTAGGGTTTTACTTCATTAACGACGGGAGCCGTGATTGCTGAAATGAAGGGTTGTTTAGGATCGCGACTTCGAGTAGCACCTATTGAAAAATTATCGAGAAGCTCGCTGGGCTGGGGGTTCGTGACCGTGCAGTGGAGACTGGGTTCATAGGGGTTAGACACGATCGTACAGGGTCGTGATTGGTAGCAGCGAGGAGGCGAGCGCTTGGAAGATGATCACGCTTGGTGACGGGAGCTCGGAGAGTAGGGGTGGGCATTTAATTTGGTTAACCGACTCAACCGAGCTTAACCGAATCGCATTAACCGACAAATTCGGTTAACCGATTATTCGGTTAACCGACCGATGTTAACCGAAGAAATTCGGTTCGGTTAACGGTTAACCATGTAACATATATCGGTTAACTGTTAACCGAATATAAGTTTTCACACTTATGCTTTACGCAGCAAGAAATTACCAGCGCCCGCCCACTACCCGGCCCATCCCAATATCGCGTAGCAAAGCAATGAATACTGAAACATAACCCTAATTTTTTCATCATCCCCGCCGCTTTCAATTCAACATCTCGTTCCCAAAAATACTTCTATGCTAATTTCCTCTTTCCATAATCATTCCTAAAAACACTTAGGTCAATCTACTGCTAATTTTCTCTGCTAATCGATCTATAAATTCAGATATGGTGAATGCTAGCAAATAAAGGGAAAATGTGAGTTTGTATCAGTTATGTGTATTTTTAGTTTTTATTTGTTTTGTTTAGTTTTTATTGATTGTCTGTGTCTGTATAATTCGCTATGTACTCTAATATGTGATTTTGGGATCAATTTTGAAATTATATACTGTATGTGTAATTTGTTTTGTTTAGTTTTTATTGACTGGACTCTGATCGAAATAATATATAGAGTTTGTATATTCGTATATAATTAAACTTATATAGGGTCCTAAGATTCCCACTTTCAAAGACAGAAGCATTGTTATGAATGACGAATCTTTGAACAATAATTTAAAGAACAATAGCCAAGTTAGGAACTTTTGATATTGCTCTCCTGATTTTAACTATTTTTTGCAAGAATTAAAATGAAAAAAAATGTTTCTACAAAAAAATTTGTTCATAGCTTTGGTTGAAAAATTGTAGACAGGAGGTGACTGAATCGCATTTGGGCGAATTTGGCATTGAGTAGTACTCTACAGAAGAGTTTATAACATGTTGTAGTACAGTTCCGAGATATCATCATGTTCTAAAACTGGTACTATATGTTAGTTTTCACCCTTTGTTCCTAAATCAAAAAGAAAGTTAAGTTTTCATTTCATCATATCACCCATTAGTTTATATGTTCCACGTATCCTAATTAACTGCTTTCTGATTCTGTTTCCAACTCATTTATATTGCATTTATCATGCTTACCTTTTCTACATTGTTTTGTTGTTACTAATTAATGATTTTGTTATTATCTACTAAGATTTCAAATAATTTCCATTTCAGAGCACCACCATTCTGTTATTATCTACTAATATCTACCACCATTACAGTAGTTTGTAATCTTAAGCGATAGTGGCGTATATTCCAACTTTTTTTCACCTGCACTATCCTCAAGTTAAATTCTTATCGTGTAATTCTTAAATTGATCTTTTTTTTTGTTTTAGCACCCCTCTATCTTATGTATATAGTATATGTTGTATTTAAGTCACATGCATGCCTTCTACTTCTTCAGCCTAAATATATGTTTTAAAATTTAGTCTCTTGAAAACTTATATTTTACTTGCTTCCATGGCCCATTAGCATAAAATATGTTTTTTCTATTAAAAGGCACATGCCTATTTTGTTTTTTAAAATACTGATAGTAATTAAATTACATAATAGATTAAAAGTTGTTACATGTAATTGTATATGTCTTAATCTGCATGTACAGTTCATAATTAGTATACTGTATTCTCTCAAATTGCAGTAAACGTCTTTTTTCCATAAAATTCTAAATTATTGAGTTAATTAATAATTTTTTGTTGATTTCGTACAGAACTATCTACACCATGGACTACAATTTGAGATCGTTGATTATAAGTCTTTGACAAATTGATAAAAGGATATTGGAAACTAAGCTTCACCACTCCTCTACTAATCCAATTAGGTTTCTCTTTTCTATTTGTTCAAAATTTTGGATATTTGTATTTTTACTTTGTCTGCTACCCTACTCCCATTTTTGGTATCTGTGCTTTACCTTGGAGTAGTAGTCGTTGAATTTAAAACCGATAAATTCAAATAATAATTAACGTTGGCAAAACTAACTACTGCGATAATGCATCTATGTAAATTTTAATATGAGGTGATCTATCAGAATTTATGTTCAAGTTGATAAAATTCACATATTTCACTATTTTTTGCATGTTTCACAAATAATATTTCGATCTACATTAATTTGTAAAGTTACTGAACATACGGAGAGTCCGAATACAAGATTATATTTCATATACCCATCAGACATCTCGACATAAATATAATGAATAGTTTCATCAAATATTTTCATAAAATTATGCTCAACCAAAATATTGCTTCTTCTAGTCAAGACTATCATTCATAAATTATTTATGTGTTACTTGGTTTTGAAATCATTCAATGCAAATGAACAAATGCATAGTGATATAAATTTGATGTCTAGTTTAACTAAGAAAGGTGAATACACTTGTATGGATATCTTTTCGGTAGCATAATCAGGTTCATTCAGCTACAAAGCTCAGCTATTTTCATTTATAGTTAGCTCTCCGTTGTAGTTAAGCTGTTGTACTTTCTGACATTTTATTGCGATGAAACTACCAATGAAATGTAATTTTTATTTTTATTTTTTACTAAATATATAATGTGCCTATGAATGCACAATGCATTCTCATATGCTAAGTCAAAATATTTCCTTTTCCAGTCATGACCCTCGTTCACAAAGTATTTATCCATTATTTGGTTTTGAAATCGTTCAGTGCAAATGAACAAATGCATAGTGATATAAATATGATGTCTAGTTTAACTAAGAAAGGTGAATACACTTGTGGATATTTTTTTAGTAGCATAATCAGGTTCATTAAGCTACAAAGCTCAGCTTCTTTCATTTACAGTTAGCTCTCTGTTGTAGCTAAGCTGTTGTATTTCCCTTACATTTTATTTCGATTAAACTACCGATGAAATGTAATTTTTGTTTTGTTCTACTAAATATATAATGTGCCTATGAGCGCACAATGCATTCTCATATACTACACTGAAATCAAAATCATCTCACCAATCAAATAGGGTTAAGTTCAATTGTATATTCAATTGTATATTCATATTCTAACTTAGGTATGGTTTAAGCTAGTTTTTTTTTTTTCTTTTTACAATGATTGACCATGTCAAAACTTAGTGCTTATGCTATAAAAGGTAAATGCATTTTTTCTAACATGGTATGGAAAAATGCATATCTGCATTTAGTTTACAATAACCGTTACCAAACTTAGGACTGTAAACTATTTACCTTTGGGTATTCATCTAATGTTAACCTTATTCATCTTCATCTTGTATTCAGGTTTAACTAAGCATTCGGGTTGTATATCGGTTCTTAGCAGTTGCTGTCTTCGTCTTCGTCTTGTAAGCAGTTGTCTTCGTCGTCATCTTGGAAGTTGGCAGTTATGTGGAGGCTTGGAGATGAGTCGGTTGAATTTGTAGTTCGTAGTTGTTGACGTGTATTAATGTAATGTAATTGAATTACCGTTGTAGTGTAATCTCAAGGAACAATGAACTAGTATGATTTTGGAATTACTGGTAGTATGAATTATAAATATGAACTAGTATGACCAATTGTAATTAATGTCAGCATGAAGTATGAACTAGTGTGAACAATTGAAATTACTGTCACGATGAAGTATGAACTAGTACAAACAATGAAGCAAGTATATGTTGTATTTCAGTTGAGTCGGTCAAAAATGTTATGTATTTTAAATTTTGTAAACTGGTTAATCAGTTAATTTGAACGGTTAACCGGTCAACGGTTAACCGGTCAAAGTAACCGGTTAACCGTTAAAAAAATTCGGTTAACCGCGGTTAGGGTTAACCGGTTCGGTCGGTAGTATATTTCCACAATTAACCGAAACCGGTTAACCGAACCGGTCGTTCTTTTGCGGTTAACCGAAAATTTTAACCGAACGGCCCAGTTAACCGACCGCGCCCACCCCTATCGGAGAGGTCTGGCTTTGAACGACGTGTTTTGGGTGGTGCTTGGACTTATCGCGATTGAAGAAAAATTTACTGTTAGTAGGTAATTTTTAAATTAATGATGGGTTAAAGATTTATTTATTTATCTATTTATTTATTTGAATCTTATAAACATAATGTTAAATTCATACGAGGTCAAAAATCATGGATTAAATCACGATGAATTTGTAGTTGCAAATTCTACGTGATGGAATTAAAATTTTTGGATCGATTGCAAAATAAATCAAGGTGAGAAATTCTCACTCATTTGGATGCCAAATTTAATGTTAGTTAGTTAAAATAAATTATTGAATGCTCGGTTGAAGTTGTTAATTATTATCTGTTGAATGATATGGTATTATACATACATACATACACACGTATATATAGTAATATATATTAGTATTTCGAGTGATATTCTCGCGCATTATAGCGGATGAGACCCTACGCACCTCGCATAATAGCGGATGACCATATATATCGCGATATCCTCCTCGAAGTAGGATTGGTATTTTTATATCGTATTAACATCTATGGATGCAAGAAAATAGATTGGAGGGATCCAACTAGATTCCTTAAATATATTGTTTATTTTTCATATATAGTGATATATAATGTGTGTAGATAATCTGTTATAGATTATTGTTATGAAGCACTGGCCTGAATTTTGATAATTTAAATACCGTGATTTTTTTTTCAAATTTTTAGGCTAAAAATGAATTTTTGGATATAAAAATATTATATTGGAAATTGGGATATTTTGAAGAAAACTGAATTGAAAAATAAAAAATGTAGATTTTTGTTTAAGTTGTACTTAACTATTCGTAAATTGTTTAAAGATAGAGATTTTTTAAAAATAAATTATACAAAGAATTTATAAATGATATTCTGGAAATATAAAAAAAAGAAGTTGAAGTCGATATAAAAAAAATAGATTGGAAATTATAAACGGGGTTTATAAAGAAATGGGTTTATAAAATGGAATTTTATAAATAAGATTGTTTTTATAAATAAGTAAAACTCAAAGGAGTTATAAAAATTTATAAATGATGTTTATAAATAAAGGAAATCGATATCAGGATGATAAATTGGGAATATAAATTCATGGGGTGAACTTATATTAGGGTATGGAAAATATGGTGAGAAAAATTGTAGATACTATTTTGGAAAGTGTAAATGGTTAAGGAAATCGGAATGGAAGTGATGTGATGGAAATCGAGAGGAATTTATAAATTGAATTGGTTACTGAGATTTTGAAAATATATTTTTATTTTAAGAAGTAAGTTTTGTTTTTGAAATTTTCTTTTATTATTTAAACTATGAAATTCTAAGCTAGTTGAGACTGAAATACTTAGGTAAGTAGATTTTCAAATGTCAACTATTTATTTTAGTAAATTCTAAAATTTAAAAATCAGCTTTAAAAATCTATTTGTTTAACTAAAAATGAGTTACTGATGTTTATAAAGGCTTTCGATATTTCTAATAATTATTCAAACATGTTATAAAAATAAATTATTATCCTTTAAAATACTTATATATATATATATAGTTTTGAAGTGATTGAAAATTTTATTTATAAATTCTCTCGAGATGCGTAAATGGGCTTTTAAATGGATATGTTTTGAGGGAAGAAATTTTATAAGGGATTTGGAGGAAATGAAATTTAAAAATGTATGAATATGGAAATTTGAAATGAAATCTGAATATATAAAAGAAGTTATAAATTGCTGAATGAGGATATAAATAAGTATATTGGCTTGGAAATTACGAAAAAGAATTTTATTAGTGATTCCGGAGACTTATGGAATAAGTTACGAAATATTCTTTGAAGTGTTGATTTTTGAAATGATTTGGAAATAAGGCTTATAATATTTTCCTAAGTATAAAATGAAAAATTTGGAAATATTTCTAAGTGTTGAGATGGTTTGTAAAATATCATGTTATGGATTTAAGTGTTTGAAAATTGTTTTCAAATATTGGAATATGGGAAGGGATTTGAATATATATCTTAGTAAAGATATTTTGGAACAAATGTGTGGGAAAAAAGTTATAATAAGGCCTAGTGACTGCTTGTGGATATTTTGTTGATAGTTCAATAATTGACTATCAGTATTGGTCAATTTCGTTAATTGTTTCGAAGAGACTGGGATCGAATTTAATTATCCAAAAATCGATTTGATCCGGTTTGAACGTTACGAATGAATACCGTGAAGATAATGAAGACAATGATTCGGTTTGTCCAGACCTTGAATAATTTGTATGGACGAATACTATCAGAACATCGTCATTGGAGAACAATAATCATTCTAAGTAGAATTGTTTTCTTGAAAGGTAATGCTTATTCTCGAGCCTCATCAACTGGGAATGACTAAAACATGGAAGATATAGCAAGGCTAAGTGGTTCGCACCCAATTAGGGTATGTTATCACTTTCCTAGATGTCCTTGGAAACCTATTTATTATGGATATGGTTGTGCCTGAAAGAATGAGCGCTCGATGGTAAGGGTGGAAACACTTGGGGTAATAACATATTTGTTCTATCCAGGTTAGGGGTATGCTGGTCTTTTGTAGTAGGGAATACCGGCATGGTCCTTGGTACATTGTTCTAAAGGTGTACTGTGATGGGCAGTACCCTAGTGGCCCAGCCATTCGCTGGAATCCATTCTCCAATACAAGCTTACGGTTTTGTTTGTAAGCATAGTATGCTGGAATTTAATTAATATAACAATTTCATCTATTTGAATAAGTATTTATATTTAGAAATTATTATAATATCACTGGATTTTCAATAAAATGTTTTGGTTATCGTAAGGGGAAAACCCGTCGTGTTTATATAGGACGTGGTCTTACGAGATACCTTTGTTTTCAAAGGATTTTGACAACTCTAATAATTCAAATTGAGTGTGTTTTCACTAGTTTTATAGACTAACTTGGGTGTTATTTTATTATAATGCACGGGTCAGACCGAGTATTATAGATTCAGAATAGAATGTTATGGAGCTCAAGAGGCGAGCTAGATGATGGAGACATATCTCCATACTTGGCTTATATTCCCGCTGTGTAAGGACAAGTTATAAAACTGTTCGGTTTGATGTATTGATCGTCGTACTTTGATGATTGTAAGTATAAAACACTTACAGATTCTTTTGTATAAAAATTTGTTATTATATATTATATGTTGTTACGCTGCGATTGTGGATTCTATGTTGTTTATTTTCTTCTATCTTTTTTTTCTTCTTTACCCTAGTTATTCGCTCTTTCGTACACTAGGATGAGCGATGAAGAATTATTATTAACTCAAAGGGTACGGAACCACAGACCGCTACATTTGGTATCAGAGCTGAAGGTTAAGCGAGAACCTTGGCTCTGGTGGGGATTACACATTAGAGATAGAGTCAGTAGAACTCTAGAATGAGTTGAGTGTAATAATAGATATGAGCGTGTATTTGTTAGTGAATATAAATGGTTTTGTACTGTGTTGATTTATTTGTTGAGTGGTATATAAATTCTGTTCGAGTAGTGGGACGCCACTAAATCGATAGGGGTTTCTAAACACTTGAACACAATAAACTGACGGTATGATTTTGAAGCGAGTAAATGAAATAATTTACCCAAATTATATTTTTATATAAAGGAAATAGTTTTTAGAAATTATTATGGTATATTTGAAGTGTTTAGATGATAATATTATAATCAAAAACAAGATTACAAAAATTTGAAAATTGTTTTACAAAAACCACTTAAAAATTGTATAAGTATGGATTATACAAGTGAATTAAAAACTAAAAATGGATTCAAACCAGAATTTGAAGGTTTAAAACCCCAAGGCTTTGAAAATTGTTTTAAAAGGGATTTGAACTAAGTATTTGGAAATTTTGGAATTCCAAAGGTTGGGAAAATATTTTTTGAAGTGTTGTGAAAATGAAATAGCCTTATTTCTTTGAAAGGATTCTTGAAGAAAAATTGTTTTAAATGGATTTTGAAGATGTTATAGCATTGAACTCAATACAGTCGCTGAAAAATAATTCTGCTGGTAACGGCCGCATCATCAATGTTCATTTTTGAGTTTCTAAGTGATGACTTGCTGCCAAAATTGATTTGGTTCAGATTTGTTGAGAAAACAAGTTTTGTTTAAATATTCTAAAAAGGGATTGTTTGGGTAAAATCAGGATGATTTTAAAATTTGAAGAAAGTGGTTTGTTAAACCAAAAGGAGTATATGTATGTATATATGTGTATATATATATATTTGACTTCAAAGTGATTTGAATAAATATCAGGTGTTCAAAAATTCTGGAATCCTGTAGAAGATGATATTTATAAGGAGGGAAGTGAGAAAAATTGAAGTTGGAATCTGTGTAGTTAACACCCTGCTATTACCCCGCTATAACCTCGCTATATCTCATAGCGGATTTCTACCGCTACGATTTTTCTATATAGCCCCAAAATATAGCCTTTCCGCTTTAATCCCCGCTATCCCGTTATTCCCGCTATATTTTGCTATTTCCGCTATATCTTCTTTAAAAAATCAATTAAAAAATTGTATTTATACATTATAAAAATTATGAAACTAATTTATTTGATTTAATTTTTAATATATTTTCAGAAATGAAAATACTTCAATATTCTACTAAATTCAATTATGTTATATAACAGTTTTACATTTATTTAAAGTATATTCTCACATATTTTTTGTTTAAAATTATTTATGTATTAGTTATAATTCAAATGAATTATAATTTTTCATTTAATTACCATTTATATATTTGTAAAAACATTAAGTACGAGTTTTATATGCTATTTTAGAGTCATCCGATATATCCCGCTATATCCTCGCTGTGTCCCCGCTATGACTTTTTGCACCTCCACCGCTTCGAATCTGCCGAGCGCTTTAACTGCACAGGTTGGAATAAGATTGAAAGTGAGGAATTTGAAATGGAATTCAACTTGAGTTAAGTTGAGTAAATTAAATTTTTGAAATTTAATTGACTGGGTTTGAATTGAATTAAGATAGTGTATAAATGAATTGGAAGTTACTCAGGCAAAGTAACTGGAGTATATAATGAAATTGAAAGGATTAAAAACAAATTTTTTGGAGTGAAATTAGTTTAAGTATGAATAATTCAGATTTGGTTTTGAAATGTTAGTTAAAAGGAAGTGAAATTTACATAAAAAGCTGAATTGGATTTGAATCGTATGGAATTGAATTAAATATGTAAATGTGAATTATAAAGTGACCATATAACTATAAGTTATAAAATTTGAATTGGATTAGAAATAATGTCGAATTGAAGTAAACATAAATTTTGAGTTGTGGAATAATTATATAACCATAAAGTAAAGGGTTTGAATGAGATAAAATTTAAGCGTAAATTGAAATTATGAATAAATAAATTGAAATAACTTATAAAAATTGAAATTATTGGAATAAAAATATACTTGGGCTATACATAAATGTACAATCTCAAGTTAAAAATAAAATGTGAATATACTTGAGTATAAAATTTATGAACCGAGGAAAAAAAAATAGGTTGTAAAATGTATAACTTGGAAATGATATGGCAAAGCCAAAATGAAAATAGTTTGAGATTTTAGTGGAAGAATGAAGATCCAAACTTGAATTATAAAATGAAATTTGACTCGAGAAAATTAAATGAAGTGAGTTTTGAAATAAAAATCAGATACGAGATTATAAAACGGAGGTGAACTAATTGGATAATTAATTAGTTAAACGAATACGAAGATGGAGTTTAACTTGGTTAAGTTAAAATTAGATTGTGGAATAAAAATGGATATTAGGAATAGAACTTGGGCTGTAAGTAAAATTCGACTTAAATGGTAAGCAATTAATTATAATTGGAGATATTTTCGAATAAAATAGAAATTGTTTGAAATAGTGATGATTTAAGTTATAAATAAATTCAGTTTAAGGTAAAATAAATTGAATAGGCCTTAAATACGAATTAAATAAACTCGAGTATGAATTTGAGTATGGAAATAAAATTGGAATTGAAATAAATGATTTTGAAATTAGAATTGAAATAAATGATTTTGAAATTAGAATTGAAAACTAATTGTTTTGGGTGAAAAAAGTATTAGAAAAGTGAATATCTAATTTCAACTAGTAGGTTGTGATAAGTTAATGGGTTTGGAGCATTTTCCTACCTTAGCAATTTCGGGGATTAAATTCTTTTAAAGGGGGGGGGGGAGGAATGTAACAACCTGGATTTTTCGACGGTTAATTTAAAATGTTAAATGGTTTTAAATATTTGATTTGGAGTTAGGTTAGTAAGATTTTAAAACTGGATTTTTAAGCTATTCGAAATTTTCTGAAAATCGTCAATTAAATCGATGGGTCAAAATAGCGATCCAGGACACAGTCTTGGAATTTGACGAAACTAGTTCCGTTGGATCCGTAATAGTGTTTTATTATCGGATCCCAAATGTTAGAGCATTTTGAGTTATCGTTTGGTTGTACGGGATGGAACGCGTTGAATTTAATATCGAAAATTCAATATAATAATTAGGTCCAAAAGGCTATCTTCTCCATACGATCAAATTAGAAATCGAAATCTTTTCCATTGGGTTCGAAATTGCAGTATACCATTAGTAATGCTAAGCGGTATGCCTCAATCGGAGGTTGAAATTTTAAGATATGCTAAGCAGGATATTTTGAAAATAAAATTTGTAAATTTCAAATCAACGGTCAACTCGAGCCACCCTATACTCTATAATCAGCTACCCTAAGATGCCGACCTGCCTTCATGCGCACGCTTTCTCTGTTTTTTTAAAATTGTGTCCTTCCTTTCTTTTCTTTCAATTCCATATCAATTTGAAAAGAAAAAAAAGAACAGAAACCAAAAAAACAAATCACGCATTCATTTCTTCCCAGTTCAAAATCGAAATCACAAATCAAAAAAAAAAATGGTCATGCACTTAAAGTTCAGAGATAAAAAAACAAATATATAAATACGATCGAAGTCGAACACGCTTAAATCCTGGAAGCAAGATTGGCGATACTCGTATGACGTTTGACGGAGTAGGGCAGCTCGAATGAGAGGGAAAGTGGACTAGGGTTTTACTTCATTAAGGATGGGAGCCACGAATGCTGAAATGGAGGGTTGTTATAGGATCGCGAGGTCGAACATCACCTATTGACAAATTATCGAGAAGCTCTGTGGGCTGGGGGCTCATGACCGTGTAGTGGAGACTGGGCTTATAGGTTAGATGCGATCGTACAGGGTCGCGATTGGTAGTAGCAAGGAGGCGAGCGCGAAGAAGATGGTCGCGCTTGGTGGAGGAAGCTCGGAGAGGTATGGCTTTAAACGGTGTGTTTTGGGTGGTGCTTGGACTTATCTCGATTGAAGAAAAATTTATTGTTAGTGGTTTATTTTAAATTAATGATGAGTTAAAGATTTATTTATTTATCTACTTATTTATTTGAATCTTATAAACGTAATATTAAATTCATACGAGGTCCAAAATCATGGAATAAATCGCGATGAATTCGTAGTTGTAAATTCTATGCGATGGAATTAAAAATTTGGATGAATTGCAAAATAAATCAAAATGAGAAAATTCTGACTCATTTGGATTCCAAATTTAATTTTAGTTAGTTAAAATAAATTGTTGAATGCTCGGTTGAAGTTGTTAATTATTATCTGTTGAATGATATGGTATATTATACATATATATAGTAGTATATATATTAGTATTTGAAGTGATATTTCCGCACATTATTGCGGATGAGACCGTATGTTCCCCGCATAAGAGTGGATGACACTATATACTGTGATATCCCCCTCGAAGTGGGTTTAGTATTTTTTATATTGTATTAACATCTATGGATGCAGAAAAACAGATTGGAGGGATCCAACTGGATTCCTTAAATATGTTGGTTATTTTTCATATATAGTGATATAATGTGTGTAGGTAATCTGTTATAGAATATTGTTGTGATTTGATTTATTGGATGCTAATGTAGCACTGGCCTGAATTTTGATAATTTAAATACCATATATATATATATAAATTTTTGGGATGAAAAGGAACTTTTGGATATATAAATATTTATATTTGAAATTGGGATATTTTAAAGAAAATTGAATTGAAAAATTAAAAAATATAGATTTTTGTTTAAGTTGTACTTAGCTATTCATAAATTGTTTAAAGGTAGAGATTTTTTAAAAATTAATTATACAAAGAATTTATAAAATATATTCGGGAAATATAAAAAAAGAAGTTTTGAAGTCGATTTTTAAAAAATAGATTGGAAATTATAAATGGGAATTACAAAGAAATGGATTTATAAAATGGAATTTTATAAATAAGATTGTTTTTATGAACAAGCAAAACTTAAAAGAATTATAAAAATTTATAAAACGATGTTCATAAATAAAGAAAACCGATATCAGGATGATAGATTGGGAATATAAATTTATAGGGTGAACTTATATTTGGGTATCGAAAATAGAGTGAGAAAAATAGTAGATACTATTTTGGAAAGTGTAAATGGTTAAAATTGGAATGGAAGTGATGTGATGGAAATCGAGAGGAATTTATAAGTTGAACTGGTTATTGAGATTTTGAAAATATACTTTTATTTTAAGAAGTAAGTTTTGTTTTTGAAACGAAAAACTTATTATTTAAACTATGAAATTCTAAACTAGTTGAGATTGAAATACTCAAGCAAGTAGATTTTCAAATGTTAAGTATTTATTTTAGTAAATTATAGCTTTTGAAAATGAGCTTTAAAAATCTATTTGTTTAACTATAAATGAGTTACTGATGTTTATAAAAGCTTTCGATATTTTAAATAATTATTTGAACATGTTATAAAAATAAATTAGTATACTTTAAAATACTTATATATATATATTGAGTTTTGTAGTGATTGAAAATTTTTGTTTATAAATTCACTCAAGATGCGTAAATGGGCTTTTAAATGGATATGCTTCGAGGGAAGGAATTTTATAAGGGATTTGGAGGAAATGAATTACAAAATGTAGAATATTGGAATTTGAAATGAAATCTGAATTTATAAAAGAAGTTATAAATTGCTGAACGGGGTTATAAATAAGTATACTGGTTTGGAAATTGGGAAAAAGAATTTGATTAGTGATTCCGGAGACTTATGGAATAAGTTACAAAATATTCTCTGTGGTGTTGATTTTTGAAATGATTTGGAAATAAGGCTTATAATATTTTCCTAAGTATAAAAATAAAAAATTTGGAAATATTTTTAAGTATTAAGATGGTTTAAAAAAATATTATGTTATGGATTTAAGCATTTGAAAATTGTTTTCAAATATTGGAATATGGGAAGGGATTTGAATATATCTTAATAAAGATATTTTGGAATAAATTTTACGAAAAAAGTTATAATAAGGCATAGTGACTGCTTGTGGTTTTTTTATTGATAGTTAAATAATCGACTATAAGTATTGACCAACTTTGTTAATTGTTTCGAAGAGACAGGGATCATATTTAATTATCCGAAAACCACTTCGATCCGGTTTGAACGTTACAAATGAATAACATGAAGATGATGAAGACGATGATTCGATTTGTCTAGAGCTTGGACAACTTGTATCGACGATGCAATCAGAACATCGTCATTGTAGGACGTTGAGCATTCTAAGTAAAATTATGTTGAATATGCGAATATATGATTTTTGTTTGATGATAATATATATATATATATATATATATATATATTCATGTAAATGTATTTGTTAATGTACTATTTTATTTCTCATAGATTAAATAAATATTTGCTGAATAAAAATAAATAACACAGAATTTGAATTCAAACAGAAATTTTATTCAAAAAAATATTTTTACAATTTTGAATAGTACAAATTCAAGCTCTCACTATATATATACACACACACACACACACACACACACACACACAATTTCAATTACATCACAATTTTGAATACATCACGATTCACATTTACATTTGACCTCACTACACATCACTCATTCACTCAACTTGTATTTTATACATCACTCATTCACTCAACTCGTATTTTATACATCACTCATTCACTCAACTCGTATTTGTCTTCAACTTCACTCCAAATTGAATCCATCATCTGAGCAATCTGCAAAAATAAATATTGACGCAGTAAAATTGAAGGAAATATTTTTGCAGTATAAAACAA
This sequence comes from Allium cepa, assembly GCA_030765085.1. NCBI lineage: Eukaryota > Viridiplantae > Streptophyta > Magnoliopsida > Asparagales > Amaryllidaceae > Allium > Allium cepa. The sequence continues at coordinate 215,978,217 of CM060938.1, forward strand.
AATGTGAATTTTGAAAATAATATTTGCCTCAGTTATTTGGGTTATTCGTCGTCATTTAATTTTCAGTTCATCATACACGAACAAGTCAATGAAGTTTCAATGATACACGAACAGTTATTTGCCTCAGTTATTTTTCCAATGATGAACAGCGATCAAGCGTATAAGTCAATGAAGTTTCAAGTCAAGGCCGAAGCCAAATTCACAGAAAACAAAGAATATGATGAACAATTCGAAATCGTGGTAGCCAAGAAAATTGACCGAGTCATAAATCAAAACCGTGAGTGTCAAATATCAATTTATACGAAATTGAAACAGTCAGTGAAATCATCAACATCCAAACGAAATCGAATGGCCGAAGCTAAATATTGAAAATATATAGACGAACGAAAATCTAGCGATTCAAATCATATATAAACCAAATCATCATCGGCAACGAAAATCATCGAGTTCAAGAATTCAATCAGAAAGTAAAAAAAGAGCAAAAAATTACATACCGAAGCCATCTCGAACTCGATCAAATTCGAAGCAGTCAAAGCAAAAAGGGAAACCATCGATTGACAGAAAAGGAACGCCGGATCAATTATTCAATCGAGCATTCAAAGACGCTTCTTCGAATTTCATGAAAAGCCCTAATTTTAATCAGGGAGGAACGAACGAAGAGAGCCCTAATTTTGAACGACAAGAGCCACCATTATCTCAATTAAGGAACGGGCCACAAAAGTTATAAAAAGAGAAAAAGGGCCGCCTTTTATTTTATAAGGGTTATAGTTTTTAAATTAGGGTTTATTTGTTTTTAAATTGTTTTAATTTTGTATTTCAATTTTAAACCGTTGTAATTTCTAGTCGTGTGAACAGGGGACAAACTACGTGGCGTAGTTTGAGAATTCGCAACTCAGTGGCTGAGTTGTGGCAGGGTTTTGAGCGTAGAGTTAGGTTAGTTAGTAGAGGGTGTCGCGAGTTTACGTGTGTAAGCTTGTGACCACTTAATTTCTAGTAGAAACCTTGGGGGCAGCACGTAGGCAGGGTTTTGCCGAAGCTGGTTAAATTCTGTGTCGTTCTATTTCTGCATTTATTATTCTGCTATTATCTGTGCTGCTATAATTCTGATTTACCTGTGTTGAAATAATTTTATAAGCTTCCGCAATTAATTTTTATAATTAATAGTATCACCCTATTCACCCCCCCTCTAGGGTGAAATCGATCCTACAAATTATTTTCTTGAAAAGTAACGCTTAGCCTCGAGCCTCATCAACCGGAAATGACTAAAACATGGAAGATGCAGTAAGGCTAAGTGGGTCCCACCCAATTAGGTTATGTTATCACTTTTTTAGATGTCCTCGAAAACTTATTTATTATGGATATGGTTGTGCATAAAAGAAGGAGCGTCCAATGGTAAGGGTAAGAATACCTAGGGTGATAACATATTCTGTCTGTCCATGTTAGGGGTAGGCCGGTCTTGTATAGCAAGGATTCCGACCTGGTCCTCGGTACATTATTCTAGAGGTTAATTGTGATGGCGGTACCCGGTGGCCCAGTCATTCGTTGGAATCCATTCACCAACCCGAGCTTACGGTTTTGTTTGTAGAGCATAGTATGCTGGTATTTAATTAATATAACAATTTCAGCCATTTGAATAAGTATTTGTATTTGGACACTATTACAATATCACTGGATTTTCTATAAAATGTTTTACTTATAGTAAGGGAAAAATCCGTCGTGTTTATGTGCGACGCGGTCTTACGAGATACCATTGTTTTCAAAGGATTTTGATAACTATAATAATTCAAATTGAGTGTGTTTTCTCATGCTGGTTTTCTAAACTGACTCGGGTGTTATTTTATTACAATGCACGGATCAGACCGAGTATACAGATTCAAAATAGAATGCTATGAAGCTCAGGAGATGAGCTAGATGACAGAGACGTATCTCGGTACTTGGCTTATATTTCCCCTGTGTAAGGGCAAGTTATAAAACTGTCCGGTTTGATGTATTGATCGTCGTACTCTGATGATTGTAAGTATAGAACAGTTATTCTTTTATATAAAAATATGTTATTATATATTATACTTTGTTCCGCTGCGAATGTGAGATTCTGTGTTGTTTATTTTCTTCCATCTTTTTTTATCCTTCTTTAACCTCGTTATTCTCTTTCGTACACTTTGCGTTGAACGAGAAAGAATTATTATTAACTCAGGGGGTACGGAACTGCGGGTCGCTATACTTTTGGTCCGAACGTGAACTTTCCAAAATCCTATTACAAACCATTCATCTACACTTCAGAATAGAATCTAAAGAATAAATATCATTTAAACAAAAACATCATTTACAAACTCGTTTTTTATTAATTAATAATATAAATAAAATTCACACTAACAAAAAATTAAATGTTGTAATTTAGAAATAAAAGTTTAAATTAACCACACATGATTTCAACGTAAAAACATGACTAAATATTTTTGCAAATCATTTAATGTTAATCGTATATAAATTGTAGAAGAGCTATTCATGGGCAAAGCAGATACCATCATAATGTGCGAAACGCGTGCCGTAACACTCGTTAATGGTAATTCTTATTGTGGTTGGTTGGTATGTTAAATAGATTCAAAATTAGTAAGAATATTTTTTATACCGAATATTTATGCGTATATTGGCCTTTCAATGGTGAGCCAAATAATTCGCCATACACTTTACTGTTCTGTACAGGCTTAAATTCAGGTCCGGCCTGTTTTCAGGTTATTTGTTTATGCTATGATTATCAAATCACGTCTAAATTTAAGACCATTCACTTAAATGCACAGGCAAAATGTTTAAATTGCAACACACACAGAGAGTATTTGGGTGTATTTAGGCCTCTATATGATAAGCAAATTTAGGCCTGACCCTTTTTCATGTTATCTGTTTATGCTATGATTATCAAATCAGGGCCAAATTTAGGACCATTCACTTGTTTAATATAATGCCCGTTGGCTTATGAAAAAATCCATCGGACGAGAAAATTTGTTAAAACAGTCATCAAGTATCATCTTGTTTTCTTACTATCTACTTTTCGAAAATTTAGGCGTTCTCAGTTTATAAATAAATAATATAATGTGAAATACATATATTTTTATGTTTACTATAATATAATAATATGGAACTAATTTGCAGTTTTTTTCCATAAACTAATTTATGTCTTTTTATGCTAAAATATTTGGAACAACAATTTTTTTTATAGATTAGGACAACCAACTCTATTGAGTCACAACCAACTCTATTGAGTCACTGCTTGAATGTATTATTGGTATATTCATTGGCTTATTCGTAACCAGGCCCGACTCAAAGACAAGACGATCAAGACATTCATTTAGGGCAACACAGCTGAAGAAGGTGGAGAAGATAATAAAAGGTAACAGACGTTTTAAAAACTATTTATCTGTTAGAATAGTAGGACGACCAAGCAAAAAAGCATATTGTAGTTCAATGGTTTAGTGCCTAACTTGTATCCTTATCCATCACTTGTACTGATACAACTGCTATTTCTTTGATTTGTTTTTTTTTTTTCCTTTAATTTTGATTAGAGCAACAAATATTGTAGGGCCGTTCCTGATCGCAATCATGATAGAATTATGAATGTATGTAAAAATAATAATACAACAACTAAAAAAAATTAAAAAGATAAATGAAACATGCAAACCATACTTATGTTTGAATTTTCCAAATAATATATGAGCACATACTCAGTTTGCTTACAGTTTAGAAGAATGTTTGGTCATTGTACTTCATGATAAATTATTTGCAAATGTGATGTAAAGATGCCTGATAGTTTCGTATGATTATGACAGTTGTAGAGAAGTAGTGATGTCCACCATCATTATTGATTATACTCTAATCATTTCTTTGATTTGTAATTAGCATTATAATCCAAGCAACCTGAACCTGGACTAGTCATCACAATTAAATACAAGGCTTTTCATTTGACTTTATTTGAAGGCTGCTACTTTATTTTTTTATGGTTATGCACATGCTGACATAACCTGATTTTATGTAGGTCGAATGAAAAGTATGACCTTTGTCCAACCCTATATTTGGAAGCAATGGTTTTTTTATTACCACTTAAAAATGGATTTTTTAGTTATATGTTTGATATGATTTTGTATTAAACGGGAAATTGAAGATTGAAAACATAAGCTAAAGTTTTAATAAAATCCACAGTTCGTTTAGAATGGCTTGAAAAGCTATTTTTTGCATTTTGAAATCCAAAACTAAATTTGGTTTGACTTAAAAAAACCAATCTAAGTTGATCTAAACGAGACCTTGGTTTGAAAAGTCTAAATTAAACCAGATAATATATCCGTTCTCTTCCTAACATATCAACTTTTAAATGATTTGCTATATTGATTCATGAATGGATGTCGAACATACAAATAAGTTGTTTTAACCGGATTAAGTGCATGTTTCTAAGTCGAAATTTGGTTCCATCTCGTATTTTCAGTTTTGACACTTGAGAAATCACTTTCACAACCATAAATCACACTCTTGTTTTTAGTTATGGTAATTTTTTTTCTAGTTTTCTTTAGAGATTAAATCTAAACATTTATCATATATTTCTACAAACAAAGCAAAAGATGAGTTTGAAGTGCAAAAGTTTTAACTGCCTTTCGAGGGTGCAGCTAAAATTCATTCATAAAATATGTTTTTCAAAAGAATACCCTAATTTATCAACAATGTATATTATTAGAAATCTTACTAACACTCAAAAATATAATTTTAAACGGTACAAACATGATTGCATGATTGTTAAGCTGCATAAAAATATTATGTGTAAAAGTATGATATTATGCTGTTACAATTAAAACAATTGAAAGCGCATAAAAGATAAGACTTTAAGTGTCTTTTTCAAAGGCAATCAAATCAACAATAAAAAAATTGATTCACAAAAATTGATTTTAATGTATGAACAATGTATATCATTGGTATTTTTACAAAATTTACAATGTAATGGTGTAAGTGATTTTTAAATTCGAAGTTATCGCAATTGGAAGATTGAGAATAAATAGACTAAAATATTTTATTAGAGAATAAAGAGGGGAACAATATATTTTTGATAAATAGTTGTAGTATGGACCTACTTTACATATGTGTTACTTGGAAGTAGAGACTGGAAATATATATTTAGTATTTAGCTTCAAATTATTGTGGAAAAATTCCCAAAATCGAATCTTACATCATTTTGGATAATTATTGTATAAATTAAAGGATGGATGCACATGATTTTTATGGGAGATATATAAAGGATTTTAGACTTTGAATATTTTCTTATCACATTATCTGAATTGAATTACTAATCCATTAATTTGTAGAACTCATTTTTAGTGTTGGCTGAAATTTGAAATTGAAAACGAGGAATCTAGCAAGTGTAGACTTATCAGTCTACTTTGGGATCATGGACCAACAAACCATGATATTGGCCAAATGACGAAATAATTGTAGACTTGCTTTTTGGCTCCTTTTTCCTCTCCAACGTCCATTTAGGAAATTTAATGTTATGTTGTATGTATGTGAGATTAAATTCAATCCACCGGATTTTATATATTCGGTTAGAAACTACAAATCCAAATATACTACCAAACTGTGCAGTTAAAGGCCCGTAAAATCTCCTCTATAGCGCATAGCGATCTACGACCATTACGCTATTTCAATTTAGCGCTATGTAGATCCGCTTTAAGTCCTATTGTTTTTCGCTACTTCCGCTAAATCAAAGCTTTTTAGCATCCATACTAGCAATATTAATATATAAAGGTTGATTTGACTAGTTCACTTTTAAAAAACATCAATAAAGTTAGGACAATGACTTAATTTTAAGGCATAAGTGCAAAATATAAATTAGAAATCTATTCTAATCACCAAATCTAGTCCGTATAAATCATGATATTCTTCGGTCTTATTATATAAGACTAAATAATATTTCCTTTTCCTACACAAATGATGTGTAGATGAAAATAAATTAACTTTAAATATTTGGTTCTATGTCCAATGAAGCTTTTTTCACCTTCGTTATTTCCCATACATCCCCAATATTAGTTATTTGCACCTCTATCGCTATGGAACTTGTTTGTTAAACGATGGGTTGAGTCGACTGGATGGATAGACGATCAATTACGGATGATAAACATGATTATGACGCCGGGATTCGCCATAGTCGATGGACAAAAGACGCAGGATACTTGAAACATGAGTTTCGACAAAAATTGAGTCGCTTCGAGATGGTTAGAGTTTGCTTCGAGTCACACTTGGGTCTACTTCGGGTTTTCAAACAATTTGTTTCGGCTCAAGCAGAGCCGTGCTTTGAGTCAATCGGGATCGACATATTTTTGAGGGATTGGTGGCAATTCCGGGTCGGCAAGGTGTAAACTTCGGGTCGGCATGTCTTGTACTTCGTGTCGGCATCTTTGAGAGGTCGGCATGTGTCCTGGAATCGGTATGTCGCATTGCTTTAGACCGGTAAGCTATTTTCTTCGGATCGGCTGTGGGTTTTTTCGGGTCGGCAAAAGGAGGTCGGGTAGGCAAGTAAAGAGTCGACGTTTGAGGAAAGAGATTGGGTCGGCATTTATACTAGCTCTGGGTCGGCATGCTCAATACTTCGGGTTGGAGCTTGGGTCTCAAGTTCAGGCCGGCATGATGAAGGCATAGGGTCGGTGTAATCTTGCTTCGAGTTCTGGCATGAGCTATTTCGGGTCACACGTAGGGATGCTTGGGGTCAGCTACAACATTTCTTCGAGTCGGCATAAGAGATTGGGTCAGCAACATTCTTGGGGTCGGCATGTTTTTACTTCGAATCTGAAGGTATTTTACTTCTGGTCAGATGTGAGATTTCTTCAGGCCATCACCTAGGGAAACTCGAGTCGACATATATACAACTTGGGTTTGGCATCGACGACGTATATGGGCTCGACTATGTTTGTGGTGAGCCATATCACTTAGGAAGCCCTGTAACCTGGATTTTTCCTATAAATACAGCAAGCAGGATTCAAAAAAGGAATTCTCATTCTGTTTCCTCTCATCTTCTTCATTAAGTCTACTTTTCCATTATTGTTTTAAAAACTCCGAATTATAACCGTAATTGATTCTCTAATCAATAAAAGGAAATTTCTGGAGTGGACTTAGGCCACAGTCAGCCGAACCACTATAAATCTGGTGGTATTAATGCTTTCTTTTTAATTTTTACTTTTCTTCATATTTATACTCTCAGCATACACTCTATCTATTTTATGTGACTGTTAGTTGGTGCTTTAATCAACGACTGAGTGTTAGTGGCCAATTTTGATGCTAACATTTTGGTGTTTTCACTGAGAAAGCTAGAAATCAGTTATTTTAAAGCTTGGACTTTGGATTTAAAGGCTTAGGAACTCAGATTCTAGGAGCTATGGCAAAGCAATCAATAAGGAGACAACTTCAGAAAGGAGTCAGCAAGAAGGAAGTCAGGAGGCTTCCTCCAAAGCTAGCGAAGCCTTAATCTATATTACTAGAGACGAGACGGAAACAATGTTAAAGAGGCAAGAGGACATGATACAGAACCTACTCTAATAGGTTAGACAAGTTGGTGTGCAAAAATAAGGGAATGGACCAACCTCAGCTGCTGGCAATGCAGAGCCAAGAGTCAGAGCTGTAGAAATTTCTGGAGGTCAGCCAGAATGGAGAAATGGAATGAAATCAGCAAAGGCCTGGGGGCAAACCCCCAGGATTGGATACTGGAAGGACTGTGAATGAAGCTCAACGAGCTGGGGCCAATGATAATTGAACGAGCAACATGAGGAGTACTACTCGCACTACCCTCTAGGACATGGTGGGGGGAAAATTGAGATGCAAACAGGGGACCACCTCCGAATGGAGGCGAGCGGATGGTTGGATTGATAAGGAGGATTATGAGAGGAGGGCTACCGAGCAGAGGCTTGGAGGAAGTTAGGAGGAGTTCATTCACTCTGAATATCAGAAATGCAAGGAACCCTCCAGAATTCAAACTGCCAACAATATAGGCATATGATTGAAAATCAAACCCAATTATGCATCTAACCAGATACATAAAAATATGGAAGTGTTGGGGGGCATCTGAGGAGGTAATGGCAAGATGTTTCCCATTATACTTGACAGATTTGGCCGCACTCTGGTCTAGGCAGCTAGAGAATGGATCGATCAGGAAATAGGGCGAGCTAGTGGAATGGTTCATGAGACAGTTCAGAGTCCACGTGACACAACCCAAGACTGTAATGACACTAGCATCGATGAAGCAGAGGACATGAGAATCCGTAAGGGGTTTTATAATGTGGTTTAATGGAGCCGTAGCTTCAATAGATCGCCCGGATCCATCGATGATTTTGATGGCGGCGGTAGCAAGGATTGTTGAAGGCACCGAGTTTAAGGATTCATTAGCATGGGATCCACTACAAGATCTTGAAGAATTATATATGGGGCGGAAAGATTCATTCAGCTAGAGGATTCATAAGCTGAAAGGCAAGAGATAAACGCCGTGCAAGGCGAAGGAATGTCTAGAGAAGGATGAGGAATGGATAAAGGAAAGCGAAAGCAGGACAATGGATATGGTGGTTCTAAAAAAGGAGGATAGGTCGGAAACCTAAATTCGCAATGTATGCGGACTTGACAGTTAACCTGGAATGGATTTACTTGGAAACACGGGGGCAGCTCCCCTATCGAAAATCACCTAAGAGGGATCCCACAGAACGTGAACGCAGGAGCGAGAAGTACCGCCTCTTCCATGAACTTGAAGGGCATGCCACGGATGAATGATGCCACTTGAAGGACGTGGTGGAGGAACATGTTAGGAGTGGAAGATTGCCACGGTATGTGAGGAGCCGAACGAGAGTGGTCGAACATGAGCAACTACCGCCTTCATCAAATAGGAACGGCCCTGGATTGGGGTCATGACTCGTCATCAACTAATCGCGATGGCAAGGACTAAGTTCAGGATTTGGACTTCGGTCATCGAATATGTTCTATGATTTTGTTTTAGAAAATAAAGAAGCTATGCCACTTACACAAGTAAGGGAACCAGGGGGATTCCCAGATGTGATCTGAGATGGTAGTAGGCTGCTCTGCCCGGGGAGGCAGCACTTAGTTTTTTCTGTCTTTCTTATCGGACATTTGGAACTAGGATTTAATAAATGAATTTGGATTTTATGAAACAAATCCCTAACCGGAGATTTACAAGATGGATATTGGAAGTCAGTTGGATATTAATCGCCTTATGTTCAGGGATACTGAACTGGAGTGAAGTGGGCGACACCGCTTCGGCAGAGAGCGACAGGATCGGCTCGCTTATCATTGTTTCCCCTTCACTGAAGAGTAAAAGTACAGGTCCAGCAAGAGCCGGGAGAGGGTATAATCAGTCTAGGACTTAGGCTATGACATTGCTTAACGTTCAAGGATACTGAACCGGAGTGCAGGGAGTGACGCCGCTTCACCGGAGAGCGACAGGATTGTCTCGCTCAACACTATTTTCCTTTCACCGGAGAGTGACAGGACGGGATCCAGTAAGAGTTTAGAGAGGCTGATATTGGTCTAGAATAATCAAGACATCGGTTAATGTTCAGGTATACGAAACCGAAGCGTAAGGGATAGGTTTCTTCGTTGGAGCGCGACAGGATCTACCTACTCAATCGTTAAGTTTGGATTGAGCTTATCAAGGGTCCAGAGAGGACATCAACGATCCGAAGAGATCATAGGATTTGATTAATGATTTTCAAGGTGTGAAATGGATTTAGATAGTGACTTCGAACAGCTACGGATCTGGTTAAGGACCTGAAGTGGTCCCGGCTTTGGATTATAGGGCTTGGCGAGGTCCCGGTTTCAGACATGGACCTGACGAGGTCTCGGATATGGATTATAGACCTAGGAGGTCGCGGCTTTGGATTTGGACTCGACAAGGTCCCGGATTTGGATTACAGGACCCGGTGAGGTCTCAGACTTGGGTAAAATGATCCAAAGGGGTTGCGAATTCTGTTAATGGATTCGGAATGGATTCGAAATTTGATAGTGACTCGAAACATTCGCGAATTTGGCTATCGGACTTGGATTGAATTGCTCGATAATGAATGGAGTATGGACTTGGGGTATTGGATTTGGAGCCATTCAAAACACACCTTCCAACAGCAAGGCATGTTTTGGGGGAAAAATGTTAACCCTCCTTTTGGCAAAGCTGTAAACAAGAGGATTTAAATCAATCGATTGCTCGATTATCGAGGCTAGAATACGATGGGTTTGATTCGACTGGATGGATAGACGATCAATCACAGATGATAAACATGATTATGAAGCCGAGATTCGGCATAGCCGATGGACAAAAGGAGCAGGATACTTGAAATATGAGTTTTGACAAAAATTGAGTCGCTTCTAGATGGTTGGAGTTTGCTTCGAGTCACACTTGGTGTCTACTTCAGGGTTTCAAACAAGTTGCTTCGGGTCAGGCAGAGCTATGCTTCGAGTCAATCGAGATTGGCATAATTTTAAGGGATCAGTGGCAACTCCGGGTTGGCAAGGTGTAAACTTTGGGTCGGCATCTTTGAGAGGTCAGCATATTTCCAAGGATCGGTGTGTTTGCATTGCTTCAGGTCGGGGAGCTACTTTCTTCAGGTCGACTACGGTATTTCTTCGGGTCAATAAGAGGAGGTCAGGTCGGCAAGTATGGGGTCAACGTTAGAGGAAATAGATTGGGTCAACATTTATACCAGCTTCGGGTCGGCATGCTCAATACTTTGGGTCAGAGCTTGTGTCTCGAGTTCAGGTCGGCACGGTGAAGGCAGGGGTCGGTGTAATCTTGCTTCGAGTTCTGGCATGAGGCACTTCGAATCACACATAGCGGGTCGGCTACAATATTTCTTCTGGTCGGCATAAGAGATTGGGTCGGCAACAATCTTGGAGTTGGCATGTTTTTACTTCGAGTCAGAAGGCATTTTACTTCGGGTTAGATGTGAGATTGCTTCAGGTCATCACCTAGGGAAACTCAGGTCGGCATATATACAACTTAGGGTCGACATCCACGATGTATATAGGCTCGGCTATGTCTGTGGTGGGCCCATATCACTTAGGAATCCCCATAACCTGGATTTTGCCTATAAATACAACAGGCGGGGCTTCAAAAAAGGGATTCTCATTATGTTTCCCCTCATCTTCTTCATTAAGTCTACTATACCATTATTGGTTTAAAAACTCTATATTATAACTGTAATTGATTCTCTAATTAGTAAAAAGGAAATTTCTAGAGTGGACGCAGGCCAGAGTCAGCCGAACCGCTATAAATCCTGTGTTATTACTGCTTTCTTTTTAAATTTTACCGTTCTTCATATCTATGCTCTCTATATACATTCTATCTGTTATCTATGACTGTTGTTAGTGACCAATTTTGGTGCTAATAGAACCTGCTAGGCACTTTAACTACACAGCTACCAAACAACCCTAGAACAAGATGTATATCCTTTAGTGATGCTTCCAACTATTGTGTGGGTTGGTTAATTCTTCATTATATTTATTTCCTTCATTGGAAGAAGTTGATATATTACTAAGCAGCCTTAGTATAAGATGTATCTCCATTTATAAATGTCACGGTCTTCCTTTTTCTCCTTTTTGCAAAAAAATAATTAATCGGACTAAATAAATTTCCAAGGTGGGGATCCTAATACTTTCTTAAGGATTAGCTCCATTCTTTGTGATACTATTTTTTTTTAAAATACACCTTGATAAATTTCAACATTCGAAATGAAACTAGATTTTGGGATATGTTTTTGTTTAAATAAAGATCGCCTCCATAAAAAAAAATTCTTAAGTAATATGAAAAAAAATCTAAAGCTAATATTTAATTTTGAAAGTTGAATTCAAAGCCTAATATTTGACGTTTCGAACATACATTTTTTTTTTTGAAATGGTCTCAAAATTTATGCAGATGATTTTGTAATGTGGATTAAAGACCCTTGAAATTTTGTTTAATATCAAATTACATTAGTCGGGAAGTTAATCAAGGCGTTACACATGGGTGTAACCTCCCTTCTCATGCGTGCGCGTGTATGCTACACATTTCTCCTAAAGTTGATGAGAAACGTTATCCTAGATAATGCCTCAGCCCAAAGCCTTTTACAATCCAACACTCAATACTAATTCCTAAATGCTTATTTTTCTTTAATAATATCCAACACACACTCTCCGGTATTCCACAAGAGTGAAAATCAACAGAAGTTGTAAAATGTCATAATACATCTTCAAATATATTATTTTGACTATAGATTTAGCCATAAATGTTACTTGCTAACACTGTGATTAATGTGAAAAATGAGGAGTTAAATACTAGGCTAAAAGATAAATAACAAAGAAATGAAGTGGTTTAACAAAACTGCCTACGTCTAATATGAAGTTTTCTTACTATATTTTTTCTTACAACTACAAGGAATTATAAGAGAAAATAAGAAAGCAGGAAGCACTTAAGACTAATAAGCTTGTGAAATCTTGAGGACTTGTGGTATCAAGAAGCCTGAATTACATGTAGTGTTTAGAATCCTTGTATGTTCTAACACATTTGAAGTTGCAATGTAGAAGGTATTTATAGTTGCCGAAGTGAATGATGAAAGGTTGAAATTGATCTATAGAACTAGCAAGAAATTTTTTTGACCTTTGATATGGCTGTTAGGATGGATGGATGATAGTTGTCAAGCTGTAAAAAAATGTGCAGCGGATAAAAATATATTGATTTCTCCTTTGCACCAAGCATGGGCGTCACACTTAATAGGCATATTTCGCAATAAATGCGCATTCAATGTTGATGGTGTGCCATTTTAGTTCAACCGTCCAGTTGTAGTGCTTCAGATAGGTGTATGGATAGTTGTTCATTTACTTGAGCGCTTACATGATAAGTTTTGTTGGACCGGTTGACCGATTATTAATGATATGAAAGAAACTACGAATCTTATCATGGACCATGTTAGGAAAATGGTGCATGATCTGGTGTGAGGTAACCGAGAGGGCTGCCTAGGACCAGTGAAGGTGGTTGTACTGAAGCCGGACCAAGGACGGACCATGCTTGAGCTTATATTTCTTGATACACCTCTACTTATGTGGACTTAGAGAGGTGCCGAGCATCAATTGGAGTGACGTCGGGTGACCATGTTGACGTGGAGTTATGCTGGAAGCATATTGACATAGGAAGGGAACAACCTTTTACTACACAATTTGTTTTAGTGTATTATTGCGTAAAACCTGAATTTTTGCCTGCGCTTTTAGATTTTGTATCAGAGCCATGGTACATACATATAAATTGGATTAACTCAACATGTACTTATTAAAAATGAATATGATTAGAAAAATAGATACTGTTTGAAACAGTATTAAACATGAATATGATATTTCTCAAAATTTTGGATTTACTAACAATTGAACAATTCCTAAAATTAAGGTAGTATACTGGTTAGATACTTTTGAAAAACTTGGATTAAAGCAAGTGGTATAAACCAAGGAAGAATCAGTTTCACTTGATAGTGAAGAAATGATTATTAAATTACTAAGTGAAAATATTTACAACCTTGTAGGCATACACATAAATTTATTCATATAGGTTTAATACAAATTGCATTTAAACCTTTAACCTTTGAAGGTCTAACAGGAAGTATTGTAGCTACCTTAAGGAAAGGTAGAAATTTAGATTGGAAAAAATCATTAATGAGACTAATATAGTCTAGTTTGGCTTATGGCCCAGTTTTTTACAATGTTTACCCTAATTTACAGCTTTTTTATTTGATATTAATAATTTAGATGCTATTACTTTAAATTTTAAGATCCATGGATATAATTACATTCCAAGATTTGAAGTAACATATATTTGCTATAGAGTTTGTTTATTGTAAGCCTTTATCTATATAATAAAATCCCTCGAAGTTAACAGCAAAGACAAAAGGTGGACCAGATTTATTTTGGATAAAGACATCAAATGGTTGTGCTTCTCCCACGTCAGCATATGAAAAACATCTTTGCAATTCATAAGTTACACGTTAACTAACTGAAAAGTGGACTCAAATTCCTTATTTTTTGCAAACAACTTCATCGTGTTCTATAAGCTATAACCCACTTATCTTTCCTTACTATTTCCAACTACCCAGTCTCCATTCGATGCTAAAAAAATGAAGGTATTTTTGTCCTGCTCCACACTCCTATTTTGTAAAATAAATGCCTTTCATCAATTTGTATTTCTACAAAAAATTTAGCCATCGATAAAGATGGTTTTCGTTGGGATTTGTGTGAAGGAAAAGACCAGGTTTAAATTTGATTGAACATGCGGCCATCGCAACAGCCGTATGTGGAGTCGAAAAAGTTTTAGGTTCGACTCGGGTATCGATATGATTGGGGTAAATTGTAAATGGATTATGATGTAAATTTTGTATTGTTTTTTTAGATTGGTAAGATGACACATGAATTTTGTCTTTTATAGTATAAATTGGAATTGTGCTGCTTATAATTATAAAATTTTTGTGTTTTCTATTATGAATGTTTGTCCCTTATACTCTGAATTTCTCTTATGCTATTAGATTAAAGATTCATAAGGAACAACTGTAAGGGAGAAGGAGGGGAAAGAACAACTTTATGATTTGGATCAAAATGCATGGTGAACGGACCTAATTATTCCTACTCAATTTTCTCCTAACAGTAAAAGCTCGATCAAATTTTATGGGAAGTGTGTATATAGAGGATAGAGAGCAAAGATCTAAAAAGAGCTATGATTAAAAAGGAAAGTAGACAGATGAGAGAGAAAGAAGGCTGGAAGAGAAAGATGCTGCTACAGGTTAAGTTTGCTCTTAGAATTATTAACATTGTAATATACAAGGTGGCAAGGTTATGTAATATCAAAGGTTAATGAAGAAGAATGAAATCTTTATTTGCTGCATATTGAGTTATTTATTCTCCCATGCAAATGGTTTCATGTATTTTTATTATTTATTTCCAGGCAGCGTTTTATATTTCTAATTATAGATCATTCGTACATATATGTTTTTTATTGCTATTTTTAATACTAATTACTACCATTAATTACCTTACGTTACAAAACTATTTTTGTATATAGAAACTTATACATATTATATAACTCGTGTTGATAGTAGAGTTAAAATATTTGGATTTGTGGTTTTAAATGTGCATAAGCCAAGCATTTAATATACATTTAAGTACGTGACTTCTTAAGTGTCCAATGTAAATTTCATTTCAAAATCAAAGGTTAATGAAGAAGAATGAAAACTTTTCTGATGGGTTATTAGAATATCAAATGATGAATACGATTCTGATGATACATCTCCTTTCTTGACACAGGTTTGTTGTAGATGATGTTAAGCTTGAAGAGGCTCTGATACCATGTTAAGATTTGAGAATGATTGAAGAGAATTATTTGTTTCCAAAATTACCGGCATCTAATACAACAATCTATATAACAAAATACAGCGGACTTAACGCAATAGCTTAACAGACGACAAACAAAAGATAAAGAACACATCTTATTTAAAGTTGGAAAGACATCAAATGGTATAAATGTTCCAGCTTTTTACCGATATAACTCTGTTAGTCAGTCATGTTCGAAACCATATTTTCTGCTACTTTCCCCGTATCTCCACTTACCACTGAAATACCTTCTTGCCCACTTCTCCATGAATGCTTCCCATTTATTTATGCCGCAGCTATCTGCTTCTAACTTAACTATTTTTCCATTCAGTAATAAAAGTTTCAATCCTCAAGTACTACTTTCTTTTCCATCTACCATTGGTATATTTCTTTCATCCTCTTATTCTTTGCAGGCAGATATCCTCCATTACTCATTTATTTATTTGCACACAAACTGTTTGACTTTCTGCATACATGCAGCAATACTTATGTATTCTTTTTTTAGTCTTTCTCCAGCATTTAATCAAAAAGAGTGACTCCCGTTGTAGTGAAAGTAGAAGTAGATGACATACCATCTAAAGCAAAAAGAAGTAAGATGATTAAAATAGAAGAAGAAGATGAAGTGATGCTGCTAAGGACGGGACAAACGGATTTAAAGGAGATTGTAAAGTCACCACTAATGGCAAAGTCGACTGTTGGTGCGAAAAATGAGAATCTTGCAAATCATGGACAACCTTAACCTCTATATATCCTTGAAGATTCGGAAGATGATTTCGCTGTTGTAGTGGTAATATAATTTTTTTTCTATACGCGCGCTCGATTGCAAATGTTTCTTCCGCTCCATGTATGTTTTGTTGTTTTCCTTTGCCTTCGTCCAATCTATTTTAATTACGTTTTTCTTTGATGTTTTGGTTGCATGTGCCCTCTGTTTATTTTTTGTTTACAATGGTCCATTGTATGTAAATGATTTTAAATTATTTGATTGTATTCTTCAACAACTTTTGATGAATTATTTTTATTTCATCTGCACATGCTATGTTTGAACAGCTTTTATACCGTTTGTCATAATTGTGTTTTGTTACAATGGGGGATCTATGACTACACATGAAATACTTCAATATGATATATCTGAACAAGTTTACTGTATGCGAAATTTTTTGGCTTGCCTTGAAATAGACATTTCGTAGACAATAACTTCTTTAGTACTTTTGTAAATATTATTTTAACTAAACAAACATTTTGTCCTGGACTTATACTGTACCCCCTTCCTCCATCAATATGTTGCTACTAAATGCTTTACTGCTATATCAAATCACCATCAGCATTAATTGACTACCTTCTCTTATTTTATATTTTGACCAAAATAAAAATAATGCACCATGTTCCTTCCTTACCACTGACAACAAATGAAGAAATCTGAATTTCTTTTATACTTATAAATTTTTTCCTTTCCTTCCATTGTTTTATACTATATTCCCATTAATACATGTTTGTTAACTCATTTCTCACTTCTTAGTCAAATACAATTTTTTACACTATGAAATATTTGCTATGTTGGCTCTTTATATTTGATGTTCTAGGTCTTGATCAGTTTTCATTAGCGTAGGATTTTTCTACAGTTTATCCATCCTTCTAACTTACATAATAACAATATTGATTCATCAGGCAATCGTACAGTTCTTCATCTAATAGAAGGTCCTCCAAGAGCTTATTTGCTTATAAATCTTTTGAATAGTAATGTTATCAGCTAATATTAAATTCTCATCACTTGATTAGTTATATTTTCCAAGAACATTACACGAACATAAATTTATTCTTTACATTTTGTTATAGCACATTGTGTATAATGTTCAAAATTTACAGCACTATAACATATACTGCCATAAGCTGTGTGTATGGTTCACTGGAAATCACATAGTTGAAAAGCATTACAAAACATATAACTACTCCATATTTATATGCATACACACACACAAAACTTTTGATCCATAAAACAAATAACATTCAAGTTTATATACAAATTAAAATTCGCATCCGTGCCATCGGCACGGGCTCCATACTAATATACATTAAATCCCCAATGTGATAAACCTTTAAATGAGACAATTTTAATTGAAACATATTTTAGTCTGTCTAATATAAAAACAAGAAGATCAATAAAATGGGAAGGAATTCCTCTTTCAGAAAGTTGGAAAATAGAAAGGGCCATTTCTTGCTAACTAGTAATAAACAATAATATTACTAATATTATACAAAATCCTGAAGAAACTATATAAATACAAATGGATAATAATCCCTCTAAACCTAGCTCTAGCAAATCATATTTATCTAGAACAAAGTCTTTTCACTCTCATATTTTACCTCTTGATTATATTATCAACTATGTCAACCTCTCAAACAAGAGAAAATGAAAAAAGGTCATCTAATGATGGATCTTTAAAAGATACTTCTATTGAAAAATTATATGTGAACAAAAATAATATTGTAAAGGGTATTTACAATAATCAAGAAGCGAATATAACCGAATCAGAAATGAATTTTTCTGTTAATGGATTGTACAACCAAAATAGATTTTAGTCTTGGCTCTCAGGCTAGGCAAAGAATTAAATTTGAATTAAATCTTCCAAAATGGGAACCATTTAGAAGTTTTTCAAAAGAAAAACAAAAATATTTTTAGGATGAATTTTATAATTTTACATCTAAAAAATTTAATGTTTCCTTTTATTCCATGGTTTACAATGAATTTCTGTATTAGAAAGATATTACAAACTTTGAAATGAAAATATTTTAAAGTCAACATACCCTCCTCAAACATCATTTCAAATGGAAAAGAATGGAAAATGCTTAAATTTAAATGCATTTTATAAAATATTAGAAAATGATACATTGCAAATTACTATAAGATGGTTAAATCAAATATTTAAATGACAAAATTATACAAATCTCTATCTAACTAATATTGATGACAAAATTACTTTTTTACATAATAAGAAATGCTATAAATATTATAAAACATACTGTTTCAATTACAACTGAAGATACAAGTGAAGTAATAGCAACTTCAAATCTTCAACTACCTCTTGAAATTATAGGATTTAAGTTAAAACAGAATTGAAATTTGAAAAGATTTTCAAATTAAAAGAAGAATTTGACTTAGAAAAGTTATTAAAGGAAGAATGGGTGATTCAAGATTAAACACTCTCGAAGAAGAATTTTCTCAAGAAAATGATAATTACCAAACAGTTCAAGGTGAAATTAATAAACTTAAAAAGTACGCATATAAGCTATCTCATAAATTATTCTATTACAGAAGACCTTCTCCATAGGTAATTTAACTGAAGAACCAGAAATTATTAGTAATAACAGTTACAGTGGGAGAACTATTTATGAATGGAATATTGACGCATTTGCTGAGAAATAAATTTATAATTTAGCTCATCGTATGCTAATGTATATAGCACTATTTGCAAAAACAATGGTGATAATAATGTTACTGTTGCAAAAATGATAGTTGCTAGTTTTACTGGTCAACTCAAAGGTTGGTGGGATAATTATCATTCTCCAGCAAATAACAGTGAAATTTACAACACGGTAAAATAAGAAGATGGAAAAATGGTCCAAAATGCTGTGTATACTTTAATAGTTACAACCTTAGAACATTTCACTAGTAGCGTGTCTAATAATATTGAAAATATTCAAATATTATTACACAATTTGAGATGTAAAACGTTAACAAATTTTAGGTGGTGAGAGTAATAGCTCCCATTGGAAATCCAAATTTGTCGATGGATTTCCCTCCTTATTTGCGGAAAGCGCAAGAAAATCTTTAAGAAAAGGTAAAATAAATATTCCCTATGAAAGTTATACTTATATAAACTTATTAAAACACGTATTCAAGAAAGGTTTATCATTATGCAATGAGATTAAATTAAATCAACACATTAAATGTCAAAATTTGACGGAAAGAAATCAATTAGAACAATTTTGTAGTCAATTTGGAATAGATGTTCTAACCATTAAAAAATTATCATAAAAAAGATAATAAATTTACTAATTTCTCTCATAAAAAAAGAAACATTATTCCCATGAAAAACTAGAACAAAGAGCTCAAAGGAAAGAGGAAATATTAAATAAAAAGAAAATAGATTATCCACTATTATAAATGTGGAAAAGTTGGTCATTATGCTAATATATGTAAATTAAAAAAGAAAATTAATAATTTCCAAACCGATAATGAATTAAAAGAAAAAATATCAAAACTTTTATTAAACTCTGACTCTGAAAATGAATCAAAAATAGAATCTGAAAATAGTTCGGACTATTCTTACCCTTCTGAAAAACTCAAAGTTTAAGAAGATAAATCTTCAGAATTTGATGCATATTGTGAACCTTGTAGTCAGGGAAAAGACAGTTTAAATCCAATTATAAACAATGAAAGTGAAAGAGAAGATATTTATAAAATACTTTCATAATTTCAAGATTTAAATGTCAATGTGTTAACTAATAATAATGTTTTAGAATTCTTAAAATTAGTCAAGGATCTACAACTAAGATCTAAAACAATAACCAAATCAAAAATACTCAAAAAACGAACACAAATAATGAAACATTTGTGGAAGCATTCCAAAATATTAAGAATCCTAAAAATCCATATTCTATGGAATGACGTTCATATACTCCTTAAAGAAAGACAAGGAATTGAATATCCTACTAGTATCCATATGAAATTCAAAATCCTAAAAAGGAAATTAAAATAAAAAAATGAAAATAATAATCTTGATTATAGACTTTCCTTCCTAGAGCAGTCATAACATATTATCCTTATGGAAAATAGTCAACTAAATTGTTCTCAAATAGAATTTCCAGAATAAGAATTTCTTTCAAAATTAGATATTGTCATATCTCAAAAATGGTTCATTAAAATAACCCTTTTAATTGACAATCATTTTTAAAAAGAATTAAACGCACTTACA
The DNA here is from genome assembly GCA_030765085.1 of Allium cepa. Lineage (NCBI taxonomy): Eukaryota > Viridiplantae > Streptophyta > Magnoliopsida > Asparagales > Amaryllidaceae > Allium > Allium cepa. The sequence goes on from CM060938.1 coordinate 215,998,586, forward strand.
AAGTGTGGCATATATGAATGTAATTCAAGAAGGAATAATTTCAATTGGATGTTCATATAAAACCACAAATATTAAGTCATGCAAGTTGAGAAAAACTTAATATTAAGTTTAAATTACCACCTGTCTATATATATGAAAATAAAATTTGTATTCCCATAACTTTTTTACTAGTGAAAAAATATTACTAGCCAAATTATATTTGGAACACCATCTATAGATAAAATTTATGCTATATCTAATATTGATAAAAATGGAATTACAGGAACTTATGAAAATAAGCATATTACTTTCCAATTTATAGCTAAACCTTTTATAAAGGTTTTACATGAAATAAAAGATCTTTTAACAAAAATAAATTTCATTTAATTTTCTAAATAAGAAGTTAATTCTCTTAACACAGAGGAAAAAGGCCAAAATCCAAAACTACATGAAAAAATTAAAATGATTTATAACAAATTTTCTATGGAAATTTGTAATCATTATTCAAATGCTTTTTATAGAAAGCAACATGTTGTCCGTCTTCCGTATGAGGAAGATTTTGATGACAAAAAATTCCTACAAAAGAAAGACCATGCCAAATGAATTCTGAATATTTAGAATTATATAAAAAAGAAATTAAATAGTTATTACAAAATGGTCTAATAAAACCATCACATTCACCTTGGTCATGTACTGCATTCTATGTAAATAAACATAGTGAACAAGAAAGACGTGTACCTTTATTAGTAATAAATTATAAACCTCTAAATAAAGTTTTGAAATGGATTAGAAATCCAATTCCTAACAAAAAAGATTTACTTGATAAATTATATGATGCCAACGTGTTTTCAAAAGTTGATTTACAATCAGGGTATTGGCAGATCCAAATTTCAAAATCGGAACGATACAAAATTGCTTTTAATGTTCCAATTGGACATTGTGCATGTATAGTAATGCCTTTTGGACAAAAAAATGCTCCTTTATAATTTCAAAAAATAACGAATGACATTTTTATTCCATATAGTAAATTTATTACAATTTATATTGATGATATTTTTGTGTTTTCTAATGATATTGAAATGCATTTTAAACATTTAGATATTTTTAGAAATATTATTATTCAAAATGGTTTAGTAATACCAAGAACAAAAATATCTTTATTCCAAACGAACGCAAGATTTTCAGGCCATAATATTGAAATAGGATAAATAATTCCTATAAACAGAAGCATAGAATTTGCTTCAAAATTTCCAGGTATAATAACTGATAAAACATAATTACAAATATTTCTGGGTAGCTAAAATTATATATCTTCTTATTATCTCAATATAGCTACAGATGCTGATATCTTATATGATAGATTAAAAAAGAATCCAGGACCATGGGCATAACAACATCACGAAGCTGTTAAAACAATAAAAGAAGAGTAAAGAATTTGTCTTGTTTAATGCATTCAAACCCAAATTGGGAAATAATAATGGAGACAAATACCTCAGATATATGATTTGGTGGAATTTTAAAGCAAATTTGTCCAAAGACAAAACAAGAATGTTTATTAGATTTCATTTAGGTAAATGGACTGATAGACAAAAGAATTATGCAACTATAGCCCAGGAAATCCTTGATATTGTTAAATGTGTTTTAAAACTTCGAGATGATTTATATAATCAAAAGTTTATCATTAAAACTGATTGCAAATCTGTTAAATATATGTTTAATAAATATTTTAAACATGATGTGTTCTATCACATGTTTGCTAGGTGGAAAGCTCATTTAGCACCTTTGACATTGAAATCCTTTATAATAAAGGTAAATAAAATAGTGTTCCTGATTTTTAACACGTGAATTTTTATAGGGTTATGATCCTCAAAGAAAAGGGTAATTTCCTCTACAAAGGGAAGGGTAGAGGAAATATCCTTCTCTAGTATGTCAACAAAAAACTAATAGCTAATAATCTAACCAGTTCAGAAAGCCATAGCTTCTACATAAGGAATTTTTAGAATACGAGAAAAATCAAGGGGCCGATAGCCATACAACATCATCTTCATATGCTGGCATAACTGCCAATAAAGAAAATAAAGAAAACATAACTATATATTCAGAAAATTCTCATAAAGAATTTATACTTCTTCTTGAATTTGATAATCTAAAAGGGAAAATGATCCAAGGAACCTAATGCAAAGGTATCTTGATTCATTATCATTTTTCGTCCTAGCATATAAGCAAAGAGGATACTATAAGGCAATAATGAAAGAAGTATACGAAATAACACATTTTAATACAGGAGATCTAAATGTTTATAGCTTCAATAAGATAATTATTAAAATGCAAATATTGCCAAAAGAATGAGGGTTATCTACCCTTGAAGAAAAAGAAATATTTCTACCCAATAAGAAGATTACCATTAGGTATAATTATTATGTTGAAGCACTAAGTAAAGTACTTTAAAATAATAAGAGGAAACATTCATGGTTTATTAAAAATTTTGGGGAAGTTAATAAATACCTATTCCAAATTGGTTTATAGAATGATGGACAAATTATGAATTACCCCTTAATATTCTTTTTGAAAACTTAAAAGAGTTACATTCTGAATGGGTTGTTGTTTCACCCAGAATAAATGATCTTAACTAGTACCTGATGATATCAGGATCTAGTCCAACTTACTTTTTCATTGAATTTTCCATTCCTTGGATTTGAAAGTGAAAGCCAAAAATAGGTTATATTGGAAAAAAATCCCTTGTTTACATAGATGTTTTTTTACTAAATTCTGGGACAAATTGACCATAATTGATAATTGCACAAGTCAAATATTTGGCCAAGAAATGATAACAAAAAATAGGTAAGAAGATAAAAGCTTATAAGGAGTAGGAGAAAACAAAACAACTAAAGAAGCTCCGAGTCCATTATAGCATATAACTAGAAAATTAAAGATGCAGAAAGGAGTGGCCACTAAAGAAGAAATTCTTTATGTATATTTTACAAAAAGGAAGAAAGATTTAATGAAAAATGTTGGAAAAGAAGACACAAAATCTGACACGTCAATAGCTTCTTCAATAACAAAGGAAGAAGACCAGTATTCATACCTTAATGATGAAGACTTCGTCGAAATATTCGATGGAATTGAAAGAGAAGCCCACATTGTAGGGTAGGATAAAGGAGAAAATGGCACTTTATTAGGCAGCACTCTTGCCAAATTGCAAAAGGACAAACTACTTTAATAAAGTAGACACATTCTTTAATAAAAGAACATATGTGGCCAAATACTTTAATAATAAAGGACATGTGGCCTCTTCTATCTACTATTTTACTAAAGTAGAAATATGCATTTCGGATTTAAAGTCTTTGGAGTTCAAAATTAACCAATTTGAATTCTAGATTCAAGTCCAGTCTCAACTATAAATAGAGTGGCATTTCATTTGAAGAAGGCAAATTTCAATCTATCCATTCTCTTCTCCATCTCAAAACTTCTACCATTAAATAAGCGTGTAATAAATTATATTATATTGTAAAATAAAGGAAGAAGACTGCTGCTTCCACAACTGCTTCTGATATGCAAAGGCTAATTTTGATATCTTTTTTGTAGGTTTTTATTTAATTTTTGTAATATATTTTGTGAATTATAACCTGAACGACAGGATAAATTAATTATGTATTGAATTATTCTCGTTCTTTAAGTATGAATTCATACGTATTTTTAAGTAATACATGTTAAGTTGAAAAACCCTACTCAAGGATTGAGAATAACATCCGACGACAGTAATTCCTAGCTAATATTCAAGCTATGTACTTATGCCCTTTTCTAGCCATGGTAAGGCATTTCTTTGGGCTTTCTTTACACTGGCTTGTTAACAAGAAATCATTGTTAGAAGAATGCTTGATTTGTAAAATGCCCCAATATTAACGAGCCTAGAAGTGCTGCAATAGATCAAGGATAGCGTTTATGTTATAGTTATGGACAGAGAACATATGGTAAAAGCATGATATTTGTGGCCATTTTCCACCACATGAATAAATGATTTAGTTCCTTTTTTTTTTTTACAATGAATAGCATACTTATATTAATTAAAAACTAGGCAAAGAAAAACTTAAGGATATCTTTCAAAATCATATTAAAAATTCTTGAAAACAAGCTATTTACTAAGTGTTTGTATAATGAGCTTTTTACTCCTAACTTTACCCACTTTTTTCAACCAGATATAAAATGTTTTAAGCTCTAATTTTGTATAGTAATAAGTAAACATAAAATACTTATTATTACATCAAAGAAACCCTAAAGGGCGTCTTCCAAAATTAACTTTAAAACTCGTCGAATAGAAAGCATTTTGAAAGTGCATCCATAATAACTAGTTCGTTTCTAAATCACAACTTCATTTCACAAGTTCTATAACTTTCCAAACCAATTATTTACTATCCCATACACCAAAATATGTGTATAGAACAAGCAAAATATGTTATGTGATAATATATTAACATATCACCAAAATAAGCAAGTTAAAGCAAGGGGATTTCAAAGTGCTTTCACAGTAACTCTTTTGCTTTAAACATTCACGTACACAACTCTATATCACATACCAAATTATCAAACATGTAAGCATATAGTATAGACCATGATACATATGTTAGAGGGTTATAAAAGTGAAAATATTACGTATAAAGTTGTCATTTTCTTCACAAAGCAAGAATGGTCCAAAAGTTATAACTTGCATTAGTTATATTAACTTACTTAACTTTATATACACACATCATATATACACAATATATATTCATTAAATTGTGAGATAACTCACCCAAATCCAAGGTAAACACAACCAAAAGTATCAAAGATAAAAAAAACTACTTCCTTTCATCACCAAACCTTCAAAGATCCAAGCTTTAGCGCACACAAGCTCAAGGCAACCTTCCCTCATCTCCACGATGCTCACAGCCTCCAAGAAGTACACCAACTTCTTCACTTTCTCTCCACTTTGACTTTCTTTCCATAGTTCTTAAGGTGATATAAGGCTTTGGTTAAAGTTTGATGAGGATTGGAGTTGACTTGATATGAAAAAATAAAGAATAAAGAGAGAAAAGAGGTGATAAGTAAAATTATGAACCATATGAGATATGTTGCGTAAGATTTAACAATAGAAAAGGACCCTAAATTCCCCATAATGGTAGGCCAACAATGCCCTCCCACATGCCTTGCTTTACAACTTGCCATTTCTAAAAACAAATATCCAAAACGCTATTCATCAAAATATCTTCTCCTTAAACCATTTAATAATCTTTTTTTTACTATTCACATTTAATTAGCCATATCATAGAAAATATTCTTAGTTAACTAGACAAGTATAATAAGTTAGAATAACTTCTATCGAGTAAAAAGATGTTTATCGATAAACGATTTATGGCCACATTATAGACATTTCATCAAACTATTTATTTTTGTAAACATTTTTTCAAGAACAAGTTTACAATTACTAATTATTAATCAAAAGGGCGTTAACAAGCTTATTAAATCATTTTAATCACATTAAATCAAGGATCCAAATATTTAAATAATACAGATATTCAAATACGAAGTGTTCGAAATTCTAGGTCATTACATCAATAAACTCTCACTTCTATACATGCATAGCCGGCCATAGTCGGGGCCATATAGGACCTCAAAAATTAAAAAATCCCACTAGCATTAATCTCATTTAAATCCAATTTATATGTTCTGTTGATATCGTATATCGCTACATGTGTTTAGAACTTTTACGTACGCGCTTCTTTAAATACTAATTGTGTTCAAAACAAATCAGCTAAAATTTTAGTAATTAATATTTCGAAAATATCGATTCACTTAATGTATTTAAAAACCACACTGTATTTATTCTATTTAGATCCAATTTAAACATTCTATCGACATCATATATTGGTATGCACGTTTATAACTTTTATATACACACTTTATTAAATACTAGTGGTATTCAAACATATTACATAGAATTCAATAATAAATATTTCGTAAATAATAATTAGTTTACTTAATTTTAAATGGTTAAAAATTAATTAAATCGTACAGTTCATTTGGAATATTCATCAACTTGGTTGTGTGAATCAAAGCTGTAAATTTAATCAGCATTTGTTGTTGGAAAATTCAAACAATAACGTGCACACGCCACCTTAGCTAGTGGTATGACATTTAGGCTGAATTTATGCTTTCACATCATTTGGTAAAATCCATATTACTTATTATAAGCGGTATCAAGTAGTAATGATTATTTACAATATTTCTCTTTGTCTAAACTATATCACATTAGGATTTATGGAGTTTGTTTTGGTTTCCAACATCGTCCACATTCAATTTTGTAAGTCCAAACACAAAACTAGTCTCAATAATAATACTAATAATTAACCTTACTGCTTTGTCTAGAGACTTTGATTTTGAGTTTACTATAGTTGATTGTGATACCAAACTTATATAACTAAGGAGACGAATTCTATATTGAATATTGTTTCACTTCCAATGCTTCAACTCAGACGCAATTATTGCCGTTCGTTGGACGCCATGCCATAATTTAACTACAATCAAAGTGGAGTGTCCAGATTGAAGTTCCAAAGTGTTCACAAGTTGAGGGAACTGTGTAACATCATCATTTTGATATTATGTATTTGATCTTAGTTATATTAACCAATTGAAAACTCTCGAGTGAGTCATTCCATAGTAATCCAATGACTATCAATACGTAACCCCTTGGTGTCCCTGGCAGCCATGAGTAATACACTGACCAACATTTGAAGAGCGTTACATACTCAATGCTTAATGGACATATCGATGTCCATCTCGAAATATCATGACCATGAATATTTAAAATAATATTTAATTTTTAATATGATAAATTTTTCATAATTACAAAACATTATAATTACCATCACATAATATATCATTTAAGGATTTTCTATTTAATACACTTTAAATTAATTACTTAATTAATTATATCATAATATAATAAGTATATAATAGATAGAAAATGCTTTTTATTTCGAACAAGATCAGTTACACAGTTAGATGCATGTAACAAATTACATAATTACCCCTAGGGCATACCCCTAACTCTATCAGTCTCCCACGTGCACTTGGGGTCAGTTATGGAACCTTATTCCAAATTCTTCAATAGATTTTCTCAAAACTAATCGGACCAGTCCCTTAGTGAATGGGTATGCTACTTTGTTTTGATCATCTACCTTGTCAATCAACTCTTTCCGTCATTAATGAACTGTCTTTATCACATGAAACTATTCGAAGTTTGTCTCTCGACTTCTAGTGAGCTTTAGGTTCTTACACGAATTGTATCGCCACATCGCTATCATATAACAATATCGTGGGATCCTTAATGTTTTGAATCACCCCTAATTCAGTTAAAAATTCATGCATTTATTTATACCTCTTTTATTGCAGTGTTATTCATGGCGATGTACTTAGATTGTGGTTGAATCAGCCACCGTTTATTATTTGGAACAATCCAACTTAATGTTCCTAACATAAATTTAGGATTGACATACTATACTTGACATCATTAATGAAGATCTAGTCCGCACATCCTTCATAAGGAATTTGTTGTTCCTATAAACAATTACCTAGTATTTCATAAATAGTCAAGAACAATCTGAACTATCGTTAACTGATCTTAATTCGAATTCGTTACTTTCTCTAGGTATCAAATACATGAGCAAGTGTTATATTCTAGATAATATAACATGTATGATAATTCATTGTGCCAATGCATAAGGAACCCATCTTACATGCTCTATGTTAACAATTTTAATAAAAGTCCATGTATATCATTTTGCACAATCCATCATTTGTTTATACTGATTATAAAATTATCTTTTTCCAAACCAATGTCAAGTATTAAATAACTCAACTGAAATAATTTTAACATGAATACATCGTTAACAATTATAAGTCTATTGTTTAGTTGTAGTTTTAGAAATATATTTTAGTATCTATTAATATTCTTTCTTACAGGCACACTCGTCCTCTGCATTTTGACTAAAATCCTAATTTTTTGATTTCTCTATCAAGATACTTACTTTACTTTGATGCTTATAGAGTAAAATTTCGTATCATTTCTTGGATCATACCCAAAACTAACAAAATCATTTATCTCTTCCGTTGAATTCGAGAAATTTTGATTGTTATGTTCAAACAGTTTATTCTAAATTATAATCTAGAATTTTTATTTCAACATTTATGTACTAAAACGCAAAATCATACAAAGCAATAAATTTTGGGCGTAAGATATGAATAACTAAAGCGCATTGAATGACGAACCTATTACATTAGTTTCAACAATTAGAATTTACGATGTGATTTATCAATGTGGCTTATATTCCAAATCTATTAATCTTCTTTCTAAAGACACTTTTGCAACCAATGGACCATATCATTTTGAATACTAATATCAAAGTCATATTTAATAATGCACTTGAAAGCCATTTCGGATTTATGCATCCTCATATGGTAGATTCAATACTCTTAATGGCTTACTTAAGACCGTGGATGTTCTTTTGTTAACGTTAATAAAATTCATAATTTATCTTCAATGTGCGAGATTTATCATTAGAAATTCTAACGTGTCATTCTATTTAGTTCGGTTGATTTCATTCCATCCTTTATTATCAGCTTTATCTTTAGATTGTATCCAAATCCATTTTATTGCCGATAATTTCTAAAGAAAAACTCCTTAGTTTTGAAGTGGCACTTTTTTGAGACAACAGTTGTTTATCAGTGCAATGGAATAGGTATTCATAAACATTTTATAAATTTCCCATATATATGTATAAAACTAATTTTATTTTTAAATTTACTCAACGCATGTTCATAACATAAATTGGTCAATCAATATTCATCGGTCCAAACACATTTGGGATAGTCCACACAAGATCCCCTATGAATATTACGTGAGGTCTCAACGCACACAACTTAACAACTCATTATCCTAGGATATGTAGGGATTCCTTATAAATGTTTAACTTGTATGATCTCGTAAACTAATCTTTAGATGAAATTGAGTTTTAATCCTTATGTACTTATTCTTATGTACCCAACCTTATGGAAAAAGTTTAAATCTACTTCACTTGTTATCACTTGGACTTTGTCCAACTAAGTCTAATTACTCCTTATTGAAAAATCATCATGCATCACATAGAGGAGTGACTTTTGAGATTATATCTTATTCGTTTTAGGTACTTTTAGAACTATTTTCTTATATACTCACCATTCGTTAAATTTTCTTTACATGTTATATTTTATAATTCCATTTTACATTTGCTGAACTTATTATAAATAGATTACTTATGTATCAAATACGCATGTTTGGTTTATTTTAATTCATCTGTGAATTAAATAAAGTATGCAAAACTGTTTTTATTATCATTAGACATTTTGACTGCATACATCTTTATGTATCAATATGAAGAGTTTGCCCACTCTTATGCTGCTCCCAATAAACAAGTACTTTATTCTTAATTCCAAAATAATTGTAACAAATTGTAGATACTTTCGTATTATTTAGCTAATGCAAAAAATATCATTATTCTAATAGATTTATTTCATAATGAATTTTCAAAATTTTCATAACAAAGTATAACTATATTCACTTTCAAGCAATACTGAAAATAATTATTATTTCATAACTAATATTTGGTATGCTTACGAAAATAATTTTTTGTATCTCGATGCATCCACTAATAAGTATTATATGGCATGCTCCTACTATTTCTGCCATTACTATAATAGTGTATGAAATACAAAGCTCCATACAATTACATTTTATGGGCTATCTATTTCTTTTGCTGTAACTAATTTACAATTAAGAGTTTCCTATCAAATATGTTAAATCCATAGAAATGAATTTTGTAGATAACAAATTTCTATATTAAAAAACAATTGGAACAAAAGATACATTTCTCATTCCATATTAAGTAACTACTAGGGTTTTGTACAATTCTCGTTTCTGGTATTACTTCATGAAGCAGAGTCAACTATTCACTGCTTCATCCCAACCGTTCCTAAGTTACATCCATTCTTATACATTCTCTTTCCTTTTCTAAATGGTCAACTATTCAAAGGAAATCCTTACTATAATCAATCGTACTAAATAAAAGATTTCACATTATGCTTTTTTGTTTATTTCCATGAACTAATTCATTGAAATTTTGTATATCACGGACTACGACCATTCATTATATAACATTTGTATGTGATCGAACGAATTAAATATCTATATTCTTGTATTGCTTAAGGGATCAAAACTCATGCAAACAATATAAAGTCTTGGGAAAATAAACACCCAATCGACCAAGTTACAAATGTGTCTAGTAGTGTATAGTTAGGCTCTTACATGGGTCTTAAAGTGAAAACATGCTAAAGGATTAAGTTAAGTATATTTATATTTCTTTGCCAATCTTTAATATTATTCATTTGTATATCTTAACTAATAAACATTTTATCTGTTTTATTAATTGCATAAATAATCGATGTATACTATTTTAACTTATATAGTGAATGTTCACACAATATTAAAATGGTTAAATGTCACAATTTGATTTTTCTAATAAGGCTCCTACTAGATTTTTATGTTTTATCAAAACCCTAAGAGAAACACAGAAATCTTTTGATTTCACTAATGGACGTTAGGACTTCCCTGCTTTAGGATTATGAGTATATTAACAAATCATAGGTCCTCGAGTAGTGGATAATGTTAGCACCAGAATTGGTCACTAACACCCTTAAGAAAGCTTATGTAGAGAGATAAATGAAGAAAGTAAATTAAAATAGAGAATCGTATACAAAACTAAATGCGAAAACAAGAACACCGGATTTATAGTGGTTCAGTGTAACTGCCTACGTCCACTTTGAATCTTGATGTTTATTGCTTTCACAAATGATTGAATATAGATACAATCCGTACTATAATAGCTTGAATACAAGTGTTAAGTAAAATAGAATACGTCTTGAATGCAGTAGAGTTTCCCTAGTGTTCTTGAAAAATATTCCCTTTCACTGTGCCTCTGCCTTTTTATTTATAGACGAAGATGGGTTGGACTTCCCTCATGGGCCTAGGAGGAAGATACCTCGGCCTATGGTAAGTGACTTCTGCACGCCGAGCCATAAATGCTGAATGGCAATTGCCGAGCCACATTTCTAGGTCGAACGACATTCATATGCCGATCGAGGAAGGCATGCCAAACGATGCCTATATGCCGAACGAGGTAGTGCGCTAGTGAAGAGTGTAAGCCGAACGAGACATGTGTCGAACAAGACTATATGCCGGTCGAGGGGAGATCCCGAACGATTCACTTATGACGAGCGAGGCTTCATAACGAACGAGGGAAGATGCCGAACGACCCTTCTATGCCAATCGAGGTCTTGTGCCGAACGACCCTTCCATGCCGAGCGAGGCTTCATGCCAGGTGACCTTTCTATGCTGAATGAGGCTACATGCCATGCGACCCTTCCACGCCGATCGGGGCATCATGCCGAACGAGACTCTATGCCGAGTGAGGCGCTATGCCGAACGAGGGAAGATGCGAAACGACCCTTCTCTGCCGAACAACCCTTCTCTGCCGAACGACCCTTCTCTGTCGAATGACCCTTCCATGCCGAGCGATGCTCTATGCCGAGCGAGGGGAGGTGTGCCGAATGAGGCCTGTGCCGAGCCTCTTGTTACATGGTCAAACAACCGGGTAACACTTGCTTCTCAAATGTATCATGTGGATGAACATGATGCGCTTTCAATCGTGAGTACTATGTGTTTTCCCGATAGAGTTTTCTTACGACCTCTTAAATGCTGAACGAGGCATTGATGCCGAACGAGATACTAATGCCGAGCCCCCTCAATGCCGAAAGACATATTGATGTCGAGCGACCGAGGTGCCTTGACTAGTTCTACCAGTCAATGTCTCTTCATCTTCTTTCCTTCCTACTATAATAGTCAGTACTTCTCTCCTTCTTCCCTTTTTACCTTTTACCTCCACTCTAACATCCTTACGAACCTACCTCCTTCCAGACTTTTGCCAACACTTTAACCTCATTTTTGACTCCCGAGTCCTACACGTTACTTCTCGATTACCATTAACAACAAATCTGAGAGGATTCCACTTCTAAATCGAGCACCCCATTGGACTTCGACCCCATATACTAGGTATGAACCTTTCACTTGCTCGACTTTCTCCAATTAGGGATTTCGGACAAGACTTGAGTTTACGGCCTTCCCCTAATCCACGAATAATGGAAGCCGCGTAGGCAAGGAAGGTGGATCCGAGGTTTAAACGAGCCTTAGGATTAGATGGAGAGGAGGATGGAAGAGGGTGTCGGCCCAGTAAGAATCGGTTGAGGGTCGAGATGGTCGGTCGAAGGTGGCATGCAAATTGGGGTGGTGATCGATTGGCCACCTAAGAGGGTATCTAGGTTGTTCGAAGAAATAAGTTGGAGGAGGACGTATGGCTGTGGTTCGGTATGAATTTCGCATCCCGAACGATGCGAGGGAGTGTGGGAGTGAAGTTGAACTTAGGTTTAGTCGTACCGAGCGACGTGGCCCGGTATGACCATGGCTCAGCATGACTCCCTTATGCCGAACGAGGTAAGAGGGAGTGTAGAAGAAAAATATGAGATGGGTAAAATGACGTGCGACGTGGCTCGGCATGACTTGCCAAAGGACTCATCTACGCCGGATGGTAGGGATGGAGGGTAGGAGGGAAGCTGGAGTTAAGGGAAAAGTGCCAAGCAATGCGGCTCGACATGATTGTGGTTCGGCATAACTTGCCGCATGCTGAACGGTGGACAGGGGAGGTAGAAGAGTGGTGGACAATAACAATACTAGTCGAGTCACTGCAGTGTCGTTTGGCATTAAGTTTGATAGCAGGCTATAACAGTCAGAACCATCTCAACTTGAATATAATGCATTACTGACTTAACTTACTTTTTATGCCCGAACATATGACAGTGAAAAAGGACAAGGACTTAAGCAATTAAGCGTATCAGGCAATCCAGACTGGTAACCCTTCTATTGTGACAACTACAAAACTGAATTTAACTTGATTAAAACGGATAATAACCTTCAACGTATAGTGACGATATCGAGTTCAAAACATAAACCATCTTATGACAAGCTCTCGTAGACGATCAACGATGACGGTCATCGAAGATGATAGTTCAAAGCCTAACTTTATTTCATCAACTTTGTGACTTTTAATTTCTTGGCACTTATATTTGAATGATTGCACTAGTTTACACACCACACGGGGGGAGTATTTTTGTTGTTAAGTCTAATGTCGATTGTTTTTCAAGTATAGTTCAAATAGGTGTTTCATCAGATCCAACACTCACTAGATATGTCTAGGAAATCTGGTTCTGCCACGATCTTGGACAGACCCGGGCCATTTTCTCAACAGGAAATGGTTGGAACCTCAAACCCATCAACAATTCCCTTACAAGATATTCCGAGCCCCATGACCACATCCGTAGAATTGGCTCCTAATGCCTTGGATGCAGCTATCTTTTTAGATAATCCGATCGATTCTCAAGCTTCGAGAATTGACGAAAGAACGCTTCGTCGTATATGCTTAGTACACGGGATTCCTTTCGACGATGTGTTGGTTCCATCGGGACAGGGTCGTCCTCACTTTCCCCCAGTCGGATATACGGCCTGCAACAAATTTATGTGCTGGGTTGGTAGCATGCCGCTATTCAATTCTTTCCTTCGCGACCTGCTGCAGTATATTGAGATCGCTCCATCGCAGTTACATCCTAACAATCGCGCATTCATATACGGCACATGCATCCTCTTCATGAGTGTATTTTTCATGCTCCCCACTCCCGGCAATATCTGATACATTTATCGTTTCAAGATACGATCAGACAGCCCGTCTTTTGTATTTCTCGAGCTGCCTAGCAAGTGTCAAATTCTGACCGGGGAATGGAGCAAATTTACCCAGTATAAGCAGGAATGGTTCTACGTGCGCTGTCCTCTCGGCTTTGCAAGGAGATGGGTAGAAGGAAGTAAGTATTTTTTCTGGATCAATACTCGCACTAGGCGGAAATGCACCTTTTCTAACTCTTTCTCTATTTTTATAGGTATCAACCCCTTCGGGTATTCTGAAACTGTTGAAGCTATCCGAGCTGTCCCCGTAGGAGACCGAGACATTAGATCTCTCATTTCAAACGAATCGCTCTCGAAGTTTGGGCTCCTGGCGGAAGGTCACCGAATAAGCCTTCCTCAAGGCGTCACTATAACCAAGCCTGCTTTAGGTAAAGGAAAAAAGCAGGCTGGCACTTCAACACATAATTCCCCTGACACACTAGAGGTGGGGGAGATTAGAGAAGCCAAAACGCTCGAAGTACCGGGTGAAAATGTTAGTCCCGCTCGCGACCCGATAGTCGAGGTTTGCGATATCGAAACGACGTCTTCCCCTTCGAAGGAAAAAAATAAATTGACCTAAAAATTGAGGAAGAAGACAGTGGGTGGAACCTCTAAGGTCACCCTTATTCCAGTGGATAGAGAGCCTTCCCCCCAACACTTAGAGAGTTCTCTGAAAGGCCTCTCGAACCTCACTATCCCTGATGATCTTCTTAACTATGGCTTCAACGATACGGAAGCCCTTAAGCTTCGTTCGCTCACGAGAGGCGATACAAGTGCTCAAGCACAAAACCATGGAGAAATAACTCCTATTAGTAAAGATAAAGAAACTGGTCCGTTGGAGGGAAACACTAGGACACACACAGACACGTGCACTTCACCTTGCACTTAAATTTCTGCCATCGCTCTAATCTTTGCTAACTTGTCGTTATTTATATTCTATGCAGGTGATATGGGACGTGCGCATGGACTCGACGTCTTTGCGGGTCATCTATCTTTCACCGCTCTGGACGAGATTCGGGCTCCGGAAGACGTCTGAATAGAGATGATGATGGCGACAAGGATTATCACTCTCGAGATTCATCATCTCGAAAGAAAACTTATCATCAGCCTTCATACCATTACAATCCTCCTTCTCACTCGGAGCAAGGCAGGGAGAAATACGGCCTGAAGGGGTCCTAATCTGATGCCCCCCGTGATCAACACTCTGGCTCATCTAGCGCACGGCAATCCCGGGAACCCCAAAAGAAAACTGAACTCTCAAAACCTTCTCCCCCTGTTCTCACAATAGATCCGACGATATCGGAGAGGCTAGCCGAGCTTAAGGATAAGCTCCTCAAAATATGCTTCGATGGTCTGAAGTTTCTCCCGGCGATCCATCACATTCCGGGGCATATCAAACAGAGTGCCATTGCTTGTAACAACGGCATTTATGTTCAACATGACGCGTTTGTCCATTTAGCTGAAAAAGTCTCAGAAGTCTCTGTTGAGCGTCAACACGAAATTGATCGCCTGAAGCTTGAAGCCATTCATGATAAAGACATTATCAAAGCTCAAGATGAAGAGCTCTCTTCGTACAAGTCTCAACTCGAAGCAGCCCGACAAAGTGCTAAAGATACTGCGGAGGCTGTCATTCGTCTGGAGACGGATTCTGTTCAGAAGGAAAGGGATGCATTTGCCCTCCGAGTCAAGGAGTTGGAAGATCTACTCCGCAAAGAGGGAGGGGAAAGAACTGCTGTCCAGGAAGGGTCGCAGCGTTATTGCGATGAGATTGTTGCTACGCGATTCCTGAAGGCAAAGCTAGACGACGAGCTCTCTAAGGTCGGGATGCTGAAGGATGAAGCCCGTGAAGAGCGCAAAAGAATAACATCCGTAGAGATTGACTCTCGCCTCAAGGCAGCTATAGAGACTTATAGCAGAATACAACGCCTGTGTCCTCATGCATCGAGACTTAAACTTTTCTTGGAGAGGGCTACCTCGAATCTCTAGTTAAGGCATGTGAGACTTTGATAAAGATCAGGAAGGTCGAGGTGGGCACCGAAGAGGTCGACGAGGAGGCTTTAGTGAAAGAATTTCTTAAATGGAACGAGCCTTCGGACTTGTCTATAGCAAAGGCCCTCTACAACAAAGGTTCCTCCTCATCAAGAGGAAAAGATGAGATTGTCGGTCCGTCTAGAACGGAGTCTTCAACTCCTCCCCTTACTCAATCGACCGGTCGGCCAGTATTTGATCCGTTCGAACCTGTGTAGTTAATGCCCCGCTATTATCCCGCTACAACCCCGCTATATCTCATAGCGGATTTCTACCGCTACCATTTTTCCATATAGCCCCAGAATATAGCCTTTCCGCTTTAATCCCCGCTATATCCCGTTATTTCCGCTATATTCTGCTATTCCCACTATATCTATTTTAATAAAATGAATTGAAAAATCGCATTTATACATTATAAAATTATGAAACTAATTTATTTGATTTAATTTTTAATATATTTTCAAAAATGAAAATACTCTAATATTCTACCAAATTCAATTATGTTATATAACAGTTTTTCGTTTATGTAAAGTATATTCACAGATGTTTTTATTTAAAATTATTTATGTATTATTTATAATTCAATTGAATGATAATTTTTCATTTAATTACCATTTATATATTCGTAAAAACATTAAGTACGAGTTTTATATACTATTTTAGAGCCATCCGCTATATCCCACTATATCCTCGTTGTATCCCCGCTATGACTTTTCGTACCTCCACCGCTTTGAATCTACCGAGCGCATTAACTGCACAGGTTCGAACAGCATCCTGGTTATGACCCGAAAGACCCTGGCCTCGACACACATGTTCTATCTCTCATTCCAAATGGTGAGACTCCTCGGACGGTTGAGAGCTAGCAAGAAGCCGGTATATAACTCTTCTTCTTAAAGTTCAAAGAGCCGTCGTTTTCGGCGAGAGGTCATTGTGTTCTAATGTTTGTCTCTTGTGATTTTATGCAGGTCGTTCTGATCCTGAACCAACTCCAAGGAGCGATGACGCCAAGGAGGAGAAGGGGAAAGCGAGCGAGGCTACTCACGCGGGAGTGACTCCGGTCCAGATGCTCAAGTGATTGAGGTGCGTGATAAGGAAAAGTCTGAGACTTCGTCTACTGTTGAAGAAAGTTATGAAATTGAGATCACAAGAACCTCTGGACACACTTCAAAAATGAGCATAAAGGAGCAACTCACGGAGGACAAGAAAACGACAGCGGAAATCAAAGTTGAGCCCCGAGTTGTGGATCTAGATGATCCTTTGAACAGGCCTTTGAAGGTCATCCTTCCTAGTGGGTCCAGGCCATTAGAAGTCCCTCGTTCCTCCTTGGATGTTACTTTCCCATCTAGCAAGGCATCCAAGCGAAAACATGTAGAGGAGGAATCGTCAGAGAAAATGAGGGAGGAAAAGAAACCGAGGAAGTTAAAGATGTAGTTGTTGCTCTCGTTCAACGAGATTCAGCTTAGATTATGTAATTATTTTTATTTATTTTCATAGTCAATGTAAGTAGACTTTTGACTCTGAGTTTTGGAGGAGTTGTAGTAGAACCTTATTTTGGATAAATAAATCTTAATTCTTTTGTCTTTCAAACGACTTTTATCGTTCAGCTTTCTATATAATTATGGTCGAAACCCGAGCTATTGTGAGTTACATAAACCCCCAATTCATCTTCATATGACAAGGATTTTTTTTGGAATTGTACATCTTTTATTCCACGCGTCCGGTACTTAGAATATTTTTTTGTCCGTACGCTGGGGTCTTGATGACTTCCAGTCAGTTGTACGCTAGTCTGCACTCTGTGGACTTAGAGATTTTTAAGCCGTTTATATTCTAGTCCACACTCAGGGGACTCAGAGTACTCCAGTTCGTACTCAGGGTACTTGGAGATTTTAAGCGTTTATACTCTAGTCCCCACTCAGGGGATTCAGAGTACTCCAGTCCGGACTCAATAGACTTGGAGATTTTAAGTCGTTTATACTCTAGTCCGCACTCAAGGGACTCAGAGTACTCCAGTCCGCACTCAGGGGACTTGGAGATTTTAAGTCGTTATTCTCTAGTCTACACTCAGGGGACTCAAAGTACTCCAGTCCGCACTTAGGAGACTTGGAGATTTAAGTCGTTTATACTCTATTCTGCACTCAGAGGATAGAGTACTCCGGTCCGCACTCAAGGGACTTGGAGATTTTAAGTCATTTATACTCTAGTCCACAGTCAAGGGACTCAGAGTACTCCAGTCCGCACTCAGGGGAATTGGAGATTTCAAGTCGTTTATATTCTAGTACACACTCAGGGGACTCAGAGTACTCTAGTCCGCACTCAGGGGACTTGGAGATTTTAAGTCGTTTATAATCTAGTCCGCACTTAGGGGACTCAGAGTACTCCAGTCCGCACTCAGGAGACTTAGAGGTTTTAAGTCGTTTATACGTGTTTGTACGTCAGACAGAATAATCTAACTCTAGCTTTTTGCCATAGAATTATCATACACAGAAACATCAATAATTCATGGAAAGATGGCTTCAAGCCTTTATTAATGAAAACAAGCTAAATTGTCTTATTACATGCTAAAAATTAAGAATCAATGAAATGAAAACATACTGAAAATAATTGCAACAAAGAAAGAAAATGAGTAGACTAAGTATAGTAATGCCGCAGATGCTCGCTATTCCATGTTCGGGGGAGTGTCCCACCATCAATGGTCGCTAGCTTGAATGTTCCTTCTCCAAGCCTCCGTTCAATGACGAATGGACCTTCACATGTGGGATTCAGATGCGATGGGGCCAGAAAAACTCGTTTCAAAATGAGGTCACCCACATCAAAGACTCTTGGGCCAATTTTTTCTTTATAATATCGAGCAACTCGGTGTCTATATGCGGCCGCTCTAAATCAGCTTCTTCACATTTTTAATCAATGAAGTCTAGTGATTCCAGCAAAATTCCATGATTCATCTTGGGGTCGTAATGAGTTACTCGATGTGACTGAACTTCAAGTTCTACGGGTATAACACCTTCCGTACCATATGCGAATGGCGTGTGGCCAGTTGCGAATTTGTGGGTGGTTCTATAAGCCCATAGTGCTATTGGAAGTTCATCCACCCACTTGCCTCTAGCCTTTTCCAAATGCTTTTTCAATATGGACATGATTATTTTGTTCACGGCTTCCACTTGTCCATTGGCTTTTGGATGAGAAACTACTGCAAACCTTTTTTCAATTTCATGCTTTTGACAAAATTCTTTGAACTCTTTACTTTCGAATTGAGTTCCATTGTCTGTAGTGATAGTCCATGGAAGGTCAAAATCGCATATTTCGTACAATGAAATTAATGACCTTCATGGTGGTGATCGTGGCTAAAGGCTCTGCTTCTGCCCACTTGGTAAAGTAATCGACTGCGACTATTGCGTATTTCACACCGCCTTTCGATATGGGTAAGGAACCAATTATATCGATTCTCCATATTGCAAACGGCCAGGGGCTAGCCATTTGCATGAGCTCTGTTGGTGGAGCTCTCAGGATTTTTGCATAATTCTGGTATTTGTCACATCTCCTTATGTAGTCTGCAGCATCCCGATTTACAGTTGGCCAATTGTGTCCATAGAGGAGGATTTTCTTTGCTAATGTCTGCCCCTCCAGTATGGTCACCACATTCTCCTTCATGGACTTCCTTCAGGACTCATTTATCTCATCATGGGTAATGCACTGGAGTAAGGGGGTCGAGAATCTCCTCTGATACATTATTCCATCCTGCATTACATATCGTGAAGCCTTATGAATGACTTGTCGTCTTTCGTTCCTTCTTTCGGGCAAGATCCTGTGTAGCAAGTATTGTTTGAATGGGGTCATCCATGACTCCTTCTTGATTTTTGTTTCTAACACAAGATCTATCTCCATCATATTTATACTCGGAGCATGTAAGGCTTCGATGGGAACCAATCCCATTTGCTGTGCATCGCCAGTGCTTGTAAATTTTGCCAGTGAATCGGCTTCTTTGTTTTGTTCACGTGGGACACGCGAAATATCATAATATTCCAGATTTGCTAGCAGCTCTTGAACCCGTGCAAGGTATGGTGCAAGTCTTTATCCCTTTGCTTGATGGTCCCCCCGCACGTGGTATACCACCAATTGCGAGTCACAAAAGATTTCAACCGATTTTACCCCCAGCTCTCTGATGAGTTTCAAACCAACAATAAATGCTTCATACTTGGCCTTGTTATTTGTTACTAGGAATTCGAGCTTCAACGCATAACAAACTGATCAGTTTTCGAGAGTCACAAGAACTATGCCAGCTCCCGAGCAACGGTCGTTAGATGCCCCGTCGGTGTACATCTTCCATCGAACGGGAGGTGTGACATTATGACCGCTTGTTTCATCTAACACGATGAATTCAGCAATGAAATCTGCTAGCGCTTGCCCTTGTATGGCCATTCATGGCAGGTAGGTAATATCGAACTGACTCAACTCGATATTCCATTTTAACGTCCTTCCAGAGGTTTTTGATCGTTGGAGTACCTGCCGCAAGGGTTGATCGGTATAAACACTGATTGAGTTTTCCTAAAAGCACGGTCGGAGCTTGCATGATGCAATCACTAAGCAATAGGCTAGTTTCTCAATCTTAGGATAATTTCTTTCCACTCCCGTTAAACGTTTACTGACATAGTACACCGGCTTTTGAACTTGGTCCTCCTTGCAAACCAAAGCCATACTGATAACATGCCGGGATACAACAAAGTACACATACAACATCTCATGGTCTACTGGTTTCAATAATACCAGGGGACTTTCTAAATGCCTTACTAGAGCTCAGAACGCTTCCTCACATTTGGATGTCCATACAAAATTCCTCTTTCCTTTCTTTATTACGTCGAAGAAAGGAATACACTTATCTATGGCTCTAGATATGAATTGACTCAACGCGGCCACCTTTCCATTCAAGATTTGTACCTGCTTTATAGTTCTGGGCACTTGTATGTCTCGAATACTTGAATCTTCTTCGGATTAGCTTCGATTCCCCATGCATTCACAATGAAACCTAGAAAATTCCCTGACGCAATGCCAAAGGAACACTTCAAAGGATTGATCTTCATTCCACAATGTCTAAGTATGTTAAACATCTCCGCTAAGTCCCGAATGTGGTCGTTTGACTGCTGTGACTTCACGAGCATGTCATCCACATAGACTTCCATCGTTCTACCAATCTGGCCTTTAAACATTCGATTCGCCAAATGCTGATAAGTCGCTCCCGCATTTTTCAATCCGAAAGGCATCACTACATAGCAACATAACCCAACGTCTATGACGAAACTGGTGTGTTCTTGGTCTGGAATATGCATCGGGATCTGATTATATCTCGAGTATGCATCCATAAATGATAGCAACTCGTGTCTGACCGTTAAGTCGATGAGCCGGTCGATTATGGGTAAAGGGAAACTATCCTTCGAGCATGCTTTGTTCAAATCAGAGTAATCAACGCAAGTCCTCCACTTCCCATTTGCTTTCCTTACTAGCACAGGGTTAGATACCCATTCAGGGTAGATGGCGTCGCGGATGAACCCATTGGCTTTGAGTTTGTCCACCTCCTCTCTAAGAGCAGCGGACCTCTCTGGGTCCATGCCTCTTCTTTTCTATTTTACAGGAACGTACTTCGAGTCTATGTTGAAAATATGACTTGCAATTACGGGAGAAATCCTCCACATATCAGAATGTGTCCAAGCGAAAACATCCAGGTTCGCTCGGATGAAATCAGTGAGATCCTTGGCCATTGACGGGTCGAGTTGTGATCCAGTCTTAAGTACTCGTGATGGGTCATCTTGGCTAACTGGAATGTCAATCGTCAGCTCAGCCTGCGCTGCTTTTGCTTCCCTGGGTTCCCCATCATCATCTCTCGGATCTACATCTCTATGGATCCGAGAATGTGGCCCGAGCCAGGGCTCGGGCACTACTTGTCAATTGTTAGTATTCTGAATGCGGACGGAGTTATCCGCAACCTTTCCTTTCTCTCTCCACTGTACCTCTCTCAGCTCAGCCATATAACATGCGTGACCGGTCGCCTAATCGCCATGCACAATGCCAACTCCTTTGTCTATCAAAAATTTCAAAGTCAAACACCATGGGGCCAAAGCTGCCCTAAACCATGCCAGGGCTGGTCGATCCAGAAACACATCATATGGAGAATCAACATCCAAAACTATGAAAGGTAGGAGTCGCACCCTCCTACGTTCACCTTGTCCTAGTTCAAATGGAAACTCAACATAACCCACTGCATCAATCGCTGCACCATTAAAGCTAGGATATGGGATTTAGATGGCTTTATATCCTTCGTCTCCATCCTCATTTGGTCATACGCCTTTTTGAAGATGATGTTAACAGAACTTCCACAATCAATCAAAATTCTCTTCACAAATGCTGGCCCAATTGTTGTGGAAATGACCATCGGGTCAGCGGTGGGGGCCTCCATCTGGTTAGCATCTCTGCTCCTGAAAACTATATCGTCCGTCATTGTCTGCTGCTGCTTAGCTGGGGACCTGTCCTTAGTATTTGAACAACATTCAAAATCTGCATGTCTTAAGGAGTTCTCATACCGCTCCATTTCCTGCTAATTCTTATCCACAGGGTGAGGTCCACTGATTATCGTGTTTATGACCAATCTACCCACGGTTCGGGCAGGTTCTTCTGGTTGGCATGGAGCCGACCCATGTCTGGGTTTTGAGTTCCTTGCTTACCCTCCCGTGGGTTCTTGACAAACTCCTGCAACTTTTTATGTCTAATCAGTTTTTCTATGGCATTATGGAGGTGTCTACACTCTTCTGTATTGTGCCCATAAGTCTCGTGGAAGCGACAGTATTTGCTGGTCCGCTTCTGCTCCTCTATAGACTCCTTTGGGCGTGGTTTTGAGTATTGAAAAGTATTACAAGTTGATAGGTAAATATTTTTAAGAGATGCATTCAGTGGGGTGTACTCGTTCTAGGTTGGAATCCTTGGCTTCCATTTCCATGCTTCTCTTTTCTTTCAAGGATTTCCTCCTCCGGACCCTTTAGATTGCCTAGGCTTGTTCTGGACATTGACTTGGACCTTTCCCAAGTTTTCACTAGATTGTTTTATAGTGATATTGCTTTACACGGTCTCTTGAACAGGCCTTGGTGGCTTATCTCGCCTTTTCCACCTGGCTTTCTCCCTTCTTATGAACTGATGAACCTTTAAGTAAAAACGCTCTAGCGTAGTTGGAGGTTTTCCTACCAACTAATCTCCAAACTCTGAATCCATATCCGCTCCTCGCATTATAGCCATCAGAATTGCATGGTCATTAGGGTTACTAACTTCAGTGGCCGCAAAATGAAATCTCTACAAATACTTCATCAACGACTCCCTTGGAGTCTGGATGGCACTTGATAGGGACATCACATCCTTGGGACGAGTGGCGTGAATCCTGAATTGTTCCATAAATTTCGTCGTCAATTCGTCAAAGCTAGATACAGACCGTGGTGGAAGTCGAGTGAACCACATGGTACTGATTATGGATAAAGTAATTGGAAAGCATCTACACTGGTCACGTCATTTTCTCTAGTTGGATCCATCATCCATTCATACCTCATCACATGTTGTATGGGATCAGTCTTTCCTTCGTAGGCTAGGATAGTTGGCATGCTAAACTTCCTGGGGTACTCAACCTGCAGAATAGTATTTGTGAATGTAGTATGACTCCTGGATATCCCCCAATCTTCATTAGTCAAACCTTGATTTTCTCTCATCAACTGCCTGACCGTAGTTGATAAGTCCGGAGTTTGTATGGAGAATGGAAGGCTGGACTTTGTTCTACGGGATCGCTCGGGTTGATGTCTCCTCTGTTGGTGATCTTCCAGACGTGTGTCTTAGGGACCAGCTTCATCGGGGTCTTGGTGAACCGGACGTACAGTTTCCACACATGCTCCAGCTCCTAAGTTTCCCATTCCGGCTTGGGTGTGGTCTCCAAGATGCAAGTGATCCCTAGTTGATCGATCAGCAGCACCTACTTGTGTAGTTTCAGTTTTGCGGTGTCTACTCCTGGGAGGTTCATCAGATGAAGTCAAGCTATCATAAGAAGAGTAAGGAATGGGGCTACCTCCAGCATTCTAATGCTGTTGCTGAATAAGCTGAGTCATGAGGTTAGCGTTAGCTTGAGTCTGTTCAGTAAGCTGTTTTCTACTTTCCATGAGTTCTCTCATCAAGTCGTTGAACTCCATCCTAGTAACGACTTCCATCTGGCTATAAGCTCCAACAGTCCCTACGTCTGGGATTTACTTGCTGATTGCTAGGTCCTATCTATTGTACCTAGCGGTCTTGTTGACGTTCGCGTTATGAGAGGCTGATCTGGTACATGGTCTTCCCATAGTAGAGTAGTTGATAGAAACTCTGAGTAGATTCAATGGACGTCCTGTGAATGACTTGGATCTCCTTTAGGGGATTTATTCAATCCAGTAGCTACAAAGCAGATCCTAGTGGCCTGAGAATTCGATTCTCAGTGAAAGCACCAAAATGTTAGCACCAAAATTAGTCACTAATACCCTTAAGAAAGTTTATGTAGAGACGATCCTTGGCCTATGGGTCACTGACGATCCTTGGCCTATGGGTCGCTGGAGACCCATTATCTATGGATCGCTAGCAACCCATAGACTTGGCTCATTTGCGAGCTAATGTCTTGGCCTCTTACGTAGTATTCTTTGGTTATTTGGTTTGAAGGTTTGAGGGGGCATGGGTTGCTGATGATCCAAGCATTTAGTATTTTTTTGGAGTTTGGAATTGGAGATGTTTCCATGGTCTTGTGTCATCGTTTTTTGCATAGTCTCGTTGCACGTTATTTTGTTTTGATGAAAATTTACTAGCTGTTGCGCTCAGCTACTGATTGCGCTAAAAGAATGCTGGTGTCTTGATTTAGTTGATCCCAGTCATTGCCTTAGTAGTATATCTTGGCTCTCATTAACTCCTTGCCTTAGCCTTTCTGGTTAGGTTCCAAACCATTCTGACAACATGAGATTGTTCTGTCTCTTGTTGGATCCTGTTGAATCCGAATAACATTTGCCCCCCAGATTATACCTTCGTTGAGAATAAGGCGTGCTCTGGAAGTAACTTCTTTTGAGTCTTCATTCTGTGAATTCTAGTTTATCGTGTCGAGGTTACCATGCAAATTATGATTTGACTATTTAATTTTTGATGTGAATAATCAGAGCCCACCTCAAGATGTTATTCTCAATTAACTGACTTCTAACAGTCATTCATTTTTTAATTTCAATCTGAATTTCAGTTCCCGGTATTGATGATGCAATCTTTGCTTTGTAATTTATGCAAGGGTTTAAGTCGATAAGTGGGTGCATGATGTAGGTTTGGAGTTGTCCTATATAGTTTTGATTCGACCGACAAAGCTAAGTTTGTCTCAAGCAATTATATGCTGTTCTTGGGCGAAGTCTTTCTATTTGTCTATAGTTTTTCTTCTCGAGAATTTGGTTAAGTTCCCATGAATGTTTTTGAGTTCCAATGCAATAATTTATTCCAAAATCGGATGTAGTCGATGATTCAACCACCGCACTCTTCCTATTTTTGTATTCCAGTAATCCTGAAAAGAAAAGCTTCCCACATCGCTTCGGACAGCGGCTTCATTATCTATCGTTGATTGATCATGGGTAAGTGTGGAAGAGATAATTTTAAAGGACGATATGGATTGTTTTTCAAATGCAAGCGAGCAAGCTACACTTGATCATTTGTTCGCAGTATTCAAGATATTGGACTATTCTCATGTGGATAACACACTACATCTGCCCTGGTCAACGCTTAGGACTCGATTGGTCAACATATGCTGACTTCCCTTCGATTTCGGGTGCTGGTTATACAAGGATATTATTTAAAGTAAAACATACTTGACAGGGTAGAATGCCAAGTTTTGTCATTGAAAATGATTTTTTGGTCATCCAATCTTTAGTCTGGTGGAGGTGCTTCTACTCCTTCAGAAGCTGGGTCCTTCACAATATAGGCTTCACTTATTATCCCTATTATATTAGGATGATTGATTATAGTTAAATTACTAGGCACATTACCCTTTTCGTAGTTGAAGTTCGATCAAGCACGGTTTCAACCTTCGAAAACTAGTGGATGAGTCGTCCGAGTGCGATTGTCCTTCCTTTGCGTTTTTCAAAATTCAATGCACATAAGCCTCTGTCTTTAAGAACTATTGGCTTAATTGCTTTATTTTGAGCATTGCTTTGTCTCGATGTTGCACTTCTTGTGCTCACGTGCAACATACTCATTTACTGTTATTCTACATGTGTAAGCAATCCTTTTGCGGTCATTTCGACACATTCTATTTCATAGCTTTGTTCAGAACTATGAAGTAGCGTGGTCTAGCCAGTTTTGTGGCTAATCCCTACATATGCTCAATTGAGTCTATTTCAACAAAGTGTTGGTGTAGATTCCATATACCACCGAGCTAATTACTTTGACTACTGAGCCAACATGTTTTGGGAGATTAGGCCTCCAGGGCAATAAGTTCGATTGCCCCAGTTTGATTGACACGGTAGGTCCTATCTCGTGAATTAGGGGCTTTGTTGCACGATTCCAAGATCTGATTTTTGTAATGATGTCGGTATGCATTAGAAAGATGTGTTTCTAGCATCTTTTGCTAAAGCAAGTCCTTCTGAGTCTGACGTTGAGATCCTAATCACGTATTGGTTTCCATCGTCGGAAACACATACACGGATGACTCAATTATGTGGATTTTCCCTTGATATTATGAGTCTTCAGATAGCATGACCGAACTTAGGGTAATGACATTATCCTACAAGTTGGAACCAAATGATCTGGTTAGACTATAAGTAGGTCATCGATCCTTTTTGTCTTCGACAGACAATGAGTGACGGTTGATTTCTGAATGTTAAATCCTTCATTTCCTTTGCTAGAGATTTGTTGCCAGAATCCTCTATTTTGTAATAATGAATCATTATCTAACCAACCTCGTAGTTATTCATGTTTGGACTTTTGAAACATTTCTTTCGATCAAGTATCCGTCCCTCTATCTCTTATTGAGTGACTAGCTATGTCGAATGCCTGCATTTGGGCGATTATAAAAGATGAAAATCTGTGGGGCGGATTGCTTAATTGACCTCAGTCTGGCTCTCTATCACATTATGGAATTAAGAACGTTCGGGGATTTTATTTTTGACCTTCCATGATTGCTCCCGTTTGTTCTTGGCCATGCATGCTCTTCTTGGTTGTTGACGTTGTCATGGAAGTTTTGTTTGTATGTTAACTCTTGTCTTTGAGAGTTGATAACCTAGTTGTTTGGTACCAAGCAACATTTCCTCGAGGCCTCTATCTTTTGGTTGTGTCTAAATTCTTTCTAAGTTGAATTTAGGAAATTCGGTTATGCACCAGCTTTCATCACTAGAAACAAGTACATGGGTAATTCAATCCTGGAATTTCCTTTCGATGTTGCTTTATTCCTATGCACTGGTCGATTCCTATGATGAAAGGTCGACCCATCCGGCAAACCTATGAAAGGATATGTCTTCCGGTTATTTCCTATTGTGCAGTTAAAACGCTCGGTAGATTCAAAGCGGTGGAGGTGCAAAAAGTCATAGCGGGGATATAGCGAGGATACAACGGGATATAGCGGATAGCTCTAAAATAGCATACAAAACTCGTACTTAATGTTTTTACAAATATATAAATGGTAATTAAATGAAAAGTCATCATTCAATTGAATTATACTTAATGCATAAATGATTTTAAAGAAAAAACATATGCGAATATACTTTAAATAAACGTAAAACTGTTATATAACATAATTGAATTTAGTAGAATATTAGAGTGTTTTTATTTCTGAAAATATATTAAAAATTAAATCAAATAATTAGTTTCATAATTTTTATAATGTATAAATGCAATTTTTCAATTCATTTTATTAAAAAAGATATAGCAGAAATAGCAAAATATAGCGGGAATAACGGGATATAGCGGAAATAACGGGGATTAAAGCGGAAAGGCTATATTTTGGGGCTATATGGAAAAATCATAGCGGTAGAAATCCGCTATGAGATATTGCGGGGTTATAGCGGAGTAATAGCGGGGCATTAACTACACGGACTTGCGTGTCATTGGGCAATAGTAGTTTTTTTAAGAGAAGGCAGAAACTCAGTTGAGGACCAACTTCTATCTCTGGAAGTTAGTGCATCGATGGTTCACTGCGATGAGTGTTTCTCATCAGCCCTGTAGGTATTGTCGGGGCAATATCCGTACTTAGTGAGTAGAATGTTTCTTGGAGTTACCAGGGCAACATCGGTACTTACGAAGAACGTTTCCAAGCATTACCCGGGAAACACTTGTACTTAGGAAATAGAAAATTTTCCTAATGTTGCCAGGGCAACACCATTTCTTAAAAGATAAAAGAAGGCCTTAGCATTGACGAGGCAACACTGACACTCAGGAGGCTGGGATCCATTTTCCCCATTGATTCGGTAGTGCTCTTAATTCATTTGGGTACTAGTTTCAACCTTTGAAAACTAGCACTCTGATGGTTGGATTATAGAAGTATCTTCTTAGCCCTGCCTATCTTCGGGCAGTGCTAAAGTAAGGTTGATGATGGTTGAATCATCCATCCGATCCTATAGAGTTGAGTAGATTCATTTTAACCTCGATGGTGCTATTTTCTACACGTTCCTTAAATTTGGGAGATGCCATGTTTTGGAATGGTGAGAGTCCCAGGCATTTTCGCTACTTAGCTTTGTATATAACCGTCAAGTATTATTCTTAGAGATGCAAGGATGTTGCTTAAAAAAATTCCATAGTTATTCTTCCTCCTACTGTTTTTTGTTATAATTTAACGTCTATCTGTGAAATCCTCCACTTTTGGGTGGAACCCTTCATTTCTAGGTGTCAAAACCAGGCTCTCATAGGAAATCCAAAATTGTGGAGCAAGTCATCACAATGCCCCCCCGTATGACCGCATTCATTCCTATACTGATCATGGACCGGTAGAGTTCGATAGTGTTTATCTTAAATCCGTGGCAGCTAACCCTGCTTGTTTTAGGCCATATGCATTATGCTTGGCTGATAGAATTATTGCGTATACCAACCATATTCGTTGGTTACAATCTTTAAGAATCAATAGTTTAGCTGCTCGATTTCAAGCACTCTCTCCTTCCTATAGTATGTCTTCGGATAACAGCTGGTTTTGTGCAAGTTAGTGTTTGAGATCTCAATCAAGCACCTGCTTCTGTTTATTGGGAAACTGGTGCGTCGATGATTTGATTCTAAAACAGCCTTCTGTCATTGTTTATCTCCGATCGATGGTAAGTTCGTCCCTTTATTGCAAGTTGGAGTGATCTTTTAACCTAACAAAGTGTTAATCTATCATGTGCCCCTTAGTCTACGGAGCTGATTATTCTAAACAATTGATGTGAGACTTGACGTTCTGGGCGGCTCCTGATGCCACCAGTCAAAGGTACGTCGTAGCTCCTATCTCTGGGAAATCGTGACTTAGATATCTTGAATTTTGACATTTTGTAGATTAAATTTGGCCAAAAATCAGAACTATTTGTCGACTTCTTAGTTTGTGAGCTTTGCTGTACTACCGAAGCAATGTCGGTTCTTTCAGATAGCAGAAGTTGATCCTTGTTAATCGAAGTGCCCGGCTTTTGAGAGTGTGCAGCTTATGAAGTTCCTTTGTGTTGCCTATCTTCAGGCAATGTGAGGGGTTCAAGCTCTTTAAGAGTTAGTGCACCGCTTATGAAATGCGTGGCCTTTCGTGCTCCTTAGTGTTGCCTATCTTCGGGCTACGCGAGGAGCGTATATTTTGGCGTGGCTTTTGGAATGCGCGGCTTTTGATGCTTCTCGACGTTGCCAATCTTCGGGCAATGCGAGGAGTTAGTCTTTTAATGCTCCTTGGCCTTGTTTATCTTCGAGCAATACGAGGAGTTGGTTTTTTAGTGTTCCTCGGCATTGCCTATCTTCGGGCAAGGCGAGGAGTTATTTTTTGATGTGCGGCTTACAAGAGTGACTTTTGTGCTCCTCGGCATTTCCTATCTTCGGACAACGCGAAGAGTTATACTTTGATACTCCTCGGCATTTCCTATCTCCGAGCAACGTGAGGAGTTAGTCCTTGATGCTCCTCAGTGTTGCCAATCTCTGTGCAATGCGAGGAGTTAGTCTTTTAGTGCTCCTTGGCGTTGCTTATCTCCTTGCAATTCAAGGAATTAGTTTTTTAGTGCTCCTCGGGTTGCCTATCTCTGGGCAACGTAAGGAGTTAGTTTTTGATGCATGGCTTACGAAATGCGCACAGTAGTTTAGGCCTTCCTGGTGCTGGAGGAGTGGTACCAATTCATAGAAGGTTCAGATCGAGTTTTTCCATCAATTTGGAAGTGACTTTGCTGGAATGAGGTTTCATCAGTTCTAAGAGATAACTATTTTTTAGATTGGGTAGTCGTGACTTGATTATGAAGAAAGAGCTTATGGGAGTTCGAGGCAAGACTCTTAGTTTTTGGTCCAAACTGTAACTAGAGAATTGGTCTTTGACTGGCATAAGGTCTAAGAGGAAGAGGAATTGGTCACCAAGAGTGGTAAAATAGTAGTTGGAAAGAAGTGGGCAAGTATTATGCTAGTATCTCATTTGTTGCACTAGCTAGGTCATTAAGTCTGCACCTGTCAGAATGCCAGAATTTCTGATCGGGCATAATAGAACTATGGTACAATTAGTCTAGGTCTTTCTTATGGCTATTCAAGTTTGTGCAGTGCCTCCATGCCACAGGGCTGTTGGCACGCTTGAACTATATCCATGGTCTCTCCACAAGTCATTGATTGCCTCTGGTCCAGTTGGAGCTGTTCTTCTGAGTTGTAAGTCTTGGCTTGATTCAAGTCAGTCTCTGATTAACCACATGTTCGCTTCGGTTTTAGCTTAGTTCCTTTGAGCGATTTTAAAGATTTGGTGTTTAGCATTATTTGTTTCATAGATCATTTAATTATGCCGAGTGACCTCGATTTGTGGCCTTGGAGCATGGCTTCGCTGACTCCAATGGGCTTTGGATTAGATGACTACTGATCTTCCAATTCACCTTCACGGATATCAGTCGTACATGAATTTCACCGATCTACCGGTTCGCCCTCATAATGCTTTAGTTTATGAAAGACCTTCACGTTCACGAAGGGTTATTTTTGGATTAGATGACCGCTGATCTACTAGTTTACCTTTAGGACACTCTAGTACGTTAAAGACCTTCGCGTTCGCGGACCGTTTATTGGATCAGATGACCGTCGATCGACCGGTTTACCTTAAACAATGCTCTAGTTCATGAAAGATCTTCATATTCACTGAGGGTTCTTTTTGGATCAGATGAGCGCTAATTTACCGGTTTACCTTCACGATGCTCTAGTTCGTGAAAGACCTTTATGTTTGCGAAGGGGTTTTTTGGATCGGATGACCGCTGATCTACTAGTTTACCTTGACTACGCTCTAGTTCGCGAAAGACCTTCACGTTCATGAAGGGAATTTTTTGGATCATATGACCGTCGATCTACCGGTTTACTTTGACGATGCTCTAGTTCATGAAAGACCTTCACGTTTGTGAAGGTTTTTTTGTGGTCGAACGTCCGACGACCAAACGACCTTGGAAAGATAATTTAGCGATTCCGAGGGGAGTTTTGGGTCGTGTGTCTGATGATCCGACGATCTTAAAGCAATGATTCATCGACTTCAAGAGGAACTTTCCAGATTCAGCTCAAGCAAAAACATTTTATCGGCTCCTCTAGGATAAGGTGTTAGATCTGTTTGTTCAGACTTATCGATGGACCCGACAACGCCGGTTCTCAGAAGAAGGATTGATATGACTCATCGAGGGCACAGAAGCATTTCTTTCGCCATGCTGTGAGCAATACCCCTACTGTCCCGCTATGGCTCATTTGGAAAAGGAGAGTAGACGAGGATGGAGAGAACGTATCGCTTTAGGTTGCTATCCTACTCTTTGGTTGCTAGTTAGCTAGAGTGTTATTTGATAATCTTCCTTTTATCTAATTTCATCAATTAGTCGGGGTGCTTTTCTACTGGGTCTTAGTAGCCATGCTTTGGTAGAAGGTCTCTGAGGTCCTGTATCTCCTTCACTGGTTGATATGTTCTTTTAGACACAGCCAGGTTTTCCATCTTCTAATTGCACTACTTCTAGTCTTTAGAACTGGTTTGTACTTCTTTTGCTGATTTTACATTGCAATTACTAGAATAGGGAACAGGTTACCCACTCATCGGTTCATGGAGTTTGCATTCTAGTTCGTATTCTAGGAATTTAGAGTCATTATATGAGCGACCGACTCGTGCTCAATTTGTGTTCATACTTCGGTCCGTGCTCCGAAGACCTAGAGTTCTTTTGTGGGCGGTCGCACCTTCGCCAATTTTTTTGTATTTCAGTTCATAGTCAAGGATTAGGAGATTTTTGTGAATCGTTTATACTCTAGTCCACGCTCCGGGGACTTAGATTACTCTAGTCTGTGCTTCGGGAACTTAGACATTTTTGTAAATCATCTATACTCTAGTCTGCACTCTGGGGACTTAGAGTACTCCAGTCCATGCTTCGGGGACGTAAAGATTTTTGTAAATCGTTTATACTCTAGTCCGTGCTCCGGCGATTTAGAATACTCTTGTCCACGCTTCAGGGACTTAGAGATTTTTGTAAATCATTTATACTCCATTCTACACTCTAGGGACTTAGAGTACTCTAGTCCATGCTTCGGGGACTTAGAGTACTCCAGTCCATGCTCCAGGGACTTAGAGGTTTTTATTGGGAGCAGCTGTATTTCCACCCGTTGGATTTGTACTCTATTTACCGTGTCGAGGAAAAAGTTGTCAAATGAATGGTTGAACCACGTTCGTTCATGGAATGGGATTCTTCCCTCAACATTTAGGATGAAACTTGGTAATCAGACGGTCGATTCACATCCACTTGGTAGTTGCAGCTTTTCCTATTAAGTCAAGAAAAAGGCAGGTGATGAATGAATTGATCACATCCATGTTGGGGTCGAATGATCAAGTCTTGCAAAATTTGCTTCGTATTCTTTCTACCAAGTAGAGACAATGAATTATTAAGCAGGAAATTAAGTTGCATCTATTTCAGGCTGCAATCATGTCCATTTGCTGAAATCTAGGGTTGATCAGCAGTAGTAAGTCGCGACTACTCCGAGTCTAATATGAAGGTTGCTGAGTGGACGGTTAGTCATGTCTACTTTATATGGAACTTTTTAGGTTCTTTATTATACAGTTCGTTGTCCCAAATTAGGGGTATATGGTAGTTGATGAACGATCGAATCACATTCATTTTGATGAAACTCCATAGGTTCGATCACGGTCTGTGGAGATTGGCTGGCGGCCAACTCTAAGTATTTGGTCACCTGCATCATTTTGAAAGTAGTTTAGTTCAACTTAGTCGTAGTTCACAAAATAATTGAAATTGAAATTGAAATTAAAATAAAAAAATTCAAAGAAGATCGGAACAAATCTCATTGGTAAGTGAAGCACCATCATATGCTTGCTATTCCACGTTTCCCCTAGCTCCTTTTAGTGGGATGCCAACCGTTAATGTCCAATTGATAATCATATTCTTTATTGACAGGCATTGGATGTTCCCTGCTCTCCATTCTGCGGTCGGTTGGGATTTGTCACAATATACCACGAGGGCTTGGCATTATAATTGATCTTATTTGTATCGTATCTTCTAGGTTCTTCTGCCTTTAGGAATACCTTTTGAGTAGCAGTTCCTCACCCATCTCTTGGCATTATGCTGCGGCATGGGTTCAAGAGCTTCTTCTCGCCTTTTGCACGTTGGCATTTTCATCCTATTTATCTTCCTCAAATTGTTTATCATCTTCAGGGCCGGAGAGAGCCATCGTTATATCTACCTATGGTGTTTTCACCCCTAAGTTTGGGTTTATAGCTGGTCCTTTTGCAGTAGGTGCAGTGTTAACGTTTTCTTTCGTTATGATTCTTAAAGCTCCACCCATTGCTTCCTTTTGATTATATCCCCTTTGAACGACCCAGATTCACGAACCGAGCTAATTCACTGAAGAAAACATTGTGACCGAGCCAATTCGCTGGATCGTTGGCGATTCACGTAGGTCACTGGAGATCCATGCAGCTTATTGGCAATCCATGCAGGTCCTTAGTGATCCATGTAGGTCGCCGACGACCCATGTAGGTTGTCATCGATCCATGTAGGTCACTGGCGATCCATGTAGGTCGTTAGCGACCCATATAGGTCGCTAGTGATCTATGTAGGTCGCTGGTGATCCATGTCGGTCGTTGGAAACCCATATAGGACGTCGGCGATCCATGTGCTTAGAATTTTAGCAGACTTTGATTTCTAGAGTTTAAGGTAGTCTGGTGAAAAGGTATGGGTCGCTAGCGATCCATAGTGCATGGATCACTAGCGATCCATGTACTTAGTTGATTTATGAGCTTTGCCATTTGGATCACGTCTTATGTCTCATGTTGATGTTCTCCATCTAATTTCATAGCATGTTGCCTTGTTTGGATGATGATCCATATGCTGGTTGCATTGGACTGCTATTGGATCATGATGCAAGGGGATTAACATCTTCTTCAGCTATTACTGCCTCTATGGATCTTTCAAAGGTAGTTCTTCTTCTCCTAGGAGCCATTGATTCCGAGGGGTAGATTCTTCAGGTAAAGATTGGGGATTTAACTTTTGGATCTATGGGAGCCAAAGTAGATAGCTAGATCTAGATCCTGAGTTGGGTTCTCAGTGAAAGCACCAAAATATTGGCCCAAAAAATGGACCAACACTCTAATCTAAGTTTGAAAGCACCAACCCTGTTCAGACAGAGCAATATCACAGATAACAGATATAGAAAAAGAGCAGAAAAAGAAAGAAGGCAAAATTTTTTTATAGTGGTTTGGCTGTTAATGAAGCCTACGTCCACTTTATAATTTTATTATAGACATATTTCTGTTATAAGAGATGTTTGATTACAAGACTTTGATTATCTTTAGCTAGATTCAATCCCCAGAGTTGGAATCCACTGGAGAATCATAGTGAATTCCTTTGGAGATTGTTGCGAGGGAGGTAGGTAGTGAGGAACAGTTCCAGTGCTTCAGCAACCAGTTCCAGAGAAGATCCTATTTATGTTGCAGGTAGGATGGTATTTATATGGATCAAAGAGCTTTTGGGCCAGGCTACATCATCACCAGCTCGTAGACAGGTAGGAGACGACCTATGGAGCATTTGGCTCGCAATACAAGGCAGAACCATGGGTCATAGGCGACCCATAGCCGATGGGTCATCGGCGACCCATGGCCTATGCTCGTTTGCGAGCCAATGCCTTGGCCTCTTGCGTAGTATCCTTTGGTTATCTGGTTTGATGGTTTGAGGGGGAATGGGTTGCTAATGATCCAAGCACTTAGTATTTTTCTGGAGTTTATAATTGGAGATGTTTCCATGGTCTTATGTTGTCGTTGTTTGTGTGGTCTCGTTGCACGTTGTTGTGTTTTGATGATAATTTACTAGCTGTTTGCGCTCAGTTACTGATTGGGCTGAAAGAATGATGGTCTCTTGGTTTAGTCGAATCCAATCGTTGCCTTGTAGTATAGCTCGACTTTCATTAACTCCTTGCCTTAGCCTTTCTGGTTAAGTTCTAAACCATTCTGATAACACGAGATTGTTCTGTCTCTTGTTGGATCCTACTGGGTTAAAAACCTGGATAACATAAAACAAAAGAACACGTAATAAATATATTCAATAAATTTGTAATTTAAAAGACAAAACTTTAAACCATAAACTAATCTAGCTTAGATCAAAACATTAACTTGAGAAAAAGTCAAAAGTTTTAATTTTTTTGAAAAATAACTTATGAATTTAAAATTGATTTAATATTATTTTATGTTAACAATAACCAAAATTATTAGAAACCAAATTGTAGTATATGCATTCAATCCTTAACTTTATAATACAAAAATTTATCTATAAATAAAGTTGTTTTAAGTAAATAAAAAAATTATGCAAACAATAATTTTTGAAACAAAGGTGAATATAACAATGTAGGCATATATATAAATTTGTGATAATGAGATTCAAATCAAAACTAAAATGCAATATGCACAAAAAAAGCAGCAATGAATCTAAAATTACTAATATTAATAATATGAACAATAGATAAGTGGGACAAGGATATGTTAAAACATATTAATATGATGAGATACAACTTATTCAAAGGAAGAAATTAGTAATCTAAATCAGAATACGAAATTCATACAGGTGAAAGAAATATAAGAGGTGGAGGATTAAAAGCATATAGGCTTGATGAATTTGTATTTAAATAAAATAGAAGATCACCTTGTGATGTAGCCAAG
The DNA here is from genome assembly GCA_030765085.1 of Allium cepa. Lineage (NCBI taxonomy): Eukaryota > Viridiplantae > Streptophyta > Magnoliopsida > Asparagales > Amaryllidaceae > Allium > Allium cepa. The sequence goes on from CM060938.1 coordinate 216,034,840, forward strand.
AGAAACATCTTGAATGATGAAAGGATTCCTAGATTCAATGAATTAATTTCTAGATCTTGCAATGATCAAAGGATAACCACTTTTTTTGGAATTTTAAGTCCCTAGGATACCATGATAATTCGACTATAGATGATGGGAACGGAAGACAAAATTTTATAAGGAAAGAAAAATGAATTGAATGAAAGAAAATAAGAGATATGTGTTTTAAAGGAATCATAGAAATCTTTCATATTCCTTCCTTAAAACCTTCCCATTTAATTCGCTACTAAATCTTAATAAATCCTCTCCCTCCTTTACATGCATTACGTAACACCCTAGATTTTTGGTAACATTATTGGATATTTAATTGGTTAATTAAATAAAATTATGTATTGATTAGGGGATTGAGATTTGATTTAATCAAGGGTAGCCATGCCATTTGAAAATGAATTAATAAAAGTAGTTTAAATTGAAATAGAGGAAGATAAAATAGCATAGAGGTCATTCCTAATCCTCTAAACCTTGGCCATGTATTAGAATACACGTTCATTTCAGGTTGAAAATTTTAAAATAAGGGGCCACCATTAACAAGGAAGAGAGGAAGAAAAGCTACGAAAGAGCTAATTCAAATCAAATCTATTCACATCTCAATCTCTATAATCTTTATAGCTAAGGTAAATAATTGTTACATCTCATTTTTGATTGTATTTTTAGTTTTTAGACGATTGTCGAATATTTTTCATTGATGTTCCATGATTTTGAATGATGAAATGATTATATATACATGTTGATGATTAATGTATATTCATATTGACTTTATGAAATATTTTAAGGTGAAAACCCTTTAAAATAATATCCAAATGCCTTAAGAAGGTTATAAATATTATTTTGGAGATGGCTTTTAATTTTTATAATTTTCTAAAATTATATGGAATTTATATGAATTTTCTAGTAAAGAAAATGCTAATTTGGGTTAATAAATATTTTTGATTAAATAATAAAAGATTGGGGCCTGAATTTTTTATATGTTAGAAAACAAATTAAAATAGATTTTATAAATTTTTTATAGATTTTTCCTAAGTGTTTTAAGGGTTATATAAAATTATTTAAGGTTTGGGACTTAAATGTTTTATATAATTAAAAGAGGTGAAGGAGCTTTTTGTAAAATGATTTAAAATATAAAATCTGGAAAGTTGGCAGCACTTTTGACAAAGTGTAGTACTTTTTATTGGTAAAGAAAGAGGCAACCAATCACAATTAGACACGCAAGGCAGGTTAGGTGAAAAGAACTATTTGCTACATGTTTTTCACTGTTTCGACGCTGTCGGCAGTATGTTCTACCTCCTTATCTTCGCTTTCGACATAGTTGAAACCAATGAGCATGGTATCAGTTTGTTGGTATGTAGTGAATTGGATGTAGGCGGAAGGTAGGGAGTCGAAACTAGGGGTTCTAAAGGGGTTGAGGCAGTCCTTTGTTTTTAAATTAAAGAAATACGCCTGCTTGCTTTGGACTAAATGGTTTTCGATTTAAATGTTTTTTAGACCCTTTTTCTATAAGTAAAGTAAAACCTAAATGGTTTTGAAATAGATGCTTTCGACTTTAATGTGTTTTCGATCCTTTTCCTCTACTTGAAAGCAGAATCCAAAATGGTTTCGACCGAGATGCTTTTTAAAGGTTTCGAAGGGGTAAATTTTTGAATGGTTTTGAAAGGTTTCCACATGTTTTAAAACGAACCTAAAGTGCTTTAAAAAAGATTGAGTTTGGACGATTTCGAAAGGTTTTAATGAATGGTTCAAAAGGAGTGGTTCCTTATTGTCAGCACCAAAATCGGTCACTAACACCCTTGAATAGAGTTATGCAGAGAGATTAATGAAGAAAATAAATTAAACAGAGAAATAACGCGGTTGAATGCAAAAAATAAAAAGAAAAAAAGGAAAACACAAGATTTATAGTGGTTCGGCGTAATTGCCTACGTCCACTTTGAATATGATCTTTATTACTTTACTAATCAATTGAATAAAGATGCAATCCGTAAACAAATAGCTTGAATATAAGTTTTAACAGAAAAGAGATGAATGCAAAAAATGGCAGAGTGTTCTTGAAGTTCTCGAAAAAAGGTCCCTTCCATTGCATCCCTCCCCATTTATTTATAGACAAAGATAGGCTGGTTCTCCTACGTAGGCCCATGACCAAGATACTTCGGCCCACAGTAGGCAATTCATGTTCACTGAGCTGAACATTTCGAACCACCAATGCCCAAAAATGGTTGCCGACCGACCTTGGCCGACCTCGGATCTTCTCGTTAGTAACTCGAAATTTGTCCTCACATAACTCGAGGGAAGTGGTGGTACTAGTCAAAGTAAAGGAAGGTCGGTCGCACCACTTCTACACCAACTACCTTGACTGATCCAACAAGACCGAACCAACATAGCAGAGCCATTTGTGTCGAACCCTCCGACGCCGGGCCACTAAATACCGAACCAAACGAACCAATTCCTCTAAGGCTGATCCACCAAGTGTTGAGCCACCCTTGCCAAGCGATCTCTCCTTGGACATCTTGAACGAACCATCTTGATTTCCCTTCCTTAGCCGAGCGACACATGCCTAATACTTCTGAAGTCGGACCACAATCAGCTGAACCACCAGGGTCGAACTCATCTACACTAAGCCACTGGGACTAACTCCTTCTTGACCGAGCCGCTCTATCCTGTCTTACTTGGCTGATCCTCTATGCCTACGCTTCAACGCCGACCCATCTTGGCCGAGCCATACAGATACACCGACCCATGCGTATGGTCGATCCAAACTTGAGTTACATCGGTCTCTTATACTTCCAATCCCCTCTTAGCTCGAGCCCCACCTAGGTTCAAGCATATGCTCTACGACTACCACCATATAGCCAGGCCAAAGTGCCGGGTAAAATTTCCCCCCAAAAGTGTGTTGTGTGAATCAACACGACGTGCTTTGAATAAACAATTAATTTTTGTTTTCAAAATCTAGCTCATCCAGAAAGATAATCGTCTGTCTTTTAGATCCTGTTTCTAACTTTTCAAAAGCTGAGTGCATATGGTCTCATGAAGGTTGAACCATGGCGGACTTTCCTAACATTATGCGTGCTTATACACTCACACACACAGATATATATAACCCTTCGTCTCCCCATTTTTTCTTCTCTTATTTTACATATATATTCTTTTTATCATGGGTCGGTTGACGTACGAGTGCCTAACCACTCGTTTGGTTTACTTAGTATCTCCCACATGTTCACTCACCGACCCACTGATGTACTCTGACCGGTTCCACAGGGTAAGGCTTGTTCACCTTCCCTTCTACATATATAAATGCCATACACTTCGGCGTTTTTCCTTTTTCTTCTATTTTTCCACCATAAAACCCCTAACCTTATCTCCCCCAAAGCCTTGCTTACTGTTCAACCTTTCTTCCTCTCAGAACCAGGCTGCCCATGTTGAAACTCCAATCGTAAGCGAATCCAACCAAATTTCATCTTGAACCCAATAGTTCTCATAAGCCCTAACCTTTTGCATATAGTTACGAATCTCTCACTTGATTTATCTCCCTAAACGCGGAGTCTCGTGGGTTCCTAAATAGGAGTTAGTAAGAGTCGGCGAAGAGAGGGATGAATTGGAGACATGAGCGTGTCTTAGGCTAGGAATTTGGTTCGGTATTAATGGAGCAAGGGTAAGTTACAAGGAGAAATAGTTATAGTCCTAACTTCAAATTCGAGGATATGGAGAAGAAGAAAGCATGTTGATTCGTAGGAGTTGGTGTATAGGTTTTAGGATCCAGCTTGCCATGCAATCAAGGAAGGACGATCAATAGCTTATTGTAGTAGTGTTGAGTTGTTAGGAGTTTAGTAACAGAGTAAGTCGAAATTTTGAAAGGAAGCGGCTTGGAATATGCTATGCTGAGGCCATTCGATGACTTTAAGGTGAGTGGGTCAACATTCTGTAGGACGGCGGTTTGGTTGTTCATGTTTAAAGGTTCGGTCGGTATAGGTGGTTTTAGGAGTTATGGGTAGCGTTTCAGTATAGTTTGAGAAGGGTGGTCAGGTGATCATAGAGAGAGAGGGGGGGGGGGGGAGTGAACAGTTCGGTCCTCGTACAGAACAGTGGTTCAGTATGTCTAGGTCGGCATTGGCATCCAAAGCGATTCTAACTCGAACATAACATACATATGCACGATTCACCTTCACAACCAAGCATAGAATATTGGATAATGACAAGCAATAAAGCATACAAGCCCAAGGACCCAATTTGTACTAACTCCCTCATAGGTTGAACAATCTTAAATGCAAATTTAACTCAACAAATACAAACAACAGCCTTCACACTTTACGATGCCAATGTTCGATTCCAAGACTTCTACTGCCGATCATATGATAAACCACAGGAGACAGTCAGCGATGACGGTCTTTGAGGACAATAATTTGAAGTTCTATCACACCACACTTGTGTTTGAAACTTTATTTTTTTCTACACTACATTTGAGTCGTTGCACTAGTTCACACACAACATGGGGGATATATTATTGTCGCTATATCTGATATCGATTGTCTTTTAAGTATAGCTTAAATAGGTATTTACCCATACAAAACGCTCGTTGAAGATGTCGAAAAAATCAAGCTCTGCTACAGTTTCTGATAAGCCTGAGCTAAGTCTCGGTAGGAGGTAGTAGGAACTTCAAATCCACCGATAACCTCTACGCAGGGTATTAAGGATCCATCTGTTGATAAGCCTGGCTCCTGATGTTATAGACGGAGCCATTATTTTGGAAAATCCTATTATTCACAGGCTTCAAAAATCGGCGAAGCTGCTCTTCGTCGATTCTTCGCCGATTGTGGTCAATTCAAGGAATCCTCTTTGATGACGTTCTGGTTCCATCAGGACAAGATCGGCCTCACCTGCCCCCAACCAGATATACAGCGTGCAACAAATTTATGTACTGGGTTGGAAGCTCCGGCACTGTTACACTCGAATAGTCATGCGTTTATTCATGGCACCTCTGTCCTCTTTATGAGCATCTTATTCATACTCCCTACTCCAGAGGATATCCATTATATATACCACTTCAAAAGACGGTTGATAGTCCATCCTTTATATTTCTCGAGCCAAATTCAAAATGTCAAATCCTGATGGGGGTGTGGAGTAAATTTTCTCAGTATAAGAAAGAGTGGTTTTACAAACGCTACCTCCTGGTTTCGCGAGAAGATGGCTGGAAGTAAGTAAATTTCATTTTTAGAATAATATTTGCCTAAGACTCAAAATGCATCCTTTTTGAACTTCTTTCGAATTTTGTAGTTATCCGCCCATGTCCTGAAGGCGATGGGTATTCTGAGGCCGTCGAGGCCATTCGAGGAGAGACCGGGACATCAAATTTGTTATTTCCAACGAATTTCTTTAGAAGTGTGGATTACTGGTGGAGGGCCGTTGGACTGGCCTTCCAATTGGCGCCACTACAACCGGATCTGCTGCGGAAAAAGGAAAAGAGCAAGCTGGACCTTCGGTACCCCCTACAGGAGGGGCTCCCGATACAACTAAGGAAGGTGAAATTAAAGAGACCGGGTGCCAAAAGCGATTGACGAGAATATAAGTTCCGATTTAGCACCAGTAACTAACGCACCCGGCATCGATGAACCGACTCCCCCTTCAAAGTGGAAAAATGCCTAGCCTGCAAGCTGAAAAAGAAAACTGTAGGCGAAACTCTAAAAGTTACAATTACTCCAGTTGAGAAAGAGTCATCTCCCCAAAATCTAGAGGGTTCACTAAAAGGTCTATCAGACCCGACCATCCCTGACGACTTGCTAAATTATGGCTTCAATGAACCGAAGGACATGGGACTTAATTCGCCCGCGAGAGGTGATGAAGGCGACCAGGCTCATCATCAAGGAGAGAAAACCCCAATAAGTAAAGAAAAAAAATATTGGTCCGTCGAGGAAAAACACTATGACACACACAAACACTTACACTTCACCCTACACTTAAATTTTAGCCATCACATGATTCCCACTAACTCGTCCTCACTTGGTTTCTGTGCAGGTGATATGGGGCATACACATGGCATTGACCATCTCCGCGGATACTCTATCTTCTACCACTCCAGTCGGGATTCGAGATTAGGTAAATGCCGAGATAGGGATGACAGTTGCGATAGAGACTACCGTCCCAAAGATTCATCGTCTTCCTAAGGAAGAATTTATAGCGATTCCTTATATCCAAACGATCCTCCCCCTCAGTCAGAGCATAGTAGGGAGAAATTTGTTCATAAGGGATCTCAATTCGAAGCTCCCCATGACCAACAATATGGCTCGTCCAGCACCAAGAAATCTCGTGAGCCTCATAAGAAGTCTGTGACTTCGGCTAGGCAGACTCCCCTAGCCTCCGCAATCCATCGATAGCAGAAAAATTAGCCAAGCTTAAGACCACATTTCCGAAGATATGCTTTGACGGATTGAAATATCTTCCTGTGATTCATCCTATTCCTAGGCATGTCAAACAAAGCATCATCACCTGCAACAACGATGTCTATGTCCAATATGATGCATTCTTTCATTTGGAAGAAAAAGTTCCAGAGGTTTCTATGGAACATCAACATGAAATTGATCGTTTGAAACTTGAAGCCATTCATGGCAAAGATGTCATTAAAGCCCAAGATGAAGAGCTATCCTTGTACAAATCTCAACTCGAGGATTCCTAGACAAACATTAAGGATATAGCCACGACAGTTAGTCGCTTAGAGGCTACTAATAAAAAAGAAATTGATGAGGCAATACAACGTAGTGGTGCTTTAGCCTTAGAAAAAGACTCCATCCAGAAAGAAAAGGATATTCTTGCTCAACGAGTTAAAGAGCTGGAGGAGTTGCTCCTTAAAGAGAAAGAAGAGAAAACTGCTGCACAGGAAGAGTCACAACGATATTACAATGAAATTGTCGCAACACGACTCCTAAAGATGAAGCTTGATGAGGAACTATCTAAGGATAAATCGCTAAAGGAGGTAGCTAGCGAGCAGAGTAAGAGAATGGCGTTTATAGAAGTTGATTCTCGCCTCAAAGCAGCTGCTAAAGCCGGTAGAGAAGAAATTAAGTGCTTATTTGATCCGCTTATTGCCGAGTATAATGATTGAGTTCTCATGCATTACGACCTATCTTTTCTAGGCAAGGGTTACCTTGTGGCCGAAGCATGAGATATTTTAGTAAAAATTAAAAGAGTTGAGATAGGCACCAAAGAGGTTGATGAAGAAGCTCTTGTAAAGGAAGTTCTTCGAGGAAATGAGCCTTCAGACTTATCTACAACAAAAGCCCCCTGCGGTGGAGATTACTCATCATCAAAGGTCAAGGATGTAATTGTTGGCCCATCCGACACCGAGTCTTCGGCTTCTCCTTCTGCTCAGCTGACCGTTATCTCATCACTCATTCTTCCCGAGCAGTATGTTGGCTATGACTGGAGAAGCCTAGGCTTGATGATTTCACATTCTATCCCCTATTCCAGAGGGTGTGACTCCCAAAATACTTGAGAGTCAACTGGAAGCCGGTATGTAATTTTTTCTTCTAGACCATTGCTTTTGGCGAGTAATAGATGTATTCTAACACTTGTCTCTTATGACTTCATGTAAGACACTTTGTTCCCAAACCAACTCCAAGGAGCAAGGTTCCCACGGAGGGTGGAGAGAAAATGGCAGAGGCACTTCACATTAGGGATACTCTTGGACCCAATGCTCAAGTAATTGGGGTGCTAGATGAGGGCAAACTGGAGAACCCCTTGTCTGTAGATAAACATGATAAGGTCGAAATCACGGGCACCTCCGAACATACTTCGAAGCTTAGCATGAAGGAGCAAATAGAGGGAAAGGAGAAATGGAAAGATGAAGTTAAGATTGAACCTCATGTGGTGGAACTTGATGATCCTCTAAATAAGCCCCTGAAAGTTATTCTCCCCAGTGGAACTACACCTCCGAAGGTTCCTCTTCCTTCCCCGGATACTACCTCACTGGGAAGCAAGGGGTCTAAGAGAAAACATTCGGGTGAGGAGCCTTCGGAGAAGCCGAAGTAGGAGAAAAAGCCAAAGAGATGGCCATCATCTGGTCATACTTCGCTCGGATTGAATAAACCTAAATCAAGTAGTTGTTTCTTAACTTATTTAATAGTCATTGTGGATAGACGTTGGCTCTGGACTACGGAGTAATTGTTATGGAACTTAATTTTTTACTAGCAAATAAAATTTTGTTTCTGTCTTTGATGGATTTCATTCTTTAGCTCATCGCCTAGCTTGTAATTGAAATTCAGAGTCTTGCGGGTCACGTAAGTGCCTGTCCGCTTTCACATGACTTAGAAAATTTTGAATTATTTATACTTTAGCCCATGCACCGGGGACTTAGAGATTTTTTGAATTGTTTATACTCTAATCCACACTCCGAGGACTCAGAGTACTTTAGTCTGCGCTCCGGGGACTTAAAGATTATTTAAATCATTTATACTATAGTCCATGCTCCGAGAACTCAGAGTACTCTAGTCCGCGCTCCGGGGATTTAAAGATTCTTTGAATTGTTTATACTCTAGTCTGCATTCCGGGGACTCCGAGTACTCAAGTCCGCGCTTCGGGGACTTAGTGATTTTTGAACCATTTATACTCTAGACCGCACTCCGGAGACTCAGAGTACTCAAGTTCATGCTCTGGGGACTTAGAGATTTTTTAATCATTTATACTCTAGTTTGCACTTCGGGGACTCAAAGTACTCTAGTTCACGCTCCAGGGACTTAGAGATTTTTTGAATCATTTATGCTTTAGTCCGCACTTTAGGGACTCAGAGTACTCAAGTCCATACTCCGAGGACTTAAAGATTTTTAAATCATTTAAACTCTAGTCTGCACTGCGGAGACTCAGAGTACTCTAGTCCGCGCTTTGGGGACTTAGAGATTTCTTGAATCGTTTATACTCTAGTCCGCACTCTGGGAACTCAGAGTACTCAAGTCCATGCTTCGAGGACTTAGAGATTTTTGAATCATTTATACTCTAGTCCGCACTACGGGGACTCAGAGTACTCTAATCCATGCTCTCGGGACATAGAAATTTTTTGAATTGTTTATTGATCGACTTTTATGTATGCATTCATATGCTAGACAGATACAATTTAATTTTGCCATGGAATTGTAACACATGGAACATTAATGGTTCATAAAAAAACAGCTTCAAGCCTTTATTGATTATAAAAATAGGGACAAATTGAATTGTCTTATTACATGTGGAAAACATAGAACAACAAAAGGAACACATACTGGAAACAATTGCTACTAAAATGCAAATGAAATAGACTAAGTGTAATAACGACGCAAATGCTCTCTATTCCATGCTTGGGAGAGCGTCACGCCATCAACGGTCGCTAGCTTGAAGGCTCCTTCTCCAAGCTTCCGTTCAATGACGTATGGAACTTCCCATGTAGGGTTCATATGTGATGGGACTATAAAAACTCTCTTTGAAACAAGATCGCCCACATCGAAAGTTCTTGGTCGAACTTTTTCATTATAATATCGGGCTACCCGGTGCCAATATATAGCCGCCTTTAAATCAGCTTCTTCACATTTCTCATTGACAAAGTCCAATGATTCCAGTAAAAGATCGTTATTCGTCCTGGGATCATAATGAGTCACCCGCTGAGAGGGAACTTCAAGTTCCACGAGGATAACAGCTTAAGTGTCGTATGCCAACATGAACGGAGTGTGGCCAGTCGCGGACTATGGGTGGTTCTGTAAGCCCAACGTGCTGTCGAAAGCTCATCCATCCATTTACCTCTAGCCTTCTCCAGACCTTTTTTCAATATGGACTCGATTATTTTATTCATGGCTTCAACTTGTCCATTGGCTTTAGGGTGAGCAACTACCGCAAACCTCTTCTCAGTACAATATTTTTGGCAAAATTCTTTGAACTCCCTACTCTCAAATTGAGTCCCGTTGTTTGTAATGATAGTTCGTGGAAGGCCAAAACGGCATGTAATGTTTCGCACAACAAAATTAATGACCTTTTTGGCGGCGATCGTAGCTTAGGGCTCCGCTTCTGCCCACTTGGTGAAATAATTGATCACGACAATTGCATATTTCACACCACCTTTGGATATCGGTAAGGAGCCGATTATATTGATCCTCCATACTGCAAATGGCCATGGACTAACCATTTGCATGAGTTCCATTGTCGGGGCACTCAGGATCTTTGCATACTTTTGGCATTTGTCGCATTTTCTTACATAGTCCGCGTCATCTCGATTCACGGTCAGCCAATAGTATCCATAGAGGAGGATTTTTTGGATAGTGTCTGCCCACTAGTATGGTTGCTACATTCTCCTTCATGAACTTCTTTTAAGACCTGCTTTATCTCATCATTGGCAATGCAACGAAGTAAGAGAACATAAAATCCTTTCTGACACATTATTATATCCTGCATTATATACCACGATGCCTTGCGAACGACTTGTCTTCTCTCGTTCTTCCTCTAAGGAAAAATCCCATGTAGCAGGTGTTGTTTGAACGGGGTCATCCACGACTCACTTTCAGTTTCTGTTCCTACCACAAAATCTACTTTCATTTCTTTCATACTTGAAGCATGTAAGGTTTCGACGGGAACCAAGCCTATCTGTTGTGCATCATCAACACTTGCGAATTTTTCTAATGAGTCGGCTTCCCCATTTTGTTCATGCGAGATATGTGAAATATCATAATATTCCAGGTTCGCTAACAGTTCTTGAACCCAAGCAAGGTATGGGGCAAGCCGTTGCCCCTTTGCCTGATAGTCTCCCAGTACTTGGTACACCACCAATTGTGAGTCACAAAAGATTTCAACCGATTTTACTCCAAGTTCCTTAGTAAATTTCAAACTGGCAATCAAGGCTTCATATTCAGCTTCGTTATTCGTAGCTGGGAAATCGTGTTTCATAGCATAACAAATTGATCAGTTTTCGAGAGTTACAAGAATAACACCATCCTATAACAATGGTCGTTGGATGCCCTATCGATGTATAGCTTCCATCGAATGGGGGAACTACATTACCACTACTTGGCTCATCTGATATGGTGAATTCTGCAATGAAGTATGCTAGTGCTTGTCCTTGGATAGCCCTCAGTGGCGGGTAAGTGATATCGAATTGACTCAGCTCAATGTTCCATTTAAGTAATCTTCCAGAGGCCTCTGGTCATTGGAGCACCTATCACAGTGGTTGGTCGGTATAAACACTGATCGAGTGTGCCTGAAAATATGGACGGAGCTTGCGTGAAGCAATCACCAAGCAGTAGGCTAGCTTCTCAATCTTAGGATAATTTCTCTCTGTCCCCGTTAAACGTTTGCTGACATAGTACACTAGCTTTTGAATTCGGTCCTCCTCGCGAACCAAGGCTGTACTGATGGCATGCTGAGATACGGCCAAGTAAACATACAACTCCTCATGGTTTACAGGCTTTGACAGAATCAGGGCCTTCTCTAAGTGTTTAACCAAAGTTCGGAATGCGTCCTTATAGTTCGGCATCGATTTAAAATTTCTCTTCCCTTTCCTTATCACATCGAAGAAAGGAAGACACTTATCGGTTGCTTTGGATATGAATCGACTCAACGCGGCGATTTTTCCATTCAGGCTTTGTAATTGTTTTATAGTTCTAGGCGCTTGTATGTCTCGAATAGCCTGAATCTTTTCTGGGTTGGCTTCAATTCCCTGAGCATTGATAATAGAGCCCAAAATTTTTCCCGACACAACGCCAAAGGAACATTTTATTGGATTAATTTTCATTCCGTAGCATTTGAGTATATAAACATCTCCGCTAAGTCTTGAATGTGGTCATTTGACTGTCGTGACTTTACGAGCATGTCATCCACATAGACTTCCATTGTTCTACCAATTTGGTCTTTAAACATCCAATTTACCAAATGTTGATAAGTTTCTCCTATGTTCTTCAACCCGAAAGGCATCACTACATAATAGTGCAGTCCAACGTCTGTGACAAAACAAGTATGTTCCTGATCTGGAATATGCATTGGGATCTGATTATATCCCGTTTATGCATCCATAAATGAAAATAATTCATGTCCTGCTGTCGATTCGACCAACTGATAAATTCTGGGTAAAGAGAAACTGTCCTTTGGGCATGCCTTGTTCAGATCTGAGTAATCAACACAAGTCCTCCACTTCCCATTCACTTTTCCTACCGGTGCGGGGTTAGATACCCATTCAGGATAAAGGGAGTCACTGACGAACCCATTGGCCTTGAGTTTATCCACCTCCTCTCTTAGAGCAGCGGACCTCTCCGGGTCCATGCCTCTTTTTTTTGGTACACTGGCACATACTTCGGGTCAATGTTCAACATATGACTTGCGATAGCATGAGAAATCCCACACATATCAGAGTGGGTCCAAGCAAAAATATCCAGATTCGCTAAGAGGAAATCAGTAAGATCCTCAATCATCGAGGGGTTGAGTTGTGATCCAATCTTAAGCACCCATGATGGGTCAACATGACTGACTGGGATGTCTATCGCCAGTTCAGCCGGTGCTGCTTTAGCCTTCTTTGGCTATTCATCATCGTCTCTCGGATCTATGTCTCTATAAATCCGACCCTGTTTCTTGAGCCATGGTTCAGGCATTACATGTCAATTTTCAGCGACATGAATGAGGACAGAGTTGTCCGTAGCCTTCCCCTTCTCTTTACGCTGGACCTCTCTCAGCTCAGCCACATAACATGCACTACTAATCTCTTGATCACCATGCACTACACCATCCGTCAAAATTTTCAAGGTTAAACACCATGGGGCCAAAGCTTCCCCAAAACTCCGCCAGGGCCGGTCGGCCTAGAAAAACATTATACGGGGAATCAACATAAAAAACAATGAACGGTAGGATTAATATCCTCCTACGTTCACCTTATCCTAACTTAACTAGCAATTCGACAAAACCTACCACATCAGTGGCTGCACCATTAAAGCCATGAATGCGGGCTTTAGTTGGTTTCACATCCTTTGCCTCCATCTTCATTTGTTCATACGCCTTTTTGAATATAATATTCACAGAACTCTCACAATCAATCAGGATCCTTCTCACAAGTTCTGGCCCAATCATGGCTGAGATGACCATCGGGTCAATGGTAGGTGCCTTTACTTGATCGGCATTTCTGCTCCTGAATACTATGTCATCCGTCATCATTCACTGCTGTTTCGCTGGGGTTCCGTCTTCTGTGTTCGAGCAGCATTTGAAATCCGCATGCTTTAGGGAACTAGCATAGCATTACATTTCTTGCCAACTCTTGTCTGTCGGGTGAGGCCTACCGACTTTCTTGTTTATAACCATTCTACCTCCAGTCTGAGCGGGTTTCTCAAGTCGATGAAAAGCCTGCCTGCAATTGGGGTCCGACGTCCCCTGTCCGCCTTCCTATGAATTCTTAACAAACTACTGTAACTTCTTCCGTCGAATCAGCTTTTCGATAGCATTATGAAAGTGTCGACATTCTTTGGTATTATGCCCGTAAGTCTCATGAAAGCGACAATACTTCCCTGTCTGCTTTTGTTCCTTAGTGGATACTTTTGGGCATGTCTTTTGGTATTAGAATGTGTTACAAGTTGATAAATAAATATTCTTCAGAGATGTGTTAGAGGAGTGTATTCTATGTAGCTTGGGACACTTGGTTTCCACTTTCCTGCTTCCCTCTTCCTTGCGGAATTTCCTCCCCCGGATCCTATAGACTACTCTGGCTTATTTTGAACGTTGACATGGACCTCACTAGAGTTATCACCATATTGCTTTACCACAATGTTACTTTGCACCGTCTCTTTGCCAAGCCCTGGCGCACTGCTTTTCCTTGTCCATCTGGCCTCTTCCCTTCTCATGAATTGGTTCAGCTTTGAATAAAAATGTTCCATGGTAGTCGGAGGTTTTCCTGCCAGCCAATCACCAAACTTTGAGTCCAGATCCATCCCTCGCATCACGACCATAAGAATAGCATGGTCATTCGGGTTGCTAAGTTTGGTAGCAGCAACGTGAAATCTTTGCAAATATTCCATTAACGACTCCCTTGGAGTCTATATTACACTGGATAAACACATTACGTCCGGGCGAGTGGTATGTATCCTGATTGCTCCATAAATTTCATCGCTAACTCATCGAACCTAGAGATCGATCGCGGAGGAAGTCTCCCACATGGTAGCGATTTCGAATAAGGTTATTGAGAAACATCTACATTTAGTCGCATCATTTGCCCTAGCCGAATCCATCATCCACTCGTATCTCATTACATGCTATCAGGGATCAGTCTTCCATTCATAGCCTGGAATAGTCGGCATACTAAAATTTCGGGGGTACTCAGCCTGTAGGATAGCATCTGTGAATGGAGTATGACTCCTAGATATGCCCCTATCATCATTTGATAAGCCCTGATTTTCCATCATCAGCTGTTTGACCATAGCTGATAAATCTGGGGTCTGGATGGGAGGTGGCAAGTTGGACTCCGTCCTACATGATTGTTGGTTGGTGCCTCTTTGATAAGTGTTCTCCCGAATGCATGTTCTAGGAATCCGCTTCGCTACCGCCCTAACGAGGTAGTGGACCAGCCTCCACTTGTGCACCAGATCTTGATTTTCCCACTCCAGTTTGAGTGCGATTTCCCAAATGCAGATGAGGGGACATGGTTCCAAGTAGGGAACTTGGACCATTTCTATTAGATTGTTCTGCTGCACCTGCACCTATCTGTGCTGTTTCGAATCTATGGCGTCTACGCCTGTGATGTTCATTAGATGAAGCGGAGTTATCAGATGACGAGTTAGAAGCGAGCTTCCCCTAGAATTCTAATGTTGTTGCTAAGCAATTTGGGTCATAAAATTGGCGTTAGCCTGAATTTTCTCGTTAAGCCGTTTCCTGCCGTCCACAAGTTCTCATATGTTTATTGAACTCTGCCCTGTTGACAAATTCTGATTAGTTTAGGACGGTGGCGATCCCTGCACATGTATTTGCTTATTGATTGCTGGGTCCCACTTGTTGAACGTTGGCAGTCTCGTTGACATCCGCATTGTGGGAGACTGATCTGGTACATGGTTTTTCCATTTTAGAGTTATTTGTTGGAACTCTAAATAGAATCTATGAACTCTTGAGAATAAACTTGGATCTCCTTTGGGGGATTTCTTTAATCCAGTAGCGACAAAGTAGATCCTAACAGCATGAGAATGCACGTTTTCAATGAAAGCACCGAAGTGTTGGCACCAAAATTGGTCATTAACACCCTTGAATAAAGTTGTGTAGAGAGATTAATGAAGAAAGTAAATTAAAACAGAGAAATAAGGCAGTTTAATGCAAAAAATCAAAAGAAAAATGAAGGAAATAGTAGATTTATAGTGGTTCGGCGTAATTGCCTACGTCCACTTTGAATATGATCTTTATTACTTTACTGATCAATTGAGCACAGATGCAATCTGTAAACAAATTGCTTGAATATAAGTTTTAATGGAAAAGAGATGAATGCAAGAAATGGCAGAGTGTCCCTGGAGTCCTAGAAAAAATGTCCCTTCCACTGCACCCTCGCCCCTCTATTTATGGACGAAGATAGGCTGATTCTCCTGTGTAGGTCCATGACCAAGATACTCCGACCATAGTAGGAAATTCATGTTCATTGAGCTGAGCATTTCGAGCAACCAGAACGATGGTTGCCGACCGACCTTGGCCGCCCTCGGGTCTTCTCGTCAGTAACTTGAAGTTTGTCCTCACATAACTCGAGGGAAGTGGTGGTACAAGTTGAAGTAAAGGAAGGCCGATCGCACCATTTCTACAACCAATTACCTTGACTGATCTAAGAAGGCCGAACCAACATAGCCGAACCATTTGTGTCGAACTCTCTGAGGCCGGGCCACTAATTACCGAATCAAACGATCCAATTCCTTCAAGGCCGGTCCACTAAGTGCCTAGCCACCCTTGTCGAGCGATCTCTCCTTGGACATCTTGACCGAACCATCTTGGTTTCCCTTCCTTGACCGAGCAACACATGCCCTAATACTTCTGAAGCCAGACCATGATCAGCCGAACCACCAGGGCCGAACTCATCTACACGGAGCCATTGAGACCAACTCCTTTTTGACCGAGCCGCTCTGTCCTGTCTAACTCGGCCGATCCTCTATGCCTACGCTTCAATGCCGACCCACCTTGGCAGAGCCATACAGATACACCAACCCATGCGTATAGGCCGATCCAAACTTGAGTTACATCAGTCACTTATACTTCCAATCCTCTCTTAGCTCAAGTCCTGCCTAGGTTCAACCGTAGGCTCCGCGACTACCGCCACATAGCTGGGCTAAAGTGCAGGGTAACACCCAGGATTTTGAAATGGTTGAAAGGAAGGGCATTTTCCAATGTTTTCGAAAGGCAATATTTAAAAGGTTGTAAAGGAGGATGTCCGATAGCTTGAAGCTTTTGGAGAAAATAAAGGAAATCTTTTTCCAATGTTTTCAAAAGATAACATTGAATGGTTTCGAAAGGATCTTTCAATGGTTTCGAAGGGGTTACCCTCAATGGTCTCGAAAGGGATGTTTAAAAGGATTTAAACAAAGGTTTCGAATGTATTAAATAGGAAGTATAGCCTAAACATTTTCAAGTTAAAAAGGGTTTAACTTGTTTTGGAAGGATAGTTAATCCTCATTAAATCTCATCAACATTATTTTGAATAAAGTATATATAACATGGCAAAATGGCTTAAAGTAAAGCTAAAGATATATTTTTCTTGTATATATATGATTTGAAGGAATAAATCATTTTGAAATGGTTTTTAAGGGAAATTTAAAGGGTAGATAACACTAAGAAAATGATTCGGATAGTTAGTCCATTTTGCAGGCAGTCGGCCTAGGTTGCAGCACAAGTAGTCCAGTATATGGGCAATTAGCCCAGTTGTATGGACAAATAGTCCATTTGTAGCATAACATACCTTGCAATTATATTGTGGGCAGATAGCTTACATATTACCCGTTTTACAGACGGATTGTTTATTAGCATAAAGGATATTGCTATTTTGATATAATCAGTTTGATTAACCAGTTTGGTTGTACAAAAGGATTTGTAAAATATATGCTTTAAAGAGGATATAAATAAGGGGAAACTCATTCCGCTAAGCGGCATGGTCTCACTTAATATTAGAAAACCGAGTTGTAACATAATTTTTCACACCGGGCTTTATGACTAACTCGATGTTTTTGTTTTCCCTTAAACTTTCTGGTACTTAAAATTGATTTGAGTAGGCTGAGGGTTAGGTTTTTAGGTTTTAGTCTTTATGCCAATAAAGCTTCCGGAGACGTGCAGATGGCTAACAGATAGCTAATTTGGATTGCAGTTTCATTATTTTTAAATTTTGTTGTGTATATTAAGTCAGATATGACTATATTGCTTTGATCAACCAAGAGGGCATCGTCATATGTCGCTCTTGGCATATTTGTAAATGATATATTTCATCATTGCCTAGGAAACGTTAAGGGATTATGTAACATGGATATGAATTATTGTTTTGAAATGTAATCAGTAAAATGTTGTTTTGAAATTTGAGATTTTGTTCATATTCATGTGCTTCTTATATTATGGATACCATTATCATTATCGTATTTTGTCACCAAAAGTTAATACTATTGATGATTACAGCTTCTGTAGCGCTTTGCTTTTGGCCTCATATATGGGATATTACACATTAACACCCATAGATGGTGCCATATGGGTCCTAAAAATTTCCAAAATCTCATTAGCATTAATCCCATTTAAATCCAATTTAAATGTTTGGTTGATATCATATATCGTTAGGCACGTTTATAACTTTTTACAATGCACTTTATTAAACAATATTGTATTTAAACAAATCAAATGAAATTTTAATAATTAATATTTCACAAATGTTAATTCATTTAATTGATTTGAAACTTATTATTACCTATTCTATTTAAATCCAATTTAGACATTTTACCAACATCGTACATCGATATCCATGTTTATAACTTTGATATATGCACTTTATTAGTTACTAATGGCATTCAAACAAATTAGGTAGAATTCAATGATTAATATTTCGTAAGTATTAATTAGTTTGATTAATTTTCAATGGTTGAAATTTATTAAATCATATGGCTCATTTAGATTTCGGCCATATGGCTCAAAGATGTAAATTCAATCAGCGGTTAATATTAAATAATTTAAATATTAACGTTCACATATCTCCTTAGCTTGTAGCATGACATTTTGGTGAATTTATCACTTATACATCTTTTGGATCAAAAATCAAGTTTTATTTATTATATTATAAGCAGTACTCGGTAGTAATTATTATTAACACTAATTCTCTTCGTCAAACCATGTCACATTAGGACTTATGGAATTTGGTTTTAGTAAAAATTCCGTCATCGTCCACGTTCAACTTTTGTAAGTACAAACATTAAATAATAATGATTATTAACCATACAAATCTGGCAAAGACTTTAATTTTGAGTTGGCTACAGTTAACTGTGATATTAACCCCATATGACTGCAGAGATGAATTCTCTATTGAATAGTATTTTGCTTCCAGTGCTTCAACTCAGACCTAACAATAGTTATTTGATGGAAGCCATGTCTTGATTTAGCTATAATCAAAGTTAAGTGTCCACATTAAAATTCCTTAGTATTCTCTAGTCAAGGGACTTTGTAACATCATCACTACGAGATTCTCTATTCGGCCTTAGTTATATTAACCCACAGAAAACTCTCAAGTGAGCCATTCCCTAATTATCCAATCATAACAGTACATAACTTGGTGCCCCCAATGTCATAAGTAATACACTATCTAACATTTAGAGAGCGTTACGTACCCTAGTCTCAACGAATGTATCAATATCCCATTTCGAAACACCTTGACTAAGAATATTTAAAATATTATAACACATTGTAATTAATATCACATAACATATCTTTAAGGATTTTCTATTTAATGTACTTTAAATTAAATATTTAATTAATTATATAACAATATAACAAGCCTATAGTAGAAATAAAACACATTTATTTTAAACAAGATTAATTATCGAGTTTGATATATGCAACAAATTACGTAATTACTCCTAGGGCATACCCCTATCACCACTTCTTTACCTGTTTCATTTTGTAGTGACTAGAATACCTTTGACAAAATTTTGGTCACCCCTGCAAAAAGAGTCGGTGATCTCATATTGTTCCTCTAACAAAAGTACCATGACACCGCTATTCATCTTACAAAAATGTCACTATGCTACAGTCACTAAATGCCACTGCGCAACAACCACTTCTCATGCCTTTCTGATCTTCTAACATAAGCATAAAAAAATAAAAATCTTCAGTTAGCATGTATTTAGACCACTCCATCCATGTGGAATCTAAGTTTACAACATATGGACTGTTGATTGCAATAACCTATTCACATAAAACTTAGCATCTAAGACATTGTTCTCAGCCCTTTAAAGACCACAACAGCTAAAAATAAAGGTTCTCATACACTTGTACACATATTGATTTTTCTACATTCAAGAGATATTTTACTAGTGGAAGCTCTTGTAATAGCCATTGAAATCCTCTCATAGTTGAAAGTTCAAAGTAATAAGAAGGTTAACCATATATCTCTTCTAGGTCGAACCACTCTACATCTTGTGTTTTTATACTTTACTTTCACCATATTTTACTCTTTTTTACTCCTTATTTTTTATTTGCAACAACATTTTTAGTTAGATACTTTTATTAAGAACCATCGCTAGTTACTACTCCAAGGATAGCTAGAAACCCAATCAAAATTTTGATGCTAGAAAGAGGGTCTTCCTCAAAAGATCTTTGCTTCCATCACTTTCTTCTCTTAAAAAAAGTAGCAACCTCTATAAATAAATCACCAGGAAACCTAATCACGAAGAAGATGCGACCAACAACAAACGGTTAACACATCAACGATGACACAAGGCTAGTTTCATCCACCACATCCCATGCATGAGCAATGGCACGTGACATGGTTTGGGTAATGGGATCACAAATATAAGCAAAATGACCTATGACTTAAATGATTTCCATGCTTAGGCTCAAGTACATGAAACCATTAATTATGATCAAAGTGTCTTAACCTCATGAACAAAACCTGTATCCCGCCTATGTTTCATATCACTTTCAACATCATACACGACGCCTAGGATAGAGTCATGCTTAAAATCCCTGTTGACGTTGTTTCTGTCCGTGATAGGGATGTGCATGTAATTCCCACCTATGACTTTGCTCGCGATTTTCGTATGCCCAAACCAGTCTCATTAGCAAGGGCTTATGTTGTTCGTTGCTCCCGCTCCCTTAGGATAGGTCTATCAATAGATACATTTAGATGTGGATTGTTCCATATTCACATCTGCATCTGCATTTGAAATCATTTTTGAATATAAGATATTTACATCTTTAGATATGGATGAATATCGAATAATTAATCTATTCATTGACGATCGATAAATTAAGAAACATAAATAGAAATTTTTGGTTTATAATATAATTTTACCAGTCCCATTACCTATCAAAATATGAAAACTAAACAAATATGATGATAATAAATATTTTTAGTAGTTAACATACATTGAATGCATGTAATATAAACTGTTGACTTGATAAAACATTAAACACACATCTCTCACTGTATTAAAATACATATAATATAAACTGTAATCTATATAAAATCTGGATCGATAATTTTGGATGTTGATGCCTTCACATCCATATTCGTTTTTCTTGGCATCATATATTTATCCACCTATTGGATAAGAATGTGGACCGATTTCAATTTTTTTGGATGTCCATAGATATGCTTACCATAAGAGGTAATATTCCTTTGGATGTATTAGGGCAACAGATAGGGAACAAGATTTGTGCTTCGACTGCTTAGGCATTGAAGAGAACACAAGAAATGACAAGCCTAGAGAATTCTTAGTTCATTCCAGATCTTAATGGTATGTCCCAAGACCTTGCTACCACGAGAACAAGGAACTACTATAGATTTTCTTATATGAACAAAAATGTGAATGTTTTCGACCCCTATTTCCAATCGTCGACCCCCTTTTGTCATTGTCACCGTTGCCCTACCGATGTCAAAGATCTCCTTCCCTCATAAGAAATACAAGAACCCCTTCCCAAGAAAGGCCACGCATCTCCCATGAAGGGCTCATGGGCCTTACAGAAGAGATAACATCACTCAGCTAATAGATTCTTAGAATTCAAACTGAAATCAAGGTGGCAAGTGTTTCTCTGAGTCGAGAATGAAGAAACCTTCTCAAAGGAAATATTGAACATCTACTTTTATCAAAGGTATGGTTCGTCTCCAATTGAAATGTATCACAGGAGTGTCGATCCATCTAGTCATACCACATCCTTCAACTTAATCACCCAGTCAAATCTCTAACAATGCTGAATGCCTCCTATTTCACTCCACCATGATTAGACAAGTCTCCCTCTAGTTCTTATGTCTACAAGCAGGCTACATCCCCTTTTGGACACAGCTATGCACTAACTTCAAAACTCACTTTTTCCTCTCGAATGTGAATAATGATGGATTAAGAGTTTTGCAAAATCGAATAAAGTCCAACCAAGTCGCTTTGCATCAACAAGGAGTTAAGCCATGCTAGAGGAGCAGATGAAAAAAAATCGGTAGTGTTCTTTTCTTTGAGTGAGGTGTCACTTCGAGGTGTGGAGGAAGCTACAGAAACAACTTGCCTCGTCAGTGACCAACTTTTTCAGGTAACAATGCATCTTAAGTGTGGAAGAAGCTGACTTTTCTGATAGCAATAAGAAGGATAGGCAAGGGAACAAGCATCACTCAAATGGTAAGGGCATCCGTAGGATAAATGGTCACCGGGAGCACCATACTAAGTGCTCTAGGGATGACCCTTAATTCAAAACTAGGTATAAAAATGATGCCTCTTTAAATCATGGTATGAAAACCATCTATCTCGCTACGAGAGACTGTGTGGCATACCATAGACCATATTTCGCTTGCTCTGAGCAAAAAAGGAGCCTCACAATAAATACTACAAGTTACGCCAACTAAACGGTCACACCACCAGTGAACGTTATCACCTAAAGGATGAGATAAAGTAGTTGATCTATGAAGGTATACTTGTGCGATATGTTAGGAAACAGATGAACCAAAGAGTTGAGCAGCAAGATCACCCCGTCCTATCTCAATGGACGGCTAAAAAACATGTTGCCACCATCCATAGAGAGATATTTCCATATGTGATGGCCCTACATATGGCCGAAAGCAGTTGGGGGGTTTGAAGGGGGCATGGTGAGGGGGACAAGCCACTTATAGGAAGGAGCTTACCCCCATCGACCAAGTATACTTTGTAGAGGTCTAGTCCCTGAGGTCTTTGAAAGTGGAGGAAGATGAAGATGACATCACCATCATATAAAATGAAGAATTGGCTGCGGTTATCACAACCACATGTTATCTCCGTCCACAACACAAATGCCAAAGTTTATCGGGTTTTCATTGGATGTAGGGAGCTTAGTGAACGTCGTATTTAAAAATGTCTTTGCCTAGATGAAGCTTCCATATTCAAGGCTACTCCCTTAAACCTTCCTATTTATAGGTTCAGTGTCATTAGGATTCTTCCGATGGTGTCAAGCTCGCAGGTGGTTATCTTTGACAAGGAATCCACTTTGCTAATATTCAGGTAAATTATGTGTGGTGGACTGCCTGTCCACATACGACACATGTCAAGTTAGCGAGCTTTAGTTGATCTAAACATAATCATTACTTACCAGTGTCTCACAATGATACTCCCATCAAGGGTGGAGTTAGTTGTGTTTGAAACAACTAGCAAGTCGCTAAAAATTGCTACAACATCTCAATCTAGCAAGCGATAAAAGAGGTACTCATACTCTAACGCGAGGCGGCAACCTGGAGCAACGACCATCCCAAGTGGGCATGAGGAAACTCAATTTCCCATGCCTTTACTAGGATTGAGAAATTTCTAGATTAGGTGCACTGGTCGTAAGGTTAAAAGGGTGAATTTTAATTTTATTTTACCTTTTATCAAATTACTTGAGATCTGTAATTTGTGCTTGTGTGAATAATATTTTGTTTATACTAAACTAAATTTAGTATTTAATTAATAAAGAAGTCCTGAAAATTTTAATTTATTTAATATGATTAAAATATTCATTTGTCGTTAACATTTAAAATAATTTACTAATAATTTATTTTAATATTAGATTTTTATCTCTTATGATACACATATATACAATATAAACACCAAAGTAATATAAACTATCCTAGGGGTTCATAGAGAAAATTGACAGCTTTGTTATGTTAAGGTGTGATGAAATAATGTCAACTTAATCTTATATAATGTCATACTAATTTAAGTGTATTCAAAAGTGACATGATAATGATTGTTTTAATTTTTGTTTTACTGATTAAAATTTTCAAAGAATATTTATATTATATATATATATGAACACATATTTATAAGATATTTATAATTAAAATAATAAAAATACAAAATTTGCAACAATATATTTTATATAAAATTATATATATTTATATATGTGTGTATGTATGTATGTGTATGTATATATATGTATATATGTATATATGTATATGTGTGTGTGTATATATATATGTGTATGTGTTATACATTGATTTAATTTTAAATTATTTGACTTGCTTAAAATAAAAAAAATTATGCTGCAACAGCCAACTATGGATGATATTTTTAATTAATTAATTTTGGCTGAAAATTCAAGACTGAAAAATTCAAAATAGATTTACTTTTAGAACATTTTTGACTTAGTAAATAAAAACTAAAAATTTGTTTTTCTAGTTATTGTAAACCAAAAGGAAAATTAAATACCATTTTAAACATATATCATACATATATATATATATATATATATATATATATATATATATATATCTGTGTGTGTGTGTGTGTGTGTGTGTATGTACTAATCTTTTTATTAATCCAAAAATAATATTTTAAATTTTCTCCTAAGTCCTTATAATGAATTGTAGATATGAGTTTCATACAAAGTATTTAAAAATCAACTACAAGAACATATAGATAAACAAGTTTCTATGTGGAAAATACCTTCAGAAGTAGAATCCGCTTCTTTTACTTTTAGCATCTTTAAGTACTCCGGATAATTCCTTTTCCAATATACCTTCTTCGAGCAAAAGTGACAACCATCTTTCTCTTGTGCCTTTTAATTCACCTTGCCACAATTTAACTTATGTTTTCTCTTATTCGAACTTTTTATTGATGTGATACTCTTGACATCGAGCATCACACTCAGTTCCTTTGTAAACATACTCTCAGTCATCCTTAACATATAAAGGACGTCCATAATAGTACACTTCAGTGAGTTGAAATTTAATAGGAGTTGGTCAACTGTGGAGTTAACGACCCAAGCATCAAGTCGATCTAGAGCTGGTATCAAGCATACAAGCTCGACTAACCATTCAATCTACCAATCATGTCAAGTACATGATCTTGGACTGAGGATCCCTTATTCATTCTCATATGGAACAATTTCCACGATATCTCATACTTCACGATAAAAAATTGGCCACCTTACAACTTCTATAGGTTTTTAATATATCACAAGTATTCATGTTCTCAAGCTGCCTCTAGAGCATAAATCTCATGGCGCATACAACATAATAATGAGCAAATTCACAATCCATTGACCCATCCTCGTAAGCAATAATTTGGGCATGCAATCTTTGTTAAGTTTAGTTAAAGGCTCGTTGGTGAAAAGTGCCAAAACTTTTTCCTTATGAGTGCTATTTTAACATTTCTTAGCCAGTCTTTGAAGTCTGCGCTATTTATTGTGTTCATTTCAAAAATAGCTCCATATACCTTTGCAAATACACATGTTACATCTTATTTGTACGTATTAAAATGGTTTATTATATTTATCTAATGAGGCTCCCATTGAATATGCATCCCTCAAAAAGCAAAAAATGAGATACGAGAATTTCATAAATCTCTTCAATGGGTGTTAGAATATGTTTATCATGTTACTATGACCTTGAAGATGCTCAACTGACGATAGTATCCAAAAATGGTAAGTAACACTTTATATCTCATGTATAACTCCTAATGCACTTTTAACTATGCTACTAATTATCTTCGTGACATTGAGGTTGTTCAACAAATCATGAAGTACATTAGACATGCATAGAAAATGGGCACAAACACTCAAGAATAGCAAAGTAGAAATTAAATGATGAGTAAATGAAAACAAACCAGAAAAGTAATTGAACACATAGATTTTTATAGTCGTTCGACAATTTTGGCCTACGCCCATTTTATATTTTTATTGATCTCACACACTTGGTTATAATTACAAGAGTGTTTGGATTAGTTGGGATCAATTAATACAAGATGAAGAAATAATAATGGGGAGCTTGGACAGCAAAAAAAGGATCCTCTTTATGGAGATTGGTCGTTTTATTTATAGCGGAAGATGTGCATGGATCAGGCTGAAAATTCGTCAAAAGAATCTTAGATTCGTAGGAGCCCACCAGAACGATCGGAGGTTTAAATTCTGCAAAAATAATGATCAGGGCCAATCGTTACTTTTGGCTCCAATCAATGTATGATCATTCATCGATGGTCCCTTAGGCCTCCAAGCCTTGCTCAAAAAATATAGTGTCATTCCAACCCATATTTTTTGAGACATTGCACATTCTTTGTAAAACACCGATCGTTATGTTGATCGTCCAATAATGATCAGTGTCTTTTTATGTTTTTCTGGAGTTCTATTATGCGATTGATAATGTAGGCTCTTCATGATGTAAATTAATTGTTCCCTAAATTTTGTGCAATTTTGACGTAACGTTTGTGAGATATCATCCAACCTTTATTGAATATGGATCGTTTTAGTGATTCGTACGATCGTTCCAATAACGATCGACTTCATTTTCCAAGATTTAGGAGTTTTGTCTTGCGACCATTTTTGTGGGCTCCACTATTCAATATATTGATACTCTGAAAGTTTTAAGTGCATTGGTTTTGTAAATTTTGAGATATTGATCGATCTTCGTTGATTTATGCTATTTTAAGGATCATTCTAGATCGATTCGTATAAATTCTTCATTTGTCCATAACTCGAGCATACAGACTCCGATTGGCTTGAAATTTGAAAGCCAGTATGAAAGGGCCTTTCTTGTTGCTTCATATCGATTACACCTTAATTGGAATACAGTCCAAATCTATTCGACCATTGTCTATAATATAGTATATAGCTGATTCTTATTGCTGGTAACCAACCGTTCTTAACCAAATCTATGGCTTCACGGCCTTGCCAAAAGGAAAGATAACATTCTCCCCCTAAAATACATCTTGTTTGAACATGATGTGCTTTGAAAAGTCATAGGCGTTAATCGTTGTAAAGGATTCCATCAAGTTTATTGAATGGTCGTCACCCTTCTGTTGATTTATCTTCCCAAAGTGTTGTATCCCTCTTTGATCGTCATGACGCATGGTCGATTTCCAATAGTATAAATTCAGACTGTATTCTATCAGTTGTTATCTATGTCTGGATCTACAAGGGTAATGAGCTTTGACTATCTAATCCAGTCTTTTCTCTAATAACTCCAGTGAAAATTCAATTTCTGCTGGTTTCAAGAAATCGAATTTTTAGAATATACATGTGCATGTTCAAGTATATGTACGCTCAAGAGTCGTCACTAATTCCTTATATTTTAATCGCATAAGATTTCAATTCTGTATTTATATATTTTTTATAATGAAATAGGGGTCGCAATAAGTCACTCGATGGGAAGGGATTTCAAGTTCTACAGGGATGAAGGCCTCAAAGCCATAAGCAAGGACGAATGGAGTATGACCAGTCATGAACTTGTGTGTGGTTCTGTAAGCCCATAATGCTATTAGGAGTTGATCAACCCACATGCCTCTAGCCTTTTCCCGATTTTTCTTCAGAATGGACTATACAATTTTGTTTACAGCTTCAACTTGTCCATTTGCTTGAGGGTGAGCAACTGCCGCAAATCTCTTTTCAATATGATTCCAACGATAAAAGTCTTTGAATACAGCGCTGTTAAATTGGGTTCCATTATCAGTTACAATGGTTTATAGGAGGTCAAAGTGAAAAATGATGCTCCAGATAATGAAGTTGATTACTTTCTTCATCTTATCGTGCTAAAGGTTCCGCTTCATCCCAATTGGTGAAGTAATCAATTGCTACGATGGCATACTTTGCTCGTTCTTTAGAGATCAGTAAGGAACCGATAATATCTATACTAAGTGGAAAACGGCCATAGACCGGTCATTCGTGTAACTTCCGTCGATGGAGCTCTCGTAATTTTTGCAAACATCTAGCATTCATTGCGTTGTCTAGCATGATAAGCTACATGTCGATTGACAGTTGGCCAGTAATACTCATAGCGGAATATTTTATTTGTTAGGGTTTTCCCTCAGTGTGACCGCTACATTATCCTTCATGCAATTCTCTCGAGACTCATTTGGTTTCATGATGGGCGATACACCAAAACAGGGGAATGGAGAAGGCTTTTCTATACATGAATCCTTCTTTGATGATGTAGCGTGAAGCTTTGCGAAGGATTTGTTGCTTTTCATTCCTCCATCCAGGAAGGATCCCTCGTTGCAGATAAACTTTGACATGAGTCATCCACAACTCCCTTTCCAGCTTCGTCTCTAGAATCCAATTAATCTCCATCCCGTCGATGCTTAGAGCATTTAGTACTTCAACCGGGACAAAGCCTATCTGCTGCGCATCCCTAGAACTAGCAAGTTTGGCCAGTGAGTCGGCTTTCTCATTTTGTTCTCTAAGGGTGTGTGTAACAGTGTAATACTCGAAGTCTACTAGTAGCTCTTGGATGTGGCCGAGATAAAGAGCAAGTTGCTGCCCACTAGCCTGATAATCTCCCCTGGCTTGGCATACTACTAACTAGGAATCACAAAAGATTTGTAAAATTTTCACTCCTAGTTCTCTAGCAAGTGTGAGACTGGCGATCAAGGCTTCATACTCGCTTCGTTATTTATTGAAGGGAAGTCAAGTTTAAGGCCATAACAGATCGATTGTTCCTTAGGAGTCACTATCATGACTCTAGTGCTAGAACATCAATCTTTGGATGCTTCATCAGCGTACATTTTCCATCGGTTGGTCGGTCTAGTGCATTGAATCTAGCTATGAAGTCCGCCAATGTCTATTCATGCATAGATCTCCAAGTAAGATAAGTGGTATTGAATTGGCTTAGCTCAATATTCCATTTGAGAAGCCTTCTAGACGTCTCAGGTCGCCGTAAGACCCGTCGTAACGACTGGTTGATGTAGACATTGATGGGGTAAACTTGAAAGTAAGGGTGAAGCTTTTGTGATGCAATCAACAGGCAGTGCATGAGCTTTTCCAGCTTCGAGTAGTATCTCTCAGCAACTATAAATCACTTGCTAGCGTAATATACTAGCATCTAGATTAGATTCTCTTTGTGTAATAGCGCGACATTATGGCATGTACTGATATCGCTAGATAGATGTATAAGTCTTCACGATCCAGTGGCTTAAATAGGATAGAAGGTCTCCCTAAGTGATATATAAGAGCATGAAACACATCAACACAGTCCTACATTCATTCAAAGTTTCTCTTCCCTCTTCGAATTAGGTTGAAGAAGTGAATTCACTTGTCGATGGCTTTAGAGACGAATCGAATTAGGGCGGTAATCTTCCCATTTAAGCTCTGTACCTACTTGATTGTCTTCAGTACCTGTATGTCTCTAATTGCCTGAATATTCTTAGGATTGACTTCAATTCCGTAAAGTTGAGCACGAAACCCAAAAACTTCCCCGACGCAATGCCGAAAGAGCATTTCAATGGATTGAGTTTCATTTCACATCTTTGGAGAATATTGAACCAAGCATCATATGGTTGTTTGATTTCCATGACTTCACAAGCATATCATCCACATATACCTCCATTGATCAAACAATCTAATCTTTGGAAACATAGCATTATAGTCTCAGATCGGTAAAGAAACCGATGTGCTCCAAGTTGGGGTTGTGTATTGGGATCTGGTTGTTTCTGAAGCACACATCCATGAATGAAAGCAGTTCATGTTCAATGGTTAGGTCTACTACCTGGTCAATCCATGGAAGTGGAAAGCTATCTTTCGAGTTCGCCTCGTTCAGGTTTAATCAATCTCTAGATTTGAACGTAACTATTTCAAGTAACAATCGACGTGAGACCTAAATGGGACGATCAATGATGATAGTCACTCCGTCGAATTTTTCGGACCTCCTAATGAAATGTTGAGTTTGATAGCGATGGGTTCTAGGTGCAATTAGCGATTTCCTTCAATAATGGAAGATCAAGCTTAAAGGAACATTGAATAAAATGTCAATTAGAGTTCAGCCTTGTGTTGCATGCAGTTAAGTAGTTAGCCTTTGCTTTGAGTTTGAATCTGCTTGTGTATTCGAGTAACGCACTTTCCATTCAATGTACTCATGGTCCACTGCTCGTCGTTCAAGATGGCCGATTCACATTCTTCTTATTTCCCACTCGTGCCCTCAAGTTTGCAATATACGTCGATAAGTAGGAAGGCAAGTCATGTCCACTTTAGCTTTATACTCTTTCTTGTTGAATCATGGGACCTGATGAAAGGCCGAGTCTCGCCTATCCTAGATTGTATTTTGATTTTTCCTTCTAAAGGGAATACTTCGATGCTCTGTTTGATTTTAGGCATGAGTTGGGTACTGGACGGTCAATCACATCAACTTTTGGTGCAAATGTCGCCATACACTGTGCAAGGACCTGAAGAATATATGGTTAAGTTACATCCAATTAGCGATTGATGCTCCCTCTATCGGACCAAGCGTAAGGATTAGTGTGTGGACTGTCCAGTCACGTCAATTTCGTATTGCTCTTTTAGTTGGATCAATGTAAGAGTTAATGGATGAATGGTCTTGTCGCATTCATTTGGAGCTGGATGGTCAACCATGTCCATTTTGGTTCATATTCTCCCGTCAAATCTAGGGATAGAGTTGGCTCAGGTGTAGTTGGGTCATGTTCATTCGGTTTCAAATTCTTCCTTATAGATCAAAGAAGGGTGTTGGAGAATGAATGGTCCAGTCACACTCATTCATGGTTTATTCTCCTATCTGCATTCTGGTGATCAAAGTTTTTCGAAGGACATCCGGGTCATATCTGTTTGTGTTTGGTTTGGATCGATATTGACTATTGACCCAGCGACATGATATGGAAAGTTTGGATCGACATTGCATGTCGACCCGGTAGTACAGTATGGTCAGTCGGTTGTAACTTTGGACGTCGTTCTAATTGGTTTTGTATTGAGGCGTCCTTATGGCTTTTAGTATTTTATACTCCTGCCCCCAGTCTTGGGTTAGCTGACATAGTTTGTGGATGATCAAATTCCATCCGTATTGAGTTTATACTCCTTCTGTCGAGTTCAGGTCAGAGTTTATGGAATAGTGAATGGTAGAACTACACTCGTCTATTTTTTATACTCATATCCGCACTCTGAGATAACAGTTTATTGGTGGGTGGTCGAACCACACCCAAATTATGTTTATACTCTAATCCACAATGGAAGACCAGAGTTATTTGTTGGACGGTCGAACCTTGTCCATGTCTCGGTTTGGATTTTGCTTATGTCGAGCCTTGGAAGTAAGATGAGGGTTTTGGCGAACTTCAAGCTTGAGCGAAGGAGCGAATGGTCAGATCGCATCCACTTTGAGTCATGTGTTCTTCCCCAAGTCAGGGGCAAGTGTTGGAGAATGAATGGTCGATCCAAATCAACTTTTTATAATATTTATATTCAAGACCACGCTGAGGGACCATAGTTGATCGATGTACAATCGAACCAAATCCATCTTTTTTGATGTTTATACTCCGTTCCGCACTGGGGAACCAGAGTTAGTACATGGATGGTCGAACCACGTCCATATTTTGGTGTTTATACTCTAGTCCGCACTCTGAGGACCAGAGTTAGTGCATGGACGGTCGAACCATGTCCATGTTTTGGTGTTTATACTGTAGTCTATGCTCTGGAACCAGAGTTGGTCGATGGATGGTCGAAGCGCATCCATCATCTTATGTTCATACTCCGGTCCATGCTTGGGGATCAGAGTTCTATAATGAGTGGTCAATTACACCCATTTTTTATTTCCTTCCACCTATCAAATCAAGGTAAGAGTTGCCAAATGAATAGTCGAGTCATGTTAGTTCGTGGAAGGAATTCTACGCCCTGTGTCTAGGACAAAGGTTGGCCAGAGGATGGTTTATTCACGTACACTTGGTGATTAAGCGATGGATGGTCAGACCACATTCCATAGTCTATACTTAGGTTGGACGGTCAGGTCTTGTCCAATTTGCTTTTACTCCTCCCGACAAATCAATGGAGAGAGTTGTTGGGTGGACTAACAAGTTACATTCACCTCAAGTTGCAGTTGTGTCCTCAAGCCGAGGGCGGTGTCTAATGAGTAGACAGTTAGTCATGCTTACTTTAAGTCGAGCTCCTAAACCACACCTTATGCCCAAGATAGGTGTTGATATGTGGACGGTCAAATCATGTCCACTTTAGTCGGATCTCGGTCTTACTGAGCTTTGGGTGAGGAAAGAGTATTTTGACGAACTTCAATTGCATGTTAGGGAGCGGATGGTCAATCACATCCACTCTAAATCCTTCTTTGGTATCCAAGTCAAGAGCAGAGGTTGCTGGGTGGACGGTCAGTCATGTTTGCTTTGTATTTGATTCTGACCTTGTCGGGCTCTGAGTTAGACATAGATGTTCTATCAGAATTGAAGCACGAAGTAAGAAGTGGAAGGTTGAGTCACACCTACTTCCATTTCGAGTCATTGCACTCAAGTCAGGGGCATATGGTAACTGATGAGCAGTTGAATCAGGCTTGTCTTAATGATCCCCCAAAGGTCCGATCATAGTCCGTGGAGGTTGGTTGGGGCCAAACTCTAAGTACTTGGGCACCTGCATCGTTTGGAAGTAGTTTAATTCAAGTTGGTTGTAGTTTACAACATAACTGATATTGAATAAATCTTATTGATATGCAAAGTAGCGTCGCCTTCTCGCTATTTCACTTTGCCCTAGCCTTTCTCGGTTGGAAGTTGACTATATGTGGTCTGATTGGTAGTCAAAGTTCTTTATTGATAGGGTGTTCCTCGTCAGACATTTTTGGGGCATGCACATATTGTAGAAACTTTCCTTTTTGGATCAGCTTTTTGATCATATCTTAGAGGTATCTGCAACCACTAGTTTTATGGCCATGTGTATCTTGAACTATACAACATTTCCCATATTTTTTCTGGGTTTCGGTGGACTCTCTTGAGGCTGGTTTTCGGTACTACTCAGAGTCATGAGTATCCAAGTAGATGTTTTCTATTGAATCGTTCAAAGGAGTATATGAGTCAAAATTAGGGATTTAGGTCGTGTCCTAGAATCTGAGTCCCAATCTAAGGCCTCAATGTTGCCCTTGCTACCATGAATTCCTTCAACCAACGGGCCTATGTCATTCTTTCTCCTAGTCTTATCTATCACCTCCTTACTTAGGTTATGGTTCACTATGTAATAGAAACGATTCAAGGTCGTAGGAGGCTCTCTATCTTACCAGTCGCCAAAATCTGTCTTGGGGTCGATTCCCCTTATCAATGTCATCAATATGATATTCTCGTTGGGATTGCTTACTTTGCTGACGACAATGTTGAATTGCTGTAGGAAGTCTTTGAGCGGCTTTCCTAGCACCTGGAATAAATTGGATAGTGACAACACATCATTGGGGTGAGTCACATGCATCCTGAATTGCTTAAAAAACTTCTAATTCGGTTGATCGAATGAGGAGATGGGCCCGTGGTAATTGTATGAACCATATGATCGCTACTGCTTTGAGGAATATGGGAAAGCATCTATATTTGATGGCATCTATCATTCTGGTGGACTCCACATGCCATTCATACTTCATGAGATGTTGTCAGGGGTCTGTATTTACAGAACATGCTGGCATGATTGGCACATTGAATCTCCATGGATGTTCTGCATGCTGAATGGCTTCAATGATTAGGTTTTTACTAGGTAAGATGCTCCAATCATTTTCAGTCTTTTCCGGTTTTTCAGGTTACGGCAGCTTGTAATGCTTATGAATGTTGTAAGCTTGATTGTCCAATGTTTGATGGTGAGAAAGCCGATCGAATGGTGAATCAGTTAGGATGGGGTTGCTGATTGGTGATGATCACCTAATTGGGGTAGAATCCTTGTAATGCAGCAAGTAAGGCCTCTTGAGGTTACACGCCAAGTTTCAAGTCATTTGGACGCCGCATGCCCGAGTCATGATCAAAACAAGATGGGCCGGTATTGTCGGATATGTGATAATTTACTTGGAGTCCGACCCGAGAAAATTTGCTATTTGCTGGATTCAGCCCCTGGTTCACTTGGAGTCACTGAATATGAAGTGCTGGGTTTGTGACAAATGGTGCTTGGAGTCATACTGGTGTTTTCTCGGAGAAAATCTTGGTTTTACTTCGGGTTTGACTTTGGATCAGCATTGAAGGAAGTTTTTCGACCAACATTTCAATTATTTTTGATGGTTTTTGACGACTACCACTCATGACTTGATGATAAAGGTTTCATAATGCTGAGTGACGACTTTGACGATAGATAGATTTACTTGGAGATGACATAATAAGCGGTTAAGGGCAGTCGTCACACAAACCATCGTACCATATCTGGCAAGTTAGGCGTTTGGAAGGTGGTCATTTAAGAGTAGTCATAATCTACCCTAGAAGCCTGATCCAGTAACCGATTCCAGTTCATGTCATATCACCTTGGTCCATTCCTTGGCTGCAATTAAGAAGCTACCGCTTAATCTCCTGTACCTCGGTCAGTCACACAACATAAGGGTAGTGGAAAGAATGCAACCTCTTTAAATTTGTATTGTACCCAAATAAGTATTTTTTGGAAAGATGATCGGTTGGGATGCCAAGGCGAGTCGAACGAATGGTTGCAGTAACAATCGGTTGAAATAACGATCAGTGGAAACTGTCTGGTTAGAACGATTGTATAAAAACGATCGATGTGGAAATGATCTGGTAGGAATGATCGTATAAAAACACATAACTGTAGAATGATCATATAAGAATGGTTGTATAATGCTGGAGGGAGGAACGATCATATGCGATCGATTTTCAGTAATGATCAAATGCGATTGATATGGAATGATCAGATGAGAACAATATTGGAAGGTGAAGTGTGCAAAATGATAGGTCGAAGGTGTTATAGAGGGAACGATGGGTCGTTTGTGCGAACGATCGATTGGATGAATCGGTAGGAAGTTTATGCATCCACGGCTCCCTATTGCACTCCATCTTCCAGAAGATCGGTCTCTATGTAATCTATTGCATCAACAGTAGGTTGTGAGGAGGTAGTAATGAACTCTCCTTCAAAGGAGGCATTGTAGTTAGTTTCCCTATAGATCTCTTTTGAATCTTAGTATAATTTGAAACTTTGTGGAGTTGACTATGGATCTCTTCCTTAGATTTTTGCAACCCAAAAATAGAATAGCGATCCAAAGATGATGAGAGTCATTTCTCAGTGAAAGCACCAAAATGTTTGCACCTGAAATGGGCACAAACACTTAAGAATAGTATAGTAGAGACTAAATGATGATTAAATGAAATCAAAGTAGAAAAGTAATTGAACACACAGGTTTATATAGTGGTTCGGCAATCTTTGCCTACGTCCACTTTTTATTTTTATTGATCTTGCACCTGAATATGATTACAGGAGTGTTTGGATTAGATGGGATCCATGAATACAAGGATGAAGAAATAATAATGGCAGAGCCTAGCCAGTAGTAAAAAGGATCCTCTTTATAGAGAATGGTCGATGTATATATAAGGGAAGATGTGCATGGATTGGGTTGAAAATTTGCTTGAAGAATCTCTAGATCCATAGAGGCCCACCACAACTATCAATAGTCTAAATTCTAAAAAAATAATGATCAGGTCTGATAGTTAATTTTGGCTCCAATCAATGTGTAATCGTTTGTGGGTGCTCCCATAGGCCTCAAGGCCTTGTTCCTAAAATATGTGTCATTTTAAGCCATAATTGTTGAGATATCGCCCATTCTTTGTAGAACACCAATCGTTTTGCTAATCATCCAATAATGATCAACGTCTTTTTATGTTTTTCTTGAGCTTTATCCGATTGATAAGGTAGGACCTTCATGATGTAAATTACTTGCTTTCCAAATTTTGTGCATTTCTGACATATCATTTGTGAGATATCATCCAACCTTCATTGAATATGGATTGTTTTGATGATTCGTATAATCGTTCCAATAAGGATCAACCTCTTTTTCCAAGATTTGGGAGTTTGGTCATGCGATAATTTTTGTGGGCTCCACTCTTCAGTATATTGATGCTTTAAAATTTTCAGGTGCATTGGCTTTGTAAATTTTGAGATATTGTTTGGTCTTTGTCGATTTACACTGTTTTATGGAACGTTTTAGATCAATCCATATAAATTCTTCATTTGCTCATAACTCGAGCGTGTGAACTCCGATTGGCTTAAAATTTAAAAGGTAGCCGCACAGGGCCTTCCTTGTTGCTTCATATTAATTACACCTTGATTAGGACCAAAATCTGTTTGACCATTGTCCATAATACTGTATATAGCTGATTCTCAAGGCTGGCAGCCAATCATTCTTAACCAAATCTACAGTATCACGGCCTTGCCAAAGGGTGAAATTACAACATCATTTCGAGATATCCTAAGGAAAGTTATATAAATCTTTTGGTTGCTCAAAAAAGTTACATAACATTCTTATATCTAGAAATAATATAAATATCAGCTTATATATTATATGGCTTGAGGTTGCTCAATAACTATAGATGTTTATGGTACTCTATTTATATTATAAATGATGGAGAGTGTTATTAGTTTAAATTCATAGTTAATATTAATTTATAGATTATTATTAGGTAATGAAGGAAGAAGAGTATTGAAGGAATCTCGTCCATTTTGCAATATGTGAGAAGGGTAAATTTAAAAAAAAATCCCTAATTAAATCTTATGGCGTCTATGAATTCCATTAACTAGCATAGATCCAATCTAATTACATAATAAAACATATTTTATTAGAATAATCCATCGTTTGTTATTTATTTATTTAATCCAATTAATTATGTATATTTCGTGTGAATATACAATCAAGAAAGGTAGATGAGTAAGAGGTCGACCATAGATGAAAGAACAAATTAATACAAATTTAATCAGTAAAAAAGGAAGGTTTTGTTTCATTTAGAGAAGGAAACCTATTCATTTCACTCTTTTAAAACTTTCCTTTAATTTTAGATCCAACAATTAAACCACATCCTTCCATATGTGGCCAGCCAAATAAATATGATAAATAATGACAAAGTTAATATTTGCATGCATAAACATTAGGACTTGTATCTACCATGTATATATTCGTCATACGTATACATATACATATATAATACATATACATATACATATACATATACATATTTAACATATACATATACATATACGTATACGTATACCTATACCTATACATATACATATTTAACATATACATATACATATACATATACATATACATATACATATACATATACATATACATATACATATACATATACATATACATATACATATACATATACATATACATATACATATACATACGTACGTACATATATGTGTGTGTGCATGTATATTAATTGCCTCAATTTAATTATTTAGTAAAGATACACTTATATTGATATAAAATACTTCTAAATATGTATCTTAATAACATAAAGCTTTAATTGAAAATATATAACATGGATTGACTGAGTTAAATTTATAAATTCCAAATTGCAGATTAAAAGATCTAACTTTTGACATGTAGAATATATTTGAATCCAGATCTTGATAAGTTAACTAATGTAAAATATCTTTAATTAAATTTGTATTAATATTATAATACACACACATATGTAATAATGATATTAAAATAAATCTCAATTAATTCAAATTGCATATACATGTTATGTTAAACTCTTTTAATCCACTTAGAAGCACATACGTGCATATATACATTTATACATACATACATAAATACATGCATGCATGCATACGTAAATAACAAATGTACCTTCTGCAAAATACCCCCCGCCCCCACTGTTTTAAAACAACTAAAAGTATGAAAATAGAATATGTATATATATATATTTGTTAATTTGGATAAGAGATTAATGAACTTATGTTTCTAAATGATCAAAATTCAAAAATAAATAATTGAATTGCATAAATAGTATACCATGTTTGAAGAGCTATTACTTGTTTACATAGAACATATACATGGCTATATAGATAATTTTAAACATATTATATTTTTCTTTCAATCAAGTAAACTAAATCAAACCAAATCAATCAATTTGTTCAGAATGTAACATTAATTCTAAAGATGAGGTAATATATTTATAAAATTGTAATAAGAACGTTATAAATTACATTTGCAAATCTAAATTTAGGATGTACCGGCCTAATAGCAATTTGAAAATCCCCCAAATATTCCTTGGATCAACACCCAGCTATGCTAGAATTGGATGAACTGAATAGTTTTAATTTTATTTAATGTTTTAATTTTATTTTGCAGTTGTTTTTTGGGTATAAATTATCAAGGGGTAACGACCATGAAGATGGAGGGGAGAAGGAAAAGGTCAAAATGAAGA
Source organism: Allium cepa (assembly GCA_030765085.1). Taxonomy (NCBI): domain Eukaryota; kingdom Viridiplantae; phylum Streptophyta; class Magnoliopsida; order Asparagales; family Amaryllidaceae; genus Allium; species Allium cepa. The sequence continues at coordinate 216,072,588 of CM060938.1, forward strand.
AGAAAATGAATCGGGGGAAATTTTTTTGATTGGAAGAACGGAAACTTTCTGTTGTCCTTGTTAAAACATCACTTCCATAATTCCTATTCAATTTGCAATCAACCCACTTCATCCATTCCCTAGCATAGCCAGCCATACATTGCTCTAAAATAGAGCAAAATTTCCACAAAATAATTTAAGTAATTAGTTCTATTCGAACCCCATTTAAGTATATAGTAATATCATATATCGATACGTATATATAAAATTTAGATATACATCCAAATAATTACCAACGACATCCAAAACATTAACTAAATTAATAACAAATATTTCACAAATATTAGTTAATTTGTGGCATTATCTAAGCTAATTTAGTCATGTGGTTTTTTGGAGAATTCACAAGTACGACTGTAAGACTTAGAGGTGTGAATTCAATCAATAATTAACATCAAGCAGTTCAAATATTAATGTTCACATGTCGCCCTACTTATTGGTGTGATAGTTTAGCCAAATTCATCACTTATAGATCATTTTGGTGAAATCTAATTTCACATTTTCTTAAGAGTCATCTTTTAGTAATGATAACGTACACATATTCTCTTCATCAAAACTATATCATTTTAGAATATATGAAATTAGTATTGTCAAAATTCTATTATTATCCGTAATCAAATCGATTTGTCCAAAAATGAAGTCCACGGATCAATAATAACATTTATTATTAATTGTACTACTCTGGCTATAGATTTTGTCTTTGAGTTGACTACGATTGATCGTGATACTAACTTCAAACAACTAAGAAGATGGATTTGTAGATCGAACTAACCCTAGAGGGTGGGAAGGCGAATATGGTTAATAATAAATTCACAGAGTAATAAAAACTGTATCACACATAATAACAGAGTAACTATGGAAATAAAAGTGACATAAAAGTTTACCCAGCTTCGAAAAACCTGCCTACCATTCTCCTAAGGTTTCTCCTAGGATTTAAACAATCGACACTTGTAGACCCTATAAATTTGCGACACTCGCTAACCTGATTAATCTAGCCCTATGCTCAACTCCCAGCAACAACTCAAACCCTGAGATGCGAATTCTTGAAATATGCCCCGTGGGTCGTACATAATTAAAAACTAGAGTTTTATAAAATGGTAAATTATAATAAAAATAAAACTAAATCCCAAGCACAAATAAATAATGCCCAAAACAAAGGTAATAGTGCGGTCCAATAAAAAAATAAGAAGATGTATATTTTAAACTCGTATGCCTTTAATCGTTAGGTCGCTTCCTCTTTTTCTTCCTCTTTGAATTAGGATTTTCCGATCGAAGCTACCTATTTTCCAGTTGATCGATTAAAGAGATTGTGTTCGTGTTGAGTGCCTTATTACTTGATCGCTTTCCTCGATTTTTCTGTGTAACGACTCGCCTTTTCGACCCCGGAATATCGACACTAATACATCATGTTATTCATGTGTCAAGCACCCTAGTGCTAGAAAGATGAATTGTTAGGGTGAAAAATAAAACGAAGTAAAATAAGGAGAGGAGAACACAACATCAAAACCTCACAATAGTAAGGTAACATATAATATCAAAAGACTATATAAACTGTCATTCTAAGGTATAAAGTTTTTCAGAGTTACCGTAATTAGCCTGGACAGTTGTAACACTGTCCTGACAAATATTTATTATATAATAATAATGCAACGAAAATAAATACTATGGTAGAAAATCATCCATCTCAGCTCCTAAGCTCCAAAGCGTCCAAGGATAGATCGGGAAATATACAAGGGGCTGACCTGAGCATTATAAGAAATTATCACTCGTATTCGTCTGGTAAACCAGCATGAGAAACTCAAGAAATATAAGTGACATGTAATATAACCAATGAGACTATACAGATTTCCATAATGGTTTTTTTCTTAATTGAAACTAACCATTCATTTAGTTTAACATATGGTGATATGATAGATAATATTCAGTGTGTAGCACATATATCATAACAAGTAGCTGCTGTGTGAACGCTATAATAATAATAAGTATATAATCAATATGGCTAAGGTGCGTTCGCATAATGAATTTTTCGTAGAGATCTTCTCGGATCAAGCCGAGTCCGAACTCTATGACTAGCATTAGAAACTTGCTCCCAAGCATCATATAACTCTAGGTGGGATATACTATAATGTAAACACAACTGGCCCAACGATGAACTGCATGACACCAAGTAACAACTCCCCACACAACATATTGATGAGCATAATCCAGATGTGGAGTTGATATACCCTCATATGTAAGCTAAAATCGATATTGTGCATCTTACTTTAGTTTTAGTCATCTTTAATATCAAGGCTATGTTCGGCATCTTTCACCCGAGTCTTCATCACTCGAGCAGCACACGAATCCCCAATTGTATTCTTTCATCTCAAACAGATCACGAATCACACATGGTTCAACCGTATCAAACCTCCACATAAGTTCCCACATATCCTTCAATGAATGCTAATGTTGTCCTTTCTCTTGGGATAATCCTTAAGATAGATAGTCCCTTATGATAGCATCATTCGAATGTTAATTCTGACCTTTCCCTTGGTCTTAATCTTCAGTTCAACTCTATAAAATTCCACTTCACAACCACTTCCAAAACATAGATCACGTATATGGTTTTGAAGTGAGTACATGTTTGAGTAATCTTATATTAGTACACTCTTCCTGCTTACTGGATGCTCCAAAACCAATGGTGAATTTTCGGTTAACTCAATTTCGCTTATTTTGGAAATAAATAGACAGTATATAAGAGCGGAGATCATCTCCTAACCGTTTAAGTGCACAGATTTCCTTATCATTTGTCTTCAAAGAACACAACGAGTTTATGTATACATTATAGCATCACTGAAGATAACTGTATCATATATTTTTCATGTTTCTTTTAGATATCCCTTAAGTTGTATTTTGTCAATTTCTATAGTCGACTAATCGACTGTCTGGTACAAGATAGATGTTTGTAAACGACAATCAAGTTCAGTATACTTTCCATAAACAAATGAACATACAAAACATTATCAAGTCATACAACACACGACCAAGCCATACAAAGTTTGGTCAAGCTATGCATTCCCTTCTATTTAATTAATCCTTTTATTAATTAAAAACTCCTTTATTAGTAAACTTCCTTTATCTAATAAACTTCTATTTTTTCTATCTTTTTCCAAAAGATTCCAAGCTTATAATTTCCTTTAAAATTTTCATTTTAAGGACCTAAGTACTTTCACAAATACATTTAGAAGGTTTAAGACTAATGTTACTTAAACATTGTCACTATAACCCAAGACCATTTCACTTATGCTTATCTTTATATCATTCTTTTAAAGGTCAATTTCTATTCATAAGTTAATAAAAAAGGGCTAAATACGAATGATATTAACACATTATCACAACAAACCTTAAACCATTATTATACTTGTTTCTATCTTCGCAAACATTTTTTTTAAAGATCTAACTTCATAATTGGTCAAGTTCACTATTTGACTAGTTAATTATTAGGTTCTAAAGATGATTGCTTATAGAAATCATGATTCGTACGCTTAATTTGTTTTCAACATTCCAACTTAACTATTCCTTGTACAAGAGTGAAACCAGGTAAGTTAGAGCATTGGTTGCATTAAAGCCTTGCTCGGACACTTCATTCTTGAATTAGATAGGTTTACAACATCAACTTTTAGTATTAAGTATAGTATCGATGATTTCCACAAACAATAAATATCAACACAATTAACATGTTTTCGACATCTTCTAACTTACTATTCCTTTATCAGAAGGGAAACCAGTAGTTAGAGCTCTATTACCCCATCCCTACTCAACATCAATCTTAAGTTCCACAAATAGATAGGCCTTACTCATCGGCTTTTAGTGTTAAGAATAGTAAATTACTTTTCAAACAAGTAATTAAACAATGAACCATTTGGCCTTTAAGAAATTCTAACCCCTTTTTGAAAACATTTGTATATACTTTTAAAATACTTACAAAAAGTTACCATTTATCCAAAATATTATTTTAAAAAAACAAGTTTATAAAATTCTTTGAAACATGAAATGAACATGTTCTATTATAAAACCTCTTCTTTAAAAATTCACAATTAATTCTTAAAAATTCATAAATATTTCAGAACACTTTTGAATTTTTTAATATGAGTTAGTAAACACTTGTACAATGAATGAAACAAAATACTTAAATTTATATATCTTTTTAAACCTTTAAATCCAAAAATCAAGGCTAAACATGGCAGTTTTGCACAAGTGAAGTTTTGGCCACTTTTAGAGATGATATTAAGCTTTTTAGTATCCAAGCTTTTAATAGCAAGAAATTTATATGTAAAACATTATAAACATGTTGAGAAACCCCTAATGATCTCTCTGTAAAGTTCCATAGAAATCACCGGAATCAAGGCAATTCCAAACTGCCGCTATAAAGACTATCGCTATAAGTGCACTTTGAAATTAGAGTCTAAACTAAACCAAAGTCTATCTATAACATATGTGCTTTGTTCAAGATCTAGTAATGTATTATACAATTCCATTCAGGTTCTTTCCAATTTCAGTCAAGTCATATACGTGAATCACATGTGTCACTTACTTTCAAAGCAAGAATTCAAACCAATGTTTTAACATATGTTAAAAACAATTCAAACAACATAAACACAATCAAAAACAAAATATATATGTTACATTTTCCATTCAAAGTGAAGTTTTAACTTACCTTTAATCTTGATAATAACCAAGATTTAGGGGTCCAAGCCTAATCACACCTTTGCAACCACCTTCGTCCTTCTTTCCTTTGCTTTGCACTGGCTCTTTGGCCTCAAAACTCCCATAATTGCCCATGGCTTTTAGGTGTGGGATGAGCATGGATTCATTTCTTTAAATTTTGGCATGGCGGAACGTGTTCTAATATTTTACTAAGGCCTATGGCAAAGTTTGAAGTGATTTGGAGTTGACTTGCAAGTATTTCATATTAGAACATATGAGAGAAAGGAGATGAAGAAGCCATTAAAAAGCTTGGTTTTGGTTTGTGAATAATTCCTAAGGGGTATGCCTTTCCTTTTATAGGCTTGATAAGGTATTATTTAAGCTTGCATTTACCTCCTCCTCAATCATGCTGTGGAAGCTTCACTTCCCATCACTTCTCCTTTACATCACTTCTCCTTTATGCTAATTACCATTATACCATTACCATGATAATATCTCTTGTCCATTAGATCGTTCTAGAACCATCCAAACTTTGTGAAGAGGAGTGTGTGTTAATTAGTTAATAGTATGTTCATTTTTTCATTAGACAAGTGCCAAAGCTGTTTACCAATAAACCGATTTTCATTCACATTATCAATTTTTCTTTAAATAATATATTTTTGCAAACATTTTTCCAAAATAAGTTTATCATCATTAGATATGGTTTAAAATGGTTTTAACAAGCTTTATAAATCATTTTAATAATATTTAATTCAAGATTCAAATATTTAAGTAATTCAAATATTTAAATACAAAGTGTCCAAAATTCAGGGTCGTTACAGTCTTGGTAGCTTCATTGTCGAGTATAGATTGATTTGAAATTAAGGTATAAAATTTCTGATTTATATTTGTTATTTTTATGCTTTGAACCCAACTAACTTTTTCGATGATGAATTGGGTGATATTTATAGGGATCGATTTTAGAATCGAATCCTTTATTTTCCAAATGAAAATTTTAGCTTTGACTTTGTATTTTATATTTTGTTTGCCGACCTCTGATCGAATGACTTTGATGCTTTCTGACTTGATCGGTATTCTCTGATATATTTATGTTGAACTTTTTTTAATTTTATTTTCAATCTAAACTGTTGAATTTTTATTCATGGTTCTGGCTTGGTCACCACTTGATATATATATATATATTTGAAAATTTCTTAATGTACTTTGACCCTTGATTAAATTCAATTTTGGTCTTTGATTCTTGCAGCTTGTTCAAATCATTTCTTCGGCTGAATTTTTTATATTATTGCTTTGATTTTTGATATTTCTATTAATGTTGAACCTTGAAACTGATACATGTCCCTTGCTTGCTGTATACGTCGTGTTTCCTAATGGCTTGTCCATCTGAGCCCATCTGCCTATGTTCATTACTCCATTTTGATACACTATACGTGTGAATGTGTGCACTTCTATGCTGTAGCATTTTGTCGAGTCTCGGTATGTGCATATTGTTGTACATGGGTCTTTGGTTTATCCTAGTGTTGCATTTTCTAGGTGCATTGTATCTCTGTGTGCATATACTTCCTTGCATCTTATTGCTAATCGTATGTGTTCTGAGTTGATGTGGTAAATTTAAACCAGACTTTTGCCTTCAGTTGCAGCCTGGATATGTTGACCCTTGTGCATTGTGTGCACCGACCTATTCATAATGTATGTTGATCTGATTATGCCTGATGCTTGAATGTGTTTCTAGTGCATCTATCTGATTTGAACTAAAATGATGCACCTGTTAGAGCCTGAGCTTGCTTGAGCTTGATCTCGTATATGCACTTGAGTTAAGTATGAGCTTTCTTGGGCTTGATCTTGTGTACACTTCTATTGGCACCGTATTAAGCCTTTGGGTTTAAACTTTGCATTTGTCCCTGAAATGGAATTTGGGAAAAATGGATTTTGTGTATGTACACGACCTTCTTGCATGTACAGTGATACCTTGTGCATGTCATACGTTGTTCATGCACATTTATTTTTGATTCTAGTTTTTAAATATGAAAGCAAGCAACCCAATTAACCGAGGCAACATTATATTTAATCATATTCTTATTTTTGCAATATTATCTTGTTTCCTTTTACTTTTTATTACATTATTGTTTGATAGACAATGTAGAAGACTGGACACAAGCTGGAGTAAGAATATAGCAAATCCAATACGAGTGAGTGAGAAAGTGATTGTATTAGAGAGTGAGAAATATTATTGTATACATGTAACGACTAATTTTTCGACCCTAGAATGTCGACGATAATACATCCATGGCATTCACGTGCTGAGCATCCAAATGCCAAAAAGACAGAACATTGGGGTAAAAGAAAAAGTAAAGGAAACATAATAAGGAAGAAAAACACAATATCGGAATCTCACATGCAGCACGATAATATATAATATCTCAAAAGGCCTTTACCAAAAAGAAAAATTTAATATGCATACATTAATCAGGGTAAACTAACCTATCATCAACCAGGGAAGTTATAACAGTCAGTCCTCACAAACGTTGATAAATGCAAAACAAGTAATGTAGCAGAAAATAAAAACAGTAGGAATCATCCAGCTCCCCTCGAAGAGCTCCAATGAACCATAGTTAAATTTGGAAATATACACAGCCTGACCCAAGCATTATAAGAAAATAACACCTGTATCAGCTGGTAAACCAGTGTGAGAAACTCATATCACATGGATTGCTATATTTTTAAAACCCTTAAAAAATTTAAGGTCGCACTAGAAATAAACATGGATAGGTTTTTGTCTTACAATAACCAAAACATTACTATTAGAAAATCCAGTGATATTATAATAAAGCCTAGGGTGTGAAACATAGATAATCAAGTAGATATGATACATGTGAGTGTACATCCCAACAATAATAGATATATAATTGTAACTGCTAAGGCTCGTTCGCTAATTGTGTAGGATTCCATGAAGGTGCTCTTCGTACTTCGAGAATGGTCCTCCTGCACAAGGATCGAAGATAACCTTCTAAGCATCATATATCTCTAGATAAAATATACCATAGGAAAACCATAGCTGGTACACGCCCGAACACATGGCACTGGGTCACATCACTCCTGTATACATATCCGTATGTAATAGAAGAATGGAGTGCCTACACCCTTTAAGCCAGCTAAACCCCATAGGCTATGCCTCATATCTTTGGTTTTTGTTATTACCGATGGTGAAGTCACATTCAGCATCCCAGCACACGAGCCACCACTTGAACAGATCTTCCACACGAGCTCCAACTTGAATAGATCTAAGAATAACACATGGATTCACATACCTCAACAAGTCTCGGAATCACACATGGATTCCCAACTCTCAAATTAAATCATGAAACTCTACATGGGTTTGAGCAGCTCAAACAAAATCTTCACACATATTCTAGCATCTCGAACCAATCACAAGCCTCTTTTAAAGCATGGTTTTGGAATGGTTATGATTTCAAGTCATCTCATATAAGTACACTCCCCCACTTATCGGGCACTCAAAAACCAATCGAAGGATTTCTAGTAAACTCAACTCCGGTTCTGTAATAAACAAATATATAATAGATAAGGGTGGAGATTACCTCCTAACCGTTGAAATAGATGGATTTCCTTATCATTTATCGTAGAAGAGCAAAATGGGTTTATATATACAATATAACACCATCGAAGATAACTATATCGTATAATTCCTATGTTTCTTCTAGATATTTCCAAAGACATATTTTGGTCAATTTCAACAAAAGTGAGAATGATCACATAAGAGAAACTAAGTCCTATAAATTGTCCATAAGCAAGTAACACATAAATCATGATCGACACACATAAGCACGATCCAATCATATAAACGACTTTAAATACCTTTTTAATTAACTTTTCTTTATTAATTAAAACGTCTTTTGTTAGTAATTCTCATTTTTACTAAATAAAATTCTTTATATATAAACTTCTTTATAAATAAACTTCACTTATTAATTAAACTTTATTATTTAGTTAAAAATTCCCTATTCATTTGCACATATTTCTATACTCTTAAAATATTCATATACTTATCTCAAGAGTATAAGTACATTCATAAATCAATAACAAGTTTTACTTACTGTTTGAACCAAAAATGGCACAAACACCGGGAAATTTATGTAGAGATTGAAATATGAAGAAATGTAAACGAAAAAGAGAAATAAACAAGACATGATCGTTTATAGTGATTTGAAAAAGCTCGGCCTACGTCCACTTTAAGATTTTATTGCTTATTACTCACTTGGAGCCAGAAGGTCTTAGGGGTTTGCACAACTCTGAAACATAGATTTTATGAATTACAGGAATATAAAGTAGAATGTTAGAGCCAAAATATCCCCACCTTCCTATTTATAGAGGTAGAGGCCTTAAATCTCGTACAAAATCTCTCCAAGCCGTTACCCATGATTGAGACCAATTCTCCTAGGAAAGTAGGTGCCAACTCATCAGTTTGTATGGGTCGGTACGACTCCAAGGTTAGGGGTCGGTATTCACCTATAAAATGGCCAACATGGCTATCTTCAACTCTTTATCTTAGCTCATCTAGTGGTTAGATTCGTGATTCCATAGTAGTTTGCATCAATATTAGCTTGTTTATGGTTCCAAATAATGGAGTTGTGGCACAACAGAGTTGCAGCTTCAAGTGTTCATGGAGATTGATGGAGAATTGCATTAAGTCAATGAAATGACTTTGGAAATAGGTTCTTAGCATTATGTAAGACATGTAGGCAAAAGATGGGTCCCCTAAGTGGTGGAAATTTGGGTTGGTAACAATCCATGGGTAGGGGTCATTCTTGTGTTGGTTTTGTGACTTTGTTTGTATTTGGTTCTTGGACTTTTGGGCTTCTCTATGGGCTTTCTGCCTTGATACCTCTAAGTTCGACTCATCCAATCTACCCAAATACGGCCTAGTTAAAAGGCCGGATAACATTTTCCCTTTAAAGTATATCTCGTTTACGTGATGTGATTTGAATTGAGACAAGTTATAGTTGACATGAAGGACTCCACTTTGTATTCCAAATGGTCATTATCCTTCATGTGAATCATTTTTGTGAAATGTTATGTCCACTGTCATCCATCACGATGCTCTACTAGTATCTGGGATTATAAATCTCGAAAACATGTCCTAATAATCTGTCATTCTGAATTTGACGATTTTAAACTGACTCCTTCCATGGATTATTCAAGTTCAAATTTAACTTTCCTTTGATTCTAATCATCGGGTATTGGATATATATACATACACACATCATTCTTAAGTGGGTAGGAGTGCTTGTACATAGTCAATCACGTGCATTTGCATAAGCATATATGCACATACACACACACATGTATGTACATGTTTTGTTTTGTCCTATTCTTTTTGTTTTTTTAATGTTAAGACTCGGTACCGACCCATAATCTAGGGGTCTGTATTGACTTTGTACTTGGGAGTACTTCCAAACTTTCATGCCAAAGCACATGGGTCCAGGGTATATAAACCATTACTTTTCATTCTTTCCTCCTCACTTGTATTTCTGCCTTCAAATCAAAATTATGGAGCCTCACCATCAAAAAGACTTCGACGCTCAAACTGACTTTCTTTCGTCCAGCCACATGAATACGCCGCCTTATCTAAGACCGCCACAACTATCACCGAACTTAGGTCATCCCCATAGATTTGACCCATCTCCTTACCAAACCAAGCCCTAGCCTTCCTTTTACATAGAACCAATATTAAGCAAGATTTGCATAGGTAGATGATGAAATTTGCGATGAAAATGGACTTGGACGTGGTTGATGTTAACAGCTATGGTTTGGGAAGTGGTGAAGGTGGAGGAAGAAGAAGGATGAAAATTTCTTTAAGCGATGGAGTTGTACCACTCCACCACTTAGACGAATTTCCGAAGATTTGTTCTAAATGAGAATCCCGCTTTGTGAACCAATATTTTTCTTGATATTGAGCCTTTTCTGAAGAATGACCAATGGTGTGAAGCTTGTCAGGACTATTAGCAATGAAGGTAACGTCGAGCAATTTCCAAAATTAAAAATAAACTATAAAATACTATCAGAAACCTGAACTACATGACATTGTATGACACAGCACCGGAATACACTTTAGCACGGGAGTACAACTTGCAATTAATCTTCTAATATTGATTATTTATTGAATTTTTTTTTTAAAATGGATATAGACATTCTAGATGTTTTGCTGCTCAAGCCATAGGTACATCAACTTCGAGATATGTCGAATCTGATGCAAAGTCAAGTTCAACTATGACTCCACATGCCCAACAGACTTCATTACAGTAGGAACTACAATAAGAGATTCCACAGGTCAAACAGAAAAATCTAGAAAATCCTCAAGTTGAACAACAAATTCCTGAGGACCCAGTAGAGCCAGTTGGTGGACCAGAGATAGACCTAGATCCCGACACCCTCAAGGATGCCGTAATATTGGAAGATCCCATTGACTCTGCTACTTCTATAATCGATAAAGGATCTCTTCGCAGAATATGTAATAAGCACGGGATTCCATTTAAAGATGTTCAAACTCCTTCCCTTCATCAAAGACCACACAAACCTCTAGAAGGGTACACTACCTACACAATATATATATGTGTGTGTGTGTGTGTGTGTGTGTGTGTATGTTTGGCGGGTTGACCGAGTTTTGAATTTCATGAACTTGGCTTTGATGCAGCTGCTCCTAAACTGCGATGCTTTCCTCCTTGGCACTTACATGGTTTTATCCGAGCATCTGAACCAGGTACCCAACGATGAGGAGATTAGATACATATACAACTTTAAGAGATGAAAGGAAAACCCATCTCTAATTTCCTTAGAACTAATTAGGGGTTATAAAGTAGTCATGGGCGCATGGAACAAGTTGAACTACTTTAAGGGTGAATAGTTCTATGTTCGATGTCCACCTAGGTTTGCTCGCATATGGTTATCTAGATGTGAGCACCAATTTATATGCTTTATATGAATTTTCCATATTTTTCGCAAGCTTAACTCATTTTCTTGGTTGTCTAGGGGTTTCGGCAAGACCCAGCAATTCAACGCTTTTAGATATTGTTAATGCTCTTATGGAAGTTCAGCAGAAGATAGAAACATCACGACCCTTCCGTCTAATGAGAATTTTCTTTCCCATGGTTTGTTAGAAGAGGGTCGTAGTACTAGTATCATCCAAGTGGCTACCAGTGACGATGACGATGACGATGACGATAACAAACTGCCTGGAGGAAGCGAGGTGGATCATAATTTTCCCCCAATTCCAGTCCTAGGGCTAGAGATGAAGAAAATATTGAGCAAATACAAGAACATATCCAAGAAGGCAAAATCATAGGCAAGAGTGGTGGAGCTCGGCATAACCGCATTGATGCGAGCCATGATTCTCATATTAAGCAATCCAAAGACGACCAGTAACCTACTCTAAGAGACTTATTATGAAGATTTTCAAGGCGTAGACTTCTACATTGCCCGCTTCAGTTACAACAGTAGGGAAAACTCCAACTATTCCTTTTGCAAATATGTTTTCTAATCTAAGGCCGACTACCAAGAGTTCGACTCCTTCTATGTTGGCAATGTCAGTATTGAGGGCATCGATTCCCCTATTCACTTCAATAATAATGCCTTCCTACCACTGTGGGAGAGATCACTCCTATGAGAAAAGTTCACGAACTTTTGGGGACACTAGGACGCTCACATGCATGTGCACTTCATTGCACTACATTGCACTTGTCGTGTGTCCATACTCATTGAATCTAACTCATTCTCATCTTAGTTGCATGATTTATGGTGGAGGAAATACACATATCGATCCTTGGAGGAAAAAGCATTTCAAGCACAAAAGCCTCGGTCAAGTTCGTATCATCAGAAAGGTGGTCAGAAAGGTGGTCGAGACCATGAATAAAGCCATCATTCTAGCCGTGATAAGGGTAATCGAGATAGAAATAGTTACGACAAAGATCATTCATCACATGATTCTGCTTCTAAGATCTACCTATGTCAAGATAATCTCCTTTTAGAGGTCTAGATAGGCCTTTTGATCGTCATGATGACATTCCACTAGGCGGGCTTCTCATGCCCCACCTCCAACTCGATTCCAGTATAGCATTTAGCGTCGTCTCACTCTAGTCGGTCATCCAACCATAGGCACCACAAAAGAAGTTTTGAGACTTCACATTATAGGCCTGACAAGTGGATCACTAAAGCTCGAATGTCACAGTAGAGCAAACTTGCGACCTATGACCGAATGGCCAAACTTATGGAAGAATTTCAAAACATTTTCTTGGATGGTCTTATATTAATGCCAAACTTGAAAAAGAATCCCGACCGATGTCCATTAGATGACCATCGATTGTGTGATGACATTCACAATCAGTATAATGAATGGTCAAAGTTAGTTGCAAAATTCCAAATATTGAGGGATAGGAAGCTAGATATTGAGAACCAGAAACTCATCGAGGTCGAAAAGAAAAGAATTATAGCTACTCTCGATGCCGAGATTGAAAATCTAAGGAAATCTCAAGCGAGGCTAAATAGAAAGTCGAGGAAACCATCAACGCACTCGAGGTTGAAAAGATCAAGCATCTTGACGAAATGGAAAAGGCACATCATCAGAACCATGGCCTGGTGTTAGAGAGAGATGCTACTAACAGGAAAGTGGTTGAGCTAAAAACCAAGCTTGCACGTGAAACAAAAGAAAAATAGGACATGCTCCAACAAGCTCAGACTTATTATGACGAGTTGCTCGATGCTAGGGAAGAAAAAAACAAGGCAGACGAATGTGATAAAGACGTTGATGCACTTGTCAAAAGAGAAGTTGAGGCCATTGAGCAGCGGGGGGTAGAACGCATGATGGAGAAGTTTGAACACTACCCGTACAATGCCAACATGCTTAAATTTTGAAATTTGGAGTGGTTCCAAGATGATTACCCTGGAATTCTTACCCTTGCTTGGGAACACAATGTTGAAGAGGAAAAGGCACATCTTAAGAGCGGTGAAGTGGATCTAGGGTAGCTGGAGAAAGAGATCATCAAAAGGGATGAATCCGTGGTGCTAAAAGATGGTTAACTTATTCTTCACTTGGATCTAGCTATAATTATGCAAAAGGATCTAGGCAAGGCTCCAGATATACATCAGATGATGGCATTGCTAGCCTAGCATTTGGATTCTCGGCTCTCATGATTCCACTTCTGATTCTTGTTATGATCCAAAGAGGTCCCAAATTCATAGGCCTTTATGTTATTTCCCATTCTTAAAGGGAATTCTAGTGGCACTCCAACCTGCATAGAACCTCTAAATAGAGAAGGTATCTCATCGATATCTCTTGTACTTCAGAGAGTTGATGTGTCGCCAAGCAATGTCTCTAATCTCCTTTTTTATCTCTAAAGTTTCAGGTCAACCTCCAATCATCCCGCTTCCTGTTAAGGATTCCCAGCCGAGGCAACAAGTGCCAGTAGTGGAGTTATTAACCATTACAACTTCAACAAAAATTCCCAACACTCCATCTAAAGAAACTCCCGATTTGGATAAGTACATGATTGCCACTTTGCTGGACGAAGGGGCTGGTGGGACCCAGGAGACTCAAACCGACGAGGATGTTGTTATTAGCGCAGTCTCTAAGTCTTGTCGGGTCATACCCTGAGAAATATTGAGCGCAAACATCTTTCAGATATGGAGATCAAGCTAGAGAAGTTCGATTCCTTCCCTATTCCTTTATTCGTAGCCTTATTAAGCCGGATCATTTGCACTCTAGTTTATATTCCTCCGCCTAAAGGTGGTCAAAGAAGACACATGGGATCCTTGCAAAGTACTATGGCCTCCTTTCATCCATCTGGGAACACCTAAAGCGTGGTTGTTGGATCATCGCAGAGCACTCCCTCCAAGGGCGAAGGATGTGGGGAAGAACAAGAAAACAACCTGAAGGATCCAACGTGCCTTCTTCTATAGAGAAGAAGGAGAGGAAAGAATGGAGAGGCTTAAGAAGTGATCAATTGTCTTCTTTATGCCTTTTGGTTGTATAGCAGTACTTAGGTTTTTTTTTCTAGTTTCATGCTCTTGTTTTGTTTGGCTAGTGTGATGCGGATTCGTTCTCCGCTTTTTATTTTTATTTTTAGTGTCAATAACACTTGTGCTAAGCTTTCTAGACTTCATGTGAATAACAAAGGTTTTCGTTTCGTCTACCCTTGTTTGGATTTGTCTAAGTACTTAAGAAATGCACTTTCTATTCAATGTACTTGCGATCTATTTCTTTTGGTAATTGTCTAGCGAATGTAACGTAATTATTGAAGTGCCAAACACCAGGTGTTAGTCAAGATTAGTAACTTAGGATTAGTGACTTCAACATCCTTTTCTAGGATAGTAATTTTTGATCATGTCAAAATCTGGGAGCTAGTTTAAGTTAACTACTTAGGATCGTAGTTCGTACATCCTCATCTCAGATGTTTACATTCAATCATGCCCAACTACGGGAATCGACCAGAGGCTTGTAAGTTTGGTCCTGCCTTACACTAGGTGCCGATATACCATTTTTCCTGATTCGGGAAAGGTGTTAAGTGTTGGACGGTCTTATCATATCCACTTTGATTTATACTCTTGCCCCCAATCCGAGGGTATGAGTTAGCATACAAACAGTCATATCATGCCTGGTTTAGTTTCTACTCCTTCCTTTAATCCGAGGATAGTAGTTAGTTGATGGATCTTCATATCACATCAATTTTTTATACTCTACCCTTAATATGAGGACAAGAGTTGGTTGGTCCTAAGCAATGGAAAGGCGGAGCCTTGGGCTGGAAAAGCAATTTTATTTCATTAAGATGGGAAATGACAGAATCTGTCTTATTACGCGGCTTTAGCCAATTATTTATACGTTTATTTCTAAGTGAAATAACATAGTAAGTGCTCGCTATTCCATGCCCTCGGGTGTGAGATCCTGTCCATTGTCAACAGCTTGAAAGTGCCATCTCCAAGTTTTTTCTCTATTTTGTACAGATCTTCCCAACTTGGACCTAAGTTCCGAGGGCTAGGGAAGATTCATTTGAGGACCATGTTACCGATTTCAAAGGTTCGACTCCTGACCTTGGTGTTGTAATATTGGGCGACTTGTTTTCGGTGCGCAGCTGCTCTCAACTCAGCTTCGTCCTGCTTCTCATTGATCATATCAAGAGACTCCAGTAGGAGCTGCTTATTAGTCTATGGATTATAGGGAATCACTCTGTAAGAAGGTACTTCCAATTCAACTGGAATCATAGCCTCCGATCTATAGGCTCGGACGAACAGAGAGAGTGGCCAGTTGGTGACTTGTGGGTCGTCCGATAAGCCCATAGTACCAATGGTAGCTCAATGACCCACTTGCTCATGGCTCTTTCCAAGTGCTTCTTAAGAATGGACTTGATAATCTTATTTACAGATTCGACCTATCCATTCACTTGAGGGCGTGCCACCATAGCAAATCTCTTTTATATGCGATGTCGACAGTAGAAATCCTTGAATTCAGTGTTGTCGAATTGGGTCCCATTATCGATAAAGATTGCTTGTGGAAATCCTAAATGACAGATAATATTCGGGACAAAAAAGTTGATTACTTTATTTGTGATGATCGTGACTAACGTCTCTTCTTTAGCCTATTTGGTGAAGTAGTTGACTATAACCATGGCGTACTGCACACCACCTTAGATATCGGCAACACACCGATGATGTTAATTCCCCAAACTACACATGACGAAGGACTGACCATTTGATTAATCTCCATTGGTGGGGCTCCTGAAATTTTAGTAAATCTTGGGCGCTTGTCACAATTTGAGTGTAATCAGCTGCATCTCGATTGATGGTTAGCCAGTAGTATCTATAGCGGATGATCTTCTTTGCTAGGGTTTGCATTTCAATGTGGTTGTCACAGACCCCTTCGTGAACCTCTCTTAGAGCATGCTTGACCTTGTCATGAGCAACACATCGAAGCACAGGGACTAAGAAACCCTTCCTCTATAGTATTCCTTGCATGGTATATCTCAATGCTTTTCGAAGGATTTTTTGTCGTTCATTCCTTCTCTTCGAAAGGATTCCTCTTTGTAAATAATCTCAAATCTGAGTTATTCATGACTTCTTTTTAGGCTCATTATTCAAGATCCAATCGACATCCATCTGGTTGATGCTTGGAGCTGAAAGTACTTCCATTGAAACAAAGTCCATGAGCTGCGCATCTCTGAAACTAGCCAATTTAGACAGTGAATCTGCCTTCTCGTTCTCCTTTCTAGGAATATGGGTGATTGTGCAATATTCAATGTCAGTAAGTAGCTCAAGGACTTGGTTCAGATAAGGAGCTAGTTTTACCCCTTTTGCTTGAAACTCTTTTCGAACTTGAGTGACCACTATTTAGGAGTCATAGAAAATGTGTTGAGCCTTTATCCTTAGTTCCTTGGAGACTTTGAGTCTTACAATTAAGGCTTCATATCTAGCTTCGTTTTTTGTCATAGGAAAGTTGAGTTTCAAGGTGTAACAGATCGGGTGTTCTTTGGGAGTAACAAGTAAGAATCTAGCATCAGAACGCCGTTCATTAGATGCACCATCTATATACATCTTCCATCCATTTTCTTCCTCACCACTACTCTCCAAAGGATCAACTCGTGCAATGAATCAGCTATAAAATCCACCAAAGCCCGAACCTGGATTTCTCTTCGAGGGTGATAGGTTATATCATATTGGCTCAATTCAATGTTCCACTTCAATGGCCTTCCAGAAGTCTCAGGTCGCTACAAGACTTGTCGTAAAGGCTGTCAGTTAGAACTTTGATCAGATGAGTCTGGAAGTATGGGCGAAGCTTTCTCAAAGTGATCAACAGGAAGTATGCGAGCTTTTCCAACTTTATATAATTACGTTTTGTGCCTATTAACCGCTTATTGATGTAATAAACCGGTCATTGGATTAGGACTCCTCTCGTACGAGTGCGGCACAAAAAGCATGCACCGACACTACTAGGAATATAAACAGTCATCCAACGACTTTGAGAAGATGGTGGGTCTCCCTTAGCGATTCACCCAAACTTGGAGCACGTCTTTACAATCCTTGTTCCAACAAAATTCCATTTTCCTCTATTGATCACCTCGAAGAAAGGGATGCATTTATCCGTGGCTTTGGAAATGAACCGACTTAAGGCGGCAACCTTCCCATTTAAGATTTGGACCTCCTTGTTCGATTTTGGGGCTTCAAAATTTCTCAGTGCCTCGATCTTCTCTATGTTGGCTTCAATCCTACCAGAGTTTACAAAAGAATCCCAAGAATTTCCCTGATGTAATACTAAAAAGCATTCCAAGGGATTGAGCTTCATCTCGTATGTTTGGAGGACATCAAACGTCTCTACTAGATCATCAACATGGTTTCTCGAACACCATGACTTCACAAGCATGTCAGCCAAGTATACTTCCGTTGAATATCTAATTAGGTCTTTAAACATCCGGTTCATAGCCTCTGGTAAGTTGCTCCTGCATTCTTTAGTCCAAAGGGCATAACCATATAACAATGCAATCTGAGGTCTATAATGAAGCTAGTGTGTTTCTGATCTAGGACACACATCGGGATATGATTGTATCCAGAGTATGCATCCATAAATGACAGTAGCTCATGATCAGTCGTTGAATCCACCAGCTGATCAATCCTCAAAAGCAAGAAGTTGTCCTTCGAGAACACCTTATTTAAGTCTGAATAGTTGATGCATGTCCACCACTTCCTTTCAGATTTTCTCACACAGATAGGATTAGATACCTAATCCTAGTTTTTAGGCATCATGAATGAAGCCATTATCCTTTAGCTCATCCACCTTTTCTTTGAGTGTAGCGGATCTCTCCGTACCCAGGCTGCAATGTTTCTATTTCATAGGAACGCATTTGGGATTAATGTTTAATGCATGGCTCGCTATCCCCGGTGAGATCCTACACATCGAAGTGCATCCAAGAAAACATATCCTGGTCCGCCCAGAGGAAACCAATAAACTCCTTGATCACACTTGCACCGAATTTAGATTCAACCTTCAAGATCAGATTTAGATCATCTTGGCAAATTGGAACAACAATTGTCAACTCGGTTGGAGGTGCTTATCCACCTTATGGCTTTTTTTGTTAGTCCTTGTCATCGTGGAACTGATTGGGTGGCCCAAGTGGGGCTTAGGCTGTAGTTGCTATGCATTCAAAGCTTTTATGCAGAAGGTCCCCTCTACGTTTTTATTTTCCTTTCTCCTTTCGACCTGCTTCCTTTAGCTCAGTGATGTAGAATTCACGACCAACCACCTGATTTCCTTGCACGATTCCCATTGTGTTCTCTATAGGAAACTTCATAGTTAAGTACCAAGGAGAGATGGCCATTATGAACTCAACCAGGACCGGTTAGCTTAGAAAGCATTGTTGTTTTTGTAAATATCCAACACCAAAAAAGGCACGACCTACACCTGATTACGGTCGCCCTCGCCAAGTACTACTGGTAATCCAACATCATTTGATTATAAGCTCTCTTCAATAGGATATTGACCAAACTTCCATAGTTGGCCAGTACCTTTCGTATTAACATGGGACCAATTATGGTTGTGATCATGAGTGGGTCGATCATCGGAGCTTCCACTCCATCACCATCTCTATTTTGGAAAACAATGTCATCAGTGATCGTTCTGCATTGTTTTTCTAGAGTTCCATCCTCAACAACATACCAATTTTCACTCTCCGCATGTTTGATAGCATCAACATATCTATCCACCTCCGCCAGACTTTTATCGGTAGGGTGTGGCCCACCGATGATAGTATTAATTACCAATTACCTTTCTGGTTGCCTAGGTGCACTAGCACAAGGCTCTGCTTGTCCCCGCTGGGAAGATGACCCCAAGGGGGTTAGTACTTACTTACCCGCCTTCCTGAGGGGATTTTGTGTATTACTGTAACTTCTTTTTTCGAATCAAATCTTCTATCATGTTCCACAAGTGTCCACATCTATTGGTGTTATGACCGTGAGTTTGATGGAATCTATAGAACTTGAATGACTTCCTTTACTTGTTAGTTGACTCTCTAAGAGCCAATTTTCTATACGATTCAGTATTCTAAGTCACTAGGTAGATATTCTCTATTGAGTTATTTAGTTCAGTATAGCTATCATATTTAAGAGTCCTAATATGGTTCATGTTATCTGGCTTCTTTTTCTTAGCCCCGTCATCATTCTGCTTCTTATCATTGTTTTTGTTGCCAATATTCACATTCACACTCCCAGATCTTCCTCTAAATTGATTTACGGCAATGTTGCTTTTTATTAATTCATTCGAATTTCTAGCACTAGTCCTCCATGGATGTTTCTTCGATTACTTCAAGTATAAGTATTCATTAACCTTTCTATAGAAAGCATCCATCATTGAATGGGGCTTCCATTACAACCAATCTCTGAAATTCAAGTCGAGATGGAATCCCCTAATCAACATCATCAACATTATATCTTTTTTAGGATTGTTAACTTCCATCATGGCCATGTGAAACCATTTATAGAAGTCCCTTTGGGACTCTCCATCATCTTGGAAGACGTTAGATAGTGACATCGCATGCTTTGGACGTGAAGTGTGTAAGTGGAATTGCTCCAGAAACTTTCTTTGCAACTTAGTGAAAGTCGATATGGACCTCGGTAGGAGCCGAGTGAACCATATCGTAGCCACTTCTTCTAAGAAAATCAGGAAACAATGACATTTCATGGCATCAGAAGCCCTAACTAAATACATATGCCCCTCATATCTCGTTAAGTGTTTCCTAGGATCCGTTGTTCCTTATTACAATGACATCGTCGACATTGTGAATCGTCGAGGATATCTCTCGCATAGGATGTTCTTAGTAAATGAAGTTTGGTTGGGAGAGGTACCATATTCATTGTTATTGCTGAAACGATTCTTGCTAATAAGTATCCTGACCATATCCTCCAGGTAGATTAGGTTAACAGGTTCGACTGAACAGCATTAGTCGGGATTCACCTGAGTGTTCAGCCTGGTGAACATTCTTGGTTTGTCTCTCGATACCTAGGTTCTCAATACTCTGGGAGATCCATTCGTCTAGCACGTGAGCCATATTACCAGTAGCAGCATGATTCTCTAGATTCTGTCCACTAGCAGAGCATCCTAAACCCAAGACTAGCCCGTTTTTTAGAAGATGGGCTTTAGGCACACCATTGGAGGGGTCAATACCAACCGCGAAACTTAGGTCAGTATCGATCCCCAAACTTAAGTTCGAGGCTCGTCTCCCTCCCTGGTATGACATTTCAGTAGCATTCCGAGTCCTCTTCTACTTCCCGCCCCTCCGTCTCTGCTCGAATGATGAGGAACTTTCAGGTAAAGAACTAGAATCCCTTCTATGGCTGTTTAGAGTTAATTCATTTAACATCCTCAAACTTTTCTTCATCGTTTGATTCATCTCATTCTTACTATCTTAGAATCTGTTTTCCATCTGCTTCATCATCCTATCCATCTCCATTCCAGTCACAACATCAGTTGGTGTTTGGATCTCCATTTTTCCCAGTTGCACAACTTCATCCACATACCAAGGATTTTGATTCTCAACGTCACTAGGGGTAACTTTGGTAGTTATAGTATGCAATTCTTTCCTTGGTGGGGCCATGGAAGAAATGTTCTAGTAGATCTTTGAAAATTTGTGTTGTAGAATTAAATGGCAGAGAAATTGGATCTCTTGGATATGGAAAAAATAAATAGAAAATAGCCTGAGATTATCTTTCTAAGTGAAAGCACCAAAATATTTGAATCAAAAATGGCACAAACACCTAGTAAATTATGTACGGAATACAATATGAAGAAACGTAAATGAAATAAGAAATAAACATAATGCAATCATTATAGTGGTTCAACAAAGCTTGGCCTACATCCACTTTAAGATTTTATTGCTTATTACTGACTTGGAGGTAGAAGATCTTCGGGGTCGGTACAACTCCGGCACTCAGATTTTTAGAATTATAAGAATATCGAGTAGAATATAACTAGAGGCTAAAGGTCCTCAAAAATGAGCCATGCCTTCCTATTTATAGAGTAGAGGCCTAAAATTTCATACAAGATATCTCCAAGCCTTTACCTATGTTCAGACTAATTCTCCCAAGAAAGTAGGTGACAACTCATTAGTTTATATGGGTCGATACGACTCCAAGGTTAGGGTCCGGTACCAACTAATAGAATGGCCAATATGGTTGTCTTAAACTACTTCATTTTGGCTCATTTAGTGGTTAGCTTCATGATTCCATAGTTATTTGCACCAATATTAGCTAATTTTTGGGTCCAAATAATGGAGTTTTGGAATATCAAAGTTGCAGCTTCAAGTGTTTGTGGAGATCGATGGAGAATTGCATTAAATCAAAAAATCGACATTGGAAGCAGGCTCTTGACATCATGTAAGACAAATAGGCAGAAGATGGGTCCCCAAGTGGAGGAAATAGTAGTAGTATTGACCCATGGGTATGGATCGGCCCTCACCCATAATATCGGTGGACTTCATCTTGCTTTATTCTTAGGTTGTTATTTCATTGGCCTATGACATTTTCTACGTTTGGTTCCTAGACTTTTAGCAATCTCGTTGGACTTCTTGCCTTGATAACTCCAAGTTTGACTCATCCAATCTGTCTGAATATAGACCGGTCAAAAGGCTGGATAACACTTACTTAAAATAACTGTTAAAGAGGTTAAAAGCGAATGTCACTCAAACATTGTTACTATAAACTCCTTCACTCTTTTATACTTCAAAAATTTTACTTTTCTATTTTTTTCCAAAGATTCCATACTTGTTATTATATTTAAAATTTAATTCTTAAAGATCTAAGTATTTCCCAAAATCATTTAATAATATTTTAGCACTTTAAAATATTATTTAAAGGTTTGAAAACAAATGCTACTTAAACATTGTTTACGATGAACCTAAAACCATTTCACTTAATCATTACCTGTAAAACTCTCTTTAAAGATTAATCTATACGGGTTTAAGGCAATTATTACTTAAACAATGTCACAACAAACCCAAATCATTCCCTTTATAATTATCTCTTAAAACATTCTCCTTTAAAAGATCTAATTATATCCCAAATTTAACAAGTTAATCCTTTTACTTTACTTTACAAAATTATTCGTTATCCCTTAAGCGTTATAATCCAATTATTCCCTTATCTTTTCATTCGAGACTTAACTTACTTTTCCAAGCTTACACAAACACTTAAGAATACTGAAATCAATTCAAAGGACATTATTTTATATAAACTTTAAAATACTTTAACAAAATATTTAGCAAATTTTCTAAAAACTATTTATACTTAAAAATGCTTTATAATATTTATACTATAGTTAAAAAAATATTTAAAAGAACACTTAAAATTACTTATTTTATACCTCAATGAAAACCATAAAAAGCCCATTCGATAATTTAAAACCATTTATTAAAAATACATAATTAACTTCAGCAACATACTAAACCTTGGATATTTTCCTAGAAATAAGTACGCTTATAGTACTTATTAAAAATTCGAAGAAGCCTTAGGATATCTTTCAAAGTGAACTTCAAAATCCCCGAACACAAAGCGATTTCAAAGTGCATCCATAGCGACCTTTTTGCTTCAACTATCACAACTTCCATTCATAGTTTCTACAACTTTCCAAATAAATTCCTCTATGTCAAACACAACCAAACATGTGTACAGAACCCTCTAATAAATATTTCACAATATATTCATATTTAATCAATTTAACAATTGTTAAATACATGGGACTTCAAGTAAGTGTTATTTTAAGTAAGTGTTATTTCAAGCAAGTGTTATTTCTCGCGATAATTTCGCCTTAACAATTCACACATAATTTCCAACTTAATTAGATAACAATATCAAATACATAAACAAGTAGTCTGGGCCATGACACATATCATAGATGATTAAAAAGGAGATTTTACTGCATAATGATATTGTCAGTTGTTTTACAAAATAAGAAAGGGTCCAAAAGTAATAACATGCATTGTTCATTATACTATTCATATTTTAATACAACAATAATTTATATACACAACCATATATAATAAACTAGTGAGTAAACTCAACCAAGCCCAACCCAATCCTAGACGTAGATAATATCGGTACGAGTGCAATGGCGAAGACGACATCTCGATTGGACCTTGCACGTAAAAGCTACGATTTTTATAAGATTTTGGATCATTAAACATTAATTAATAATCACAAATTAACCTTAATTACCTTATTCAAATCCATTTTCCCTAATTCCCACTTTTGTACATGATACGCACCCAACCCATCACCATTTGTGCACAAATGCACGCCGATATGGAGCTTCAGACCATGGATCCACGAAAGGTCATCACCACCGAACTCCACTTTGCAATCTCTACCCATCCTACACCACCGCTTTATGCTCCACACCTCTTATATATTTTCGATCCACTGCTCATGACCGCCAAGGCTAGTGTCATAATTTGCTTTATACTACCAGACATCGCCAAATCACCACCAACCGACTTTTCTTTACACCCCATGTCCAATGCAATCATCAATTTCATCTCTGTCCTCTATTTTCAAGTCACGACCTAAAGCTCCATATACGATAATCCTAATGTCACATTCCACGATCCTCGACCGCGACCCCTAGTCTCCTTCCACAAGGTCGTCTTCATTCAAGAAACCCTATGCCACCATCAACAAACCCAATCTCAACCTCTATGGATGAGAAGTAGTAACTCTAGATACGTCCATGCCAAATCAAGTACTGTCGACCTTACCGTACATAAATCCACACAAACCAACATGAAGCCCTAGCTTCCAAAAAGCCAACGGATCTAGAATCATCGAATTCCATCGAGCGAAGCTTCAGGAACAGTTCAATACTTGAGGCAGCTATTGTTGCTATTACAGGAAAAATAAAATGAAAAATGAAAATAAAGTGAGAAAGGGAAGGGAAGTTAAGGATTATTTATAGTAAAATAAACAACGTACTTAATTCTCCTAATCAAATCATTGAACATTCTGAGCCTATACTACCACACAAGATGACCGATCGCCATGAAACTCGTCGATGCACAACTCTTTATTCCGGACTCAAGGACACTAGTTTCGTAAAAATCCAAGACAGTGCCTTGAAATGATAATGTCACGCATTTATTAAAAAGAATTATTATTAAAACTATTTTAATTCCATTAATTATAAGTTTAACATTACCATATTATTTAAAAGGAATTTAAATAAGCTTTCGAAATCAATTTTTATTCGCATTAAATCCAAGATTTAAATATTTAAATAATTCAAATATTTAATTATAAAGCGTTTGAAAATCCGGATCGTTACAATATGAGAGTATAAAACAATGTTGTATAAAAGTGTAAAATATAGTGGAAGCTATGTAATAAATGTGCATTATTTGATAATGTGATGAAATAAAATATTTTTTAAAATAAAATTCTAAATAAAATATTTGTTTAATTGAAATTCTAATTTGTTCATTCATTCTGTGGTATTGCAATAGTACTATAACAAACAAATTAATTAATTATATATATATGTTTATTATCATCAAACAAAAATTATAAACTATTATATTCTACAATCTCCCTTTTTTGATGATAATAGACGTATATCAAGATTTTGTGCCTAGCAAATGTGTTTGATGTATTATGATCAAGCTCCCACTATTTGTATACTCCCCTTACAACTAGACCCCCTACAAACATGAATGCAATTTAAAAATGAAAAATTGATTTGTTAAATAATTGCAAAAAAAATGTAAAAACAACTTTTGAATAATATGAACACCTCTCAAATTTTATTAAGATAATTACTTAACCACATAAATCTTAACCTCTCGCCCCATTTATTATAATCATAAAATAATAATAATTGAAATAATTATGAGTTTTGATTAAATCATAAAATCATATCGATTGAGAAATATATATTGCAAATTATAACTAATCGAACAAAAATCACATTATTTTACAACTTAGACACAAATTCCACTTTAGCGTGATAAATGGCTTATTATTTGGGAAGAATATTGTAACAGTAGTGTGATATGCTTAGTAATTCTTTTTTAAAAAATGTTAAGCACTTTCTAACCATACATAATCATTAGGACTTTTGAATGGAGTTAGTAGTTTCTTAATATGTTAAATATTTTTTAATCATGCATAACCACTAGGATTTTTAAATGAGCTTAGAAAATACTGGAATATTTATCCCTCTCTTGTATATGATTCCCATCCATGCATAACCTGAGGACTTTTAAATGCGAATGAAATCACACATATAAAGATTAAAGTAATTCACTCATGCGTGACCATGAGGACTTTTAAATGAGAGTGAACACTTTGGGATATAATTTTAAATTCCATTAAAAATATATTTTATTGTTTTAAATTTGGAATATAATTTTTATTTTCTCCAAAATATCAACTTCGATACACTATATTAAAATTTTGGTGTATGAGTGTAAGAATAATGGCAATATAGAAATGATCATAAAATATGAACTAATTTTGAAAAATATTATAAAGCCTGTTTAATTTCCAAGGATTTTTTAATATATACTTCCTCTTGTTATGAAGTATAATTAAATCATTACCCATCGCTTACTCAATTACTATTAATAATTTTTGACAAATTTCAAAAGGTTCAAGCAGCCAATAACCATCTTTTCCAGCATAAATCCTTTACCAAAATAAACAAGAGTATTTCCATCAAAGTAAAATTCTGAGCTATTTCAAAAAGTTTATAAATCCAAAAATGACAATCTATTTTTGTAAAAGATTTTGTGCAAAAGATGTCTGCTAATCTTAAAGTCGTATGAAAATGCATATATTATTTCAAGTGATATGATGTCTAATGCCACACGTACTATAGTTGTCTAAAATTGTATATTAAGCAGACCGGTACTACTCAACATCACTCGAATTTATTTTCCTAATGCTTTAGCCAGACCATTTATATCAAACAAAAGAAAATATATATTTATATCAAAGCAAAGAAACGTACATTTTTCAACCATTAATTTGTTAGTCATGAAAAAGACACTGAAAGTTAATCGTTCTACCAAACGAATTGAAGAAAACCGCTTTGTAAACTCGTTCCATTTGAAACCACTATTTCGAAGCTTTAAGTCTGTAATTTGATTTACCGTAAAATATGAAAATTTTAAATACTCAAAAATTCCAATCATCAAAACTAGTTTCAAGTCAAAATGATAAATCCGTCAAAAATTAAGATTGAAATACTATAACTTATTTGCGTAAATCTGAAATACTTTCAATGTAATGTCATGAAATGATTACTATTTTTCAATGTTTTACAGGATGAGCCGGAGAAAACTCAAAACAATTAAGTTATAGTTCTATCTGTTAGCTTTCCAAAAATTCAAAATTTTCAAAAATAGGGGTAATGATGTTCAAGTTATGATCGAATTACTACAGCCGTGTTAAGAAAGTATGAAACAGTTTCAAACAATATACAAAATGATTTGCAGCTTTTCAATAGTTTAAGCTCAAATTTTGAAAAACATAAAGCATAAAACTTATAGAATTTTTAATCTATTTTTTAGAACATCTTGAATTTTTTAAATCGAAGTTAAGAAGCTCAAGATATGGTAATTACACTATAGCAGTGTCACAAAAACAGAATTAACAATAAGGAAACAAAATAGAGTTTTGAGATCATATCTTTACTTACCTTTGATGTTGTGATATCCAAAATGTGTAGATATCCACCTTATTTTTCTAGGCTAAGGAGCGCTATAATTTTTTCTCATCAACCATGTAGAACAAATTGGAATCGGTCTCTATCAAAGTTGTTCCTTAGCCCTCTTTTGTGCCTAAATATTAGAAGAGCCGAATGGTCTAATAAGGATGAATGACCGTTCTTATATTCATTTGTAGCCTTTGGAACCCAAATTTGATAAATGTTTTTTAGTTCTTGTTTCTATTCCAACATTTTTTTGTTCATGCCCACTCTTCCCACAAATTAAACCATGAAAAATCTTTGTGAAATTTGACATTATCATAATTTCTTGTCTTAATTGGTTTAACTTTATCATATCCAAGTCCTTTCCTATTCACAACAAAAGCCCGACTTCGTAACAACATATTCAGTGATTTTTCTCCCTTCGAAAATCTTCTTATTGTTAATTCAAATTGTTGAAATTAGATCCAAGAGCATTATTTACATTCAAAAATAAGGTACGTACATCTTTTGATGGAATTTTCTCCTTTTGTGTCATCTTTATTTTTCAAGGTCAAATTTCCTTCTCAACCCTTTCAATTTTATTTTTAGTCCTAATTTCTTCCACTAGAGACCGACACTTTTCACATTATGAGTTAAACTTTTTACCGTTTTTAATCATCAGTCCTAACTCATCATTTGTATCGAGTAAACTATTTTTCTTAGATTCTAATTTATTATATCATTGTTGAAATCAATCAAATTTTGAGTTTAAGTCATGATATATCAAAAGTAAATCATCACATGATAAGTGAGCTACCTCTTAGAGCAATTGATTTCTTTTTCAGGTCTCCACTTTCCCGCTCTTCTCTGACCTTCACTTCCATCTCATAAGTGATGTGATTTCTATTAGTTCCTCCAATTTAACCCAAATCTTTGGATTCCTAAATTGCAGTCACTTTGGCTTCAAAGCTTCTCGGGCTGATTCATAGAATATTTCAAACAATCTCCAATTCTATGTAAGCTTTTCTTAGCGTTTTGAATTTGAACACTATATTTTACCATACTGCCATCATCATGAAATTCTCGTACTCGTTGTTGAGCATGACTAGATGAGATTCCTTGACCTACAATGTACCTTGATGAGTTACTTCAAGCATATGCCAAATTTCCTACATAGCCACGCAGCGAGAAACACGATTGTATTCAATTTTATCTAAGACGCAAATAATAGAATACATAGCTTTTGCATTAGACCGATATAAACAAAGCTCATTAGGATACCACTTATCTTTTGGCTTAGGAAATTCGTTACCATCTATATTTACCATAGATATATTAAATCCAACTTCAATTATGTCCTATGCATCTATAATATCTAGAAAAATTTTCATCCTGGTTTTCCTATAAGAATATTCAATATAAACATGGTATACCTAGCAATAGATTGTCCATCAGAAAAAGCATTATTAGACTTGGCCATGGTTAAAAAAGTAAAAAATTTGAGCCTAGCTTTGATACCACTTGTAGGATCAAATGAACCCTAGAGGGTGGAGGGGGGTGAATAAGCTTTATAATAAATTTACATAATGATAAAAATTACAGCACCAATAGAGTAAATGCAGAAATAAAAGCGACATACAAGTTTACTTAGCTTTCGCAAAACCTGCCTACTACTGCCATCAAGGTTTCTACTAGGAATTTGCTTACAGACCCTGTAAACTCCCAACACTCACTAACCTAGCTGTTCTAACTCTACGCTCAAAATCTTGCCACAACTCATACCCGAGTTGCGAATTCTTAACCTACGCCCCGTAGTTCGTTTCAGGTTAAAACCTGGAGTTTTATAAAAAAGGGTAAATTACAATAAAAATAAAAGTAAAACCCTAATTGCAAATAAATTAGGCAAAAAAAAGTAATATGCAACCCAACGAAAACTAACAAGATGTATAATTTTAGCCCGTACCCCTTTAATCGTTAGGCCACTTCCTCTTTATCTTCCTCTTTGAATTAAGGTTTTTTGATCAAAGCTGCCGATTCTCCCCTTAATCGATGGAAGAGATTATGCTCAACTTGATTTACTTGTCAGTCAATCGCCTTGCTCGATTGCTCTCCGTTGATACAGTGTCGTATATAGATTGATTTGAAATTTGGGTATGATCTTTTTGATTTATGTTTCTGATTTTTATGCTTTGAACTCGACTAACTTTGCCTATGATGAATTGGTATATTTATAGGGTTCGATTTTAAAATTGAATCCTTTATTTTCGAGTTCAATTTTTCAGCCTTGACTTTTTTTATATATTTCATTTATTGATCTCCGATCAAACGGTTTTGATGCTTTCTGACTAGATCAGTATTCTTGGATATACATATGTTGAACGTCCTGTTTTAAAATTCATTTTCAGTCTGTACTATTGAATTTTGATCCACGGTTCTGACTTAGTCACCCTTGATATTTATTCAAATATTTCTAAATATACTTTCACCCTTGATTGAATTCAATTTCAGTCTTTGATGCCTGTGGCTTGTTCAAATCATTTCTTTGGCTGAATTTGTTTGTTCGACTGCTTTGATTTTCAATATGTGTATTGATGCTGAACCTTGAAACCGATAATTATCCTCTTGCCTGCTGTATTTGTTGAGTTTCCTAAAGGCTTGTCCATCTGCCTGTGTGCATACTCCATTTTGATACAATAGGCGTGTGAATGTGTGCACTTTTGTGTTGTACCATTTTGTTGAGTCTCTGTATGTGCACACTATTGCACATATGTCTTTGGCCTGTCCTAGTGTTGTATTTCCCTAGTGCACTGTATCTCTATGTGCATATACTTCCTTGAATCTTGTTGCTGACCTTATGTGTTTTGAGTTAATGTGGTACTACATGAATCTCAACCAGACTTTTGTCTTGAGTTCTTGCTTGGCTATGTTGACCCTTATGTATGTGTATGCACTGACCTGTTCGTGATGCATGCTGATTTGATTATGCCTGCTCCTTAAATGTGTTTCTGGTGCCTCTGTCTGGTTTGAACTAAAGTGATGCACTTACTTTGGTTTGATCTTGGCCTCATGTATGCACTTGTGTTGAGTCCGAGCCTGCTTAGGCTTGACCTCACGTACACTTCTACTTAGACTGTGTTAAGCCTTCTGGATTGACCTTTGCGTTTGTCCTAGAAATTGAATTTGTGCAAAATAGATTTTGTGTATGTGCATAGCCTTTTGGCATGTACAGCGATAAACTGTGCATGTCATACGTTGTTTTTGCGCATTTATTTTTTATTCCAGTTTTAAAATATGAAACCAAGCAACCTAATTAACTAAGGTAACATTATATTTAATCATATTCTTATTTTTGCAGTATTAGTTTGTTTCTTTTTGCTTTTTACTGCGTTATTGTTTGACAGACAAAGTAGAAGAATGGACATAAGCTGGAGCAAGAAGATAGCAAATTGAATACAAGTGAGTGAGTGATTGTATTGAAGAGTAAGAAATATTATTGTATATACAAGAGTCTAAAACACTGTTGTATATAAGTGTAAAATACAGTGAAAGCCATGTATAAATGTGTACTATTTGATAATGTAATGAAATAAAATATTTATTCAAGTGAAATTTTGAATAAAATATTTATATTGAAATGTCGATTTGTTTATTTCATTCTATGGTATTGCGATAGTACTATAACAAATACATTTAATACATATACACACACACACATATGTATATTATCATCAAACAAAAATCATAAAGTGTTATATTCTGCAGGATTCTCTATGGAATAGTGTTTCACACCTAATGCTTCAAATAATACATAACTATAGTTGCTTGATGGATCACCATACCATGATTTAACTATAATCAAAGTGGAGTATACATATTGAAGATCCATGGTATTCTTAAGTCTTGAGAACTATGTTATACCATCACCCTATGATTTCCTATTTGTCCTAGTTTTTATTAAATAATACGAAATTCTTGGATGAGTTATACCATAGTTATCCAACAACTAAGAGTATGTAACCCCTTGGTGCTCTCAATAGGTATGCGTAATACATTAGCAACATTTGGATCGTGTTACACACTCCTGTCTCAACCGATGTATCGATATCCTTTCTCAATACATCTCAACCAAGAATATTTAAAACAAAATGCTATTTATTTTTTGATTAATTACTCATGATTGCAACCATAACCACATAATATTTTACTTAAGGATTTTCATATTATTAACATACTTTAAATTAATTACTAAATTCATCATAATATAACTAGCATATAATAGAAATAAAAAACCTTTATTAAGAATAAAATTGCTTACAGAGCTAGATATATGTAACAAATTACATAATTTCTCCTAGGGTATACCACTGCCTCTTTCGAGTTTAATGATTATAACTCATGATATCACATATCTTTTATATATATCTAATGTATACTTCTTTAAGTCTCATGGTTTTATTTATTCTTAACCTCATGTCTTATATGTACATTATGTATATGTGTGTGTATACAGACACATACACCTTTCATTATTATAACATTTATAATTTGGTAAGTTATATATATATATATATATATATTTATATTCATATTTATTCCTTTTTAGTTGAATAATTTAAATAATTTATCAATATAAAAATTATATTTATTTATTTAGATTTAAAATAATTTTTTATTAATTTTTTATAATTCTTTATGAAATTATGCAATTTTTTGTTTCATTTAAAATAATTTTAGTTTAGTTTTATAATATTCAAATACAATATTTGAAATAACCTAAGACTCAAAAAAAAATTGAGTCTCCTAAAAGGGCTTACTAATTAGACCATTTCGATGAATCAGGTAAAGAACAAGATTGGGATTTTTTTCATATATAGTGATACTTAGTTAGAGTAACCTTCTTCTTAGTTTAAGCACATTTTCTTAGACACCCATATACTTTGGCTTTTTCCAAAACTAATGCCTTTATTATTGGTTGATTATTCACACAAACACAATGCAAGCTCTAATACAGTCATTGGATTAGGTGCACTAATAGCGGGGTTAGAATTGTGAATTTCATAATTTTACGTTTTGTTAAATTATATAAGATCTTTATTTTATGTTTTGTAAATAATATTTTGTTTATGCTAACAAAATTTAGTATTTAACGAATAAAAGAGTTTTGGAACATTTTAATTTATTTATTCTATTAAAATATTTATTTATTATTCATGTTTAAAATAAATTTAATAATAATTTAACTAAAATTAATTTATTAACTTATTTTAAAATTATATTTTAACATGTTATCATATACTTGTTCATAATATGAATATGACAACAATATAAACATATAAACTATCATATTAAACACTGTTAACTTAATCTTATGTAATATCATAATATTAAGGACCACTACTTCAAGTAGTAAGATCTCCTGATTATCATTCTATAGGTCCTAGGTTCGATCCTCTAACGACGCAGCGGATTATAACGATGACGACGAAATGAAGATTTCGTGTCAAACTAATCGAAGAACGATTAGATGAAGCAATATAAATCGATGGATTGAAAGATACCGAATGCCCAAATTCGTTGATCTCCAAAAGATACCGAATTCTAGCTATCCCCAACACGGTAATCGCGCACGATACCGTGTTAAAAGATCTACGATTCTTCGACGTTGATCTCGCGCACGAGATTCCGTGAATCGGCTTCAAATCCGTTGATTCGAGCGCACTCGAATACCGCAAATGGAGATAAGAGATAACACTCAACTACCAATTTTCAAGAGGCACAAAGTACTCAAACAAAGTTTCATTCAAAATCAACCAACCTTACAAATGACCCAACATCCCTATTTATAGGGTTACAACACAACACTATTCACCGACCTAACATATCTGCGACCTACAACCTAACTTAGGTCGTTAATGACCTAACAGTACGCGACTCAACACACATCTTAAGAAAACACAAATACAACATATCAAGCGACTCAACGACTTAAAAACAAACGAGTTAACAACATACAAACGACTTATCAACCCATGCGACTTAAACAAACACGGTATAAGATCTGAGCGACCTAACAAATCAGCGGCTTAAGCTTTAGAGATATCTTCCTGCGACCTAACTTTGAGCGACCTACTGTTAAGGTCGATCCAAGGCTTAGGTCGCTAGGTCGTAACCCACTAGGTCGTTGGTAACTTAAAACATGTGAACCATGATGCGCTGCTTCACTAGGTCGTTCGCGACCTATCTTTGCATCACTAGGTCGCTTAAATGCCTTGGTGTCTGATGTGTTCCCTTGCGAGCGACCTTCACTATGTCGTGAGCGACCTAAGGCCTTTGAGCGACCTTCACTAGCTCATTAGCGACCTAAACGACTCAATTCCATTGAGTTGGTAGATTGCGCTGCATCATCCTCCTCCGGTTGACAAGAATTCGACCTCGAATTTGCACCTTTCTCTTCCACGACAAGCTCATCCCCATGATACGGAATCAAGTATTTGACATTGAAAACATCAGAAGTATGAACATTATCCGGCACCTCAACTGATACGCATTCTCATTGATTTTCTTCAGGATTTCCACTGGACCAAATTTTCGAGCTTTCAACTTGTTGTAAGTTCCAACTGGAAAACGATCCTTTGTCAACACCGTGTAAACAAAATCACCTTCTTTGAAGTCTACACTCCTTCGCTTATTATCTGCTAGTTGCTTATACTTCTCATTTGATGCAAGCAATCGTTCATGAACAGTTCTGTGACATTCCTGCAACTCATTCACGAAATCACTATCTCGTTTAACAACTCCCTTCTGATATGGCACTGTCGCCAACTCCAACGGACCCTTTGGAATTGCTGAATAAACAACTTGAAATGGACTGAATCCAGTACTTCGATTAACAGCGTGATTATGTGCAAACTCTGCTTGACATAACTTCACATCCCAGCTCTTCAAATTGTCCTTCACAAGACATCTCAACAAGTTTCCCAATGATCTGTTTACCACCTCCGTTTGCCCATCTGTTTGTGGATGATAGGCGCTACTAAAATTCAACTTCATTCCAACCATCTTCCACAAACTTAACCAAAAATGGCTTAGAAATCTAGTATCCCGATAAGAAACAATAGATTCAGGTAGCCCATGCAATCGATACACCTCTTTAAAGAACAATTGAGCAACTCGGACGGCATCAGCTGTCTTCTTACAAGCTATGAAATGTGCCATTTTTGAAAATCTATCTACCACCACATATATGGAATCATTTCCTCGCTGAGTTCTTGGCAATCCCAAAACAAAATCCATGCTCACATCAACCCACGGTCTAGTAGGTACAGGTAACGGCACATATAATCCTGCATTTGTAGCGGTTCCCTTGGAAACTTGATAGATATGACATCTCTCCACAAACCTTTCAACTTCTTTTCTCATTGATGGCCAAAAATAAGATTGAGAAATCAAATGCAATGTACGATCTCTACCTACATGGCCTTCTTCATGTAACTCCTTTACAATCTTCATTCGCAAACTACAATCTGGAATACATAATCGATTTCCTTTGAAAATAAAACCATCCACTAACACAAACTCATCCGTCTTCCTTTTATTGGCTTCGTCTACAAACTTCGCAAAGTAAGGATCTTCAACAAACAGTTCTGGCAACACATCAAACCCGGTCACTTCAACCTTCATTGTAGTCAATAAATGATTCCTTCTACTCAATGCATCTGCCACACGGTTTGTAATTCCCGACTTATGTTTCACAACAAATGTAAATTACCGCAAGTATGCAATCCACGATGCATGCCTAGCTGCAATCTTGTTCTGCCCTTGCAAACGCTTCAACGCTTCATGATCAGTATATAAAACAAGTTCTTTATGAAACAAATAGTGTCTCCAATGCTTCACAGCTTGCACAATGGCATAAAATTCCACGTCATAAGTGTTATATCTCATCTTTGCCCCAGAAAGCTTCTCACTGAAATAAGAAATAGGACGTCCCTTCTGACTCAACACTCCTCCGAGTCCAACCTTAGATGCATCAGTATGTAGCTCAAACAACAACTGAAAGTCTGGTAATACTAGAATAGGCGCTGACGTCAAAAGTTCCTTGATCCGCTCAAAAGCAACTCCTGCTTCCTCTGACCATGAAAATTGCTTCCCCTTCATACAAGCAGTAACTGGTGCCATCACGCTACTGAAATGTGGAATAAATCTTCGATAGAATGATGCCAACCCATGAAAGCTCCTCACTTCAGTAATTGTCTTGGGTTGTGGCCAACTCCTGACAGCTCTCACCTTGCTTTCATCCACTTGAATACCCTCCTTCGACAGAATATATCCCAGAAACAAAACACTGTGCGTTATGAACACGCACTTCTTCGCTGCTGCATAGAATTGTTCCTATCGTAGAATAAACAGCACTTCTCGCAAATGCTGGATATGCTCTTCCATACTCCCACTATAGATCAAAATATCGTCAAAGTAAACTACTACGAACTTCCCAATAAATGGTCTGAAAATCTGGTTCATCACTCTCATAAAAGTACTAGGAGCATTTGACAAGCCAAACGGCATAACCAGCCATTCGTATAGACCTTCCCTAGTTTTAAAAGCAGTCTTCCACTCATCACCCGGTCTAATACGAATCTGATGATATTCACTCTTCAAGTCAATCTTTGAGAACACAATAGCCCCACTCAACTGATCAATCAAATCATCGAACCTCGGAATAGGAAACCTGTATCTCACAGTGATCTTGTTTAGAGCCCGACTGTCCGTACACATCCTCCACGAACCATCCTTCTTCGGTACCAATAAGGCTGGCATTGCACATGGACTCAAGCTCTCCTGAACACGCCCTTGTTCTAACAACTCCTCCACCTGCCTTCTCAGTTCCTCATGCTCCTTAGGACTCATCCTGTAATGTGGCCTATGAGGTAATACCGCCCCTGGCACAAGATCAATCTGATACTGAATATCTCTCAACGGTGGTAACTCCTTTGGCAACTCTTCAGGAAACACATCTCTGAATTCTTCCAATACTGGTTTGACTTCCTCTAGAATTTCAGCCTTCTCACTACTTTCACGTCCGATCAACAGAAACACTTCAGGCTCATCCTCCACTTCCTTGACAAATTCCTTCAAAGATAACAAAGTCTTTAGTTCTTCAATCTCCTCCAACTTGCTTTCTTCTTGTTGTCGTTTCTTAGGAACCAAAGTGATTTTAGTGCCCTCGAACATGAAACTGTAGCTGTTAGTACGATCATCATGTTGCACAGCTCTATCATACTGCCACGGTCTCCCCAACAATAGATGACATACATCCATATCCACAACATCACACCAAATCTCATCTTTATATTTCTTTCCAATCGAAAAATTTACACAAGCTCTTCGATTAACCTTCACTTCACCACCTTTCCTCAACCAAGCTAACTTGTAAGGTTTAGGATGCTTCTCCGTCTTTAGCTCTAATTTCTTCACAGCTTCTGTAGAGATGATATTGTCACAACTTCCCGCATCAATAACAAACTTGCACACCCTTCCCAAGATAGTACACGTTGACTGAAAGATGTTACTCCTCAACCAACTTGAATCATCCTCTTGCTTTGGTGTCAAACAAGATCTCCTCATCATCAAATTACGTCCCTCATCTCCCAACAATAATTCTTCCTCCTCAGCTTGTGGCGAATTGGAACATCCTACTTCTGTATCCTCATCCTCAACCTCCGCAACCATCACTCGCTTCTTCGGCTTCGGACATTCATTGCTCTTGTGACCAAACTCTTGACAATTAAAGCATTTGATACCACTATTGACCTTGGTCTTAGCAACTTCATTGACAACTGGTTTCGCAACAGCCTTGGAAACATTCGTATTGCTACTAGACCCTTTCACTTGATTGTTGGAATTTGTAAACACACCACCTCCTCTTATGCCTTGCTTCTCCCAAGCTAACGCCTTCTGGTGTGCTTCTGCAATAGATCTAGGATCAAACATATTCACCATATCTTGAATCTGCATTCTCAACCCTCCAACAAATCTAGCAGTCAGCTGTTCCTCTGTCTCCATGATATCATTCCTGGCAATCAATTGATAAAATTCATCCGCATAATCATTCACTGACTTTGTTCCCTGTCTCAAGTTTTGCAATCGCTGATACATAAGAGATTGATAATTATACGGTAAGAAAGTAGCGTTCATCAACTTCTTCATCTTCTCCCATGATTCAATCTTTGACTTTCTCATTCTTTCCCGTGTAAGTTTAGTTTGCTGCCACCATGCCATAGCTCTTCCTCTCAAACGAGTAGCAACTAACTTAACTCTGCGATGCTCAGGAACTTCCTTAAAGTCAAAAATTTCTTCAACATTAGACAACCAATCAAGAAATTCTTCAGCTATCATTCCACCCTTGAATTCTGGAATTTCTGTTTTCATCCCCAACTCCCATTTACGATCATCTTCTACCTCCCGATAGTGATTTCGTACTCGGTCTCGATCTCAATAATGAACACTACATTTATCACCATCTTCATCATAATCAAATGTACTTTGATATCGATCTCGACCATCAATATTCCCACGATCACGCATATCTCTTCTACTATATCTTTCATCATCACGATATGGCTCATTTTCAAATCCACGTGGGGTTCTTCTCTCTTCACCTCGATACTCATGATGTTCTCGTCTCAATGAAACTGATGATTCTCTTCTTTCTCGATAAGATTGTGGAGACACCCTCCTCACTTCCGTAACCGATGGCGAAACTCTGTTTCCTCCATGGTTCGAGACTGGTGACCTTCTCCTTTGACTTTGATTCAAATCATTCATCAATTTCTCCAACTTTCCAATTCCTTCATCAAACTTTTCATTGATGCGTTGTTCCATTTGCTCAGCTTCTTCTCTTCTATACAATGCTTCCACATTTTGATGACGATTAGCTCTCCTCGGCGGCATGATCTCTCCCTAACAATCTTTCGCAATTAACTCGGCTATAATTTCAAACTTCAACACTTCACTTTGGCTCCAAGGACTCGGCTTAGCTATGATTGGCTAAGTCAAGCTCTGATACCAAACTGACGCAGCGGATTATAACGATGACAACGAAATGAAGATTTCGTGTCAAACTAATCGAAGAACGATTAGATGAAGCAATATAAATCGTTGGATTGAAAGATACCGAATGCCCAAATTCGTTGATCTCCAAAAGACACCGAATTCTAGCTATCCCCAACACGTTGATCGCACACGATACCGTGTTAAAAGATCTACGATTCTTCGACGTTGATCTTGCGCACGAGATTCCGTGAATCGGGTTCAAATCTGTTGATTCAAGCGCACTCGAATACCGCAAATGGAGATAGGAGATAACAATCAACTACCAATTTTCAAGAGGCACAAAGCACTCAAACAAAGTTTCATTCAAAATCAACCAACCTTACAAATGACCCAACATCCCTATTTATAGGGTTACAACACAACACTATTCAACCGACCTAACATATCTGCGACCTACAACCTAACTTAGGTCGTTAACAACCTAACAGTACGCGACTCAACACACAGCTTAAGAAAACACAAATACAACATATCAAGCGACTCAACGACTTAAAAACAAACGAGTTAACAACATACAAACGACTTATCAACCCATGCGACTTAAACAAACACTGTATAAGATCTGAGCGACCTAACAAATCAGTGGCTTAAGCTTCAGAGATATCTTCTTGCGACCTAACTTTGAGCGACCTACTGGTAAGGTCGATCCAAGGCTTAAGTCGCTAGGTCGTAACCCACTAGGTCGTTGGCAACTTAAAACACGTGAACCATGGTGCGCTGCTTCACTAGGTCATTCGCGACCTATCTTTGCATCACTAGGTCGCTTGAATGCCTTGGTGTCTGATGTGTTCTCTTGCGAGCGACCTTCACTAGGTCGTGAGCGACCTAAAACCTTTGAGCGACCTTCATTAGCTCGTGAGCGACCTAAACGACTCAATTCCATTGAGTTGGTAGATTGCGCTGCATCATCTAAGATGCCAAATTGAGTGCTCTACTTAAATTAAGTATCAATCTTGCTATTAAAAATCTTATATCATATTGTATTAAATTATACTAATACGAAAAGTGACATGATAATGATTATTTTGAATTTTTTAGCCAGTTGAATTTTTTTTGATAACATTTATATTTAATATATGTGTGTGTATATATATATGCATGAGTATATATAAATTATTAATAATTTAAAAGAACGAAAATAGAAAAATTATAGTAATATATTTCATATAAACTCAGATATATGTATATATATATGTCTATTATATTTATGAACATATATATATGCAGATTTATTTTTGGTTTATAAATAAATTGATTTTAAAATTACGAATTTAAATTATTTGACTTAGTTAAAAAAATTATGCTATAGTTGCTAGCCATAAATGATTTTTTTAAGTTAATTAATCTTGGTTGAAAATATTTAAGTTCGAAAAATCAATATAATTTTGTTTCAAAACCTTTTGACCAAGTAAATAAAAAATAATTTTTTTTACTTACTATAGTATGGAATGAATAATAGTAATTTTTTAAATATATATCCTTACAAATAAATAAACTTATATAATAAAATAATCGTTTTATTTTATTTAGCTCAAATATAATAAGAAAAAAAATATTTTTTACTAAACTAAAAATAAATTTTATAAAATTAGTTTTTTATAAATATTTTATATATAGGTAAATTGTTTTCGGTTTTAAAAAAATTCTTCCTAAAAATAAAATTTGATATGCGTATGTGTGTGTGTGTGTGGATCAATATGTAGATCTCTATGCACTAAATAATTTAAATACAATACATATTTCTTATTATACACACACATATAGATATATACACACATAGACACAACACACACACACACATATATATATAACTGAATTATTTATTTTTTGTTCAAATTAAAATGGTCGAATATGTTATGGTGTGATTATCATTGTAACATACATGTATAGAAATATTAATATATGGAGATCAAAGATTATACCTTTCACCAAAAAATCCCACTATGAGTTTGGCTTGTAGTTTGTTGATTGATTTCCCTTGGAGCTGCACTATCTTCTCGCTCTCCTCAATTTGCAAAGTTGAAAAGTTGGCTTCATTGATCGCAGGGAATAGGCAGCTAAGGCATAAAGAGAGCGCTGGAGACTGTGTCGAGAAATATGGTGGAGGCTATCTTGTTTATAGCTAAGGAAGGATTTGCTCTCTTTTCTCCACCATTATCTCAAGCCCTTGAAGACATAGTAAATCCCTCAAAATATCTCTATTATGCCTTGCTATAGGTATTAAAAAAATAAGGTCAAGCACACCTTTTACCTACTTTTGAATAACCTATTTAATTAATTAATATAGCTCCTAAATCAATTGAACTGGCATATAGTTTCTATACATCATTTTGTTTGATTTTAAGCTTGAAATAAATAATTACACTTACCGTGACTATTAATACAACACATGTATTAATTTATTATTAATTTACAACATTTATAAATTAATTTTGTCATCGGTTGAACTTGAAAATAATTAAAGACATAGTTGTGTTGACTCCCTGATGTAACTTAGTCCATAGTCAATATTTAAACAATTTAAATATTGAAGCCTGTACGACCTTTGTTAAATCACAGTATATGGTGAAGTTAAATGCTTGTAGACCATTTAGGTGAAATCGTATTTTTGATCTGAAATAAGCTCACATAGTAACTATAGTTTGTGCATATATTCTTTTCATCGTCGCTATATCACTTGGTTATCCGAGTTTGGTATGTGGTTAAAAACTCTATTATATCCATTTTATTTGCATTAATAACTTTTAAAGTCCTTGGTTTAATCTGATAATATTTATCGATTAATTGATTTACTCCAGCTTGACTTTTAATTCATATTCCAATTACCGTGATATTAACATTCTAAAACGAATGAGACAATTCCTTACTTAGGTATTGTCTCAATTCAAGTATCTTGACATATATCTAATTGAGATTGTAACTATTGGAACTGGCCTGTTTAGCATCCGATGAATGTTGAAAATTCAAAAAAAAACCCCAATTTGATTATAATTGTCCTGTGTAAACTATTAATTAACATTAAGATCCCGTCTACATTTCAAACATAATGCGACGACCCGCAAATCCATCTCATTCAGAGCTGACAATAACCGCACATGTCTAGCCCCAAACCGAAGGGAAATACAAATACTCATGAGAAAGAAGGAGGAGAGAAGAAGAAAGAGAAACCAAAAACAAATACAGAATCTCAAAATCACGGCGGAACAACATATAGTATAATATAAATGAGCTTTATAAAAAAAGAAAATGTAATCTTTAATATTCATACATTAATCAGAGTACGCGAATCAAATCAAAATCATCGGCCTGGATAGTTATAATAACATATCCTCACAATTTCAGATAATTTAAATAACAATGTAGCAGAAAATAAACATATACGTGGAATATGCCGTGAAAACTCTCAGCTCGTCTACTAAAGCTTCAAAGCATCAAGATTTACTCGGTTTGGCCCGAGCATTGAAAGGGAAGAACATCCGGATGGTCTGGTAAACCAGCGTGAGAAAACGCATCTCAAATTTATTTTATAGTTATCAAAACTTTCCTTTATCAAAACAACAATATCCCATAAGACCATGCCACACATAAACATGGACGGGTTTTTATCTTACATAACCAAAATATTTCATATCAAATCCTCTGATATTATACTAGTGTCCGGTATTCAAATAATATTCAAATAGCCGAAATTGTTACATTGGTTAAATTTGACGACGTAATAAGTTTACAAACAAACTGGCAGGCACGTATTGGAGAATGGATTTCATATAATGGCAAGTAAGGGACTACCTTCCGTAGAGTACATCTCTAGAGGAATGTACCGAGGATACACAAACAATCCTCCACATCTGGCAAGACCGGCTTATCCCTATTTGGCACTCATATATGGCTTGGATTGAACCAAGTAAGACATCACCCCAGCCGCAACTGACCTATCTGGGATCCCATAGTATACACCACATACTCGACATATAGAGAGTAATCAAGAAAGGTGATGACCGTACCCTAGTGGTTGTGAACCATTTAGCCTTGCAGCATTCCCTATTTAAGCCATTACCGAGTGATGGGGTCTGAGGTAGAAATTACCTTCCATAAAGCACGTTCGACTTTGAATATCACATTGCCATTCCTTCGACCGTTATTGACTTTCATGAACATACAACCTCCAAGCTCGTACGTATCAGATAAGAGCGTTGAGCTAAGAGAAGTTGCCTTCTCCGCCACCGAACAGATGTACGTTTGTAAAAGTCAACAACGTAATCTTAGAAATGCAATGTCAGACATCCAACCATAAAATTTGTCAAAGAACATGACATACCGAAGGCACTCTCCTACCACATCAGTCGGGAATTATCCCTAGAATTAGCAGCGAGAAGTCCTTGCATATCGTAGATTTTCATAACAATGCATTACCGCCACCATAAATATATGATATGGTAAATTTCACCCTGAGGGACTAGCGACAAGTAGCCCTGCATTTTAAAGATCTCCGCCTTTTAAATCATAATCATAAACATGCACTTTCAAATGCATACATTGGTCCAAAGTGGTTCTCGGATGAATTTTACCCCGGTCTCTGAACCTGCAACGATAAAAAGGCCAATATTTAATAGTCAGTTAATTAACTATCAAAGGAAACAAATAATATTTAGCACCATAAGCAATCGCTAGGCCCTTTTAATTAATCATTAATTAAATCACTTTTCAAATATTTACTTCAAATTATCTTTAAAAAGATATCTTCAAAACCATTTCAAATCTTTGATATTGGAAAACCTCTCCATATACTTATCTCAATGGTATACGTATATTTACCAACCATCTCATTTCAACACTTAGAAAATATCTCCATATACTTAAATTCATAATAAGTTTATTTATGAATCATTTTAAGGAAAACTTCATATTTTCCAAAACACGCTTTATTGTGTCAAAACGAATGTGGCGTAAAGCGTCGTTACGACAACCCAAAACATTAGTATAAGGATTCCAATTAATTATATACATACATACATACATATACATACATACATACATACATACATACATATATATATATATATAGAAATCCTGTATGCTATATAAAACATTTTCTTTCGGAAATCATTTACTATAACAATAGTGTTATAGCCCATGCTTTCCATACTTTCTCGAAAACGTCTATTACAACAATAAATGTTGAAATCCATGTTTTCGATGTATGTCACATTTTAAATCATTTTTCGAACTATAAAATTCCATTTGGAATTATTACTTTCTAAAATTTTGCTTTAAAACAATAATTTACTTTTCAATGCCGTTAACTATTCAAAACAAATATTATTTTCAAACAATCCTTTGAAGGATTGTTTTAACTTTCCAAACATTATTGCCAAAAGATAAATTTTCCTTTTAAGCCATTAACTCCATCGAAAACATATTTTCAAAACAATCTTTTGAAAGATTATTAAACCCTTTAAACTCAAATATATTTTCTTCATATAAAAATACATATTTTATATCTCAACATAAGTCCTTTCTTTATTTATAAAACTATGTTATAAATCTCCTTCTATTACAAAACTTTTATTTTATAAAATCACTTCTTTTATAAAATTTTATTATAAATCATTCTTTTATAAAAACTCAATTACTGTCAAAAATCCATTTTTATATCCATTTCTTTATAAATCAAATTTATCTATAAAATCCACTTATAAAATATTTCTCTATAAAATATGTTTGTTTATAAAATCTATTCACAAACCCATTTACCCATAAACTTCAATCCCATTTATAAAAAATTTACAAATTCTGATTTTAAATTTATTTC
This sequence comes from Allium cepa, assembly GCA_030765085.1. NCBI lineage: Eukaryota > Viridiplantae > Streptophyta > Magnoliopsida > Asparagales > Amaryllidaceae > Allium > Allium cepa. Next base: position 216,116,954 of record CM060938.1, read on the forward strand.
TTTATTTATAAAATATCGCTTTTAAAAATCCTTTATAAACTTATTTAAAATCACTCTATATAAAAATATTTTACCAAAACCATATCTTTATAACATCAAAAATCATACCTTTTATTTGTTTAAAAACAAATTCCTCCTTTTAATAATTTAAAAATTATTAAAACATATACTTCTTTGAAATCACTTGAAATCATTTAAATTCAAAATCACTATTTTATAGTATTTCAAAATACCAACAAAATATGGCCCATGCCACCATAACACTAAATAAGCTAAACAAATTCATGTCATCAAATATGGCATCCATCACATCATATATCAACACATATACGAAAATAGAATCAACAGTGCGAGGAATCCCGTTGGATCCCTCCAACCTGCCCCATGTATCACAGACATCATATAACCATGTAAATCAACCACTTTAAGGCGAGATTCGTATGCAAAGAGTTATCCGCTCTTATACGGGAACATAATAGGGTCTCATCTGCTCCAATAGGCGGGAATATATCCAAACGAACTAATAAATATAATAATTCATCCAAAAAATTATTCAACAATTTTTATCAACTATATACCATAGTAGTTATCTAAAAAGGTGAGTTTAACTCACCGAAATTTTCTGTTATCGCAAAGGCATTTCGGATTCCGTCTAAATTCGAATGACAAAATCGACAAGCTCCATTTATTATCAAACCAACTCCATATCATAGGTAACATCTAAATGAGTGCAACGCAAATCGTCATGTTCGAATCTGATCTAAAATGAGTAAGTTATAGTATTTGTAAGATTATATAATTAAAATTTATAATTACTTTATTAATTACAGGATTAACAGATTAACTACCACGTTTTAATTAACTGTCGCCTCCCCCTATCTTCTTCTCGCGAATGAACCAAACCCATGCCGAAAATCTCTAACCGCACCTACCCTTCGCCTCTGGCCACCAGCACCGCCCAAACTCCACCAAAATGACTATCCCTGCCGACTTCCTTCCCCCCGACGCGACCCCCTCTCCTCGTGACCAAGCCCGCCAAAATATCCACAAACGTGGTCGCGTTTTTCACGAACTGCTGCCACCACTGGCCACCATTGGCTATGAGATTTTAGCCGATGGTGCACCCCACTCCCCTCTACATTTTCTCTTCAGAAACCACCACCCATAGTGCTACCAACACCGAGAAAATCCAAGGAAACTACCGCGACGTTCATCTATGAGCTGTCGCCACCTCATTGCGATCTGAGCTGACCTAACCATACAACCACCACATCTTGGTGTCATGAGCAACTTTCTATTTGGAGTCGATGCACGAAATCGCTTGTAGTGGCTTCGATGAATATGGACCTTAGGATTTTGGTGAGGAAATGATTTGAAATTTGAAGGGAATGAATAGACAAACATGAATATAAATAAGATAGGGAAATGATGAGTGCACAGAAAGGGGTATGGTGATAGTGATGGGTCAATGGCTGAGTAGTCAAATATATATATATATATATTATTTAAATTAAAAATATCTGGATATATAATTCTGAACCCCGATCGAGACGTGCCGCTTGGTGTTCAACATGTTATACCCCTATTTCGAACGCAATGGAACTAGTTTTGAGGTCTAATTTGATCGTATGATGACGATAGCTTTTTGAATCCAGTTATTATATTAAATTTTCAATATTAATTTCAACGCTTTTCTATTTCGCACAACCAAACGATACGTCAGATCGCTACAAAATTTGACGATGCAAAATAATTCATTATTACAGACCCAAATATACTGGTTTCGTCGAAATCCGAGACAGTGCCCTGGTAGGCTATTTTTATGTGTTAATTAAAACGAGTTATTTTCAAAATCGATTAAATAATTTTTTAATTTAGTTTAAAAGTTTTATTACCTTCATTATTATTAATAGAAATTAAATAACCCTTTAAATCATTTTTATCCAAATAAAAATCCAAGATTCAATTACTAGAACAATTTTCAATTTTTAAATTCAGCAATTTAATTGTCCAATAAATCGCTATATTAGAAATTTAATTTATTTAACTTATAAAATTAACTTTGCAATATTTAAAATTAATTAAATATTATAATTTCAAATAACCAAAATTCTAGGTCGTTACGTTCTCCCCCTTAAAGGAATTTCGTCCTTGAAATTACGAGGTGAGAAAGATGTCAAAAACCCCATTAGCTTTTCGAAACAATTAGTTAAAACTTCTTATACAAACTTTTCTAAGTCTTCAAATTCATTTATAGCTATCTTGCAAAACCAACTAATTTGATTCGTTTATTCATCTCAACTTATAACTCAAAATCAAAATTTTAGTTATCAATTTTTTTTTCCAAAATTGACAAAAAAAAATCCGACGCTTTAAATTACGAAAATTTTCGCCAATGTCTCCTTTGCACGGTTCGATTGTAGTAGGATCACCATATATATATATATATATATCACAAATATACATCTCATCTTCAAGGATGAGGCATCCTGTAGAGGAAAGAAATATAAAAGTACGACATGTAATCTAAGATACGTACCTTTAATATTTATTAGCTAGCATATAAAAGCAATATAGCATGAAAGCAAGCTCCGATTTGAAGTATACGCCATCCGCACCTAGTAATCACTCAGCAGTCCATGAGAACAAATATATAGAATGTAATATCAATATATGACATAAATATACAATACCTATGCAATTGAAACACATGAAACAAAAGAAATCCAAACAAATGATATCCATTCAGTTAATTCATAACCATTTCGATTTGCATTTTAAACGTTAACTTTTATTTTATACTTTCATTCACGTTCCAATTCATTTACATTCAATTTCTCACATTCAATTGATTTACGTTCCATTATTTACATTCCAATTATTTCAATGGACTTTCATTCAATTATTATCCTTTAATTCATTAACTTTCAAAATCAGTTGCATTTACATTAATGTTCACTATTCACTTTTATTCAATTCGCATTCATTTATATTTACATTATTCACTTAGTATATCTCTTAAATACTAATAACATCTAATAACCATTCCATAAATTTCTTACTTAAGTTACTATAAACATTTTATATACAACATTATGTTTATCTTCACTTCACAACTAAGTTCTATTCAAATAACAGACCGCATTCCCAACATATTCCATTCAGTAATTTATTTCATTAGTTCAATTTAGTTAATTTTGCAAATTAAGTTGAATTTCATTTTATAACTCAAATTCAAATTCGTTCCGTTAATTTATTACAAATCAAATTCAATTTCATTTTCATTTAACTTTGCTTAAGTCAAATTTCATTACAAAATTCATTTTATTTATAACTTAAGTTAAATTTCATTTCATAATTCAATTATCAAATTTACTTTCTTAACATTCATATTCAACAAATTCAAAATTTTGTTTTAGCTTATTATTCCTCAAATTTAAAGTTATAAAACTTATCCACTTAAAATTTACATGAATATTTTACTTACTATTCACATACTATAATCTCAATTCATGGTTATATAAACACTTTACGAATTAAGTGTATATTCATTTCTTTATTTTATTTAACTCATTTCACCAGCTCAATTTATTTAACTTTACTCAATTTAATTTTTTTTATTTCGTATTTTAGTTTTAAACTTACTTTTCTTATCTATACCATTTTCCAATTATAAGTACAAAAATCATTTTCTCACATTTATCAAATCACATATTGGATTTTAAAATCAAAACTTGTTTTATCAAAACTAAACTTCAATAGTAAATTACTAAGGTAGCAATCCATCATTTAGAAACTCAAAAATGAATACTAATGACTTTATGGTCATCATCCAAATTATTTTCCAGCGACTGTGGTGAATTCAATGCCTTTTATTTTCTTTTATATTCCATTTCTATTTATAAATCACATTTATAAAATTATACCTATATAATTTCACTTATTCAACCTTTCTTATATAAGACCATTTCATAATTGTTGGCCCTTGCTTGCATTTATAATAATAACAATTACTTTTATTAGAACACAAACAACAAATAACAAATGATAATAATCTAATATTATCATTCACTAGCAACCACACACACCATATATAACTATAATAATTCCTGAAAAATTATTATTTTATACATAAAATATAATTCAAGTAAAATTATTTCATTAACCCAATTTTAAAATGATACTATGTCAAATTGCTATGTTTGAGTGTTTAGAGATTCCAATTGATAAGTTAGCTAGACGCATCGATCGGAACCCATAAGCCACTCAACAGATCAACCAACACAATATAAAACATTTTTATATCACTAACAAATACACGCTCATATATGTAATACACTCAAACTCATTCTAGGGTGCTACTGACTCTATCTATAATGAGTGCCCATCAAAGCCTAAGAATTCACTAAACTTAAGCTCTAATACTAAATGTGACGACCTGTAAATCCATCCCATTTAGAGCCTACAATAACCGCACTTGCCCAGCCCCAAACCGAAGGGAAATATCGAAAATCATGAGAAACAAAGAGGAGAGAAGGGAAGAAGAGAAGAAAAGAAGAAAGAGAAACCAAAAACAAACACAGAATCTAACAATCGCAGTGGAACAACATATAATACCATATAAATGAGCTTTATAAAAAGAGAAACTGTACTTTAATATTCATACATCAATCAGAATACACCAATCAAATCAAAATCATTGGTCTGGATAATTATAATAACCTGTCCTCATAACCGCAGATAATTTAAACAACAATGCAATATAAAATAAGGATATACGTGGAATATGCCTTGAAAACTTCCTGCTCGTCTACTGAAGCTCCAAAGCATCAAGATTGAACCTGTAAATATACTCGATCTGACCCAAGCATTGAAGGGGAAGAACGTCCGGATCAGTCTGGTAAACCAGTGTGAGAAAACACATCTCAAATTTATTTTGAAGTTATCAAAACTTTCGTTTATTAAAACAAAAGTATCTCGTAAGTCCACGCCCCATATAAACACGGACGGGTTTTACCTTACGATAACCAAAATATTTCATATCAAGTCCTATGATATTATAGTAGTGTCTAGTATACAAATAATATTCAAATAGACGAAATTGTTACATTGATTAAATTTGATGACGTTATAAGTTTACAACAAACTAGTAGGCACGTGTTGGATAAAGGATTTCCATACAATGGTAGGTAAGGTATCGGTACATCTCTAGAGGAATGTACCGAGGATACACAAACAATCCTACACGTCTATGTAACGATCCAGATTTTCCGACGTTTGATTTGGAATATTTAAATGGTTTTAAATATTAAATTTGAATTACAGATTGATTTTGAATATGAAAATTTGATGTTTTTATTTAGATAAATTCAGAATTCAAATACAACGATTTGTTGGATAATTTAATTTTTGAATTAATAATTGATTATTGGTTAAATTTTTGTGTCTTGAATTTTAAGTTTGTTAAAAATAATTTAAAGGCTTGTAAAACTAATATTAATAATAATAAAGGTAATACAAGTTTTAAAATTGGATTTAAAAGTGATCTGTTCAATTTTTACAAATAGCTTGTTTAAATTGACATTTAAAAGTAGCCATCCGGGTCATAGTCTCGGATTTCGACGTAACCAGTTCCATTGTGTCCGTAATAGTGTATTATTATCGATTTTTAAACTTTGTAGTGTTTGGAGTTAGTGTTTGATCGTACGGGATAGAAATGCGTTAGAATTTATATCGAAAAATTAATATAATAATTAGGTCCAAAAAGCTATCTTCTCCATATGATCGAATTAGGACTCGAAACCTTTTTTATTGCATTCGAAATAGGGGTATAACATTATAAATGCGTAGCGGCACGCCTCGATAGGTATTCGATATTGTGAGTCGCATAAATCGCGGCATTTTAAAAAATTTAATAAATAATTATCTTGTCCAATATCCTTTACAACTGTAATTCCATCACTTCATTGTGTTTGGCCATTCAACACGCTATCCAAATCACATGCTACATCCATTTGAAAAGCATGAGTATTCCCCCTCCTTTACGCCAAAATGAAGAAAAAAATTCAGGCAAACAAAATCATGGTCGAGCTCATTTGAAAATCATTCAAAAAAAAGAATCGAAGCCAGGAAGTTGAAATCGCGCATTCCTCTTCCTTCCAAAATCCACATCTTAAATTCACTTCGATTATTTAAAAAAAGGAATATATGCAGAATGAATCACGAGTTCATCCCCAACCAAATCCTCCCACAGTTCAAACATCAATTGCGAGTGAATCGCGATTGGAAGCACACAAAATTGCGAAGGCGAACTCGAAGGCTGCGACATTAGGGAGGTTGCTAGATGGAGGTAAGGTTGAAATCGAAGGTAGGGTTCGAATAAGGGTATTATGCTGCTCGTTTTTGTATGCGAGTCGGGTGGGAAATCGGCAATTGTTGGGCGAGGCGATGGAGCAAGTTGAAGTCGCCTGGAAACATTTCATCTCGCTTATAATTTGAAGAGAAGAGACCATGTCGGAATGGTGAACATAGCCTTTGCTCTATCTGTCACGTACGTGGTTGGTATTCGCCTAGAAGTTATGAGTCCAGAGTTCGTCTAAGCTTGGGTCGCACAGGGCTGGAGGGAAGGTGGAGGCTAGGCGGTGTTCGTGAGTTTCTAGCAGGAAGAAGGTGGGTTAAGGTTTGGTCAGGATTGTCAGTAGGTTTGGAGTAAGCTGAAGCTAATCGAAAGGTAATTGGGTTTTTTTGAATTGAAGTTAACATAAATAAATTTTGATTTAAGGTTAGTGATATTTAATAAAAGTCGAAGTCGTACGAGGTTCAAATAAACAAAACAAGTTGCACTGGCGATAGGAATAGGCAGAGCTTCTGTAACGATTGCGATTTTTCGTTGTCGAAAAACCGAATAGTTAGGGTTTTTAAGAAAAAGAAAAAAAAGACAGAAGAATAGAGAAAAGATAGAAAATAAAGAGAAAAGAAAATAGAACGGAAAGAAAACAGCATAACAACAACATCAGAATCTCACAATCGCAGCGGAACAACATATAATAGATAAATGAATAATCTTTAAACAAAGAACTAGATCAGTTATTACATTACATTACATTTCATTTCATTACATCATCAGAGTGTACAACAACAAACAACATCAAACAATGCAGCGGAAAAAGAAATACTATATACTAGTATTACGCCATGCCATCCAGTTTGCCTCCAGCAACTCTAGAATATCATGATAAACCTAACTCTTGACTGCCCGTGTGGAAATTTGTGGGCACCCAGAGTTTATGAAGGAAAACAATAAACTCCGAGTCAGTCATGTGACTGGTGTGAGAACTCAAAATAGTTTATTTATCTTTAAAATCAAAATAGAGGAATATTTTTAAAGTCAATTCGCAATGCTTTTAAAAATGAGACTACCATAAGGCCTCCCGCACACACACACAATTTTAACGCAGAATCGGAGGAGATTTCTCCTTATGATAGTCAAAGATGCTTGATACGCATTAAAAAGAACATTTGATACTATTACTAGTGCATAGTGTAGGAAATTTTTTTCGAAAATAGAATATAAATCTTAGCCAACATACGACCATTATCGTATGCCTACTATAGTTACTATGTTCAATAGCAGGTTACCGCCACATTCTATAGCAGGTTATACAACTAAAACCGTACAAGTATCGTATTGTTTCTTTGGATTTCCAACAAATGGTCAGGCCAAGGAACTTCCCATTGCCACCTGAGAACGCCTCTGGAAGGACGTCCCCGAGAACCAAACCGGATCTCTGCCAACACAAGGCCGGGTTACCCCTAACTGGGTAACTACTGACACGAGTATGCCATCCCCCGGTCCTTTGGGACCTTTAACCGAGCGCTCGTCACCATCATCACACAATCATAAATAAAGTGTTTCAACATGAGTAAGTATCTGGGCTCCATACCATGATACCACCCTTTTCCAGAAGGAAATGCACATACCCTAAAGGGAGCTACCCCTCATAACCTTGCTGCATCTTTCCTGTTTTGACCATTCCGGGGTGTGAGGCTCGACGAAGTCTAGTCCACAAAAACACGCTTTATACAAAAGCTGTGCTTTGGGTCAACAAATGATCATAAAAATGATCACAAAGATAAACGATCAAACAAATGATCTTATCACAAATGATCAACACAATGATCATTTCACAGCAACACTCAGCATGTCACATTACCAAATTGGGAATATATTGCTGATAACCTTCAACTACATAACCTCTGAGCTCGTACGTCTCAGAGAAGGGTGTTAAGCTAAGAGAATAAATTCTCCGCCACCAACAGAAATATATTTGAAAGAAATCAGCTTTATATCTCGATTTGTAATGTCAGACATACAATCCATACAAGTCTGTTCCAGGCTCGAACAGAACCGAAGGCACTTACAAAGAAGTCCTTGCAATCCGGATATTCACTAATCACTTCCGGACTTCCCATCACATATGGAATTTCTATACCGGGGCCATTCGGTGCAGAAACATTCGACGGTAATCCTTCCGTTTTCAAAAATATCAGGTCTTCAACACCGGTCATCACTGCTATCCATTACGTCGTATCACTATTCGGAATGGGTAATCCGAATAACGAGCGCAATAATTTAAAAATAAGTGTGGCATTGAAATTCAAGCAAATCACAACAAATACCTATTCAAAGGTAAATATTGATAGTCGGTTATTGAACTATCAATGGATATGCACAACATCACTAGATTCCAAATAATTTTCCAAATTATTTATTTCCCAAAAATATCTTTACTAGATATATAGTTTTCACACTTCAAAAATAAATCAACATTTATTTTTAAACAAATTCCCCTTTCCTTCATAAATTCCATAGTGAATTTATATTCCCAAAATATTTATGAATATACGATTTCAATAGGTTTCAAATATTCATTTTCAATTTATCTTCAAAAAGATAAATTCTCAAAACGTTTCATTTCACATTGGAAAACATTCCTATACTTATTTATTCATAAGTAATTCACAAGTCTATTTACTTTCAACACTTGGAAAATATTCAATATACTTAAATCGAAATTAAGTATATATTTCATTCTTTAAGGAAATCATTCTCTTAAACATATTTATTTGGGTCAAAACGAATGTTACGTAAAACATCGTTACAACGTCCCAAAATCACTAGTGTAGGGATTCGAAATTAAAATAGATATATAAATCCCAATACTATACAAAACATTTCCTTTCGAAAATCATTTACTATAACAACAGTGTTATAGTCCACCATTTCCTTTTATTTCTCGAAAACGTCTATTTCAACAATGAATGTTGAAATCTATGGTTTCGAATCTTAACACAATTTAAAACATCGTTAGATCATTTTAATTCAATTCAAAACATCACATCCAAACATTTTCTTTAACATATTATTCACTATTCAAAAACGTGAATATACTTTGTTAACAAATTTCATCCTTTCTATTCATTTTATTTTAAAGGATTATTCACTGTGTAAAACGTGAATATAACTCCATAAATAAGTTATAAAAATTTACTTATCAAAATAAGTTGTTGCGAATTTATAAAACAATGTTTATAAATTCCTTTATTACCCTATATTCAATTCATAACTCAATTATATACCAAAGATTCATATTATAAGTTAAATACTTATAATTTCTTTGTTTGCAAAATCGTTCTTTTGAACTTCATAATTATAAATCTTATAACTTATCAGATTCAATTATTTATCCAAAACCATTTTTTTAATAACTTTATAAATTTTATAAACCTACTGCTTATAAAAATCCATTTATAACTTCACCGTTTATAATTCTATAAATTTCATTCATTTATGAAATTCATTCACAATTCATTCTAACACTTATAAAAACTCGTTTTATAATTCAAATATTTTAATTTATAAATTATCAATTTATAAATCCCTTATATAAATCAATTCATATTATTATTTTAAAACGTCTTTTATCTCCTTTATAATTTCACCATTCTCTTTGATTTATAAAATAATCAAATTTTATAAATCCTATTTTTAAACTTTTTATAATAAATTCAGAAATCCCAATTTAAGCCATTTTATAAAATCATTAACCCATATTTTCAAAAATCAACTTTTAACTATATTTCTCAAAAATCATAATTTTTATAACATTAAAAATTGTATCGTTATTTATTTAAAATGGATCAATTCCAAAAATATTTTAATAACGTATACTTTCAAAAATCACTTTGAAAACCTTTTAAAATTCCAAAATTTGGCCCAATGATGCTACACACCAAACAGTCAATCACGACAACAACGACATCATATATCGATATGATAATCCATCAAATATCAAAATATCTGAAATCAAATAAATACTGTTGAGGAATCCAGTTGGATCCCTCCAACCTGTTTTCCTGCATCCACAAACATTAGCACAATACCAATTCCGTTCCAGTACGAAATTATCGCGGTATATGGGATTTAAAATATTATCCGCTTAATAGACGGTGCAATAGGGTCTCATCCGCTATATACTACGGGAAATCAATAACTGCAATATATACATATGCCAATATATATATATTGCTATTATATATAATACCAATTTCACTGTTTATGAAATATTCGCGGTATATGTTTTTAATAAATAACATCCGCTTACTAACGGCGCATAATGTCTATTTTAACAATCAATAGATAACAATCATCATTCAAACATGCATTCTAGAATTTTGAATCTAACTATTTAAAATTAAAATCAAAACCGATTCGATTGAGTGAGAAGTTCTCACCTTGATTTCAATTTCGTTTTAGCGATTTATTTCGAATTAAATTAAACGGACGTTTAATTTTACCCAAAATTCTCACTAACTCCAAACGACTCCAACCCAATTCCATAGCGTAGTGCTCGTCCATACAATTCCAACGCAACTGGTTTCGCGCGTTTTCGACCTCGTATGAAAAAGATATGATTTTTCAAAGTTTACACGATTTTATATAAACAATTTACAACTTTTATTTTAAATTTTTAACCTACAACTAACATCTGCCGTTAGATCCATCACCCATGAAATCCTGGCCGACCCTTCTCTCCTTCCTCCTCACGTTCTTCCTTCAGGAAGAAAACACGCACAAACCCATTCATGCTCAAATTAGGGTTAGATTTTGCAATCACAACAAGCAACTTGAAGTTGATCGGAGACCCCCATCACGTGCGCCCACACGAGAGCCACGCTCGGCCAGAAGAACTCGACACTCGGCCCCCCCATACCTCGTACTTCGTGCACGAGCTGCTGCTGAACGCGGCCAAATTGATGACAATCCGTAGCTCCATATTCGATCTCCACCGTTGAACACGAAGATCTCGCTGCCCTCTACAATATTCATGTTGGAAGTTTCTTAAGAAAATTGATGGATTGAGAGAGATTCGAGGAAGAAGACGGGAGATTTTTGGCCATTAAAATTATATGGAGGCGGCGGCTGCAGTTTTTTTTTCACCTAGGGTTTAATTTTGTGAAAATAATGAAGTTAGGGGGGCTTTTATAGAAAATTCGCGCGACACTATTCATCCCGGATTTTCCGAACTCCAAACAAAGCGTGCCGGTTGGCGTTCCTAAGGTTTACCCCATGTTTCGGACACAATGGAACATGTTTCGGGAGCTAATTCGGTCATCTGTGCGAGTTATGGCAATAAACGTTCGATTTAAATTTTAAACCGATTAAACGATTTTCTAGGCGTTTTAGCTTGCACCGGACAAACGGTAAATCCAATTGACACGAAATTTGAAACCATACAATAATATCACATTACGGATCCGATGAAACTGGTTTCGTCGAAATCCGACACTGTTTAAAAAAATGGCTATTTTAACTCGCCAAATTAATATTAAAACAATTTCGATGCGTTTCGAGCTGCCACGGTCAAACGAAAACTCCGATTGCTACGAAAATTGAAATACGGTAATAACAAACTATTACGGATCCAATGGAACTAGTTTCGTCCAATTCTGAGACTGTTCGAAAAATGGCTAATTTCACTAGTCGATTAAATATTAAAATATTCAATTTTCACAAATAAATTTTTAATTCGATTTTAAAAGTTCTAAAATATCGTTCTAACTTCAATATGGTATAATAAAATTTTACAAATCATTTTTAATCATATTTAACCCAATTTTCAATTATTTCTGTATTTTCACATATTAAATTATCGATTTAATTATTCAATTAAATCCGATTATTCGAAATAAAATTTATTCGACTTATAAATTCACTTATTAATATTTAAAATTAATTAAATATTCAAATTTTAATTAATTAAAATTCTGGGTCGTTACAGCTTCACGAAGGTTGGAAAAATGAACGTAACTAAAAATAATTAAGGTGAGAAAATTCTCACTCATTTGGAATTTCCAATTTTAATTTTGAATAGTTAAATTAATTTTTGGCTGCTGGATTGAATTTAGAAATTGTTAACTATTGAAGTAGCTTATATATACATAGTAGAATATATTAGTAGTTGGATTGATATACCCGCCGGTTGGAGCGGATGAGACCCTATGCGCCCCGCATAATAGCGGATGACCTTATATACCATGATATCCCCCTCGAAGTGGGATTGGTATTTTTATATGTTGTATTAACATCTGTAGATGCAGGGAAATCGGTTGGAGGGATCCAACTGGTTCCTCAAATTTATTGTTTATATTTCATATATAGTGATATATGATTTGTGTAGAGTAATCTGTTACAGATTATTGTAATGATTGGAACTGTTGGATGCTATTATAGCACTGGCCTGAATTAGATAATTTAAATACTATAGATATTTTTTTAAATATATAATGGAATTAAAGGGAATTGATAATAAAAAATATATCATGGAATTGGTGTTATTTTAAAGAAATTGAATTAGATAAATATATTTGACTATTGAGGATTAGTAAATGGAGACTTATTTAAAACTATGGAATTTTAAACTAGTTGAGATTGAAGTACTAGGGTAAGTAGATTTTCAAATATTAAGTATTTAATTTATAAATTTTTACTTTTAAAATCGGCTTTAAAATTTATTTATTTAACTAAAAATGAATTACTATTGTTATAAAAGTGTTTTCGATATTTTAAATAATTTTTCAAACAAATTTAAAAAAAAAATCATTTTTCCTTAAAATACCTATTTTACATATATATAGAGTTTGAAGCGATTGAAATTTTTATTTCATAAATTCTCTTAAGGTTCGAAAAACGGGCTTATAAAAGGATATGATTTGAAGAGAGGTAATTTATTTGTGATTCCGATGATTTTGGGAATAAGTTACGGAATAATTATCTGAAACATTAATATTGAAAGGATTTTGGAAAATATAACTGGTAATATTTTCCTTAGTATAGGAAATAGGAATTTGGAAATATTTCTAAGTGTTGAGGTGTTGGAAGTATCCTGTTACAGATTTAAGCATTTGAAAAAAATTATTTTCAAATGCTTGAAGGTATTGATATATCTTTTAAAGATATTTTGGAAGTAGTTATTTTGGAAAATTTTGTATTAAGGCTAGATGATTGCTTATGGATGTTTAATTTGATGGTTAAATAACCGGCTATCAATAATTGGCCAATTTCGTTAATCGTTTCGAAGAGATTGGCATTAGATTTTATATCCAAAAACCCTTTCAATCCGGTTTGAATGTTACGAATGAATATGACGAAGAAGGTGATTCGGCTTGTCCAGACCCATGATAACTTGTATGGACGAATGCTATCAGAACATCGCCATTGGAGGACGATGAACATTCTGAGTTAAATTGTTCTTGAAAGGTAATGCTTAGTCTCGAACCTCATCAACTGGAATGACTAAAATAGGAGAGATACAGCAAGGCTAAGTCGGTCACACCCAATTAGGGTATGTTATCACCTTTTTAGATGTCCTCGGAAACCTATTATTTATGGATATTGTTGTGCATGGAAGGAGCGCTTGATAGTAATTGTGGGAACACTAGGGGTGATAACATACTCGATCTATCCAGGTCAGGGGAAGACCGGTCTTGTGTAGTATGGGATCCCGACGTAGTCCTCGGTACATTATTCTAGAGGTGCACTGTGGTGGACGGTACCCCAATGGCCCAGCCATTCATTGGAATTCATTCTCTAATACGAGCTTACAGTTTTGTTTGTAGAGCCTAGTATGCCGGAATTTATTTAATGTAATAATTTCATCTATTTGAATAAGTATTTGTTCTTGGACACTATTATAATATCACTGGATCTTTTATAAATATGTTTTGGTTATCATAAGGTAAAAACCCATCAAATTAATTTGTCACGTGGTCTTACGAGATACCTTTGTTTTCAAAGGATTTTGAAAATTTTCATAATTCAAATTGAGTTTGTTTTTCTCATGTTGGTTTTCCAGACTGACTCGGGTGTTATTTTTATCATAATGCTCGGTCAGACCGAGTATTACAGATTCAGGATAGAATGCTATAGAGCTCAGAAGACGAGCTGATGACAAAGCGTATATCCATAGATTTGTATTTCCGCCATCTGAGGACTAGTTGCTATAACTATACAGATTGATGAATTGATTGTTGTACTCTGACGATTGTAAGTATAAAACAGTTACAGATTCCTTCATATAAAAATATGCTATTATATATTATATTTTGTTCCGCTGGGTTGTAAGATTCTGTGTTGTTGTTCTATTTTCTCCTCTCTCTTTCTTGTTCTTACCCTAAAAGATTCGTGTTTCCGTCCAATTTGAGTTGAGATGATGTGAAATTTATCGACTCAAAGGGGTATGGATTTGCGGGCCTTTACATTTGGTATCAGAGCTGAAGGTTAAGTAAGAATCTTGGCTATGGTGGGGATTACTCATTAGAAACTAGAATGAGTTTCAGTGTAATAATAGATATGAGCATGTATTTTTTAGTGAATATAAATTGTTTTATACCGTGTTGACTTATTGATTGAGTCGAATATAAATTCTGATCGAATAGTGGGAGCTGCTAAATTGATAGGAGTTTCTAAACACTTGAATACGATAATTCGACACGGTATAGTTTTGAAGTGGGTAAATGAAATAATATTAGCCAAATTATGTTTTATATAAAAGGAATGATTTTCTAAAATTATTATGGTATATTTGGAGTGTTTGCATGATAATATTATAATTAAAACGAGATTATAAAATTTAAATGGTCTATCAACCAAATGGAAATGTATAAATATGGATTATACAATCTAGTTAAAAACTAAGATTTGATTAAAACCAGAGTTTTAAAATATTAAGTCCCAAAGATTTTTGGAAGGTTTTCTAAAGTGTTTGAAAATAAATAACAGTAATATTTTTTTGAAGATATTTTGGGAAGTAATTTTTTTAAATGGATTTTGGAAGTGATAAAAAAATGGATTTTGGAAGTGATATAGCACTAAACTCACTTTGGTCGCTGGAAAATAATCTAATGATGGCTGCAGCATCATCATTATTCATTTTCAAGTTTCTAAGTGATAGATTGCTACCGTAATTGATTTGTTCAGGATTTGTTGGGCAAACAAGTTTGTTTGAAATTTTTTGAAGGGAATTTATTTTGGATAAAAACCAGGTTCGGTTTAAAATTTTAAAAAGTTGTGATTTGGATATTTGTGATTTCAAAATGATTTGAAATAAATATCACGTGTTTGAATTTTGGATTTAAATAATTCAAAAATCATCAGGAAATAATTTATAAACTTATAAATTGCAAGTGATATTTAAATAATAATGGAAAAATATGGAAACTGAATTTTTTTTCTAGAAAGTATTTTTTTAATTGAGTAAGTTCAAATGGATGAAATTTAACCTGAGTTAAGTTAAATAGATTGAATTGGTAAAAGAAAATTGGGATTTAACTTAAGCAAGTTAAACTAAGTCAATAAATGAAGTGATTATAATAAATGGGATTTTAACTTAAGCGAGTTAAATTAAATCAAACGAATTAAAAATTTGACTTAAGCAAAGTTAATAAAAATTTGGTTGAATTCAGATTGAATTGAAATAACGTTGAATTGAGTTATAAATGATTTTGAGTGGGATAAATAAACTTCAATGGCTTATAAAAATCGAAAGGAATCAAATAAAAATATACTTGGCTATAAATAAGTGTATATATCGATTTAAAATAAATTGCGAGTATATTCGAGTGTAAAATTGCTGAAAAGGTGAAAATTAAGTTGTGCGACTTATAAAAATTTAAAAGTGGAATAGAAAACCAAAAATAGAAATGGTTCGATATTTTGGTAATGAAATAAAAATCAAACTTGAATAAAATTTGAACTCAAGTAAATTAGTTGAAGTGATTTTTTTAGATACAAATAAGATATCGAATTATGAATTCAAAGTGAACTAATTAGAAAATTAGTTAATTAATGAAATATGGAAATGAAATTTAACTTGGTTTAAAAATTGGATTGTGGATTTAAAATGGAATTTGAAAATGAAACTTGAGTTACAAATAAAATTCGACTTATTTTGCAAGCGAATTAGATATAATTGGAAACGTGCCGAATGAAATGAAATTGGGTTAAAATAAAAATGGGTTGAGTTGCAAATGAATCCAATTTGAGTATAAGTAAGCTGAAGATGGCCTTGATATTAGGAAAATGAGTTCGAGAATGAATTGAATATGGAAATTAAAATTTGAAGTGGGATAAGTGAAGAAACTAATTAAATGGATTAGTAATTGGTATGAAGTTTGATTCAATGAAAATCAAATCAAAATTTTGAGATGGAATTTGTTGCAAATAGAAACAAACTTAAGTTGTTTCTATTAAAATGATTGAAGTAAAGGACTTAATCTAATATTAAATTAAAGCTTAACACAAATAAATTCGTGTAATGTCCATTAAATAAAAAAGTATGAAATGTTTTCGAGCTAAATAAAATGGATTTGAAAACAACGAAAGTGGATTTGAATGAAATGCAAAATGAATTGATTTGGAATCAATTAGAAATGGAATAGAATTATATATAAATTGAGTTGGAATCAATTTAAAACTACGATAAACTGAAAATGGTTTTTTATTAAGCGGATATCGTTGAATTTGCAAAGAAAAGTTTGACGTTTGACATAAATGGAAGTAAATAAAATTCATGTTAATAAATAAAAGCGATTAAATTGATTTTTAACCAATTTGGAATGGATATTAGTTTGTTTGGTTTAAAATAAGTTGAATGCATGATAAGCGAGTTGAAAATCATTTAAAGTGAATAAAATGGTATATGGATTGGTTGAAAGCAAATAAAATTAGTATCTGAACCATATAATTGCTTGTAAATATTGCTTAGCATGCATTACTTACAAAACATATGTGTTTAAACCTTTTAAAATAAGTGAAATGTTACTAATTTCATATATTTGGTACTTACATGTTTAAATTGAGTAAGTACAGGTACCTAGAGGCCGTTTGGTTAGACTTTGGTCGTGCTAATTGCAGAATAAATAAGCTGCTTGCATAAAAACGGTAAATAAAGGTACGCCTACGCAATAAAGGAATGAAAATATAAATATTGATATATATATATATATATTTGCTTTCCGACCATCTGGGTCGATTTATATATATTTATCCCTCTTGTCATATTGCAAAAGGTCCTCTGTACAAGGGAAACCCTATCAAACAAAATTGAAAAATTTAGGGCGTCGGATTTTTTTTGAAAATTTTGGAAAATTTTTATTAACGGCGAATTGATTTCGAATTATAATTGGATTAAAGGATTCGAGAATTAGAATTGTAACTAATAGTTTTGGTTGAAATTAAAGATTTGAAGAGTGGAATGTTGAGTTTAGTTAAGTGGGTTTTGGATAAGTATTGGGTTTGGAGCATTTTTCCCGCCTTAATAATTTCGGGGACGAAATTCTTCTACGGGAAGAATGTAACGACCCGGATTTTTTGACATTTGATTTGAAATATTTAAATAGTTTTAAATATTGAATTTGAATTGTAGATTAATTTTGAATATGAAAATTAGGTGTTTTTATTTATAAAATAAATTCAGAATTCAAATACAACGATTTGTTGGATAATTTAATTTTTGAATTAATAATTGAGTATTGGTTAAATTTTTGTATCTTGAGTTTTAAGCTTGTTAAAAATAATTTAGTGGCTTGTAAAATTTATATTGATAATAGCAAAGATAATAAAAGTTTTAAAATTGAATTTAAAAGTGACTGATCAATTTTTAAAAATAGCTTGTTTAAATTGACATTTAAAAATAGCCATCCGGGTCACAGTCTCAGATTTCAATGAAACCCAATCCATTGGGTCTATAATAGCTTATTATTATAGGATTTCAAATTTCATAGTGTTTGGAGTTATCTTTTGATCGTACGGGATAGAAACGCGTTGAAATTTATATCAAAAATTTAATATAATAATTAGGTCCAAAAAGCTATCTTCTCCATACGATCGAATTAGGACTCGAAACCTTTTTCATTGCATACGAAATAGGGGTATAATATTATAAACGCCTAGTGGCACAACTCGATAGGGATTCAAGATCGTGAGTTGCGTAAATCGAGGCGTTTTAAAAATTTAAATAAATAGTTGTATTGTCAAATATCATTTTTAGTTGTAATTCCACCACTTCACCATGTTTGGGCCATTCAACACACTACCCAAATCACATGCAACATCCATTTAAAAGCATGAGTATTCCCTCTCCTTTACGTCAAAACAAAGAAAAAAATTAAGGCAAACAAAATCGTCGCTGAGCTCTATTTGAAACTCATTCAAAAAAAGAATCAAAGCCAGGAAGTCGAAATCGCGCATTCCTCTTCCTCCCAAAATCCACAGCTCAAATTCACTTCGATTACTTTAAAAGAAAAAAAGAAATATATGAAAATCGCCATTGGAAGCACACGAAGGTGGGAAGGTGAACTCGAAGGTAGTGACACTAGGGAGGTTGCTAGATAGAGACGAGGTCGATGTCGAAGTTAGGGTTCGAATGAGGGGATTAGGATGCTCGTTTTCATATGCGAGTTAGATGGGAAATCAACAATTGATGGACAGACTGATGGGGCAAGTTAAAGTCGCCTGGAAGTTCGACCATTGACATTTCGTCTCGCTTATAATTCAAAGAGAAGAGACCTTGTCAGAATGGTGAACATAACCTTTGCATGGTCTGTCACGTACGTAGTTGGTGTTCACCTAAAAATCACGAGTCCAGAGTTCGTTTAAGCTTAGGTCACACGGGGTTGGAGGGAAGGTGGAGGCTGGGCGGTGTTCGTGAGTCTCTGGCAGGAAGAAGGTGAGTTAAGGTTTGGTCAGGTTGTCTGTAGGTTTGGAGTAAGATGAAGCTAATCGAAAGGCATTTTGGTTTTGTTGAATTGAAATTAACATAAATAAATTTTGATTTATAGTTAGTGATATTTAATAAATTTCAAAGTCTTATATGCCATATAATTTATTCGTATAAGGTTCAAATAAACAAAACAAAGTGCACTGGCAGTCAAAATGATGGGAGCTTCTTGAAGGTTGAAAAAAACATAATTAAAAAAATCAAGGTGAGAAAATTCTAACTCATTTGGAATTTCCAAATATAATTTTAAATAGTTAAATTAATTGTTGGCTGCTTGATTGAATTTAGAAATTGTTAGCTATTGAAGTAGATTATATATATAGTAGAATATATTAGTAGTTGGATTGATATACCCGCCGGTTGGAGCAAATGTGACCCTATGTGTCCCGCATAAAAGTGGATGACCCTATATACCATGATATCCCCCTCGAAGTGGGATTGATATTTTTATATGTCGTATTAACATCCGTGGATGCGGGGTAACAGGTTGGAGGGATCCAACTGGATTCCTAAAATTTATTGTTTATTTTTCATATATAGTGATATATGATTCGTGTAGAATAATCTATTATAGATTGCTGTAATGATTGAAATTATTGGGTGCTATTGTAGCACTGGCCTGAATTTGATAATTTAAATACTATATATATATATATATATTTAAATATATAATGGAATCGAAGGGAATTGATGATAAAAAAATATCATGGAATTGGAGTTATTTTAAAGAAACTTAATTAGAAAAATATATTTGACTATTGTGGACTAGTGAATGGAGATTTTTTTAAAACTATGGAATTTTAAACTAGTTCAGATTTGAATACTATAGTAAGAAGATTTTCAAATACTAAGTATTTAATTTATTAGATTTTAAATTTTAAAAATCAGCTTTAAATTTTTTTTTGTTTAACTAAAAACGAGTTACTGATGTTATAAAAGTGTTTTCGATATTTTAAATAATTACTCAAACATGTTTTAAAAAAATAAATCATTTTTCCTTAAAATACTTATTTTATATATATATAGTTTGAAGAGATTGAAATTTTTATTTCATAAATTCTCTCGAGATTCGAAAAGGGGGATTATAAATGGATATGATTTAAGGAGAGGAAATTTATTTATGATTCCAGAGATTTTGGGAATAAGTTATTCCATAATTATTTGAAACGTTAATACTGAAAGGATTCTGGAAAATAAGACTGGTATTGTTTGTATAGAAAATAGGAATTTGGAAATATTTCTAAGTGTTGAGGTGTTGGAAATATCCGTTTACGGATTTAAGTATTTGAAAAAAATTGTTTTCAAATGTTGGAAGGGATTGATATATCTTTTAAAGATATTTTAGAAGTTAATATTTGGGTAAAGTTTATATTAAGGCTAGATGATTAATTGTATGTGTTTAGTTTGATGATTAAATTACCGACTATCAATAATTGGCCAATTTCGTTAATTGTTCCTAACAGACCTGGATCAGATTTAATTATCCGAAAATCACTTCGATCCGGTTTGAACGTTATGAATGAAAACCATGAAGATGATGAATATGGTGAATCGGTTTGTCCAGACCCAGGACAACTTGTATGGACGAATGTTATCAGAACATCGTCATTGGAGGACGATGAGTATTCTAAGTTAAATTGTTCTTGAAAGCTAATGCTTAGCCTCGAGCCTCATCAACCGGGAGTGACTAAAAGAGGGGAGATGCAACAATGCTAAGTGGGTCGCACCCAATTAGAGTATGTTATCACCTTTCTAGATGTCCTCAGAAACCTATTATTTAAGGATATGGTTGTGCATGGAAGGAGCACTCGATAGTATGGGTGGGAATACCCGGGGTGATAATATATTCGGTCTATCCAGTCAGGGTAGGCCAGTCTTATATAGTAGGAGATCCCGGCGTGGTCCTTAGTACATTGTTCTAGAGGTGTACTGTGGCGGGCGGTACCCCAGCGGCCCAGTCATTCGTTGGAATCCATTCTCCAATACGAGCTTGCGGTTTTTTTGTAGGGCCAAGTAAGCTAGAATTTAGTTATTGTTACAATTTCAGCTATCTGAATAAGTATTTGAACTTAGACGCTATTATAATATCACTGGATTTTCTATAAAAATGCTTTTGGTTATCGTAAGGTAAAATCCCGTCGTGTTTATTTATGGCGTGGTCTTACGAGATGCCTTTGTTTTCAAAGGATTTTGAAAATATTAATAACTCAAATTGAGTGTGTTTTTCTCACGCTGGTTTTCTAGACTAACTCGGATGTTATTTTATTATAATGCTTGGGCCAGACCGAGTATTACAGATTCATGATAGGATGCTATAGAGCTCAGGAGATGAGATGGATGATGAGGCGTATTTCCGTAGATTTGTTTTTCCGCCATATGAGGACAAGTTACTATTACTATCCAGATTGATGTATTGATTGTTGTACTTTGATGATTGTAAGTATAAAACAATTACAAATTCCATTGTATAAAATCGGTTGTTATATATTATATTTAGTTCCACTGCACTGTGAGCTTCTATGTTGTTGTTATATTTTCTCCTCTCTCTTTCTGCTTTTTAACCTAAAAGATTCGTATTTCTGCCCAATTTGAGTTGAGCTGATGTGATATATTATCGACTCAAAGGGGTAAGGATTTGCGGGCCTTTATAGTCTGCCAAGACCGATCTATCCCTATGTTGCAACTCATACATGGTCTGGATGGAACCAAGTATGACATCACCCCGGTCGTAACCAAGCTATCCGAAATTCCATAGCGTACACCACATACTCGACATATAAAGAGTAATCTAGAAAGGTTATGACCATACCCTAATGGTTGCGAACCACTTAGCCTTGTGGCGTACCCTGTTCAATCCATTACCGGGTGCTGAGGTTTGATGTAACGATTACCTTTCACATAGCACATTCCACTTTGAATGTCACATTGCCAATTCCTTCGATCATTATTGACTTTCACGAACATACAACCTCCGATCTCGTACGTCTCAGAGAAGGGTGTTAAGCTAAGAGAAGTTGCCTTCTCCACCACCAAACAGATGCACATTCATAAAAGTCAACAATGTAATCTCAGAAATGCAATGTCAGACATCCATCCATACAAGTTTTCCATAAACAGGACAAACCGAAGGCACTCTCCTACGACATCCTGTCCGGAATTACCCCTAGAATTAGTAGCGAAAAGTCCTTACATATCGTAGATTTTCATAACAAAGCACTATTGCCACCGTAAATATACAATATGGTAAATTTCACCCCGAGGGACTACTAGTAGCCTTGCATCATGAACATCTCAATCTTCTAAATCATAATCATAAACCTACACTTTCGAACGCATACATTGGTCCGAAGTGGTTCTTGGATGAATCCGACCCCAATATCTTCGAACCAACAACGATAAAAAGGCCAATATTTGATAGTCGGTTATTTAACTATCAAAGTAAACAAACAATATCTAGCACCATAAGCAATCACTAGGCCCTTTTAATTAATATTTTATTAATTAAATCAATTTTCAAACAATTACTTCAAATTATCTTTAGAACGATATCATCAAAATCATTTCAAATCTTCCATATTGGAAAACCTCTCCATGTACTTATCTCAACGTATAAGCACATTCACCAATCATCTCGTTTCAACACTTAGAAAATATCTCTATATAATTAAATTCGTAAGAAATATATTTACAAAACATTTTTAAGGAAAACTTCATTTTTCCAAAACATGCTTTATTGGATCAAAATGAATGTTGGTAAAACATCAATACGACAACCAAAACATCAGTATAAGGATTCCAATTAATTATATATACATATATATATATATATGTATGTATATATGTAGAAATCCAGTATACTATATTAAACATTTCCTTTTGGAAATCATTTACTATAACAACAAGGTTATAGTCCATGCCTTCCATACTTTTCCGAAAACATATATTACAACAATAAATGTTGAAATCTACGTTTTCGATACATATCACATTTTAAATCATTTTTCGAACTATTAAATTCCATTTGGAATTATTACTTTCCAAAACTTCGCTTTAAAACTATAATTTATTTTTCAAAACCATTATCTTTTAAAAACAAACATTATTTTCAAACAATCCTTTGAAAGGTTGTATTACTTTCCAAACATTATTTTTAAAAGATAAATTTTAATTTCAAGCCATTAACTCCATCGAAAACATATTTTCAAATATTTTCAAAACAATCTTTTTAAAGATTGTTAAACCCTTAAAACTCAAATATATTTTCTTCATAAAAAAGTACATATTTTATATCTCAAATAAATCCTTTCTCTATTTATAAAAAAATGTTATAAATCTCTTTTTTTACGAAACTTTTATTTTATAAAATCACTTATTTTATAAAATTTTATTTATAAATCATTCTTTTATAAAAACTCATTTACTATCAAAAATCCATTTTTGTATCCATTTCTTTATAAATCAAACTTATCTATAAAATTACTTATAAAATATTTCTCTATAAAATATGTTTATTTATAAAATTTATTCAAAAACCCATTTACCCATAAACTTCAACCCCATTTATAAATTTTTTACAAACTCTGATTTTAAATTTATTTGTTTATTCATAAAATATCACACTTAAAAATCCTTTATAAACTTATTTAAAACCTCTATATAAAAATATTTTACCAAAACCATATTTTTATAAAATAAAAAATCATACTTTTTATCTATTTAAAAACAAATTCCTCCTTTTAATAATTTAAAAATTATTAAAACATATACTTCTCTGAAATCACTTGAAAATCATTTAAATTCAATCACTATTTTATAGTATTTCAAAATACAAACAAAATATGGCCTAGTGCCACCATAGCACTAAATAAGCAAAACAAATTCATGTCATCAAATATGGCATCTATCACATCATATATCAACATATATATGAAAATAAAATCAACAGTGCGAGGAATCTCGTTGGATCCCTCCAATCTGTCCTCTTGTGTCACATACATCAAATAATCATAAAAATATAAATAAACTGCTTCGAGGCGGGGTTCGTATACAAAGGGTCATTCGCTCTTACACGGGAACGTAATAGGGTCTCATCCACTCCAATAGGCAGGAATATATCCATACCAACTAATAAATATAATAATTCTTCCAAATAATCATTCAATAATTTTTATCAATTATATACCATACCAGTTATCCAAAAAGGTGAGTTTAACTCATCGAAATTTCCTATTGTCGCCGAACCATTCCGGATTTCGTCTGAATTCAAACGACGTTCAAATTCAGTATAAAATTCAACAAGTTGCATTTGTCGTCAAACTAACTCCGTATCGTAGGCAACGTCCAAATGAGTTTAACGCAACTCATCTTGTTCGGATCCGATCTAAAACCAGTAAGTTACAGTATTTATAAGATTACATAATTAAAATTTATAATTACTTTATTAATTACTGGGTTAACAGATTAACTACCACGTTTTAACTAATTGCCCCTCCCTCCTTTCTTCTTCTCACGAACGAACCAAACCTATGACAAAAATCTCTGGCTGCACCTCCCCTTCACCACCGGCCACCAGCGCCGCCCAAACTCCACTAGCACGAAGCCCCATCTATGCCGACTTCCTACCTCCCCCCCCCCCCCCCCACGCGACCCCTTCTCCTCATGACCAAGCACGCTAAAATATCCATAAACATGGCCGCATTTTTCGCGAACTACTGCCACCACCGGCCACCATTGGCCACGAGATTTTGGTGGAAGGCGGACACAGTCCCCTCTATCTTTTCTTTTCCGACACCACGGCCCTTAGCACCACCAATGTTGAGAAAATCCAAGGAAATTACCATTCATCTATGAACTAGCGCCACCTCACTATGATCTGAGGTGATCCAACCATATAACCACCTCATCTTGATGTCATGAGCAACTTTAAAGTTGGAGCCGGTGCATGAAATCGCTTGTAGTGGCTTTGATGAATATGGACCATAGGATTTTAGTGAGGAAATGATTTGAAATTTGAAGGGAATGAATAGACGAACGTGAATATAAATAGGATGGGGAAATGATGAGTGCACAAAAAGGGGTATGGTGATAGTGAGGGTGTAACGACCCACAAATTTCAATAATTAAATTGGTTGATTTAATAAGATTTTGGTAATTTAAGTTAGAAAGAAATAAAAAAACTTTATAGTTATAGTGAGATGAATGTTAATTTGAAATGTAGCAATGGTAATTAAAGCTAATTATTGATAGTTTGAATGAAATTACAATAAATGAAATAGTGTAAGTGTTATACTAGGCTATTAATTTAATATAAGAATACAAACGTAAATATTGAATTAATTAATGAATTAATATATAATGAATGGTAATTGAATAAAATCAATGCTTTGTAAGTAATTTTAATATAGGTTTGGAAATGATAAACTTATAAGAATGTGATTGAGAGTTAATGGCAACAATTATTGTAAGTTACATATATATTTAATCCGTTAAATTGAATTGGAATTTATCACAACAAATGTAATTAAATATTATGTTAATGTAAACCAGGTTAATATTTGGAGGTAATATTAATTTTATTTATAATAATATGATAATTGGAAATAAAAAGAATGGAAATCAAGATTTATTTATTTATTGGAATTTAAATTATAGTAATTGGGTTAATTTCAAATAAATGAAATTAAATATTTAAATTAATAAATGGATTTTGGAATTTTAAATTTATAAATTTCTGAATTTAATAGAAATGAAATTTAACGTTTAAATTGATGAATGAATCAACATTAAAGTGACATCAAAATTTGTGTTAAATTATGGTGAATGTCCAATTAATTTAAAATGAGAGAAATTGTGATTTATTAAATTTGAATTGAAATTTAATTAAATTAATTTAATATTAATATATTTAATTAAATGAAAAATAGCCATTTTGGCCACTGACTCGGATTTCAACGAAATTAGTTTCACCGGATCCGTAACGGTGAATTATTGTAGGATTTCAAGTTTCGTAGCGATCGGACTTGTCGTTTGATCGTGCGGGCTTGAAACGCCAAGAAATCAATGAAATTGAAATCAATTTGAAATAACTTGATTTTGGCATAACTTCTTCATACGATGGAATTTGGACTTGAAACCTATTTCATTACATTTAAAATATTTAAAAACGTATATTTTGATATATGATTTGACCCATTTCCATTCCGGAATCGAAATGGGCTTTTCGGGTCAATTATCGTAAAAAACTCAAACCAATCGGGCCCATTCCTTTGTATTTTATTCTGCCTATGTATATATATATATATATATATATATATCAATATAAAACCTAGCAGCCTTTCTATTTCTCGTTTCTATACGTACAGAAATTTCTGTCGCTCCTCTTCCTCAATGGTTGAAAACCGTAACCTTCCCAATCTAATTTCAATTCCAAAAAAAAAAATTTGCGGATCTGCAGCTACTTTGGGTCGCGCTTCGAGTTTCAGAGGCAAAAACCCTGCATCAACTTCGGATTTGGAAGAAAATGACTCGGGTCGCGACGGGTCGTTTTGGCAAAAACTCAGAGCAAGCACCGGAGATTTGAGGCGGTGGACCGAAGTTGAACCCGAAGTCGACCCAGGACCTGAATTTTCTAATCTTCTTATTTTCATAACTTTTTCATACGAGCTCAGATTCATGCAAGGTTTGTTTTGCTGGGATCATATTAGAATTCTGGACATTTTGGCACTGGTTGGGATGGATTTTGAGACTGTTTAATTTTTGGGTTTAAATTGGATTTAAATTCAATTTGAATCAAAGGTGAGTGTTTTAACCCACTCACAATTTCTAAAATTTCTTATATTTGTTAAACTGATGTATAATGTGATTAGAATTTATTTATGACTGTTTGGCATATTTTGAATCATCATCTCAGTTTATTTGAAATTATTTGGATAAAATAGTATTTGATTTATTATTGAATATAAACTGCTAGTAAATACCTGTTATTCATTATTTGTTCTCTATTGATGTTATTGATTAAATTTGATGATGATTGTGATAAATGTTTGGTGATTGATATTGGATGAATGGATGTTGTATTTTATACTGTAATAAACTGCAAGTTGTTATGGATATTTCTTTCACTCGGGATTGCGGTTTGAAGTGATATATAACTGTATTTATATTTTAAATTGCGGACTGAAATGATAAATATCCGTATTACTTGACCATATGATAGAAAATTATATACAGACACCATCGGTCTATATATATATATATATAAAAATATTTTGGAAATGATTTCTATAGTTTTGGAA
This sequence comes from Allium cepa, assembly GCA_030765085.1. NCBI lineage: Eukaryota > Viridiplantae > Streptophyta > Magnoliopsida > Asparagales > Amaryllidaceae > Allium > Allium cepa. The sequence goes on from CM060938.1 coordinate 216,144,585, forward strand.
AGAAATATACGGTTTAAAAATGTTGATTTTTGATATTATATAAATATTATTTTATATATAGTTAGATTCTTGAATTTAAGCTAGGTATAAATTTATTTAATAAAAATAAATTTAATAACAGAGTTTGATTTTATAAAAATATTATATGGGTAAGTATTTAAATTATATTTTAATATATAGTGTATACTGATTTAAATAAATTAAGGTTGGCAGATAAATGTGAAATTTATTTGAAACTGACTTTAGTTAAAAATTAAACTCAAATAAGTTTGATATGAAATTTATTAAATTTGAGATTTTAGAAGGTATGAATCATAACTTGATCTTGTTTAAGGTGAATTAAATGAATGTTCCAAGTATAAATAAATTGAAGGAAACATTTATTTATTTGTAATCGGGGTTTTATTTAAATGATAATGGATTTATTAAGTAAATATTTCGGAACTAAATAATAGAAAATTGAATTTGATATATATGAAGTTGTCAAACTTAGTTTTGAAATTGTTGAATACTTAAAGTTTGAAATATACTGAATTTGAAATGGGTTATTCTGTGGATCTAATCTGTGTGGAAATCGATAAATTTGTAATAGTTTATTTGGAAACCAAATTTAAATTATGATTTGGGATTTGGTTAAATATAGAATTTACGTCAATCCTTTTCAATAATTAACTTATCTAAAAACAATGTCCGCTCCTGTTATCGCCTTCCTTTCTCCTCCCATCAATTCAACTATTCCAACCTTACCTATCAACTCAGCCGTATACCTCCTTCCCTCCGAAGTCAACGCCGTTCTTTCTTCAGATCCTTCGCCCCCTCCTCCCATCTTGTCAGTTCCTTCTGTATCCATCACTGTCCCCTCTTCCCTCAAAGTCATTCCTGTCCGCTTCTCTCCTCCACCACCTCCAACCATCCAAACCAATTCACTACCTGACCCTCTTCCTCCTGACCCACTACCTCTGCTATCAACAAACCCAAAACACCCTACTTTATCCGCTAACACCCTCCCTGATGATTCGTGTGAGCGAATATGGACTTCTTTGTTTAAACGCAAGCCGAGGAACGCAGGCAAGTATATACCTGTTGATCTGACACCAGTGTACGAAGATGATGCTTTAGTGCCGCCTGCTGAAGTTATTGAGGCTGGTGCTGCTGTCTGGAATGATACAATAGTTGGCTTCTTCCTGGATAAGCCTCTGTCGTACACGGCTGTTGTACAGAAGTTGAAGTTCATTTGGAAACTAAAAGGTGTTGTTTCAGTTAAATCGGATGGTACTATCTTCTTATTCAAGTTCTCTTGTAGTGAAGATAGAATAACAATATTGCAGAGTGACCCTATTGTCATGAATAATAAACTTTTCATAATTAAACCGTATGATGCAAATGTGAGTAACGTTACTGGTTCAGTCACCACTGTCCCAGTATGGGTGAAACTGTACAACCTTCCCATATTTGCTTGGTCCCCTCTAGGAATAAACTGGTTTTGTAGTCACTTGGGTAAACTGTTATGCATGGATGAGATGACTGAAAAGCAAGACAGGTTGAGCTTTGCGAAGTGCTTAATTGAAATAAGGCCCGAAAAAGAACTAGCTGATGACTTCTTGGTTAAACTAGTAGAGGGAGGTCAGCAGAAAATCTATGTAGAGTACTTATGGAGGCCAGATGTATGTGTAATGTGCAACAGGTTTGGACACAAAACTGTTGATTGTGATAATAATGATAGCAGTAACACAATGTGTGATAAAGGAAATAGTAAAGCAGATAGAGAGGCAAGCAAGAAGGAAAACACTGAGAAGGTTCAAGCACATAAAAATATTAGACCACTCAAAAAGCAAACCGGTAGAACATGGCAACGTATTATAAGAAAGAAAATAGTTAAAGAAGTAACAAAAGAGAATGGGGAACAAACAGAAGAGGGGAGTGATGAAACAGTTCCTGAAAAAGTTAACATAGATATTCATGCAAGTGTGAATGCTAGGGAGAAAGAGCGAAAGGGTAAAGAGATTGAGAAATTCAGTGTTGAGTCTGATGAACTGGGTAATGAGGAAAGGGGAGAAGTTGAGCCTGTCAATATTCCAGGAATAATTAATAAAACTATTGAGGCACCAAGCAATCTGAAAGAAGTATATAGTGTAGAAGCTGATTTAGTTGATAGTCTATTGATTTCCAATAAATTCGATATTCTCAACTGTCTGGATGTTGATGATAATATAGGTACTAGAGATAATGAAAGTATGACAGTGGTTGAAAAAAGTGGAGTAAGCGGAGCAGTTAATGAAAATACCAAAGGAATGAATAATATTGGCTCTACAGAACAAGTAGACCAAATGGTGAGTAACAACATTTATACCAAGCAAGATAAAACTGATCGTATCACACAGTCGAGAGATAAAATAGATAATATGCAGAATGATTTTACTACTGTTTCTGGAAAAATGGAAGTCAGGTTAAGCAATGAAGGTACGAGTCATGAAGGACTAAAATCAAGTGAAAAGAAGAGTAAAAAGTGTAGAAAAAAGTTTTCTTCCTTCAGCAAGACTCCAAACTCTAATGACGAAACATGCATGCGTGAAGTTAAATGCACAACTCAGCAAAGTCACCAAACCGATATTGCTAGTGTTCATGTTCCAGCTCCTTCATTTATCTACTCCAACATTAAACCTCCCTCTGCCTACAAAAAACCCCCTCCATTGTCTCCCCTTACCTCTCCTACCACCTCTCCTGAGCTTCCCTCCGAACTGACTACACCATCATCTACAGAGGGTAATACCGGCAGAGTTGATACTCCGCTATCTATTGAAATACCTAACTATTTATCCTCTTCGCAAGCTGTGACGAGGAGAATGAAAATAGAATTGATTAAAACACGTGCTCACCAATGATAACTTATCTAGGAGCATGGAACATACAAGGGGGCAATTTTGTCACCAAACTTGACCAAAGTAAAACGCTTTTTGGCGCTCATAAGTTATCTATTGTTGCCAGGCTGGAGTATATGCTAAACCGTTGTTTAACATTCAAGGAAGCTAACTTCAACAAACCTGATTGGAACGTTATACACAACCTGGATGAAGCGTCACATGGTAGGATCTTAATTCTTTATAACCTTGTTGAAGCATCTGATGAGCTGGTTAGGGGAGATAACAGAACCAGGTACAATATTTGTGTTGTTACTGAGTATTTGATGAAGAACAAAGAAAAGCATAAGTGGAATAGGAGCAAGCGTGCTTGGCATAAGAACAGTGCTTATCTGAAGCCATGTTTTCGCTTTGGCTGCTGTATGTGTACTAGTAAACTTTGTGCTTGCTTTCTTTCCCCACTGACCCATGCATTATCTTTCTACTTAAGATAGCCTTTTGTTGTTTATGTTTCTTTCCTTCTTTTTTTTTTCTTTTAGCTTCCAGTCCTTTGTAGCGCTTTGTTTACTTTGTATTCTCTGAGCTTGCTCATTGTTGTCTGTGTTGTATTCTTTCTGGTGCTGCAATAAAATGGTCGGGGACCATCCAACCCCGTCGGCCTTGCCAAAAAAAAAAAAAAAAAAAAGAATTTAGAAATTCAAGTTGTTTTGGAATTGATTTGTGAAATTGAAGAAACTATTTTATTATATAAAAACCATTTAAGTGGTGGAAGTTATGTTTCAAAGTTATGAGTTTCCAGGTATAATAATTTGAAAGTGTTATATTTCAAGTGTTTTGATTTCGAAATGTTATAACTTTGAAAGTGCTATGATTTTGGAAAAAGGATATATTTGAAATAAAAATTATATTTTATTGATTTTGGTTTAATAAAAATGATATCATATTGGTTTGGGTTTTGAAATGGAAATGATATCATATTTATATGGTTTTGGAACGGATATCATATTCTGATTTTGAAGTATAAACTATTTTGAAAATGATCACGGTGTTATAATAACGTTTGGTTGTTATAGAGACCGGGATCGGAAGTTGTCATACGCTCTGCCAACTTCGAAAACCACTTTAACAACCATGTAGGTGGTGGAGATTCCAAAATGAAGTAGGATGGTGGCGATGTCCTTTGAGGTATGAAAGTGGACTTTGTTAGTCCTTGAGATGATGGTTTTGATGGCAACAACCTTAGAATAAGATTATAAAATATAAATACTAACATTATAATTTAGATATATATGTATATGCAGGATTTAACCATATGGGTACCAAGAATGAAGACTGTAGTATAGAGATTCAAGACTGAAGATATCAAGATTGAAGACTCATGAGTATCAAGATTATCAAGAGTTCAAGATTTCAAGATAAGTAATTTAATTAGGAATTTTGTTAAAACTCCTAGAAAAGCACTGGCATCTTAAAATCCAATTTATTCGTGGAATGGAATCCACCTTGAGCCCGTTAAAGGGATGAAGCCCTTAGTAGGATGGAACCTACGAAAAATCTAGTGGAACATTGTTTTGTATCCGTTAACCTTTTATTCAAATGTTTTTGCAAAATTAAAGCTTGTTTTCAAAAATGATTTCAAGATCTTCCTTTTAAAAGAAACAAAAACATCTATCCTAGTTTTAATATTTTTAGCCTCAAAATAATCTTCATTTCAAAATCAAATTATCCTTAGATTTAAACTATCTTTTAATTATAATATATTTAATTTTAAATATTTATGCTTAGATTTAAATATAAAATTATAGCAAAATTTTATATATATTATTCTCTATATTTATTGAAGTATTTAACTATAGTCAAGTATATTTATAAAGTTTAAAATAGTTTTAATATAAGATAGAAGTTATTTTCGAAGAAAAACAAATCACCAAAATTTCCTTTGGCATTTCGACATACTCAAGTACCCCTTGTCGACATGGTAGCAGTTTATTTCAAAAATTTGAATTTCAAAGGAAGTGTCTATTCGTCATATCCTTTCACGAATGGACATGGCTGTTATTCTACTATAAATAGGGGTGGTTTTGAACGAATTGGTAATTATATTTTTTTGGTTTTCACTCCTCTTCTTCTTCCACATTTCTTTATATATATTCTTACCATTACTCTGCCGAAATCAACATTGAATCTAACTAGATCATTTCTGGTTTGATTCTCTATCACTATCTCAATAAGATCTCAGTACTATTCAGAGTTATAGACTTCTTTGTAATCAATTTAGTGGGAAAAGGTGTGATTGTAACCTTGGAAATCAATCAAGCGAGAAAAGGTGTGATTGTGGCCTTGGAAATCAATCAAGTTAGAAAATATGTGATTGTAGCCTAGGAAATCAATTGGGTGAACTTGTTGCCCCTGAAATCAAGTATCTCTACCCAGAGGATAGTGAATCTGGAGTGGTGTACCTCATGGTCTTGAAATCGAGGGTGTAATTGTACAATTGCTTTTGAAAGGATATCCGTACTTGTGTGCGGGACTGGATGTAGGGTAACTCCGAACCAGTATAAAATTCGATGTGTTCTTTCCTTTATTGCTTTTACTTTATTTATGCATCTGTGTTTGATTCTGTGATCATATCCGTGTCTGAATATTGCATACATTTGTGTTCAAATTAACAAAAAATAAAAAAAAATAGTAATTTCTTTAAACACTATTCGTCCTACCTCTAGTGTTAATCCTAGCTTTAAGATCCGTATTCCATATTTCTCATATTTGGTATCGGAGCAAGGTTTTCAAAGTTTTCATAATCTGAATTTTGAAATTTTTTCAAAATGGCTACCAACATTGGTAGTGTTCACACTACCAACACTGATTCTATTATCCTTGTCACTAGTTCATTTGTAGAAGGTCAGTCTACTGTCAGACCACCACTTTTTAATGGCGGTAACTATGCATATTGGGCATGTAGGATGAAAATATATTTGCAATCTATAGGACTAGACACTTGGAATGTTACACAGACTGAATATTTTGAACCCACAACTGATTTTGCACAGTGGACTAGTGAGCAAAAGACTGTTGCACAAAATAACTCTAAAGCTATGAATATTTTGTTTTGTTCACTTGATAGAAATGAATTTAATAGAGTGTCAGTTTGTAAGTCTGCATATGAAATCTGGAAAACTTTGCAAGTTACTCACGAAGGAACAAGTAAAGTTAAACAGACCAAAATTTCCATGCTCACAAACCAGTTTCAATTATCTAAAATGAATTCTAATGAGTCTATTTCAAATATGTATAGTAGATTTAAGAACATTGTGCATTCTCTAATATCCTTGGGAAAGGAATTTTCGGAAGAAGATCAAGTCAGAAAAATCTTAAATTCTCTTACTCCAGAATGGGATCAAAAGACACTTGCGATCGAAGAGGCAAATGACATCAGTACCTTAAAGATAGAAGAATTAATTGGAAATCTAATGTCGTTTGAAGTCCAAATGATTGAGAGAAGAGAAAGTAAAGCATCTGAAAAAGAAATCAATGGCGTTCAATGCATTGACTGATGGATCAGACTCAAACAACGATAATGATGAAGAAATAGCCTTTATGACCAAGAATTTTCAGAAATTCCTGAAATACAGAAAGATGAATAACCTCTAGAGAAATAACTATAAGAACATTGGAAATTAGAATGTAGTGCCAAACAATATCAAATGTTTTAACTGTGACGAACCAAGCCATATCAAAAGAGACTGTCCGTATCCAGATAGGCAAAATCTTCCTATAAACAATGATTCTGTAAAGAAACGAAAACATGCATTTACTGCTACTCTAGATGACTCAGACTCATCTTCAAGCAATGATGATCAGAAGACAGATAATTCGAATACGTGTTTCATGGTAGTTCACGACTCCGACGAATTCAGAGAAATGGACTCAGAAAAAGGTACACATTTACAATTGGTTTAAATTGCATGCTTAATTGATTGATTTTGAATTGGTGTGTTGTTTGAATTTTAAACTTTTATTTTTTATTATTTTATTACTATTTTTATTTTTATTTTTAATAGTATCATAATATTTTATGGAACATACTATAATTCTACTAATCTTCCAGATATATATAGACATTAAAAATAATATATATATATATATATTAGAATACTTAAGAAAAATAATCATGGATATTCAAAGGCACATGTCGACATGGTCCCTACCATGATGTCGAAATGGGTATAGAATTTGAAATTCAAAATTTGAATTCAAATGGTTGAATTTCCCTCCACCTTTTCACTTCATTCAATTCTCTGAAAAGCTACCTTTTAACCTGAGAATATGTCCTTTGAGAATCTATTTATTCACTATCTTTTATCACATCTTTTCTCTTTCATTTTCAAATTCAAACTCTCTCTTCAAAACTTCAAGCTCTCTACTCTCTACTCTAATGGCTTCTTCAAGCAACCCCTCCATAATGAGAATTTCCAGAAAGGTAAAAGAGCAACTCTTCAACGATCCGGAGGCCATAAAAGCATACATCAATTATGTTAACTATGGAAAAGTCCATCCCGGAAAGTTTTCTTTATTTCAAGATTTTTCTTCTTATGAAATTGATTCTCTTTTTGCAAACAGTCAAGTTCTTAGTCATGTTGATGCTTAAAATTATTTTGTTTGTTATCCAAGTCTTGTTAAAATTTTCTATGCAAATTTAAACCGTGGATTTTATAATGGAAATTATGATAAGATTTGGAGTAGCGTCAAAGGCACTAGAATCGTTTTAAATTGTGATCTTTTGGGTACCATTCTCAATTGCAAAAGCACGGGAATGGATCTTTCAAGTTTTAATATTGATGAAAATGATCGTGTGACATTTCATCACATTTTCGAAGGAAATGATGATTTTGAATTCAAAAATCGAAACTTTCGACCAAAATCTAGAATTGTTAATCTTCTTTTGCAACATACTTTGACCCCATGATCGGGGAATTTTAAGAATCCAACTTCAAAAGTTTGCAAAGCACTTTCTGCTATTTTTGGAAATTATGATATTAATTGGGCGCAAGTTATTTTGGATGAACTTCGTCCCAAAAATGTTGAAATGGGAGAAAACACTTTGTATCATGGAATCTATCTCACTCGGATTTTTAACTATTTTGGAGTAGATTTCAAAGGAGAAGAATTTGTTTCAAGAAAAGTTTTTAATCACTCAAATATTTCTCTTATTAAAATTCCATTTGTTTTTCAACCTTATGAGACTCTTGTCGAAAAGAAAGAGCGTTTGGCTCATGAGGAGATGGAAGAGGAGGAAGAGGAAGAAGAAGAAGGGGATGAAATAGAAATAGAAGAAGAAGAAGAAGGTGAAACCTCTTTGGAAAGCATTGACTATCCTTCCAATCCAACCAACAAAACCCTTCTCAAAATTCAAAAGACTATTGTCGAGGATCAATAGATTCTCAAGCGGTCCGTTAGTAAGAAATTGGATAAAATGTCATCGAAGAACAAGTTTTTCTCCAAAGTCAGCAAGAAGCTTGGATTATCTTCATCTTCGTCATCCTCTAACTAGTTCAATCTTTTCATTTCATGTTGTATTAGTCTAGTTTGTTTTGATTTGAATGTTCATGTAGTTCTTTATGATTAATCTTTGTATCATTCTATTATGCAATGAAATTGAATTTCCTTTCTGATATCTGGCTTATCTTATCTCCAGAATAAATGTTAGTATATTACATAAATATATATGTATACACAATTATTCACAAAATCAAAATAAGCTGTGACGCCCCGCCTCTATACTCACAATAATAAAGAGTATTAAAAGAAATACTGTCTGTTATTACGAAGAATAAGGCTGGATAGGAGTGGCCATCCGTAGTTGGGCCTTACACTAGTATTGGCTATCTCGATGGGAGTGGTATACTTTTTTTTCATCTCTTATTTATTTACTCCCATCGAGATAGCCAATACTAGTGTAAGGCCCAACTACGGATGGCTGCTCCTATCCAGCCTTATTCTTCATAATAACAGACAGTATTTCTTTTAATACTCTTTGTTATTGTGAGCATAGAGGTGGGGCGTCACAGTTGGTATCAGAGCGAGGGGTTTATGGACATAATATAAAACATAACTTAGATGGAACATGTGTTACAACTATTTGTTGATTTTTTTTAGTTGTGATATGAGTCGAAACTAAAGTTTTGAAATTATGATGAAATTTTTAAATATCTTTATTTAAAAATAAAAGTGAAATTGTGTTTGATGATTGAGTAATTTGTGTTCTGTTTATCAGAGTGCGCAGCGAAAACGGTGAGACTGTCTTCGCTAAGTACAGCTGATAACCTTTTGATTTAAAAATCAAAATATGAAATTGAAATAAAATTTCATTTGTTTACATAGATGTGTTTATTTTTGTTTTCTTTGAAAATTTCGAATCCGATTGAGGATCCAAAGCGATTGCAGTTATGTGATTTTATTGAGATTTTTGCTGTTTTGAATTATCTTCATTGAAGATATATTCGAGTGATTCTTTATTCATCTTGTAATGTGTGTGCAAATATGATTTGCACGTTACTGCATTAATTTTACGTTGAACCGGTGTTGGGTTTTAAACGTATTTTGTTGCCGTTATTTTTATAACGGGATTTTTACACAGGTGCTAGATTTTTGAAGCATAGTGTTTTGTTGATATTTTTTTAATGAATGAAAATTCACTGGTATTATATTTTGATGCGAATTATTTTCATGAGATTTTGACGTATAAAAATTACTGTCGCTTTGACTTCAGTAACCATTAAATTTAAAGTGAATTTTCAGACGGTTATCCCGTAATGCTGATTTTGAGATCTGTTTTTACGGTGTTTTGAGAAGTACAATTTCCTTATTGAAATTGCTACAGATGTTGCTGTTTTAATCACGTATTTTAAAAAAAATCATTTCCAAAATTTGTACAGTTTGCGCTTTCAAAAGAACGAGGAAGCGATTTAAACACTTCAGCAAAATTGAGGACTATGAACCCTCACTTTTACTGATTCGCTTAATTCCGGACTTGTCCGTTTGAGAACGTAAAATGTTATTTATTTAAAATACACAATTTTGCACTTTCAAGGAAACGATGAAGAAAATTAAACGATTTAGTAAAACTCGTGGTATGGGACATGTGCGTTTGCTATTTCTTCCGAACTCGTTAATTGAAACATCTGCTGTTTTGATGATTTTGATGATTTTCGTGTGCTTTCGAGCCACTACGTTGGGCCTTCGGGTCATACGTTGGGCCTTCGGGTCATATGATGGACCTTTGGGTCAAATACCGGTACCAGACCTTCGGGTCATATGTTGGACATTCGGGTCATTTGTTGGGCGCCAAAATTATGATGACGGTACTTGGTAGGCTTCGGCCATATGTTGTTGCACGTGCGGCGTAGCTTAGACTCGCCATATGATGGGATCGATCCAACCTTTTATGTTGATTTTCTAGTTATCTTAATTGATTCTAGATATTTGTTGCTTCTAATTATCTGCAGGTAATTAGATATTTGCTATTATGAGTTCTAATTATCTTTGTTGATAATTAGATATTTGTTGCTTCTGATTATCGTTTTTGGTAATTAGATATTTGAGTTTTCTGATTATCTTTTTTGATAATTAGATATTTTGTTGATTTGAGATTTCTGATTATCGTTTTTGATAATTAGAATTTGTTGTTTCTGATTATCGTTTTTGATAATTAGATATTTATTGATTTGAGATTTCTAATTTTCTTTGTTGATAATTAGATATTTGTTGTTTCTAATTATCTTTGTTGATAATTAGATATTTGTTGTTTCTGATTATTGTTTTTGATAATTAGATATTTGTTGATTTGAGATTTCTGATTATCGTTTGTGATTATTAGATATTTGTTGATTTGAGATTTCTGATTATCGTTTTTGATAATTAGATATTTGTTGATTTGAGATTTCTGATTATCGTTTGTGATAATTAGATATTTGTTGTTTCTAATTATCTTTGTTGATAATTAGATATTTGTTGTTTTTTATTATTGTTTTTGATAATAACATGTTTGTTGATTTGAGATTTCTGATTATCGTTTGTGACAATTAGATATTTGTTGCTTTTAATTATTTTTGTTGATAATTAGATATTTGTTGTTTGTGATTAACTCTGTTGATAATTAGATATTTGTTGTTTCTAATTATATTTGTAATAATTAGATATTTGTTGATTTGAGATTTCTGATTATCGTTTTTGATAATTAGATATTTGTTGATTTGAGATTTCTGATTATCGTTTGTGATAATTAGATATTTGTTGATTTGAGATTTTTGATTATCATTTTTGATAATTAGATATTTGTTGATTTGAGATTTCTGATTATCGTTTGTGATAATTAGATATTTGTTGTTTCTAATTATCTTTGTTGATAATTAGATATTTGTTGTTTCAAATTATCTTTGTGATAATTAGATATTTGTTGATTTTAGATTTCTGATTATCGTTTTTGATAATTAGATATTTGTTGATTTGAGATTTCAGATTATCGTTTATGATAATTAGATATTTGTTGTTTCTAATTATCTTTGTTGATAATTAGATATTTGTTGTTTCTGATTATCGCTTTTGATAATTAGATGTTTGTTGATTTGAGATTTCTGATTATCGTTTGTGATAATTAGATATTTGTTGATTTGAGATTTCTGATTATCGTTTTTGATAATTGGATATTTGTTGTTTCTGACTATCGTTTTTGATAATTAGAGATTTGTTGATTTGAGATTTCTAATTATCTTTGTTGATAATTAGATATTTGTTGTTTCTAATTATCTTTGTTAATAATTAGATATTTGTTGTTTCTGATTATCATTTTTGATAATTAGATATTTGTTGATTTGAGGTTTCTGATTATCGTTTGTGATAATTGGATATTTGTTGATTTGAGATTTCTGATTATCGTTTGTGATAATTAGATATTTGTTGATTTGAGATTTCTGATTATCGTTTTTGATAATTGGATATTTGTTGAATTGAGATTTCTGATTATCACTTTTGATAATTGGATATTTGTTGATTTGAGATTTCTGATTATCGTTTTTGATAATCGAATATTTGTTGATTTGAGATTTCTGATTATCGTTTTTTTATAATTGGATATTTGTTGAATTAAGATTTCTGATTATCGTTTTTGATAATTGGATATTTGTTGATTTGAGATTTCTGATTATTGTTTTTGATAATTGGATATTTGTTGGTTTGAGATTTCTGATTATCATTTTTGATAACTGGATATTTGTTGAATTGAGATTTCTGATTATCGTTTTTGATAATTGGATATTTGTTGATTTGAGATTTTTGATTATCGTTTTTGATAATTGGATATTTGTTGATTTGAGATTTCCGATTGGATATTTGTTGATTTGAGATTTCTGATTATCGTTTTTGATAATTAAATATTTGAGTTTTCTAATTATCGTTCTTGATAATTAGATTTTTGTTGAGAATTTGTGAATTGATTTTATGAAAATTAAAAGATTTCTTTGGCGTGTGTACTCTTGACCTTTATTTTTCTAACTTAACCAGTTTATGTTAGAAAAATAATTGTTATTGATGACTTTAATTGTGAAAATTGCGGGGACGCAATTTTTATAAGGAGCGGAGTCTGTAACAACCCGGGGTTTTGTAAAAATTAATTATCGTCGTGAAACGATTAATGTTGATAGCTAATGGCTAATTGGAGTTGTTGATTGGGTTGAAATTCTTTTAATAAGTTGTTAAGTGTTGGCGGGCTTTGAAAATTGAATCTTGGCCCATGTTTTATTTTGGGGCTGTGAAAATTCTCGAAGCAAATACCATTCCCCCTTTATTCATTCATTTTTGCAACCCTAGACAAACGAACGAAAGAAAAAAATGGCGGCTCGTTCGTTCCTCTTTAACGAAAATTAGGGTTTAATCAATGGTGATTTCGGCCGCCTGATTTAGGTTTGTCTCTGCTTCGATTCTGAACAGTTGATGTGCGCCCTCGATCAAGGTGAGTGATTTTGATTTTCACTCACATCTAGTTCGAATTTTAGTGATTTTGAACTTGTGATTTCGTGTTTTCCTCGGATCTGAATTGATGTTAAACTTTGGTTACTTTAATTTTGTGAAAGTATTTTGGCTTCAGCCTCCTTTTGCTTTGCAGACTCAATGTGGATTTTTGCTGATGGTTGCCGCTGCTATCGAAAATCGAACTTTGAATTATTAGTGTTGATTGACTTGCGGTTTTGACTTGTTTTGACGATGTTGATTTTGTTCTTTGTGCTCGACTTTAGCCATTTGTGTTCATCCTTGTAGCATACTCGACTTATACTTTGATTTACTTCCGGCCTTGACTTTGTTATGCTCTTGACCATTTGCTATTTGGTTGAGGTGCATGTGTGCTGGTTTGTAGCTTCGAGCTTTGTCTATTTATTCGAGTTGTACACATATATGTATTTTGTGTACATTTGTTTTTGTGTTTTGTTGGTTTGTAGCTCCATGCCGCCACCGCTGTTTCATTTTGTTCTTGGACCTTATCAACTAACTGGAGCTTGTTGTATTCTGACTTGTATTCACATGAGCTTGAGTTCATTGTGTAGCCTGGTTGACTTTTGCAATCCACTGGTTTGCAATTGCAGTGACATTGTACATTTCATCTTGTAACTGTGTCATTTTAATTTGAGACAAATTGTTTATCTTGGTAGCCTTGAGCTCGGCTTAGTGCTTATGCATTGAGTCGTGTTGCTGTTGAGGTTTTGTATTGTTCGATTTTGATACAACTGCCTGTTGCACTTGTGTTGTTTGGATCTGGAATACTTTTGCACTTCACTTGCATCATTTTGTATCCACACTTCATGTTTAGTTGTTGAAGTCACTTTCTCTTGTATCACACATTTCTGGTCTTTGCTTCATGTAGGCACTGCCTGTGTGTAGTTTCAATTGCAAGTATGTTTGTAGTTTAACTCTTGTTTGGATTTTTGGTGCACATGCTTCTGATTCATTTTTAGGGCAGTTTTCATATATGGGCTAATATGTGTTCGTGTACATATCTACTTGGTGGAATTTGTTAGCTGTTATGTTGGTTAGACTTGCATTATTGGTTCAGCACTTGTGTCCACTGCATACTATGTTGCATATATGTGAGATCATATACGTATATTGTTGCTCCATAGTTGTTTCACTATTTCATTTGTTGCCATTAACTGGGTGTAGTAGTTTGCACTGTGCATTCATGTGCACCTCGTTCACTTGCTTTTGCTTCTCTCTGATCATGCTGGTCTGGTGATGTATACACTGTGTATTTGTGTCACAGTGATCAATTGTCCAGTTTCATTGGAGCTGTACATATAGATGTTGTGTAGTTCAGTTGCTTTACCATACTCCTTCTGCTGTTTAATTTACTCCTTTGATCATATGCACTGTTTCTCATTTCATTGACAATGCTACATGTTGTGTTGTCATATCTTTGGTGCTTTCACCATCATTCTGCTGTCTTCATGTAGTTGTACCACTTCCTTTTTGCACTTGGTCATCCGAGTTGAGTTGTTTTGTAGTTGTGTTGAGTCATGATAGCCGTGACTTGACTTTTGCAGTTTCAACTTGCTGTTAATATTTGGAATTGTGATGACATCATATGCTGTAGTGGCAAGGCAGTGCACGCGAGCGTGTACTGCAGCCACACAGTATTGCTTTTATTGATATTCTATTTGCTTTTGATTTATTAATCTTTTGCATATTTCATATGCTGTAGTGGCGAGGCAGTACACGCGTGCGTGTGCTGCAGCCCTACCAGAATTGATGTTTTTAAGTGTATTTCAATTACTTGAATTGTTTTGTCCAATTCAATATTTTGAAATTGTAATTTGAATTGGTTTGATTTGATCATTTTGTTGTCGTCTAATTATCTATTTGATAATTAGATTATGAGTTTCTAATTATTTGTTTAATAATTAGATTTTGTTGTTAATTGCCATTTAGGCAATTCTGTTGTTTTCTAAATTATCTTCATTGATAATCCTTTCATTTATCTTCGTTGATAATTTGAATTTGCTGATTTGCTGTTAACACTATTACATGTTATATTTACCATTATCCAATTTACTTATTAAAGGATTGGATAGGTGAGATATTTGTGACGGTCGTCTATTTGATTATTTAATTATTATTGCTTTCGTGCATTAATAACCGAGTTTGAATTAGACTGACCCGCATATTATTTTCTTTTGAATTTAATACTCGGGTCAGACTGAGTTATTACAGGTTGTAGATATCTTGCTTTGGGTTGCTGCTTAAGCTATGAAGTCACTTCATATCTTTTAGAGTAATCGTTGTCATAGTATATGATGATATGTATTCATGTATATTATTGTCAATAATGTACTTGTATATGTAACTTCCAGAATCGACAGTAGTAGTTGTATCATATGTATTGTATCACGTGTATTGTAACTGACTTTAGTTATATATATATATATATATGAGATTTGATATTATCCGTGTTCCGCATTTAGTTTATCTGTGTTATTATTATATATATTGTCCTAAACTATTATGAACCATCGTAGTTTGTTTTATACTGGAATTGGGTATGTCGATGGGAGTAAATAAATAAGAGATGAAAAAAATACTACTCCTATCGAGATAACCAATACTAGTGTAAGGCCTAACTACGGATGGCCTCTCCTATCCAGCCTTATTCTTCATAATGACATACAGTATTTCTTTTAATACTCTTTGTTATTATGAGCATAGAGGTGGGGCGTCACATAAGCCATCAAAATTCACTGGGCCATGTCGACATCCCCCCTTTACCATGTCGACATGTACTGGTCAGAAATGACACTTCATTTTAAATTTGAAATTTGAATAACTACCTTATGTCTATTCATTTCAAATGAATTTCTACACCTATAAATACCCATTTCTTCCAGAATTCATCACTCATAATTATCTCTTATCTATTTTATCTCTTATTCTTCTCACAAACTCAATTATGGCCAATCCAATTCATAATTTAACCAAGAATCTTAAAGAAACTCTTAATTATTTCAAGAATATTCTCTCATTCATTCTTCGTAACCAGTGACACTTAGAGTTGAGTCAAATGCAGATGATCAAGGAGCAAGAAAAGCATTCGATACGATGGATGATTCCCTCCCTATACAAAGATGATAATGAAGCACATCCTCCTATCACTCTCACCAATGATAATGAAAATTGGGATGCCATTAAAGTAGATCCAATATTTGGAGAAGAAGGATGGGTGGAAGTTCCTTGTAATGCTTGATTTTATTTGATTGCTTTGTTTAATTTGAATTGTTTACTTGGATTGATTTGATTTGACTTGATTCAGTTTGGTTTGGATTGATATTTGGTGCGCAAAACATGTATAAATACGCATTGATATTTATATGATATTTGATTAATTATCATGTCTATCAATATCATTATCTCTTAATCTATTTATTATATACTCCATTGTATAGTTTATTAATGCAGGTAATTTAGTACAAGAATGAGAGGGAGTCATATAGTTTCGAGTGAGTTTTTGTTGATGAAAAATGGGGAGAAATATAAAATAGGATAGTTAGGCATAGATTAAGGGGGAGTTATTAGTTTTAGGAGGAGTTATTAGTATACAAGTAATATTTTATAAAAAAAGGTTGTCATCATCAAAAAGGGAGAGATTGTTAGTCCTTGGGATGATGGTTTTAATGACAACAACCTTAGAATAAGATTATAAAATATAAATACTAACATTATAGTTTAGATATATATGTATATATGTATATGCAGGATTTAACCATGCAGGTACTAAGAATGAAGACTATACAGTATAGAGATTCAAGACAGAAGATATCAAAATTGAAGACTCATGAGTATCACGATTATCAAGAGTTCAAGATTTCAAGATAAGTAATTTAATTAGGAATTTTGTTAAAACTCCTATAAAAGCACTGGCATCTTAAAATCCAATTTATACGTGGAATGGAATCCACCTCGAGCCCGTTAAAGGGATGGAACCCTAAATAGGATGGAACCTATGAAAAATCTAGTGGAATATTGTTTTGTATCCGCTAACCTTTTATTCAAATGTTTTTGTAAAATTATAGCTTGTTTTCAAAAACGATTTCAAAATCTTCCTTTTAAAAGAATAAAATACATCTATCCCGGTTTTAATATTTTTAGCCTCAAAATAATCTTTATTCTCAAAATCAAATTATCCTTGGATTTAAACTATCTTTTAATTATAATATATTTAACTTTTAAATATTTATACTTAGATTTAAATAAAATTATAGTAAATTAATATATATATTATTCTCTATATTTATTGATGTATTTTAACTATAGCCAAGTATATTTATAAAGTTTAAAATAGTTTTAATATGAGATAGAAGTTATTTTCAAAGAAAAACAAATCACCAAAATTTCCTTTGGCATATCGGCGTACTCAAGTACCCTATGCCGACATGGTAGCAGTTCATTTCAAAAATTTGAATTTCAAAGGAAGTGTCCATTCGTCATATCCTTTCACGAATGGACATGGTTGTTGTTCTACTATAAATCGGGGTGTTTTTGAACGAATTGGTAATTATATTTTTCTGGTTTTTACTCCTCTTCTTCTTCCACATTTCTTTATACATATTCTTACCATTACTCTACCGAAATCAACATTGAATCTAACTAGATCATTTCTGGTTCGATTCTCTATCACTATATCAACAAGATCTCAGTGCTATTCAGAGTTATATACTTCTTTGTAATCAATTTAGAGAGAAAAGGTGTTATTGTAACCTTGGAAGTCAATTAAGTGAGAAAAGGTGTGATTATGGCCTTGGAAATCAATCAAGTTAGAAAAGGTGTGATTGTAGCCTAGGAAATCAATTGAGTGAACTTGTTTCCCTTGAAATCAAGTATCTCTACCCAGAGGATTGTGAATCTGGAGTGGTGTACCTCGTGGCCTTGAAATCGAGGGTGTAATTGTAGAATTGCTTTTGAAAGGATATCCGTACTTGTGTGCGGGACTGGATGTAGGGTAACTCCGAACTAGTATAAAATTCGATGTGTTCTTTCCTTTATTGCTTTTACTTTATTTATGCATCTGTGTTTGATTCTGTGATCATATCCGTGTCTGAATATTGCATACATTTGTGTTCAAATTAACAAAAAATCAAAAAAAAATTAGTAATTTCTTTAAACACTATTCACCCCCTAGTGTTAATCCTAGCCTTAAGATCCGTATTCCGCATTTCTCACAGACTCGACTCCCGTGAGTTGGCTTAAGGTGGCTAAAACAGGAGCGATCTCGGGCTAGTGAGGTAGCCCCTCTTATCGGACACACTCCTTCGATATTATATTCTGACTTTGATATTGATTTGGTGGCCACTTTTGACTTTTGATTTTGGGGGTGTGGCTCGAGGTGGACGATAGCTGCGGGCTATGCATCACCACCAGCCGGTGTGCGTAATTGGTATATCTACCCTGGCATTGCCTTGTGTGTCGTGTCACCTACCCTATCGCGCCTTGTACGAGTTTGGTTTTCTCCCGTAGCCGGGGGAGTATTTAGGGTAGTCTCCAGATCTGGAGATGTGCTGATACTAGATGAACTACTGGGACTATTATTGTGTTAAGAGGGAGATTGGGTAACTCCTTAATGCTATTTAAAAGTAAG
Source organism: Allium cepa (assembly GCA_030765085.1). Classification (NCBI taxonomy): domain Eukaryota; kingdom Viridiplantae; phylum Streptophyta; class Magnoliopsida; order Asparagales; family Amaryllidaceae; genus Allium; species Allium cepa. The sequence continues at coordinate 216,163,113 of CM060938.1, forward strand.
TTTATTTTACTATAGACATATTATAATAGCGAAATATTACTACATAGTAAATAGTTTAACGGATCCTTAGGATATGTGAATCCCGAGCATCTCTTAAGTTACTGCACTCACGTTAGACACTGAACATGAGATGTCAAATCCCTTAAACATCTCTGACGCCATTCCACTCATATTTATTTATGTTGATTTTACTTACATAAGATCTTTTAGTTCTGACTCGAATGTTTTGACTTTTCAATCAGCTCGAGTTAGTCTGAGCATTTCAGGATACAAAGACTTTATTTCTAGAGGACGAAGACGAAGATTGGATTACTATTATTTATTATATCATTCCACTACATTCATACTGTTCCGCTGCATTATTTATTATTATCTGGTATGTGTAACTTTGATATGTGTTGTACAAGTATAATCATATTTTTGTAAAACAGCTTCATGAACTATTATTTGATTATTATATTTTATCGTTCCGCTATAAGATTCTACTTTGTTTTTTCTTTCTCTGCTTTTTCTTATTCGCCCCAATAACAATCCGCTTTGTATGGTTTGAGTCTGACGTGTGTGGTTTATCGTTGATTTAAACTGTATAAAAAGGCGGGATGTTACATCTGGTATCAGAGCTTTGGTTTAGCGATAAACCTTAGCTTTGTGGGGTCTGACTCTTTACTAATAGGGTAGTAATACCCTATAATGACTCGCTGAGTGTATATATATATATATATATGAGAGAGTGTATTTGTTAGTGTTATAAAAAGCTTTATATTGTGTTAATTTGTTCCGCTTTGTATTTATAAATTCTGGTTAGTGCATGGGACGCTATGACATCAATAGGGATTTCTAAACACTTAATAGGACAGACCGACACAATATTTGTTTTGAATATAGGTGAATGAAATAATTTTGCCAATTATATTTTCTATATATAAAATAAATTTTATAAAGGTTATATTTGGTTGTAATATATTGGTTTTTAGGTAGTGAAATTTATAATATTGATTGGAAATTTTAGAACTCAAATTCCGGGGTTTTGAAAATTTCTTTCGAATGATTTTGGAATATAGTAATAATATTATTAGAAGTATTTTATGATATAATATTTCAATATAAATTGAAAGAACCGTTTTAAAGAAATTTTTGGAAAGAAATAAGATCTGTACTCCCCTCTCTGTCGCTGGAAAATAATTTCGGTGATAAGTGCATGCATCATCGACATTCATTTTCGAGTTTCGAAGTGGGAAGGCCGTTGTAGTAGTTTTACTACAGATTTATTTTGATATGTATTATTGATAAAATAAGACATGTTTTTTGATACAATAGTTTGCCAATTAATATATTGGGAGTCATTTTTGTTTTTTCATTAGTATTTTTGTTCTTATTTGAGTGGGGTTGGAGTTTTGTTTTGTTTTGTTGATAAACAAATAAAAAAAATTCAAATTGTTTTAAAATATAATTGGATATATAAATTGTAAGTGTATACATCTATCTATTATTTTTTTAAATGAATTGAAATTAAACCCGGTATTTAGTTCTTAAGTTTCTATTAATTGATAGTTTCAATTATTGTAGTGAAATGAAATGTAACTGATTAATAATTGGAACCTCTAAAGGAAATTAGAGATTAAAAGCTAGGTTATGAATTAAATTACAAGAAAATTTGAAATGTGTAGCCTCTAAGACAAAAGATATGATTACTAAACATTAAATTAATTTAAGGGAATGAGACAAACTTGTATAATTTTCAATTGCATTCTTTAACATATATATAACTTACCAACTATAAAAAGTTAAAATGTTAAAAGAAAATGTAATGGGAAATTTTACAAGTAAAACTTGAGTAATGAAAGTATTCAATGAATTTGCTTTTATAAATAAAAATTTAATGTTATAATTGTTGTAAACTTAAGTAGAACTAAAAGGCCACTAATTAAATATAATAGAAAAGTTATAAAGAAATGATAATAAACTTAAGTAAATGTTGAAGTTATTTATAATAAAAATAAGTAGAAAGATGAATACGGTAAATAAATGAAATTAAGTAATGAATGTATGAATGTAATGCAATAAAAGAAATTGACATGATAGGGATACATGAAAATGAAAATTTAAAAGAAATAAAAGTAAATAAAAAAAAGATGAATCACTATATGAATGAAAAGGAAATCAAAAAACAAATGTATAAAATGAAATTGATAAAAATTTAACTTGATGTATTGTTTGGAATTGTTGTTTGTTTGGTTTATGGTTGTTTGGGAAATAATACTTTAAAATTGTTTGGATGTATGAATAATGTATTTAGTTTCATCTAAGACTGTGGAGAAAATGGTGCGCTTAGTAGTTTATTTACCATTCTGTACAATTTAAAGTTTAAACCCGAACAACTATTTGTTTTGTTTGCTATGGATATATAGATGGTTGTTTTTATTGACTTCATATGATGGTTGTATGTTGTGATTGCAAGTGATTGTTGTTGTTTGACATTGATTTGTTTGTTGGTGGATGAAACAAAATAATATTTCATTTTATATAATTGTTAACCTTTTTGGATTATATAAGTGAAATGCAGGTTACGGAAGCAATTGCTACTGCTTTTGGTTTCATAATTAAGCGTTGCTTTCCCGACAAATAGGTACATTCTCGGATTACGGTTTTATAGCGTTAGTATATTGGTTTTCCCATTGTTTGGGAGATATTATTTTGAGATATTGCGATATATATTGTTATATTTGATATCATATTTTCTCCCGATCCTCTCCGTACAAAGGAGACTCTGTTGAAATTTTTCGTAAATTTTGGACGTAGAAATTTTTTGAAAATGTTTTCCAAACTTTATTAATTTGAGTATAAAAAGATTTAACGGTTATAAAATTGGTATGTTTTATTTAAATAATTAATTTTGTAAATTTATTGGTTTATAAAGTTAATATTTTTGAATAAGAGGTATTGTTTACTCAATTCCTTTTTTCCCTCCTTTTTCATTTTCGGGGACGAAAAGTTTTGAGTGGGGGAGAGTGTAACGACCTGTAAATTTAGATAATTAAATTGGTTAATTTAATAAGATTTTTGTAATTTAATTTAGGAAGAAATAAAAAAACTTTATAGTTATAGTGAGGTGAATGTTAATCTGAAATGTAGCAATGATAATTAAAGCTAATTATTGATAGTTTGAATGAAATTACAATAAATGAAATAGTGTAAGTGTTATACTAGTCTATAAATTGAATATAAGAATACAAACATAAATATTTAATTAATTAATGAATTAATATATAATGAATGGTAATTGAATAAAATCAATGCTCTGTAAGTAATTTTAATATTGGTTTGGAAATTATAAACTTATAAGAATGTGACTGAGAGTTAATGGCAACAATTATTATAAGTTACATATATATTTAATCCGTTAAATTGAATTGGAATTTATCACAACAAATGTAATTAAATATTATGTTAATGTAAACTAGGTTAATGTTTGGAGGTAATGTTAATTTTATTTATAATAATATGATAATTGGAAATAAAAAGAATGGAAATCAAGATTTATTTATTTATTGGAATTTAAATTATAGTAATTGGGTTAATTACAAATAAATGAAATTAAATATTTAAATTAGTAAATGGATTTTGGAATTTTAAATTTATAAATTTCTGAATTTAATAGAAATGAAATTTAACGTTGTAATTGATGAATGAATCAACATTAAAGTGACATCTAAATTTGTGTTAAATTTTGGTGAATTTCCAAGTAATTTAAAATGAGAGAAATTGTGATTTATTAAATATGAATTGAAATTTAATTTAATTACCTTATTATTAATATATTTAATTAACTGAAAAATAGCCATTTTGGCCACTTACTCGGATTTCGACGAAACCAGTTTTATTGGAGCTGTAATGGTGAATTATTGTAGGATATCAAGTTTCGTAGCGATCGGACTTGTCGTTTGATCGTGCGGGCTCGAAACGCCTAGAAATCAATGAAATTGAAATCAATTGAAATCAATTTGAAATAACTTGATTTTAGCATAACTTCTTAATACGATGGAATTTGGACTTGAAACATGTTCCATCGCGGTTAAAATATTAAAAAACATATATTTTGATATATGGGTTGACCTATTTCCGTTCCGAAATCGAAACGGGCTTTTCAGGTTAATTATCGTTAAAACTCAAACCAATCGGGCCCATTCCTTTCTATTTTGTTCTTCCTATCTATATATCATTATAAACCCTAGTAGCCTTTCTATTTCTCATTTCTGTATGTATAGAAATTTCTGTTGCTCCTCTTCCTCAATAGCTGAAAACCCTAATCTTCCCAATCCAATTTCAATTCCAAAAAAAAAATTGTGGATCTACAGCAACTTTGGGTCGCTCTTCGAGTTTCAGAGGCAAAAACCCTGCATCAACTTCGAGTCAGAAAGAAAATAACCCCGGTAGCTTCGGGTCGTTTTGGCAAAAACTCAGAGCAAGCACCGGGGATTTGAGGCGGTGGACTGAAGTTGAACCCGAAGTCGACCTAGGACCAGAATTTTCCAATCTTCTAATTTTCATAACTTTTTCATACGAGCTCGGATTCATGCGTGGTTTATTTTGCTGGGATCGTATTAGAATTCTGGACATTTTGGCGTTGGTTGGGACGGATTCTGAGATTGTTCAATTTTTGGTTTTAAATTGGATTTAAATTCAATTTAAATTCAAAGGTGAGTGTTTTAACCCACTCAAAACTTCTAAAATTTCTTATGTTTGTTAAATTGATGTATGATGTGATTAGAAATTTATTTATGACTGTTTGGCATATTTTTAATCATCATATCAGTTTATTTGAAATTATTTGGATAAAATAGTATTTAATTTCTTATTGAATATAAACTGCCAGTAAATACCTGTTATTCATTATTTGTTCTGTATTGGTGTTATTGATTGAATTGAATGATGATTGTGATAAATATTTGGTGGTTGATATTGGACGAATGGATGTTGTATTTTATACTATTATAAACTGCAAGTTGTTATGGATATTTATTTCATTCGGGATTGTGGTTTGAAATGATATATAACCGTATTTATATTTTAAATTGCAGATTGAAATGATAAATATCTGTATCACTTGACCATAGGATAGAACATTATATAGAGAGCCGTCGATCTATATATATAAATATTTTGAAAATGATTTCTATGGTTTTGGAAAGAAATATACGGTTTAAAAATATTGATATCTGATATTATATAAATATTATTTTATATACAGTTAAATTCTTGAAATTAAGCTATGTATAAATTTGTTTAATAAAAATAAGTTTAATAACAGAGTTTGATTTTATTAAAATATAATATGGGTAAGTATTTAAATTATATTTTAATATAGAGTGTATAATGATTTAAATAAATTAAGGATGGCAGATAAATGTGAAATTTATTTGAAATTGAATTTAGTTAAGAATTAAACTCTTATAAGTTTGATATGAAATGTATTAAATTTGAGATTTTAGAAGGTATGAATTACAACTCGATCTTGTTTAAGGTGAATTAAATGAATGTTTCAAGTATGAATAAATTGAAGGAAATATTTAGTTATTTATAATAGGGGTTTTATTCAAATGATAATGGATTTATTAAGTAAATATTTCAAAACTAAATAATAGAAAATTGAATTTGATATATATGAAATTATCAAACTTAATTTTGAAGTTGTTGAATACTTAAAGTTTGAAATATATTGAATTTGAAATGGGTTATTCTGTGGATCTAATTTGTCTTGAAATCGATAAATTTGGAATAGTTTATTTGGAAACTATATCAAATTGAAAGTATGATTTGGGATTTGGTTAAATATAGAATTTAGATATTCGAGTTGTTTTGGAATTGATTTGTGAAATTGAAGAAGCTATTTTATTACATAAAAACCATTTAATGGTGGAAGTTATGTTTCAAAGTTATGTGTTTCCAGGTATTATATTTTAAGTGTTTTGATTTCGAAATGTTATAACTTTGAAAGTGCTATGATTTTGGAAAAGGATATATTTGAAATAAAAATGATATCGTATTGATTTGGGTTTAATAAAAATGATATCATATTTGTATGGTTTTGGAACAGATATTATATTCTGATTTTAAAGTATAAACTATTTTGAAAATGACCGTGGTGTTATAATAACGTTTGGTTGTTAAAGAGACCAGGATCGGAAGCTGTCATACTCTCTGCCAACTTTGAAAACCACTATAACAACCGTGTATGCGGTGGAGATTGTATAAGAATTAGGATGGTGGCGACGTCCTTTGAGGTATGATCGTGGACCCGACTCCCGTGAGTTGGCTTAAAGAGGCTAAAACAGGAGCGATCTCAGGCCAGTGAGGTACCCTCTCTTATCGGACGCACTCCTTCAATATTATATCCTGACTTTGAGATTGATTTGGTGGCCACTTTTGACTTTTGATTTTGGGGGTATGGCTTGAGGTGGGCGGTAGTTGCGCGCTATGCGTTACCATCAGCCCGTGTGCATAATTTGTATATCTACCCTGGCATTGCCTTATGTGCCGTGTCACCTACCCTATCGCGCCTTGTGTAAGTTTGGTTTTCTCCCATCGCCCGTGGAGTATTTAGGTTAGTCTCCCGATCTGGAGATGCGCTGATACTGGATGGACTACTGGGACTATTATTGTATTAAGGGGGAGATTGCGTAACTCCTTAACACTATTTAAAAGTAAGTTTGTTTTACTATAGACATTACTATAATAGCGAAATACTGCTACTATATAGTAAATAGTTTAACGGATCCTTAGGAGATGTGAATCCCGAGCATCTCTTAAGTTACTGTACTCACGTTAGACACTGGACATGAGATGTCAAATCCCGTAAACATCTCTGACACCGTTCCACTCATATTTATTTCTATTGATTTAACTCAGCAAAAGATGAAGCAACCTCTGAAGTGGAGCGATTGAGATCCTCTCTCGCCTAGTTGGAATTTGCTATTTTGGAAGAAAGAATGGCTTGCCAACTCCTCGCCGATGAAAACTTGGCAATGCAAGAAGAATCTGACGAGGAGAAGGCCAGAATGGCAGCAAAGCTAGCCACTTTGAAGAAAAAGTTGGAAATAACAAAGCCTCCTTGAATCTGGCTATTGGTACCATTTCGGATGTGACAGAGCGAGTAAATTTCCATACTTGTCTCTCAAAGACATCATGTGAACTCTTTTGAAGACACCTTAATGCTCGCTTATGCCAATGATGTTGATAAATGCCTGGATTTGAGTTTCCCCTCACTTGACCCTGCTCTTATTGATAGGGTGATAAATAAAATCAAAAAGATGGAGCAGGGGATTGAAATTGTTGAGAGGGAGGAAATTAACGCCTCTAAACTGCTTTCTTTTGAAGTTCACCTTTTGAAGTTGAGTCCGACTTAGAGGATGAAGGCAACAAAGATGAGGCTGTAAAAGAGGAGGGGAATAATGATGATGACAACAACGACGACGATAATGATGATGACGACAACGTCAATGGTGGCCAAAGTTTAGGTGGTGACGGAAAAGGCCGCACCGAGTCTTCTCACAAAGATGGAGAAGGTAATATAATAGATCTTGAGAAAGAGCCATCTCCTCACACAGCAATCCCTCATAATTCTGCCGCCCTTCTGCTCCTCAAGAAGATCTTGCTTTTATTAATGTTTATGAACCGAGAGGAAAAGAGCAGGTTTCTCAGACTTCTATTCCGATATCTCAGGTATGGGATTCTCTGTTTATATATATTTCACTTTAAAGATGATAATAGTGTAAATCATTCATTTTGGATATGGAAGAAATCTATCCTCCCCTATAAAACCAAACTCGAAAGAAAACAAGCAGAAATAAACAAAGTATACAGGGAGCTAGACAAGCAAATAAAGGAGCACAATGTACTTTCCGATAAGTATCATAGGCCTAATAGAAGTGCATTAGTGCTGGCGTCTTTTAAGCATCAAAAAGCTGCCGCCCTACTAAAGAGAGCATGCCTTCGCTACGACACTCTCTTAAAAGAAAATCGAAAGTTAATCGCCTTATTTTGGATGTCGATTGAAGAGAGGGATATTTTAGTAAACTTCTTATGCAAGGCCTGCTGTAGACACTCAATTGTTGACTTTTCATATTTAGGTGTATTTAGTAGAGGTCTACTTAGGTGTTCTCATAAGAGATACTTGGATGAATTCAGATTTGACCCACACCCCGGAGCTTGTTGGAACTTAGCAAGGGTCAGATCCATTCCCCAAGATCTCCCTCCTATAAAACTTAAGTATTATAAGAATAGATTTGTCTTTGAATTATTTTCTAAATCTATCATATACGAACTAGATGAATAATTGTAAACATGTAATAGCATATTGATTTTGTAAACATTTGTTTTAGTCTTGCTTTTTATCACTAGCTTCGTTTTATTATATTATCACAGAGTGACTGTTCAATAGGCCAACTTGTTTCTAGAGACTATTTAAGCCAATATGTTAAACTGGGAAGATTTTATCTTGAAACAGCATCAATTTTAAAGTCTTCAAAATTAGCAAGATAATATTTTCTTAGAGATTTACAAAAAATCTACTCTCCGCTTTGATTTCCTTGGTGATGAGAAAGAAAAGCTTCTTAAGCAGATCAGAACATTTCATATGAAATTAATCTATGGTCACGATAGTCCTCCGGTTGGGATGTGGGACTATAGCAAATGTCCATTGGTTATTACTCCAGAAGGAGTCAACATTCATTTTAATTCGAAAGTTACTCTCTCCGCACATTCATTAAATAAAGTTAGAAATGCAGTTTTCCAACTTTAGATATAAAACAATCGTCTATTGTATCTTTTAGTTTCATTGTTATTTGAGTTGTAATCTGTTATCATAATAATAAAAAGATTTTTCATTATGATTTTAACTACATTTTGTTTCTTTTTCTATTTAAATAGGAGTTATAGTTATCAACGGCTCCTCTATCACTTGATTCAGTGCCGCGCTTTACTAATCTTAGAGATAGGCTGTTGACAGAATTTGAAAGGAGAAAAAAGCTAACTTCTTGATGATACCTTACTCGAACGCTTTCACAGCAATGTTGAAGCCTTAAGGTGGCACAAGAGATACTTCAAAAAACTATCGTTAGCAACCTTAAGGATCAAGTTGCCAGCTTGGAGGTTGCTATTAAAAGCAAACATGAAATGATTTCTGCACTAAAGCGATAAGTAAAGTCGAACCCTTCAATCGACTTTGATCAGAAAATGTCGAAACTGTTTCAACAAATTAGTGATTTGGAGATGAAACTGAAGGATAGCCAAGCTTAATGCGAATCGATGGAATATATTATGGGGAATAATATTCAGAGCATCGATCTACCAGTTCCCCGTACTACTCCTTCTATGACTAGACCTACAATGTCTTCTTCCCTCGCCCCCATAATGACTAACCCCCCTCCTAGCTTAGACGAGGGGATAGTGGGTGCATGGTGTAGGAAATTCAAATTTGAAGTGGCAAAGTATTTTGACGAACAGGAAAGGATTAAATATTCGCAACGTATAAATGAGTATGCCCTTAGAGTTCAGGAACTTGAATGCGGGAATTACTTCCTTCAAAAGCGAATAACGGAATTAGAAAGGGAAAATAAAACCCTTAGAGGCACAAACAAAGCTTTCAATCACACTCCGAATATTGATGAAATTGACGATGCAGATAGGATAAGGAAGAAGGAAGATAAACTTAAAGAGGTCCTCTGCATCGCAATCCATCATATAGTAGATCCCTCAATTGCTAAGAATCTGAATAAGGCTACTCAAGACATATAATAGATTTGTATTCATGAAATGTATTTACTTATCCTATATTTGTAAATAGTTTCATAAAACATGTAAATCATATATACTTTGTAAACATCACCTGATTTATGATTCTTTCTTATAGTGTTATTTATAAAATGCCTGTTTAATAGCCCATTCTATAATTTCTGTATTTGCTGAGTCTTTTATTATTCTTTGTTGTTTTGATTTCCTTGAAAAGTACGAAGCAAACAGTATTTCCAATTATTAGTTTGAAACTTACGTATAAGTCTACGTAAGCCATTCGTGTAAATTAACAAATCACTATGTTAATCGCATAAAAAGTAGTTTATATCAAATGTCTAAATCCCATCTTTAACCATGATGGGAAATAATTAAGAATTTAATCTTAACCATCCCGCTGGAATGTCTGAAGTCTGTTGATAGAAAACCTTGCCCTGAAGTAGGGATATAAATGTGAGAGAATCATTCTCTCGAGATAGTTAATAAAGAGCTAAATATGGAAAAGTTCAAAAATAATTATCTGAATATTTACAATATGAACCCAATGACCCTTCTTGGGTATTTATGAAATTTGGAAACTTAGAAATCCAAAACCTTGATTCGGGTATTAACAGAAACTTATAATAATGATCTTCTTGAGAATATTCTTTGACCCAGATTTGGGCATTTGTGATAGAAATCCATAATAGAAATTTCAAGCCCATATTAGGGCATTAATAAGTAATAGTCTCGCAACCCAGATTCGGGTATAATAAAGACCGTAAACGATTGATAAAGATCCGAAACCCAAATTTGCGTATTACTAGATGAGATTCAGAAACGATAGTCCCGAAACCCAGATTCGAGTATTAATAAATGAAATTTAGAAATGGAAGTCCCGAAAACCCAGGTTCGGGTATTAATGGACTAAGTTCTGCCTTACTCCTTAGATTTTGTCTTCTTTGACAGGTATAAACCCTCTTGTCTTTGTATATATAGTGGTGCTTTAATTGGCTACTTCTCAAGCTTTAATGTCTTAGTCCATAATCTGATGTGCCACTTCTTTTGCCCGGACATCTTACTCCAATGTGAATATGCCGTTTCTCAGGCTTGGACATCTTAGTCCATTGTTTGATAGACCCCTTCTTGGGCTTGGACATCTTAGTCCATTATTCAGTGAGCCTCTTCTTGGGCTTGGACATCTTAGTCCATTATTCAATTAGCCTCTACTTAGGCTTAGACATCTTAGTCCATTATTTTTCGGTGCTCTTGGTTAGCTCATCTTAGATGCTGGAACCAAGGACTTGCCCGACCTCCTTCCAGGAGGTACCCTGCCCAGGCCATACCGTGGAGCGGAATAAGGCTTGTTCGGTGCTTTAACTTGGCCATAGTATAGCGGGGATAAAGACTTACTTCGTCCTCCCTCTAAAAGGTGCCCTACCCTGACCATAGCGTGGCGTGGATAGAGGCTTGTTCTGTGCTTTAACTTGACCATAGTATGGCGTGGATAAAGGCCTACTCCGTCCTCACTCTAGGAGGTGACTTGACCTGACCAGAAGCGCGGTCAAGGGCTTGTCTGGTGCTTTAACCTGGCCATATTATGGCAGGGTTAAAGGCTTACTCCGCTCTCCCTCCTACAGGTGCTCTGCCCTGGCCATCTCGGCACGGACAGAGGCTTTCTACGATCTTAGGTAGACTACCATCTTAGGTAGTTTCCAAATTCAAGGAGTATATCACTCCCAACCATGTAGATCTTTCTTGGAAAAATAGCTCTTTATTGATTTATTTTCATGTTCTCTTTACAAATTCATTGATCTTTCCTTGACGGAAGAAATTGATTATCATTCCCTCTAGGGCTCTATAATGATTGGTCTCATGTCTGTTCATCATGTGATAGTGATAGTAGGATCCCCCCAGATTCTTTTCATGTTTTGGCTTCTTTTTCTGTGATGGCCAATAATTAAGCTCATCCTTGGTTATCAAGTAGACATTCTCTATTGACGTTGTTCAGTTGCATTCTTTAGGAAGTCTAGACTTGAAACTTGATTCTTGAGGATGGATTTTTGATTTTTTGTTCCTTGGCCTTGTAGTTTCACACTCTTCGATTGCTTTTCTTTTTGCCACCTTTTGTAGTTCTTGGATTGAAAGTGTTCTTGTTGTAGTTTGTTTCCACTTATGTGCAAAGGCATTATCGTCAGCCATTACCTCTTTTTCAAAAATTATGCCTTTGGAGTAATGTTGAATGGTTTTCCTTATTTGATTGAACAAATTTTCACATCCATTTTCCCTTTTTCCTAAAGCAAAAATAGGGCGGGGCCAATATGAAAGGGGTTCAAGCTCCATTTCTCAGGATCATATGATTTCTCTTTTCTTCTTTATAATTCTTAAAGATTCTAATCTCAGTCTTTGCTCTTCATTTTGGTTGGAATCCTTGATGGTACTTGGGAAGAATCCATTCAAATGTGGCTCGAAGGATCTTTGCTCGGATATTTTGGTTCTTCTAGCCATGAATAGATCAAAGTGGATAAGCTTGAGATTGAAGTAAGTTCCATTAGAGTAAGTGTTGGGTAATCAACCAAGACGGAGGTTCAAGCCTTCATTCAAGTGCCAAAATGTTAACAAGAAATCTTGCTAACGTCCCGATGTGGAGTTAAGGGATAAGGTTGATCCTTTTTGGTTTCCTTTATATGAATGGAGAAGAGTGGAATGTGAATATCCGCTTTGGTTTTCCTTTAGAATAGGTTGGTATAGTGAAAATTATTCAAGTCAACCTTCTGATCCAGTCGAAACGACTAATTCCTTTACTTAACAGCCTTTCGACCTTGCCGAGATAGTGGGAATTTCCCTTTGAAAGCTCTCCTTTTGATTTAGTTGAGACACTCTGGATAAGGTTTGTCCTGATAGGTTTCAACCCAGTTGAAAGCTTTAGTAGATTATAGTCAAGACTTGGATCAAGAATCTGGAATAGAGGTTTCGACCTTGTCGAAAGCTAGATCCTTATGCACCTTAGGTAAGGTTTGTGTTTCTATGATTCTAGTGGATTTCGGTTAGGTTTCGAGCTTGTCAAAAGCAGAAGCCCAAAGGAAGTTAGCCTGGAAATATAACTAAAATCACTTGAATATGATAGATTTCGATTAGGTCGGAAGGGACCTTTAGATACAGCAGGTATCTGTAACACAAGGTTAGATCTGACACAAGCATGAGAAACAGTAAAGTAATTAGAAATGTTGAAGACTTCCCTTTATTAGCTCAAAGAAGACTTTTTAATCAATTTTCCTAATTCGATTTACAAATTAAGGTTTTACAGCTCTTTGAATTAAGAAGGTACAAGTTTAGAATAAATGAATTCGGTCCCCAAAACTAGACCTCTTGGGTCTTATTTATAGATTTAGGTCAGCACCTTTCGACCCCAATGCTTTCGACCTGGTTGGAATGTGGCTACTGTGTTGACACTAGTATGCTTCTGCCTTTATCGAAAGGAGCTGTTGCGCTTTCCTCTTTTATGTTGCTTCGTAAGAGCTTTCGACTTTGTCGACGGGCTTTATCTAAAGGTTTCGAAGATGTTGATATGCTGATGGTTTTGCTGCTGTTCTTTGCTTTTGAACTCTTGTCTGTAACTTGATGCGGAACCTCACGAGATTACAATGGCTTCGAATGGTTCGAAAGGCTTATTATAGCTTTTGAAAGGGTTGTTTAGGCTAATACATGCTTTCGAGTGGTATGAGCGAAGGCAAAATCTTTGGATTTGAAAGATTTGGTGCGTATTTGAAGAGTTGCCTTTCGTTATCTTCGAAAGGCGTTGCCTTGACTCTTTCAAAAGGTCTTCATGCATATGGATTCACCTGCTTCGAAAGGTGGTCATTGCGGCTGAGTCCTTTCGACTCCTTCGATTTCTTCGAAAGGTTTTGAAGCTTTTGGACTTTAGCTATAGCATCCCTTTGACTCTTTCAAAAGATTTGGTTGGAGTCATTTCCTCTTGTTCTTCTTTATCTTCTGCTCAAACAGCTTTCGACTAAGTAGAAAGGAATTTTTTGTAGTAACAATATTTTGCTCAGTGATTTTTCAGTTTATAAAATCTAGATTTATATATTTTCTCACTTTGAGGTGCAGACAAATTAAGAATGACATTCAATTTTATTGGGTTATGCAGTTTAAAGTATTATTGTACCCACCAATTATCGATAAAAATATTTCCATGCGAAGTAGGCAGGTTATAGCTGTTGGAGTACTTTCTGGATTTTAGAAATGTTGCTGGTTGCAACATTTATTGAGGTTATCGCGATATTATCGAGGAGGGGTCTACAAAGTAAGGTGGATAACACCGGGTGGAAGGTAGAATTTTTTGGATGAGTTAAGCAGAAGATGGTTTGTGGAACAGACGCTGGAATAATAATTAATTTAACCCGGCCTTATTGGGCCTAAGTTTAGGCCGTGTCCAAATCTAGGCTAGCAGCCAACAACAACCGTTCAACCGTAGCAGCCAACATGTTGACCTAATAGCGGTCGACTGCTAGGTGGATTCTGGCTAAACTCGAACCTGGAACGTGACTATAATTTGCATCCAAACCGTCAGCCGCCGCGCCCCCTCGTTCTCTTCCTCCTCTCCATTTTCAAACGAACCCCATTTTGACCTCCCTCTTCCTTCACTTAATCAAAGCCTCTCTCCACCATTCCTCTACTAAGTGATGCAAAAATTCTTGTGTGTCAGATCTCGCCTCACCATGACTTTGGATCTAAAACTTTTTCTCCCTTTTCCCAACCTCTCTCAACCAATGGCACCGCTCAGCACCGGCGGCTCTTCCTCTCGTCATCCCGGCCTCACTCCGCAAGAAGTCGCTTATCTTGACCGAAGCAAGCGGACGATCACCACTTATATTGGAATGGAAGACTTTGATTTTCTCCATGTACGAATAGTGAAATTCGGAGATTTAGTTGCTCTTGGGCTGGAAGAGATTTTCATCATGGCACGACTTGCACTGATCCTCTGCTTTGAGACTTGTGATCGGGAATATTACCCACGCTACATCCATCTTTTCAATGCACATATGGGGCATAATTTTGATGATGGCAACAACTATATTGAGTCCAAGGTGAAGGGAGCTCGGATCGAGATGATATATGATGATCTTGCTGGGACTGTAGAGATATCTATAGTAGGTGCAGATTTGGATGACATAGAGATGACTGATCTTGAGATTCTACAATGGATTTTTTGGAAATGTCGGTGATTGGAGGACCAACAATTTGCGACCTATTGCCCATATCATCATGCACATTGTTCAGCATAAGCTCATTTTGAAGACGGGATGCCTCGACCTAATCTATACCTTAGTGGGGAGAGCCTCCTATGGTATAATTTGTGGCATAACCATCAATTGGGATCATGTTTTGATGCTTTATATGGTCAATCAGGGAGTTGGTACCCTAAGGACTCACTTTCCATTTGCCACTTGCTCACTTGAGTGTTTAGGCATTAAGAGGTAAATTTGAGTAGAGAGTCGGTAGTATGGAAGGTCCCTCCAACCATCGACCAGACCACTATTAAGTGGATGAATATTTCTTTACCGCTAGCTACACCACCTGTGCCAGCACCAGAGCAGCAACACCATCAGTAGGGGATAGTGTAGGGCATCGAGGGATACTTGAGTCCTGAGCTTTTAGCAATCCATCAAGTTCGGTTAGACTTCGAGAGGTTAGGGTGGAGCTGCAGCACTAGGGCGTGAGATTGGGTGCATAGCCACTGTGCTAATACCATTCCGTAGTCACGGCAATGGCTCAAGCTTCAACCGCGGAGCGAGCCCTTCTAACAGTTCATAGGTAGTGTTTTATTTAGGATTGTTATATCATTTTATTTCCAACATTTGATCTTTTCTTTTAAGTTGTTTAGGTTGCAAAAATGTTAGCTGTCTCTTGTAAAAGGCATGCACGATATTATGAGTTTCTATTTATTTATTGTATTATTGTTTCGGAATATGATAAATGCTTCTATATATGCGTAGTAAAGGAGTAGTATAAATATATGAATCTCATAAAAACACTTGACTAACAGTAAATGTAATATAAGACAGGAAATTTAGAATAGTTGAAAATTTTAGCAAAGGACATGATAAAGTTGTTTTGATATCACAGGTCATTGCTCATGTTTCTTAAAAATTTTTGAATAATAGATGCGATGATATTTTAAAATAAAATGTCAAGTTTTTTGGGTGAAGGCTACACTACAAGAAAACTGATTTTTTGTAGTGCCCAAAAACCGCCACTACGTATTTTTAGTGGCGTTCCGATAATCGTTACGAAAAAACATGCCACTAAAAATCCTCGAGTATTAGTTGCACTTTTTTAAACGCCACCAAATTTGTTTTTTTGATAGCGTTTTTATAACGCCATAGAATTCCTTTTTTGTAGCGCCTATTTACCGCCACCGAAAAGGTTTTCTCCTCCATGATACTTTATTATGGCGTTATCTAAATTTTTTGTAGCGTCTGTTTGACGCCACCGAAAGGGTTTTCTCCTCCACGTTACCTTTTCATGGTGTTATATACATTTTTTGTAGCGCTTAATAAACGCCAGCATAAGTGTACTTGAGTTTTTAATCACTCTTTTGTAGCGACATTTTAACGCTACCAAAATAAATAATATCCAGTAGCGTTTGTTTCCCTCCACCTGCTACTCCAGATTTACCCCTGATCTAGCATCCAATTATATAATAACAAAATACGCAAGCACATACACTTTTGAACACAATATATTAAACAACTACAAAATACGTATACGCATTGAAGATCCACAAGATACATAGACATTCATACATCCACATACATAGGTGTCGACAAAAAGCTACCCATACACATACACAACCAAACTACCATAAGTGTTATAACCAAACTACCATAAGTGTCATAACCGTACATATACATCTGAAATAAACGTCTGAAATAACCAAAGTATCGAGCAAAACCTGAACCACCATAAAAACCTGAACTACCTGTCATTGCTGATGTCTTCAAAACCTGAACTACCTGTCAACAAAGAACAGAACAAAAGAGTGAGAAAACAAAACCTGAAATTAAAACCGCATCTCTAACATTCCACCACAATCCACACATAACTCCTCACCATCAATTATTTTCCCTCCCCTGAACCTGAACCACCAATCACAATCATTCAATCACAATTCGAATATAACACCCCTACTTATGTACTTTTATCATTTTACCAAAAATCTATCTGCACTTTAGCTGCTAGCATTCCTAATGTATATATAAAAAAATTATATACCTTTCATTTTGACTTAATAATGATTTTTTCCATTGGCCAAGCTATGGGAACGCCAAAGCAATCATCCATGCACGTCAGACCCGATGTTGGTCTCCATATCTCTGCATCTGGAACTATCACCAGCTCAATCCAAACTTTTATAGCATTACGTCCCAATGGACGACAACGGACCATCGTTATCGGATCAGTTGATGCAATACTTCCTTCAGCCACTACGTCTGCTCCACCCAAATCGATCAACTGGCATTTGGCATCCATTTGCATGGTTGCAATCGGCTGAAAGAAAAGAGATTATTATGCACAATGTATACATGCACATTAAATAAACTTTCATACACAGTTAACTTCTTCAATTTGAAAATTAATACTTACATTTTGCGATTTATTCATGAGCATATGTGCAGATTTCATGGGAGAATTCACAACATTTTCAGTATCATCACGACTCTCATCTAGTTTTTCTTGATCAGCTTCTACTTTTGATCTTGGCCATGCTACTTTCCTACCAACTGCATCTCCAATGCACAACATATCAGATGTGGGTCGCCACAAATAAGCATCTTTATTTACTACTTTGTCCACCCAAATCACAACAGCAGACGGACCGAGTGGAATACCATTAACAGTATATTTTGGATCAGTGGCGTGGATTCTTCCTTCGGCAACTACACCTTCACCCTCAGTCCAACCGTAAATCTTGCAAATGTCTTCGATGATGCTGGTACTCTAAAAATGAGAAGTGAAATTCAAGACTTTAGTATGCTATACAAAACAACGAATATGTGTTAAATTTTTATTCAGATGGAGGGTGTGCTCGCTGCATTTTAGACATCAATAAGCTCGTAGTATATTACACTAATATACTTAACGTGAAAAAAATTACCGTACTGGCTGCACTACAGTTCAACCGTGTTCGCAGCGGGACCTTGATGCAAACTAATGGCCAAGCAACTACCTTATTCTTAGCGTCTACTAAGACTGCCATTTCAGGTGTAGGCCTCCATAAATAAGTATCTGCTTTATCCACTGAATCTATAACAACACTCCCAGCATTTGGTCCAAGACGAATGTCATTGGCAACGTCATCTGGGTCCATGGACAACAGCCTCCCATGGGCAACAACTCCAGAGGTTCCATCCCAATTCAACAGCAAACATAATTCGTCGTCACTCTACAATTAATCAACCGAAAATTAAATCAATTACTGGATTAAAAAATTAAAATATAAATTTCATTTATTGAGTAATATAAATATTATTTTTACCGAATCAGGTGAGTTCCTTCTCGAACTTTCTTTACCCTGCAGCGAAGCACGAATATAAATTAATATTTTACGAATATAAATTAATTTCCAAAAATTTACCTTCTGGTCCATCAGAGTCTGTATCATTCCCTTCAATTCTGCTATTTCCTCTCGACACCGAGACACTTGTTTATCTTTGGACTGGGCCAAAGCTAGCTTGGTTAAAGTGCAACCCCTACCCAATGCCCTTAACCGTCCCGGTTTATCTTGTCCCAGTACATGTACAAGAGCATCTTTTCCAATATCAGTCTGTGTCGAGGCGGGTTGGGATAGGCTACCATATTTTTTGATCTCCTCCTATATTAATAAATACAAATAGATAATGTACAATGGTAAAAATATCATAGTTTCAAAAAAAATACAAATAAAATTAAAAACAATTTTACAATAGTATTCGTAGCTTCCATGTTCACTGGTTCACCATTTTTTTTTAATGTGAGATCTAATCCACACATCAGCTCTACTTATGGACGATGGATCTACACTTTCTTTTTTCTAAAAATAGAATAGCATTAAATTAATAAACTGACAGGTATAAAATAATGTTAAATAATGCTATAGTTAATTAACTTACCATGTCTTCGGTCTTTCTAGCCATTCCCCTACCATCGGTTGTATGCGGAATTTGTGTGTACCTAAGGCTGAATATTTCTCACTTTTTTGCTGAAAATATTGAAAGATGCTAGAATATAACAACCAAAATCATAAAAAGAAAAACTATCTAATATTTATAATGCAGGGTAAATTTGTATGGTGAGGATTGCAATTTATTTGAAAATCAATTCAACATGACCATATACTTATTTGGTATTATTAATGCTGGATAACTCAGTGACATATACAGCATTCCATATCTACTAATAATATTTATAGATTGAACTAACTTGCAAAGTGTTTTTTTTACTTCATTTAAAATGTTCCTGTGCTTGTCATAACGCATTTGTATTTTGTACTGTCATAGGTTCCTGCAGCTAATACCTAAACATGAACCCTCAGCATCCACCAACCCTTGGACTTCACTTCTAAAGAAATTTATCGGTTGCTAACTATGTAGATGGATTTGCAGAAACATGCCAGACGAGTTCAGTAGGAATGATTTACCTTAAACTCCGGACTTGTTTTCGCCTTCATAAACTTCCTCCAATCGGTTATGCTTTTTATGTTCGTAGGTTTCAGTTTAAGTCTTTCCTCATCATTCTCCACTTTTTGCAAATTTCGAACCAATTTGCTTTTTGACGATCTCCAAAGTACTCCCATTTGTTGAAATATAGCTTTTCTTTGCCATTCCTCTTCCAATTTAAATCTAATCTGCAACAATACATCAAAACATGATATTAGTAAAATTTATTTAATTTAAATACGACAGATTTAATTAAATCTGAAAGGTTTTCTGAAGTTATTAGAGGGCAATTTCAATTTATAATTGGCAAGAACTATTTTTTAATTTATCCAGAAGTTATTAGATGGCAATTTCAATTTATAATTGGCAAGACCATGCAATATTAGAAGTCATTTTCAAAACATATTAGAGTCAGAATATTAAATAATAGATGCCTGCTTCATACCAGAACCGACTGCCACAAAACTTCTTTTAAGTCATCACTAATATTCCTCCAATCATCAATGGTGTATGGAACTTGCTCCTGCACAAGCGGTCCAAGAAAAGAGGATAAATATGCCGACCCTTGCCCTACTGGTATACCTAGATCATTGAACTCAACTTCAATTCGATCCTGACTGCATGACGGGAGTCTTTTTGCTTTTGCTGGACCTCTACCGCCTCTTTTCTAAGATGTACTTCCGATTTCAGCTTCACTTTGTTTCCCAATTTCCAGCTCAGCACCAGCAGTTTGTCCAGGATGGGTTTCATTTTCTGAGCGGAGTCCTTTATTTGGGTCAGAGGGGATATCATCTAGTGGTTGTTCGTCTTCTTCATTGTGAACAATGGCTTGCTTCTTAGCATTGTCTGGTTGTTCTTCTATTTCATTTATACTAGCTGGAACTTTACGTTTTCGCTTTGACTGTTTGTTCTTAGCTTTGACTGTTTGTTCTTCAGCCTTTCTCTGCAAGCGGGTATGTACAGATGTTGTAGAAATATTTTTCTGCAAGTGATAGAAAACACAGTATAAACCAATAAGCACATGTAAACAATAAGCAGTGATAAATATTAACAAACAACACTTAAATGTCATCAACATGTAGCTGAAAAGAGATGTGGCAGTTTGCAAACCAAACAAGCAGGCCTAAAAGCCTTGAGATGATGAACAGATTTGTAATTTTATGAGAAAATGTACATGTAATGCAAACAAAATTGATAAGAACACTACTCATTATCAAGCAATATATGCAAACAGAATTGATAAGAACATATAATGCTTTGTCTGTGGAAGTATACAAAGATCAAAACACAAAGAACAAAAATTGAATGGTACATGCATTTGCAATGGATTAGAAAATTAAATGGTGCAAACTAACAGCCATTCGCAACATTAAAAAAAACAAAGCATTAGTGCAGCAAATGAACAACAATCACTAAAGAAAATCAATACAAGTTCAATGAAATTTCCAAATAGCCCGGATTTAATATATAAGTTCAACCATCACTAAAGCAAATGAACAACTATGCTCAAGTAGAACATATAATCTACTCAATTATGCCCTCGCAATCCTCTCTAACATAGCAAACATCTTCATCATCCGCTTCAGTTATTTCATCTTCCACCACTTGAATATCTTCCTCGATGCAATCGTGCTCCTCTATATCATTAAAACTTCTTGATGGTGCTTTCATTACAACGTACCAATTAGAAACATCATTCTCTCTTGAATAAAATACTTGTTTTGCTTGAGATGCAAGCACGTATGGGTCTCGTGAAAATGACGCTTGATGTAAATTAACAAGAGTGAACCCATCATCATCAACTTTTACTCCATTTCCTTTATACGTCCAACGACACTTGAAAACTGGAATATAAAACAAATGATAATCTAATAAAATTATATCTGTCAATATTCCATAATAAGTGACCACATCAACCACTTGGGACATATCTTTAGCAGTTGCTCTACACATAGTAGTTGCACCAAAAGTCACCCCACAATTCTGAGTTTCTCTCCCTAAATCTTTTACCTAAAAACGTTGCTCGTTGATGATATATCCTTTGAAAGACATGGCATCATCCTTCGGACCATAAGCAATCCATTTTAACATGTCATTATGATCCTTGGAGGTAATAGGTATCTACAACAAATTTCATTAGCATGTAAATTTATATAGTAATATTGATAGTTGAATGAGAATATATTCGAAATCTAACTAACCTACCTTTTAATCCAATCGACAAAACTTTTTGTATGTGTTTCCCAAAGTAAGGTCGCATTTTTTGTCATGCGTTGGTATGAATTTTCTAATTCCTCCGAATGCAAACTAGTATTGAACAATTGATTATAAGTTATATATATCATTGCGAACACATCAAAATATTTAAAACAATATAACATAAACTTACTCTATAAACGGTTCCACCACGGCCATATTCATTAACACAGCTAAATGAGCACTTTCTTTCTCATTAACTGGCAATTTAATTGTCTTCAATACTGAAATTGGACATCCCTCTAATATTCTACTACTTTCATAATCTTCATTTCGAGCTCCTTTCTCCTCTATATGTCCTGATTTCTTCAAAAATTCATTGAAAAACAACATGCATTCTGTTGCAAGATACGATTCTGCAATACATCCCTCTGGTCGTGCATAGTTTCTGACATAATCTTTGAGTGTCTTCATATATCTTTCGAATGGGTACATCATCGAAAATGAATAGGTCCACACATTTGTGCTTCTTTTCCGAGATGAATGGATAAATGTATCATTATATCAAAAAAAGATGGTGGAAAAATAATTTCGAGCTCACATAAAACGTCAATAATTTCAACATTGATTTGTTCTACCTTCTCTCTATCAAGAACACGTTGACATAATTTATTGAAAAAAGAACATAAGCGAATTATCGCTTTTCTTGCCTTCTTTGCCATGAACCCTCTCGATGCTACTGGCAATAAATGTTGCATTAATACATGGTAATAATGTGACTTCAATCCACTAATTTTGCAATCCGACAACGAAATCCGATTTTTTAAATTTGAACAGTAGCCACCCGGTCCTTTGAAATCATACAGTCTTTTGCAAAATATTTTTCTCTCAGATTTTGACAACATATATGGAGCCGGTGGAAGATATGTTTTATTCCCACGAGGTTGTGTATGAAGCTCACTTCGAATTCCCCAATCCTCTAAATCCTTTCTACAGTTGATTCCATCTTTGGATTTATTTCCATGCAACATTGTGCCCAATAGGCTTTCACCAATGTTCTTCTCCACATGCATCACATCTAAATTGTGACGTAATGGAAGTTCCTATGAAAACCAAAACAATAATGCATTATTGGGTTTTTCTTGTATTAAAACAATGAAAAATAAATAAATTAACCACTAACCTCCCAATAAGGCAAATCAAAGAAAATTAGTTTTTTCCACCTTGATAGTTCTACTTCTGTAGAACTGTTAGTATCATCATATTCATCTTCTTTATCATAGACATGCTTTCTCTTCTTACTTTTCTCCTCTACTCCTTTTCCAAAATCATTTGGATAATGGATTGAATCCATCTGTAGCAAGACCAAGACTAAGATTGTGTGGATCAGATGAAAAAGATTTATACTTTTCATCCACCATTTTCCATGTCATAGAATCCACGGGATGACGCATTTTTCCATCGTTACTTTTATTATTAAAATGCCATCTTAATTCTTCAGCCATCTTTTGAGATCTATACATTCGTCTAAACCTCAGAATGATTGGGAAATATCTCAATACTTTAACTGGAACACCTTGTATAAGCTCTTCAATATCTTGATTTTTCTTCCATCTCGAGAAACCACATTTTGGACAACTTTCTAAATTTTTGTATTCTTTTCTGAAAAGGCAACAATCATTCTCACAAGCATGTATCTTTTCAAAACCAATGTCGAATGCTTTAAGAAATTTCTTGACTTCATATAAGGTTTTGGGAAGCACGTTATCCTTTGGCAGGAATAGATGTTGCACAGCTAACAGCTTATCGAAACCACTATCGGACAAGCCAGTCTCGCATTTAAGATTATACAAGACGGTGATAGCAGATAATTTTGTGTGATCTGTGCAACCAGGATATAATGGAGTTTCTGCATCTTCCAAGTTCTTGACTAACTCATCCTCTTTTCTTCGAGAATCAACATCGTCTTTATCATCATCAAAAAAATCTTGATTCAAAAAATCTTCATCTTCATAGTGAATCATCTTGAATAGTTCATATACGTCAAACATATTTGTTTTATTCTCTACATTTATCTCTTCACCATGGTTAAACCATACACCGTCAATGTATTTAGGATCCATTCCTTTTATAATTAAATGTTCAACGATGATTTGGTCATCATGACGACTAAGATTCCGACAATCCTCGCAAGGGCATAAATTTTTTTCTACACTTCTTACATTCCTCTTTGCAACATGCACGAAATTCATTGCTCCTTGTCGGTATTCTATACTAGTTCTATGAAAAAAGAAAAAAAAGTGAGCTTTAGTATTAGATTATATGTTCTAATTCTCAAAATACATATTAAGTTAATCATGGTTTTATCACCTGTTTAAAAAAACCCAGCCTTTTTCCATTATCGACATTTGAAGGCAAATAAGTTTCCAATCTTTGACGTAAATTGGTTATCTGTTGTAATCAAAAAAATAACTAGACGTTGAAGTACAAATACTTGTAGCACTACTGCATATAACCATGGTGGTTTAGTAGACAAAGGCAAAGAATACTTTTCCAAAAATATAAATTTTACACTTGTATTTTGCATTTAACCTCAGATTTACATGTATTTATAATTAATCCATGCATGAATTCAAAGCCTAAGTCTAGCAACTTATAGAATTACTGCATATAAATTCAAAGCCTCAGAATGTACAAACCAACAGTTTCCTCTTACCAAACCAACAGTCAACTTCACCGCCTCCTCTTCACTACCTCACATCCACACGACTGACATATTTCCAGTGCCTGCCATTCCACAAAAGACTATTTATGCTCCAACATTTACCACTCTCAACCATCGAGCCAGCCAATACCCAATCGCAAACAAACCCGCGACCTCCATCAATGCTACTTGAACCCACCAAATTCCCGAAACACGCAACCTCAACCTCCTCTCAGCAAGCAACCATTGATTCACTGAACCACTTCAACAGAACATTCATATACTCAAAGAAATCAAAGCAGATATCCCAACAAATCATTGCAATTAGGGTTAAATCAACCATTTCAGTAATAGTTTAGGAAAAAATACGAAAATAAGATGCATTCAAATTCATATAAAATCCAAATAGAATCACAAAGTCGATTTAAAAGATTCATACCTAAATATACCTAATCGATTTAAAAGATTCATACCTAAATATACCTAGATCTGCCGGCTGCCACGACTCGATGTTGAGTAAGGGGGAAACGGCGGAGTTGACGATGATACTTGAGTGCGATGAAAATTTAACACGATTAAAAGGGGAATTTTTTTTTCTGAAGAAGAAAGCAAATTAGGGACGAGAATTTTGTTAAGTACGAGAGTAAAATGATAGGTTACGTTTATTTAGTTCGCGCGGACTCTTTTTTTTAGAAGAGGGAAACGTGAATTATTTTTTGCCACGTTTATATTATTTGGTAATCTATTTTTTGTTGCATTTACAATAAAACGCCACCGATTTTTGCAACTATAAATGGTTTTTCTTGTAGTTCTAGTTGTTGATTTTAGAATTTGGTTTATGCGTTTAGCGCATAACTGACTTCCGACTATGTTGAAGTATGGTCTGATTTATCAAATTTTTGGGAAGGAAAATACTTTGAAAGTTTTATCTTGATTTTAAAAGTTCCCTTTTGAAAGAAAAAAGGAAAAAAAGAAAAAGTTTTATTTTTTGTTTTTTTACTCTTAAATTATTTTTAGAGTTTTTGCCTAAAATTTTTATTTCAAGGAAACATGTGTGTCTAAATATTTTGGGATGTTATTTTCAAAATGACGTACAAATTCGAAAAGTGAGAAAGATTTTTGTGAAATTTTGATTTTGAAGGCCATATGTTAGGCGTAGGAAAGAAAAACAGAGTTAGAATTTGCGAATTTAGCGGTGCATTAGGGTCAACGATGCGATAAATGCAAGCGATAACAAGGAAAAAGCTGTTTTAGCCTTAGAATTTCTATTTCCATACCTTTTCGACAATGCAAGCGAGTCTATTTTAGACTTTGTTCCATTTTAGAGCTTGAAAATAAGCCTTCTTATGTGTTTTGTGCATGGAAAATTTGAAGTAAATCTAGGGCAGTGAGGAAATTTCCACTGTAGTATGGGAATAAGAAGATTATGAAGTGGTCAGAATGTTAAATTCTCCACCTAAATTCCTTTTTTTGGCATAGGAGTAAAGTTTAGAAAGCGATTTTTCGATGCACTAGATTATGGGATGATAGAAATTGAATGCAAAACTGGTTGCTTCATACTTCTGCTCATAGGAGTATGGGGGATTTGGGTAAAAAGATTTTTCAAAAAGCTGCATATATATAGAACAGTCAGTATGTATATTTATAGGTAGCTTGCACCATATTTTCAAAAATGTTTTCAAAAGAAATGCATTCATATAGGAGGATACGATTTAGAATCATTCTTCATACATATTTCTATGTGGTTATACAGTAATACACTATGTACTTATGTACGGTTGGTTGCAAAATTTATCGTACACTCATTGGTTGTAGTTTAGGATAATTAGTAGCCAAAACTTTGACTTTGTCATGGGTGAAATTTCAGGGACGAAATTCTTTCTAAGAGAGGAAAAATGTAACACCCCGCATTTTAGTGTTATTTATTTAATTGGTTGGTTAGTTAATTAATGAGGCTCCGAAAATGAAATTTGTGCAAATGATGGAATTTGACTATGATACTTACACCCTTGCGTTTGTGGTAAAATTCTAAGCAACATTCATATTTGGAGTTTTGCGATTGAAGTCCAAATGAAGAAGTTAAGGATGAAAAATAAATTCAAAATGAAAATAAATGAATAATAAAAATTAACGTTTATTAATCGCCGGGCCCAAAAGCCGACCTAGCACTGGGACCGATCGACCACTACGGTTGACTGGTGCTCCATGGGCGATTGACCAATCGCCTTTAGGCGGCTAGGGTTAGCTTAGGCCCAACGAACCAAATTTAATATATTTCGATCTAACAGTTCTGATTAATTCTAATGCCTATAATTCAGGCTTAGCCCTCCCTTCTCTTCTCATATTTTTCTGGAGACGGTAATTAATCTCCGCTATTTCTTATTCTGCACTTTCTTTGCAGATTACAAAAATAAGATATTTATATCTATATTCATACAAATTGGAGAAGAATAGAAATCCAATAAAAAGGAGAAGAGAATCGACTATATGCATATTTGAGGTAATTTATACATATTTGTATCTACTTCTCTCCCAATCCCAATCTCTTATCAGGTTTGTAATTTTAACGTGTATATATATACCCATTTTTACGTATTTCTTGGATTAAAAAGAATTTTAAGGTGAATCAAAGGTTTTACGTCAGATCTGGAGAATTGGATCGCTTTTGAATAGTGAGTGGGAAACTTTGTAGATTGTTATAATATAAAAATTATCCCATTGGTGTTTATTTCATATTTACACCTAACAGGATAATTGTATATGAGTTGTAGCAACAAATTGAATATGATCTAAATATAATAAATATCGCCTATATGTTTCTATTTATGAATTGATTTAGAATTGTTTACAACCTGATCTAGACATCAGTCCCAAAAGTATGAATTTAGAATATTGATTTGAATGAAATATATTCCAGATCTGAAATAGGTTTTATAACAATGTTACGAATTTGGATTAATATCCTAATCTTACTGGAATGTAAACTTTTCAATGTTTGGAATTGTTGAAATTTAGATCCATTTATTATCTATAAATTAGTTTGATTTCTTTTCCTTTTAGAAAAATACAGCGTTTGATCTAACAAGGAATAGATGCAAATAGAAAGAGAAAGAGATGTGTAAAGCATGAATTCATTGTAGTTTACACTGTCTATTTCATGATATAAAAAATGATTATTCCTTGTTTCGAACAATATGATCTTTTAAAGTTAAATCTTTTGTTTTGGGCTAATTTATGCAAATTATAGCGGATAATCTTTTTAGATATGATTCCAATAATTGAACATGGAAAAGAATACTCTAACGAAGATATATAACTAGAATATATTTGATAAAGGTAGATATTCGTACATAATTTACTGTGCTTATAATATAAAACATAGCTAATAATGATGCTTGCATGTAATATTCACATTTAGGATAATTATCTAATGGGAAAGGAATTTAAAAGGTTGCAACTCCAATAAATGGGGAATAAATGGTAATAAATATGGGAGTTGCAATAATTTGATAGGGGAAATGGATTATTGGAACTGATAAAAATGGAATAGCTATAAAACGTTACTGATTTGAAATTAATAATCATACATAAATGTCTTAGGAAATGTCTGTTATAATTTTATGGAATAACTGATTTTTATAAGCATTAAACAGGGACTTATAAGTAAATAAGTATTTAAGGTAAACCTTATTGCTTTAAATAAACAGGGAATTAGGAAGCTAAGTCAAATGTCTAACTAACATAATATAGAAAAAGACTTAGGATGGTTAATTGGACTTAGTGGGTTAGTGATGCAAGGTCAGTAGTGTCGCTCGACTGAAGACTGCCCTTCATTTTGAGGCTGCGATCAGTCGAGTATACTTACTGCTGATGTGAGATATCACTAATCCTAGAACTGGTGACGATGTGAGAGATTGGGGCTACTTTCTTAATTGGAAAAGTATTAAATGGTCCAAATTTGAAATTAGGAGCGGTGAGGGATATCTCCATAGGGGTTCGCTTCTAGTTTGAGGTATTAAGTGGTTGTAGGTTCTGCCTCTCTCCTAAAAGTAAAACCTAGTGAGATTCCAAATAAATAAAGATGTCTCTAAAAGAGGTTGCTTCAGTGTTGAGGTATTAAGTGGCTATTTTACGGCTCACCTCCCTACCGAAAGAAGTAACCTAATGAGATTTCATATTTATGATTAAGAGTGATAATGGATATCTCGGGAGAGTTCACTTTAAGTTTGAGGTATTAAGTGACTGATCTAAGGGTTCGTCTCTCTTCTAAAAAGAAGTATTAAGTAACCTAGTGAGATTCCAAGCAATGTCAGCTAGATAGTACCAGTGAGGAGTCCGCCTTGAGGTTAGGTATTAAATGACAGAGGCCTATATATAAAAGGTGTTAAATGGTTATGACGAACCGCAAATCCGTACCCTCTGAATCGACAATAAACCACACATGTTCGACCCAAAAAGAACAGACCGACGGAAAGTTAGGAGAAAGAAAAGAAGAGAGAAGAAGAGAAGAGAAGAAAGAGAGAAGATAGAACCAAATAGAACAATACAGAATCTCACATCGTAGCGGAAAACATATAATATTGTATTAATGATCTTTACCAACAGAAACTGTATATACATACATCAATCAGAGTACAACAATAAAACAGTAATTATCAGCCTGGAGAGTTATAATAACATGTCCTTACAATTGCTGATAAACAACTAAGCAACCATGTAGCGGATAATCAAACAAAACATGTACGTGTATACGTAAATGAAGATCTCCAGTTCTCCTGCTAAAGCTCCAAAAGCACCAATTTAAACCTTTAATATACTCGGTCTGGCCCGACCATTGAATGGGAAGAACGCCCGGATCAGTCTGGTAAACCAATGTGAGAAATACACTCAACTAAATTTATTAACTTACCTTTATCAAAACAAAAGTATCTCGTAAGAAAAGTCCACATATAAATACGGACATGTTTTTACCATACGATACATCAAATCAACTGATATTATACTAATGTCTGGTATACAGTCGAAATTGTTACATTGATTATTCCACCATATAGCCCAAAATGGGTAATACAATCAAAATGGAAAGCACACAGTGGAGTTTGGATTTCCATACAAATGACCAGGTGAAAGGACTACCTCCCAAAGGGTTACACCTCTAGATGGATGTCCCGAGTCACAGAACATCTGCCCTCTACCAACACAAGACCAGCCCACCTCTATAACTAGATGGTACCGAATATGTCATCCTCCAGTCATTACCGACCTTCACCGAGGGCCCTTGAAGCATACAAACCACAATAATCAGATACATGACGTCATAGTGTGTAAAGATATATCTAGAAGAGAATGATCATATCCTACTTGGGAACAACCCACTTAGCCTTGCCACATCTAACCATGTTTTGGTCATTTTCGGTTGATGAGGCCTGAGGTAATGATTACCTTTCACAAATCACAATCACATCACTCTGAATGCCACATGGCCATTTCTGTTAACTATTAATTGCCTTCCACAAAAATACAACTCTTGAGCTTATACATCTCAAGGAGGGTGTTAAGCTAAGAGAAGTTGCCTTCTCCGCCACCATTGTTGTATGTTTGTGAAAACCAATGTACGTAATCTTTAGAAATGCAATGTCAGGCAAGCATCCACACAAGTTGTCCAGGAACAAGACAAGCCGAAGGTACTTTCCTACCACATCCTGTCGGGAAATCCCTATGAATAGTACCGAATAGTCCTCGCATTGGACATTTTATAATGAAGAGACCACTGCTACTGGATGCATATTGGGATTTTAACCCAACGATCAACAAGCAGTCCCCCATTATGAAAATCCGGAATATCAATATCATCACAAACAACCTGAACAATCGTCGCATATACGTTTGTCCGAAGTGGTTTTCAGATAAATCTAATCCTGGTCTCTTGGCACCAAAAAAGCAAAAGAGTTTCTCAACCTCACACAGAAATTAAGTCTCATAGACTTATCACGTCTCTAACTTTCAACTTGCTATCCTTCGGTCCAAGAACGAAGCTCGTTGGATTGGAGTAATACTCCGCACTATACGGATCATCATCCTCAACACAAACGATAATCAAGCCTACACAGAAGGCTACGTACTAAGTGTACGACGAAATAGTTCACAAATCAAGTCGAGGAACTAAAATGGCCAAATTAGATAATCGGTTCTTTAACTATCAAAACAAACAAGCAAATATTTTGCACCATAACAATCACTAGGCCCTTTTAATTAATCTTTTATTAATTAAATCACTTGCCAAATATTCACTTCAAATTATCTTTTAAAAAGATATAATTCCAAACCATTTCAACTTTTTATATTGAAAAACATTTCTATATAATTATTTAACAATAAGTAATTCACAAACCTCTTTATTTTCAACATTTAAAATATTACATATACTTAAATCACGATTAAGTATATATTTTGTTCTTTAATGAATTCTTTTAAATGTTTTTTATTTGAGTTAAAACGAATGTTGCCTAAAACATCGTTACGACAACCCAAGATCACTAGCATAAGGATTCGAAAATTAGATAGATATATGAATCCCATTCCTATACAAAAACATTCCCTTTCGGAAATCGTCTACTATAACAACAATCTTATAGTTCATCGTTTTCTTATTTCTCGAAACGCCTTTTTCAACAATGAATGTTGAAATCTATGTGTTCGATACTTAACACATTTTAAAATACCTTTAAATTATTTAACTTCATTTAAAATATCACTTTTTTAAAACATCTATTTAATATATTATTCACTATCCAAATTCATGAATACAAATCATTTACCAAATTTAATATTTCTACACATTTATATTAAGGCTAATCCACTGTCCAAAATCGTGGATTTAATGCTCAATCAAATTTATTACTATTGCACATTTATTAAAGGATTATCCACTGTCCAAAATCATGGATATAATTCCTTTAATAAACTATAATAATTAACTTATTAAATTCAATCGATTTCGGATTTATAAAACATTTTTTATAAAATCCTCTTATCTATTATAAGAACCTCCATTTATAAAATCAAATTCCATTTATTATTTTATAAGAACTTCAACTTATAAAATCCCTTAATTAACAAATTCATTTTTTATCTCATTTAAATGCCAAATCCAAATTATAAGTTAATTTACTTATAAATCATCTATATACAAAATCATTCTTTAATAACTTCAACAATTATAAATCTTATTGACTTATAAAATCCATTTATAACTTTATTTTATCATTACAAAACTCCTTATAATTCCATTATTCTGATTCATAAAAATTCAATTTATAAATCTTATATATAAACCGTTTATAATATATTCAAAAATCTCAACTTAACTCATTTTACAAATTAATCAACTTCATATTTCAAAAATCATATTCCGATATATTTCACAAAGATCATAATTTTTATAACATAATAATTGTAACTTTCATTCATTAAGAATAAATCAATTCCTTAACAATTTAAAATCCAATAAAACATTTATTTCCAAAATCACTTTAAAATCCATTTCAAATTGAAATCATCACTTTAAAAATTTTAAATTTCCAAAAATAGACCCAATGCTGCATCAGCATTAAATACATCAATCACGACATCCGAAACATCATATATCATATGATAACAGCATACATCACAATATCTATAAATAAACCAATACTGATGAGGAATCCAGTTGGATCCTTCCAACATGTCACCTGCAACAAATATACATATTAGAATATGTGTACAATGTCCACTTCGAGGCAGACACGCGTACAAAGGATCATCCGCTCATACACAGGAATGTATCGGGTCTCATGTGCTCCAATAGGCAGGAACATATCCAAATACCAATCAATATATAGATAATATATCATATATCATCCAAACAATCATAAATAATATTTATTCTCACTTATATAAAAATATCAGTGAGTCGGAAAGAGTGAGTTGTGCTCACTTTGGTTCCAAAAGCTGTTGCAGTGTTTTATTCCGAATAAAATTAAACAGGCGTCTAATTTTACCTAAAATTTACACTAGCTCCAATCAACTCCAAACTAGCTCTACAATGTAGTGCTCGTCAATACGAACCCAACACAATTCGTTTCGTCAAAAACGAACCTCGTATGAAAAAGTTATAGCGTTTTAAAGTTTGTACGAATTATTATATAATATAAATTTACACATTTATTTTTTTCAAACCCTAGTAAATCCTGGCCACATGGTTTGCTTGATTAACATCTGGCGGTGCATGCTTTTCTTCTTCCATGCGATGAACACTCGGTGCAGTCGAACCCAATAGCCGCCGTTTCCATTGAATTGTCGGTCCTTCATTGACGATCGTGACGACGATCAGGCGCCTTCAAGTTTAAGCCCCGCCTTGCCACTACCTTCGGCTATGAACACATGTAGCTCAGTCGCGCCTATGCCTAGATTTTCATGCACGAACCACATGCGTTCAAACTCAAATTGCCATCAATCCGTCTCTTCATTTTTGATCAACACCATATGGATTTAAAGGTCTCGTGAAACACTTTAACTTTGTAGTTGGAGGTTTGTTGAAATATTGCACGGATTAGAAGAAATTAAGAGGAAAAGAAATGAAAAATATCGGCCATTAAAACATTTGTCGGCGGCTAAGGTTAAAGGTATTAGGGTTTGTGAAAAATTAAAGAAAATGAGGCATTTTATAGAAAATTCTACGACACTATTCATCTCGAAAATTTTCAAACTCTAAACGAAGCATGCCATCTGGCGTTTATAATGTTTTACTCCTATTCTGAACGCAGTGGAATATATATCAACAGCCAATTCGATCGAATTTGGAAGATAGGTTTTCAAATCGACTATTTAAATTTAAAATTTACTTAAACAGATTCCTAAGCGTTTTAGCTTCTCCGGATAAACCGTAAATCCGATTGACACAAAATTTGAAATCTTATAATAACATAACATTACGGATCCAATGAAACCAGTTTTATCGGAATCCGAGACTGTTTGAAAAATAGCTATCTTTACTCGTCAATTAAATATTAAAATGTTCAATTTCTGTAACTCAACTTTCAATTCAATTTTAAAAGTTTTCCAACATCATTCTAATTCAAATTAAATAAATTCAACTTTATAAATCATTTTTATTCATATTAGTTTCAGTTTCAATTATTTCATAAATTTCAAATATTAAATTAACGATTTAATTATCCAATTAAATCACTGTACTTAAAAATATAATCTATTCAACTTATAAAATTAACTTCTGGATATTTAAAATCAATTAAACATACAAATTTCAAATGACTAAAATTCTGGATCGTTACATTCTCCCCTACTTAAAAGAATTTCGTCCTTGAAATTACAAAGTAAGAAAAATTCACAAAATCCATTAATTTTTCAAAAACAATCTATTCAAACTAGATATCAAATTCATTTAACCTTTTAACTTTTTCCAAAATCATTCGTTAAATTTCTTATAAAAACTTTTATAAGCTTTCCAAATCCATTCTTAGTTATCTTTTCAAAACAACTAATATCGTTTAACTTTTAACTCGAAATCAAAAATTGGTTTTCAAAAATTTTCCAAAATTCCCAAAAAAATTCTAACGCCTTCAATTTTCAAAAAAATTCGCCAACATCTCCTTTGCACGGTTCGATCGTAGTAGGATCACAACATATATATATATATATATATATATATATATATCACAAATATACATCTCATTTTCGAGGATGAGGCATCCCATAGGAAAAAAAGTGTAAAAGGACGATATGTAATCTGAGATATGTACCTTATATATTATTAGCAAGCATATACAGCTAATATAACGCAAAAGCAAGCTTCAAATGCGAAGTAAATGTCATCCGCACCTACTAAACATTCAACAACAATGAGAAACATATATTTGTGTGTGTGTGTGTGTGTATGTGAAAATAATATCAATATACAACACATACCAACACAACTACTATATACATTAATATAGCAAATGCAATCAATAAGCAACAAATCCAATCATCAAACAACTATCATCCAACTAACATCCAACAACTCCATAACCAAATCAATATACATTCACTTCTTATTAATATTCATCGAATTGATTTTTTTAATTTAAATCACATTTGACCCATTAACATTGGATTTCACTAATATTCATTTATCCATTTTCAATTAGTTTACATTCACTAATTCATATTCAAATTAGTTCACTTTCAATTTAAACCAAATTATATTCTATTTAGATTCACTTACTTCCAATTTGAATTCTATTATTTAGCTTTCAATTTTATTAATTCAATGTTATTAACATTACTTAAGTTAAGTTTCATTTCATCTTCATTTGCAATTATCTTCGCTATACGACTTAAGTTCGCTACTAATTTAATTGAAATTCTATTTTATTTAACTTTTATTTAAGTCAAATTCAGATTTTGTTTCGCTTAACAAAATTCATATTCACTACTAATTTTGTTTTGCTTAGCAAAATTGTTTAACCATTTTCTTAATTTTAAAGTTATACAACTTATTTATTTAAACTTCCAAATTCATATTATATAATCACTTACCCCTTACGTTTAATTTTCATTTCACTAACTTATCAAATCTGGTTCAAATCCAATTCAATTTATTTAACTTTCCTTCAGCTAAATTTCAAATCATATATTTTATTATGCTAACTCAAATTTATTTCAACTTTACTAAAGTTAAATTTTCTTTTATTTCATATTACAAGTCCAAAACTCATTTTACTTATATTTATCAATTTCAACTTGGATTTTAAATTCAAATTCCTTTATCAAAACAAAACTTAAATTTCAATTTACTAACGGTAGCAAATTCATCGCATAGAAACTTGAAAATGATACTGATGATGCTGTAGTCAACAACCCTTATTATTTCCCAGCAACAGCAGTGAATTTAGCACTTTATTTTCTTTTTGTAAAAAAAATTCATTTATTATTTATAAATCACATTTATAAAATATATACTTATATAATTTCACTGTTTCACTTTACTTATATAAGATTCATTCCCAACCTATTTATCTTATTTAGATTTATAATAATGTCTTTAATCTTTGAAAAATAAATATCAAAATCAGCGGGATTCAAATTTTCATATAATTGGTTAAATTCATTTTTCATTTAAAACCCGTATTCATAAATATATTCATATAGTTCCACTTCTTATATATAAGATTATTTCACAATTGTAAATCGTATTAGTTATATATAAGCTTTTTATTAACTTATATATATTTACATTTTCAAAATAACCAATCAACCAATTTATTGACATTTTAATAATTCTGAAATTTTTTCCCTTTATATATAAAAATATAATCGAGGTAAAATTATTTCATTTACCCAATTTAAAATGATACTATGTCAACTTGCCTTAAGTGTTTAGAAATCCCTATCGATAATATGGCAACCCACATACCGACTAGGATTCACAAACAACTCAATGGATAAGCGAACACAATATAAAACATTTTTATATAACTAAAAATACGCGCTCATATATATAATACACTCAAACTCAATCTAGGATGATGTTGTCCCTATCTATACTGAGTACACATCAAAGCTTAGGAATATACAAAATCTAAGCTTTGATACCAAATGTGACGAACCACAAATCTGTACCCTCTGATTTGACAATAAACCACACATGCCCGACCCAAAAGGCACAGACCAATGGAAAGTCAGGAGAAAGAAAAGAAGAGAGAAGAAGAGAAGAGAAGAAAGAACCAAACAGAATAATACAGAATCTCACATCGTAGCGGAAAACTTATAATATCATATCAATGATCTTTACAAACAAAAACTATATATAAATACATCAATCAGAGTACAACAATCAAACAATAATTATCAGCCTGGACAGTTATAATAACCTGTCTCATAATTGCTGATAATATAAACAACTAAGTAACCATGCAGTCGATAATCAAACAAAACATGTACGTGTATAAGTAAATGAAGATCTCCAGCTCT
Source organism: Allium cepa (assembly GCA_030765085.1). Classification (NCBI taxonomy): domain Eukaryota; kingdom Viridiplantae; phylum Streptophyta; class Magnoliopsida; order Asparagales; family Amaryllidaceae; genus Allium; species Allium cepa. The sequence goes on from CM060938.1 coordinate 216,199,491, forward strand.
CCTGCTGAAGCTCCAAAAGCACCAATCTAAACCTGTAAATATACTTGGTCTGACCCGAGCATTGAAAGGGAAGAACACCTGGATCAATCTGGTAAACCAACGTGAGAAATACACTCAACTGAATTTATTAACTTGCCTTTATCAAAATAAAAGTATCTCATAAGACAAGTCCACACATAAACAAGGACATGTTTTTACCTTACAATAACCAAAACATTTCATATCAAATCATCTGATATTATACTAGTGTCTAGTATACAAATAATATTAATCATAGCTGAAATTGTTACATTGATTAAATTCTAGCATATAGCCCAAAATGGGTAATACAATAAAAATGGTAGGCACGTAGTGGAGTTTGGATTTCCATACAAATGACCAGGTGAAGGGACAAACTTCCGAAGGGGTACACCTCTAGATGGATGTCCCGAGGCACAGAACATCTGCCCTCTACCAACACAAGTACGGCCCACCTCTATAACTAGATGGTACTGAATATGTCATCCTCCGGTCGTTATCGACCTTTACCGAGGGCCCTCGAAGCATACAAACCACAATAATCAAATTCACGACGTCATAGCGTGTAAAGATATATCTAGAAGAGAATGATCATATCCTACTTAGGAACGACCCACTTAGCCATGCCGCATCTAACCCTATTTTGGTCATTTTCGGTTGATGGGGCATAATGTAACGATCCCCTTTTTGAGTCAAATTTAAATTGGTAATTTAAATAAACTTTTGAATTAAATGGTGAATTTAATGGTGAGTTCATTTGAATTTTTCCAAATAAAATAAGGTATTTGTTTGTTTATTAATATAAATGTATATAGATATGATTGAAATAGAATTTTGATTTGAAATTCAGAAATAAATATCTTATAAATAGATTGAATTTAATACTCTATATTTTAAAAGTTTGTTTTCTAAATTTTAATATATAAATATATATATGTATGTATGTATGTATGTAAATGTAGTTTGAAAATTATGTTCTGAATTTCATTAGAATTTCGATTTGAAAAGTTAAATCTTATATTTTAAAAGACTTATATTTATATATTAATATATATAAATAAAGAAATATGTATAAACAAATAAATATTTATTTTAAAAAAATTGTATTGGATTTGGAAATATTTTATTTTAAAATCTGTTATAATGTATATGTAAAATGATTTGGAAGTTATATAAAAGTAAATGTATATAGATAAATATATTTTTTATAAAAAAAAGATTATTTATTAGTGTATAATTTTATTTCAAATCATTTTCAAAAAAAAGAATAAGAAGATTTAATAAATATGAATTTATGTACTTTGAAAGTTATATTTAATATGGTAAATTTTCAGAAGTTATTTGAAAGTTAAACTCTATAATTTAATACTAACAGGAAAATTTGTTTTGTATTATAATATGATGATTTGAAAGTTATATTCTAAAATTGATATAAGTAAATTTACAAAAGCTATTTAAAGAGTTAAATTAAATATATACATATTATATATTATTTATTAATGTTTGATTAATTTTAAATCACATTCTTTAAAGTTATAAATATATATAAAGGTAAAGCATTAGTTTAAAAATAGATATATATATATATATATATATATATATATCTTTTGAAATCAATATAATATTTAAAATAAGAAAGACATAAAACATATATAAACATTTAAACTAAATTGAAATTATAAAATAAAACATATTTAAACATTTAAGTGACATGTGTAAGCATTATAATAAGAAGATTAACAAGTGTAAATGTTTTATAATGCAATTTGACAATTGTGAGTAAGTTACAACATACATTAAACAGTGTCCTCAAATTCTTTTTATTTTTAAAATTAATGAATGAAATTAAAATAAGGTTTATATGCTCATTTATCTCTCTCTTTTCTGATTTTGCTTCATGTATTCAAATCAAAGAAAATTAAAAGCAAAGAAAAAAACTGGAAAACAAGAACGAAAGCAAACTAGGAAAAAGAAAACCAAAACAAAAATATGAAAACAAACTATAATTTCAAAAGTCTGATACAAACCAGATCAGAAAACAAAACAAAGATCATCTCAGATCACCAATTTAACAAATTCTTTACAAGTTCAACCTGAAGTCTAAAGCAAAGCAAAGGTCAATAGAAAATTCTGGAAGAACAAGATCCAGATCAAAGCAAAAGGAAAAGAAAAAAAATCAAAACAGTGCAGATAAAAATCAAGACCTGGAAATCAAAAACATTAACAACACTTGCTAATAAGTTCAAACCAGATCAAAGGAATAAAGCTTCCAGTTTTTCAAATTCAAAAGCAAGATTCTTGTTCTCTACCTCAACTCTAGGTGAGTAAACTCCACCTTTAAACCCAATCTTTTATATTGATCTATATTCTGTGACGATGAATGAAATTAGTAATGTTGTGAAATATGTTGTATGGATATAAATATGTTTATATATTCATATATAGATGTGACTGTGTACAAGCATATACCTCTGTTTATATTACAGGGTTTGGAACCTGTAAAAAAGTTCAAATCATCTTATCTAATTGATTTTAGAATTCGATCTTTAAATGAAAAGTGATTTTAATGATGTAATACCAATTTTAAAAAAGATTACAAGTACATTTATTGAGTAAATATTTTAAATTTGGGGAATTACAGTAACGAACAATTTAAAACAGGAAAATCAAATAACATAAATTTCATTTTCGTTTATACATTCTGACTCGTGCTAGGAAACGATGATTTTTGGTGTTAAATTTTTTATATTTAAGTCTATGATGATCGAGATATTTCATGTTGAACGGATTTTGGTTTTCTTCATTTTCTGGCGATCGGCAAAACTAGGTTGGTCGAGATTTGGGCTGAGGTAGTTTGGAGATTGAGGAACATCGAAAAAATGGTTGAAGAATTTCTAGATGATCGAGGGTGATGGTCGACATCGATTTAGGGTTTGGTGAGCAGTTGAGTTCGTCTATGCTTTCGAATCGATTTCTTTGTTGTGGATGATCTGGAAGCGATTGCGGGTGGGCGAAAACGTCGCGTGGGTCGATGACAAAGTTTTGGTTGGATGGCGTGGATTCTGGTGATGGAGATCGTCGGCGGCGATGATTTTTTGTTGTCTGGGTGGGATCAAGGTGGTGTCTACTCGTTCTGATTCGATTCGCTGGTGATTCGTCGGAGCTCGGTGGTCGGGAAAGTCAGGCTGGTCGTCGATGATGTGCGAGAGGTAGCGAAGTTGGTCGGAGGATCGGCGATTACTGGTGCACATGCACGAGTATCAGGATATCTGGTTTGGTTGCGAAATTTGGGTAGAAAGGAAATTGCTCGGGTTATAGCTCGAGCGTGTTTCGTGATTTTCTCGAAGAAGAAGATGGTACGCGGGAGCTCGGGTATGTGTCAGGGTTGTTCTCGGGTTAGTCCCGAAGTATTTGAAATGGCAGGTTTAAATTTTAAGACAAATCAAAAGTTTTAACTTAAACAATTTTCTTAACTTATTGTTTTTATATAATAAATGTCTAATTAAGTTTGAAATGTATTTAAAAGGTTTGAAAAAAATAATTATTTTGAGTTTAAATGTTTTTAATATATATATAACCGTTGTTTGAGAAAAAATTATTTTAAATAAACTTAATATTATGATCAAGTAAATGATTAAAGGATGAAGTGTTTTAATCCTCGATTTAACTTAAGCGTTTAAGTTAAGTGGTTAATAATAATTAGTTACAAGATTCTTAAACAAGGTTTAAATGATAGTTAAAGTAATTAATTAAGATAAAATGTTTTATCTTTTAAGATCTTAAGTAATTAATGATTTATCAATGAAAATAATTAAAGATTAACTATTTAAGGAGTAATTGCTTAATGAAGTTGATTAAGGATAATTATTTAGTGTAATTATAAAAGATTATTACTTAATATAATTAAGGTATAATTGCTTTGTGAAATTACAATAAAGGATAATTAATTTATTTATTTATTAAGATTAATTAATACAAGTAATTAAAGGAAATTAATTAATTAAAGATAATTACTTAATTAAAAGTAGTTAATTAATGATTAATAGTTGATTAATCAAGTGATTGAAGGATGATTACTTTATTTATTAATTAAGGTAATTAATTTGAGGATAATTAATTAATCAAGGTTAATTAATTAAGGGTTAGTTAATTAATGTCATTAAGGATAATTAAAGATTAATTATTTAATGATTAATGGTTGATTGATATTTTATTATTTAAGGTTGATTAATTAATAATTAACAAATTTATTAATTAAAGGTTTATTAATAAATGATCAAAAGTTAATTAATTGATATGGTTTGTGATTAATTAATGTTAATTAACCAGGATTAGTGATTAATCTGATTTAATTTAATCAGATGATTAATTAATATAACTTATGGATGTTTGGATTGTATTAAATGCTTTGAATTGTTTGATATCCCTGATGTATGATGCTCTATGATATGAATTGTTTTGATTTGAGCTGTGATGAATATAATTTATTTATCTATGATGAATTTATATTATTTATCTGTGAATCTGTGAATGAAGATAAGCATTATAGGATTATACCGCTTATCGATATTGTTGTGTTTGGATTGTGATGATTGATGATATTGCACTATTGTGTAAAACCCCTGGACTACACCATACACACAAAAATATGGATTGCATGAGGAAATTAGTTAAGTTACAAATATTTGAATTTAATATTATTTTATTTAAAAATAATAAAATGGTTTTAAAATTGAATTTTGAATCCAAAATGGATTGGAAATGGAATTGGATTTAATATGAAAAGCTTTTGAAAGGAGTTTGAAGATAAAAATTATTTTGAATAACTTGTTATAGTTTTGAAATTTAAATAGTTTGATTTAAGTTTGAATTCAAGATTTTGAAGTTGTTTGCTTATATATGTATGTTTATTTGGAAATTATGATTTAAAATTGTTATACAAGTTATATAATGTATATATAGATTTTAAACCATTTCAAAGTGTATTAAATGAACTGTTTTGAGGAATTTGGACTTAATTCAATTAGAACTTGCCAATGATACGGCAGTTCGCTAATTTTCTGGCTCATACTTTTAAAGGCTATAACTTGTGTATATTTAATCAGATTTTCCAAAACGAAAAGTATTTGTTTTCAAATGATAATAGCTTTCAAATAAAGAAAGGATTTCCAGTTTGTGTTGAAAGGATTTCAGTTTTGAAATGGAATTGTTTTGAAAGCTATTAATGAATCTTTGTGAAAGATTGGTGAACTTTATGAAGTGATTTCTTTTTGTTTAAAAGATTAAAGCGGAAAATTGGAAAGGTTTTGGGTAATAAGTTGTGACTTAACTAAGATCTCAATATCCATATGTTTTTGAAATAAGCGCTCGTTATTCGGTTTAGCCGGGAGAGGACCTTATGTCATATAACCCATTTCGAATAATGATACGACGTTATAGATTGCATTTGAAGACCGGTGGTGAAGACCGGATATTTTCGAAAGCGAAAAGATGACCTGTCGAATGTCTCTGCACCGAATGGCCCCGGTATAATGATTTGATCGCCCTTTGTGATGGGGAGTCCAGACGTGATTATGGATTATCTGGATTGTAAGGGCTTCTTTGGAAGTGCCTTCGGTTCTGTTCGAACCCGGAACAAACTTGTATGGATGTATGTCTGACGTTACACTTTGAGATGTAAAGTTGGTTTTTATCAAATACATTTCTGTTTGGTAGCGGAGAATTTATTCTCTTAGCTTAACACCCTTCCCTGAGACGTACGAGCTCAGAGGTTATGTAGTTGATGGTTACTAATGTTACATTCCCAATTTGGTTATATGGCATACGAAGTGCTACTGATCATTTGTTGATCAAAGCATGGCTTTTGTGAAAATCGTAGCTTTATAGACGAGACCTCGTCGGACCTCACAACCCGGAAATGGTCGAAATAGGAAGGATGCGGCAAGGTTATCGGAGGTCATGCCCCTTAGGGTATGTCCATTTCCTTCTGGATAAAAGGTGGTATCATGGTACGGAGCCCAGATATTTAACCTATGTGTTTTTTGCAAATTTAATGCGATTTGTTGGTGTTGAGAGCTCTCGGATAAAGGTCGGTAACGACCGGGGAGTGGCATACTCGTGTCAGTAGTTACCTAGTTACAGAGGTAGCCCGGCCTTATGTTGGTAGAGATCCGGTTAGGTTCTCGGGGCGTCCCTCCAGAGGCGTACCCATGTGGCCTGGGAAGTTCCTTTGCCTGACCAATTTTGGAAATCCAAAGAAACAATACGCGTCCTGTACGGTTCTAGTTGTATAACCTGCCATGGAATGTGGTGGTAACCAGCTATTGAACATGGTAGCTATAGTAGACATACTACGAAATGTGTCTGCTGGCTAAGATTTATATTATACCTTCGAAATGTTTTCTGCACTATGCATTAATAATAATATCAAAAGGATTTTACGTATCAAGCATGTTTGACTATCATAAGGAGAAATCTCCTCCAATTGTGCGTTTGCATTGTATGTGTGGAGGGGGTAGTTTCATTTTCCAAAAAGCGTTGCAGATTTCAATTTTAAATTCTTTGTTGTTTTTGTTTAAGATAAAAATTGTTTTTGTTTGTTTACACCAGTCCCATGACTGGCCTCGAATCTATTTTTCCCTTTCTAAACTCTGGGTGCCCATAATTTTTCACATAGGTAGCCTAGAATCATATTTTTAGATAATCAAATAGTAGGTGTAGATTCGATAGCATCCAGCCTTTGGATTTGGCGATCGCATTTGTTTCTCTGGGATTGGAGTTGCTTAACTTCAGCGTGATGATGGTGGTTCGAGCTTATTGGATTGTAGATCTTTGGAGCTTTGGCAAAAGATTCAGATATTAGATTTTTTCTTTCTGTCCTTTGGAAGATCAGATTGGTGATATTATTCCATTGTTGTCTTGTACCTCTAATAGATATTGATATCATTTGCATCAATGTGTTGTATCAAATATTATGTATCAATAAATTCCATTTTTCTTCTGTTGTGTTGTTATACTTAATGTGTTATAAGCTCCGGCGTGAATCGAATTTCAACATTTGAATCTGTGGCATTCGAATACGAGTAAAGTATGGATGTTGATTTTCAGACGCTGAATTTCGGGTACCTGAGGTAACAATTACCTTTCACAAATCAAAATCACATCACTCTGAATGCCATACAGCTATTTCCGTTGACTACTAATTGCCTTCCACAAAATTGCAACCCTTAAGCTCATATGTCTCAAGGAGGGTGTTAAACTAAGAGAAGTTGCCTTCTCTTCCACCACTGATGTGCGTTTGTAAAAACCAATGTACGTAATCTTTAGAAATGCAATGTCAGACAAACATTCATATAAGTTGTCCAAGAATAGGACAACGGAAGGTACTTTCCTACCACATCTTGTCGAAAAATCTTAAATATTAGTAGCGAATAGTCCTCGCATTGGATATTTCATAATGAAGAGACCACTACTACTGGATGTATATTGGGATTTTAACCCCAAACGATCAACAAGCAGTCGCTCACTATGAAAATCCGGAATATCAATATCATCACAAGCAACCTGCACAATCGTCGCATATACGTTGGTCCGAAGTGGTTTTCAAATAAATTTAATCCCGATCTCTTGGCACCAACAACGCAAAAGCATTTCTCAACCTCACACAGAAATCAAGTCTCATAGATTTATCACGTCTCCAACTTTCAACTTGCTATCCTTCGGGCCAAGAAGGAAGCTCGATAGATTGGAGAAATGAATCATCATCCTCAACACAAACGATAATCAAGCCTACACAGAAGGCTACGTACTAAGTGTACCACTAAATAGTTCCCACATCAAGTCGAGGAACTAAAATGGCCAAATTTGATAATCGTTTCTTTAACTATAAAACAAATGAACAAATATTTAGCACCATAACAATGACTAGGCCATTTTAATTAATCTTTTATTAATTAAACTACTTGCCAAATATTCACTTCATATTATCTTTTAAAAGGATATAATTCCAAACCATTTTAACTTTTTATATTGGAAAACATTTCCATATACTTATTTAACAATAAGTAATTCACAAATCTCTTTATTTTTAACACTTAGAAAATATGACATATACTTAAATCACGATTAAGTATATATTTTATTCTTTAAGGGAAGCATTCTTTTAAACATCTTTTATTTGAGTTAAAATGAATGTTGCGTAAAACATCGTTACGACAACCCAAAATCACTAGCATAGGGATTCAAAAATTAGATAGATATATAAATCCCAATCCTATACAAAAACATTCCCTTTCGGAAATCATCTACTATAACAACAGTGTTATAGTCCATCATTTCCTTATTTCTCGAAATGTCTATTTCAACAATGAATGTTGAAATCTATGTATTCGATACTTAACACATTTTAAAGTAACTTTAAATTATTAAATTCATTTAAAATATCACTTTTTTTTTAAAAAAAATTTAATATATTATTCACTGTCCAAAATCGTGAATACAAATCGTTTATCAATTTTAATATTTTTACACATTTATATTAAGGCTAATCCACTATCCAAAATCGTGGATTTAATGCCTAATCAAATTTAATACTATTGCACTTTTATTAAAGGATTATCCACTGTCCAAAATAGTGGATATAATTCCTTTAATAAACTACAATAATTAACTTATCAAATTTAATCGATTTCGGATTTATAAAACAATGTTTATAAATTCCATTTATCTTTTATAAAACCTCCATTTAAAAAATCAAATCCATTTATTATTTTATAAGAACTTCAACTTATAAAATCCCCTAATTAACAAATTCTATTTTTATCTCATTTAAATGCCAAATCCAAATTATAAGCTAATTTACTTATAAATCATTTTTTTTGCAAAATTATTCTTTCATAACTTCAACAATTATAAATCTTATTGACTTATAAAATCCATTTATAACTTCATTTTATCATTTACAAAACTCCTTATAATTCCATTATTCTGATTTATAAAAATTCAATTTTGTAAAATTTATATATAAACCGTTTATAATAAATTCAAAAATCTCAATTTAACTCATTTTACAAATTAATCAACTTCATATTTCAAAAATCACATTTCGATATATTTCACAAAAATCATAATTTTTATAACATAAAAATTGTAACTTTCATTTATTAAAATAAATCAATTCCTTAATAATTTAAAATCCAATAAAATATCTATTTCCAAAATCACTTTAAAATCCACTTTAAATTGAAATCATCACTTTAATATTTTAAATTTCCAAAAATAGGCCCATTGCTGTAACAGAACTAAATATATCAATAGCGACATCCAAAACATCATATATCATATGATAACAGCATACATCAAAATATTTGTAAATAAACCAATACTGATGAGAAATCCAGCTGGATTCCTCCAACCTGTCACCTGCAACAAATATACATATCAAAATATGTGTACAATGTCCGCTTCGAGGCACACGTGCGTATCAAGAGTCATCCGCTCATACACGGGAACGTATAGGGTCTCGTCTGCTCCAATATACAGGAATATATCCAAATACCAATCAATATATAGATAATATATCATATATCATCCAAACAATCATAAATCATCATAAATAATATTTATTCTCACTTATATAAAAATATCAGTGAGTCAGAAAGGGTGAGTTGTCCTCACTTTGGTTCCAAAAGCAGTCGAAGTGTTTTATTCTGAATAAAATTAAACAGGCGTTTAATTTTACCCAAAATTTACACTACCTCCAATCAACTCTAAACTAGCTCTAAAATGTAATGCTCATCAATACGAACCCAACGCAGTTCGTTTCGTTAAAAACGGACCTCGTATGAAAAAGTTATAACGTTTTAAAGTTTGTACGAATTATTATATAACATAAATTTACATTTTAATTTTTTTAATTTTTTCAAACCCTAGTCAATTCTGGCCACATGATTTGCTTGATTAACATCTGGCCGTGCATGCTTTTCTTCTTCCATGCGATGAACACCCGGTGCAATCGAACCATATAGCCGACGTTTCGATTGAATTGTCGCGCCTTCGTCAACGATCATGAAGACGATAAAGCACCTTCACGTTGAAGCCCCGCCTTACCGCTACCTTCATTTATGAACACGTGCAGCTCAGTCGTGCCTACGCCTAGATTTTCGTGCATGAACCGCACGCGTTCGAACTCAAACTGTCGTCAATCCGTCTCTTCATTTTTGATCATCACCATATGGATTTAACGTGAAGCTCTTTAACTTTGTATTTGGGGTTTGTTGAAATTTTGCACGATTTGGAAGAAATTAAGAGGAAAAGAAACAAAAAATATCGGCCATTAAAACATTTTCTAGCGGCTAGGGTTAAAGGTATTAGGGTTTGTGAAAAATTGGAGAAAATGAGGCCTTTTATAGAAAATTCTACGACACTATTCATCCCGAAAATTTTCGAACTTGAAACAAAATGTGTCGCCTGGCGTTTATAATGTTTTACTCCTATTTTGAACGCAATAGAATATATTATAATGACCCACGTATTTCGATAATTAAAAATTGTTAATTTAATGAGATTTTGGTAATTAAATCTGGAATAAATAAGAATTGTAATTTGTTAATGAATTTATAACGGGAATGAAATGTAAGAAGGTTAATGCAAGTTAATAAATAACTAATTTAGCGCAATCCCAATAAATTGAACAATTGTAAGGTATAATGGATGGTAATTTGTAAATTGGAAATAACGTAGATGTTATACTTAGCTGCAAATTGAATATAAGAAAACAAATGTAAGCATTGAATTAATTAATGAATTTAAACTTTAATAAATGATAATTGAATAAAATCAATGTTTCAGAAGTAATTATAATATTTTTTGAAAGCAATAAACTTAAAGGTAATTTAAGTTTAATGGTAACAATTATTATAAGTTACCTATTTGTTTAGTTCACAAAATTTAATGTGAAATCAATTGCAGTTAATTGACTTAATTTGTGCAGTTAAGGTAGATTTAATTTATCATTGAAGATTGTTAATTCAACAAGAGGTAACCAATGTAAACTCTATCCATAATATGGCAATTGATTGAATGAAAACAGTTGAAATTCATGTTTGGTAAATTTATTGGGTTTTGAGCTATAATAAATGGATTATTGAAACTAAATGAAATAAAATATTACGTTAATGGGAATTAATATGAAATGAAACATACATTTAAAATGTAATCTAAATCAATGTTAATTATACCCATAAGATGTCAATTTATTGAATAGAAAGATTTTAAATCAAATAAATGGATTTATTGAGATTTCAATTGATAATTAATAAATTTATTAAAATTGAAACTAAACACGGTAATGGGTAAATTTATTAACTTTAAATTTATATCTGAATTGTTTAAAGGGTTGTAATGGTGTAAGAAATCAAAAATGATAAGATTTGTTATTTATGGAATTGAAATTGAAAAGTGATTTAATTAACTAATTATTAATTTTTTTAATTAACTAGAAAATAGCCATTTTGACCACTGACTCGGTTTTCAACGAAACCAGTTTCATTGATCCGTAATGGTGAATTATTGTAGGATTTCAAGTTTCATAGCGATCGGACTTGTTGTTTGATCGTACGAACATGAAACGCCTTGAAATCAATTAAATTGAAATCAATTGAAATCAATTTGATTTTACCATAACCTCTTCATACGATAGAATTTGGACCTGAAACCTGTTCCATTGATTTTAAAATATTTTAAAACATCTATTTTGATATATGGGTTGACCCAATTTCGTTCCGGAGTCGAAACGGGCTTTTCGGGCCATTTATCGTTCAACGGTCCAAACCGATCGTGTCCAATCATCTCTATTTCTGACCTACCTATATATACCTTGTTATAAACCCTAGCCTATTCCTTATTCCTCATTTATGTACGTACAATTCAGCTGTCTCTCCTCTTTCCCAATGGCAGACAGAACCCTAAATTCCAAAATGCAATTTCAAATAAAATCCGAAGCCAAAAATTAAATCTCTTCAAACTATATCGAATTTTATATGGATTTGAAGATCTCGATGAGAGCAAGTCAATTCTATTGTTTGTTTTTGGATATGGATTGCCTGTTGGCCTTTGGTCGATTTAGTCACGGTCGTTCATTGGCGTTTGATGATCTTCGGCGGATCGTCGATTGGAGGGTAGCGTTTTGTAGAGGGGACTGAGGGGAGTGCATCTATGTGGTTTGTTTGGTGATTTGACGGTCTGACGACGGCGAAAATTCATTTAGGGTTCCAAAAATAGGCGACGGCTGTCACTTCGGAGTCGCGAAGTCGTGGGCGTCGTGATGGAGGGAGGTACGCCGGTGAGTGGCGATCGAGAGAGGGAGTCTGGCATGGCTAACAATGGCGCTCGGCACGTGCTCGACGGTCGCATTTTCTGGTGACGTCGCGATGTGGAGTTGCGCTAAGGTTTCAGTCTGGTCTCGTGCGTGTGTGCTAGGTGAGGAAGAAGGCTGTGACGTGGCATGGGTCTGGTTCGTTTCTTTTCAATTTATTTTTATTTTTATTTTGTTTTTAGATAATCAAATGCGTATAACTTTTACATACAATGTCAGATTTATGCGTGGTTTGATCCACTGGGATCGTATCAAAATTCAGGATATTTGGACGCTCATTTGGATGGATTCTGAGACTATTCAAATTTTGGGTTTAAATTGAATTTAAATTCAATTTAAATTCAAAAGGTGAGTGTTTTAACCCACTCACAACTTCTAAAATTTCTTATGTATGTTAAATTAATTTCTGAGGTGATTAGAAATTTATGGCTATTTGGTATATTTTTATCATCATTCCAGTTAAATTGAATTTATTGAGTTAAATTGTTATTTAATTTATTATTGCACATAAACTGCCAGTTAAACTGTTATTTAATTTATTATTGAATATAAACTGTCAATAAATACCTGTTATTTATTATCTGTTCTATATTGATGTTATTGTTTGAATTGGATGATGATTAGGATAAATGGTTGATGATTGATTTTGGATGAATGGATGCTGTATTTTATATTGTTATAAACTGCAAGTTGTTATGCATTTTTATTTCATTCGGGATTGCGGTTTGAAATGACATATAACCGTATTTTTATTTTAAATTACGGATCAAAATGATAAATATCCGTATCACTTGACCATAGGGTATAAAATTATATACAGACGCCGTGGTCTATATCTAAAATATTTTGAAAATGATTTCTATGGTTTTGGAAAGAAATATATAGTTTAATGAATATTGGTTTTTGATATTATATAAATATTATTTTTATATATAGTTAAATGCTTGAATTTAAAGCTATCTATAAGTTTGTTAAATAAAAATTAAGTTTAATAATAGAGTTTGATTTTTATTAAAATAAATGTGAGTAAGGATTTAAATTTTATTTTAATATAGAGTGTATAATGATTTAAATAAATTAAGGTAAGGTGATAAGATATTTATTTGAAATTAAATTTATTTAAGAGTTAAACTCAAAAAGTTTGATGTGAAATTTATTAAATTGGAAATTTTAAAAGGTATAATTATTATAACTTGATTTTGGGGTCAAGGTGAATTAAATGATTATTTCAAGTATAAATGAATTGAAAGAAATATTTAGTTATTTGCAATTTGAGTTTTATTTAGATGATAAGGGATTTATCATGTAAAATATTTCAAAGCTAAATAATAGAAAATTTATTTGTTGAATCGAAATTATCAAATTTAATTTTGAAATTTTGGAATATTTAATGCCTTGAAATATATCGAAATTGAAATGTTTTATAGAAATTGAAATGTTTCGAAGTTACAGATTTCAAAGTATGTTTTTAGAAGTGTTATAATTTCAAATGTTTGGTTTCGAAGTGTATAAATTTGAAAGTGCTATGATTTTGGAAAAGGGATATATTTGAAATAAAAATGATATTATATTGATTTGGGTTTTATTAAAAATGATATCATATTGGTTTGGTTTTTGAAGTGGAAATTATATCGTATTTATATGGTTTTGAATGGATATTATATTCTGGTTTTGAAGTATAATTATTTTGAAATGACCGTGGTGTTATAATAACGTTTGGTTGTTAAAGGGACCGGGATCGGAAGTTGTCATACTCTCTGCCAACTCCGAAAACCACTTTAACAACCGTGTACGTGGTGGAGATTCCAGAATGAAGTAAGATGGTGGTGGTGTTTCTTTTAAGGTATATATGTGGACCCGACTTCCGTGAATTGGCATAAGATGGCTAAAACAGAAGCGATTGACGGGCTAAGAAGGTAGAACCTTTTATCGGACACACTCCTTCGATACCATTCTATTACTTTGTGATTGATTTGGGCCCTTTTGATTTTGGGGTGTGGCTCGAGGTGGGCGATAGTAGCTGCTACGCGTTACCATCGGTCCGAAAACGTAATTTGTATATCTACCCTGGTATTGCCTAGTTGTGCCATGTCACCTACCCTAGCACGCCTTGTATGAGTGTGATTTGTGTCGTACTTATGGAGTATCCTCTGGTAGCCTCTCGATCAGGTGGTATTACGGTACTGTATAGACTATTGGCACTATTATGTGTTAAGGGCTATATGGGTAACCCCTTAATGCTATTTAAAAGTAAGTTTATTTTACTATTAGACATTATTATAATAGCGAAATATTACTACATAGTAAATAGTTTAAAGGATCCCTAGGAGGTGTGAATCCCAAGCATCTCTTAAGTTACCCCACTCACGTTAAACACTGGATAGGAGATGTCAAATCCCGTAAACATCTCTGACGCCGTTCTACTCATATTTGGTTCTATTGATTTAACTTACATAAGATATTTTAGTTCTAACTTGAGTGTTTTTGTCTTTTCAACTCGCTTGGGTCAGTCTGAGCATTTCAGTTTTTGAAGACTTTATTTTGGAGGACGAAGACGAAGATGTTATTATTATTATATACTATGTTGTTCCACTGCATCACATTGTTCCGCTGCATTGTTATTGATTATTCTCTGGTATGTGTAACCCTGATATGTATTGTATAAGTATAATCAAATGTTTTTGTAAAACAGCTTCATGAACTGTTTATTTGATTATTATATTTTATCGTTCCGCTGCAAGATTCTATTTTGTTTTTTCTTTACCTGCTTTTTCTTATTTACCCCATAACAATCCGCCCTTCTGTATGGTTTAAGTCTGACATGTGTGGTTTATCGTCGATTTAAAGCATACAAAAAGACTGGATGTTACATATATATCGAGAGCCAATTCGATCGAATTTGGAAGATAGGTTTTTGAATCGACTATTTAAATTTAAAATTTGCATAAACAGATTCCTAAGCATTTTAGCTTCTTTCGGACAAACCGTAAATCCGATTGACATAAAATTTGAAATCTTACAATAATATAATATTAAGGATCCAACGAAACTGGTTTCGTCGAAATCCAAGACCGTTTGAAAAATGGCTATTTTTACTCGTCAATTAAATATTAAAATATTTAATTTCTGTAATTCAACTTTCAATTCAATTTTAAAAGTTTTCCAACATCATTCTAATTCAAATAGAATTTAATTCAACTTTATAAATCATTTTTATTTATATTAATTTCAATTTCAAGATTTTCAACAATTTCAAATATTAAATTAACGATTTAATTATCCAATTAAATCGTTATATTTAAAATATAATCTATTCAGCTTATAAAATTAACTTCTGAACATTTAAAATCAATTAAATATATAAATTTCAAATGGCTAAAATTCTGGGTCGTTACAATGGTCAAGGGCCTGCCTAGTCCTTATTGATAAGGTATTATGTGGCTTTGGTACTGTCTCTCACATTACTAAGGATACAATAATGATATTACCAGTGAGGAATCCGCATGGGGATAGGTTTTAAGTGATGGAGACCTGCCTAGAATATAGGTATTAAATGGTTAGAAGTCTGCCTAGTCCTTTTTAAAGGTATTGAGTGGCTTGGGTACTGTATGTTACATCACTGTAATTTTATTGGAAATAGATGCGGTAATAATTGGACATTAAATGTTGGAAGTCTTAAATAGTGGTTGGAGGCCTTTGTAGACCGACATTGACAACATTGTTAGGAAACCACCTTGGGAATAGGTCTTAAATAACGGGGTCTACTTGATTTAGGTCTTAAATAACGGAGGCCAACCTTGATTGAGGTCTTAAATGGCAGGATCTGCCTATTCCTCTTTTAAAAGTATTATAGAAGCCTGCTTCTTATTTAGAAGTATTAAGTGGCAAATGGATGTGAAAGTATTGGGTGGTGGATAAGGCTTATACCTGGGAAGGGGTAAGCAAGTAATCGTGTGTGCGATGCAAGGTTAGATTAGAATTTCTAACCTTAATGGGCATAACTATTAAATGGAAGTCATGTTATGGATAGTATATAGATTTTCCAGTCACCAAAACGTTATTCTAACCCCCTCCTCATTACAATCCACAAGAAAGATTCAAAGGAACATGTCAATGGAGCTGAATTTGCTTTGTTAATGGAGAAGTCTTCTTTTCGCTCATGCTCGATGCTGATGTGACAATCTGCTATCCAAGGAATACCACTAATTACAAGATAGTAGTCATAATTGGTATTTTTATTGTATTATTGTTTCCGCTGTGAGTTTAGATTTCTATTAGTCTTTGATAATGCTCATGCTCAATTGCAAGTACCAAATCCAACGATCTGTGCTTTGATGGACTTGGTTTTTTATTTTTGTCTAAATTTAAGCCCGTGGAGGTATTGGTTGTTACAGATCTTGTAGAAAATTTTGAGAAGTTAAGACATAAATTTTGAACTCTTTTTATGATTAAGAAATGGTTATACATTCGAGAATGTTTTATAAATGTTTCTCTTTCTACTATACTCTAAAATTACAATAATAACAATAATAAGAAGTTAAAACTATTACATTAACTTTAAAAATATGCTTTTGAAAATCTCTTATTTATAAAAGAAGATTTAGTGTGTTTTTAATTACATTTCTGTCAAGTTTAGTTTAATCATTTTTGATAATTTAAGAGAATGTCATGGTCCCAAAAGAGGAAATGTGTATTAAAAATGAATGAAAGATTTTAAATTCTTAAAAAACTTACTAGATTTATGGAAATGGTAAAATCAAATATTTTGATTTAAAATGGTAAAAATGAAAAGAGGACTTTACAATTTTAAAAACTTATTCATTTTGTATAAACAGTGTTGAAACAAAAAGATTTTGATTTAAAAAGGTATGGTTAAAGTGTTATGATTGTCACTTAAACTTAAAAGAAAAATGTTAACTTGAAGTTAGATGAATATGATTACACAACCTACAAGGACTAAGTTGATAATGGAGTTCAAAAGCATTGAAATGTTGGACTAAAATAAAAAGTAAAATGAGAAGTTTTCCAGTTTGAAGTGTGAGAGGACCAAGGAAGATCTACTTCAATACTTCGGTGTCAAGTTACAAATGAACATTTCCTTAATTAGATTAGGCAACATAAATGGAATGGTAAGAGTGGGTTGGGTATTATAGCAGCAAGATCAGTACCATGTCTGTAAGGATAGAATACATGTAAGCTATGGGCAGTCCATGTATTGTATTATTCACTTGTCGGCTACGGGCAGGCTAGATGGACAAGAATGTGAAAGTGTGTATTTTATATATATTGGATTTATATCATAGTACTTTATTTCCATGTATGCCTCAATGTAAGCCTTGGAATAGTCGGGTTAAGTATTGCATTTACTTGATTACAGAAAATAAGTGGGAAGTAGTCCCTCGATTCATGAGAAGTTTCGTTAAAGAAATTGTATGGAAATTCCAAGTTGTTGGTTAATTGAGATAGGTTAGTGAACATAATTGGAAGTTGTCATAAAATGGAATGGGATTTGGCTAGTATTTTAATTCGTTGGAATAAAGCACGTAGCAACTTAAATTTCTATAAATTATCCAGTTTTAGTACAAAAGTGTATCATTTGAAATAACAAGGAATATACCTAAAAGAAAGAGATGTGTAAAATATAGATGTTTATCATATTTTATACTGTCTATTCAATAATAACAGAAAATATAATTCATTGTGATTTCAAATATAACACAAATCCTCTTTCAAATAATTTATGAAAAGTATTCACATTTCCTTTTGGGGATGGTGTAATTCCAATGCATTAAAATGTGGAAATCCCCAAGTATAAACCAAAGTATTGGTTACTATGTCTATTGGATTAAAATGAAAAGGGCACACATTAAAGATGCGGAGACAAATTTTATGGAAAATGGGGTTTGGAAAATTCCCATAAAACTTTAAGAAGGAAATGATATGATTCCTTTCAATCACCCTGTAGGTAGAGAGCATTGGATGGTAGGAATGGTTGTAGATGTTTCAGTATGATATGTTATGGATGATGAATGCTAATAGAAGTATTGTTTGAATTGTTCTCTATGACACGTTTGGGATAAAGTATTCTCTGCGTATCGCACACATTCACATTATTTTTTATTGGTTGTTTAGCTTGGTATATATTATACATATGGATGCATGGTGGTTGTTTATCTTAGTCGAGCATTATGCAGATGGATGTTGCATATGGATGAAACGGTTGCGCATACATGTAAACTTGCAAGTATGTTTATTTAGGATATTACATGTAGCTAGATGCATAGCATGAGCACTTGTATTATAGGAGGTCGACTAGATTAGGAGGCCGCCTACTTTTTGCATTAGTATTGGTTCACGTGTATTTCACGTTGCATATATATGCTTACATAATTACATTAGAAAATTCCAAGGACAATGATTGATAATGGATGATGGAGGAGTAGATGGTTGTAGCTGTTGATTGTTATATGTAAGACATTTGTTTCATCCTTATAGATTTCGAGGACGAAATCCTTTTAAGATGGAGAATGTACTACCTTGGAAATTTTAATAATAAATTAAAATATTAATAAGAGTAAAAATGTAATTTTACATCAAGTATGAAATAGTAAATTATTATAAATGATGGAATTTGGAAAATCTAACTTTTCATTGGATCTGTACCGTGGGAGGGTTCACCACACCAAACGCACCTCTATTAATTTCATAAATTTTTTTTAACAAGACATATGTCATTGTGTCAAAATAAATATTTGATTTGATCAATTTATTTACCACATTCTGGTTACAACGTGTTTTGTAATTTGTTCTTTTTTCAATGTAAAGCTATTTTAAATAACTACTGTTCCGCTTTCAATAAAAGTTGTTCTTTTCCTTCTTATTTCGTTTTTGAGTTTGATTGCATCCAACACTCTAGAATGAGAGCCTCCACTAATTTGAAGAAGCTAATTTTATTTCCACCTTGTTTTTGGCCTTTCACATCCTATAATTTCGAAAAAAATGGCACATCCTACTTTTTACTGTTTCCACCACTTTATATTACAAAACTACCATACTTGCTTTTTTTTCTTTTTACTGCCTCCTTACTTTTCTCCTCTCTCTTCTCTTAACCTTAGTAAAACATTGTAATCCTCTTCTCTCTTCTGTTCACTTCACTAAAACAGTTCAATTTGAATTCTAACGGAAGATGAACGTAGATCCAAGCATCTTCATGGTAATTTCTTCTTAATTTTGTTTCATTCTGTTATTTCACGGTAAACAAATAGGGAATTTTTTTTCAAAAAGGTTGAATTCACAATTTAGTTTCTAACAGCCTAAATCAGATGTAGGGTATATTAAAATTAACTACATATAAATTATCTTATTAAAAATATACCCACTCGCCTTAACTCCAAGCTTTCCCTTGAATCCTGATTGGAATCCCCCTGCTCGTTCGTCACTTGTTTACTTCATTCGTCCTTCTTAATCTTCCTAATTTTATTTTACTATGGAAGAATTTAGGTTTGTAATGGAAAGAATTTGGTAAAGTTACAGTATATAAACAAATTTCCAATGAATTAGGTTTAGATTAACAATGTATTTATAAGGGTTTTAAACTGATATCGACCATTGATCAACCCTTGGAGAATCTTTGGTTACATCCTGTACGTTAATCCTTTACTTCGTCGTAAAGTAAAAATATTTCATTAAATCCGGGCAGTTGGCCGCTCAAAATTGTCGATCTGAACCATCAATCAGTGGACTGCCAGGTCTTGGCCATTCTACCGCTACATGTCGACCAACGATCCCCTAGGTTGTCGACCATTTTTTTTTTGTTAATTAATTTCTTCCCAAATTTACATATTTATTTTCAACTGCGAATTTTCAAATGTTTATAACTTCTTCATATTACCTCCGATTTTAAAGTGTTATATATGAAAATCATCCAGAAAATCGCTACAAACATAAAATTACAAGTTTCATAGTCATATTCGGATGTTTATAAAAGTTTCTTTTTTTCTCTTGTTATAGTTTAAATTTAGTTATTTTATTAAACTCTCTCTTAATTTCCAGGGTATTTCAAAGAGACTGTTGTTATATTATAAAGAAATAATGAAACAATAACTCGAAGCAAGGATTTGAAATCAAAAATCGAGAACAAGAGCATAAGATTCTACTGCGAACTAAATGAAAAGATAAATAATAAAATAAAAATTCTAACCTTTAAATCAAGCTCATTCGATCCAATAAGCCAAGGTTTTTCTAGAGTTCACTATATAAACAGTAACATTGAAAACAACATATGGAAACACAATTCATACAAAACATGAATAAAATCATAAATAATATAAGATAAATAAAAGTGAAGAATTAATGAATTCAATAAAATTCCATTTAGATTATAATGTTTAAGAGATTGGTTAAAAATTATCCAAAAGGAATCTTTACTTTGGTTCAGATTGAGTAACTTTTTTAGCTGTAGTATAGATAGGAAACTTGAAAAGGGAACAAACAAAATTGTGAGTTCTAAAGAATATTGCATGAGATTTCATAATTTATTATTTACCAATTGTATTTTGTAGTTTCCCTGTTTATAATATTACTTGTTACACAACCACTTGGGTTTCAAGTAATCTAGATATAAATATTAATCGTGTATTCTTGAATTATCAATTAAGTTATCAATCAAGATGCAGTCCTTAACAAATATTTGTTTCTTTTCTTCTCTTCCCCTTCTTCTTTACCATTTTGTTTTGTTTAATAATTTCAACATAGATATCAGAATGTGTTTCAATTTGAGAACTACAATTCAATACATCAACTATAAGTAGAATTCATCAATGCTCATTTAGAGATTGCATCCTAACATCATCCTGATTTGAAGATTTGGAACTTGTTAGATGTATTACTCAAACCGTGCTTCTTCTTCTAGCGAAACAATCTAAGTTTGTTGTTTCAGTTTTCTGGGAATGACCATAATGAATCTGATTGGAATTCCACTTCCAACCTCATGAGAATCTTTTTATTCATATTTTCTCTTTTCTCCGATTAGGACTCTAGATTTTTTGCTGCAATTACCCTTCCAATGCCGATTGGAATTTCACTTCCAATCGCATAGGAATTTCTCTTATTCCTATTTTTTCTTCTCGAATTTCAACTTCAAATTTTTGATTTGTTGTTGCCGTCTTTTTAGATAGTTGTTTACTCATTAGGTATAAGTTGATAGTTGAAGATAGTCTCTCTAGCAGCACTTGAAGCTATTGTTTCGTAGCATTGAATGGTTTTGGCGACTATGTCGACTTCAAATTCCATTTTTTACCGAGTTTTGCTTTGATGAATTCCAGTGGCTATACTTCTTGACTTTGAGGGGGATGTTAAAGAATATTGCATGAAATTTCATAATTTATCATTTACCAACTGTATTTTGTAGTTTCCTATTTATACTATTTCCTATTATATAATTACTTGGGTTCCAAGTAATTTAGATATAAATATCAATCATGTATCCTTGTATTACCAATCAAGTTATCAACAAAGATGTAACTATTTGTTTCTTCCCTTCTCTTTCTTCTTTTCTATTTTGTTTTATTCAATAATTTCAGCAATTAGAATGAAATAGGAGTGAGAGAAACTGGAGATGGAAAACTATTGAGAAAATACAATAACTCTTATATTAAAAACATAAAGGAGAGGACTTGGCTGTTGTTATATTATAAATAAGTAATGAAATTTTGTGACTCTTGAGTATTTGTGTAATAACCTTATGATTAAAAACCCCGATTTTCACTCTGCAACTTATGAACAAAATGAAATAAATTACAATACATGTAACTTTATATAATGTATAATATTGGATTGATTTATTTAAATTAATATTTATTTATATTTTATAATTAAAAATGAAAATAAAACTCATTGAATAACTAAAGCGAAACATCTCATAACTTATATTTTAATAAAAATGAGATTAGGGTCCGATTTGGATTTTTTTTTAAAATGAAGCAAGCTAGGAAAAGAGCTTTAAATGCAAATTATAGCTCCCAAATAGTAGTTATATAGATTCCTTGATCAATATATTTTAGTATTAATATTTTTTAAGTTCTATGTTATAAATTAATCGATAATTTTTAGTGTTTACATTCTTATTAATCTTTGTCAAGTCATGTCCTATAAGTTCTAGTACCTAAAGCAGGCTGTGAGTCAAGTGTCTAATACAATACTGATTAGATTAATAAAATTAAAGCATTAAAGTAGTTTACATGTTATATAGATAAAAAATGAAGTAACAAAAAGAAACAATTACCTTGTCCTAGTAATAATACTTCAAGTTGTACAACAGTTCAATTTTTTTAATCTTTTAACAACTAATTTATGTTAGAAGTGTTAATCATTAAATTTCAAAGCGAATAAGCTTATCTACCATGATTTTAGCATTAATATCATATTAATATTTTGTATATAGAAATTCATACATAGCATAAAGATAATAAAAATAAAGATAAAAAGTATATCGTCTTGTGTAAAATTGTGATTTCTGAAATAGATACGATGTTCTAATCTTTCCTACCAATTTCTTCCAGTGAAAATTGATGTTGGAAATTACGAATTTGTGAAATTTTTGAAAGTTGTGTTTTAATATTTATGAACATGAATTGAAGAAACTGAGGATGAATCGATGCTCATCTTCCTTCCATCCAGTGTTTATATTTATTTATATACCATAGTTTTTGTTGGCATCTACTATAAATTTTTACACATTGGTTTTAGGCTTTTCTTTGGGTGCACTAAGGTGAAATGGGCCCTAAGCCTTTAGTGGCTTTACCCAAGGGCAGCCCTTGATCTTTGTATAAGTATTTATAAATATGTAATATCAACATTGTTTATAATTTCAAAAAATAATGTAACAAAATTTTAACATAGATTATAGTGTTTATTTAAGATAGGCATAAACAATATGGTTGTATCAATGTTTGAATCTAGAGAAAATAAGTGATTGCACGTAATATCTTATATACTATGATTGTGGTTGAATTATGGTCTGCACTTAGAATACAGAGAAAATATAAGAGCTTAAAATAATATATAACTCTCAATCAAAATAGATAAATATATTTCTTAATCAAAATATTTTCTTACATTTAATTATTAATATTCATTTTTAAATTCACTTATTACTTTAATTATCCTATTCTTATTAATGTTAATAGGTATGTCTGATAAATAATCTTTCTACAAGTATTCACATATTGTTATTGTTTCTTATTAGAATGTGTATAATTTCATCCAAAATAGAAGCAATAAAATTTTAATATAGATTATGGTATTTATTTAAGATAATCATCAAATATTAGGTCATATAAGTGATAGAATCCAAATAAATTGGATGACTCCACTCAGGGGGCGTCTGGATGGACTTAAATAAACCACTTTTTGGATTTTTAAAAGTCAAAATCAATTCATTTGGCTTTCAAAAAACCAAAAACAACTTGTTTAAATCGATCCAAATGGGCCGCTAATATGGTATATACAATGACTGTTGACAAAATTTGAATCTTTACTGAAAATAGAGGGAATAAGCAGAAGAGCTTAAAATGCCCGCGATCTATATATATTATTAATATATTATCTTATTGCCAAGCATTATTATTCCTTTCAAAATTTGCTTATAACTTTGGTTTTTCTGCATTCTTATTAATATCAAAAGATGCGTTTAAAAATATGTTGTTCCTTTTACTAATAAATTTTATAACTTCAGTTTTTAGCACCAATAAAATTTAGAAAATGTAATGCTTACTTATTTAAAATAACTTAAAATAATAATATGATTTTCAGATTAAAACTTGATTTTTGATGACATTGTAAAGTAGGAAAAGATTTAATAGAAAAGTTAAGATTTTAAACGAATTGCGTAAGTTTAAAGTATTTAGAAATATCACTTTATTGGATTTTTAATTGTTTGCTTAAGAATGCGGTAATAAAGATTATAAAATATACTATATAAGTGAGGAAGGTATGAATCAAATTTTGGTCTTCTTGAAAATAGACTCAATCAAGGAGAGATGAATATTTTAACTTCAAAATTAGGAGCAAAAAGGAAAAAAATAGAGAGATCAAACTTTAAGATGTATATGCAAATTAGACTTCCTTTCAATAATTCTTCTAACAAGGGTTTTAATTCAGGTCAATGCCCACAAAGATCATTTTTTAATCCCAAACATAATCATTAAGAGTAAAACGCTTGCTATGACTATTATCAACCAATATAAAAAGAATAAGAACATAAATGGTGAAAGACCTGCAAAAATACGTACGAAATATCATTAGCAGAAAAATCTACAGAAAATATGCATCAAATATTACAAATATTTGCCAAACTAAGATTTCCATTCGAATGACAAATAGTTGACTATGCCAAGTTAAAATTCCTATCAATAGGGCAAATATGCGACAACTAGAATTTCCTATAAGTTTGGAAATTATTTGCACAGCAAGTAATTGCAAACAACACAAACTAATAAATTTTTTATCTTAGGAACTAAATTAGAAATATATATCAAAAAATTATATCACAAAAAAGTTTCTAACGTTTAATCCGTTATTGATGAACAAACAAATAGAATTTTTTTAATGCAAAATCCTAAAATCAAATAGAAAAAAACAACGAAAAACATAAAAACAAATAAATATTCAATTATAAAATCGGAAACAATGTAATACACATGATACCTCAAGCAAATAAGTGATATTCGATTACATCTTATTTTTGCGCAAGTGGATCTAAAAACTAAGATTGGTTAAGGCTATACATAGCATGAGATTAGTGATTGCTATTGGTAAATAGGGATTACAATTGAACTTGATTGATTATCATTGACAATTAGATATAATCGACAATGGTAGAATCAATTTTGTTATTTTATTCGATTTTTATTGGAAAGGAAGGATAAAATTGGGAAATGCAAAAAGAAAAAAAATAATGTATGTAAATAACAGTGACATGGACAAGGGTGACCCTTGGATAAAGCCACTAAAGCCATAGCTTTGCTTCCATTTCACAATAGGACACCAAAATAGAAACTTTTTAAAACTAAGATGTAAAAATTTACAGTATACACCAATAAAAACCATCGTACTAAAATAAAAGCAGACGCTAGACGCAAGGAAGACAAGTATCAAATCATCCTCTATTATTTCAATTCATAGTTCTTAAATTTTAAAACCACAACTTTTAGAAATCTCACAAATTCATAATTTTAACATCAACTTTTATCAAAAGAAATTCAAAAGATCCGGGCATCATATTGATTTCAAAAGTCGCAATTTTGCATAAGAGAATTGCCTATTTATCTTTATTTTTATTATCAAATTTTTATTTATAGAATATTAATATGACCTGAATGCTAAAATTCATTGTAATTAGCTTCTTTACTTTGAAATGTAACGATTAATATTTCTAACACAAAACAATTGTTAAAAAATAATTTTGTTTTAGACTTTTATATGACTTGATGTATTATTAACTAAGCATCCTTTTTTTTTGTGTTATTCCATTTTCTATCTACATTAAATATAAACTACTTTGATGTTTTAATTTTATTAATCTATCTAGTACTTCTAATAGGGCCTCGACTCACAACTAACTTTAGATATCAAAGCTCTTAGGACAAGTCTAGAGCATGGAATGTAGTATAAAAAAAGGTAGGTATATAAAGCTGATAAATTTTAAAAGTAGGGACGTGTCCCTAATCACCATTATGATTTAATCGAATCCCAACTAAGTTTGTTCATGGTAAAAATATTTTTAATGGCACAAACTCATTACTTGTACGTTTATCATTATTTTGAGTTCCCTTCGCAAAATCGAATGCAATCATAACAATGATGCTTTAATTATTATAATACACATAAATTTAACGTGTCATATGCGACACGACACACGGATTCGTACTACGAATGACAATTAGAAATTAATGTAGAAAGAAAAACTTTGTACGATACATCTTATTATATAGATCCACCTTAGTAAAAGAATAATCAAAATAAAATATTGTGTTAAATTTGGATCCTAAACATACCTTTATGCATTTAATGTGGATAACAGAATTTTTAGTTTTCAATTCTACTACTTTGCTACCATTTATACATTATTGTGAAATATATCATTTATTATGTAACTCACACTAATTTTGCAATATTTCCATAGATCATAATCTTTATAACGTTACTTTTATAAACTGATTTTGCTCAAGCATCCTTTTACTACTTTCCAACACAACGGCGCGTTCTCTCTGTTCCCGTGAACATCCAGCTCCAAAATAAAATAAAACCATAGAAACAGAACGGAAAAAGGAAATAGAAATCAAAAGACTAAAACATAAAATTAATAAATAAAAATTAATCAGAGAAGGAAAAGGAAAAGAAGAAGAGAGAGAAACAACAATGGCTTTAAAAAACAAAATTAAAGCCACTCGTTTCTCTCTCATCTCTTAATCCTAAAAACCCAAAAAATCAACAAAATTATGTCGCGCGCTGACAAGGTCCGCCGCATCTTCGAACGTTTCGATGCCAACCATGACGGCGGCCTCAACCGCGATGAAATGACCGCTCTCGTCGTCGCCGTCAACCCCCGAGTCAAGTTCAGCGACGAGCAGATCTCAGCCATCCTCGACGAAGTCTTCCGTACATATTCCGAATTCATCCTCCCAGACGACGTCGGCCTCTCCCTTGAAGGCCTCATCCGGACCTACGACGACGGCGCCGGAGACGTCGATCGCGATTTCGACTCTTTAAATCTTCCAGAAACCATAGACACGGATATAATCACAACTCTGCCATCTGCCGCTTCTTCTTCAGGCTCCGGACTAATCACCCCCGCGGCCGCTCAGATTCAAACTCAACACTCCGATTCTAACCTCGCACAATCGAGAGGAATAAAGTTCGATTCGACATGGAAGCTTCTAGACGATCTAGACATCCTCATAAAGCGATTACGAAGACGCACCGAGAAAAACAACACCGGAGGCAGCAATAACAACAACAACAATTTCGATTCCTTATCAGAAGCAGGATGGAGCAGAGAAATGGGACCAAGCGAGAAAAAAATCATATACAACGAGAAATCAAACGACTACATTTCCTTTGTAAAAGAGGTGAACGGATTAAGAGCACGTGCAGATTCCGGAAGATCCAGAGAAGAAGCATTCGACGGACACATGGCAATTGGTAAGGCACTGTACGACCATCAGTTATTTTCTGAAAGTCTAAAAAGCTTCAGACGGGCTTGCGAGATCCAGCCCACAGATGTCAGGCCCCATTTCATGGCTGGGAACTCCCTCTACGCCATTGGTAAGTGTCCAGAAGCAAAGGAGGAGTTTCTCTTAGCTCTAGAAGTTGCAGAAGCAAGCGGGGCCCAGTGGGCTCAGTTGCTTCCCCAAATACATGTCAATTTAGGAATTGCAATGGAAGGAGAAGGAATGGTGTTGGGAGCATGTGAGCATTACAGGGAGGCTGCAATTCTATGTCCTTCTCACTTCCGTGCTTTGAAGCTTCTAGGAAGCGCATTGTTTGGAGTAGGAGAGTATAAAGCAGCAGAGAAGGCTCTAGAAGAGGCGGTTTTCTTGCGGCCAGATTATGCCGACGCCCACTGCGATCTGGGTTCGGCTTTGCATATGGTTGGGGAGGACGAAAGGGCGATTCAGGAATTTCAGAAGGCGATAGATTTGAAACCAGACCATGTGGATGCCTTGTACAATTTGGGAGGGCTGTACATGGATGTGGGTAGGTTCGCTAGGGCTTCAGAGATGTACACTAGGGTTTTGAGCATAAGGTCAAATCATTGGAAGGCACAGTTGAACAAGGCAGTAGCGCTTTTGGGGGCAGGGGAGGAGGAGGATGCCAGGAGAGCTCTTAAGGATGCTTTCAAGTTGACTAAAAGAGTTGAGGTTTATGATTCCATCGCTCATCTCAAGATGCTTCAAAAGAAGAAGAAGAGTAAGCGTGCTAAAGCAAATGAAGGAGATGCTGGATTTATAGTGATTGAAGCTAGTAAATTCAGAAGGGTTGGGGAAAAAACAATTGCGAGGCAAGAATTGACAAATGCACTTGAAATTAGGGCTTTTCAGAGGCTTACAAGGTTGGGCCAGTGTGATGTGGATGCGATAAGGAAAGAGATGTACACAGATGTTCCTGTTTCTTATTCCGGGAGTGGAGTTACGGAAAAATCTATTCGGAAAGCTGCTTTGGAAGTCATACTTCGTAGGATTCTAAGCTTTCTTAAGGCGGAAACATTCTTAGGAGCGGTCAAGGCAATAAATGAAAGAATACTCTCCGTGTTGGATTCTTCAGGCTCTAGCCGCGTTGATTTGAGTCTCTTTTTTGCTATCATCGCACCAATTTGCTCAGGGTCTACGGATAGAAGGAAGAGGGTGGTTTATGATGCATTGCTATGGCGACCTACTAATGAGAATGTGATGCAAATAAAAAGAAGTGATGTGGTTTCATATATCAAGAAATTGAGAGCAGTTTATAACCCTTCGCATGGTGTTAGCGAATTGATGGAATTGCATGGGGAGCCAGATGAGACTTTGATTTCTTATGATGATTTTTTGGAAATTTTCGATGATCCAGACTGGGGTTTTGGAATATTAAAAACATTGGTGAAACTTGAGAGTGGCGATAGAATTCGACATGACAGGCATTCATGCTCAACGTGTCGGTATCCTATAATCGGTTCTAGGTTTAAGGAGACGAAGCATGGTTTCAGCCTTTGTAGCAAATGCTATAGCGAAGGGAAGGTGCCATCAACCTGTAAGCAGGAGGAGTATCGATTTAAAGAGTATGGGAGGGAGTCGGAAGCCATGAAAGACAAATGTAAGTGTTTTAATTCTAAGTCATTACAAACTGATCCCTAGCCTAGCTATTGATGTATGCTGTTGTTTTCGATGTTTGGGTCTTGTGCATGTGTATGCTTGTTAAATAGTTGTGGACGAGTTTGAATTAGCAATGCAACTGTAATTCTATAGATCATTTTTGGTCTTTTATTTGGTGGATTATTGTGATTTATGATTGATAACAACTCACGAGACTGACTGATAGTTTATAAGGTTGTCACACAAGCTTTTGTGTACATAGGTAATATTTTTTAAATATTTTTTGCTTACTTGGTTAGAAACGACATGTATATGCACTAGTAAGTCCCTGGTTTTTACCAACAATTTTGACTCGGGGGTTTCAGAGAAACGATTTGGATTGCTGTTACAATAAATTTAACTTGTGTTGTTTGTTGCTATGCTATCCAATGAAGTCACTTTTATTTATTATTTTCTGAAACATTTCTACTTCATTCAAGGCTTAGTTTTTGGTATAAGATCCATATTTTGTACTGCAATTAAGCATAGAAACGAAGTAGTTCCATTGCAATGTTATTTGTTGATGAGATAAACCATATATGTGTTCGTATACGATACTTTATTCATTTTATTCACATGGTGTAGAAACTTATGCACAAGAGTAAAGCAAACACATTCATAAAGTTTTGACTTCCGTACAAGGAATGCTAACTTTTCTTCGTAGTAATGTGAATTTGCCAAGCATAGGTAGGGCCAACTTCATAAAGTACAGAAAATATTCTAGGCAAATATACATAGTGTGTATGTGAACAAATATACATATCACCTAAGCTTTTCCAAACACAAGATAAGTCATCAATTACAACTATTCTAAAACGCCTATCCAACATATAAACACGATGACACAGGGGAATCAAGTTGGCCTTGGACACTCATGATGTATGTTAGCGCTGAAGTAGGCCTGTCAACGGATGCTTTCAGATGCGGATAGTGTCATATCTGCATCCGCATCCGAAATCACTTTCCGATAACCGCATCCGTGAATATGGACGGATATCAGAATATTATCCTATCCGCTAACGACCGATAAATCAAGCATTATAAAAAAAATTAGTTTAACATAAATATTTTTCAATCTCATCGATTATAAAAGTGTTAAAAATTAACAAAATGATGATAATAAATAGTTTCGAGCAGCTAAAAAACATTAAGTGCATATATGCCATATAATATCAACTACTAATTTAATAAAATGATAAAAAAATATCTTTCGCTGCACTAAAATACACATAATTTGAACTATAATTTTGACAAAAACCGGACGGATAATTTTCGGATGCGGATGTTTTTGTATCCGCATCCGAATCCGCTTTTCCGGATATCGAATGTTTATCCGCTTTTCAGATGCGGATGCGAACGGATTTCGGATTTTTTGGATATCCATTAACAGTCCTACGCTGAAGGGCCTTGTACTTTATTTTATATAATTAGCCGCTAATTTATAATTCAACTTCTTATTTTTAAACAAGTAATAAAATCGCAATACAACCACATAACTAGTGAAACTTAACATATGTCACGAAAACAAATCATGATCCATCAAATCGAGGGAAAAAATAAATAATACATGTCAGATGATTTGCATGGTGGACAATACAAGACAGTGCGAAAGCAGCGAAAATTATGCAAATAGACACGATTTTAAGGATATAATAGTTTACTCATTTATCTATACTTATAACATACCACTTCTACGATTTAATACAAGACAAATCAGCAAAAGTAATTAATTTCAAAAAATTTACAGGACAAATTAGCAAAAGTGATTAATTTCAAAAAATTTACAGGACAAATTAGCAAAACTTATTAATTTCAAAATTTTCAACTGCAATGCACAATTAGAGCATCAAAATTATACACATAGACATGACTTTGAATGAGGCATATATCTGCATAAAACATATCATGCTGGATAATAAATTGAAAATATTCGGTCGACAATGCTAGTCATAATGAAAGCCAGTAATAATATGCTTTTGGACAATATTGTTTATATTATTTATATCAATATAACATGTTATGATAATCATATAATGTACAATAATTTGATAAATGTAAATAAATTCAAAACTTTCAGATACTTGTATTGTAGATAATATAAAGCTTGGTTGGATTGCATCAGTTACGATGCAACTCATTAAATTGTATAATTTGATTTGCAGTTTATACAATCCAAACCAAGTTTATCAATTTCCCATCCATAACGTTTCTTATAAGTAAAATTAAGAGTGTATGTGCATTTCACATAGAAAAATGGAACCCCATTAATTTTTTCATCTTTAACATCCTTTGATGCATTTTATCAAATAATTTACTTGTATTATTTATATTTACAACATGGTAAAAATAAAAACCGAAATGAAAAATGGTGCTTTAAAATTGCTTGCGTAAACAACATACATTTAGCATGTCTTGTATTGTCCACCATGCAAATCATAGACACGACTTTGAATGAGGCATATATCTGCATAAAACATATCATGCTGGATAATAAATTGAAAATATTCGGTCGACAATGCTAGTCATAATGAAAGCCAGTAATAATATGCTT
Source organism: Allium cepa (assembly GCA_030765085.1). Classification (NCBI taxonomy): domain Eukaryota; kingdom Viridiplantae; phylum Streptophyta; class Magnoliopsida; order Asparagales; family Amaryllidaceae; genus Allium; species Allium cepa. The sequence continues at coordinate 216,231,319 of CM060938.1, forward strand.
TTGGACAATATTGTTTATATTATTTATATCAATATAACATGTTATGATAATCATATAATGTACAATAATTTGATAAATGTAAATAAATTCAAAACTTTCTGATACTTGTATTGTAGATAATATAAAGCTTGGTTGGATTGCATCAGTTACGATGCAACTCATTAAATTGTATAATTTGATTTGCAGTTTATACAATCCAAACCAAGTTTATCAATTTCCCATCCATAATGTTTCTTATAAGTAAAATTAAGAGTGTATGTGCATTTCACATAGAAAAATGGAACCCCATTAATTTTTTCATCTTTAACATCCTTTGATGCATTTTATCAAATAATTTACTTGTATTATTTATATTTACAACATGGTAAAAATAAAAACCGAAATGAAAAATGGTGCTTTAAAATTGCTTGCGTAAACAACATACATTTAGCATGTCTCCATCAATGATTATCATATCGCATCCGAAAAAGAATGAAGTATGTGTATATCAACATTTTTTGTCAAAAGTCTTAAAATTTTACGTTTTAAAATTCAAACATCAAAATCATTATCATACTCTAGAGGGTAGAGCTAGAGAATTCAGTAGGTCCGCCCCAACCAATCAAAATCAATTTTAATACGTGTACAAAGCTTAGAATATAGATATTTTGAATGTCCGATTTTTAATTTAAACCCTGCTTCATTTAAAGCTTGAACTTTACGATTACGAGTTGAATTACGTTTTGAAAACCTTGTTCATCAATCCTTGGGTATTCAATTTGAGAGACGATTTGTGTGAAAAAGTAGGATAGATAGGTGTGAAATGGGAACGACAATACATGCACGTTGAAGAAAAATAGCAGGATCCACTTTATAATTACAAAATCAAGAAGGATCGTTTTTGCAGCAGCCAGCATCACAAGGGCGTGGTCCTGTAAAAAAAAAAAAGAATGTCAAAGAAGTGTGTAAGTATAATTGTCACGATCCATAATCCAGCACTTTAGATGTTGCTTATTTATAGGTTCTTCCCGGATTTTAATGTCAATATAACACTTCATATGCAAATGCTACACATGACATAGTGGTATCATTTTCCATTATGTCGGAAGCTTGATATTATGTATTTTGATTAGCTTCACTTGCATGTTTACCGGCACGGTACCACCTGCGAAAATTTGTTAAAAACTTATAACTTCTGTGTACGCTGTTGGCTGTCGATTATCTGTTAATACCCAGTTTATGGTTGAATGCCTTGAATATTAATCAGACTGCTTATCCACCTACAATATTTTTTATACATGACAGCTACTTGTTTCATACCTAACATCAAGCCTTTTTCAGTAAGATATCTTTTTGGTAGAAGAAAAATATATCTGAACTGCAGAAAATAGACCTTTTATTATTGTAATGGACATATGATTGTATCTTATGACTGATGTTTCAGTCTTGTGCAAATGCATGTTCCTTTATGGTAGTTGTGGCTGTTTGAACTCGCAATGCATGTGCTTGTGCACTGTAGATAGATGGATCATTTGTGGTTTTTTGCTTGGTGGGAATTTTGTCACTTATTGGCTCTTAAAAAAATAAAAAAATATATCATTCAAGTTGAAAAGTGTATTCAAAGGCATTTCTGGTTTGTTCATATGTCTTGGTTTTTATAATAAAATTCCTGTTTTGAGCACTTGGACACATAATTAGGTGGTTCGATTGCAAATTTGTATTTTGTTTGGGATGTGATAGATCATGAAGGTGTTCATATATGTTGGCTTTTTAAGGATTTGTATTTGCCTTCTATGGAAACTTCTGCACAGATGTGAAGCATATGTTCACTGATTTACATAATGCTTGTAGTAGTCATGTATGAATGCTACCTTTTCTTCCCAATAAGAATCGTAAGACCAAGTCTATTCTGATACTGTATATGTTGATTTTTGTTATGGTTCGATAACGCACAGTTGTGTAAATTTGTAAAATATTACATGAAAATTATCTGTACAGTGGCGATTGTTTTTGCTAGCCAGTATTCAAATGTATAGTTGTACGCCTTTAGTCTGGCCGCTGATCTACATACAGTGCTTTTGATATATGGCATCTACTTCTTAAAGCTTTAACGTCTTTTCTTTTTCAATTTTCTTGCATATTAGTTTCTCGAGTGAAAGAAAAATATTACTAAACTGGAGAACAGAAAATTACCCGGATGGATAATTCTGTAATATTTATTTTGTTTTAATGTTGCTTAATACGATGTTTACAATTTTGACCTGATGTTTCTTGCATAAAATAGTAATTCATTGTATTTATGTCTTGTATTTGTGTCTGGCTTTATTTGGTTTCGTACAAAAAATGTATTGTAACGTTTGTCATGGTTGGGATTTTATGCAACACACTGTATGGTGGAGATGTGCATGTTCTCCACGATTGATTTGAACATTGTTTATGTATTTTAGTTGAAGGAAGACAGTACCATGTTAATCATGTTTCTATTGAATTGTTCCCATTTATTTAGTACTTAAATTATTTTTTGCTCTATAAGTGCATCTCTGGCGAAATCCTCAGATTTTGAGTGGGAGGAGAAATAAAAAATAGAAGAACAGCCTTCCATTCAGCATGGTCTTTTGAAAACCTTTTAATCATTAGATGATTTTCAAAAAACCGTTAAGTTTTTAAAAGCTGTTAGTATATTACATTAAGAAAATATTTATTCCTAAATGATTTTTTGAAAAACATTTTAATAATTACATGATATTTAGATTCTCGGGTGAAGTCTCTCTCTTTTTCGAGCTTAGATTTTTATGATTGGAGCATGGAAAAATAAAATAAAAATGAAAATTGTTTTATTGTCCTCGAGTTTAATGGAGCTGCCAAGGATTCCTAACTTCTTAGTGGAAGATAATTTGACCTTAACAGTTACATTTTAGCAGTTTGCTAGTTATAAGATATGCAATAATCCCATGTTCAGAGATCGAAATATCCATACCCTACAAAAGTAGTTTTTTTTTTAAACTAGTATAACCGCATAACGGTGGGGAAACCGACCGTTGATATTTGATATGAAAGAAAAAAAATTTGTTTAATTTTTTTCCATTATTGCAAATATGATAAAAAATTAAATGCATTGTGCAAAAAAATTTGAAACTATGTAAATTCAATTATATCAATGATTGAAAATGTAGGTGAACTTAATACTAAAGATGTGCTATTAATGTATTGATATGAACTATCCACAAACACGCAGACATATATGTATTAAGAAGGTTCAATATACAGTTAATTTTGAGCTTATTTCTAGCTCTAATATATTAATGAATTTGGGAAGAAGAAATCAAAAAAAAAAATGTCACCGTAATATACATCATCATATTTTTCAATAACTAACTAAAGAAGACTACTAATGCAAAAATTTATTTAGTAAATAAATCTCATGTTGTTGAACTACAATGTTCAAATAAATTACCTATAAATACCATTATTATATGAAAAAATAACACCGTTGAAGTAAAAATAAGAAATAAACTAAAATTATTGAAACTTAAAAAAAAAAAAATTGGATTCTGGCATTGATGATATTTCTTCTAACAAGAAACTTGATTCCGCAACATAATCAATAACTGATTGAGACATAACATTGATTTGTTTTTTTTTCATTCATGTACTCAATTTGGGCAACACCAACTCTAAAAAGACGAGGGATCCATAATAACTCCTTTAGTTTTTGTTCGTATACATCTTCACCTTCATCATTCTTAACTTTATAAAGTTCATCAGCACTGCAACCTATGATTTCCTCTGCTGGTTCATTAAAAGCAGTAATCCAAGCTTCAGCGGTTGGATCATTAATTTTCATTACCATAATATATCTGCATTAAACAAACATATTATTACATATAATACTGGTTACTATAAATAATTTACTCCACTTTGATGGCTGGGGTGAGCAGTTCGAAACTTGTGTAGCGTGGTCCGAACATTTATTAACATGTGATATATTATCCCAATGATATATTGTATATAAAGTCCATTTCAAATAATAATAATAATAATTAGCTCTTAAATGTTTACCTCAAAGTACAAGAGCTTTCATTCTGTTGGCATGCTTCACACCAATAATCCGATTCTGCAGATTCAATTACTTTTTTTTGTAACTCTTACAGGCTTGATACCACAATTTCTGACTCTTAATATAAGTTATGTAAGCAAAAACACTGAAGAATGCAGACTATGAATGGAATAAAAATAAACAATTAATATGAAATTATTAATGTAGAATATATTACGAAATTATATGAACAAACCTTGTCATGACCCAATGTTGGATCATTTATTATGTGAGAAAGCGTAACTCTATCATAAGTGGTAAATGAAATTTTTGTATTTTTGCCTTCACAATTGTACCAACTTCTAAACTTTTTAGCTTCTGGTATGTTTGGATTTATATATAAATTTCTTTTACTCAATGTTGATAAAGATAAACCTGCAGTAAGATTAAATAATCTTAAAAAATGATGACAGTTTAAGTGTATGAAATAATAAAAGTATTAAGTCCTTGAAACAATATTTTTACAATACTGTTGTAAATAATTCAAATTGTATACCGATATCTATATAACAATTGGTGTGTATTTGAATGAAAATTTATCTCTCTAATTATCTCTGCAATAAGGTTAAATGTGATGTAAAAAAAGGAGGAAAAACTGGACAATTCTCAACTCTTAGAATCAATAATTCTACGTACCGTTGAACAGTTTACTAACAACTGATGAATTAGCTAAATAATTGTTGAAAAAACAAGTTTTTTAATTAAATAGAATCAGTTGTATGGTACTCAATATCATGCACAAATATATTAACATCCATCGATTTTTCTGTTATCCATGCATATAACAAAATATAGGTGCAATGACACGGACACTTGTGAGATAATATTCATTAATGCTTTATGACAGTAGAGCCAATATGGTGCAATCAAGGACCGTTAACTAAGGTGTATTATAAACTGTCCATTACCATGACCTAATTTGGCTTTATGTGTTAAACCAAATAGATCAATGTGCTCATGGTTTAACAAACTTGTGACTTAACCATGGATAAAAATATGGCTTGGTATATGTTCTATACACTACAACTTCGTATTTTCATGGTCCCTAGTTCACCAACAAACCAATCAAGCAGATGCTATGTACAAACTCTATACTTTCTGAGTTATGTTTAGCTGCTGTCATTGTATGTAGATGGACACCATTTTAGTTAGACTATATTCATTATTGCTCTCCTTAACACGCTCCAAAGTTCATATTATCCTCTCTTTGATTTGAGTACTGCAAATAAATAAATTTTTGTGCCACATGATGCATTGTTTGAACTGATTGATAGATAAAGTTGCACAAGGCCAAAGTAAACATCATTTCTTCTTTATGCGTCAGTATTTATGCGTCAGTTCGCAGTAAGTAAGAATAAGACGATGTTATTGGACTTACACAGTTGAGTCACATATGCAGTAGTATTATATATTTTTATAACCATCTTATCTTCAACTACGCATAAAATTCAAACTCAAAACAAACTCTTCTTCCTTCTAATAAAATAACAAAGCCAAGACTCTCCAGCTTGTACCTGCAGTCGTATTTTTGATTTTGCTTGCAAATTCATAAATAATTACAGTAAATAACATTTACCTGGAGCGAAAACCAAGGGAGACTCGAGATCACTATCGTTCGAGAAGAGGAGCGGGTGATATAGTAGCGTTCGTATAATAGGGTTTTATTTGGTTTGGGGAAAAATAAATAGGAGAGGGACGGTAAAAGTGACCGGCGTAGACGGGGACGAAAAGTTCAAAATGGAGTATATTCGATCAGGAGGAGAAAATTAGGAGGAGATGCTCACGGGAAATAAATTTGTAGCCGACGAAAACGGAAGCCAAACTTTGAAATGTGGAATAAGCGGTAAGTTATTGACTGTAGTAGAGTTGCGGTAAGAAATTAAGATGATGAACCGGTATTTTTTTGATAATTTTCAGAACTTTTCAATATTCAGTTTGTATGACTTCTCCCATCTTCGATTATTATATAACCTATGCATCTTAGTTTAGGATCTGTTCATACTGTTATTATTTCCTTTTATATCCTTTTCCTTTCTTTAAAGTGGACAGAAGAAGTAATTATTTAATGTTGAGTATAAAATTTACCTTGACTAATATGATTATATAGTTATAACAGGTCGATTAAGATATCAATTTGGTTAGCTTCATGAACTAATTTTGACTATTACCTATACTGCGGATTTTGTTTTCCACCCTTGGAATGTCTTCCTGGAGTGCCTTATTTGCATATTATTTCACCACTTATACATACACATCAACAAAATTTATATGAGTTTTCTAGATTCTAGTAGAGTAAATTAAGAGTACAAAGTGAAAAGAGTTGATGTACAGATCAAAGTTCATGTAATTTCAAGTAGTTATATGAATCTAAGCCATTTTGCAAGCAGATTCAGACCATGCAATTTCACTTATAACTTTTCCTTTAATTCCAGGTGGAGTGGTTTTGTTTACAAGGTCGCTTGCTTTAAGAGATATCAATAGTCTTAGCTCTGGCTATCGGGTAGTATTAACAAATGAAAGTGTAGTTCATTTCCTAGATTATTTTACCAGACTCTTGTATGCCTAGCATTGCATCCTAAAGATCCATGTTGATATGTTCCCAATGAAGTTTATAATTTTTTTTAATTCAAACTATCAGAACCGGGTGTACTATTGTCTTCAAATTTGAAACAGAGCAACTTTGATTTCTTCTAGCTAAAAGGGTTTGGCCAGGTTTTCTCTAGCATTATCAGATAAAATCTTTTTGAAAATGATGCCTGAAAATTGATTGTTAAAGATAGGAGAATTAAATAAATCTGAAAAGTATATAGATGCTTCTTGAGTAAGACTTTCTGATGCTGATTGTAGTTCACTTCAGCTTTGATTTGATTCTAAATGACTTGACTGTAATTTTTTTGTTTTTCGCCATGCTCTTAGAGCTAGTTTAATTACTTTAACCTTTTTCAGTAAAACAAAGAGAGGATTACCCTTGAGCAGAAATGTTTAAAGATTGCTGAACAATTTCATTATAGTCCCTACTTAAGCATTATGAATTATTATAACTAAAGGGGATTCTAGAATTAATCGAGTGCTTGGTTTTGAATTTAACATGTATAGGAGTATGATCACTTAGAGAATGAAAACCAAAATGAATACCATATTTAGCTCTGGCTATCAAGTAGTATTAACAAATATATGTTCTTAATCATTCTACAGGATATGCAATTTTTAAACGAGGATTACATGAATAAACTCACAGCAATGGAAATGATGAACGTGAACCGGCAGAAAGAGTTTCTCCAGCTTGATATTCAAAAGCAACAACATCATTTTTGATATATAAGCTTAATCATTTTGATGTATCTGAAACAAATGTTATGTGCAGTTACTTTTTTGTGTAATTAATACCTTTATTGGTTAGATAGATATGTTATCTATGAGTTTTAAAGCAATATAATGTCATTCAGATGGTAAAGTTATATTTTCTTAATTTTTAAGGGTTACTTGTGTTTCATCATTTTTAAAAGTTCATGTGGCATCTACAGAATTAGGGGCAAATAGTAAAGTAAAATCATATTGAAGTTCAGTTTTCTTCATCTTACAAATGTTTTATATAATGCAAATAACCATATTTAGTATTTGAGTATAAGGTCATTTGATTAAAAATAAACATAATAACAACTAGGAATTACACTATATTCAGACATTTTTTATTACATGTCATGAATAAGGATGTCTGTAATCCGACAGTCCTCCTGTACAAATAATACATACTCGCAAACAAAAACAACAAAAAATTTTATAGCTGAAACAAAATTAGAATGCTCATTGTACATGTAGAAAAGTGAGGTGAAATTTATATTTTCAAGTATGGAGATTCAATTATTATTGTTAACTTTTCAGAAAATAGGTCTTTTTTATTTGTACAAAAGGACCTTAAAATATGCACTTCTTCCTTTCATTATTATATCCTTGCCAATGCATTTATTCTTAATTAAATATATTTTGACTAATTTTCATGGCAATACAAATGAGTCAAAAAAGAGAGCACTTAGAATTTCTAAATATCATAGAAATTACATTGATTCAGGTAATAAGATATTAATCAGTAGATACCTGTACCTGATTGAACTGGACATAGGTAATGTTCCATGCTTTATGGTATTCTGCTAGTTTGCGTTTGTATTATGTGCATTGACTGCTGTGAAAACAAAACAATCGTATTCCAAAAAGTTGTTTTTGTTTTCTGAATATTTCAGATGATCTTTAAAGTTCTTTTTTAAATGTTAATAATAAAGAAAAAGATAGATAGTCCTCTGCAATCACTGCACTAAAACCCAAAATCACTTGTCCACTTGACAATTTCATGTGTACAATCTTCTCTTTCCCACCTCTCACAGCCTTCTTCCTTCTTCTTTATTATCAACTCTCTCTCTTTTATTTTCATACGATCAATCCTTTTGCTTTAAAGTTTGTCATATTAGTCAAGTTTAAAGAAAATATATAATATAACATTACCATGTTGATCATATGCTACCACCAAAAAAGCTTACTTGGCTGTTTCATTAATTTTTTACAGAATCTTTGATTTTTTTTTTATGGGATTTACAACAAGCTGAATTGAGCTTACTTAATTATTACTTAATAAGCATCTTGTAAAAGTTAACTAGCAAAATTTTCTATGGGGGAATTTGGAGTTCCTGATAATGTTTTAAGGGATTCTGTCAATGTTATTGACGTTTTGAGATATGTTTCATCTGATTGTATTGTTAATGCTTGTGTGCATAACATGTGCTTGTGTTGATACTCAAGAGGTTGCTGGCACTGTTGAGCTAATTGATGGCAGTATTGTCTCTGTTAGTAAGATGTTAGAGTTTAGGGGCAGTGTCATTAATAATGTGTCAGGTTGCAGTGTTATTACTCTGATCTCTGATGGCAGTTTTGGTTGTTTGGATGATGTTCCTACTACTGGAGCATGTGCAAGTAAGACCAGTAGGAAGAGGAAACCTATTGTTTCCTTTACAGGAATACTACAAGTTGTATGGTACTTTCAGATCCTAAGAAATCACTACAGAACAGTGAAATTTGATGTATGCACTATGCAGAACTAATTTCTTTAAAACATATTTCTCTGCCAATAGACAACTAGGAATTACACTATATTCAGACATTTTTTATTACATGTCATGAGTAAGGATGTCTGTAATCCGACAGTCCTCCTGTACAAATAATACATACTCGTAAACAAAAATAACAAAATTGTTTATAGCTCAAACAAAATTAGAATGCTCATTGAACATGTAGAAAAGTGAGGTGAAATTTATATTTGATCCCACAACTCAAATGGACCGTTTCATCTTTTCCAATTGAGTCAATTTTGCTTCACATATTTCACCAAGCTTGGACAGCAATGAAGTTTGAGCAGCAACAATTTTCATCAAAACACTTGCAGAGTTCCATGACTGCAGAGCTGCATCTATTCTTTCACCAACTTCTACATTACTCAAAGACGAATACACTTCCAAAATCTGTGTAATACTACCAGGGCCTTGCCTTTGCTTCTTTTTAATTGCATGGGATATTAAAATATCTAGCCATTCATCCTCAAACTTACTGGTTTGGTCACTAATCCACTTGCTGACATCTTTTATCGACCTATTGAGATAATTGATTGAATCACAGATTGCCTTTGTTAAGGGCAAGTTTGATTGATCATTTGTGGTGTTTTTCTTCTTCTTCTTCCCATGGAAGCGTTATTGATCTCAAGCAGGATTGGATTATTAACATGTGCCATGATAATGACTCTGTTATTAGTTGCACTAAAATCGGATAATTGCTTCCAGGATTTGTAAACAGTGGCTGAGCACATGATAGTTGTTCGGTAATGCAAATTTTTATTAAGTTATTGACTACATGCCATAAGCTTAAATTGCCATCATCTTTGTTCTGTGCACTAGAGCGATGAGAACTTGAATTCCATGCATTCATAAATACATCAAAGTTGATCCAATCAACTACGTCAGAACCAAAATCCTGTAGTGTATTCGAAGATTAATGAAATAATAAATGGTTTTACTACAAGTATAGAAAACAAAGAACATGAAATTTTTGGTAAAATCTATATGCTTTAGAACCGAAACCTGAAAGTATGTTGAGTAATCAAAAAATCAAAAATGAAAATGTAAAAACCACTCAAAATAGATTAAAAAGATTGATACCATGAAGGATTTGTGGCCTTTTGCAACATCAAGGATAAACGTCTTCGCATCATGAAACTGAAATCCAGTATGGATAACATATCTTTCAAGTAGTTGTTTTAGCTCCACCCAGGTTTTTGAATCAGATTAGGTGCCATTAGCCTGAAAATTATTCTTAAGTGAACATGATGCAGTTTGAGTTGATAGATAGACCAATCTGGGTATAAGTGACTTCTTCATAATTGATTTATTGACAGTCTCAACTTTCTTGTCTAATTTAAAATGTTCGTTCAAATGATCAAAAACTTGTTAGCAACAAACAAATTAGGAGCACACTGATCCTACTTGAAGGAGTAGAAATGTGTACAGATAATCTCAAAATGTCTATAAATGCCCCAATAGCCAACGTGGGTGAACTTTATCAGTTGGAAAATAAGAGATCATCTCAAACATAGTAAAATAAGCTACGAAGATATAAAAGGTTTTAAAATGTTTAAAGAAAATTACTCTAGAGCTATTTATTGTGGTTGAAATTTATTGAGTAACATTTGATATGGAGAAATGATGTAGATAAATGCAAATGCAAGATAAATCTGATAGCATATATACCTGATATCGCAAGCACCTCACCAACATCTTCAGTTGAAAAGTTTAATCCTCCATAAACCTTTTTGCTTACAGCCCATAAGGAGAAGATCTGACCCCAAAAAAAGTGTAATATAACATATCTGGAAATAAAAAATGATAGATCCAAATCATTAAACAATATCAAAGATACAAGCATTGTGGATTTTGTAACCAATCCACAATATGGATGTGTTGTGCAAAAAAAGGAAAACAAAATATCATATTACTGATGTGGAATATGCAACATTTCAGAAATCAAAACGCTGAAATAATATGGTACATACTGTGATAGCATATGAATTTTTATACAGCAATCAAGTTTACATTTACAATACCTCAGTATATGCCATGTCATGAAGGGAAAAAACGCAATACACGATGATAGACGAAATCAGTGGCCAATTCTTGAAAAGTTTATAAAGTTGCAATCAAAAAAATAGGATATTCATATAATAATAAAACTATATGTTAAATGCTTACAAATTTTGCAAATACTTCAATACTAATGGTAATTACGAAGCTGACCTTCAACTTCCATATCTACAACACTACCAAATAGCACTGCTCTCTTTTTGTGAACACACATTGAGAATCCAGCACGTGGTCCTGGAGGCATTGCACTTTTCTTTAACTATTCACAAAGGGTGAACTTTCATATGACTGTAACACTAAGCATACGCTGACTAGAATTTTAATTTTAAACATTGATAATTGAAAACTAAATCTCATCTACGGACCTTATTCCATTTCCAAGAGCGAGGATAAAGCGACCACAAGTCTGAATGAACTACTCCTTTTTCTCAGCCATTTTTATTCGCTAAAACTTCCTTGGAATAACCACCATAAAGAAATATCTGCACAAAAATTTGTCAAATAAGAGTGGTCTTGCTTCAATAATAATCCCACAGATGCAAAGGCGTGTAAAAATAAAAGAAATTAAGTATCTAGTCATGCAAAATTAACATCGAGTTTTATGCTTTTAAAATTAACTACATGTTATCATGAATATGATTTTCAGCATTAACTTAGTATTAGTCAAATGCAGGTGAAATCTAGCATAACAAACGCTTCTGAGTGTAAATTAATATTAAAATGTAACAAAAAAATTGATTTCATTTCTAGAACCATGGCTTAAACGAAAAGGGAAACAGTGACTGTGACAATTATTTGCATAATGCAAAAATAGTAAGATTGCATACAGAAGGTAAATACTAAATTTCAACTAACATTTGATGGGCATACAACAGAATATTCATAAATATTATTTGGTTGGAACAAAATTATAAAGGATTTTCTCTCTCACAATGTTGAACTTATAACATATCTACAAATATTTTACAACATATAACAAAAGCATCACTTTCGGAAAAGCATGTAAAACTGTGCAACTTGAGACCACTCCAGCATACTTGAAAAAATTGCAGTGATTTGAATCGTGTCGATGTATTTTTGTCAAGCCATCAAAAAATGTATTTGAAATTTTGAAACTAATAATAGTTGTTTTTACTTACCATTTATTCAACAGACATTGCAGTTAAACGTTCTTCCTCTAATAATCTAGAAGGCAGGCCTTTGAATCTTCCAATTTGTGCGAGTCTTTCAAAAGTAAACATAGGATTGAAAGAAAGATCCTCTAATTTTCTAGTTCTTGATAACGCAACAAACGTTAAACCAAGACTTTCTCTATCACCGATATTAATGATTGCTTGATCAAGCGTCATTCCTTGACTTTTATGTATTGTTATTCCCCAACATAGAACTAAAGGTAACTGAGTTCTCATACATGTCGTACCAGATGAAGTTTTCCAATTGACTGTTTGCGGAGTTACTGGAATAATATTTGTTCCCTCACGAAATGGAATACCATGGTATTTATAAAAATCGACTATGACCGCTAGCGGTAGATCGTTAGGAGAACTTGATGACTGTGAATATACAATATCCATAACAGTACCAATTGCACCATTAACCAATCCATTTTGCACTGAAAGATTAGATCGTAACATCACTCGAGCACCTACAGAAAGATAAATACATCGTTCTAAACCTTTTGCATCATCAACAGAAGCATTAGATGCTTCTTCACAGTTATTGAAAGAAGGAATGCGTGCAATAGGTTTTCCAAGTTGAATCAAATGGTTTTTATTATGTTCATTAGCAGTATTTCTTGTTGGAAAAAGGCAAAGAGCATTCTTAAAGGTTTCCTTCTCTTTGTTCGATAAAATTGACCAATCTCTGGTTTTGAAAAGTTTCCAATCATCTAAAGTAGATGCACCTCTACTCAGTCTTTCTAAAGCTCCTCTTAAAGGTGCTTGCTTATCTCCTACTTGACGAAATATATATGATAGCCTTACACACTTATCAAAACTCATATATGCAAGACCGCCACGCCGTTGTAAGAGATTACCACCTTTCAAGTATAACAAACTATCACAAACAGGAGGTAGTTGTCGCATATCACCAACTAAGACAATCGAAATGCTACCGAATAAGTCATTTATTGAATAAATATCACGACACCGTAAATCAATATTTGCCATCATTGTTCTACCAAGCATACTATATTCATCTATTATAATCAACTTTGTATTTTTAAATTCATCTTGCATACGGTGACATTGCTCTGATGATAGTTCTTTGTAAGATGATTTTCTTTCCGTGGAGATTAGAAGTTCATGATGAATTATGCTACCACCAATATTAAATGCAGCCACTCCAGTTGGAGCCATAATGCGAACTGCTTTGTTGGTTCCAAAATGAGTAACAACTGTTCGAACAATGGCATTTACAAGCGTTGATTTTCCTGTACCAGCACCGTCGCATATAATCATTCGAATTGATTTTCCTTTAGATATTGCTTTAAATATCATATTATGTGCAGTCCTCTGATCCGCAGACAAGCTCTCAAAAGGAACAACGGTAGAACTGTTTATGGTCTCACTTTCATGTTCCATAATCGAACGTAAATTGGCATGAATAAAATTACGTTCAATATCTATATTAGGGTATCTTTCAAGTGCTTCACTCCAATTATGCAAAGTATCGAATTCTCTTAAGCCCATTTCAGTCTCCTCTACCGAAACAAACATTGGACCCATCGCGACTGCTATCATCCATTCTTCTTTTTGATTTTCTTCTACATCATTGTTTATACTATCATCTTCAAAATCATCTTCTATGGCATCTGGGAGTGATTGATGTTGAATCAAACCTAAACTAATATATCTAGCAGACCAATTATCAAAGTTTCCTTTTGCTTCATTAAGATTTCTATAGTGATGAAGTAGTAGTACCTGTATTCATATTAAAAAACAAGTTTACTTATGATTTCATAGTTTAAATATAATTAAAATCAACATAGCTTTTAATAATCAAAATTTATTATTAATATTTGTAAAATTTGATGTTAAAAAAAGCAGATAAGTTGCATTACCTGTTGTTCGCAAAAAAATTCCCATTTTTCACCGAATGAAGGAATATTGGTACTTAAATCCGGTACTATTCGTACAATTGCCTCTTTTCGAAACTTATGCCATCCTTTATTATAGTAACGGAAGTTTTTTGCCATATCAAGTAGTGAAAGGTTTTTAAGTTCACTGGGTCGATCCATATACCTTATAATAAAATTTGGGTCCGATTCAACCATATCTTCATCCGTTGTTTAATTTCGACGTCGAATTATTGTTGATAGCATGTTTTTTTTCAGTTACGTTAAGTTGCACTATTGTTCTAGAAGAACTTACTAGAGGGTAAGACATCAGAAGATGACATACCTCTTGTGCAGAAATGTCTCGTTCGGATACACTCTTGAGAAGTAGTTTCTTGATGGCAGAAGTTGTTGTTTGACAAGGTCGACGATTGTTTTCAACTATTGTTCTGAATGTGTCTGTAAAGCTCTTTGATACTGGTTCAGATTTTGCAGCATATTTTCCAATATAATTTACCATAGCATGCACAGATAACACATGACACCAATCAATATTAGCACGCCAAACCTGAAGTACTTTTCTGTTATGTGAGCAGATAAGAGGATCATTGCGTTGTGAAATAAATCTAAATATTTTACTATTTGGAGGATCTTCTACAATTTTAGATCGCGGATGCACATCAAATGGATATTTAAAGCGACATGTCAATTGTTTGGTTGTTCTATGTACTCGCAAACAGTAATTTCCACACCTGGAATAACGCATAACCTAAGTAACTAGATTTGCATAGTCGTCGTCGTCTGTATCCAAATTTGCATCAGGTAGAATAACTTGTGCACATGGATGCTCTTGTTCCCGTGAAGGTCCATCCATATTAGGGTTAACTGTACAAACAAGACGATCAAAATATTCAATAATTGTAGAATTTTCGTATGAATTTTCGGTAACAGAAGTTAAATCTGGTGCATCATGTAACCACAAAAGCCATGGATATGTCCACTTCCACGATTTTTCCATTCAAAACGATACCAATAGTCCTTAACAGAAAATTCCGGTGTCAAAAAATCTTGTACAAAAGTTTTAACCCTTGCTTGAAAAAACCATGCAACAACAAGTGGATTTTCATTTAGTAATTGTGCCTTTCTTTCTTTTTTTGTTCACTATAGCTTAATTTTTCCAATTCATTTGTTTGATCAAGAAGTTTATAAAGTTCTGGCCATTGCAAATCTGCTAAACTTAAAGTGAAAAATATAGTTGGCGCACCTAATTGTTTAACCATAGCTGTAAGCTCTTTTAATCTTGCAAACCAGTATGAACGACTTCCATGAATGCCTTTTTCATAGTAAGAAATGCGTTGGGACAACTGCTTATCTCCCGATTTTAACATTTCACGGATATCATTTATAGATAAATTCCCATCATCTGGGTTTTTTTGTACGTAAATGCCACCAATATCTAACGCACGCCACCTGCTAATTGAATTGTATGCAAAATATCTAAATCTAGAATCTTTTGCAAACCTTTGATCATTAAATTTCATTAAATATTGAAAATATTCTAAGGGTCTAATTTTTCTTGGTCGTGCTTGTCGTAAATCAGCATTTCCTGATGGAAATAATGTTGGAAATGCCATCGAGATATATCCAGGAGTATTAAACTCATCAATAGCAACATAAGAAATAGGCATCTGAACAACTGTTTCATTTATTTCTTTGTTTTCCAAAAAGGATAATAAATAGGCTTGGTGGTTCGGTTGTACTGAAGCTGTGGCTACACCTGATATCTCAAATGCACCGATGTGAGTTATTTCGCTTTCGAATTCTGGAGGTCCTGTATAATCGTCATTGTGAATATGACTTTGCGAATTATCTTGAACATGAGGAAGATTTAAAGGTACACCATCCTCTAGTAACTCATGGAGAGATATTTCATTAATGTGCACATCGGAATAAAATATATTATTAGATTTAAGCCAAAGTAGTGCCTTTCTTACATGTTCACGCCTTACACGAAACTCTTGACTTTCATTCGTTCCACTTCTGTTGATAACTAATACTGCCATAAATCATTTGGCCTGAAAGGGAGAGAACGTGCTATTGCATTGATATCCTGAGGAAAATTAATAATATTTCCACTATATTTATATTGTTGTCCTTTAAAACGGTAAACTGACATAACCGGGTGAATGCGCGCAATGAGAATTCGCTCTAAGTTAGTAAGGCATGATAATTCAGGTGGAACAGGACCTGGGTCCATTAGATTTTGGGAACTAAACTTGTAGGGAATGTCATGTTGTGGTTTATTGTGGTTTATCAGTACGACAATCAGAGCATGAACTTGACGTAACAATTAAATCCGGAAAAAATCGAGAACAACTCTGACAACTTGTCCAATTCATATTTTGGCATGAGCTTATAAATTTGTGAGCATTTGTAATTTTTGGAACATGAGATATTAACATTGGAGTGCTGATGTTTGAGGGTTGGATATGAGTTGCTTTTTCTTTATGTCTTGCTGCATCAACCGCTTTTCTACGTTGTTTCTGTTGATCTGTTTCTCTCAAATGTCTAGCTCGTTGAGTGGATGAC
This sequence comes from Allium cepa, assembly GCA_030765085.1. Lineage (NCBI taxonomy): Eukaryota > Viridiplantae > Streptophyta > Magnoliopsida > Asparagales > Amaryllidaceae > Allium > Allium cepa. The sequence continues at coordinate 216,248,213 of CM060938.1, forward strand.
CGATTTTCATTGTATTTAGCCATCTTTTTGTCATATTGACGAAATATAGGCGAGTCTCTATTATAAAATATGTATATTCAATTAAAAAACAAGTCAAAAATCTAAAGAAATAATCTATTATTTGCATATTATAAGTAATTGTAGCATTATATACCTTTCTAAGACGCATGATAAGTCTAAAGGACAGTTTGCATCAAATGACTCTTTTAAAACATCGTGTGAAGTTGAACTGGAAAGGGTGAATAAATCGACCTTGTTGGATGCATCAAAAGGAATAGAATCTCCGTACAAAGCATAAGAGAATGACAATGGATCTTCTACGAGCATAGGTTGACGTATTACATCATGTGGAATCTATGCAAGTATACAGCAATTAAAAAATTAAGGAAAAGGGTAACATAGGACATAAACTGCCAAAGTATCATTGAATATTTATAATATGGTATTATGTTTGATTATTGTAAAAATTAAACATTAAAATGAGAATACATGTACTTCGGAAAAAATATAGTATGGAAGTTCACCTTTGTTGTTGACGCTTCTTGCATATTATCGACATAATCTGCTATCGATTGCTCCTCATTGTCAAGTAAAGGAGGTGCATTCAAATCAATACAATGTAAATCAACTGTACAGGTGAAGGCGAATAATATTAATCCTAACAAATTTAAAAACATCAAAAAAACTTAACGTAACCGCGATAACAATTAATTTTTACTGATATATTATGCAATTGTACAATATGGTGAAAGAGTCACCTTTATCATTAGTTTGTGTCTTTTCTGAAGTTTCTTCAAATTGTGCGGCATCTACTGATGATCTTGGGTATTCTTTAAATATTGCTTCAACCCGATTCTAAACATTTTAGTGCAAATATCATGAAAAAAATTATCATATGACCGTCGAATAATCTTTGATTGTAAAGATTGCAAATAAAACATAAATTTGACAGAAAGACAAATAAAATAAGAATTATAGAAAATTTACCTTATTGAAGTCCGACTGCGATGTTGATACCATCTGAACATGATCAACATTATCTTCAGATAATTGCTCGTCGTTACTAGGCGGTGGTGGTGCATTCAAATCAATAAGAAATATAGTATCCATCCCATTGTTCTGAACATGTGATATAAATTAATGTGCATGATTAATCGAAGTAGAATTATCATTAGTACAAAAATATATGTTTATCCATTATTTTACATGGCATGCATGTCTTTTTAGAAATACATTCATACTCACAGTATGAATTATCAATCATTACTCATATACAAGCTTTATTGTAATACATGTTAAGAACGAAACATACTCATGTACAAGCTTCATTGAAATACATTTTAAGAATGAAACATACAATTATTGAGAGATTGGTAATGAAAATGATTACCGTATCAAAGAGTGATGTTGATACCACATGCTTATCATCGTCATGATCTTCAAATGGTACCTCATCAATGTTCATTGAAGGCGATGAATTTAAATCAGTTTGATACGTATTATTTGTCATATATGCCTGAACATGGTAAAAGGTAGCGATTAATTAAACAAAATAAATACATTAACTAATTTGACAAAACAATGGAATTATGCCTAATAATAGAGTAAAAAGTATGATCTAATTTGATTTCCAATGTACTTTTTGACAAATAATCTTCACCTTAATTATAATTAGGAGTTCTAACTGAATAAAATCACAATAGTTTAGCATAAAAATCAGCTTATATAACTGTGGTACTTTGTTAAACAAAAAACTCATTTTCTGTGACGATTGCATGGAATGTGGAAAATCCCCTGCATAGACGCAAACTCTCTTTAATATACAAATGAAGATATGACGATAAATGGACTAAATGGTGAATTTACCTGTTATTCCATTCAACTTTCTGCGACTTGCTTAGCTTGTTATACCCTTTGAAGTACAAAGTGCTTATCCTAGCAGTTATTTCATATACCTACATGACATAATAATCTTGCCTTAATTAACCATTTCCATATCATGTTTATAACAAAGGACACAAACATAACAAATGCTTCCTTGTTATAACAAATCTATGCCATTTATTGGACATGACATAATTTGAATGGTCCTGAGTTATTTTCAGTACCAGATCAACATTTATAGATGAGTGGTTATGGCATATAAAGAAAAAAAGAGATGTATCTTTAACCGGACATGTAAATAGTTACAGAATTTAGAGGCTTGGAAAAATATTAAAAGCATTTAATTGTATTCATATTGTTTTTATATGAAAATACAATAGGTTAAAATTTAACTTAGGGGCTAGTAGGAAATGCATGCTTTCCACCTGAAAATTTAGTCTTGATGAAATTGCCAGCATTGTTCTTTACAGAAGCCATTTAACAGAGCTGTCTGTATTAAAAATAATATGTTTGCCAAAGAGGATATAAATACATCAATCCAACAATACAATACTACCAAAAAAAGGTATATTAACACAATATGTAAGATAATATAAAACAACATATGATTGAAAACAATCAATAAACCTATAAGGAACGACACTACTTACGATATCAATAGTCTGATGCCAGAGAATACAGATAAAGGCCATAATATTTGCTCAGTTGGTTCAAAAGTATTTTTCATCATTCCTTCCAAATTGTATCTCGATTTTAATATTCTGTACCAATCACATATGCAAACACAAATTAGATAGAATGCTGATAAAATTGCAAATCTCGTCTAAATATTCAAAAAGACAAAGAAAAAAAAAATCAGATCGATTGTACTACTAGAAATAGATAAATAAAGATAGCTCATTTTAGGAATGAAATTTACATATCCATAGAACCAAAACCTGTGCAAAGAGCAAACAGAACAGCGATGCGAAAGAACAATCGCTTATCCTTGCAGAGCTGAGAAATATATATATATATATATATATATATATATATATATATATATATATGAGGTGGCAACGGTAGAATAAATGCTTACCATCACAAATTTCTACAGATCTTTTTCTGCAGCAACATAACCGAAAGTTGTAATTGCATTGTTGACCTCGTTTCTAACTGAATAAGTTACTCTTACAAACTCTTCTTCCTTCAATATGACTTTTGGAAACTTCGGTGGGATCTGTTTCAAGGAAAAATGGATATTTAATCTCTGGCAGTGGGTTAGGGTTTTATTTGGGATTAGGGAGAAATAAAGAAGAGTAACAATCGCACAAACGAAACGAAAGGGGAAGTTTGACCGGAGAAAGTGAAAATTTGAAGGAAGAAGACGCGGTCAGAAGGAAAAAAATCCGGAGAGGAGAAGCATACGGGAAAGAGAAACAAAACAGTTGCAGCGTTATTTTGGCTTCAGAGAAGTTGATTTTGGCCAATAACAGTAAGCAAACCTCCCTAACGGTCGGTTTGATAATAAAAAAGAAGAACTAGCTATCAAACTAGAGAAAAAGTAGCAATTTAAGTACACCGCTCTATTTGAAGGTCAGCGGTGCAAGTAAATGACTATTTCATTGGAAAAAAAATACGGTTTTGAAGCGAAAATAATATTTTGATATGTCAGACCAAGCATTAACACCGAATTTGTATAGCTATTCATTGTCATACGGTGCCTGCAGACCCTTTTTTGGTGTTTTAAAACTACGTAGTTGGTTTGCGTGCAAATTTTAGAGAGTATAATGAGGTCATCAATTTAAACAATTATCGAAATCACTTCGTCAGATGTAACGTATTACTACTTCATCATCATCATCAATCTATATTCATCTATGTTCACTGCGCAACTGTGAATGAAAAGTTGATTCTTATTCTGATAACATTTAGTTGTTCTCTATTATTTTTGATCACAAGTTCTTCATTGCTTTTATGCAGTGTTAGTGTACTTAATTTATTTTCATAAACACATACACGCAAAATTTTGTATATTCATGAAAAGACGTTTCTATGATTACGTCAGCTGGCAAATATGCCTTGAATAAATGGGCCAAAATCATTCACTCTTTTATCCGACGTATAAAACTAACAGATAACTCAAACACATTTTACCCAGTCCATTGTGTTTTCATAACAGCTTTCAGCAATAGTTCATACCGAAGTATATAAAGCATATAAAGCTGGAGGGACCATAATCAAGAAACTACCGTGTCCTTGTCGTTGCCAATACTTTTTTGCTGAGTAAATTATTTTCCGACTTTTGGAAAAATATAAAAACTGCATCTATATCTTTCCTCCATTTTTACTTTAAATGTAATGGCTGAGATATTTTCATATCTCCCGCTTTCAAATATCTTTTAAAATACATATTAAAAACAAAAAATATAAAGCTTGAAATTAAAACTAACACACTAAGCCACGATTTTTAAATAGCCAACACCAACAAATAAAGCAACCAATTAACTCAAGCAAACAAAGACACAAAACATATAAAAATGGTTTCGGAATATATATTGATGCTCATAAACTTTTTCTAATCAATTTGTGCACCTTTTACAAACTTATAAGACAAAAGGATTAGTTTTAAATTGTTTACAAACACATGTGGCTTTTGACGATGTTAGCTGTGAGAAATGCCGAATATATATCTTAAGGCTAGGATTAACACTAGAGGAGGGGGGGGGGGGGAGGAGGGGGGTTGGATAGTGTTTAACGGAATTACTAAATCTTTTTGAGTTTTTGTTGATTTAAACACAAATGTATGCAATATTCAGACGCAGATATGATCACATAATCAAACACAGATGCAGAAATAAAGTAAAAGCAATAAAAGAAAGAACACACCAGATTTTATACTGATTCGGAGTTACCCTACATTCAGTTTCGCACACAAGTGCGTATTTCTTTTCAAAAGCAATTTTACAATTACGCCCTCAATTTCAAGGCCACAAGGTACATCACTCTAGATTCACAATCCTCTGGGTAGAGATACTTGATTTCAGGGGCAACAAGTTCACCCAATTGATTTCCAAGGCTAGAATCACACCTTTTCTCGCTTGATTGATTTACAAGGCTACAATCACACATTTTCTCGCTAAATTGATTACAATGAAGTCTATAACTCTGAATAACACTGAAATCTTTTTGAGATAGTGATAGAGAATCAAACCAGAAATGATCTAGTTAGATTCAATGTTGATTTCAGCAGAGTAATGGTAAAAATGTGTATAAAGAAATGTGGAAGAAGAAGAGGAGTGAAATCAGAGAAAATATGAATGAAAATTCATTTAAAACTGCCCCTATTTATACTAGAACAACAACCATGTCCATTCGTGAAAGGATATGACGAATAGACACTTCCTTTGAAATTCAACTTTTTTGAAGTAAACCGCTACCATGTCGACATGGGATACTTGAGGATGTCGACATGCCTAAGGAAATTTTGGTAAATTTTTTCTTTGAAAATAACTTTCATCTTGTATTAAAACTATTTTAAACTTTATAAATATACTTAATTACAGTTAAAATACATAAGTAAATATAGAGAATAATATACATATAAAATTTTACTATAATTTTATATTTAAATCTAAGTATAAATATTATATTATTATTAAAGATAGTTTAAAATTAAGGATAATTTGATTTTGAAAATGAAGATTATTTTGAGGCTAAAAATATTTAAAACCAGGATAAATGTTTTTGATTCTTTTAAAAGGAAGGTTTTGAAATCATTTTGAAAACAAGATATAATTCTGTAAAATCATTTGAATAAAAGGTTAGCGGATACAAAACAATGTTCCACTAGAATTTTCGTAGGTTTCATCCTACTTAGAGTTTCATCCCTTTAACAGGCTCGAAGTGGATTCCATTCCATGAATAAATTGGATTTTAAGATGCCAGTGCTTTTCTAGGAGTTTTAACAAAATTCCTAATTAAATTACTTATTATTGAAATCTTGAACTCTTGATATTCTTGATACTCATGAGTCTTCAATCTTATTATCTTGAATCTCTATACTGTACAATCTTCATTCTTGGTACCATATATACATATATATCTAAACTATAATGTTAGTATTTATATTTTATAATCTTATTCTAAGGTTATTGTCATCAAAATCATCATCTCAAGGACTAATAATCTCTCAATTTTTGATGATGACAACCTTTGTTTATAAAATATTACTTCTATCCTAATAACTCTCCCTTAATCTATGTCTAGCTATCCTATTTTATATTTCTCCCCCTTTGTCATCAACAAAAATCATCCTAAACCATAAAACTATACAACTCCCCCTTAAACTAATACTAGAACGAAGTATAGCTAATGGAATGTGAAAGACATTAACATAATTATATTATAATTATTCAATACGTAAATATGTATAAGTATATTTCGAACAATCCAATCAACACGCACATAAAATCCAATCATGTCAAACAATCAAACAAATCAAAGGTCTAACAAATCAATCAAGTCAAACAAGTCGAACAAGTCAAACAAAACAAAGGTCAAAAAAATCAATCAAGTCAAACAAGACAATTAAGTCAATCAAAACATACTAAACAAATCAAAAACTAATAATCCTAAACTATAAGACAATACTACAAACTCCTCCTAAATAAAATACACTCGTTATGTATACATGTATACAATATGTAGTTTGTAATGCAGTATGAAATGTATGACATATACAATGTAGCATGAGATAATATGCAAAATGAAGTGCAACTTGTGATGCAAATGATTATGATATTTCATGCATTGTAATTTATGATGTAATATGCAATGAAATGTGATATGAAATAGGATGATATGTAATATGAAACAAAATGATAATGAAGTAATAATAATAATATGTAGAATGATGATATACATACTACGGTAAGAGATATCCAAATTATAAGATAAACATGAGTGATAAATAATATCTAATTGACAAGCATATATATATATATATGTGTGTGTGTGTGTGTGTGTGTGTGTGTGTGTGTGTGTGTGTGTGTGTATTTATATGTATATGTATGTGTGTATGCATATATCAAAAATGTATTATAACTTGCTTCAACCAAACCAAGGTAATACACACCAATTACTAAACTTAGGTTAAGAAAACTAATGAATGGGACTAAAAGTGGTAAAGACAAGAGTTTAAAGGTACTTAATGATATTAAAACCATAACATATTCTTGAAAGGTAGTAATCAAACTCAATATCAAAATCAAATTGCTATTAAATATGGATTTAAAAAATTTAATACCCTCCTTGTTTTAAAAAAAATTAAATTTTTTTTTTTTTAAGAATCCAAACTTCCATGTTTAAAAATACTTAACTTACTAGTTAAAAATTATATATTAAATTATTATTGATTAAAACATTTAGAAACAACACCTTTAAAAATAATATCATAGTGAAATATTCAATAAAATAATAAAGATTGAAAAACTAAAATTAACATGTGTTATATTAAGCTCTCTTTCGTTTTAAAATTTTAATCAATTACTAAAAATATATCTGAACATTAATTTTAAAATATTCTAATATAAGTTAGAAGAAACTTCGTGAGATCTGAAACCGCCGCCGTCCCCCTCTTCATTCGGCCTCCCAATTCGTGTCTCCTCAGTTTGCCTCCCCTCTCCTCATCGACACCGCACCTATTCCATAACAATGGAACCTCAAGCCACTCGCCCTCCAGATCCCCCTCCCTCCGATGTAGAACCTCCTCCAGGCTTCCTGCCGTTAGCTTCCAAAGAACGGAACCCTGCCGACAACGATGGTTTCACCTTGGTGAGTCGACGTAAATGGAAACGTACCCCTACTATTATGCCTAATTCACGTACAGGTAACCCTAATGATAAAGATTTACATCAGAAAACCCCTTTTCCGTCTCGTCCACCCACTGTTACAAATGTTAATAACACTAGTCAAAATTCGTCTCGCCTTAATACTCCTCAAACTCCCCAGATCGCAACCAATTCCGTCCCGAAAAGGTGGAATTTTTCCACCACATCCAGTCGTGCTTGGAACGAAGTAGTTAAAGGCAACAATATCCCTGTCACTATTCCATTGAAATTCTATCAACCACGAGAACTAAACTCACTGCAATGTGCCAAAATGTCAGAAGTAGTGGTGCTAAAGGCTAAAAAGCAATGGGACAACACCATAGTGGTATATGTAGTAGGTCCGAAGCCGTATTATCCGTATTTCAAAGAATATATTATTAGAGTATGGAAACCAGAAGATGAATTCTCAATTTACTCAAAGGAAAACGGATTCTATGTTATAAAGTTCAACAAAAAACAAGATTGTGACAAAATTCTAGAAGGGGGTCCTTATTTCTATAATAAAAACTAATGATGATGAAAAAATGGTCTCTGGGAATGCACCTCAGCAAAGAACTCCTGCACACAATCCCAATCTGGATACGCCTCCCCAATCTCCCTCTGGATTATTGGACAGAAGAAGGAATTAGTAGGATTGCCTCAGTGCTTGGCTCCCCAATCAAACTGGATAAGGCTACTGAAGGCATCATCAAAATAGCATACGCGAGAGTTCTAGTTGAAATAAATAACTCGTTCAAATTCCCTAGTAAGATTCCCATAATAACTGAAGACAATAAAATGATATGGCAAGAAGTGAGTTACGAATGGAAACCATCGTTATGTATGAACTGTTCGAGTTTTAGACATGCCAAAATCAACTGTCAATTTAATAAAGCGTGGCAACCAAAAACAGGTGCGGTACCATCTAAAGAGAACAACGCAGACATGTTGATAGACAACAGAGAGAATAACGTGGAGGATGTAGTAAACAACAACCATAATATCGATGAAACAGTGACTTCCTTTCAGAATATTTCTGAAACAATACAACAAACAATTCCAGCAGACTCTAATCATCAACACACTGTTATTGAAGACTCTACACAGGAACATTCAAAGCAAACACAGTTATCACATCATATAGTTACAGTCCTGAATAAAACTACAAGTTCAAGCATTATTCCTAATGAGACAGAAACAACATCAAATATACAAATGACAAATGCCGATACAGATTCACTCCTTCATGACTCCAGAGATATATGCATGGTCCAATCTGAAGTGTCCAGTATGTCTGACCCTACAGAACAAATCACTAACTCTTCCCATAACTCCAAAACCAGCAACACGCGAAAAATAAGAACAGATGAAACCCATTTTGAATTTAAAGCTTCAGCAGATTCTAATGTCGTCGACAATCCTGCTTGGCACACCATGGTGAATCAACTTAAAGGAAAAAATAAAAAATCAAAAAAAGCGAAGTTATTGGTGAATGCTACTACTCCAGAAATCAGTAGCTACCCCGAAAACAATATTTAGATGGAGTTCCTCTTTTGGAACATAAGGGGTATGAATTCCCCAACCAAGCAAATGGAAATGGTGAGATTAGTGAATAGTAATAAGTTTTCTTTTATTTGCATGCTTGAAAATAAACTCTCGACAAGTAATATTGATAGATTCATGAATAAAATCCACACTAAATGGAAATTTACACATAATATATTAGATGGCCAGAAATGTCGTATTCTTATAATCTGGGATTCAAGTCAATGGTCAAATATAATTCTCCACACGAATGAACAGTACATCACAAGTATCCTTCACAATTATAATGGCCTCAGTGTGATATGCACATCTGTGTATGGTCATAATGATGAAATGAAGAGGAAGGACCTATGGACATACATTAATGAACAGTCTATGCGTATTAATCTGCCCTGGCTTCTAGCAGGAGACTTTAATTCAATATTATCTTCTACGGAAAAAATAAATAATGGTAATTACACTGATATGGGAGACCTTGATTTTTTGAACTGCATTAACAATTCTCGGCTTACTGAACCAATGTATTCAGGAAATTTTTATACTTGGAGAGGGGGTCTGCAATTTTCAATTCACAGCAAAATAGACAGAGTTTTCGTCAATTCTCTATGGTCCGAAAAGTTCAAACATTATGGTATACACTTTGGAAATCATTCCATTAGTGATCACACCCCTATCATGATTAATTTAATAAACCAGAACACGAGAAGAAAGCCCATACCTTTCAAATATAAAAATTCGTGGCATCGACAAAGTGGATACCAGAGCATCGTCCAACCAGTTCTGGCGCAAGAATTTCCAGGGAATGCTCTCTACAATCTCCTATGTAAATTCAAAACTGTGAAAGTTACTCTGAAAAACTGGATAGCAACTAAAAGCAATATATACTCTGAATTAAATACGTTAAAAGAGGAAACAAATGATATATACAAGAAATTAGTTTGTGAACCTCTTAACAACTATCTCATTGAAGAATATAGCTCGAAAAATGCACAGATTTATGATATTATGAGGAATATTGCGATAGACAATGAACAAAGGATGAAAATAAACTGGTTGACAAAAGGAGACAAACCAACTGAATTTTTCTTCTCAAAAATCAACAAAATTAAACCACCAAGGGGAAACAAATTCATCATTCAAGAGAATGGAGATTGGTATCCAGCATCAGAAACTATTGGTGGAGCAGCCACAACATATTTCACAAATCTCTTTTCATCGCCTACAGGCAAAACTCAATTTCCAGACATAATATGCAAAAGAATACTCTCAGAAAAAGCAAAAGAAAACCTCTGCAAGCCTTTTCTCCTCGAAGAAGTTAAAGATGCAGTTTTTCAAATCAATGACAATAGTTCCCCAGGACCGGATGGAATTAACTCTAAATTCTATAAAATTCACTGGGAACAAATCAAATACGACATATGTAATGCTATGAACAGTACCCTACAAGCAGGGAAAATCATTAAAGAAATCAATCATACATTCATTTGTCTTATCCCTAAAAATCCAAATGCAGTGGACATGACTGACTTCAGACCTATCTCCCTATGCAATGTATCTTATAAAATACTTGCAAATCTTTTATGCAATAGAATGAAAACCCTCATGAATGATCTAATCTCCTATAACCAGAATGCTTTCATTCTTGGAAGAGTTATCACAGATAACTCACTCCTAGCTTATGAAATGATAAGAGGGTTCAACAGGAAAAAATCCAATGAATTATGTCTGAAAATTGACCTGCATAAGGCGTATGATAAAATTAATAGAGATTTTATTCATCATATGCTGATCTCAATGAACTTTCCCCCCAGATTTGTGGATCTCATATATGAATGTATTACTACACCCACTTTCTCGGTGTTAGTAGAAGGGTCACCACATGGTTTTATTAATAGCTCAAGAGGATTACGACAAGGTGACCCCCTCTCACCTTACCTTTTTGCCATAGCTATGGAATACTTGACTATTATTCTGGACATGGAATTTCACAAAGGCATTTTAACCCCCATTATTCAAAATGAACCAGTGATTACTCATCTGATTTATGCAGATGACATTTTGATATTAACTAAAGCCACAATTCAAAATGCTACCTGCATCAAGCAAAGTTTTCAAAATCTGTGCAACACTACAGGTCTGGAGTTAAATCCCAACAAATCCTCTCTATTTTTTAGTAAAGGTGCCACAAATAAAGACCAGATAGCCAACATACTTAATATTCATATTGGTAAATTGCCAATCATCTATCTTGGTATTCCTTTATCAAACAACAAACTGAAAAAAGGGACTTTGGAGGGTTAATTGATCAAATTAATAAAAAATTCAATCATTGGCACAACAAATTTCTAAACATTAGTGGTAGAGCTGAACTAATTAAAACTGTAATCCACCCTATATTGCACTTCTGGCTGCAATTTTCTCCATTTCCATTGGCAGTTATGCAAAGAATTGATAGCTTATGTGCAAATTTTTTATGGAAATCTAAAGCTCACCAAATGAAATGGGAAGAAGTGTGCAGAACTAAAACTGAAGGTGGTTTTGGCATCAGAAAAATTGAAGATATCTCTAAAGCAGTGGCCTCAAATCTTTTGTGGAAATTTATCAATCGTGAAACCACATGGGCTAAATGGATGCAAAACAAATATTGTAAAAATACAAACTTCTGGAATGCTAGCACTGATCTTACTGCATCAAAACCTGGAAAACATTACTTCGAGCAAGACAGTGGTGCAAAGGTCTCATTAACAAAAACATAGTCAATGGGGAGGACACAATCCTATGGTTTGACCCTTGGATCAATGGAACCTCATTAATAGACGACATAGGATGGAATACCATGTCAATGATTAGAGGACATAACAGAAAAGTGTCTGAATTGATCTCCAACCATAAATGGAAACAAAACATCAATTATGTCCCTACTCAGTTCCATCAAACCATATACAATGTTACCATTCAACCTCAGTATGAAAAAGATTATTGGAATTGGCTACCAAGTAACAATGGACAATTTACACTAAAGTCAGCATGGAATCATTTAAGAAATAAGTACCCAGAATATTTCTGGACAAAAATCATATGGGGTAAGGGATGTGCCCCCAAAATGTCAATATGTACTCTCCTGGCCATCCAAAACAAATTGAAAACCAAGGTCCGTATTAGCAAATGGAACACAGACATGGACCAACAATGCAATTTATGCGCAAGCCATATAGAAGATAGAGACCATCTATTTTTCAACTGCCCGTATTCTAACAAGTTGCTGGAAAATACCATGCAAAAATTGAAATTAGACATCAATCTAAATTTCAACATTAACCAAATTATGGAATGCATAAGCAACAGCAACAAGAATCAAACTTTAGACAACCAAATCATCAACATAGCGTTTACTTCCCTGATTTGGAACATTTGGTGTGAAAGAAACAACCGGATCTTCAGAGGTATTGAAATGCCAACATCAGTTAGAAACACCCTGATAAATCATGATGCTAAAATGCTTACGCAACACTTAATCCAAGATAGAGAAGTTAGTAGAGAAGCGAAACTCATCTACGAAAACTGGAACATTGTCAGCAGGATCCAGGTTCCTCCGCATCCCCCCTGACCTGCTTTTACACTAGAGGGTTTCTTCTGGCATCTCCCCGTTGATGAGATTTTTGTCCACTTGTGTTTCCAGACCTGTTTGTGCTTTTACTTGGCATATGTCTTTTGCTCCCCTAACGAGACAGAAGTGGTTTCACACTTCCTTTTAGAAGGTTCTGGATTGACTCCTTGAGAAGGATGTATTTTAGATTGCTATTGTTGTTTTTGTATTTTCTGTTTAGTTTTTTATCGGTCCAAATTGTTATTACGGATGTTTTTGAGTACATTATAAACTTTGTTTCAACTCCTCCATCTGTTCAACAACTTGGATCTGGTTTCTCCGTATTGTATCGTTAATATATGGAAGTGATATGTACTCTTTTTCCTTGTAAGGTACCCGACTAGGTTAGGGGGGTTACAAGGTTTTAATGAGGCATATCATGAAAATATATGCTCTTCTTTGTTAATAAAGTACCTTTTTTCAAAAATAAATAAAATATAAGTTAGAAAATAACTTCTAAAAAGAGTAGAGAAAAATACTTAATTTAAAAATCATTTTTACATAGTTTAAAGTTTTAAATATAAAATGCAACATTCACAGAATGCTGTAAAAAGTTTTTCAATAAAAAATATAAAAAACATTATAAAACAGAATCTGCAGTATTTACCAAATGCTGCGAAAAGTTTCTAAAATACTACAGTGTTTCAAAGCACAGAGATGCTATAAAAACGAATTTGCAGCACTTAAGAAACGTTCCAGAAGAAAAGACAGCATTTTAGATATACTATATATTGTTTTGGGCCTGATTTTAACATGATTTTGTATTAATTATACGACTAGATATTGAAATGTAAATAATTGATTTTTTACTCAATTTTTTATAGTAAGAAAAATAATGAGAAAACATGTGTAAAAACACTTGACATTATCCGTGTAAAAATGCTTTCCTACTTAATATAGTTGTAATAAATTAGTAGTAAAATTTTATTTGAAAGAAAACACATTTTTAAAAAACTTTTTTTAAAAAAAATCTAGACTGGTGTATTGAAATTTATACTATGGTGTGTCGATATATGGACCTAAATATCAAAATTTATAAAAGAGATAAATTTCAATACCTAACTAAATGCATAAATATATATTCCTAAATGCAACAATAAAAATGAAATAATAGTAACGCGTACCAATTTTTGCACTCCATCTTTCTAACTTTGTTGTTCTTCCACTGTCGTCAACCACACATTTATATCTTTCAAAATTTAATGACGACATCTGTTCTATTGCAACGGGCACGCTTTTTTTATCAGTGTAGTATATTCATTTGCTGAATTTGAAGACCGTATGAGAAAGATACAGATGATTTAGTAGATTGACCAACTTGGCGCCAAAACTTTGAATTTGAATTTTGAATGAATGGACACTTCAACCACTATAAATAGGCTCAACGGTCACCACTTTTCATAAAAGATTCTCTTCTTCTTCTTCCCATTTTTCTATTTACTATCAAACTTCTAGAAGGCGTATCTCCTTTGTTTCTTAACGGAATTGGATGAAACCAGCGGCAAATCGAAGAGGAAGGCAAGGGCTACGATCTAGTAATAGTTTGGTGACGAATTTGGACGCTATTGTGGTGTAACAAGCCGATCAGTAGGAGAAATGTAGAAAATCCCGTACATAGTTTTTCAGTTTTAGCCAACTTCAAACTGTCATATCTCACTCAGTTTTGATCGGAATTTGATGATCCACCCATCAAAACGACCATGGGAATAAGGAAGGTTTGAATAATTACATGATATTTAGATTCTCGGGTGAAGTCTCTCTCTTTTTGGAGCTTAAATTTTTATGATTGGAGCATGGAAAATAAAATAAAAATGACAATTGTTTTATTATCCTCGAGTTTAATGGAGCTGCCAAGGATTCATAACTTCTTAGTAGTGGAAGATAATTTGACCTTAACAGTTACATTTTAGCAGTTTGCTAGTTATAAGATATGCAATAATCCCATGTTCAAAGATCGAAATATCCATACCCTACAAAAGTATTTTTTTTTAAATAACAAAAAAGAAAGAACTAGCTATCAAACTGGAGAAAAAATAGCAATTTAAGTACACTGCTCTGTTTGAAGGTTAGCGGTGTAAGTAAACGACTATTTTATTGAAGAAGAAAAATACGGTTTTGAAGCGAAAATCATATTTTAATATGTCAGGCCAAGCATTAACACCGAATTTGTATAGCTATTCATTGTCATACGGTGCATGCAGACCCTTTTTTGGTGTTTTAAAACTACATAGTTAGTTTGCGTACAAATTTTAGAGAGTATAATAAGGTCATCGATTTAAACAATTATCGAAAACACTTCGTCAGATGTAACGTATTACTTCTTCTTCATCATCATCATTCTATATTCATCTATATTCACTGCGCAACTGTGTATTAACTGTGAATGAAAAGATGATTCTTATTCTGATAACATTGAGTTGTTCTCTATTATTTTTGATCACAAGTTCTTAACTGCTTTTATGCAGTGTTAGTGTACTTAATGTATTTTGATATACACACAAAATTTTGTATATTCATGAAAAGACGTTTATATGATTACGTCAGCTGGCAAATATGCCTTGAATAAATGGGCCAAAATCATTCACTCTTTTATCCGACGCATAAAACTAACAGATAACTCAAACACATTTTATCCCAGTCCATTGTGTTTTCATAACAGCTTTCAGCAATAGTTCATACCGAAGTATATAAAGTATATAAAGCTAGAGAGACTATAATCAAGAAACTACCATGTCCTTATTATTGCCAATACTTTTTGCTGAGTAAATTATTTTTCGACTTTTGGAAAAATATAAAAACTACAGCTATATCTTTCCTCCATTTTTTCTTTAAGTGTAATGGCTGAGATATTTTCATATCTTCCGCTTTCAAATGTCTTTTAAAATACATATTAAAAACAAAAAACATAAAGCTTGAAATTAAAACTAACACACTAAGCCATGATTTTTAAATAGCCAACACCAACAAATAAAGCTACCAATTAACTCAAGGAAACAAAGGCACTAAACATATAAAAATGGTTTCGTAATGTATATTGATGCTCATAAACTTTTTCTAATTAATTTGTGCAATTTTTACAAACTTATAAGACAAAAGGATTAGTTTTAAACTGTTTACAAACACATGTGGCTTTTCACAATGTTAGCTGTGAGAAATGCGTAATATGGATCTTAAGGCTAGGATTAATACTAGAGGAGGGGGGTGAATAGTGTTTAACGGAATTACTAAATCTTTTTGAGTTTTTGTTGATTTGAACACAAATGTATGCAATATTCAGACACAGATATGATAACAGAATCAAACACATATGCAGAAATAAAGTAAAAGCAATAAAGGAAAGAACACACCGGATTTTATACTGATTTGGAGTTACCCTACATCTAGTTCCGCACACAAGTGCGGATTTCCTTTCAAAAGCAATTGTACAATTACAGCCTCGATTTCAAGGAGACAAGGTACACTACTACAGATTCACAATCCTCTGGGTAGAGATACTTGATTTCAGGGGCAACAAGTTCACCCAATTGATTTCCAAGGCTAGAATCACACCTTTTCTCACTTGATTGATTTCCAAGGCTACAATCACACATTTTCGCTAAATTGATTACAAAGAAGTCTATAACTCTGAATAGCACTAAGATCTTGTTGAGATAGTGATAGAGCATCAAACCAGAAATGATCTAGTTAGATTCAGTGTTGATTTCAGCAGAGTAATGGTAAAAATGTGTATAAAGAAATGTGGAAGAAGAAGAGGAGTGAAATCAGAGAAAATATGAATGAAAATTCATTTAAAACTGCCCCTATTTATAGTAGAACAACAACCGTGTCCATTCGTGAATGGATATGACGAATAGACACTTCCTTTGAAATTCAAAATTTTGAAGTAACTGCTACCTTGTCGACATGGGGTACTTGAGGATGTCGACATGCCTAAGGAAATTTTGGTAAATTTTTTTCTTTGAAAATAACTTTCATCTTGTATTAAAACTATTTTAATTTTTATAAATATACTTAATTATAGTTAAAATACATAAGTAAATATAGAGAATAATATACATATAAAATTTTACTATAATTTTATATTTAAATCTAAGTATAAATATTATATTATTATTAAAAGATACTTTAAAATTAAGGATAATTTGATTTTGAAAATAAAGATTATTTTAAGGCTAAATATATTTAAAACCAGGATAGATGTTTTTGATTCTTTTAAAAGGAAGGTTTTGAAATCATTTTGAAAACAAGATATAATTTTGTAAAATCATTTGATTAAAAGGTTAGCTGATACAAAACAATGTTCCACTAGATTTTTCATAGGTTGCATCGTACTTAGGATTCCATCCCTTTAACAGGCTCGAAATGGATTTCATTCCACGAATAAATTGGATTTTAAGATGTCGGTGCTTTTCTAGGAGTTTTAAAAAAAATTCCTATTTAAATTAAATCTTGAACTCTTGATATTCTTGATACTCATGAGTCTTCATTCTTGATATCTTGATCTCTATACTGTACAGTCATCATTCTTGCTACCTGCATGGTTAGATCCTACATATACATATATATCTAAACTATAATGTTAGTACTTATATTTTATAATCTTATTCTAAAGTTGTTGTCATCAAAACCATCATCTCAAGGACTAACATTAGCGTCTTGTTGGCTCTTATAGGCTCGCGACTTTTCAAAAGTAGTTGGACGAATTTTTTCTTTAAATTTTTAACCTGGTGCATTTTGAAAAGACGCCATACTGTATAGTGATTGACTGGTATAAAATATGTATCAGGTTGTATGTCTACTGTTAAAATGACACTTATATCCCACTATACTAATTTGGATCCCTTCTTCACACCCTTCTTTTTTCACCTAATCCAGTTACCACGCATATCAATTTTGATTATTTCATCTCTAATTACAACTAAAATTACATTTATTAAATTGTTGTTTAGATGGGTAGTGATTTAAAGATCACTCTGAAAATTGCAATGTAAATTCATAAAATTTGGTTCTATTATCATTGTTAATTTATAAGCAACCGATTGTATCAGTTTAGGCAGTAGTGCATCTGATTATTTTGTATGTAGATTAATTAACATGTATAATTGAGGTACTGAAGATGGAACATCGAT
Organism: Allium cepa; assembly: GCA_030765085.1. Lineage (NCBI taxonomy): Eukaryota > Viridiplantae > Streptophyta > Magnoliopsida > Asparagales > Amaryllidaceae > Allium > Allium cepa. The sequence goes on from CM060938.1 coordinate 216,266,266, forward strand.
GGAATATTTTAAAGTATTGGAATTTGAATGTAATGGTGTTCTAGAGACACTGCTTTCTAATGACATAAATTCAATTCCAAAGACTCGGTTTGTCAAGGTACCACAGAGCCTTTCATATGAAAATCGAGGATAAAGAGTGGTGTAATTTAGATCAAATGGAACGAGATCGAGTAATGAAGCTAGTATTAATAATTTTTTTTGCATTCGTGGGTAGGGTAAACATTTTTGCAATGATAATGAAAGTGTTAATCAAACACTAATTTTGTAATTATTCCCATAATGATGGGAAAATAGTTTCGTTTGGGAGAGCATATGTAATAACCCTACATTTTACCATATTTTACTACTATATTTATTTACTGAAATGTGAATATTTTCCATTTGTTGTCTACGACACATTTGACGAAATATTCAAAGGTCCATAAATTGAAATTAATTGTGTAGAAATATTATTAGAACATTGAGATATGCAAACATATAATTATGTATTAACAAATGAAAGCACGAAAACAGATGTAGCGTATATGGAAAGGATCCGAAAGTGGACTCACACAAACACACTTACATTCATATACAAATGTAAATCATTCTCTTCTCTCTCTCTTATCACACGTATAGCATCTACGTGCTTTCATATGTGATTCCATGGTAACATTTAGCAAATTTCTACCATTTAGCAACTGTAACGACCTGCCCTCCGTAACACTCGTGATCCACACGTACAAGAAATCATATTTCATAAGTATCACAAATGATGCTCTGTTAAGGGTAGAATTTAATACAAGGCAGAGCATGTCAGTCGCATTTGCAGTTATACTAAATCTCACAGTGAATGGAATAAAATACAATATCAACACAAATATGTAACAGACAAGAATTATATCATATCAAAAGACATAACATTCATATCATAAAACATCGTGCGAATGGTACATCAAATCTCATTACTACATTCCAAAATGAATATATGGTCTAACATGTCGATATTCCAAAATTACTAGATAGATATAATCATAGTGGTAAATAACTATGCCTCTATAGCTCACCTCTAACTAGTAGAATCCTCATGTCTATGCCAACATACTTAAAGAATAGATAACAAAAGAGACAACAACGAAAGAGTCAGACATAAAGTTAGATGAGAAGGAAATATCACCAATCTACATGATTACCAATACACTAGTATATTATGTGCAATAGGAAATGGCAGTACATGAGGTAATGAAACCATACCTCAACCTACATCCAACAGGTTAGCAAATTTTCTATTGTAGTGCTATGCAATATGTGATAAGTTATCATATAAAAATCATTATGCCAATTATCATGGCTCAACCGTCACAAACTATGTTAGTAGCCCTCAAGTCTCTTAATAAGGCCAAAACTGTATGCACGGTCACTAATGTATGAAAAATACTATGACATTTCAATCCATCGTCCACACCTATAACTGTATCAAACTTGAATCGATATACATTTACTTAACCGCTAGTTTAATAAAAGGCATAGAATGAGTAACTAGAGACCGATCGCCTTTTGCTACAAAGTACCCCAGGGTCAGTCGCCTTTGCTACCGAGATAGAACGTCTTCTATCTTCGAATCAGTGTCGCCAAGTATGCACAACTGAGAAAACAATGCTGTGTTCTAAAAAAGGTCTATACATATCCAAAGCCATTGATAAGGGATACCGACTTACTTCATATATGCAATATACTACTGAATCATATAACAAAATATTCAACTTGTTGTGTCTTAGAGCCACGGGACAATTCTACAAAATCACCATACAAATCGAATTGCATCTCGAACCTCTAACGTAGTTTCTATCTAGCTTGACACCAAACACACATTTCTCAAGGCAAGGCATGCCATCCCCGAACTCATCATGTTGCTTTCTAGTAACTTTGGACCCTATGAGCATCACAAGGGTCCTCTAAAAATCCCTACTCCCAAGATATCAATCCAAATCACTACCCTCAACACAATATTTCATACATATTAATATGGTATTCAAACGAATCCTACTCCCGAAATAGCAAAATCTGAATCATAAAAATCACTACCCTTAACATAATATTTCATACGTCTTAATAGATATTCAAATGTTTGACCATTATTTTTAGATGTCTAAACCCAAACGGTAGATGTTCAAATATTCCAAATTTACCCTAGAAATGTGCAGAATAAAATTCCTAAATTTCAAACGCCTGAATGCTTGTTTTTGGCGAATCTGAACTTAGATGAGAAATTTCCCTTAGTGCAAATTCTACCCACATTTTTTTTCATCTTTCTTTTTCCTATTTTTGACATACGGTTCCATGTCGACGAGGCACTTCGCACTAATGTCATTCGATGCAGATTCACATCCTTATTATAAGTCGGTCCACATTTGGACAAGCATAGCTTCATACTCGGTGAACGTCTTTGAGGAAACAAACCTTTTCAATTACTATATGAGTTAACCACTCGGTTTCCACCACAACTCTACATTCATTCAACAAAGCCAATTACCAATGTCATAAATCATCTCCTTATAATTCTCTCAAATCCAAACCAACTAACAATTCCATAATTCAAACCAAACACAATAATATTTCATATCAAGTCATTCAACACTTTCATTCTATAATCAAATTCTTTCAGAACATTCATTAAACAAGATTATTATCTCTAAAACCCTAAGTCAAGTCAATTAACTATGTCCTAACCAATATTGGATATTTAACATGGGTTTTAGCATACTTATTGATCATATATCATGGAGATTAAATTATACTCACAAATATCAAGAAATCCAAACATCTGTTAAAACCACTTTGAAGTTCCCATTTGATATTTGAAATTTAGCACCAAACTCTCAAAAATTCCAACCAAGGGACACATTTATAGAGAATATTCTAGCTTAAAGTAAGATATTTATTTCAGAACTTTTTGTGGAAATGATGAAGTTATGATGATTTTAATTTCGAAAACTTAGTTTCCTTACTTAAAGAGCTCGATGAAGGAGAGGGAAAAATGATGATGAAGCTTTTCTCATTTCAAAAACAAAAGGCCAATTTTGACCAACTGATAATTTTATAATAGCTTCTCATTTCTTTCCACTTTATAAATCTTATCTAATGTTAACAAAAATTTATATCCTTTTCATCTATAAACAACATAAATGCAATAGAAAAGATCTCGAGACTTAATTCTTTTATCTTTAAAATTCTTTTTTTGAGTCATTAGTTTGTATTATTCAATTCAAATGTTTTGTTTGTTATTTATCAAGCATTATAATATGGCTTGTTACATTCTCTCCCACTAAAACTATTTTTCCTCCAAATTCACTAGGAGGGGAATACCGCTTCACTTCTGCCCTAACGTACATGACGTCACTAACAATTAGAATCAAAACATCTAAACTAACAGATTAAACATAGCAATATAAAGTAAGTTCTATACTGGTATGTAATTCTAAGTAGTTAAATAAAAGTCGAATTCACTTAGAGTAGATGGAATTATATAGGTAAAAATTTCCAGACTAAAAGCACAAGCAACGGCCCATAATTTTGGTTATTTGAAGTTGGAATAATTGATTTTAAATATTGAAAAGTAAATCTTATAGATTAAATAACTCAAATTTCAAATATAGCGATTTATTGGATAATTTAATTGCTGAATTTAATAATTGAAAATCGTTTAAATAATCGAATCTTGGGTTTTATGATTGGATAAAAAAGATTTAAAGGCTTATTTAATTTCTATTAATAATAATAAAGGTAGCGAAACTTTTAAATTGGATTTTAAAGTGATTTAACTGATGTTGAAAATAACTCGTTTTAATTAACGAGTGAAAATAGCCTTCTTGGGCACTCTCTCGGAATTCAACGAAACTAGTATCATTGGATCTATAATAGTGAATTATATTACGCCGTCAAATTTCATAGCAATCATATGTACCGTTTATCCGTGTAAGATGGAAATGCATTGAAATTAATATTGGAAATTTAAGATAATAATTGAGTTCAAAAAGCTATCTTATGTATCTGATTGAATTAGGTCCCGAAACTAGTTCCATTACGTTCAGGTTAGGGTATAACATCTAGAAAGTCAGGCGGTATGTCTCAACTGGGGTCCGAAATTTTAGGCCAGTCGGACACTATTATAAGCTAGTCGTGCGCTACTAATATAGATTCAGGTGCTCATGGTCGAGATATGGGTGCCGAATACTTCACACTTAATGTTATTGATTGATTATTTTCGCTTTCGAAGATAGCTGGAATTTCATAGATAGATATTTTGTATTTAAATAACACATTTTCTAAGATTTGACTTTACACTGCTTTGACCTATCTATATCAGCCTACATTTAACCTGTATAAGCCATCCCCATCGACCATGCTCCATTACCATTACACAATACCCCATCATCATCATCTAGGCCATGTATATATATCTGCATCAACGAGAAACATGTAGATATTCATCATTCTTGCATCTCCTGTAACATTTCAAGCTTAGGGAGAAAAAAACTAAACTTCCCCTTTATTCAAAAATCAACAATTTCGAATCCAATCGTAATTTGCTCAAGTGATCAACATGCAACATATGGATAATTCTATGTAGTATTTTTAAAAATTGACAGATCGAGATTTCGTTTAGAATCAAGCGAGTCATCGCGATAAAATAGCAAAGAAGAAAAATGCACACAAAACTTTAAAAAATAAATTCTCTCTATCCGAGAAGAATTACTTGACGTCGTAAGCGTCATCAGGTTCGTATCGAAGCATAGGATTTTTGGGCGTGATTCCACGTTAACGATGGACGCCCATCGAAAACTGGGGTTGTAGACAATTGGTGATTTGTTCATCGATTCGTGAAAGGGAGGGTGTCGTGATGTCGAGCTTGGAGAGTGCTTTCCCGTGGTGAAATTTAGTAGGATTCGGCATCTATAAGTGATGCGACTTTGTTCCCCTATAGCTTGGTGGACTCCAATCGGTTTTTGGTGGAGGCTTTCTCGTGAGTCATGGTGGAGACCAAAGGACCGGGCTCGTGAAAAGAAGCTTGCTGGTGGGGTTAGTTCTTCATTTAGGTGGAGGATTTGGCTTGCACCATGCACGGCCGTGCGCGTGTGTATATGGGTTCCTGGATATGATTTTTGGATGGAGTTAAGAAGAAGGAGGGGATTATTGAAGCGGGTTTGGGCTTTGAGCTGGGCTTCTGATTAAAGGGTATATGTTAATTTGTTATTTAATTTAATTTATTTAATGTTTAAACATTGAAATTTAATAACTTGTTCATACGAGGCCCAATCGACGCGTCGATATTTATGTTGCGCTCGTAACGACGAAAGCTTCACAATAGAGATTGTTTGGACGAATTTGGAGACTATTGAAATTTGGGCTAAAATCGGACGTCGTTCGATTTTAGTTCCAAATTGGAACACCGCGGCGACAATAAAAAATTTCGGTGAGTTAATTTCTCCTTTTTGGTTAACTAGTATGATATATAGTTGATAAAAATCATTATATGATTATTTGGATGAATTAATATATTTATATTAGTTGGATTGAATATTCCCGCCTATTGGAGCGGATGAGATCCTATTACGTTCCCGTGTAAGAGCGGATGAGCTTTTGTATACGAATCCCGCCTCAAAGCTGTTGATTTATATTTTATGATTGTATAACGTTTGTGACGCAGAGTAATAGGGTGGAGGGATCCAACGGGATTCCTTGCTATTATCGAATTGTTTCAATAATATTTCCTTTATATGAATTATTGAATAATAAAGATGATTGTGGAAACTGTGGTTGTAACATCGTTATATGTTTGAAAATAAAACCAGTAGTAATAGAAAACAAATATCAATATTGGTTAAGTATTGGGTGGCTATTGGCTTCAAATCAGTATTTTAAAAACATTATAAATTGCCGATTAAGTTGAAATTGGTTTTTGAGACAAGAAACGATTTTTAAATCCAAAATTGGGTTTCAGAAATATTTTGTTGAAGGATTGTCTAATTAAATATATAAATATTGTTTTTAAGTTGATTAATTATATCAATATTATTAAGTTTTTTAGTTATATTAATATTATTTTAATATTATTTAATTATATTAATATTATTTTAAAGTTATTTAATTATACTAATATTATTTTAAAGTTATTTAATTATTTAATACTTTTTTAAAAGTTATTTGTTTATTGTTAATATGTTTTAAGAATTTATAAAAATGTTAATACGTTGAAAAGTTAATTATCTCAAGAATAATTATGGATTGAAATTAATAATAAGGGCTATTAATAGGGCTTTAAGAATGAATCATTATTATTTATAAAAATGGTGAATATTAATTATTTTTGTTTCCTAAAACAATATTATTATTTAAGATGTTTTAAAATTAATAAATTTCATTTATTTATAATTTTTATTATTGATAAACATTATTATATAATGTTGTTTTGAAGTAAAAGATTTTAAATTATTTATAAATGTTATGAGACCCATGAATGGAGTTGGAAGACAAAGATTTCATAAAGGGTTATAAAATGGTTTGAAGAGTTAAAGAAAGGTTATTTGCAAGGTGGAAGGGTTTATAAATGGTTAGATATTTATAAATGAATTTCAGAGACAGGTTATAGATCTAATAAAGAAGTTTCACTAATGGTTTATAGATTCATAAAGGGTTTATCGGTGATCTTTGGAATGTGCAAGAAGCTTATAAGCGATTGAATTTATAAAGTGTTTATAAATGGTTTTTCAGAGATTTATAAATTGGTTTATAAATGTTTCTAAAGAATCATAAGGAGTTTTATAAAAGGGTTTTAAACTGAATAAAAAGAATTTTTTTCTAAATTCTATGAATATACTTATACCATTGAGATGAGCATATGGGTATCTCTAAGTATTAAAATATAGAGATTTGCTAGTATACCCATTTGAAGGTGTTTATATACAAGTAATTTACGAAATGGTTTTTCTTTATGAATATTTATGAAAGAGGCTTGTGAGTGCTTATATGCTTAACTAATGTTGGTTTTCCTATGAAATATAATCTTTGTTTGAATGTTTGTTTATTTGATAGTTCGATAACAAACTATCAAATCTTGGCCTAAATATGTAACCCTTCTTAATTTTGGTGGTACAAAAATATTCCCTACTTAACATCGAAGGATTTTAACTCTGTAAACATCTAAGGGAAATAACAGAATTAAATAGTATAGTTCCCATCGGTGGTTCTATACTATACATATAAACTCGTTTCGTTCTTTTAGGACAAACGATAATGAAATTTGTCCACTTAAACAGTTAGGGGTGATCCCTACTCTTACGTATTATTTGATTATTTCCAAAGAACCGGTATTGAGCATTCCGAAAATCGACATTTGGTTTTGTGGAGCACATAGGAAGCGAAGAAGTGTACTCGTAAGAGATGACTCGAACCCATAACCACTCTGAAAACCATATACGGTTCTATAGAGAAGATTCGTGATATATTGAAATGTTAGGATCCATGTGTGATTCGCGACCCGTTTAGGTATGAGAATCGGGGTGTGATTCCAAGATATAATTGAGATGTGGGAATCTATGTGTGATTCCGAGACCCATTGGGGTATTGGAATCCATGTGGGATTCCATGATTTATTTAGTGGTGGTACGTAAGCTGGAATGCCGGACGTAGCCTCATCAGCGGGAATGACTAAAAACAGAGATAGGAGGCATGGCTAGTAGGGTTGGCAAACCCATAGGGTGTAGTCGGCTTCTCCTAGATGTCACTCATAGTTGTTTTATATGCATGGGGAGATGTACTCGGTCTTAGCAAGACCAGCTATGTTTTTCCTATGGTACATCACTACGGATGTATGCTGCTTTGGAAGGATATCTCTGATCCCTGTGCAGGAGGACTGCTTCTTGAAGTACCGAGGACACCTCCATGGAAATCCTACACAATTATCGAACTTGCCTTATCGATTTTTAATTATATACCTAGTATTGTTGTGATGTACACTTGCGAGCATCACAGCTACTTGATTATTATTATTTTCATCTTTAGACATTATTATAGTATAAATGGATTTTCTGTAGAAACGATTTTGGTTATCGTAAGGTAAAAACTCATCCGTGTTTATATGTGGCATGGTCTTACAAGATACCTTTGATTTTTAGAAGTTTTATATAACTTTAAATCCAATTGGATGTGTTTTCTCACGCTGATTTTTCAGACCGACTCGGGTGTTATTTTATTATAATGCTCGGGTCAGACCGAGTATATTGCAGATTGGTTTGGATGTTTGGAGCTTCAGAAGATGAGATGGAGGCCCAAAGACGTATTCATGTAGATGCTATTTTTAGCTATATTCATTGTTGTGTTGTCATCAATTGTGAGAACAGACTGTTATTACTGTCCAGGTTGAAATTGGTTAGTTTACTATAATTGATGTCGGTATATACATATATTACAGTTTGTCGTAGATTATAGATTATTCATTCCATTGTAAGATTCTGTGTTGTTGAGTTTTCCTTCTTATCTTCTTTCTTTTTCCCTTAACAATCGGTTTTTTCGGCATTCGATTTCTCAGCATGTAATACAGTGGACGTATTAGTGTCGATTTTCGAGGGTCGAAAAACCAGGTTTATTACAACACATATCTTCTCGTTTGTCTCCTGTTAACTAGATTTTTAACTAAGCTAAAATCCTATAACTATAAGATAAAGATGAAACTACTCAAAAACTTGGAAGTACACTTAGAAAAGATAGAGAAGAAAATTCGAAAAGTTTCAGTCAAAATAGAGCTAGGGCTATAACTTGACACCAAGTTAAGATAGGTCAGAATCGACCTATAATTCTTCCCTATTCACCTCCCAAACTTCATAAAATTCATACTCTAGTCCCTTAACTCATGATCAAGTGGTTTTCCCAGGTTTTGGACGACCAAGTCTAAAATTGATGAGAAGAAAGCTAAGCAAGCAGAACAATCCAAGTGTTATCGAGAAGATCGCTAGAATTAACTCAAAATCGATAGAAAATGGGTTAAAACACATCAGGCAGAAGATATAAGAATAGTGCGATGTTAAAAGTTGGATTTACACTAACATAAATAACTCGGTCCCGAGGTATGGACTCATAGGTTGATACCAAGTTATCATTTTTACTTGTGATGTCCTGATTTCCCTTGTACGGCTTCGGGCTACTTTTTGAGCTTCAGTGCAAATAGGCTTCTGACCCAATACACCTTTTTCTTGATAAATATAAAGCACAATGCAACCAAAATAGGATCGACTCCCTGATCATTCTTCTACACTCTAGATCTAGGGCACCATTGCTCTTCACTATCTTTCTCCCTCATAATAGTCACCAAGGCAGCTACTCTTGGCAGTTCTCGGCCTTAGAACTTATCAACCTCCTATATTTATGACTCTAATTCCTTATAATCTCATACAAACTATCCTAGATACACAATCAATAAAGCTAAAAGTGGACGCATGCCCGAGTTTGTCGAACCGCTATAAAAATCTTATGTCTCTATTCCATTTCTTTTATTTTCAATACTATCTACTAGATCTAAGTTCTATAGGTTCTCTATGACCCATTCTTGAGTGTTGATCCATTTTTTACATCAATATTTTAGTGCTTCCACTGAGAATTGAACTCAGGCTTAGATCTAGCTTTTTACTTTGGTTTGGAAAGATCCAAAGATTAGATCCAAAACTTGCTCTAAGAAGTTTGAGAACTTGCAGTTAAAGATCAATGGCACTTAGAAAGTAAAGACCTACTTCCAAAAGATCTGCATGAGTAGTGCATAATGGTGATGAAAGAAACATTCACCAAACAAGAATCTTCTACTTAATAAGAAGTTGTTACTAGAGGAGAGCTTAACAAAATGATTCGTGAACTTAACCAAAAGATGGTAGATAGCCTGAAAGCCCTCATAGAAAAGATAGACGGGTTGCTAACCTTGCATCCACCAATGATAAGAAGAGTTAGAAGAGAAATTTATCCTATAATAAAACAAAAGAAATCTTCAGTTTCTGGCCAAAACATGAGAGATGGAAAACGAAAGCAAGAGGCAGTTAGTGGGGCTGCAAGAGTTGTTGCGGGTGGAAGTATGAACACTCCCCCGTAAGAAAACAACTCGATACCGAGACAAGGCAATTGGGTATCAACCCAAAATTTCCACCTGATGATGCCTAGGAGGGAGATGCATTATTGGTTTCTGACTCTGATGACGCCATGCAGTTGGATAATGGTGATGTTGGGTTGAATAATGGTGTTAACAGACAAAATGCTAGAACTAAAGTTCAAACTGCCACGGCAAAACCAACAACATGCCAATGGAACTATGCAAGAGTGGTCCTCTAGAATAATGGAGAATCTAGACTTCAGTCGATAGGCCGAGATCATTTACGAAGCCAAACACTCGATGTGGTCTCCAATGTTCGACCTGTAGATTATCGCACCAATGAGGAGTACATCATTGACGTGGTCAAATTGTTGGTGAAAGAGAGCGGAGGTAGGAATGATGAAGATTGGGATTCTTCATCAAGATGAACTCCATTTACTGAAAATGTTCTCAGAGAAGAATATTCCCGAAAATTCACCATGCTACCAATGCCATCCTACAACGAAACTACTGACCCCAGAAAACACTTACTTAAACACGAATGGAAAATGGATGGAGCTAGAGCTATGGATGACGTTCGTTGTAGGCGTTTCCCTTTCATCTTAGAAGGAGTCGCTTCGATGTGGTTTACCACACTTTCTCCTACATCGATATCGATGTTTGATGAATTGAAAAAAAAAGTTTCTGGAGCAGTTCAAGGTCCACACAGCACGTCGAAGGATGTTATATCATTGTTTAGCCTTCACAGGGGCCAATGAGTCATTAAAAGCTTTCTTGAACTGATTTAACATCATTGTTATGGAAGTTAGGAATCCAAAGGAAGATCTTGTATTCATGGCACTTGCCCAAGGTATTCACCTAGACATGGATTTCTGTAGTTGTATCAAAATGAAGAAACCCACTAACATGGAGGAATTCCACTGGAATGCAAATCAGTTTTTGAGGCTGAAAGAAACAAATATGGTTGAAGGCAAGCCCACCAATGAGCAATCGAAAGAAGTATTTCAAAGTAATGTCACAATCAAATAGGATGGAAATAGTTCTGGAACAGATGTAGGAAATGCAGGGAAAGTTGCAATCAGAAAAACAGGAATCAGAATGATGGTAGGCGTGATGTGGATAGGAAGCGTCCAAAGAATTTGAGATCCAAGGACTATACGTTGTTGAATCATAGTTTGAAAAATATCTATCTAGCCACTCAGGGAACTAAGCGGTATAACAAATGACCTAAGAGGGAAGTGACCAAGCAACAGAATAGGTTAGGGAAAATTGTCGTTTCCATGAAACTCTTGGGCATAACACAAATGAATGTTGGCACCTAAAGGATTTAATTGAAGAATAGGTAAGAAATAACAGGCACCAGCAATATGTGAAGAAAATGCGAAACTTCGAACAACCTGCTAGACCCAAGGGTAGAATGCTCAAGGAAATCAGCTTGGACCCACTGGATAAAGGCCTAAATGAACAGATGAAAGATTAGTCATAAACACCATTACTGGAGGACTTCACCCAACCCAGAAGAGTTGGGACGAGATGGAACTATATGCTAGCTCTTTGAAGCATGCACCATAAGAGAGTTGCTATGTCGTCGAGGATAGAGCACCAGCCAAGCAACAAAGAATGATTACGGATGGCATTGTGTTTAGCAATTGGGACACTGAAGGTGTAGTAGCATCGAATCTCGACCTAATGGTGATAACGGTCGGGATCAGACCAGTAGTTGTGCATCAAGTATCGGTTGACAGTGAAGTTCGGTCAATATCCTATTCCAAAAAACATTCAACCAAATGATGATTAGCAAAAAGGAAATGACCACTTGCAAAACAAAGATTCAGGGGTTTAGAGGTGAATCTAAACAGCCGATTGGAATAATCGAACTATCTGAAGAACTCAAAGAAGGAGAATGGAGGGTTGTCCTCATCCATACCTTTGTGATTGTTGATGAGTATTCTGCTTATAACGCTTCTTGAGATCATCGGCCCTTGTTGACTTTGGAATAGCTTTGGCTCCATGGTGTCTTACGATGAAGGTCCCAACAGAGAACGGGGTAGAAGTAGTAAGAGGAGATCAAAGTGATGTAAGGGAATGCTATGTTGAAGAATTACGTAAAGCTAAATGCCGTGAAAAGGGAAAGTGGGGAATACTCTCCACATTTAGGAACTGCAAACATAGCAATTACAGAACAGCCCAAGCTCAGTGACCATAGTAGCTTCAACCAGGCTATGGATTCTATGAAGAAGAGCTTAGGAGAAATGCGGGTAGCGCCGGCCGAGAATGCAGCGGTTGTCCTTGTTGACATGTATGACCTAACTCAGGTCTTGAAAGTAGGTTTACAATTGGGAATTATAACATCCCCTATCTTAAGGCCTAAAGCTAATTGCTACAGATGCCGTAGTCATATATAGTATTAAATTTCGATGACAAAATACGGTAATGTTAATGGTATCCACAATACCGAAAGCACATGAATATGAAATAAAATCACAGATTTCAAAAAAAACACTTTCCTGATTACAATTCAAATCCATATTTCATATTCAGTTACATAATCCGAAACGAATCCTAAGTTTTGATCAAATATAATTATTACAAATTATGCCAAGAGCGACATATAAAGATGCCTCCTTAGATGATCAGAGTACTAGATAGTCCTATCGGTCATAAATACATCAATGTGGAAATAAAACTAAACAACTACTACATATAGCTAACTTTGCCTCCTGCACGTCTTCAGAAGCTTATCCTCCAACCTACTAAACCTGAAAAACCTTAACTCTCGGTCTACTCAAATTAAATTTTGAGCACCCGAGAGTTTAAGAGGGAAAAACATAAACTTAGAGTTAGACATAAATCCTGGTGTGAATAATATTATTACGTCTCAGTTTAATGATATAAAGTGAGACCACGCCGCTTAGCAGAACAGGTTTTCCCTTACTACCTTTTAAAAGCATATCTTTTGCAAATCAAAACCTGTAATCAAACTGGTTATAACAATTAAAGCAAATGCATATATGCATAAAACCAGGAAATCTATGGACAATCTGTCCACAATATAGTTTTATCCGACTAACTATTAACCATTGGATGACTCGGGCCTGCTAGAGATAATCAATTATCTTGCTTCTGTTAGATACACTACTGGGCCGTCTGCCCTTAACTTTCTTTTTCTAGGATCAACTAAACCTAATGGTTTTGTGGGCTCACTAGTAACCTATCTTTACTATGTATATTCCCTTTTATGTGTAACCTCATTTTAGTCCCACCTGTCACAAGCCCTACACACTAGAATTTTGGACTTATTTTAACTAGGGGCTAATAGTCAAAGTATAGGGCGGACCCTACACCTGTCCTATCTGGTCTTCTAATATTTGAGTCATAAACCTAGGGTTATCTTATTCAAATTTCATTTCCTTGTAAACAATCTTTGTAAATGATCTACCCCTGAAATAATATCTTTATAAAATAAGGAAATCATATATTTTGCCTTACTCAAAATACTTATGCCAATATATATATATATATATATATATATAATAGTATTGATGAAACCTTATCCATGGGATTATCTATCCCTTCCAAGTAAGTTAAAAACCCTTTTCAACTCAAAATATTTTAGGCCACGAAGCCAAACAATACCTTCAAAACCTCTGTTTAATCCTTAAACAATGCCTTTCAAAATCACCGATGATAACATTTCCGAAAGCTTTACTAAGACCTTAGACATCCTCTTTAAAAACTAATCAAAATTGCCTTTGGAAAGCATTGGAAACCCTCCAATCAATTAATCAAAGTAAATCTTTCGAAAACATTAGGGATCACCCCTTCGAAACCTATGTCATATACCTTTCGAAAGCATTTTAATTCTTCACTTAAAACGTACCTTTTGAAATTATTGGGTTCAAGTAGAAGTATGTGGAAACATTGCCTCGAAAACATTTAAAATCATTCCTTTTGAATCCTTTTGGATTAAACTTTTAATATAACTATGGGTCATAAATGAACAAGGCGAAAGCCTTACTTTCGAAAACATAAATTCCAAGTAAAAGAAAGAGGATAGTTTTTAAACCAACCCTTTGGAAACCATTGCCTCCTAAATCATTTTGAAACCAGTTAAACTAAAACCCTTTGGAAACCGTTGCCTCCTAAATCATTTTGAAAGCAGTTAAACTACCCTTTCGAAAGCATTGAGAAGGCGGCTTCAGAGTATAAAGGCGAAGGCACTCTTTAAAAAGCATTATTCGTAAGGTTTGAATGCGACAACATGGATTTTATCCTTTCGAAAGATTCTTTTACAACATAAATGCCGCAACTCATTCTTTTATATAAAAAAGGCAAGTTGATTAAGCCGAAAGCTGACTGCAACCCTTTCAAAAGCATCATTTATAAATGAAAATGGTTTAAAGTTAATAAGAGTAGCTTCTGCCCCTTCGAAAGCATGGTTTCGACACTATACCTTCCTCATTTCTCCAATTCACTACGTATCAACTGTTTGATACCATGTGCATTGGTTTCGAACATGTTGTCTAGTAGATGTATGTATTAAAAGCACTAAGTGCAAGCGGCAAAACAGTAAATTTAAGCAAAACTGATTATTAGCCTTTTAAAGTAATTTCTTTTCAACTAACTTGCCTTATTTTTCGACATATAATTGGTTGCCAATTTTTTTTCAAAATCTTTTTCTAAAAGTGCTATCAAATTCAGAGATTGCCAATTTAATAACGTTTAATAATTAAGCCATTCTCATTGGTAAACATACAAAATGTTTAGGTCCCTCAACTTTAATAATATTATAACTATGATAAAATACTTGGAAAAATTCCCCAAAAATTAATTCATTTTTATTATTCTTTCCAAATATTTAAATTTTAGACCCAAAACCAACATATAATTGCCAAAAATTATTTAAACCCAATTTTAACTATTTTCTTTCATAGAAAATTCATAATAAATTCACAATAACATAGAAAATTATGCAACTTGAAACCCACTTCTAAAATAATGTTTTTCACTTTATATAAAAAACGCATATCATTTGGATGTCATTTAATAAAATTTTCAAATCTAAACTTATCATAAAATCTATGTGAAGCAACATAAATCATCAACAAGCATATATATCCATTTAAACAATCATATAATGACATATTATTTGCAAAACTAATTCAGATCTATCTAGAAATTGAAATTAACAAAAATAAGATGTAGATCATTATTCACCTTGGCTTGTTGTTAAAAAGTTTGAGATTTGTCCTTTGATTGATTTGTTTAAGCTTTCTACTTGAATCTTATCTTTTCTCCTTCTTGAATCTCTTAATCGAGGCTAGCCAAACTTTGTTTAAGATTTTAGTTTTGTTTGAAAATGTTGAAAATGAATAAGTAATGAAGGTGAGAATGGTTTAGGGTATAAGAACATAGCCTATTCCTATTTTACCCTTATCATATTCCCCCCACTTACTCCACTTTAATTCTCTTTGGCTTATAGATTCATTAAGGCATGACTCCCTTATTGGTTAACAAAATCTCATTCCTTTTACCATCTACATTATTTATTTACTTTCTTTAATTAAATGTTCTAAATAATGTTAGTCAAAATTAGGGCCATTATAGACTCCCCTCCTTAAAGAATTTCATCCTCGAAATTAGGATAAGGTACCCATAACAATCAAATATAAAGGTAAAGCATACCTTGAAACAAGTTAGGAAAGTATCTCTTGTTGAATATGCTAGTATATGATTTTTTTTTGATGATAGTATAAAAACATATTTATTTTAATGCATTTATTATTGTACTATTTTATTTTCACATAATTAAATAAATGTATTTGTTTGATGAAATAACATAGAATTTAAATTCAAACAAATATTTTATTACAATTTTGAATAATACAAATTTGAGCTCTCATTATATATACTTATTTTTCAATTACATTACAGTTTCAAATTACATCACAATTTTTCACTATACAATTATCATTTACATTAGCACCTCACTGCATGTCACTCGTTCACTCATAATTGTTCTTCAACTGTATTCCAATTTTTATCTTGCGTCTGAATTATCTGCAAAATAAACGCTGACGTAGTAAAATTAAAAAGAAATATTTGTGCAATGTAAATAAAATATGTATTTCGAAAATGTAATTAGCCTCGTTTATTTAGGTTGTTCATCATCATATTTATTTTGAATTCATCTTACACGACAGCTTGTGACATGCACAGTGAACCACTGTACATGCCACAAAGCCATGCACACCGATATACACTTGATAAAACTACAGGGACAGGTGAGCACAAAGTCAAACCCAAGCCGAGGTTGGATTCTACTCAAGTACAGTACAAAGTAAGTCATGATATGAGCACAAGGTCAAACTCGAGCTAAAGCTAAGTTCAACTCAAGTGCAATACAAGTAAAGTCATGATATGAGCACAAGGTCAAACCGAAGCCAAAGCAAAGTTCAACTCAGATGTAATACAAAAATAAAAATAGAATGGTCAAGTTTTAATGATTGGAACATGCCTCGAT
This sequence comes from Allium cepa, assembly GCA_030765085.1. NCBI lineage: Eukaryota > Viridiplantae > Streptophyta > Magnoliopsida > Asparagales > Amaryllidaceae > Allium > Allium cepa. Next base: position 216,282,897 of record CM060938.1, read on the forward strand.
CAAAAATTCAATGTGTACACTTGAAAAATACTCAATCATTCAAACTCAAGATCAAATACAAGAAAACAGAGGCTAGACAGTCCAACCAGACTCAAGTACACATGAAGAAATTATCAATCCAAATCAATAAAGTGAAAACTCCAGACTGCAAATTCAAAAATATAGATGAACCCAGATAAGAAGTTCAAAGTGAACCGGACCACCAGTGAAACAAGAACAGGCATAAGCACAAGCAAGCCAGTGGAACAAAACGAACCGAATTAAATACAAAGCTTTAGAAGAAATTGGAAACCCATAAATACAACCATACTAGACTCAAGAATATGGACAGTTTTAAAGTAACATGATTACCATAACATGAATGTCCAAGCTAGGTAGACAAATGAAAGTGCACAACACAAATATACACACCAGTACAAAAAGACAACATGAACACAGATGAACCAGTTCAATGCTACAGAGGTAACATCAAACGTAATGAAACAAAACAATAAACTAACTCGAAGTTTATATGGAAATACAAGTGAAAAATCAAATGCACAAGTAACTGTGATCAAGCAACTTGAACTAGCATATCAGACTACAATAAGACCAGTCTAGATTGGAAGCAAATGTAAACTAGCTCAAGGCTACAACCCAGTACATATGCATACACACAAGTGTATGCAAACTACATTTGGCATGAAAAGCATTCGAGTTCAAGCAATTATCAAAGCAAGTTCATATGGATATGCAAGAAGTACAACCCGAAGAAAATGCAAAGCTATGCTAGTAAATTCAAAAGTACAGACCACCACATCATTCAATGCAAAGAATATGTCATAGGAATTTCTGAACATGTCAGATTTAAAATAACAAAATCAAAGCCGTGGTGGTCAAAGTGATAACTGGAATCGATCAAGTCAGAGTCAAAACCAAAAAATAACAAAAATCGAAAGAGTCTAGATTATCACAATTTTAAAGTGGCCAAAGTCAATAGAGAAAAGAATGGAACCAAATTCCAAAGCAAATGCAACCCGTGGTGATAAAGCAAGCATAACAAGAAACTATACGAATAGACAAAGTCAAAAAACATCACCATCATTCAATCCTAAATTGAATAGCCAAGCATATCAATTGAAGAATTCAAAAAAATAAATAGGAATGATAATTAAGGGAATCAATCCCTATAACATCCCAAGTTATCATCGGCGTTTAGACTATTCGAGTTTAAGAAAATCATAGAGGTAAGTTTCAATTTAATCCCATGTCAACAAATCAAATCAAGTTTGAATCATGGCAAAACAATAGAGCATTTAAACGACAAAATTTACATATCAGATTCATTAATTTGAACTCAATCCTGGGAGCAGCAGCAAGCATAATCATTTGACGAAGGAACCATAGGCAAAGTCTACTTCAGTTCGAACATCAATTTTCAAGTGGTGGCCTCAGTTTTTACGAAGCCCTATTTTTTTAAAAAGGAATGAATGAGCAACGAAGCAACCATTTTCATAGAGCATACGATCCTAAGAGATAGTATAAAAATAAAATGGGATTCTTTTTTAATTTTTATTGGGCCGGTTTACACTCTTTAGGCTTAGTATACTATATAGGGTTTTATGTTTTAAATTTGCTTTTATTTTGTATTTCTCTTTTAAACTTTTGTAAATTCTACTCGTGTGATTAAGGGGTGAAATATGGTGTAGTTCGAGAATTCAAAACTCAGTGGCTGAGTTGTGGAAGGGTTTTGAGCGTAGAATTAGGTTAGTCGATAGTAGGTGTCGTGAGTTTACGTATGTAAGCGTCTGACTACTTAATTTCTAGTAGAAACCTTGTGGGCAGCATGTAGGCAGGGTTTTACCAAAGCTGGGTAAATCTATGTGGTTCTATTTCGGTTTTTTTAATCTTCTATTATTTGTGCTGTAATTATTTTATATACGTCCGCACTAATTTTTATAATTATTAGTATCACCCTATTCACCCCCTCTCTAGTGTGAAATCGATCCTACAAGTGGCATCAAAGCTAGGAACAAAAGTCAATTTTTGTTTCAAAATTTTTATTTTGATTTTTATCTTAAAATTTTGATTTTTAAAAGTGGCTTCTTTCAATAATGCTCTTGCTGAGGTTCAGTTCATGGTTAGACCACCAATGTTAAATGGTGAATATGCTTATTAGAAAAATAGAGTGAAATTTGTTCTCAAAATCATTGATGCTTGGAATATTGTTGATATAGGATATAGGACACCAATTGTAGTAGTAGATAATCAAGAAATTGAAAAACTGATGGGTCAACGGAAGGATTTAGAAAATAAAATACAGAATGCTAATGCTAAAGCTATAAATTCTACTATTTGTTCATTGGATCAAATTGAATTTAATCGTATCTTGCATTGTTTAACTGCGTAGGAAATCTGGCACACACTAGAAGCGACTCACAAAAGAACATTTCAAGTCAAGGAATCACACCATCCATGCTTAGTAGCGAATACGAGAACTTCACAATGGCCAAGGATAAAAATGTCAAAGAGATATATGGACGGCTTTCCAATCTCGTATACAAATCAAAATCTCTTGGATAACCATACAATAATTGGAAATATTCCTAAAAAATCCTCAGAGTTCTACCATGAAATATTGGAACGAAAGTTACAGCCATTCAAGTATCAAAAGATCTGAAACAAATCCAAGTTGAAGAACTCATCGGAAATCTCAGCACTTATGAGCTAGAAATGAAATTCAAGGAAGAACGAGAAGGAGGTGATACTCGAAAGAAATCAATAGCTCTTAAAGGAGCAACGAAAAGTGATGATGATAATGAGGATGATGATGGAGAAGTCGAGCTGGCATTACTAATAAAAAGATTCAAAAAGTGGAATCGCAAATACAGAAATCTAGCTCTAAATCAGCAATTGAAAAGCAGAATAGTCAAAGCAGTAGACAACTTAAATGAGCAGGAAATCATTTGTCGCAAGTGCGATAAACCCGGTCACATCAAGCCCAATTGTCACTAAAAAAATCGACTCGGCCAAGGAAAGAAATCAAAAAAGAGAAGTTTTGCAGCTACTTGGGATGAAACTGATGATGATAATAAAAGCACTACCAGTGAGAGTGGAAAAGCATATCTGTGCCTTCGAGGTGATATAGCAGATAGTGATGATGACGAGCCAAGTGACGTATCAAAACTTACTCACTCGGAATTACTTATATACTTTCACAAAGTGAATGTCTGTTTTGAGTAGCTTAGAGAGAAATATGTTAAATTGAATCACAAAGAGATACTTTGATAGAGTTAGATAAACAACTTGACCAATTAGTCAAAAACTATTGAAATAAAAGCCGTAAGTGTGACAAGTGTCCATCATTTGAAGAAGAGATTAAATCAGAAATTAAAATTAAATCACTTGAAAATGAAATTCAAATTTTGAAAGAGAGTGAAAATATGATCAGAGAAAATTATATTAAAAAGTGCATTCAACTATTGAATGAAAATGCTCTCAAAACACAAGTCCAATAATTGTCTGCAACTTTAGAAAATTTTTCCAAAGGAGAAAGATCGTTAAATATGCTATTAGCGAAACAAATTGTTAATACTGTTAGACAAGGACTTGGGTATAATCAATTTGAAAGAGTTAGAAGTAAAATTTATTATGGCAAATTTGAGTGCGTAATCTATAGAAAAATTGGACACAATCACAACAATTGCTGGTAAGACCCAAAAATGTGAAAACATATTAATTTGGGTTCCAAAAGGCATAAATATAAAATCACTGACAGCCAAACAAATCTGGATGCCAAAAGGAACAAATATAAATTGCTTTGGGTCTACTCAAACATATTTTTCAAAGTCTTTTGCCACTAACAACTATGGACCTATAAAATCAAATAGGTCACAAAAGTCTTTTCTCGTGTAGGTGTGGTGGCAAGCTAAGGAACAACAACAGTGTTGTCTAGATTCTGGCTGTTCCAGGCACACGACGGGCAACAAATCAAAGTTCCTTAGCCTAGTGCAAAGGTGGCAGAATCACAATGGGCAACAATGAAAAATTATCGTAAAGGTAAAATAGGCAACAGTGTATTTTGAACGGTTTATTAAATGTGAAAATCTACACCATAATTTAAGTTAGCCAGTTTTGTGATAAGAAAATAAATGATGATTTTAATTCTGAATTATGAAAATTGTTGGCCATTTTTTTTCCAAGAACACTATATGTACCTCTAGAGTCATTGAACTAGTTCATATACATTTGTTTGGACTAATTATGGCGTTTTATTGGTTGTTGATTGCTCAAGATACTTGTGGATATACTTGGTTATTCGAGACCTGTCATTATGTTCACTGATTTGTTTATTTGCTTCAAATTCAGAAGAATTTCATTTAAAAGCTGTTGAAAAGGATTTTAAGGAATTTGTTGCAACTTCATGGCCTGACTTATCATATCCAACTAATGATAATATTGAGTCAAAAGGAAATTCATATGCAACTTACAGTGGTAATTTAGTTGATAGAAAAATTACTAGTAGAACGTGTTTTATGTAAAGACATTCACTAGATGCATCACATTTTCAGAAAAAATGCCTGCATATTTTTCATTTCCACGGATTTTCAATTACAGACATTTTTTTACATAAAACCCCTTCCATAGAATATTTTTTGTTGACCTTGTTTTAGATTAGTCATTTTAGAAAATTCAATTATTATTATTTTTGAATTCGATCTTAAATGACTAATTAACTAATCTGACTCCCTACTGATTACCGAAAAGATAAGCAGTGATTGAAAAAAATGATGAGTGTCGATATTATTCATATATTATGACTTGAGACAATATATTTAATAAATTTCTTTAGAAATTTAAACATGTTATAACCCATATTTTGGTCATTTGATAATTGAATAATTATCTAATTTTATTTGGATTAGTAAAGGAATTCTGATAATAAAAGATATATAGATATGTAAATAAATTTAGGAATATATTATAGGATATTTGTGATATTCCAGAAAAATTGTCAAGCAGATTCATGTATGATAATCCCTTTTATATAAATTGTTTAAAATGGTTAAAATTGTTGTTTATTTCAAAAACAAATAATAGTTTTATATTTAAAGAACACCATTTAATAAAAAAAAAGAGAAACTTAATACATAATTTATAAAATATAATACATATGTTAAATTAAGAAATATGGTTTATGACACTAGAAAATATAAACACATGGAAAAGATACAAGTGTTAATTTATGAAATAATGTTAGTAACAAGTGTATAGAATGTAATAATTAATTTTAATAAGTGTCATTTATCATCCTTCATTTTAATTTTTAATAAAAGAAAAAGAAGACAAGAATGTAAAAATCCCACTATCCCCTATTCTCATCTTTTCTTCATTTTTCACTTTACTTTTCTCAAATTTTCAAAGCAAGAAACCTGAGATAAAAGAAAATCAAGACCAGAAATTAACTCAAACAATTACAGTTTCAACTATTTCAAGATTGAAACAAAGGCAAAGATTTCATATCAGCATAAACATCAAGGCAAGCCGTAGATCTGTTTCTAGCAACAAACTCAAGCCTAAAAGCAAGTTTGAAGCAAAGATCTGACCATCTCAATAACTAATTCAAGTTCAGTTTATAGATTTTCAAATCTGCTCTGTTCAAACAAAAGAGGTGATTAAACTTTTATATTTAAACAGCTTTGAATCTGATCATGTGTTTGTTCTGTGTGATGAATGTTTAGTAGCATGATATATATTTTTGTACATCTGGTTTGCATGGGTGATTATGATTTGAATACAGCCTGAATTAATTGGTATATGGTATTGTCTGGTCTCTGTGTTTTACCGTATCAAGAAAAACATAGAAAAATTTATACCATTCTTCCTAAATCAATTCGAGCTTTGATCCCTGAAAATAAAATGTCAGTAATGATGTAATATCATTTTTAAAATTTGTTTCAAGGATTTTTATCAAGTAATTTACTTCGAAAATAATAAATTACAGAGAAAACTAAAAGCAAGTAAAAATTTAGGTATCTGTGAATCGTGATCTGATTGTATAATCAAGTTCGTGCTTAAAAACGTTGAATTTAGATAACATAACATGATTTTTAGTTTGAAATTCATCGAGATAATAGGGTTGAGCAAATTAGGGTTATCTTTAATTTTCGTCGATCAACTTGATGATTGTCGGTGAAACTGTGGTTGAAGTTGGTATGAGGGTTGACGATCATCAGAAAAATGAGTAAGAAATTTTCTGATGATCATAGTGGCTCATCAAGGTCATTGTAGGGTTTGAGTGCTGTTTTTGACCGAGTTGACGGTTGGGGTTTCTACGGTGACGACTGGACACCAGAGTTGATCGCGAGGGTGGGGACAGGAGCATAGTGATGTAGTGAAGTTTTGGGCAAGGTGACGCATAACTGGTGGTCGTGGGTGACGTCGCGGTGGAGTTTCTATGATCGGGATTTTTGGCCCAGGTGCATTTTTGGCCCGTTTTCGTTTGGAGTCGATTTTCGGCAATCTGAAGGATTGTGTCGAGTATGGGGTTGAGTTGTGACTTGCCGGTGGTCGTGGTACTGGTCGGCGGCGTCTGATTTGCATGTGCACGTGCATGTGTCGTTCGAAGAGTGTCTAGGTTTTTTTCTTTTTGAAGAAGAAGGGTTAGCAAAGGGAACTCGAAGTGATCCAGTTTTGGTCTCGAAGCAGGTGATAGTTGATGGTTTGTGTGTGTGTCTTGTGTTTTTATGGGGATTTTCTCAGAGCTGAATCGGGTTAATATTTTTATAACCCGGTTTTAAATTATTGATAACAGTGTAAAGTTAAACCAATTCGAGTTAAACTAAATTTCCTAAAAACCATTTCTTTTAAACAATAATGGTTTATTTAAAGGATTGGTTAAGTAAATTTTTTTTAATTCATTTTAGCTTAGACTAAGTTTAATCTTAAGTTAACTAAACTTAATCAATAATATGGTTAAGTACTAACTAAGAAGATGAAATGTTTGTCATCAATTAAACTTAAGGAATTATGTAAATTCGCAAGTTAATAATAATTAATTCCGAAGTTCATTAAATTCTAATGATAGTTAAGGAAGTTATTAAGATAAGTAAATTATCTAAAATTAATTAAGGATGGGTGATTAGGATTTATTAATTAGTTAATAAATTGATGATTAATTAAAGATTTATTTAAGTGTAGTAAATCAAAGGTCGATAAACTAAAGGATAATTAATCAATGAGCTAATTGCTTGATGAAAGTAGATAATTGAGGGAAAATTTCTTAATGTAAGTAACTAAGGATTAATTACTTAGAGTAATTAATTAAGGATTGATTGATCAAGGGAACTAATCAAGGGATTAGTAAATTAGTAAGTGTGATTAATTAAAGGATAATTAATCAATGTAAGTGATTATAGGATAATTAATTTGAGAAATTAATTAGGGATAAATGTAATAAATCATTATTAATTACTTTATAAGAGTAATTAAGGGATTATTTAATGTGATGGGTGAAGATTAATTAATTTGTGTAATAAATTAAGAGTTAATTATTTATTGTAATTAAAGAATAATTAGGCAAGAGTGATTAATTAAGATGGATAATTAAAGGATGATTAATTAATTGGTTTGTAATTAATTAATGTTAAGTAAGGGTAATCTAAGTGATTAAAGATGTGAAATTAATTTAATTAGAGATAATTGAATTTATTTTGGAAGTGACCAATTTTGTTTATTAATGATTGAATGGTGATTAAATGTCTTGAATTAATTGATATTCCTGATATGAAATGTTTTGTGATATGATATGATTAGGTGAATAGTGATAATGTAGTTATTTATCGATGATAAATTGGTGTGTATAAGTGACATCCTGTATTTAAAGTTGAATTGTATTTCATTTGAATAACTTGGATTAAGATGACGTTGGATTCGAAGAGATCGGAGTCGGGTATTAGTAAAATACCCGAATCCACTTCGATTCTTTATAGATGGATATGTAAAATCAATAAGATGGAAATTGGTGGGTGAAATAAGTGATGTCTATAAAAACGTGCGAAGTTGTGAATTGATACAAGTTACCCTGGGTTTATATAAGTTGTATGCTTTTGTATTATATGTTAGATGGGTTTACTCACGCTGGTTTCCAGCCTGGCCCGAGTGTTACTTTAATGTAATGCTCGGGTTAGACCGAGTATTATAGATTTTAGGTGAGGACGTTCTGGAGCTCAAGAGGCGAGCTGGATGGCAGGAATGTATGGAGTGTATTCCACTATGATATACTATTATTTATCTGGGACAAGTTAATCTTAACTGTTCAATGATTTTGTAAATGTTGTAACTCTGATGTATTAAAGTGTAATTTGACAAGTTTAGTTTTCCTACGTAAACTGATATTATTGATATTATATTTTATCCGCTACGAATGTGAGATTGTGCTTTGGTGTTTCTGTTCTTCTTCTTTTATCTCTTTTCTTCTTTTCTCTAATTATCTGGAATTTTTAGGATAGAAATTCCGGGTCGTCACATTTGGTATCAGAGCTGAAGGTTAAGTGAGAACCTTGGCTCTGGTGGGATTACTCATTAAGGATACGGTCAATGGTACCCTAGAATGAGTTGAGTGTGTGTGTGTGTGTATATATATATGAGCGTACTTGTTATTTTTTTACATAAAGATTTTAAATGATTTTATATAAGAATATATTTTGATATATAAAGCAATATTTCTTTCTAGTAAATATTAAGGTAATCGGTTGTTAAATTGTTGGAATTAAATTAAGTGGTAATAGAAATACAACTTAAATTGAATAAAGAAAACTTTGAAATGGATTCAAACTGAAATTAAAATCTTGAATTTGGAGAAGAGTTTTAGAATAAAATAATAATGAATTAGTTTCCAGTATGATAATCTTGGTTATTATCATAAATGATTATTGTGTTTAATAATAAAATGTGTATTAATGAGCAAGCAAAATGAATTATTTTAGGGAAGTAAAACATTTAGGCAAGTATGACTTATGAATTGGAACTGAAGATGATCTAAATTGTGAAGTTTTAAGTCTAGGTCCAGAAATTTGAAGATTGTTTCAAAGTGATAAAGAAATAATAAATAATGTTATTTAATTTATTAGAATGAAGGGTCCTGTTTCAAACAAGAGTCGTATGCAAATTTAAAGAAATTTGTTTTGAATTAAAAACCAAAGGTGGTTTAGAATTTAAGGATAACTTGGTGTGAAAAGGAAATTATATATATATATGGAATATACATAATATCAGAGTTGATTTGAAATAAAATCTAAGCGTAGTGTTTTAAATTTTTACTTGGAATGTGATGAGGAAAACCCAAAGTAATATAAATTTTGAACTTATAAGTGGGAAAGAATTTTGAATTTTGAAGTAGGAATTCAAATTTGAGTAAGGTTAATGGGATTTAAATTGAATTTAACTTAGAAGAAGTTAAATAAGTTTGAATGAATAACCTGATTTGGAAATTTCAATATGAAATTGGAATCTAACTTGGGAAGTTAAATTGTCAATTTGAATTGGGAGTTTGTGTGATCTCAAAATGGTTTGTGATCTGGAAATTGGAAATGTATGGATGTTTTAATATAATTTGGGTAATATTGTCCTATTAATAATCTTTAAACTGTGAATTGGATTTGAAATGTGGTAATATATCCATTTTGAGATAAGAAGGGAAATTAAACTTTAATTTGAAATTAAGGAGATGATACTTTGAAATTAAGATTTAAATGTTCAAAAGGAACTTGGAAATTTAAATTGTTTAAAAAGGATTTGAATTATTATTTGAACCTAGAAATAGGTTTTTGAAGAAGTAAAGGTTAAATTGATTTAAGGGAATTAAATCAACATTTGAAAGTTTAACTCGAATTTATATTATTCAAGATGATTTAAAGTGAGATTGAATTTGAAATTAGTTCATATTGAAGTTTGATTTAAATAATTTGGATTTGTGATTAAAGTGGAATAGTTTTAAAATTCAAATGGGATTTCATTTGAATTTGGAAAGAAATTGAGGTTAATTCAACTTGAATTGGGGTTAAATCAATTTCCAAAGGAAATTGAAGCTATTTGAATTGGAATTGAGTCAATTTAAATGAAGTGGAAATTTAAATTGAATTGATGGGATTGGAGATTGGGAATTGAATAGTTTGACTCTGGACTATTTTCAAAATAAATTGTTTTAAATCTAACTTTCCAAACTATTTACTATACAATCTTTCTTCTAAAAGCCAAACTATCTTATGCTTATTTTACAATTATTTTGAAACTATTTAACAATTTTTCAACTGTTTTATAAACTGATTACTGTTTTCAACTACTTTATAACTAATTACTATTTAACAACTATTTTGCAGTTTCTACAACTATTTAACTATTTTTCAACTATTTCACAATTACTTAACTATTTCACAGCTATTTTACAAACTAATAATTATTTTTCAACTACTTATCTATTTTTAACCTTTCAAATTACTTTCTAATTTTAAACTGATCAGAGTACAAACTGTTTATGATTAATTACCAATTGAGATAAGGACTAAAGTGATAATCCAAATGGAATTGAAACAATTGTGAATAAGTGGATAGAAATTAAAGTGAATGTGAATAGATAGGAGAAATTGATTTAGCTAATAATCATCGGAGATAAATACGTAGGATGTATGTATATTATTCTATTCGCATAGTGATTTGATACAGATTCGAGCACAGAATTTCGAGATAGTTATATCGATTCGAGTTGGGATTTTTCATTCGATTTTCAACGGCGAAGCTGGATATGGATTGTTGATTGGTTTTGGATATTCTCTATCATAGTTATGGCTATGCAAGGAGAATGACGGTTTCTGATCAAGAAACCAAATCTGAGTCCGCACTAGGAAGTCGGGTGGACGATACTAGTTCGGAAGTGAAATTGTGTGATCGAGTGAGTGATCAGATTGATATAGCGTACGGATGATATGTTCGTACGGGTTGGAATAAAATTGATATTGAATATTTTTGGATAAGAACTGTAAAACGGTTTTTGAAATGAAAAGTATATTTGTGAAATATATGATGAAATAAAGTGGAAATTGGATATTTCTGTGATAGAAATTTACTTTATATAAGTAAGTAATATGGTTAATAACTTTATAGAGTAATCAAATTTGAATATTTGATTTGGAATAAACAAAGTTATATATCTTTATTATATAAGATAAATCTCCCCTTGTTGAATCTATTTCCAGAAGGTAATGATTTTTGAAAGTATTTGAAGTATAAAAAGGGAATTTATACAAGCATGAAGGATCCAAATATTTTCAAAGTTTTTATATATATAAAGGATCTTGTGGGAATGATTTTGGAAAAGGTTTTGGGAACCTATGAATTTGGAAAAGGCTTTTGATTTTTGGGAAAATCAATATTGGAATATGGAAAGCCTAGTTTGAGAATTATCGATTTTGGAATCGATTTTGTGTAAAGAAGATTTTGATGAAAATCATAAAGGGTATGATTTGAAAGATATTATAAGAGTATAGTATAAAGTGGTTTGAGATTGGCTCTGGGGAAAAAGGTGCTCCCTTGAAATGAACTTCTCAGGAGTGCCATAGGGTGGTAGTGCCTTGAACCCTAAGGCGGGGTTCTAAAGTTGATCCTGTGAGGAGTCCGGACAAAACTAGTTCCTGAGGATTTGTAATGTGTAGCGAAAGTCGAGGGCGCTGATGCCTATAGAGGCATTTGGGTTATGCTGTGACGACGGTTTAACTTGATGTCACAACGATCTACTGCAGACCATAGCGAAAGTCATGTGTGCTGCTGAGAGCCAACAGTCTATGTTTGATTTTATATTGGTAGATTGCGACCTATGGTGACATAGCGAAAGTCGTGTGTGTTGTTGAGAGCCAACAGTCTACATTTGATTTTACATTGATAGACTGCGACCAATGGTGACACAGCGAAAGCCATGTTTGCTGCTAAGAGCCAACAGTCTATGTTTGATTTTACATCGGTAGACTGCGACCTATCTGGGAGTGGAGAAGTTTCATTTTTTGGCGGCGAAAATCGAGGGCCCTGATGCCTACAGCTACATGGACTTTTGCTGTGATGGCAACGTAAATCTGGAAAGTAACTGCGATTTGTGGCGGGTTCCATGATGTAATCGAGGGGCACGGAGTGCCTACAGTTACATGGACTTTTTCTGCGATGACAACGTAACCCAGGATGTAACCACGACCATGGATGGGGGTGATGATTTCCAGAGCATTCTCACCAAAGATATTTCCTCGATTTCAAAAATGTTTTCCATATTTTTAATAAAATTATTTTTTCAAGTATTTTCACCGGGTGTAGGAAATGGGTCTGCTAAGTACTTATAGATTTTCAGTCCTACCCCTAATCAACATATGACCGAGTTTCTATGAGAACAAGGATTGACTGGTTGAGACATCGAGTTACAAAAGGTATTTTTATATAAAACTATTTGATAATATTATGCAGATTTTAAAATATTTGTAAGTTTTGAGATAAAAAAAGTTTATGGATAAAAATGTTTAAAAGGATAATTTTAAATTCTGGCTTCGTTCCTTTTCGAGGACGAAAAGGTCCAGGGGGGAGGAATGTGATAACCAAGATTTTGGTCATTTGATAATTTAATAATTATCTGATTTTATTTGGATAAGTAAAGGAATTCTGATAATAAAAGATATCTGGATATGTAAATAAATTTGGGAATATATTAAAGGATATCTGTGGTATTCTAGAAAATTTTCAAGTAGATTCATGTATGATAATCTCTATTATATTAATTGTTTAAAATGGGTAAAATTATCATTTATAACAAATAATAGTTGTATATTTAAAGAACATCATTTAATAAAAAAAGAAACTTAATACAAAATTTATAAAATATAATTCATATGTTAATTTAAGATATATGGTTTATGACATTTGAAAATATAAACACATGGAAAAGATACAAGTGTTAATTTATGAAATAATGTTAGTAACAAGTGTATAGCATGTAATAATTTTTTTTAACAAGTGTCATTTATCATCCTTCATTTTAATTTTTAATAAAAGAAAAAAATACAAGAATGTGAAAATCCCACTATCCCATATTCTCATCTTTTCCCCACTATCCCATATTCTCATCTTTTCTTCATTTTTCACTTTACATTTCTCAAATTTTCAAAGCAAGAAACCTGAGATAAAAGAAAATCAAGACCAGAAATTAAATCAAACAATTATAGTTTCAACTATTTCAAGATTAAAACAAAGGCAAAGATTTCAAATCAGCATAAACATCAAGGCAAGCTGTAGATCTACTTCAAGCAACAAACTCAAGCCTAAAAGCAAGTTTAAAGCAAAGATCTGACCATCTCAATAACTAATTCAAGTTCAGTTTACAGATTTTCAAATCCACTCTGTTCAAACAAAAGAGGTGAGTAAACTTTTGTGACGACCCGGGGTTTTTGGATGTTTGAAATCGGAATATTCAATTGATCTTAAATATTTAAAAGTTAAGTTTTAACTTGAATTCAAATATCACCATTTATTTGATAATTAAATTATTGAATTAAATAATTTGAAGTTGGGTAAAATGTTGAATCTGGAGTTTTAAGCCTGCTAAAAATAATTTGAAGGCTTGTAAAATTTATATTGATAGTTCCGAAGATAATAAAAGCTTTTAAATTGAAATTGGAAGTGTTTTGTTAAGTTTGGAATTTTATCGTTTAAACCGATATTTAAAAATAGCCTTCCGAGGCACAGTCTCGGAATTCGACGAAACAAGTTCCATTGGATCCGAAATATTGTTTTATTATCGGATTTCAAATTTCGTAGTGTTTGGAGTTGTTGAGTGATCGTACGAGAGATAAACACGTCGAAATTTATATCGAAATTAAATATAATAACTGAGTCTAAAAAGCTATCCTCTCCATACGATCGAATTAGGACTCAAAACCTTTTCCATCGCGTTCAGAATAGGCGTATAACATTATAAACGCCTAGTGACGCGCCTCGATAGGATGTAAAAATTTTAAGCTTCGAATTGAAGACAATTTAAATTTAAATTTAAATTTTAAATATAATATATGTCTTCCCCTTCAAGACACTGTAAGCTTATCAACATGTGTCTCCGATTCTACACGCGTCTTCTACTTCCTTTAATCTCTTACCAGATTTCCTTTTCCTTTGAATCTAAAATCAAAACGGCCGAGAGAAACTAAGGGATAGAAATAAAAATTAAACAAAAAAAATTAAAAATTATATCGTTTAAAGAAAACATAGCCGAATTCCCCTCTCCTAAGAATCGAATCTGCAAATCGAAGTCCCTCAAGTAAATTCTTTCCCTTTTCAATTCGAGTCACACAGAAGAAATTGCGCTCATCGTTGATTACGCGAGAGGAGGAGGATGACCGCGGTAAGTCTATCAACAGTCTTGAGACGAGATGGAAGAGCGCGACCGCTCTTGGTGCAGATTGAGTAGCGATGTCAGGGTCGAGCTCGTAGTTGTGTGGTCGATTGAGCGAGACAGTGGAGTTGGGGTCGCGAGCAGGGAAACGATGGAGGTGCGTTGCTTGGCGAAGCACGCACAGTAGGATGGCTGGGAGCGATCAGTAAGGGGCCGCATGAAGGGTTTGGGTTCGACGAACGCCATGGAAGTTCGGCAGTAATGGAGGCTATAGGGTCACCATGAAATCGAGTGAGGTATTGGGTTCTTTATTTAATTTATTAAGATAATAATAATAATAATATGTATGTATATAGAATTTAGGGAATATTTCAAATTTATAAAGTGTTTTAAAAATTTTCAGTAAAGATAAATAAAGATATAAATATAAATACATATATATATTTTTATCTTATTAGTTTAATATTTAATAATAGGCTTTGGGGATTAATTTGTTAGTTGACCTATTTAATGATTTTTAAATTACTACAAGATTTTTTTTCTTTAAGGGAAAATTAGTTTACATTTAATTATTTTTTTAAATTAAATAATTTGTTAAAATGAGAACTATTAAAATAAAATCACTAGTTAATTAAATTTATCAAATGGAAATTTAATTATTCGATTGGTTCGAATATTAATGAAAATCATCTAATGTTTATACAAGGTCAAAATAATGAAGAACAAGCTAGTTTGGATTGGATTGCAAATTAAAAAGCAAAGGTGAGTTAATCTCACTCTTTTGGATTGCTATTTAAATTTAAGTAGTTAAATTTATATAATTGGTTGAATGATTGAATTGATTTGATGTGCCATATTATGTATAGTAGTATATATATAGTATATATTGAAGTGATTGATTTCTCGCATTATATAGCGGATGATATTATATAAACCCATATACCACGAAATTCCACCTCGAAGTGGAATTAGTATTTTATATTGTGCTAACATATGTGGATGCAGGGAAACAGGTTGGAGGGATCCAATTGGATTCCTCAAAATATTTAGGTCTGTTCTAATTATTATGTGTTATGAATATTTGATATTCTGTGATGAATTATATTGATAATTAGAATATTGAATGCTATGGTTTGCTTGAATATATGAGGTATCAAAATATATAGAATTGGATTTTTGAAAGGAAAATAAAAGAGTGAATTTTTAAGTTAAATAATTATAAAGAATTGAATAAATTTAAGAATGAAATGGGAAAGAATAAAAGTGATTTTAAAATCTTTATAAATAATTCCGAGTATGGAAAAAGGAGATTTTTAATAAACAGAGAATGATGAATTGTAAAACTTAAGTGATATTATTTAAAGGAATAAAGAATTTATTTTAAAATTCAAAGTTTAAATTTATTTAAAAAGATAAAGAAGAAATTTGGGAAATATAAAATTGGTATTTTCAGTTAAATTTTTTTAAATCATAATGAAGGAATAAAATCTGAAGTTAGTCGATTTTGCAACAAATGGAGCAAGTAAGTAAATTTATTGAAAGTGAAGTAAATTGGAAATCAATTTGGTATTTGATTTAAGTGTGTAAAACCGAGAATTTTCAAAAGAGAAATGAGACTTGAAATTTATAAACTGGGTTTATATAAGTGAAGTAATATATCAGTGGATAGTTGGAAAATAAATTCACGGTGGGAATTTATTAAAGGAATGGGTAAATTTGTTTAAAAATAAATATTGATTTATTTTTTTAAAGGGTGTGTAACAGAAGTGTATTTCCCTGGATAGCCAAGTACGTTTTGGAAGCAAATTTTGTTAAATGTTTTAAGTTGTTTAAAAAGTATGTTTAGAAAAGTTATTATTTCTAAATGTTAAATTCTAAAGTAAGTATTTTCTTTTAATCTGTTATAGCAGTAATTATTTAAAGGTAGCTTGATATTATGTTTTAAAAGTTAGAAATTTAGTTTCATATTGTACAAAGTAGTTTTATTTTAAATATTCTTAAAGTATATATTTTGAATAAGTATTAAAGTAATTTTTAATTTAAATGCTTTAAATGATATTTTATAATACAGTGTTTAAATTATTTTCAAAATCTAAAGTTTTTGTACTTGGTGTTTTCAATGGAACAAATATTTGGGAATTTATTCCATGAGAAGAGTTTGGTTGGAAAACTGTTTTCAAAAGGGTTTGAAAAGTGGAAATATATCTTGTGAAGATATTTTGAGATTAATAAATAATTTGGTGAAATTATTTACATTGGATGGTTGTTCGTGAATGTTAATTGATAGTTAAATAACCGACTATCAGTATTGGCCAATGCGCCGATTGTTTCGAAGAGATCGGAATCGGGATTTATTTCTCGAAAACCACTTCGATCCGGTTTGTATGTTTTCATGAGGAAGACCAGTTTGGATTCGAAGGTGGAGAAATGAAGTGCAAGGACTAGTCGCTACTAATCCCGAGGACGATTCCAAAATGGATGTACTACGAGTAGTGCCTTCGATTCTGTTCGAACCCGAGACGGACTTGTATGGATGAATGGTTTCGGAACATCGTCAGGTGGACGATGCGCATTCTAAAAGGTAATACTTAGCCTCAAGCCTCATCAACCAGGAATGACTGAAAATCAGGGGTTATGCAGCAAGTGTAACGACCGTGATTTTTAATTACTGTCGCAATAAATATTTTGAATAGAAATTTTAGTTTAAGATTTGAAAAAAAAAAGAATAAATTTTCAAATCAAATCAATTTCAGAGTCAGTTGAGTTATGCTTCTTTTTACCTTCACTGTAAAAGAAATGGGCCATTCTAGAGTAGTGAACTCTTGTGTTGCAGCCTGTAAGTTTTTTTTTTAAAAAAAAACAAGCAAATATTGAATGTGCTATCACGCGTCTATCATCATTTCAAAATGCTAGCCGTGTTCTATTTCTTTCCATAAGCACGTTTTGCCTTTAATGAAGATGTACCATAGTGAAGACCAGTTCATCCTTTCGTTGACTTATGCAACATTTGAAAAAAAATAGTAGCCATCATCACTTTCATTTTTCTCAATTCCTGTAGCCTGCATTTTTCTCTCATTCTTCCTGTTGCTTAGAAAGAGCTTTAATGGCAGTCATAATACATGCTTTCTACTGAATCTTTGGTGCTAACTGGGTTTTGAAGCAATTTTGAGGTGACTTTAAATACTCATGTTTCTAATTTATTGAACGCTTCGCGTATACGTGCTTGGGTGAAATAGCGCTTTGCATAAAATTTCAAGTTCAGGCACATTTTTGGTTACGTGCATGGAATGCACGAAACTAGCCAAGCCCGGATTCGTTTTCTTCCTTTTCTTCTTTTATGCATGCGTTAATACAGGGCACTCAGATTTTTCGTTGTGTTTTTTTTTGAATACGAATTCATTGACTAAGTTAAAATAATTGTTGAAAGTCATTTAAGTGTTTTTCATATACACGAAAACTAGGTGCCCCATATATTTTGTTGTTCTATTGAATGCATGCAAAATTTTGTTGCCTAGGCAAAAAACGTTTTAACGTTATAGGGCGGGTTTGTATTGTAAAGAGTATGTATACCCAGGCTATCTCATTGTGTGCTTACGTAGAAAATAAGTTTCAGGTTGTTCATTATATTAATTCATGTGTGAATGGGTATTGTCCAGCTCATAGGCATTTTATTTTGACTTCATTTTTCTTGCAATAGTTATACAGTTCCAGATCATATATATTGCAAAACGAATGTGCATACGTGCATTTGTTCTTCACGCGTGTGTGTCGTATAAAACTTTTCCCTGGTCGATTGCTATTTTGGGACGTACTGCATGTTAGATTGAGTATCACAGAGTTGCATTACACCATAATGTGTACAAGTTTCCTTAATTTATATTACTTCCGTTCCGCGCATGCACATTAGGGTAGAAACAATTATATGTTATTGCCCAGCTATCCAAGGTTTTAATATTTTATAGTAATGCATGCGTATCTTGAAGCTGTGCAAATTTTTTTGATGAAAATATAGTGGGGCGTCACAGCTTGGTATCAAAGCTGAAATTCAGAACAAATTATAATAAACATAGAACAGAAGCAGAATGGAACATGTGTTACAACTATTTGGGGGTTTTATTCATGCCTTTCTAATCTATTCCTTCCACTTTAACATGTGGAGTATGTCTAGGAATAAATTTTATATTCCGTAGTATTCCATTTGTTAAATTTCTTATCGATTATGCGCTATTTAACTAATCATTATCTTCTCTTGTTCTCTCGGTCTATGGCTGGAAGAGGTAGAGGGAAGCATTCTTCTGCAGGTCCGTCTAGTGGTTCTCATCCGGACGGAGTCTAAATGTCAGCTGATCAGTTTATGGAGTTGTTTCGGGGTACTCAGCCTCCTGTTGCTACTCCCGCGGCTCCTAATCAAAAGTTTGCCTTCGCCCGCATGTGTAGTGACTATTCCCACCTTGGAGGCAAGCCTTTCAAAGGATCCGAAAGTGTTATGGAGGTTCAGACTTGGTTGCGCACTTGTGAGCGCATATTTTCTTGGATGGATCTTTCGGATCATCATCACGTTCTCATGGCATTTAGTATGTTGCAAGAGCGTGCGCTTGATTGGTATGAGCTCTTTATTGCGGAAGTTGATGAGTCCTTTCTCTCATGGATTTAGTTTAAGGAACGATTCGAACTTAAGTTCGTTCCTGAATCGGAAAAGGCTAATCACGCTCATAGTTTCCTTGAGTTGAAGCGAGGAAAATCCTCTATTTCTGATTATGTTGCATCTTTCGAGGCCTTGTCCAAATACGGAGTTGAGTTCATTAATGCTCCTCGTAAGAAGAATCTTCGTTTTGTTGATGGTTTGAAGAACGTTCTTTTGCTTCAGCTTAAGCTCTCTTTTGAGGAGCTTGTTGATTCGGCTCTTTGTCTTGAAGCTGTTGAAAAGGAATGTGATAGTTGTGATGATGTTGAGGTTTCTAAGAACCCCAACAAGAAGAGGTTCCCATTTCATAAGCCTAATTCTTCTAACCAGAAGAAGAAGAAGCAAGCTACCTCTAGTTCTCAGCCTAGTAGTGCACCTTCTGTTCAGAGGGCGTGCTATAATTGTGGTTCTTTGGATCATCTTCACCGTAATTTTCCTAAGCCTCGCATTTGCCGCTATTGCAAGAAAAAGGGTCATTGGATTTCTGATTGCCCTACTTCTTCTAGGGGTCTCAAATCTGGGAAGCTTAATGTTGCTAAAGCTTCTAGTGTTTCTTCTCAGCCAAAAGATATTACTCCTTCTGTTTTGGAAGGTTTTATTTTATTTCATGGCCGTTCTATTAGAGTTCTTTTCGATACGGGTGCATCGCATTCATTCGTGTCAAAGGAGCTTGTTGATATTATTCCTTTGGATGTTGTTACTCTTTGCGATCCTTTGAGGATTGTGAACTCTATTGGTGGATCCTCTACTCTTGGTTTGTTGTGTGTTGATGTTGAGATTATTCTTTGTGGCTTCTCCTTTCATGCGAATCTGCATGTTATGGATCATCTTGGTTTTGATATGATATTGGGTATGGATTGGCTCGTCCGTTATGAAGTTCAAATCCTATGTCCCGAAAGAACTTTATATCTCAAGCACCCTGATGCTATCGAGCAGTTATCTATTGTATTTCGAAGTATGGACCATGATTCGAATGCTCTTATTTCTTCCTTCGAATCGGAGGATATCAATTCTAATATTCCGGTTGTTTGTGATTTTTATGATGTTTTCGAGCCTATTTCTTGTTTGCCGTCGAAGAGGGCAATAGAGTTCCGTATTGATCTTATCTCTGGTGCACATCCTGTCAGTCGTCCTCCCACGAGGATGTCTGCTAAGGAAAATGAGGAACTTAAGCAACAATTATCTGAGTTGGAAGCCAAGCATTTTTATTTGTTCTAGCTCATCTCCTTGGGGCGCCGCCGTTGTCTTTGTTAAGAAGCCAGATGGTACTCTTAGGCTTTGCATTGATTACCGCAAGCTTAACGAGCTCAATATCAAAAATAGGTATCCATTACCTAGGATCGATGACATGTTCGATCAATTAAGTGGCGCTAGGCTCTTCTCCTAACTCGATCTTGCTACCGGTTTTCATCAGTTACGAGTTGCGGAAGATAGCATTCCTCTTACCGCGTTCCGCACTCGTTATGGTTCTTACGAATGGCTTGTTATGCCGTTCGGTTTGATGAACGCTCCGGCATATTTTGTTGATCTTATGAATCGGATATTCTAGGAATATCTTGATAAGTTCGTCTTGGTTTTCATTGATGATATTCTTATTTATTCAAAATCCGAAGCCGATTGTTTTGAGCACTCTTCGTCAGCATCAGCTCTATGCCAAATTCTCCAAGTGTCACTTCTGGAAGAATAGGGTGAAGTTTCTCGGTCATATTGTTTCTTCTGATGGTATTTCTGTCGATCCTTCCAAGATCGAATCTATTCAAAATTGGAAGAGGCCCGAGACCGTTACTGAGATCCGTATTTTTCTTGGATTGGCGGGTTATTATCGCCGATTTATTAAGGACTTTTCTCGTATTGCTTTAACGCTTACCACTCTCACGAGAAAAGCTATTCCTTTTATTTGGTCGGATAAGTGTGAGAATTCTTTCTCGATGTTAAACGATCTCCTTACTCATGCTCCTATCTTAGTGGTTCTCGAAGGGAATCATGATCTTGTTGTTTATAACGATGCCAGTGGTTTTGGGCTCGGTGCTGTCCTTATGCAAAAGGATAGAGTAGTTTCCTATGCTTCTAGACAACTAAAGCCTAACGAGATTTGTTATGCTATCCATGATTTGGAGTTGGCCGCCATAGTCTTTGCTCTAAAGATTTGGCGACATTATTTATTGGACGAGCGTTTTATTCTCTTCACTGATCACAAATCTCTGAAGTATTTATTTACTCAGAAAGAGCTCAATATGAGGCAACAACGTTGGCTCGAATTTCTTGCTTCATATGATTTCGATATTCAGTATACCCCTGGTAAGGATAATTGAGTTGCTGATGCGCTTAGTCGTAAGCAGAAGGTTTTGGTTTCCATGATGCTAGCAGAGTGGAATATTTTGGAAGCTTTATCTCTTTGTGATATTAGAGACCGTCCTTCAGTTTCTGATTCTCTCGTGCTTTTATTTAGCATGGAAGCTCATCCTACTTTGTTGAATCGTGTTGCCGATGCCCAGAAACAAGATCCACATATTGCTCATCTTCAGAGTTGTAAATCGGAATCCCAAAGTGATGATCTAAAGGATTTCGATATTGATATTCATGGTTTTATTCGGAAGAAGGGAAGGTTGATCGTGCCTGATGTTCCTAATCTTAGAAATGACATTCTTGAGGATTGTCATCGTTCTAAGTATATTATCCACCCGGGTAGTAGTAAGATGTATGCTGATATTAAACGCTTATACTATTAGGAGGGTATGAAGCGTAATATTGCAAGTTATGTAAGTCGTTGCATGACTTGTCAACTTGTTAAAGCAGAACACCAGTGTCCCAGTGGTCTTTTGTAGCCTCTTGAGATTCCGTTATGGAAATGGGATCATATTTTCATGGACTTCATTGATGGTCTACCTCGTTCGAGGTCGGTCCATACTAGTATTTGGGTAATTGTTGATAGATTGACTAAATCAGGCCATTTTATTCCTATCAAGTCCAATCGGACTGCTCCTTTATTGGCTAAGCTGTTTATTAAAGAAGTCATTCGACTTCATGGAGTGCCTAGTTCTATTGTTAGTGACAGAGATCCGCTTTTTACTAGTGGTTTCTGGCAGAGCCTTCAGAAAGCTTTGGGCACTAAGCTCAATCTTAGTACAGCTTATCACCCACAGTCTGACGGTCAGCCTGAAATGGTGAATCAAGTTTTAGAGGATCTCCTTCGAGCTTGGATTCTTGATTTTGGTGGTAGTTGGAAAGACCACTTATCTCTTGTTGAGTTCTCATATAACAACAGTTTTCAATCCAGTATCGGTATGGCTCCTTTCGAAGCTCTTTATGGAAGGCAGTGTCCATCACCATCTTGTTGGTTGGAATCGAGGGAAAAGTTAGTTCTCGGCCCTGATTATATTCGTGATTCTTCTAAGAGGATTGGCATTATTAGACAGAGAATGAAGGAGACTCAGAATAGGTAGAAATCTTATGTCGATCATCGTAGGAAGCTTTTGGAATTTTCTGTTGGCGATCACGTATTCATTCGTGTTTCTCCGATGAAGGGTGTGGTGTGTTTTAGTAGCTTTGGGGAATTGGCTCCTCGTTATATTGGACTGTTTCCTATTTCGAAACGCGTTGGCCCAGTTTCTTATCGTGTATCGCTACCTATTCAGTTTTTGGGAATTCATGATGTATTTCATGTATCCCAGCTTCGTCGATGCCTTCGAGATTTAGATTCTATTATTGATCCTCCTATGTTGCAAGATCTTGAGATCTCACCCGACTTGTCTATAGTGCAAAATCCAATTCGTGTGCTAGCTTCAGAGGTTAAACGCCTTCGGAACAGGGAAGTTCCGCTCGTGAAGATTCAATGGTCCGCAAACCCCAAAGATTGCACTTGGGAAACTAGAAAATTCATCGAGCGTTCTTATCCGGGTTTTCTCTCCTCTTCGGGTGGGGGTGAGCATTCTTGATCTATCTTTTCTATTTTAATCTTTGTTGTGATATTATTTGTGTTATTGACTGTTTCTAGTATGAAAATTACGAGAACGCAATTTTTATAAGAGGGGAGTCTGTAACGACCGTGATTTTTAATTACTATCGCAATAAATATTTTGTATAGAAATTTTAATTTAAGATCTGAAAAAATGAATAAATTTCCAAAACAAATCAATTTCAGAGTCAGTTGAGTTATGCTTCTTTTCACCTTCACGTGTACAAGAAATGGGCCATTCTAGAGTAGTGAACTCTTGTATTGCAGCCTATAAGTTTTTTTTTTAAAAAAAACAAACAAATATTGAACGTGATGTCACACACCTATCATCATTTCAAAATGCTAGCCATGTCCTATTTCTTTCCATAAGCACGTTTTGCCTTTAATGCAGATGTACCATAGTGAAGACCAGTTCATTCTTTTCTTGACTTATGCAAAATTTGAAAAAAAATAGTAGCAATATTTCATTTTGCTCAATTCCTATAACCTGCATTTTTCTCTCGTTCTTCCTGTTGCTTAGAAAGAGCTTTAATGGCAGTCATAATACATGCTTTCTTCTGAATCTTTGGAGCTAACTGGGTTTTGAAGCAATTTTGAGGTAAGTTTAAATACTCACGTTTCTTATTTATTGAACGCTTCGCGCATACTTGCTTGCGTGAAATAGCGCTTTGCATAAAATTTCAAGTTCAGGCACATTTTT
Organism: Allium cepa; assembly: GCA_030765085.1. NCBI lineage: Eukaryota > Viridiplantae > Streptophyta > Magnoliopsida > Asparagales > Amaryllidaceae > Allium > Allium cepa. Next base: position 216,306,631 of record CM060938.1, read on the forward strand.
GGTTACGTGCATGGAATGCACGAAACTAGCCAAGCCCGGATTCGTTTTTTTTTCCTTTCTTCTTTTATGCATGCGTTAATGCAGGGTACTCAGATTTTTCGTTGTGTTTTTTTTGTGAATACGAATTCATTGACTAAGTTATAATAATTGTTGAAAGTCATTTAAGTGTTTTTTACACGAAAACTAGGTGCCCCATATATTTTGTTGTTCTATTGAATGCATGCAAAATTTTGTTGCTCAGGCAAAAATCTTTTTAACGTTATAGGGTGGGTTTGTATTATAAAGATTATGTATACCCAGGCTATCTCATTGTGTGTTTACGTAGAAAATAAGTTTCAGGTTGTTCATTATACTAATTCATGTGTGAATGGGTATTGTCCAGCTCATAGGCATTTTATTTTGACTTCATTTTGCTTGCAAAAGTTATACAGTTCCAGATCATATATATTGCAAAACGTGTGTGCATACGTGCATTTGCTCTTCATGCGCGTGTGTCGTATAAAACTTTTCCCTGGCCGATTGCTATTTTGGGACGTACTACATGTTAGATTGAGTATCACAGAGTTGCATTACACCATAATGTGTACAAGTTTCCTTAATTTATATTACTTCCGTTCCGCGCATGCACATTAGGGTAGAAACAATTATATGTTATTGCCCAGCTATCCAAGGTTTTAATATTTTATAGTAATGCATGCGTATATTGAAGCTGTGCAAAAAATTTTGATGAAAATATAGTGGGGCAATCCACTATTTAATATACATTGAACCGGTGTTTAGTTTTAAATGTATTTGGTGCCGTTATTTTTATAATGGGAATTTTTACTCTGATGTTAAATTTTTGAAGTGTGTTGCTTTGATGACACATTTGACGATTAAAAATTTCTGTTGTTTTGACTTCAGTAACCGTCAATTTCTGTTGTTAGTAACGGTGTTTTGTAAAGCGCAATTTCCTCGTCGAAATTGCTATAGATGTTGCTATTTTAATCACGGGTTTTAAAAATCATTTTAAAATAGATTTGTTTTCGAAATTTTTATAGTTTGCGCTTTCAAAAGAATGAGGAAGCAATTTAAACGCTTCAGAAAAATTGAGGACTATGAACCCTTACTTTTACTGATACTCTTAATTCCGGACTTGTCCGTTTGAGAATGTAAAATGTTATTTATATAAAATACACAAATTTGCACTTTCAAGGAAACGATGAAGTGATTTAAACGATTTAGCAAAAGCGCGGAGTATGGTACCACGCTTATACTATTTCGATTAATTCCGGACTCGTTAATTGAAATATTTGCCGTTTGATGATTCTGATGATTTTGTTGGGCTTTCGAGCCACTCTGCTGGACCTTCGGGTCATCTGATGGGCCTTCGGGTCAATTACCAGTACTAGAACTTCGGGTCACTCTGCAGACCTTCGGGTCATCTGATGGGCGCCAAAAATTATAGTACTTGGTAGGCTTTGGCCATTTGAGATGCACGTGTGGCGTAGCTAAAACTCGCCATCTACTGGGATCGATCCACTTTTATGCTGATTTTTCTAGTTATTGAATTTTGATTTCTAGATTTTGCGACTGCAGATTTTCTAGTTATCTATTTTGATTTCTAGATTTTGTGAATTGCTGCTTTGAAGTCAATTATGAATTTGGAAGTTGAGTTTGTGTATATCTCATCTGAGATTATAAATTTGCGTATTGCTGTTTTGAATTTAATTGTGAATTTGAAAATTTATTTTGATGGAGTTTACATTGAGTTTTCTTCATTTAAACTATGCTGATTATTTTTGCTGTATAGTCTCATTCGAGACTATAATTATTTTTTTAAGTGTTGTTTAGCATACATTTAATTCTGAGTTTAAATTAGACCGATCTATTTATTATTTTCTTTTAAATAATACTCGGGTCAGACCGAGTTATTTCAGGGTATTCGCTGTCTCTGATTCTGTTGCAGCTTCAGCTTTTGGGATTTCACTTCATCTTTTGTCTAGATTTCGAGGAGTTCTTTTGGTTATTCGACTCTCATCCCATGTATGTTATGATATACATGTATATGTATATTTGGTTCTTATGAACGATCAATTGTTGTAGCATGTATCCAGACTTGTCTTCCGCTATATATATCTGATATTTCTGTTCTAATGTGATTATATTTATCAGTTTTATTGTTATTATGAGTTATTCTGGATTTTTCTTTACACACTGTAGTTTCGTTTTGGATTTGGATTGAATTTATATGTTTTGGAGTAATTTTCACAACTCCTATCGATGTAATCAATACTCATCTAAGGCATAATTTACAGAAGGTCGCTTCTCACAAGACTTATTCTTTGCAATAGCAGACGTTATTCCATATAATAATCTTTATTATTGTGAGCATAGAGGTGGGGTGTCACAGCAAGGCAGGTGGGTAGCGCCCATTAGGGTGAGGTCATCCCTGTCTAGATGTCCCTTTTATTTGGCTTAGTGGTGTGGTTGCTGATTCCTACTGTGGGGTGATCTTACTCGGGATTATCCAGTAAAGGGTAGTCCCAGTGTTGTGTTGCAGGGGATTGGAAGTAATCCTTGGTATAGTGATATAGTCCACGTACTGTGACAGGTGGTACCCCAGTGCCTAGTCATTACTTGGAAATCCATTCTCCCTACGTGCCTTTACGGTTTTGTTTATATATATTAGCTGGAATTTAATAAATGTAACAATTTCGGCTATTTGAATAAGTATTTGTATATATACCCTATTATAATATCAGAGTATTTCAAAATGTTTTAGCTGTCGTAAGGTAAAAACCCGACATGTTTATTTATGGCGTGGTCTTACGAGATGCTTTTGATTTCAAAGGATTTTGAAACTTTAATAATCAAATTGAGTGTGATTTTTTCATGCTGGTATTCCAGACTGATTCGGGTGTTATTTAACTATAATGCTCGAGTCAAACCGAGTATTATAGAATACAGAAAAGGATGCCATGGAGCTCAGGAGACGAGCTGGATGGCGATACGTTCTTCCGTGCTTCAGTATTATTCCGCTTTGTATTCAGTTTTGAGGACAAGTTTATAGGACTGTCCAGCTGTATGTTATTGATGTTGTTAAACTCTGATGATGTATTCTGGTGATTTATGTATAAAACAGATATAGTTTTTCTTTTGTGTAAAGATCTGTTATTATCTATTATATTTTATTCCGCTGCGATGGTTAGTTTCTGATGTTGTTTTCTATTTTCTTCTTCTACCTCTTCTTCTTTAACCTAAACGGTTCGTATTTCCGTTCATCTTGAGTTGATTGGTGGAGAATATTGTTGACTCAAGGGGTATGGAACTACGGGTCGTTTCACTTGGTATCAGAGCTGAAGGTTAAGCGAGAACCTTGGCTCTGGTGGGGATTACTCATTAAAATAGAGTCTGTAGTACTCTAAAATGAGTCTGAGTGTAATAATAGATATGAGCGTATATTTGTTAGTGAATATAAATTTTTTTATATCGTGCCGACTTATCAGTTGAGTGTTTATGGATTCTGGTCGATATATGGGATGCCATGTCATCGATATGGGTTTCTAAACTCTTAAACAAGATAAACCGGCGCAGTATTATTTTAAATAGGGTAAATGAAATAATTTTACCAAAATTATTTTTTGTATATAAGAGAAATAATTTATCGTAAATTATTATAGTTATATATGGTTGCTTGGTTGTTAGGAGATGATAATATTAAAATATTATCATTGTTAAGTGAAAGTTGAATAAAGGATTAAAATTTTAACCAAAGGTTAAGAAATAAATTTATATACAAATGGAAATTATAAATATTATTTATAAATTGAAGTAAAATTCCGGAGTAATAGTTGAATATGAATTGAAAGAATTTGGAATTTGAAATTTTTGGGAAGGGTTTAAAATTCCTTTGGATTTGAAAATGGTTTTCAAAGGTTTTGGAGAAATAATAGTGGTATTATTTGAGAAATATTTTTGAATTGGATTTGAAGTCTGGTGAGATTTGGGATTTAAAATATTTGAAGGGATTTTAAAGAAATAAAAGCATTTAACTATTTATGGTCGCTGGAAAATAATTCCGATGATGATCGCGAAATCATCGGTGTTCATTTTCGAGTTTCCAAGAGGGGGATTGCTACCTGGATGTTTTGGATTAATGTTTGTTTACAAAACTGGGTTTGATTTTGAAAATGAAAAGGAATAGTTTGATTTAGATATATATTTTTCAAAATTGGATTTTGAACATTTTAGTAATGGTTTAAACTCTGGAGTTGGTTTGAAATGTTTGGATGAAACTCTGAAAACTTATTAAAAATGTTTATGGAATGGTAAATAAGTTTGGAAACTTTAAAAAAAGTTTTGAAAAGTTGTTTAGAATAGAAAAATTAACTTGAAGAGGGGTTAAAAAATTGAAGTAAGTAAGAAAACGAAAATAAGTTAGAATATAGGCCAATCGGATAATTAATTATTTAATATGGAAATGGAACACTAGTTGGATAAATAAAAGTTGAAATTTGAGTGAATGTTGGGTTTGTAAAAGAAGCCCGAGTTATAAATAGAAATTCAACTTGGAATTGTAAGTGAATTAAACGTGAATTAAAGTTGTTATAGAATTGGATTAAAATAAGAATGATTTGAGTTGCAATAAGTTTGAATCGAGTATGGTTGAATTAAATATGGCCTTGGATATTATTTCAATGAATTGAGAATGGAACTAAAAATTTAAATGGACTATGAGAATGCTAATTGAATTAAATGTGTCGTGAATGAATTGAATTTGGAAATTAAAATTTGTAATGAACGAAACAAAAGAACTAATCAAATAAATTTGTAAACTGAAATGAGATTTGACTGAAATAGAATCAATTGAAATAAATGTGAGTTGTTTGGATTAAAAATAAATTGAATGTAAGAAACTGAAGTTTAAACCATTAAAATTGAATGGAATGGCACATGAATTGGTTGAAAGAAATTGAATTAGTTTTGAAATCATATAAATTGCTCATGGAAAGTGTTTGGTGCATGTTGCTTATGATATGCATGTGTTTAGATATTGAAAGTAAGTGAAATGTTAATAAATTTCGTATATTTAGTACTTACATGTTTGAATTGAGTAAGTACAGGTACCGGAAAGCTGTTTGGCTGGATTTGGACGCGCTAATTGCTAAATAATAAGCCGTTTGCTTAAAAATGCTAAATAAAGGTACGCCTACGCAATAAAAATGGGGAATATGAACTATTTTTGTTTTTTCGACCATGTGGGTCGATGTATATATATTTATATCTCTTGTCAAATTGCAGAATCTCCTCCATACAAAGGAGACTCTGCCAAAAATTTTTGAAAATTTTGGGAGTCAGAAATTTTTTTGGGGAAACTTTTGTTAGCAACAAAATGATTTCAAATTGGGAATTGAAATAAATTAGTGGATGAAACTAATTTAAAATAGTGATATGAATCAGTTATAAATGGAAGATAAAATTCAATATTCAGAGTTGAAGATAAATTGAATTCATATGAAAATGGGAGAACCAATTTGAATAGAAGTAGATATAAACTAAAGTGGTGAAGTGAAAATAAATATAAGTAGCGTGTAAAATACTTAAATTGAACTTAAGAAGAAATGGTAGAATTCTTAAGTAATATGGATGTTGGGAAAATATATTGAATAAGCATTTGAGTGAAGATTTAATAAAAATATGTGAAATGATAAGCGTTGATAAGTGAATAGAAATCAAAATGAATGTGAATAAAAGAGAATATATATAAATATATAGGATGTACGTATATTATTTTATTCGCATAGTAATTTGATCCAGATTGGAGCATAGAATTTTGAGATAGTTATATCGATCCGAGTTAGTATTTTTCACTCGATTTTCGACGGCAAACCCTGGATATAGATTTTGATTGGTTCTGAAAATTCTCTATCATAGTTTGTGGCTATGCAAGGACAATGACGGTTTTTGACCAAGAAACCAAATATGAGTCCGCACTAGGAAGTCGGGTTGACGGTACTAGTTCGGAAGTGAAATTATGTGATCGAGTAAGCGATCGGATTCGGTATTGCGTACGAATTATATAGGTACATCGTACGGGCTTGAATGAATAAATATTGAAATTTTGTAAGGAAGTCGAAAAAATGTTTTTGAATGTTGTGATTGATATTATTTCTATGTAGGATACATGTATTATAAAAGAAAATGGAAAATTTGTTTTGATTTCAGAAGATAAATTTCAATTTCTCGATAAAAAGGTATGTTTAAATCTCTGTATGAAATTTGATTGGGTTTTGGATCTAGCCACTTGACCTTTTGTTTTCTTTTGGAATTGGGAGCCCATAGAGGCATTTTGTTGTTGTTTCGAGCTAGCCGCGCAAAGGAGACACTGGCGAAATTTTTTGAAAATTTAGGGAGTTAGAAATTTTGAGAAAATTTTGATAATTCAAAATTTGGTTTTAAATTCAAATTTGAATTGTTAAGTAAGTAATATTGTTTAGGACTTGGATAAGTTTGGAAAGCTAGAAAAAAGGTTGTGTGTCTTTAATAAAAGATTTTTTTGAGAATTATTTGGAATTGTTTGGTTTTGGGAAAAAGTAAATGGATATTAGACCATTCTTCTTAACTAGCAATTTCGGGGATGAAATTCTTTTAAGAGGGAGGAATGTGACGACCTGAGATTTTTGGATGTTTGAAATCGGAATATTTAATTGATTTTAAATATTTAAAAGTTAATTTTTAACTTGAATTTCAAATATCACCATTTATTTGATAATTAAATTATTGAACTAAATAATTTGAAGTTGGGTAAAATGTTGAATATGGAGTTTCAAGCCTGTTAAAAATAATTTGAAGGCTTGTAAAATTTATATTGATAGTTCTAAAGATAATAAAAGCTTTTAAATTGAAATTAGAAGTGTTTCGCTAAGTTTGGAATTTTATCGTTTAAATCGATATTTAAAAATAGCGTTCCGAGGCACAATCTCGGTATTCGACGAAACCAGTTCCATTGGATTCGTTATACTGTATTAATATTGGATTTCAAATTTCGTAGTGTTTGGAGTTGTCGAGTGATCGTACGAGAGATAAATGCGCTGAAATTTATATCGAAATTAAATATAATAACTGGGTCTAAAAAGCTATCTTCTCCATACGATCGAATTAGGACTCGAAACCTTTTCCATCGCGTTCAGAATAGAGGTATAACATTATAAACGCCTGACGGCACGCCTCGATAGGATGTAAAAATTTTAAGCTTCGAATTGAAGGCAATTTAAATGTAAATTTAAATTTTAAATATAATATGTCTTCCCCTTCAAGACATTGTAAGCTTATCAACGTGTGTCTTTGATTCTACACGTGTCTTCTACTTCCTCTAATCTCTTACCAGATTTCCTTTTCCCCTCAATCTAAAATCAAAATGGCCGAGAGAAATTAAGGCATAGAAATAAAAATTAAACAAAACAAAATTAAAAATTATCTCGTTCAAAGAAAACATGGCTGAATTCCCCTCTCTCAAAAATTGAATCTGCAAATCGAAGCCCCTCAAGTAGATTCTTTCTCTTTTCAATTCGAGTCGCACAGAAGAAATCGCGCTCATCGTTGATTATGCGAGAGGAGGAGGATGACCGCAGTAAGTCTATCGACAGGCTTGAGACGAGAAGGAAGAGCGCGACCACTCTTGGTGCAGATTGAGTAGCGACGTCGGCGTCGAGCTCGTAGTTATGTGGTCGATTGAGCGAGAGAGTGGAGTTGGGTCCCGAGCAGGGAAATGAGGGAGGTGCGTTGCTTGGCGAAGCACGCACAGTGGATGGCTAGGAGCGTTCAGTAAGGGGCTGCATGAAGGGTTTGGGTTCGGTGAACGCCATGGAAGTTTGGTAGTAATGGAGGCAGTAGGGTCACCGTGAAATCGAGTGAGGTATTGGGTTCTTTATTTAATTTATTAAGATAATAATAATAATATGTATATAGAATTTAGGTAAAATATTTCAAATTTATAAACTGCTTTAAATTTTTTCAGTAAAGATAAATAATGATATAAATATAAATACATATACATATTTTTATCTTATTAGTTTAATGTTTAATAATAGGCTTTGGGGATTAATTGGTTAGTTGGCCTATTTAATGACTTTTAAATTACTACAAGTTTTTTTCTTTAAGGGAAAATTAGTTTACATTTAATTATTTGTTTAAATTAAATCATTTGTTAAAATGAGAACTATTAGAATAAAATCACTAGTTAATTATATTTATCAAATGGAAATTTAATTATTCGATTGGTTCGAATATTAATGAAAATCATCTAATGTTTATATAAGGTAAAAAATAATGAAGAACAAGCTGGTTTGGATTGGATTGCAAATTAAAAAGCAAAGGTGAGTTAATCTCACTCTTCGGGATTGCTATTCAAAATTTAAATAGTTAAATTTAAATAATTGGTTGAATGATTGATTTGATTTGATGTGCTATATTATATATAGTAGTATATATAGTATATATTGAAGTGATTGATTTCCCGCACTATATAGCGGATGAGACCCTATGTGCCGCATAATAGCGGATGATATTATATAAACCAATATACCGCGATATTCCACCTCGAAGTGGAATTGGTATTTTTTATTGTGCTAACATCTGTGGATGCAGGGAAACAGGTTGGAGGGGTCCAACTAGATTCCTCAAAATATTTAGATCTGTTCTAATAATTCTGTGTTACAAATATTTAATATTCTATGATGAATTATATTGATAATTGGAATATTGAATGCTATGATTTGCTTGAATTTATATTTGGTACACTGAGTTAGCAAAATATATAGAATTGGATATTTGAAAAGAAAATAAAAGAGTGTATTTTCAAGTTAAATAATTATAGAGAATTTAATAAATTTAAGAATGAATTGGGAAAGAATAAAAGTGATTTTAAAATCCTGATAAATAATTCCGAGTATGGAAAAAGGAGATTTTTAATAAACAATAGAATGAATTGTAAAACATAAGTGATATTATTTAGAGGAATAAAGAATTTATTTTAAAATTCAAAGTTTAAATTTATTTAAAAGGATAAAGAAGAAATTTGGGAAATATAAAATTGGTATTTCAGTTAAAAGTTTTTAAATCATAATGAAGGAATAAAATCTGAAGTTAATAGATTTTGGAATAAATGGAGTAAGTAAGGAAATTTATTGAAAGTGAAGTAAATTGGAAATCAATTTGTGATTTGATTTAAGTGTGTAAAACCGGGAATTTTTAAAAGAGAAGCGAGACTTGAAATTTATAGACTGGGTTTATAAAAGTGAAGTAATATATCAGTCGATATTTGGAAGAATAAATTCACGGTGGGAATTTATTAAAGGAATGGGTAAATTTGTTTAATAATAAATAGTGATTTATTTTTTTAAAGGGTGTGAAAGAGAAGTGTATTTCCCTGGATAGCCAAGTATGTTTTCGAATCAAATTTTATTAAATGTTTTGTAACGACCCGGTATTTTCAACCATTCACATCCGCACATGTCGGACTTGAATTGTTCAAAATACCGCGTTGTAAATAAAATTAGGCAAATCTTAGAATATACAGTAAATAAATAATCACAAGTCACAGACATAGAGTAAGAAATGCAGCAGAAGTAGAGAAATAGTAGTTCATAAAGCCACTATCACAGTCTCAAAATAAGTATAAATTACATAGTCTTAAAACCAAATATAGTTTGAATCAACCATAGAAAATCCCAAATTTATTTGTCTCAATTACATAAGCTAAGATAAAAGACTGAATAGAAGGTAGACAGCAGCTTGAAAGAGATGATCTTCAACAGTCCTAGCTCCGGGAAATGAAGTCCGAACTGATACTCAGGCTGACCCGAGCGTAAGAAATAAACACAAACACTCGAGTCAGGACATACATACTTATACAGTGTAAGCTAATTCAAGTGAACTGTAATATAAAGGAAAGTAACTTAAAGGATGCTTGGGACCGCCCATCCTCTAAGGATCCGTTAAACTATTTACTATCTAGTAATAATTTCGCTATTATAATAGTGACTATATTAAAAAAACTTACTTTTAAATAGCGTTAAGGAGTTACCCAATCTCCCCCTTAACACAATAATAGTCCCAATAGTCCATCCAGTATCGGCACATCTCCAGATCGGGAGACTACCCTAAATACTCCACGGGCTACGAGAGAAAACCAAACTCGTATAATGGCTCGCTAGGGTAGGTGACATGGCACAACTAGGCAATGCCAGGGTAGATATACCAATTACGCATCCGGACCGGTGGTAACACGCAGCTGCTACTACCGCCCACCTCGAACAACACTCCCAAAATCAAAGGTGCGCACCAAACACTCACAAAGTAATAGAATGGCATACGAAGAAGTGCGTTTGATCAAAAGTGCTATCTCATTAGCCCGAGAATCGCTCCTATTTTAGCCACCTTATGCCAACTCACGGGAGTCGGGTCTACATACGTACCTCAATAGAACGTCAACACCATCCTACTTCATTCTGCAATCTCTACTGCGTACACGGTTGTCAAAGTGGTTTTCGGTATCGACAGAGAGTATGCCCATATCCGATCCCGTTCTCTTTAACAACCAACGTTATTATTACCCGTGGTTATAAATTCCATATAGTTTATATTTTTTAATCAAAATACTTCATTTTAAACTATTTAAAGGTGAAGTTATTATTCTTACACAATCCAATATAAATCCCAAAAGTTTAGCCTTAGTTTATTTGCATCAACTACAACACTTGCAAAGTGTAGTAATATCCTTTACACAGATTTAAGTAAATTAAATTTCAGACTTCAATATTACTTCAGCAATAATTAAACCTTAATTTAAACCAATTTTAACTTATAAAATCATATTTTCCACTTTGAAATAGTCATTTAATTTACTCAATAATTTACGATTTTTATAAAGTAAATTTCGCAAATAAATATCAAACTTTTCTATGCTTTATTTATAAAAATCAAGTGCACAAATTTCTATAAAATTTTACTTAACAATTAGTTTAATTACCATTTCAAAAATAACTTAATTTCCAATTTATTTCTTAACTTACCTTTATTCTAAAACCAACTGCAATTTTATATTTCAACTTCCATTTTTAAGTATTCACTTATTTAACCATTTAATTCATAGAAAATTTAAATAAAACTTTATTAATTTATTTAAATTCAAATTTATATCATATTTATTATAATTTATTTACTTAAATTGAATTCCATTCCTTTACAAAAATCCAAATTCCAAAATAAATTTATACTTCAAATTCAAACTTAACCATTTATTTATGTATTTAACTTGTACAAAATCACTATACCTTATAAAACCATTTTTATTCAAATTTTAAACAAATATTATAATATTCAAATTTAAAAATATTTAATATTTCCAAAATATATATATATAATAACCATGGGTCTGTATAATATTTTCTAACCTAGGTCAAGTGATACGGATAATATATCATTTCAATCCATAATTTACAAAGAAACCCGGGTTCTATCATTTCAAACCCGCAATCCTAAGTTAAATAGATAATTAAAATAATAAAATAGATAAACTAAATAAAAATCACTCAAGACTATAATTTCAGCCCCAAGCGATTTCTACTCTACAGAGAACTTGTAGTGTGATAATCAGTAATAAATAAACAGTAGAATAACGTAAAATATAACAGCAGATAATATAATGGGTGATGTGACTATTTTATAACAGTGTTCTAACATCATAAATTTTTATGTAATGACCCAGGATTTTAATTAATTTAAAATTTGAATATTTAATTAATTTTAAATATTAATAAGTGAATTTATAAGTCGAATAAATTTAATTTTGAATAATTGGATTTAATTGGATAATTAAATCGATAATTTAATATGTTAAATTACAGAAATAATTGAAAATTGAGTTAAATATGATTGAAAATGAGTTGTAAAATTTTATTTTATCATATTGAAGTTAGAACGATATTTTAGAACTTTTAAAATCGAATTAAAAGTTTATTTGTGAAAATTGAATATTTTAATATTTAATCGACTAGTGAAATTAGTCAATTTTTGAACAGTCTCAGAATTGGACGAAACTAGTTTCATTGGATCCGTAATAGTTAGTTATTACCAGATTTCAAATTTCGTAGCAATCGGAGTTATCGTTTGATCGTGGCAGCTCGAAACGCATCGAATTGTTTTTAATATTAATTTGGCGAGTTAAAATAGCCATTTTTCAAAAAGTCTCGGATTTTGACGAAACCAGTTTCATCGGATCTGTAATGTGATATTATTGAAAGGTTTCAAATTTCGTGTCAATTGGATTTACCGTTTGTCCGGTACAAATTAAAACGCCTAGAAAATCGTTTAAATCGGTTTAATTTAAATTGAACGTTTATTGCCATAACTCGTACATATGACCGAATTAGCTTCCAAAACCTATTCCATTGTGTCCGGAATGCAGGGTAAACCCTAGAAACGCTGGTTACGGCGCGTGAATCGGAGTTCGGAATTTCCGGAATGAATAGTGTTTACGTTCGATTTTCTATAAAAGGAGTTGTAACCCTCACAAATAAAAAAAAAATAACCTAAACCCTAGCCGCCACTTCCCAGAACCGAAGGCTAGAAAATTCGCATGCTTCTCCCCTTGATCTCATCAAATCCACAAACAATTATCAGAAATCTCCAACTACAATGTTGTAGAGCTCTGCGAGCTCTACAAATCCAACGGTGGTGATCGTCTATAGAGGCGTGGATCGACGGCAAATCATTATTGAACGTAACACGTTCGTGCGCATTTTTCATGCAAAGGAAGGAGCCGAGCTTCAAGATAATCTGGCCGTGGGTGGTGCCGGGAAGCGCGCGCGTGGTGGTGGTCTTGGATCGAGTGGTAGTGGTCGGGGATGAGTTGCGTTGATTAGGGTTGGTCGCGTGTTTGGGTTCCACGACCTGTAGATCGCGTGAGAGAGGGAGATGGAAGAAGCATATAGACGGTCGAGATTTGCAGGCCAAGAAGTCACGGCTGAGATTCACTAGGTTTAAAATTATAAATATGTTGTAATTATTATATAAAAAAATTCGTGTAACTTCATAAATGCATATCTTTTTCATACGAGGTCGAAAACGCGCGAAACCAGTTGCGTTGGAATCGTATGGACGAGCACTACGCGATGGAATTAGATTGGAGTCGTTTGGAGTTAGTGAGAATTTTAGGTAAAATTAAACGTCCGTTTAATTTTATTCGAAATAAATCGCTAAAACAAAATTGAAATCAAGGTGAGAACTTCTCACTCAATCGAATCGGTTTTGATTTTATTTTAAATAGTTGGATTTAAAATATTTGAATGCATGTTTGAATGATGATTGATATCTATTAATTGTTAAAATAGACATTATGCGCCGTTAGTAAGCGGATGTTATTTATTAAAAACATATACCGCGAATATTTCATAAACAGTGAAATTGGTATTATATATAATAGCAATATATATATATTGGCATATGTATATATTGGAGTTATTGATTTCCCGCATTTGTATAGCGGATGAGACCCTATTGCGCCGTCTATTAAGCGGATAATATTTTAAATCCCATATACCGCGATAATTCCGTACTGGAGCGGAATTGGTATTGTGCTAATGTTTGTGGATGCAGGAAAACAGGTTGGAGGGATCCAACTGGATTCCTCAACAGTATTTATTTGATTTCAGATATTTTGATATTTGATGGATTATCATATCGATATATGGTATCGTTGTTGTCGTGATTGACTATTTGGTGTCTAGCATCATTGGACCAAATTTTGGAACTTTAAAATGATTTCTAAAGTTATTTTATGAAAATATGCTATATTTTTGGAATTGATCCATTTTAAATAAATAAACGTTATAATTTTTAAAGTTATAAAAATTATGATTTTGAGAAATACGGTTAAAGGTTGATTTTTGAAAATATGGGATTAATGATTTTATAAAATAGTTAAAACGGGATTTCTGAATTTATTGTGAAAAGTTGAAAATATAGGATTTATAAAATTTGATTATTTTATAAATCAAAAATGGTGAAATTATAAAGGACTTTGAAGACGTTTTGAAATAATAATATAAATTGATTTATATAAGAGATTTATAAATGGATATTTATAAACTGAAATATTGAAATTATAAAACGAGTTTTTATAAGTGTTTGAATGAAGTGAAAATGGATTGCATAAGTGAATAGAATTTATAAGATTATAAATGGTGAAGTTATAAATGAAATTTATAAATAGTAAGATTTATAAATTTTGTGAAGTTATTAAAAGAACGATTTTTGGCAAACAAATAAATTATAAGTGTTTAACTTATAATGTGAACTTTTGGTTTATAACTGGGTTATGAATTGAATATAGGTTAATAAAGGAATTTCTAAACATTGTTTTATAAATTCGCAAACGACTTATTTTGATAAGTAAATTGTTGTAACCTATTAATAGAGTTATATTCACGTTTTTGACAGTGAATAATCCTTTAAAATAAAATGAATAAAAGGATGAAATTTATTAACGTAGTATATTCACGTTTTTGAATAGTGAATAATATGTTAAAGAAATTGTTTTGAATGTGATGTTTTAAATTGAATTAAAATGATCTAACGATGTTTTAAATGTGTTGAGATTCAAAACCATAGATTTCAACATATATTGTTGAAATAGATGTTTTCGAGAAATAAAAGGAAATGGTGGACTATAACACTATTGTTATAGTAAATGATTTCCGAAAGGAAATGTTTTGTATAGTATTGGGATTTATATATATCTATTTTAATTTCGAATTCCTATACTAGTGATTTTGGGTTGTCGTAACGATGTTTTACGCAACATTCGTTTTGGCCTAAATAAATATGGTTAAGAGAATGATTTCCTCAAAGAATGAAATATATACTTAATTTCGATTGAAGTATATTGAATATTTTCCAAGTGTTGAAAATAAATGGATTGAGAATTACTTAATAAGTAAGTATGGAAATGTTTTCCAATATTCCATAGAATATTTTGAGAATTTATCTTTTTGAAGATAAATTGAAATGAAAAAATAAAATCGTATATTCATAGATATTTTAGAATATAAATTCACTATGGAATTTATAAAAGGAAGTGGAATTCTTTTAAAAATAAATAGTGATTTATTTTTGAAGTGTGAAAATTATATATCTTGTAAAGATATTTTGGGAAATAAATAATTTGGAAAATTATTTGGAATCTGGTGATGTTGTGCATATCCATTGATAGTTCAATAACCGACTATCAATATTTACCTTTGAAAGGTATTTGTTGGGATTTGTTGAATTTGAATGCTACACTTATTTTTAAATTATTGCGCTCGTTATTCGGATGACCCATTCTGAATAGTGATACGACGTAATGGATATCATTGAAGATCGGTGTTGAAGACACGGTATTTGCGAGAGCGATAGGATGACCTGTCGATTGACTCTGCACCGAGTTGCTCCGGTACAGAGTTCTCCCTAAGTGATGGGAAATCCGATCAGGATCGTGGATATCCGGATTGCAAGGACTTCTTTGTAAGTGCCTTCGGTTCTGTTCGATCCCGGAACAGACTTGTATAGATTGTATGTCTGACGTTACAAATTGAGATATAAAGCCGATTTCTTTCAAATATATTTCTGTTGGTGGCGGAGAATTTATTCTTTTAGCTTAACACCCTTCTCTGAGACATACGAGCTCAGAGGTTATGTAGTTGAATGTTATCAGCGATATATTCCCAATTTGGTAATGTGACATGCTGAGTATTGCTGTGAAATGATCATTGTGTTGATCATTTGTGATAGGATCATTTATTTGATCGTCTATCTTGGTGATCATTTCTATGATCATTTGTTGACCAAAGCATGGCTTTTGTATAAAGTATGTTTTTGTGGACGTGACTTCGTCGAGCCTCACACCTCGGGAATGGTCAAAACAGGAAAGATGCGGCAATGTTATGAGGGGTAGCGCCCTTTAGGGTATGTGCATTTCCTTCTGGAAAAGGGTGGTATCATGGTATGGAGCCCAGATACTTACTCATGTTGAAAACACTTTATGATTGTGTGAATTGATTACGAGCGCTCGGTAAAAGGTCCCAAAGGACAGGGGGATGGCATATTCGGTCAGTTGTTACTCAGTTAGGGGTAACCCGGCCTTGTGTTGGCAGAGATCCGGTTTGGTTCTCGGGGATGTCCTTCCAGAGGCATTCTCATGTGGCAATGGGAAGTTCCTTGGCCTGATCATTCGTTGGAAATCCAATTCCCAATACGAAACCTTGTACGGTATTAGTTGTAGAACCTGCCATTTACTTATGGTGGTCACCACTGTTTAGATGGTAGCTATAGTAGGCATATGATAATGGTCATATGTTGGCTAAGATTTATATTCTACTTTCGAAATGAATTTTTCTTGCACTATGCACTAGTAATAATATCAAATGTTGCGTATCAAGCATCTTTGACTATCATAAGGAGAAATCTCCTCCGATTCTGCGTTTGCATTGTGTGTGTGTGCGGGAGGCCTTATGGTAGTCTCATTTTTAAAAAAAGCATTGCGAATTGACTTTAAAAATATTCCTCTATTTTGATTTTAAAGATAAATAAACTGTTTTGAGTTCTCACACCAGTCACATGACTGACTCGGAGTTTATTGTTTTCGTTCCTAAACTCTGGGTGCCCACCAATTTCCACACGGGCAGTCAAGAGTTAAGGTTTATCAGGATATTCTGGATATTCTGGAGTTGCTGGAGGCAAGATGGATGGCATGGCGTATTATTAGTATATAGTATTTCTTTTTCCGCTGCACTATTTGATGTTGTTTGTTGTTGTACACTCTGATAATATGATGTAATGTGATGTAATGTAATAACTGATATAGTTCTTTGTTTAAAGATTATTCATTTATTTATTATATGTTGTTCCGCTGCGAATTGTGAGATTCTGATGTTGTTATGTTGTTTTTCTGTTCCGTTCTATTTTCTATTTTCTTTCCCTCTCCATTTCCTATCTTCTCTCTCTTCTTCTTCTCTTTCTTTTTCTTAAACATTGAGCATTCGTATTTCTGTTCATCTTGAATTAATCTATGGAGATTAGTGTATATTCAAGGAGTACGGATTTGCGGGTCTTCACATTTTACATCACAGGTAAGTAAAATAAAATTATTCATTCTACAATTTCACTTGTTATTAATTTACAGATCTATAAGTATGTTTGTCCGGCGTGAATACTCACCTCTATGACGCTGAAGGTTAGATTCAAAACGATATCCACACCGGAACAAACGTGTAGAAGGCACGATCAATTTTAGCGGAGGCGACGATCAAATTCAAATCTTAGAACAAACCGAATAAACTAATTACGCGAATTCAATTACGATCATATCAAATTTAATAAAGAAAAACTGAAAAGTTAGATTGAATAAAATGATATGATTAACCAATAACTCGGTCCCTTCACCACACGATTTAACCCACACCTCAAGTCTCGGCTATTTACCATATTCAAGGCTAGAGAAGCACCTATGCAGAGGGATGCTGAGGTATATAGGTTGAGATTTAATTATGCACAGGTGGCGCATGCATTAATATAATTTTTTTATAGCCTGAAACACATAAGCAGTGGGAGATTAGAAAATTTAGGCTAGTACTTGGTGTAGCAAAACAATGGACAAAAGAAACACAAGAAAAAGAAAAAGAAAGAAAATAAATAAAAGAAGGAAGAAATTTTTTACAGCTATTACCTGAAGCAAAGGGCTCACGCAAGAGAAGGATGAAAACAACTGATGTGGTGGGGGAATATTGTGCGTGGTTTTGTATTTATAAAGAAGTAATTGCGTTGATAAATTTTAAAATGCAAGAAATAATGATAAAGTGGGAAGGCATAAATAAAGGAGGCAAGAAGATTGAAACCAAAAATGAGATGTAATAGAATTTGGTACGTGGGTTTTGAATTTATCAGTGAAGTTGTGTGATTTAAGAGAAATGAAACAGCGAGAAATATTAGATTTGAACGTTATAGTCGTATAAAGATTTTATACCAATTTAAAGCAATTGAAGCAAAGGAAAGTGTAGAAGTTTATACGTGAATTATCAAAGCAAGCTTTAAATGAAATTGAATGGCTAGGCGATTCATTTCTTTCCTGTTTGGAAATGCATGGCTACTGATTTACTGATTTATTTATAGCTAAGGTAAGAAATTTAGGAGTGCATACTATAGATGCAATAAATAAACGAACGTACGTCCAAATTATGCCCAAATTTATAACAAAAGTAACGTATTTTATTTATACGTTTCTTATTCATTTGGAAAATATATTTAGTAAAATATATGCTAACAGATATTTCATCAAATAGCATACCATTTACATACCAATTAAATTAAAAAAATTGGATATAAACGTACGAAATTAAAATGTGAAATTATATAGCTTATTTATACACTATTTATTACATAAATTAAAATTTTGACTTATTTACATTCGTTTGATTTATTTATCATTTAACTAAGAAACTGATGTATATATGTATAAAAGAACGTAAAATTTTATTTCTTTTAACACAATATTTATTACTTAATTTAAAAAGTTTATAACCAATTTTAAAATAAACAAAAGTGGAACAGATGTTGTACATACAATTTAAATAAAAGTTTGGAAGAAGAAAAAAGTAGAAAAAAAAGAGGAGGCCATTACAATATCCCTAGCCATGAGAAATAAAAATGAGAGGAGATGTTTTTGCGTGAGAAATAAAGTGAGAATACTCATGAAAATCAAATGGAAGAAATGGTCAAGCAATCAATGTTTAAAACGGCAAGAGAAAATGAAGGGATTTGATTCTCATTTAATAAAAAGAATAAGTGGAAAATGAGAACTCTTCCTATCTTCACGTGAATTGATAGGCTACATGTAAGGAACGACTATGGATTTTGAGGAATAAGTTAAGGTAGGAAATAAATAAATGATTTCAAGAAAAAAAATGGAAAATAATTAAGGAAATAGTTTATTAAATTGAAACAAGGCTTAAAAATTTACACACAATACCACTAGCTTTGGAAAAATTTCTACCACACTTTAAAACAAATAAAAAATCAGTGAATAAAATAAAAAAACCGAAATAAAGTGAAAAAGAAAATAAATAATTATATTTTAGGAAAATAGAAAGATAAATATAGAAAATAGCTTAATTTATTGAAACTAGTTTAAGAAAATTGCAAACACAATCCACTTAACTTTGAGAAATTACAACTCTTCTTAAAAATGGTTTAAAATAAATCTTTGAGAAATAAAATAAAGTGAGAATGAGAATAAAATAAGTTCTTAAGAGAAATATAAAAATAAATAAAGAATTTCTTAAATTAATTGAAGTTGGAAATTAGAAATTGTAAACAAAATACAATTGACACTGGAAAATGTCAATTACACTTTTAAAAATGTTTTAAAACCAAAATATATACAAAACAAGTTATTTTACCACTGAAAACATAAATTAGAACATTACATGACCAAATAAAATATTATTTATATAATTTAAAGTAAACAATTTTATTAAATACAACAAATTACACACAATAGATAAAAAGGCATAACTTTCACATTATAAATCAGATTTCAACGAAACAAAAGGCAGTATTCTTAAAATTTTGTTTACTTTCAAAATAAAAGAAAAAAATTCAATTTTTCAAACTTGTAAAATTTTAAATTTAAAAGTCAAAGTTTGACCATATTGACAAAATTCACATTGTCGGAAAAATATTCTATTAATTTATGTGTGGAATTCTAGTCCACACCAAAATTTATATTTTTAATAAAAAAATTATCTAAATTAAATAAATAAAACATTTATTAAAAAAATTTGGTTGATACATAGATGGTTTGGATGGCAAGCAAAGTGAGAGTAAATGCTTAAAACAGAAAAGGCATAAGTTAAGGAGAAAGAAACGTATATATGTTTTATTCTTAAATGCAAATGAAAACGAGGAGTTTTGAAATGAGAAATAAATCTCCTTGTACATGATTTGAAAATGAGAAATAAATCTTCTTGTACAAGATATTTTGAGATTAATAAATAATTTGGTGAAATTATTTATATTGGATGGTTGTTTGTGAATGTTAATTGATAGTTAAATAACTGACTATCAATATTGGCCAATGCGCTGATTGTTTCAAAGAGACCGGGATCGGGATTTATTTCTCGAAAACCACTTTGATCCGTTTGTACGTTTTCGTAAGGAAGATGAGTTTGGATTCGAAGGTGGAGCAGTGAAGTGCAAGGGCTAGTCGCTACTAATCCTGAGGATGATTCCAAAGTGGATGTACTAGGAGTAGTGCGGAACGCTTCCGTTGGAACCCGGGACGGACTTGTCTGGATGAATGCTTTCGGAACATCGTCAGGTGGAAGATGACATTCTAAGTGAAACATTCTAAAAGGTAACGCTTAGCCTCAAGCCTCATCAACCAGGAATGACTGAAAATCAGGGGTTGTGCAGCAAGGCTAGGTGGGTAGCGCCCATTCGGGTGAGGTCATCCCTGTCTAGATGTTCCTTTTATTCGGCTTAGTGGTGCGGTTGTTGATCCCAACCGTGGAGTGATCTTACTCGAGATTATCCAGTAAGGGGTAGTCCCGGTATTGTGTTGCAGGGGATTAGGAGTAATCCTCGGTACAATGATCTAGGCCACATACTGTGACAGGTGGTACCCCAGTGCCTTGTCACTAGTTGGAAATCCATTCTCCCTACGTGTCTTTACGGTTTTGTTTGTATACCTATTAGCTGGAATTTAATAAATGTAACAATTTCGGCTATTTGAATAAGTATTTGTATATAGACCTTATTATAATATCAGAGGATTTCATAAGAAATGCTTTAGCTATCGTAAGGTAAAAACCCGACATGTTTATTTGTGGCGTGGTTTTACGAGATGCTTTTGATTTTAAAGGATTTTTAAACTTTAATAATCAAATTCAGTGTGATTTTCTCACGCTGGTATTCCAGACTGACTCGGTTGTTATTTAACTATAATGCTCGGGTCAGACCGAGTATTATTGAATAAGGAAAGGATGCTGTTGAGCACAGGAGATGAGCTGGATGGCGATATGTACTTCCGTACTTGAGTATTATTCCACTGTGTATTCAGTTTTAAGGACAAGTTTATAGGACTGTCCAACTGTATGTTATTGATGTTGTTAAACTCTGATGATGTATTCTGGTGATGTATGTGTAAAACATATAAAGTTTTTCTTTCGTGTAGAGATCTGTTATTACCTATTATATTTTATTCCGCTACGATGGTTAGATTCTGATGTTGTTTTCTATTTTCTTCTTCTACCTCTTCTTCTTTAACCTAAATGGTTCGTGTTTCCGTTCATCTCGAGTTGATTGATGGAGAATAGTGTTGACTCAAGGGTATGGAACTGCGGGTCGTTTTAACTTTTATATTTAAATAGCTTTGAATCTGATCATGTATTTGTTCTGTGTGATTAATGTGTAGTAGCATGATATATATTGTTGTACATTTGGTTTGCATGGATGATTATGATTTGAATACAGCCTGAATTAATTGGTATATGGTATTGTCTGATCTCTATGTTTTACTATGTCAAGAAAAACATAGAAAAATTTATATCATTCTTCCTAAATCAATTTGAGCTTTGATCCTTGAAAATAAAATGTCTGTAATGATGTAATATCATTTTTAAAATTTGTTTCAAGGTTTTTTATCAAGTAATTTACTTCGAAAATAATAAATTGCAGAGAAAACTAAAAGCAAGTAAAAATTTAGGTATCTGTGAATCGTGATCTGAATGCGTAACCAAGTTTGTGCTTAGAATTTAGGTAAACATAACGTGATTTTTAGTTTGAAATTCGTCGAGATAATCCGGGTTGAGAAAATTTGGGTTTATCTTCAATTTTCGTCGATCAACTTGATGACTGTCTGCGAAACTATGGTTGAAGTTGATTTGAGGGTTGACGATCAATAGAAAAATGAGTAATAAATTTTCTGATGATCGTAGTGGCTCGTTGAGGTCATTGTAGGGTTTGAGTGCTGTTTTTGTTCGAGTTGACGTTTGGGGTTTCTGCGGTGACGACTGGACACCGGAGTATATCGCGAGGGTGGGGATAGAAGCATGGTGATGTAACGAAGCTCCGGGCAAGGTGACACATCAACTGGTGGTCATGGGTGACGTCGTGATGGAGTTTCTATGATCGGAATTTTTAGTCTAGGTGCAATTTTGGCCCGTTTTCGTTTGAAGTCGATTTTTGGCAATCTGAAGGATCGTGTTGAGTATGGGGTTGAGTTGTGACATGCCGGTGGTCATAGCACTGGTTGGCAGCGTCTGATTTGCGTGTGCATGTGCACGTGTTGAGTGTCTGGGTTGTTTTCTTTTTGAAGAAGAAGGGTTAGCAAAGGGAACACGAAGTGATCTAGTTTTGGTCTCGAAGCAGGTGGTGGATGATGGTTCGTGTGTGTGTCTTGTGTTTTAATGGGGATTTTCTTGGAGCTGACTCAGGTTAATATTTTTATAACCTGGTTTTAAATTTTTAATAACAGTGTAAAGTTAAACCAATTCAAGTTAAATTAAGTTTCCTAAAAACCATTTCTTTTAAACAATAATGGTTTATTTAAAGGATTGGTTAAGTAAAAGTTTTGTAATTCATTTTAGCTTAGATTAAGTTAAATCTTAAGTTAATTAAACTTAACCAATAATATGGTTAAGTACTAACTAAGAAGATGAAATGTTTGTCATCAATTAAACTTAAGGAATTATGTAAATTCGCAACTTAATAATAGTTAATTTCGAAGTTTATTAAATTCTGATGATGGTTAAGGAAGTTATTAAGATAGGTGAAGTATCTAAAATTAATTAAGGATGGGTGATTAGGATTTATTAATTAGTTAATAAATTGATGATTAATTAAAGATTTATTTAAGGGTAGTAAATCAAAGGTTGATAAATTGAAGGATAATTAACCAATGAGCTAATTACTTGATGAAAGTAGATAATTTGAGGAAAATTTCTTAATTAAGCAATTAAGGATTAATTGCTTAGGGTAATTAATGGAGGATTGATTGATTAAGGGAACTAGTCAAAGGATTAGTAAATTAATAAGTGTGATTAATTAAAGGATAATTAATTAATGTAAGTGATTATAGGATAATTAATTCGAGAAATTAATTAGGAATAAATGTAATAAATCATTGTTAATTACATTATAAGAGTAATTAAGGGATTATTTAATGCGATGGGTGAAGGTTAATTAATTTGTGTAATTAACTAAGAGTTAATTATTTATTGTAATTAAAGAATAATTAGGCAAGAGTGATTAATTAAGATGGATAATTAGAGGATGATTAATTAATTGGTTTGTAATTAATCAATGTTAAGTAAGGGTAATCTAAGTGATTAAAGATTTGAAATTAATTTAATTAGAGATAATTGAATTAATTTTGGAAGTGATCAATTTTGTTTATGAATGATTGAATGGTGAAATGTCTTGAATTAATTGATATTTCTAATATGAAATGTTTTATGATATGATATGAATAAGTGAACAGTGATAATGTAGTTATTTATCGATGATAAATTGCTGTGTATAAGTGACATCCTGTATTTAAAGTTGAATTGTATTTCATTTGAATAACTTGGGTTAAGATGACATTGGATTCGAAGAGACCAGAGTCCGGTATTAGTAAAATACCCGAATCAACTTCGATTCTTTATAGATTGATATATGAAATCAATAAGCTGGAATGGAATGACTTAAGTGAATTGGATCAATTAATCTAAGTTTTGGTACTTAGAAATTGGTGGGTGAAATAAGTGATGTCTATGACAACTTGCGAAGTTGTAAATTGATACAAGTTACCTCGAGTTTATTTAAGTTGTATGCTTTTGTATTCTATGTTAGATGGGTTTACTCATGCTGGTTTCCAGCCTTACTCAGGTGTTACTTTGTTGTAATGCTCTGGTCAGACCGAGTATTACAGATTTTCAGGTAAGGATGTTCTGGAGCTCAAGAGGCGAATTAGATGGCAGGAACGTATGGAGTGTATTCCGCTATGATATCTGGGACAAGTTAATCTTAACTGTCCAGTGATTTTGTAAATGTTGTAACCCTGATGTATTAAAGTGTAATTTGAAAAGTATAGTTTTCCTTTGTAAACTGATATTATTAACGTTATATCTTATCCACTGCGAATGTGAGATTGTGCTTTTGTGTTTCTGTTCTTCTTCTTCTATCTCTTTTCTTCTTTTCTCTGACTATCTGGAATTTTCGGGATAGAAATTCCATGGTCGTCACAAAACAAGATTTATAATAACTTTATGGGTAAAAAATTCAATGGCCATCTCTATTTCTATCATATTTCCATCGACCATCACTCGTCAAAATCCAATATAGTATGTCAATATATGGTATTATAAACGGAAAATTATTCATTTTCATTTTATTTTATTTTTAGCAATAAAAACATCCAAAATATTCACTCTCATTTAAAAGTCCTCATGGTTATGCATGGGTGAATTACTTGGAATTTTTGATTATGTGCTTTCATGCTCATTTAAAATTCCTCACGGTTATGCATGTATGAAACCGTATCAAAATTGATTATTAAAAAGACAAGTTGATTCTAATTCCATTTAAAAGTCCTCAAGGTAATGTATGGTGAGAAGATGCTTGAAATTCCTTTTTTATAAAAATTGGGAATACTACTAATCTCATTTAAAAGTTCTAACGATTATGCATGGTTAGTAGATATTCAAATTCCTGATATAAATATATCACAAATAGACATAACTATATGGTTTTATATGTCGACATCATACCTATCATTCTATAGTGGAATATGCACCTAACATAATATTTATGGTTTTTGTTTGGTTTTTTATTGAAATTAAATGTTTATACCCCATTAGGTATTAATGGTGTATTAATGTCTATCACTTTGTCTCTATCCTTCAAACACTATTACTCTTTTGCTGATAAAAAAGAGGGAGAGAGATGTTAAGATTTTGGCAAATAAAGGTCAAATATTTTATCTTTTGCATCGAAGCATATTTGCATATTTTTATTTATTTTCATGCATATATGAAAGGGGAGCTTTGTTGCGGAGAGGGAGCATTTAAATAGGGGAGCAAATTGAATGATCAAATACATTTAATATTCAAAATCTTAAATATATGTTTGTTATCATCAAAAGGGGGAGATTGTTGAATATGCTATTATATGGTTTTTGTTGTTGTGATATTTTATTTTCACATAATTAAATAAATATTTTCCGAATAAAATAAATAACATAAAATTTAAGTTCAAATAAATATTTTATTCAAACAAATATTTTATTACAATTTTGAATAGTACAAATTTGAGCTCTCACTATATATAGATATTTTTCAGTTACATTACAATTTCAAATTATAGCACAATTATTCCCTATACAATTATCATTTACATTAGCACCTCACTACATATCACTCGTTCATTCATAATTGTTCTTCAACTGCATTCCAATTTGTATCTAGCATCTGAATTATCTGCAAAATAAACACTGACGCAGTAAAATTAAAAAAAAAAATTGTGCAGTGTAAAATAAAATATATATTTTGAAAATGTTATTTGTCACAATTATTTGGGTTGTTCGTCATCATATTTATTTTGAATTCATCTTTCACAAACAGCTTGTGACATGCATAGTGAATCACTGTACATGCCACAAGGCCGTGCGCACCGATATACACTTGATAAAATTGCGGGGACGGGTGAGCACAAGGTCAAACCTGAGCCGAGGCTGAATTCAACTCAAGTGCAATACAAGTAAAGTCACGATATGAGCACAAGGTCAAACCTGAGCCAAAGCTAAGTTCAACTCAAGAAAATACAAGTAAAGTCACGATATGAACGCATGGTCAAACCAGGCCAAAGCTAAGTTCAACTTAGTTGCAATACAAAAAAGTAGAATGGTCAAGTCTTAATGACTGGAACAAGCCTCGACCAAAAATTCAATGGGTACACTTGAAAAATACTCAATCATTAAAACTTAGGATCAGATACAAGAAAAAAGAGGCTAGAAAATCCAACCAGACTCGAGTACACATGAAGACATCACTAACCTAAATCAATAAAGTAAAAACTCCAGATCGCAAATTCCAAGATCAAGATGACCTAGATCAGAAGTTCAAAGGGAACCAGACCACCAGTGAAACAAGAACATGCATAAGTACAAGCAAGCCAGTGGAACAAAATGAACTCGAATTAAATATAAAGCTTCAGCGGAAACTAGAAACCCAAAACTACAACCATACTAGACTCAAGAATACAAGTCCAATGAGATGGACAGTTTCAAAGTAACATGATTACCATAACATGAATGTCTAAGCTAGGTAGACAAATGAAAGTGCACAACACATATGTACACACCGGTACAACAAGTCAACATGAACACAGTAGAACTAGTTCTATGCTACGGTGGTAACATCAAAGATAATGAAACAGAACAATGAACTAAATCGAAATTTATATGGAAATACAAGTGAAAAAATCAAATGCACAAGTAACTATGATCAAGCAACTCGAACTAGCATATTAGACTACAACAAGACCGGCCCAGATTGGAAGCAAATGCAAACTGGCTCGAGGCTACAACCCAGTACATATGCATACACACAAGTGTATATAAACTACATTCGGCATGAAAAGCATTCGATTTCTAGAAATTACCAAAGCAAGTTCATATGGATATGCAAGCAGTGCAACTAGAAGAAAATGCAAAGCTATGCTAGAAAATACAAAAGTGCAAATCACTAGATCAATTCAATGAAAAGAATATATCGCAGGAATTTCTTAACATGTCAGATTTCAAATAACAAAGTCAAAGCCATGGTGGTCAAAGTGATAACAGGAATCGATCAAGTCAGAGTCAAAACCATAAAATAACAAAAATCGAAAGAGTCCAGATTATCACAATTTCAAAGCGGCTGAAGTCAACAGAGAGAAGAACAGAACCAAATTCCAAAGAAAATTCAAGCCTTGGTGACCAAGCATGCATAACAGGAAATTATACGAATTGAAAAAGTCAGAAAACATCACCAGCATTCAACCATAAATCGAACGGCCAAGCAAATCAATTGAAGAATTCAAACAAACAAATATGAATGATAATTAAGGCAATCGATCCCTTAAAAACCCAAGTCATCATCGACGTTTAGAGTATTCGAGTTTAAGAAAAATCACAGTGGAAATTTTCAAGTTAATCCCATATCAACAACTCGAATCATATTCGAATCAAGGAAAAACAACAAAGCATTTAAACGACATAATTTACATTCCAGATTCATTGATTCGAATCAATCTTGGGAGCAACCGCTAGTATAATCATTGGACGAAGGAACCAAAGGCAATGTCTACTTCAATTCGAACATTAATTTTCAAGCGGCGGCCTCAGTTTTTCGGAAGCCCTAATTTTTTTTAAAGTGGAACGAATGAGCCACAAAGCAGCCATTTTCACAGAGCATATGAGCCTAAGAGATAATATGAGCCTAAGAGATAATATAAAAGAAAAGGGGATTCATTTTGAATTTTTATTAGGCCAATTTTCTCTACTTGGGCTTAGTATATTATATAGGGTTTTGTGTTTTAAAATTGTTTTAATTTTGTATTTCTCTTTTAAACTTTTGTAAATTCTCGTCATGTGACTAAGGGATGAAATACGGTGGTGTAGTTCGAGAATTCACAACTCAGTGGCAGAGTTGTGGGATGATTTTGAGCATAGAGTTAGGTTAGTCAATAGCCCGTGTTGCGAGTTTATGTGTGTAAGCGTCTGACTACTTAATTTCTAGTGGAAACCTTAGGCGCAACACGTAGGCAAGGTGTTGCTAAAGCTGGGTAAATCCGTGTTATTCTATTTTTTTATATTCTACTATTATCCGTGCTGCAATTATATTATATACATCCATGCTAATTTTATAATTATTAGTATCACACTATTCATCCCCCTCTAGGATGAAATCGATCCTACATCTCTGATTCTGCTCTCAATTTCCTAAGAATAGTTTCTCTCGTCATCACTCCACTAGACTTTGAATAATCTGACTATTTTGTTCCTTAGTCTCTTCTCGTCCCTCGTGACTATATGAACCGGTTTTCTAACTATAACCATATCTGGTTTTACTACTATATCATCTAACACAGTCGGTGCAATAGTAGTTTCTGGATCTTGAATACACTTCCTTAGATGAGAAACATGAGAAACATTGTGGACTCCTGCCAAACTATTTAATAACTCTACTTTATACGTGAGTTTCCCAATCCTTTCTATAATAGGAACTAGTCCAACGAATCTTGGTGCCAGTTTTCCTGATTTTTCAAATTGGATTACACCTTCATCGGTGGTATTTTGACAAAAACATGATCTCTGACTGATAACTCTAAGTCTTTCCGTCTTCTATCAGCATAATTCCTATATTGAGCTTCTTTCATTCTAGCTTGGATTAACTCAATCTTTTCTGCAGCTTCTCTAACCAAATCTGGACCAAGAACTAACATATTCTTGGTATCTAACCAACAAATGGGAGTTTGCATGGCCTTCTATACTAAGCTTCAAATAGTTCCATTTCTATACTAGTCTGATAACTGTTATTATACTAAAACTTGATTATGTGTGTAACGACCCAAATTTCTGTCATTTGAAATTCGTATATTTAATTGATTTTAAATATTAACAAGTAAAATTTGTAAGTTGAATAGATTATATTTCGAATATGTAGATTTAGTTGGATAATTAAATTGATAATTAATATTTGAAATTACAGAAATAATTGGAAATTGGGTTTAATGTGATTAAAATTGATTTGTAAAGTTGTATTAAATCATATTGGAGTTAGAATGATGTTATAGAACTTTTAAAATTGAATTAAAAGTTAATTTGTGGAAATTGAATATTTTAATATTTAATTGACGAGTAAAAATAGTCATTTTTCAAACAGTCTCGGATTTCAATGAAACTAGTTTCAACGGATCCATAATGTTAAATTATTGTAAGATTTCAATTTTCGTGTCAATCGGATGTACGGTTTGTCCCGGGCAAGCCAAAATGCATAGAAATTAGTTTAACCGATTTAATTTAAATTTGATTTTTTATTTCCGTAACTCACACATATGATCAAATTAGCTTCCGAAACATCTTCCATTGTGTCCGAAACACGGGTTAAACCTTATAAACGTCAGTCGGCATGCTTTGTTTGGAGTTCAAAAAAATTACGGATGAGTAGTGTTTTGGAATTTTCTATATAAGGACCTCAACATTCATTTTTTTTCACAAAAAAAAACCCTAATTGCTTAACCCTAGCCGCCAGCAAACACTCAATGACTGAAATTATTATTCTTTCTCGCTTAATTTCTTCCAATTCATGTAATATTTCAAGAAGTTTTCAACTACAAAGTGATAGGGTTCGTCGAGTTCTTCGAATCAATACGGAGATGATCGAATATAATGCGACGTGGAGGAGGGGAAATGGGCCGCGTTCTTCCTTGGTTGCGCACGTTTTTTCACGTGATGGGGGGGGGGGCGAGCTTCATGACAGGTGGCTAATGGTGGAGACAAGCACGAGCATTCCAATGGCGACCTCCGATCGTCGTCAAAGTTAATGGTGAAGGTCGTGATAATTCACGAACAACGGTGGCCTATGGGTTATTTGTTGCGTTTGAACCTGGGGGGAAGAAGACACGTAGTCATGGCCTTGATTTCGTGATGTATAATCGACGACAGAGATCTATTTTAGGTTAAAATGAAATAGATTTGTAAATTAATTTATATTAAAAATAGTACGAACTTCTAAAATGCATAACTTGTTCATATGAGGTCGAAAAATGGTGAAATGACTTGCGTTGGAATCGTATTTGAGCACTACGTGATGGAGCTGGATTGGAGCTGATTGGAGCTAGCATGAATTTTGGGTAAAATTAAACGCTCGTTTAATTTTATTCGGAACGAAACACTGCAACTGTTATTGGAAGCAAGGTGAGAACTTCTCACCCAATCGAATTTGTTTCGATTTAAATTTTAAATAGTTAGATTTAAAATAGCTTGATTGTGTTGATTGTGTGACTGGATGATAAATTGCTATTTGTTGTATTGAAATAGACCCTATACGCCGCATATTAAGCGGAGGTTATTTTATTAAACACATATACCGCGATATTCCACCTTGAAGTGGAGTTGGTATTATATATGTACTTGGAGTTGATTTCCCGCATTATATAGCGAATGAGACCCTATTGCACCGCGTAATAGTGGATGATATTTTATATAAACCCATGCACCGCGATATCCCCTCTTGAAACGAGATTGGTATTGTGCTAATATCTGTGGATGCAGGGAAACAGGTTGGAGGGATCCAACCGGATTCCTCAAATAATTGAATTTGCTCAATGTTGTGTGTTGATTATTTATAATCTCTGTGTGATTATCTTCGTGATTAAAATCGTTGAAAGCTAAAATTTAGCCGAATATAATTTTGGTATCGTTAGATACCAGAAATAAATAAAAAATTGATTTTTGAAAATTCAGGTTGAAAGTTTATATTAAATTTTTTTTTTTGAGAATTGGATAAATTTAAAAGAAGGAATTCTAAAATATTAAAGTTTTATTTATAATCTTATTGAATAAAATTTCAAAATATGGGAAAAGCTTTGATAAAGGGATTTCGGGTAATATTATTCAAAGGTTGAAGAATTTATTCAAAATACGGATTTTAAAGAGTTTGAAAAATAAAGAAATTTACTTTCTTTAAAAGGAATTTATTTTTAAAAGGAAATAAAATTTGAAACCCATTTGGGAATTTATTTTTGGTGATTGAATTTAAATCTTTTAAAAATCCATTTGGAAATTTATTAGGCGTTTTGAAAAGAATTTGGAATCAATTTTAAAATTGATTTGGGGTTTAGTAGAAATTGATTTCAATTTGAGATTTGAATGAAATTTACTTGGTGTTCAATTTCTTGGAAAATCAATATGGAATTTGATTTTTTTTTTTTGAAATCAACTGAAATTTGATTGTTGTTGAAAGTGAATATTTGAAATCGATTTGAAAATTATATATCATTGGATATTTGAAAATTTAATTTCACAATGAAATTTATAAAGGAAAGGGAAATTTGTTTAAAAATAAACATTGATTTATTTTTGAAGTGTGGAAATAATTTTATGGATTTGGAATGTAAATTTAAGATAAATCGGTAAAGATTTATTTAATTGGTTTAAATGAGCCATTTTGAAATGAAAGTGTATTCTCCCTGCAAAGCCGAATAAAATTTTTGAATAGCTTTGAAAGATATGTACATATATATATATATATATATATATATATATATATATATATATATATATATATATAAAATTCTAGAATTTGTTTTGAAAAGGATATATTGGAGAAATTAACTTCTTAAATTGTTTTGAATCCTTTAAGTAAAGATTTGTTAAGTTGATATAGAAATGATTATTTCTAAGATTTAATCAATAATTGTTTTAGAAAATAGTTATACTCTATCTACTAATTTTATTTTGAAAATTAGTTTGGACTTAAGTTATATGTAATATTGGTATAATATTTTTATAATTAATATTTTAAGTAAAGTGTTTAAAGAAAAAATAGTTTTATTTCAAAGTGTTTTCCCGATATATTTTGGATACGTGTTATCAATTATTTAAAAGTATTGAATTCGGCAGATTTCCAGTGAAAGTGAATAAACATTTGGAAGTGTTTCCGCATAAGGAAAATGATTTGAAATTTGTTTTCAAAAGTTGTAAAGGTGAAAAGTGATTTGAAATTCGTTCAAATGGTTGAAGTGTGGAAAAATATATCTTGTAAAGATATTTTTGGAAAATAAATAATTTGGGAAATTATTTGGAATCTGGTGATGTTGTGCATATCTATTGATAGTTAAATAACCGACTATCAATATTTACCTTTAAATGGGTATTTGTTGTGATTTGCTTGAATTTGAATGCTACACTTATTTTAAAATAAGCGCTCGTTATTCGATTTAGCCAGGAGAGGACCTTTCGGTCATAAATCCCATTCCGAATAGTGATACGTCGTAATGGATAGCATTTGAATACCGGTGTTGAAGACCGGATATTTTCAAAAACGGAAGGATTACCGCCAAATTTCTCTGCATCGGCTGATCCCCGATATAGAGATTTTATCACCCTTTGCGATGGGAAGTTCGAACGTGATTAGTGAATATCTGGATGTGCAAGGGCTTCTTTGGAAGTGCCTTCGGTTCTGTTCGATCCCGGAACGGACTTGTATGGATATGTGTCTGATGTTACAATTTGAGATGTAAAGCTGGTTTCCATCAAATACATTTCTGTTGGTGGCAGAGAATTTATTCTCTTAGCTTAACACCTTTCTCTGAGACGTACGAGCTCAGAGGTTATGTAGTTGATGGTTACTAGTGATATATTCCCAATTTGGTAACGTGGCATGCTGAGTGCTGCTGATCATTTGTTGGTCAAAGCGTGGCTTTTGTGAAAAGCGTGGCTTTGCGGACGAGACTTCGTCGAACCTCACAACCTGGAATGGTCAAAAAGGAAGAATGCAGCAAGGTTATTTGGGGATAGCGTCCCATAGGGTATGTACATTTCCTTCTAGATAGAGGTGGTATTACGGTATGGAGCCCAGATACTTAACCTATGTGGTTGCTGCAAATTTATTTCTTTGCGGTTGTTGGTGAATCCCGGGATAAAGGTCGGCTATGACCACGGGATGGCATACTCGTGTCAGTAGTTACCTAGTTCAGAGGTAACCCGGCCTTGTGTTGGCAGAGATCCAGTTAGATTCTTGAGGCGTCTTTCTAGAGGCGTACCCATGTGGCAATGGGAAGTTCCTTGGCCCGACCTTTTTTGGAAAATCCAAAGAAACAATACGAGCCCTAAGTTCCTTGGCCTGACCATTTAAGTTCTCACACCAGTCCCATGACTGACTTGGAGTTTATTGTTCCCTTTCTAAACTCTGGGTGCCCATCATTTTCCACATGGGCAGCCTAGAGTCAGGTTATTAGGTCATCCTGGATTCTCAGGAGGCTGTGGAGCGGGAGGCGAGCTGGATGGCGAGACGTATCACTTGTATATGATATTATCTTTTCCGCTGTGTGTTCAGTTTGTGAGGACAGGTTTATATAACTGTCCATTATTGTATTGTGTTGTGTTGTATATTGACTCTGATGATGTAATGTATAAAATGTACAGTTCTTTTGATTTAAAGATTATTCATTTATCTATTATAGGTTGTTTTGTTGCGATTGTAATATTTTGATATTGTTCTGTTGCTTCTTCTTTCTTTCTTCTTCTACCTCTTCTTCTTTAATCCTAACGGTTCAGTTTTTCGGCCTTCGATTGTTCGGCAGTTGATACAGTGGACGTATTAATGTCGACTTTCGAAAGTCGAAAATCCCAAAACCTCACATTTGGTATCAGAGCATTTGGTTAGGAGACAACCTTGGCTCTGTTGGTAATTACTCATTAGACATGGAGTCAGCAGTACTCTAGAATGAGTGTGAGTGTAATAATAGATATGAGCGCATATTTGTTAGTGAATATAAAAATGTTTTATATTGTGTTTGCTTATCCGTTGAGCTGTTTGTGAATTCTGGTCGGTATGTGGACAACATATTATCGATAGGGATTTCTAAACACTTAAACGAGGAAAGTCAACATAGTATCATCTTAAATTGGGTAAATGAAATAATTTTACCTTGATTATATTTTACATATAAAGGAATAATTTTTCAGAAATTATTAAAGTGTATATAAATTGATTGTTTGGTTGTTGAAAATGTAAGAATATATATATATATATATATATATATATATATAAGTTAATTAAAAGAACAATTGTATAAGCTAATGAATTATTAAGTATGGAATTATAATTAATGTGATTTACAATTGTGAAATAATCTTATATATATATTTAAGAAGTGAAACTATATGAATATATTTATATATATGAGTTGTAAATAAAAATGAATTTGAACTATGAATTGAAATTGTTGAATATAAGTGAAACGAGTTTTGAACTTATAATATGAGATAATAAATTTTAGCCTTGGTAAAGTTAAAGGATTTGGGTTAGCATAGTAAATATATGACGTGAAATTTAACTAAAGGAAAGTTAAATAAATTGAATTGGATTAGATAGGTGATTATTCAATATGATTTGGAAGTTTAAATATATAAGTTGTATAACTTGCAAAGTGGGAAAATGTAAGTGAAACCAAATGATAAAATGGTTAAACAATTTTGTTAAGCAAAACAAGATATGAATTTGAATAAGTGACGAAATTTGACTTTGGTAAAAAGTTAAATAGAATTTACTTTAGAATTGGAATCTGAATTGGATTTATAAGTGGAAATTTAAGTTAAGTTAAACAAATGATGTTTGAAATGGAATATAACTTAAGTAATGTTGAATGAAGTTGATTTTGGTATCGAAGTAAAATAATAAAGTGAAGTGATGAATATGAACTTAAGTTATATAAATGAAATTCAACCTTATTTGTTAAATGAATTAGCAATCGAATTAATAAATAGATTGAATGTTAATCAATCTAATGTAAATAAATTGATATGGAATAATGGATGTAAGTGTTAATTTATTAAAAAAAACTAGTAAATTGGAAATTGAATAATTGAATGGAAATCAATTTAATATCAACCAATTAAAAATTAAAAGTGTTAAACCGAATTGAATGTGAATTTAATAATTTGGTTATGTTGGTTATGATTTGGTTATTATATGATTTTTAGTTGATTATATATAATTCATTAAGTGTTAATGAAATTGTATTGATAAATGAAAACTATGTAATTGAATTTGAATTGAAAGTGAACTAATGTGAATTCTGTAAGCAATTAAAATTTGTATCGAAGCCTCATAAATTGCTTATGGGAATTATTTTGATTGCATTGCTTATGAAAACTATGTGTTCACTATTGAAAATAAGTGAAATGTAAATGAATTTCCTATATATGTCACTTACATGTTTAAATTGAGTAAGTAGAGGTACCGGGGTTTTAGTTGGCTGGATTTGGTCACGCTAAAATGCTAATAAATAACCGCTTTGCTTAAAAATGCTAAAAAGGTACGCCTACGCAATAAGAATAGGAAATATGAACTTTTTTTCTGTTTTCCGACCGTGTAGGTCGATATATATATTTATATCTATCGCGATATTGCAAAAGCTCCTCCGTACAAGGGAGACTCTGCCAAAATTTTCCGTAAATTTGGGAGTTAGAAAAATTTTGAAAATTTTTGGAAACTTTTTTGTTAACGAAAAGTCAATTTCTAAATTGAAATGAAAATGTAGGAATTGAACTAGAACCATCGGATTTTGGAAAAGTTAAGAAATTAAAATGAATCCGAAATCTAGTTGGAACGGTTTGTTTTTGAAGTATAAAAAAGTTAATGGATGTCAAGAGTTTTTCTGACTTGGCAAATTCGAGGACGAAATTCTTTTAAGGAGGAAGTTTATAACGACCCAGAATTTCTGTCATTTGAAATTCGTATATTTAATTGATTTTAAACATTAACAAGTAAAATTTGTAAGTCGAATAGATTATATTTCGAATATATAGATTTAATTGGATAATTAAGTCGATAATTTAATATTTGAAATTACAAAAATAATTGGAAATTGGGTTTAGTGTGATTAAAATTGATTTCTAAAGTTGTATTAAATCATATTGGAGTTAGAATGATGTTATAGAACTTTTATAATTGAATTAAAAGTTAATTTGTGGAAATTGAATATTTTAATATTTAATTGACGAGTAAAAATAGTCATTTTTCAAACAGTCTCGGATTTCGACGAAACTAGTTTCATCGGATCCATAGTGTTAAATTATTGTAAGATTTCAATTTTCGTGTCAATCGGATGTACGGTTTGTCCGGGGCAAGCCAAAACGCATAGATATTAGTTTAACCGATTTAATTTAAATTTGATCGTTTATTTCCGTAACTCGCACATATGATCAAATTAGCTTCCAAAACATGTTCCATTGTGTCCGAAACGCAGGCTAAATCCTAGAAACGTCAGTCGGCACGCTTCGTTTGGAGTTCGAAAAAATTTCGGATGAATAGTGTTTTGGAATTTTCTATATAAGGACCTCAACATTCACTTTTTTCACAAAAAAACCCTAATTAGTTAACCCTAGCCGCCAGCAAACGCTTAATGGCCAAAAATTATTCTTTTTTCTCCCTTAATTTCTTCCTATCCGTGCAATATTTAAAGAAGCTTTCAACTACAAAGTGATAGGGTTCGTCGAGTTCTTCGAATCTATATGGAGATGATCGAATATTGCACGACGTGGAGGAGGGAAATGGGCCACGCTCGTCCTTGGTTGCGCACGTGTTTTCACATGACAGGGGGACCGAGCTTCATGATACGGTGACTAATGGTGGAGGCAAGCATGATGATTCCAATGGCGGCCTCCGATCGTCGTCAGAGTCAATGGTGAAGGTCGCGATAATTCACTAACAACGGCCGCCGATGGGTTATTTGTTGCGTTTGAACCTGGGGGGAAGAAGAAACGTAGCCACGGCCCTGATCTCGTGATGTATAATTGAAATTCTAAAATGCATAATTTGTTCATACGAGGTCGAAAAATGGCGAAACGACTTGTGTTGGAATCGTATTGACGAGCGCTGTGCGATGGAGCTGGATTGGAGCTGATTGGAGCTAGTGTGAATTTTGGGTAAAATTAAACGTTCGTTTAATTTTATTCGGAACGAAACACTGCAACTGTTATTGGAAGCAAGGTAAGAACTTCTCACTCAATCGAATTTGTTTCGATTTAAATTTTAAATAGTGAGATTTAAAACTGCTTAATTGTGTTGATTGTGTGATTGGATGATAAATTGCTATTTGTTGTATTGAAATAGACCATATACGCCGCATATTAAGCGTAGGTTATTTTTTTAAACACATATACCGCGATAGTCCACCTTGAAGAGGAACTGGTATTATGTATGTACTTGGAGTTGATTTCTCGCATTATATAGCGGATGAGACCCTATTGCGCCGCATAATAGCGGGTGATATTTTATATAAACCCATGTACGGTGATATCCCGTCTTGAAACGGGATTGGTATTGTGCTAACATCTGTGAATGCAAGGAAATAGGTTGGAGGGATCCAATTGGATTCCTCAAATAATGAATTTGTTCAATGTTGTGTTTATAATCTCTATACGATTATCTTTGTGATTGAAATCGTTGAAGGCTAAAATTTAGCCGAATATAATTTTGGTATCGTTAGATACCGGAAATAAATAAAAAATTGATTTTTGAAAATTCAGGTTGAAAGTTTATATTAAAATTTATTTTTGAGAAGTGGATAAATTTAAAAGAAGGAATTCTAAAATAATAAAGTTTTATTTATAACCTTATTGAATAAAATTTCAAAATATGGGAAAAGCTTTAATAAAGGGATTTCGGGTAATATTATTCAAAGTTTGAAGAATTTATTCAAAATGCGGATTTTAAAGAGTTTGAAAAATAAAGAAATTTATTTTCTTTAAAAGGAATTTATTTTTAAAAGGAAATAAAATTTGAAACCCATTTGGGAATTGATTTTTGGTGATTGAATTTAAATCTTTTGAAAATCCATTTGGAAATTTATTAGGTGTTTTGAAAAGAATTTGGAATCAATTTGAAAATTGATTTAGGGTTGAGTAGAAATTGATTTCAATTTGAGATTTGAATGAAATTCATTTAGTGTTTAATTTCTGGGAAAATCAATATGGAATTTGATTTGGTTGTTTTTGAAATCAATTGAAAAATTGAATTGTTGTTGAAAGTGAATATTTGAAATCGATTTGAAAATCATATATCAGTGGATATTTGGAAAATTAAATTCACCATGGAATTTATAAAGGAAAGGTAAATTTGTTTAAAAATAAACATTGATTTATTTTTGAAGTGTGGAAATAAATTTACGGATTTGGAACGTAAATTTAAAATAAATCGGTCAGGATTTATTTAATTGGTTTAAATGAACCATTTTGAAATGAAAGTGTATTCTCCCTGGAAAGCTGTGACGCCCCACCTCTATGCTCACAATAACAAAGAGTATTAAAAAGAAATACCGTCTGTTATTACGAAGAATAAGGCTGGATAGGAGCGGCCATCTATAGTTAGGCCTTACACTAGTATTGGTTACCTCCATAAGAGTGATATTTTCTCATCTCTTTGTTTGTTTACTCCCATCGACAT
Source organism: Allium cepa (assembly GCA_030765085.1). Classification (NCBI taxonomy): domain Eukaryota; kingdom Viridiplantae; phylum Streptophyta; class Magnoliopsida; order Asparagales; family Amaryllidaceae; genus Allium; species Allium cepa. The sequence goes on from CM060938.1 coordinate 216,344,904, forward strand.
ATCCAATTCTAGTATAAAATGAACTACGATGGTTCATAATAGTTCAGGACACATATATAATAATAACACAGATAAGTTAAACACAGAACACGGAAATATAAAATCTCATATATATAATCGAAGTCAGTTACGATACATGTGATACTATACATATGATACAACTACAACTGTCGACATTGGAAGTTACATATACAAGTACATTACTGTAAATAATATACACGAATACATATCATCCTATAAAATGAATATGGCAACTCTAAAATATATGAAGAAACTTCATAGCTCAACCAGCAACCCAAAGCAAGATATCAACAACCTGTAATAACTCGGTCTGACCCGAGCATTAATTCAAAAGAAAATAATACACGGGTCAGTCTAATTGAAACTCAGTTATTAATGCACGAAAGCAATAATAATTAAATAATCAAATAGACGACGGTCACAATAATTCTCACCTATCCAATCCTTTAAAAAGAGAATCAGATAACGGTAGATGTAACACGTGCCAACAATAAACAGCGAATCAACAAAGCCAAATCATCAACAAAGATAAATAAAAGAATTATCAATGAAGATAATTTAGATAATTAGATAACACAAAATAATTGAGTTAAACCAAATCAAAATACCATTTCATAATATATTGAATTGGGCACACGAAACCATTCAAGCAATTGAAATATCAATTAAAACGTCAAATCTGATAGGGCTGCAGTACACACTCGCGTGCACTGCCTCGCCACTACAGTGATGAGATATGTATACATGAAGTATATAAATGACCAAACCCAATGAAACAGCACCAAAGGGATGGCAACATGCATGCTACAGATCTGAAACAAATGAATCTCAGATGCAACAATCAAAACAAATGCAGCAATGGGTCAATTGAGTAAGGCTGCACAGTGAAAACTGTATGCACACCAAGTGCACCAATGATAAACAGAGGAATACTTCAACTAAAAATGCACAGAAAGCGTACAAGAAGGCCGGAGTGTGTACTATACATGACTACAAGAACCAATACATGTGAGCTCAGGTGGAAACATATATATGGAATGCAACTGTGAAACTGGGTAGTGCAATCAAGAATGAACACAAATGGCCAGAGGGGCTAATATGCCAGAGAAAAGAAGATCACCTTTGAACATTGCATCAACAATGCAAACAAGGCTACAACTTCAAGTGAATGGCACAGTGAAACAACAATGGACTAACAGCAGCAGTTCGAACCAAAACAGTGTCGTGGCCAAATCAAGAGCAAAACACATGTCAACAGGGAAGCATCACCATCAAAGTGATGCAACATTCAAGCAAAATGACTTAACATAAGTGCTCAGATGAAACATAACATAAAATGAGAAACACTTAATAAAGCCACGCACCAAAAACTAAAATAAAAGTGCAGCACACAAAGCCAAATGCACAAACCAATCACCAACATGTAGGAAAGGTAAAGTGATGCACGAGGTCAAGTACAAAAAGGTGCAACTAGATCAGCAAGCTCAAAGCTCAAGAAAAAGTACACTGCAAAACTAAGAAAAAGGCGGCAACAAATATCATATCAAACTTTGATATCACAGAACAACAGAGGATGTGGACAAGTGCAAACGGGTCCAAACAGCAAATGTATAAGGGATTTTAAAAAGCATAGGTGTGACATAGCCATAGCTATATGCAACAGCAAGTAAACACAAAGTCAGATGACCGAAGTATAATGCGAATCAACCCGTAATGACCAAGGAGATCGAACGGATCAAAAATCATCAAGTCGTGGATAAAAGAGAAATCGAACCAAGACAGAAAACATCAACATCCAACATAATCGAATGGCCGAAAAATCAAGTGACGAATTCAAGTAAATGAATTTGAACGAAATTCAAGTAAGAATTAGAAGATGTGAGTGAATAAAATCACTCACCTTAGATTCGAAGAACCCCATGATCCAAATCGCAGCCGAATTCATCACAAGAGACGATCGATCAACAAATCCTCACGCAAATATCAACCTGATGGATCAACAAAATCGGCAGCTTCGAAAAATCACGAAGCCCTAATTTTTGAAGGAAGAGGATCGAACGAAACAAGAGCCGCCATTTTTTTTCTTTTATTATGTTAAGTCTTGCAAAAAATGAATGGGGGAGGAACGAGCATCGGCCTTAGTTAATTATCACAGCACCAAAATAAAAGGGAACGTGGGCCGAGATTAAATTTTAAAGCCCGCATACCCTTAATAATTTTTAAAAGAATTTAAACCTGATTTAAAACTCCCGCAGCAATTATCCAGCAGAATTAATTGCCTAATGACGATAATAAATTGGTGCTATACCCCGGGTTGTTACATACTCCCCTCCTTATAAAAAATTGCGTCCCCGCAATTTTCATAATTAAAGTCATCAATAACAATTATTTTTCTAACATAAACTGGTTAAGCTAGAAAAATAAAGGTCAAGAACACATACGCCAAAGAAATCTTTTAATTTCATAAAAGAAATTCACAAATTCTCAACAAAATCTAATTATCAAGAACGATAACCATAAATCTCAAATCAACAAATATCTAATTATAAAAAATGATAATCAGAAAACAACAAATATCTAATTATCAAAAACGATAATCAGAAAACTCAAATCAACAAATATCTAATTACCAAAAACGATAATCAGAAAATTCAAATCAACAAATATCTAATTATCAAAAACGATAATCAGAAAACAACAAATATCTAATTATCAAAAACGATAATAAGAAAACAATAAATATCTAATTATCAAAAACGATAATCAGAAAACTCAAATCAACAAATATCTAATTATCAAAACGATAATCAAAAATCTCAAATCAACAAATATCTAATTACCAAAAACGATAATCAGAAAACTCAAATCAACAAATATCTAATTATCAAAAACGATAATCAGAAAACTCAAATCAAGAAATATCTAATTATCAAAAACGATAATCATAAAACAACAAATATCTAATTATCAAAAACGATAATCAGAAAACAACAAATATCTAATTATCAAAAACAATAATAAGAAAACTTAAATCAACAAATATCTAATTATCAAAAACGATAATCAGAAATCTCAAATCAACAAATATCTAATTATCAAAAACGATAATCAGAAAACTCAAATCAAAAAATATCTAATTATCAAAAACAATAATCAGAAAACTCAAATCAACAAATATCTAATTATCAAAAACGATAATCAGAAAACAACAAATATCTAATTATCAAAAACGATAATCAAAAACAACAAATATCTAATTATAAAAAACGATAATCAGAAAACTCAAATCAACAAATATCTAATTATCAAAAACGATAATCAGAAATCTCAAATCAACAAATATCTAATTACCAAAAATGATAATCAGAAATCTCAAATCAACAAATATCTAATTACCAAAAACGATAATCAGAAAACTCAAATCAACAAATATCTAATTATCAAAAAAGATAATCGGAAAACAAAAAATATCTAATTATCAAAAATGATAATCAGAAAACAGAAATATCTAATTATCAAAAACGATAATCAGAAACTCAAATCAACAAATATCTAACTATCTAAAATAATAATCAGAAAACAAAAAATATGTAATTATCAAAAACGATAATAAGAAAACAACAAATAACTAATTATCAAAAACGACCATCAGAAAACTCAAATCAACAAATATCTAATTATCAAAAACGATAATTAAAAATCTCAAATCAACAAATATCTAATTATCAAAAACGATAATCAGAAATCTCAAATCAACAAATATCTAATTACATGCTGATAATTAGAAACAACAAATATCTAGAAATCAATTAAGATGATCTATAAAATCAACATAAAAGATGGATCGATCCCAACAAATGGCGAGTTTTAGCTACGCCGCTCGTGCATCAACAAATGGACGAAGCTTACCAAGTACTATATTTTTGGCGCCCAACAAATGACCCGAAGGTCCAACAAATGACCTGAGAGTCTAGTACTGGTATTGACCCGAAGGTCCAACAATAACCCAAGGCCCAACAAAGTGGCTCGAAATCCCAACAATTCATTAGAATCATCAAACAACAAATATTTCAATTAACGTGTCCGGAATTAACCGAAATAGTGAACGCACATGTCCCATACCACGTGTTTTACTAAATCGTTTAAATCACTTCATCGTTTCCTTGAAAGTGCAAAATTGTGTATTTTAAATAAATAACATTTTACGTTCCCAAACGGACAAGTCCGGAATTAAGTGAATCAGTAAAAGTGAGGGTTCATAGTCCTCAATTTCACTGAAGCGTTTAAATCGTTTCCTCATTCTTTTGAAAGCGCAAACTGTGAATTTTTTGAAAATAATTTTATTGTAAAACGATTTGAAAACCCGTGATTAAAAAAGTAACAACTATAGAAATTTCGACGAGGAAATTGCACTTCTCAAATCACCGTAAAAACGGATCTCAAAATCAGCATTGCGGGATAACCGCTTGAAAATTCACTTTAAAATTGACGGTTACTGAAGTCAAAGCGACAGTAATTTTTATACGTCAAAATCTCATCAAAATAATTCGCATCAAAAATAATACCAGTGAATTTTCATTCATTAAAATGTCAACAAAACACCGTGCTTCAAAAATTTAGCACCGGTGTAAAAATCCCGTTATAAAAATAACAGCAACAAAATACGTTTAAAACCAAACACCGGTTCAACGTAAAACTAATGTAGCAATGTGCAACTCATATTTGCACGTACACTACAAGATGAGCAAAGAAATCACTCGATTATATCTTCAGTGAAGATAATTTAAAACAGCAAAAATCTCAACAAAAATCACATAACTGCAATCGCTTCGGATCCTCAAATCGGATTCGAAATTTTCAAAGAAAACAAAAATAAACACATCTAGGTAACAACATAATGAATTTAATTTCATTTTCATATTTTGATTTTTAAATCAAAAAGGTTACCATATGTGCTCAGCGAAAGCAGTCTCACTGTTTCCGTTGCGCACTCTGATAAACAGAACACAAATTACGCAACATCAAAACACAATTTCACTTTTATTTTTTAAACAAAGATATTAAAAAAATTTATCATAACTTCAAAACTTTAGTTTTGACTCAAGGAACAAATAAAAACATCAACAATTAGTTGTAACACATGTTCCATCTAAGTTATGTTATATAATATGTCCATAAACCCCTCGCTCTGATACCATCTGTGACGCCCCACCTCTATGCTCACAATAACAAAGAGTATTAAAAAGAAATACTGTCTGTTATTACGAAGAATAAGGCTGGATAGGAGCGGCCATCCGTAGTTAGGCCTTACACTAGTATTGGTTACCTCGATAGGAGTGATATTTTCTCATCTCTTTGTTTGTTTACTCCCATCGACATATCCAATTCCAGAATAAAACAAACTACGATGGTTCATAATAGTTCAGGACACATATACAATAATAACACAGATAAGTTAAACACAGAACACGGAAATATAAAATCTCATATATATAACCGAAGTCAGTTACAATACATGTGATACTGTACATATGATACAACTACAACTGTCGATACTGGAAGTTACATATACAAGTACATTACTGTAAATAATATACATGAATACATATCATCCTATAAAATTACTACGACAACTCTAAAAGATATGAAGAAACTTCATAGCTGAAGCAGCAACCCAAAGTAAGATATCAACAACCTGTAATAACTCGGTCCGGCCTGAGTATTAATTCAAAAGAAAATAATACGCAGGTCAGTCTAATTCAAACTCAGTTATTAATGCACGGAAGCAATAATAATTAAATAATCAAAAGACGACGGTCACAATAATTCACACCTATCCAATCCTTTAATAAGAGAATCGGATAACGGTAGATGTAACACATGACAACAATAAACAGCGAATTAACAAAGCCAAATCATCAACAAAGATAAATAAAAGAATTATCAATGAAGATAATTTAGAAAACAACAGAATTGCCTAAACAAAAATTAACAACAAGATCTAATTATTAAATAAATAATTAGAAACACATAACCTAATTACCAAATAGATAATTAGATAACAAAAAATAATTGAGTTAAACCAAATCAAAATACCATTTCATAATATATTGAATTGGACACACGAAGCCATTCAAGCAATTGAAATATCAATTAAAACGTCAAATCTGATAGGGCTGCAGTACACGCTCGCGTACACTGCCTCGCTAATACAGTGATGAGATATGTATACATGAAGTATATAAATGACCAAACCCAATGAAACAGCACCAAAGGGATGGCAACATGCATGCTACAGATCTGAAACAAATGAATCTTAGATGCAACAATCAAAACAAATGCAGCAGTGGATCAATTGAGTAAGGCTGCACAGTGAAAACTGTATGCAAACCAAGTGCACCAATAATAAACAGAGGAATACTTCAACTAAAAATGCACAGCAAGCGTACAAGAAGGCCGTAGTGTGTACTATACATGACTACAAGAACCAATACATGTGAGCTCAGGTGGAAACATATATATGGAATGCAACTGTGAAACTGGGCAGTGCAATCAGGGATGAACACAAATGGCCAGAGGGGTTAATATGCCAGAGAAAAGAAGATCACCTTTGAACATTGCATCAACAATGCAAACAAGGCTACAACTTCAAGTGAATGGCAACAAGTGATGCAGTGAAACAACAATGGACTAACAGCACCAGTTCGAACCAAAACAGTGTCCTGGCCGAATCAAGTGCAAAACACATGTCAACAGAAAACATCACCATCGAAGTGATGCAACAGCCAAGCAAAATGACTTAACACAAGTGCTCAGATGAAACATAACATAAAATGAGAAACAATTCATAAAGTCATGCATCAAAAACTAAAATAAAAGTGCAGCACACAAAGCCAAATGCACAAACCAATCACAACCATGTAGCAAAGGTAAAGTGATGCATGAGGTCAAGTACACAAAGGTGCAACTAGATTAGCAAGCTCAAAGCTCAAGAAAAAGTACACTGCAAAACTAAGAAAAAGTCAGCAACAAATATCATATCAAACTTTGATATCACAGATAAACAGAGGATGTGCACAAGTACAAACGGGTCCAAACAGCAAATGCATAAGGGATTTTAAAAAGCATAGGTATGACATAGCCATAGCTATATGCAACAGCAAGTACTCACAAAGTTAGATGACCGAAGTATAATGCGAATCAACCCGTGATGACCAAGGAGATCGAACAGATCAAAAATCATCAAGTCGTGGATAAAAGAGAAATCGAACCAAGACAGAAAACATGTACATCCAACATAATCGAATGGCCGAAAAATCAAGTAAGAATTCAAGTAAATGAATACGAACAAAATTCAAGTAAGAATTAGAAGATGTGAGTGAACAAAATCACTCACCTTAGATTCGAATAACCCCACGATCCCAATCGCAGCCGAATTCATCTCAAGAGACGATCGATCAACAAATCCTCATGCAAATATCAACCTGATGGATCTACAAAATCGGAAGCTTCGAAAAATCACGAAGCCCTAATTTTTGAAGGAAGAGGATCGAACGAAACAAGAGCCGCCATTTTTTCTTCTTTTATTATGTTAGGGCTTGCGAAAAATGAATGTGGAAGGAACGAGCATCAGCCTTAGTTAATTATCACAGCACCATAATAAAAAGGAACGTAGGTCGAGACTAAATTTTAAAGCCCGCATACCCTTAACAATTTTTAAAAGAATTTTAACCTGATTTAAAACTCCCACAGCAATTAGCCAGCAGAATTAATCGCCTAATGACGATAATAAATTGGTGCAATACCCCGGGTTGTTACAAAAGCCGAATAAAGCTTTGAAAGATATATACATACGTACATATATATATATATATATAGTCCTAGAATTTGTTTTGAAAAGAATACTTTGGAAAAAATTAACTTCTTAAATTGTTTTGAATACTTTAAGTAAAGATTTGTTAAGTTGATATAGAAATGATTATTTCTAAGATTTAATCAATAATTGTTTTAGAAAATAGTTATTTAAATAGTATACTCTATCTACTAATTTTATTTTGAAAATTAGTTTGGAATTAAGTTATATGTGATATTGGTATAATATTTTTGTAACTAATATTTAAGTAAAGTGCTTAAAGAAAAATAGTTTTATTTCAAAGTGTTTTCCCGATATATTTTGGATAAGGGTTATAAATTATTTTAAATATTTGAACTCGTTAGATTCCCAGTGAAAATGAACAAATATTTGGAAGTGTTTCCGCATAAGGAAAACGATTTGAAATTTGTTTTCAAAAGTTGTAAAGGTGAAAAGTGATTTGAAATTTGTTTTCAAATGGTTGAAGTGTGGAAAAATATATCTTGTAAAGATATTTTTGGAAAATAAATAATTTGGGAAATTATTTGGAATCTAGTGATGTTGTGTATATCTATTGATAGTTAAATAACCGACTATCAATATTTACCTTTAAATGGGTATTTGTTGTGATTTGCTTGAATTTGAATGCTACACTTATTTTAAAATAAGCGCTCGTTATTCGGTTTAGCCGGGAGAGGACCTTTGGGTCATAAATCCCATTCCGAATAGTGATACGTTGTAATGGATATCATTTGAAGACCGGTGTTGAAGATCGGATATTTTCGAAAACGGAAGGATTACCGTCGAATGTCTCTGCGTCGGCTGATCCTCGATAAAGAGATTTTATCACCCTTTGTGATGGGAAGTCCGAACCTGATTAGTGAATATCCAAATTTGCAAGGGCTTCTTTGGAAGTGCCTTCGGTTCTGTTTGACCCCGGAACGGACATGTATGGATGTGTGTCCGACGTTACAATTTGAGATGTAAAGCTGGTTTCTATCAAATACATTTCTGTTGGTGGCGGAGAATTTATTCTCTTAGCTTAACACCTTTCTCTGAGACGTACAAGCACAGAGGTTATGTAGTTGATGGTTACTAGTGATATATTCCCAATTTAGTAACGTGGCATGTTGAGTGCTACTGATCATTTGTTGATCAAAGCGTGGCTTTTGTGAAAAGCATAGCTTTGCGGACGAGACTTTATCGAACCTCACAACCCGGAATGGTCAAAACAGGAAGAATGCAGCAAGGTTATTTAGGGATAGCGTCCCCATAGGGTATGTGCATTTCCTTCTGGATAGCGGTAGTATTACGGTATGGAGCCCAGATACTTAACCTATGTGGTTGCTGCAAATTTATTTCTCTGTGGTTGTTGGAGAATCCCGGGATAAAGGTCGGTTACAACTAGGAGATGACATACTCGTGTCAGTAGTTACCTAGTTCAGAGGTAACCCGGCCTTGTGTTGGTAGAGATCCGGTTAGGTTCTCGGGGCGTCTTTCCAGAGGCGTACCCATGTGGCAATGGGAAGTTCCTTGGCCTGACCATTTATTGGTAAATCCAAAGAAACAATACGAGCCATTGTACGGTTTTAGTTGTAGAACCTGCCATTTACTTATGGTGGCGCCCCATTGTTTAGATGGTAGCTATAGTAGGCATACGATAATGGTCGTATGTTGGCTAAGATTTATATTATACTTTCGAAATGTTTTCTTGCACTTTGCACTTATAGCAATAATATCAAAGAAATTTGCGTATCAAGCATGTTTGACTATCATAAGGAGAAATCTCCTCCAATTCTGCATTTGCATGGTGTGTGTGGCGGGAGGCCTTATGGTAGTTTCATTTTCCGAAAGCATTGCAGATCTATTTTAAAATATTTCTTTGTTTGTTTTTAAAGATAAACTGTTTTAAGTTCTCACACCAGTCCCATGACTGACCTGAAGTTTATTGTTCCCTTCTTAAACTCTGGGTGCCTATCATTTTTCACATGGGCACCTAGAGTCAGGTTATTAAGTCATTCTGGATTCTCAGGAGGCTGTGGAGCAGAAGGCGAGCTGGATGGCGAGACATATCACTTGTATATGATATTATCTTTTTCGCTGTGTGTTCAGTTTGTGAGGTCTGGTTTATATAACTGTCCATTATTGTATTGTGTTGTGTTGTATATTGACTATGATGATGTAATGTATAAAATGTACAGTTCTTTTGATTTAAAGATTATTCATTTATCTATTATAGGTTGTTCCGCTGCGATTGTGAGATTCTGATATTGTTCTGTTGCTTCTTCTTTCTTTCTTCTTCTACCTCTTCTTCTTTAATCCTAGCAGTTCAGTTTTCCAGCCTTCGATTGTTCGGCAGTTGATACAGTGGACGTATTAATGTCGACTTTCGGAAGTTGAAAATCCCGAAACCTCACAAGTGCAGGTGATCTTCCCATGATCCTCCAAAATCAAGCACACAAGCACTTAACAGAACCTTTAAGATTTTGTTAACTGTTTCCTTTTGTCTATCTGTCTGCGAATGGTAAGCGGTACTCATCTTAATCTTGGTACCTAATGTCTCCTATAGACTTTTCCAAAAATCTCTAGTGAATAAGGAATCTCTGTCATTAACTATACTACTAGGAATTTCATGCAGTTTAACTACATTCTTCATGAATGATTTAGCCAAAATCGATGTCGTCCTAGTTGATTTATCTAGAATGAAATGGCACTCATAGTCAACCTGTCCACCGTGACCTATATACTTTCATTTCCTTGATTTGACCTTGGACACCCATCTATAAAATCCATAGATATCAATCCCATTTCCAAACTAGAACATCTAAATGCTAAAGTTACCCACTTAGTTTCAGATGTTCGACTTTTACCTGTTAACAGTTCAAACACTGCTTCACCCATAAGCTTACATCTCTTTTCATACCTTCCCAAAAGAAACATCTTTTCATGTCCTGATACATCTTAGTTCATCCCGGATGAATGGTGAACTTTGAACGATGTCATCCTCCAAGAACTACCTTCTTGATGTTTCCTATGTTTGGAACACAAAGTTTTCCTTCTCCCTTAACCATCCATTCTGGTCAAGACTAAAATCTTTCATGTCATCGCTTTCATTTCCATTCCTTAGTTTTCTAATCCTTTCAGCTAATAATGGATCCTCCCCTTGCTTAGAAGCAATCCTTTCCATCATCACCGGTCGAACTTCTAAGCATGACAACGTAGTAGTTTCCTTACTAGAACTAGCTTCAGATGTCCACTGAATTCCACATGTAGTCAATGCTTCTAAATCTTTCCAATCAACTATCATTGCCAATACCGTGTTCTGATGTTTCCTGCTAAGTGCATCTGCAACCTTATTTCCTTTTCCCAGGTGTACTCAAATCCAAAGTCATAAGCGACTAAAAACTTCGACCATCTCTTTTTCTCATATTCAACTTCTTCGAAGAGAATAAATACCTTAGTGACTTATGATCCATATACAACTCGAACCTCTCTTCCAAAAAGTAATGTCTCCACATCTTCAATGCGAAAATCACCACAGCTAATTCCAATCATGAGTTGGGCATCTAATTTCATGTGGTCTAAGCTGTCCTGAAGCGTAGGTAATCACTTTACCACTTTGCATTAACACAGCTCCTAACCCTGTTCCACACTAAGGCTTAATTCCCCTCTGGAACAACTAATACAGGTGCATTAGTCAGTAAGTGTTTCAATTTCACGAATGCCTCCTCACACTAATTAGTCCAAACAAATCTCATATCTTTCCACGTTAACTTAGTCATCGGTGCCGCTATCCATGAAAAATTCTTGATGATTTTCTAGTAATAACCAGCTAATCTAAGAAATCTCTTTATCTTAGTCACTGTCTCGGGTCTCTTCCAATTATCCACCGCCTCAATCTTATCAAATCTATAGACAACCCTAGTTCTAAGACTACATGACTAAAAACATCACTTCCTTATTCTAGTATGACACTTCAAAAATCTCACTTTCATTTTATGCTGCCTTAACATCTCAAGCACCACTCTAAGATGAACTTCATGCTCTCTTTCATATTAAGAGTATATAAAATCGTCATCTATGAAATTAACATGAATCTATCCAAATGCTCTCGAAATATTCTGTTCATCAGGTCTACGAAAAATGCCGATGCATTGGTTAGTCTGAATGACATTACTAATCATTCGTACGATCCATATCTTATTTTAAAAGCCTCAAATGAATACTATCTTCATCCACTCTAAGCTGATAGAATCATGTTGCCAAACCAAATTGGAAAAATACTTTGGCTCCACTTAACTAGTCGAAAAAATCATCAATTCTAGATAACGAATATCGATTCTTTATCGTCATCTCATTCAACTTACGATAATCGATACACAACCTCAACGATCCGTCTGATTTCTTTGTAAACATTGCGTTTGCTCCTAAAGGCAAACTACTTATTCTGATAAAGTTCTTAGTTTCCAAATCCACTAATTACACTTTTAGCTACTTCATCTCAGTAGGTGTCATTCTACTTGGTGGTTTACTCACCGGTCCTGCTCCTAGTACTAAATCTATTCGAAAATCAATAGCTCATTTCGGCGGAAGTTCTACCATGGGCTCAAAGTTGTCTGCGAAAACTCTTAAAATGAAAAATCGGTTCAACTCATCTTCTTCTTCTTAACACCCAATAAAGCATTTACCCAAAAACTAGGGTTTTCTACGAAATGTATAATCTGATCGCTGCAACTAGGGTGCCTAAGTGATATTTTCCTATCATTATCTTAGTATCATACTGAACCAATCCATGCCAAAAATAATTCTGAACCCTACGAAATCAAATACGTGCATATTACAAGCAAATGTATGCCCTAACAACTCAAACTCTAACTGGTCACACTTCATCCCAAATGTCGCATATTGTAACAACCCATATTTTTAGAATATGATTTAGAATATTTAATTAGTTAAATTAAATAAAATAATATAAGGATTAATCGGTTGAGATTTGATTTAACTAAGGGTGGCCGTGCCATATTAAATGGAAATCAAAATGAAATAACATGAACTAATGTGTTAGGAAATAAGGAAGGGGAAAATGGGAAATAAGAAAGACTTATACCCAAAACCCATAGGAAATGAAACTCACATTCATTTCATTTTATCAAACTAAAACATATCAAGGGCAGCCACCATTTCCACTCTTAAGAGAAGATAAAGCTAGGATTCAAGAGAAAGAAGTAAATCAACTTATTCAACATCAAATCTCACATCTTTTAGTCTCAAAGCTAACGTGAGTGATTACTACATCTTGTTTTCTTATGGTTTTCGGTTTAACGTTATATCCAAAATGATTTTGCAAGTTTATGCCATGTTTTAGATGATTAAATCTATATATATATATATATGCTTATTGCTGAGTTATACATGTTCATATTAGTTTTTATGATATGTTTGATATGAAAACCCTATTAAATGACATCCAAATGCCTTAAATTTCAAATTAGGTCAAAAATGATAGTTTAGAGTCGGGTTTCAATTTTCATAATGTTGGGTGCGTTTCCACCACCACCGAACCAAAGAAAAGAAGGCGCCACCGAACCATTCACTGCCGAACCAATTCACACTCACCCCTCTCTACCGGACCGGGGCACTACCGAACCAACCTACCTCCTAAGCCTAGCCGAAACAAACTCTATCCTTTATCACCGAACTCACCACTCTCCACCGGAACGGGGCACTACCGAACCAACCCACCGGACCAAGTCCCACCGAACCAATCCACGCCTCCATCCACTACCGAACCAAAGCACTACCGAACCAACATTGCCAAATCACGTCAGCCCAGGCCCACTAGCAGCTATATACATCCAAGACCCTTACCCCCAGCCTCACTATATAAATAGAGGGGTAGGGGTACATCAATGGCAGACAAGTTTGAGAGCTCAAGCGCGGACATAACTTTCAAACAACTTTCATACACTTGTAATCAAAGCTTTATACTTGTAATCTGAACAATAAAGGAGAATAACATATAAAGTGGACGTAGGCACATTCTGGCCGAACCACTATAAATCTGTGTGTCTTTTACAGTTTAGTCCCTGCCTTTTACGCATGTACATAAATCACCCAAATCTCTAAGAACAACATAAAATCAACTAAAACATACGACTTGGAGGTGTTTGCCCATTTTTTGTGCAAACATTTTTGGTGCTTTCACTGAGAACTCGAGCTAGAAGCTTTAGCTTCTCCCACTTAACCTTCTTCCCGACAGCATCGCTCATTGCTTGGAAGACATGCCTCCCCGACAGAAGAAAGATGTTAGCAGAGGAAAGAACATCGCAACTAGCAACATTCCAGATCCAGTGATCACAGATCAAGAGAACCGTCCCATTTCAACAGTAGCACGAAATGGAAATCAGGCAAATCCGACAGCCCCTGCCATGGAACAACAGACAGCAATTACTAGGGTAGATCTAGACAGGGTTATGGCTGAAGTGACTAACCGCTTCACATCCCAACAAGAAGCCTTAGTGGACCGACTCATGTCACGCTTAAGGGATGTTGATGAATCCAACCGCAACACTGAATCATGGGATGAGTCCCAGTCTGGAGGATCTGGGAGGCGACAAAGATCTTTCTTCTTCGAAGAAATTAACAACAGAAACAACAATGATAGGAGCCGAGCCCGAACTCAGCCCGAACTCCGACCCGAGGAAACATTTGGAACCAAACCCGACGAGGGAGGTACCGGGCGAGGGTCGGATGTGGCTGAGCCGGTCATGCTACCTAGCCATGGAAACACCAATGAACGGGGCCGAGCTAGAGTCCAGCCCGAAGTTGGATGCGAGGAAGTGGCCAGAACAGAAGCCAGCAGGGGAAGATCAAGGCAAGGGCCAACTGTAGCTGACCCTAGCATGCTCCCGGAAGACCAGAGACAACCACTGGAAAATATTAGGAGTGATAGACGATACCATCATTACAGATCATCTGGACGGAATCAATCCCGCAGAGAAGAACCAAACACATTTCTATCTGCCCCAAAATTCTGATGAAAGGATGGCGTGATTGTTCAAAGAGTGCGTCCAACGGGATCAAAGAGATCGAGGGATAGGCGCTAGGGTAACCAGCCCTTTAATCCGCAATATCGAAATTGCCATCACCCCCCGAGAAGGGAAAATGCCAACGATGGAACCTTATAAGGGAATCTCTGACCCCATTGTACACTTGCAGAGATACACGCAGCATATGCTCATGAGCGGAGCCAAAGAAGGAGTATTGGGCAAATGCTTTCCACTATTCTTGGCAGATCTAGCTACCTCCAAGTTCTGCCACCTACCCCAAGGATCCATCAGCTCATGGAAAATGTTGAAAGAAAAGTTCATCAGCCAGTTCCGCATTCATGTGGAACAACCCAAGGACGCTTATTTCCTATCTAATATCAAACAGAAGCCTGGAGAGACAGTACAACAATATCTAACCCGATTCAATGCTGCAGCGGCCGCAGTCTAAGATGCCGATGAGAAACTTATCTTAATGGCCCTCTGTAGTGGTGTGCATCCAGATACTAAGTTTGCTAGAAGATTAACGAAAGAAAAACCAACTACCTTACCCGATTTCTTCCATGAAGCCAGAAGATATATGAGACTTGAAGACGTTGCCACTGAAAGACAGACAGGGCAACAAACCAAGGCAGCTCATGGCGACACACCCGCTGTAGCCAAGGACGTCCGAAGAAATGACTCTAGAGACAATGCTGGGGGAAAGAAGGGAGAAAAACGTCTATATCGGCCAGGACCGAGATTTGACACTTACACTCCTTTGAACGAGACAATCGAAATATCTTCCTGGCCACCCAAGACGAAGTAAATACAGACGCCCCCCGTACAAGAAAGAATCATATAACGCAATTAAGTCTAGAAAGTTCTGCCGCTTCCACGAATCTCATGGGCGTGATACCAATGAATGCCGTCATTTGCGGGACTTAATTGAAGAGCACATCAGACGAAAGAGACTGGAACTCTATGTAAAAGGTCAGAACAGAACCCCAGCTCCGGCCAATGAAAACCCAAGGCCACCCCTCCCAGAAACAGGAGGGGGAAATCGTAACACCAGCGGCTCCAGTCAAGAGAAGATAGTGGTCCATATCATATCGGGAGGGCCACACATCGCCGACAGAAGCTGGGCAGAGATGGAAAGATATGGAAAGTCACTTAGAAACAATGAAGGCTGCGTTAATTATGTTACGGAAGAACGCCACCCGAAGCGAAAAGAGAACAATGACATTACACTCAATAGGCGTGACCTAGAGGAAAGGCAGTACCCTCACATGGATCCTATGGTCATCTCTGCACGGTTCGGCCCAGCCGAAGTTTTCCGAATTCTAGTAGACACTGGAAGCTCAGTAAATATACTATTCAAGCATGCTTTCGACAGAATGAAGCTGTCAATGAAGGATGTGTCTCCCTGCAACAAACCACTACACGGTTTCACTGGAGACGCGAAGATGCCCCTCGGGCAATTGGACCTTTTTGTTGAGATAGGAAGTCACCCCCACTCCGTTGTGCGGAAACAAACATTTGTGCTAATAGATAACCACTAAGCCTACAACGCCTTTTTAGGGAGACCAGCCTTGTCTGACTTCTAGATTGTCCTGGCCCCATGGTGCATGAAGATGAAATTTCCAACAAACAATGGAATAGGGGAGGTAGAAGGAGATCAAGACGCCGCTCGAGATTGATATGTAACTGAACTTCGCAATAATCGCAGGACGGATAGAGGGAAGGATGCGTAGACTACTCTCTACATGAAAAACTAGGTAGCATAGCAACTAAAAAAAGCCCCTCCTCTTCGATATACCAGTGATCCTTTCAATGAATTAGACCCCAGGGACGAGCAGGGGGAGGCCAGTGCCGAGCCTGCAGAGACTATGGAGTTTGTATCTATAGACAAACATGACTCGAGTAGACTGTTGAAAATCGGATCTCAGCTAAGAGCAGAATTGAGGGACCAACTCATTGATTTTCTCCGCCACAACTTGGATGTATTTGCATGGACGCACGCTGACATGACTGGAATCTCCCCAGACGTGGCATGCCACGTACTAAACATCGATCCTACCAAGGTGCCAGTAAAGAAGAAAAAGGGAAGTATGGGGCAGAACGATGAGCAGCCCTCGATGAAGAAGTAAAGAACCTACTTGCCAATAAATTCATACGAGAATCCATCTACCTAGAGTGGATCGCTAACCCGATACTAGTAAAGAAGGCTAATGGGAAGTGGCGAACATGCATTGACTTCTCCAACTTAAATGACGCTTGCCCGAAGGATTGTTTCCCACTCCTCCGAATCGATCAGCTGGTGGACAACACAGCCGGACACGAACTCTTATCTTTTATGGATGCATACTCAAGATATAACCAAATTCCTATGCACGCCCCCGATCAAGACCACACTAGTTTCATCAATGATCGGGGATTGTACTGCTATAGAGTAATGCCTTTTGGACTTCGGAACGCCAGAGCTACTTATCAGCGTCTCGTTAACAAGATATTTGCAGCACTGATAGGACAAACAATAGAAGTTTATGTGGATGACATGCTAGTAAAGTCGAGGAAAGACAACGATCACGTAAGCCACCTGGGCGAGATGTTTCAGGTACTTCGCCAATATGGAATGAAGCTGAATCCTCTAAAGTGCTCCTTCGGAGTATCATCGGGAAAGTTCTTGGGATTCATCGTCCATGCCAGAGGAAATGAAGCAATCCCCGAACAAATCCGAGCCCTGAAAGATATCAGGATACCTTCCACTCGAAGAGAAATGCAAAGCCTAAATGGGAAGGTGGCCGCCTAAGCAGATTCATCTCTAAAGCGACTGACAAGTGCGTCCCCTTTTTCGAGGCTCTCAAGAAAGACAAAGGAAGGTTCGAATGGACTGACGAATGCTTAACAGCCTTCCTTAACCTAATCGAACACCTCCAGAGACCACCAGTACTCTCAACCCCAAACGAAGGCAAAGAGCTATACCTATACCTTGTTGTGTCATCTCATGCTCTAAGCGCCGCTTTGGTGAGAGAAGACAACCGCGCGCAACGGCTAGTATACTTTGTAAGCAAAAGGTTAACGGGGGCAGAAACCAGATATCCTAAACTTGAGAAACTATCATACTGTTTATTAATCACGTCACGAAAACTGCGACACTATTTCCAATCTCATTCCATCAAAGTTCTAGCCGATCAACCGCTAAGGCAGGTACTCCATCGTCCCGACACTTCTGGATGACTACTTAAATGGTGCATTGAACTGAGTCAATATGATATCACCTACCATCCTCGCACCGCCATCAAGGGACAAGCCATGGCCGATTTCATTGCCGAATTCACTACGAACAAAGGTAAGGAGCAATCCGAAATAGCAAAAGACATTAAATGGAATCTCTTTGTGGATGGAGCATCAAACGAACAAGGCTCGGGGGCAGGTACTGTAATAATGACCCCAGGGAAAGGAAGCTACACTATGCTCTAAGGTTGGAATTCGCTGCCACCAACAACGATGCAGAATACGAAGCAGTAATGGTTGGATTAGAACTTGCCTTAGAGATTGGAGTCAGTTCTTTATGTCTTCATAGTGATTCACAACTTATTGTAAACCAAATACTTGGAGAATTTCAGACTCGAGGAGAACGACTCACAGCATATCTGAAGAAGACCAAGCTGCTACTCAATCAATTGGATCACTATTTAATCAAACACATTCCTTGAGGAGTGAACCAAGAGGCCGATGAACTGGCGAAGCAAGCTAGCATGAGAGACGGCACCATTTCCGGAACAGTAACCATCTCAAAGCAACTAACCCCGAGCTTCGAGCAAGTGAATCTGATAGCTGCAATCGAAGAGGAAACTTGGATGACTCCCATCCGAAAATTCTTACAAGATGGCACACTACTCGACAGGCGTAACGAAGTCAAGAAAATCCTGAGGAAAGCTTCCCGCTACACAATACAAGAAGGCATCCTCTATCGACGCGGCTTCTCTAACCCCTTATTAAGGTGTGTTGCTGGAAAGGAAGCCAAGGAAATCTTATCCAACATCCATCAAGGAAGCTGCGGAGATCACACTGGAGGGCAGACTCTGGCAAAGAAGATACTCCGATATGGATATTTCTGGCCCACCTTAAACAAAGACGCCTTAGACTTCGTCAAAAGATGTGACAGATGTCAGAAATTTGCTAGGATTCCTCGGCTACCAACAAATTAAATTACTCACATGACCAGCCCTTGGCCCTTTGAAGTATGGGGAATTGACTTGATTAGCGAACTGCCAATGGGTCGGGGCGGAGCCAAATATTCTATTGGCAGTCGACTATTTCACCAAATGGGTGGAAGCGGAGCCTCTAAATAAAATATCTTCGGCAAAAGTTATCAACTTCTTGATCAAAAATGTTCTATGCAGGTACGGGGTTCCACTCAAAATCATATCGGACAATGGACTTCAGTTTGACAGCGAAGAGCTTGCCGACTGGTGCCAAAAACACGGAATTCACAAAAGCTTCTCATTTGTGGCTTACCCCCAGGCAAACAGACAAGTCGAAGCTGTCAACAAAATTCTCAAAACTCTAATAAAAAAGAAGCTTGAAAAATCGAAAGGCGCTTGGGTGGATGAACTTCCTACGGCACTTTGGGCCTACCACACGTCCTTCAGAACATCAATAGGGCATACTTCTTTCTCTTTGGCATATGGATCGGAGGCCATGCTCCCTGTCGAAACTGTAGTGCCTTCCCACCGCAAGTTCCACTATAACCCGAAAGAGAACGAAGAACTCCTTCACATGTCTTTGGATCTAATTGAAGAGAGAAGAAACGATGCAGTGCTCAAAGCAGCAGCTCACAGGCAAAAAGTGGCAGCGCAATACAACTCCAAAGTCAAGCATCGTAGCTTACAAGAGGGAGATCTTGTCCTCAAGCGAATCTTCCCGCGCCCCGGTGCACTAGATCCAATCTGGGACGGACCATATGTAATTCATAAAGATCTCCACAACGGAGCTTATATTTTGTCAACGGTGGACGGAGAGGTGTTCCACAGGGCATGGAACATCCAGCACCTTCGTCGATACTTTTCTTAACTTGTACTGCCCATATGAAGTGAATTAACGAAGAGAATCAGTGGACGTAGGCATTTTTGTGCCGAACCACTTTAAAAACTTGTCTCTTTTTTAACTTGTTCCTTTATATCTTAGCTGCTTGTTAACTTTATCCTTTTCTGTTGAACAAAATCCTGTGTAATGGCATTTCCATTCAAGACACATCACAGCGCGACTTCACCTGGACAAGACCTAACAGGTACTATACGAATCTGTGCCCTCGCCAATGAGACACTTTTGCGCCAGCATCCCTCTGCTGCGGGTTAACTCATTGCTCGCGACGGCCCTTAAAGCCAACTGCAATGAGCCGATTATAAGCCACCGAGAAGGCCGACTATAGCCGAGGCAGCTCATTATGGCGTTCGGCTCGCCGACAACTGTGAACCTACTTTAAGCCACAACATAAGGTGTGGCCAGCCAGGGGTAGCTCACAATTGACGGTCGGCACCAACGCTAGCCGGCTACGGTAAATCGAATAATACCCACGACTAAGGGCCATAATGGCCCGAGTAGTTACTGTGCGCGATCTTGGCTCCGAGTGTCTTAGGTACGGCTGTGGTAAAAAAGAGAAACTCCCCGCGGAGGCGTAAGATGGGTGACAAATGTCTCCAAGACCCACAACTAGGGAAAGTGACTACAAAACCCGTTTGCCACGAACTTAAGCACATCGCAGGCCTTTCGTGATAGGAAGTTTTACTATTCCTTATATTTCTATTTTTGTTTAAAAACTTTCCTCCTATCCTCTATAACGATCCCTAAAATACAGGACACAAAATAGGCGACGCTCGCTTATGGGAATAGGAGCTCACAACTGGATGACAGGTCACTCAGCTGCATTCCATGCTCAGTCGTACAAGACATTCAAAGCAACCGTTTACGACTAAGACACGAAGGGCGGTACTTTCTTCTTCTGAATATGAATACGTAGATGTAATTTATTCGCACATCACAATAACTTTGCAAGATATGAAATTATATTTTAAGCAAGAAATTGACATCAAACATTATTGAATCACAGGAATATGCACAGCTATATTTCTTACGCAACACACCAAAGTAACGATAGCATTCAGATATGACAGAATCAATTTAAGTTAAAAATTACATACCAAGAATAAAGTTGTTCGTTACGAATAACATAATTACAGCCTAAAAGTTACATTAATGTTTTGAGACTACCATAGACAGCAATGTCAAGTAAACCAAAAGATGTCCAAATCAAGTCAAGGAGTCGGCTGCATCGGAGCTTCACCTCTATCCTACTGGCCCTCCGAGATCTACTTAACCGCAGGATCGAAACTCTCAGCATGTTGACCAGAGGTAGTTGGTGCTTCAGAGGTCCCGCCTGTCCAGTTCAGGAGAAGAATCCATTAAATAAACGATAAGCAATCAAGTTACGAAAAGCTAAAAGGGAAGACTTACCAGCATCTGTTCCTTGATCATCATCCTCTAATTGCACACCTACCTCCTTAGCGGTAAGCAGCCGCATACCCTCCTTCGTCGCCACTTTCTCCTCTTTGGTGAATTGAGCTGTAACCGCATCCATTCTAAAGGCCACGCCACCCTCCTTATCTGCATCGGCCTTAGCCTCCTCCAGGGCCCTGAGATAAATCCTGGCCATAATCCGGGGATAATCATCCATCCAAGATAAGTTGCCCTGCTTCCAAGTGCGAAAGTATATATCCTGAAGCATCTCATCCATTACCCCTTCATTCTCCTCGAACTCCCTTATTCGGTCCTCAGAAGCCAACAGCTTTGCAGTGGCGGTATCCCTCTCCGATTGGGATCGCGAGCAGTCAGCCTGAAAGGATTTCCTCATCGCCTCCATCTCCTCCTTTAGCTTGGTTTGCGCAAGCCCTGCGGCTTCAAGCTTCTCGGATAACTCCTGTACCCACTCGAGATCCGCTTTTCGAATCTCATCCACCGTTGCAATAGCCATGTCAATCCGTTCCTTACAAACAGCCTCCATTTTCCGTAACTCTGCCCTGCTGGCCTCTTCCATGGTTTTCTTTAATTTCCTTGAAGCGGCCTCGTGTTGAGAGATCTGGATGGCCTGATCAGCAAGCTGTTTGGCCTGGTCGGAAATCATTAACCGCAATCGAATGTTAGCACTCCCGATCTCTTCTCCAGCCTTGACCAGTCGGGCATGATGCCCCATCAGCTTCCTGGTCTCCTCAGCAACCCGATCAATGTTTGCCTTAGCTTGGTCCCCCAAAGTTACAACCCGGGTGGTAAGCAAATCAAGGTCTAGGGACTTAGCTTCATCCAATACTCTTACCATAGGATTACGGGGAAGAAGGTGCTCACCAGTAGCCTCATCAAAGGTAATATCACAGGAACCCGGATCCAGATCCGGATGACCTGCAAACGGATTACGAGCCAAGCCGGGATGGCCTATCCGGGTAATGGTAGGATGTTCAGACGGGTGCAGAGGAGGTATAAATTCAGTATTCTTCTTCATGGTATCCCGAAGAGGCTGAGTTGGGGACTGAGGACCAGGTGAGGGTTCAAACAAGGAGCGACTCCTCTTCTTCTTTTGGATATCCTCTTCGATGACTCCAAGAAGAGGACGGTAGCCGACTACGTCTCCAGGGCGGCTAGTCGAAGGCTTTGGTTTAGTAGAAGCCTTGAGAAGTTTGTACTGTTCAAGACGGTGCTGAACATCTGATTTCATGGCCACCTTACCCGCTTCTGTGATAAAAAACCCGTGTTACAAACATACATCGAGCTATAATTCAAGAAATATATCAAGTTAAAGAAGAGTAAAGAGACGCTTTTGTTATGCAAACCCTGGGGAGGAGTGGGATATTGCAATAAGTCCTGGATCTCATTCCAGGACGGGAGCTGACCATAAAACATTCCTGAATCCTTATCATAAATGGAGTCGGCAGGAGTCAAAAATTCACCTTGAATCGCAGGAGTTGCCTTAGCTAAAGCACTCATAGAAGATGAATCGGCGCCGGTCCCGGCCTTGTCAACCTTCTTAGGCTTCTCCACTAAAGCCGATCCTTCCTCCAACCCTTTAAAAGCTAGGCGAAAAGCGTCATCCGTCCACTCCTGGATCACACTAGCTTGCTCAGAAGACAAAGCCCCAGTGCCATCACCACTCCATCCGTCACCACCGTCATCGCTGTGACCATCACCATCACCTTCTCCACCACTTCCACTCTCCGCCTCACCTCCTTCATCCTCGCCTCTTTCCTCCTCCACATCTTCCTCCTTCGGGACATCTGGGCATGTGTTGGGGGAGGGTCCATCGGACTTCTTAAGTTTCTTCCCCCCGGCAATTGGATGTTTCGAGAAGGGTCTCCTTTTGCCGCTCTTCGTCGTAGCCCCTCCTTTAGCTTTGATAGCCCTCTCCTCAGCTGTCTCTCTTTGCTTGACCACAGACTAGCGTGGCAGAATCAAGTTGTGCTCTAAGAGAGTGGCATTCCTGATCAAGTAAGAAGCTGCCCTCTCCTTTTCCGGGATGGCTTCTATTTCCCCGGCCATCCGAACCAAATTATCATTCTCTACAACCGCAAAGCCACCTGTCGCTAGCAAGAAACAAAGCATATAAGGAGGAGCATTGCAGTCAGAACGGAAATTATAAATAAAAGTCAACTTACAGCCAGAAGTGAAGTGATGGAAAGAAACAAAGTCATCTCTAACAAAGAACCATTCCTTCTTGAACATGCTAAATTTTGAATATAGGTCCAGGACCGGCTTGAAGACACGGCCGATTCTAGGCTAATATATGGGGACCCCTTCTTATAGCCTCTCAAGTTGTACAGGTATCGAATTTCTCGGTTGGAAGGGGGACGCCCGTACTTTCTCTGGAAAATAATAAACAGGCTCACCAAGATGGCATAGGAGTTGGGCTGAAGCTGGAAAGGGGCTACCTTCAAGAATGTGATGAAGCTGACGATCCAAGCGTTGATCGGAGGAATGGCCCCACACATGCAGTGATACCTACTATAAGCAAAATATCCTTCAGGGGGTTATACGGCATCACTCCTTTCCCTGGCAACATCATACGCGCTCTGTCAATCCCAAAGGATCTAGATATAGCGTCAAGCTGCTCGTCTTTGAGGGAGTTGGGAAAGCAGTCAGGCGGTGAGATCAAAAGCTCCTGAGGACCGTACCCATCTACTAATGATCCCGGGGATGGTCCATGTCATTCTGGCTCTGACTAAACTGGGGGCACTATGGGGGACTCTCCTTTATCGTTGGATTTCTTCTTGTCAGAACGAGTTTCTACTTTATGAGACATTATCTGCAACACGAGAAAATGCATCGTTAGAACAAGAGATATAAACAAGCGAGTACGTGCAGCTTGGAATCTCATTCATCATTCAAAACATAGAGGTTCATTCGGCACTCGTACTCCCCGGACTCAATCGGTAGTTCAAGCATAAAGCTCATCTGGTAGTTCGAGGCTAAAAGTTCATTCAGCGAAAGAAGACTAAATCGCCTGGACCGGCAGTCAAATCTGGTTCGGCGATATGGTTGATTAGGCAGATCAAAGTTGGATTGGTAGGGAATAGCAGAGGCATAAGGCCCATACTTATAGGTAAACATAGATGACCGAACCAACTGGTTCGACATTTGAGACCGAATGAGAATTTTCAAGCTGAACGACCTAAAACAAAGCACGACATATGCTGGCATATGCCCCACTTTGGGGGGCAAATGTTGGATGCGTTTCCACCACCATCGAACCAAAGAAAAGAAGGCGCCACCAAACCATTCACTGCCAAACCAATTCGCACTCACCCCTCTCCACCGGACCGGGGCACTACCGAACCAACCCACCTCCTAAGCCTAGCCGAACCAAACTCTATCCTTTATCACCGAACTCACCACTCTCCACCGAACCGGGGCACTACCGAAACCAACCCACCGGACCAAGTCCCACCGAACCAATCCACGCCTCCATCCACTACCGATCCAAGATTGCCAGGCCAAGTCACGTCAGCCTAGGCCCACCAGCAGCTATATACTTCCAAGACCCCTACCCCCAGCCTCACTCTATAAATAGAGGGGTAGGGGTACATCAATGGCAGACAAGTTTGAGAGCTCAAGCACGGACATAACTTTCAAACAACTTTCATACACTTGTAATCAAAGCTTTGTACTTGTAATCCGAACAATAAAGGAGAATAACATATAAAGTGGACGTAGGCACATTTTGGTCGAACCACTATAAATCTGTATGTCTTTTACAGTTTAGTCCCTGCTTTTTACGTATTTGCATAAATCACCCAAATTTCTAAGAACAACATAAAATCAACTAAAACATACGACTTGGAGGTGTTTGTCCATTTTTTGTGCAAACACATAATTTTTTAATTAATATGGATTTTATATTAATTTTCAATCGAGGAAAATGATCTATTGGGTTATAAATTAATTACGGTTAAAATAATTGTTAGATGGGCTTGAAATTTTTATTAATTAGAAAGCATATTAAAATAGATTTTTTTTGAAATTTTCAGATTTTCCCTAAGTGTTTTGATGAATATATAAAATTATTTAAGATATGAGACTTAAATATTTTATATATTTAATTAAGGAGAAGGGACATTTTATAAAATAAAATCATCGTTTATTTCCAAAATTATTGGCAGCACTTTTTCGAAAAATTTCTATTAACCAATAAGAATTTGATAAACAAAAGCAGGTTAGTTGAAAAGTTATCTCTTTTAAGTTAAAAAAAAGAAAGCTATACTTTTAGCATGTTTCAGCCATTTGCGGCATTAAAGCTTTCGACCTAGACCTTTCGACAAGGTCGAAAGCATGCTTTCGACAAGGTTGAAACCAATGCATATGATATCAAGTTACTTGGTATGTAATGTATCAGACAAGGTCGAAGGGCACTTGGTTGAAACCTTAGTTGCCGAAGAGGTTGGAGTATGTTTGTTTTATAATCCAAAAGTAACACCTGCTTTGCTTTAATAAAGGAGCTTTGACTTGGTTGCTTTCGACCAGGTCAAATATTTAAAACAAAGGTATAAAGGATTCGACAAGTTCGAAAGGTAAACAAGATTTAGAAGGGGTTGAAATCCCCTATCTGCCGCCTTTCAACCTTTAGAAGTCATGATCTCGACAAGGTCGAAAGGTATACTTGTCTTTTAAAAACCTAGCCACTTCTACCATGCTTTCGAAAGGATGCTTTCAACTTAGATGTTTTACCCTTTTAATTCTAATTGAAGTATAACCCAAGGTTTTGAAATAGGTGTTTTAAAGTATTAAAAACGCTGGAGCCTATTATTTTAGAAGAAAGATTTTTAAAGCTTTCGAAGGGGTCGAAAGGCAAGCTTTCGAAGGGGTCGAAAGCAAAGCTTTCGATGGGGTCGAAAGGTCCTATTTTCTGAATGGTTTGAAAAGGTTGAAATGGAATGTTTTTCCAAGGTTTTCTAAGACAATGTTTTAAAGTGTTTTAAGATAGGTTGTCTAAGGTTTTTAATGCTTTTGAAAGGAATATTTTAAATGGTTTCGAACGGGTTGAAGTATGGGTTCAAAAGGAAAGTTTTTGGCCTTTTGGCCTAGATAAATAAACGGTTTTAGTTGACTTCGAAAGAGATGCTTTCAAAAGGATTTAGAAGGGGTACTTTCAATGGAATTGAAAGGGGTACTCTCAAATGTTTAAATGTTTTCATCAACAATGGTTTGAATAAAGTATATATATTTAACATGATAAAGTGATTTTGAGTAAAGCATAAGGATTATATATTTTCCTTATATTAGTTTGATTTAAAGGTTTTACATTATTTTGAAAAGGTTTTCAACGAAAACTATGAGAGGGGACCCCTAAGTGAAAATGAATTAGATATTAGAATACTAGTTGGGATTGGTATAGGGTCGTGCCTTATATATTAGCTGTTTGCCCCAGCTAATTTTTGTACAAAATTCCAGTGTATAGGACTTGGTCACAGGTAGAATAAAATTATGATTACACACTAAAAGGAATATATGTTTGTATATAGATAGGTTATTAGTGAGCCCGAAAAACCATCAGGATCAAGAAGACCTAGGAGATGATTAAGTTAGGGACGGACCGTCCAAAAGAGAAGTATTTTACAGATAGTTAAGGATAGACCGTGCAGATGAGGAGTATCTAACGGATTTTAGATTAATTTTGTTATATTTTCTGTTAGGCCCGAGTCAGCAAATGTTAAAAGTTAGCCTAACAAAACTTATGTATTTGAACAAATGGTTTATTTATTACTTAATATCTATGAAAGTTACATAATGATGCTTTATAGTATTTAACCAGTTTTGGTTGTACGAAAAGATTTTGCAAAAAATATGTTTTAAAAGGATGTTTATGAGGGAACCCATTCCACTAAGCGGTATGTTTTCACTTAACATACTAAACAGGGATGTATAGTATTATTCACACCAGACTTTATGTCTGGCTCGAAGTTTATGTTTTCCCCTTAAACTCTCGGGTGCTCAAAATTAATTTGAGTAGACTTAGGGGTTAAGGTCTTTTTTAGGTTTTAGTAGGATGACGAATAAGGCTACCGAAGGCATGCAAAAGGAAAACAGATAGCTATTTAGGAGTTGTAGGTTTATGTTTTGTTGTATTTTCACTGTGTTTGTATTAAGTCAGTTATGACTATATGACTTTGATCATCCAAAGGGGTATCTCATATACCGCTCAAGGCGTATTTTGTAAAAGTATATTTTATCTATGCCTGGGAACGTGTTGGGATTATGTATTAAGAATATGAACATCTGTTTCGAAATTTAATGAAGAAAGATGCTATTTTGAAATCTATGATTTGTTTCATATTCAAGTGCTCCTAATATTTAAGATACCACTAACATAGACATATTTAATCTCCAGAAGCTAATAATATAGACGACTATATCATATGTAGTGCTTAGTTTTGTGCCTCTAGATAGGGGGTGTTACACAATCCTCCTTTCGAATTCGCAACCGTTAAGGAAGTAACTAGGTATGAGGTTTTAGGTTAAGCTTATCAACCAAACAATGAGATATAAAAGAATGTGATATACCAGTCTCAAATAGAACTCTAAATGATACACCATGAATCAAAAGCATACCTTCCAACGCAGCCTTTTCCTTCTCCTCAGCTGTTGGTCTTGAGGTAGCTGGTTCCAACGCAAACATCTTGTCTTTTCCATCCTAGGCTGGTTCCTTGCGCTGGTTCTTACAGTGTCCAATCTGATCTCAGTTAAAGCACCTCACCTCTTTCTTATCAATAGCTTTCTTCCCTTTGCCTATTTGACACTCATGAACATGGTGTCCCTTTTTATCACACTTATAGCAAACTAGATTAGCGTTCGCCTTCTTGGCAGCTTCTCCCTTTCGAGCGCCCTTCTTATGGAAAAAATTCCTCTTCTGGTTCCGCCTACTTCGAGCTTCTCCTATTTTGTTACCACCATGAAAAGCAAGCATCTCCTCCTACCTCAAAGCCATCTCAGTAACTACATCACATGATCCCTGATATGTGGTAGAGTCGCTCTAGCTAGTTCAGGTTTCAGTCCGCGGATGAACTTTTCATTCCTTTAGATAACTGTATCAACCGTAGCACATCCACATCTCGATAGCTCCTTAAATTTGGTTGCATACTCAAGCACTATCATGTATCCATGCTCCAACTCCATAAACTTCCTGAGCAGAGTCGAATTAGAAATCTATGACATGAATCTTTCCTCAAACCTTCTTCTATATTCAGCCCAAGTCATGGTCTCCTCATTAACTCCCACAATTACACTATTCCACCAGTACAGTGCTACTCCTTGTAACTATCTAGAAGCAAGTCTCCACTTCTGCTCATCATTAATCTCTAACTCTGCAAAGATCTTTTCACAATGAAGTAACCAATTCTCCACTTCAATTGGATCTTCAGTCCCGATACATAGCTTTTCTCCAAGCCTGGCGTAATCTCTGCTTAGCATTGCATAGTTATTGACCGCCAGAGCTAACATATTTCCTCCTTCCATATTTCCTTCGACTAAACTTGTGACGACCCGGGATTTTGAGCAATATCAATTTAATAATATTTGTTAATAATTAAATTGATTTGATCATTTTATGTTATAAATTGACAAGTTAAATCTATTTTAAAGGTTAATGATAATAATTTGTTAATATCTATTCATATTTTTCTTTGCAATATGAATAGGCAAGATTAAATTCTTTTGAAAGCTAATAATAATTTGATTTTGGAATTATTTATTTTGGTAAATAAGATGTTTTAATGTAATAAAACTTTGTATTCAAATTATAATATATATGAATGTATATATTGTGATTTGATATTTGTTTTAAAATTTAATTTGGAAATTAATAAATTTAATGTTAGAATGTTCTATTTGAAATGTGTATATATATTTGTATATATATATATATTTGAAATAGGAATTGCATTAATTTGAATTTAATAATAGTTTTCAAACTTGAATATATTTAGTTTTGAAAATTTAAAATGATAATTTGATTTAATGACTTTAAATTGATAATTGAGATTTAAATTTAAAATAACAAAGTAAATTCCTTATTTATGATAAATTTGTACTTTAAGCTTTTAAATAAGATTTAAATTTAAAATGGGAATTTCAAACATATAAACTTTAACTTGAATTAAAAATGTAAGTTACTTGAATGAATATTTTTAAAGGATAAGTATGCATATTTTACAATCATATGAATATTACATATACATGCATATTAGATTTAAATAAATTATTAAAGATAAATACATTTAAAGGAAAACATTAATAAAACATTTAAATAATACTTATATAACACATGTGAGAATATTAACTTACATTAAAGACACATGTAAATAAATAGGTATAGGTGTAAGTAAATTAGAAACTTGAAAGTGACAAATGTCTTTTTCATAAATAAATATGTTTTAAATTTAATTGTAAAAAAAAAAAAAAAGTTAGTTTTATGCTTCAGCTGAAAAGCATTTTTATTCAAACTCAAAACTTCATACAAAAGAATTCCTCTACTCTCTTCTACAACAAAATAAAAGTAAATCTGAAAGGCAAGATCAAATCAGATCAAGAATGAAGGCAAATCCAAATAAAAATCTGAAAAGAATTAAAGCCTGGAAAGCAAATTTAGTTTCAACAACAGTAAATCAACATGCAGCAACAATTAATCAACATGATGCAAGTAAAACATAAACATGCAAGAGCTGGAATCAAATATTCAATATGCAAATAAAATTCAGAACCTGGAAGTAGATCAAACAAGGAATTCAGAAGAAAATTTCAATATGCAGCTTCTGTTTTCTGCAAATTTTCAGGTGAGTAAAACGAATTTTAAAAACAGTTTTAACTTGATTTCATCTCTGTTTATGTATGAAAATGTTGTGTTTCTTTGAATTCTTGGATTTTGAATGAATGCATGCTCTGGAAGTTAAAATAGTGAATGCCTGAGAAGTAAAATCATTTGCTCTGTCTTCTGTTTGAATCTAGTGAGTAAATAAATCTTTTAAAACTGTTTGAGCATTTGATTCATCTTGTTTCTATGATTTAATAACATGATGTTGATGGAATATTAGATTTTAAATTTGATTGCATGTTTAAACTTTGTATATGAGTTGTCTGTAACATCACAAGGAAATGTCACTGTGTTTATAACACAGTTTCAATATTTCAGAATTAAATTCAATATCAAAATTTTTGATTTGAATTAGCATGTAAGTTGTAAACTATAGTTGTGTGGAATCATGCTATCTTTCTTCTAAAATAATTATAGGTTTTAAAATTGGATAATTAGCTTTAAAACTTTGAGTTTACAGTAAAACTTTAATTTTGGGTCAAATTTGATGAATTCAATTGCAAGTTTTGATTTCATGATTGAATTGCAAATGGAGAATTATGATTTTTAATACCAGAATCATAATTTTTAATGAGCTAATTTGTGGGCATTTTGGGATTCTTTGATTTGGGGTTTTTGGCCAAATCACGGCGAACGGCGGCGAATTGATCGCCGTGGGTGAACTCGAAGATGAAGTAGGCTGTAGGGAGCGCGCGAAAAATGGTCCACGAATTTTTAGATGAGTGGGATGGCCGTAGTTCGATGAAGTAGGGTTTTATTGCCTGATTATGTCGATGGGTTCATCGCGACTTCGAGGTGTCATAAGGCTGTCGGAGTTGATCGCGAGCATTGCCAAGGATCGAGGAAGATGTGGGGAAGCTTCGGAGGTGGTGGCATGGTCTACGGTGAAGGGGATGGTCGGCGTTGATTATTTTTCTGGCATGGTGTTTCGAACAGTTGGGTTCGAATGTTGAAATCCGTTCTTGATCGAATTTGTGATTTCTGGGATTTGTACGTTGATGTCGAAGTCGAAGTCGACTTGGGGATGATCGGAAAAGAGTTCGCCAGCGACCAACGTGGGTGTGCACGTTAATGTGCACGGATCTGAGTTTTAGGGGGGGGTTCTGGGAAGAAGAAGATGGAAACTCGAAGAAGGCTCCGCGTTTTTGATGGACTGACTCGAAGCAGTGGGGGTAGGAGGGGAACTCGGGGGTTGTCACGTGAGATTTGTGGGTTAGCTCGGGTATTAAGTATTCAGGGAGTAGGTCTAGTTGTTAAGTTGTTAATGTAAAGAAGTTTTGTTTTAGAAATGAAGTTTTTTTTTTTAAACAAAGGGTTAAACAAGTTCAAATTGAAATGGTCTTCAAAGTTATGTTTTAGAACAAGTTTATATATTTTAAAATATGGAAGTTTTTAAATAAAATAAGTGGATTTAAAATAAAGTTTATATTAAACATTATTAAATAATGTGGAAAGGTTTTTAAAGACTTAAAGATTTAATTTAAAATATGTTTAAAATTAATAGATTTCTAAATTATTATATTTTATTTAAATTAAGTTTAATAATTTAGAATTTGATAATTAATTGTAATAAAGATTATCTTTAGTAAGTTTGAATTTAATTTAATTTAAGATAATTAAATTTGTAAAGATAATTGAGATAATTAAATCATTTTTAATTATCAAGTTCATTTATTAATAAATCAATTAAGATAATGGTTTCTTAATTAAGAATCTTATAATCATTTAATTAATTTTAAATGATTTAGTTAAATAGTTAATTAAGTAATTAACTTGTGATTAATTAAAATAATCACTTATGGATTAATATAATATAATTACTTGGGAAGTAATTAAGTGATTAATTAATAAAGGTAATTAAGTAAAGGATAATTACTTTATTAAAAGTAATTAAGTAATGTGATTAAGAGTTAATCACTTTAGTTATTAATTAATAATTGATTAAAGGTTTAAATTATTTGATTAATGATTGATTAATTAAAGTATTAAGAGAATTAATTAAGAGATTAATTACATGTTAAAGTAATTAATTAAGATAGAATTTAATTAATGATGTAATCATTAATTAATGAAAATAATTAATTAATTGTTAATTAATAATTTAAGAATAATTAATTTATAATTAAGTTTTAATTACTAAATGTAATTAAAAGTAATTAATCAAAGGTGATTAATTAAAAGTAATTAATTAAGAATGATTAATTAAGAGTAATTAATCAAATGTGATTAATTAAAAATGATTAATCAAGTGCAATTGATTTAAAGATAATTAAGGAATAATTATCAGGATAATTAGAGAATAATTAATCAAGATTGATTAATTTAGAAGTAATTAAGAGGTAATTACTTAATTTAATTTGGAAGTAATTAATCAGGATGATTAATTAATTTGGTAATTAAGTAATAATTACTTAAGTAATTAAGTGATAATTAATCAGGGAGGATTAATTGAAGTGGATAATTAAGTGATGGTTAGTTAATTAATTTGTAATTAATTAATGAATAATATTGGATTGAAGATAATCCAAGTATTTAATTAAGGATTAATTTAATTTAAGGATTAATTAAATTAATCAAGGTTGAATCAAACTTGTTTATGAATAATTAATGATTGGATGACATATATCATTGGATGAGAAATGATATTGGTTGTTGTTGGATGATATTGATTGATATGTGATGATGTGATTATGTTATATCTGATTGTGATATATATGCTGCTTTGTGATATGTATAGATGCATGTGATAATTGATGTTTATCAATCTGTGTTGTGAATACATCCATTTATGTTAAGTGATATTTTCTAAATATCTATTGTCTAAAATCCCTTAAGTATAACTTGGACATTAAAATGGCGTTTGGTTTCGATGAGACCGGGATCGGGTTTCCATATTTGGAATCCGAAAACCACATCGATTCCAATTAAACGATAGGTCGTTAATCCAAGTGGAGCAAGTGAAGACTCGAGGTGTAAGGGCTATACGTCAGTATAACTCTGTGGGTGATTCCGTAATGAGTTTGACGGAATAGTGCTTATAGATTCGAGATGGTGAATCAGAGTGCAAGGGCTATGGTCGTTGACTCTGAGGGTGATTCCAAAATGAGTGCAACGAGATAGTGCCTTCGGTTTCGTTCGAACCCGGAACGAACTTGTATGGATTGAATGCTTTCAGCACATCGTCAGGCGGACGATGAGCATTCTAAGATAATTGGTCCTATAAAGGTAATCGCAGCCTCAAGCCTCATCAACCGGGAATGGCTAAAACAGGGGAGGTGCAGCAAGGCTTCGTGGGTCGCGCCCATTGGAGGGCAAGATTCATCCCTGTCTAGAGGTCCCTTTATATTTCGGCTTTGTGGGCGGTTGGAACTGCAGCCAACTGCGGGGTGGTCTTGTTCGGGACTGTTCAGTAAGGAATGGTCCCGGTCTTGTGTTGCAGGGGAGTTAGGGTGGCTCCTCGGTACGGTGATCTAGGCCACGTACTGTGACGGGCGGTACCCCAGTAGCCCTGCCATTGTTGGAAACCCATTTTCCCTACGAGACCCTACGGTTTTGTTTGTATTACCCACTTTTGTGGCTAGTAGCTGGAATTTAATAGATGTAACAATTTCGGCTATTTCATATTTATTTGAAAACCCTAGACACTATTATAATATCACTGGATTTCCTATCAAATGTTTTGGTTAGCGTAAGGTAAAAACTTTTCCATGTTTATGTGTGGGAAGTCTTACGTGATACCTTTTCTTTCAAAGGTTTTTCTAAAGTTAAGCAATCTTAAACCGTTTACTCACACCAGACCCCTGTCTGACCCGAGTGTTTATTTTCTGTTTTATTAAACTCTTGGGTACTCATATTATATATGAGTAGTCAAGTGATTCAGGTTATCTTTTGACGAGTTTGGAGGAGCTTTGGAGCAGGAGGCTTCAGCGTGTAGATATTTAGAGTTCCGCTGTGTTATCATTCTGTATAGATGTTCTTGTATTGTATTAGACAGAAATGTTATAACTGTCTAAATTGAGATGTATAGTTGTGTACTCTGATGTAAATGATACTATGTATATGTCATATATTATATTTCATTCATTCCGCTGTGAGATTCTGATGTGTTGTTTTTCTTTCTTCTCTTTCTTTTCTTCTTCTATCCCTTTCTTTCTTAATTAGTGATGCGATTTTCCGGTAGTGGAATTTCGGGTCGCCACAGCTGGTATCAGAGCGTTAGGTTGAGTGAATACCTAGGCTCTGGAGTGGTGTCTATCTTGAGAGAGCGTACTTGTAATTTTTATATAAATATATATTTATATAACTACCTAATCTGTTGGATTATCTGTTCGGATTTTCCAACATAGGCTATAAAGGTAGATAAGGTAGGAGTGTGTGGAACACGACTACCACTTTTGGTTGAGACTCATATGTTGTGGTTGGAGATGTGTCTGTCGGGATTGTAGATCTAATACTGTCTCGAATAAGTTTTGTGGATTGTAGAAAGGATTTCTTTGAGTCCAAAGGAAGTCTTTTTCCAAGAATTGGAGTATATTCTTGTAGTGTGAGGATGATTTGCTCTCGAGTGAGCGGGATTTCCAAGAGTTGAGTTTGTGAGCTTAATAGAAGCAAGTGGTGACTTCAAGAAGGAATAGCTGTGTGATGAGATGCATTTTCCATAAATGGTTCTGAAGATGTTTCTTTTGGAAGCAGATTTAGATGGTGTTGGAAGAGCATTGATGTCTTCTACAAGGAAGGTTCAGATGTTCTGAGATTTTCTGGATCTCAAGTAAGGGTATCTTATCTTTATTGAAGAAGGAGACTAAGGTCGATGAGTTACCTCATTTCGGACATGGTCTCAGTTGTTTCCTTAAGATGATAAGTGGTTGGTGTTGGGTTTGAGTCGAGTTTCTTGAGAAGATGTGGACTCGTCTCAAGGATGTTTTAGAGGATTGGGGTGTTAGTTTTGAGTTTCAAGAAGCTTTTGGTTAAGGAAGACCTTTGGTTTAGCTGTATCATTGAAGTGAAGTTTGGAAGCAGCAGTGTGGATCTGTTTCTTCGATGATTCAGTAATCTGTGGGATTCTACTATCGGCAGACCAGGCAGATGGTGAAGGCTTATTCATTTCTTTGGAAGGCTCAGCAAAGCGAGATATTTGTTGGAAGTGATCTATCAGTTTCTGATAGGTGAGCCATTCTTGAAGATTGATCTTGATTTGGGAAGCTGTTCTAGTTTGTAAAGACAGTTCTTTGGAATCTGAACTGAGAGAGGTCGCAAAAGTGACTTGCGATTAGTTGGGAAGCTTGGAGTACTCTTGGTTTGAGATTGAGATATCTCATATGAAGGTATAGACTGCTTTAGTAGTCAGGGGATTCTCTAGATACTTTTTTTGAGGAATTCAGAAGTCTACCTGAATCGAAGATTGAGATTTCTTATCGACTTGGATTTTCAGGAGTAGTATTGATGGTTCAATCTTATAGTGGGATGACTCTTGGAGCGAGAAGAGTTTGGAGAGGCAGCTCAGGATTCTTTGGATTGATCATCTTATTTCAAGTTGAGATTCTGTTGAGATATTTTGACCAAGTGGAATGGTCAATAAGATTTTTATGAGTCGGATGAACTGTGTATGGAGAAAGATTTTTCTTATGTTCTTCGATAGCATTCTTATTTGCTCTAGATCAGAGTTGTGCAGCGGAAGCGAGTTGGGAATTATTCTAGTATGGGAGCAACTGGATGTTGCAGTAAAGGAATTTCTACAGGAAATTCAAGTATGAAGGATTTTTCTGGATTTGGTAGGTTTGGTTGTCTAGTACAACTGTTTGGCTATTCAGATAGGAGATATAGGTTTGAAGTCCATTGATGTTTGTGGTATAGAGTTGTATTTTGGATTTCAGCAGATTATTTTTGGGAGAGCCATTTTGTTGAGTAGAACCTGGAGATTTGGTTTGAGTTGGTGCTGTTGTTTCTTGAAGCAATCAGCAAGGGTTAGGCTGATCAGGTATATTGGAGGTGACTCAGAGCATCTGAAGAGTTGTGCAGATAGAATTGAGGAGATTTTGGAATGTGCAGTTAGATTTTGAATATTGATTGGGTTTTATCCAATCAAAGGAGATACAAGGTTTGGTAAAACTGGAGAGTTGGCTCCGGAGGTATTTGGAGTTTATCTGTGATCTCTAGGGATTTGATTTTGATCTACAGGATTGAATTGCCAGTTTGGATAGCTGGAATTCATTGTATTTCACATATCTCTGGGGAATATGTGTATGATTCTTTGAGTAATAGAATCAGCAGTTCAGAAGGGATTTGGTAGTTGAGCTGGTTTTGAGTTTAGTCTGATATCTTGTTCAGATTTGAAGAATCAGATGAGGAAGTTCTTGGTTTTAGTAGTGTAGTTAGTTAAGATTCTATAGAGCGAGTGTTCCAATATAGGTGCCTGGAAACTCTAGATAATATTAGAAGGTTCTATTCAGAATTTTTCTGGAATAGATAAAATTGTTTGTTTGAATTGGTTGCTATGATTGATAATGTATGATTGATTGTTTGATTTCTGTTTGGAATTTAAATTCTTTAACTGGGTTATTAAATTATCTTTGTTTTTAAATTTCGGGGACGAAATTCTTTTAAGGGGGGAGGAATGTGACGACCCGGGATTTTGAGCAATATCAATTTAATAATATTTGTTAATAATTAAATTGATTTGATCATTTTATGTTATAAATTGACAAGTTAAATCTATTTTAAAGGTTAATGATAATAATTTGTTAATATCTATTCATATTTTTCTTTGCAATATGAATAGGCAAGATTAAATTCTTTTGAAAGCTAATAATAATTTGATTTTGGAATTATTTATTTTGGTAAATAAGATGTTTTAATGTAATAAAACTTTGTATTCAAATTATAATATATATGAATGTATATATTGTGATTTGATATTTGTTTTAAAATTTAATTTGGAAATTAATAAATTTAATGTTAGAATGTTCTATTTGAAATGTGTATATATATTTGTATATATATATATATTTGAAATAGGAATTGCATTAATTTGAATTTAATAATAGTTTTCAAACTTGAATATATTTAGTTTTGAAAATTTAAAATGATAATTTGATTTAATGACTTTAAATTGATAATTGAGATTTAAATTTAAAATAACAAAGTAAATTCCTTATTTATGATAAATTTGTACTTTAAGCTTTTAAATAAGATTTAAATTTAAAATGGGAATTTCAAACATATAAACTTTAACTTGAATTAAAAATGTAAGTTACTTGAATGAATATTTTTAAAGGATAAGTATGCATATTTCACAATCATATGAATATTACATATACATGCATATTAGATTTAAATAAATTATTAAAGATAAATACATTTAAAGGAAAACATTAATAAAACATTTAAATAATACTTATATAACACATGTGAGAATATTAACTTACATTAAAGACAAATGTAAATAAATAGGTATAGGTGTAAGTAAATTAGAAACTTGAAAGTGACAAATGTCTTTTTCATAAATAAATATGTTTTAAATTTAATTGTAAAAAAAAAAAAAAGTTAGTTTTATGCTTCAGCTGAAAAGCATTTTTATTCAAACTCAAAACTTCATACAAAAGAATTCCTCTACTCTCTTCTACAACAAAATAAAAGTAAATCTGAAAGGCAAGATCAAATCAGATCAAGAATGAAGGCAAATCCAAATAAAAATCTGAAAAGAATTAAAGCCTGGAAAGCAAATTTAGTTTCAACAACAGTAAATCAACATGCAGCAACAATTAATCAACATGATGCAAGTAAAACATAAACATGCAAGAGCTGGAATCAAATATTCAATATGCAAATAAAATTCAGAACCTGGAAGTAGATCAAACAAGGAATTCAGAAGAAAATTTCAATATGCAGCTTCTGTTTTCTGCAAATTTTCAGGTGAGTAAAACGAATTTTAAAAACAGTTTTAACTTGATTTCATCTCTGTTTATGTATGAAAATGTTATGTTTCTTTGAATTCTTGGATTTTGAATGAATGCATGCTCTGGAAGTTAAAATAGTGAATGCCTGAGAAGTAAAATCATTTGCTCTGTCTTCTGTTTGAATCTAGTGAGTAAATAAATCTTTTAAAACTGTTTGAGCATTTGATTCATCTTGTTTCTATGATTTAATAACATGATGTTGATGGAATATTAGATTTTAAATTTGATTGCATGTTTAAACTTTGTATATGAGTTGTCTGTAACATCACAAGGAAATGTCACTGTGTTTATAACACAGTTTCAATATTTCAGAATTAAATTCAATATCAAAATTTTTGATTTGAATTAGCATGTAAGTTGTAAACTATAGTTGTGTGGAATCATGCTATCTTTCTTCTAAAATAATTATAGGTTTTAAAATTGGATAATTAGCTTTAAAACTTTGAGTTTACAGTAAAACTTTAATTTTGGGTCAAATTTGATGAATTCAATTGCAAGTTTTGATTTCATGATTGAATTGCAAATGGAGAATTATGATTTTTAATACCAGAATCATAATTTTTAATGAGCTAATTTGTGGGCATTTTGGGATTCTTTGATTTGGGGTTTTTGGCCAAATCACGGCGAACGGCGGCGAATTGATCGCCGTGGGTGAACTCGAAGATG
The DNA here is from genome assembly GCA_030765085.1 of Allium cepa. NCBI lineage: Eukaryota > Viridiplantae > Streptophyta > Magnoliopsida > Asparagales > Amaryllidaceae > Allium > Allium cepa. The sequence continues at coordinate 216,383,832 of CM060938.1, forward strand.
GAGTAGGCTGTAGGGAGCGCGCGAAAAATGGTCCACGAATTTTTAGATGAGTGGGATGGCCGTAGTTCGATGAAGTAGGGTTTTATTGCCTGATTATGTCGATGGGTTCATCGCGACTTCGAGGTGTCATAAGGCTGTCGGAGTTGATCGCGAGCATTGCCAAGGATCGAGGAAGATGTGGGGAAGCTTCGGAGGTGGTGGCATGGTCTACGGTGAAGGGGATGGTCGGCGTTGATTATTTTTCTGGCATGGTGTTTCGAACAGTTGGGTTCGAATGTTGAAATCCGTTCTTGATCGAATTTGTGATTTCTGGGATTTGTACGTTGATGTCGAAGTCGAAGTCGACTTGGGGATGATCGGAAAAGAGTTCGCCAGCGACCAACGTGGGTGTGCACGTTAATGTGCACGGATCTGAGTTTTAGGGGGGGGGGGGGGGGTTCTGGGAAGAAGAAGATGGAAACTCGAAGAAGGCTCCGCGTTTTTGATGGACTGACTCGAAGCAGTGGGGGTAGGAGGGGAACTCGGGGGTTGTCACGTGAGATTTGTGGGTTAGCTCGGGTATTAAGTATTCAGGGAGTAGGTCTAGTTGTTAAGTTGTTAATGTAAAGAAGTTTTGTTTTAGAAATGAAGTTTTTTTTTTTTTTAAACAAAGGGTTAAACAAGTTCAAATTGAAATGGTCTTCAAAGTTATGTTTTAGAACAAGTTTATATATTTTAAAATATGGAAGTTTTTAAATAAAATAAGTGGATTTAAAATAAAGTTTATATTAAACATTATTAAATAATGTGGAAAGGTTTTTAAAGACTTAAAGATTTAATTTAAAATATGTTTAAAATTAATAGATTTCTAAATTATTATATTTTATTTAAATTAAGTTTAATAATTTAGAATTTGATAATTAATTGTAATAAAGATTATCTTTAGTAAGTTTGAATTTAATTTAATTTAAGATAATTAAATTTGTAAAGATAATTGAGATAATTAAATCATTTTTAATTATCAAGTTCATTTATTAATAAATCAATTAAGATAATGGTTTCTTAATTAAGAATCTTATAATCATTTAATTAATTTTAAATGATTTAGTTAAATAGTTAATTAAGTAATTAACTTGTGATTAATTAAAATAATCACTTATGGATTAATATAATATAATTACTTGGGAAGTAATTAAGTGATTAATTAATAAAGGTAATTAAGTAAAGGATAATTACTTTATTAAAAGTAATTAAGTAATGTGATTAAGAGTTAATCACTTTAGTTATTAATTAATAATTGATTAAAGGTTTAAATTATTTGATTAATGATTGATTAATTAAAGTATTAAGAGAATTAATTAAGAGATTAATTACATGTTAAAGTAATTAATTAAGATAGAATTTAATTAATGATGTAATCATTAATTAATGAAAATAATTAATTAATTGTTAATTAATAATTTAAGAATAATTAATTTATAATTAAGTTTTAATTACTAAATGTAATTAAAAGTAATTAATCAAAGGTGATTAATTAAAAGTAATTAATTAAGAATGATTAATTAAGAGTAATTAATCAAATGTGATTAATTAAAAATGATTAATCAAGTGCAATTGATTTAAAGATAATTAAGGAATAATTATCAGGATAATTAGAGAATAATTAATCAAGATTGATTAATTTAGAAGTAATTAAGAGGTAATTACTTAATTTAATTTGGAAGTAATTAATCAGGATGATTAATTAATTTGGTAATTAAGTAATAATTACTTAAGTAATTAAGTGATAATTAATCAGGGAGGATTAATTGAAGTGGATAATTAAGTGATGGTTAGTTAATTAATTTGTAATTAATTAATGAATAATATTGGATTGAAGATAATCCAAGTATTTAATTAAGGATTAATTTAATTTAAGGATTAATTAAATTAATCAAGGTTGAATCAAACTTGTTTATGAATAATTAATGATTGGATGACATATATCATTGGATGAGAAATGATATTGGTTGTTGTTGGATGATATTGATTGATATGTGATGATGTGATTATGTTATATCTGATTGTGATATATATGCTGCTTTGTGATATGTATAGATGCATGTGATAATTGATGTTTATCAATCTGTGTTGTGAATACATCCATTTATGTTAAGTGATATTTTCTAAATATCTATTGTCTAAAATCCCTTAAGTATAACTTGGACATTAAAATGGCGTTTGGTTTCGATGAGACCGGGATCGGGTTTCCATATTTGGAATCCGAAAACCACATCGATTCCAATTAAACGATAGGTCGTTAATCCAAGTGGAGCAAGTGAAGACTCGAGGTGTAAGGGCTATACGTCAGTATAACTCTGTGGGTGATTCCGTAATGAGTTTGACGGAATAGTGCTTATAGATTCGAGATGGTGAATCAGAGTGCAAGGGCTATGGTCGTTGACTCTGAGGGTGATTCCAAAATGAGTGCAACGAGATAGTGCCTTCGGTTTCGTTCGAACCCGGAACGAACTTGTATGGATTGAATGCTTTCAGCACATCGTCAGGCGGACGATGAGCATTCTAAGATAATTGGTCCTATAAAGGTAATCGCAGCCTCAAGCCTCATCAACCGGGAATGGCTAAAACAGGGGAGGTGCAGCAAGGCTTCGTGGGTCGCGCCCACTGGAGGGCAAGATTCATCCCTGTCTAGAGGTCCCTTTATATTTCGGCTTTGTGGGCGGTTGGAACTGCAGCCAACTGCGGGGTGGTCTTGTTCGGGACTGTTCAGTAAGGAATGGTCCCGGTCTTGTGTTGCAGGGGAGTTAGGGTGGCTCCTCGGTACGGTGATCTAGGCCACGTACTGTGACGGGCGGTACCCCAGTAGCCCTGCCATTGTTGGAAACCCATTTTCCCTACGAGACCCTACGGTTTTGTTTGTATTACCCACTTTTGTGGCTAGTAGCTGGAATTTAATAGATGTAACAATTTCGGCTATTTCATATTTATTTGAAAACCCTAGACACTATTATAATATCACTGGATTTCCTATCAAATGTTTTGGTTAGCGTAAGGTAAAAACTTTTCCATGTTTATGTGTGGGAAGTCTTACGTGATACCTTTTCTTTCAAAGGTTTTTCTAAAGTTAAGCAATCTTAAACCGTTTACTCACACCAGACCCCTGTCTGACCCGAGTGTTTATTTTCTGTTTTATTAAACTCTTGGGTACTCATATTATATATGAGTAGTCAAGTGATTCAGGTTATCTTTTGACGAGTTTGGAGGAGCTTTGGAGCAGGAGGCTTCAGCGTGTAGATATTTAGAGTTCCGCTGTGTTATCATTCTGTATAGATGTTCTTGTATTGTATTAGACAGAAATGTTATAACTGTCTAAATTGAGATGTATAGTTGTGTACTCTGATGTAAATGATACTATGTATATGTCATATATTATATTTCATTCATTCCGCTGTGAGATTCTGATGTGTTGTTTTTCTTTCTTCTCTTTCTTTTCTTCTTCTATCCCTTTCTTTCTTAATTAGTGATGCGATTTTCCGGTAGTGGAATTTCGGGTCGCTACAAAACTCACCGGTGCTCTTGGTTGCATCAGATTGATGAAGAACTGATACATTATCCCCATATCTATTGGCTAGATTCCAACACCTACGTTGGCATTTGCATCTGGTTTAGCATTTTCATATCGACCCGGGTTTGTCTTGTTGGGTCGAGCATTACCGTTGATTGTGGTGCTCATCCACCAACGTTAACTCTTCGACTCCTAGTGTCCATATCTTACATCCTTAAATTCTACATTCGAGTCTTTGTAAGATACAGAAGAATAGTCTAAAATAGTTGGAGAATAGAGATAAAGCGTATACTTATATATAGAAAATACAAGTACGTTACTATAACGTTATCTTATACCCCATTCTTTTCTTTTATTCCATAGGACTATGTTTTAAAATTCGTTTTAAGTATAAAATTTCTTTTAAGTTTTCATAAACCTATGCTTTGATACCAAGCTGTGACATCCCCTATCTTGAGGTCTGAAGCTAAGCGCTGCAAATATTGTAGTCATCTATAGTTTTAACTTCCAGTGACAAACTACGGTAATGTTAATGGTATCCATAATATCAGAAGCACATGAATAAGAAAAAAAAATCTAAATTCAAAAAAATAAAATTTTCGATTACAATTCAAATCCTTATTTCATATTCAGTTACATAATCCCAAAACGAATACCAGGTTTTGATCAAATATAATTATTAAAACTTATGACAAGAGCGACATATGAAGATGCCCCTTTAGATGATCAGAGTACTATATAGACTATCAGTCATAAATACATCATAATTGAAATAAAAATAAATAGATCCTACATAGCTAACTTTGTCTCATGCATGTCTTCGGAGGCTTATTCGTCCAACCTACTAAACTTGAAAAACTTTAACTCTCAATCTACCCAAATTAAATTTTGTGCACCTGGAAGTTTAAAGGGTAAAAATAAACTTCGAGTCAGACATAAATCATGGTGTAAATAATATTATTACATCTCAGTTTACTGATATTAATTGAGACCATGCCGCTTAACGGAACGGGTTTCCTCTCACTAGTATCCTTTTAAAAGCATATTTTTTGGAGATCAAAACCCTGTAATCAAACTGGTTATGATAATTAAAGCAAATACATATATGCATAAAATCAGGAAATCCATGGACCATCTGTCCACACTATAGTAATATCTATCTAACTATTAACTATTGGCTGACTCGGGCCTACGAGACATAATCAATTATCTAACTTATGTTAGACACACTACAGGGCTGTCTGTCCTCAAGCGAAACTTATGGTTTTATGGGCTCATCAATAACCTATTTTTACTCTATATATCCCCTTCTGTGTGTAACCTCATTTTAGTCCCAACTGCCTACATATTGAAATTTTGGAACTATTTTAGCTAGGGGCTAATAGCTAAAGTATAGGGTGCAACCCTACACCAGTCCCATCCAGCCTTTTAATATCTATGTCATAAACTTAAGGTTATCTACCCTATTCAAATTTCATTTCGTTATAAATAACCTTTGTAAATGATTTACCCCAGAAAATTTTCTGTGTAAAACAAGGAAATCATATATTTTTCCTTACTCAAAATACTTATGCTAAGATAATACACTTTACATAGAATAGTGTTGATGAAACCTTATCAATGGGATTATCTATCCCTTCCAAGTAAGTTAAAAACCCTTTCTAACTCAAAAGAATTTAGGCCATGAAGCTAAACTATACATACGAAACCTTTGTTTAACCCTTTCAAAAGTTTTATTTAAACCTTGGACATTCTCTTTAAAAACCATTTAAACTTAATTGCCTTCCAAAAGCATTGGAAACCCATCATTCAAATACTCAAAACAAACCTTTCAAAAATATTAGGGATCTCCCCTTCGAAACCTATGTTATATACCTTTCGAAAACTTTAAAATTCTTTGCTTAAAACATACCTTTTGAAAGTATTGGACTCATGTAAAAGTACGTGGAAACATCGCCTTGAAACCATTTAAAATCATTCCTTTCGAAACCTTTTGGGTCTAACTTTTAATATAATTAAGGGTCATAAAAGAACAAAGGCAAAAGCTTTACTTTCAAAATCATAAATCCCAAATAAAAGAAAGAGGATAGTTTCAAAATCATTGCCTCCTAAACCATTTTAAAAGCAGTTAAACTACCCTTTCGAAAGCATTGAGAACGCAGCTTCAAAGTATAAAGGCAAAAACACCCTTTCGAATGCATTGATTCATAAGGTTTGAATGCGGCTATATAGGTTTTATCTTTTCAAAAGCTTCTTTTACAACATCAAGGCGGCAACTCATTCGAAATCTCTTTTATATAAACAAAGGCAAGTTGATTAAGCCCAAAACTAACATCAACCCTTTTGAAAGCATCATTTATAAACGAAAATGGTTCAAAGCTAATAAGAGTAGCTTCTACCCCTTCAAAAGCAAGGTTTCGACACTATGCCTTCCGTCTTTCAACAGTTCACTACTTATCAATTATTTAATACCATGTACATTGGTTTCGAACAGGTTCTATGGTAGAGGTATGTGTCGAAAGCACCAGTGCAAGTGGAAAAGCAGTAAATTTAAGAAAAAATGATTATTAGCCTTTTAAAGTAATTTATTTTCGACCAACTTATTTTATTTATCGACGTATAATTGGTTGCCAATATTTTTTCAAAATCTTTTTCTAAAAGTGTTGTCGAATTCAGAGGTTGTCAATCTAAAAACGTTTAATAATTAAACCCTTTCTCCTTGGTAAACATATAAAACGTTTAAGTCCTCAACTTTGATAATATTATAACTATGATAAAATACTTGGGAAAATTACACAAAAATTACAATAATTCAGTTTTATTATGCTTTCCAACATATTTAAATTTCATACCCAAAATCAATATATAATTGTTGAAAATAATTTAAATCCAATATAGATTTTTTCTTTCATAGAAAATTCATAATAAATCCACAATAACTTAGAAAATTTTGAAACTTGAAACCCATTTCTAAAATAATTTTTTGACCATATATCAAAAATGCAGGTCATTTGGATGTCATTTAATAGGTTTTTCAAATCTTAACTTATCATAAAATCTATATAAAGCAACATAAATCATCAATAAGTATATGTATCCATTTAAACAATCATATCATGGCATATTATTTACAAAATTAATTCGAATCTATCTAGAAACCGAAATCAACAGAAATGAGATGTAAGTCATTATTCATCTTGGCTTATTGTTAAAAAGGTTGAGATTTGTCCTTTGGTTGATTTCTTTAAGCTTTCTACTTGAACCTTATCTTTTCTTCTTTTGGAATCTCTTAATGGTGATCGACCAAGCTTTGTTTAAGACTTTAGTTTTATTTGCAAATGTTGAAAATGAATAAGGAATGAAGATAAGAATGGTTTAGCGTATAAGAATATAGTATGTTCCTATTTTATCCTTATCATATTCCTCTTACTTCCTCCACTTTAATTCTCTTTAGCTTATAGATTCATTACGGCCGACCCCTTCATGGTTAACAAAATCTCAATCCCTTAACCATCTACAATATTTTATTTTATTTTATTTCTTTAATTAAATGTCCAAAATAATGTTAGTCAAAATTAGGATCACTGTAGGAATCATGATGTGAAAGAAACCAAATAAACTTTCTTCGTGCCAATTTGGATGTGTTTTCTTGGACACATCCCATTATACATGGGATATCATTAGAGATAACATGTCACACACTTAAAATCAATCCCAAATTCACATCAGTGTGGCAGAAGAGATGCAACCTTGATCTAGAGCGATCCACTACATTAAGGAAAGAAGTGGATAAGCCGTTGGCCAACAACTTCATACGCGATGTAATATATCCTGAGTGGGTGTCAAACCTTGTGTTGGTCTAAAAATCAAACGGGAAGTAGCAAAATTGTGTTGACTACTTAGACTTGAACAAATCATGCCTGATGGATGGCTTTCCGTTACCCAGGATCGTCTTGATGATGGAACCGTGGGGGCATGAACTGCTTTTATTTATGGATGCCTACTCAGGGTACAATCAATTTATGATGCATGAACCAGATTAGGAGAACACCACTTCATCGAAGACTTAGGACTACAGTGTTATCCAGTAATGACAATCAGTCTGAAGAATGCCGAAGCTACTTACTAGAGACTGGTGAATACAATGTTCAAGAACCGAATTAGAAGAACGATGGAAGTTTATATGCTAGTGAAGTCACAAGTGTCTGAAAACTATATGGATGACGTCTCGAAGATATTTGAGATCCTTCGGAAGTATGGAAAAAATTTAAATCCACTGAAGTGGTTTTTCGACATTGCTTTTGGAAAATTTATTGGTTTTATTGTGAATGTAAGAGGTATTGAGGCTAATCTGGAGCAAATTGATGCCTTATGAAATGTTAGAGCCCAAACTACGAAGAAGGAATTACAAAGTCTAAATGGAAAGATTGCCACACTGATCTGATTCATCTCTAAAGTGAAAGATAAGTGTATGCCATTCTTTGATGCATTAAAGAACGGTGAGAAGAGCTTTGAATGGAATCAGGACTGCCAAACAACTTTTGAAGAATTACTACAACATATGAAGACACCACTAGCTTTGTCTAAACCGATGGATGGCGAGGACTTATTCATTTACCTAGCGGTGTTTGCCCAGCCATTAAGCACAACACTTGTACGAGAGGAAACTAGATTCCAACGGCCCGTATACTACATTAATAAGCGATTCACCTGAGCTGAATGGAACTACCGGAAATTGGAAAAGCTAGCGTATTGCATAGTGATAGCGTCTAGGAAACCACTACCATATTTCCAGGCTTACCCGATTAAGGTATTTATGGATCAATACTTAAAACAAGTACTGTGCTGACTCGAGACTTCAGGATGGGTTCTAAAGTGGAATATCATTTTGAGCCAGTATGATGTGTCTTACCGTCCTTGAAGAGAAATTAACGAACATGCACTGGTCGATTTCGTCGCTACATTCAAAATTTGGGTTGACGAGGAGGAAGACACAATGGTCTTGGTATCTCAATGGAAATTGTTTGTTGATGGCGGTTCAAGCGAATTCTGCTTAGGAGCGGGAGTTGTGCTTGAAACTCCCGAAAGACGGTTTGCCAATGCGGTATTAGTTCATAGTATTTATCATAGGGTATTTTAAAGAATCTGCCAATGCATTTATGGGGCTCTTATTAGTAAACTTAGTCGGTAATTAATATTGAACAATTCGAATATTAATGTTCACACATCACCTTAGCCAGTTGTATGATGGTTTTCCCAATTTATCCCTCATACATCTTGGTAACTTCCAAATTTACTATTTTAAGTGGTAATAGGTTGAAACGACTATTTACTCCATTTCTCTTTATCAAAACTATATCACTTTAGGTCTTATGGAATTTGATTTTGGTTAAGATTCCAATATCGTCTGCATTCAACTTGGTTAGTCCAATTACAAAGTTCTTGGTTCAACAACAATAATTATTAATCGTACTGTTCTGACCGATAACTTTGATTTTGAGTTGACTATAGCTAACTGTGATACCAACCTCATATAATGAAGGAGGCTAATTCTATATTGAATAGTGTTTCACTCACAATGCTTCTACTTGGACCCAAATATAATCGTTTGATGGACGTCACACCATAATTTAACTGTAACCAAAGTGGAGTATCCCCATTGATGTTCAAAGCATTCTCAATACAAGAGAACTATGTAATATCGTCACTTTAAGACTCTATGTTTTACCTTAGTTATATTAACCAACAAAAAAAATCTCGAGTGAGTCATTCCATAACTATCAAATACTTATAAGCACATAACCCCTCGGTGCCACACCATCCATGAGTCATACCCTAACCAATATTTGAAGAGTGTTACATTCTATAATATCAGTGGATGAATTAACATCCTTTCTTGAACCATCTTGACTAGGAATATTTAAAATAATATGTTGTTTTAGTGTCATAAATTTCTCATGATTACAACGCATTGTAATTACTATCACGTAACATATCATTTGAGTATTTTCTATTTAATACACTTAAATTAAATAACTAATTAATATAACATAAGGTGACATGTATACAATAGAAAGAAAAACATATTTTATTTTGAACAAGATTTTATTACAAAGTCAATAATCTACAATAAATTAAAAAACTGCCCCTGGGACATAGTTCTAATTCTGATGGTCTTAAAAGAATGATGGGGTTGTATCTAACAAAGATAAAATATGCTTTTTGACAGACAGATAAAATCATTTTAGTGGAGATATAGGAAGACTTCTTAATGAAGGTATAGAACAATGCATTGAATTTTGTTAACAAAAGCTTGAGTCTAGTTGCTATATGAAAAACTTCTAATGGCGATTTAATGCAGAGCGACAACGAAGAAATAAAGATGAATTATTGGAAGCAAGAGATAAGTCTTAGCAGGAACATAGGATGGAAGTAGAAACGGAAATACAAATTCAAGCTACTGGAGGCATGAATTAGGTCATGTATCATCATCTTATTGGCCACCTTTCGCCACGTCGGTATAAAATATGAAGTTTTTTAAACGTTTTGGTGAAATCACTTCAAACCCCTGCAAATCATCACTAAGATAAGGAACATCATCATTATGTTAGAGAGTCTCAACTATCTAAGTTTCTACTTATCCTAAAATCTAAGGAGTTAGATTCGGAATATTAAAGACACATGTCAAGCAACCAACGACCCGATATAACTATAATTGGGGATCTACTCCCACATAATAAGGGACCTTTTTCAAAATCTTCCCTTCTTATTTTTCTTTAGATTCACTAGAATTGGTAAAAAAAAAGTTTGATTGGTGATTTCATAATTACCTAGGTAAAATCCAAATTGATAGTTTGTGTCCAAGGACAAAATAAAAGGCTATTTTCATATTAGACCATGATCATTACATAGTTCATACTTACTGCCTAGCTTACTCTGCTTTCTCTTTATTCAATAGATTTTTCCAAAATTTTTGTCTAACAACTACTGGGAGAGATAGAAAATAGCATTTTTCGATCCAAAATGGTGGCGAATCCTATATTTGTTGAAAGCCAAATGAAAAATGAAGAATGTGTGTTGATTGTACTATTAAAAATAATTTCTTTCCAAAATATTACTATCAAAGATTGCCATTTCTTGAATAGACCAACCGGTTGATGCTACAAATGCATATGACTTATTGTCATTCATAGATGCCTATTTAGAATATAATAAAGAACAATGTATAAATCAAATATAGAGCACACTAGCTTTATAACTAATTGGGGAACCTGGTATTACAAAGTAATATCATTTGGTTAAAAACATGTAGAGGTAACATATCAATGAAAAGTCGATAGAATGTTTAGTGAGCACTTTTGGAAGAAGCATAGAGGTATATATTAGGATATGTTAGTTGAACCAAAGAAAGAGATGGATTGTATCAAAGAACTTCAAAGGATGTTCGGGGTGTTATGGCAATATAATATGAAGTTAAACCCAAAAACGTTCATTTGGAATTCATTTTAGAAAATTATTAGTTTACATGGTTAGGGCTTGAGGATTCAAAGTTAACTCTAAATAAATTGAGGTAACGAGGATTACAAAGATTGTCATGGATGTTATGATCTTGGATAGTGCTCTAAACAAATTCGTTTCTTGGGCAACAAATAAGTGCAACCAAATTCTTCGATGTGATAGGAAAGCATAGAACCGCTGAATGTATTATTGGGTCAAGTGTAAGAAAGCTTTTCTTGAATTAAAGACCACTTTGAGAAACCTCTTAATTTGTTAAAGCCAACCGATTTAGAAGATCTGTTCTTGTTTATTTACGCTTCAATAAATGTTATGAGCTCAGTATTAGTTCAAGAAGACAATGATGACCAACCGGTAGCCTACTATAGAAGTAAAATATTAATGAATGCAGAATTATGCTACCCTATAATTAAGAAGCTATCATGTTGTATACATCTAATAGCATAAAGGTAAGAGCATACTTCAAGCACATCCAATAAAGGTAATGAAAAATAATCCATTAAACCAAGTCTTTAGCAATATATAAATTAAATTAAGCAGTTGATTTTGTTTGTTATTTTTGTTTCCCTCATATCCTTATGGTTTTGAATGTGACTTAGGCGTGTGTAACGATCCACAAATATGATATGTTAAGTACTAATTAATTAGCAATTGCCAATTAAATTAAACTAGCGATGAAAGACAAATTTGAGTACAATTGTCTTTTTGGAAAATTTGATATTTCCATTGCATTTGGAATGTTTGAGAATTTTGATATATTATATTTTATGGTTTAGACATATTGGTTGGAACTGGTATTTTTTTACCTATAATTACTTTAGCCCCAAAATACCTAATTTTTTTCCATAAATATGAGTATTCCCTAACTCTAACCGCTAATAGACCAGTCTGCCTTCTCTAATCCTAAAATTGTGCTTAATCTCATTTTAATGGCGAATAGTTTTCTCTAATTAAAAATTGTTCCAAATTCAAAATGTCCAAATATCATATTATTATTTATCAAATTGTTAGTCTCGATGAGATGAAGATAGGACAAATGTTCATTTTATAATATGATGCACAAGGTAGCAAATAATTATGGTTAAAGGTGGAAATCGGCAAAAACCTAATCTTTATTTGTACATTTTTTATTGGGAAAGAATTAGTAGTTAAGGCCCATCCAATCGAAATATCTTATATCCTGAGTTAAAATATGGTTTCAATTACATGAAACCATGTTAAGATTAGTCATAATTAGTCGTAAAAGTCGTCGATAGTGGGATAAGGGGTTTTTGGTGGCAATCTTGTGTGGTCCATGAGGATAAACATATGGAGCTCTCGACATTAAGTCCTATAGTGGTGGCTGCTTGGCGAACAGAGGTGAGGCGTGGCGGCAATCTGCGATCAAAGTTTCTAGGCAAGGGGCATGGTGATAAGTTTGGGAGTAGTATAGCGAGGGTGATTTTTGTAATTTAGCCCTCTATTTCTATTAATTACATTTAAAAACCAAGATTTTCTAATTGTGACATTTTTTGCTTATGACCTCTGTTTTATTCATGATGTGTTGAATTAGGTTCGTGGCAAGATTCCATAGATTTTAGCATATGGATTGCTGGCTTTTGAGATGTTTGGGAAAGTGCATTGGTGGGATTCATTGGTCCTAGGTATTTATATTTTAAAATATTAATACGTTTTTATCGATATACATATACACATGTTGATATATGATACCCTTTTAATGATTGTTTGAATGTGGAGATATTTATGATATGACCTATGTCCTAGTTTGGTTGTTTATCGATTTAATTATTGCATTGTTAGATGATGATATTTTAAAGTAATTAATTATAGATTTAGAGAAAATTATTAATTAATAAAGAATAAGTAGATTTGTGTTATTTTTTGGGGTAAATAAATTTGTTTACAATTTTTTAGTGATATTTGTAAATAATTATGATTTAACAATTTGTATTGAAATTGATGTAAATTTTTAATAAAATTATTATTTATGAATTTTTAAGGAAATTCAAAAATAAAATGAAGAACCTATTTTCAAGTGAATTTGAAGAATTTCAAAGTGAATTATGGTATTTGAAAAATCTATTCATTAGCAGTAATATGATTTTTAAGAAGACTATATTATTATTGTGTAAATAATAATATAACTTCTTTTATGGGATTTATGGAAAATTATTATTGTCCTTATAGAAATATAAGAGATATCTTGAAAATAATAATAATAAAGATGTATTTTATAGAAGTATTTTGGGTTAATTATTAATATTTTTGAGATATATAACAATAAAGGGATTATCGAGATTTAATGTAGAATATTATTCTTTTGAGTCAAAAGTAATAAAGTGGTTGTGAAAAATAATAAGACAATTTAAATAAATATTATTTTGATGTAAAACAATATTATTGTTTTTGAACGTAATTGGATGTAAAATTTTAATTTTATTTAATAACGAGTTTTTGAGTAATATTTTGAAAATAAATGATTTGAAGTATACTATCGTTTTGTGAAAATACTATTAATTTGGGAATAGAGATAAACATATTTTATGATAAATAATAAGTACTTAAGTAGGAATAACATGAGTAAATACAACATCTTGGATTATTGTGACATGTGTTAATAAGTGGTTAAAATTATCATATATGTTTATTGTATTGAGATGTAATCACCTTAGGACAGCTGTTGTGTAGTTTATTATGATTTTTTTATGTTGATGATATTAATGTTTGTGTTACTAATATAGAGTGGTAGTACACATTTGATGAGTTAGAAATTTATGTTACTAATATAGAGTAGTTAGCACACATTTGATGAGTTTGATATTGTGTCTAATATAAAGTGGTTAATACATGGTGGATTTGTACTTGCATTTATGCTGTTGATGTTGTGTTACTAATGATGGGGCGATTAGTATATATATGCATGTATTTGTTGTTCCTGATTTATTTGATGTTTAGGGTTGATATCAAGCATTGTTAGAATTGGTGTGATGTTTAATGGTTATATGTTTTTATTATTATTACTACCACCACTCTTATCTATGATGATTTATTATGGTGGCATAGTAGAATGTGATGTTTTCTGTTTATATTGGTTTCATGGATGGAAGTCTTATGCAGTGTTTTCTTGTAGCGACCCGTAGATTTCATGGATTTAATTTGGTTAAATTAAGTTGTAATTAAATTTAGAAGAAAAATAAATTAAAAACCTACTTATAGTAATTCGAAGTTAATTCAAATGATTTTAAGTAGAGAAAAGAATTTTACCAGTATATGAGTTGAATATGAGGAATTTGAGGAAATTATTAAACTAATATAATGTAATAAACATTGTTAACAGTAAATGGAATATGATAATAAGAAAAATTGCAAGTTTGTATGTATGGGCGAAATAATATTGATAGGTAATAATTGTTGTAGAGAATAAATTTCAAATGTTATAAATTGTATAATGGTAACAACTATTGTTCGTTACCAATGCATTTAATTTATAGCGATTAAATAAGAAATAACTGAAAATTTTTGAAGGAAAAATCAATAGAAAGGTTAACTACATGCATAAGATGGAAAGTTGAATAGAATTCTAATAAATGATAATAATGGAAAATATATACAATCAATGTAGGTAATTTGAAATTACAAATGATTAAACGTTTCTTGTGATAATGAATAAATAACGAAAGGAGTAAGCATATTTATTTAGAGTATTAATTACTATTGGGTAGAGATTTAAGTAACAACGTTTAATGCAATGTAAGTAATGCCATTTTAAGTCAATAATAAGGAATTGGGAATCATATCTATGAAATGATAACGAGAATACAAGATGATAAATGCCAACTAAGGGTAATAATTAAGAAACTTAATGAAATCCCAATTTTATACAAAATAATTTAAAGGTCAGGTTTGGTTATAATTTGAACATAAGTAAATTGAATTTGTAGTATGAAAATATATGCAGAAATTGATTTTTGTAATAAAGGATTTTGTATGTGACAAAAAGGTAACGGTAGTGTTTATGGTAGGTTGCCTATTCATTTATTTAGATTGTTAGTTGGAACTGGAAATAAGTTTGTAATAAATGTAAATAAATGATACATTTATGTAACCAATGTAAATTTTACTTATAATATAGCAAAGGGTGTATTTAAGAAGTAAAATTGTAGAATTTGAAGCTAATTAATAATAGACATAGTAAAGATGGCAATCCAATCAAATGCTTAGGAATCAGATTTATTGGAAGGTAACCTAATTTATAAATAAATGGTAAGTATTAAGATATAATTCTGTATAAATTGAAACTGATTGTAGATTTAGTGTAGTAACGTTAAGGCTAACTGAATTTGCTTTATAGATGGAATTAAAATCAAGATGGATAGGTAACGAACTTAAAAATTTAATAAGTAAATTTATTTCAATCAGTGCAATAAAAGGATACGTAAATAAATGGTAAGATGAAATGGTAAATTTTTGATGTTAATAAAATGATTTTTTTTTTTTTTTTGAATTGAAATAAGTATTATAATGGGCAAATTTAGTTACTTTAAAGTGAAACGGAAATTGTAACGCAATAGTTTGAATGCAATATTAAATTCATCTAATTTATAATAAAGATTCGTTAGATTTATTTAATAGAAATTTTGGGACATTTAATAGATAATTGCTGATGTTGAATGGAACAAAGGAATTGAATTTAACATGAATAACATGAATAGCATGAATAGCATGAATATTAATAAAAGAAATTATGTAATAATTGATTTATTTTAGCATTTATGAATGAAATAGGAATTTAGGTTTAAGCAAGTGATGAATAAGATGTTGTGCAATCCAAATTAATATAGTAATTGTGAGTAATAAGAGCTTATTTGAGATTCTAATTTTTTTATATATGTTTTACAATTTCAATATAAATGGAAATAGTAGCAATACAAAGAAAGGCAGAATTTTTGAATATAGTAGTTAAGAAAAGGCAAACAAATCCTTCCATCTAAATCCAATTTAAAATAAAGCTTAATTATTGCAGTGGTTAGAATTAAATATTATGCTAGTCGAATACTAACTAATTCATTGAAATACCTATTCATGAAAAACAATTGAAAGGTTTTATTTGGTTATAATTGGTAGATTTGAAATAAACGTAAAGTTATATTAATTGACGTAATAATACGCAGTAAACTATAAGGTCATAGTCAAAGTTAAATTTAAGTAAATTCTTGGAATTTACAATATCTGAATTTACCGTAATTGAATTCAAACACTGAAATTTATAAATTTATTTACTTGACATTGATATCTGGGTTTGTTTAATTTGTTGTAACTAAAGTGAAATTATAAAAATGATCAAATTTTCAATTTTAAAGTCAAAAATTTTAAAGATTGAATTCAATTAATTTATTTGCCTATTTATTTAATTAATATAAAAATAGCCATTTTGGGCACGGACTCGGATTTCGACGAAACCAGTTTCATCGGATCCGTAACGGTGAATTATAATAATGTTTCAAGTTTCGTAGCGATCGGACTTGTCGTTTGATCGTACGGACTCGAAACGCCTTGAAATTTACGCATTTTGAAATCAATGTGAAATTTTTGTTTTTTTGGCATAACTTCTTCATACGATCGAATTTGGTCGCGAAACTTTTTCCATTGCGTTCAGAATATTTTAAAACACCTATTTGGATATATAGTTTTAACAAATCCGACTCCGGAGGCATAGCGGGCTTTTTGGACCATGGTTTGTCACGCACGTTCGCGTATCCAGTCTAGCTACCCTACCTCTAGCCTATCTATAAATATACATCTATAAACCCTAGCTCCTTTCTTTTTCATTTGCTGTACGTTCATTTCTTCACTCTTTTCTCTTCCCCAAATGCATACATCTCAGATCCAATTCCAGATCTATCCACAGTTCAAAATCAAAAGTCAAAACTCAAAAATTTCAGAAAATTCCAGAAAAAATATATGTTGAAGTATTCGATACGCGTAAAATACTGGTGAAATTCGTTTTTCAATTGGAGCTGTCATTCATCCAGAATAAATTCAAACAGCCCCAAAACCGTTCATCATCGTCGCGCAAAACTTCGTCGGATCGGAAAACGGTTTCTGGGTTTTGACGAGGGAACGAAGGTGATCGCATCCATATGATTTGTTTCGCGAATCGACGGTTGGATTGACGGCAAAAACTCGACTTGGTTTTCAGATTTAATGGCGCGTGTTTTGGTCTTGGGCGCGTTCTGGGAAGAAATGGGTGAGGATGACGTGGCTATCAAATTTTGTGTAATTGTGTTCCATTTTTGTATTTTATATTTTATGTTTTCATTCGCAATTTTCGACATAACGTTCTCATACGAACTCCGTTTGACGCGAGATTTTTTTTGTTAGGATCGTAATTAAATTCCGGACTCGATGACGCTGGTTTGGACGAATTCTGAGACGGGCGAATTTTTGGGTTTAAATCGGGTTTGAATTCGATTTAAATTCAAAAGGTGAGTGTTTTGACCCACTCACAATTACTAGAAGCTTTTATGTTTGTTAAATAAATTTTAGAAATGAATAGAAATTTATTTATGAGCTTTTGGCATGTTATTTCATTTATATCTGTTGAATTGCATTTTATTGAATTTAACTGTTAATTTAATTGATTTATTACGTGTTAATTGGCTGTTAGAATTATTGTTTGCATATGAACTATTAGTTAACAGTTATGTCAATTATCACTGAATATAAATTGTTAGATTAATAGTTGATAAATATAATTTGAAATAAAATTGCCAATTATTACCTGTTGTATATTACCAAACATATATTGTTATTGATTGATATTGGTTGATGGTTGTGATTGGATGATGGATGTGTTGATGAATGAATGTTTATTGCATATCATTAAATTTCAAATTATCATGCATATTTCATTCCTTTCGGGATTGCGGTTTGAAATGATATACAACCGCAGTTTATTTTTAAATTGCGGATTGAAATGATAAATATCCGTATCACTTGACCATAGGATAGAAAATTATATACAGGCACCGCGGTATATATATAACTATTTTAAATGTGATTACTATGGTTTGGATGGAATACGGTTTATAATAATCTAAAATTTTATACTGTATAAATATTTTCTTCCGTATTCATATACATGTAAAGTTAAGAATTTTGAAATTAAAAGGTGCACAAACTCCTTTATTTAAAAATGGAAGAAAATTTAGAAAATGGAGATTTATAACTTATATCCTATGTTTTAATGTTAAGTGGAAATTTTAAGATATGATATTTGTAATTGGATTTTCCCAAAATTAAATAGAAATGAATATTCTAGTAAAAATTGAATTTGGAAATATATATATATATATTTTACTAGAAATTGAAGTCTTATTAATTATGGATTTTATGTGAATGGTCAAGATTAATTAATAGAATATTGATTTTGAAAGGATAAAAATCCAACTTTAGTTGAAATATTAATGCTCAAAAATGGATATAAATATATATAAAATTGAAATGGTTTTGCGACTTGAAGTAATATTTTGGATTTTGGTTTAACTTTAAAAGAAGAAATATTTGGAAAGCCATGTAATTTATTTCTTTATAAAGCAACAGTAAAGTTAAACTTTTTTTTTTTTTTATTCGCATACCGTTGAATATCCAAACCATTTAGTTTTGAGAATAATGGTTTTAAAATGCTATGGATTTTCGAAGAATTATGTTGAAAGTTACAAACAGAATATTGGTTACATGGGATATTAAATAATAAAAAGTGACATAATTTTTGGAAAGAAATAATTTTATTTGGGATAAACGATATCATATTGTTTTGGGTTTTAAAAGAAGAAATGATATCGTAATATTACGGTTTGAAATGGATTATATTCTGGTTTTAAAAGTATAAACTATTTTTAAATGACCGCGGTGTTATAATAACGATTGGTTGGCAAAGAGACCGGGATCGGATATGGACATACTCTCTGTCGATACCGAAAACCACTTTGACTAACCGTGTACGCGGTGGAGATTCCAGAATGAAGTAGGTGGTGGCGACGTTTCCTGTAAGGTAAATACGTGGACCCAACTCCCGTGAGTTGGCATAAGGTGGCTAAAACAGGAGCGATTCTCAGGCCAATGAGGTCATTCCTCTGATCGGACGCTCCTCTTCGATATTATACTTTGACTTGGATTTGATTCAGTGGCCACTTCTATATTTTGATTTTGGGGAGTTAGTCCGAGGTGGGCGGTAACTGCGGCTACGCGTTTCCACCAGCCTGGATAGCAATTGGTATATCTACCCTGGCATTGCCTAGTTGTGCCGTGTCACCTACCATATCGCGCCTTGTACGAGTTTGGTTTTCTCCCGTAGCCCGTGTGGTATCCTCTAGTGGCTTCCCGATCAGGAGGGGCTATGATATTGGACGGACTACTGGGACTATTACGTGTTAAGGTGGAAAATGTAAAGCCTTAACGCTATTTAAAAGTAAGTTTATTTTATAAATAGACACTATTATAATAGCGCAATATACTACATAGTAAATAGTTTAACGGATCCTTAGGAGATGTAAATCCCGAGCATCTCTTGAGTTACTGCACTCATATTTATTTCTGTTTATTTAACTCACATAAGATATTCTAGTCTGACTCGAGTGTTTTTGTCTTTTCAAATTCGCTCGGGTCAGTCCGAGCGTTTCAGGATAACAGGTTTTAGCTTTGGAGGACGAAGACGAAGAATCAGTATTATTCTATATATAGTATTGCACCACACTCTTTATATTCCGCTGCATTGTCGTATTTGGTATGTGTAACTCTGATATTCATTGTATAAGTAAAATCAAGCTTTTGTAAACTGTTTATTAACTGTATATTTGTTATTATATTTTATCCTTCCGCTGTGAGATTCTGTTTTGTTTTAATTCTTCTCTGTTTTTTTTTATTTACCCCATAACAATCCGCCCTTGCGTATGCTTTGAATTGGCACGTGTGTCGTTTTAAAGTGTGCGAAAAGGCGGGATGTTACAGTTGGTATCAGAGCTTTGGTTTAGCGATAAACCTTGGCTTTGTGGGGTTTGACTCTTTGTTAATAGGGTAGTAATATCCTATGGGAGTCGCTGAGTGTATATATATGAGAGAGCGTATTTGTTAGTATTAATAAAAGATTTTGATATTGTGTTAATCTGTTCCGCTTTGTATTTATAAATTCTGGTTGATGCATGGGACGCTATGTCATCAATAGGGATTTCTAAACACTTAATAGGACAGACCGACATAATATTTGTTTTTAATATAGGTGAATGAAATAATTTTGCCTATTATATTTTCAATATAAAAAAATAGTTTTATAAAGATATATATATATATATATATATATATATATATTTGGTTGCTATAGATTGGATGTTAGGCAATAAGAATATTTGTAATAAATTGAAGCTAAGTGAAATTATAATAAACCAAATTTGGAGATTTTAGAACTTAAGTCCGGGATTTTTCCGAATTCGTTTTCAAAGAATTTATGAGATATAATGATTCGGTTTACAAGTATTTTCTTATGTAAATATTTAGCATAATTCGAAAAAAAAACTGTTTAAAGAAGATTTTGGAAAATTTTTATTTTGTACTTTCTTCTCTGTCGCTGGAAAATAAATTCGGTGATGACGGCCGCATCATCGACTTTCATTTTCGAGTTTCGAAGAGGAAAGGCCACTGTAGTAAATTCTACTACAGATTTATTTTAGAACTTTTTAAAAATTTTCTTTTATTGTTCTAACTATAATTAGAGATATTGAGTAGTAAGAACTTATTTATCTATTATTTTGAAATAAATGGAAATTCAACTCGGTATTTAATTCTAAAATTTTCCGTTAACTAATTGAAAATTTTAGTGAAATAAAAGTTAGGTAATAAATGAATTGAAACCCCTAATTGAAATAAGAGAATTAATGCTAAGGATAAAGGAAGATAAATATTTTAACTTATGAATATTGGTAAAGACTTAGTGAATAATCAATGAATTAAAAGAATGGAGATTTAACTTGTATAAGGTTCAATTGCATTTCTTTAACATAAATAACTTACCCAAATATAAAAGTTGAAATGTTAAACAAGAAACTAGAATTGAATATTTTACAAGTAGGGATTTAGGAATAATGAAGTATTCAATAAATTACGGTTATAACAAGAATTTAATGGTATAAACTTAGGTTATAACTTTATTGAAAATAAAGTTAAGAATTAGTAATAGATGATAGGAACCTGAGTGTATAACATGAAATTCAAAATAAGAATTTATTATATGAGTATTCACTTAAGTATGTTTTATCTCCCCTATTCTAATATAATGGAAAGTAGGAAATTTTAATGACTGCAATTCATAGTTAATGAATGTTATTAATGAGAATTCAAGGGAAATCTTACAAGTGAAGATATTCAAAATATTTGTTGTTATTAATGAGAATTTATTTTATAGACTTAAGTAATAAAAGGAAACTTATGTAATAAAAAGGAAATACAAATATAATGAATTTGGTGATAATTGGAAAATAAACTTGTAAGAAACAAAGAAATCCCTCATAAATGAAGGAAAGAAAAATCAAAACACTGAATTATGAAATAAATGTATAATGAGATATTTTGGTGTTGATTTGAATTGTTTGGTTGATGTATGGTTGTTGGGTAAGGAATTTTGAAGTTGTGGGATGGAGAAATAATCTATCTTTGTTCCATCTAAGACTGTTGAGTAACGGATGCACTTGATAGTTATTTCTCACTCCGTAAAATTTCAGAATTTGAACCGAACAACTATTGGTTATTGATTGAATGATTGTTGTTTGTGGTGTGTGCTGTTTGTTAAAATGTATGGTTGTTGCATTTGATTTGGATATGAATGATTGAATCTACCCAAACATTTCACTGTAATATAGATATTTAACTTTTAGATTATATAAGTGAATACAGGGGTTGGAAGCAACTGCTACTGCTTTTGGTTCCAAAATAATAAGCGTATTGCCCGACAAATAGGTACGTTTTCGGATTACTATTAAAGCGCTATTTATATATTTTCCCGTGTGGGATATTTTATTTTGGATATATGTAATATATTTGTATATTTGGATATTATATTTTCTCCAGAGTCCCTCCGTACAAAGGAGACTCTGCCAAAAATTTTCGTAAATTTGGACTTAGAATTTTGTTACAGATATTTTTCCAACTTTAATAATTTAAGTATTAAAAGACATAATGATTATAAAACAAGTGTAATTCATTAAAGGAAATTAATTTAGTAAATTATTGTTATAAGTTAATATTTGAAACTAGATATACTGTTTTATTCTTCTTTCTCCCTTCCTTTTCCTTTTCGGGGACGAAAAGTTTTGAGTGGGGGAGAGTGTAGCGACCCGTAGATTTCATGGATTTAATTTGGTTAAATTAAGTTGTAATTAAATTTAGAAGAAAAATAAATTAAAAACCTACTTATAGTAATTCGAAGTTAATTCAAATGATTTTAAGTAGAGAAAAGAATTTTACCAGTATATGAGTTGAATATGAGGAATTTGAGGAAATTATTAAACTAATATAATGTAATAAACATTGTTAACAGTAAATGGAATATGATAATAAGAAAAATTGCAAGTTTGTATGTATGGGCGAAATAATATTGATAGGTAATAATTGTTGTAGAGAATAAATTTCAAATGTTATAAATTGTATAATGGTAACAACTATTGTTCGTTACCAATGCATTTAATTTATAGCGATTAAATAAGAAATAACTGAAAATTTTTGAAGGAAAAATCAATAGAAAGGTTAACTACATGCATAAGATGGAAAGTTGAATAGAATTCTAATAAATGATAATAATGGAAAATATATACAATCAATGTAGGTAATTTGAAATTACAAATGATTAAACGTTTCTTGTGATAATGAATAAATAACGAAAGGAGTAAGCATATTTATTTAGAGTATTAATTACTATTGGGTAGAGATTTAAGTAACAACGTTTAATGCAATGTAAGTAATGCCATTTTAAGTCAATAATAAGGAATTGGGAATCATATCTATGAAATGATAACGAGAATACAAGATGATAAATGCCAACTAAGGGTAATAATTAAGAAACTTAATGAAATCCCAATTTTATACAAAATAATTTAAAGGTCAGGTTTGGTTATAATTTGAACATAAGTAAATTGAATTTGTAGTATGAAAATATATGCAGAAATTGATTTTTGTAATAAAGGATTTTGTATGTGACAAAAAGGTAACGGTAGTGTTTATGGTAGGTTGCCTATTCATTTATTTAGATTGTTAGTTGGAACTGGAAATAAGTTTGTAATAAATGTAAATAAATGATACATTTATGTAACCAATGTAAATTTTACTTATAATATAGCAAAGGGTGTATTTAAGAAGTAAAATTGTAGAATTTGAAGCTAATTAATAATAGACATAGTAAAGATGGCAATCCAATCAAATGCTTCGGAATCAGATTTATTGGAAGGTAACCTAATTTATAAATAAATGGTAAGTATTAAGATATAATTCTATATAAATTGAAACTGATTGTAGATTTAGTGTAGTAACGTTAAGGCTAACTGAATTTGCTTTATAGATGGAATTAAAATCAAGATGGATAGGTAACGAACTTAAAAATTTAATAAGTAAATTTATTTCAATCAGTGCAATAAAAGGATACGTAAATAAATGGTAAGATGAAATGGTAAATTTTTGATGTTAATAAAATGATTTTTTTTTTTTTTTTGAATTGAAATAAGTATTATAATGGGCAAATTTAGTTACTTTAAAGTGAAATGGAAATTGTAACGCAATAGTTTGAATGCAATATTAAATTCATCTAATTTATAATAAAGATTCGTTAGATTTATTTAATAGAAATTTTGGGACATTTAATAGATAATTGCTGATGTTGAATGGAACAAAGGAATTGAATTTAACATGAATAACATGAATAGCATGAATAGCATGAATATTAATAAAAGAAATTATGTAATAATTGATTTATTTTAGCATTTATGAATGAAATAGGAATTTAGGTTTAAGCAAGTGATGAATAAGATGTTGTGCAATCCAAATTAATATAGTAATTGTGAGTAATAAGAGCTTATTTGAGATTCTAATTTTTTTATATATGTTTTACAATTTCAATATAAATGGAAATAGTAGCAATACAAAGAAAGGCAGAATTTTTGAATATAGTAGTTAAGAAAAGGCAAACAAATCCTTCCATCTAAATCCAATTTAAAATAAAGCTTAATTATTGCAGTGGTTAGAATTAAATATTATGCTAGTCGAATACTAACTAATTCATTGAAATACCTATTCATGAAAAACAATTGAAAGGTTTTATTTGGTTATAATTGGTAGATTTGAAATAAACGTAAAGTTATATTAATTGACGTAATAATACGCAGTAAACTATAAGGTCATAGTCAAAGTTAAATTTAAGTAAATTCTTGGAATTTACAATATCTGAATTTACCGTAATTGAATTCAAACACTGAAATTTATAAATTTATTTACTTGACATTGATATCTGGGTTTGTTTAATTTGTTGTAACTAAAGTGAAATTATAAAAATGATCAAATTTTCAATTTTAAAGTCAAAAATTTTAAAGATTGAATTCAATTAATTTATTTGCCTATTTATTTAATTAATATAAAAATAGCCATTTTGGGCACGGACTCGGATTTCGACGAAACCAGTTTCATCGGATCCGTAACGGTGAATTATAATAATGTTTCAAGTTTCGTAGCGATCGGACTTGTCGTTTGATCGTACGGACTCGAAACGCCTTGAAATTTACGCATTTTGAAATCAATGTGAAATTTTTGTTTTTTTGGCATAACTTCTTCATACGATCGAATTTGGTCGCGAAACTTTTTCCATTGCGTTCAGAATATTTTAAAACACCTATTTGGATATATAGTTTTAACAAATCCGACTCCGGAGGCATAGCGGGCTTTTTGGACCATGGTTTGTCACGCACGTTCGCGTATCCAGTCTAGCTACCCTACCTCTAGCCTATCTATAAATATACATCTATAAACCCTAGCTCCTTTCTTTTTCATTTGCTGTACGTTCATTTCTTCACTCTTTTCTCTTCCCCAAATGCATACATCTCAGATCCAATTCCAGATCTATCCACAGTTCAAAATCAAAAGTCAAAACTCAAAAATTTCAGAAAATTCCAGAAAAAATATATGTTGAAGTATTCGATACGCGTAAAATACTGGTGAAATTCGTTTTTCAATTGGAGCTGTCATTCATCCAGAATAAATTCAAACAGCCCCAAAACCGTTCATCATCGTCGCGCAAAACTTCGTCGGATCGGAAAACGGTTTCTGGGTTTTGACGAGGGAACGAAGGTGATCGCATCCATATGATTTGTTTCGCGAATCGACGGTTGGATTGACGGCAAAAACTCGACTTGGTTTTCAGATTTAATGGCGCGTGTTTTGGTCTTGGGCGCGTTCTGGGAAGAAATGGGTGAGGATGACGTGGCTATCAAATTTTGTGTAATTGTGTTCCATTTTTGTATTTTATATTTTATGTTTTCATTCGCAATTTTCGACATAACGTTCTCATACGAACTCCGTTTGACGCGAGATTTTTTTTGTTAGGATCGTAATTAAATTCCGGACTCGATGACGCTGGTTTGGACGAATTCTGAGACGGGCGAATTTTTGGGTTTAAATCGGGTTTGAATTCGATTTAAATTCAAAAGGTGAGTGTTTTGACCCACTCACAATTACTAGAAGCTTTTATGTTTGTTAAATAAATTTTAGAAATGAATAGAAATTTATTTATGAGCTTTTGGCATGTTATTTCATTTATATCTGTTGAATTGCATTTTATTGAATTTAACTGTTAATTTAATTGATTTATTACGTGTTAATTGGCTGTTAGAATTATTGTTTGCATATGAACTATTAGTTAACAGTTATGTCAATTATCACTGAATATAAATTGTTAGATTAATAGTTGATAAATATAATTTGAAATAAAATTGCCAATTATTACCTGTTGTATATTACCAAACATATATTGTTATTGATTGATATTGGTTGATGGTTGTGATTGGATGATGGATGTGTTGATGAATGAATGTTTATTGCATATCATTAAATTTCAAATTATCATGCATATTTCATTCCTTTCGGGATTGCGGTTTGAAATGATATACAACCGCAGTTTATTTTTAAATTGCGGATTGAAATGATAAATATCCGTATCACTTGACCATAGGATAGAAAATTATATACAGGCACCGCGGTATATATATAACTATTTTAAATGTGATTACTATGGTTTGGATGGAATACGGTTTATAATAATCTAAAATTTTATACTGTATAAATATTTTCTTCCGTATTCATATACATGTAAAGTTAAGAATTTTGAAATTAAAAGGTGCACAAACTCCTTTATTTAAAAATGGAAGAAAATTTAGAAAATGGAGATTTATAACTTATATCCTATGTTTTAATGTTAAGTGGAAATTTTAAGATATGATATTTGTAATTGGATTTTCCCAAAATTAAATAGAAATGAATATTCTAGTAAAAATTGAATTTGGAAATATATATATATATATATATTTTACTAGAAATTGAAGTCTTATTAATTATGGATTTTATGTGAATGGTCAAGATTAATTAATAGAATATTGATTTTGAAAGGATAAAAATCCAACTTTAGTTGAAATATTAATGCTCAAAAATGGATATAAATATATATAAAATTGAAATGGTTTTGCGACTTGAAGTAATATTTTGGATTTTGGTTTAACTTTAAAAGAAGAAATATTTGGAAAGCCATGTAATTTATTTCTTTATAAAGCAACAGTAAAGTTAAACTTTTTTTTTTTTATTCGCATACCGTTGAATATCCAAACCATTTAGTTTTGAGAATAATGGTTTTAAAATGCTATGGATTTTCGAAGAATTATGTTGAAAGTTACAAACAGAATATTGGTTACATGGGATATTAAATAATAAAAAGTGACATAATTTTTGGAAAGAAATAATTTTATTTGGGATAAACGATATCATATTGTTTTGGGTTTTAAAAGAAGAAATGATATCGTAATATTACGGTTTGAAATGGATTATATTCTGGTTTTAAAAGTATAAACTATTTTTAAATGACCGCGGTGTTATAATAACGATTGGTTGGCAAAGAGACCGGGATCGGATATGGACATACTCTCTGTCGATACCGAAAACCACTTTGACTAACCGTGTACGCGGTGGAGATTCCAGAATGAAGTAGGTGGTGGCGACGTTTCCTGTAAGGTAAATACGTGGACCCAACTCCCGTGAGTTGGCATAAGGTGGCTAAAACAGGAGCGATTCTCAGGCCAATGAGGTCATTCCTCTGATCGGACGCTCCTCTTCGATATTATACTTTGACTTGGATTTGATTCAGTGGCCACTTCTATATTTTGATTTTGGGGAGTTAGTCCGAGGTGGGCGGTAACTGCGGCTACGCGTTTCCACCAGCCTGGATAGCAATTGGTATATCTACCCTGGCATTGCCTAGTTGTGCCGTGTCACCTACCATATCGCGCCTTGTACGAGTTTGGTTTTCTCCCGTAGCCCGTGTGGTATCCTCTAGTGGCTTCCCGATCAGGAGGGGCTATGATATTGGACGGACTACTGGGACTATTACGTGTTAAGGTGGAAAATGTAAAGCCTTAACGCTATTTAAAAGTAAGTTTATTTTATAAATAGACACTATTATAATAGCGCAATATACTACATAGTAAATAGTTTAACGGATCCTTAGGAGATGTAAATCCCGAGCATCTCTTGAGTTACTGCACTCATATTTATTTCTGTTTATTTAACTCACATAAGATATTCTAGTCTGACTCGAGTGTTTTTGTCTTTTCAAATTCGCTCGGGTCAGTCCGAGCGTTTCAGGATAACAGGTTTTAGCTTTGGAGGACGAAGACGAAGAATCAGTATTATTCTATATATAGTATTGCACCACACTCTTTATATTCCGCTGCATTGTCGTATTTGGTATGTGTAACTCTGATATTCATTGTATAAGTAAAATCAAGCTTTTGTAAACTGTTTATTAACTGTATATTTGTTATTATATTTTATCCTTCCGCTGTGAGATTCTGTTTTGTTTTAATTCTTCTCTGTTTTTTTTATTTACCCCATAACAATCCGCCCTTGCGTATGCTTTGAATTGGCACGTGTGTCGTTTTAAAGTGTGCGAAAAGGCGGGATGTTACATTTCTGCTAACACGTATTTGATACAAGTGAAGTGCATGATATAGAACTACATAATCATAATCCCAAAAGGGTATGTAGGTAGTCCTTTTCTATATAATAGTCGTCAGATCACTTAAGTTGTGCTAGGGTGCGTAAAGTAGGTATAGTTAATATTTGTTGATTACCTTTTCCTTTTTATATTATTTATATATATTTTTAAAGCTTGCAAGTTAAAGCAAATAAAGGAAAAGAAGTCTGATTGCAAGCTACATCTGCAAGTTGTTTGTTTCATATATTTCTCTTACATCACAGTTGTATTGTTTGTAAATTTAACAATGTTTGATGTATGAACATATGTAGATTTTTACTTGTTGTATTGATTGTAATGATATTCAATTGTTAAGTTAATATATAAAAAATTGTTTCATTCCACTAGGAGATTTTCCCTTCTTATATATATTTATATACTCAACCACTCATCGTTTTTTACATCAGAGATAAGGTAAAAAAGTATTTTGACTATGTTTATAACAAAATTTTGACATTTTATGAACAATGGGGTTCATAGTGTGCAACAATCATATAACTGATATAGAATCGATAAACATATGCTATTAATGATTATTCAACTATTATGCTACTAAATTTGTATAATCGATGTGATTTGATGATTGTATTACTAATATGGAGTAATTAGTATCATATGAGATTCTCACCAATTTCAGTAAATAGTGTACAAACGATATTGTTTACTAAGTAATTATTATGGCATATTGTTTGAGGTTGACTCTGAGTACGAGTAAATCATTTAAGACATTTACCTTTTATTAAGATGTGATTGTCCTAATTTGGTTGTAGTTAGCATTGTTCTATGTAATGGATTCAATTAGGATAATACATGAATTTTTATGAGATATGATTTTATGAGTATAGGTGGGGGATGGGAAGTTGAGCTTGCTGTGCTTATACCTAACTCACTGATACCATAGTGGTTAGATTAACCCAAAAAATGGATCAACATCCAGAATCAAGATGAAAGCACCGATTCAAATTAAATAAATAGAAAAATAGTAGAAAAGTAAAGAATACACAATAATTTTTATAGTGGTTTGGCATAATCTCCGGTCTACGTCCACTTCAATCTTTCATTAGTTGCTTTCTCTCTGGATTGTAACTAGTTCCCTCTGATCTGCCCACAATCTAGTGGATCTCATATTTACAATAATGTTTCTAGAGAGTATGTAAGTCAGTAATGCCATGAATTTGCTGATCTAAGTCCTAAAACAGTAAAAAATGTTTTTTAGGTGACTTTAGTGGGGGAGGACAAGAGGTGAAGAAGTAACAGAGTCTCCATGGTCCGAGAATTCAGATCCCATTTTGGTTGCTATGGTTTGTATTCAGTCATATTGGGACAGAAGGAGAGTTGGAGCTAAGTCCTGAAGTCGACCCAGAGGAGTGGGTGAAGTCAAGAGTTCACCCAGGCAAATCATACATGTTGGTGTCGACCTCTGATGTCGGTGCCGACATCTATGGTTTATTCCAGTTATGTTGAACTCTCTTAAGACTTTCATGCTACATGATTTTGTTGCGTCCCATGCTATTTCCATTGATTTTTTGGTCGTCCAAAACTAGTCATCAACTTTTCTCCAAAACAGCCTACTACCAGCCTTTTTGCCTAAAAGGTCGGTGGTGACTTTTTTTCCTTAGCTCAGAATGACTTGTAATTTTTAGAGCACTCTTATAATTTGCATATGGAGGTGTCCCAAGTAGTCGCAATCCTAATGGAGTAAATATGAGAAGTCGGCACCTACATGAGAGGACGGTCCCGACATCTCTCCTTACTAAATTTGACTTTAAATTTCTTGAGCTCAATTCTCTAGTAATTTTAGATGTGCCTTTAAGTTTTCAAGTTTTTTTGTCCTTATTTGAATCTTCTAAGTCCAACTGAAATATGCTTTGCTAAAAAGTGGGTTAACACTTGCCCCTTAAAGTACGCCTTTCGAATGTAAGATGTGCTTTTCTCAAGAACAAGTTCCATAAATCAGCCTTTGATTGTTGAGTTCTCCGTCTACTTCAATCTTGGTGAATTATGCAGTTTCTTTAGATTCTTTTGTCAATCATGAGTCATTCCAAACCTGTTATAGTTTAAGACTCTAGACTCTACTTAAGTGGTAACTTATACATGACAATCATTTCGATTTCATTCAAAGTTATTACATTGCATATCTTATATTACATCAAATTTCCAAGATCATCCCATGTTCATCTGGGATTTATCAGCTTTATTCTAATTACAAGGTGTTCAAATCCTTTTATTAAGTCCGTTTCCATTATAGGGTTTGATCTCTCTGGATTATCTTCCATTTAACTTAACGCGCGATCTCTTCAGATCGTTTATCATTTAAGTTAAGAGAACGACCTCTCTAGATCGTTTAGTGTTCCAATCTTAGGTTTCGATCTCTCCAGATCATTGCTGAGCCAGTTCGCCCTTCGACAATGGGACTCAACGACCAAGAAAGGCCATCCACTCACTCTTTGGTGCGCCAGCCCGCCTCTCTGGGTAGTAGCTCTATAGCGACCAAAGAAGCCCATCCCTTTCACTCTCCGATGATGTAGCTAACTCCTTGCACTCTAGCATATCCTCTGGATGGTAGCACTAAGGCGATTCAAATTCATACAAGCCCATCCGCTTACTCTTCAACAAGGGGACTTGCACCTTGCACTCCAGTCTCATCTTTTTAGACGAGACATAAAGTGATAAATATCAGCCATCACATTCACATAGATTTTTCAAAATTCAAAACAAATAAGCAGAAATCATAAATAGTCAACTCGGATATTTAACTCAGAGCATGCCAAGGGTTCAATCCAGATCCCGTACATGTGTAAGCAATCTGAGGTTATCATAATTCTAAGTAGTCATCTTAGATATCCGACTTAGAGCACGATTAGGGACCAATCTTGGTTTTATGCACATCTAAGCGGTCCGGGGTTATTATCCTAATTATCAAAAGCAAGAAAAAGTAGAGCGCAAAAGATGAAATCTGCTTCCCTTCCATCCCGATCATGGGAGTACGAGTCTCGAACCAGATATTTAGTTGATCCTTGGTGCATTGGCTACAGATGGTGGTTGCTTTGGTTGCACTACTGCATTTTGGTTTTTGACGTATTGTTGCAATTGGTTGTTCCGAAACCAGTTCCTCAATAATGTCATGAAGTTGTCTACACTTGTTTGCTTCATGTCCTTCTAGTTCGTGGAGTATGCAGTACTTCCCGGATCTTTTCTCTCGATCCAACGGTTCTCATATATCCAGCTTTTGATAAGGGAAGTGCCTCCTAGTTTCCAAGTAGATCCTTCCTAGGGTTTCAGTTAGCTCGACGTAAGAAGAGAACTTCAGTCCCCTCTATAACCACTTAGATTATCCATCGTCTTCACCAGCTTTCTATTTCCCTTCGTCCTTACCATATCCAGCTCCAAGCGGTCCTTCGCCATCCACATAGTTGACTACATCAAGTTCAATGTCTTCAGCTTCAACGCCTTCCTGATGTAAGTATCTTCCTGCTTCATTGTAAAATTCCATGAGATCCATCGGTGGGTCTCTTTCTAGAGAAACCTTGAAATCCATTTTGCTTGCCCCTCCTGAGACCGCCCCCATCCAGATTATCGATGGATCCAGTTTGTCTATGGCAGCAACGGCTGCACTGAATCTTGTGAAGTAGCTCCTTAGGCTCTCTAGTGGCCTTTGCTTCACAGTCAAAAGCATCGTTGCGTATGATCTTAAGATGTGAACTTTGAATTTCCTCAAGAACCGATCCACCAATTCAGTCCAAGCATAGATATATTCATTTTCTAGTTTTTTGAAAACACATCATATCCAAACACGTCAAATATAATAGAAAGCATCGTCTCATTACCTCCTACGAAGCACCCAACACCTTCATGTGTCAGTGTATCTCATTAAGTGAACTGTTGGATCCAATCTTCCATTATACATCTTTAGCGTCGAAAGATTAAAATCAAAGGGATTCCTCGCATTCTGAATATTTGAAGTGAACAGGTTCCTATTCACGTCCTCCAAACCTTGATTTGGGGGTCCACCTCTAATCATCTTCCATACCATCTCAACTAGTTGGTTTTCATCGTCTAAGGAAGGTCTCCATGCAAAAGCAATACTTTGCCTCATGTTCCTACAAGGGAATTCTGACACATACTCTGGCATATATTCCTCTGTTTACACATTAGCATTTTGATCTATAGCTCTAGTTTCATTGTCCTCCGTTTCTATAGGGAAGTTCCGACACATATCCCTCCGGATGCCGTGCATTTCATTTTGATTTGCGCTTCTAGCTCCATCGTTGTCCATTCCCAACATTCCAGCAGTCATACCAATGTTGCTTCCAAGTATCAGTTGTTCTATTGGTGGGGACATTGCTCCAACTTGCTTGGCTCAAACGTTTGCAACCCCTGCACTAGTTCCTAGCACTTAGTTCTGAATCACAGCACTTCTAGCTATTTCCTGCTGTCCAATCCTTTGAAAAATTCTTCCAGCATCTCCTATTGTCTAGTTATCATCTCATCTTGCATCTCCTTCATCTTTCTCTCCATCCCTTCCTTGGTTACATGGATGGATTGATTATAATTTGAAGACACCTCCTGACTGCCCTTAGGCTATGGTTGACTTCATCCTACTCTAGAATTGGTGTTAAGTCACTTTATCTTTTCCAAATCTTAGATTCGAGCTTCAAGTTTTCAGATCTAGCTTTGTTCTCAATGAAAACACCAAAATGTTAACCCAAAAAATGGATCAACATCTAGAATCAAGATGAAAGCACCATTTCAGATTAAATAAATAGAAAAGCAGTAGAAAAGTAAAGAACACACAAGAATTTTTATAGTGGTTTGACGTAATCTCCAGCCTATGTCCACATTAATCATTGATTAGTTGCTTTCTCTTTGAATTACAACTAGTTGCTTTGATTTGACCACAATCTATTGGATCTTGATGTACAATAATGTTTCTAGAGTGTTTTTTAAGTCACTAATACTAAGAATTTGTTGATTTAAGTCCTAGAACAAAAAATAGATATTTAATACGTGCGTTCAATGGAGGAGAGATGAGAAGTGAAGAAGTAACAATGTCTCCATGGTCCGAAAATTCAAATCCCCTTTGGTTGCTCTATTGTTTGTATTTATAGGGATAGAAATAATATTGAGCCAGAAGGAGAGTTGGAGCTAAGTCATGAAGTCGGCCCAGAGGATTAGGTGAATTCATGAGTTCATTGGGGAAAACCACGCATGTAGATGCCGACATCTGTAGTTTACTCTAATTAGGTTGAAATCTCTTGCAACCTTCATGCTATATGATTTTGAAGTATCCCATGCTATTTCCATTGATCACTGGCCATTCAAAAAAAATCATTATCTACCTTTCTCCAAAATAGCACAGTATAGGCTTTTGCCTAAGAGCTCAGTGGTGACTTTTTTTCTTAGCGCAGAATGACTTGTAATTTTTACAACATTCTTATAATTTCATATAAAGGTGTCCCAAGAAGTCACAACCCCAATAGAATTAATATGAGAAGTCTTACCTAGATGAAAGGTCATACAGACATCTTCTTAGTAAATTTTGACTTCAAATTTCTTTAGCTTAATTCTATAGTGATTTTAGGTGTGCATCCAAGTTTTCAACTTTTTTTGTCCTCGTTTGAATCTTCTAGGTCCGCTTGAAATCTGCTTGCTAAAAAGTGGTTTCACAGATAGTTTATAAAAATTAAAACAACTACGTATGTTTGAACCTGCTTGTGATGTAGTTGGGCACGTAGATAGTCACAATGGTAATGATGTAGCATCTTCAGTTTTTCATCCTTTTTCCCTCACATTATTTTGTGTGTGTTTGTGTGTGTGTGTGTATTTATGTGTGTATGTACATGTGTAACGACCCACTTTTCCATACCGTTTTAGCAGACAATCAGCCATACATGACCCATTCAAATTGAACAGAAAGGCTGATAAGTATGGAAAATAAAGAAGATAGGAAGGAAACTAAATAACATAGAATCTTATAGTGGAACGAATAATCTATAATATACAAAAAATCTTTACACAAAGAAAAATATAATATATATGAACATCAATCAAAGTATGCAAGCATATTTTAGCCCGGACAGCTATAACAGCCTGTCCTCATAATTGCTGATAAATACAATAACGAATGCAACAAAAAAATAACCATGTATATATATGCATCACTAGGCCTCTAGCTCGTCTCCTAAAGCTCAAAATCATCCAAACTAAATCTATAAATATACTCAATCTGACCTAAGCATTAAAAGGGAAGAACGCCTGGATCAGTCTGGTAAACCAGCGTGATAAAACACACCTAAATGAAGTTGTATAGTTTATCAAACCTTTCAAAATAAAGGTATCTCGTAAGACCATGCCACATATAAACACGGACGGGTTTTTGCATTACGATAAACAAAACATTCTCTATAGAAAATCCATTGATATTATAATAATGTGTAGAGTACAAATACAAATTAATCATAACTGAAATTGTTACATTATTAAATTCTAGCATAATTGGTATAAAAAATAAGACCATAAAGGCTTATATTGGAGAATGGATTCCGTACTATGACAAGGTAAGGAGCTACCTTCCGATGGTACATCTCTAGATAAAATGCATTGGGGTCTAACAAGAACATCTTGTCCCCATACCACACAGGACTGGCCTACCACTTGACTAGTAGTAATGAATATGATCACCGCTTGGTTAGTGGGCCCTAAAGCATACATGAGTATTTAGTTTCTTTCTAGATTTGGGATGACCACATCCTAATGGGAGCGACCCATATGGCCCTGCTATGTGCTCGATTTTTGTCATTTCCCAATTGATGATGCTTGAGGTTACATTTTATTCTTTTCAAATAAAAAACCAACTTGGAATGTTGCATTGCCTTCCATTCGACAACACAATATCAGCATTCATCCATACAAGTCGTTCAGGAGATGAACGAACTAAAGGGACTACTTTTACTATATCCATTAAGGGGAATCCCTCCCTAGGTTAATAGAAAATAGTCCTGGCATTTCAAAGCTCCATCTTTCCTCCCGTACTCTTCAAGATTTCTTCAGTTCGAAGTGCTTGAGTTTGATCAAAGTGTTTTCAAATAACAAATCCGATCCCAGTCTTTTTGAAACAACTTTCAATAGATTGAGGTAAACTCAATCCCAGTTATTTAGGAAATAAACAGCCAAAAAATTTGAGTGGAATTCACCTCCTAACCTTTTGTGATGGATTTACTTATCATTTATCCTAGAAGAACGAAAGGAGTTTATAAGTACATTATAACACCTCTAATGGTAACTGTACCATGTAATTCTCGTGTTTCTCTTAGATATTTCCAAAACTATCATTTTGGTCTAGATTTAATAGTCGGTTATTTAAGTATCAAATAATCAAACAATTCATCCATAGATATTATTCCCTAAGTAAAATGATGGGGCATTTCACTAGAAGGACAAACTTTTCAGTCCAATTAGTTTCTAGGACACACATCCACAGAAATTAATTTCAAGGCCAAAGTCAGCAGAATAATTACTTTTAAGGACAAAGTCAGCAGTCCAATTACTTTCAAGGACATAATTTCATAGGTTTTTAGGCTTTAGAAACTAATTATTTTGCATTTTGTCCTTAAAAGTAATTATTTCAATTGTGTGTCCTAGAAACTAATTGCACTTGCTAAAGTGGCCCTTATGGCTAATTTCCACTAAAATAATACTGTTTGAGCACAAAGAAACTCTGGGCCTCTTAAATTAATCTTTTCATTAATTTAAAGCTACTCTGGAAAACATTTATATGTTTATCTCAATGGTATAAGTATATCTACAATATTAAGAAAAGATTCTTACTTCAAATTCCATTTTTGGGTTATAACTGAGTCATTCATAACAGAGATGATAATTATTAAGCAGGGGAAAGAATATTCCCTACCACTATAATTAAGAAGGTCAATTCGGGAAACCAAATCCCTATTATAAATAAGTTTTTTATAATAATTCTCTTTTATAAATATGAGTCGAAAATTCATTTATAAAGTTCCATCCTATAGTCTTACTTATAAATGTTAAAACACATTTCCAATCTCTTTATAACTTCTAAATCAATTTAACAACTTCTTAAACTCGTCCTTTCTTTCATTTTTAAAATCATTTATAAACTTCTTCTTTTACAAAAACCCTTTGTTAACTCATTCTATATATTCCCGTCTTATTTGTAACTCTTTTATAAACTCCTAAATTCACTTATAAAGCCCCTTAATAATTTTCCAAATAAATTTACGAAACTCCTTCTTAAATCAAAGTCCTGCAATAATTATAAAACTCGTTAGTTTTCATAACATGACCATTTCCTCAATTTTAATAAATTCGAAATTTATCTTCTCCATTTATTAAAAAACATTGATTTCATTTTAAAAGATGTTGCTTAAGGAAATATTTCATTTATTTATATAAACACTTTCTTATATCTATTCTTTGCTCTTTAACAAGATTTAGACATTGACAACATTTTATACAAATAGTTCCCAAATATTAGTTCAATTTTTCAATCTTCTTCAAGCCCTCACTACTCCCTTTTAGTATAGATAGTCCCTTCAAACTTCCTTTTTAAAAATAAATATTTATTATAATATTAATTCCTATAAAAAATACTTTTAAAATAATTATTTAAAAACATTTTCATAAGAATATATGTTAGATTAGAAAAAATAATTGAAGAAATATTGAAATAGAATAGAAAAGTTTTGGAAAAAATCTTTTAAATTAAAATATTATGGAAAGCTTCTCCAAAAAAAAATATTATAGAAATTCTAAAATAGTCAAATTTGAAATCATTTCCAACCGGAAATCATTACCAAACCACATTCAAAATTTACAGTATTTCAAAAATACTATACTTAGTCCCATAGTCACTATAGCACTTAACAGTTGCTATTAGTACCCAATTTAACTAAAAATGTTTCAAGTTTCACATATGTCGATGTCATATCCAAAATGACCAACAGCCAAATTCAACAATTAATAATTCATTCATGGGAATATGACTGAACCTAAAACAACGGGAATATACTGGAAGTTATAATCTACTATTGTAAGGAATCCGGATTTCCCAACACATTTTACTGTTATTTCTATTTTTAGCCGTCAATTGCTTTTAAACAGATATTCTAACCAAACCACCAATAATTTCAACAAGACATAAACAATAAAATTTTATCTACCATATACCACACTGGTAAATCAGAAAGGTAAGTTATACTCACAAAAATTCTAGTCGTTGCCAAAGCTTTCCGATTTGAAACTAAAATCAAATGACGTCCAATTTTAGCCTAAATTTTCACTTGATCAAATTCAACCAAACAAGTTCCATTGCGAAGCTTTTGTCGTTATGAACTTAAAGCAAAAATCCACATCTCGATTGGATCTCGCATTATCGAGATATTAAATTTATAAATTTCTGATTTGAATTTATAATTAGTTTACTAATAACAAATAATCATAATTAATTACCCTCTTTTAAATTAAACCCTTCTCCTTTTTCTTTACATTCCCACTTCTCCAATTCACATATCTATCCATTATTGAACCCTTCTTGCTTCCCTCTCTCCCTCACCCCTTAACAAAACCCAAAACCGCAACTTTCGACGAACTTCATACCTCGAGCTCTCCATAACGGCGACAAACTTTTCCAACTCGGCCATCCATCTCAAAACGCGACACCATGCCCTTCTAGTCCCCGTCTGTACCACAACACAGCCATTAAACCACTGCCTAGCTCGCTAAACTCCGGCCATCGCTCCTCCTTCACATCACTAACACAAATCCGACCCCGTTTACCTCTACGTTGCTAGAATTTCAAGATTTCCTAAACACTAGTTGCTTTAGCTTTTTTAAAAAAATTAATGTAAAATATTACACCGACTTAGAAATACAGCCGCACCCTTTAACTCCTCAACTTGATGTAGAGCTATCTTCAACTAGCTTAAAGATAATGACTTTATATTTTTGTGATTTTTCTTCTATTTGTTTTCAATTTTCAAAGAAAATGGATCTATATTTCAAAACGAAAATACGGTTGCGCTTAAAATGATGACACTATTCCAAAAAAAAAATAATATACCTTAGTTATTGCATTATGTAAAATCACAAAATCGCTGCCATTTGACGATAAATTGTTTCATGCTAAATTTCATTATCTTCCAAACTAAAAATTATGGAAAGGTCAAATAACATAAACTAGAAATAAGTCTATAAAATTGAGTTAACAAAATAATAATTTATCCTCTGATTGTTTAATTTGGCCATTTATAACTACAAATAAATTTACAAATAAATTCACCGATGTTGTTTATTGATTTGAATAGGTTACATAAGTCCATTTAATTGATTGAATTAATATTAAATTAAAATTTTAGTTATTTGGGACGTTATTCAAATATAAATTCCCCAATCCTAATATTTTAATTGATCGCCATAATTGAATTCCAATTATTAACTTTAATTAAAACACTATATTTGGAAATTTGAGTTATTTAAATTCTTAACCAATATTTTAATAATTAAATCAAATAAATATTCCAAAATTGAATGCCTAAAATTTTGGTTTGTTACACATGTATATATACACACATGTTTGTATATGCATACGTATTACTCATATTTACAATGAAAGCAATGAAGGAAAGTGGAGTCATTAA
Organism: Allium cepa; assembly: GCA_030765085.1. NCBI lineage: Eukaryota > Viridiplantae > Streptophyta > Magnoliopsida > Asparagales > Amaryllidaceae > Allium > Allium cepa. The sequence goes on from CM060938.1 coordinate 216,422,890, forward strand.
CCATTCACGCCAAAGGTTGCCATTTGACATATTTATTCTATGAGGTTAAATTAAATTTTAAAATTATTTATTTTGAATTATTCACCTAACGATCCACCGTCTTTTAAATTTAAGCTTGATGTCGAGTGTTAGTTGCCGGTGATTGGTATTAATTTTAATGGCAACGATAGTGGAGCATTAAAAAAAGGGGACATCTCTATCGATCGTCTTCTTCGTTTATCATTTCTTACCTTAGAAGTTTCTAAAACTGTGAAAACCGAAGTAATTGGGTCATCATCTAGTAGGTTAAATGGCTGAGTTCCATTTTTTTAATTTTAGATCTTATTGGGCATATGAAGTCTAAATTATTTTAGAACCAATCTAAATAATTTTAAATAAATGTTTATTTTATTTAATTTTTTGTACAAATGATTTGATTTTGTTCATATAATATATTTATATGTATATGTATATTAAATACACAAATACGTGTATAGTGCATGTGCAACATATAAATGTGTACACGGTTTAATGTGCATGTATATAAGTGTTAGGATTTACACTACAACGACCACGTTTGTCCCTTTATATATGTATTTTTTGTCCATATTCAGTTTTTTATCTATATTTATTTGCACACACATAAAAATATATATGACTGTATATATATAAACATATATATATATATATATATATATTTAATTTTGTTTATTTAAGATTGACAAATTCAAAAGGATTTAAATTAATATCTAAAAAATTATTTTAAATTTGAAAACTAAATCGAGATTGAAGAGAAAAAAATATTTTAAGTTTAAATTTAAAATACTAAAATGATATATATACACCTATGTATGTAAATTTTTCAATAAACATTTAAAACATACTATATTTAATATTGAAATTTATTTTTAAAATATGAACTAATAAATATAAATTAGATAAGTTAAAAATTAATTTTTGACTGAAACACTTTAAATTAGATTAATTTTATTATAAGTCCACATGGATTTATATAGGATAATATATATAATTTTATAATTATAAAATCTGTATGGATTTTATACATTTTTTTGAAGTATAAGTTCATACAGATTTATACTAATATTGTTTTTTAAAAGCATGTATATTAATTTAAAGGGATTTAAAATATTGATAAATTATTAATTGCATTTTAAAATTATATACATATGTGTGTGTGTGTGTCTACACGCTTGTCTATATAAATATTTTTGCAAAGTAAATATATATATATATATATGTGTGTGTGTGTGTGTGTGTGTGTAAATAAATTTTATGAAATAAATATTTATGTAATATTTATTAAATTCATATTTAATTTTAATAACTATTAATCTATAAAACACTAAATGGACAAAAGCATATGTATTTAATTTAAATGTACATTAGTTTCTTTTCTTTTTTGATTTAAATGAATATGTGTGTATATGTAAGATTTGATAAATAATATATTTATGTAAATTCATAATATTATAGAGATCAATTTACACTAACATATTTACATAGACTAATATATGTATACATATAAGATAGTATAAAATTTACCAATGGATGTAGCCTTTAATGTGCACCTTAAATGTTGAATCAAAACTCCTTAGATCCAGTCTGTACTCCTTCTGAAATTGCAGCTAACTAAAGAGAACATTACACCTTCAAAACCAATATAGTTTGGTTTGAATTTATTTGAAAATGAAGCAGGAACACCCTTGTTGTTTTTGACCAAATGTATATGGGTAGAGGCTCTAAATAATAAGTAAAATAAGAGAGAAATAGTGGTTTATTAGGGAATAGAAAGGTGCAAATGGAGAAGATATTGATCACCTTGTTTACCACTTCTCCTTGCCAGTTCAAATCTGATATTTTAAATAAATATTACCTTCCCCCCACCAGTATGGCCAGCCTATGTATAGGCTATATAGACTTATAGATATTTCCAAATCAATTTGTATTAATCAATTTTAAATCCAATTTAAGTTTTAAATGGTGTCGTATATCGATACGTACATATATAATTTTTATGTATTCACTTTATTAAATACAGACTCAATTAAATCATGTAAAATTTAATAATTAATATTTCGTAAATATTATTAAATTTATAATAATTATAACTCAATCATGTGGTATTTTGGAATTTCAACGTTGTAGTTGTGCGACTCAAAGGTGAAACTCCAATCAATAATTAATATCAAATAATTTAAATATTAACGTTTACGCACTATCTTAACTAGTGGAGTGACATTTTGGCCGAATTTAACACTTACACACTTTTTCGTAAAATCTAATAATACTATTTAAGCAATATCTGGTAGTAACAATTATTTAAATTAATTATTTTCATTAAAACTATATCACATTATGACTTATGGAATTTGGTTTTTGTCAAAATTCCAGAATCATCCATGTTCAACTTGTATAATCCAAATATAAAGTCCATTGTTCAATAATAACAATTATCATTAATCTAAGTGTTTTGGCCAAAGACTTTGACTTTAAGTTGACTGTAATAATGATCTCATATAACCGAGGAGATGAATTCTCATTTGAATAGTGTTTCACTTCCAATACTTCAATTCAAAATTTAGTCATTTGATGGATGTCTTTCCATGACTTAACTAGAATCAAAGTGGAGCATCCACATTGAAGTTTAATAGTATTCTTAATTTTAGAGAACTGTGTAATATCGTCACTTCAATATTCTCATTTTGACCTTAGTTATATTAACCAATAAAAAGACTATCGAGTGAGTCATTCCAATAACTATTAGTATATAACCCATTAGCGCCCAGTAGCCATTAGTAATACACTATCCAACATTTAAGAGCATTACGTACTATAATCTCACTGATGTAGCAATATTCTATCTTGAAACATCTTGATTACGAATATTTAGGATAATATGTTATTTTTAATGTGCTAAATATTTTATGATTACAAAACATTATAAAAACTATCAATAACATATCATTTAAGGATTTTTTATTAAATATACTTAAGTTAAATAATTAATTAACTTAGCATAGTATGACAAGCGTTAATAGAAAGAAAACACCTTTTATTTCTAACAAGACTTAATTACATGTTAATAAATTAGAATTTATTACATAAATGCCTCTAAGGCATACCTCTAACTCTATTAAGAACCATTTTAATAGTGGATTGAGAGTCAACAAAATATTGTACTTTTAAAAGAAGACTTGTAAAGAAAGTATTTGCATAGTGGATGCAGGAGAAATGTATTTCGAACCACTTTAAAAGTCATTGTTTCTTATTTATGTACTTTACTTCTCACTTCTTTAATTTACTTACTAGAAACTTCCTATAAATCTTTTAGGTTGAACTCTACTTAAACTTTGCAAAAGAGGTTTGACAAATTTTAGCCAAATAAGAGTAAAAATAACCTGCGTAGAAGTATGACATAATTATATGAAAATCATAGAGCGAGTTCTTTCATATAAAAAGAATTTACTTATAAAAAATATGAGAACACAAGTGAGGGGAAACCCATTCTATTTTGCAACATGGTCGCACTGTGTATTATATTGGCTATAAATTATTGTGACTAATATTGTTCATACTAAGATTATGTTCGACTTAAATTTTATGTTTCCTCTTGAGCTCTCGAGTGAACATTTGATGAGTTAGAGGATTGAAGGCTTAAGGATTCAAGTTTTCATGAATAACCATAGGCAATAGTTGCATAAGGAAAATATTTAACTATCCAATTTAATTATGTGATAAGCATTATCATCTTCAATTACTTTTCATTTAATATAACACCGATCATTCATGGTGGTATTATCATAACCAATCATGTATTAATATGTTTGTATATTATAATTTCTCTCTGCTCTGAAACGATAAGCAGTTTAGTTTGTAATGAATTGGCAAATGACTTTGTCTATGTGCTATTGCTCATTTCATTTTTGTGGAAGAAACATGGAACTCGTAACATTATTTGAAAATTTGAGTAGGATGATCGCAACAATCTAATGTTCGTTTTTGTGACCTAAATGAGGGATGATGCGTAGAAACAGTAATTTTATTTTTTTATAAACTCCTTTTGATATAGGAATAAATACATAGGATTTTTGCTAATTTGGAAGACTATATTAGGTCAATTCTATTTAAATTTTCAATGGATTCATATGTGAATTCAATAATTATATTTACCTAATCTATCATTAAATCAATATTAATTGTCTATAATTAACACTAGAGTTTCATAATTTAAAATTAAATATAAAGTGCATTTTTCAAATACTAGCATACTAGTGTGTACCCGTGCGTTGCACGTGGTAATGGTGTAAAAGAAATTATCAAATATACATGGTTAACTAGGTTATGTGCAGTACATTGTACTAATATTAAGCATATATTAGTGTAAGTCATTTTATTTAATAATTGTGTGCATATTAGTTCATAAAAATGCAAATTACTGAAGAAAATAATAACCTTAACTTAAATGTAATTTAGTTACATGGAAGTAAAGAGAACCACAGAACTAATTTGCAAATTATACTTCTATATAAAACAACAAGGAGAACTAAGAGTGTTTTGGTTATCATGTATATATTTGTGTTATTAAACATCATTTAGGATAAAAAATCACAACGCAAACTCAAACGTAAAATAGTTGATGGTAGGCCTATCAACGGATACTTTTGGATGCAGATAGTGTCATATCTGTATCTGCATTCAAAATCATTTTTGGATATCAGATATCTGCATCCATGGATATGAATGGATTGAATAATTATCCTATCTCCTAACAACCAATAAATTTAGAAACATAAATAGAAAATTTTAGTTTAACACAAAAATTTTCAATCCCATTGATCATTTAGTGTGGAAAATAAAAAATATGATGATAATAAATCATTTTGCATAGTTAATATGTGTTCATTGCATATAATATAAACTTCTTACTTAATAAAACAATAAATAAATATATTTATTATATTAAAATATACATAATTTAAATTATAAACTTGAAAAAATCAAATAGATAATTTTCGAATGCAGATGTCTTCGTATCCGCATACACATAAGTTTTTCCAAATATGAGACATTTATCCACTTTTTAAATATGGATGTGGACGGATTTTGGATTTTTTGGAAATCTATTGACAACCCTAGTTGATGGTAATTAAGCAATGGTAGAACCGAAAACTAAAATGGTTGGCCAGAGTTAGGAAGAACTTTTTGATAATCGTTGAGATCATAAACTATAGGATATGCATATAAAATTGGGAAGCAAAATAATAAAAGACTTTACAATTCTTAGGATTCATAATAGAATTATAATTCTTTTACGTTACTATTATTTAATAGAATACTTTTAATAAATTAATGTATCGGTGGTTAAGTAACTTGAGAATAAATTATAGAATAATTAAATAATTATTATTTCAGATTATGAATGTATAAAATGATATGTTGAATATAAAGTAATTTTATTCAAAATGTTTTGAAATTTAAATAAATTATATATTAAGTATGACAGTTAATTAATTAATTTAGCTATATATTAAATGAGTATGTAAATATATTAATAGAAAAATAATATTATTATTTTGTATCCTTAATTGTTAACATAATATTTTTTGTTGCAAAATAATTTAAAATAATATTTTTCAATTGAATTCAATTGCATTTTAAATATCATACTTAAACAATTTATATATTTTAACTAGTTACAAATACTACTAATTTTTATTCTAAATATTCAAATAGTAATATTTATTTAAATTATTTTGAAATTAACTTTTATTTTTAATTTTAATAATTTGTATTTCAAATTATAAATATCTAAATAGTATATCCGAACTATAAAATAATTTTGAAATCTAAAACATACACTAGTACAACATTTCATTGATTTATATCTGTGCATGTTAGACAAATAAAGATGAATTTATAAACAATTAACAATATTATTTTCACATTTTAATATATGTCAAAATATATTTTTTCATTATAGAGTAATCTAAGATGTTGAAACATAATAAATTGTACATTAACTATCATATATAAATAATTTAAATGCTATTGTTGATTATAATTAATCATATATTTTATTATTTTCAAATTCGACTATTCAAAATGACATAATTTGTATTAATAATTTTAAAATAATGTTTTAAAATTTCAAAAAAGTATATGTTAAATATAATATTTTATTAATTAATACATTTCAAATAAATTTAAGAAAGATATATTATTGTTATTTCTAAAATTATACGTTTTAAAATAATAGTTTCTAATTTAAAATTAAGTTTTAATATTTTAGAAATTTAAAAAATATATGTTAAATATAATATTCGACTGATTTACATATACGTACATACATACATACGTATATGTGTGTGAAATATTTGCATGTAACTATTTATCTAGTAAATTTCAAAGTTTAAATATTGAATTAATATTTTTTAAATAATTCAAAGAAAATTCATGATCATATGTGTATTAATACATTGTGCATGCAAATGTGAATGATGATTTGGTTTGAATATTAAATTAAAAAATCAATTCTATAAGAATTTTAAATTTTGATAAAATATAATTAAAGAGAAAATTAATTATTTTTAATTTACTAAAATTATAGGTACTAACAACAAAATATAGAGTATACTATGTGCGTTGCATATGGTAATGTTGTAAAAACTTAGTATCATACGTTGAATATTATGAAAATAAAATTTTGGTATGTATGTACGATGCATAAATGATAAATTTAACTTTTTTTAATTGTTTATGCATATAACTTTTGTTAAGTGAGTGTTATATTTTTATATTTGAATGAAAAATTTATTATACCATAATGTTAATAAAAATAGGTATATAAATTGAAATTTTCATTTTAAAGAAAGTATTTGACATAAATATTAGTTATTTATATTTATTTAAGTAGTTTAAATTTATGTTATTTAATTAACTGAAACATATGGATTCAAATGTAAGATAGTAAGAGATAGCTGACGAGAACTTCGTAAACAAGTGTAGAAATTTTACTTAGTATATGAATGTGAAATCGTGGAAAGAATTAATGCGACATTTGGATAATTGTTAAATGATAATTTATGTGGGTATAATAAAACTGAAGAGAAGCAAGGAGTGGTATGAAGACTTCTAGAATTATCGAGATGATTTGTAATTTCTAAATCTTCCTTAGTTTAGCTAATAGTTTATTGAGATAAATGAATTATACATTAAAGTCGTTGTTATTGTTTGTTATGTGATATATATATATATATATATATATATTTGAATGAAAACTTAATTTGTATCATTTTGTTTCGTTGGGTATGGTATACTTGTTGACATTGTTACCTTTAGGATTAATTAGATAAATTAATAGATAAATTTAATTTATTTAGAAAATCGATATTTAAGATTATTTAATTAAATCAAATATATGAACCTAAATCAAATTTTATGTGAAAATTGATAATTTTGAAAATAATAGTAGAAATTAAAAGTGTAAGCATGTGAATGTAAAATAATAGTAGAGACTTAATGATATATTTTGAAAAATTGTTAAAATGACTTTAAAATAAAATATTAATAAATATTTGGAGAGGATGAAGGAGAGTTAAAGAAAATTCTAAGTTTAATGTTAGAGTAAGATGCTAGATTTTCGTGATACAATATTTCATATTTAAGTAGATTTTAGAAATATCAGAGTCAAGGTAGAATTGTGACTCAAATACATTTCTCTTTTATAAACATTTTAAATTTTGTAATCATTTGTTGAATTAATAATGATTTTATTTAGAGGAATCTATTTGTAATTGTTTTTTCTTCACTTATTATCTATTGTAAAATTTAATTATATAGGGAATCTAAAAAGAACCCTAACAGTTAATATCAGAGCCTACGGTAGACGAAAATGGAGGATTTTCTATATGTAACCGTTAGCACTAAAATTAGTCACTAACACCCTAGAGTACATTTGTTTAGAGAGACTAATAAAGATAATATATTAAAATTGAGGATTATGACAGTAGAATGCAAAAAGAACAATAGAAACAAGAACACCAGAGTTATAGTGGTTCGGCGTAAATGCCTACTTCTACTTTAAATGTAATCTTTATTGCCTTTTCAAATACATGAATACAGGTACAATCCATAAACAAACAGCTTGAATACAAAATTGAGTAAGACACAACAAATGGTAGAGTCACTCTGGAATTATTGAAAAAAGGTTCCTTAAACTAGACCCCTGCCTCTCTATTTATAGACAAAGATAGGCCGATTATCTCGTCCTGGCCCATGACTAAGTAGCCCGACCCAAAGCTAATAGATTAGGTAGACCGAACCAGGCATGCTGAACCTTTTATGACCTATTCACCTGTTGTCGACCCGGGGTTTCCTTGTAGATGACTCGAAGTAAACTCTCGAGCGGCTCGGGGCAGTTAGTGGTGTGGCTTGGAGTAACCTGGTCCTTGCTCCGAATTGACTCACACTCATGCTCATGTCAGTCCACTCTGCCATTCTTAACTTCCAGTCATATTGACTAACCCCATATGGCAAAACCACTATAGGCTGATCCACCTGAAACAATCCCTCTGAGCTCAAACCACTAAGGGCTGACCATATGAACTAATTCCTTTGAGGCAACAGGTGATTCACTTCACGTTTTCCTTCTTCATCAGTACATGATTAGATATCCAATTAGGATAGAGGGCATCATGGGTGAACCTATTGGCTTTGAGTTTATCCACCTCCTCTTTAAGAGCAGCGGACCCCTCTGGGTCCATACCTCTCCTCTTTTGTTTCATAGGCATATACTTTGGGTTAATGTTCAACATAGACTTGCAATGGCAGGAGAAATCCCACACATATCATATTGGGTCCAAGCGAAGAAATCGAGATTCTCTCGGAGGAAATAAGTACAATCCCTCATTATCGAGGGGTTGAGCTATGATTCAATCTTCAGTACCCGTGATAGGTCATCATGGCTAATTGGAATGTCAATCGTCAGTTCAGCCGGTGCCACCTTGGCCTCCTTGGTTTCTTCATCATCATCTCTTGGATCTATGTCTCTATAGATCTGACTGTGTTGCCCAAGCCAAGGCTCTGGCGCTATTTGTCAATTTTTTGAATCATGGATGTAGACAGGCTTGTCCACACCCTTTCCCTTCTCTCTTCGCTGGACCTCTCTTAGGTCAGCCACATAACAAGCATGACCAGTTGCTTGATCGCCATGCACTACAACAACTCCATTGTCCGTCAGAAATTTCAAGGTCAAACACCACGGGTCAAAGCTGACCTAAACTCCATCAGGGTCGGTCGGTCCAGAAAAACATTATATGAGGAATCAACATCCAACACAATAAACAGTAGGATGCGTACCCTTCTGCGTTTACCTTCTCTAATTCAACTGGCAATTCGACAAAACTAGTAGCTGCACTATTAAAGCCGTGAATGCGGGCTTTAGATGGTTTCAGATCCTTCACCTCCGTCTTCATTTTGTCATATGCCTTCTTGAAGATAATATTAACAGAACTCCCACAATCAATTAGTATTCTTCTCACAAGCACAGGTCCGATCGTAGCTGAGATAACCATCAGGTTAATGGTAGGTTCCTCTACCTGATCGGTATCCCTACTCCTGAATACTATATCATCCATCATCGTACGCTGTTGTTTCGTCGAAGTCCCGTCTTCTATGTTCGAGTAGCACTTGAAGTTCGCATGCTTCAAGGAACTACCATAGCATTCCATTTCTTACCAACTCCTATCTACAGTATGAGGCCCACCGATTATCGTGTTTATGACTAGCCTTCCCCCGGTCCGAGAAGGCTCCTTAAGTCGGTGCGAAGATTGCCCATGATTGGGGTCGGATGCCCACTGTCATCCTTCCTGTAGATTCTTAACAAATTGCTGCAAGTTCTTCTTGAGAATTTGCTTTTCTATAGCATCATAAAGGTGTCTGTACTCTTCAGTATTCTGCTTATAGGTTTTATGAAACCGATAATACTTCCTGGTCTGCTTTTGTTCCTCATTCGATTCCTTTGGGCACGATTTTCAGTACTGAAAGGTATTACAAGTTGATAGATAAATATTCTCCAAAGAAGTGTTCAGGGGCGTATATTTGTTATAGGTTGGAATTCTTAGTTTCCACTTTCCTGCTTCCCTTTTCCATTCGGGATTTCCTCCTTTGGTTCCTTTTGACTGCTCTGGTTTATTCTGAACATTCACTTGGACCTTAACAGAGCTCTTGCCTGATTGCTTTATCGCGATATTGCTTTGCACCGCTTCCTTACTGGGTCCTGGTGCACTGCTCGGCCTTGACCACCTAGCCTCTTGCTTTCTCATGAATTGGTTCGCCTTCAAATAAAAACGTTCTAGGGTAGTCAGTCGTTTTCCTGCCAGCCAGTGACCAAATTTAGATTTCGGATCCACTTCTCGCATGACAGCCATAAGGATAGCGTGGTCATTCGGATAACTTCGGTAGTTGCAACGTGGAATCTCTGTAAATAGTCCTTCAATGACTCACCAGGAGCCTAAATCACACTGGATTGCGACATCACGTCTTTTGAGGGAGCATCACATATTCAAAACTTCTCTATGAACTTCGTTGCTAGCTCATCAAATCTAGATATGGAACGCGGGGGAAGCCTCATGAACCACATGGTAGCAATTCCGGACAGTGTTATTGGAAAGCACCTGCGCTTAGTCTCATCGTTTTCCTAGCCGAGTCCATCATCCACTCGTATCTCATTATGTGCTATCGAGGGTCGTTCTTCCCTTCATAAGATGGAATAGTTGTCATGCTGAACTTTCGAGGGTACTTAGATTGTAGAATACTATCTATAAATGGAGTATCACTCCTTAATACACCTCTAATCATCATTAGTCAAGCCTCGATTCTCCCTCATAAGCTGCCTGACCATAGGTGATAAATTCAAAGTTTAAATGGGGGTCTCCAAGTTGGTACCTATCCTGCGCACTCCGGTTGGTGCCTCCTCAGTTGGCGATCACCTAAGTGTGTGTCTTGAGGACACACTTCATTACGATCCTAGCGAGGTGGTTGACCAGCTCCCAAGCGTGCTCTAGATCCTAAGTTTCTCACTCCAGGTTGAGTGTGACTCCCCAGGTGTAGTTGAGGAGCCACAGTTCCAGCTAAGGAATTTAGATCATTCATGTTGGTTTTTCTTTGGCAACTCGTCACCAATTGCTCTATTGCACCAGTTTGTGTCATTTCAATCCTACGGAATCTAGGCTTGGGATGTTCATCTGCCAAAGCGGAGCTGTCGGATGATGACTAGAAAGCAGGGCATCCTCTAGTGTTCTGACACTGCTGTTGAGCAATCTGTGTCATTAGGTTAGCGTTTGCTTGAATTTGCTGCTTAAGCTATCTCCTGCTTTCCGCGAGCTCCCTCATCAGCTTAGTGAACTTTGCTTTGGTGATAACTTCTACTTGGTTTGGGATGATGGCGGGTTCTACATCGGCGTTAGCTTGCTGATTGTTGGATCCTACTTGTTGGACGCTAGCGGTCTTATTAGCATCCTCTTTGTGGGAGGCGGATCTGGTTCGTGGTCTTGTCGTCTTAGAGTTATCCGTAGGAACTTTGAGTAGAATCTATGAACTCTTGAGAATGAACTTGGATCTCCTCCGGGGGATTTCCTTAATCCCGTAGCAACAAGGTAGACCCTAACAGCCTAAGAATGAATGCTCTCAGTGAAAGCACCAAAATATTAGTATCAAAATTGGTCATTAACACCCTAGAATAGATGTGTAGAGAGATTAATGAAGTTAATAAATTAAAACTGAGGATTATCATAGTAGAATGCAAAAACTACAAAAGAAACAAGAAAACCAAAGTTATAGTGGCTCGGCGTAAATGCCTACATCCACTTTGAATGTAATCTTTATTGCTTTTTCAAATACTTGAATACATATATAATCCGTAAATAAATAGCTTGAATAATAATTTGAGTAAGAATACAGAAAATGGCATTTGGAGTTCTCCAAAAAATGGTCCCTATAACCGGACCTTTGCCCCTCTTTTAGTAGACGAAGATAGGCTGGTTCTCTCGTCCAGGCCCATGACTTAGATAGCTCAGCCCAAAGATGATAGGTTAGGTTGACCGAACCAGGCATGCCGAACCCTTCATGACCGATCCACATGTTGCCGACCCAGGGTTTCCTTGTAGGTGACTCGAAGCAAACTCTCAAGCGACTCGGGGTAGTTAGTGGTGTGACTAGAAGTAACCTGGTCCTTGCTCCGAATTGACTCATGCTCGTGTCAGTCCACTTTGCCATTCTTAACTTGTAGTCATGTTGCCAACCCCATATGGCCGAACCACTAAAGGCTGACCCACCTGAAACAATCCCTCTAAGGTCGAACTACTAAGGGCCGAAGCACATGAACTAATTCCATTGAGGCCTATCCACTAAAAGATGAACCACCTATGCCGATCGTAGTAAACAACATCACATAGTCCACAGTCGAATCAGCTATACCGACCCACCTTGATCGATCCACCTTGGCCAAGCTATCTCGGCTTATCTATCTCGGCCAAACCACAACCTAACACCGAACCACCATGTCTATACTCCAATGCCGATCCACCTTTAATTCTTGTACTTCACAAGCATGCCAGTCCAGTGTCAAATATACCGAACCACATATATAGGCCGACCCAATCAAGTTACAACGATCCCTTATACTCCCAATCCTTTCTTGGCTTGAGTCCCATATATGTTCAACCATAGCCTCTGCGACTATCGCCTTGTAGTCGGGCCAAAGTGCCAGGTAACAATAATGACCCGTAATTTAACCACTTTAATTAAAAATAATTATATTATTTTAAATATTCAAATATGGATTATTTTTCATAAATAATCATGTTTTAAGTGATAAATAATAATAATGAACTTATTCTAAAAAAATGTCCACAAAAATATATTTTTTTGGAAATATTCCGATAAAATAGCCGAAACAATTTTATCGATAAACAGCTCTATAATCGTAAAACATTGCGCATGGAGCTGGATACATACACTTAATTTTATAAATAAATAAGAATATGAAATAAAATCAATAATTTTATTTTTGAAAATAAAATGTGTTTATGACATCATCGACGATGCCCTTAGATTTATAGTCGGTTAATGATTTTAAATGGAGATTTAATGATTATTATAATTATTCAAATAATTGTTTTTAAATGATAATAATTAATTTTAAATAGTTATAAAGTGATAATAAATCATCTATAATAGTTTGATATATATATATATATATATATTTGATTTTGAATATAAGAAAAAATAGATATCGCTTTATCGGTAAAATAACATTATTGTAAATAATTATTAATATTAATTAATATGGTTCCTTGTTTCAAATATGGGCGTTTTAATTCATTTAAAATGATAAGAAAATAGTTTTCAAATTTTGTTTACAAACATATGTAATTTAAAATATAAGTGAAATTGTGACTAGAAATCGGTTTTTCGATTTTCAACAGTTTATCGAATGAAAGTTGTTTGAAGTGATCGCTAGATTGTTCATTCTCTTGTGCACACATATATATAACATGCATATACATATACATATGCAAATAAACATTTCATATGCATATGAAAATATACATTTCATATGCATATGAACCTATACATAAGAATTTACCATTTACATTTACGAATTCACTTCAAATAAATATACAAAATATCTAAGATATTTGTTACATCCTTACCACTTAAGCAAACTCAATGTCAACATTCTTACACACCAAGTACACACACATAGGGCTGGAGGGGAGTCATACCAGCCATTAAAGGTGACATAAGAGTGGTGATGCAGGGTGGCCAAAATATCATGATATTTTGGAGAAGAACCTTGGCTATAAATACCTCACCTTTTGCTACTTCTTCATTCCACGATATCTCCTTCATAACTAAACGAAATTGTGAAATTCTTTTTTCAAATCATTCAAAATTTTAGTGGCCAAAACTTTCTAGTTGACAACCTCTTCTCCTTCTAAGCTTAGCAATGCTTAAATATCCATTCTTTCTAGAGCATTTTCGAGCCCTTTTTCAAAGGACGAAATTACCTCTTTTTTGTTCGAGCATAACTCCTCCAAATTAGATCCAAATAAAGTAATTTTTTTCCTAAAACCATTAGAATTTCAGTGGCTACTACTTTCATGTTTAGCACTTCTTCTAGTATTGAGCTTAACTCCGTCAAAATTCCAGTTCTTTGTAGTGCATTTTCGAGATACATTTTTTCTCAATTCGAGAATACCTCTTCTTCATTAGATTATATCTCACTCAATACAATTCAAAATCAAGTGATTCTTCATTTCAAATTCAAGAGAGTTGAATTTAAAACAACTTTTAGCAACATTTTCAAAATTTGAGAATAAGAGGGTCAAAAATCAGGGAGAAGATGACCTATTTTCTAGATCTATTTTTGAGAATTCAAGGTCAAAGCTCCACCACTTCTTCTCTATACTTTCGGCCAACCACCACCTCAAGCCTTGGATGAGCACTTGGGAGGAAGAAGGAATTCAAGCTTATTTTGGTTTGGTTCAAAGCATTGTATGAAGTATGGTTTAGATCCTAAGTTCCTTGCCTTAAAGTTTGACGGAGTGGAATCCAAAGTGAGTTATGTCTTCCTTAAGTTCATTAAAACCATTGCTAAGTTGAAGGAACTTTTAGTGTTAAGTGTTGTTTGAAAACCCTTATTGAATGCTTGTTTACGCTGTTTTCTAAAATAATTGTTTGATTTCCTTGTTTGACTATGTTTGGATGTTTAATTAAGTGTTTCAAAGTTTAGAAGTTAAATACTTACACGTGTTTCGTCTGTGAGATCCAAGGAGACTTGGGCAAGGTACGAAACATGTCGAAGGGAAAGCTCGGATGCTCTAAAATAAATATCAAACCGTTTTAACCCAAGGTAAAATAAAAAGTGTTATAAATATTTGATAGATCGAAGTCTTGATTATCATTTATTATTGTGTTTATTTCATTGATTGATTGTTTGGATTGTGCTCGGCCAGTTTGTGAGCACTATTATTATTTGCTGATTGTTGACTTTGCTCGACTAGTTTATGAGCAATTAATTATCCATATGCATGGGCTGCGTAGGAAATAATTGTAGGCCAACACCTTGTGGTTTATTTCACGACTTGATAATAAGGTGTTTTTAGCGGTAATATTTGGTTCATTTCAATTTTACGAATTGTTTTGAAAGTAGGTTTTCATTAATGAAATGTTAAAGAAATGTAAATATTTCGAAATGAATATTTTGAAGTTATATTGTATAAAAGTGATTTATATAATGAATGGTTTTACAAAAATGTTTTATAAAATGGAAAGAATTTCGAGGACTAAACCTGATGGATTTAAAATGATTTTCAACAAGATTTGGAAATGGAATTATTATAGATTTGAAGTAACTATAATTATTAGTGCAAATGATTTTTCCACTTTGCAATATAAAGTGATTTGATATGTTACCAAAGATTAAGGTAACCTATAATCCACGAAATGCATTGGGAAAGGAGGTGCAGATGTTCTGTAGCCTAAGTGTATTCTGCGCTTGGAATAGAAGGATGCACCAATATTTTATTTATTCGGAAGGCTAGACCCAGGGGCCTGGTTATGACTGAAAACCTTCCAAGATTTGGTAGCATATAGTTTTATATGCTTGTGTATAGGTATCATTTCAAAAGGTGATTTGTTTTCAGATCCCAAAGTAAAGGATTAGTTTGACTATATATATATATATATATATATATAAAGTTTGGAAATAAGAATTCAGGACTAAAGTCTAAAGAAATAATTTCCATAAAGTTAATTAGATTTTGAAAGTCTAAAATTGAGACTAAGCCTAATTGGGTAGTTTTGGGAATTGCATATTGTTTATTGCATCGTAGGCTCTATGAGTCCTATTTGCGGTAGGAGAACTATGCCAGCTTGATCCTGTATCTAATTGGGTACCCAATTATATAGGGGTACGTAGGCAGTCACAAGTGGTAGTGATGCAGCCCCAATAATCACATAACATTTTTCTGTTCATTATTTTCTATATATTATGTATTAATATATTTTTCCTACTTACTATTTTATTTCGCATTTGTCATGTTTATTGAGTTTGGAGAAATGATTATTGTTGTCTGTCTCATTAGAGTTGTGCAATAGTAGATTTATTTGTATTTGTATTTTTTATGTATTAAAGCACACCCGATAGATTAAACCGATTACTCTAATAACTTGTGCAATCAAAATTGTACCTATACATTTTATAGTGCCGAATGTTTATCAAATATTGTGTATTAAGTTGGTAGTTTTTATTCATTGTTTAGAACAGACGGGTTTTTCGGCGATTTTGACTGGTCCAAAAATCCGGGTCGTTGTAGATGGTATTAGAGCTTAGGTTAGGTGCTTAAGTAAAATCTATCAACTTTAGTAAATCAACCTAGGAGTTTTATAAATGAAACTATCTTAATTTGATAAATAAAAATGGATAGGATAAGGCACTATACCTTCGACTGAGGTTATGGGTGATGTTTACTTTTAGGTGCATTTAATTATTTGGTTTCATTATATTTTTCCGTCGTTGGAATTTTGGGGATGAAATTCCTTAAATAGGGGAAGTATGTAACATCCCGTAATTTGACCACTTTAACTACAGATATTTAAATTATTTTAAATATTCAAATATGGATTATTTTCATAAATAATAAATTTTTAAGTGATAAATAATAATAAACTTATTTTGGAAAAATGTCAACAAAAATATTTCCTCTGGAAATATTCTGGTAAAAACGCCAAAACCGTTTTATCGATAAACAACTCTATAATCGTAAAATATCGTGCATGGAGCTAGATACATACACTTATTTTTATAATTAAACAAGAATATGAAATAAAATCAATTATTTTATTTTTGAAAATAAAAGGTGCTTATAACATCATCAGTGATGCAATTATATTTAATGATTGATTAATGATTTTAAATAGAGATTTAATGATTTAATAATTATTATAATTATTCAAATAATTGTTTTTAAATGATAATAATTCATTTCAAATAGTTATAAAGTGACAATGAATCATTTATAATAGTTTTATAAAGATATATATTTGATTTGAAAATACAAGGAAAAATCGATATCGCTTTATCGGTATAATAACAATTATTGTAAATATTTATTAATATTAATTTATATGGTTTTGAATTTCAAATATGGTTATTTTAATTAATTTAGAATGATAAGAAAATAGTTTTAATTTTTTTTTTTTACAAATATATGTAATTTATAATATATGTGAAACAGTGACTGGAAATCAGCTTTCCGATTTGCAACAGTTTGTCGAATGTTGTTTGAAGTGATCGCTGCATTATTCATTCTCTTGTGCACACACACATACACACACAGATACACACAAATATATATATATATATAACATGCATATACATATATACATATGCACATATACATGTCATATGCACATGAACCTATACATAAGAATTTATCATTTACAATTATGAATTTACTTAAAGTAAATATACAAAATATCTAATATATTTGTTACATCCTTATTACTTAAGAAAACTCAATGTAAACTCTTCTTACATACCAAGTACACACATATAGGGGGGAGTCATTTCACCCATTAAAGGTGACATAAGAGTGGTGATGGAGTGGTGATGTAGGGTGGCCAAAATATCATGATATTTTGGAGAAGAACCTTAGCTATAAATACCTTACCTTTTGCCTCTTCTTCATTCCACAATATCTCCTTCATAACTACATGAAATTGTGATTTTTTTCCAAATCATTCAAAATTTCAGTGGCTACAACTTTCTAGTTGACAACCTATTCTCATTCTATGCTTAGCTTTGCTCAAATATCCATTCTTTCCAGAGCATTTTCAAGCCCAGTTTTAAAGGCCAAAAATTCCACCTTTTCATCGAGCATAACACCTCAAATTTAGATCCAAATAAAGTAATTTATTTCTAAACCATTTATAATTCTGGTGGATACAACGTTTATGTCTATCACTTACTCTATTTTTGAGCTTAGCCCTGTCAAAATTCCAATTCTTTGTAGTGCATTTTCGAGCTTCATTTTTTGTCAATTGGAGAATACCTCTTCTTCATTCAATCATATCTCACTCCAAATAATTCAAAATCAAGTCATTCTTTTAGGAAATTCAAGAGAAATTAATTTAAAACAACTATTTCGTTAGCAACTTTTTCAATGTTTGAGAGTAAGAGGGTAAAATATCAAAGAGAAGATGACCTATTTTCGGATCTAGTTTTGAAAATTCAAGGTCAAAGCTCCACCACTTCTTCTCCATAGTTTTGGCCAACCTCCATCTCAGGCCTTGGCCGAGCACTTGGGTGGAAGGAGGAATTCATGCTTATTTTGGTTTGGTTTCAAAGCATGGTACGAAGTATGGTATAGATCTTAAGTTCCTTGCCATAAATTTGACAGAGCAGAATCCAAAGTGAGTTATTTTTTCTTAAGTTCATTAAAACCATTGCCAATTTAAAGGAACTTTAAGTGTTAAGTGTTGTTTGAAAACTCTTATTGAATTCTTGTTTAATTTGTTTGTTAAAACAATGGTTTGATTTCCTTATTTGACTATGTTTGGACGATTAATTAAGTGTTTTAAAATTTAGAAGTTAAATACTTAATGGGGTATGTGGAAATGACTAGTACACGTGTTTGGTCTATGAGATCTAAGGAGACTTAGGCGAGGGAAGGAACATGACAAAGGGAAAGCCCAGATGCTCCAAAATAAATATCAAACCATTTTAACCAAAGACAAAAGAAAAAGTGTTATAAATACTAGATCGTAGCATTGATTATCATTTATTATTATGTTTATTTCATTGATTGATTATTTGGATTGCGCTCGACCAGTTTATGAGCACAGTTACTATTTACTAATTGTTGACTTTGCTCGACCAGTTTATGAGCAATTAATTATCCATATGCATGGGCTGGATAGAAAATAATTTTAGGCTAACACCTTGTGATTTATTTCACTATTTGACTATAAGTTGTTTAGCGGTAATATTTGGTTTGTTTCAATTTAACGAATTGTTTTGAAAGTTGGAAATCATAAATGAAGTTCATGAAATGTTAAAGAAATAGAAATATTTGGAGCTGAATATTTTGAAGTTAAATTATATAAAAGTGATTTATATAAAGAATGGCTTTGTAAAAATGTTTATTAAACGAAAAGAATTTCGAGGACTAAACCCGATGATTTTAAGGCAATTTTTGAAAAGATTTGGAAATGGAAATTATTATAGATTTGAAGTAATTGTAAGAGTTAGTGAAAATTATTTTTCCACTTCAGGATCTATAGTAATTTTATAAATTACCAAAGATTTGGGTAACCCACAATCTATGAAACGCATGGGCAAAGGAGGTGCAAATGTTTTGTAGCCTCGGTGTAGTTCGCTCCTAGATAGAGGGATGCACCAATCTATTATTTGTTCGGAAGGCTAGACCCAGGGGCCAAGTTATGACAAGAAACCTCCCATTATTTGGTGGCATAGTGTTTTGTATGCTTGGATACAAGTATCGTTTCAAAAGGTGATTTGTTTTCGGGTCTTGGAGTAAATAACTAGTTTGAATATAAAAGATATACATACATACATACATACATACATACATACATACATACATACATACATACATATATATATATATATATCAAAAGTTTTGAAATAAGAGTTCAGGAATAAAGTCCAAAGAGATAATTTCCGTAAAGTTAACTACATTTTGAAAATCTAAAATTGAAGATTAAGTCCAAGTGGGTAGTTTTGGGAATTTCATGTTGTTTGTTGCATCGTAGGCTCCATGAGTTCTATTTGCAGTAGGAGAACTAGTTGGCTTGATTCTGTACCTAATTGGGTATCCAATTAGACAGGGGTACATAGGAAGTCACAAGTAGTAGTGATGCAGCCCCAATAATATCATAACATTTTTCTGTTTATTGTTTGCTATATATTATGTATTGATGTATTTTCCAGCTTACTATTTTATTCCGCATTTATCATGTTTATTGAGTTTGTAGGAATGCCTATTATTGTCTCTCTCATTAGAGTAGTGCATCGTTATATTTATTTGTATTTGTTGCAAATTAAACACACCTAGTAGATTAAATTGATTACTCTGATAACTTGTACAATTGAAATTGTGTCCTATACATTTAATGGTGTTGAATATTTATCAAATATTGCGTATTAAGTTGGTATTTTTTGTTCATAGTTTTAGAACGTATGGGTTTTTCGGCGATTTTGATTGGCCTAAAAACCTAGGTCATTACACTATAGCTCAATGCTCTTTACCAACCACTGAAGAACAAAGGAGAGAAACGTAGTAATGCATCTAAATCAAAGTGGGAATCTTTTGATAGGAAGGTTGCGATGACTATTCGATATTTTTTCTAGAGGATATAGTGTTCCTTATTGTTGGTAATGAAATATATGCTTTTGGAATTTGAAATAAATTGGAAGGAATCTATGCGAAGAACTCTGCAACAAATAATGCACTTCTATTGAGAAGGTTGATAAATCAAAGCTTAAGGAAGGTGGGTCGATTGGAGAGTTTCTCAATTATTTTCAAGCAATTGTGAACCAACTGATGGCTGTAAATTACAAGGTGGATGATGAAATACAAGCATCGATGTGGACGTTCATTACCAGATAGTTGGGAAACACGTGTGGTTGCATTAAATAACACAAATTAAGATAGAGTTATTTCAATGGGATCAGTGGTTAGTAGCAAGCTTAATGAGGAGATCCACAGTACAAATCTAATGGAAGGAAAGGATAAGGAGAACACACAAAGTGGAAATCCAATTAAAGAGATCAATCTTGTTAGGATGGGTAACTGTCTTAATATGGAAAGACGATCGAATAGATTTAATATGAAATGAGATTTCATCTGTTATTACTATGAAACCTAGTCACTGGATAAGATTTTGCAATAAGCTTAAAAATGATAAAGAAAGAATGAAAGCATTAGAGAAAGACAAAGATAAGCTTGACGAAAGCAAGGATGATGAGATGACTTTTGGTATAAGCTATATAGTTAAAGCGCCTAGCAGTTCTAAAGTGGTGGAGGTGTAAAAAGTTATAGCAGGAATATAGCGAAAAATAGTGGAGATGTAAAAAGCTTCAGTAGATATAAAACCAAATATTCAGAGTTAATTTATTCTCATTGTCACATTCCTTCTATTGAAAAATAAACATTGTTTAATCTTATATTACAAAATCGAAGAATATCACGATTTATGTAGTCTAGATTTGGTGATTAAATAGATTTCTAACTTATATTAATTACATGTACCTTAAAATTAGGTCTTTACCCTAATTATGTTGATTTGGTTAAAAAGCAAATTAGTCAAATCAACTTTTGATACTAAGGTTGCTAAAGCAGCTTAAAAAGCATTAATTTGGCAGGTGTAGCGGAAAATAGCGCGAATTAAAGCGGATCTATTTTTTAATAGAGTTAATTTAAAAAAGTGTAGCGTTCAAGAGCGCTATATCCTATAGCAGAGATTTTGCGGGGCTTTAGTGGGGCTTCAACTGCATAAGGTATTAGTAATGACATTGTCTATGTTAATTGAAGAAAAGAATATGGGTGGATGCTTAATTCAGGCGCTTGTTTTTGTATGTCACCAAAAGGAAGCATTTATTGATTATAAAAAGAAAGAAAGTAAGGTGGAATCCGCTGGTGGTAAAGATGTTAAGGTGAAGGGTATAGGTTTGGGTAGGTTGAAGATGTATGATAGTAGGAAGGTAATACTCAAGGGAGTTAAACATGTCTCAAAAATTAAGAAGAATCTTATTCCAATGAGATAGTTAGAAGGAAATGTCTAACAACCTATTGTCAAGGAGCCACAAATTAGGAATTTAATAATATTGAATAATTAAATAAATGTATTTTGAAATAGTAATGTAATATTATAGAAACAATTTGGAATGGGAGGGAAGTTTTTTGTTAAAATAAAAATAAATTTATTTTTATATATTAAAAGAATTTGTATTTATTTAAGAAATAAGTTTCGGAAATTTATAAGTAACGATTAAATTAAATTGGATAAAATTATGGAAAATAATTTAATAGAAATTTAATGATGTTACTTGAAAATTTAGTGGAATAAATATGAATTTTTTTTTTGATTTATAATGGGCACGCTAATAATAAAAATTATTTATCGTAGGGAAATGAAATTGAGATTAGGAAATATTTAGAGCCTAATTAGCTAAGCTCACACTCTTCCTTCGTGTATCCAGACATTTCTCTTCTCCATATTCTCATCCCACTTTGTAAACATGTGATCACGTTAACAGTTTAAGCGTCATGTAGCTCATTATTTTCTTCGGTAACAATTTGAACCCTAGCTTAATTAAATAAAAAAATAAGTGGAATAAAATCAATCAAATCCTCAAATTTATATATCTGTCTCTTGATGCAAAAGCTACACTAACATACAAGAAGTAAATAGCATTTTTGATAAAGATTTGATTTGCTGGTAAAGAAGCGATGAAGAATGAAGTAGAAGTACGCTTGCCATCTGAGACATTTCAGGTATAAGGACAATGAAACCAACCTATATTTTTTAGGCATAGAGGAGGCTTGATATGTAAGATATATAGTGGTATATTATTAGTGTGATGTGGACTGAGTTTTATATGATATACTGTTGTATATTGATTATACACTATATATTATTTGAGAATTTTTACATTCTTGCTATCACCCATATATTATATCTTGTCACTGCATTACCGACTCCGCGTTCTCTATTATTTGCTATAATGTGTATTTTCTATCCTAGAGGCACAAATGTTTGTTGCATTGGGCCGATACTGAGTATGTATAGTGAGTTTTTATTCGATTGGGAAATACGTACTAGTGTTAGCCCAAGGGAATATTCATGTGTGTAATCCATATAGCCTCATTCTTCATATTATTTGATGATATTACTTAGTAATACTCTTGGAAGGTATGAAAATAGAGGTGGGATGTTTTATTCGGTATTAGAGTAGGTTCAGAATAATACATTGTATATATTAGACATGAGTCAAGGCTTTAGATAAGACTTCAGTCCCTATTCCCTTGGTAGTGTTGGGTAGTTACCTTATAATAAGAGATAGTATCAGTATATGATGATTACTGGGGTAATCTTCAACTACGTATTTGTTATATTTTATACACAATATACTTTTACTTAACTTTTCAGAAATAATAAAGAGTTGTTTGAGTAAAGGTGGAAGTATTGGCCGACCAGTAGAGTCAATGTTGGCGTGGATATTAGACCTTTAGGGGCTTAATATTGAAAGGTTTTGTTTTGATTTTGATCAGAATTCATAGCGAAAACTGATGGATGGTTTACTACTAAGTGCATTGGTTGTTATTTCTTATATACGTTTGGTTCATAATTGTTTAAATTAGGTTTGTGAGTATTGTTAAGAATAATATTAACTAGGAATTATTGTGTGAAGATTGGAAACCTAGTCCAATATTGAATTTAATGTTTATTATTGTTTAATAGTTGATTATTTGTTAATATTAATTGAATTGTGAAATGAATTTAATTCTTGATGATTACTTATTGTTATGAATACATGAGTTTGTGTTTTTATCTTTAAATTATTGAAATACATTATTGTTTTAATGCATATTTAAAAGTGTGTTTGAAAATGTTTGGATGTTACTAAGTATTTATTGGAAATAAAGACTTTTGATATATATATTTATATATATATATCTGTGTGTGCATGTTACACATGTATGTATATATATAGTTTATTATTAAAAGCTTTGAAAACCAAGTAAATGTTTTAATTAGAAATCTTTTGAAAGTATACATTATACTATGGTATTAGATTAAGTTTTAATGTAAATCAATATAGGCTGCATAGAAAAATGTATATTAAAGAATTTGTGAAGATGATATTTATAGACGTTTTTAAAATAAATTCATATTAATTTGTTTGTTGAGTGGTTTAAGAATTTTGCTCGATGCATGTAGCTAACATTATCGATAAGAATTCCTAAACATAAGAACAAGACATTTGGTCACATCATTTTCAAAAGTTTAAATATTCTGTCTAGTTTTTAGTATTTTAAAGGGTTCAAAAATGTTATGTAAAGACTATAATGTTTTGAAAAGAATAGTTAATTGAAAGGTATACGAAATAATTTGGAAAGTGTTTTGAAAGGAAAACAGTATTTTTAAAGAAGTATTTTGTAATAGATTTTGAAAAGAATAAGTGATGGTTTAAGAAAGGATATAAAATATTTTTTTAAGGAAAATATAATTTTGAAACGATGTTTTCATAAAGTATGTAATACGAAAATATGCAAGAAATTTTGAGGTTTTAGAAGTGGTATGTTGATATAAACCATCTGGGAAAGAGATTTTTGTGAATATTTTCTCATGAAAGTATATTTATTGTTTTGATTTAGAAATGGATTGTAAAAGAAATTTTTATAAGCATAAATATAAGCGTGCATTGTTGAGTTAATCAACTGTAATTTATCCAAGATTGTAACATTCGCGGATTTTAGCCAAGTTTAATTTGATAATTAATTTAATTTTTGGAATTTAATTGTTAATTTAATGGTGAATTAATCAAAAATTTATCAGAATAAATATATTGAAAATAAAAATTTGATTTGAAATTCATATTTTGAAAATAAAATGGATTTTAAAACTCTATATTTAAAATTTATAAAAGTTTGTTTTCTAATATATATCTGTATTTGGAATTTGTAATTTGAGACTAACATAATAATTTTCTAAAAAAATTAATTTAAGTTAAATTACCCATTTTTAACACTTGTATTTCACATGAATTAAAGGCTTTTAAAATGAATTTTATATTACATTTTCCTTATTTTATATATACATTTTTCTTTATTATACTTATACCAATTTTAAAAGAAAATGTTTTAAAACAATTATACATTAAATAAATTACCTATATATATTATTTTAAAAGCCAAATTATTTTACTCAGGCATTAATTTAAATTTTAAATTCAAGTTCAAATTCAAATTTAAATTCAAATTTGAATTACAATCCATATGAATCAATACTAATTCTATTTGTCTTGAAAAAATTTCAAATTAATTCCAAATTGAATTCCAGAAATTCAAATTAATTATTAAATTTAAATTGATAAAATTTGGGATGTTACAAAGACGGTTTATGACTTGAATTGGTTTCTATGGATATTTTAATTTTATGTGAATGTAAAATATTATATATAGATTAAATATATTAATTTGAATGAATGTGAAATATTTGGAAGAGTATAATTTTCCAAATTTGAAATTTTAATAAGAAAATTTTTTATAAGGGAAAGAAAATTCCTTTTTTATATACATTACAAACTATTAGAGGAAAGAATTTATGTGACTTTGATTTCCTAGTGAAAAGTTAAGTTTGAAAAGAAATTTTTGAAAGGTATTTACGTTAAATAAAGAATGGGATAATTTTATTTTAAATGAAAATATTTGTTTGAGAATTATTTTAGTAAGGACATAGTTTTAGTTTTGAAAGATTGAAATTTTACAAATATGTTTAAGTACTCTCTATGTAGATATGTGTATGTGTGTATATATATGAAAAGTTTTGGCAAGAGGTAATATTTGGGATATTTTTGAACGTGTTTATATGGAATTGTGTAGTAAATATTTTAAGAAATTTTTTTGAGGAAAGTTTTTGTCTAGTTGAAATATTTTAAAAATTTGTTGAATGAGAGTTTTATAAATTATTTTGAAAATGATTTTATTAAAGGAAAATTATTCCGTAATTATGGGAATTAATTTTTAATTTGGTAAACATATTCTGAAGTAAAATGAAACTTGCAAACATATTATCTTTTTTTGAAGAGTAATTTTTGAGTTAAGAATTTCAATATTTCATTGAAAAAATTGATTTTTTATGAGCCATTGATCAAAAGGTCTAATCATTGATTATAATACTACTTTATTGATACTTGATGAGTCGATGCACATCTCATCAGTGCATGTTTTGGATAGTAAAGATAGAATATTGTGAAATTTGTATTGTTGGTTCTTTGTTTTGTATTTTAAGTTGTGAATGGTATAGTAGAGCTGGGATTGCCAACTTAGTTATAAATATTTCCTTAAGGGAAATTACGAGGATGTAATTTTTTAAGAAAAATTGTCTGTAACAACCCATTGTCTTTGAACCTAAATTGTGAATTTTATGCTATAATTAATTAAATAAATGTGTTTTTAAAATAATAAAATGAAATTATAGAAACAATTTGGAATTAGAGGGAAGTTATTTTGTTAAAATAAAATGAAATTTATTTTTGAATATTAAAAAATTTGTAATTTATCTAATAAATAAGTTTAAGTGGAAATTTAAAAGTAATAATTGTGGATAAAATTCTAAAAAATAATTTAATAAAAATGTAAATGATTTTACTTGAAAATTTAGTGGAATAAATGTGAATTTTTATTTGATTTATATTGGACGAGGCTAAGAATATATAAAAATTGTTTATAGTAGGAAAATAAAATTGAGATTAAGAATTAGAGCCCAATCAGCCCATCTTACACCCTTCCTTCATGTATCCATACATTTCTCTTCTCCAAACTCTCCTTCCATTTTTATAAATATATGATCACGTTAACAGGTTGAACATCATGTAGCTCATTTTTGATCTCCGGTAACAATTTGAAACCTAGCTTCATCATATAATATCAAAATAAAATGGAATAAAATCAAACGAATCCCTAAATTAATATATATGCTTCTCGATGCAAAGCTACACTAACACACAAGAAGTAGATTACATTTTTGATTAAGATTTGAGTTGCTGGGAAAGTAGCATTGAAGAAAGAAGAAGAAGCAGGCTTACCATCCAAGACATTTCAGGTAAAGGACAATGAGACCAACTTGCATTTTCTAGGCATAAACGAGACTTGATAGGTAGGATTTTGGTATATTATTTGTGTGATGTGGACTCATTGTATATTTGATATAGTGTTGTATATTGATTGTACATCATATATTATTTAAGATATTTTGTACTCTCACTAAAACCCATATAATTTATATTACTATATCTTATCACTACGTTACTGGTTTTGTGTTCTCTGTTATTTATTGTATATCGTGCATTATTCTATCCTAAAGGCAAGCATGTTTATTGCTTTATGTCGAACTAAGTACATATATGTGAGTTTATCTAGTGGAATTTGGAATACATACCAGTGTTAGCCCAAAGTAATTGTTAGCGTCAAAAATAGCCGCCAACAACCAAATAGTGTGAAAGCACCACAAATCAAATAACCAATTCCAAATAGAGTGAAGTAGAGAATAAAATATTAAGAATATAATATTAAAACAATAAGAAATGAACATAAGAGGTTTTATAGTGGTTCGGCTGACTCCGACTAACATCCACTCTAAATATTTTTTATTAACTTTTATAGTGCTGATTACAATTACAATGATTTGAATTCGAGTAATAAAAATGGCAAAGTGTAGCCAAGAGAGAAGAAGATCCCCAAATGAGTGCTATGCCCATTATATTTATAATGGAAGACGGAAAATTATACAGCTGAAAATCCACACGCAGAACCTCCTGACCAGGCCGACCCCATCCCCGAAAATGGGCCTCATTCGGCCCACTTGGGTGATCGATGTCATTCCCCTAATATGAGGTAGTGGGGCTTGACGATCGGTCATGAGGGTCCCCCATGACATCCTATTCCTACTCCTTGAGTTGTTTGCATGGTTCCTAAGTAAAATTTGAAGATATCGATCGATTTCCATTGAGTTGAGCTGTTGAGTTAAGTGTCCATATCCATAGTGATCCGATCTGATTCCTTGCCTTGGGGAAATGCCAATCCATACATAGCCAATTCTGGAATCCCATTCATCTGAATCTGCTTGAATATCATCTATAGCCTTATTTATAACTTATTTTTGAACCCAATCATCCCGCTGGGATTCCTACCCCGATGATCACGAAATCCTTGAGCCAAATACATGTTGTATTGCCTTGTCAAAAGGGGAGATAACATTTGCCCCCCCAAAAGGCCTTGCAATAAGAAGGTGACTTTTGAATTGCCTTATGCCCGAAGTCCGAAATAAACCACAATCGAATATTCCAAC
Source organism: Allium cepa (assembly GCA_030765085.1). Taxonomy (NCBI): domain Eukaryota; kingdom Viridiplantae; phylum Streptophyta; class Magnoliopsida; order Asparagales; family Amaryllidaceae; genus Allium; species Allium cepa. Next base: position 216,451,051 of record CM060938.1, read on the forward strand.
CTAGAATCCATTCCTTCACCAAACCGAATTGCCATAAGCCAACCAGTGTCCGCCGGAGAGTTAGTATTTGTAAGCAGACTCCTCAATCTCTTTAGATTGTTAATGAAATCCACCACTATTCTGAGTAGATAGTGAACTCCGGATCCATTCCAAATTCTTAGCCGAATCTATATCCATGTCAAGCCAGTAACTGAATCCACGATCTCATCGGATCGATGTCTCAAATCCTTGGTCTCTCCGGATCATTATCCAAATCCATGACCCTTCTGGGTCAATATCCAAAACCATAATAGTTTGAAATCCAGGAAGTCAGTAAGATAATCCATGATCTCTTCGGTTCATCATCCAAGTTCATGGTTTATCCGTACCCTTACTAAGTCCAGTCTAAATTTAAGACAAGCAGTCGCTCTCTGATGAAGTGACCTACCCTTGCACTCCAGCCCTTTTGGAGAATATACCAATGTCATGATCCCCCTGGATCGATCATAGCCTCTCCGAGCTCTTGTTGGATCCCATCCTGTCACACTCCGGTAAAGGGGAACAATGAAAAGTAAGCTGATCCTATCTCTCTCCAGTGAAGTGGCATTGCCTCCTGCTCTTTGGTTCAATTTCCCCGAACATAGCACGATCAGTTCTATACTGACTTCCTTTCTCGATCTCGACTCTCCGATTGAGAGCTTAATCCATGACTTACGAATCTATCTTATCGCTCTCTGGTGAAGGGACTGTCACCATGCGGTTATTACTTCATCTCTCCCGTCTTGACGACAATGACCTACTTTTTCATTGCGTTAATGTGGATTTAGATTAAATTATTAAATTTAAGTTCTTATAGCCATAAAAGTAGAAAACAAGGAAAATCAAACATTGCCTCTCAGGGCATAACGATTCATCATCATCTCAGAGCATGTCTAGGAACCGACCTCGATCTCATACATGTGTATGTGACTTAGCCATTTTATTGTGGATTTCATTATTTATTTAGTTCATGCCATCCTGATCAAGAGATGACGATCTGTGACCTCGATCCAATGCCATTTCCATTAGACATGGACGGTGGCTGCTCCTGTCCTACTACCGCAACTCGAGTCCTTATGTATAGTGGCAACCTGCCATCCCTGGCATATTCCTCTACCATATCATGTATGTGCCTGCATTCATCCATAGTATGCCCATCCAGTTCATGTAATATGTAACGCTTTCCAAACCTACGTTCTCGCTCCGTTGGATCCCTCCTTTGCGGTTTTCAATAGGGGAGTTGCCGATTACGTCCAGATGAATCCATTCCAAGCTTTCCGTCAAATCTGAATAAGTGGAGAACATCAGTTCCCATTCTTTCCTTTGGCTTTTTGATTCATCATAACCATCGTCTAGAGCTTCCTTTTCCCTTATCCTTCTTGGACCCTTCCCTGGATGGCACTTTACCTCACACAACATTTACTTCTTGTTTGTCGATTTGTGCGTCCTCCTATCACAGGAACCTTTCAGCTTTATGGAAAAATTCCCCAAGATACATTGGTGGATCCTGCTCTAATGGAATCTTAAAATCCATATCGTCGACAATCCCAGATACCACCTCCATTAAGGCTATTGATGGATTCGGCCGATCCACGGAAGCAACTGTTGCATTAAACTATGTTAAGAAACTCATTAGGGACTCTCTTGTCCTTTGCTTTAGTGTGGCCTATGTTATTACGCTCTTGGATTTTCAAATGTGGACCCTTAACTGCCTAATGAACCAATCTACCAACTTGTTCCATGTTCTGATTAAACCATTATCCAGCTGCCCAACCCACATCGTAGCTAACTCCGTCAAATAAAGTGGAAAATGCCTTGACATGACCTCCTCGGACGCCCCCCGCATTTCCATATGCTGGATATACCTTATTAAGTGTACTGTAGGGTCAAACAGTCCGTCATACATCTCCATTGTTCACAATTTGAACTCCGTTGGGTTCCTAGCTTGCTTGATATTCGAAGTGAATGGACTCCGATTGACATCTTCCAAACTTCTGTTGGGCAATCCGCCTCTCATTATCCGTCGTGTCAGCTCAGCTACCCTTTTATTCTCATCCATTGATGGCTTCCAATCCATATTACTAGCCAGCCCTTCAACTTTACGAGGGTATTTCGAAACATACTCCTTCGGACGTGCTTTCGTATTCAGATCCGCATCAAACCGCACAACACTAACCATTGGCCTAACGACATCCAATCCAACCTGACTTGAGGATGTGCCCCCAAGCTCAAGGGATTGACACCGATCCCACCTGCTTGCTCGGGGTTCGCCCCTAGCTGCTTCGTTCTGTTCTGCTTCTTGTTAGCTCCATTCCCATGCTCTTGATTTTGATTTTCTATAACTCTATTACTCCCACTCCTTGATCCAGATTGCCAGTAGCTCCTACTCCAACATGTCCAATTTACCTGAGGAAATTCTGCATCATCTCCTCTTGACTCTTCATCAACCTCTCCTGCATCGCCTCCATCATAGTCTCCATCTCGTTCCTAGTGATATAGGCGGAGGGATAATTAGCTCCAGCTCATGAGGATGTCTCTTGGCTCTCTCCATGGCGACTCCTATCAGCTATTGTCTCCTTGCTGATTACCTAGCCATTGCTTCCTAGATCCAAGCAACCAAAGCTTCTAAATCAATGGGTGCAAGTAATTCTCAGAGAAAGCACCAAAATGTTAGCATCAAAATAAGCTGCCAACACCAAACAATGTGAAAGCACCACAAATCTAATAACCAATTCTAAACGGAATGAACTAGAGAATAAAATATAAAGAATAGAAAAATAAAACAGTAAGAAATGAACATAAGAGGTTCTATAGTGGTTCGACTGACTCCGGCCTATCTCCACTCTAAAAGATTTTCTTTTTCTTTATACTGGTGATTATAGTTATAATGATTTTAATCTGAATAATAAAAATGGCAATGTATAGCCAAGAGAGAAGAAGATCCCCAAATGAGTGCCATGCCCACTATTTTTATAAGGGAAGATTGATTAACATCCAACTGAAAATCTGCATATAGAACCTCCAGACTAGGCCAACCCCAATCCCTGAAAAATGGGCCGCATTTGGCCACTTTGGGAATCGGTACCGATCCCCTAATGTGGGGTAGTGTGGCTCGAAAATTGGTCATGAAAATCCCCCACAACATCCTTTTCCTATTTCCTAAGTTATTTGCATAGTTCACTAAGTAAATTTCGGAGATATCGATCGATTTCTGTTGATTTGAGCTGCTAATTTAAATGTTCATATCCACATTGACCTGATCCCTTGCCTAAGGGAAGTGCCAATCCATATTTAGGAAATTCTAGGATGCCATTCGTTTGAATCAGTTGAGTATCATCCGTAGCCTTATTTATAACTGATTTATGAACCTGATGATCATCCCTTTGGGTTTTCTATCTCCATGATCAGGAATCCGTATAGCGAAATACATGGTATACTGCCTTGTCAAATGGCGGGATAATAATAATAATATTCATGTGCATACCCCATATAGCCTCATTCTCCGTATTATCTAACAGTATTACCTAGTAATATTCTTGGATAGTACGAGAATAGAGGTAGGATGTTTCATTTGGTATAAGAGAAAGTTCAGAATAATACACTACATATATATGAGATACAAGTCAAGACCTTAGACGAGATTTACAGTCCCTGTTTACTTAGGTATGTTGGGTAGTTACCATATAATAAGGGATAGTATGAGTATATGATGATTACTCGGGTAATCGTCTGGGCATATATTTGTTATATTCAATATACTAGATACTTTTACTTTTAACTTTTAAGAAATAATAAAGAATTATTGAAGTAAAGGTGGAAGTGTTGGCCAACCAGTAGAATCATTGTTAGTTTGGATATTACACCTTTAGTGCCTTAATATCAAATTGTTTTGATTTGATTATGATTAGAGTGTGTAGAGGAAACTAATGGATCGTTTACCGCTGAGTGCATTAATTGTTATTTATTATATACATTTGTTTGGTTGATGATTGTTTAAATTAGGCTGGTGGTTATTTTTAAGAATAATATTAAGTAGGAATTATTATTTAAGATTGGAAACCTACTCCAATATCAAATTTAATGTTTATTATTTTTTGTTAGTTGATTATTTATGAATTTTAATTGATGTTGTGAAATGAATTTAATTCTTGATGATTACTTATTTGTATGAATAAGTGAATTTTTGTTTTACTATTTAAGTTATTGAAGTGGGTTATTGTTTTAATGCATATTTACAAGTGTGTTCGAAAATGTTTGGATGTTACTAAGTATTTGTTAGAAATAAAAACTTTCGATTTATATATATATAGTTTATTATTAAGTATTTTTGGTAACCAAGTAAATATTTTAATTTGAAATCTTTCGAAAGTTTAGATTATAGTATATATTTGCATGTAAAATAGGCAAACACCTCTAATCGAACGTATAGAACCACATTCAATAGAAATAAAATGCAAAGAAAGTAAATTACACATAGATTTATAGTGGTCTAGTTGTAATTAGCCTACGCACACTCTTACTTTTATTGCTTTTCTTATATTTGAGCCTTTACAAGTGTTTTAGTATGAAATACAATGATTTCTTGCTATGTATTGAGATCTGGGAACTCTATTCAGCGTTTCCTGTTTGGTCGATATCTCCATGGCTGCTGTAAGCTTGGATATTTATAGGAGCATGGAGGTAGTGTAGTTACTCCAAAAAATCTGGTAATTTCCATGTATATCTCGCTCAGTTCATATATTTCCATATATAAAAGATTTGATCATAAATTCTAGATATATCCATGTTTTATGCCATATATAACTTGTTCAGCTCAATTAGAAAGGTTCGATCTAGGATATATTAGTTTGGTTGATGCAATTGGATGCATTCTTGACTAGGTTCTTTAGTACGCATGCGTGGTTCAGCTATGCCTCACTTTGCCTTAGTTCGACCTTCCCCTTCCATCGGATAGGATTTCCTGTTCGATGCCAACCCCACGAACAGAAAAATCTGTTCGATATCTAAATTACCGATCGTGATTTTCTATTGGGTGCCAAGACTACCGAAAAGGGTTCTTGTTCGGTACCAAGTTTACTGAGTAGAAAACTTTGTTTGGTATTTCAGATCACTGAACAATGGGGTTTTCTTTTTTATCTCTCCAACTCTTATGCCTTGCCTTCACTCTCCTACCATCCTTCCTTTTCTTCATCCGACTATCCCATTAAGACTAACTTCCTGGGCACAAACGCGGACAACACTTGCCCCACAAAAGATTGGTTCGTAGATGACGAGGCGGGCTTTGTTGAATACTCCATGAATCCCTTAGCAAACATAAGTCACCATCCCTATACTCAGTTGGTTCGACATGATCTTGGTTCAATGCCCAATAAAACCACATGCCTATATATTCTCCTCTCCCACCGAACCACCTATTCATTTTTCCGACTTCGAAAATTTTCAAGATCGTTTGCCTCCCTTTCAGTTATAAGTGCCGATTTTTTCTCCAAACACCTTCAACTCATCATAGTCATCGTCTAAGATCATTATACAATTTGGTAAGCACTTTTACCCATCATCGCATCTAAGTTATTGAATCATATGCAATCTTTGCCCGATAGTTACCTTATAGTTTAGAATTTTAATTTGTTTGATTTCGGTTATCATAGAAATTAGGGTGTGTTTATGTTGGGAACAACTTGAGTTGCAAAACATGATTACAAAATACTTTTTAAATGAATATGATCTTGAATTGAAGCTTTGAGCACAGATGCTTGTGTGTTCAGCTACCGTACAGGGAGGAGATTGGCTGCTTGCCGATCTCCACTTGTTATTCTGGTTTTGTTTATCAAGCATGACTTTTCATAAGTCTTATCAAGTGGAATATAGCTTTGAAATAGCTTCTATTAGTGCTAGGATGTATAATTTAAGATTGTTACCAACTTATCCTTTTTCGCATTGCATATGCATACACCAGCGTACACATAAACACTCTCATACTATATGACGACGTGTGAGATAGGTTATTATATCAGACAGGTATGTCAAGTCTCTGCCATACCCGTTCACATACTACCTTTAGGGAACTGGCTCCATCATTGTATTCTACTCCATTAGATCCTGCGCCGTCGGGGCGTAAGATTAACCAGCCTAATTCTACCTACTCTTTAGTGTATGGATATGGGCCATCTAAATTTTTGGTCGAACCTATTGATTCAGAGGCCTCTATCTTGACTCCTAAGTAGTTGAACAATATTACAGCCACTCATGGTCTTTACAGGGAGAATGTTCTTTTGTCCACTTTTGATGAACGAGCTCATGCCCAATCGAAAGGATATATGGTCTATTCTCAATAACATTGCACAGTCAGATCCTCTCTCCTCTTCCCCAACGTATCACAGGCTTTGTTGTGTATCTAAAGATTGCTTTGTTCTAGCTACGTCTCAATAGCTACTGCAACTTGACCAGCCTATATGCTATTTTCATGAGGGAGTTTAGGTACCCACCACTCATCGTCAAATCAGGTTTCTCTATGCCATAAAAAGCAAAATGGAAGGCTCCCTTTTTATTTTTAAAGCGTAGAGGAAGATCAAGCTAGTTGTAAACTAATACTCTGAATACAACATGTTTAAAAGGTAGCATTTCTTTATTCTTGATGACTCCCATGCTTCTATTGGTGGCATTCTGGATGTATGCCCTCTTCATCCGTTCCCCTTTAAGTTTTTCCTTAAGAATTTTTTGCATTGGGTACTAATCCTTTCGTTCTTTGGACTTCTCCTTCAGGTGTGGTGAAAGTAGTGACTGGAAATGATTTGGAAGACCTACTATAAAGACTTCAGCAAATCTCGGTAGAGTTTATGGAGGTCCTCTGTTTGGTCATTGATGATAACCCGAGGTAACTCGAACTATTATTAACCAATCACTCGATTGGACAAGGCCAGGCACCATTCACTTACAAGCCCGCCAAGAATAGATAGGGAAAACTTCCACAACTACTAAGACGAGTGTAGCATTGTCCTCTCAACCTTCCGTCTCTGGTGCCGCCTTGACTACAAATCCCCATGAAGCGGACCCTTCTATGATTATGAACATTGAAGAGTTAGCATTGGACTCTTTTTCGATTGAGCCATGTGAAAATGATCGGCTTATGGCCTTAAGGGAATGGAATGATGATTGCCTTTGGATGAAGATTGTGGAATGGGCAAATTCCTATTGCTATTGCTGTAAGCACAACATATCAAATCACAGTGAGACCCATTCTTTGTGGCATGCCATCCTCGATAGCACACTTAATCTAGTCATGGAATAGGCCTTGCACCATGATTTTGGTTTAAAGGAGGAGGAAGCTTTCGTTTATGGAAATATTTCTGTTTTAGATTATCTTTATAACTAGGAATTGATTATGGGGATTCGGCGTCGATAGCGAAAAATCCAACGGCTGTTGGAGATCATGAAGACCCCAAGGGTTTGTCTAAATGCCATGCGCTTCTACATGCATGCGCGCACACACTCTCACACAACTGTGCTACAGTTAAGCACCTTTTGGGCAGCTTCAATTCTAACTTGTCTTTATGCATTGTAGAAAGCACAAGCTCAAAAAGAGAGAAACTGCTATCCAAGATGAAACAATTTGGGTCAGAATCCCAAAAGACCTGAAAAAAGCTGCATCTTCATTTAGACCAAGTGAAAATGTTGGGCAATGAGCTATAGAGCTGAAGATGGGGGAGACCGTATTTTACCACCCAATCAGGGGAAGTGGCGACCAAGACCTTAAACATGGATCAAGAAAGAGGTCTCGATCTCCCAACAACAAAGCATGATCCAAGACCCATGTTTGTGCACCCAAATCTCCAAAAGTTTCTCCTTTTCCTTTATCTGACTTAGAAATTTCTAAACAACAGGAATAGATGGATAAAAGAGGTGCAATCATTCTAGCCTACAAAAGCAAAGGCAATGGGAAAAGTATAAAGAGAAGTAATTATAACTGATCCTATAGACCTAGGCATTGATTAGTTCCAATAGCCCTGCCAGCCTAGACCTCTCGTCGGTTGCGTGTTAAGGTGAATCCAATCTTCTTTTTGGGGTTGATTTTTCTTCTAGTGGATGGGCCAAATATTCTGAAGGCTTTATCTGAATTTCATGGCAAGTGATCAAGCCCGGGGAGGAGATTAGCAAGAAAAATGTTGTGCAAAATCCAAAAACCTTCAATTTAAGGAAGCAGCTGCACCAGAAGGATTTAGATCATAAAAAGGTGGTAAATGCACTAGAGAGGTCCCTTGTTGAAGAGGTTGAAAGGCACAAAGCTTCTCATGCTAAAGAATTAGAGCTTCTAAAATGGGATCACTCTATTAACATTAAAGCGTCAAGAAGGAGTATAACGATAAGGATGGGTAGCTCTTTGACAACTAAAAGAATGTCAAGAGTAAATTCACTAAGAAGTTGGATGAGCATAAGACAATAGCTAAGAAAATAGAGCCTAACATTGCTGATCTGAAGAAGAGAGTTGTATAGTGGAGGGTTGAGGGGGTCACTCTCCAAGTATAGCTCAAAGCCTAATCTATCAAAAAAGGCTACAAAAAATTTTCAACTTTAAAAAGTTACAAGAAAAGTGCGATGATATGAATTGCCAATTGGACTAGGTGGAGGCACTTCGAGACGAAATTTATTTCAAAATGTTTATGAAGAAAAGCTTAGCATGGATGGATGATTATCAAGAAATCATGTTTTTAATCCAAACGAAAATAATTGAAGAAGCTAAAGCCTCTAGTGAGTAGCGTGGTCCACCCTTTGGCCTTGAAGCCATTGATGCTTGCTTTTAAGCTAAGGAAAAGGAAGTCATTCGCCTTGGTTACATCAAGCCGGCCGAAGCTGAAAGGACCAAAAGGAAGAGGAATAGAATAAAAAGGATGATGGCTCTACCTTTGGGGGAAAAATGCAAGGTCAAATCTCAAAATTGGTCATTTATGCTTTTATGCTTGATTTTCCTTTGACTGTTTTCCACATTTCTTCAAATGCATTCACTGCAATCTGGCCGTGGGAAATGCCTCCGCCTCTAGATTCCCCTTGTCAATGTTCTAAGCTCGCCTAGAGGGGGTAGGATTCTCTTTTATAGTCCATGGGCCAATGCTCAATACGTTCAATTTCGTTTGGACAAATCCATATCTAACAGGCCTTCTCATTTCCATGCAGCTTACATACTCGTGACGGATCCTACTGAGGCTACAATCACTTCCAGAGCTCTGTTATCAGGGACATGTCCCCTAGCCTCTATGATCTTCCTATCGACGAGGCCTATGATTAGATAATCACTGCCTTCAAGGATGACATTGACCCTAAGATACGGGGTGTCAAAGAGTCTACGAAAAAGTTTGACGGGGGAAGCCCAAAAGCAATGAGTGCAGATGAGATTTCCTGGGGAGATGGCAAGGGTTAAGATTGAAGCCTTAAAGGAGCGAAAACTTATCAAGAATAAACAAGCTAAACTTGATGAGTTGGCCGTAGCTAAGTAGGAGAGAGTGAAGAAATAAGTCGAACGGTGACGCTATAAGCCTCACAATAAGCAGACCGTCTCCAATCCCCGATCCAAATGATGGTGGGGGCTGCCTCCCTTTTTCCTTTTCTTTTGATCGAACAATTGGATGCGACTTATATGTAAAAAACATTATTATTAGTACTTGCCCAATTTTGATGTGTAAAGGAGGGTGAACATGTGTTATTTCCTGATACTTAAGAGTACGTGCTATAAATGCTCGACTATCTAGCAGTGTTGACCTTTGTGTTTATCACCCTTATATATCTACTTTTATTCTTTTATCACTTTTTTATTTATTTTGCTTATTGTCCATTTCATGTGCGTCCATGTATATTTTAGGCAGATTTTGTTTAGTAACTACTCTCCTTTGGTAGGCTTATGTATTTCCTACTACTAAGAATCAGAGGTTAATCGTCAAAGGCAAACCAACTATGAAGTGGTCATGCATAGACTGCTGGTAAGTCGAGTTCTCTACAATCAACCAAGTACTTTAAGACTGTCATTAATGGAAAACTCCTAATTGACGTCACCTTGCTCCACTGTCATTAACAGGAAAGTTAATTTGATCATCCTTGATGGACGCAAGATCAGGGTTACTCCTAGCTGCCTTGGCTGGCGAGAAGTTTAAGCCGATCATCAACAATGACACCCCATTAGGGTCACTTTACTTCATCACTTTTGATGAGAAGTTTGGGCTAATCATTAACCATGGACACCAGATTAGGGTAATTCTGGTCCATCACTACTGGCAAGAAGTTTGGGACGATCATCAAAGATGGACATCAGAATAGGGCCACTCTGATCCATCACTACCGATCAGAAACGTTGGCCAATCTCTAATGATGGACACTCAATTAGGGTCACTTTGGTCCATCACTAACGGTAGGAAATCTGGGTCAATCCTCAATGATAGAAACTCAATTAGGGTCACTTTGGTCCATCACTGCTAGTAAGAAGTCTAGGTCGATCGTCAATGATGGACAAATGGTTAGGGTCATACTGGTCCATCATTTTTGGTGAGAATTTTGAAGAGAGGAACTCTTTTCCATACCGACATTTTTTGCCCTCGAGCAAAAAGTTAGAGCACATCTAGCATACGTGACACTTCCTAGGTCTTAACATTATCCCTATTCCCTTGGGTTATAAAGATTACTTATTCATATCTATTATGTATCATAACAAAGTTTCAAGGAAAGCACACTTGATTAGAATTCGTTTCATAGCTATTTGAATTACAAGTTTATAATATAAATAGTGAAACAGTCGAAAACTTAAGTAAAATAGCGATGGATTTTTTTGTGCATTCCAATCATTTTTCAATTTTTCTTTATCCACTATGTTGAGGAAGTAAGCTCCTTTGCCTATGTCCTTGTCGGTAACGTGCGATGCTTCCTAGATTGGGTCGAGCGCCACTAGTCTAGCGAATATTTGTTTCAGCACCAAGTCCCCTTCCTAGAGCGGGCGACGCTTGACCTTAGAATTGTATTGCATAGCTATTTTTTTCTTGTTTTCTTTGGTCTTCAGGCGAGCATCGACACGCCTTTTGTCAATCAAATCCAATGAGTTTAACAACTCCCCATTTTCATTCGGTTGTGGTGAATCCTCCAATGCAACAACATTGCAATCTCCACTGGCAACATCACTACCAAATCGTAAGCCAATGAGAAAGGAGTATGTCATGTTGCTATCTTGAAGGAAGTGCAATATGCCTATAATATCAGAGGAAGCTTGTCCACTCATGCTCCTTTTTCTTTTTCCAACCGCTTCTTAATGGGGTTCTTCGTAACCTTATTTTCCTCCTCCACTTGTCCATTATCCTGCAAGTATGCTTCCTTAGAGAAGCTTTTCTCTATCCTATGCTGTTGGTAGAAATCAGCTAACTCTTCATTGTGAAATTGCAATCCATTATCCGAGGTGATGTATAAGGGAACCTCGTACCTGCTTACTGTATTCCTAATCAAAAAATTTTGTAACCTTGGCCATTGATACCTTAGTAAGGGTTTTAGCTTCCACCCACTTAGTAAAGTAATTAACTACCACGATAGCATACTTATCTCCACCCTATGCCATCGGAAGCTCTTCGATTAGATCAATTCCCTAGAACGCAAAGGGCAATTGGCTAAGAATGTGAGTCAATTAAGTTGGTGGAAACCTTGGAATCTTCGCAAACCGTTAGCACCTGTCACACCTATTTGCATACTAAACTGCATCATGGTTAAATGTTGGCCAAAAATATCCATATCGCAACACCTTCTTCACTAGGGTCTGCCCGTAATATGATCTTCGCAGCTTCCTTGATGCACATTCTCCAACATTTCCTTGGCTTCCTTTCTAGTGATGCATCTTGGTAGTGGGTTGGAAAATCCTCTTCAATACGACACTTAATCCTAATTGATGTAGCGAGGTGCCTACCACAATACATACTTAGGTTTGTTCATGTTACTTGGTAACCCCTTCATTTAGATATCTCATTAGTGGCATCATCCTGGTCTCCTCCTCGTTGATAGCTGTAACAACATTCACCTCCTCGAAGTTGGGACTAAGAAAGGCCATAATGGGTACCAATCTTGATAAAGGCCTAACTCCTGAACTCTCCAACTTTGCCAGCTCGTCCATATCCCGATTCTCTTCTTAGGGAATGTGTTTGATCACAAAGCACTCCATCTCATTAAGTAGGCCTTTCGTCTTTCCTAAATAGGACTTCCAACCATCTCCCTTAGCTTGAAATTCTCCTAGCACCTAGTTTACAACCAACTAGGAGTCACTACGGATGCACAATGTCCTAATTCCTAGCCCCTTCACCATCTCCCACCCTACTTTTTAAAGCTTTGTATTCCACTTCATTGTTGGTTTCCTTGAACCCCAGTCATATTGCATAGCTCATCATATTTCCTTCAGGTGTCAACAATATTATTCCTGCACTAGAATCATGCTCATTTGATGCTCCATTCACAAACATTCTCCATTTAAGAGTTTCTTCCTCTCGGGATCTTACTTCTTCATCTCAAGTAGCGAACTCCGCAATAAATTCTGCCAGGTCCTGCCCTTTGATTGATGTTCATGGGTGATACATAATCTCATACCAAGTTAACTCGATACTCTACTTGGTGAGCCTTCTCGAGGTATATGTTCGGTGTAGGATTTTTCTCAAGGGATGATTGGTTAACACCCAGATGGGTTGCGACTGGAAATAATGTCTCGACTTCTGAGACAAATTAACAAGCAATAGTCCAACATCCCCAGGTTTGGATACCTAGACTCTGACCCCGTGATGCATTTTCTCACATAATATACTAGAAATTGCACCTGGTCTTCTTTTCAAACTAGCATGGCACTTAGGGAATAGGAGGACACCGCCAAGTATAGATAGAGGTCTTCTCCTTCCACTAGCATAGAGAGAATCAGAGGCTTTTGCAAATGTTCCAACAAGTTATGGAATGCAGTAAGACATTCATCCATCCATCCATCTAAGATTTCCTTTCTTCTTGTTAAGTGGTTCAAAGAATAGAACCAACTTATTTGTAGCCTTCAATATGAATCTTCTTAATGCTTCTATCTTTCCAGTACGATTTTGCATTTCCTTCCAAGTTTTAAGGATTTTGATGTCTTTCGTAACCTGGATTTGCTCTAGTTAGCCTCGATTCCACTGGAATGCACGATAAATCCCAAGAATTTCTTAGAAGATATCCCAAAAGAACGTTTCAATGGTTTTAACTTCATTTTAGACTTTTGTAGAATTTGAAAATCTCGTTCAGACGTAAGATGTTGTCTCCAGCCTTTCTTGACTTCACCAGCATATCCTTGATGTAAACTTTCATAGTCCTTCCAATCTGGCCAACAAATATCTTGCTGACTAAACGCCATTTCATTGCACATACATTCTTACGTCCAAACGCCATGACTTTGTAGCAATAGAATCCTTGGTTAGTAACCAAGTAGCATGTTCCTGATCCGACACATTCATCGCAATCAGATTGTACCCTAAGTATGCTTCCATGAAAGATAAGAGTCGTGTCCTGCTATTCCATCTACTAATTGGTAGATCCTTAGGAGTAGAAAATAGTACATAGGACAAGTGTCATTTAGATTGTGGAAGCAATGCACGTACACATTTTCCATTAGACTTCTTGACCAAACCGGGTTTGCAATCCATTCTGGGTACCAGGACTCCTGGATGAAGCCATTGGCTAACAAGGTCTTTACTTCTTTGTTAAGAATCGTCGACCGCTTCGGTCCTATGCTTCTTTTCTTTTGCTTTACTAGGAGTTTCCTTAGGTTAATATTTAATGCATGACATGCTATCAAAGGGGGAATTCCACACATATCCACGTGATACCAAGCAAATACACCTGGTTATCCTGCAAAAATCTTATAATTTGGACCTTGAGATCTTGCTCTTTTTGGATCCGATCTTCATAAGTTTCATCGGCTTGCTATCATCTATCTTTACAAATTCTATCGCCTCTCCAAGCCCAGCAGCAGCCCCTCCTTCCATCACTTGGGTTAAGTTCATTGTTAGGATCGCTTGTGAACCTAAGTGGAGCCCTTCTTTTAATTGTTGTGCGAAAGAATTCTTGTCGTAGAGTGCGACTTCTGCTCCCTTTCCTTTCTCTCGTTGTTTGTTTTCTCTGAGTTATCCTACATAGCACTCCCTAGTGGCATCCTGATTCACTTCCACTAGGCTTGTTTCATTGGTTGTTGGAAACTTCATGTTTAAGCACAACTAGCCACCACCACGTCAAAATCCGATAAGGCCGAACATCGTAGGAAGGCATTATATATCGAGAATCCATCCACCAAAACAAAAGCATGCTTTCATATGGTTGATCGAGGATGGTTCCTATCTCGATAAATAAATCCAACCTTCCTAAGGGCGTTGTGCCCTCTCTTATAAAACCATGTAACCGTTGGTTGCACGGTGTGACATCCTCCATCGAAAACCCCGTCATATCAAATGCATCCTTGAAAAAAAATGTTTACTGAACTTCCAATGTCTACCAGAATTCGATGCACCTTGGCCAATTCGAGCATTTTCAAAACTACCGATGGGTCTGTATGCGGGTAATGCTTACCATTGAAGGTTATCTCATCTTATGCTCTATATAAGGCTTTGATTTTTGCACCTCACCTACAAGCTATACAAAGGCCTCTCTGTTCTTTAATGACCTTGCATATCTCTTTACCTAAACCCAGCACCTATTGGCTACATGTGATTCTCCTGCTATGGTATTAATCACCAACCTCCCATCTTTTCCACAATTAGTGCTAGATCCTTCGCCTCCGTTTCCCAGTGGAGGCCTACATCTTAGGAGCAAGGGGAGCATCTGGATTTTTGACATACCTCTCCAGCATTCTCTTCCATATGCATTCTTCAGTTATGTCACATAAATGATGACGTTCATTAGTATGCCCACATGATTCATGAAAACCATCGTAATTTCTCGTGTTCATCTCAGCTCTGGTTGTTTTTCTTCAGCCATGCCTATTGTATTTGAGTTTTCCTTGCATGTTGAGGTAGATGTTTTCTACAGTATCATTCAAATCCGTGTAAGTATCAAACGTAGTACCAAGATCGAACCTTCATTGTTTTGTTTTCCTTTCACTAGTGTTATTTAGGTTATTGTTTTTCTTCTTATATGTACCACAACCTTCATCATCTTTAACCATGGCATCCATGCTATTAGATGTTTCTGATGGCACGACAGTCATTCCAGACCGCTACCCCATTACGGCTTTCTCAACCACATATATTTTTCCACTTTGTATAAGAAATCCTGCAAAGTGGTCGATTTCTCCTTATTCAATCTCCGAGCCCTCTTCATGTCAAGATAAACGCCACTACATAGTTCCTTAAGAGTCAATCGCTTATTAGCATTCTAGACGCTGGTGGCTGCTGCATTAAAATAAGTCAAGTATTGCCAAAGCGTTGCGTCCTCTCATTGTTTCACATCCGACAAAGAATATTGGTCTTTAGGTTGATCTATATAAACCTAAAATTGGCTAATAGCCTTTTCCTTCAACTTCTCCCATGAATGAATTGAACTAGGGGGAAAAAGGAAAGACTACATGGTCGCCAAATTCGACAGGAAGAGAGGAAAGCACTTACATAACACCACTTCTGTTGCTCCACTCATTAACATATGTTGCATATATCATTGTATATGCACTATAGGATTAGTTAAACTTTGGTACTGGTCCACAGTAGGCATCCGAAAGCTCCTAGGATTTCGAGCAGTCTCTATCAACATGGAAAATAAGCTACAAACTCTTGCTTCGATTCAACGCTCTATTTTCTCATGGTGGACATGTTCTCTTATAATTCACGCCATACGATCTTTTGATTTGGAGGATGAGCAGAGTTAGGTCAACCTTTCCTGTCGAGGCCAGGGGCTTCTTTAATACCTTCTGTGATGGCTTGTTCTGCATTCCCATCTTCGTTCCCTGCTTCGGGATCGTTCACGATGATAAGCTTTCCTTCCATCATTTGCTACATCTGCCAAGACAGGATAGCATTGCCTAGGTCGGGAAGGTTCAGCCATGGCCATCCCTGGTTCATCAACTTCCTTGTTCCTTTCGACGCCGAATCGATCCTCGGGTATGGTGTCTGGCTGAGCCCTTGCTCGACCTGTTTCCTCGGTGGTCACTTGTCCTACTCCCTAACTTTCTTCATTAGATTCGTCAACGGATTATGAATTCCTTTGCATCCTGGACCCCCTGGACCAAGTTTTCTATCTTTTTCTATTGTTGTGTGTGGTTGGTTGCATCTCGCCTAAAAATGTCATGATTTGGTCCACATTAGCTTGCTATTGGGCACCAAAATTGGTATCGAGATCCACTATAACTATGTCCAAGTCACCTCTAGTGATGTGTATCTGGTCCTAGAGTTCAAGATGAGTGGTTGTTTTGATTAGTAGCAACTTGGTTGACGTTCCTACTAGTACAATCAGTCTTAATTTTAAATTTAGGAGGCGGCCTTAGAAAGCTATCAATGAAATTATCAAAAATGTTTGCACGAAAAATGGGCAAACATCGCCAATTAGACTTACTAAATTAAATTCAACAGAAATAAAATGTAGAGAAAGTAAAGTACACATAGATTGATAGTGGTTCAGCTATAGTTAGCCTATGTCCATTGTTCCTTTTTATTTCTTTCCATATATTTGAGCCTTTACAAGTGTTTTAGTGTGAAATACAATGATTTTTTTGCTATGTCTTGAAATCCAGCTCTGTTCAGCATTTTCTATTTGACAAAAGTTCTAAGTTCCAAAAAATTATCTTTAATATCTCATTTGGTTCGTATATTTCCATATATAAAAGATTTCATCATAAATTTCTAGATATATCCAAATTTTATTCCTCATATAGCTTGCTCGGTTCGGTTCGGTTCGAGAGGCTTGATCTGGAAGATGATGGTTCAATTGACGCATATAGATGCCTTATTGACTAGGTTCTTGAGAATGCATGCATGCTTCGGCTATGCCTCACTTTACCTTGATTCAATATTCACCATTTACCAAATAAGATTTCCTATTTGGTGTCAACCCCACTGAATAGAAAACTCTATTCAGTATCAAGACTAATAAACATGATTTTTTCGTTCGGTACCAAGAATACCAAACAAGATTTCATGTTTGGTGCCAAGCCTAAGGAATATAAAACTCTGTTCGGTATTTGAGATCACTAAACAAAGAGGTATGCACTTCCTTATCTCTCCAACTCCTTGTGGCTTTCTTTCTCTTTCCTACCGCCCTTCGTTTCCTTCAGCTGGCTATTCCATTAAGACTAACTTCCTGGGCGCAAACACACGCAACAGTATGGTACTGGATTATGTTTCAAAATAAATAAATAAAGGCTCTATAGAAGTGTGTATGTTAAAGAATTTGTGAAAATAATATTTACAAACATTTTTGAAATAAATTCGTGTTATTTAGTCTATTGAGTGGTATAAGAATTCTGGTTGATGTGGCTGGCCAATGTTATTGACAGGGATTCCTAAACACTGGAACAAGGCATTTGGAAACATCGTTTCGAAAATTTTAAATATTATTTCAAGGTTTTAATATTTTGAAAGGTTTAAAAGTTACGTAAGACTATATTGTTTTGAAAGATATAGTTAATTAGAAAGGTATATGAAATAATTTGGGAAAATGTTTTGAAAAGAAACAGTATTTTTAAAGAAGCATTTTGTGTTATATTTTTAAAAGAATAAGTGTTGGTTCAAGAATAGATATAAAATATTATGTTAAGAAAAATATGTTTTTGAAATGATGATTTAATAAAGTATGTAAGAAAATTTAAGGTTTTAGAAGTGGTTTTGGTGATATAAACGATTTGGGAAAGAGATTTTGGTGAATATTTTGACATGAAAGTATATTTATAATTTTGATATGGAAAAATGGATTGCAAAAAATATTTTTATAAGTATAAATATATGTATGGTGGGTTAAGTTAGTGTAATTTATGGAATTGTTTATGACTTGAATTGGTTCTATGGATATTTTGGTTTACGTGAATATGAAATATTATATATAGCTTAAATATTTTAATTTGAGTGAATGTGAAATATTTTAAAGAGTATCGTTTTCTAATTCTAATATTTTGAGATTAAGAAAATTTCTTTTGTTTATGTACATTACTAATTATTAGAAGAAAGAATTTGTTTGGCTTTGATTTTGTAGTGAAAAGTTAGCTTGAAAAGAATGTATTAAAAGGTATTTACTTTAAATAATGAATGGGATAATTTTCTTTTAATTGAAAATTTTATTTGAGAATAGTTTTGGTAAAGGGTACGGTTTTAGTTTTGAAAATTTTATAAATATGTCTAAGTATTCTCTATTTAGAGGGGTGTGCGTGTATGTTTATGTATGTATGTATAGGTCAAGGGTAATATTTAGGACATGCTAAAAAGTGGTTATATGGATTTATGTAGTGAAAATTTTAAGAAAAATTCTTTTAAGAAAAGTTTTGTTTTAACGAAAATGTTTTAAGAATTGGTCGACCGAAAATTTTTGAGAAAGAATTGGAAAAGAATTTATTAAAAGTAAAGTATTCCATAATTATGGGAAGTAATTTTGAATTTGGTAAATATATTTTGAAGTAAAATGAAACTTGCAAGCTATTGTGCATTATCATTCTTTGAAATGTAATTTTTAAGTTAAGAATTTCAATATTTTATAGATAGAGTTGATTTTTTGATAAGCCACCGATAGAAAGGTACCGTTGATTTTTATGTTACTCTATTGACACTTAATGACTCGATATAGATCGCTATCAGTGCAGACTTGGGATAGTAAAGATAGAATATTACGAAATTTGTAGTTTTGGTTGTTTGTTTTGTATTTTAAATTGTAAATGGTATAGTTAAGCTAGGATTTACAATCTTCATTGTAGCCTTTTCCCTTAGGGAAATTGTGAGGATATAATTTTCTTAAGGAGGAAAGTTTGTAACTACCCATTGTCAAGGAGCCACAGATTAGGAATTTAATAATATAGAATAATAAATAAAAGCTTTTAAAAAAAATAAATGTGAAATTATAGAAAATATTTGAATTTAGAGGGAAATTATTCTGTTAAAATAAAAATAATTTTATTTTTAAATACTAAAAAAATTTGTAATTTATTTAATAAATATGTTTAAATAGAACTTTAAAAGTAATGATTCAATTAAAATGGATAAAATTCTAGAAAATAATTTAATAAAAATGTAAATGATGTTGCTTGAAAATTTAGAGGAATAAATGTGAATTTTTATTTGATTTATAATGGGCTGTAAGAATAAAACTTGTTTATAGTAGAAAAATAAAACTGATATTATGGAATTAATAGAGCCTAATTATCCAAGCTCACAACCTTTCTTCGTGTATCCAGACATTTCTCTTCTCCGGACTCTTCTACCACTTTTATAAATGTTGAACCTAGGATAGCCCACAGTGGATGTTATTGGTGAATTTCAAATAATTCCTTATTGGATCTTTATTGGGCCCACGAAACCTAATTTATATAGAATATTTCTAAATCTTATTTAGATAAAATCTTTTATTTTATTTAAATTTATAAAATGATATTGTATTATTTAATTTTATGATATGTTACTGTATATGTGTATCATATACACATATATAAGTGTGAATGTAACATATCAGTCCGTTCAAGGTATAATATGCACATATATAGACGCTGAAATTTACATCAAATGGACATGTTAGCCCATCTAATATGTAAATGGTTCGTCCAAATGTATGTATGTATATACTTTTGATTTTGGAATAAAATACTTCAAAATGTATTTATACACATTAAAATTTTATTTATAAATAATTTTGTATGAACATATAAATTTTATATATGAATATATATATATATATATATATAATATTAACAAAGTGTGTATGTATTAATTACTATGCAAACATGTTTATATCTTTTAAAATGTAATAAATAAATATTATTTTTAGTTTCCTTAAAATCCAAAATAGTATTTTAGAAATTATACATATATATAAATATATAACTTAAATATTTATTTATATATGTATAACAAAATATATATTAATATAAATAAAATAAAAATAATTTTTTATTTAAATATATTTATTATTCCGGTCTTCAATATAGATTAGGATTTTTTTAATTTTAATTTTTGAATATATATATTAGTAAAAACAAAAATAATTATTTAAAAATTAAGAAAAATATTTTAATTGAATCTTTCTGGCAAATTACGATGAAATTTAAATTTTAAATTTAATATATAATTTTTATAATTTAAAACAATTAAAAGAAATCTAATTTTTAAATTTTTGGTTTTAATTTAATATTTAAAACTAATAAAATGTTTCTATTTTTTCCATGAGTTAAATATGTATTGATATGATTTTATAAAATTTGAAATAGATTTTATAATATACGTATGAATTTATATAATTGTTTATATGATAAATTGATTTAAATATTATTTAAAAATAATATATAAAAATAAATAAACTTTCTTTCTACCAAAATTAATATGCTTACTAAACATCACATATGAACTTTTATTGCCATATTTTACATATTTATAATATAGTATTTAACTTATATGCTATATAGATATATATGTGTATGTTATATATTAAATAAATTAAATAAATAAATGTTTTTTATAAATTCTAATACTTACTGTATAATGATGAATGTTATTTATTTTTTAAACATTTATACATATAACCAATCAAAATTGAAACAAAAAATCTACATATTAGAATCGTTGCCTAACTAAAAATTATGTATATATATATATATATAGGCGCACACACACACATAAATACACTACTAACAAAGAAAATCCATTGAACTAATTTACTCGGTGTTCTTTTGAAATTCCAAAAGCCCTTGCTTTTCGTTTATAGGTCTGCGCTCATACAGTTAGCACCGCATCCGTGACTCTCATGTAACTAATGACAGTTTTGATTAATGTTGTACTTATTATTGTTCGCTGGCAATTTTATTACCACGGCATGTATTTTATGTTTTTCTCATTTGTTTATGCACTTGGTAATCAACATGGTGGTACTAATTGGAGATGAAAATTTTATTATTTGTTGTTGGTAAGAATCTACGTGACATGTTGCAAAATTCCAGACCGAATCACATTGATTTCATTAAAGCGTTCAACAAACTTGACGGTAAGATATTACTAGATAATTAGTATCGTTCCATTGTTTACTTCAAGAGGTAGAATTTACTAGTTTAAATTTGGTTGGAAGTAGATTAGATGGAAAAGTAACATTCTTTAAATATGATATTACACATAACGATGGCACAACAGGCTTGTGGTTAAAGCCTTCAGTGTTCAAACAGTTATATTAACTAACATATACAAAAATTAACTTCAACCATACATGATTACCGTGTACCAAAACAAAAATGTTGCCTGCAACCCCTGTGCGAAGCACGGGTCTAATACTAATATATATATAATGTGCATTATAAATATAAATTAATGTTTATAGTCAATTAAGAACATACCTTACAGCCAAAGCCCTTAATCACACCTTGAAATAATGATATAAGCTTCTAGAAATGATATTCGATCCAATAGAATGCGAGTCCTTGAACCGTCGACAACCGACTATCGAATAGCATTTATTTGATTTGATTTTCCTTTAGAAATTAGGGAGACAGGAATTATAGATCAGCCAGCAAGGGATAGGTATGGACGCTCCAAAAAGATCTAAATTAAATGGAGAAAGAAAAGCTTAAATAGAGGATGGAAATGAGAGATTTTAGGATCATATCTTTTATTTGATCTCCTTCCATCTCAGCCATCCATCCGTATTCCTCTTTAGCCCCCTAGTGGCCACCACTATCGTTATGTTTTAGCCAATCCTATAAGCCCCATAATGGTCCATAAACCCAGTTATAGCCCAAATGAATATTTTTCATTTTAAATTTAATATAAACACTTATCGATATCGTATATCGATTATTGTGTTTACAACTTTTATAAATTGTTTAATTTTCTTTTATCAATTCAAACCAAACTTGTAAATAATATTTGTTAAACCGCCTTTTGGCAAGGCCATGGACAAGTGGATTTTACTAAAATCAACAGTATTCCTCAGCTATAAGACGATAGTTGCAGAAGATACGATCGGGCTCGAACGGGTACTGAGTTAGGAAAAAATTGGAAGTATGAAGGCTAGTATGACTCTGTTAAGGGTCGAAAGTCACGAGTGGCTCGGCTTGAGTGGGTCAGTAAATGTGGCTCGGTAGTGATCTGGATCATCATTTTTAGGTTGGTCATGAACGTACGGCCATGCGTGGTTCGACCATAGTGGGTTGGTCGGCATTAAGGAGGACTCCAGGTCGGCATGCAAGTGGCCTCGGGTCAGTAAGTAAGATATGGGATTGACATATTTGGCAGTGGATTGGCATGCTTTAGAGGTATCAGAGTGGGGAGTGGCTCGGTGTTGGAATACAAATATGGTTCGGTCAAGGTGGATAGGCATAAGTCGGTCGGCATGTGTGGGTCAGTTAGAAGTATTAGTTGTTGGCTATTTGTGTTGGGTTATAAGAACTTGGGATCGTCCTTGGTGGTTCGGTCGTGTGGGGTCGATTGATTTGGCTTGAACTCTAGAATGAAGGAGTGGGTTCGGCATTGAGCTACTTCGAGTCTAAACAAGTTTTACTTCGAGTCACAAGCGAGTTTGCTCTGGGTCACCTTCGAGTCATTCCCAAGGCAATATTGGATTGGTGTATTCTAACCTCAGGGTCGGCGGTGATGATGGATTTAGGTTCGGTTATGGTCTTAATGGGACCGAATCACTCAAGAAGCCTAATAACTCAGGTTTTACCTATAAATACAGCATGTGAGGCTTTGAAAAAGGGGATCTTCTTTATGTTTCTCTTCTTCTTCCTCATTAAGGTTACTCTGCCATTATTGTTTCAAAAAACTCTGGATTCTAGCTGTAATTTATTCTCATATCAATAAAAAGGAAATTTCTGAGGTGGATGTAGGCCGGAGTCAACCGAACCACTATAAATCCTCTGTTATTACCAGTTTCTTTTTAATTTTTACCGTTCTTCGTATTTATAAACTCTACATACATTCTATCTATGATCTGTGACTGTGATTTGGTGCTTTCATCTGGATTTAGGTGTTAGTGACCAATTTTGGCTCTAACATTTTGGTGCTTTCACTGAGAAAGCTAGCATTTAGGGATTGGAAAGCTAGGATTTTGGATTTAAAGGCTTAGAAACTTGGATTCTGGAGACTATGGCAAAGCAATCAACCATGAGACAGCGAACGTAAAGAAGTCAACAAGAAGGAAGTCAAGAGGCTTCCTCGAGAGCTAATCAAGCCTTAATCTACATCACTAAGGACAAGATGAAGGTCATGATGAATTCCATGCATTACAATTGATGAAAAGGCAAGAAGAAATAATGAAGACACTTTTAAGACAATTCGGACAAGAGGAACTGTTGGAGCTCAGATCCATGGAGCTGGATCGGAAGGACTTAACTGGCAAATAGATGGAGTGGTTCAACAAGGGGCAACCATTGATCAGCAAACAACTATCAACCGGGATGAACCTAGTCTTGGGGTCATACCGCCAGGTAATGTTGGACAATCCATGGAGGGATATCAAATGATGCAGCGTAGCCTGATGTAAATAGGGATACAAGAGTGCATGATGAGGAGTATGTATTAAAATTCCCTCGAGGACTTGGAGGGCGGTTAGGAAATGTAGATGGACGGGAACCCTGGGTAGGTAACACTGGATTAGCCGACATTATCAGGCGAACTATTCGTGGAGGTCTGACAAATAGGGATTTGGAGGGAGTAAACAAATGTTCATTTAACCATGATATCAGGATAGCTAGGAATCCACCCAATTTCAAGTTGTCCACTCTGGAGGTATACAATGGTAAGATGGATCCCACTGACCACTTGGTGAGGTACACAGGACATATGGAAGTGCTGGGGGCATTAGAGGAGGTTATGTCCCGGTGTTTCCCCCTATACTTAACTGATATAACTGCTATGTGGTTCAAAGAGCCGGAAGATGGATCAATTGGAACATGGATAGAATTTGTGGATGGGTTTTTGAAACAATTTCTAGTTCACATCAAAAGGCCGAAGAATGTGATGACACTGACGTTGGTGAAGCAGAAGATCGGAGAATCGCTCAGGACCTTTTCAACTTGGTTTAATGCAGCAGTTGCTTCAATAGATTAGTCGGATCCATCAATGGTTCTAATGGCGACGGTATCAGGAGTCATGGATAATTCAGATTTCAAAGTATCGTTGACACAGGATCCAGCAATGGATCTCGGAGAATTATTTCATGAAGCTAAAAACTTTCTTCGACAAAAGGATGCAAGTTTGGATATGAAGTCAAAGGAAGTAAACATGGTTAAAGATGGAGAACCGTTCGACGAAATCTCAGGTAAAGATAAGGATAAAGGGAAGAGGAAACACTTGGGAGAACCAAAATTCTCCACTTGCATAGGACTGAATGTGATATTGGAACGGATATACTTGGATACTCGGAATCGCCTTCCTTATCGAAGGCTGGCAAGGAGGGAACCTTCACAACGCAAAAGGGCATCGGGAAGGCACTGTCTCTTTCATGACCTAAACTGGCATGATACTAACAATTGTAGGCATCTAAAGGGTATAATCAAGGAGCATGTAAGGAATGGTCAGTTGCAACAATATGTCAAAACTCGAAATGAGGCGGTGGAAGAAGAGCAGCCACCGCCTACCTTGAATGATGATGGCGCGAGACCCAGGAATGATGGTCGGTTGGTCATCAACTAATCGTGATGATTTGGAACAAGTAGTGAACTACGGGAAAATGACAAAATCACTTACTCATGTACGGGGATGAAGATAACCCCTAGGCATACTCTGAGATGACAATAAACCGTGACGCACTGGTTTGTGAAATCTGTTTTTTCTTTTCAGCTTGGATATTTGCTTTTTTTTGCTTTGGTTTTGGAGTTCGGTTTGAACTCCCGGTTTTATTGATTTTCTGATTTGGATTTTGGTATGCTTGATTTTTATTTGGATTTTGATTTGGATTTTTGATATGAATTTCTGGTTTTCTGGTTTGATTTGGATTTTGGATTGGATTTTTATTGGATTTTCTTCTAGTTTTTGGGCTAAAAGGTCACTGAGCATGGACTATGCTAGGCAAGGGTCCGAAGGGACCAGGTTTCGGTGTAGGACTTAGGCCCCATATTATCTACTGGTTACTAACATAGGTCGGTCGAGTATGGACTATGCTCAGCAAGGGTCCAGAGCGACTAGGATTCGGCTTAGGACTTAAGCCACGACATTACTCAACGTTCGGGGAACCTAAACCAGGAACACCATGGCATTACTTAACATAGGTCCTTGAGTGTAGAGTACACTTGGCAAGAACCCGAAGAGGTTACAGATTTGGACATTGGCTACGAACAGCTAAGGGTTTGTGCATGGACCCGGATAGGTCCCTGATTTGGATATCAACCTGGAGACGTCATGGATTCGGTTATGGGTTATTGGATATGGATGGATTAGCGCTCGACTATCGGTTTCGGATTTTGGCTTAGGATTTAGACCCAACAGGGTCCTCGATTTGGATTAAAGGACCCGAAGAGGTCCTGGACTTGGATAAAACGAACCGGAAAGGTCTTGGATTCGATTAACGGATTTGGGATGGATTCGGAATTGGATAACGACTTGAAACAGTCGTGGAGTAGACTATTGTATTTGGATGGGATTTCTTCATAATGAATGGAATATGGACTTCGGATTTGAAGCAATTCAAAACACACCTTCCTACGGCAAGACGTGTTTTGTGGGGAAAATGTTACCGCCTTTTGGCAAGGCCGTGGACACGAGGATTTAACTAAATTCAATAGCGTTACCCGGCTACAAGATGATAGTTGCAGAAGATATGGTCGGGCTCGAACGAGTATCGAGTTAGGAAAAAACTGGAAGCATGAATGCTAGTATGGCTCGGTCAGAGGTGGAAAGTCACAAGTGGCTCAGCCTGAGTGGGTCGGTAGGTGTAGCTCGGTGGTGATCCAGATTGTCATTTCTGGGTCGGTCATGAGCATTCAGCCATGTGTGATTCGACCGTAGTGGGTCGGTCGGCATTAAGGAGGACTCCAGGTCAGCATGCAAGTAGCTTCGGGTCAGCGTACGAGACATGGGGATCGGAATATTTGGCAGTGGATTGGCATGCTTGAGAGGCATCAGAGTGGGGAGTGGCTCTGTGCTGGAATATGGATATGGTTCGGTCAAGGTGGATCGACATAAGTCGGTCTGCATGTGTGGGTTGGCGATACTCGGTCAGCTAAAGTGGGTTGATTAGAAGCATTAGTTATTGGCTATTTGTGTTAGGTCGTAAGAATTTGAGATCGGCCTTGGTGATTCGGTCGTGTGGTGTTGGATGATTTAGCATGAACTTTAGAATGAAGGAGTGGGTTTGACATTGAGCTACTTCGAATCCAAACAAGTTTTACTTTGAGTTACAAGCGAGTTTGCTCCAGGTCACCTTCGAGTCATTCCCAAGGCAATATTGGATCGGTGTATTCTAAACTCGAGGACGGTGATGATGATGGATTTGGGTTTGGTTATGGTCTTAATGGGCCTGGATCACTCAGGAATCCTAGTAACTCAGGTTTTTGCCTATAAATACATCATGTAAGGCTTGGAAAAAGGGGATCTTCTTTCTCTTTTCCTTCTTCTTCCTTATTAAGCTACTCTGCCATTATTGTTTCAAAAAACTATGGATTATAACTTTAATTGATTCTCATATCAATAAAAAGGAAAATTTTGGAGTGGACGTAGACCGAAGCCAGCCGAACCATGATAAATCCTCTGTTATTACTGCTTTCTTTTTAATTTTTACTATTCTTCATATTTGTACTCTCTACATACATTCTACCTATGATCTATGACTGTGATTTGGTGCTTTCATATGAATTTGGGTGTTAGTGAACAATTTTGGCGCTAATAATATTTAATTGAATAAATTTATAATAATTATAAATTAATTAAATCATCTGGTCAGCGGAGAATTCATCATTTTCGGTTGTGTGACTCATCAGGTGTAAATTTGGTCAGCGAATATCGAACTATTCGAATATTAACATTCACATGTCACTTAACAAGTGGTCAGATATTTTGACCAAATTTATTGCTTACTTAGTTCCAATCTAATTCTAATTTAAATTTATTAAGAACTACCCGGTTAAGACTTTTATTTACACCAATTCTCTTCGTTAAAACTATATCACTTTGGAACTATGGAATTTGATAATGGTCAAAATTCCAATATCATTCATATTCAACTCTATTGTCCAAAAAAATTTCTTCGTTCGGTAATAATAAATATCATTAACTGAAATGCTTTGGCCAGAGACTTTGACTTTGAGTAAACTTGAGTTGACCGCAATACAAACCCCACATAATCAAGGAATCAAATCCTCCCTTGAATAGTGCTTCACTCCCAATACTTCCACTTGACCCAACTATAGTCACTCAATGAATGTCATGCCATGATTTGACTATAATCCAAGTGGGGCTTGTATATTGAAGATCAATAGAATTCCCAAGTCGAGGGAACAATGTAAATGAATCACGTCGATATTTTTTGTTTGACCTTAGTTATATTAACTAACAGAAAACTATCGAGTGAGTAGTTCCATAATTATAGAATAATTATCAGTACGTAACCCTTAGGTGTCCCCAGCAGTCATGAGTAATAAAATGTTCAACATTTGGAGAGTGTTAGGTGTTCCAATCTTAATGGATATACAGACATCCAGTCTCGATGCATCTTAACCAAGAACATTTTAAATGATGTTTTATAATATCGTGTGCAACAACCATGGTTGAGATTACCTAGAATTAAAAACTAAAATATGATTTAAAATTATCCTCATTAATTTAAGGATGAATTCGATAAATTATATTAGTCATAATTTCCAAATTTAAATGCTTTCTAGATGAAATAAATAAGTATGAGAAAATTTAT
Organism: Allium cepa; assembly: GCA_030765085.1. NCBI lineage: Eukaryota > Viridiplantae > Streptophyta > Magnoliopsida > Asparagales > Amaryllidaceae > Allium > Allium cepa. Next base: position 216,479,095 of record CM060938.1, read on the forward strand.
TAAATATTAAAAACTATGTAATTTAACTCTTATATTTGATAATGTAAGAGTAATCTTAGAAAAAATGAGTAAATAAAATATACGAAAATAATTTTATAATTTAAAATGTGAATTTGTCCAAGGGTTTATTTAATTATTTATTTTAATAGGAGATTTATGATTAATATCTTTCAATTCTAAAATTATCACAACAAGTATTGTAAATTTAAATAAAGGTTAATCTTGAAATTTATTGTTAAAAATTAGATTTTTCATAATAAGTTCTTTTATTAAAACTATTGCGAATAACTTTTAGATTCAAAAATTTTATTTAAATTTCATAAGATTTCAATATTAATAGAAATGAGAATTGACATGTTAATTGTTTTGGGAAAAATTAAAGAAATCAATGTTTGTTAAACAAAACATTGCTTGGTATAAATTAATGTTTATAATATGATAAATCAAAACAAATTAGCAACACTTCTTTCAGAAATTAGTAACACTATGCTATTGGGTCCATATCCCAACCTAATTAGCCCAAATGGAAGAAATATGAGATGAGAAACATACATATAAGTTTCTCATTCTCCATTTTATTCCCTAAACAAAAAAATGAAAAAATCTCCTAGGACTCAAAACCTTAACTATTTCAATCCCTAAATCAAAATTGAAATCAAAGGGCTTGTGATTATTTCAATGCATAGAATTATAAAGGTAATCTTTCCATCTATTTGTGTATCTATTGTTTATCAGTTTCAGTTCTAGTCTTTGATTGTAATCATTCCACCCCAATTTCTATAATCAACGTAGGTTGAAGCTAAAATTGAAAAGCCTAGGAGAATCCAAGCTTTACTTAATTTCAGATTTATTTAGGTGAGTCTGTCTCACACTTCAACGCTTAAATGGATGCATGTTGTTGTTAGATGAATTTGTTTGAATCCATAGTGAGTATGATCTCAAATTAGTGTTGATTTTCCTGTCACTTTAAATTTCATTTTTTGGTTGCTGAAAAACCACTTATATAATCATGATTTGCGTCCAATTATATATGTTTATATGCTTGCATGAGTGTTAAATCCAAGCCCTAGAAGTCGAGAGGAACAATGTCGAAGAAACAAGCAACGACGGACCACCAGAGCACTGCTAGAGCCTCCTGGAGCTCACTCCAAGCAAGGTCACTAGTGGATCGGTTTGAACCTGGGCTGAACTAAAGGTCACTACGGTCGGCCTTCCGGTTTGAGCCATTTTCCCATTCGTTCATCGATTCGGCTCCTTTTCACTATTTGCTTGATTTTGATGTTGTTTCCCATGTCAATCTCATTATAATTTTGGAGTTTTGATTATGAATTTGTGAATTCAAGTTGGAGTTACTATTCCATAGGAATGCCTTAGGGATACACGAGATTGTACGCAAGTTTTATCCCACCATTTCAACTAGAATTTTCAAAAGAGCGATTTTCAATCGAAACCGTTTTCTCAAATCATGTTGAGCGTGAATACTTTTTCTTTAAAAGATATTTGGAATATATTTATATGTAAATATATTTATTTATAATAATAATCGTTTTAAAGTAGATTTGGAACAATGGTTTAAAATTGTACTTATATATGTATATATGTATATATATTAGCATGGTCTTTCCAACATACACACACGTATATATTCTAGTTATAAAATAATATTTTCAAGAAAGAATTTAAAGTAGTCATTTTATAAAATTGCACGACATCGATCGAACGAAGAAGCAATTTTAAAAGGATCAATAAAATGAGTGGTATGAAATGCTCGTGTTTATTTTTCTGATTAATTCTCGGACTTGTCGGTCGAGCCATTGTACACATAAGTGGAGTTTACTAGCTTATAGTAAACATTAAGGTAAACTTGTGTGGTATGGGACACACGGCTATTACTTATTTAGTTGCTATTTAGGAGTACATGACACTTATATCGATGAGTTTATTACTCGCCCTTGGAGTTCTATAGTTCTTGTACTTCCCTTACAGTTTTACAGGTCTTATACCTATCATGTTGTTTTTATAGGTCTTGTATCTATCATGTAGTTTATAGGTCTTGCACCTATCTTGGAGTTTATAGGTCTTGCACCTATGTTGGAGTTTTATAGGCTCTCGCATATCTTGGAGTTACTGTAAGAATTATACCCATCTTAGAGTTTATAGACATAAAGGAATGTCTTGGAGTTACATGCATTTAGGTTAATTTATTAACTAATCTTGGAATTTGGCACCTTTTTCCCTTTTATGAGATCTTTGGATTTCTACTTCAGATTTTGGATTCGATGTTATTTGTCCTATCACCAAATAGTTTTGAGGATTTTGCCAGTAGGCGCTATCTTGAGTTTTGATATTTACTGATTTCATTCTTAAAGTTTTGAAGTATGCTTGATATTTGTCTTTGTATGACTTGATGAATATATTTGAGTTCTAATTCATTTTTTCTATCATTTATCTTGCTAACCCATTTACGATTTAATAATACTCGAGTCAGACCGAGATATTTTAAGTCCTTCAGTTCGATGGTTTTAGAGTAGACTTCCTATCAGTTAGCTAGATGTTTACTTTTGTCATCACTATGCATATATTGATGTTATGATGTATCTTATGTCGAACTAGACTCCTTTTATGTACATATTCGTATATTTGGGATGTAATACAATGTAGTCTGCATCATGTATCTATTCGTGTCTATCCAAATTTTTATTTATTTTTTATTCTGCTATGTCTAACCTGTGATTCTGTGAATTGTATTCATCATATTTCATTCTGGATTTTATTAGAGCCATGGTAGTTTTGTTTTAAGCCTGAATTGTATACGTCGATTCCACTTGAGTAAAGAAATGTATGACATATTAATCGATGTATCGCGCTCGCCTAAAGTAATTCATAGATGGTCACTTATAGCTAGCCCTATTCTCTGCACTAGCAGATGGTACTACTCTATAATATCCTTTATTAGTGTGGCTCTTGGGGTGGGGCATCACATCTTATTATCAGAGCTGTGTTTAGAACAAAATATGATATTATGAACATAAATCTTAGCTTAGGCGAGTCTTAGAGACCGTCCACTAGGGTTAATTTTGGCTGATAGTAGGAATCATTCTTTAGAATAAGATAGTGTCTTTCGAGATTCTAGGAACTTTTCCCTTCGTTTTCACTCTTTGATGTTCCTATTATCGAATCATGCTATCCCTAAGCAATCTTTAATCCAATCTTATCCATTACGAAGTATACGTGGCTGGCGCCTTAATTACTCTTTCGAGTATTGGGCAATCTAGTGAGCCCAGTTAAGACGTAGTACTTTGTCCGTCCAGTAAACCCTAGAGTTTGTCGTTGATCTTTTTATGATCAGAGTCAAGCAACGGAAGCAGACTGATGGTTCTGCTAGGCACATTATGTACTAAATTTATGACTGTATGATTGGTTGGTTGAGTGACTATTTGCATGTGATTCTTAGTGACAATTCGAATTCAATTAAGATTTATACCTTGAAAATTAGAACTCTATTTGAGAACAATAATTGAATCTTGCGGTATTTTCATAGTGAAAATCACCATAAGAAATATCGAGTTTCTTGGATATAAAATAATCAAGAATGAAATCTTGTGATTATAAAAATATTAATCAACAGAAAATGGAGATAGGTTTTTGTATTTTGTTACTAATTAATCAAATATTAATAATTTATTATCTACTATAAACAAAGACTTTGACTAAACTTGTTTAGAAGAAGTCATCACCTAATTAAGAAATACCATACTATGAGTTTTCTATAAGATGTTTAATGGTGATGATTATAAACTTTTTATTCTCTGTATAAACTATGGTATATAAAGCTATAAGTATTCTTCATTTTAAAAGAGTATTTTTGAAGTTATATATATTTATGGGTGTTAAATTGCCCTTTGCATACTTTAAGAATTCTGATCGGGACATCTGGCCAACGTACTTGATAGGAATTCCTAAACATTTGAATGAGATAATTGGACGTCCACTTTTATTAAAATAATTGTTTTGGAAAATCATATTTGTTTGAAATATGTCAATTTCAGAAAAAAAGAAAAAGAGAAAAAAAATAGTTTTTAAACTATTGTGGTTTAAAATAAAACGATGTTTAGAAATATATGTAAAAGGTATGCATATACTAAGGTTTTGAAAGTATAAATGTACTTCTGTACTATCAGAAGAATAGAAATATCAATGAAGATATATTATACAAATTGATAATTTAATAACAGACTTGTATGTTTAACACTAGTCCTAGTCGAGAACAGTGGAGAGCCAACATTGATTTTATGATCAACACTGAAGCCAATGGTTAAAGCAATTTGTTATGAATAAATAGAGATGTAACATTATGTGTTGTTTATGATATTTATGAATTGTTTTAAGAAATGCTTTGAAAATTTGAATTTGATATAATGCTTTAAATATGCTATGAAGAACTCTAATAATCTAAATAAATACATATGAATGTAGTTCCTTAAATAGCCAAATCAACAAAGTTAAATTAAAGCACGATTCTTTTATTTAAATCAATTGGGGGTTAATTTTGATTGTTAAAAGGAGGCAAACTTTTAAGCTTAGATATAAGCTTAGGTTAAATAATATATGAGTTCAGATACCATTGCCCAATGATGCAAAAACTCTAAAGTCCAATCCAATCACAAAAATATGAAGAGAAATGAAAGATGAACAAAATTAAAACAACGTAAGCAAGTAAAAGGAGACAAGGTTTATAGTGGTTCGGCCAACTCTGGCGTACATCCACTCCCAAATAATCCTTTTTATTATACTAAAGTTAGTTTTTAGTTACAATCCGAAATCCAAGAATAAAATTGACGAAGTGTACCCTAGATTGAAGACAAAAAGAAGCATAAAGAAGATCGCTTTTTGATGTCATGCCTGCTGTATTTATAGGGGAAGATAGGCACGGATCGAGCTAAAATTTTGACAAAATGTTTGGGAAACTAAGTCAAAGCCACCCAAAAATTTTCAAGCCCACTAGGGCCCACAATAACGATCGGTACCGGTCTCTGTTTTGGTGTCCAAATGGGGTACAATCCTTTAGGAGGTTTGCATGATGTTAGCTACTTTTCCTCCAAATTTCATGTCATTTTGACTTATGATTTGTGAGATATCCCATTTTCTATAAAATGGTGTTGTTTAAATCCCGACTTCTACCGATACCTATGGAGGAATAGGTACCGATCTCCCTACTTATTCCAAATGCCATGCGATCTCTATAGTAGCTTCGCCATGTCTTATTCTACTTAGCCTCCAAGTTTAATGCCAAATGGATTGTTAGAACTCGATTTATTGACGGATCTTTGTCGCAATATGGTGTAAAAGCTGATTATAGCCGATCTCTATGGAAGGACAGATACTAATGTTGTGGGATCATTATGGGGTGTTCCACATGTTCTTATTAGCTTGTCCTCCAAGTTTAATGTCAATTGGATGTGTAGATGTCGAGATATTGATCAATCTTTGTTATGAAGTTGGGCTTAGCCGATTCCAAAGAGGGAATGTACCGATCGCTATTGAGGAACAGATGTCGATCCCTACAACTTCCCTAGTTGTCATGTCATCCCTAGGGTAGACTCCCTAGGGTCCCAAAGTTTCACTTCAATTTTCCTTGTGGTTCTTGAGTTATGGAGCAATCATTGTTGAGTTATGCTGCTGAGCTGAATATGATCTAATCCCTTTTCTTTTGCCCATAACTCTAGCATACGAACTTCGATTAACTTGAAATTGAAATGTAGCCTCACAAGGCCTTTCTTACAACTTCATACTAATTGCACCTTGATTAAGACAAAAATTAAGGATCCGATCCGAATCCGCTTGACCATCATCCATAGTCTCGTTTATAGCTGATCCCCGAGCTTGGTAACTGTTTCTCCGGGCCTCCTGCCTTAATGGTCATGTTTTCCGTTGCGTTAAATACACCTTTGTACTGATTTTCCAAACGGCGGGTTAACACTTTGCCCCTTAGACATGCCTTGCGATAGGAAGGCTTGTTTTGAGTTGCCATAAATCAAAAATCCGACGTCTATAATCATTGATAGTTATATTATCCAATCCATTACCAATCTAAATCCATGATCTCTCTGGATCGTTAGTGAAATCCACGACCATTTTGAGTCAATATCCAATTTTGAATCTGCGATCAGTTCGGATTATTTTATCCAAACCCTTGACCTCACCAGGTTGTTAGCCAAATCCTAAACTACTCTAGGACCATATCCAGATCTATAGCCGTTCGAAGCTAATATACAAATACGTAACCTCTCTGGGTTGGTATCCTAATCCAAATCCTCGATCTCACTGAATCCTTGCCGAGCACAATTCACACTCGACGACCTGAGCAGGTCGATCCATCGCGCTTGAGCACAACGACCTACCCTTTGCCAGGCATAGTCCATACCTGACGACCTAGATCTATCCAAATCCTTGCCGAGCAAAATCCATACTCGATGACCTAAGTAGGTAAATCCATCGTGTTCGAGAGAAGCGACCTACCCCCTGCTAGGCATGGTCCATACTTGATGACATTGATCTATTCAGATCCTTTCTGAGCACAATTCATACTCGACGACCTGAGTAGGTTGATCCATCGCGTTTGACCTACCCATTGCTAGGCATGGTCCATACTTGACGACCTTGATCTCTCTGGATCCTTGCTGAGCACAATCCATACTCGACGACCTGAGTAGGTCGATCCATCGCTTTCGAATGAAGTGACCTACCCTGCCATGCATAATCCATACCTTATGACCTATGTTGTTCATTATTGATCCAAATTTAAGCATTCCTAAGTCCATATAATAGGAGTCTGTAAACTACTAACCTATAATTCAAATAAAACAAGAAAAACAAGAGTTCGAAGCAAATAAGAAGAAATGAATTTTTTTTTCATAAATCCTAACATTACGGTTTGTCATTATCTCAAAGCATGCCTAGGGACCATCCTCGATCCCGTATGTGTAAGTGACTTAGCTATCTTACTGTGGAGTTTGTTATTTATTTCATTCCATCCCGATCAATTGATGACAAGTTGATGATGATGCCTTAATCCAGTGTCGTTTTCATTCGAGTTGGACGGTGGCTGCTCCTGTTCCACCTTCGCAGCCCAAGTCCTTACGTATTATTGTAACCGACCATTCCTCGCATGTTCTTCAATGATATCCTTCATACTCCTATAGTCGTTTGTATTATGCCCATCCAGCTCATGGAATATGCAACGCTTTCTTGATGTCCATTGTGTTCGGAGGGTTCCCTCCTTACTAGCCTCCGATATGGAAGGCACACTCGAGTATCCAGATATATCCATTCTAAGGTTTCATTCAATTCCGAGTAAGAAGAGAATTTGGGTTCCCCCTCTGTCGCTTCGATCCATCGAAGACATTATCCATGTTTTGTTTACCTTTGTCCTTTCCTGAGCTTTCACCGGGCAGTTCTTCACCCTGTACCGTATTAACCTCCATTGCCTTTTTATCAATGTTCACATCTTCTTATCGTCGAAACCTCTCTGCTTCATGGTAGAATTCCACAGGATCCATTGATGGGTCATGTATTAGTAATATCTTAAAATCTGAATTATCTGCAACTCCTGACAACGTCGCCATTAAAACCATCGATGGATCTGGTCGATCCACCAAAACAATTGCCGCAATGAACCTGGTTAATAAATCCTTGAGTAATTCTCCTACCAATTTCTTTGCTGATGTCAATTTCATCAAAATCTTAGGTCTCGTAATGTGAACCCAAAACTTCTTCATGAATCTTTCGATCAGTTTCGTCCATTTGCTAATAGAACCACTTTCAAACTGTCCGAATCATGGCGCATTTACATCCATCAAGTACATGGGGAAACATCGTTCCTGGACTTCTTCCGATGCCCTCAGTACTTCCATTTGCCATATATACCTCATCATATGCATAGTTGGATCCGACTTTCCATCATAAGTTTCCAGTGTTGGTAGTTTGAATTCAGTTGGATTCCTAGCATTCCTTATATTTGGAGCGAATGGACTTCTGTTTACATCCTCTAGATCCCTGTTCACTAATCCTCTATGCATAGCTTGCCTTATCATCTTCGTAAACCTGCCATTGTCTTTCAATGGTAGTCTCCTATCATCATGTCCAAACTACCACCTAAGTCTACGAGGGAATTTTGGAACGTAATCTTCCGAACATGCATCCAAATTCTAATTCACACCAAGCTCAATAGGATCGATCACAGGTCCTCCAGCTTCACGGTCAACCAGACCTGAGGGAACGACCCATAGCCTTTGGGGATCGATACCGATCCCTCTGGATGGATCGGTGCTGATTCCTCTGGAGGGATCGGTACCGATCCTTCTAGGATGGCAGAGGACTGCCCCTAGCAGCTCTGTTCTATTTATTTGTCTATTGGCTCCATTTTCATGTTCCCGGTTTTGATTTCCAATGATTCCTACTACTTCAAATCCTTGATTCTGTCCTCCAACTTGTCTAATCCATTGGAATAAATTCTTCATCATCTCCTCCTGTCTTTTCAGCATCCTCTCCTACATAGCATCCACCATCATTTCCATTTCAGTATAGATAGATGCTAGATTTTCTCCAGCTCTTGAGGAAGCCTCCTGACTCCCCCATGGTGGCTACTTTTCAGTAGCACTCTCCTTGTTAATTTCCTAGTCGTTACTTTCTAGATCCAAGTATCCAAGCTTCCAAATCAAATATCGTAGCTTCCAAACCTACGAGTGCAAGTCTTCTCGGTGAAAGCACGAAAATGTTGGCATCAAAATTGGCCACCAATACCCAATTATGCAAAAGCTTCAACATCCAATCCAATCACAGATATATAAAGAGAAATAAATGGAAAAAAAATTAAAACAATCAAAAAGCAAGTAAAAGGAGATAAGATTTATAGTGGTTCGACTAACTTTGGCCTACGTCCACTCCTAAATAATCCTTTTTATTATACTGAAGTTTGTTTATATTTACAATCCGAAATCCAAGAAAATAATTGATAGAGTGTAGCCTAGGTTGAAGATAAAGAGAAGCAAAAGGAAGATCCTTTTTTGATGCCATTCTGCTATATTTATAAGGGAAGACGTGCAAGGATCGGGCTAAAATTTCGACAGAAGGTTTGGAAGACCAAGACAAGGCCAACAAAAAAATTTCAAGCCCATTGAGGGCATACACTAGGGATTGGTACCGATCCCTATTTTTCTGTCCAAATGGAGTGTAATCCCTATGGGGGGTTCCTCATGATGTTAGCTACCATCCTCCAAATTTTGTGCCATGTCAACTTACGGTTTGTGAGATATTGCATTTTCCGTGAAGTGGTGTTGTTTAAATCCTGATTTCTGCCGATCCCTATGAAGGGATAGGTATCGATCCCTCCAACCTCTACCAAATTCCATGTAATCTATGCGGTAGCTTCTCCATGTTTTATTATGCTTAGCCTCCAAGTTGCAAGCCAATTGGACAATTAGAACTCGAGTTATTGACCGATCTTTGCTGCAATATGGTGTTAAGGCTGATTATCCCAGATCCCTATGAAGGAATAGGTACCGATCCCTCAACTTGCTCCAAATGCTATATTCCACATGTTCTAGTTATATTTTCCTCCAAGTTTTGTGTCAATTGTATGTGTAAATGTTGAGATATTGATCGGTCTTTGTTATGAAGTTGGGGTTAGCCAATGCCTAAGAGGGATAGTATCGATCCCTATTGAGGGACATATGCCTATCTCTCCGACTTCTCCAAATACCACGCTATCCCTAGGGTAGCACCCTAGGGTCCCTTCTTCTAGTTAGAAATAACTAAAGGGAGTTTCCCTATTTGGAAAATAAATATTTAGCAAATCAAAATAATTAGGATTTATTTAGTAAAGAGTAATCATAATTTTAATATAAATTCATAGTGTAAAATTATAGATGAAGTTTAGTTAAGTAACATGAATACTTTAGAATGAATTATATAATTTGAGCCTTTCAAATTAAAAAATAATTAAAGTTTTTATTTGATATAAAAATGAGTATGATGCAAGATCAAAAGAAAATAATTTGTAATTGGAGTTTGTGTGAATTTTGAAAATTTAAAACCCATAAGGAAGGTTTTTATGGTAAGATAAATTTATATTATGAATCTAAAAGTCATATTGAGGAGAAATCCTAGAATTAATCTATAACTTTTGAATACGATTAATTAAGCAAAGCATCTTTGGATATTAAGAATGATAGGTATTTTGAATAGAGGAATACTTTTAGTAATTAAGATGTGAAAATTTGGATTAAAGCTTGCTTGGAAATTTACAGCTACAAACCTCTTTTAGGGTATAACTTTGTTTGATTAAATGAGGTTGACATTTGGAATAATTCTTTAAACTAGTTATAGAAGTAATCTATAGTGAGATGTAAGAATGAGATAACTAAGAAATTTTTCGAAGTAAAAGATTATAGAAATTTTGATAACTCAAACCAATCATTTGAATTTATCTTAAATAAGTAATAAACAAAACTTTATTTCATGAGAAATTTAGTATAGACTTTTAAGTCTTAGAAATCTACCTCATGATCGTATTCTTGACTTTGGTAGTGCTAGGATGATCGTGTCTACCATGATTAAATGTTTCCATATTGATAAATTCCAATCTGATATCAGTATGGCACCTCTCAAGATTTTATTTTTGAGTCCTTATCAATCATTCTCTTATTGGTTTGAGTAGGGAAAACGAATTAAACTTAAGTCCTGACCCTATTTGTGAACCTTTTAGAAAGATTTTGGAATTTCCTTTTGAAAATCAAATCTTTATTCATGTTTCTTCCTTGTTATATGACTGATATTTCGGTCAATATGGGATAATGGATCTTTGATAGGACCCTACCCAACCATTAAGTATAGTGGCCCTATTTCTTACCAATCCCCTTTATCAGTCCAGTTCTGTGGTGTTTGTAGGGTCCTTCATGTGTTTCAACTTTGGAAACTCTTTAGAAATTCTATTTCCATTCTTGAGCATAAAATCCTTGTTGTACTTGATATCTCAAAAATCTTACTTCTTAATAGAGCTCTATTTGTTTTTTACCTCGGAGGTTGAGTGCCTTCGAGATATAGTCGTTTCATTCATCTAAGTCCAATGGCCGGATGATTATAAGGCCTATTCCTGTGGAACTAGAGAGTTCATCAAGGGAACACAACCTGTGTAATTTCTGGAGTTAATTTGTAATGAGTCTCTTGCTTTGAGTTATCCTTCATTCATAGATCAATTTCCTTTGAGAAAATACATCCTTCGTAACTTGTTATAGAAATTTCCCTTAAGGAAATTGCGTTGGTCATAATTTTTGTACAGAGGGAGTCTGGAACAACCATCATCGAGATTACCGAGAATTAAAAATGAAAATATGATTTAAAATTATCTAAATTGATTTTAAGATGAATTTGAGAAATGTTTTTAGTCATAATTTCCAAATTTAAAATGGCATTTTAGATAAAAATAAATAAATATGGGAAAAAAAATTTAATAGTAAAAACTGTGCAATTTTAGTTCTTATATTTAATAATATAAGAATAACCTTGGAGAAAATGAGTAAATAAAATATATGGAGATAATTTTATAATTCATAATATGAATTTTTCCAAAGGTTTATTTGCTTATTTATTTTAATAGGAGATCTATGACAAATATCTTTCAACTCTAAAATTATCACAATAAGTGTTGTAAATTTAAATAAAGGTTAATATTGAGATTTATTGTTAAAAGTGATATTTTTCAATAATAAGTTATTTTATTAAAAATATTGAGAATAACCATTAGATTCAAATGTTGTAATTAAAATTTAAGATATTTAAATATTAATAGAAATGAAAATTGACGTGTTATTTGTTTTAGAATTTTTTTAAAGAAATCGATGTTTGTTACGTAAAACATCGATTGGTATAAATTGGCATTTATAATATGATAAAACAAAATAAATTAGTAATACTTCCTTTAGAAAATTAGTAACACCTTGTTATTGGGTCCATATCTCAATCCATTCAGCCTAAATATTGGGGCATTTCACTGAAAGGACAAACTTTGCAGTCCAATTAGTTTCCAGGACACACATTCATAGAAATTAATTTCAAGGCCAATGTCAGTAGAATAATTACTTTTAAGGACAAATTCAGTAGTCCAATTACTTTCAAGGACATAATTTCATAGGTTTAAGGCCTTAGAAACTAATTATTTCGCATTTTGTCCTTAAAAGTAATTATTTCAATTGTGTGTCCTAGAAACTAATTGCACTTGCTAAAGAGGCCCTTGTGGCTAATTTCCACAAAAAGAAATATGAGATGGAAAACATATGTACACGTTTCTCATTCTCCTTTTCATCCCTTAAATAGAAAAACGAATAAAATCTCCTAAGACTCAAAACCCTAGCTATTTCAATCCCTAAATCGAAACTGAAATCAAAGGTCTTGTAATTAATTCAATATGTAGACTTATAAAATGTAATCTCTTCCATCTATTTGTGTGTCTATCGTTGATCAATTTCAGTTTTAGTTTTTGATTGTAATCATTCTTCTCTTATTTTGAAATTAATTTAGGTTGAAGTTGAAATAAAAAAGCCTATGAGAATCCAAGCTTTAATCCTCAATTTTGGATTTATTTAGGTGAGTTTATCTTACACTTCTAGGCTTAAATGGATGCATGTTACTGTTAGATGAATTTTCTTGAATCTATAGGGATTATGTTCTCAAATTGATGTTGATTTTCTTGTCAGTTTGAATTTGATTTTCTAGTTGCTGAAAACCCACTTTATATCATCATGATTTGCATCAAATGTTTATATTTATATGCTTGAACGAGTGTTAAATCTGTTTCCCAGAAGTTGAGAGGAACAATGACAAAGAAACGAGCAACGACGGACCATGGGAGAACCGTCGGCGCTACCTGGAGCTCACTCTAGGCGTGCCCACTGATGGACCAGTCCCACCAGACCGGTGCCTCAGTGGTGACCTAGGTTTAACTTCAAGTAACTCCGTTCGGCCCTTAGGTTCGCGTCATTTTCCCATTCTTTTATGCATTGAGCTCCTTTTCACTTTTTGCTTGACTTTGATGTTGTTTCCTATGTCGATCTCATTGCTATTTTGGAGTTTCAATTATGAATTTGTGAACTCATCTTGGAGTTTATATTTCAAAGGAATGCCCTATGGATACATGAGATTGCACACAAGTTTTATCACACTGTTTCAATAAGAATTTTCAAAAGAATTGTTTTCAATGCAAACCGCTTTCTCAAATGATTTTAAGTATGAATATATTTTATATAGAAAATATTTGGAATATGTATATGCTATATATATGCATGTATAATATTTATTTATAATAATAATGGTGTTAAAGTTGATTTCTAATAATGTTTAAAAATGTACTTATATATATAAATTAGAAAGGGCTTTCGAACATACACACACACATATATATATTCAAGTTATAAAAGAATATTTTCAAGAAAGATTTCAAAGTATATTTTATAAAATTGCATGACATCGATCGAGTAAGGAATCGATTCTAATGAATTAATAAAACGAGCAGTATGGAACACTTATGTTTATTTTTTTTGATTAATTCTCGGACTTGCTCGGTCGAGCCATTTATACACACAAGTGGAGTTTACTAGCTTATAACAAACGTTTAGGTAAACCCATGTGGTATGTGACACTTGGTTGTTACTTATTTCAGTTGTTATTTGGGAGTACATGAGGCTCATATCGATGAGTTTATGACTCGCTATTGGAGTTCTATAGGTCTTGTGCCAACCTTGGTATTTTTATAGGCCTTGTACCTATCATGTAGTTTTTATAGGTCTTGTACCTATCATGTAGTTTATAGGTCTAGCACATATCTTGGAGTTTATAGGTCCGGCACCTATGTTGGAGTTTTATAGGCTCTCGCCTATCTCAGAGTATTATGGGAACTATACCCATCCTAGAGTTTATAGACATATAAGTCTATCTTGGAGTTACATGCAACTAGATGAATTTATTCACCAATTTAGAGTTTGGCGCCTTTTCACCTTTTATGAGAATTCTTTATTTCTATTTGTGATTTTTGGATTTGATGTTATTTGTGTTATTGTCAAATAGTTTCAGGGAGCCTGTAGAAGTTACCTTGAGTTTTGATATTTTGTGAATCCATTCTTGAAGTTTTGAAGTATGTTTAATATTTGTTGTTATATGACTTGATGGCTATATTTGAGTTCTAGTTCATTTTTTATATCATTTATCTTGCTAACTCATATATTTAGTCCAAACGGACCCATTATTATTTCATAATACTCAGATCAAATCTGTTAGAAATGCGGATTACGGATCTTAAGGCTAGAATAACACTAGAGGGGGGTGAATAGTGTTCTGTACATTTAAAAAATCATTTTCAAACTTATGTAATTTACTCACCAACAAATGCAATATACAGACATAGATATAATCACAGAATCAGACACAGATGCAAATAATAAGTAAAACCAGCAAAGGAAAGAACACATCAGGATTTTATATTGGTTCGGAGTTACTCTACATCCAGTCCCGCACAATTGTATGAATTTATTTTTAAAATAATCTCCCAGATGACACCCTCGATTTCAAGGCCAGAGGTACACCCTCCTATATTCGAGTCCGGGGAAACTCTCTTGATATACTAGGACACAAGATCACCTAATCACTTTCCGAGGCGACAATTACACCCAATTGATTTCAAGGCTCAACCGCACCTTTTACTCAATAGTTTGATTTAACAATAATCCTATAACTTTGAATAGCACTGAGATCTTATAGAGAGAGTGGCAAGATATTCAAGTTTGATTCACTTGGTATTTCGGCAAAGTATAGTTTTGGGGTTCTATAGAATAAATGTGGAAAAAATGAAGAGGAGAGAAAATAAGTGAAATCTGATCTAAAAATTCGTTTAGAACTACTGGTATTTATAGAAGATCAACAGCCATATCTATTCGTGAAAGGATACGACGAATAGACACTTCTTTTGAAAATTTGAATTTTGAATATTAACGGGCACAATGTCAACATAGGGAGGTAGTAGTATGTCGACATGCTCTAGGAAAAATAGTGATTTTGATTTTCATATTAAAATTGTTTGCTATAATTTTGCAAAACAATTTCTAAACTTTTATGAATATACTTGAATATAGTTTAAACATATAAAAGAGTTTAGAAAGTAATTTTTAATATATAATCTTAATCTATAAAGTGATTTAAAATTTGAGTATATAAATATTTAAAAGCTAAATATTAAAAGAAGAGATGGTTTAAAATCAAGGACAATTTTGAAATCAAAATATTAATGATAAAGATAATTTTGAGGCTAAAGTATTTCAAACATGAGAGATGTCTTTTTGAAAAGAAGGTTTTGAAAGACATTTTAAAATAAGAGATATATTTTTGAAAAGCAGTTTCATAAAATTAGTGGATATCAAAATAAGACCACTATATGTTCCACTAGATATTTTCGTGGGTTCCATCACTTTAACAGGCTCGAAGCAGATTCTATTCCACGAATAAATTTCGAATAAAGATGTAAGTGCTTTCAAGAAGTTTTAACATAATCCTAGACTCAACACTTGTCTTGTACTTTGAAATCTTGAACTCTTGATACCCATGAGTCTTTAATCTTGATATCTTCGATCTTTAAATTCCTCAATCTTGTATATCTATACTGTACAATCTTCATTCTTGGTACCTGCATGTTTATATCCTGCAAATACATATATATCTAAACTATAATGTTAGTATTTACATTTTATAATAAGTCCAAAGGTTGTTGTCATCAAAACCATCCTTCTCAAGGACTAACAGGACCAAGATGTTTCAGGTCCTTCAGCTTGATGCTTTTATAGTGGTCCTCCAATCAGTTCGCTAGATGTTTACTTTTTTAATCACTATATATATATATATATATATATATATATATATATATTGATGTTATGATATATCTTATATCGAGTTAGACTATTTTTATACACATATTCGTATATTTGGGATGTAGTGCTATAGTATTATGAAGTCTACATCATATATCTATTTGTGTCTGTCCAGACTTGTATCTATTTGTGTTACCCGGATGTGTGGCTCGGCCTAGACGCCGTTTGGCATAAACATATGGATCGGCTTGGATGCCATTAGGCGTAAACATATGGCTTGGCCTGGATGACGTTCGGAGTAGACGTGTGGCTCGGCTTCGATGCCGTTCGGTGTAGACTTGTGGCTCGGCTTCGATGTCGTTCGACATAAACATATGGCTCGGCTTGGAAGACGTTTGGTCTAGATGTGTGGCTCGGCTTGGATGTATTTCGGACTTAAAGGGAGGATCAACATTCAACGTTGAGGAGGGTGTCATTGCTCGACATACCTCAATCAGCAACTACTCCCGATTGTGATAGTAACGCATGCCTGACTCGGTGCATACTAGAGGTGTTAACAAGTTGTCATTTCCACAACAAACATAGGGCGTTCGGCATGACTTTGCTTCAAGTCAATCTGCTATCTGCTGAGGTTCTCCTGAGGGTTTACATCAAGTCGCTTGATGATCAACCAAATAATTCTTGACTGGCATTCCTCGCTTGGCAACTGTCGTTCGGCATCCTTGGATCGGTGCGCAGAAGTCACTTACTATGGGACAAAGTACCTTGTTCCTGGGCCCGCGGAGGAAGTCCGGGCTATCTCCGCCTATAAATAGAAGGGCAGAGGCACAGTGAAAGAGGCCTTTTTTTGAGAACACAGGGGAGACTCTGCAATTTCCAAGACTTATTCTTTTTCAGTTAGAACTTGTATTCAAGTCATTGGTGTACAGATTGTATCTGTATTCAATTATTTAAAAGAGCAATAAAGATTAAACTCAAAGTGGACGTAGGCAGTTACGTCGAACCACTATAAATTTGGTGTTCTAGTTTTTGCAATTAATTCTATATATATTCCTCTATTTTAATTTACTATCTTCGTTAATCTCTCTACACAAATTCTTCTTTGGGTGTTAGTGACCATTTTTGGTGCCAACATTTTGGTAGTTTCACTAAGAACACATTCTCATGTTATTAGGATCTACTTAGTAGCCATTGGATTGAAGAAATCCCCCGAAGGAGATCCAAGTCATTCACAGGAAATCCGTTGATTCTATTTAGAGTTCTTACCAATAACTCTATAATGGGAAGACCTCGTACAAGATCAGCCTCACACAATGCGGACGTCAACGAGACTGCTAGTGTCCAGCAAGTAGGACCCAACAATTAGCAAGTCAATCCAGGCGCAGGGACTGCTGCCGCCCAAAACCAAGTGGAGGTTGTCACTAGAATGGAGTTTAACGAGCCGATGAGAGAACTCATGGAAAGCAGGAGAAAACTTAACGAACAGATTCAAGCTAACGCCGGCCTTACAACTCAACTTACTCAACAACATCATTAGAATGCTGGAGGTAGCCCCGCTCCATACTCCTTTTCTGACAGCTCGACTTCGTCTGATGAACCTCCCTAGCATAGACGTCGTAGAACTGAAACAACATAAGCAAGTGTTACTGATCGAAGCTTAGGGTCTGGAGCACGAGTGGAAGCTGGACAGCCGGCTCACCAAGGTCCTAATGAAGTTGGATCCTACGATACACGTTTGACAGATCGCTAATGGAGGAGACGCCAACCAGAATGGTCTCGCAGGACAGATTCCAACCTGCCATATTCCATACAAACCCCGGACCTATCGACTATGGTTAGACAGCTGATAAGAGAAAATCAAGGCTTGACTAATGATGATTGGGGGATATCCAGGAGTCATAATCCATTCACAGATACTATTTTATGGACCGAGTACCCCAGGAAGTTTAACATGCCAATTATTTCGGTCTATGAAGGGAAGACTCATCCCTGACAGCATGTCATGAGATATGAGTGGATGATGGATTCAACTAGAGCAAATGATAAAACTAAGTGTAGATGCTTCCGATAACTTTATTTGGAATCTCTATCATATGGTTCACCCGACTTTCCTCGCGGTCTATATCCAACTTTGATGAATTAGCGACGAAATTTGTGGAACAGTTCAGGATTCATGCCACTCGTCCCAAGGACATGATGTCCTTGTCCAGTGTGATTCAGGCTCCAGGGGAGTCGTTAAAGGAGTACATGCAGAGATTTAACGGTGCGGCTACTAAAGTTAGCAACCAAAATGACCATGCCAATTTGATGGCTGTCATGTAAGGGGTAGATCCGAATTCGGAGTTTGGCGATTGGCTGGCAGGAAAGCCTCCAACTACACTAGAATGTTTTTATTCTAAGGCGCATCAATTCATAAGAAGAGTGGAAGCCAGGTGGACGAGGCGAGACAATGCACTAGGGCCTGGAAAGGAAACTGTGAAGAGCAACATTGTCGTAAAACAATCCGGTAATAACTCAGGGAAGGTCCAGGTCAATGTCCAGAACATGCCAGGGCAATCTGAAGGGTCCGGAGGAGGAAATCCGAAAAGAAAAGGGAAACAGGAAAATGGAAACCAAGGATTCCAACTTACAACGAATACACTCCCTTGAATGCATCTTTGAAAAATATCTACCTATCGCTTTGTAATACTTTTCAATACCGAAAGCCATGCCCAAAAGAGTCCATAGAGGAACAAAAGCGGACTGGGAAGTATTGCCGCTTCCATGAGACTTACAGGCATAATACCAAGGAGTGTAGACACCTTCACAATGCCATAGAAAAGCTGATTCGATAGAAAAAGTTGTAGGAATTTTTCAAGAACCCCCAGGAAGGTAGACAAGGAACATCGAACCCTAGTCGTGGGCAAGCTCCATGCCATCCAGAGGAACCTGCTCGAACTGTAGGTAGACTAGTCATAAACACGATAGTCGGTGGGCCTTATCCGCTAGACAAGAATTGGTAAGAGATGTAGCGTTATACCAGTTCCTTAAAGCACACTAATTTTGAATGTTGTTCAAATACGAAGGATGGGTCTCCAGCTAAGCAGCAGCGAACGATGACGGACGATATAGTATTCAGGAGCAGAGATGATGATCAGGTGGAGGCTTCTATCGTCCACCCGATGGTCATCTCCACGACAATCGGGCCAGCATTTGTGAAAAGAATTTTAATTGATTCTGGAAGTTCTGTTAACACCATCTTCAAAAATGCATATGACCAAATGAAGATGGAGACGAAGGATTTGAAACCTTCTAAAGCCCGTATCCATGGCTTTAATGGTGCAGCTACCGATGCAGTGGGTTTTGTTGAATTGCCAGTTGAACTTGGGCAAGGTGAACGTAGGTGGGTGTGAATCCTGCCTTTCATCATTTTGGATGTCGATTCTCCATACAATGTAATCTGGGGCGACCGGCCCTGGAAGAGTTTAGGGCAGCTGGCCCTTGGTGTTTAACTTTGAAATTTTCGATAGATAAAGGAGTTGGTGTTGTGCATGGAAATCAAGAGACCGACTGTGTGTGTTATGTGGCTGAGCTGAGAGAGGCTCGTTGAAGAGAGAAAGGAAAGGTTGCGAACAACTCTGTCCGCACTCGAGTCACTTAAAATTGACAAGTAGTGCCCGAGCCCTGGCTCGGGCAACACGATTGGATCTATAGAGACATAGCTCCAAGGGATGATGTGTAACGACCTGATATTTTCAACCATTCGCATCCAAACATGCTGGAATTGAATTGCTCAAAATTCCATATTGTAAGTTTATATTTGGTAAAACTCAGCATATACAGTAAATAAATAAATCACAGAATCACAGACACAGACTAATATACAATATGCAGCGGAAACAAAATGAATAGTAGTTCATGAAGCTACTATATAAATATATATAACAGAGTTAAATAAGTTACAACAGAAGTCTCGAATACAATAGTCAAATGCAAGAATCAGAATACATCACTAGAATCAACTGAATATCTGAAAGCTGGATAGATAGCCGGATCTCCAAGTGAAGCTCCAACTCCAAAGGTAAGTCTCGAGTACTGGCACACTCAGTCTAACCTAAGCGTAAAGCAAAACACAAAGCACTCGAGTCAGGATTAACATTCTTATATCAATAAACTCAACTTAAGTGAAATAACAACTGAAATACAAGTAACTCAAAGGATGTTTGGAATAACCATGCTCTAAGGATTCGTTAAACTATCTACTATGTAGTAATATAAGCTATTATAATAATGTCTAAATTAATGTAAATTATTAAAATAGCATTAAGGCGTTACCATTATCCCCCTTAACACATTTTATGTAAGCATCATAGTCTATACAGCACTGTAAACTCCACCGTAAACTAGTGGGCTATCAGGGAGTACTCCACAAATATAGCATAAAACAAATTGTAGTGGTTGCTCTTAGGGATACAAGTATGACAAGGCACATGAGGCAATACCCAAGGTAGTGAAACTATCGTTTGCCTGATCCGGACTAGTGAGAACGCATCACCGCAACGATCGCAACACCGTGAAACAACACTCCTAATTCAAGGGTGCGCACCAATCAAAAGCAAGTAATGAGTAGTACACGAAAAAGTGTGTTTTTTTAGAGGTGGCTAACCTCATTGGCTCGGCATGGCTCCTGTTTTAGTCATTTTCAATTTGACACAAGAGTCAAGGCTATCCATTATCGTTCTCTTTCTGCAAATCCAGCAACGTCGTCATTCCAACCACTTCATTCTGGATCACACTGCGCGTATAATAGTTATTAAAGTGGTTTTCGGTTTAGATAGAGAGCATGCCCATAACCGATCCCGGACTCTTTAATAACTGCGTAATTATTACACTGATTGGTCATTTCATAAAATTTCAAAATAGTTTATATTTCAAAACTAGAACATCATTGCCATTTTAAAACCATATTAATCCGATATCACTTCCATTTCAAAACCAAATACGATATCATTTCCATTATAAATATATCCATTTCAAATATATTCATTTACAAAATCTTAGTACTTCAAAGTTTTAACACTTTCTAAATCAAACACTTTGGAAATCATAATACTTGGATATAAAAATTTAGAAATTATAATACTTTGGAATCATAACACTTTCCACTTAACTGTTTAATTATAAATAATATTATTTATAATAAAATAGTCTATAATTTTAAAATAGTTTATATAAAAATAGTTATAATTTAAAATAGTTTGTATTAAAGAAATTTATATTAAAATAGTTTATATGAAATAAATTTATAAAGTAACATATGTAAATAGTTTTAAATATACTTTAAAAAACTTTATATAATAAAAAAGCTTCCTCAAATTTCATAAATCACTTCAAATCAATTCAAGTTCCGAAATTTAAATTTAATCAAATCTCAAATCATCAATTTTAATTTATTTCAGTTTCTCAATAAACCATTTCACATTATATCAATTTCAAATACAGATTTTTAACCACAAAATAAACCATTTCAATTTCAATATTTTCAAAGCTTTAAATATTCAAACATTTCAAAACAAGATTTGATAATTTCATATATATATATATATATATATATATATATATATCAAATTCACT
This sequence comes from Allium cepa, assembly GCA_030765085.1. Lineage (NCBI taxonomy): Eukaryota > Viridiplantae > Streptophyta > Magnoliopsida > Asparagales > Amaryllidaceae > Allium > Allium cepa. The sequence goes on from CM060938.1 coordinate 216,500,616, forward strand.
TTACTATTATTTATTTTGAAATATTTACTTACTAAATCCATTATCATTTAAATAAAACCCAAATTTCAAATGACTAAATATATCCATCAATTCATTTAAACTTGAAATATTCGTTAAATCGCCTTAAACCAAATCAAGTTATAAAATCATATCCTCTCAAATCTCAAATTTCATAAGTTCCACGTCAGTTTCTAACTAGATATATTCCTTAATTAAATACAATTTCAAATCAATTTCAAATCTATCATCTCAACCTTAATTTATCAATCATTATAAACTCTATATTGAAATATAATTTAGATACTTACTTAACCAAATTATATTTTAATAAAATCAAACTTTATTATTAAGCTTATTTTATATTAAAACAAATTTCTGCATAGGTTAAAATTAAGATTTAACTATATATAAAATAACATTTATATAATATCTAAAACCAATATTTATATAAAACCATATATTTCCATCCCAAAACCATAATAATCATTCCAAATTATTTATAAATAGACCAACGGTGTTTGCATATAATTTTCCATCTTATGGTCAAGTGATATGGATATTTATCATTTTAATCCATAATTTAAATATTTACGGGTATATATATATATATCATTTCAACCCGTAATCTTAAATTCTTATCAATGAAACCACTTGGGTTTATCATTTCAACCCATAACGATTTTCTTCTATTCTAAAGTCCATTCGGGCATGTATCATTTCAACCCATAGTGAATTTTATACTAATATGGAACTTGTAGAGTGATAACAGATATGGTAATAAAATAATAGGCATATATCATCAATATAAATACCAGATAATAGTGTCAGATGTCACAGGTGAACAGGTACAGGTAATAGCATATGTATAACAATGTAAATAACTAACAGCAGCATATTTCAATTGTTGTTTCAATTGAAATCAAATTCAATAAATAAAAGAACATTAATCGTGAGTGATTTCTCACCTTTTAAGGCTAGATAAATTTTATGATGAAGTAAATTACAAATTCAGGCACGAATCCCAAAGCAAAGTGAAATGGGCACGAATTACGAACAAAGCTAATAAGTAGGAAATTGATGAAATCAAATCAAAACTGGATCGATGAATAAAACTGGTATAAATGAACATATATGTAACTATATATAACTACATATATATAAGTGTATATATATGTAATCATATTATAAATTTAAACACATATTAAATTATATATATATATATATATTTCAAAACCATTGTTTAAAATAAAACACATACAGATTTATAAATTAATATAAGTTTAATTGGTTAATATATATATATATAAACTATATATATATATAAACTATATATTCAGAGCACCCAACCAACATATCATAAAATTCTATGCTTAGACTTACTTTTATAAACATTATAATTTAAATCTATATACATTTATTTCCTTTGTAAACAAAAGAAAGCCTGTATATATACATATATATATTGAAAGACAGCACGGATTTGTATATTACTTATTATAACCAAATAGGTTGCACATCTGTATTATAAACTGTAGAAATGAAAGATATAAAATATCAATACCTACACGTCAATATAAATAGACAGATAATTAAAACATTATAACATATAAGTATAAGTTTATAAAAAAGTATATAAGTAAGCAGCGATATACAACCTGATATGTAAAACTATTGTATACCCATATACATTAATTTACATACCAGCTACATAAAATAAAAATCAATATCTATTTCAAGATCAATATGAACTTACTTACATACTAACTGTATATAATATACTTTCCAAATGAAATAAGTATGCAATTTACAAAAGCATATGTACTATATAACTCACTCATATATATAGCAGTTTAAAATAATATTAAATAAACAATTACATATGTTATGTTTCATTTATCAACAGGAACCTTAAAAAATTATAGTTTATAAAACTTATATATGCAGCAGATAAACTGTAATTTATATAATATATATGTAGGTCAGATATATTTATGCTTTTGAGCTCATACATTTCAATGCAGGTCAGATATAAATTGTAATTTATATCAACAATTCAAACTCATATATATTAATTTTTCTAAACAGATATAATCTGCACTTGAATAAATGTATATTTCATACAATTTATATTATATACTTTAAATACTACATATATTTATAAAAAAAATCAAAGTGTATGAAGTACACGATATAATTACAAACTCACTATATTTAAATCAAGTATATATACATATAGCGCACTTTATAACATATATGATAGTTCTGCACATGAAATTACATATCTAACATAATATCAGATGACACATATATTTGAGAATCAAAATTAAGTTTAAGCATGCACACCTACATACATATTAAAGGTCAAAATCTTTACATATATATATATATATATATATATATAACCTAAAGTTAAACACGTTTCAATTATATAATTTATAATAAAATCTATATGTACAACACTCTCGACATCCTATAAAGATATTTTTTGATATACAAACTGGTAATATATATAAATATATATAAAATGATATATATACCACTTACGCATACAAGGGAAACCGCCAACTAGTGGAGCATCAAGCAGGAGGGTGACCAGAATGGCTGCTCGTGCATCTGGGCAAGAAGGAGCTGCCTTGGCTGCCATGCGTTGGTCGAGTGGCGGAGATAATAGACGAGGCGGATGGAGTTGCTCGGGTTCAAGGAAGCGGACCTCAACATTGCTTACGGCCGGCGCAAGGCGTGAGTGCACGCTTAAGAGTGAACCACGCGGCAGGTGGAGGCTGTCACGTGGCATGGCCGAGGACAGTAGGGAGGGAGATCGGCGAAGCACGGTTAGTGAAGAGAGAGAGAGAGAGGGAAGAGGGGTGGTGTTGACGATGGGAATGACATTTGGGTTCGCCGCTAGGAGGTGGCGTCGGATCTCGGTGCCAAGGTGGAGAGATGCTAGAAAAAGAAATGCGAGAGAAAGAGGAGGTTAAGCTTTATTCCCAGGCAACGTTTCAAAAGGGAAAAGTTTAAAAGAAAATAAATGGACAAAATGTAATAATAAATGCAAAAGGATATGAACGGAAATGAAATTTGAAAAATGGAATAGAAATGGTCGAGCATAAGAGTCTAGGAAATGTAAATGTTCACAACCGTTTGTATTATACGGTGCAAAAATTAAAAGTCACAAAACCAACAGGCACAATACTGATACCGATACAGAATTGTTTCTATTATTTCCGTCGCGTATCGGGTCTCAAAATACAGAAATAAATATACTGAGGTGATCAGCACGACGAGATGTTCAAAATGGTATGCATATATCAACAGTAGGATCATCCGGTCAAAAGTCGATAACGGTACCAAAATGCTGTTATTTCGTTGAAAATAAGATCGAAGGAGCTAAAGAAGTCCAAAATTGAAAAAATGAAAAATGGCGTCTTAGTCAGAGGATGATTTAGAATTTTTCTATGTAAAAATATTCAGGTTTGGAAAATATTTTATTACCATCGATTTTTAACTGATTGGAAATAAAATTGAATTACACAATAAAATAAACTTTCATATTTTCAGATGAAAATTTACAGTTTTCTATGTTAAATTAGACGTATTCCAAATATTAAATTTTTATTTTCAAATTTTATTGTTTTAAAATTTTACAAAAATTCAATTAATCACATTATTAAAACAATTAAAATTTATGGGTCGTTACACTCTCCTCCACCCAAAACTTTTCGTCCCCGAAAAGGAAGAAGGTAGGAGAATAGAAACAACCAAAAAGAAAATAGATTTTGAAATACAAAATAGAACAATTAATTAAAACCATATAAATTTCAATTGAATTAATTAATATTCAATAATTGATTTTAAAATCAAGGAATTTCATTAAGTTGGTTTATTTTCAATTTATTGTTGTTTGTTACAAAATTTATTTCAAACAACAATTTATTTTATTAATCCATTTATTATTCAACTAACTTAGTATTCTATTTATCTCTATTAATCATTTTATAATTAAACTTTAAGTGTATAATATTTATTATAAGCACTCAAATTTTTATTTATAAGGACATTTTATATTGTATATTATCCAATTATCTTAAATTAACAATTTCAAAGATCATAAATTTGAATGGTCATTTATTATAATCATATTTTATTCGACAAATTTAATTCTTCTTTATTCCAACTTATTATTAAATTTACTCTACTTAATATATCTTATCCCATTTATTAAGTATATTTATTTTTAGTATACCACTCAAATTTATCTATAAATTCCTTTAACATCATTTTATATGGTATATTATTCAATTACATAGTTAACTTCTGAATGATTAAGGTAAGTTATATTGGAATGCAATTGAGTATTATACCAGTAAAATTTTCCCATTTCAATTTATTTAAAAAACTTTTTTGCTATATTTTATAGTTAAAATCACCTTTAACGTAAATTTAAGGATTAAATTTTCGATTAATTTCAACAATATAGAGATAAATAAACAAACATATATATATATATATATATATATATATATATATATATATCAAATCAAATCTATAATCATATACCTATACATATATATAAATTAAATCATACTTTCTGGAATACAAATCAATTATTTTTCTTCAAAACAAAAATGTAGCAAAGCTTACTGAATGGTCTCTCCACTTCGAAACTCGAAAATAAATGTCGATGATGCGGCCGCCATCACCAAAATTATTTTCCAACGACAAAATAGAAGAGCACTAATTTTAAACATTTAGAATTTTCTTTTGGAACAATTTCTATTCGAAAATACTTTAAATAATATACTTTTAAAAAAAATTAAATCCAAAGTTTGAAACCGTCGTTTCTCGATTTAAATTCATTTCAATTTCTATATAATCATGATTTATAGTCCAATTATTTGTGTGTATATATATATATGAGACAAAAGCCAATGGTTTACACAAAAATAAATGATAATCAAATATTATCATTTCAACAATCAATTTATTAACAGTTAGTTACATAAAATTCATACTTATATGTATAATATAATCATACAAACTTTATTAAATTTACCATTTTGAAAGAATATTGTGTCAGTTTATTCTGTTCAAGTGTTTTGGAAATCCTATCGATAGCGTTGATTAGACGAATCGATCGGAAACCCAAATCAATATCAACAACTCAAACAACACAATATATAAAACATTGATTATTAGTTTACAAACACACTTCAAGAACGATTTGAAGATAATTTGGAAACAAAGATGAGATGATTAAATAACATAATATGAAAAATGGATATGCTTATATAAATCGCGGGCAACCTTAACCGGGTCAACCGTGACTTAAAGAATCAGATCGATGCGGATTTCCTGGGGTAAATCAACATTCGATCACAAGGGATAGAATTCAGGCATAGCAGGAGATAGATAGCATCGTAAACCGAGGATACAAAAATCTTCGGCAAATCAATGCCTATTATAAAGGAGTTTGACCCCTTTTCAAATCATTCGAAGATCAGCGAAACCGATGATTTCTTATAGAGATTGTTTAAAGTGGAGTTATGGGATACTCCAGAATACGAATAGGGAGGATAAAGATGGATTTTTGGAACCAAGGGGAATGTTCCAAAACTCAAAAGAAACCGAGCCAAAGAATAAGGAATTCAAGCTCGAACGAAAGTGCTTCCGAAATTAAATTTACCATACATGCTACGTTTTGCCTAGAGCCAAAGCTCTAATACCAAATGTAACGACCTGATATTTTCAACCATTCGCATCCAAACATGTTGGAATTGAATTGCTCAAAATACCAAATTGTAAGTTTATATTTGGCAAAACTCAGCATATATAGTAAATAAATAAATCACAGAATCACAAACATAGAGTAATATACAATATGCAGCAGAAACAAAATGAATAGTAGTTCATGAAGCTACTATATATATAACAGAGTTAAATAAGTTACAACAGAAGTCTCGAATATAATAGTCAAATACAAGAATTAGAATACATCACTGAATCAACTGAATATTTGAAAGCTCGATAGATAGCCGGATCTCCAAACGAAGCTCCAACTCCAAAGGTGAGTCTTGAGTACTGGTACACTCAGTCTGACCCGAGCGTAAAGAAAAACTCGAGCGAGGATTAACATTCTTATATCAATAAACCCAACTCAAGTGAAATAACAGCTAAAATACAAGTAACTCAAAGGATCTTTGGGATAACCATCCTTTAAGGATCTGTTGAACTATCTATTATGTAGTAATATATGCTATTACAATAATGTCTAAAGTAAAGTAAACTATCAAAATAGCTTTAAGGCGTTACCGTTATCCCCCTTATCACATTTTATATAAGCGTCATAGTCTATACAGCACTGTGAACTCCACCATAAACTAGTGGGCTATCAGGGAGTACTCCATAGATATAACATAAAACAAATCGTAGTGGTCGCGCATAGGGATACAAGTGTGACAAGGCACATGAGGCAATACCCAAGGTAGTGAAACTACCGTTTTCCGGATGCGGACTGGTGAGAGCGCATCGCCGCAACGATCACAACACCGCGAAACAACACTCCCAATTCAAGGGTGCGCACCAATCAAAAATAAGTAATGAGTAGTATAAGAAGAAGTGTGTTCGCTTAGAGGTGGCTAACCTCGTTGGCCCGGCATGGCTCCTGTTTTAGTCATTTCCAATTTGATACAAGTGTTAAGGCTATCCATTATCGTTCTCTTTCTTCAAATCCAGCAACGTCGTCATTCCAACCACTTCATTCTGGATCACACTCCGCGTACAATAGCTATTAAAGTGGTTTTCGATTTAGACAGAGAGTATGCCCATAACCGGTCCTGGATACATTAATAACTGCGTAATTATTACACCGATTGGCCATTTAAAAAACTTTCAAAATAGTTTATATTTCAAAACCAAAACATCATTGCCATTTTAAAGCCATATCAATACGATGTCACTTCCATTTCAAAACCAAATACGATATCATTTCCATTTTAAATATATCCATTTCAAATATATCCATTTCAAATATATTCATTTACAAAATGTTAGTACTTAAGATTGGATCACAACTCAACCCATCACGATTATTTAAGATTGGATCACAAATCAACCCATCAATGGCCAAGGATCTCACTGATTTCCTCGAAGCGAATCTGGATGTTTTCGCTTGGGCACATTCTGATATGTGCAGGATTTCCCCCACCATTACGAGTCATATATTGGACATAGATCCGAGGAATGTACCAGTAAAGCAAAAAAGGAGAGGCACGGACTCGGAGAGGTTCGTGGCTCTCAGAGAGGAGGTGGAAAACTCAAAGCCAATGGGTTCGTCCACGATGCCCTCTACTGAATGGGTGTCTAACCCCATGCTAGTGAGAAAAGAAAATGGAAAATGGAGAACATGCATAGATTACTCTAATCTGAACAAAGCATGCCCTAAGGATAGTTTCCCTTTACCAGGAATTGACTAGTTGATCGACTCAATGGCATGGCACGAGTTATTGTCATTTATGGATGCGTACTCGGGTATAATCAAATCCCGATGCACATTCCAGATCAAGAGCACATTAGCTTTGTCACAGAAGTTGGGCTGTATTGTTATGTGATGATGCCTTTTGGATTGAAAAATGCGGGAGCAACTTATTAGCGTTTAGTGAATCGGATGTTTAAAGACCAGATTGGTAGAACAATGGAAGCCTATGTGAAAGACATGTTCGTGAAGTCCCGACAGTCAAATGACCACATTCGAGACTTAGCAGAAATGTTTGATATACTCAGATATTGTGGAATGAAGATCAATCCTCTGAAGTGTTCCTTTGGCATTGCGTCGGGGAAGTTTTTGGATTTCATTGTTAATGCACGGGGAGTTGAAGCTAGCCCAGAAAAGATTCAGGCTATTCGAGACATACAAGTGCCTAGAACTTTAAAGCAAGTACAAAGCTTGAATGGAAAAGTAGCCGCGTTGAGTCGATTCTTATCCAGAGCCACAGATAAGAGTATTCCCTTCTTCGATGTAATAAAGAAAGGAAAGAGAAATTTCGAATGGACGCCCGACTGTGAGGATGCATTTCGAGCTCTGGCAAGGCATTTGGATAGTCCCCTAGTGCTATCGAAGTATGTAGACCATGAAGTATTGTATGTATACTTGGCTATATTCCAACATGCCATCAATACAGCTTTGGTTCGCGAGGAGGACCGTGTTCAGTAGTCGGTGCACTATGTCAGTAAACGTCTAACGGGGGCAGAAAGAAATTATCCTAAAATTGAAAAGCTGGCCTACTGCTTGCTGATTGCATCAGCAAGCTTCGTCCGTACTTTCAGGCACATTCGATCAGTGTTTATACCAATCAACCCTTGCGACAGGTACTCCAACGACCAGAAACCTCTGGAAGGATGTTAAAATGGAATATTGAGTTCAGTCAGTTTGATATTACCTACCTACCACGAAGGTCCATACAAGGGCAAGTGCTAGCAGACTTCATCGTTGAATTTACCATATCAGATGAACCAAATAGTGATGATATTATGCCCTCTATTCGATGGAAACTATACACTGATGGGGCATCCAACGATCGTTGTTCTAGGGCTATTATAATTCTTGTGACACCCGAAAACTAGTCAATTGGTTATGCTTTGAAGCTCAATTTCCCAACTACAGATAACGAAGCCGAGTATGAAGCGTTGATTGATGGCTTGAAACTTATAAGGGAACTTGGCGTAAAATCGCTTGAAATCTTTTGCGACTCACAATTGGTGGTGTACCAGGTGTAGTGAATTATCAAGCAAAGGGGCAGAGGCTTGCTTCATACCTTGCAAGGGCTCATGAACTATTGGCAGACCTTGAATATTACGGTATTTCGCATGTCCCACGTGAGCAAAACAGAGAAGCCGTTTCATTGGCCAAATTTGCAAGTACTGGCGATGCATAGCAAATGGGATCGGTTTCCGTCAAAACCTTACATGCTTGAGTACAAATGTGATGGAGGTAGATTTCGTGTTAGAAGCAGAAATTGAGAAGGAGTCTTGGATAAGCCCATTCAAACAATACTTGCTACATGGAGTCTTGCCCGAAAGAAAGAATGAAAGATGACAAGTCATTCATAAAGCTTTGCAATATGTAATGTAGGACGGAATAATGTATCGAAAGGGATTCTCGGTCCTTTTATTCTGGTGCATTGCCCATAGTGAGATAAAACGAGTCTTGAAGGAATTTCATGGAGGAGAATGTGGTGACCATACTAGGGGGAAGACACTGGCCAATTATAAATCGGGATGTTGTAGACTGCGTAATAATATATGAAAAGTGTCAAAATACACGAAAATCCTGAGAGCTCCTGGAACGGAACTCAAGCAAATGGTTAGTCCCTGGCCACTTGTAATATGGGGAATCGATATAATTAGTTCCTTGCCTATATCCAAAGGAGATGCACAATACGCAATAGTTGCGGTTGATTACTTTACCAAGTGGGCAAAAGCATAGCCCTTAGCTACAATCACTAACAAGAAGGTCATTAATTTCACTGTACGAAACATTATATGCCATTTTGGCCTCCCTCGAACTATCATTATAGATAATGGAACTCAGTTCGAAAGTAGGGAGTCCAAAGACTTTTGTCAAAAGTATGGCACTGAAAAAGGTTTGCAGCAGTTGCTCATCCAAAAGCTAATGGAAAAGTTGAAGCCATGAACAAAATAATCAAATCTATATTGAAAAAAAATTTGGAAAAGGCTAGAGGCAAGTAGGTGGATAAACTTCCAACAGCACTTCGGGATTACAGAACCACCCACAAGTCCGTGACTGGCCACACTCAATTCACATTGGCAGATGCCACGGAGGCAGTTATACCCGTGGAACTTGAAGTTTCTTCACATCGGGTAACTCATTATGACCCTAAGACGAATCAAGATCTTTTGCTGGAATCACTAGATTTCGTTGATGAAAAATGTGAAGAAGCTGATTTAAGGGTGGCTGTATATAGGCACCGAGTCGCTTGATCTTATAATGAAAAAGTTCGACTGAGAATCTTTGATGTGGGCGATCTCGTTATGAAGCGAGTTTTTCCAGTCTCATCGCATATGAATCCCACATAGGAAGGTCCATGCGTCATTGAACGGAGGCTTGGAGAGGGAACTTTCAAGCTAGCGACCGTTGATGGCACGACACTCCCTCAAGCATGAAATAGCAAGCATCTGCGATGATAGTCTATTTCTTTCACTTTTTTGTTGCAATTATTTCTAGTGTATTTTTATTTCGTTGGTTCTTAGTTTTCAGCATGTAATAAGACAATTTAGTTCATTTTCATTAATAAAGGCTTGAAGTCATATTGTCCATGAACTATTGATGTTTCCATGTGTTGCAATTGTATGGAAAAAATTAAAGTTACATTATTCTACCTGGCGTATTAACGCACATAAAGATTTAAAATCTCCAAGTCCCTGAAGTGCGGATGGAGTCCTCTGAGTCCCTAGAGTGGGGCTGGAGTATAAACGACTTAAAATTTCCAAGTTCATGGAGTGCGGACTGGAGTGTTCTGAGTCCCCAGAGGGCGAACTAAAGTATAAATGACTTAAAATCTCCAAGTCCCCGGAGTGTGGACTGGAGTATTCAGAGTCCTCAGAGTGCGGGCTAGAGTATAAACGACTTAAAATATCCAAGTCCCTGGAGTGCGGACTAGAGCATAAACGACTTAAAATATCCAAGTCCCCGGAGTGTGGACTGGCATATTCTGAGTCCCCAAAGTGCGGACTAGAGTATAAACGACTTAAAAGCTCCAAGTCCCCGGAGTGCAAACTGGAGTACTTTGAGTCCCCAGAGTTCGGACTGGAGTATAAGTGACTTCAAAATCTCTAGGTCCCCAGAGTGCAGACTAAAAGTGTTCTAGATACCCAAAGCATGGAATCGAGTATCAACGATTCTCGAAAAATACCCGAGTCACATGGAGGTGGACTGGAGCTTAGGTAACTTACCAAATTCAAAGTTATGGAAACAAGTTAGACAATAAGCTGAAAAGCGAAAGTCATCGAAAAACAAAGAAACTAAGTTTCATTCACAAATCACAAAACAAAGTTCCACTAAATTCCTCTTAGACTCGGAGTGAAAAGTCTATTTGCATTGGCTATAGAAAGAAATAAATAGAATAATTACATAATCTAAACTTAATCTCGATGAACGAGGCATGATAGCTACTTCTTTGATTTCTTCTCCCTCCTCGGTTTCTCAGACGACTCATCTTCCATGCATTTTGGCTTGGAAGTTTTGCTTGCAAGGGAAGTGACTTCCGAGAAAGGAAGAGGAACTTCCAATGGCCTGGACCCATCGGGGAGAACGACTTTCAAAGGTCTGTTCAAAGGATCATCTATTTCCACTACTTAGGGATCGGCCTTGATTTCAACTTTCTTCTCCTCCTCCAAAAGTTGCTCCTTCATGCTCAATTTTGAAGTGTGTCCAGAGGCATCCGTAATTTCAACCTCATCGTGTTCCTCGACGGGCGATAGAAGCGCCTCTATCACTTGAGCTTCAGCACTGGGAGTCCTTCCCATTTGAATTGCCTCTGCCGTGATCTCCTCCTTCTCCATGTCGAAATCATTCCTTGGTGTTGGCTCAGGATCAGAATGACCTGCACAAGATCATAAGAGACAAATGTTAGAATACATTAACTAATCGCCGAAAACGATGGCCCTTTGAACATTGAGAAGATAAGTTATGTACCTGTTTTAGGCTGACTCTCAACTATCCGGGGAGTTTCACCCTCTAGAGTGGGAGATAGAACGTGAATATCAAGACCAGGATCTTCTGGGTCGTATCCAATGTGTTGCTCTAAGGGGTCAAGTGATGTATGACCAGTCGGTTGAGTAGGGGAGGAACTGGAGACTCGGTTCCGATGGGTCGACAATGTCATTCTTTGCTTTCCTCGAGGAGGAGTTTCTGTTATAAAGAGCCTTTGCTGCAGACAAGTTTAAAGGCTCATTCCCCTGGAGAAATTCCTTCACTAAAGCTTCTTCGTCAACCTCTTCATGCCCGATTCAACCTTTTTGATCTTTATCGAAGTCTCCCATGCTTCGACCAGAGATTCGTGGTAACCCTCGCCAAGAAACGTTGGGTCGCGATGCATGAGAACTTGCACATTGTACTCGGCTATGAGCAGATCAAACATGCACTTAATCTCCTCCTTACCAGCCTCAGCAGCCGCCTCAAGGCGAGAACCAATATCCGTGAGCTCTATTCTTTTGCCCTCCTCTTCAACGTCTCAGCCTTAGAGAGTTCTTCATTGAACTTTGTTTTTAAAAGTCATGTAGCAACGATCTCGTCAAAATATCGTTGCGACTTCTCATGGGCAGCAATTTTTTTCTCATTTTTCTTAGGATAGTAGCTCTTCCAACTCTTTAACTCGTTGAGCGAACGCATCTCTATCCTTTTGAACGGAGTCTTTCTCTAAAGCTAAGGCGCCGCAACATTGAATTGCTTCATTGAGCTCTTTCTTATGTGTGGCCTCTAGATGATTAAACGCCTGAGTTGTGTCTTTAGCATTTTTCTGAGTAGTTTCAAGATGAGACTTGTATGAGGAAAGCTCTTCATCATGGGCTTTGATAATATTTTTATCATGGTTGGCTTCGACTTTCAGACAATCAATTTCATGTTGGCGTTCGATAGAGACTTCTAAAATTTTTTCTGCCAAATGAACAAATGCATCGTTTTGAACGTAGAGATCATTGTTGCAAGCAATGGCACGTTGTTTAACATGCCTCGGAATGAGATGAATCGCTGGAAGAAACTTCAGACCATCGAAACATATTTTTGGGAACGTGGCCTTAAGCTCGGCTAGCTTTTCCGTTATCGATGGATCATGTGCGGGAGCAGAAGAAGTTTTTCTAGAGACTACGGGTTTTTTGTGAAGTTTTTGGGATTGCCTGGTGCTATATGAACGAGAATGTTGGTCGCAGTGAGTATCTGACTAAGTCCCCTTATGACCAAATTTCTTCTGCCTTGCTCTGGTTTAGAGGGAGGATCATGAAGGTATCAAGACCGACTGTAATTTTTCCTCCAAGTTGATGAATCCAGAGAGCGATAGTCCCTATCGCTATCATCATCTCGGTCTCGACGTTTGCTGGAGCCCGAATCCTAGCCGGAATGATGAAAAATAGAGGACCCGCGAAGGCGGTCAAATCCATGAGAGCATCCTATGTCACCTGCACAGAAATCAAGTGAACACGAATTAGTAACAATGTTACGATGGATGAAGTTTAAGTGCGAGGTGAGGTGTTAGCGTTATTGTGTGTGTCCTAGTGTTCCCCCGATGGACTGGTTTCTTTGGCTTTACTTATCGGAGTTTTGTCTCCTTGACTATAGGCTTGAACGCCTTCATCGCTTCTCGCGGACAAATGGAGTTTTAGGGCTTCTAGATCGTTGAAGCCATAATTGAGCAAGCCGTCGGGAATAGTGAGGTCAAATAAGCCTTTCAGTGAACCCTCTAAGTGTTCTGGAGACGGATCTTTCTCCATTGGAGTGATTGTGACCCTTGAGGTTCCGCCTACTATCTTTTTCCTTAGTTTGTAAGCCAGTTTCTTTTTTCCCTTTGAAGGGGAAGGCGTTTCACCAATGTCGTATGCCTTAACCACCGGTTCTAGAGTAGGATTTACATTTTCACCCGATGCTTCTAACACCTCAGTTTCTCTAATCTCGCCTTCCTCAGGTGTGTCGGGGGCACCATGCGTCGAAGGCCCAGCTTGCCTTTTTCCTTTTTCTAAGGTAGGTCCAGTTGTAGTGATGCTATGAGGAAGACTTATTCCGCAACCTTCCGCCAACAACCCAAATTTCGAGAGCGATTCATTGGAAATGATGGATCTGATGTCCCGATCTTCCCTGGGAACGTCTTGAATAGCTTTAACGGCCTCAGAGTACCCGGAGCCTTTAGGACGTGGGCTGATACCTGTAAAATTGAAGAAAGGGTTTAGAAAGAATGCACCATACAAGTATTGATCCAAAAAAAACTTATTCCCTTCTAGCCATCTCCTCGCAAAACCAGTAAGGATATGGAACTTGCTATGTGGCCCAAGGAATACGAAAGATTGGCTGTCGGACCGTCACATGAAACGATAAATATAGCAGATGTTGTCGGGAGTAGGGAGCCTAAATAGAATGCTCACGAAGAGAATGCACGTGCCATATATGAATGCGTGAATATTGGGATGTAACTGTGCTGGGGCGATCTCAATGTATTGCAACACATTGCGGAGGAAGGAGTTGGATGGTGGCACGCTACCAACCCAGCACATGAATTTATTGCAAGCAGTATATCTGGCTGAGGGCAGGTGAAGAAGATCTTGTCCAGATGGAACCAGTACATCGTCAAAAGGAATTCCATGGATTGAGCATTGTCGGAGAAGAGCGTTTTCATTGATTCTCGAAGCTTGAGAATCAACCGGATTGTCTAGGATGATTGCAACATCTAGGACATCAGGTTCCAAGTCAATAGATGCAATCGTTGGACTCGGGATATTCTATATAGGTTTTCGATGGCTTTGAAGTTTCGACTACTTCCTATTGAAAATTTGGCTCAGGCTTATCAGATATTGTGGTAGAGATTGACTTTCTAAACATCTCCAATGAGCTTTGACTTTGACTAAACACCCGTTTGAGCTATACTCAAAAGATAATCAATATTAGACATAACGACAAAAATGCTCCCCCATGTGGTGTGTGGAATTATGCAATCGTCGAGTATAAGTGTAAAAGAATTAAAAGTCATGAAGCTGATAAAGTAAAGTTAAGCTTTGAACTGTCATCTTCGAAGACCACCATCGCTGACCATCTCTGAAAGCCTGTCCTATAATGGTTTCATTTTTGAACTTGGACATTGGCACTATATGTTGAAGGCTATCATTTGTTTTAATCGAGTTAAACTCAGATTTATAGGTGTTGAAACCGGGAAGTTTCTATCTGGACTAGTTCGATATGCTTGTTTGCTTAAGTACTTGTCCTTGTTTATTGTCGTATGATTGGGCATGGGAAGTAAGTGAATTTGACATGAGTTGTGTTCAAGTCGGAATTATTTTGACTTTTGTTGCCTACTTTATGGCTCAATGTCGAGCGACACTCAAAACATACGGCCGAACGACCACCTAAACCAGATACGCCGGCCCACTTACTTCCTGCCTCCCTAACACCATTCTCACATGAAGACTACCGAGTCACCTACTTTGTAGTTGACCATTTTCCACTCAAAATACAAGTACCGACCCAGTCACACTCATTCCTTCCTCGCTCCTTGGTCATCAAACAACCTCAATCACCGACTTACTTCTACGTCCACAACCTAACGACTCAACTTAACATTCGGCCAACACCTCCTACACTCTCTAACTCCTATTGACCCACTACTACTTCTCCTCCCTCACTTGGTTGCCCAAAAGGAGCCGACATCCTTGGAATCAATGGCTTCATCCTACCGTATGTTCTAACTCGGTTTCGACTTCATCACCTACATAATTCCTACCGTTTGTAACCTAAAGAAAACTCGTGAAACCAAACTTTGTACATGACCCCTTGCTTGAGAAGGTCAGTCATGGAGAAGATTCATACCTAAGAGTGCAAGTCGAGGCTTGAGGAATTGGAAGATTTGGGGTTGGAATTCGTTTCAGTTTGTTATCAGGGGAAGTTGCTGAGCAGATGTGCTAGGATCAAGATGAGGGAGGAAGATAGAAGAGATAATTGAAGTTCGTAGGAAGGTATGTTGTGAGGTCCTATAGAGTCGAAGTGAAAGTAAAGAGAAAAAGAAGTGAAGTGCTAGCTTTTATATACAAAGAAGGGGAGGTGAACAGGCATCAACAAGTGGACCGGTCAAGATGTCTCAGTGGTTCGGTAAGCAGTTGCGCCGAGCGGCAGTAAACTTGCCGAACGAGTGGTTTGGTATCTATATGCCGAATGACCCCTTGTTTATGTATAAAAGAAGGGAAGGGATAAAACAGACTTGGGACTGTTCGAGATATTAGTGTGGACTGTCGTGGTTTGACAGTAGGAAATGGATACTAACTCAAAGCGTGTCATGTTGCCTCACACAACACACTTTGAGAGGAAAATGTTACCCGAACGTGTGGCTCGGCCTGGATGTCATTTGGCATAAAAAGATGGCCCGGCTTGGATTCCATTCGGCTTAAACATATGGCTTGGCCTGGATGACGTTCGGCGTAGACGTGTGGATCGGTTTAGATGTCGTTCGAAGTAAACATATGGCTCAGCCTGGATGATGTTCGGCGTAGACGTATGGCTCGGCTTGGATGTCGTTCGGCCTTAAATGGAGGATCAACACTCAATGTTAAGGAGGGTGTTGTCGCTCGGCATACCTTACTCTGCAACTACGCCCAGTTGTGATAGTACGGCATGCCTGGCTCGATGCATACTAGAGGTGTTAACAAGTTGTCATGCCCACAACAAGGATAGGGCGTTCGACATGACTTCACTTCAAGTCAATCTGTTATCTGCTTCGGTTCTCCTGAGGGTTTACTTCGAGTCACTTGACGATCGACCAAATAATTATACATATATTCCTCTATTTTAATTTACTATCTTCATTAATCTCTTTACACAAATTCTTCTTTGGATGTTGGTGACCAATTTCGGTGCTAACAATTTGTATTTCGCTATGTCTGATTTGTGATTTTGAGATTTGTATTTATCATATGCCATTCTATATTTCATTATAGCCACTGTAATTTTGTTTTAAGCCTAAATAGTATACGTCGATTCCACTTGAGTAAAGAAATATATAGCATTTTAATCAACTGTCGATGCTCGCTTAAAGTAAATTTCATGGATGGTCACTCCTAATCAGCCAAATTCTCTAAACTAGCAGACATATTACTCTATAATATCCATTATTAGCGTTGGTCTCGGGGTAGGGCATAACATTATGATACAATACTCATGATTACAACTATAAATTTCTATCAAAAACGTTCCGTTTATGGAATCTCTATTAGATACACTTTTAATTAATTAATATAATGCATTATATAAAGTATACAATAGAAAGAAAACACCTTTTATTTCAAACAAGATTGGTCATCAAGTTAGATATATGTAATAAATTACATAATGTTAACCCAAAAAATGGACCAACACCCTGGATTGAGTGTGAAAACACCATCCCTGTTCTTATAGAGCAATAATATAGAGAATAAACATAAAAAGAGTAGAAATAGTAAAAAGACACAAAAAATTTATAGGCTTTGGCTATTAACGAAGCCTACGCCCACTTTACAACTTTTCTTATTGATTCATTGTTATTACAAGTTGAATCTGAGTACAATGCAATTTAATTATGTAAATGGGATCAAGCCACCAATGCTAGAGTTCAGTGGAGAATCACAGTGAACCCAGTAGATGACCGTTGTGCGGGAGAAGAAGAATGAAGAGTAGTTTTTTGCAAAGTTTCAGCAGCTAGTTCCGAAGATCTCATTTATGTTGCAGGTAGGATTGTATTTATGGAGGTTGGAGAGCTTATAAGGCTAGGCCGACTTGCTAGATGCTTGCAAATACCATAAGAATGTGCTTGAAAGTTTCATAGCAAGCCGAGTCAATTGATGGATCGATGGCGATCCATAGCCTTGGGTCGTTGACGATTCAACTGCTTGAGGTTCTTGCTATCATCCTTTTCTCCAAACTCCATGGCAATCTAGCATAGTCTTATGGAGCGCTAGTGATCCATAGTGCATGGATTGCTAGCGATCCATGTACTTTGAGTGTTTTAGACTTTGCCTTCTAGATTGAGTTTGTTGTCTCGTGGTGATGTTCTCCATGTAGTTTCATTGTTTGTTGCCTTGTTTTTGGTGATGATTCACACGATGGTTGCATTGGAATGCCGATTGAATTAGACGGATGCTTACTTCTTGATCTAGCTAGCTTGGAATTCCTTCAAACTTAGCCATCATTCCTTGAATGTTTATTAGACCATGATGCAAGAGGATTAGTTGACCTATAAGCTATCCTCATGGATCACTAGTGATCCATAAGAGATGGATCGCTAGCGATCCATTACCTTAGTATGTTATCTCCTTCTCTTTCTCTAGTCCTTCTTGGTTTGTTCGTCTAGTCTTTTTCATTGGCTCTTAAGCTATTCTGACTCAACGAAGTTGTTCCAACTTCCTTTGGATTCTACTGGGTTTAAAATTCAGATAACATTTGCCTCCCAGAGTATGCCTTTGTTGGAAAAAAGGCATGCACCGGAAGTAATTACTTTTTAGTTTCCGCTTGGTGAAGTTTAAGTGATCATGTTAGGGCCATCACACAAATTTAGCTTTGGCTGTTCAGCAGCTCGTTAAATTTTAAAGTGAATTGTCGTTGCTTGTTATAACAAGCCAAATTGCCCCCATAACTTTTAGGCTTCCTGCTAGTAACATATGGATCATTCTTGGCAAATTTGGAAGAGATGGAATGCAGTTTGACGGATTGCTATCGATCCATAGCTAATGGATCGCTAGCGATCCAATGACTTAGTGGTTTTTTTCATCTAATCTTCTATTTAACATAATCGAGCCGACCCTCTCTTCCCATCTTGCTTTCATTTGACGATTCGAGCTATCCTTCTACGACTCGATCCAAAACCTAAAACCTATCTTACCGTTGCCGCCGCCATTCATCGCCGCCGGAGCTCCTCGCCTTCGATCATCCCTAACTTTGCCATCGCCTTGA
Organism: Allium cepa; assembly: GCA_030765085.1. NCBI lineage: Eukaryota > Viridiplantae > Streptophyta > Magnoliopsida > Asparagales > Amaryllidaceae > Allium > Allium cepa. The sequence continues at coordinate 216,519,304 of CM060938.1, forward strand.
CTTAACCATGCAACTTTGTTGCTCTGCTTTTCCAAATTGCCACCGGTCCTTCTTCTCCGAATCACTACCAAGCCTTCTATTTTGGATCGCCACCGATCCTCCTTTCCACAGACTTCTAACACTCCGATTTTATTTGCATCTCTCTCTTGATTTTTAGCTATATATGGGTTAGGATGATTTTCACGCTTGTTTTGCAATTCGATGACAAGGCTATGTCGGTGATGACTATCATGGAAATCTGAGTTGATTGTGATTTATAGAAGAAGATAGCAAATCGAGTCTTGAGTTCTTCATGGAACTACGCTCGAGTCTTGCCCCGACGCTTGACATGTATTGCTATCTTCATCCATAGAATCAAAATTGATTTGTACGAAGTTACATTTCTGATACAACATAACATATTGCGAATTAGTTTTAATCCTTTTAGTGGGGAATATCGGCTTAGGATAGCATCTCACAAGTAGCTTATGTTGTTATCACCTTCCGAAGAGTTCAGATTGGTCTTGTTATTGCATAGTCAGTGTACCCGAACTGGGAAAAACATTTCGCATCGCTTCGAAAAATGGATTCGTTATCAATCGGTGATCGATAAAAAGTAAGCATAGAAGAGATAATTTCAAATAATGATACGAAAAGCCATATCCATTCTTTATTGTGAACGAACTGTCTACACCGGATAGAGCGTTTGGAGTGTTCAGGACACCGAGCTCACCCCATATAGATAACACATTGCACTTGCCCCAGTATATACATGAAATATTATATGACGAAGTAGATCGATATTCCTTTGTCGTAGGGGAATTTTTTGTTAAAGATAGAATTACTTGACCGCATTGGGCGCAAGTTCTGTTGTATAGAATGAAGTATACGGCTTCTTGCCGTAAGTCTAGTGGAGGAAGTCCAACACTTTCAGAAGCTGAATTGTCATCCATTGCCCCATCCTCTTCTACTTCGTGAGCTGAATACGGTCAACTGGCTTTAATTAGTTCAATTGGGGACCGGACTGCTTCGAATTTTAGAGTTCTTCTTAATCCACTGTAGAGAGCTTCCTCCATGATTTGTGATAAGGTTTTGCATAACGTTTGCTTGCAACACGACATTCCAAAGGACGACTACGCTTCCCGAAGAAGAATGAGTTTTCCCATACGCCGTCTCCGGGATACACTGCTTGCCACTGGTACGTGTGCTTAAACGGAGCAGTACGTTCCTTCAATGGCTTACTGAGAGAAAGTCACTCGAAATTCTAAATTTCCTTGTTCCAAATTCATCCTAATAGATATGCAATTTTGACTTGCCTGCACGTTTTGTTTATGCGAACATTTAACCTTTCTTCGAGTTTCGACGAGTTGAGATATTTTCTCTTGTTTAAAAGGAGGGATGAGTGCCCATTCTTTGTTGTCATTGAGGCCCAGAGGAAGCGCAAGATCATGCTGCAGCTTCAAGGCAATTTGTCTCAATTAAAGATTCAATACTTCTTCATTAGATGTCCCGAAGGGTTTAACTACCTTACGACGATGGGATGTAAGTTCTCTTCTTTACTTATTGAGTTTTGATATGTCGCTATGGGATTTCTGACTATTTAAATACTACCTACAGTTATTCCAGGACCGAATAAAGACCTACCACTTAACCAGATTTTCCATACCCCAAAGGTCGTAGATGCTAAGATGGGATTGGTTAAACTTTTTCTAACGGATGAAAACTTGCTCCGGTATAGGCTATTCAATCCTTGGAGATCCACTGTAGCAGTTGAAGTCCTGTCTCCTTCTTGTTCTCGAATATAAACACGCTCTACTTGTTCATCATGTGGTTCTGAAGAGGGTGTTTTTCAAGAAAAGGAAGGCTTGTCTGGTGAGTCTTCTGAAGAAATTCATGAGGGAAGGGATGTCACGACTGAAGCCAGCTGTCCGGGCGGAATGCCCCCAATTCTAGAGGAAGGGGAAGAAGATTTCAAGCAATGAGAGGGAAAGGCTGCAGTGGCCATAGAAAAAAAGGGGAGTGAAGATGAAAGTAGCAATTGTTATTATTCTTCCTCCAGTGATGATGATTTCGATGCAAGTTCGATGATGGAGACTTTGAAACATGTGACGAGACTATGGGAATGAGTCTTATCCTTCCGTTCGCCTCCTGAAGAAATCTACAATAGAGATGCTCCCTTAATAGCCAAGTGATGTCAAGAGTCCTCTATCGAAGATGTCGGTGTAGACTTTGGTGATTTAAGCAGCGTTCATGTGGATATCGACGAACTTATGAGGGAAGATTTCAGATTCGAAGGGACGTCTTATCGCTTGGGTTATACCATCCCCGAAGTCAGCCTGATTTCTACCATAGTGGCTCCCTGATCTAATTTGTGACGTCCTTTTGGGCCTCTTGAGACACATTACACATTTCACTAGGGTCACATTCACTTACACATGCATTGTCTTGGCCTATTTCCCATTATTAAAGCACCCTGTTTATTTTTCGTATCAAGTACCATGAGAAACCGCTTACTTTACGATGATCTCAAGCAATTCACTGATTCACAATGTTAGTCAAAACAGTCCACAAGTCGCCTTCAGCCCTGTGAGACCGAAGAGGAATAGAGAAGGCGGAAAGACTTGGAGGCCGAAGCTCGTCACTGGGTTTATAGGGAACGGGGTCGAACATCTAAAAGTGACTATGAGAAGAGAGAAACCCCCGATGACTGAGAGGAACGGTCTAAGAAGTCAAAGGTTGATCGTGGTTCTCATCCTCCGAGCAACAGTCCTTTTCCTCAGCCCCTATTTATGTCGGTCCTGAAATTCTAGTTTCTTCCATTCAGGCTCCGTCTTTATCTCAACCCCTATCAACCCATGTGGTGCCTGTTTTCGGTTCCTCATGCCCTTATAGGAGGTCGGCTTACATTCTTCCATCGGGTCCCCTCATACTTGAAGTTGAGCTCCTCGGGTGGATTTTAAAGCGAGTTAAGTTTGACCATGACCTTCACCTAGACCGTAAAGATTCCTATATGCCCTATCTTCAGGCGATTCAAAGTGATTTAGAGGAAGCCGAGGGATGGGAAAAGCTATGCAAGCAGCTAGCTGATACGAGCCCCAATAGTTATCAAGATATCCTCTCATTTGAATCGGAGAAAGACTACTCCAAGAGGGTGTTATCGAAATGTGATGCCAAAACTAAGCGATTAGTATAAGAAAGGGACGCGGCACTCCCAGAGAGCAAGAATAATGACGGCTTGCTGAAGGAGCTGAAAGAGGCCCACGTGAAAATAGAGATTGTACTTCGAGATGAAACTAAGAAGGATTATGTAGACGAAGTTAAATTGAATGGGGAGCTCCAAGCTGGTAACATGATTATTGAAGCCTAGAAGAAGACAATCACTAATCACGACAAGATTGTTGAAGGGCATAACAAGACAATTATAGAATATGAGGAGATCGTGAAGTCCCATGATAAGACTGTCTCCAATCAAGCCCAGACGGTTGCCTCGCTTCAAGAAAGACTTGTGCATCTTAGTGCCGACAAAGCTCGTGTTGAAATTGAAAAGGCTGCCGTTATAGCAGACTATTTGGAACTACCGGACACTTTCGAAAAAAAGATGGAGAAGATGGATGAGAAACATCTTAAATTTCTATGTAAACTCTCTGTTGCATCAGGGGGGTTTCAGCTATTTGGGCCCCAAGTTCCCGCATACTCTCGTCGTCGTTTGGGAGGAAATTCTGGCCCGTTTCCAAGAGAACAGGGATGTCTATACCGAGCAAGAGTTGGAGGATTCCTGTCTTAATGAGGAATCGAAGAGGGCACTGACAGAGGGTCAATTGATCATGTGAATTGAGAAGGAATAAGAGGCTGGGGATGCTACTATAACTTCAACTGCCAAAACGATGTCGTAGCACTTGTTTGTAGGCTTGCCGAATCGTCAAGACGGCCTCACGATCAATTAGCAAGTTCTGGGCCAGAAACTTCTCCGAAGATTTTGCAGCCATCAAAAGAAGTAGAGAGCAGGGAATATGAGATTGAAATTCTCGGCCATTCCTCTAATGCAAGTAATCTTCTTGTTTCCCCCGAGTTTTAGAATTTTCAACTCAAGCCACAAGAACAAGATGAATTTAACTCTTTAATTTTTGATCTTATAGGTCCATCTTCTTTACCTATTAATCTGTCGATTTCCTCGATGCCCGTGCTTACCGCTATTTCAACCGCTTTGAAACATGTCTCTATGGCTGCTCCGATTATTGAGTCTATGTTTGTTTGCAGTCGAGGTCGGAATCTACGATGATCGCTGCATTGCATGGTCTAGATGAACCTTTCGTATCTTTAGAAGGCGACTTCACGAAAGACGAAGCTCGAGAGAAAGAGGTCCAGACTAAACAACAACGTAAATCTGAATAGCAATTTGTGCCATTAAGAAAGAAAAGGTTGAAGCGATAAAATCTTCGAGGAGACCCCATAAATCTCAAAAGTGCAGGACGAAGGGGGTTCTTTGAAGAAGGTTCGAGAGCAGGGAGGAGATGCCGGCATAGAGTAGGTAGTTTATATCACAGGAAGCGATATTACCCTTGGCAGAGATTTTGAGGGGAAGTAGAAACTTCCAAATACAGGTGGGAACGGAAGCGGTGGAAAGAGGCGTTGACAGGTCTGGATAGAAGGGGAGCCAGTTTTTTGAGATATTTCATTTTGTTTTATATATGTTTCATCTAAGTGCAGAGTCTGCACTTACTGCATTGATTGTTATAGCATCTATATTTTTCCTTTTTGTTGGCCAATATTGTGTGTGTATGGCCCCCACACTTTGGCTTTGTACAGAAAAAGTTGTGAGTATTATAATGTTGACATTTTGATTGTAACTTCACCTGTTTACTTATCTGTGTTTTATGCACTTATGTCAATTACATTTACTTCTATTATAATTTATCTAGTTTTATGATGACTACCAAAATTCTTTTTTGGAGTAACAGAACTGTGAAGTGTTTTTGTTTATGAGTATTTTTATTTGAGTATTAGTGTGTGTCCCTCCTTGTTCACGGGACTATTTACTTTGAGCATATGCCAAATGACCAGCTGATCCAAGTGATTTTTGGATATCTGTAATCGGACCTATTTTGTGGTTCCTCTCTTTGGGAACTTATAATTTGTACGACTTGATTTTAGATTTATTTTTAGTCGACGGTTGGAGTTTTCTACCAACTCATAGTCATTTGACATTGTTGGATTCATGCATTTTTCTCCCGAAAGTAGGAGTGAGTTGATTCTTACTACAATGGACGAGTTTTTTGGTAATATCGATACTTAAGAGTATGCGTGGCTTATGAAGTGCACGGCTTTTGGGGTCGATATTAACCATTGACCCAAAAGGTTTCAGAACTTCTCAATGTTACCAATCTATGGGAAATGTAAGGAGTTTATGCTTCAAGTGCATGATTCCACGACTCAAAAAGGTATTGCACAGCTTATGGGATGTGCGGGTTTGATTTGGCCCTTCTGGGTGCTGCCAGAGAAACACTGGTCCTTAAAAAGCAGGGATCGGGTTTCGCCGATTCAACAGTTTGAGTCGATTTGCTTCCATCGACACGGCGGATAAGCGGAGTGTACTTGAATTTGATTCCACTATCTCAAGTAGCGATTGGATGGTTTTGAGTCGAATTGACCCCATCGTCTCAACGAGTTATTTTTATGAATGCAATTTTATCGGTTTAGAAAGCAAAGCAATTTTATTAAGAAAAGTTGGGCAAGTTTTGTCTATTTGCAGTGCCCCCGGTATCCCGAAATACAAGAAGTACATAAGATAGTTTCAGGTGAAGTAACGGTGCAGCGGTTCGTTGTTCCATGCTCAAGGAATCCGAATTCCACCAACAATTGTTAGTTTGAATGTTCCATTCCCTAGCTTTTGACTGATCACATATGGCCCTTTCCAGTTTTGTCCAAAGGTTCCTAGTACGAGAAAGACTCTTTTGAGGATGAGGTTTCCCACTTCAAAGGTTTGGTTTTGAACTTTAGAGTTTAAGTACCATTCGACCCTTTTCTGGTGAGCAGTGGTCCTCAGTTTGGCTTCTTTCCTCTTTTCATCAATCATATCAAGTGACTCGAGTAGAAACTGCTCATTTTGCCTCTTATTGAAATTCTTCCTTCGATGAGAGGAGACTTTTAATTTGGCAAGAATCATTGCTTCTGTACCGTACGCTAAGGCGAACGGAGTATGCCCAGTTGCTGCTTTGTGTATTCTATAAGCCCATAGTGCGAGTGGAGGTTCATTGACCCAATCTCCTTTAGCTTTAGTTAGCTGTTTTTTGTTGGTCGACTTGATGATCTTGTTTATTGCCTCCACTTGCATGTTTGCTTGCGAATGAGCGACCACGAAAAAACTTTTCTTGATTTGGAAGCGTTTGCAAAAGTCTTTGAACTCGGCACTTTGAATTGGGTCCCGTTATTGGTGATGATTTTCTATGACACACCCAACCTACAAATAAAGTTTTTAGGAACAAAATTAATGACTTTCTTTGTGGTAATGGTGGCCAGCATGTCTACTTTGGCCCATTTTGTGAGATAGTCAATGACAGCTATAGCATATTTAACCCCTCTTTTGGCTATTAGTAATATGCCAATCAGATCAATTCCCCAAACTACAAATGGGCGCGGGCGGGCCATCTGAGTTAGCTCTATTGAGGGGGTCCTTTTGATCTTGCTGAATCTTTGGCATCGGTTGCACCGTCTGGCGTAATCTGCTGCATCGCGGTTTACTGTTGGCCAACAACATCTGTACCGGAGGATTTTCTTTGCAAGGGTTTGCCCACCGGTTGGTCTCCACAGTCACCTTCATGAACTTCTCTCAGGATCCATTGAGCTTCATTGTTGGTAAAACATCTAAGCAAGGGGGTAAAGAACCCCCTTCGTTAGAGTATTCCATCCTGCATTATAAATCGTGGTGCCTTTTAGAGAATCCTCTGGTTCCTTTCTATATGAAGAGTTTTAGAATCTAATTGGCATCATCCATGTTTCTGGTTTGATGGTGGTTTCAAAAGTCCAGCTGATATCCATTTCTCTTATACTTAGAGTGGTCAGAGTTTCCACCTGGACTAGTCCCAACAATTGAGCTTCTTCGAAGCTGGCCAATTTTGGCTAGGTAATCAGCCTTCATGTTTTGCTCACTTAGGATGTGAGTTATGGTGTAATATTCAATGTCATTCAGCAACTCTTGCACTTTGGATAGCTATGGGGCAAGGTTCTCCCCTTAAGCCCAGTATTCTCCTTTCGCCTGGTAGAAGACTAGTTGAGAGTCATTGTAGATGTGAACGGATTTTATTCTGAATTCCTTCACGATTTTCAGCCCTACTATCAATGCCTCATACTCTACTTCATTGTTTGTCATAGGGAATTCCAAGCATAGGGCGTAGCAAATGGATCGTCCTTTTTAGTCAAAGCGCTACCCTTGCCCCGAGCAGAGGTTATTAGATGCACCATCGATAAAGAGTTTCCGTCGTGTTTCCACTTCTGGGTGTATCTCTTCTTCATCATCCTATATGGTAAATTCGACGATGAAATCTACCAACTCTTGCCCATTGCTTGCCCTTTTAGGATGGTAAGTGATTTCATATTAGCTCAATTCGATGTTCCATTTGACGAGCTGCTTGGAAGTCTTGAGTTGGTACAATACTTGCTTTAAGGGTTGATCTGCCAGTATCCCGATCGGGTACGCTTGAAAATACGGTCGTAACTTCTTGGACATGATCAAGAGGCAATATGCCAGCTTTTCCAATTTCAGATAATTTTTCTCGGCTCCAGTGAACCGCTTGCAAATGTAGTATATGCATCATTAGATTCTAGCTTCTTCACGCACAAGAGCAGCACTCAATGCATGAGATGAGACTGCTAAGTAGATGAACAAGTCTTCTCCATCTACTATCCTCGATAGGAACGGCAAGGTTTCCATATGTCGCAGCAACTCTTCAAACGCGATTTGACAAGCCTCATTCCATTTGAAGTTCTTCTTTCCTTTCTTCAAACCATCAATGAATGGTATACATTTGTCGGTGGCTTTCAAGATGAACCAGCTTAGCGTTGTGACTTTCCTATTCAAGCTTTGTAATTCCTTCTTGTTCTTCTGGGCCTGGATTTCTCGTAGGGCAGTTATTTGCTTTGGATTCGCTTCAATGCCTCTGGTGCTCACTATGAATGCCAAGAACTATCCAGAGTCTACCTCGAAGTGACATTTGAGTGAATTGAGTTTGATTCCATATTTTCGGAGTATTTCAAACATTTCAGCAAGGTTATCAAGGTGATTGGCTATTATTCATAATTTCACCAATATGTCATCCACATAGACCTCCATGGTTTTTCCAATCTGATGCTTGAACATGGCATTTACTAATCTTTGGTAGGTTGTCCCTACGTTCTTTATACCAAATGGAATTGTCCTGCAGAAGTATAATCCTAGATTGGTGATGAAGCTGGTGCATTCTTGGTCTGGTTCGTGCATCATGATTTGTTTGTATCCTAAATATGCGTCCATAAATGATAGCAATTCATGTCCAGCTGTCCCGTCCACAAGCTAGTCAATTTTGGGCAATGGAAAACTATCTTTCGAGCAGGCTTTATTTAAATTGAGTAGTCAATGCAAGTTCGCAATTTTCCATTGGACTTCATGAGAAAAATAGGGTTAGATACCCATTCAGGGTAGGTCGCATCACGGATAAAACTGTTTGCCATTAGTTTGTCTACTTCTTCTCTCATTGCCTTGGACCGCTCAGGGCCTAGGCTGCGCCTTTTCAAGCTTTACTAGCATAAACCTTGGACCATTGTTGAGCGTGTGACATGTAATTTCAAGTGATACCCCATACATATTAGAGTGTGTCCAAGCGAACACATCCAAGTTGGCATGAAGAAATTTGATGCGTTCTAATCGCACCTTGCTTCCAAGGTGTGATCCAATTTTCAAGACCCGTGTCAGGTCATCCATGTAGAATGGAACAGACACCATCAGTTCTGTCGGTGCTGCCTGATCATCCACTGAACTCTTCTTTCTAAGGTCCAAGACCTTATCGAATCGGCTATGGTTCCCAAGCCAGAGGCGGCTCTGTAGTTGCCATTTGGCTAGTTCACAGACGTGGAGGGTTTTCCCCATATCTTTCCCTTTTTCCTTTCTTTTGGATTCACGTAGTTCTACAATGTAACATTTCTTCGTGGCACATTGATCTCCTTTGATCACCTCGGTTCAGTTCGCCGTTGGGAATTTCATGTTGGGGCACCATCGGGCTACAACGATTCTAAAATCAGCTAGCATGGGCTATCCGAAGAAGGCATTGTATGTGAAAGTTTCATCTACAATCATGAAAGTTTGAATGATAGTGACTCTTCGGTCACCTTCCCCAAGTTCCATAGGCAATTCAATCGTTCCGACGGGTTATTTGGGTTCGCTAGTGAATCCTTGAATTTTTATTTGGCGGGCGGATACATCTTTCATGCTAATCTTTATATGGTCGAAGATGCATTTGAAAAGAATATTCATGGAACTACTGCTGTCAACCAATACTCATCAGACCATCGCAGGTCCAATCCCTACCGTCACTACCATGGGATTCATAGTTGGAGCTTCGATCCCCTTCGTATCCCGACTTTTGAACACTATATCATCGTTCAGAGTTTTTTGTTGCTTAGCTATGGCTCCATCTTCGATCGCGGGGCACGAATCCTTCAGAGCTTGTTTTATTGAGCTCGCATACCGCTCTATTTCTCCCAACTTCTCTGTGCAAGATGAGGTCCTTCAAATATCGTTCTAATGACGAGTCTCTAGTCAGTTCGCTTAGATCCCTCTTTGCTGGTTCTAACTTGGTTTCTTTGATCCTTAGGAGCTTGTGGAGCCGTGGGTTGGTCAGGATTTTGCAATTTTCTCATGTATTTCTGAAGCTTGTTTTCTTAGATCAATTCTTCAATCAAGTTCATTAGGTGATGACACTCGTTTGTTTTGTGACCATTCGTTTCTTGGAAGTGACAGAACTTCTTGGAGCACTATTGTTGTTCAGTTGCTTCCTTTTAGGGTGTTTCTTGTACTCCTTTCTCCCCTGTGTTCCGAGATAGATATTTTCTGAAGTATCATTGGGTGGGATGTAATCTTCGGTCCTAAAGCCTTTATGCCACTTAGTGTTACCATTCTGTTTGTTGGAATTTTGATTTTTCCTTTTTGGTTTCCGTCTTTTCCCGCACTTTCTTCATTTGTCCCGGAGGCACTTATGTTTCGGTTCATCGCCATGTCACTCTACCCAATGTTCATCAGTTGCAAGCTAGGAGACCTCCTTTCTACTTCTTGGGCCTCTTCCAGTCTCAAGTATTGACTCACCTTATGATTGAAGTCCTTCTTAGTGGTAGGCTATTTCATCTTGATCCATTTTCCAAACCCAGTTTCCCGATAAATGGCATGGAACAAAGCAATAAAAACCATGTCGTTGCTCGGATTTCTTACTTTCATCACTGTGGTATTGAATTGGCTTATGAAATATTTCAGAGATTCATTTCGTCCCTAGAATGGACCGAACAAGGACGTTATATCTTTAGGCTACGCTGTGTGAAGCTGAATTGATCAAGGAATCTTGTTGCTAGCTAATCGAAAGTGGAGATGGATCTTGGCAGAAGCTTAGTGAACCACATGGAAGAAATTCCCTCCGTAAAAATTAGGAAATATCTACATCAAACACTTTTGAAGAATTCGCTCCGTTCATGTACCAGCTGTACTTGTATAGATGAGGTTTTCGGGTCTTTTGTTCTATCATAGGATGGAATAGTTGGCATAGTGAATTTTTTCGGGTATCGCTCATTCAAAATCTCATCTGTGAAAAGAGTTCGACTTGGAGGATATCCTCATTCATTGTCCTATCTCTTCTTACTCTTACCCATCAGTTGCTTGTCTATGTTCGCGATATATGCCTCAGATGTCAGGTAATCCGAGGGTCGGCTTTCAGTAAATATACCGATTGTTTGATTTTGCAAATGATCTTGGCGAGTGGGCTGAAGCCTAGGCTCTCCTACCTTCAGAAAAGCCACTCCCTATGGATTTCGTTGGCTTACAGTTGGCTTAATTGGGGCAGTTTGGATATATCAAGCATTATCGAATGGATTGGCATTTCCTTCGAACTTGTCGTCGTTATGTTGCTCTCCATCTCCCGAATTGATGAGGTCCATGGCTATATCCTCTTATGGGGTTTTTGCTCCTTGATTTAATTTTATAGCTGGTTATATCATGGTCGATGGAGTGCTTTTGTTTCCTTCTACGTTGATTCCTATAGTTCCAGCTATCATTCCTTTCTATGGTTGCTTCTTGCTCCTTCTGTTTAGGCCAAAATGGAAGAATTTTCTTGTTTTGCGATAGCCGCGGGTTCTGCCGTGGTTGTTGGAGTAGAACAGGGCATTTAGTTTGTCCATAAGAGCTCCCTAACTTCTTTCCATTTTCTGATTGATTTCGTCAACCATCTTATCTAATTCATCTCTAGTTACAACTTCGCGTTGGTTAGAGAATCCTGGCACCTGATCTTCTACGTTAGCACCATTTAGTTTATCTGTTGATGGTTCATCTCTCCTCTGGCAATTACTGCCCCTTTGGATCTTCTAGAAGTGGTTCTTCTTCTTTATCGAGCCATTGATTCTTAGCAGCAAATCTTTTGAATAGTGATTAAGGATCTAACTTCTGAACCTAACTGATCCAAAGTAGATAGCTAGATTTAAGCCTGAGTTCAATTCTCAGTGAAAGCACCAAAATGTTAACCCAAAAAATGGACCAACGCCCTAGATTGAGTGTGAAAGCACTAGCCCTGTTCCTGTAAAGCAATAATGTAGAGAACAAACTTAGAAAGAGCAGAAGTAGTAAAATAGACAAGAAGATTTTTATAGTTATTCTCCAGTGAACTCTAGCATTGGTGGTTTGATCCCATTTACAAAATTCAATTGCATTGTACTCAGATTCAACTTTTAATGGCAGTCAGTCAATAAGAAAAGTTGTAAAGTGGATGTAGGCTTTGTTAATAACCGAACCACTATAAAAGTATTCACGTCTTTTCACTTTTTCTGCTTTTTTTACGTTTATTCTCTATATTATTGCTCTGTAAGAACAGCGCTGGTGCTTTCACACTCAATCCACGGTGTTGGTCCATTTTTTGGGTTAACACATAATTACTCTTAGCGCATACTCCTAACTCCATCGATCTCCCACTTGCATTTGGGGTCAATTATGGAATATTATTCCAATTTCTCTAATCAGTTTCCTTAAAACCAACTGGGTCGGTCCCCTATTGAATGGATATGCCATTATGTTTCAATTATCTACTCTGTCAATCAACTCTCTTTGACAGTGATAAACTGCCTTTATCATGTGGAATAATTTGGAGCATGTCTCTCGACTTCTAGTGAGCTCTAAGATCTGTTAGGAACTATATCACAATATGGGATTCTCAACAATTGGAATCACCCTCGGCTCAGTTATAAATTTATGCATTTATACATAAATATATTGTTTTCATTATGGCACTATTCAAGATGATATACTTAGCCTTTTCACTAAATCGACCATAGTCTTATTTGGAACATTTATAACTTAAAGATTTTTAACATGAATTTATGATCGATATATTATACTCAATATCACTTATTAAATTAGAGTTAAAATACTCCTTTATAACGAGTTCTTTATAAGGATATCGTTATTTTTATAAACAGTTCTCTAGTATTTCATAGATCTACAAGAATAACTCAACAACCAATTACGATAAAAATTTGGATTTAATATTTGCTTAATGTATCAAATACATAAACAAATCATGATATCGTAGACAACATAACATGTGTGATAATTCCTTATGCACTAATTCCTATTGCCAATGCATAGGGAATTCATCTTACATGTTCTATATTAGACATTTTAATTAGGTGTCCTTGAATTTCATTTTGGGCCATTCCCAATATCTTTAAAAGTTACTATAAAAAATCATTAAAAATACAGCGTTGAGTATTAGAACAACTAAAATTGATTTTGACACGTACATTGTTAACAACCAACAGCGTGTTGTTTACTTATGATTTAAAAATTTCCACATACTTTTTAATGTTCTTTCTTACGAACACATACTTCCTCTGCATTTTGATTGATAATCAAAATTTGACACATGTATCAAAACACTTGTTAAATTTTGATGCTTTTCAGAATGATAATTTCTTATCCGTTCTTTGATCATACCTAAAATCCCACAAACTCAATATTGCTCCCACTTACTATGAGAAACTTTGGTTATTATGTGCAAATAGACTCTATATTCAGACCTTTTTGTTTCAATACATATGTACCAAAATATAAAGACATACTAGGCAATAATTATTAAGTAAAATCCAAACCAACTTTAGCACATCGAATGGTGAATCTATTACATTAATTTTAACAATTAAAATTTAAGGTAATACTCTTATCAATGTTGCTCACTATGTTCTAAATTTACAACTATTTTTATCTTTCTCATAAAGATACATTTGTGGCCGATGGATTATATCCCTTCGGGTACAACTATCAAATTATATTCTTATAATGTGCTTGGAATATATTATGGATTTATGTATCATACCATATCATAGAGTCAATACTCCTAATGGTTTAATTAAACAACAAAGGATTATTTATTCTTGACATTAATAAGAAACTCACATTTTCTTTTTAATGTATAAGAATACTCATTCGACCTTCTAACGTGTTATATTCATTTTGGTCAATTTCATTTCATCCATTGTAATCATTTTATCCTTCGATCATATCCAAATCCATTTTACAACCATAATTTCTCAAATAAATTCCATCATTATGAAGTTGGTATTTCTAGAAACAATAATTGTTTCTCGGGGCAACAGAATGGGCATACATAAATATTTTATGAATTGCCTTATATAAAGATGATTTTGCATTAGTTCATAATATATTTATGTCCACGACATAATTAGTCATTCAACCACAATCGTATCAAACTTCTCTTAGGCGATTTATATAAGATCATTTACGTACAATTATTACATTTTTGACTTGTGCAACCAAACAACTCCTTGGCCTAAAACCCTTACCTTGTATGGTTTTGTAAATTATTCTTTGGATGATATTAATTTAACCATGTATACTACTCTTAAGTACACATCCGTTTAACTCAAATTCACTCATCATTAATCGGGTTTGTCAACAAAGTTTGATTTTACTTCTTATTAACATCATCATGTATTAAGGGAGGAGTCGCCTTTGAGACTAACTCTTTGTTCATATTAGGTACATAGGAACTCTTTCCAATGTAGTCCTCCATTCAATCAAATCGAATCATTTCCATCGCACATTATTTTATTTACTTCCATTTTATATTCTATGAGCTTATTATAGACTTACAAATGTGTACCAAAGACACATGTCCATGTCTATGATAATTCATCGGTGAATATGCTGAAGTATGTAGAATCTTTTCGCATTAATAGAATTATGATTACATACATATATATGTACTGATCTGAAGAATTTATCAACCCTTATGACTCTCCCACTAATCGGTGCATAGCGCTTAACTGTTTGATATATAATTAACCAGTATCATATGATTCATAATCGCATAAAAATTATTTCCCAAAGCTACGGCTTAGTCTATAATTCCAAAATACTTATAAATAATTGTAGATACTTCATTATTTTCCAATGCATCAATTTTGCTGTGAGAAAAAATATCATATTATAGTTTTATTTCATACCAATATTCATATTGAAATATAACCATGTCTCAATTGATGGTGAAAAATAGTCATTATTTAATAAATAAGGCAGATGTAAATAATTTCGTAATCTGATAATCTGATGCTATTAATAAGTGCTATATGGCATGCTCTCACTATTTTTGCTGTTAATATAATAGCATACTAGACTTAGAGATCCATCATTCAATTAATATGGACTATTTATTTCATATACTGTAACTAGTTTATAGCGAAGAGTTCTTTGGTCAAATATCTTGAAGTTGGAGAAATAAACCTTTTAGAAAATAATTTTCTATATGAAAATACGTTTCAAAATAGAAATCATATTTCTTATTCCAATATTAAGTATCAATTATTATTATTATAATTCTCGTTTTCGATGTTTCTTTATGAAACAGAAGTGGCCATTCACTCTTTTCAGCCCAACTGTACTGTAAATCATAGCTACTCTTGTGCATTCATTTTCTTTTCTAAATGGTCGAAACATTCGAAATAATCCCTTACAACAATGTCTTAACAAACTCTTTACGATAACGTATTTGGTCATCCTTAACATTAAGGACATCAAATATGTTGCACCTTGTGTAAACTAATAAAACTGACATTTCAGCGATCAAGTGCTTAGATTTATATTGTAGTTTTGGTATTTTGTTACATTTAACACAATATGATCTTTATTGTAATCAATCAAATTGAATACTGGATCACACGGTGTGGTTTATTTGTTTGCTTCGAATGAACTAGTTTCATCAAAACGTTGTATATTACAAACTATGACCATTCATCATATAACATTTATATGTGATTGTATATAGATCAAATATCCATAGTATTATATTGCTTTTGAGTTCGAAACTCATAGAATGCAATACATGGTCTCAACCAAATAAATATATAAAAAACCAAATGCAAATGTAATCTATAATTGTAATATCAAGCATATGCATGGGTATTCAAACATTAACATGTAAGAAGCATTTATTAGTAAGTATATATTGTATTTTTGTTTGTTAATTTTAATTCGGTTCAATTGCATATCGTAATTGATAAACTTTAATCAATCATATTAAATGCACAAATTTGTCAATGTAGATTATTATAACATTACATAACATATGTTCTTACAATATTAGAAATGTTGAATATTATTATTTCATTTTTCTAACAAGGCTCCCACTAGTCTTTTATGTTTCACCAAATCTGTAATGAGCCAAAAATTTAACATTTCGAATGGGAACTTAACTTATTTAAATATTCAAGTTTGATATGAAATTAATAAATAATAAAAATCAATTAGTAATATAATGATTCGATTTTTATTGACTTATTTCTTAATTTGAATTAATTTATTTTTTCATAATTTTTAATTTGGAAAATATTTAAATTATCATTTGACGATTTTTCGACAAACGATGAATTTTTGTGATTTTATAGAATCAGTTAACTAGTGTATATTATTATCGTTTTATGATCATATCTCATTTTTTAGCACGATCATATTTTTGGTTTATCGTTTGTCGCCTGTACGCAAACAAATTGCTTTGTGGCAGTATGCCAAAAAATTCTAATTAAGCACAAATTCAACTCTTCCATCAATTCAACCTTCTAACTTCAACTTTTATCATCCCTCTCTCTCATTTTTATTAAAACAATATAAGAAAATTTTTAACATCGTCTTTAAAAATTCATATCTCACAATGTACTTAACTAAAAAACCTAAAACAAGAACCTTTAGAATCGTTATGGCAAGATCTACAATGTGTTATAATATGTGTTGCAGACAATGACGATGGCGAGGTAGTCAAATTAAGGAAGTAGACTAAGGTTTGCATTTGACTTGGATATAGGTGGAATTAGCTTGATTCTGGGGTGGCGTTGAGTTCGTAGTATGGAGGAGAGTTGGCAGCAAGTGGCATGGGGTGTGATGCCGCCATAGTGGTCATGACACTTTGGAAGTCGCATGCATCTTGTGTAGATCGCAAATTTCAAGAGAGGGCCAGAGGCGATAAGCTTTGGCATGGAAATGCTCGTGTGGACAAGTGCAACGCATTCGTCAGTTTAAGGTACGCATTCGTCAGTTTAAGGTTTCGTCGAAAAACATGGGAGTTTGAGGGGAGAGAGAAGGTGGAGAGGTGGGTATCTCTCTGACTTGGGTTTATGATGAGTGGGAAGAAGAAGTTGTAATTTGCGGAAAGAGATTAATGAGAGAGTAATTAAGTTTATATAGTGACTTAGTTATTTAATTATATTTTTAAATTCAAAATCTTATAAAATTAATAACTTGTTCATACGAGGTCCAATCAAGATGCGGTCTTATGTATTGCGCTCATAATGGCAATAGTTGAATTTGGAGCAAGTGAAAAAGGGCTAAAATTGAACATCATCCGATCTTAGTTCAAATTGAAAATCCTAAGCGTCTGTTGGGCTTTCGGTGAGTTAAACCTACCTTTTTAGATAATCAGCATGATATATAGTAGATAAAATTTACCGTTTGGATTTGAATGCTTTTTATATTGGTTTGGTTAAATATCCACTTTTAATAGCGAATGACATTTAAAATAAAAAAGAGAATTTTATAGAGAACTCTGGATTTCTCGACATTTTGATTTTTAATTTTTAGTTATATTCTTGTTGATTTTAATCTAGTTATATAATTGTTATATGGACTATTAAATGTTAAAATTTGATTGTTTGGCCATATTGGATGTGACACTAACATATGTTAAAGGCTGAAATTTTTTAGTGAAAAAAGTGATAATAACATTGATTAAGTGCTATATTAAATATTGTCCTCAATATGGTATTTTGAAATACTACTAACTGCTGTTTGATTTGGAAATGGTTTCCAATTTGGAAAATGATTTTTAAATTTGTCCTTCGGAATTTCTTTGATATTTTATTTAAATTTAGTTTTCGTACTTCTCTATTTTACTTCAATTTCTTTTATTTTCCATCTAATATATACACATTTGTAAATGCTTTAAGATTATTTTGAAAAACAACTATTATCATAGAAAAGTTATTATATTAGGAATTGTTTATTTTAAAGAAAATTAGAGGGGTTATATTTTATTTTAAAATGATTTTGTGTTTAAAAAAAGATAGAAATATTCTGGGAATAAATATTTGTGAAACAGTTTATATAAAATGTTGTAAATATAGAAAAAATTTATAAATGAAATTTCATAAATTGAAAAGAAAGATTTAAAAGTGGTACTTTTATAAATAGAGGAATAGGTTTATAAATGGTATTTTATAAAATGGAAAATTATCATTTGATAAAATGGAGAAACAAACCACAGTTGTAAATTATTGAAATATATAGAATGATCGTGTTATGGAAAGTATATGAGTTTTATAAATATATTCGGAGTTTGTTTTATACTTGGGGTTTGGTTTTATACTTGGAGTTTTGGTTATAAAATGTGCTTTGTAATAATATTTATAAATTATAAAAGGAGTCTTATGAATGAATTTGGAGTTTTTATGAAAAGCGTTGCAAATAAATTTGGAGATTCATAAAATAAGTTTTATAAATGATATCTTTACAAAAGGAAGTTTTATAAAATAATTTATAAACAGTATAAAGGATGCTTATAAAGGAGCTTATTAAATAATTTCGAAAATTTATAAAAGGAGATTTCTAATTATGTTTAGATATTTATTAATGGAAGTTTATAATTTATAAATAATGTTTTATAAAAGGAGTTTGTAAATCTAAGGAGTTCAGAAAAACATATTTTTAAAAAGAATTTATGAAAAGATTGAGTCCCGATTTCCATAAGTGATTATTTAAATATGGTAGAATGGAAAACATTCTTTTCATAATTAACACCAAATTTCGAGATGTGGAAACTCTTCACTCTCTTGGAAATTAAGAATGTGTATCGAGGTAAGAATAATTTTCTAACTTGTCTGGTTGCATTTTAAATTGAGGGATAGTACTGTTTAAAATCGGGAAGTGGTGGTAAGTATATTCGGTTTAATTTCAATATGATTTATTTACTTTCACCAAAAAGGAAAGTGGTTGCGCTGCAAAAAAAGGAAAGTGGTTGGGTTCGTTATTATCAATGTTTTACATGACATTTATTTTACCCCAATTAAGCACGATTTCGAAAATAAAATCTTTCTTAAGATTTGTGAATCAACTTATACTATTGAGTAAGTATGAGTATATTTTCTAAGTATTGAAAATGTCATTTTTTGTGAATATTACTTACACTGTTACTCTAGGTATATGGGAAAATTTTTCCTAAGTTTTGAAAGTGAAATGTCTGTGAGTATACATATACAGTTGACACAAGTATATCATCATTTTGCAAGTATTAAAGAGTAGAGGAAATGTATGAATATATCTTTGTAAAAGTATTTTGAAGAATTTACAAAGTGGTTTGAATTAATGATGGGATTAATTAAAGAAGCATAGGGTTACTTATGTGCTTAACCATTGTTATTTTTTTAGGAAATTAAATCTCTAGTTGAATTGTTCGTTTATTTGATAGTTAAATAATCGACGATCGAACATTGGCCAGTTTTTAAAACTATCGCTGTCGGTTCGAAGGGACCAAGATCAGTAATATTATCCAGAAACCACTTCGAACTGACATAAGCTTTCGAATGGAATCGAAGATGAAGTTCTTTGAAGTGCAAGGTCTACTTGCTAATAAACCTGAGAGAGATTCCAAAAAGGATGTAGTTGAAGTAATTCCATCGATTTTGTATGGTCCCAAAACAAAAAAGTATGGATGAATGATGGCTTACATTGTCCTAGAGGGCAATGTTAGCATTCCAAGTGGGATTTGCTAAAAGGTAAAACCTAGTCTCAAGCCTCAAAACCGGCAACGGCTAAAGCAGGTGCATGCTGCAGGGCTATATGGATCGCACCCGTTAGGGTATGATGATCGCTTGTATTTAGATCAACATTTATTTATGGATTATCTATGTTTGTGACCATAGAAATGGTTTTACAAGGCCAACTGGAGGCTGATCATATTTGGTAATATCTAGGAAGGGGTTGGTCGGCCCGATAAGTGCCTTCGGACATAGTTGTATACCAATTATGCTAGAATTTAATTAACATAACAATTTCGGCTAATTCAATATTTATTTTAAACCCTAGACATTATTATAATATCAGAATATTTCCTATAAATGATTTGGTTATCCTAAGGTAAAAGTCGGTCCATGTTTATGTGTGGCGTGGTCTTGCGAGATACCTTAATTTTGAAAGTTTTTATAACTTTAAAACCCATTTGAGATGTGTTTCTCAAGCTAGTTTACCAGATCGATCTGGGTGTTATTCTCTTATAATGCTTAGGTCAGACCGAGCATATTTTTAGATTTAGTTATAGATGTTTAGGAGCTTCAGAAGAGAAGTTGGAGGCCTCCATGACATATTAACATATATTTTATTTCTACTACCTTGGTTATTTATATTTTTCAGTGTCCTTGAGGACATCTTGTTATAACTCTCCAGGTTGATGATTGGTTAGCGTACTCTGATTTGTGTATGCATATTATAGTTTTTTTTGTGAGGATCTATTGTGTAACATACATTTATCATCATACTGTGAGATTTTATCCAGTCTTTATCTTTCTTTTGTGAGGATCTAATGTATTAATGCCCATTTTTTAGGGTCTAAAAGACGGATCGTTGCAAAATGTGACGTCCCGGAATTTCAGTACTTTGATTTGTGAATATTCAATTAATTTTAAATATTCAAACAATAGATATTATAATGAAAATAAAGCTCTTTTACATAATAATTACTGATGGTGAAATCATTTTCAAATTTTGTTTACAAATATATATAGTTCGATGAAAAATAGAAAATGTGACCCAAATCTGGTTTTCGAATTTTCGACGTTTCATCATATAAAAGCTATTTGAAATATTGTATACATATAAGTATATCTATTCCCACATTTACTAATAATATAAACACGACTAGTGAATAATGTAGGATAATTAGATTTAATTATGTTAAGATAAAAGCTTGATGTGACACATTGGCAACTTAAAAAGTAAACATCTTATCTCTTAAATACATTAGTACTTAGTCATTGTTTCATGTTGGCTATGACATGGAAAGGGGGAGGCTTGGAGTGGCTTGTTGTACATGAAGGGAAGGAGACATGGTGAGGTGGCATTCAAGGAGTGGAGGCCAAAATACTAAGGGTAGATTGGTAGTTTTTTACTTTTTCATTTTAAATAAAACCTTTTCTACATTTTATCTTTCCTATTTTATCATTTCATCTTCATTTCAAAACTTCATCATTTGTTTTAAAGCTTCGTAAGATGTATAATGGCCTTCCAACTATTATTCTAAGTATTAAAAACCATGGCTTTCTACTTTAAAATCTCTTCCAGAACTTGCTAAAACACTTCTACATTCACTGCTAATCTTCTCTATTTTTACTCCTGCCTCATTCGGCCATAACTTTATTTAGACTACTCCAAATCAAGATTTTTTTTTCAAACCACTTAGATTTCTAGTGGCTACAACCTTCATTTGAACAACTTTTTTAAATTTAGAATACTTTTAGGTCAAAAATACACTTTTTTGACTCATTTTCGTACCCTTATTTTCAAGTTTGAAAATACCACGCCTTATTTTGACCATATTTCCCTCAAAACTAATCAGAATTTAGTGATTCTTTCTTTGAAATTATAATGAAAAGAATTTTCAAGAACATTTCTTTTGACCACACTTCCAAATTTTGAGAGTAAGATGGTCAAAAATCGAGTAAAAAATCGACCCATTTTCGAAATGATTTTTGCGGTTTTCCCAGCTTTGCAAATTCTAAAGTATTTTAGGTTTTCAAAAGAGTTTTGCAAAATTATGGTGAGTAAACTTCTAACTTTTGGTGGAAAGATTCAGCCTTTATTATGTTTCCTATCTGGTTGTAGAATATATTGTTTGGATGGTTGAATTATCATATAGTTGGATGTACATATGTTGCAATTTTATGGTTTAGCATAGATTTGTGAATCAAATGTTAAAGTGAACATTTTTGTTATAAAGTAATAATATTTTCTATTGACTAGAGATGATATAGAAACTTAGCAAGTAAAGTTAGTAAATGGAAAAGTTAGTGAGCAAGGTTAGCACTTGAAAGGTGTTTGTGTTCGACATGGTGATCCTTTGAGTTTTACAATTTGATTACTTATTTTCTTTTAAATAAAATGATTTCTTGAGTTTCTAAACTTTTGTTTTGCTTACGAAGACTTATATTAAGTTTATAAAGTAAGTTAAAGTTAAAAGTAATGTTATAAAAGATGATTTGAGATGTTAATCAAGTTTGGAAGTAATGGTATCTATATGGATGTAGTTTCTATAAAAGTTCGTTCTTTTCTGAAAATTCAGTTTCGTACTTTAAAATTGTTTTGGAAAGGTTTTATAAAATGAATAAAAAAATTTAGAATTTAAGTTTTAATAATTCATTATTAATTAATTAAGCTTGGTAATTAATAATTAATTAGTGGAAATTAGTCACAAGGGCCTCTTTAGCAAGTGGAATTAGTTTGTAGGACACACAACAAAAATAATTACTTTTAAGGACAAAACGTAAAATAATTAGTTTGTAGGGCCTAAAAACCTATGAAATTATGTCCTCGAAAGTAAATGGACTACCGACTTTGTCCTTGAAAGTAATTATTCTGCTGATTTTGGCCTTGAAAGTAATTTTTTTGAATGTGTGTCCTAGAAACTAATTGGACTGCGAAGTTTGTCCTTCTGGTAGTATTGAACAAGTTCCATTAATTTAGTTATATTAAGATTAGTTACTAGTTAATTATCCTTTAAAAGTTAGATTAATTTTTAATTAATTATGAGTTAAGTATATAATTTATTTTTAATTAATTATTAATCAAATATAAGGTCTATTATTTAATTAATCATGTCCTTAACCATTTTTTATGATAAATTAACTAAGGTTTTAATTTAAAGTAATTACTTATTAAAGGTTTAATTGATTACTTAATTTTTAGTTAAAAGATTAATTAATTAATTAAGATTAATTAATAGCTAGTTATTAATAAAAGTTTTAAATAATTATTTAATAATTAATTAAGGATTAATTAAGGGTTCAATTTATAAATAAATTATTTATTAAAGGTTTAATTATTTATCAATTTATAATTAAATTAAGTTTAAATTTAATGAAGATTAATTATGATCTAATAAATAGTTTAACTTGTAATTAATCGTTTTAAAAAGAAGTTTTAAGTTTTAAATTCCTTGTATCAAGAATCAAATTGTTTTAAAGATTCTTCTTTTTTAAAGATGGTTTTGAACACAAGGGACTCAAATGTCGATACCATTATGTGGACAAAAAATTGTGAATGAGTTATGTAAATGGTTTGATTTTGTGGACACGTGTTAGCAGAATAAAACTCCGTTGTACTATAACTTGATTGTTGGACATCTAATAACAGAATAAATTCTATTCCCATTCTTCTATAATGTCACTGTTTATTATATGGACATATGTTTAATAAAATAAATTCTCATTTTACTCTAAGTAGTGAATTCTACGGACATCTATTTAACAGGATAAATCACCATCCTTCTATTATGTTATTTGGACATATATACTAGTTGAGTTGTATTGACAAGTTATTCCCTGATTTGGATATGAATTGCATTTACATATATGTAGACTTATGTACATAGATGGTTAAGTGACTTGAAAGTGAAATTGATTTTTAATGGTAACTTATATTACTACCATTGGGATTGCTAAGCTCTATTTGAAATTTTAAAGTATGGTTTTGAATTAATTTCAATTCTTTAATCAATTTGGTGTTAAGGTTTATAAATGATTTTTCAAGTTGTTTATTATTTTATAAAAGTATTTATATATAATAACTTGATTATAAAAATGGGTTTTACTAAATATAATGGTTTATTTAAAGTGATTTACAAGGATGTGCTGCAAAAGATATTTCGTAATGATTTTTTCATAAGGAAGATTTTTCAAAGGAGTTTTAAATAGGAAAATGTTTTATAAATGATCTTAGAGTTTGTAAAGAGGTTTTGTAAACTGACTTGTAGAGTTATAAAAGTGTATTATAAATTGGCTTTGGAAAATTTTAAGTTATTTTAATCATGAAGTGGGATTTTAAAGGGGGAATTGTGATAAAGTATAAGAGATTTTGTTCATAGTAAGTAATATTTTCAAAAGGACTTTGAAAAGAGAAAATTTTCCTAATGTTTCGATAATATACTTATACCGCTAAGATAAGTATAAATATTTCTCAAGTATAAAAGGTAAATAAGGGGTTTTGGGAATAGTGTTTTGTAATGATCCTTTGATCAAGTTTTTATGAAGCGATTTTATTAATTAAAGATTAATTAATAAAGGCTCAGTGGATCCCATATGTAATCAAATCAATGTTGAATGATTATTTATTTGATAATTTAATAACCTACTATCAAAGCTGGACCAAAACATAACACTGGAAATGTGTAGGAGAAACACGCGAGTTATTTGGCATAGTCATCCCCAATGATGTTGTACTTTGCATATATATCACGTTTCATTCTTTCAGTATTAATGATAAGGAAATCCATCCATTAACGATTAGGAGGTGATCTCCACTCTTATTTTTGTGTGTTTATTTCCTAAAGAACCGGTGTTGATTTTATCGGGAATTTTCGGAAGTTATTTCGAAGAAACGGGGATCGGATATGTTATTCGAAAACCACTTTGATCCAACTCAGGTGTTTCGAAGCGAAGACATCTTGAAGAGTATGGAATCGAAGATGGCGCTTTCGAAGTGCAAGGGCTACTTGCTACTAATCCTAAGGGTGATTCTAAAAGGGTGTTGTAGAGATAGTGCCTTCGGATTCGTTCAGACCCAGAACAAACTTGTGTGGACGAATGTTTTCATTGCATTTTTGCTTGGAAGGGAGGATTAGCATTCCAAGATAGTTTGCCATATGAAATGGTAATCGTAGCCTCAACCGGATCAACTGGCAAATGAAAAAAATCGGACATGTAGTAGGGCCAAGTATGTCACTCCATTAGGGTATGGCCATCCTAAATCTAGATCGATTACTATCTACTTACGTATGCTTTAGGGCCTAAGTGGGGTGATCATATTCAGTACTACTAGTCAGGTGGTAGGCCAATCCTATATGGAAGGGGTATAAGATGTTCTTGTCAAACCTCGAAGCATTTTATCTTGAGATGTACCATTAGAAGGTAGTTCCTTACCTGGTCATAGCATGGAATCCATTCTCTAATATATGCCTTTATGGTTTTAGATGAACCCATCTACGTTGATATGTGAGATGCAAGCATTTCAGCTATATTTATATTTTACTTAAATCATTAGACATTATTATAATATCACTTGGTTTTCTATAAAAGTGTTTTGGTTATCGTGAGGTAAAAACTCGTCTATATCTATGTGCGACGTGGTCTTACGATATACCCTAGATTTTAAAAGTGTTTTAAAAGAAATAATTCAATTGTTTTGAGTTTACTCATACAAAACCCATGTCAAACATAGAGTTTTATTTTATTTCCCTAAAACTTTTGGATACTTAAACTTTTGTAGGAAGCCAAGTAGTTTGGGTTTCCTACGGATGTATTTTGTAGGAGGTTGGAGCATGAGGCTTCATTTTGATAGCTAGTTATTTTCTTATTTTCGATGTTTATATGTTTATTTTATCAATTAAGAAGGGACAGGCTGTTATAACTGTCCTAAGGTAAAACTTGTATTAGTATGACTCTAATATATCACATAGAAATGATTTTGTAAAAAATTATGTTTAATAATATACATTTTTCCGCTGCATTGTGAGATTCTATGATTGTTTACTTTCTTTTTATCTTCTATCTTCTATCTTCTTTCTTTCCCACAAAGATCGGTCTTTCTAGCAATAGAATGCTCGGCACGCAATATAGTGGACGTATTAGTGTAGATTTTCGTAGATCGAAAGGCCCGTTCGTTACATTTGGTATCGGAGCAGAAGGTTAAGTGAGAACCTTGGCACTGGTGGGGTAAACTTATTTAAGATCAGGTAAGTGAGTCCCTAGAATTAGTATGAGTGTATTATATATAAGAGCGTGTATTTGTTAGTGAAAAAAATGTTTTATATTGTGTTGATTTATTTGTTGAGTGGCTTAAGAACTCTAGTCGAGACGTGGGATGCCACGGTGTCGATAGGGGTTTCTAAACACTTGGACAAGGCAAATTGACACAGCATTGTTTGAAATTGGGTGAGTTAAATAATTTTACCCAAAAGTCTAATTTATACATAAAATAATGATTTTCAAAATAGTAAGTATAGTATGGTATAGTTAGTTGAGGTGTTGTTTGTTAAGAGATAATAATATTCTATCATTATCAATTAGGATTTTGTTAGTCATGCTTGTCTAATTGAGCATTGACTATTGTTAGTGTGTAAAGGTAGCTTCCCTTTTTAGGACATGGGTTAGGTAAATAGAAATAGGGAAAACATTGAAACGAACACTTTATGAATTAAATTTCACAATTTGACTATATGGCATCTGATTGATAATGTGAAGTTAAGTTTATTTAATAAAAGATGTTTATTAAAAGCTAGAATATTTGTAACAATTATTTGCAAAATGTTTTGTAAATGGATGTTAAAAAAAATTAGGACTAAAATCAGGGTGCCTTTGAAAAATGATTTTAATATTTTGAAAGATAATAATAGTGTTATCTGAAAGCAAATTTTGGTTTAAGAATAAAATTTTAGGGATGAAAATGTTAAGTAAGAAGTGTTTTATTGATTGGTTAGGGGGAAATAAGGTCTTGATAGTTTTGTGATGATCTGAATAATTTTCCAAGTGATGATTGGATGTTTTCCTAAGGCGAATACTATAGTGCACTTAGTAAATTATTCTCTTTATCATTGTACAATCAAAACAAGTTCAGCCCGATTGAACCCAAAACAAGTTGGTGGTAAATGTTTTGTTGGACATATGAGAAGTATTATTTCAGTGATGGGATCTTGAAATAAAGGAAATATTTTTTAAGTAACCTAGTTTGAGTGGCTCGATAATAAATTAAATGTGGGGAAGAGATGTGTTTAGATGGTAAACACTTCTTTTGAGTATTACCCTTCTTGGTAAGGGAGTGTATGATACTGCTTGGTAGTACTCAGTTCCTTAGTATCATTTTGGAATTACTTAGGCTATATATATATATATATTCTATGATTAAAATATATTGTTTAAATTCAAAACGTTTTGAAATAAGATCGGGTATTTGGATCTTCGGTTTTCTCAGGGAAAATAAATGTAAAATGGAATAATTGAATCAAATAATTATATATATTCCTAGGACGTAGTGGAGTATAATGCAAGTTGAATCTAAGTTTAGTTTTTATGAAACGTTACCATAAATAGTTTAGTGGGAATAAAATTGGTATTAAGGAGACCAATTAAATAAGTGTGTAAGTTGGACGTGGATCATTTCTCGTTTCATATAGTTATGATCTAAGATTCGAGTATAAGGCTTTGAGGAGTTTTAGACCATTCGAAAATAGGATATTTTACTTGATTTTTGACGACGAGCACTTGATGAGGACTTTTGGGATGGGACCAATGTTTTCCACCATAGTGCATGTAAGGAGAACAAAGGTTCATAATCAGGGAACCTGATCGGAGTCCGCACGAGAGAATCAGGTGAGCGATACTAGTTCGAAAGTAAAGTTATGTATTTGATTAGTGATCGAATCAGATTTTTTATATGGATGATCTATGAACATCATATGGACTTATTAATAGTCTTAGCTTAGTATGAGATGAAATTTTGAGAAAGAAATTCATTTAAGAGTGGAAGAGTGTAACGACTTAGAATTTCGCTGCATTGATTTGTGAATATTTATGCGAACATTTAATTAACTTTAAATATTCAAACAATAGATATTATAATGAAAATAAAACTCTTTTAAATAATTATTAACAATGGTGAAATCATTTTCAAATTTTGTTCACAAATATATAAAGTTTGTTGGAAAACAGAAAATGTGACTGAAATCCGTTTTCTGATTTTTCGATGTTTCATCATATAAAAGTAATTTGAAATATTATATACACATTGATATATATATATATATATAAACACACATATTTACTAGTGATATAAGCATGATTAGTAAATAATATAGGATAATTATATTTAGTTAAGTTAAATAAAAGCTTGGTGTGACATTTTGGCAACTTAAAAAGTAAACATCTCATCTCTTAAATAATTAGTACTTTGTAACGACCCAAAAATTCATCACTTTAGAAAAATTTCAAAATATTCAAAAACAAGTTTGTTAGACATAAATGATGATGTTTTAAATAATAAATAATATTGGTACTCTAATTTTAAAGAAATATATATTTATATATACATATATATATATATAAATAAATACACACACACACACACATATATAAATATATATAAAAGAAAATATACACTTGGGTAAATATCGATAAAATGACCGAAGATTGTTTTATCGATAAACAACTCTAAAATCGTAAAATGTCGTGCACGTAGCCAGATATATACACTTATTTTTACAATTGAACAAGAATACCAAATAAAATTAATTAATTTTTTTTGTAAAATAAAACGTGTTTATGACATCATTAGTGGTGCTATTATATTTAAATATTGATTTATGAATTTAAAATTGAGATTTAATGATTTAATAATTATTTAAAGTATTTAAAAAATTATTTTAAAATGTTTAAAATTCATTTTAATTAGTTATAAAGTAATGATTAATGATTTATAATGGTTTTATAAAGCTATAAAAGTGATTTGATATTATAAGGAAAATTTGTATTGCTTTATCAATAAATAGAAATTTTCGAAAATAATTATTAATATTAATTTATATGGTTTTATGAATAAAATATGATCATGTTAATTAGTTAATAATTATGAGAAATTAATTTCAATTTTTTTATATTAATATGTAATTAAATTGAAAATACAAAATGCGACCAGAAAACGTTTTGTAAAAAAATCAACTTTTTGTACAATACAAGTTGTATGTATATTTTGCAACTTGTATTGTAGCATACGCATATATACAACTTAATTACATATAAGTTAACCAAAAATTAAATAAAGTAAACATGATTAATTAAAAAAAGACAACATTCCTTAAAACAAGGAACCTTGTCTTATGGAGCAAGTCTTACGGAACCTTGTTTTAAGGATGGTAAATGTTCTTTTGGAAATGGTGATGGATAATGACTGTGATGACCCACATTTTGGGAGGTTTAAATCGACAATAATCCACACACGTCCAACTTAAACAATCCTAAACGTAGATAATCAATTGGGGTTAAATAAGAAAAATAAGAAGAGGAGAAGAAAACAAAACATAGAATCTCACAGGGGAATCAATAATATATAATAATCAAATAAACAATTCATAAAGTTGTTTACAACATATTTGATTATAGTCTGTACACATTTATCAGAGTTATAAATATATAGTAAGGAGAAATAATCAAAGCAGTAGAATAACATGATACAGGATATAATACCAAAACTCCGTCTTCGTCCTCCAAAGAATAGTCTTCAATATACTGGAAAAAAACTCAGGACTGACCCGAGCGTAATGAAAAAAAAAAAACAAAACACTCGAGTCAGGACAAAAATACTCTTATGTCAGTCAAATAAAAATCACAATATGAGCACAATAACTTAAGAAATTTTACGGGATTTTCCATCTCCTAAGAATCCGTTAAATTATTTATATATAATAGTATACACTCTACTAGATAATGTCTATCAGTAAGATAAATATTAAAATAGCGTTAAGGCTTTACATTGATCCATCTTAACACATTTTTACAGTTTTAAACCAAAATCGTAATGGGCTCGTATAGGGATGAATATGACAAGGCACGTGAGGCAATGCCCAAAGTAGGATTCTACCAGTTTACCCTTTCTGGCTGGTCGTAATACATCCGTGGCCGACCACGACAATCAATCCAAATGACAAATAAGGTACACGCATTGAATCTGAAACCATAATAGTAATACGAGGGATCAACGTCGCTAGAGGTAGCTAACCTCAATGGCCGGACATAGGCTCCTGTTTTAGTCATTTTAATTATGACACGAATGTCAAGGCTATTCAGCATCGTTATCTTACTTCATTCCAGTAAACGTCGCCAATTCAACCACTACATTCTGGATATCATCCACCGCGTACACGGTTGTCAAAGTGGTTTCAATATTGAAAGAGAGTATTTCAATAAGAGGCCTCGGTCTCCTTAACAAACAATCGTCATTTTACGCACCGGTTGGTTCTTTTACAGTTCTAAACAATTTGCGCTTGATATCAAAATATCATATTCGTTTCAAAATCAAATCCATCTTGAAATCATCTTATATTCGCTTCAACATCAATTCCATTTCGAAATTTATCATATATTCAAAATTATCGATTTTGTTCGGTAAATCAATTCCACTTCCAAAATTTGATTCGAATTCAATTTAGGTTATATCCTTCACTTTAACCTGATTCATATTTAAATCCAAGATTTAAAATATAAACAATTTATCCTTTAACCAGTTTAAATTTTAGAAAATAGTTTAAATAGTTCTAAAATAGTTAAATAGTATAATAGAAAATATTTAATAGTTTAAACGAAAATAATTTGAATATAAAAATGGTTTATATAGTGAAATAGTTGGGAAATCAATTTTTTTTTGAATATTTAAAGAATATAGATTTTAAATAATTTATACTAAAATATTCATTTTAAAAATAATTCCAAAGTCAAACCGGTTAATTTCCCAATTTCGTACCCAAATCAATTCCAAATTCCATTTCGATATAATCGATTCAATTACGATTTCAACTCGAATAAATTTCGATTAGATATAAATTTCGATTTCAATTCACAAATTCCTTTCACTTCAATTTCTATTTCCAAGTTAATTTAAATCCCAGTTCCAAATTAATTTCCAATTTCGAATTAATGTAAATTTCCAATTTCAAACTAATTTCCACTTCTAATTCTAATTAATTTACATTTCAATTTCAAATAAATTTCCAATCAGTTCCAATTCCAACTTCGATTTCAAAATATCGATTTAAACACTTAAATCAAATTTACATCCAATACCAATTTTTAAATCCAAGTTTTCAATTTTAAATTCAAATTTAAATATCATTTCATATCAATTTTTCTTGAAAATATTCAAAGTTAAAATAAAAGATAAATCTTTTAAAACAAGTTGACTTTCATGAATTTATGCCGTATTTTTTTTTTAATTTAAAAATCTAAACTTTTATTAATTAAACAATTTCGTTTACCAAGTTTAAATTCCAACATTTCAAGCTTCAATACAAAATAATTCAATTTCCATAAATTTGATTTTATTCTAAAAAATCAGTTCATTTAAATCATTTCAGGACAACTTTTAAAATCATTTAATTTAACCAACCTGTGTCCGTATATAATTTTCTAACCTATGTCCAAGTGGATAATTATTTCAATTTAATTTCAAGGATGGATATATATCATTTCAACCCAAATAGATGTCATGGGTATGTATCATTTCAACCGATTTCTTAATTTATTCGAAATAATTCAGTTTACAGTTTTATATACTATAAATAATATGCAGGGTGATAAAATGATATGTCATAATAAATAAACATCCAAATTAACAACCAATAGCATCCATCACAACCAATCTTCCACACAATCAATATAATTCCAAAAAAATTTATAATTACCACTATCGAGTAATATTATTGCCAATTAAATTTAAATTTAATTTATCGGTCAGTTTAAATTTTATCAATTAATTCATATATCAATATAAATGATAATTAAACCTACCAAACAACAGTCGATAAATTTCATATCACTTCAAAATATAAATTTAACTAATAAAAAATTATTTTAGTCAACTGTGAGCATAAAACACTCACCTTTTAATTTAAATTCCAGCTTCAAAATAAATCGAACTCGACTCCATATCAAAGCCTTTATCAATACGAATATATCTCGTCTCGTCCAAAACAGACCTCGTTTGAATGATTTACGATTATATTAGTATAACGTTTAATTTAAACCAAACTAAAAAAAATATAGAATAAACTGAAACAAACCTAACAGCCGCAACTCCTTCTTCTACCTCCCAAGCAACTACCATTCACGGGAAAATTACTGGCCAAAACCCTAGGTCGATCGACTTTGCCTGCCACCAGTCGCCACTGCCTCGCCGTCGACCATTGCTCACCCACGTCGCAGTAGACGACGCCAAAACGAGAACGCGCGCGCTCCTCTTCTCCTTCGCTTCCGCAAGTCGCCGCTGCCTCGACCTAGACCACCATCAATCACGCAAAACGCGAGCACACGAAACCCCAGTTATCTCAATCGAATGCCAAGCCTTCCCTCTCGCGATCCAAATCTCGGCGCCGTAGTCGAGACTAACCTCCTAGCGTCGAACCCCCATCGCTCGTATATTATTTTTTTTCATTTAAGTCGATCTAGAATTTTTTTCGAGATTGATTCGCTTTTTTCTTTGACTTAAAAAAATTGGATTTTCTTCTGAGTGATTTGAAATAAAAAGACGAAGGAGGGAGTGATGTACGGCTAAAAAAGTGGGCTTACAAGTACTTATTAATTAGAAAAAATATCGCGCCATTAAACATCTGAAATTCTCGAGCCCCAAACGAAAAGTGCCACCTATCATTCATAATGTTTTACGCTCATTCCGAGCGCAATGGAACTAGTCTCGAGGCCTAGTTCGATCGTATGTGAAAGATAACTTTTCGAATCGAATAATTTAATTAAATTTGAAATTGAATTTCTACGCGTTTCAAGCTCGCACAGCCAAACGACAAGTCCGATCGCTATGAAAATTGAACTCATAGAACAACACACTATTACGGATCCGATGAAACTGGTTTCGTCGAAATCCAAGAGAGTGGCCAAAATCTTTATTTTAACTCGTTAATCTAAAATATAAAATATAAAATTTTAAATTATTTACATTTAAATTCTATTTTAATTGTGAACCATCTTTGTTCATATTTAAATATATTTGAATCAATTTCTGATACCATTTTTAATCATATTAAATACAAAATTTCAATTATTCAAAAATTTCTAAAGTTAAATTTAAACAACTTAAGTATTAATAAACTACAATAATAAATCATCAAAATTTTATTTCTACCCATTTTTATCTAGTCATTACATTAAATCCAATAATTTAAAATAGTTAAAAATACGAATTGTTACATACTCCCACACTCAAAACTTTTTGTCCCCAAAAATGCGTTAAATAAAGAATTTAACATACAATGGATTTTATTCAACTAATCACTAATAACTTTGAAATATTATTGGAAAATCCTCACTGCGATTTTACTACGCCACTCCGCTATCGGTTTACGGAAAACATAACTTATATATAAAAGTAAGTTATAACAAATTTTTTAACTTCAAAAATTTTCTAACACCTGGATTTACGAAAAATTTCAGCAGAGTCTCCTTTGCGCGGCTCGATCGAAAAATTTTTACAATTCAATATATAACACAAATATAACCAATATATATCAAATATACATCTCATCTCAATGATGAGGCATCCCGAAGGGCATAAAATATAAAATCGTGGTATTTAATCCGAGATACGTGCCTTATTATTAATAATACGGGCGAGTTCACTCGTATTAAGCAAGCAAAAGCACATAAATCTTCGTATACGCCCCAAACGGTCTTCGTATTACCCATCTCAACTCAATTTAAGATATTAGTTGCATATAATGGTATAGAAGCATATATATATGTCTAATACGACCATATAACATGGATTTTTGAATCCAAACAAATACAAGCATAAACACATAACATACAACAATCATATGCAATCAAAACAATAATTTGCAACAAAAGAAACCATTCAACCCTCAATATCCATCCAATCAATCCGATTAATTCATAACCATCTAGATTTACGTTATCCAATATCAAATTTTTTTATTTATACTCTTCATTTCTTACTAACATTCATTACATTACCATTTTAATGGATTCATTTCAATTTTATTTGCATTCAACAACTTTTTATTAAATTTTATTCACGTTCAGTTGATTTTTCATTCAATTTATTCATTTCCAATTGATTTCCATGCAATTATCAATATTAATAAATTTACATTCTATTAATTTTACACTCGTTTATAGTTACATTCTTTTTCTTTCTTCACCTCCATTATTTAATTTCAAAAATTCAAATAATTAATTACATTTAAGTAAATTAATTCCATACCACATTCCCTATATTTTAACTTGATTCACTTTCACTTATAAATATTTACTTCATAAATCAAATCATGGACTTATATTCAATCCATTCGCTTTTAATTGATTTACACCAATCTGATATAATCCATTTTCTTTCAGTTAATATTTATTGCATTCACATTTGATTTATTACAGTTCAATATATTACATTCGATCGATTTATTTCAATTATTTATATTTATTTCATCCACATTTAAATTTAATTTTACATTCCATTGATTGCTTTTATTTGCTTATCCAAATGCTTAACCACATTCAAAATTTGGTTTTCCTTCAATTTATTCAAATTTATTTCGTTTACATTCAATTTATTCAATTCAATTTGTGAAATTCCAATTGTTTCACCTTTTTGTTTAACCTATTTCATATAAATTCATTTAGTGAATCATTTATAAAATTATTCCAGTTAATCTGGCTTAAGTTAAATTTGTTTTATTTCCATTTAGTATGTCTTCCTTTTTATTATACTAGCATTATTTATAAATTATCTAAGTTCATTATTAATATTTTATACAACCCAGCTAATGTAACGAGTCGAATTTTTTTGCCCGCTCGAAAATCGACATCCATACTTCATATCGTATTCGAATGTCATAGATTCGATCGTTCAAATCCGATTCGCCGGAGCTTATAACAAAATTAAGTAAACAACACAGCGGAATAAAAGAATAATACATTGATATACAGCTTTGATACAATATCTGATACAGATAATCCAATAGATATCAATATACATCAGAGATATGATACAATAAAATAGCAGCGGAAAGAAAATAGATAACATCTAGCAGTGAAACAAATAACTCTAAGATAGTCTTCAAAAGAGAACTCTGAGAACTGCAACTCCATTTCCGAGAATCAATCCAGCAGAAGCTCGAACTCCCAATAACATATCACCAAGCTCAGCAAGACTGGTGTGGTCCAAAGACTGAACCAACTCCAGATAATCCATTATATCTAACTATCTGTAAAACCCAACTCTAGACTGCTCGTGTAGAAAATAATGAGCACCCAGAGTTTAGGAAAGAAACAATAAACTCCGGATCAGTCGTGGGACTGGTATGAGCAACAAAAACAGTTTATTTTTCTTTAAAATCAAAACAGAGGAATATATTTTAAAATCAATTCGCAATGCTTTTGAAAATGTAACTACCATAAGACCTCCCACCACACACACAATGCAAACGCAGACTTGGAGGAGATTTCTTCTTA
Organism: Allium cepa; assembly: GCA_030765085.1. NCBI lineage: Eukaryota > Viridiplantae > Streptophyta > Magnoliopsida > Asparagales > Amaryllidaceae > Allium > Allium cepa. Next base: position 216,554,569 of record CM060938.1, read on the forward strand.
TGTTAGTCAAAGATGCTTGATACGCATTAAAAAGAAACATTTGATATTATTGCTAGTGCATAGTGTAGAACAAATCATTTCGAAAGTAAAGATATAAATCTTAGCCAGCATAGGTACCATTATATTATGCCTACTATAGCTACCTCCTGAGGAAGCAGGTTCTACAACTAAAACCGTACAAGTCACGTATTGTTTCTTTGGATTTCCAACAAATGGTCAGGCCAAGGAACTTCCCATTTCCACTGAGAATGCCTCTGGAAAGACATCCCCGAGAACCAAACCGGAACTCTGCCAACACAAGGCCGGGTTACCCCTAACTGGGTAACTACTGACACGAGCACGCCATTCCCCGATCGTAAACGACCTTTCTCACGGGATCCCGATAACCAACAACCACAAAGTAATAAATTCGCAGTAACCACATAGGTTAAATATCTGGGCTCCATACCATGATACCACCTCTATCCAGAAGGAAATGTACATACCCTAAGGGGAGCTACAGCAACCCCTAATAACCTTGCTGCATCTTTCCTGTTTTGACCATTTCCGGGATGTGAGGCTCGACGAAGTCACGTCCACAAAAACACACTTTGTACAAAAAGCTGTGCTTTGGGTCAACAAATGATCAACACAATGATCACTAAGATAGACGATCAAATAAATGATCCTATCACTCATAATCAACACAATGATCATTTCAGCATCACTCAGCATGTCACATTACCAAACTGGGAATATATCGCTGATAACTTCAACTATATAACCTCTGAGCTCGTACGTCTCAGAGAAGGGTGTTAAGTAAAGAATAAATTCTCCGCCACCAACAGAAATATATTTGAAAGAAATCGGCTTTATATCTCAACTTGTAATGTCAGACATACAATCCATACAAGTCTGTTCCGGGATCGAACAGAACCGAAGGCACTTACAAAGAAGTCCTTGAAATCCGGATATTCACAATCCTGATCGGATTCACCATCACATATGGAGAACTCAATACCGTAGCTACTCGGTGCAGAGTCAATCGACAGGTCATCCTATCGCTCTCGCAAATACCCGGTCTTCAACACCGGTCTTCAAATGCTATCCATAACGACGAATCACATATTCAGAATGGGTTATACGACCCCATGGTCCTTTCCCGGTTAACCCGAATAGTGAGCGTAAATATTTTAAAAATATCTGGATATTGGGATTTCAATTAAGTCACAACTTAATAATTCAAAACTTTTCTTCAAATGGCTTAATAAATTACCATTTTCAATCTTTAAACAAAAAGATTCATTTTCACAACCTTTAACGGTTTAAACAGTTTTCACATTTTAATCTTTTAAACAAAAGATTCATTCACAGATTTTCCAAATCAATTTCCATTTCAGTTTGATTAACTCGTTAAATCTTTAAATCAAAGATTTAACTTATAGCTTTCAAAACAATTTTATTTCAATTTGATTTAAACAAATCATCAATTTAAATCTGTTAAAAATAAACAGATTTAATTCATAGTTTTCAAAAAGAATTCATTCATAACTTAGGAAAATCATTTCTCTATTCAATCTTGAAATTCCCCTAATTAACTGGAATCTCAGTTCCTATCTAAAAGTGTTTATCATTTAGAAACAACAGTTTTCATTTTGGAAATCTGATTCATTTATACGAGTTGAAATCCTTAGGTTAAATTCAAACTCCTAAAAACGATACTTAAAAGTGGTTAAATCCCTATATAACCAATATAATATCTTTAATCCCTAATTTCAAATCATAGAATTCAATTTCAAGTATTGAATTTAAATTTAAATCAAATTATTTAAATTCTAAAACTTAATCATGTAATTTAAAAATAAATTTTTATTTTGAAATTCCATTCCAAAAGCTTTTCACATTTTTTCCGATTCCATTTCCAAAACATTTGAATTTAAAAATTCAAATTTAACTATTTCAAAAATCTGCGACTTAATCGATTTCCTCGTGAAATCCATATTTGTGTGTGTATGGTGTGGTCTAGGGGTTTAACACAATAGTGCAACATCATACAATTATCACAGATCAGAATACAGGAATATAATTGATAAGCGATATAAACTATAACGCTTATCCTCATTCACAGATCACAGATATATTTATCACAGGTAATGAAATTCATTACAGATAATAAATCACATTATGGATCACCACACAAATCAGGATATATCACAAAGTATCAAACATCGGGAATATCAACAATTCAACCATTCGATAAGATCTAGACATTCATAGGTAAAATTTATTAGTCAACTGATTAATCTAGATCAGGTGTATTACTTGTTGTTAATTCTGGTTACTTAACACAAGTTAATTTCAAATCATTTGAAATAAATTTCCCTTTAATTATTTACTAACCATCTTTAATTTATGATCTTTAACTTCTAAATTAATCTTAGTTAATAACCTTTATTACCGATTAAAATTCCTTTAATTATTTTGCTAAATTTACTCCTATTGATCATTTTTTTTTTATATTACAAATTGAGTAACCATTTAGAACACATTAATTAATTCTAATTATATAGTAAATTAAGTACCTAGCAATAGCTAAATAAATTCTTAATTACTTGATTGGTTTATTTCCAATCAAAATTTAATCCTCTTAACTTATTTAATCTTATCCAATTTATAATCCTTAATTACATTCCTTAATTAATTAATTATAAATTATTTATTAATTAACTTAAGTAGTTAATTACAATTTACTTATCACTTAATCATTAATTAATCTCAAATTACAATTATCCTGTAATTATTCTTTATAGAAATAATTAACTGGTATTAATCATTCAACTTAATTAATCATTTAAAATTCTTCTTTTAAATTTGAAAATCAATCTAATATCAACTACACTTTAATGTCAATTAATTTCATACTTAACATAACTTAATTATTAATGAACAACTTAATTAGTAATTAATAAAGGTTATTTACTTATTTAATTATCACAAATTATTTTAATTAATCATTTATTATCAATTAACTAATCATTTATTCCTTAATTAATCATTAAGTTGATTACCATTTATTAATTAGCTTTAAATAATCAATTAAATTTTCTTAAGTTAAATGGATCAAACACCAAATTAATTTCTAGTTACAAATTTAATTAAGGTCATTAATTTTATTTATATCAACCTTTAAATACACACTTATTAAATATAATCACAATTATAATTTAGTTACATTCTCAATTAACTTTCCATATAAATTAAACTAGAAATCAAATCCCTTTTTATGATTTTAAATCATATCTTAGCTTTAATTTTGTTAACATGATTTGCTTAACTAATACTAAACCTTTATTTAACAAAATAACATAAGAGTTAATAGGCTAACTTACAAAGCAATAAACCCGAGACAACTACTGGATTAACCCGTGAAAACTCGCGTCACCCTGTTCGTTCCGTGTTCCATTCTCCCTCACTCTTCTTCTTCTTCTACCACCTGATCCTTTCTACATTTTTTTTTTTTTTCCCGATGTTGAAATTTAAAAACTGCAGTTACACAATCACTCTCGCGCACGTTCTCAGAAACCCGAAGCAACCCTTCCATCCTACTCGAGTAACACTCGAGTCGAAACCACCCACTACCCTACTGACACACCCACGCCACCGTGCACATGCACGGTGGTTCGCCGCACCTTCGGCGAACCTCGCCACTACCCACAAACCACAAATCGTCCCCCAACTCGAAATCGAAGCTCAAACCCCCCTACATGAATTCGAATTCGAAAATAAGATGTTTGGGCAAAAACTGAAAACTTAACTATCACTAATCGACTCGCCACTACCGCCTAAGCCACTGGAGGTGCTCGTACTTTGCCCATACCACAGCCACACGACCTTCGTCCACCTCCTTGAATTTCGTAGAACTCGATCATGCGTAGATGCCGTACGCGATGCAATAACAGAGAAGCACAAAACTCCAGTAAAACCCTAAATTTAGTTCGTTCATTTAATCTATACATTCGAAAATTTTTCTGATAATTTTCTCATGATCCACTATGTTAATACTTACTTCAATTCAAATTCCAACATCTGAAATTGGATTGACAACCTGAAATTGACAAAAATGCAAGTTTTGTTCACAACCAAACTGCACCTTAATTACTACCCTAAAAATCTTTATTTTTGTTTTAAAAATCAGCAATTCCATTCAGGATTCCGAATAAAATCTTGATTCAACTTCTTGTAATACATGAATTTATCAATGAATTTCTTGATTCACTATGAAACTATATTACAGTATCATGCTTACAGAGATGTTTGAACTAGTTTACTAATCTTGGTTTTAACTTCGATCTCTTGTTTAGTTGGTAATTTAAATCCTGATATGGTTTAGCATCAATTGGCCTTGAGTTTGATTCAAAATTTTATCCTGTATCTACTTAACGAAAAACTACATAACAGAGAACTATATACAACTTACAGAATCATATGTCAAAATACACATATATCACAAGATCATAAAATCATCATAAGTGTTTGGTTTAACTTTAAGTTTTAGGAATTTAGTTTACTCACAGTTTTGCCAGGAAAGAACAGAGCTTCCTTTTTATTTGAAACAGGTTTTTTTTGCAATCTTGTTGAAACCTTCTTTGTTTGTATTGTTTTTCTTAGCTTTGTTTTAAATGAAACAAACTGGAATGAAGAAGCTTGATATAAGAAAGAAAGCAAGTGCACAAGGTATTCAAAATTTGTACAGTGATACTTGTTGTACAGGCTGATGGTTTCCTTCAGTATGGTTGAGATGTTTGTATTAAATGCTAGAGGTGTATTGCATTTATTGCCTTCCTTTGTACTTCTTTATTTCAGCCTGCATTACTTTCCTCTCCATACTCCATTTCAGCTGTAGCATGTTTGAAGATGATAATGATAGCTTTCTTTTGTTTATTTGTACTTTATTTTATTTTTAGTTTACTATGGATACTTACTTTCCTTATCTTATACTTTAATAAATATGTTTCTATGTTAAATTTTTAATCATTTATTTTAACTTGGTAAGTGCATTTGTTTCTTATTTTGTTTACATGCATTGTTATTGTTTTATATATCAATGTTCTTATTTTTATTCATAACTTAAAATTATTATTACTTTACAAAATAAGTGGACTTCTATTTTTATTTTGAGTATTTATTTTATCTTACATACAAATTGTTTTGTATCTTTCTATATATTTATTTCAATAATTTATATTTTAAAAGATATTTTGTTTTGTTTATGTTTGTGTTTTATTACTTTATAGTATGAATAACTTCGGTTTTTAACATGTTGTTAAAATTTATTTATGAGTTACTATATATATATATATTTCTTAATTTATTTTATAACCCAAATATTTATTAAATCATGCATCTAAGATTTAAATTCAAATCAAAATATATATATATACACACTCAAGATTTTATAATTTCAAATTGACTCATATATATCCAAATATACATATACAGATATATATTCACATATATACATATATATATATAATATTTAAAAATTTAAATGATTTACATAGAATATATTTGAACTCGGGGAAACTCACTTCCATTTATAATTAATTTTATAAATTTTTATTCAAAAATTCATTTAATTATCAATTTAAATTAAATTAAAATCTAGGGTCGTTACAACCCAGCTCACGTTTATTTTATTACTTCATATCTTAAGTTATTATTAATTCATCGATTCACTTCATCTATTCAAATTCATATTATTAAATTACCAAAGTAAAATTTATTTTATAACCCGATTCATATTAATAACTTTCTTTCTTTTTCACAACCAATTCATTTAACCTCTCTTAATTCAAATTTAATTTAAAATTTATTCCAATAACTTATTCCATATTATATTAGTTAACATTAAATTTTTAAACTCATTCCTCTTGCATTTTATTTACTTATATCCAGTTTAGATTAAATTCGATTAACCAACTTAATTTATTACTTACATTCATTTTTTTATTTTTTATTTAATTTAATACACACTTAAATTACATTTCATTTAAAAATTCAAGTTCATATTCATTCTATTAATTAATACACAACCTATGTGTAATTACTTCGCTTTACTGATTTATTTAGTTTACTTAATATCCAATTTAATATTTAGTCAAATTTCATTTCAATTTTAATCCATTACTCATTTTATTTAATTTTATTCAAGTTAAATTTCCTTATCTTTTCTTATCATTCAAATTCAATAAATTTAAAATTTGTCTTAGCTTAATATTTTCAAATCTATAAATTATACAATTTATTCATTCAAAATTTCATTTTTATCTAATTCATTTCAAATACATTTCATTTTATTTAAACTTCTTGAGTCAGACTTTATTTTATTTATTTGATTTCACTAACTTCATTTAATCTAACAATGCTAAGCCAATTATTTTATTTGTATCTCAAATTTAAATTTTCCTTTCTTCTATTTGTTTAACAAAATTTTAACCATTTTAAATTTGGTTTCACTTTCCTATTTAAATTTATAAGTTATAAACTTATTTCTTTTACATACTAATTTTAATTTAAAAGTTATAACTTACTCTTTATATACTATTTTCAATTGTAAGTTCAAAATTATTTTCATATATTTATTAAATCATGCTTAGAATATTTTTCACAATCAAAACTTGTTTTAACTGAAAAAAATAAATTTCTTTTGGTAGCAATTTTCACACAAAAACTCGAAAATGAACATTGGGGATGCTGCGGTCACCCCCAGAATTATTTTCCAACGACTATGTGAGTTTAATGCTTTTATTTCCTTCAAACACATATTTTTCTTATCATGCCCTTTTAAATAATATTAATATTGAAGGCTTCGAAAACAAATCTGAAAACGAAAAAGGATATAAAATTCTAAAATTTTCAATTTTGAAAATCATTTCTATATATAAGCTATAATATAAATATACTTATACAAATTTCCTTAACTTATTATCAAAATATTCCATTAACTTACAAGTTGCTCAGTTTAAACAATTTTTATTGCAATTATATTTCAGTTCGATTTAATTACCAATGCTTTATAAAATAAATTCATCAATTATTCGTTTTATTTTAATTCAACCAGCAATTGATCATAATTAATATATTATCATCTCCTAAGAATAATTTCACTAGAAATCATCATTTGATATACATGTATATACACACATATATAATATAATTCAGAAAAAATTATTTCATTTACCAAATTTTAAAACAATATTATGTCGGCTTGCCTCATTTAAGTGTTTAGAAACCCCGATCAACAGGCGTCCTGCAAATCGACCGGAATTCATAAACAACTCAAAGAATAAGTAAACACAATAGAAAACATTTTATAACACTAACAAATACGCTCTCTCATATGTATACACTCAAATTGACTCATTCTAGGGTATTACGACCCTATCTCTTATGAGTCAACCCCACAAAGCCAAGGTTATCGCCAAACCTGGCTCTGATACCAACTGTGACGAACCACATTTCGGGAGGTTTAAATCGACAATAATCCAGACATGTCCGACTTAAACAATCCGAAACGTAGATAATCAATTCGGGTTAAATAGGAAAAAAAGAAGAGGAGAAGAAAACAAAAAACAGAATCTCACAACAGAATCGATAATATATAATAATCAAATAAACAATTCATAAAGTTATTTACTACATATTTGATTATAGTCTATACAAATTTATCAAAGTTATAAATATACAGCAAGGAGAAATAATCAAAGCAGTAGAATAACATGATACAGGGTATAATAAAAGTAATATACCCAAACTCTATCTTCGTCCTCCAAAGAATAGTCTTCAATATACTGATAAAAAACTCAGGATTGACCTGAGCGTAATGAAAGAAAGAAAACATTCGAGTCAGGACTAAAATACTCTTATGTCAGTCAAATCAATATCACAATATGAGCATAATAACTTAAGAGATTTTACGGGATTTTCCATCTCCTAAGGATTTGTTAAACTATTTATATATAATAGTATACGCTATAATAGATAATGTAAATTCGTAAGATAAATATCAAAATAGCGTTAAGGCTATACATTGATCCACCTTAACACATTTTTACAGTTTTAAACCAAAATCGTAATGGTCTCGTATAGGGATAAATATGACAAGGCACGTGAGGCAATGCCCAAGATAGGATTCTACCAGTTTACCCTTTCTGGCTGGTCGTAATCCATCTGTGACTGACTGCGACAATCCATCCAAATGACAAATAAGGTGCACCCATTGAATCCAAAACCACAATAGTAATACGAGGGATCAACGTCGCTGGAGGTAGCTAACCTCAATGGCATACGAATCAGTATGGAGAAGCATGTGCCCATCATTCCAGCAATGGCAGCAAAGATGAAATAGAGAGTCATAGGCTCCTATTTTAGTTATTTTAATTATGACACGAATGTCAAGGCTATCCATCATCGTTCTCTTACTTCATTCCAGTAAACATCGCCAATTCAACCATTACATTCTGGATATCATCCACCGCATACACGGTTGTCAAAGTGGTTCCAATATTGAAAGAGAGTATTTCAATAAGAGGCCCCGGTCACTTTAACAACCAATTGTTATTTTACACACCGGTTAGTTCTTTTACATTTCAAAATAATTTGCACTTGATATCAAAATATCATATTCGTTTCAGAATCAAATCCATTTTGAAATCATCATATATTCGCTTCAACATCAATTCCATTTCGAAATTTATCATATATTCAAAATTATCGATTTTGTCCGGTAAATCAATTCCACTTCCAAAATTTGATTCGAATTCAATTTGGGTTATATCCTTCATTTTAACCTAATTCGTGTTTAAATCCAAGATTTGAAAAATAAACAATTTACCCTTTAACCAGTTTAAATTTTTGAAAATAGTTTAAATAGTTTTAAACTAGTTAAATAGTTATAATAGCATAATAGAAAATATTTAATAGTTTAAACGAAAATATTTTGAATATAAAAATGGTTTAAATAGTGAAATAGTTGGGAAATCAAATTTTTTTTGAATATTTAAAGAATATAAATTTTAATCATTTATACTAAATATTCATTTTAAAAATAATTCCAAAGCCAAACCAGTTAATTTCCCAATTTCCTACCCAAATCAATTCCAAATTCCATTTCGATTTAATTGATTTAATTCCGATTTCGACTCGAATAAATTTCAATCCATATAAATTTCGATTTCTATTCACAAATTCCTTTCACTTCAATTTCTATTTCCAAATTAATTTAGATCCCAAATTCAAATTAATTTCCAATTTCGAATTAATGTAAATTTCCAATTTCAAATTAATTTCCACTTCCAATTCCAATTAATTTACATTTCAATTTCAAATAAATTTCCAATTTCAGTTCCAATTCCAAATTCAATTTCAAAATATCGATTTAAACACTTAAATCAAATTTACTTCCAATACCAATTTTGAAATCCTCAATTTTAAACTCAAATTTAAATATAATTCCATACCAAATTTAAATGCCAACATTTCGAGCTTCAATTCAAAATAATTCACTTTTCATAAATTTGATTTTATTTTAAAAAATCAATTCATTTAAAAAATTTCAGAACAAATTTTAAAATTATTTAATTTAACCAACCTAGTGTCCGTATAAAATTTTCTAACCTATGGCCAAGTGGATAATTATTTCAATTTAATTTCAGGGATGGATATATATCATTTCAAGCCAAATAGATGTCCTAGGTATATATCATTTCAACCGATTTCTTAATTTATTCAAAATAATTCAGTTTACAGTTTTATATACTATAAATAATATAGAGGGTGATAAAATGATATATCATAATAAATAAACATACAACCAATAGCATCCATCACAATCAATCTTCCATACAGTCAATATAATTCAAAAAAATTTATAATTACCACTATCGAGTAATATTATTGCCAATTAAATTTAAATTTAATTCAACGGTCAATTTAAATTTTATCAACTAATTCATATATCAATATGAATGATAATTAAACCTACCAAACAACAGCCAATAAATTTCATATCACTTCAGAATATAAATTTAACTAACAAAAAATTATTTTTAGTCAACTTTGAGCATAAAACACTCACCTTTTCATTTGAATTCTAGCTTCAAAATAAATCGAACTCGGCTCCATATTGAAGCCTTTATCGATAGGAATATATCTCGTCTCGTCCGAAATAGACCTCGTTTGAATGATTTACGATTATATTAGTATAACGTTTAATTTAGACTAAATTGGAAAAAATATAGAATAAAATGAAACAAACCTAGCAGCCGCACCCCCTTCTTCTACCTCCCAAGAACTGCCATTCATGCAAAAACAACTCCCTAAAACCCTAGGTCGATCGACTTTTCCCGCCACCAGTTGCCACTGCCTCACCGCCGACCATTGCTCATCCACGTCGTAGCAGACGACGCGAAAACGAGAATGCGCTCCCGCCTTTTCTCCTTCGCTTCTGCAAGCAGCCACTGCCTCGACCTAGACCACCATCAATCATGCAAAAAGCGAGCACACGAAACCCTAGTTATCTCGATCGAACGCCAAGCCTTCCCTCTCATGATCCAGATCTCGGCGCCGTCCATGAACTCTCCTAGCTGAAGTCGAGACTAACCTCCTACCGTCGAACCCCCATCGCTCATATTTTTTTCATTTAAATCGATCTGGAAATTTTTTCCAAGATTGATTCGTTTATTTTCTTCGAATTAAAAAAAATTGGATTTTCTTCTGAGCGATTTGAAATAAAAAGCCGAAGAGGGAGTTATGTACAGCGAAAAAAATGGGCTTACAAGTTGATATTTACGTTATTAATTAGAAAAAAATATCGCACCTTTAAACGTCTGAAATTCTCGAGCTCTAAACGAAACGTGCCACATATTGTTTACAATAGTTTACCCTCATTCCAAGCACAATGGAACTAGTCCCGAGACCTAGTTCGATCATATGCGAAAGATAACTTTTCGAATCGAATTATTTAATTAAATTTGAAATTGAATTTCTACGCGTTTCAAGCTCGCATGGCCAAACGACAAGTCTGATCGCTACGAAAATTGAACCCATACAATAACACACTTTAACGATCCGTTGAAACTGGTTTCGTCGAAATCCAAGACAGTGGCCAAAATCGCTATTTTAACTCGTTAATTTAAAATATAAAATATAAAATTTTAAATTATTTACATTTAAATCCTATTTTAATTTCTAACCATCTTCGTTCATATTTAAATATAGTTGAATCAATTTCTGATACCATTTTTAATCATATTAAATACAAAATTTCAATTATTCAAAAATTCCCATAGTTAAATTTAAACAACTTCACTACTAATAAACTACAATAATAAATCATCAAAATTTTATTTCTACCCATTTTTATCTAGTCATCACATTAAATCAAATAATTTAAAATAGCTAAAAATACAGATTGTTATAATGATGGTGTTTAAGATATTTATTTATGACTTCAAGCCTATAAATATAAGGCACCCCCTTTCACTTTCTTTCACACTTCTTCCTCCCGTTTCCTAAGCTTCTTTCTCCTTCCTCCAAGCTTCTTTAATGGCTTCCATGTCCTCGAAAAATATTTGCAAAGTTATGGCAAAATATATACACAAGTATATTTTACTGATCCACTTCAAAACAAGCTCAAAACTCATCCATTTCCCTTCCTAAACTCAGGGCCATCCACCGTCACCACCATGGTCAGGTCCTTCCACTTCTTCCAAGCTTGGTCGTGCATATGTAGGTGTCTTAGGACCTGTTTCATAAGCTCTGGTGCGACGGTAGTGGAGCTATAGCCGATTTAAAATTAGATCGATAAAATCTAAGGTGGGAAACTCTTAATTATAGCATATTTTTGGATGAGGATATGATGTTTTTAATGGATGTTTAATATGCTTTAATCATCAAGTTTGGTTGTTTAACATGAATATATATATATATATATATATATATATATATATATATATATATATATATATATGCAAGTCATAGAAATACACAACCACAAAGAAAATCACTTTCCTCTATTTAATGAATTGGTGTATGTGGAATGTTAAACCTCTTTAAAAGGTTTTTAAATTAGTTTTCAAATGTTTAATAAACATTTGAAAGATTTTTGGTGAAGTTTCAAAGGTAAATGAAACTTTAGTCAAAATTAGGCACGTCGCGTAATGAAAGTTCACGATTTCATGCTATAAAAGTCAAAAGAGTATGTGGAATGGAAAATAGCTCGGAATTCTTCAACATAAGAATTTTTTGAACCATTATAACCATATTTTTTCGAAAAAGAGAGAAAATCGAGATTTCGAGAAGTAAATATTGAAATACGAGTAAAACAAGTTTTTAGAAAAATCGTTGGTTTTGCAATTCGGAATCCATAAAAGTATTTCTTTGAAAATGATAATTACAAATTATTTAAAAATAGGAAATAAATTCTAAAATTCTTTCAAAATGTTTAAAAGTGATATGACTTATAAAAATTTATTCCAAATGATAAAAAGTCATTTTAATCAATATTGCTTAAAAAAGCACTTTCCTCAACACTTTTCCATAGCACTTTTCTATAACTTTTGAAATATAGTTTTAAACGCAACCGTTCTTTTTCAAATCTATCATAAATGTTTTTTTAACGATTTATAAATTATTTTAAATATTATTTTGAAGGATTTTTTGTAATGTTTAATGTTAAATGATTTAGAGTCGATCAAATAACTTAACCGCCTTATGGGTGTCGGAGAGATAGTGTCTAGGCTTGAGTTTGAAAAACCAGTTTCCTGCTCTCCCTGGCTTTTCAAACTGGCCTGATGAAGGGGATAGTAAATTTGGTTTTCTCGGACCAATATGTCCTTAAATGAAAATGAAATGATTTCAAACTATTACAAGGTGCCAAAATGTTTTAAGCAATCAAATGATTTGACAAGAGAGGTTTAATGATTACGTATATACCAAAAGAATGTTTTAGAAATATATATCTTCAGAAGATATTTTGATAAAATGAAATTAATCAATTAAAGAACGATTCCCTATTCATACAACATCTTTTATCGATGATTGGTTTGATGGAACCAAGGATCAGATTTGGGTAATTCCAATCCAAAAACTACTTTGAACCAATTTACGCATTCGAAGTGAAGATATGGGTATGATTTGGAAGATGGAATGTTGGACTGCTTATCACTGACCCTTGGGGGAAATTTTCCCATATCATATTATATGGCAGTAGTTCTTTTTTTAAAATCTTCGATGTAAGGACTTCTAGCTACCAATCCTGGGAGTTTCTCCCGACAGAATGTGGTAGGAGAGTGCGTTCGATTTGTCCTATTCCTGGACAACTTGTATAGATGAACATTTGACGTTGCATCTCTAGTTACATTGATTGATCTCTATTAACGTATCTTCTGTTTGGTGGCGGAGAAGAAAACTTCTCTTAGCTTGACATCGTTTTTTGAGTCGTATGAGCTCAAGAGTTATATGTTTGTAGAAATTAGTTGTGTGATCGTGGAATGACAGTGTGGCATTCAAAGTGGAATGTGCTATGTGAAAGGTAAAATGTTACCTTATGCCTCATCAACCGAAAATGGCTAAAGCATGCTAGATGCAATAGAGATATGTGGGTCGCACCTATTAAGAGATGGTCGTCACCTTTCTAGATTACTCTCAATATGTCGAATATGTTGTGTATGCTTCGAGATCCCGTTAAAGGTCGGTAACGACCAGAGTGATGTCATATTTAGTACTATCCAGCGAAGGAGTAGGCCAGTTCTGTGTTTGTATAGGAGTTCTGCGTCTGGACCCTAGGTACACCTTCATATTGCTATTGTATGGAATTGATTCCCCAAATGAGCCTTGTAAGAGTTTTTTATATAGAGCCTAACATATCCATAATTTAATAATGGTAACAATTTTGGCTAAGATTAATAAGTTTACATGCAAATGTTTTCAAAGGAATGTCATTAAAAATAATATCAAATGATTTTTGTGTAGCTAATGTTTTGGTTATCACAAGGTACAAAGCCATTATGTGTTTATAGATGGCTTGGTCTTATGAGATACATTTTCTTTTCAAAATCAATATTTTGAGTTTCTCACACCAATCCCATGGGAGACTCGGAGTTTATTTCCTTTTTCCCTTAAACTCTAGGTACCTTAATTTCCTTGGGTAGCCAAGTAGTTAGCTGATTAGGAGCATTTTGGAACATGAAGCATGAAGCAATTTTGATCTTTTTATTACCATCACTTTTCGCTATGTTTGTATTATGCATATGTAACTACCAGCACTAGTTGGGATAGGTCATTATAACTATCCTAGCTGGGCTAGTACTTATCATTTGATATCTCACTTCGAGAGTGATTATATGTACTACATAAATGTTTGCAAATTGTTAAATACAATGTGAGATTCTATTATTATTATGTCTTCTATCTTTATTTTCTTTTACCCTATGATAATCTGCCTCTCCGGCGCATGGATATGTGGCACTCGAATACCGAGGATGTATTAGTGCCGATTTCTAAGGGTCAAGGCAGTGGGTCATCACATACTTATTCATTATTTAATGTTGGCTATGAGATCAAAAGGGGTGGCTTAGGGTGGCTTGTGGTACATGAAGGGGAGAAGACATGGTGAGGTGGCATGGAGGGCAAAGTACTAAGGGTAAATTGGTAATTTTGCTTTTTCATTTTATATAAAACCTTTTCAGCATTTTCTTTTTCCCATTTTATCATTTCATATTCATTTCAAAACTTCTTCATTCATGTTTCCAAGCTTCATAAGCTCTATAACGGCTTCCTAACTATTTTTCTAGGTATTAAAAGCCATAGCTTTCTACTTTAAAATTTCTTGCACAACTTGCTAAAACACTTCAACATTCACTACTCTATCTTTTGCATTTTTACTCCCACTTCATTCGGCCATAACTTCCTCTAGTTTACTCCAAATCCAGAATTTCTTTTCCTCAAACTGGGCAGGATTCCAGTGGATACAACTTTTATTCGAACTAGTTTTCCAAATTTGGAAAATTTTGGGTCAAAAATATATTTATTTCCTACTTATTTTCGGACCCATATTTTCAAGTCCGAAAGCGCCTTATCTTATTTTGACCATATCTCCCTCAAAACCAATTGAAATTTAATGTTTATTTTTTGAAATTATAGATAAAAGAATTTAAAAGAACGTTTCTCTTAACCACTTTACCAAATTTTGAGAGTAAGATGGCCAAAAATCGAGGATAAGATGATCCATTTTCGAAATGATTTTTGCGGTTTTCCCAGCTTTGCAAGTACTAAACTATTTCATATTTTTGAAGGCGTTTTGCAAAATTTTATAAAGTAAGCTTCTAACTTTTTATGGAAAGATTTAAACTTTATTATATTGCCTATTTGGTTATAGAATATATTATATGGATGGTTGAATTATCATATGGTGCGGATGTACATATGCTACTAGTTTATGGTTTAGCGTAGATTTATGAAACGAATGTTAAAGTGATGTTTTTAATTATAAATATATGATCTTTGTTTATGATTGGAAGTAATATAGAAAGTTATAAGTAAAGTAAGTAAATGGAAAAGTTAGTGAGCAAGGTTAGCACTTGGAAGGTGTTTGTGTTCGACATAGCGATCCATTGAGTTTTTAATTTTGATTACTTACTTTGTTTTAAATCAACAGTTTCCTAAGATTTCTAACCTTTTGTTTTTCTTATAAAACTTTGTATCAAGTTCATAAAGCAAGTTAAAGTTAAAAAGTAATGTTTTAGAAGGCTATTTGAGATTTTAATAAGTTTGGAAGTTATGGTATCCATAGTGATAATCGTTATGGATGTAATTTCGATAAAAGCCTGCTTTCTTTTTTGGAAGAGTCAGTTTGATACTTTAATATTATTATGGAAAGGTTTTATAAACTTAATAAAAATGTTTTAGTAAGTTAATTAAGTTTTAATATTTAGTTACTTATTAATTAAGCTTATAACTAATAATTAATTAAGTATCGAACAAGGTTTATTAATCTTAATTAAATAAAGATTAGTTAATAGTTAATTATCTTTTAAAAGTAAGAATTTTTAATTAATTATGAGTTAAGAATATAACTTATTTTTAATTTATTAGTAATCGAATATTAGGTCAATTATTAAATTAATCAAGTGTTTAACAATTTTTAAAGATAAATTAGTTAAGGTTTTAATTTAAAATAATTATTTATTAAAGATTTAATTTATTATTTAATTTTTACTTAAAAGGTTATTTAATTAATTAATTGAGATTAATTAATGTTAATAATTATCAAAGGTTTTTAATTATTACATAATAATTAGTAACGGACTAATTAAGGGTTTAATTTATAAATAAATTATTTGTCAAAGGTTTAATAATTTATTCATTTTAATTAAATTATGTTCAAATTTAATAAAGATTAATTATGATTTAATAAAGAGTTTAACTTGTAATTAATCATTTTAAAAAGTTGTTTTAAGTTTTAAATCATTTGTTTTGAGAATCAAATTATTTTAAAGGTACTTCTTTTCAAAAGATGGTTTTGAACCCAAGACATTTAAATATTGATGCCATTAAGTAGACAAACAATTGTGAATGAATTCTGTAAATGTTTTGTTTGTGTGGACATGTGTTAGGAGCATAAATTGATGTTCTACTTTAAGTTGATTATTTGATTGTTGGACATCTGGTAGTAGAATTAATCCTCATTCCGCTATAGTGTCATTGTTTATTGTGCGGATATATGTTTAGTAGAATAAATTCTCATTTTGCTCTAATTAGTGAATTGTTTGGACACCTACTTAGCATGACAAATCACCATCCTGCTATTACGTTATTTGGACATGCATATACTAATTGAGTTGTATCGATAAGTTATTGCCTGATTTGGAAATGAATTGCATTTACATATATGTTGACTTATGTAAATGGTTAAGTTATTTGAAAGTGGAATTGATGTTAAATGGTAACATAAATTACTACCAATGGGATTCTAAGCTCTTTTTAAAATTTTAAAGTATAGTTTTGGATTAGTTTCAAATCTTTAATCAATTTGGGGTTAAGGTTTATAAATGATTTTTCAAATTATATTATTATTTTATAAAGTTATTTATAAATAATAAACTGTTTATAAAAATAGGTTTTACTAAGTAAAAAGGTTTATTTAAAGTGATTTAAAAGGATGAGTTGCAAAAGATATTTTGTAAAGGATTTTTATTAAAGAAGATTTATCAAAGGATTTAAATGGGAAAACGTTTTATAAATGATTTTAGAGGTTTGTAAAGAAGTTTTGTAAATTGACATGTAGACTTATGAAAGTGTTTTAATTGACTTTGGAAATTTGTAAGTTATTTGAAACATGAGGTGAACTTTTAAAAAGGGAATTGTTATAAAGGATAAGAGGTTTGGTCTATAGCAAGTAATGTTTTCAAAAGAATTTCAAAAGAGAATGTAATAACCCGAATTTTGGAATATCTGTTAATTGATAATTAATTGGGTAAATTAATAGAAATGCTGATTGTTAAAAAAAATGAAAACAAATAAAATTTGATGATTAATATTCATATATGGGAAGATAATTATTTGATAATCTCCTAGTATGATTATTTAAAATGGGAAAACTTATTATCTTCAACCCAAATTTAATTTGGGTTTGTTTAATATATTTATGAGTTGGTTTAAATTGAATTTGAATTTGTGATTTGTAAATCCAAAAGAATAAATATATTTGATTTTTTTTAGTGTATAATTAAAAAATTTAAAATCATTCTCTTTTAAGGATATATATGTATTAATACTAGGAAATGTATAAATATAAATTGTAAAACATAGGTTGCTTAAAAGGAGATGTAGTTATCTAAAATAGGAAGCATATAAGAAAAGGTCTAATATATTTTAAAAAAATTCATGAGATAAAATTTAATTTGTTTATATATATACACAAACATTTAAAAAAAATGATAAATAAAATTAATAAATACAATATAGACATATGAATTAGCAGGGAAACATTATTATACCTACAAAACAAACACATGTAAGCTTAAAAACACATCTAAATACATGTGTGAACAAATTATTTAATAATAGTGACAAGTGTTTTTTTTTAGAATAATTAAATAATGATATTATAGTATATTAACATCTTCATTTTTTTCCCCTTATTTTCTTTTCCTCTAATCTAATTTTTATTTCAAAACAAAGAATAAGATCAGTTCTAAATCCAAAACCTGAGCAAAGCAAAGATTTAAAAAAACAAAATAAAGCCAGAAACCATTTTCAAAACCTGGAATGCAAATCTAGTTAAACTTGTAGCCTCTTCAAAACATTTACCTGAAAGGAAATTTGATCCTAAAGCCTGCAGATCTCCTCCATTTCTGTTTTAAATCATCCAAGCCTGCAATTCCTCTTTTTTATGGAAACATGCAAATGTAATCAGGAAGCAAATGCAATGCAGTAAAACAAGATTTAAGTTTTAAAAAGGGGATTTCCAGATTTAAACATTAGCTTCAACATCAAATTAATTCCAGATTTTTAAAATCAAGCATGGATCTTTGTTTTCTGGAAGCAGCAACTAATTCAACTAACAGGACAACAAATTCAAGTTTAAAATAAGATTAAACTAGAAGCATTTCAAAATTAAAAGAAGGGGATGCCTGGAAGCAGGGATTCACCAGGCTATGTTTGTCCGGTGAGTAAATCTACCTCTTGAAACCTAAATTCTACTTCATAATTGAGTGCATGCAAGAATTAATTATAGAAATGTCTCAATTTTTACTTGCATGA
Source organism: Allium cepa (assembly GCA_030765085.1). NCBI lineage: Eukaryota > Viridiplantae > Streptophyta > Magnoliopsida > Asparagales > Amaryllidaceae > Allium > Allium cepa. The sequence goes on from CM060938.1 coordinate 216,573,370, forward strand.
GTGAAAGTATGTGATGTCTGGGTATTTAAGTGATAATTATGTGAGTATTAAAACCTGAGTCCCTCTGTCTATTTTTAATATGCCTGTGAATCAACCTGGTTTATATATTTTGAAATGAAGTTTAAATATATGTGAATGAGTGTGATAGCTATGGATTGCATGGACAATTTAGCTTGAATATGCCTGGAATAGATAGATGAGAATGTGAACATGTCTGTATATCTGTAGAAATTTATTTTGGTTCTCTATTATTTTAAATAACTGAAATTTCCTTTAAAAACATATATCTCAAGATTCAATCAGTTTTGAGCCTAGATTTTTGAAAGGAAGTTGTAGATAACAACATGTTTGAAACTCTAAAAATGCTTTCAAAATTTAGAATTCAGTAATTTGTTTCTGAAATGGGAAAACATAGTAAAAATTGAATCTTTGTCAAAATTTTATAGAAACAATTTAATGAATTGAATTCCTGAGCGGATTCGTGGTAATAAATAATGAATTTAGGCATAGATATTGGGAATTCTAGTTTGGATATGATGGATATAATGGGGTTTGGTCGAATTTGGGTCTGTTGTCATTCTTCGACGATCGGCGGCGAAAGGATGAACGTGGTTGGGCATGGAGGTGGCCGAGGTGTCAGGGAATACTGGTAAAATGGGGTATGAGGTTATCGGTGGCTATGGTGAACTGCAAGGGGTGATGTAGGGTTTTATTACTCCTTTGGATTGTCGTGGTTGCCGTAGTTTTCTCGGCGTCTATCATGATTTTGGAGGAATCGCGAGTGGGGGAACAGTAGTATGTGTTCGTGACGAATCTTGCATGTGGACGGTGAAGCTCATCGAGATCTGGTTCGTGGGGGAAGGGGCGTTTTTCGACCTTCGTCATTGGGTTCAGTGGTCTCGTTGCTCAAATTTCGATTGAGGATCATTTATGGAGTTTGGCTGGGTTGTGACGATCTTGGGGGTCGAGTGTGGTTTGGGAACGGCCAGAGGGTTGATCGGCGAAGTGACTTCCAGATGTGCACGTGCACGGTTGCTAAAAGTGTCAGTGGAGTAGCGTTGGAATTGTCGCGAGTTTACCTCGAGAAAAATGGGGGTCTGCACGAGTTCGATCCTGGTAGTTAATTTTATTCTTACGTTGAATTTTACTTGCTGGAATTTAAAGATAAGGAGAGAAGAAGATGAGTACAGAGGAGAGAGACTCGAGAAAATTTCAGGGATATACGAGTGATGACTCGAGTTAAATGGGGGAAACACACGGGTGGTTTTAACTTCAAACTGCAGTATTTAAAATGAGAATGAAGTTAAGTATAAATTAATTTTTATTAAGTTGTGTAGTTGATAACAAATCAAAGTTAATGAAGATTCTTTTAAATGTAATTTAAATGAATAGTAATTAATTAAGGAAATCATTAAGAGTAATTACTTTATAATTGTGATTAAAGATTGACTAATTAATGATTATGTGATTATTAAATTTGTAATTAACTATTGAAGTTAATTAATAAATGACTTGTAGTTAAGTAATTAAGTAATTTAATTAACATATGGCTAATGATTAATTGGAAATTAGGGAATACTTAATTTGTAATTAAGTTGTGTTAATCAATAATTAAGGTCTATTAATTAATAAAGGGATGAATTACCTGAATGAAATTAATTGTTAATTAATTTAAGGTAATCTCTTGGTGGATTATAATTGATTACTTAGAAAAGTAATTAAAGTATTGGTTAATATAGTTAATGAAAGATCATTAATTAAGTATTATCAAATAATTAATTAATGGAATTAATTAGAGATGATTAATTTTATTAATTAATTATGGATACTCAATAATGAATTTGGTAAGTATAATTACTCAATATAATTTATAAAAGTGTAATTACTTGGTAAAGTAATTAATAATTAATTACTAGATGTAATTAATAAAGGGATGATTTATAAAGTGGAAGTAATTTGGATTAAATTACTTTGTGAAATTAATAAGGAATAATTACTTAGGGAAATAATTGAAAGGTTAATTAATCAGGGGATTAATTAGAAATAATTAGTTAGGGAGTAATAAATTTTATTTGATGAAATAACTAAGGGAAGTTAATTACTGTTGTTATTAATCAAGGGAGATTAATAATTATGGTTAATAATTAATTAATAAAGTAATTAAAGGTTAATTACTGCATTGGGTAAGGATAATTAATTTGTGAAATTAAATTAAGGGTTAATTACTTAAATGTAATTAAAGGATAAATAGAATGATATTGAATGTCCTTGATTAATTGTTATTCCTAATATGTGGTTTGTGATGCTATGTGATAAGATATGTTTGATTTAAACTGTGAAGATGTGATTATTTATTGATGATGAATTACTGTGACATCCTGTATTAAAAGTAGAATTGTATTTCACTTGAATAATTTAAGTTGACAATGATTTCGAAGAGACCGGGGTCGGGTATTGGTTAATTTCCGAAACCACTTCGATTCTTTATAGATTGATATGTGAAATCAATAAGCTGGTTTGGAATGATTTAAGTAAATTGAACCATTTAATCTAAGTTTTGACACTCGAAAATGGATGTGTGAAATAAGTGATATCTATAATAACTTGTGAAGTTGTAAATTAAGTTACCCGGGTTTATTTAAGCTGTATGCTTTTGTATTGCATGTTAGATGGGTTTACTCACGCTGGTTTCCAGCCTGACCCGGGTGTTACTTTGATGTAATGCTCGGGTCAGACCGAGTATTACAGACTTGCAGGTAAGGACGTTCTGGAGCTCATTTCGGCGAGCTGAATGGCAGGGACGAATAAAGAGTTTCCAATGTGATATTGTAGTATCCGGGCATGATTATTTTGTCCAATGTTTATGTATATGTGTAGCACTGATGTATATAATGTAAATTAACAGATATAGTTTTCTTTGTATAACTGTTATTATTACGTGATATTATATTTTGATCCGCTGCGAATGTGAGGTTTCTGTGACTTGTTCTTGTTTCTTCTTCTTTCTCTTTCTTATTCTTTCTAACTATCTGGAATTTTCGGTATTGGAAATTCCGGGTCGTTACATTTGGTATCAGAGCTGAAGGTTAAGCGAGAACCTTGGCTCTGGTGGGTATACTCATTAAGAATATGGTAATACCCTAGAATGAGTTGAGTGTGTATATATATATATATGAGAGCGTACTTGTTATTTTCTTATATAAAGGTTTTAAATGGATTTATATAAGATTATATTTTGATATATATAAAGAAATATATCTTTCTAACAAATAGTAAAGGAATTGGTTGTTAAATTATTGAATTAAATTGAGAAGTAATAGAAATACAACCAAACTAAAATTAAATCTTGAATTTGGAAAGGTTTCAGGATAAGGATAATAAATTAAATTATGTTATTAATTAAACTTATCAAATGAGATTAATTAATGGATAATAATTGGAAATGATAAATTAAGAGGGAAGTAATTTAAGGGACAATTACTTAATGAAGGTAATTAAGAAATAAGTTAATTACCGAATGTGATTAATTAATGATGTAATTAATTTAAAGAAATAACAAATAATATTATGCATTTGAATGGAAAGGTCCTATTTCAAACAAGACTTGTTTGAAATTTTAAAAGAAATTTGTTTTGAATTAAAACCAAAGGTGGTTTAAAATTTTAAATATAACTTGGTATGTAAAAGAAATTGATATGTATACATGTGGATATACATAATATCAAAGATGATTTGAGATAAACTCCAAATGTTGAGTTTTAAATCTGGAATGAGATATGATACCCAAAGTGATAAGTTTTTGAACTTAATAAGTGGAAAATTATTTATGAGAAGTTTAAATTTGAAATGGAATTTAAATTGGGGAGTTAAATGGTTAATCTGAATTGGGAGTTTGAGTGATATCAAAATGGGTTTGAGATCTAGAAATTGTAAATTGATGGATGTTTTAAGATGAATTAGATGATATCATCCTATTGTTATTAATAATCTTTAAAATGTGAATTGGATTTGTTTAAATGAATGAGAAATGAAGTATGGTAATCCGTCGTTGGGATAAAAGGAAAATTGATTTAAAGGAATTAAATCAACAATTGAAGTATTAACTCGAATTTATGTAATTCGAGATGGTTCATAGTGAACTGGAACTTGAAGTCGGTTCAAATTGAATTAATTGAAATGGTGATTGAAGATGTATGAGTATAAGATTCAAATGGAAAATTTGAATTGGATTGATTTGAATAATCTGAAATTGTAATTAGAGTTGAATAATTTTTAAATTCAAATGGAATTTGAATTAAATTTGGGAGGAAATCAAGAATAATTCAACTTGATTTGGAAATGGAGTATGAAATTGGGATTAATTCAAATGGGAGTTGAAATAAATTGAAATTGGAACTAGTTCAACTGAAATTTAATTGAATTAGTAGAAATTGAGATCAAGGTTGAATAAAGTTAAATTTTGGTAAGAAACTGAGGAATTCAACTGAATTGGGTTAAATAGATTTCGATGGAAATTGAAGTTATTTAATTTGGAATTGGGTCAATTTAAATGAAAGTGGAAATTTAAATTGAATTGATGAGAATGGAGATTGGGAAGAGAGCAGTTTTGACTCTGGACTATTTTTAATATAAATTGATTTAATATAAACCTATTTTTCCAAGCTATTTATTATATATACAATTTTTCTTTTAAAAACCAAACTATCTTATATTTTTGAAACTGTTTAACAATTTTCTAACCATTCTATAAACTAATTACTATTTTCAACAACTAATTACTATTTTATAGCTATTTTGCAATTATTTAAAATTCCTATGACTATTTAATTATTTTCCAATTATTTTAAAATTACTGAACTATTTTACAGCTATTTTATAAACTAGTAATTATTTTCCAACTACTTATCTATTTTTAAACTTTTCAAGCTATTTTCTAAATAAACTGGTCGGAGTTCAAACTGTTATTGACTAATTACCCAATCGAGATAAGAATAGAGGTGATAATCCAAATGAATTGAAGCAATTGTGAGTTAGTGAATGAAAATTAAAGTAAATGTGGATAGAAATGGAATTGATTTGGCTAATAACCAATAAAGATAAATACGTAAGGTGTACGTATGTTATTCTATTCGCATAATGATTTGATCTATATTCGAGCACAGAATTTCGAGATAATTATATCGATCCGAGTGGGATTTTTCACTCGATTTTCGACGGCGAACCTGGATATGGATTGTTGATTGGTTCTGAATATTCTCTATCATAGTTAGGCTATGCAAGGAGAATGACGTTTTCTGATCAAGAAACCAGATCTGTGTCCGCACTAGGAAGTCGGGTGGATGATACTAGTTCGGAAATGGAATTGTGTGATCGAGGAAGCGATCAGATTGGTATATCGTACGAATGATATGTGTACATCGTACGGATTTGAATGAAAATGATATTGAAAGAAGTAATCAAATTTGAATATTTGATTTTGGATAAGTAAAGTTATATATCCTAGTAATATAAGATAAAACTCCCCTTATTGAATCTTTTGCCAGAAGAAAAAGGGTTTTTGGAAATGTTTGAAGTATAAATGAAGTTTTATACAAGTTTGAAATGATCCAAAGTTTTGAAAAGATTTTATATATCTGAATATATATATATATATATATATATATATATATAAAGGATCATATGAGGATTTTGGAAAAAGGTTTTGGGAACCTTTGGATTTGGAAAGTCTTTTGATTTTGGGTAAAATCAATATTGAAATTTGGAAAGCCTAGTTTGAGAATTATCGATTTTGGAATAATCGATTTTGTGTAAAGGAGCTTTGTATGAGATCACATTAGGTGTATGATTTAAAGATACTATATGTATATAGTATAAAGTGTTTTGATGATGGCTCCGGGGAAAAAGGCGCTCCCTTAAAATGAACTTCTCAGGAGTACCACCGGGTGGTGCTGCCTTGAGCCCCAAGGGGGGTTCTAAAGTTGATCCTGTGAGGAGTCCGGACAAAACTAGTTCCTGAGGATTATGAGTAGAGTATACCATAGCGAAAGTCGTGTGTGCCGCTGAGAGCCAACAGTTACATGGACTTTTGCTGCGACGGCAACGTAACCCAGGATGTAACTGCGATCTATAATATAACATAGCGAAAGTCGTGTGTGCCGCTGAGAGCTAACGGTCTGCGTTTGATTTTATATCGGTAGACTGCGACCTATGTAGGAGTGGAGAGGTTTCATTTCGACATCAAAAATCAGAGGCCGCTGAGAGCCTGCAGTTACATGGACTTTTGCTGTGACGGCAACGTAACCCTAGATGTAACTGTGATCGCTGTGTGTGGGTTCCATGGCGTAATCGTGAGGCCGCGGAGAGCCTGCAGTTACATGGACTTTTGCTGCGACAGCAACGTAACCCTGGAATGTTACTGTGACCATGGATGGGGGTGATGATTTCCAGAGCATTATCACCAAAGATATATCCTCTATTTTCAAGAACTGATTTCTATATGTTCAATAAAATTATTTTTCAAGTTTTTTCACTGGGTGTTGAAAATGGGTCTGCTAAGTACTTATAGATTTTCAATTCTACGCCTGATCAACGTATGACCGAATCTCTATGAGAACAAGGATGGACTTATTGAAACATCAAGTTATAAAAAAATATTTTTTTTATAAAGATAATTTATAATAGTATATAGATTTTCAAATGTATTTTAAAAATTGTCAAAGAATAATTTATCTGATTTTAAGCATTTTAATAAATTCTGGCTTCGTTTCTTTTCGAGGACGAAAAGATTCAAAGGGGGGAGGAATGTAATAACCCGAATTTTGGAATATCTGTTAATTGATAATTAATTGGGTAAATTAATAGAAATACTGATTGTTAAAAAAAATGAAATCAAATAAAATTTGATGATTAATATTCATATATGGAAAGATAATTATTTGATAATCTCCTAGTATGATTATTTAAAATGGGAAAACTTATTATCTTCAACCCAAATTTAATTTGGGTTTGTTTAATATATTTATGAGTTGGTTTAAATTGAATTTGAATTTGTGATTTGTAAATCCAAAAGAATAAATATATTTGATTTTTTTAGCGTATAATTAAAAATTTTAAAATCATTCTCTTTTAAGGATATATATGTATTAATACTAGGAAATGTATAAATATAAATTGTAAAACATAGGTTGGTTAAAAGGAGATGTATTTATCTAAAATAGGAAACATATAAGAAAAGGTCTAATATATTTTAAAAAAATTCATGAGATAAAATTTAATTGTTTATATATATACACAAACATTTAAAAAAATGATAAATAAAATTAATAAATACAATATAGACATATGAATTAGTAGGGAAACATTATTATACCTACAAAACAAACACATGTAAGCTTAAAAACACATCTAAATGCATGTGTAAACAAATTATCTAATAATAGTGACAAGTGTTTTTTTTTAGAATAATTAAATAATGATATTATAGTATATTAACATCTTCATTTTTTCCCCCTTATTTTCTTTTCCTCTGATCTAATTTTTATTTCAAAACAAAGAACAAGATCAGCTCTAAATCCAAAACCTGAGCAAAGCAAAGATTTAAAAAAATAAAATAAAACCAGAAACCATTTTCAAACCTGGAATGCAAATCTAGTTAAACTTGTAGCCTCTTCAAAACATTTACCTGAAAGGAAATTTGATCCTAAAGCCTGCAGATCTCCTCCATTTCTGTTTTAAATCATCCAACCTGCAATTCCTCTTTTTTCTGGAAACATGCAAATGTAATCAGCAAGCAAATGCAATGCAGTAAAACAAGATTTAAGTTTTAAAAAGGGGATTTCCAGATTTAAACATTAGCTTCAACATCAAATTAATTCCAGATTTTTAAAACCGAGCATGGATCTCTATTTTCTGGAAGCAGCAACTAATTCAACTAACAGGACAACAAATTCAAGTTTAAAATAAGATTAAACTAGAAGCATTTCAAAATTAAAAGAAGGGGATGCCTGGAAGCAGGGATTCAACAGGCTATGTTTGTCAGGTGAGTAAATCTACCTCTTGAAACCTAAATTCTACTTCATAATTGAGTGCATGCAAGAATTAATTATAGAAATGTCTCAATTTTTACTTGCATGAGTGAAAGTATGTGATGTCTGGGTATTTAAGTGATAATTATGTGAGTATTAAAACATGAGTCCCTCTGTCTATTTTTAATATGCATGTGAATCAACCTGGTTTATATATTTTGAAATGAAGTTTATATATATGTGAATGAGTGTGATAGCTATGGATTGCATGGACAATTTAGCTTGAATATGCCTGGAATAGATAGATGAGAATGTGAACATGTCTATTTATCTGTAGAAATTTATTTTGGTTCTCTGTTATTTTAAATAATTGAAATTTCCTTTAAAAATATATATCTCAAGATTCAATCAGTTTTTAGCCTAGATTTTTGAAAGGAAGTTGTAGATAACAACATGTTTGAAATTCTAAAAATGCTTTCAAAATTTAGAATTCAGTAATTTGTTTCTGAAATGGGAAAACATAGTAAAAATTGAATCTTTGTCAAAATTTTATAGAAACAATTTAATGAATTGAATTCTTGAGCGGATTCGTGGTAATAAATAATGAATTTAGGCATAGATATTGGGAATTATAGTTTGGATATGATGGAGATAATGGGGTTTGGTCGAATTTAGGTCTGTTGTCCTTCTTCGACGATTGGCGGCGAAAGGATGAACGTAGTTGGGCATGGAGGTGGCCGAGGTGTTAGGGAATACTGGTAAAATGGGGTATGAGCTTATCGGTGGCTGTGGTGAACGGCAAGGGGTGATGTAGGGTTTTATTACTCCTTTGGATTGTCGTGGTTGCCGTAGTTTTCTCGGCGTCTATCGTGATTTTGGAGGAATCGCGAGTGGGGGAACAGTAGTATGTGTTCGTGACGAATCTTGCATGTGGACGGTGAAGCTCATCGAGATCTGGTTCGTGGGGGAAGGGGCGTTTTTCGACCTTCGTCATTGGGTTCAGTGGTCTCGTTGCTCAAATTTCGATTGAGGATCATTTATGGAGTTTGGCTGGGTTGTGACGATCTTGGGGGTCGAGTGTGGTTTGGGAACAGCCAGAGGGTTGATCGACGATGTGACTTCCAGATGTGCACGTGCACGGTTGCTGAAAGTGTCAGTGGAGTAGCGTTGGAATTGTCGCGAGTTTACCTCGAGAAAAATGGGGGTCTGCACGAGTTCGATCCTGGTAGTTAATTTTATTCTTACGTTGAATTCTACTTGCTGGAATTTAAAGATAAGGGGAGAAGAAGATGAGTACAGAGGAGAGAGACTTGAGAAAATTTCAGGGATATACGAGTGATGACTCGAGTTAAATGGGGGAAACACACGGGTGGTTTTACCTTCAAACTGCAGTATTTAAAATGAGAATGAAGTTTAGTATAAATTAATTTTTATTAAGTTGTGTAGTTGATAACAAATCAAAGTTAATGAAGATTCTTTTAAATGTAATTTAAATGAATAGTAATTAATTAAGGAAATCATTAAGAGTAATTACTTTATAATTGTGATTAAAGATTGACTAATTAATGATTATGTGATTATTAAATTTGTAATTAACTATTGAAGTTAATTAATAAATGACTTGTAGTTAAGTAATTAAGTAATTTAATTAACATATGGCTAATGATTAATTGGAAATTAGGGAATACTTAATTTGTAATTAAGTTGTGTTAATCAATAATTAAGGTCTATTAATTAATAAAGGGATGAATTACCTGAATGAAATTAATTGTTAATTAATTTAAGGTAATCTGTTGGTGGATTATAGTTGATTACTTAGAAAAGTAATTAAAGGATTGGTTAATATAGTTAATGAAAGATCATTAATTAAGTATTATCAAATAATTAATTAATGGAATTAATTAGAGATAATTAATTTTATTAATTAATTATGGATACTCAATAATGAATTTGGTTGGTATAATTACTCAATATAATTTATAAAAGTGTAATTACTTGGTAAAGTAATTAATAATTAATTACTGGATGTAATTAATAAAGGGATGATTTATAAAGTGGAAGTAATTTGGATTAAATTACTTTGTGAAATTGATAAGGAATAATTACTTAGGGAAATAATTGAAAGGTTAATTAATCAGGGGATTAATTAGAAATAATTAATTAGGGAGTAATAAATTTTATTTGATGAAATAACTAAGGGAAGTTAATTACTGTTGTTATTAATCAAAGGAGATTAATAATTATGGTTAATAATTAATTAATAAAGTAATTAAAGGTTAATTACTGTATTGGGTAAGGATAATTAATTTGTGAAATTAAATTAAGGGTTAATTACTTAAATGTAATTAAAGGTTAAATAGAATGATATTGAATGTCCTTGATTAATTGTTATTCCTAATATGTGGTTTGTGATGCTATGTGATAAGATATGTTTGATTTAAACTGTGAAGATGTGATTATTTATTGATGATGAATTACTGTGACATCCTGTATTAAAAGTAGAATTGTATTTCACTTGAATAATTTAAGTTAAGTTGACAATGATTTCGAAGAGACCGGGGTCGGGTATTGGTTAATTTCCGAAACCACTTCGATTCTTTATAGATTGATATGTGAAATCAATAAGCTGGTTTGGAATGATTTAAGTAAATCGAACCATTTAATCTAAGTTTTGACACTCGGAAATGGATGTGTGAAAAAAGTGATATCTATAATAACTTGTGAAGTTGTAAATTAAGTTACCCGGGTTTATTTAAGCTGTATGCTTTTGTATTGCATGTTAGATGGGTTTACTCACGCTGGTTTCCAGCCTGACCCGGGTGTTACTTTGATGTAATGCGCGGGGTCAAACCGTGTATTACAGACTTGCAGGTAAGGACGTTCTGGAGCTCATTTCGGCGAGCTGGATGCCAGGGACGTATGGAGAGTTTCCAATGTGATATTGTAGTATCCGGGCATGATTGTTTTGTCCAATGTTTATGTATATGTGTAGCACTGATGTATTTAAATGTAAATTAACAGATATAGTTTTCTTTGTATAACTGTTATTATTACGTGATATTATATTGTGATCCGCTGCGAATGTGAGGTTTCTGTGACTTGGTCTTGTTTCTTCTTCTTTCTCTTTCTTATTCTTTCTAACTATCTGGAATTTTCAGGATTGGAAATTCCGGGTCGTTACAGAGAATTTTTCAAATGTTTCGATAATATACTTATACCACTAAGATAAGTATAAATGTTTCCCAAGTATAAAATGGAAGTAAGGGGTTTTGGGAATAGTATTGTGTAAATATATTTTGATCAAGTTTTTATAAAGTGATTTTATTAACTAAAGTTATGGAATCAAATCAATGTTGAATGACTATTTATTTGATAGTTAAATAATCGATTATCAAATCTGAACCGAAATGTAATTTTGGAAATATCTAGGAGAAACACACGAGTTATATGGCACAATCATCCCCAATGATAATGTACCATGTATATAAATCTGGTTTCATTCTTCTAGGATAAATGATAAGGAAATTCATCCACTAATGGTTAGGAGGTAATTTGCTTATTTCCTAAAGAACCGGGGTTGGTTTTACTAGAAATTATCGAAGTTGTTTCGAAGATATCGGGATCGGATCTATTATCCAAAAACCACTTCGATCCAACCCAAGAGTTTCGAAGTGAAGACAACTTGAAGAGTATGGAATCGATGACAAGGCTTTTGAAGTGCAAGGGCTACTTGCTACAAGCCTTGAGGGTGACTTCTAAATGGATAAATGTTGTCACTGCATTTCTTCCTTGAGGGCGGTGTTAGCATTCCAAGATGGTTTGCTATATAAAAAGGTAATCATAGCCTCAAGCCTTATCAACCGAGAAATAACAAAAATCGGGCATGCAGCAGGGCCAAGTGGGTCGCTCCCATCAGGGTATGCTTATCCCAAATCTAGATCAATTACTATCTACTCGTGTATGATTTGGGGACCAAAGTTGGGTTATCATATCCAGTACTACTAGCCAAGTGTTAGGCCAGACTTGTGTAGCAGGGCTACAAATTGTTCTTATCTGACCTCGGTGCATTTTATCTAGAAATGTACCATTGGAAGGTAGTTTCTTACTTGTCATAGCATGGAATCCATTTTCCAATACATGCCTTTACGGTTTTAGATGTCCCCAACTATGTTGAAATGTGAGATGCAAGCATTTCGGCTATATTCATATTTTATTTGAACCGTTAAACATTATTTTAATATTACTGGGTTTTATATAAAAGTGTTATGGTTATTGTAAGGTAAAAAATCATCTGTGATTATGTGTAGCGCGGTCTTACGAGATACCATTGATTTTAAAAGTGTTTTAAAAGACATAATTCAGTTGTTTCAAGTTTACTCACACCAGACCCATGTATGACTTAGAGTTTTATTTTCTTTCCCTAAAACCCTTTGGTGCTCAAATTTTTATGGGGGGCTAAGTAGTTTCGATTTCCTACGGATGCATTTTGGAGGAGCTTGGAGCAGGAGGCTTTATCGATAACTAGTTATTATCTTATTTCCAATGTTTATATGTATTTTTTATCAGTTAAGTAGGGACAGACTGTTATAACTGTCCTAGGGTAAAATTTGTATTAGTATGACTCTAATGTATAATTTGGAAATGACTTTGTAAAGAATTATGTTGATTAATATATGTTATTCTGTTGCGTTGTGAGATTCTGTGATTGTTTAGTTTCTTCTTATCTTCTATGTTCTTTCTTTCCCATAACAATCGGTCTTTTCGACACTAGAATGCTCAAAACATAATATAGTGGAAATATTAGTTTAGATTTTCAAGGGTTGAAAGGCTCGTTCATTGCACAAAACCTAAGCGAAACAAAGAAATCTTTCGGGTTCCCTACTAGATACTAGGACACGTATGCCTTGGGATTTTAACTTTGAGGAAAGCTCAACTAATCATAAACCTACATACGATGGATAACTCCTTATCAATTGTATCATATACAACTTCTAACCCATGTTTTTTATCCTAATCTCACCTTGCCTTAAGAAAACCTCAACATCTAAACTTTGATTATTCACTCAGACCTATCATTTCACAACTACCTATGTATAATGCACATATCGTGAGAAAATCTCAACAAATATGTGCAGTTATCTTACCTTGATCATTCAATATATTAGTAGTACTTCATATAACTTCCCTATCTTAAGGAAAGCTCAACAACAAAATAGTAGGCACGTGATCTATTAGTATATAAATGATAAAGGATGACTTCATATTTAAGATTCATAATCTTTAATATATTATACTAAGTGATATCGACTTATGGAATAAAGTATTTTTTATGAAATACCTTCGTGATTCAAGGGTCGAACACATCGAAAATCACGGTATATGTACATGTACATATATATTTATTACTTTAGTCTATTTAGGGTTTCTTAATGTTCCATATTTAGTTTGTACATACATATTATATAGTAAAACTTTTATATTTCGTATTACTTATATAATAGTCTTATGTATATATTATATTAATTAAATCTTATTCAATTAATATAATTAATTAACATTTTAATTAATTTTATATAACATTTATATTTGATAATATTATATACTATTACCATTATAGTATAACACATATATCTCATATATGTGTATTTTTTAATTTAATTATTTAACCTTTAATTTATTATTTAATTAACCTTTAATTAATTTTTTTAATTAATTAACCTTTAATTTATTTAATTAATCAACCTTTAACAAATTTATTTATTTAGACTATTTTAATTAAATTATAGTAATTTTGAAAAATCATATTATATACATACATGTATATTTACAATATCTTAAACATTTTAAAATATCATAACATATGTAAAAATATATAATACATGTATATGTTTTTCATTAATCAACTCATCTAGTTAATTTTATTAAATTATTAATAAATATAAATTTCGAAACAAAATTTATATTATTTTCAAATATTTTTAAATTTTTATTATATTTTATATTTTATAATAAATGTATATCTTATTTCAAATTTGACTTTTAAATTTAAATATTTTACTTTAATTCTCAAACAATTTTGAAAACTAACGAATGATGTAATGACCCGCTATTTTGTGCCATTCAAATCGACAATCATCCACTCATGTCAGACTTGAATTGCTCAAATATTAGATTGTTGATTTATATTTGGCAAAACTCAGCATATACAGTAAATAAATCAATCGCAGAATCACAAACATAGAGTAATAAACAATAAGCAGCGGAATAAATAAATAGTAGTTCATGAAGCTACTATATAAACATTAGAGCCTGAAATATTATACAAAAGAAACCTCAAATACAAAGGAATCTCGAATACAAAACCAACTAACAAGTCTGAATCATAAAAACTGGAAATGCCAAGATAACAGAATAGCTGAGTAGAAAAAGATAGATCTCCAAGCGAAGTTCCAAAGGTGACTCTCAAATGTCGTGACACTCAGTCTGACTCGAGCATAATGCAAAACACAAAACATTGAAGTCCGGATTAACATTCTTATATCAGTAAATTCAATTCAAATGAAATATCAACTGAAATACAAAATAACTTAAAGGATGTTTGGGATTCCCATCCTCTAAGGATCCGTTAAACTATCTACATATATACTACAATATACTACATAAATAATGTCTATGGTGAATTAAACTATTAAAATAGCATTAAGGCGCTACCTATATCCCCTTAATGCATTTTATATATTCCCGTAGTCTATACAATGCTGTAAGCTCCACCAAACCGGTGGTTTACCCATAGGACACCCCATAGGTATGGTACAAAACTAACTCGTATAAGGCGCGATAAGGCATGTGAACATGGCACTCAAGGCAATGCCGAGGTAGATACACCAATTGCACCCACGGACTGGTGGTAACGCATATCAGCTATTACCAACTACCCCGGACACACTCCCATAATAAAAATCGAGGGGTGACTACCAAGTCAATCACAAAGTCAAATATAGTATCGAAGAAATGTGCTCGATAGGAGGAATGACCTCACTTGACCCCGTATAGCTCCTGTTTTAGTCACATCTAAGCTGACTCACGGGAGTCAGGGTCACGTAAATGCCTCATACAGAATCGTTCGCTAAACCATCCTATTGCATTTTCGGAATCTCTACCACATACATAGTTGTTAAAGTTGTTTTCGGTATTGGCAGAGAGTATGACAATACCTCATCCCGATCTCTTTAACAACCAATGCTTATTTCACACCGTGGTCATTTTATAAAATCGCTTTTACATTAATTTTAAACAATTCATACTTCATATCCAAATCTCATATTCTTTTCAAAAACATATGGCTTCTGAAATCATATTCATTTCCGAAATCACATCACTTTCAAAATCATATTCACAAATAGTTTAAACCATCATATCAAAATATTAGTATTTAAATCTATTAAATCTAAATCGTAACAATTCCAACTTACATAGTTTACATTGAAAATAGTTATATATATATATATTTTTAAATAGTTATAGATTGAAAATAATTTATATTTAAAAATATGTTATAGATTAAAATAGTTCATATATTAAAAATAGTTCATATATATCGAAAATACTTTATATAATGAAATTAGTTTCTTTCAATTTCACAAATCGATTCAGATCAACTTAAATTCCAAAATTAAATTTAAATTAGTCTTAGTTCAACAATTTCAATTTAAAGGGTTAAAGATTCAATCAAAATTCCCAATACACCATTTCAATTTATATCAACTTCAAATCCCGGTTTGAACTATCACTTCAATTCCAATAAGATTCAAAGTCTAAATACTTTTAATATTTAACTTAATTTTTTACTCAAATCGAAAAATATTAACTTTAACATTTTCAAAATAATTAAATAAAATCTCGGTTTATAAATTTGAATGAATATTAAATATCCAGTCTCGATTTTATTTAAAGTTGAGAATATTCATTTAATCACTTTTTACCAAATCAAGTTATAAATCATACCTTTCAAAATCTCAAAATCAATAAGTTCAAATAAATTCTTATTTAAATTCAATTATTAACCAATTTAAATTCTAGATCAACATTAATTTATCTTCCCGACCTTTATTATTTAAGTTGTTAAATTATTTTATACTAATATAAACTTAAATAAATGCTTAAACACATTATATACTAGTTAAATTAAATTTTATTAAATTAAATATTATAAGTAAATTTATTTTATATCAAATATTATTATTAAATTTATTTATATTAAATATTATTATTAAATTTATTTTATATTAAATTTTATTTCATATATTTTTAAAATAATAAAATTATAAGTGAAATTTTAAATTTTATATTTTCCAAAACTTACTTATAAAATGAAATTTCCAAAACATATTATTTTAAAAATCTAAATTTTATACATATATAAAAATAGCATTTATCATAGTTTCCTTGGCCCCAAAGTTTAAAAATCCTCTCTCATGTCCGCTTCACCAGTCCTTCCCCATGCCCCTATCGTACCGTCCTTCTCCACCAACAACACTGTCATACCTCCATGCCTATCTGTACTTTCTTCCTCTTCCTCTTTTTCGCCCTCCATCAATCATGTCACATCCACCATGGTAACCACTCATGCCAGACAACCAACCCCTGTGCCTACGACCGCTTCTCAACTAACACCGTATCCTCAGGTCCCACCACCGCTTCTCCTCCCAGACCCACACCCTTCCAGGCCACCAAATTATGCTCTACTGCCGCAGCCCAATCCTCCTCCTTCCCCCAGTCAAGGTGAACGAAAATGGACTTCCTTGTTTAAGCAAAAACCCAGGAATGCTGGGAAGTACATTCCCGTTGACCTTATTCCTGTGTATGAAGAAGATGATCTAGTACCGCCGTAGTTCGTTCTTGATGCTGGTGTAGAGATTTGGACCGATACTCTTGTTGGTTTCTTCTTGGACAAGCCATTATCGTATACAGCTTTAATACAAAAACTCAAGATCAACTGGAAGCTTAAAGGCTCTGTTAAAGTTAAATAGGACGGTACTGTTTTCCTTTTTAACTTCTCATGTGATGAAGACAGACATAGAGTTCTTCAGAGTGATCCCATTATAATGAATAATAAGATGTTCATAATTAAACCTTATGATGTTGCTGTCAGTAACATCTCTGGCTCAGTTACCTCAGTACCAGTTTGGGTCCATCTATATAATCTCCCCATATTTTCTTGGTCGCCACTTGGGATCAATTGGTTGTGTAGTCATCTAGGAAGAATGTTGTGGATGGATGAATCGACTGAGAAGCAAACCAGGTTGAGTTACGCAAAATGTTTAATTGAAGTGAAGCCAGACAAAGAGCTTGTAAATGAGTTCAAAGTAAAGCTGGTGGAGGGTGGCTTTCAGAAAATACATGTTGAGTATCAATGGGGGCCAGATGTTTGTGTTACGTGCTATAAATTTGGTCACACAACAGAATGCTGTGAAAAAAATAGTATGTGTACAACTGACAAAGTGAATGATATAAGCAAGAATGGAGCAAAAGATAACAAAGGGTATACTGCAGGAAATGTTCATAACAATAAACGGGTCAAACCCTATCAAATGAAGATTTCAAGGAAATGGCAAAGTGTTAGTAAAAAGAAAATTGTAACAGATGAGAATGAAATGATCAGTGAACAAAAAAGAGGACGCAACGATGAAGTAGTACAAGAAAGAGATAGAAGCAATATTAATGAAGAAAAGAAAGATGAGGAGGGAGATGGTCATGAGCAGGAAGATGGGTGTGAAGGAATAAATAAAGAAAATAGTGGTAACATAGCACAAACTGTAGATGTCAACAATCAAACTTTTGAAGAAGATGCTAGCAAAGAAACTGAGAAAAATGAAGAAACAGCTGTTGAGGTATTAATTGAAAAATTACTGATCTCTAACAAATATATGCTCTTCTTGGATTGGAGGATTCAGAATTAACAATTAACATGACTGATGCAAGTAAAAGAAATAGTGGGACATTGGGGGACAAAAGGGTTATTGCAATAAATATCGAAGAAAACAACTTAAAGCAAGGGGAGCAAAGCAGTAAAACACCAAGCCAAACTGTGACTGAACACTTTGTTCAAATGCAACAAAAGGAAAACAATACTTCAAGTAAAGCAACACTCAATGAATGTGTAACAGAAAATAAGAAAGCACATGTTGAAGAAAAGAGAATCAGTGGTGGAAAAAACAACAGGAGTAGAAACAAGAACAACAAAAGCAAAAGAACAGCTGATATATTTGTTGACATGCACAAGAACAGAATAGAATGCACAGCAAAACCATTCAATCCCCCAAACAATGAAAAAACTCTAAATGCAACTTCTCCATCTACTTGCGCCAACATAAAACCACCTATAGCCTACAAACCACCACCAAATTCATCTCCTCTCAATTCCCCATCCTTTCAACACCCCTCTCCACCATCCCTCAATATAACCCAAATGGCCACCACCCCCAAGGATAATGAAACAGAAAGCAATGAAAATACCCCCCTTTTAGCAACAATTCCAAATTACTTGTCCTCTACGCAGGCAGTAACAAGGAGTATGAAAATTGAAATACTTAATGCAAGAGTTCTCCAATGATGCCACACATTGGAGCATGGAACATACGGGGGGCACACCATGTCATAAAGCAAGATCGGTGTAAACAACTCATTGCTACTCACCAATTATCGGTGTTGGCGATTCTAGAAACCAAACTTAATCTTTCTTTAACGATTAAGGCAGCAGAATATATAAAACCTGATCGGAAGCTTATCCACAATCATAATGAATCTCTCTATGGTAGAATCTTGATTCTTTACAATCCCCAGCGCTTTCAAATTACTCCTATCCTCTCCACTTCCCAACTCATTCACTGTCATGCACAAGATTCCTCAGACAGTACATCCTTTTATATCTCGTTTATATATGCATCCAACTCTGTTGCTATTAGAGAATCAGTGTTATCTGTCATCCCATCACTGAGGCAGTCCACCCACCCCTGGATAATTCTTGGAGACTTCAACTGCTGTCATACACTCTCTGATAGAGTGGGAGGAAATCCATTATCCCTTAATGAGATTTAACCTCTCAGTAATGTAATAAATGATGCTGATCTTGTGACCATCAAATCTGTTGGTATGCAATACTCGTGGAATAACAAAAGAAGGCATGGTAACAGAACATTTTCTAGAATTGATCACTCCTTCGCAAATCAATCTGCCCTAACCAAATGGCCCTTCCTTTACAACCATCTACCCCCTCATCTCCTTTCTGACCACTCCCCTCAAATTATTCATCTTCGTGAAGTGGAAGAGAGAGGAAAAACAAATTTTAAAATTTTTAATTCTTGGGTTCATGAAACTGACTTTAAATCTACTGTTTTAACTGCATGGAGCATTAATAAAAATGGTAATCATCTATTTATTTTGCAGGAAAAAATAAGATAAGTGAAAGACGTATTGAAGCTGTGGGCTTTTAAAAAATATGGCAAAGGAGATAAAATGAGTAGCAATATTCTGACTAAGCTAGTTGAGGTTCAGAAGGCTATGATGGATAATGTTTTGGATGCTAGTCTGTCTTCAACTGAAACTACTTTGTCTCAACAGTACTATGATGCCCTAACACATGAAAATGATATGATTAGACAAAAGGCGAGAATTAAATGGTGGGAAAAAGGAGACGAAAATAGTGCATACTTTCATGACAGTCTCAAGAACAAGTAGAGGAGGGACAATATTGTCACTATCTACGACATGAATGATGTTATGCAAACTACATCTGAAGGTGTTAAGGAAGCTTTTGAGCAATATTTCATGAGTGTATACGGCAACGCTAACAACTTCGTTCCAAAAATTGATGACATCCCTTACAATATATTACCAAGGCTTGATGAGGAAAAATCCAACTCACTGTGCTTTGAAGTTACCAGTGAAGAAATCGAAAAAGCCATGTTCTCTCTTAATACTAATTCTTGCGGTGGCCCAGATGGTTTGAATGCATATTTCTGTACTACTTGCTGGTCGATAGTTTCTGAAGATGTTTGCAATGCCATAACACTTTTCTTCAAAAAAAGTAAACTTTATAGGTCTTTCAATTATACCAATATTGCTTTAATCCCTAAGAACAAGAATGCTCATCATGTTAAAGAGTACCGTCCTATATCATGCTGTAACACAATATACAAATGCATCTCCAAAGTTATAGCTACAAGACTGAAGAATGTCCTCCCATTAATAGTATCCAACAACCAGGCAGTATTTCTACCTGGTAGAAATATTCTAGACCACATACTGCTCGCACATGAGTTAATTAAGGGATATAAAAGCAAAAATTCTCCCCCAAAAGCTATGATGAAGCTCGATATAATGAAAGCATTTGACATGTTACAGTGGGATAGTATTGTCCGCATCATGGGGTACATGAATTTCCCTCCTTATTTTATAGCTTGGATACTAGAATGCATCTCTTCACCAACTTATTCAATCAATGTCAACGGTACTGCCAAAGGATTTTTCAAAAGTAAGCAAGGCATTAGGCAGGGAGACCCAATGTCTGCATACATATTCATACTTGTCATGGAACTACTTACCAGGCTGATAAATAGAACAATTCAACAAGGGAAAATCAAATTGCATCCGGCATGCAAAGACCCTCAGATTTCAACGTTGATGTTTGCTGATGACCTGATTATATTTTGTTCTCCTGACACCGTATCTGTTGAAAACATAATGATAACTCTTGAACTCTTTTATTCTATGACAGGGTTAAAGGTTAATGTTCTTAAATCTGACATCATTCTTGCTGGAGTTAGCTTAGCTCAGGCAACTCATATAACACAAATAACTGGCTTAACCCGTAACCAATCAACTGTATCCTACCTTGGTCTGCCGCTCACTACGTCAAGAATTACAACAAATCAATGTTTACCGATGTATGAGAAGATCACTGCAAGACTTAATTGTTGGACCACTAGAAAACCGAGTCAAGCTGGTAGATTAACTTTAATTAAGTCAGTTACCTTCGCAATGCAAGTATATTGGGCCAGAACTTTTGTTCTACCTTCCAAACTAATATGCATGATTAGAAATGCTATTATGAGATTTCTTTGGTCTGGCAGAACTACGGGAAGATTTATTGCTCCAACTAAGTATAGAACTGTTGAGAAGCCTTTGAACAAAGGGGGTCTTGGTTTAATAAATTTAAAACAGTGGAACAAGGCAACTTTTGCAAAGCATGTTGACACCATGTATAACTGCCCTGAAAGTCTTTGGGCTGAGTGGTCCAGAAGAAATGTATTAAAAAGCAGGAGAATGTGGAACATGAATAAACGGCAAAACATGAGCTGGACCTGGCAGAGTTTGTACCAGACTAAGGAACTCTTCCTTCTTCTCACTCAAATGAATACCAACCATGAATACAATGTTAGCTTCTGGGATGATCCATGGTTTGATAATGGCTTCATTCTTAGACGGCAACTTACATACAATGAAATACAGCAGACTGGTGTTCATGCTGATACAAAAGTCAGAGATGTGCTTGAGTACTTTCAGGGGATTCAAACGTTTTCTTCTAATCAAAGAGTTCAAAAACTTTGGGAAACTATAAAAAAGTTTTCCCCTCTGCCTCCTACTACTGATTTAGTTGTTTGGGGACAGAAAAAAGGTAAATTTAAAATTGGTGAGGCATATGAATATTTTATGCAGAACAATACTAATCAAAACTGGAAGTGGTGGAAAAGAACTTGGAACAAAGACAGTAGCTTGAGAGAGAACTTAACATTGTGGAAAATTTTGAATCGATCTATGCTGACCAAGGCAAAGCTTGTCAGTATTGGCATGAATGTTGATATATACTGTTCCTTTTGTTGTGCTCAACCAGAGACTATTGAGCATTTATTCTTTGAATGTTCTGAGATCAAACTTCTGTGGACTGAGGTGATGATAAAACTACAAAGTAAATGCCCCCTGAATCATAATCAAGCTGAATGGGATCAGATATACACAAAGACAGGAAACAAGCAAAAAAGAAAGAGAATTTTTGGTGTAGCATTGAAGAGTTTTATATATGCAGTGTGGAGAGAGCGTAACTGCAAAGTTTTTGATGTCTCCAAGGCTAAATCTGCTGCTAATTTTAGGCTTTGGATTATGCGTGAAATTGAATTTTCCCTGAAACTGCTTTTTACCTTTGATCCAGGTATAGGGCTAAACTTTAGAATGTAAAAGTTTGTGTTTTTTAAATTTTTTCATGTTTTCTCCTATTTTTTTACCTTTGTGCTTGTAGCACCTTGTTTTTTCTCAGTTTTCAATGAGCTCATGCTCATCTTGTTGTAATTTGTGTCATGTAATCTATGGTGCTGCAATAAAATGGTCAGGGTCCATCCAATCCCGTCGGCCTTGTCCAAAAAAAAAAATAGCATTTATATATTATATTTTAAAAAAAATCAATATTCGTTAAAACCCATATATTTCCTTTCAAACTTTGGAAATCATTTTCAAAATATAGACAAAAGGTGTCCGTATATAATTTTCTATCCTATGGTCAAGTGATATGGATATTTATCATTTCGCTACATAAATTAAATATTTACGGATATTATCATTTCAACTCGCAATCCCAAAATTCCAAAATCAATGAAAATTACTTGGGTTTATCATTTCAACCCATAACAATTTTCCCATAATCTATCGTTTGGGTATGTATCATTTCAAACCATAAGGAATTCTAAACTAGTAGGGGACTTACAGAGTGAGAACAAATATGATAATAATACAACATATCGGCAACATGCAGATATCGTCAGTAACAAATTTAAATATAATATATACAACATGTTATGGTGTCATATGTCATAGGTAAACAATGTCAGACAATGGCATGTCATATTTAATAATTAAATAACTTAACAATTCAAATTTAACATCATATATCAATCGTCATTTCATGTTAATTAAATTTACTAAATATAAGAATGTCAATCGTGAGTGATTGCTCGCCTTTTAGATTAGAGAAACAAGAAGGTGACACGGACACGCATACGATGCAGACACGAATTATCGAGATAGCGACAAGCTAGAATTGTTGCGACAAATTCGATATTGAGAAAGTAAGTCAAGATGGACTAAGGATCGATGTAACAAAAATATATTTTATATATGTATGTATGTATGTATGTATGTATGTATGTATGTATGTATGTATGTATGTATGTATGTATGTATGTATGTATGTATGTATGTATTTGTTTCAAAAATCATTTTCAAAAACATATATTTTCAAATCAATATTTAATTCAAACACATACAAAATAAAATTTCCATATATATATATATATATTATATACTTTTATGTAGACTAATATATATAAACATATTTATAAACTTACATACTTATTATATTTTAATATTAAAATTATAAAAATCAATATAACTTAATTCATTATAATATATATTGGAACACAACATATCATATATAAACTTATGTTTTATATAAACAAACAAATTGGTTACATATAACTTATAAAAACTTGTAACTACTATAAACTTACATTATAAACATCGTATATAAACTAATATGTTATATAACTAACGTGAACGTTTATATATATATATATATATATATATATATATATATATATATATATATAAACTATCAAATCACAACTTACACAATCTTATATATAATTTAACATATATATTAGATCTATATGTATTATGCTATTACAAGGTCTAATTTAAATGTTAACATATAATATATCTCTTGACATCAATCTTATATTGGTACACGTGCATGGAACCAGAGCAAGCTAAGTATAACAACAACCAAATATATATATATATATATATATAATATATACTTTATCCACTTTTGTATAAGCTTCACGCAACTCTTAACTTTGTATATATATTTCTTACTTTATTTTCTCACAGTAAAAAGAAATAAGATTGAAATTGTATAACTATATATACATAAACTGTAAAGAAGACAAAATATATAAACAATAGAACCCAAATATAATAACTCATATATATGACATATATTTTATAAAATGCATACATAACAAGTGAAGCTGCAAAATGTATGAAAGGAGAATAGCTGCGTATGGGTGAGGGCAGCCATGGAATGATGTGGATGAGATAGAGGGGTAAGGCTGTGCGCTCTGGGTGATGGCGGAGGCTATGTGGCAAGCAGGAGGGTGCTACGGATTTGTGGCTGCTGTCAGAGTTCCTACAAGGCTGCATTGGGGTGCTGGTCATCGGGAAGGAGAGCTGCGCCACTAGGATGTACACGGCTGAGAGAGGGGATGGGATGCTGTGAGTTGGAGGCTGATGTAGTAGTTAGTTTGAGGCTGGGGACGATGATGTGGAGGGCTGACTGTCGGTGAAGGATTGGACATGGCAATGGAGAAGATGTGCTTGATTAGAGGGAAGTATTGCATCGACAAGGATGGTCACGACAGGAGTTGGAGCAGAGCAAAGTTTGTGTGGGCTAAGTGGCGAGGTGAAACTTTCGGTGTGAAGGTAAGGGTGAGTTCGACAAATAGGTCAATCACTTTATAGGAGATCATATATAGCTTATAATATATATTTATTTTCACTTTTATTTTAGGTTGCAAAGCACAGGAACGAAAATGTCACGGTCAGGATTTTCGACACCCGAAAATCGACATCAATGTGTCCACTATATTACATGCCGATCAATCGAATGCTAGAAATACCAGATCATTAGGGAAAAGAAGAAAGGGGTAGAAGAATAAATGTAACAACAACACGGAATCACATAGTCGCAGCGGAACAATATATAATAGATAACAACTGATCTTTATACAAAAAGAATTATAACTTTTTGATACATTACATTATCAAAGTACAATACATCAATAATAGAACACCAGACATTTATAATAACTTGCCCTTACAAAGCTGAATATACAGCCTACAATACACAGCGGAATAAAAGCCAAGTACGTGTGATACGCCTTCGCCATCCAACTCGTCTCCTGAGCTCCATAGCATCCTATCTTGAATCTGTAATACTCGATCTGACTAGAGCATTATAATAAAATATCACATGAGCCAGTCTGGAAAACCAACATGAGAAAACACACTCAAATTGAATTATTAAAATTATCAAATCCTTTGAAAATCAAAGGTATCTCGTAAGATCACGCCATAAATAAACACGACAGGTTTTTACCTTACAATAACCAAAACATTTCATATCAAAATCATCTGATATTATAATAGTGTCTAAGTACAAATAGTTACTCAAATAGCTTAAATGCTTGCGTCTCACGTTCCAGCATAATTGGGCACAATCAAAACCATATGACGCTTATTGGACAATGGATTCCAACTGAATGACTAGGCACTGGGGCACCACCTATCACCAGTACATGTATAGAAACACTGTACCGATATTGAACCTATCGATCACTGCCACACAAGATCAGACTACTCCTTGGTTAGTCCAAATAAGATTACCCCACGGTTAGGATCAGCAACCGTACCACACAGTCGAATAAAAGGGACTCTAGATAGGCGTACCTTACTCTACTTGGGTGCGACCCACTTAGCCTTGCTGCATCTCCCCTGATTTTCAGTCATTCCCGATTGATGAGGCTAGAGGCCACAATTACCTTTTAAAATATATTCACTTAGAATGCTTATTTTCCTCCAATGACAATGTACTAATAGCATTCATCCATATAAGTCTGTTCCCAGTCCGAATGAAATCAAAGGAATTATTCCTACTACATCCATTTTGGAATCACACTTCGATTAGTAGCGATCGTCCCTTGCACTTCACTTCTCCATCTTCGACCACATGCTCTTGTTTTCCTTTCGAAAACGTACTCGTTGTATCGAAGTGGTTATCGGATAACAAATCCGATCCCAGTCACTACGAAACAACGATCGATATTTCCTAGTAAACTCAATCCTGGTTCTTTACGAAATAAGCAGATGAAAATAAGATAGGAGATCGCCTCCTAATCATTGGTGGATGGATTTCCTTGTAAACGTCCTAGAAGAATGAACGGGTTTATACGTACAGTTTAACACCTCGAACGGTAAATATACCATAGAATTCCTGCGCTTTTTCTAGATATTCCCAAAGTTATATTTAGGTCCAGGTTTGATAGTCGGTTACTTAACAATCAAATAAAATAATCAATTCAGCCAAATACTTCATTTTCACTGAAAAACCCCAAGTCTCTTTTTAATTTAATTTTTAACCAATGGATTCCTTTATCCACATTATACATACTTATCTTATTTAATTTAGTAAATGTAAAGACTATCTTTCAAAATATTTGAAAACTTCTAAAAATAATGTGGAAAGTACCATCGTGGTATCAAACCATGGATCACAGCTCAATGGTTACGTCTCTATCCAAGAGAAATCCAAAACTTAACTACACGCACTCACTGCCTCCGATTTATGCCATGCGAGTATAGCAATACTCTTCGAAACCTTTACTTAAAAATTTTCAAAATAATACTTATGGAAATCTATAAAATTTTCCCAAGTTAACTTTAGACAAACTACCTTTTAAAATTAAAGCCACTATATAAAATATTAATATCGAATAATTATCCCTTAAAATGATAATACTTATTAATTCTTAAACAATAAATTGACTTTCTGTGAACTAACTTGATTAAATATTTAAATATACTTTAATCCACTTTTAAACAACTAAATAATTAATTTTATAAAATATTCTTCAAACACCTTTAAATTTTCTAATTAATACTTTAAAATTTCCTTTAAAATAACTTAGCTTCCCAGAAAAATATGTTTTCAACTTTCGTAATGCCAGTCCAACATTAATAAATCCCTCTCAATTTACTTCCAATTGATTTACTTCCCGATTCCGTAAATTCCCTTTTCGCATTTCTAAAAATAAATCTACCATTTATTTTATAAAACAATATGCCCATTTCCTTATAAATTCCCACGGTGAATTTATAATTTCAAATTATCCACTGATAATTACTTCACTTTATTTTATAAACTTCGTTTATAACTTCCATAATCTCATTTCCCATTTAATCACTTTTTTCACTACACTTAATCGATTTTTCATCTATTTTCAAATTAAATTCCATTTCTAAATTTATTTCTTAGTTAACCCAAATTTATTCCAAAATCTCTAATTTCATATTCACTTCTTTTTTATGATTTAAAATCTTATTTAAAACTGGAACATCAATTTCATATTTTATTTAAATTTCCCTTTTTATTTTCCCAAACTATTTAAAATCTTAAATTTAAAAATATATTTTTTATTCTTAAAGAACATTTCTTAAGTTCTTATTTTTTTAAACCCCTTTTTTCTTATATTTATTCAAAAATCTCTATTTTTTCCATATCCTGGAATTTATTAAATAGGATTTTAAAATCAAACCGTTTATTTTCTTCCCCTAGTTCATTCTTTTAATTTATTCAACTTCACTATAAATATTTTACTTTAAAATTCCATTTTTATTTTCCTTTAAAAATTCAATATTTGTATTTTTGATATTTTAAAATGCCAAAAATATATCCAGCAATATCATTAGATTCCATAAATTTAATCTCCAATATAATCTATCACGGATTATTCAAATTAATTATATAACAGGATATGAAAATAAATCTGACAATTTTGAGGAATCCAGTTGGATCCTTCTAATCTGTTTCTCTACATCCACAGATTTTAGCACAATATTAAAATGTCAATCCCACTTCGAGGGGGATATCATGGTATATATGGTCATCCGCTATTATGTGTGACGCATAGGGTCTTATCCGCTATATATATGCAAGAAGATAAATCATTCCAATATACATATATATACACACTATATATAATACCACATTCAACCGATAAATATTTATCAATCCAACAATCAATCAATAATTAATTTTAACTATCAAATTAATTGTGATAAATCCAAAGTTGAGTGAGATTTAACTCACATTGATTTTCTATCATTTTTTCGCGTTCCGTTTTCAATTGAATCTGGATGTGTTTAATTTGTCTAAAATTTTTAGAAGCTCCAATTTTACTAAAACCAATTCCGTTTCGAAGCTCTCTTTACCACAATCACAACGCAACAAGTATCGACTAAAACGGATCTTGCATGTGAGAGTTATGAAATTTTTAAGTTCATCGCTATTTAAATTGAAATATAAATTCAATATCAAAAAAAAAAACAATGCCTATACCAAACAGTAATGAGCCCAGCTCGCTTGCTCTATCTTCTTCCAGAAAAAGAACTACCTGCTCCTTTCTCAATCCCTGCTCGGCCTCACGCGTGCACATGCACGAATCTTTCTCCCCATCGTTGATTGATTCAAAACCACCACTGGTATTCCCTTCACGTCAGCATCCCGATGAAACCCACCACTTCCCACTCGAACAATGCAGAGCGAATGCGACCACGCTCCATTATGCCAAAACCCACCAGGTCGCGATGACTAACCCGACATCGTGCTCCACGATATTTATACCCCTGAAGCTCCTCGACCTCCCCAGTCCAGATTCGGCATCTAAATCCCCAAATGACGATCGAATTCCAAGATAACTCAAACCCTTGATTTCGAGATACAATTTGACACTCCCTATCGAATAACTTCACTCGAAGCCACACTCTACGATTCTTATACCAATGCGAAGCTCGTTGAAAAACTCGAATTTAGCATGTGTTTTCGGATGTTTTTAATTGAGTATAAGTTGAGAAATCAATTTTTTAAAAGTTCCCATTTTTCTTTTTCTTTTTACAGTGTTGTTACGTTGCGTGAGTTTTAAAGTGAGTATAAGGGGAACAAGAGGAGATATTAACGTGCTTACATCAACTTGCTACAGTGATTTGAAGGGGAAATGAAAAAGTTCTAATGTGAATTGTTTGACTGGTCAATATACAATTATATATTTTAAATTTTAAATCGCCTCGAAATTGTAGCTAAAAATCTCGACCTATTATCAAGGCATACCGCTAGGCGTTTATAATGTTATACCCTTATTTCGAACGCATGGAAAAGGTTCCGGGTCCTAATTTGATCGTATGGAGAAGATAGCTTTTTGGATCCAATTATTATATTGAATTTTCGATACAGATTTCGGCACGTTTATATTTCCTATGGCCAAACAATAACTCCGAACACCACGAAATTTGAAACTCAATATAATACACCATTACGGATCCAATGGAATAGGTTTCGTTGAATTCCAAGACTATGCCCCGGAAGGCTATTTTTAAACGTCAATTTAAACAATATTTTTTTGAAAACTAAACAAATCACTTTTAAATTCAAATTAAACTTTTTATTATTTTCAATATTATCAATATAAATTTTATAAGCCTTTAAATTATTTTTAACAGGCTTAAAACTCCAGATTCAGTATTTTATCCAATTTCCAATTATTAAATTAAATAGTTAAATTATCCAATAAACGATTATATTTTAAATTTAAGCAAAAAATTAACATTTAAATATTTTAAAATCAATTAAATATTCCAATTTCAAATATCCAAAATTCTGCGTCGTTACATTCCTTCCTCCTTATAAGAATTTCATCTTGGAAATTGTTAGGTAAGAAGAATGTAAGTAGCCCATTACCTATTTTTTTCAAAACCAATCAGTTTAAACAATCTTCCCCAAATCAATTTATTAAAACACCCTATCACTTTTCTAATTTCCAAATTCACCCATAGATTTCATTCAATATTATTCCCTCAATTATCCAAATTATAATTTAAATCTAAATTTTAAATTATCAAAATTTTCTTCAAAATTTTTCTAACTTTTTAAATTTTCGAAAAGTTACGCCAACGTCTCCTTTACGCGGCTAGATCGGAACAACTACAAAACGCCTCTAAAGGCCCAAACCATCAATAGAAAAGAAAATCAAGTGGCTCAATCAGTAAGCCATCGATTTCATACACAATTTAAACACATACCTTTTGTTGGACAACAAATTTTTACTTCAGAAATTGAAGACGTCAATTTACCTATTTCCTTTAATTACCTGCACCTTACTTTCCTAATAATATATGATCATCAATTCAAAAATCATTTTACTCGGCATTTTCAAGTTGCAACATTTATTTCACCAAAACGCGTACGATGTACATATACCATTTGTGTACAATATCAAACCCGATTGCTCACTCGATCACACAATTTCACTTCCGAACTAATATCATTCACACGACTCTCTAGTGCAAACTCAGATCTGGTTCCTTGATTAGTACTATTATTCTCCTTGCATAGCCGTATAATATGATAGAAAATTTCAAGATTAATCAAAATCCATATCCTGGGTTCTCCGTCCAAAATCGAGTGAAAAATCCTAACTCGGATCAATATAACTATCTCGAAATTCTGTGCTCGAATCTGGGATCAAATCTTCGTGCGAATAAAATGATATACGTACATCCTAAGTATTTTTCTCAATTGATTATTATCCATATCAATTTTTCTTTTATTAAAAATTAAATTTCAATTTCATTTGAATCCAATTTGCCTTCCAAATCTTTAGATATTGGATTTTACCGACCACATCTCAAAACCCTATTTAATTAACCTACTCCTTTAATTAGTTCCATTTACTAATTTATTCATATTCAATAATTTTATTTCCAAACATTTATTTTATTTAGTCCACTCAAATTAATTCTTCAATTTTACCTTATTTAACATAATTCAAATTTAACATTATTCCAATATTCAATCCCAATTCTATTTACTTACAAATCAGATTAATTTGTTCACCCACTAATTTATTTCCATCTTAATAAATTCTATTTCAATAATTATTTCCAGTTGGCCTACTTAAGCTTAATTTCTCAAATTCCCTTTGCTCAACTTTTCTCAAGTTAATTTTCAGTCTAACAAATTTCAAATTCTCATAAGTTTTTTTTTGAAACTTATTTATATTCCATAAACATTTTTAAATAAACTCCCAGATTTAAAAAATTACTTAAGTGTCTCAATTTCATTTTTTTAAATCAATTATATCCAAATCCTTAGGTATATCACATTATTCTTTTGAATTTCAAATCAAATTAGTTTCGCAAAAAAAAATTCTAATTCAAAACATTCAAGTAGCAATTGCTCTCTTAGAAACTCAAAAATGAACGTCAATGATGCTGTAGTCATCACGGAAATTATTTTCCAACGATGGAAGTGAGTTCAGTGCTTTCTCCACCTTTTAAAACTATTTTCAAATATTTTTAAAATATTTTCGATTTATAAATATTTTCCAAATAATATCACTATTATTTCCCAACTTTGAAAAACACATCTTCAAAACCGACAGAATTTAAATTCCCAATTTTGCAACCTTTAAAAATTTTATAAATTGTTTCTATAAACCATACCATCTTTAAATATTCCTCTAGAATTTCATATCAAAGCATAAATAACATTTATAAACTCATAATTACATATTCCATTTTTTCATATGGATTAATTTACTTAGCCTTTGGTTATCACATTAATTTCTTATTCAATTTCCACAACAACAATGATAATAATTTAATATTAACATTTCCTAACAACCAAGCAAACCATACATAACTACAATAATTTTTGAAAATTCCTTATTTTATATATAAAAATAATTTGGGTAAAATTATTTCATTTACCTCTTTAAAAATAATACGACGTCGAATTGCTCTACTCAAGTGTTTAGAGATCCCTATCAATAACGTTAATTACTCGTATTAACCAGAATTCATAAGCCACTAAACAAATCAACCAACACAATATAAAAAAAATTATATTCACTAACAAATACGCACCCGTATCTATTAATACACTCAAACTCGTTCTAGGGTGCTACTAACCCTATCTCTAATCAGTAACCCCCAACAGAGCCAAGGTTCTTGCTTAACCTTCAGCTCTGATACCAAGTGTCATGGACGGTAGGCTTTCCACCCATCCCATCAGCGGCGACCGGTAGGCTTTTCAACCATCCCAGCCCCACCGTGGCAGACACTGGTGCCTCGAATTTGCTTTTACGGCCATCCTCTCGACTGTAAGCACCTAGCAAACCAACCCATCAAGGCCTTATACTACCTCTCCCGGACATGTAGGTGTGAGAGTCTCTTGCTCACCACTAAACAAAAAGCGAGAACCCCCTATCATGCAGTAATGAAGCAAATCCGATTTCGGTCTCTTTGAAGCACCGTTTGATATTTCCTGGTAAACTCAACTCCGATTCTTTAGGTAATAAAAAGACGAAAATAAGATCAGACATCATCTCCTAACCATTGGTGGACGGATTTCCTTATAAACGTTCTAGAAGAATGAACGAGTTTATACGTACATTATAGCACCTCGAACGGCAACTGTACCATATAATTCTGGTGCTTCTTCTAGATATTCCCAAAGCCATATTTAGGTCCAAATTTGATAGTCGGTCATTTAACTATCAAATAAAACAATCAACTCAACCAAATACTTCATTTTCATGGAAAAACCCCAAGTCTCTATTTAATCTAATTTTTAACCAATGGATTCCTTTATCCAAATTATACACACTTATCTTATCGAATTTAGTAAATTTACAAACTGTCTTTCAAAAATATTTGAAAATCTAAAAAAATAATAGGGAAAGTACCTTTGTGGTATCAAACCATGGGTCACAGCTCAATGGTTATGTCTTTATCCTAGAGAAATCCACAACTTAACTGTAGGCATTCACTACCTTCGATTTATGCCATGCGAGTATACCAGTACGCTCTGAAACCTTTATTTAAAATTTTCCAAAATAATACTTATGGAAATCTATAAAATTTTCTTAAGTTAACTTTAGACAAACTACTTTTTAAAATAAAAGCTTTATATAAAATATTAATATCAAATAATTGTCCCTTACGATGATAATACTGATTAATTCTTAAATAATAAATTGACTTTGTATGAAC
The DNA here is from genome assembly GCA_030765085.1 of Allium cepa. NCBI lineage: Eukaryota > Viridiplantae > Streptophyta > Magnoliopsida > Asparagales > Amaryllidaceae > Allium > Allium cepa. Next base: position 216,606,327 of record CM060938.1, read on the forward strand.
AAACTTGATTAAATATTTAAATATAATTTAAACTATTTTTGACCAACTAAATAATTAATTTTCTAAAATATTCTTCAAACACATTTAAAATTTACTAATTAATACTTCGAAATTCCCATTAAAATAACTTAACTTCCCAGAAAAATAGTTTTTCAACCTCCATAAAGCCAGTCCAATATTAATAAATCCTTCTCAATATATTTTTAATTAATTTACATCTCGATTTTGTAAATTCCCTTTTCACATTTCAAAAAATAAATCTACCATTTATTTTTAAAAGTTTTTTTCCCATCTCCAATATAATTTATCACAGATTATTCGAATAAATAATATAACATGATACGAAAATAAATCAAATATTTTTGAGGAATCCGGTTGGATCCCTCCAACCGGTTTCCCTGCATCCACAGATGTTAGCACAATATAAAAATACCAATCCCACTTCAAGGAGAACACCATGATATATAGGGTCATCTGCTATTATCCATGATGCATAGGGTCTCATCCGCTATATATATGCGAAAACATAAATCAGTCAACTATATAAATATATACATTATATATAATATCATATTCAATCGATAAATATTTATCAATCCAACAATCAGTCAATAATTAATTTTAACTATCAAAATTAATTATAGTAAATCCAAAGTTGAGTGAGATTTAACTCACATTGATTTTCTACCATTTTTCGTGTTTTGTTTTCAATTGAATCCAGACGCGTTGGAATTGTCTGAAATTTTCAAAAGTTCCAATTTTTCTTAACCCCGGTTCCATTTCGAAGCTCTCTTTACCACGATCGCAATGCAATAATTCTCGTCTAAAACGGACCTCACATGTAATAGTTATGAAATTTTTAGGTTCAACGATATTTATTATAAATTCAATTTCAAAAAAAAACCTATACGAATCAGTAACGAGTTCGACCCACTTGCTCTATCTTCTTCCCAAAAACGAACGGCCTTCTCCTTCCTCAATCCCTTCTCGGCCTCGCGTGTGCACATGCACCAACCTTCCTCCCCACCATCGATTGATTCAAAACCACCACTGGCCTTTCCTTCACTTCAGCTTCCCGATGAACCCCACCACTTCCCGCTCGAATAATCTAGAGCGAACGCGACCATGCAGCATCACGACAAAACCCACCAGGTCGCGATGACCAACCCGATGTTGTGCTCCACGAGATTCATACCCCTGAAGCTCCCTGACCTCCCCAGTCCAGATTCAGTATCTAAATCCCCAAATGACGATTGAATGCCTAAATAACTCAAACCCAAGATTTCGAGCTCCATTTCGACACTCCCTGTCGAATAACTTCACTCGAGCCGCACTATACGATTCATATACCAGTACGAAGCTCATTGAAAAACTTGAATTTAGCATGTGGTTTTGGATATTTTAATTGAGTATAAGTTGAGAAATCTATTTTTTAAAGTTTCCATTTATAATTACTGTGTTGTTACGTTGCATGAGTTTTAAAATGGGAATGGGGGAACAAGAGGAGATGCTAACGTGCCTATATCAACTTGCTACAGTGATTTGAAGGGGAAATGAAAAAGTTCTAATGTGAATTGTTTGACTGTTCAATATACAATTATATTATTTAAAATTTAAATCGTCTCGAAGTCATAGCTTAAAATCTCGACCTCCGATCGAGGCATGCCGCTAGGCATTTATAATGTTAGACCTCTATTCCGAATGCAATGGAAAAGGTTTCGAGTTCTAATTCGATTGTATGGAGAAGATGGCTTTTTTGACCCAATTATTATATTGAATTTTCGATATAGATTTTAGCGCGTTTATATCCCGTACGCCAAATGATAACTCCAAACACCACGAAATTTGAAATCCGATAATAATACACGATTACGGATCCAATGGAACTAGTTTTGTTGAATTCCGGGACTGTAACTCGAAAGGCTATTTTTAAACATCAATTTAAACGATATATTTTTAAAACTGAACAAATCACTTTTAAATTCAAATTAAAAAGTTTTATTATCTTCAATATTATTAATATAAATTTTATAAGCCTTCAAATTATTTTTAACAAGCTTAAAGCTCCAAATTCAGTATTCTATCCAATTTCCAATTATTAAATTTAATAATTAAATTATCCAATAAACGATTATATTTGAAATTCAAGTGAAAATTTAACTTTTAAACATTTAAAATCAATTAAATATTCCGATTTTAAATATCCCACGGGTTGTTATAGAAATGGGAAGAGACGGTAAAAATGAACGAATCGAAATAAATATAAATTGAAACCATAGGGAATGGAAATAGTCAGGAATTAAATTTTGGGAATTATAAAGATTTGTGGCCATTCATTTCTCATGACTGGATAGTTGAATGGACATAAGGAAAGCCAAATGGTTCAAAAAAATGGTTACCGATACGGCTAACTGTTTTGTAGATTCCGCCACGTAACAGACACCGAAATGCATTGTGAATATACTGTGGTGATCGGCATGACAGGATGAACAGAATGGTACATAGATATGAGCGGTACAACCATCCTATCAAAACTTGATATTCGCTACCGATAATGCTTCTAAAACGCCAAAAATAAAATAAACGGAACTAGAGTAGTCCAAATTTGCCAAAACGAAATATGGCACCTCACTTAAGAAATGATAAACATTTTTTATTATGTAAAAATATTCAGATCTCGAAAACAATTTATTTTCATCACATTAACTGATTTCAAATTGAAATTGAAAATTACACAACCAAACTAACATTCATATTTTCTGATGAAAATCTCTCATTTGCTATGTTTAAATAGACCCATTCCAAATATTAAATTTTCACTGTTAAATCCAACTATTTTATTTTGAAGAAAAATTTAGTTAATTACGTTAAAAAATTGTTAAAATTTCCGAGTCGTTACAAATGCCCTGTTCAGATTTGGACATTTTCTATTAAGTACAACATTTGGGCTATGAACTTGATGGTTAACCCTAACATAACTAATTTAGACTGCATTGGCGATTGGTCTCCAATACCTTTGTTGGAACTAGGTAAATTAGTAGCAGAAGTTATGGGTGAATTTGTAAAAAAAATTCCTTATTGAATCTTTATTAGGCCTATGAAGTCGAAGTAATTTAGACAATTTCTAAATTTTATTTGAACAAAATATTTTATTTTATTCAAATTTATAAAATGATATTTTATTTAATTCTATGTTACGTTGAACAAATATATGGGTGTCACATAACATATATAAGTGTGTGCATGTATGACATATCAATTCGTGCAAGGTATAACGTGCCTGTGTATAGACGCTAGGACTAACACCGCAACAAACACGTTAGCTCATCCAATATATAATGTATTATCTAAATGCATACACATATATAGGCCACCGCTTTAATAATAAAATATTTCAAATATGTGTGTGTGTGTCTACACACATTAAAAAATTATTTATATACAATTTTGCACAAACATATAAATATTTATATATAATACAAAGCGTACATGTATCAATTAATATATAAATATGTTTGTATTATTTAAAATATAATAAATACATTTTTTGCTGTAAAGTTGAATATGGTGTGTGTGTGTATACGAATAAGTTAAATACTTATATATATGTATTGCATATATATATAAGTATGAAATAATTTTTTTCTTTAAATATATATATATATATATATTGATCCAGTCTTGCGCATAGATCATGAATTTTTTAATTTTAAATTTTGAATATATATAGTAATAAAACCAAAAATAAATATTTACAAATTAGAATTTTTTTAATTTGAATCGAGTTATAAATTTTAGACTAATAACTAATTTTGAAAGAAATTTTAAATTTTAAATTTTAATTTATAATTTTATAATTTAAAAAAATTAAAAAAAATCTAATTTTTAAATTTTAATTTAAATATTTACAAGTAAAAAATTCCAAATTTTGGCCATGAGTTAAATATGTATTAATACGATTTTATAAAATTTAAAATATATTTTATAATAAATGTATGAATTTATATAATTATTAATGTGATAGTTGATTTAAATATTATTTAAAAATATATAGAAGTAAAAAATTCTTTCTACCACAAATAATTTATTTATTAAACATCATAGAAGAATTTTATTTTCGTACTTTACATATTTATAGTATAGTAATGATATTATAAACTTAGATATATGTATGTATTATATATTAAATCATCTAAACAATCTTTTTTTATTTTGATCTGTACAATATAAGGGTGAATTATCATAAAAAATTCTTTTTTAATTTTATAATATATATATATATAACTAATCTAAATTGTAACGATGAATCTACATATTGATATCGCCTTCTAACTTACAATAACACACACAGACACACATACACATAGAGATGTATGTGTGTGTGTATAAGTATATAGTAAGCATTATAAGTATGAATTAATGTTTATAGTTAATTAAAAACATACCTTACAACCTAAGCCCTTAAGCATACATTAAAACGATGATGTAAGCTCCTAGAAATGATTTTCTATCTAGGAGAGTGCTAGACCATAAAACATCAACCATCGGTTATCAAATAGTAATCTATATGATTTGATTTACATTTAAAAAATCAAGGAGATGGGAATGGAACGTTGACCGACAATAGATAGGTATGGAGGCTCCAAAAAATATCTAAATCAAATGGAGAAAAAGAAGCTAAAATAGAGAATGGAAATGAGAGATTTTAGGATCATATCTTTCAATCGATATCCTTCCATCTCAGCCATCCATCTTTATTCCTTTTTAGCCCATCCAGTAGCCTCTTTATCCCCATGTTTCAACCGGTCCTATCAGCCCATAATGGACCATAAACCCTTTAGAGCTCAAATGAATATTTTGCATTTTTAAATCTAATTTAAAACGCTTACTGATTTCGTATATTGATTAATCTATTTATAGCTATTATAAATACGTGTAATATTCTTTTATCAATTCAAAATCAAATTTATAAATTAATTAAATCATTTGTTCAAAGGAGAATTGTGACGCCCCAACTCGATACTCACATTAGCCAAGGACACTCCGAGGTAATGTCGTTGACTAGCACGAAGAATAAGGTCATTGAGGAGCGACCATCTATGTAATTGCTTTGTGCACGTGTCGATATGTCAGATAGTATGGCACGCATTTAATTTCAAGAGGAAATAGATATGAGTATATCACATAGAAGTGTACATCAAAGTAGTGGTCATACAAGATCCACTACATCACAAAAGAATATATACAAGTGCTAGACAAAAGAATATGTACACATCAAGGAGTCTCTATCTAGAATGTATAAAAGCAAAAACTATTAATCTAAAGTAGTTAGCTAAAAGTCAGAACCTTGTCCCTGCTAAGAAGTCAAGTGGAAGCATCTGTAACACCTCAGTCTGACCCGAGCATTATTTAAGGACAAAATTATTAAACAGGTCATTCTAGCTATAAATATCATATAAGATGAGATAGAATAGGAGATATGACAAATATAAATATGATAACAACAAAGATCATAACATATCTCTAACTTTCTCAAACACCCTAAAAGAATGCCATATTCGTTAGCTTTATTCACCAAACCATAAATATTGATAGAACTTATCAACACAAATCACAAAAATTGGTGAAACACTAATTCCAGAAATCAATAATTAGAAATCCAGAAATCAAAAGGGGGAGGCTTATCAAAAATGGGAGCATTAATACTCACCAACACGTGTATCACAAATGGGACACTATCCCATGGGTCGCTAATCCATAAAAATATGAGGTATAGTCCCCCCGTAGGGATGAATGATCCGACCATCGACCTATCTAAAAAGATACGCCTCATGCACAGCCGAACATCGATGCACCTAAAAAGATACGCCCCATGCACATACTTATTGAGCCAAACATCGACGCACCTAGAAAGATACGCCCCATGCATAGACTTATTGAGCCGATTGCTCCACATACGGTCAAAAGACCATGGGTCGTTAGCCCATAAAATGAGACGAAGCTCCATAAATCAGGGTATAGTCCCCCACATGGACAAAGAGACATCGCATATCGCTAGTCTAAACCATAAAATAATCATCATTGATCAATATGAAGTGTAAATTACACTAAGCCAGTAAATAAATGAATTTATCTTTATGTCCCATAACCACTGGCTTAACTTAAATATTTACGAACGGATTGTAGATTTCCACTCGAAAAGTGTCACAAGATTTCAATCGAACAATTCTAAGAATTAACTGACGAAGTAAATGCAAGCGTTTCATACCACTTGTTCTGCTAATACTTTTAATTGGATTTCTTATATGAATGATGTAAATGTTTGTATATGCTAATAGATTAGAAAACGGTTTTTAAAATGAGCTTTGTATTTAAATAGTGTTGAAATCATTTTTGTGAAAGAGTTTTAGTATTTAATACTAGTACAGAAACCTTTGTATTTTAAAGTGACAAATCACAGAAATGATTGTAGAAACAACCCATCACCAAAAATTCACATTCGTCGACATGAATCAAAACCCAAAAAAACGATTCCAAATCCATCAAATGGATATTCCAAAAATCCAGAAAAGAAGTCATTAAAGTCGATAATAAATGACAACAACCTACCGGATCAACAAAATCGATATAAACAGAAACCCCCTCAAAAATAGGTGATTTAGCTGAAATTAGCAGCTCCAGACGTCTGATGGTTTTCCCAGACGTCTGCGCTGAAAGACTGGTAATTTTCTTCCAAATCGCCCAGAATCCTGGGGAATAGACTCAGATGTCTGAGTTGTACATCTGGAATTTTTATTCCGATGGCCCAGACATCTGAGTGTTATACCAAACGTCTGAGCTGAAGCTCAAAGCAAAAATCAGCCTTGGCCATTAATGGCCAAATCGGTTTAGGAGCGATTGGAAGAGCAATGGAGGCTAGGAATTTATGCCAAGCGACAACCCAGCCCAATAGAACCTTTCATACACTCCAAACAACAGGTCAAAACACCAATGTAGGATTTTCATAGATTTTGACTTCAAAATATCAAAATTTGAAAAATTCACCAAACCAATTCAATTCAAAAACAAATGAACATGAAAAAGATAGGAATTCATACCTAACAACCATCAAAGGTATAGACATAGATGTGAGTTCAAGAACTCACATTTAAACCCAAATATAGAAATGAGAAGCTTTAAAACGAAGCAAGACCGATTCCTCTTCGACAAGACCTCAAGAATCTTCAATCTATTATCAAATGAAATGAATTTCCTAAGTTAGGGTTTAGGAATTTTTGAAAAATAAAAAGTGATTGAGATGGAGAAGGTGAAGAGGATGCTTACCTAAGCTTCTCTTTGATTTGGGAACTTGAATTTGAATTTTCTAGTAAACTAGGGCTTAGGAATTTTTAATTTCCTATCTCTTCCCCCTTTTTCCTTTTAACTTGAGAGTGTTAGGAAAATGTTATGAATGAATCAAGAGGAGTGGAGTGGAAATTATTAGATAGAGGAGTTGGGTTCTCTTATTAGGTTATTGGGCTGAAACCCAAACCCAAAGCCCCAAATGCAAATATCAAAATTCTAATCAACTCCAAATATATCGATGTTCACACTCAAAAGGCCGCAAACGCCATTTTGAACTCAATGGAAGTGGTCTCGAGTCCTAATTCGACTGTTTACAAAAAGTTGCATTTTGGATTTTAATCCGACTAATGGTGCTATATTTAAATTTCAACACTTAAATATACAATCGTAAAATATGCGGGTTGTTACAGACTCCCATCGTTAAATAAATTGCATCCTCACAATTCTTAAGAAGGAAATGAAGAATAACAACCACAAAAAGGCATAATCAACACAAAAGAAAATTTTGAAACGAGAAATTCACCTTCAGGAGCACAAGAAAGTAAATCCAGATGTGATTGCTCGATAAATTCTCTGGATTCCCAAGAACAATCTTTAGGATTTGAGGACCATTGAACCTTCATAGCGGAACATCTTCATTATGAAGGCGTCTAACCTCTGTAGCAATGATACGAATAGTATGTTGCTCATAAGTCAAATAAGGTGAAACATCAATTTCTTCAATAACACCGGGCTCATGAATAGAATCGGAATCTCTAAGGCATTTCCATAGTTGAGAGATGTGGAATACGTCATGAATAGCAGAAAATTGAGCCGGTAATAAAAGGCAATAAGCCACAGAACCAATGCGTTTGGTGATAGTAAAAGGTCCAATATATCGACGTGCTAACTTTTCCGATCGACTGAAACGCACACCCTTCATAGGTGAAACACGAATGAATACAAAATCTCCCACAGAAAATTCTAAATTCCTTTGGTTATCGGCATAGGGTTTTTGCCTACTTTGAGCTTCTTTTATCCTATGACGAATAAGGTCAATCTTTTCTGTGGAATCATGAATAAAATCTGGACCTAAAACGAGCTTCTCACCGGCTTCAAGCCAACACGAAGGAGATCGACATAGTACTCCGAAGAGTGCCATGAAAGGTGCCATACCAATACTAGATTGGATGCTATTATTATAAGAAAAATCAACAAGAGAAATATGATCTTCCCAACTTCCACCAAAATCAAGAACACATGCACGAAGAAAATCTTTAAGAGTTTGATTCACACGCTCGGTTAGTCCATCAGACTGAGGATGATAAGCGGTGCTAAAATTAAGCTTCGTTCCCAAAACTTTTTGAAGACCCTTCCAAAATCCACTAGTAAATAATGGATCACGATCGCTAACAACAGAAGTAGGAACTCCATGCAATCTAACACTTTCTTTAACATAGAATTTAGCCAAAAGTGGTACGGTCTGATTAGACCGAACGGGAATAAAATGGACGGATTTTGTTAGTCTATCTATAGTCACCCATAAACTGTCGTGACCCGAATGAGAATGGGGAAGACCGTTTATAAAGTCCTTGGAGACTTGATCTCATTTCCAAACTGGAATGACCAAAGGTTGCAATAACCCACCGAGCCTTTGATGCTCGGCCTTAATGAGTTAGAAATTCATGCAACGCTTAATGAAGGTAGCAATATCAAATTTCATTCCATCCCAATAATAAAATTGCTTCGTATCCGCGTACATTTTACTACTACCGGGATGAATGGTAAATTTAGAACAATGAGAATCTTCTAAAATGTCTTTATGAAGATTACTAATATTTGGCACGGTAAGTCTACCATACTTTCGAATGCCGCCACGAGCATCGATTTCAAAGTCTTTCAAACCATCAATATTTCTATCCCTACAACTTTGGCAAAGATGAGTCAATTCTGGATCATGCTTCTGAGAATCAAGAATGCGGTCAAAAAGAGTTGGATGAGCCTCAAAGCAACATAAAACAAGAGATTAACATGAATCGGATACACGATCTTGAATCTCACATGTGGATAAAGTCTCAAAGTCATTCCATTCGGACATCATCATGGAAACAACTGCCTTTTACTTACGATTAAGGGCATCGGCAACATGATTTCCCTTTCTGGGAGTATAAGAATGTCAAGATCATAAAATGCAAGGAACTCGAGCCAACGTTGTTGACGCAAATTAAGTTCCTTTTGAGAAAATAAATGCTTCAAAGATTTATGATCGGTGTAGAAAACAAATTTCTCTCCCAAAAGATAATAATGCCAAATTCTAAGGGCGAAAACAATGGTCGCGAGGTCTAAATCATGAGTGGCATCTCTAGTCTCGGTAGGCTTTAATTGCCTAAAAGCATACACGATAGCACATTCCCTTTGCATAAGAATGGCTTCCAGACCAACACGACTGGCATCTGTATAAACAATAAAGTCTTGGTTCCCTTCGCGAATCACAAGAATAGGAGTACCAAAAAGGAGTTTTTTTAATTTCTAAAAAGCAGCTTCACATTTGTCTGAGCAAATGTACTTAACTCCCTTCTTTGTCAAACTAGTAAGAGGCAGGGAAATTTTAGAAAAGTCTTTTATGAACCGACGATAATAGCCCGCCAATCCAAGAAAACTACGGATTTCCGTCACACTCTCCGGTTTCTTCTAATTTTGAATCGCTTCGATCTTTGAAGGATCCATAGAAATTTCAGATTCAGATATAATATGCCCTAAAAATTTCACGCGGGATTGCCAAAAGTGGCACTTAGAAATTTTTGCTTTCAATTAATTGCTCCTAAGAGTTTCTAACACAATCCGAAGATATTTTTCATGTTCTTCCTTGGTTTTATAATAAAAAAGAATATCATCTATAAAGATAAGAACAAATCGATCGAGGAAGTCTTTGAAAACTCGATTCATAAGGTCAAAGAAATAAGCTGAAGCATTCGTTAAACCAAATGGCATAACAAGCCATTCATAAGATCCATAACGAGTACGGAACGATGTCAAAGGAATGTTATCCTCTGCAATATGAAGCTGATGAAAACTGGTTGCTAAGTCTAACAGTGAAAAGATCTAGCACCGCAAAGTTGATCGAATTGATCATCAATCCGAGGTAAAGGATATTTATTCTTGATGGTGAGATCGTTAAGCTTGCGACAGTAATGCAAAGCCTAAGTGTACCATCGGATTTCTTCACAAAGATAGCCGAATCCCCCTAAAGAGAGGAACTAGAAAGAATAAAACTGTTTTGCTTCCATTTTGGATAATTGTTTATGCATCTTCTCATTTTCCTTATTGGACATACGATAAGGAGGACGAGTGATAGGTAGAGCTCTAGGGATTAGATTAATTCTGAATTCAATTGCTCGCTTAGATGGTAATCCTAAAACGGGCTCAAATATGTCGGAAAATTCACAAACAACATGAATGAGGAAAATGACATCTTCATCATCATCATTATCGCCATCAGGTTGATTTAGAGAATATAAGGATGCTACCAAATTGCTACCAAATTGGAATCTGAATATTTGAGAATAATAGAAATCTGGTTAACAGATTGAGGATGTTCAAGATGGACAGTCCTCTCGAGACATAGGATGCTGGCATCATAACGATTAAGCCAATCCATTCCCAAAATCATTCCGAAATATAGGTAGCGCATAACATGAAAATCGACTCGTAAAACACAATCACATAAAATAATCTTGACATCTTTATAAAATAAACTGAGTGTTGTGGTTCCAACAACTAGATTTGCAATTCTCAGTGAAGTCATCAAAGCCATAGCATTTAAAGACAAAGTATCAACAAGTTCTTTTGATATAAAAGAGTGGGATGCACACGTGTCAAAAAAAGTCGAATACGGTGATCACGAAACATAATAATGCCATCAAGGATAGAATGAGAAATACCTTGACCAAGAGAAGTTGAGGACATGAAGATATATGATGAACCGAAGTTTTGCAATAGCGGCAATAAAGAGGTTTCGGACACCTTTTTGCATAATGGTCCTTAGAACCCCAATTATAGCATTTTCCATGATTAGAGGTAGGAGTCTTTGCTACCGAAGTTGCTTGCTTCCCTTTCTTATTGGGATTAGGCTTGAACTTAATATTCCTCTTCTTGTTGATGTTGAAGTCCTGCTTGGCACCCATAACTTCAACCTCACTTTCTTTATCGTCCTCTTTATGTTTAAGAGCGATATCTGCAAGTTGATCGAAAGAAACTTCTAGTTTCAAAAGTAAAGGCTTTTTGAGGTTCTTATTCAACCCATTGAAAAACCTCTAATTTTTCTTCAATGGAATATACTCGGCCCCATATTTAGAGAGGGATTCAAAAGATGCGACATAATCTGTCACAGAAGATTTACCTTGAACAAGGTCAATAAACAATGGGCTAAAGTTACCTTTTCACCTTCCGGCACAAACTTCAACTCAAACCTTTCTTGGAATTGCTCCCAAGTAAGATCCGCTTCAACAACTCCAGAAATAAAAAGCTCATACCAATCTAATGCTCTTTCTTGGAGCATGCTAGAAGCCACTTGGACACGATATAGATCAACAAGATTCATGCGAGCAAAGATGTGGTTGCATGATCTAAGCCAAGCTTGGACTTCTATAACTCTTTTGGAACCCTTGAATGGCCTTCCACCCAAATTGGTGTAATCACTACACAAGCGTTCAAACCCAGATTTAGGATGAATCCACTCTGGAATGGGTCCGGTAGTTTATGCATTCTACAAGATCTAAAAGCTGTTGGGCAGACATGAATACACCATCCTGAGGTGTAGCATTTGATTGACCTGTGTTGGGACGACCAGGTCTAACCATTTCTCTTCTTTAAGAAAAAAGAGGAAAAAGGTTATTCTCAGAATGAATATCAAACAAACTTGATTGATAAAATAAGGCATCATAAAGAAAATAGGATAGAACGTGTCCTAAGACTCGAATTAAATCCTAAGGCACGATTCCTAAGCGAGACTTAGGACAATGATCCTTGCTAGATTATTTTATATTGTTTCGAAGTTTGGCTCTGATACTAAGCTATGACACCCCACCTCTATACTCACAATAGCCAAGGACACAACAAGGTAATACCGTCGACTAGCATGAAGAATAAGACTGTTGAGGAGCGACCATCTATGTAATTGCTTTGTGCGAGTACCAATATGTCGGATAGTATGGCATACATTTTATTTCAAGAGGAAATATGAACGATCAAAAACACACTTAAAGCTACTACACAGTGGCTATATGGTCTTCGAAATAATATATAAAATAAGCATAGCACAAAATCAGTCATAGATATTCATATCTCTAAGGCAAAATAGATATAAATATATCACATAGAAGTGTACATCAAAGTAGTGGTCATACAAGATCCACTACATCATAAAAGAATATATACAAGAGCTAGACAAAAGAATATGTATACATCAAGGAATCTCTATCTCGAATGTATAAAAGCAAAAACAATTAATTTGAAGTAGTTAGCCAAAAATCAGAACCTAATTCCTGCTAAGAAGTCAAGTGGAAGCACCTATAACACCTCGGTTGACCCAAGTATTATTTAAGGAGAAAAATAATAAGTGGATCAATCTATCTATAAATATCATATAAGATGAGATAGAATAGGATATATGACAAATATATATATATATAATAACAACAAAGATCGTAAAATATCTCAAACTTTCTCAAACTCCTAAAAATAATGCCATATTCCTTGGCTTTATTCACCAAACCACAGATGTTGATAGAACTTATCAATACAAATCACAAAATTAGTGAAACACAAATTCCAGAAATCAATAACTAGAAATCCAGAAATCAAAAGAAGGAGGCCTATCAAAAATGGGAGCATGAAAACTCACCAACACGTTATCACAAACGGGACACTATCCTATGGGTCGCTAGCCATAAAAATACGGGGTACAATCCCCCCTAGGGACGAATGAGCCAAACATCATCGCACCTAAAAAGATACGCCTCATCCACAGCTGAACATCGAAGCACCTTAAAAGATATGCCTCATGCACAGCTGAACATCGACGCACCTAAAAAGATACACCCCATGCACATACTTATTGAGCCAAACATTGACACACTTTGAAAGATACACCTCATGCATAGAATCGTTGAGCCGATTGCTCCACGAACGGTCAAAAGACCATGGGTCGTTAGCCCACAAAATGAGATGAAACTCCATAAATCGGGGTATAGTCCCCCATGTGGACAAAGAGACATCGCATATCACTAGTCTAAACCAAAAAATGATCATCATTGATCAATATGAAGTGTAAATTACACTAAGATAGTAAATAAATGATTTTAGCTTCATGTCCCATAACCAGTGGCTTAACTTAAATATTTACGAACAGATTGTAGATTTCCACTCGAAAATTGTTGCAAGATTTCAATCGAGCAAGTCCAAGAATTAACCGACGAAGTAAACGCAAGCGTTTCGTACCACTTGTGTTGCTAAGTTGTTTAATTGGATTTCTTATACGAATGAGGTAAAGGTTTGTATATGTTAATAGATTGGAAAACGGTTTTAAAAACAAGCTTTGTATTAAAACTAGTGTTGTAATCATTTTTGTGAAAGTTTAGTATTTACTACTAGTGTAGAAATATTTGTATTTTAAAGTGACAAATCACATAAATGATTGTAGAAACAATTAATTACCAGAAATTCACATTCGATGGCATGAATCAAAATCAAGAAAAATCGATTCCAAATCCATCAAATGGATATTCCAAAAATCCAGAAAAGAAGTCATCAAAGTCGATAATAAATGACAACAACCTACCGGAGCAACAAAAATCGATATAAACGGAAACCCCCTCAAAAATAGGTGATTTGGCTGAAATTAGCAGTTTCAGTCGTCTGATGGTTTTCCCATACGTCTGAGCTGAAAGATTGGAATTTTTTCTTCCATGGATTACCCAGACGTCTTGGGAACAGACTCGGACGTCTGAGCGGTGCATCTGGAATTTTTATTCGGATGGCCCTGACGTCTGAATGTTATACCAGATGTTCGAGCTGAAGCTCAGAGCAAAAAATCAACCTTGGCCACTAATGGACAAATCGGTTCGGCAGCGACTGGACGAGCAACGGAGGCTAGGGATTTATGCCAAGCAACAACCCAGCCCTATAGGCTCTTCCATACACTCCAAACAACATGCCAAAACATCCAATGTAGGATTTTCATAGATTTGACTTCAAAATATCAAAAATTGAACAATTCACCAAACCAAACCAATTCACTTCAAAACCAAATGAATATGAAATTGATGTTAGGAATTTATACCTAACAACCATCAAAGGTTAGACATAGATGTGAGTTCAAGAAACTCACCTTTAAATCCAAATATAGAAATGAGAAGCTCTAAAACAAAGCTAGACTGATTCTTCTTCAACAACACCTCAAGAATCTTTAGTCTATTATCAAATGAAATGAATTTCCTAAGTTAAGATTTTGGAATTTTTGAAAATTGAAGAGAGATTGAGATAGGAAGGTAAAGTGGATGCTTACCTAAGCTTTTCTTTGATTTTGGAAGTTGAATTTGAATTTCCTAGTAAACTAGGGCTTAGGAATGTTTAATTTCCTATCTCTTTCCTTAATTTTTTCTTTTAGCTTGAGAGTGTTAGGAAAATGTTATAAATGAATGAAGAGGAGTGGAGTGGAAGTTAGTAGATAGAGAAGTTAGGTTCTCTTGTTGGGTTCGTGGGCAGAAACCCAAACCCAAAGCCCCAAATGCAAATATCAAAATTCTAACCAACTCCAAACATATCGATGTTTATACTCAAAAAGGCCGCAAACGCTGTTTTGAACTCAATGGAAGTGGTCTCGAGTCCTAACTCGACTGTTTATAAAAAGTAGCATTTCGGACTTTAATCCAGCTAACGATGCTATATTTAAATTTCAACATTTAAATATACAATCGTAAAATATGCAGGTTGTTACAAGAATTCATATTTTTCGATTGTGTGACTCATCATATATAAATTTGGTCAGCGATTAATGTTGAACTATTCAAATAATAACATTCATACATCACTTAGCTAGTAGCGTGACATTTTGGTCAAATTTATCATTTACTTGGTTTCGGTAAAAATCCAAACTTACTTTATTAAGCAGTAACGGGTTATGACTTTTATTTGCACCAATTCTCTTTATCAAAACTATATCACTTTGGAGTTACGGAATATGGTAATGGTCAAACATCCAACATCTCCATATTCAACTCTATTATCCAAAAACAAAGTCCTTGGTTTAGTTACAATAATTATTGTTAGTCGAAATGCTTTAGCCGGAGACTTTGAGTTGACTTCGATACTAACTCCATATAACCAAGGAGGTAAATCTTTTCTTGAATAGTGCTTCACTTCCAATATTTCCACTCCGCCCTACTATAATCACTCCATGGACTTCATGCCATGATTTGATTATAATTAAAATGGAGCTTTTATACTGAAGATCGACGGTATTCTCAAGTTGAGATAACTATGAAAATCGGGCACATTGATATTTTCAGTTTGACTTTAGTTACATTTACCAACATAAAACTATCGGGTCGGTCGTTCCATATTTATCTAATAGGTATTACTACGTAACACTTAGGTGCCCACAGTAGTCATGAGTAATACACTACCCTACATTTAAGAGCGTTACATACTCTAGTCTCAATAGATATACCAATATCCAGTCTCGATGCATCTTGACTAGGAATAATTAAAATGACGTGTTTTATAATATTGTGATACAATACTCATGATGATGACTATTTGTAATTGATATAACAAACACACCATTTATTGATTTTCTATTAGATATATTTTTAATTAAATTAATTAATTAATATAACAATTATCAAATATATAATTGAAAGAAACAGATTTTATTTCAAACAAGATCGATCATCGAGTTAGACATATGTAACAAATTACATAATTTCCCCTTGAGCATACCCCTTACTCTATCAATAAATAAATGTTAACCGTTTGAGCATCTTGTAGCTCATTTTTAATCTCCACTAACAATTTAAACCCTAACTTCATTGTATAAAATCAAAACAAAATGGAATAAAATTATACAAATTCTCAAATTTACATATATGCTTCTCGATGGAAAGCTACACAGACATACAAGAAGTAGATTGTATTATAACTTTTTTATTAATATTTGACTTGCCCAGAAAGTAGTGGTAAAGAAAGAAGAAAAAGTAGACTTATTGTTCGAGACGCTTCAGGTGCAAGGATAATGAAACCAGCTTGTATTTTCTAGGTTAGAAGAGACCTGATATGTAGGATTGTAATATATTACTAATGTTATGTGGAATCACTATATGTTTCATACAGCGTTGTAAATTGATTATACATTATATATTATTTGAAATGTTTTATCTCTCACTATAACACGTATATTTTATATTATTATATCTTATCACTACATTACTAGCAATGTGTTCTTTGTCATTTTTTGTATATTGTGCATTATTTTATCTTAATGGTACAAGTATTATTGCTTTATGCCAATACTGGGTACGTACAGGTGAGTTTGTTTATTCAATTTTGTGAACTAGTATTAGCCTAAGGGAATACCATTTGTAGCCTCATTCTCCGTATTATCTGACAGTATTATCTAGTAATACTTTTAGATAATACGGATGTAGAGATGGGGTGTTTCAAAAAGGCTATAACTTTTCAACTCAAGGTGGATATATAAGGGTTTGGAAGGATAATAGGGAGGTACTATGCTCAAAATAGGGAAGCAACAATGTGTATAAATTGCTTGAAAGAACGGTGGAGAATGAAAGGACTTCTCAACATGGTGTTGGAGAGATAAATCTCTATGAATCAAGGTGGAGTCAACAAAGAAAAGCCATAAAGACCGCATGGAGGTCATTGCGGTATTACAAACAGTTCTAAGTTATTGATGATATGTATGTTCAATTCAGAGACATGCATACTTATGTGGTTTGGAGGTTGGTAAAAAATATTTCTGCATGGAGATATTTGTTTCCATTGTGATATTGGAGATTGTTTAGTGTATAAGAATATTGGTAGGTTTGTATGGAATCCATACTATTGTATTAAAATTAAGTACACTTTTCTTAGCTCTCAGGCCCTCTTCTATTTTTGCTAAAAGAGCCATCCCGATAATGCCATGTGTATCTATAAATTGAACTGTCCTAGCGGATATTTTCTCTTCTTTTCGCCATTTTCAACAATCGTCTATATTATTTTTCTATAACTTAAATCACCATTCTTCCCAATTTTTTAACCACACAAATCCTTGCTCTTTTCATATCTATTTCACATTATTTCTCCAAAAAAATCAATGATCCCTTCATTTTTTAATTATAATAAAGAAATTTCTTACTTCCCTTGCTCTTCATTTAGTCGATTCACCGATCCTAAAATAACCTCCAACCAATCCTTCAAAAAACCTGAATTCTTCCATCTGATTCGTTCCATTGTGACTTAGATCTGATTCATTATGTTTCATTCGCATCAATTGATAGATGTTGGATATCATATAGCGACCTACTAATTTAAATTTGATTTTGGAAAGTTCGGTTTGGCGTAACTAAATCACAAAGGAGGCACTAAGAAAATACACCTATCTCTATGGTTACTAGTAAGATATTTTGATTCATAATAGTAAGTTTTTGTAGCATTTTGCTTAATTTGAATACAATTTATTTTCAAGTAATATGTTCTTTTTTCTTTCCTTTCAATATCGAACCTAAGTTAAGTATATTTAAGATTCGAATGGTAAAATGGAGTTAACTGATCCTTGAATTAATGAATTCATAAGAGGAATCGATAACAAAAGCGTATGAATTAAGGGAAAAGATAGTTTTTGGCAAATTTCATGAGATATGTAATTTTAATTAGTTTTAGATAACTATGTGTGTATGTGTAACTATGGTTCAATCTTTATATGCTTAGAAATCTTGGATTGTTCAAAAATAGAACTTAATTGTGACAACCCACCTTTTCGACCCTTGGGAATGACACTTAATACATTCATGATATTAATGTGCCGTTGCCCAACTATCCGAAGGGTAAGTTGTTTTGGGTAAAATAAAGAATAGAACAAGACAGAATAGATAAACGTCACAACGGAATGGTTACATATAATACAAAATGGAATAGTGAAAAAGGTTACTGTTATCTGGGTTTTTAACCTAGCAGGAACCAGTAGAAAACAGAACAACCTCGTGTAAATAGGATGGTTCAGAACTTAACCGAAAAAGCTAAGACAAGGAATTAACAGGGGCCAAGCTATAAGACTACGGCAACTACTGTGATTGACTAAACAAAGAGATCAACATTTTTTTAGCCCATTTAGCAGCTGAGCACCAACAGCTAGTGAATTTCCATCAAAATGAAACAACCATGACAAAAGACTATGGAAACATCTCTAATTCTAGACTTTGGGAAAATCCTAAGTGCTTGGATCTTCTACAACTCATGCCTCTCCAATAATCTTCGAATAAGCTAGCTAAGGATGTAGTGACAAGAGGACAAGACATTGGCTCGTAAACGAGCCAAGTCTATGGGTCGATAGTTACCGTAGACCATGGGTCACCAACGACCCATGTTCTTGCCTCGATTTGCGAGCCAAACCATCCCTGGTTCATTCCCTACTTACCTACGAGCAGATGATGAAGTGCCCTGGCCCATAAGCACTTCAATCCATATAAATACCATCCTACTTGCAACACAAACTAGACCCTCTTTAGACTGGCTGCTGAAGCTCTACTGGAATTATTCTTCACTTTCTACCTCCCTCACAACAATCTCAAAAGGAATTCACTGTGATTCTCTAATGGATTCAAACTCCGGGGATTCAACTAGCAAAAGATAATCAAAGCTTTGTAATCAAACATTTCTTGTAACAACAATCAGTCTTTAATAAAGCTATAAAGTGGATGTGGCTTCATTAACAGCCGAACCACTATAAAAATCCTATGTCTTCTTTCTTTTACTGTTCTTTTTCTGTATTTGTTATCTATGATATTGCTCTGTCAGAACAAGGCTGGTGCTTTCAAATTCAAATCACGATGTTGGTTCATTTTTTGGATCAACATTTTAGTGCTTTCATTGAGAGCCCAACTCAAGATCTAGATCTAGCTATCTACTTTGGATCCCATAGTTCCATAAGTTAGATCCTTACTCTTGCTTGAAGAATCCACTATTTGGAATCAATACCCTCTGGAAGAAGAATAACTGCCGCTAAAAGGTCCATAAGGGCAGTACTAGCTGGAGAAGATGTTAATCCCTAATGATAGAAGTAAATGGTGCTAACTTAGGGAATCAGGTGCCAGCCTCCTCCAGTAAGCATGAAGTTGTTACCAGGGATGAGTTAAATAAAATGGTTGAGGAGATCAACCAAAAAATGGAGAGTAGCCAAAAGGCTCTAATGGATAAGCTTAACGCTCTCCTAATCTTAATGTCAAAGCCGTGCCAAGGACTATGCTCGAACCCACGACTACTATGGAACAAAAGAATTCCTCCAATTCTGGTCTATATAGAAGAAGCGGAAAATAGCCACAAAAAAAAGGTGACCATAGGACTTAACGTGGATGGAAATATAAGTACTTCATTTTCCATAAGGCAACATATTTTGAATTTGAGTCAAGGGGTAAAAACCTCCGTCGAAGACATAGCTATGGATCTTTTTGACCCAGAGGATGGAGAGCCAGACGACAAATTGGAAGAAATTTGACAATGCAAGGAATACCCAAACCGCTCCAGTTAGACCAATAGCAAGCCAACAGGACCCTACAGGAGTGGCTCTCCCGAAGACGGGAAAGCCTAGGTCACAGCCCACTCACTAAGACCGTTTGCAAAGTCAAACACTTGGCGTAGTGACTGATTGTCGTCCTCAGGACTACTGAACATTAGAGGCATACATAGCGGACATGCTAAACGATTAATGGAGGAGAGTAAATATAGAAGAGATGATGAATGGGGATCTGCACCAAGTCAGAATCCTTTCACTAATGAAATCATGAATAAAAGATATCCAAAAAATTTTACAATGCCAACTATTCCATCCTATGATGAGACAACGGATTCGAAACCTCGCTTGTATAAATACAGTTGCTATATGGACAGAGAAAATGCCTCTGAAGCTATTCGATGCGGATGCTTTCCTATTTTTCACAAAGGGGTTACATCAATGTGGTCCACTAGATTTCCACCAAGATCTATTTTTACTTTTGACCAGCCGGCGACAAGGTTCCTTGATCAATTCAGATTCCATCCGCACAGCCAAAAGACATCATGTCCCTATTAGGATTGTTCCAAGAGCGTAACGAATCACTAAAATCTTTCATCAAAAAATTTAACACCGCGGTGACGGAAGTAAGCAACCCCAATGAAGACGCGGTTTTTATGGCATTAGTCTTTGCCATTCATCCAGAAATTGAATTCGCAAAGTGGATTAAGATGAAGCAACCTACCACCAGGAAAGATTCCGATTGTAAAGAAACTCCGTACCTAAGGTTGGAGGAAGCAAAAAAATTGGAAAGGAATTCTACTAGTGTACAACGGATGAACGTCGAGCAAAGCAAAGTAGCAATAAATCAAAATGTGCACACTTCTCAGACTGCTGAAGGAACCATTGGAAAAGACAGGAATTCAAAGAGAAAAGGTCAAAACTCCAATAAGAAGAATTGTAATGGCAGCAATAAAAAGCTCAAAGAGTTTAGGCCTGAAGGTTACACTCCTTTGAGCGACACACCAGAAAACATTTTTCTTGCAATTCAAGGAATCGGGGAATGCAAAAAGCCAACCAGAAAAGAGGTGATTGAACAGAAGAAGCGCCTAGGGAAGTTCTGCCGCTTCTACAAGACATACAGCCACAATATGAATGAATGCTACCACCTAAAGAATCTCATTAAAGAACTGATCCAGAATAACAAACTCCGTCAGTACGTACGACAATCGCAAAACCCAGATCTATCTGCAACTCCTCAATACCCAAGAGAAAGAAGGAATCAATCAGGAACCAGGGAAGAAGGGTCGAAATAAACTGACTAGAGACTCATCATTGGAATGATATTCGGGGGACCTCATCCCGTACAAAGAAGTTAGGGAAAGATGGAGCGGTATGTAAGTTCGGTGAAGCATGCTCCGAAGGAATTATGTTTGGCTGTGGAAGATGAAACTCCAGTTAAGATGCAAAGGATCTTGAATGATGATATTGTGTTTCGAAATCGGTACACCAAAGGGATCGAAGCTCCAACTCTTGACCTGATGGTAGTGACGGCAAGAATTGGACCTACTGTAGTTCGACGGGTGTTGGTTGATAGTAGTAGCTTCGTTAACATTCTCTTCAATTGCACTTTCGATCAAATGAAGATTGGCACGAAAAGTATGTCCGTGTGCCAAACAAAGATTTAGGATTTTACTGATGAACCTAAAATATTGGTGGGAACAATTGACCTACCAGTGGAGTTCAGAGAGGATGAGTGAAGGGTCACCCTCATTTAGACCTTTTTGATCGTGGATGAAATTTCAACATAAAACACCTTCTTGGGACGGCCTACATTAGCCGACTTCAGAATAGCACTGGCCCAATGGTGCCTTACAATGAAGTTCCCAACATAACACAGTGTTGGAATTGTGGAAGGAGACTAAAGCACTGCCCAGGAATGCTACATCACAGAGTTGTATGAGTCAAGAATAAAGGAAAAAACGAAAGGATATGGGGAAAACCCTCCACATCCGTGGACCTTTCGAATAGCAACTACAGAGCCACCTCTGGCTTGGGGACTATAGTCGATTCAACAAGGATTTGGACCCTAAAAAGAGGAGCACAGGGGAGGATCAGGCAATACCGACAGAATTGATGGTGTTTATCCCAGTCTGTATAGATGACCCAACACAGGTCCTAAAAATTGGGCGCAGCTAGGAAACAAGATGAAGTCGGAACTAACCAAATTCCTTCGCGCCAATCTGGACATATTTGCCTAGAAACACTCCGATATGTGTGAGTATCATCTGAAACTGCCTGCCATTCCTTCAACATTGACCCCAAATTTACGTCAGTGAAGCAAAAAAGGCGAAGCTTGGGCCCTGAATGGTCCAAGGCGTTGAGAGAGAAAGTAGATAAAGTAATGGCTAATGGCTTCATCCAAGATGCAAATTAACCTGAATGGGTATCAAATCCATTCCTAGTCAAGAAGTCTAATAGGAAATGGAAAATTTGCATTGACTTCTCGGATCTAAATAAGGCTTGCTAAAAGATAGCTTCCACTCCCCAAAATCGATCAACTTGTGGATGGAACGATGGGGCATGAATTGCTGTCATTCATAATGCATACTCAAACTACAACCAGATCATGTTGCATGAACCAGATTAAGAGAACACTAGCTTCATCACCGATATAGGATTATACTTCTATAGGGTAATGCCATTCATCTTGAAAAATGCAGAGGCAACGTATCAAAGGCTAGTGAATATTATGTTCATATGCCAAATTAGAAAGACTATGAAAGTTTACATGGACGATATATTGGTCAAATCTCGAGTAGCTACTAACCATGTAGACAACCTCGTTGAAATGTTTGAGATACATCGAAAATACAGGATGAAACTCCGCTTGCTCAAATGTCACTTTGAAGTAGCCTCTAGGAAATTCTTAGGGTTTGTAGTAAATGGCCGAGGCATTGAAGTGAATCTAGAGCACATAATAGTGCTACAGGAATCCAAGCCCCTAAAAATAAGAAATAACTTCAAAGCTTGAATGGAAAAGTCATAGCACTGAGTCGATTCATCTCAAAAGCGGTAGAAAAGTGCACACTATTCTTCAACGCACTGAAGAAGGGATAGAACAACTTTGAATAGGGTGAAGCTTGTCAAATAGCATTCAAGGAATTGCTATAACACATGGAAGCTCCCTCAATCTTATCAAAGCCAATGGATGGAGAAAACCTATTTGTTTAAATAGCAATTTCCCCGCATGCACTGAGCGCCGCTCTCATGCGGGAAGAAGAAAGAATCTAGTGACCTGTGTACTCCATTAACAAACAATTCACTAGAGCTGAGAAGAATTACCTAAATCTGGAGAACCTAGCATATTGCCTTTTGATCGCGTCCCGAAAGTTACGACCATACTTCCAGGCTCATCCAATTAAAGTGTTCACTGACCAACTCCTGAAGCAAGTTTTATACCAACCAGAAACTTTCAGATGACTACTCAAATGGAATAAAGAATTAAGCCATTATGACATCACATATCAGCCCAGTACAGCCATCAATAGGTAGGCGTTGGCCGACCTCATCGCCAAATTTAATATAAATGACGATAAAGAAGAAGTACAGCTAGAAGTAAGTACCCAATGGAAACTCTTCGTTGATGTCACGTCCAAAAAATTTCTATGTAGAAGAAGCCGTAGTGCTTGAAATCCCTAAGGGGCGAGCCATTAGTTACGTTTTGCACTTGGAATTCCCAACAACAAATAACGAAGCAGAATATAGAGCACTGATCGTTGGACTGAAGGTTATGAAGGAACACAAGATAAAATCAAATCACATATACAGCGACTCTCAGCTGGTTGTTTGTTAAGTGAAAGGAGAGTACCAAGCACGTGAAGAAAATCTTGCCCCATACTTGTCCAAAGTAGAAAAATAACTAAGCGACATCGAGCACCATGTTATAATTCACATCCCATGGCAGCAAAATACAAAGACAGATTATTTGGCTAAGCTAGAAAGTTCCGATGAAGCTCAGTCGTTAGGGTTGGTCCTGGTTGAAACTCCAACCAATCCAAGCATAGACAAAATGGACGTAGACTGGATTCTCGAGACCACCGCCGAACCGGATACATGGATGATGCTAATAAAGGATTATCTACTTGCACAAACCCTTCCAACTGACCAAAATCAATAGAAGAAGCTTCTCGAAAAGGCACCATGTTTCATAATACAGGATGGGATACCCTATCGAAGGGGATTCACGACCCCTCTCCTTAGGTGTATGACCGAGGATGAAGCACAAAGAATCCTAAAGGAGATACATGAAGGCGAATGTGGAGACCATACTTAGGGGTAGACCATCGCAAAGAAAATCCTTCGGTATGGGTAGTTCTAGCCAACGATAAATTACAATGCAACAGATCATGCCAAGAGATGCGATCGTTGCTAAAGGTTCGACAAAATTAAGAGAGCTCCCTCAATGGAGCTAACGCAGATGGTCGGTCCACAGTCGTTCACAATATGAGTGGTTGTCTTGATTGGCGTCTTGCCAATAGCAAAAGAGGGGCTAAATATGCAAAAATTGTAGTAGATTATTTCACAAAGTAGGCCGAAGCGAAACTGTTGGCCATTGTAACCACAAAGAAAGTTATTAACTTTGTTAAACATCATTTGCAAGTTTTGTGTGCCGTAAAGAATCATGACTGACAATGGAACTCGATTCGAAAGTGCGAGTTCAAAAACTTCTACAGGCGCTTTCGAATTGAAAATAACTTCTCCGTAGTAGCTCATCTGCAAGTAAACAGACAAGTGGAGACAATCAACAAGACCATTAAGTCCACTATCTAAAAACGACTAACAAAAGCCAAAGAAAACTAGGTTGATGAACTTCCACTCGCACTATGGGCTTATAGAACAACTCACAAAGCAGCAATTGACCACGCTTCGTTCGCCCTAGCATATGATTCAGAAGAAATGATTCCTATTGAATTAGAAGTACCCTCACACCGAAGGTAGAATTTCAACCAAAAGAAAAACGAGAAGCTCCTACTTGAATCGTTGGATATGGTTGATGACAAAAGAGAAGAAGCAGAGCTGAGAACCGCCCCCCACTAAAAAAGGGTCGCACGGTACTGCAACTTCAAAGATCAATATCAAAGCTTCGAAGTGGGAGATCTTATGCTGAAGCGAGTTTACCCCATTCCGGGGGCCTTCGGACCAAACTAGGAGGGACTATATGTCATTAATCTAAAGCTAAGAGATAGGACTTTCAATGTAACGACCCGCTATTTTGGACCATTCAAATCGACAATAAAACCGTACATGTCCGACTTGAATAATTCAAAATACCGAATTGTTATTAAAATTTGGCAAAACTCAACATATACAGTAAATAAATCAACCACAGAATCACAGACACAGAGTAATAAAATAATGCAGCGGAATAGATAAATAGTAGTTCATGAAGCTACTATATAAATACCAGAGTTAGAAATAAAATACAACAGAATATCTCAAATACAGTGAAATCTCCAGTACGAACATATGACCTCTCTGAACGAATCAACTGAAAGAGCTGAAAGCTGAATCAATAGTTGGATCCTCAAACGAAGCTCCAAACTCCAAAGGAGAGTCTCAAATGCTGTATCGCTTAGTCTGACCCGAGCGTAAAGCAAAACACAAAACACTCGAGTCAGGATTAACATTCTTATATCTATAAATCCAACTCAAGTGAAATATCAACTGAAATATAATTACCTTAGAGGATGTTTGGGATACCCATCCTCTAAGGATCCAAGGAACTATCTACAGGGTAGAAATATATACTATAACACCGTGGTCATTTCAATTTTATTTATATTTCAGAACTAAAATATCATTTCAAATATCCATATTTTCCAAATAAGTATATATATATCCAATAATTTATGAAGTAAAGTATTTTTATTTCCTCAAACTTCACAAATCGCTTCAAAAATCAACTCGACCTTCCCGTTCAAATTTAATTTAAATCAAAATCTATCAATTTCCATTCAATTTAGTTTTTGACTAAACTAATTCAAATTTTATCTATTTTAAATACGGATTTGAACCACAAAATAAACCATTTAAATTTCAATATAATTCGAAGTTAATATATTTCGGAGCTTTAAATATTCAACATTTCAAAGACTAAACTTTGATAGTTGCGTTTATCTCCCAACTTGACTTCACTATTATTTAGTTTTGAAATATTCACTTAATAAATTCAATATTATTTATATGACCTTAAATTTACATTTTCTATATATTACCTTCGATTTCTTTAGACATGAATCATCCATTAAATTTTAGTTATAGGATTATATGTTAAAGTTTCGAATTTAATAGTTTCCAATTGATTTAACTAAACAAAATCCTTAATTAATGACAAATTCAAATAAGTCCTAAATATATCTTCAAACCTTAGCTTATAAAATTTATTCCACAAATCTATTTCAGAAATACAAATTTAATAAATCCTTAAACATATTTCATATTAATAAAATCAATCTTAATTAAATTATCTTAATATTAAATCTATATATAAAATAACCTTTATATATAATACTTTAAATCAATATTCATTAAAACCATATATTTCTTTTCAAGACCATAGAAATTATTTTCAAAACATTCATATAGACCACGGCGTCGATGTAAAATTTTCTATTCTATGTACAAGGGATACAAATATTTATCATTTCAATCCGTAAGTTAAATATATACGGGTGGATATCATTTCAACCCGTAATCCCAAATTCAATTCAAATGAAAATCGCTTGGGTTTATCACTTCAACCCATAACGAAATTCTCCTATTCTAAAATCCGTTCGGGTGTGTATCATTTCATCCCATAGTGAATTCTATACTAACAGGGAACTTGCAGAGTGATAACAGATATGAAAATAATAATAACAACAGGCATATATCATCAAAAATAAATATAAACAATAGGATATGGTGTCATATCCCATAAGTGAACAGTTACAGAAAATAGCATATATATATAACAATTTAAATGACTACAGCATCATATTTCAGTTGTCGTTTCAATTGAAATTAAATTTAATAAAATACAAGAACGTTAATCGTGAGTGATTGCTCACCTTTCGAGCCTAGAGGAGTGGGAGGAATGAGAAGAGATACGAATGCAAGCACAGATTTCGAAGCAAAGCAATATTGGCAAGAATTTTAACGATCAAAGATGATAAAGAGGAATTGACGAAATCAAATCAGAGTTGGGTCGAGGGAGATAAATAGGATAAGTGAGCTATATATAGTTGTATATATAACTATATATAAATAAAACTGTATTCTAAATTTAAACATATATTAAATTAAATATATATTTTCAAAAATCATTAGTTTAAACAAAACATATCTATATGTAGTATAGTTTGAAATAATGTACATGTTTAAACCCATATACAAACCAATATCCAAACACCATCTAAAATTTAAATCTTTATAATAGTAACCTTTATAAATAAAATATTAAAATCAATATTAAAACATATAACATAAAGTTCATATATTATATATCAATACCAAATCTACCTCCGGTATATGTAAACTAATATAAACCCATGTAAACTTTATAAAATCTATGTGCTACTAAAACAGATTATATATAAAATAAACCAATATATAATACTAACAGTAATATATGTTAGTTAAAGTCAGTACATAAATATACTCAACACCTTCTATACTTTACAATACTTTAAACATGCTAGCACTGCAACTATACATAATATACATAGTACTGTAAAACAATTATATACAGTAAAACAAAATAAAATAAAAACACACACACGTTATACAAAACGCATACAGCAAACACTACATATATATATTTCTTCTTTATAGGCTTATATGCATAGACTAATCCTTACCCAAGTTTATACTGTATAATATTAGATAAAAATAGGACACAACATATGATATTATCACCTTTACAAAGTTGCGTTATAGTTTATACATACTTAAGTTTATATACATATATATGCGAACAAGATATAGAACCAAAGAAGAATCAAAGAAGAGGACAACAAAACTCACCACGACAAGGTAGTGGCTCGCCAAACAACGTCAGCATGGAAGAGGAGGAGATGGAGGGCGGAGATGATCAGGTGGAGGTACGGCAGTTAAGGTGGAGAGGCTAAAGGTGCAAGCCAGAGGCGGAGGAGTGTGTTTCTCTCTCTCTCTCTCTCTCTCTCTCTCTCTCTCTCTCTCTTTTTGTTGTTGCTGGGTTTCAAAAGAGAAGGGAGCAATTTATGTAGAGGGAGTAAAATGTGAGCAGGTGAGTAAAAGAAGGATGCAAGCTTGAGGTGGAAAGTGAAAGCATAGTGAAGTTGCAAAGGTGGAAATTGATTTATAAACGCAATTGAAATATGAGCCTTTGCCCAATCAATGTAAAAAAACGTACACAAATAAATGAATATGGGACAAATGAAGAGGAAGGGGGAAAGAAATAAACTATTTCTGGGCGATGAGTTTATAAAAGGAACCGTGATGTGTACAATAATTGAAACGAAAACGTACACAAATAAATGAATATGAGACAAATGAAGATGAAGGGGAAAGAAATAAACAATTTATGGGCGATGAATTTATAAAAGGAACCATGATTTGTACAATAATTGAAACCAAAACGTACACAAATAAATGAATATGAGTCAAATGAAGATGAAGGAGGAAAGAAATAAACTATTTATGGACAATGCATTTATAAAAGAAACCATGATGTGTACAATAATTGAAACGAAAGCGTACACAAATAAATGAATATAGGACAAATGAAAATGAAAACGTACACAAATAAATGAATATGGGACAAATGAATATGAAGGGGGAAAGAAATAAACTATTTATGGGCGATGAATTTATAAAAGGAACCAAGAGGTGTACAAAAATTGAAACGAAAACGTACACAAATAAATGAATATGAGACAAATGAAGATGAAGGGGAAAGAAATAAACTATTTATGGGCGATGAATTTATAAAAGGAACCAAGAGGTGTACAAAGATTGAAACGAAAACGTACACAAATAAAAAAATATGAGACAAATGAAGACGAAGGTAACCTTATATATAATTAAAAAAAAATCAATATTCATTTAATATTATGTTATTCTTTAAAAATGTAAAGGCTACGTATGCATGAATTCGTATATGCTTATCTTTGTACATAACAAACATGCAGACTACTAATTTTAATGCAGACCTTAAATCAACCCTTAAAACATATACTTCATACATGTAGTTAAATATAGTATATACTTCTCTTCTTCTTCGGTTCATATGATATATGAAATCCTTAACTATCGTATTTATAGCTGAGGACATATGTATAGATATACTAAACATGCACTAAAATAAACTGGAAATGGTGACACAAAAACCCAAAATCAAATATATATATATATATAACATGACTAGAAATCAAACTTCAGTAAAACTATATACTAGCATCAAGACTAACATATATATATAGCTATTATAACACATATAAATAAAATAAAACTCGGTATAAATATGCTTTACTATATATACACTTCAAATAGACCATCATACATATATGGTGGTTTTCCAAAATAAATATATATGGAACGTACTCAATATATTTAAAATTTGCACACCTTGCTGAAAAGCAAAAGGAGACCGTAAATTTATTACCCACACTATTTATATTTATACCCAACAGAAATGAACTATGCTATCCAATTTACATCAAACTTAACTTATAATATAATATAAATGATAGTTTATAAAAATTTTGTGCTAGATCATATGGGTATAACCACAACCAAACTTTAAAATATATGTACACAGCTCGCACTACAAATCATTAATATACATAACATATTTTCTTTTTCTTTTTTTTCAAAATTTTATTGTTAATAATTTCTCAAAAATCCAATTCAATACGTTATAAACCAATTAAAAATTGCTAAAATTTTATAGGTCGTTACGCTCTCCCCCACTCAAAACTTTTCGTCCCCGAAAAGGAATAAAGTAGGAGAATAGAAACAACCAGATGAAAAATTTAGACTTCGAAAAACAAATTAAACAATTTATTTAAAATCATTACTTTTTTTTATTATTTAGATTAATTAATATTTAATAGATTACTCATTTTATTAAATCCATTCAATTAATTATGAGATCAATTATTTATAAAACACTAATTTTTTTTTACTATTAAACCAGGTAGAATATAAATAAACAATATTTTAAAGGATATATTCAAAAGAAGGAAAGAAGGAAAGAAGATAGATTCGGAAAAAAGAATATAGGTGAATAAATAAAGCAGGGCAGATAAGGTAGATTCAAAAGAATAGTATCGGGCTCGAATAGTTAATTTCAAACCAAAAAAAATAAAATTTCAAATATTAATTCAACATTTCTTTGTTGGGAAAAATACTTTTATAATAAATACCTTTATAATAATACTTTTATAATAAAATACTATTATATTGAAATAAATTTTCCTTTCGAAAATACTTTTATAACTCGATGTTTCAACAAGTATATCCTCGTTCTTGCAGACTCTGGCCATGCGTTGATCAGGCGCAAAGCTAGAATTCTTCAAGTAGTTAGTAGACTTGTTTCAACACCCAATGAAAATACTTGAAAAACCTTTAAAGCAGATAAGGAAAGTACAACCCAAACAAAACAACCAAACCAAAACCTTTGTCCGACCATGGTTCGCAGATACACAATAGTTACGCCTGGATCCCCCAGGAAACAATCTGTATCCGTAAGCTTTCTCAGCCCTGCGAGTTACGCCATGATGACTAGTAGAGTGTAGGATACACAATGGTTACGCCTAGGCCCCCCAGGAAACGATCCGTACCCTTAGGATGTCTCAGCCAGGCAGTTTTACTACTATTCGCGACCTACATAGATTGCAGGATACACAGTGGTTACGCCTGGATCCCCTAGGAAACAATCCGTACCCCTAGGCCAGACTCAGCCAGGCAATTGCACTATGCAGTCGCGAGAGAAAAAAAAACCATGGGTTACGCCACGGTGGGAACACTCAAGTATTACATCCGGAAAACCAAAAATCAGAGAGAATAATATCGATAGAATGAATCCACGATGTGGCCACAAAGCGGATATCAAACACAAGGCACTTTCCATATCTTTACTTCGAAAATATATATCATATAGTACCTTTTCAAATCACTTTCAAATATCATACTTATACAAAGTCCATATATATAGGATTCCATTTTTCTCAAATCGAATACTTTCCAAAATCAATAGTAGATCAAATCATACTTATATAGACTTCGATTATATAAAATCTCTTTCCAAATTGAGTACCTTTCAAATCAATAGATTTCAAATCAACTTCGTACTTATACAATCCATTTTATATAAGTTCGACCACTCCTAAATCAAGTGCTTAGTAATCTATGGTTCTCAATTTCAAATCATTTCAATATCAATTCAGTTTCAAAATCATATATGATTTCACCAAATTTTCTTCCAAATTAAATATCTAAATTTCAAAGTTCCCAAAATAATAGGTTTAGAAAATTATCCCATTTTCCAAATTAAAATAATTCAAGTCAAGCAAATTCATTTCCAAAATCACCATATAAGTACTGGTTTTTAATTTCAATTTAATTTTCAAAACCAAATATTTTCTCAAAATCAATTATACTTAAAATGGTTTCCAAATTTATAATTATCCCTTTAAAACTTTTAAACTATCTATTTCTATTTGAAATATCCAATTTACCTTTCTGAAAACCATTATTCAAAACTATTTTTTTCAAAACATTTCAAAACTAAATTTATATTCTTTATCAAACATTTTATACTCTTCGAAATTTCTTAGCTTTGAAAATTTAATCTCGATTTGGAAGTGTTCGAACATTCAAAATAGTTAGGGAAATCAAATTTTCAATTCAAGAGTTGAAAATCAACATTAAATCAATAAATCAATTATTAAATCCGAAACTCGAGGACTGAACACCGGTCTCATTTTAAATTATTTCAAATATATACTTATATCTTTCTAAAATATCAAATTATACTTCGAAATTTGAAATCAAAAACGGTTTTACAAAATCACTTGCATAGCGAAGCAACTAAAGTGGCCTCTCCCCCACTCTGAAACTCGAAAATCAATGTCGGTGATGCATGCACTCATCACCGAAATTATTTTCCAGCGACATAAGTGAGTTCTGGACTTCTATTTTCGTGAAAACTTCTTTTAAATTTCTTCAAAATTATTGGAATTTATTTGAACTCATTTGAAACATTTCTTATTTGAAAAATACTTTTAAATCGTATTATTTTTATATATTTTCCAAAATCTTAAAACCAATTTCAAAATACCGGAATTCAATTCTCGAATTTCAAATTTAACCCTTCAGTTATAAATCTTTTTTATATAAATCTATTTCTATAAATTTTCAAAATTTCAAATCCTTTCAAAACTTTTATATATAGGGTAACATTTTCACTTTTATATATAGAATAAAATCATAGTTATCAAAATAATAATTTCAATGTATAAAAAAAAAATTAAAATACAAGCAAAACCCAATTTTCAAAGGATGATTCGAGAATGGATTTCAAACAAAGATAGAGATTTAATTTAGAGGAACTCCAATCAATAGAATCCCGATTCGAAGATAGACTCGATCGAAGATGAGATAATTAAATTACAAAATAGAAGATGGATATACTTCTATAAATCGCGGGCGACCTTTACCAGTCAACCATGATTCTAAAATTAGATCGGTGTAGATTTCTGAGGCAATTCGACATTCGATCGCCAGAGATGTAGAATTAGACATAACAAGATATACGATCTCCCATCGATTCTTCTTCATCTTCTTCTTAAAAATCATCTGTTAATTTGTATGACCATCTAGAGACCTTTTTACTAATTTCTTCCATTCCAATAGAATTTTTTCTAATTTTTATTAGATCATTTGGATCAGTTGTAATTATATCGAATAAAAATTTCAAGCAGCATCGTAAACCGAGGATACAGAAATCTTCGGTGAGTCAAATGCCAATTGAAAAGGAGTTTTCACCCCCTTTACAAATCATTCAGTGGAGTTATGGGATACTCCGGAATCAAAAGAATATAAATAGGGAGAGACAGAATGAATTTCGAAACCGGGGGACATTCCAAAATCTAAAGGAAATCGAGTCAAAAGGAAGAGATTCAACTCGAGCGAAAGTGTTTCTGTAAATAAATTTACCATATGCTAAGTTTTGCCTAGAGCCAAAGCCCTGATACCAACTGTAACGACCCGCTATTTTGGACCATTCAAATCGACAATAAAACCATACATGTCCGACTTGAATAATTCAAAATACAGAATTGTTATTAAAATTTGGCAAAACTCAGCATATACAATAAATAAATCAACCACAGAATCACAGACACAGAGTAATAAAATAATGCAGCGGAATAGATAAATAGTAGTTCATGAAGCTACTATATAAATACCAGAGTTAGAAATAAAATACAACAGAATATCTCAAATACAGTGAAGTCTCTAGTACGAACATATGACCTCTCTGAACGAATCAACTGAAAGAGCTGAAAGCTGAATCAATAGTTGGATCCTCAAACGAAGCTCCAAACTCCAAAGGCGAGTCTCAAATGCTGTATCGCTTAGTCTGACCCGAGCGTAAAGCAAAACACAAAACACTCGAGTCAGGATTAACATTCTTATATCTATAAATCCAACTCAAGTGAAATATCAATTGAAATATAATTAACTTAGAGGATGTTTGGGATACCCATCCTCTAAGGATCCAAGGAACTATCTATAGGGTAGAAATATATACTATAACACCGTGGTCATTTCAATTTTATTTATATTTTCAAAACTAAAATATCATTTTCATTTCAAATATCTATATTTTCCAAATTCGTATATATATATATATATATATATATATATATATCCAATAATTTATAAAGTAAAGTATTTTTATTTCCTCAAACTTCACAAATCGCTTCAAAAATCAACTCGACTTTCCCGTTCAAATTTAATTTAAATCAAAATTTATCAATTTCCATTCAATTTAGTTTTTGACTAAACTAATTCAAATTTTATCTATTTTAAATACGGATTTGAAGCACAAAATAAACCATTTAAATTTCAATATAATTCGAGGTTAATATATTTCGGAGCTTTAAATATTCAACATTTCAAAGACTAAACTTTGATAGTTGCGTTTATCTCCCAACTTGACTTCACTATTATTTAGTTTTGAAATATTCACTTAATAAATCCAATATTATTTATATGACCTTAAATTTACATTTTCTATATATTACCTTTGATTTCTTTAGACATGAATCGTCCATTAAATTTCTTAAATAAAAATTCAAGTTATAGGATCATATGTTAAAGTTTCGAATTTAATAGTTTCAAATTGAGTTAACTAAATAAAATCCTTAATTAATGACAAATTCAAATAAGTCCCAAATATATCTTCAAACATTAGCTTATAAAATTTATTCCACAAATCTATTTCAGAAACACAAATTTAATAAATCCTTAAACATATTTCATATTAATAAAATCAATCTTAATTAAATTATCTTAATATTAAATCTATATATAAAATAACCTTTATATATAGTACTTTAAATCAATATTCATTAAAACCATATATTTCTTTTCAAGACCATAGAAATTATTTTCAAAACATTCATATAGACCACGGCGTCGATGTAAAATTTTCTATTCTATGTATAAGGGATACGGATATTTATCATTTCAATCCGTAAGTTAAATATATGCGGGTGGATATCATTTCAACCCGTAATCCCAAATTCAATTCAAATGAAAATCGCTTGGGTTTATCACTTCAACCCATAACGAAATTCTCCTATTCTAAAATCCGTTCGGGTATGTATCATTTCAACCCATAGTGATTTATATACTAACAGGGAACTTGCAGAGTGATAACAGATATGAAAATAATAATAACAACAGGCATATATCATCAAAAATAAATATAAACAATAGGATATGGTGTCATATCCCATAAGTGAACAGTTACAGAAAATAGCATATATATAACAATTTAAATGACTACATCATCATATTTCAATTGTCGTTTCAATTGAAATCAAATTTAATAAAATACAAGAACGTTAATCGTGAGTGATTGCTCACCTTTCGAGCCTAGAGGAGAGGGCGGAATGAGAAGAGATACGAATCCAAGCACAGATTTCGAAGCAAAGCAATATTGGCAAGAATTTTAACGATCAAAGCTGATAAAGAGGAATTGACGAAATCAAATCAGAGTTGGGTCGAGGGAGATAAATAGGATAAGTGAGCTATATATAGTTGTATATATAACTATATATAAATAAAACTGTATTCTAAATTTAAACATATATTAAATTAAATATATATTTTCAAAAATCATTAGTTTAAACAAAACATATCTATATGTAGTATAGTTTGAAATAATGTATATGTTTAAACCCACATACAAACCAATATCCAAACACCATCTAATATTTAAATCTTTATAAAAGTAACCTTTATAAATAAAATATTAAAATCAATATTAAAACATATAACATAAAGTTCATATATTATATATCAATACCAAATCTAACTCCGGTATATGTAAACTAATATAAACCCATGTAAACTTTATAAAATCTATATGCTACTAAAACAGATTATATATAAAATAAACCAATATATAATACTAATAGTAATATATGTTAGTTAAAGTCAGTACATAAATATACTCAACACTTTCTATACTTTACAATAATTTAAACATGCTAGCACTGCAACTATACAAAATATACATAGTACTGTAAAAATATTATATACAGTAAAACAAAATAAAATATAAACACACACACCTTATACAAAACGCATATAGCAAACACTACATATATATTTCTTCTTTATAGGCTTATATGCATAGACTAAGCCTTACCCAAGTTTATACTGTATAATATTAGATAAAAATAGGACACAGCATATGATATTATCACCTTTACAAAGTTGCTTTATAGTTTATACATGCTTAAGTTTATATACATATACATATATATATATATATATATATATGCGAACAAGATATAGAACCAGAGAAGAATCAAGGAAGAGGACAACAAAACTCACCACGGCAAGGTAGTGGCTCGCCAAACAACGTCAGCATGGAAGAGGAGGAGATGGAGGGCGGAGATGATCAGGTGGAGGTACGGCAGTTGAGGTGGAGAGGCTAAAGGTGCAAGCCAGAGGCGGAGGAGTGTGTTTGTTTCTCTCTCTCTCTCTCTTTTTGTTGTTGCTGGGTTTCAAAAGAGAAGGGAGCAATTTATGTAGAGGGAGTAAAATGTGAGCATGTGAGTAAAAGAAGGATGCAAGCATGAGGTGGAAAGTGAAAGCATAGTGAAGTTGCAAAAGTGGAAATTGATTTATAAACGCAATTGAAATATGAGCCTTTGCCCATCAATGTAAAAAAAAACGTACACAAATAAATGAATATGGGACAAATGAAGAGGAAGGGGGAAAGAAATAAACTATTTCTGGGCGATGAATTTATAAAAGGAACCGTGATGTGTACAATAATTGAAACGAAAACGTACACAAATAAATGAATATGAGACAAATGAAGATGAAGGGGAAAGAAATAAACAATTTATGGGCGATGAATTTATAAAAGGAACCATAATGTGTACAATAATTGAAACGAAAACGTACACAAATAAATGAATATGAGTCAAATGAAGATGAAGGAGGAAAGAAGTAAACTATTTATGGATGATGAATTTATAAAAGAAACCATGATGTGTACAATAATTGAAACGAAAACGTACACAAATAAAAGAATATGGGACAAATGAAAATGAAAACGTATACAAATAAATGAATATGGGACAAATGAATATGAAGGGGGAAAGAAATAAACTATTTATGGGCGATGAATTTATAAAAGGAACCAAGAGGTGTACAAAAATTGAAACGAAAACGTACACAAATAAATGAATATGAGACAAATGAAGATGAAGGGGAAAGAAATAAACTATTTATGGGCGATGAATTTATAAAAGGAACCAAGAGGTGTACAAAAATTGAAACGAAAACGTACACAAATAAATGAATATGAGACAAATGAAGACGAAGGTAACCTTATATATAATATTAAAAAAAGT
The DNA here is from genome assembly GCA_030765085.1 of Allium cepa. Classification (NCBI taxonomy): domain Eukaryota; kingdom Viridiplantae; phylum Streptophyta; class Magnoliopsida; order Asparagales; family Amaryllidaceae; genus Allium; species Allium cepa. Next base: position 216,643,599 of record CM060938.1, read on the forward strand.
CAATATTCATTTAATATTATTTTATTCTTTCAAAATGTAAAGGCTACGTATGCATGAATATGTATATGCTTATCTTTGTACACAACAAACATGCAGACTACTAATTTTAATGCAGACCTTAAATCAACCCTTAAAACATATACTTCATACATGTAGTTAAATATAATATATACTTCTCTTCTTCTTCGGTTCATATGATATATGAAACCCTTAACTATCGTATTTATAGCTGAGGACATATGTATGGATATACTAAATATGCACTAAAATAAACTGGAAATGGTGACACAAAAACCCAAAATCAAATATATATATATAACATGACTAGAAATCAAACTTCAGTAAAACTATATACTAGCATCAGGACTAACATATATATATATATAGCTATTATAACACATATAAATAAAATAAAACTCGGTATAAATATGCTTTACTATATATACACTTTAAATAGACCATCATACATATACAGTGGTTTTCCAAAGTAAATATATATGGAACGTACTCAATATACTTAAAATTTACACACCTTGCTGAAAAGCAAAAGGAGACCGTAAATTTTTTATCCACACTATTGATATTTATACCCAACAGAAATGAACTATGATATCCAATTTACATCAAACTTAACTTATATTATAATATAAATAATAGTTTATAAAAATTTTGTACTAGATCATATAGGTATAACCACAACCAAACTTTAAAATATATGTACACAGCTCGCACTACAAATCATTAATATACATTAACATATTTTCTTTTTCTTTTTTTTCAAAATTTTATTATTAATAATTTCTCTAAAATCCAATTCAATACGTTATAAACCAATTAAAAATTGCTAAAATTTTATGGGTCGTTACATTCAAGCTAGCAAACGTCGATGGAGCTAAATTTTCCAAGGCATGAAATAGCGAATCACTTCGACGTTACTTTGTTTGAAAGCTATTTTATTTATTTTTTATCTTCCAGAAAACAATCCATTTCGAGACACCAGGGGCATTGTATATAGGCAAAAACTTCCCTACTTTCTTAATAAAGTTTGGTTTATGAATAAACAAAAACGTGTTCATAATAATAACCCACCAGGTAGACGAAAGTAAATCGACCCAAACCGTTAGATCGGTGGAACCTGCTCTTGGCCTTCCAAAATCCTATGTTGTTCCAGCAACATCAAGAAGGTTAAATTAGCACTCCCCGCATTGCCCGAAGATAAACAACACCGAGGAGTGCCAAAAGCCATGCATCCCATAAGCCGCACACTAAAATACTAACTCCTCATGTTGCCCTAAGATAGGCAATACCGTGGAGTGCCAAAAGCCACGCATTAAAATACTAGCTCCTCACATTGCCCGAAGATAGGCAACACCAAGGAAAAATGAAAAGCTATACATCCCATAAGCCAAGCACTAAAATAATAACTCCTCAAATTGCCAAAAGATAGGCAACACCGAGTAAAAAAAAAGTCGTGCATCTCATAAGCCGCGCACTAAAGTACTAACACCTCATGTTGCCCGAAGATAGGCAACACCAAAGAAAAACAAAAAGCCACGCATTAAACTCCAAAACACTAGCTCCTCGCATTGCCCGAAGATAGGAAACTCCAAGGAGCACGAAAAATCACGCATTGATTCTTAAAACTTAAACTCCTCATCCTGCCCAAAGATAGGCAGCATCGGGGATAACTAAAGCACACGCTCCTCGCATGGCCCGAAATAGGCAACGTCAAGGAATACCAAAAACCAAGCATCTCATAACCAGTGCCACATGCTCCCATACTCAGGAATAATAAGCAAAACTCAAACAAGATTGGAATCCCACAAACCAAATGAAAAGCCTCAACAATAGACACTTAAGGGATAAACTACCCTCAATTAACTTGTACACCGTGCGCCTCTAAAGTAAGCGTGTATTGCATAATTTTTGAAATGCCACAAGAAGCTTAGATTGCATGCTAAAGTTGCAAAACTTCCAAAAAAGGAGAATCAAGTCATAACTTAACCAAATTTTCAATAAAGATTATGTAAACCGTAAGTTACCGATTATTTGAAAATACAGTGAAGTAAACATCCCTGTGAACTAGGGGCTTACACTGGTACTTGGAAAGAAATGCGTGGAAAAAATAAGTTCACAAGTTCTGTTACTAAAAAACAAAGAGAGAGTTTCCGAAAAATTATAAACAAAGAAGTTAACAAAGAATTTCTAAATTTCTAAGTTGCATTAGTTTCTAAATTGCTAAGAATCTCTAAATAAAAAATTTCAAAATTCTGTTACTTTCTGAAGTTCTATGAATTTCTAAACAGAAATTTTCTAAGTTTTGGTAATTTCTAAAGGTTCTATCAACTTCCAAAGTGCTGTTAATCTCTAAGTTATATTGCTTCGAGCAAAGGGCTTGAGCTATAATCACAGAACTTGAAAAGTATGAAATAAAATGAGCACAACTACACAAAACATAGATGAACCTACAAACAAGAGTACAGTCAAAATATCAATATACTGCTTACAATCTTCTGTATACAGGGTCAAAATGTAGGGGCCATACCAACACAATACTGGCCAACCAAAAGAAAATACAGACTCTACAGTGAAGACGCAAAGTGCAGACTATGCACTTGAACATGACTCAAAAATAAACAAAAACAAGTCAATCTTCCTACAAGTTATTGACCAAAATCAAGTTAACCTTCACATAAGTCACTCAATGTTACTTGTCGTTGCTCCCCTTTCGCCCTTGATCGGCCGCTTCTGCTTCCTCTCACGAGTGGTGTCACTGCGGGTATGTCAATGAATAGCTCGGTGGTAATGTCCTCTTCTTCCTCCGAAGCTTTCTCAGAAGTCTCTCCCTTCTTCTTTCGTCTTCGAGATTTACAGGAGATTTTGGAGGCTTTGATCACTTAGACCTTTTCCCTCTTGAAGGTAACCAGCTCCTGTTGAGTCTTCTATAGTGGCTCTATCTGAGTCTCCTTCTCCTTGGCCTTTACAGTTGTTATATCGCCTTCTAAAGACACTGAAGGGTCATCCAGGCCCTAGAGCATAGCTATCTTTTTGGCCTATAGCCCCGGTTGTGAACCAGATGCGGAAGTGGGGGCTGAAGCTGGAACAGAAACAACCACCAAAGATGTGGAAATGGTTGCAGGCGCGGGAACCGAAGTAAATAGAATGTCAACGGGAAAAGTAGATGGACCTATAAGATAAAATGATGAAGGCATAAAACTCCTCTTGCTCTTGTGGCGTAAGATGGTAGCTACCAAATTCGGAGGAGACAAGGACATTACTTGCGCTAGGGGAATGCTCGAGAATGTCTACTTCTATTACTACCTTCGCCTTCTTTTGATGGCTCCAATATTTGAGGAATAATTTCAAGCCCTAAACTCATTGGCTGGTCATGGAGCTGCTTCGATAATTCACGCATGTCGAAAATAGAAGGCTTGGTAATCACGTCAGTGGCAGTCATTAAGGCAACATCGGTGGCCTCCTCTCTTTCAACTTGGAGAATTTCTTGGCCATCAAGTAACGCCTCCTTGATTTCGTCGTTGAGATAGGCATCTTGCAACTCTGAATCGGAATAAACGCTGCCGTTATCAGCAAAACAAGATAAGATTTCCTCCTAAATAAGAGCGGGAGTGTGCAAAAACTTCAAGCCAAGATAGCTGAGACTTCCTTGATACAACAGAGAGTTGATGTAGAAGTTCAGAATAGTCACATCCAGCTTCTCCATTTTCCTTTCATAAGCATTTTGGAGGTCCAAGTAATCTGCGGTCATAGTGGCCTTCTCAGCTTCAGCAGCAATCTTGGCGACACTAAGCTGTGCGGCCTGGGCCTGTAACTTGGCAATGATCTTGGCCTAGTCGGAAATAGTTTTGCTGTGCCCTTCAACGATGAGGTCATGATCAGTGATAGTCTTTCATTGAGCCTCAATTGTTGCAGTATTGGCATTCACTTCTTGCTTTAACTTCCCCTACTTCGCGTGAGCCATTTTGATCTCGTCTCTGTAGACGATTTGAATTCGGCTGTGGGCTTCTCTCACCTCTTTCAGCATGTCAGTTTCTCTTGCTGTCCTAAAGTGCTGCTGCCTTCTCTTCCTCTAATCGCTTAACCTTGGCGTCATGCTCGACCAACGCCTTCTCAAAGTCATCTTTCTCCGATTCAAATGAGAGGATCTCCTGATAGTTATTTCTATTTGTATCTGCTAGCTGTTTACAAAGCTTCTTCCATCGTTCGACCTATTCTAGGTTGCTCTGGATAGCTTGGAGATGCGACATGAAAGAATCCTTGCGAACGGAAAGAGATCCAGGTAAAATTTGACCCCTTTAAAGAACCAACCAGGAAGCGATGTCTCAAGTTTAGGGGGGCACGAAGGAAGGACGTAGGTAGGTCTCCGATAAGGACGAGAAGCACTAGGGGCATCAGTGATAATAAAAGATGAAGATACATGAGTTGAGGGCAGAATCGGAGTAGAAGTGATGGGAATTTCTTGGCCCACGGAAGAGTGTTTAGAAGCGAGCTCCGAAGAATATGGGCGATATTCAAACTTTGACATTTTAGATAGCTCATCTCTTTCCTCAAGAGATCTTATCTTCTCATACCTGCCTTTATGTGATCGAGCTTAGTCTCTTTCTTCTTGGTGGCGGGATTCAACTTCAAGCTCTTTTCTCTGCCTATATTCCTCCTCCGTCTCTTAGACTTAATGGCAGCTGCAGAAGCGTTTGGGATACCGTTGTAAATTAGTGAAGCCTTCGAAGTCATCATAAAAGCCTCGTCCCCTCGTCATACCTAAAATAAGGCATACATAAAAGTTTTAAGAAGAAGGACAGTGAGTGTAGCGCAACAAATATGAGGAGATGAATGGAAGTGAGTGTGATCCTAGTGCAACGTGTAGTGTGTTCTAATATGGGCCTAAAATGGTGTCACAAATCGGAATGAACGGCCGTAGTAGAAGGGATAGGATTGACTTCGATTATTGTGGGCAGAACTAGGCTAACTGCTGGCATAATATCACCCAAACTGGGAAGCATAATGTCAAATTTAAAGACTCCTATCATAAGCCCTCGAAGTCGACAAATACATCACTGAAATCTCCAAACTCCACTCTGACATCCCTATTCAAAGAATCTTGATATCTTCCAGTTTCAGGGGCTTTCCTTCACCACTTGCATTCGAAAGAGGTGAACTTAGGAGAATAGGACTAATTCTCGGAGTTTCATCACAAGACTCTGAGTCTTCACATCGGTTTCAGTCGAGAAGTAATAACTGGCAGTGGACTTATCACTACTACTTTCATTTCTCCCTCTTCCTTTTTCGAATTCGTCGTGGACTTGTGCTCTCTTTGTTTGAACTCCTCTTCTTCTTCCTCTGGGATTGGAGGCATTCTACCTAGGCTGCTTAATCTAGTCGCAACAGTCACTTCCCTCTACAGGTTTCATCGATGGATCCTCCAGACGGTCTTTCACTCTCTTTAGAGGCGCCTTCTTCGAAATCGTGGAAGAACGAAATAAATCTCATATGAATCCTAAATCGAGAAAGAGAGGGAATTTCAACTTAAATGGAAGATTTACTCGGAGCTAGTAGTCCATAGCGATACAAGTTTTCATCAGTCAATAATACTTTAACACTTCTCTCCTTGATGTCGATTGCCTTTAAAGTCTCACAAACTTCATTGAGTGATGCGTCTCTGTTTGACATTGGAATAACTGCAAGAGACATATGGTTGATTAGAACCCCATGGAAATGCATCAAAAGCTCGATGAATAAAAAGAAGCTTACTCCATATCATTCAATAATGATTGAACCCTTCGGGGAATCTTACAAAGAAATATTACTTCTTGAATTGCGTTAAGTTGCTTTACAAGCAATGGATGATTTTCCAATTCCACTAGGCTTCGATTATAATCAAGGAGGGACAATCATCTCTCCTCTTGAACACCAGAAAATACAATAACTCGTTGAAGCTTAGAGCACGGTTGAATGCCCATTTGAAAGGAAAAAGCAAGCAAGTAAGGATGGCATGGCCATACGATTGAAGCTAAAATGGGGAAATACCTAAGTCTGAAAGAGTCTCACATAGAAAGTCGTTGAAGGGAGGCACAGCCCCATTAAAACGCTTGTATCGGTGGCAAGCGGTGTATCCTAAGCGAGGCATATGAGCAAACTCGTCCTTCTTCGGTAGGCAAATATCTCCTTGGGAATTCTGTGTTGCGCATAGATGTTACGAAGGACCTTAGCGAAAATAACCGATGAAGCTCTCTCAGGCGGATTAAGAAGATTTTTGAAGTTGGGAGGCGTACAATCCAAGGTTGTCCCAAATAGGACAAATTGGCCATATTAAGCTTGCTAAGTGGATGATGACTCAGCTTCTAAGAGCGCCAGACTTTCCCTAATTGATTTATGACGCGTGGATGGCTGCTTCATTCTAAATAACAGAAATCGCATCCGAAAACGGTCAAGTAAATCTATCCTAAACTAATAGCTTCCCTTGCCACAATTGAATCCCGAAGAGACATTAACTTGTAATTTCTGCGTTGGATTTCAAGTGCAGGCTGGTGCAAGTGAAGTGTGCTATTTATGTGGGATAAACTCGGTGGTCGATATGCTGCAAAATGCCATATCCAGTGTAGATAGTTCGCTCGTAGTGGAAGAAGAAAAGAACTTCCTGTGTCACTTCGTTTTCTACTTTAGTTTCTACTTCTTATACTGTTACCCATTATCGATCTATGATCGATAACGGGTCTATTGTATGAAGCAAGGCGAAAAACTCTTCTCACTATCGGAATGTCGAGCGTGCAACAAGCAAGCAGGATAAGTACAAATTTTGTGAAAGAATCATGATCGAATGGTGAAGTAACATATAGAAACAGTTGTGAAACTAGACATAAGTCAATTCTAGTCTAATGGAAGAAGTTAGCAAAATGTGTCAAGCATTGGGCAGAAGCCCGAATGTTGTTTCAGGAAATAACTCGAAACCCGATTTACTATATTCCTCCATTATACTGCAATCAACTCGTACTCCTTACAATCAACATTGCGAATGGGAACTTGTCATCGAATCATTACAAAAACACCAATTAAGGTCAAACCAATTATAACCCACCTCTAACTAAATTCAAAGGCATATGAAGAATCAAAGATCAAACTCAGCAAGATATGGAATGGATCGGTAGTGAGCTGATGTCAGGTCGCAACAAAGTAAGATCGGTGGCGAGATGACTGGATCGGTTTTGATAAGAAGTTATTTTTCGAAAGTACCGATATAGCGACTGTCACTATACGGGCGGTTCGGCAAACAGTATTATGTCATTACAATATAACCAAACATCACATAATAAGATATGAACTAATATACAAGATAATTTACTATTGAGCAACATATAGAGAGCGTTTACTTATAAATAATTAACTTTAACTAACAATATTTCATCGAACTTAGTAAATGCTTACTAACTTATCCCAACATGCACCTCAATTTCAGTGACTTAGATTTTCGATTTCTAAAACATCATAAACGTAAAAGTTGTTGTCCTTTGAGTTAAATTTCCAAATCATCAAAGAAATTTAAATTCTGATTAATTTTGCAAAGGTTATGGCTGAATTACAAAGGGGTGTTTAAACAATTTCGAGTCAAACATCATCAACGCTAAACAATTCATTATCGTCTTAGGGAATAATATATAAACAAGTATATAAAAACACAAGCACATTAATTTTCATGCAACAATCCAACAACAATTATTATCAATAATAATGGCATAGAACTTTGCATAAAAGAGGAAGTTTTACTCACCAAAAATGTTTGCTAACTTAACTGGAATTGCACTATCTTTGTGAATACGATTAGGTCTTTGTATAATCTTGGAAAATGAAGTTTTAAGTGGTTTAAATCACTTTAAAGGTTCGGCCTTAGGGAGTATATGGTATGACCTTGATGGATTGTGGGCTTGAACTTTGGAAATGAAGTAAAGAGATGAGTGTGTAAGTGTTTTAGCAAGCTTTGGAAGAGATTTAAATAGAAATATATTCATTTTTATAACTTAAAGTGCTTAGGAAGCCATGGAATTATGGTTAAATGTTTTAGGAAGGTTTGGACATGAAAAGAAAATGGAAAAGTGAAATAAAAGTGAGGAAAAATAGTTTTATAAGCATGCAAAGCTTCTCAAAGTAGCTTCTTTATTTAATTATATATTCTTAACTTACATGGGAAGCTTTTTTATTTAATTATATTTTCTTAGCTTACATGGAAAGCTTTTTATTTAATTAATTTGCTTAGCTTATATGGGAAGCTTCTTTTATTTAATTCGTTTTGATGGCTTATGTTGGAAGCTTCTTTATTATATATGTTTCCTTAAGCATACATACATTTATTCATATGCATTCAAACATGCCGAAGTAACTTATGACATTTCTGACAACCTTTAGTCGACGAAAGGTCAAAAATTGAGAAATTGAATTCTGGTCACAATTTCAATCTTACTTCAAACTAAATATATTTGTAAACTAAATTAGAAATTTTTTTCACCACCTTATTTATTTACTTATTTAAAACGGTTTTATTTTAGTTATAAACCTATTATCTGAATATTTAAAATTAATTAAATATTCCCAAATTCATGTAGTGGAATTCTGGGTCATTACATTCTCCCCTTCTTAAATGAATTTCATCTCCGAAATTATTATAGTGTGGAAGAAGTAATAATAATCCCAAGAAAATTGATTTACTTACTTGGTTTTTGGTAAATCTGATTAGTTTTAATTTCCTATCATAAACATATGTAATACCACCATATGCTCAGGTAACATGATGCAATCATAAGTAATGTAACAAACATATGCAACAGAATAAAGAGAAGATTCTGTAATAAATGCTATGCATCCAATATATTCAAAATACTTTCAAAATTTAGAACTAAATACCAGGGTTTTATATTCGAAATATATTTTTCAAATTCCTTCTAAGTGGACTAAATCAAACATAAGTAACTAGGAAGTGATCCTCCTAACAAAACATGTAAAACTCTAGAATTAAAACAACATAGAGCATCTAGTGGTATTCTTGTTCCTCCAAATACAACATCTAGAGTAAACAATTATTATTTCTTTTCAAAATTTTCATAACACTTCTTTTTCAAAAGCATCGAGATTTTAGTTCTAATAAACAGCAATTCCAAAATATATAATTTATAAATTTTAACTCTATAAATTATGGTATATAAGATCACATAATCAATCAATCAAATTCCATAAAGGAATACGCAAACACTATCAATCATTTAAATTTCATAAGGGAAAAATCTGACATTTAATATTATTTAAAATGCCAAAAGATTGACAACAAACTTATACCTTAGGTTTAAAACATTCTTGATTGCCTAAGAATATAAATAATTTACTAAGTGTATCATTTTGCTCATCCGCCTTTCATTATTGGTTAGAGGACTACTTATCTTCCTTCAAACAAAATTGAAACTCACTTTCTAAAATTATTGGTTTCTTAATTATACAAATATTTCTAAATCACTTAAATTAGTATTTAGTAAATTATTCAATACTAAAATCATTTATGAATTATTTCATAAGTTTTCACCTAAGTTTAAAATATATTTTATAAAGTTGTTTCTTTATTAAATATCAAATAATAACTTATTTCACCTTATTTACTTGTATGATACCCTTCAATATCTGAAGAGTACATGCAAAAACAAATTTTATTTTGCTTTTCACAATTTTGGTGAAGATCTAATCAAATTTTGGGTCTTTTAAAACCGAGTCAACTCCTCGACCTCTTTAAATTAAAGTGTTAAAAATGGACGATGTTCATGGGTTTACCTAAAATAAAAAAATAGTTTACACCACTTAAATGTTTTAAACAATTGTTATGGCTTCAATAAAACAATATCTATTTAAAACCCTCCTACCTTTTTTTATTAAGGTGTTATAATGAATGATGTTTATGGACTGGCCCAATTAACACCAATTAGTTTATCCTGCTAGATGTTAAATAAAATATATGGTATTGATAAGACAATGTTATCGAAACCTTCCTATCCAATCTAATCCATTTAAATTAGTGTTAAATTATCCTTTATCTTACCTAAGGCTAAAAATTCATCTATCAACACAATCTCTTATTAGAATTACCTTGTATTTTGAAATCAATTCGCTACTAATGGAACTTAAAGATTAAATATCGAGTTATAAATTTCAAAACTCATCTTTGAAAGCATACTACATTATTTCTCTTATGAAATGACTTCAAATAAGTTTATTTACTAAAATTCACATTGGGTTCGTATGGATTTGAACTCATCTCGATCGTATAATGATGAATAGAATAATTACTATGTACTCCACAATGTTTGCTTAAGCAAACATCCAATCGTTACTTAGAAGATTATTTAGATTACCACAAAACTAATCAAAATGTTTTACCCGAATTACCTAAAGAAATTCTATTTCATTATTTTTTTTCAAATATTTATACTTAAAAATATTTCCAAATAATATCACATTACTTTTAAAAAAATCTTTTGAAATTATTTCAAACGATTCCGGAATCTACTTTTTTCAAAAACTCTTTAAAATGTATTTTTAGAAGGCAAATCTATAATATTAAATGTACTGAATAAGGTTGAAAAACTAAATATCATTTTAAACCGTAAACCCTAAACTATTTAAACTAAGCTTTATTTTTAAACAATTTTTGTTAAAGAATTTTCTCATTTATAAACATCAATTATAAATCTTAAACAATATTAACCGTCCTAGGGATGAATTATAAATTCTTTTATAAATTCTTTTAAAACTTTATAGCCACATAAATTTTCTCTGAATAAATAAAATTTAAAATCTTTTATTAGAATTAAAATAACAATGATTATCCCAAAAGATAATTACTCATATTTTTAATCTCTTTTATAAATCAGAAAAAATATTAATTATTCCAATATTTATTTAGTCAAATTTACAAAATGATTAATTATATTTCAAATATCATTAATTAAAATGACAAACTAAATTTCCAACACACCATTAGTTAAAACAATTAATTAAGTTTAACCAATCATTAATTAAAATAATTAATTAAAATTTAATATCAATAATTAAATTGATCTAATTAAATTCAAATCTTATTAATCAAAAAGATTAACTAATTTGGAACATCTACTCAAGTTCATAACACACATTCAATGGTTTATGGCGAAATGTTCAATAAATGAGGGTATAACGGAAATTGCTATAACGTCATTTAAATAGTTTAAATATAATATCCAGATTAATTTCAATTAATCAATCAAACAAATCTAACTATCATCCAAGAAATCAAAAATAGTTTATAGCATCGTAGATATGATATAGTAAATTTGGATGTGAGTTATACCTACATATAAATGATTCTTCTTTATTATAATTATATTTTCTCGAATATTTATCCTCTAAATTTTCTCAAACAATTTAGGAAAACATAAGCTCAAATTTTATTTTCCGCTGCCATTTAGATTATACTAAACAACTTTTTATTACAAGTTTTCTTCTAGCTTAGCATTATTAAAAGATGACTTTTAACTTAACCCTTTCGCCGAACGCCTTACAATTAAACTGTGAAAGTGAATTCACAAGGGTTCGTTCTCAAGGTTCGCCAATTCCAATTTACCTGACTACCTTACTAAGGAATATTTCTTATAAACTTATTCAACAATGATTAATGCTAAAATAGGACAACCATAACTAAAAAAAATCTTAAGCAATAACAATAAAATATTACCTTTTCTAATACTTGAATCATCAATACACTATATTAATTTTGAAAACCATTCTTGTATATATATAATTTAAACCTAGGTGAAATTATTTCATTTACCATTTTAAAACAATATATACTATATCGGTAGGTCTGTTCAAGTGTTTAGGAATCCCAATCGGTAATGCTGATCAGACACATCGACCAAAATTCATATACCCCTCAATGGATCAAACAACATAATATAAAACATTTTTATAACACTAACAAATATGCATTCAATATATATTTATACTACCAGACTTATCCTAGGATATTACTAATCCTATCCTTGGATAGTTTACCCCAACAGGGCTTAGGGGTTCGCTAAACCTAAGCTCTGATACCATCTATGATGACCCACCTTTCCAACCCTGGGAATGAAACTTAATACATCCATGATATTCATGTGTCGTTGTCCAAGTGTCCGAAAGGCAACTTGTCTTGGAAAAATAAAGAATAGAACAAGACAAAAATGTTAAACCTCACAACGGAATGGTTGCATATAATACAAAATGACATAGTACAAAAGGTTACTCCTTATATGGAATTATCAAGTTATACAAAAGTACTAAATCTAATAGATCGATAGCTATATATTCTGACTTCTCATTTTTTTAAGATACAAAATACATCTACATAATCAAAATATGGAAATAAATAACTAGATAACTAAGGAGCCTCCTTTTCGTTCATCAATTCAAAGAGCTCTAAAGAAAAACCTGTTATTCTCGAATTACACAAATATAATTGATTATCCAAGAGTTTATGAAAAATAAACAACTCAGGTCAGAAAAAATGTCTGGTATGAGTAAAACTCTAAAGCAAATGGGGTTTATTGAAACAATAACATATGGAACCACACTGCTAACGTGGAATGGGTTTTCTCCCACATAAACAATAACCAAAGATAAAAAATGGAAATGCAAGATAGGGAACAAATCCAAATATAGATAATAGGCATAATTAATATACATCCAGACTTGAAAGAATGGAAACAGTTTGAATAGAAATCCAAAGTGGATAGAATGGAGAAACAAGATAATATTCTAAACTCGATAGAATGGACTAAACGAGATAAAAGTCTAAATTCGATAGAATGGACTAAATAGGATAACAGTCCAAACTTGATAGAATGGACTAAATTAATAATTAGCACCGCGAAGAGTGATTGACTCTTCCCAGTGCAATTAAATAATACATATTTAAAAGTTCAGGGAAAATAAGGAAAGGAAAATCTCCGACAGTGACTAGGAGGGTGCGCCCCACCTTACTAAAAGTATATCTCTAGAAATATACTTAAGAACTTCGATGGCTCTTAGACACTTCCAAGCTGGACCCCGCCAACGGTTATTGAGTATCTAAGTATTTCACATCTCAATGCGCAACATCGAATCCAATCTAGAGTGGATGTGAAAATATCCTAATGGGAGCAGCCCCATATAGCTTGGCTTCCACTCGCTCTTTAGGTTTAGCCATTTCCAACAAAGGATAACAAAGCTCAAATAAGCAATACATCATCTTAGAGTGACGATAATAAAGAACCTGAAGTAATCGATAGTTAAGAAACCAACTATCGAGGATATAAAACGATCGTATATGGAAATTAAGTCTTGTATACTTATCACCACTCATTGAATTTCAACTCGTATAGTTTCTTGGTTAACAATAAACCAGAAAAGTCAAGGTAGTGTTGCTTCAGAGTCATGTCTCACGATTATTCTTAACTTTCGAAATTGCGACAAGTCTACTTCTTCGACATTTACTGCTAAGTATAAAAATAAATCATTCTGATAAAAGTGAATCGCTTGACGAAAATTATTTCATATCCATTACGGATCAAACTTTTCCTTCTAAAAACCCGAATTCATGCTTGGCCTTACATTACAAGTGTTAGCTTAAAAACACTTTATTTAAAGAGTTTACTAACTTCAAAGCTTCAATTTAAAATGTATTTAATAACTTAAAACATCCTTAATATATTGATTGATTAACTTTAAACTTCATCGCACAATTTGATTTTTGAACTTCAACTATCTTTAAATAATGAAAAGGGTAAACCACATTTAAACCTTATTAATTCGGTTAATTAGTAATATATAATTAATTAAATTAATAAATAAATAATTATTATTATTTAAAATGAATAACAAAGTCAAAACATCCATGTTACTTTGATAAATTCACTTTGAAACTTCATAAATTAAGTTTATTAATTAACTCCAATAACCTTTAAAAAGGGTAAATCACCTTTACAATATCATTAATTCAATTAATTAATAAATTTAAATATAATTAATTAGATTATATTTTTAATTAAATTAAATAATAATCTAATTATATATCATTATTTAAAATGATTAATCAATTTAAACCATCATTATAGAAAGATTAATTAAAGTTAAAACAAGTTGATGTCCTTTTAAAGTCACTAATTAAAAAGATTGATTAATTTTAAAAACATCATTAGTTAATTGATTAGTTAACTTTAATCCATCATTATCAAAATATTAATTAGCTAATCATCATTAACTAAAATGATTAATCAAATTTAAATCATTATTAACCAAGTAATTGGTTAAATTTAAAACACATCATCAATAAGTTAATTAGTTAATCTTAATCCTTATAAATTAAATAATTAATTAAATTAATTAATCATTATTAAAATAATTAATTATTTTTGGAAACATCACTAATAATAATCTTTCTTGACTTGTAAAACAATTCCAAGCATGAAGACAAAGCTAAAAGGTTTTGATAAGAAGTGATTTTCCGTAAGCGCCGATATAGCGATTATCGCTATACGGGCAGTTCGGCAAACAAATTTATGCCATTACAATACAACCAAACATCACATAATAAGGTATGAAATTATATACAAGATAACCACTATGGAAAAACATATAGAGAGCATTTACTTATAAATAATTAACTTTAACTACTAATATTTCATCAAACTTAGTAAATGCTTGCTAACTTATTCGAACTTGCACCTCAATTTCAGTGACTAAGATTTTTGATATTTAAAATATCATGGACGTAAAATTTGTATTCCTTTGAGATAAATTTCCAAATCATCAAAGAAATTTAAATTCTGATTAATTTTGCAAAGGTTATGGCCGAATTACAAAGGGGTGTTTAACTAATCCCGAGTCAAACATCATCAACGCTAAACGGTTCATTATCGTATTATGAAATCATATATAAACAAGTATATAAAAACATAAGCACATTAATTTCCAAGTAACAATCCAACAACAATTATTATCAAAATAATGGTTTAGAACTTTGCATAAAAGAAGAAGTTTTACTCACCAAAAATGCTTGCTAACTTAACCGGAATTACACTCTCTTTGTGAGTACGACTAGATCTTTGTATAATCTTGGAAAATGAAGTCTTTAAGTGGTTTAAATCACCATAAAGGTTCGGCCTTAGGGAGTATATGGTATGGCCTTGATGTGTTGAGGGCTTGAACTTTGGAAATGATGTGTAGAGATGAATTTGTAAGTGTTTTAGCAAGCTTTCAAAGAGATACATTTTTATAACTTGGAAATTGCTTAGGAAGCCATGAAATTATGGTCAAAAGCTTTAGGAAGTTTTGAACATTAAAAGAGAATGGAAAAGTGAAATAAAAGCTAGGAAAAACAAGTTTTATAAGCATGCAAAGCTTCTCAAAGAAGCTTCTTTATTTAATTATATTTTCTTAACTTACATAAGAAGCTTCTTTATTTAATTATATTTGCATAGCTTACCTGGGAAGCTTCGTTATATAATTATACTTGCTTAACTTACATGGGAAGCTTCTTTATTTAATGCATTTTGGTGGCTTATGTTGGAAGCTTTCTTATTATTTATGTTTCCTTAAGCATACATACATTTATTCACATGCATTCAAACATGCCGAAGTAACTTATAAATATGTGTTAATGCATACAAAAAAGTTATGACATTTCTGATAACGTTTAGTCGACGAAAGGTCAAAAATTCGAAAAATGAATTCCGATAATATTTTCTACCTTACATCGAACTAAATATATTTGTAAACTAAATTAGAAAACTCTTTCAGCATCATTATTTATTTATTTAAAAGGATTTTATTTTAGTTATAAACCTATTATTTGAATATTTGAAATTAATTAAATATTCACAAATTCAAGTAGTGAAATTCTGGGTTGTTAGATTAGGTAGACTATAATTTACGAGTGCTATGTAGGAAAGCTATTAGTTGGAAAATGAGAATACAGCTATGGATTTTAATTAAACGAGTCATTCAACTATAGGGAGAATATCGATTGGGCATAACACTATAACCTTGATTATGTGGGGATAAAGGTGTAGAGACCCGTCGTTTCGTACCCTTTTGAGTTGACAATAAACCGCACTTGTCTAACCCAAATTGTACAAAAGGACGAATAACTAAGGGTAAAGAAAATAAAGAGATATAAACAAATAGAAATAGCCACACAAAATCTCACAATCGCAGCAGAATAAAATATAATATATAATTACATATCTTTATACAAAAAGAAGTATTACTGCTTTATACATACTATCATCAAAGTACAACAGCCAACAATAAATCTGGACAGTTATAATAACTTGTAACAACCCATAAATTTTAATAAATATTTTAATTCGGTTTTATTTGAAACCTTGATTTTTGAATCATTTAAATTTGAAATTTTGGGATTTTACAACATAATTTTGGATTTTGTTTATAATTTAATTTCTAAATACAATAAAATAAATATTTTCTAAAATTTTATATTTTGGTCAACTGTAGTCAAACTTTGACTTTCAATTGAAAATTTCAAATTTGGATTTTTATATTTCTAATCTTTTTCTTTGAAACTGTATTTGATTTTAATATTCGTGCTGCTTTTCGTTTTGTAAAATTTTGTTTTATACTTTTGAATTGTGATAAATTTCAGCGTTTTACACGCGATTATTTTCAATATTTTGTTTGTTACTTTATATTTCATTTCTCTAATTTTCTATGTTAATTTATATTTTATTTTGGTTTGGACTTTGATTTTTACTTTTATTTTCTATTTTTCTTAGGCTTGGAAATTCAAAGGACTTAAGTTTCTTTTCTTTAAAATTCAAATGGTGCCTTTACATTTGCCTAGTCGTCCATTTCCACATTCTTAGCCGTTCAAGACTCCTCACTTCTCATTCTCATTTCACGTACAAAATATTCCATTCTCATCTCTCTTCTCATTTCCAACTCCTGGATAAACTTCTACAAGTTTCATTTTCTTCATCCCCTTCTTTCTTTTCTTTTTCTTCCTCTTCTACTTGCAAACATAACTCGACCATGATCTCCTTGCCAACCTCATCCTCTCAACCACCACCTCCTGTACGGCCAGCACCACCCCACCGTCTCCACTGACCATGGCCGTGACCCCTTGTGTAGAGCACCACCACAAATCATCACCCTCCTATGCAAGAAAACCCTAGCTGAACTCCATATATTCACCATCTCTTCCTTGCTATCCACAGCCACAACCAAACTTCTACGTCCTCCATCCCCTTACCATGACCATTCCCTGACCGTGGCCGCACCTGACTAGATCTTAGCATATAGGGCCAAGCCATAGTAGCTTAGGGCCGAACCCATACTCTCTTAACCCTTGACCTTATGCCTTCTACATGACTTTGGTTGCCACCCCTTCACATTCTAACCCCTAGCCGTGCATGTTGCTAACCTTGGCCGAGCCTATATGCTTCTAGACCAACATGGTCGAGCCATGTTTTGGATGATGGCCGAGCACTAGTGGCGTGATCAAGCCCAAACACATGTAGCCGGGCCTACTTGAAGGGTTAGGCCAATCTTATTTCATTTTGATTCATATATTGCATTGTTTTGATTCATAATCTTTTGTATAAATATAGTTGCTTATATATGCTTATATTTGTTTGTTTACATGACTTGAATCTTGGCTCTCCATCCACTCGAATCTAATCCGTGCTTTGTCGTGTTTTCGAAGTTTGTTCGTGTGTCTTGAATTGTTATCTCCAGCTTTAGAAGGTGAGTTTATCACTCTCGGCATTCGTACTTATATAATTGTGAAACAATGGCATGTGAATTGTAGTTGATGATATGATAGATTTATATATGCCTGTGATATGATATTTCATGTTGTTATAACCTGATATTTATTTGTTACATCACCTGATATGATATGCCATATTATACTGTTTATTTATTTCTGCTTCTCACACTGCAAGTTTCCTGTTAGAATAGAAACACTATGGATTAAAATGATACCCGAACGGACTTTAGAATAAGGAAAAATCGCAATAAGCTGAAATGATAGGATCAAGCGATTTTTATTTATTTTATTTGACTTGGGATCGCGGGTTTGAAATGATAGAACCCGGATTTTTTTATTTTTAAATTACAGATTAAAATGATACATATCCGTATCACTTGACCTAGGTTAGAAAATTATATACAGACCCGTGGTTAATTTTAAATATTTTCTGAAAATTACTAAGTTTTTTGAAATTTGAAATATGAAACTTTAGCTTGAATTGGATTTAAATGATTTAAATAAGTGTTATGGTGATTTTCTATGAGTTAAAGTCTGTAAGTAAATAAATGGTTTAAATGTAATTTAAAATATGACTTAGCTTGATAATTGAAAATTTAGTTTTCAAATGGAAATTTTAAGCATAACTAAGGAATAAGAATATTTTATTTATGAAATGGGCATTTTGAAAATAAAGTATTAAGTTATTTGTTAAGATAAAAATAGAGTAAAATAATGTACTTTTGACTTAATAAATGAATTATAGTTTCATTCGGATATTTTATTTATAAAATTTTATTTTATTTGATCATAAGTTAAATGATATCCGAATGGATATTTTGAAGCATGAGATATGTCTTATAGGTTAAAAAAATGGTGAAAACTGAAATTATAATTGTTTCTAAAATGTTATAATAAACCTTAGTTTTGTATTGGCAGCATTTCCAAAATGTTGTGGTTTTTAAAGCAGCGTTTTATAAGTGCTACTATTTCTGAAAATGTACAATACTTCTGAAATTACTATATCTATAGTAACATTTTCTAAGTGCCGCTGTTTCTGAAAATACACAGTTTTTCTGAAATACCATTATATCTATAGTAATGTTTTCTAAGTGTTGCTGTTTCTGAAAATATACTGTTTTTTTGAATACCATTATGTCTACAGCAATGTTTTCTAAGTGTTTTTGTTTCTGAAAATACACTTTTTTTCTGAAATACCATTATGTCTACAGTAAAATTTTCTAAGTGCTGCTGTTTCTGAAAGATAATATTTCATCACATTTTCCAAGTGCTATGAATGCTATGATACAATATGTTTTTTTCAAATTGTTATAATTGAATGAACTTATAATTGCTACAACTTTGTATATGAATATTATATTTTTGAAAGATATTGACATTGAATTTGAATGGTTTAAAATGAATATGGTTTTGGTTTGGAAGTATAAACTATTTTGAAATAAAGAAGTATGGGTAATAATAACGTTTGGTTGTTAAAGAGACCGGGATCGAAAGTTGTCATACTCTCTGCCAACCCGAAAACCACTTTATCAACCGTGTATGCGGTGGAGATTCCAAAATGAAGTAGGATGGTGGCAACATTCCTTTGAGCTATATATGTGGATCCGACTCGAGTTGGCATAAGGTGGCTAAAACAGGAGGGATGGACGAACTAATAAGGTAGCTCCTCTTATCGGACACACTTCTTTGTGATTGATTGGTGCGCACCTTTGATTTTCTGGGAGTGTGGCTTGAGGTGGGCGGTAGTGGCTGCTATGCGTTACCACCGGCCCGGAAGCGTAACTGGTATATCTACCATGGCATTGCCTCGTTGTACTGTGTTACCTACCCTAGCGTGCCTTGTACGATTTTGGTTTTGTGTCGTACCTATGGAGTATCCTCTGGTGGCTTCCCGATCAGGAGGGACGATGGTACTGTATAGACTACTGGTACTATAAAATGTGTTAAGGGGGATATTGCGTAACTCCTTAATGCTATTTTTAAATATATTATACTTTTCTTTAGACATTATTATAATAGCATATATTACTACATAGTAAATAGTTTAACGGATACTTAAAGGATGGGCGGTCCCAAGCATCCTTTAAGTTACTTATGCTGTTTTATTAAAGTTTACTTGAGTTGGTTTACATTGTATAAGTATGTACGTCCTGAATCGAGTGTTTTGCTTTACGCTCGGGTCAGCCTGAGTATCAGCTTTGGATTTCACCTTCTGGAGCTAGAGGATTTGCTGGAGTTTATCTTCTATCTAGTTGTTGTCTATTTCCATTCAGTATTTCTATTCAGCTTATGTATTAGTAGGCATCTATGTGTTTGGGATTTCTGTTGTATTTACTTTTCAGACTCTGTATTTTGTACTTGTTTTGTGACTCTGTGTTGTAGTAGCTTCATGAGCTACTATGGTTATTTCTATTTCCGCGGAGAGTTATTATGATTTATCTATGTCTGTGATTCTATGATTGGTTTTATTTGCTCCCAATTATATTACAATCTACTGTTTTGAATTATTCAAGTCAGACATGTATGGTTTTATTATCGATTTGAAGGGTCCAAAATAGTGGGTCATTACATTTGGTATCAAAGCTTTGGTTTTATCCAAAACTTGGCCTGTGGAGCAAAAACTCATTAGAGATAGGGTAGAAATACCCTAGAATGAGTGAAATCAATCTTAGAATCATTTCTCATTGAGAGAACGTATTTTAAAGTATAAAAATGATTTTCAAATGATTTTAAAAGGATTTTGAAAGATTATTTTGATATAAAAATATTTATTCTTTTGAAATAAAAAATTTCTTAACTTCCTTCCTTTCCTTATCCACCTTGTTAATTAAACTCCTTGATTAGGATTTCCATTATGGTTGAATCTTGTCTTTTGTTTCTTAATTACCATTGTCCTACTCAATAGAAGGGTGAAACTCTTCTATTCTAGTTGGCGGTTTTTTAATGATTTCTATGTTATGGGAACTCTTAGGAGTCATTAGTGAAAAGCCTAAATTCTCAAAATGCCATTTCTGGAAGGAAGAAGTCCGATTTCTCGGGAGTATTGTTTCTAGTATTGGAGTTCATATTGATCTAGTTGAAATCGCTGCGATCAATGTAAGTCTTCCTTCTCTTCTCTCTTTGTGGATAGATTGATCAAGTCAGCTCATTTCATTCCGGTCAAGTCTATCTGTTCTGCTTCTACTTTGTCTGAGATCTATATGAGGGAGATTGTTCGTCTCCATGATGTGCTTATCAGCATCATTTGTGATCGAGATCCTATCTTTACAAGTCAGTTTTGGATAGCTTTTAAGGAATCATTGGGTACTCGTCTGAATTTCAGCACTGCTTACTATCCGCAGACCGACGGTCAAACGGAAAGAGTGAACCAGATTCTCGAGGATCTTCTTCGTGCTTGTGTTATTAATTTGAAGGATCTTGGGAAGATCATCTCCATCTTGTTGAATTCACCTATAACAACAGTTATTAGGTGTAATTTCAATCTTCTATTTTAAACTTGTCTTAACCCTTTATCTATCTCATTTATCCTTGAATTCTTTTGATTTGAATCTCCCAAATTTGAATTTCTATCCTTATTTTGAAACCCATTCTAGAATCATCGAGTGAGGGAGTGTGTTTGTATTAATATTGATGTCGTATATGTTGTGTTGTTTGGGTTGTTGATGTTGATTTAGGATTTCGATCGATTCATCTGATCAACGATATCGATAGGATTTCCAAAACACTTTAACAAAACAAACTGACACAATTTTGTTTTCAAATTTGGTAAATGAGAAAAAAAATTATATGATTTATATATATATATAATACTTTTATAGATTCATTTTATCTATTGAAATTTATTTTGATAGGATGTGAATACGTTGATTTTTATTAAATAGTAATATAGTTAAATTTTATTTAAAATTTTATTTAATAAAGAGTTTATAATGATTTAAATAAATTAAGGTTGGAAGATTGATTTGAAATTGGATTTATTTAAGAATTAAACTCAAATAAATTTAATTTGAATTTTATTAAATTTGAGGTTTTAAGGATATGATTTTTATAACTTGATTTTGGTTAAGGTAATTTAAATAAATATATCAGGTTGATTTAAATGAATATATTAAGTTTAAATAAATTGAATGAATATTCAGTTATTTGAAGTTTAAAGGTTTTATTCAAATGATATTGGATTTATTGAGTAAATATTTCAATACTAAATAATAGTAAATTGAATTTTGGTGTGTGTGTGTGTATATATATATATATATAAATGGAATGATCAAAAATTTAGTTCTGAAATTTTGGAATATTTAAAGCTTTGAAATATATGGAAATTGAAATGGTATATTAAGAACTGAATTGAGTTGAAACTTATTAGTTAACTGAATTGGTTATTGAAATGTTAATATTTGATTTCATTTATTGTTTTGAAACCAAGGACTAATTATACAAGATATAAATAAATAAAATTATAAATCATGGTTTATAAACTGATTTGGAATTTAAATGAATTAAATTATGGATTTGAGAACTAGATTTTGGTGATCTCAAACTTTGGTTTTAATGTTAAAATGTATATCATTTAAAGGTATGTTGAATATAAATTTTAAATGTTTAAATCTATGCTCTTCTCTTATATCGCTAGAAAATAATTTCGACGATGATGGCCGCATCATCGACATTCATTTTCGAGTTTCGAAGAGGAGAAACCAATTCGTAGCTTTGATACACTTTTATTTGATTTAAATTTGTTTGATTTAACATATATATATAAAGAGACAGAAAATTTGATTTAAATTTCTTAAGTATGGCTTGATTTAATATATATATATATATAAGTATATGATTTTAGATTTGATTAGATCTGATAAATGGTATGTGTATAATTATCTCTTAATTGTTTGAGATAAACTGGAATCTAATTTCTTAAATTTGTAAGATTTCAATTATAAACTGTAATTGAACTTGAAATAATCGAATAGAAAATTTTATTTATATAATACTAAATTTCATTCCAGTATAACTTACCTAATTATTCAAAAGTTAGGTATGTAATTGGATAATATACAATATGAAATTAGTGTTAAAGGAATTTATAAATAAACCAGAGTAGTTATGATAAAGAGTAAATATAATTAATATATGTGATAAGATATATTAAGTGGAATGAATTTAACAATAATTTGATAAAGTGAAAGATGAGGGAAGCTTGTTCCTAGACCTGTTGGTCCTTTCTGTATCTCGGAGAGGATTGGTTCTTTAGCTTATCGTTTGGATTTGCCTAAGAAGTTTTCTGGAGTGCATAATGTATTCCATGTTTCGCATCTTCATCGATATTTGCATGATCCATCTTTGATTGTCTAGCCTTCTGCTCTCAAGAGTTTGTATAGTGAGCCTAATCTTACTATCGAGAGGAAGCCACTTCATACTATCGATAGAGGTACGAGCAGCTGAAAAGGAAATCTGTCAACCTGGTCAAAGTACAGTGGAGTACGGATGATCGGGATTGTACCTAGGAAATGGAGAAGAGCATTCGTGCTTCGAATCGGGAATTTTTTGTTTCGGGTACTATTTGCTTTCTATTTTATCTTTCCTTGTTTTCGTGTCTCGTTCCCTTTCGAGCATGAAAAGTTTTAAGTGGGGGAGAGTGTAACAACCCATGAATTTTTATAAATATTTTAATTCAGTTTTATTTGAAACCTTGATTTTTGAACCATTTATGTTTGAAATTTTGTAATTTTCCAATGTAATTTTGAATTTTGTTTGTAATTTAATTTCCAAATAAAATAAAATAAATCTTTTATGAAAATTTTATATTTTGGTCAACTGTGGTCAAACTTTGACTTTCAGTTGAAAATTTTAAATTTGGAATTTTTTTATTTCAAATCTTTTTCTTTCAAACTGTATTTGATTCTGATATTCGTGCTGCGTTCGTTTCATAAAATTCTGTTTTATACTTTTAAATTTTGATAAATTTCAGCGTTTCACATGCAATTATTTTCAATATTTTTTTGTTACTTTATATTTCTATTCTCTACTTTTCTATGTTAATTTCTATTTTATTTTGGTTTGAAATTTGATTTTTATTTTTATTTTTATTTTCTACTTTGTTTGGGCTTGGAAATTCAAAGGACTTAAGTTTCTTTTCTTTAAAATTCAAGTGGTGCCTTTACATTTGCCTAGCTGTCATTTCTACATTCTTTGCCATTCAAGACTCCTCACTTCTCATTCTCATTTCACATACAAAATATTCCTTTCTTATCTCTCTTCTTATATCCATCTCCTGACTAAAATTTTACAAGTTTCAATTTCTCCATCCCCTTCTTTCTTTTCTTTTTCTTCCTCTTCTACCTGCAAACATAGCCGGGCCATGATCTCCTTGCCAACCTTATCCCCTCCACCACCTCTTATATGGCAGCACCAGCTCACCATTTCCATTGACCATGGTCGTGACCCCTTGTGCAGAGCACCACCACAAATCATCACCATCCTATGTAAGAAAACCCTAGCCAAACTTCATATATTCACCATCTCTTCCTTGCTAGCCTCGACCACCACCATCACTTCCACCTCCTCCATCCCCTTGCCGTGACCATTCCTTGACCATGACCGCATCTGAACAAGATCTTAGCACATAGGCCCGAGCCATAGTAGCTTAGGGCCAAACCCATACTCTCTTAACCCTTGACCTTCTGCCTTCTACATGAGTTTGGTTGCCACCCCTTCACATTCTAACCCCTAGCCGTGCATGTTTTTTACCTTGGCCGAGCCTATATGCTTCTAGACTATGACACCCCACCTCTATACCAACACTAGCCAAGGACACTACGGGGTAATTCCGTCAACTAGCGTGGAGAATAAGACTGTTGAGGAGCGACCATCCGTGTAATTGCTTTGTGCGAGTACCGATATGCCAGATAAAAGTATAACTTTCATCTCGAAAGGAAATCCGACATACCAATGCAAACTCAAAGCTACTATGCAGTGGCTATAATATCTTTGGAAATAAATATAGAAATAAACATAACACAAATCAATCACAGATAATTCATATCACAAAGGTGGAAATAGATATGAATATTACACATAAAAGTGTATATCAGAGTAGTGGTCAAATAAGATCCATAACATCACAAAGGAATAGATACAAGTGCTAGACAAAAATATGTATACATCAAGGAGTCTATATCTCAATTGTATACAACAAAAACTACTAAACTAAAGTAGTTAGCCAAAAGATCAGATGATGGTCCGATAAGGAGTCAAGCAGAAGCACCTGTAAAATCTCAGTCTGACTCGAGTATTATTTAAGAAGAAAATAATAAACGGATCAGTCTAGCTATAATTATCAGATAAAATGAGATATAAGAAGAGATATAATAAAAATGTATGATAACCAAAAATATCATACCTCGACAAGTATACATTAGAAAATCAACAAAGGAAAATCATACAAATATCTCACGAATCTCATAGCATAAAAAGAATGTCATATTATTTATTTCATTCACCAAGCCACAAGAAAAATGACATACATATCAATGTCAAATTGTAAAAGTTGGTGAAACATAAATTCCAAAAATCAATAATTAGAAATCCAGAAATCACAAGAAGGGGGAGGCCTATCACAAAATGGGAGCATGAAAACTCACCAACACGTGTATCACAAATGATTCGGAACATCGACGCAGTACACACGGTACGTCCAATGAATCGAAAAGCCGAGACATTGATGTAGTACAAACGATACATCCAATGAATCGAAACACTAAACAATTCGGAACATCGACACAGTACACACGGTACGTCCAATGAATCGAAAAGCCGAGACATCGATGTAGTACAAACGGTACATCCAATGAATCGAACCACAAAATAATTCGAAACATCGACGCAGTACACATGGTACGTCCAATGAATCGAAAAACCGAGACATCGATGTAGTACAAACGGTACATCCAATGAATCGAAACACATTAAAAGTACATGGGTTGCCAGCCCACAAAGAAATGAGACGAAGCTCAATAAAATGAGGTACAGTCCTCCACGTGGACAAAGAGACATCGCATATTGCTAGTCTAAACCATAAAATGATCAACATCGATCATCAAGAAGTGTCAATTACAGTAAGCTAGTAAATATATGAGCTTAGCTTCATGTCCCAAAACCACTAGCTTAACTTAAATATTTACGAACAAATTGTAGATCTCCACTAGAAAATTGTCACAAGAGGTTCAATCGAATAAGTCCAAGAATTAACCGACGAAGTAAACGCAAGCTTTTCATACCACTTGTTTTACTAAGCCGTTTAATTAGATTTCTCATACGAGTGAGGTAAAGTTTTGTATATACTAGTAGATTGGAAAACGGTTTAAGAAACGAGCTTTGTAATAAAATAGTGTTGAAATCGTTTTGAAGAAAGGGTTTTGATATTTACTACTAACATTGAAAACCTTTAAATTTTGAAGTGACAAATTACAAAAAAATGATTGTAGAAACAATCAATCACTAAAATTCACATTCGAAGACGTGAATAAAAATCCAAAGAAATCGATACCGAATCCATCAAAATGGATATTCCAAAAATTCCCGAAGAAAAGAAGTCATCAAAGTCAATAAAAAATGATAACAACAAATAGGGAATGAATAGGAATCGATTAAATTTGAAAACCACGCAAAATAGGCAAAATAGCAACAGGTCTGTCGGCCAGCTACAGAGCTCGGTCGACCGGACCCTGTTCTGGAAAAATTCTCGGTATGGTGGGTCGGTCGACCGAGCTCTGTAGCTAGTCGGCCGGACCAGAGACAGGGAAGTTCTCTGGTAGCAGGTCGGTCGGCCGGCTACAGAGCTCGGTCGGCCGGACCCTGTTTTCCAGAACTTCCCACCCTATCAAAACGAGGGCCATTCTCGACCAAATTGAAATCGGACGAGTAATGGACGCTAGGGGTTTATGCCAATCGACTACCCAGCCCTATAAGCTCTTCGATGTATCACAAAATCATGATCAAAGATCAAAGCTATGATTTTTAAGGATTTGGCTTTCAAAACACTAAAATTGGAATATTCACAAAACCAATCCAAATCAAAATCAAATGCACATGAATAAGTGCTAGGAATTCATACCTAACAATCGAAGATAATTATAGATTAAGATGTGAGATAAAAATCTCACCTCTAACCCAAAGAACAAGTAAGAAGAAGCTATAAAGCAAGGCAAGGACAAACACTCTTCAATTCCAACCCAAGAAGCTTCAATCTAAGCTTAAAAGTAAAACATTTCCTAAGTTAGGTTTAGGAAATTCTGAAATTGAAAGGAGAATTAGTTGAAGAAGAAGAAGGGGATGCTTACTAATGGCTTCTCTTAGAATTTGGAGCTAGAGCTTGGATTTTGCGAATGAACTAGGGCTTGTGTTCGTCGACGGAAATTCTATCGGTTTAGAAAACCGTCGAACGAATTTTAGAGATAAAAATAACCGCAAGCGCACGGTGTACGAATGTAGCACGCGGCGAATACTGGTCGATCCGCAGGGAATTGATGATTTTAAAAATCTACTCAATCAAATTAACCAAAGTTGGAAGAGTGATTAACTAAAAAAAAATGACAAAAGAAAATAGATAAAAATATGAGAGTGTTAAGACAATTTAGAGGCAATTTCCACTCTCTAGATCACATAAATCAACAAAATGAAGTTATGATCTCTCTTTTCTTGTCATTAGTGAATTAGTTGATGTGCTTATCATAAGTATGGTATATTTGTGCTATTAATTAGCTCAATATAAACCATCAAACTATAACACAACCACTAATACACTTTTAAATCTCATGAAATATGACAACAAAGTTGAAATAAAAATCTATTTTAAGCATAGCCTATTAACTATTGTTTAGAAATATAGGCTATCAAATTTCAATTTCAACAACCACTTCTTTGCCATAATCATATTTAGATGAAGAGGCAATTTGTGTTATGTTTGTTTAAGCATAGCCTATTTGTTATGAACAACATAGACCATCAAATTCAAAGCTAAACAACAAGTTAACCACTTCATACATTCACATTAAAGCACAAAAAGAGAGTACAAAACATCAAAATGTTGAAGCTACATGATTAGAGGCTTCATTACCCCTAAATTGAAGGGATTAGCCTCTCATATTTGTCATCATATGAACAAATGTAGCAAGCAACATTGAATAAAAAGAAGAGGAAAAAGAGAGCAAAGAGAAAAACTATACTACTTGCATGAAAAATAAATCTACACTACAACATGAAAGTAAATAAGCATGAAAATAAAAAGAACATGTATTGAAGTTGCATAAAAAAAAACTACATAAAGGGAAATGGCCAAGTAGCCATGAAAGAAAAAAAAGAACTTGTCTTTTATTTTGATCCTAAACTAATGAAGAGAGACTAAGTGAGGAGATCATGTTACATGAAACATATGGGTATTTATACATGTATGAAACCCTAATTCATATTTTTGGGGAATACCCAAAATGCCCCTTAGGAAGTGTGGAGGCCAAGTAACCATTAACATGTCTTAATCCCCCATTAAGTGTACATGAAGCCATTAAGTCCAAAAGCATGTGCATTAGCCTTTAATTTGTACATTAAGGTAGGTGGGTAGGTGGGGTCCTCCATGTTCTTCACTTTGAATTATTTCCATCTTCATTCCTTTGTATTAATTTTGTGCATGCATATCTTCATGAAACCACTTCTATTTGAGATCAATTTCCTACAAAAATATATACAAATTTTCAATTAATTTTCCTCAAAGAAATATATGCACTTAAATGACCGTTTTGCCCCTATATGAAGATGAATATGTGAAAATTTGGAATTAATATGAATTTTGGTTAAAACAAGTTAAAATACCCAATATGATCATTTATTTAATTTAAATAGAATAAATATGGTGGTAAAAATATGCACATTTACGTGTACATCAGCTTGGAATTCTAATTTTCAATCTTTTCCCCCATTATTCTCTTGAGCTTGAGAGAGTTAGGAAATGAGGAATGAATGAAGAGAAGTGGAGAGGGGTTGGGTTGATATAACCAGAATTGGGCAAATGGGCTGAACCTAAACCCAAAGCCCTATAGAGAAAGTAGCAAAAATCAACTTACTCCAAACATATCGAAGCTTATACTCAAAAAGGTTGCAAATGGCATTTTGAACTCAATGGAAGGGGTCTCGAGTCTCAATTCGACTGTTTGCAAAAAGTATCTTTTCGGACCATAATTCGACTAACGATGAATTATTTAAATATACAATCGATAAATATACGGGCTGTTACAGACTCCCCTCCTTAAAGAAATTGCGTCCTCGCAATACTTAAGAAGAAAATAAAGAGTAACAACCATAAAAGCATATCAACACAAAAGAAATTTTGAAATAAGAAGTTCACCACAAGGAGCATGAAAGAGTAAGCCTGAACGGGATCGCTCGATGAATTCCTAGGATTCCCAAGAGCAATCCTTAGGATCTAAGAACCATTGAACTTTCACAAGAAGAACATCTTTATTCCGAAGGCGCTCAACCTCCGAAGCAATGATGCGAATGGAATGTTGCTCATAAGTCAAATCCGGTGAAACTTTAATTTCCTCAATAACACCAGGCTCAAGAATAAAAATCAGAATCCCTAAGGCATTTCCATAGTAGAGAGACGTGAGAAAACTTCATGAATAACAAAAAATTAAGCCGGTTGAACAACGTAGTATAATAACAGTACGCCCGAGAAACGAGAAACTCGAATAATTTGGAACAACGGCGTAGTACAATAACGGTACGCCAGATGAACCAAAGCTCGAATAATTTCGGAACACTGGCGTAGTACAAATACGTACATCCAATGAACCGAACACCATAAAAGAACATTGGACACTAGTCCATAAAAGGAATGAGATAAAGCTCAATAAAACGAAGTATATCAAAATGTCCAATGAACTTGGTAAAAAGATAATTCCATTCAGATATCATCAAAGAATCAACCACTTGTTGCTGACGACTAAACGCATTGGCAACACGATTTCCCCTCCGGTAATAAAAGAATATCAAGATCATAAAATGCCAGGAACTCGAGTCAACACGATGTTCCTTATGAGAAAATAAATATTCCAAAGATTTATGATCGGGGTAGAGAATAGATTTCTCATCCAAAAATGATGATGCCAAACTCTAAAAGTGAAATCAATAGCCGCGAGCACTAGATCATGAATGGCATATCTAGTCTCGATAGGCTTTAATGATTTAGAAACATAAATGATAGCACGTCTTCTTTCGCGAGAGAACGACATCCAAACCAGTACGACTAGCATTGGTACAAAAGATAAAGTCTTGGTTCCCTTCGGGAATCACAAGAATAAGAGTATCAAAAGAAAGAATTTCTTTGAAATAATCTTCTTTCCTAAAAAGCTAAAACTTTCAAAATTACAATTATCTCAATGTAAAAATCTTTCTAGAAAAATTTACATTTTTACAAGTCAATATATCGTGTCTGACTGTCTCATCTAAGCGTTTAGGAAATTCCTATCGATAACGTTGATCAAGCGCATCAGCACTCAACGGGCAATACAATCACAAAATCATCTTCTATATGATGAAAATATCTCTCAAAAGTTTTGAGAATATTCTTTGCTCATTTAAGATCAAAATCCAATTGTAGTTATAAATAAATCTTATAGAAAAGATTTGAAAAATTTTAAATTTCTATTTTCATCCAAAATCAATAAATACAAGAATGGAATTATCTAGATATTCATAGAATACTCGATTTATAAAATGGATGAAACAAGATGGGCAATCTGAATGATATAATAAGTCATTCATAAGAATCATAACGAGTGCGGAATGCGGTAAGTAGAATGTTAACTGCCGCAACTCGTAGCAAATGAAAACCGGTGGCAAGGTCGAGCTAAAAGGACCTTAACACCACACAAAAGATTTCTTAGGTGATAATCCTAAGACAAACTCAGAAATATCAGAAAATTCTCAAACCACATGAATGAGAGAATAACACTTTCCTTATAAGTGGGCTTAAGGAATAAAAACAATGCCATCAAATTGGAATCAAAATCATAAAGAAAAATAGAAATCTGCTTAACAGATTAAAAATGTCGAGGATGAATAGTCCACTCGGGACATCGGATATGGATTCATAATAATTAAGCCAATCCGTTCAAAAGTCAATTTCGAAGCATAAGTAAAAATCGGCTCGGAAAGAAAAAATCACATAAAATAATTTTCGACATCAATACAAAAAACCAACTGAGCGTTGCGGATCCATCAACAGGATTCGCCATTGTCAAAGGAGTCAACAAGTCTAAAATGTTTAAAGAAAAAGAATTAACGAGTTCTTTTGATATAAAAATAATGAGATGAACCCATATCAAAAAGAACTCAAATAAGAAGATCACGAAATAAAACAATGTCATCAAGGATTGAATAAAAAGTACCTTGACCAAGAGAAGTGTCACTAGGTGTTTGCACAACATTAAGCTTCCCTCCCTCTTGCATGGAAGTTTGGGACATGTAGATAAAAGATGGCCCGAACTTTTGCAATAACGACAAAAGAGAGGTTTCGGACACCTATTAGCATAATGGTCTGTGGAACCACAATTGTAGCATTGACCACAACTAGAAGTAGGAGTCTTTGCTACCGGAATTTGTTGCTTCCCCTTCTTATTGGAATTGGCGGCTTTGAACATAATAGGCCTCTTTATGTTGTTGTTGAAGTTTTGTTTGGCACCCACAACTTCAACATCACACTCTTTATCGGCCTCTTCAAGACGAAGAGGGATATCAATAAGCTGATCAAAAGAAACTTCGAGTTTCAGAAGTAATGGCTTCTTAAGATTCTTATTCAAGGCATAGACAAATCTCTGATTTTTCTTCAATGGGGTATTAATATACTCAATCCCATACTTAGAGAGAGATTCGAAAGATGCGATGTAATCCGTCACAGAAGATTCACCTTGAACAAGGTCAATAAAACGCCGGGCCAAAGTTACTTTTTCAGCCTCCGGCACAAATTTCAATTCGAATCTTTCCCGGAATTGCTTCCAAGTTAGATCCGCTTCAATGATTTCGGAAACCAAAAGCTCATACCAATCTAATGCTCTTTCTTGGAGCATGCTAGAAGCCACTTGGACTCGATGTAGATCAATAAGGTTCATGCGAGAAAAGATGCGATCGCATGATTTGAGCCAAGCCTGAATTTCAATAACACTCTCGGATCCCTTGAATAGCCTTCCACCCAAATTGGTATAGTCTCTGCACAAGCGTGCAAAACCGGATCTAGGATGAGTAGGCTCTAGATTGGGTCTGACGGCTTGAGCATTCTTCATGAGATCTAAAAGCTGCTGAGCAGACATGAACACTCCATCCTGGGGAGTTGTAACAACCCGCATATTTATCGATCGTATATTTAAATATTTTATTTAAATATTTCATCATTGGTCGGATTATAGTCCGAAAACCTACTTTTAGCAAACAGTCGAATTAGGACTCGAGACCCCTTCCATTGAGTTCAAAATGCTGTTTGCAACATTTCTAAGTATAAACATTGATATGTTTGAAGCTAGCTAAAAATTTGACCTTTTTCACTTTAAGTTTGGGTTTGGGTTCAGCCCACTAGCTAACTTAATACTCAAATCTGAACCATCCCTCCCCATTCACTCTCACTTCCTCCTCTTTTCAGTTCTAAAGTAAAAATGGTGGGAGAGATGGGAAATTAAAATTCCAAACCCTAATTTTCTTTTTAAAATCAAGCTCTAGCTCCAAACTAATAGAAGAAACTTTGGTAAGCCTCTCTTCTTCTTCTCCAACTCATTCTTTTATCAATTTCAGAAATTCCTAAACCTAACTTTGGGAATGTTCTTCTTTTTGAGCATAGATTCAAGCTCATTTGGGTTGGTGGAAGAGTGGTTGATTCTCCCTTTTTGCTCTCAAGCTTCTTCTTCATTGTTTTTGTGAAAAAGTTATATTTTTATCTGGCATATCGGTACTCGCACAAAGCAATTACACGGATGGTCGCTCCTCAACAGCCTTATTCTCCGCACTAGTTGACAGTATTACCCCGTAGTGTCCTTGGCTAGCGTGAGTATAGAGGTGGGGCGTCACAGCTTGGTATCGGATCCAAACTTCGAAACAATGCAGAATAATTTAACAAGGATCATCGTTCTAAGTCCATCTTAGGAGTCATGCCTTAGGATTTAATTTGTGTCTTCGTACCGATTCATCCTATTTTCTTTATGATTCCTTGTTTTATCTATCAAGATTGCTTGATATTCATTTTGTGAATAACCTTCTTCTTCCTTCTTTCTTTCTTAAGGAAGAGAAATGGTTAGACCTGGTCGTCCCAGCGTCGGTCAATCTAGTGCTACTCCCCAAGATGGAGTTTTTATGTCCGCTCAGCAGCTTTTAGATCTCGTGAAGAATGCTCAAGCTGCCGGACCCAATCCAGAGCCTACTCATCCTAGATCCGGTTTTGCACGCTTGTGCAGAGACTATACTGATTTGGGTGGAAGGCCATTCAGGGGATCAGAGAGTGTTATAGAAATTCAAGCTTGGCACAAATCATGCGATCGCATCTTTTCTCGCATGAACCTTATTGATCTATATCGAGTCCAAGTGGCTTCTAGTATGCTCCAAGAAAGAGCATTAGATTGGTATGAGCTTTTGGTTTCTGAAATCCTGAAGCAGATCTTACTTGGGAGCGATTCCGGGAAAGATTCGAATTGAAATTTGTGCCGGAGGCTAAAAAAGTAACTTTGGCCCGACGTTTTATTGACCTTGTTCAAGGTGAATCTTCTGTGACGGATTACGTCGCATCTTTCGAATCTCTTTCTAAATATGGGGTTGAGTACATTAATACCCCATTGAAGAAAAATCAGAGATTTGTTTATGGCTTGAATAAGAATCTTAAGAAGCCATTACTCCTGAAACTAGAGGTTTCATTTGATCAGCTTATTAATATCGCTCTTCGTCTTGAAGAGGCCGATAGAGAGAGTAATGTTGAAGTTGTGGTTGCCAAATAGAACTTTAATGACAACATGAAAAGGCCTATCAAATTCAAAGGCCCCACTCCTAACAAGAAAGGGAAGCAACAAACTCCGGTAGCAAAGACTCCTACCTCTAGTCGAGGACAATGCTACAATTGTGGTTCCACAGACCATATGCTAATGGGTGTCTGAAACCTCTCTTTTGTCGCTATTGTAAAAATTTGGGTCACCATATTATTCCATGTCCTATACTTCAAAGTAAGAAGGAGGGAAAGCTCAATGCAGTGCAAGCCCCTAGTGGCACTTCTCTTGGTCAAGGTATTTCTCATTCAGTCCTTGATGCTATTGTTTTATTTCGTTATCTTCCTATTTGAGTTCTTTTTGATATGGGTTCATCTCATTATTTTTATATCAAAAGAACTTGTTGATTCTTTTTCTTTAAACATTTCTAGGCTTGATGTCTTCTTTGAGAATTGCGAATCCGGTTGGTGGATTCGCAACACTCAATTTGCTTTTTCTTAATGTCGAAATTATTTTATGTGATTTTTCTTTCTGAGCCGATATTTTTACTTAGGCTTCGGAATTGGCTTTTTTTGAAAGGATTGGCTTAATCATTGTGAAGCCCATATCCTATTTTTCGAGTGGACTATTCATCTTCGACATTTTCCATCTGTTAAGCAGCTTTCTATTTTTCTTTGTGATTCCGATCTCAAATTTTTGGTGGAGTCATTTTATTCTTTAAGCTCACATGATGAGGAAAATGTTATTTCTCTCATCTAAATAGTTTGTGAAACTTTCCAGTATTTTTGAGCTTGTCTTAGGATTATCACCTAAGTAATCTTTTGTGTGGTGCTAAGGTCTTTTCAGTTCGACTTTACCACCGGTTTTCATTTGCTACGAGTTGCGGAAGTTAGCATTCCACTTACCGCATTCCACAATCGTTATGATTCCTATGAATGAATTATTATGTCATTCAGTTTGTCCAGCTTATTTCATCCATTTTATGTATCGAGCATTCTATCGAATATCTCGATGACTTCATTTTTGTATTTATTGATTTTGGATGAAAATAGCAATTTAAAATTTTGCAAATCTTTTTCATAAGATTTATTTATAAGTAAAATTGGATTTTTGTTCTTAAAACAAACAAATAATATTCTTGAAAGTTTTTAAGAAATATGTTTATCATATAGAGGATGATTTTGTGATTGTATTTCCCATTTAGTGTTTTAAGAATTCTGGTCGACGCGCTTGATCAACGTTATCGATAGGAATTTCCTAAACGGTTAGATGAGACAGTCAGACACGATATATTGACTTGTAAAAATGTCAATTATTCTAGAAAGATTATTACATAAAGATAAATGTAATTTTGAAAGTTTTAGCTTTTCGAGAAAGAAGATTATTTAAAATAAATTCTTTCTTTTCGATACTCTTATTCTTGTGATTCCCGATGGGAATCAAGACTTTAACATTTGTACCGATGCTTATCGTATTGGTTTGAATGTCGTTCTCTTGCAAAAGAGAACGTGCTATCATTTATGTTTCTAAATCATTAAAGCCTATCGAGACCAGATATGCCATTCATGATCTAGTGCTCGCGGCTATTGATTTCACTTTTAGAATTTGGCATCATCATTTTTGGATGAGAAATTTGTTCTCTACCCCGATCATAAATTTTTGGAATATTTATTTTCTCATAAGGAACTTAATGTTGGCTAGAGTTCCTTGCGTCTTATGATCTTAATGTTCTTTGTATACTCCCGGAAGGGACATCATGTTGCCACCTTAGTCATAAGCAACAAGTGGTTGTCTTTTTGATGATGTCCGAATGGAACGATCTTTTACCAAGTTCATCGGACGTTTCGATGTACCTTGTTTTATTGAGCTTCGTATCATTTCTTTTATGGGTTTGCGCTCGATGTTCTTTTATGGTGTCCGGTTCATTGGACGTACCGTTTTTGTAGTGCGTCGGTGTTCCGAATTATTTGAACTTTGGTTCATTGGGTGTACCGTTTTTGTACTACGTCGGTGTTCCAAATTATTCGAGTTTCTAGTTTCTCGGGCATACCATTTCTGTACTACGCCGTTGCACTGGCTCAATTTTTGTACTATCCTTCACATTTTCCATGTCTTTTAACTATGGAAATGCTTTTAAATTTTCGATTTTTGTTCTTGAGCCTGGTGTTATAGTAGGGATTGAAGTTTCACCAGATTTGACTGATGAGCAACATACTCTCTTATGCACTTTATGGTGAACTTCCGTTTTTCAAATTTATTTTGTGTTGATATGCTTTTATGGTTGTTACTCTTTATTTTCTTCTTAAGTATTGCGAGGATGCAATTTCTTTAAGGAGGGGAGTCTGTAACAACCCACATATTTATCGATCGTATATTTAAATACTTTATTCAAATATTTCATCGTTGGTCGGATTATAGTCCGAAAACCTACTTTTAGCAAACAGTCGAATTAGGACTCGAGACCCCTTCCATTGAGTTCAAAATGCCGTTTGCAACCTTTTTGAGTATAAACATTGATATGTTTGGAGCTAGCTAAAAATTTGACCTTTTTCACTTTGAGTTTGGGTTTGGGTTAAGCCCACTAGCTAACTTAATACCCAAATCTGAACCATCCCTCCCCATTCACTCTCACTTCCTCCTCTTTTCAGTTCTAAAGTAAAAATGGTGGGAGAGATGGGAAATTAAAATCCCAAACCCTAGTTTTCTTTTGCAAATCAAGCTCTAGCTCCAAACTAATAGAAGAAACTTTGGTAAGCCTCTCTTCTTCTTCTCCAACTCATTCTTTTATCAATTTCAGAGATTCCTAAACCTAACTTTGGGAATTTTCTTTTTTTTAGCATAGATTCAAGTTCATTTGGGTTGTGTGGAAGAGTGGTTGATTCTCCCTTTTTGCTTTCAAGGTTCTTCTTCATTGTTTTTGTGAAAAGGTGAGATTTTTATCTCACATCTATAACTATAATTATCTTTGTTATTGGGTATGAACTCCTAACACTTCTTCATGTGCATTTGCTCTTGATTTGAATTGGTTTTGTGAATATTCCAAAAAATTTGGGTTTTTAAGTCAGATTTGTGTGAAAATCCTTTTATGGATGTTTGATCATGCTTTGGATGATGCATCGAGGAGCATATAGGGCCGGGTTGCCGATTGGCATAAACACTTAAAGCCAATGTTCGTCCGGTTTCATTTTGGAAGAGTTTGCTCTTCATTTGGATAGGCTGAAAAAAACAGCACAGACATGATTCAGTCGACTGAAATCTCTGTTCAGTCGACTGAATCTGGAACCCGAAAGTTTCCAGGCAGGGTTTAGTCAACTGAAAATCTCTGTTCAGTCGACTGAACCTGGAAACAGAAAGTTTCTAGGCATGATTCATTCAACTGAATTCTCTGTTTAGTCGACTGAACCTGGAAACAGAAAGTTTCCAGGCAGAATTCAGTCAACTGAAAATCTCTGTTCAGTCAACTGAATTTGCTGTTTAGTCAACTGAAATCTCTGTTTAGTCAAATGAATTCGCTGTTTTATCCTACTTTGCCTTTTGGGATTGAATTTCCAATTTGAATCGGTTCTTGATGATCCTATTTGTTGTTATCATTTATTACGACTTTAATGACTCCTTTTTAAGGATTTTTGAATATCCATTTCGATGGTTTCTTTATCGGTTTCTCTGGATTTGATTCACGGCTTCGTATGTGGATTTTAATGATTGATTGTTTCTACAATCATTTTTATGGTTTGTCACTTTAAAATTATAAAGGTATTCAATATTAGTAGTAAATATCAAAACTCTTTCATCAAAATGATTTCAACACTATTTATTACAAAGCTCGTTTCTTAAAACCGTTTTCCAACCTATTAGTATATACAAACCTTTACCTCACTCGTATGAGAAATCTAATTAAACGGTTTAGTAAAACAAGCGGTATGAAACGCTTGCGTTTACTTCGTCGGTTAATTCTTGGACTCGTTCGATTGAAACTCTTATGACAATTTTCTAGTGGAGATCTACAATTTGTTCGCAAATATTTAAGTTAAGCTAGTGGTTATGGGGATATGAAGCTAAACTCTTATATTTACTAGCTTATTGTAATTGACACTTCTTGATGATCGATGATGATCATTTTATGGTTTAGACTAGCAATGTGCGATGTCTCTTTGTCCATGTGGAGGACTGTACTTCATTTTATTGAGCTTCGTCTCATTTCTCGCATGGGTCATACCTATTTAGGTGCATCGATGTTTATTTACACATGGGTCGTATCTATGTAGGTGCGTCGATGTTTGTTTACTTCGTGGAGCAATCGGCTCAATAAGCCGGGACATGGGGCGTATCTTTCTAGATGCGTCGATGTTCGTCTATGCATGGGCCGTATCTTTCTAGGTGCGTCGATGTTCGACTTTGCATGGGGTGTATCTTTCTAGGTGCATTGATGTTAGACATTACATGAGGTGTATCTTTCTAGGTGCATCGATGTTTATTTATGCATGGGGCGTATCTTTCTAGGTGCGTCGATGTTCGACTGTGCATGGGGCGTGTCTTTCTTGGTGCGTCGATGTCCAGTGTATGGGATTGGCCATCCTCTTTTTCTTGTGATTTCTGGATTTCTAATTGATGATTTCTGGAATTTATGTTTCACCAACTTTTACGATTGGCATTGATATGTATGTCATTTATTGTGGCTTGGTGAAGTAAATAAAGAATATGATATTCTTTTTGATGCTATGAGATTCTTGAGATATTTGTATGATTTAGTTGATTTTCTAGTATACTCGTCGCAGTATGGCTTTTTGGTTATCATACATTTTTATTACGTCTCTTCTTATATCTCATTTTATCTGATAATTATAGCTGGACTGATCCATTTATTATTTTCTTCTTAAATAATACTCGGGTCAGACTGAGATTTTACAAGTGCTTCTGCTTGACTCCTTATTGGACCATCATCTGATCTTTTGGCTAACTACTTTAGTTTGGTAGTTTTTTTTGTATACATCTAAGTTATTGACTCCTTGATGTACATATATTCGTTTGTCTTGCACTTGTATATATTCTTTTGTGATATTGTGGATCTTGTTAGACCACTACTCTGATATACACTTTTATGTGTAATATTCATATCTATTTCCGCCTTTGCGATATGAATTGTCTGTGACTGATTTATGTTATGCTTATTTCTATATTTACTTCCGAAGATTATATATAGCCACTGTGTAGTAGCTTTGAGTTTGTGTCAGTATGTCAGATTTCCTTTTGAGATGAAAAGCATGTTATTTTTTGTTGTCTGGCATATCGGTACTCGCACAAATCAATTACACGGATGGTTTCTCCTCAACAGCCTTATTCTCCATGCTAGTTGATGGCATTACCCCGAAGTGTCCTTGGCTAGCGTGGGCATAGAGGTGGGGCGTCACAGGAGCAGCACTAGATTGACCGGCGCTGGGATGGCCTGGTCTAACCATTTCTCTACTTTAAGAAAGAAAGAAAGAAGAAGAAAAAGGTTATTCACAAAATGGATATCAAGAAATCTTGATAGATAAAACAAGGAATCATAAAAGAAAATGGGATA
This sequence comes from Allium cepa, assembly GCA_030765085.1. NCBI lineage: Eukaryota > Viridiplantae > Streptophyta > Magnoliopsida > Asparagales > Amaryllidaceae > Allium > Allium cepa. Next base: position 216,683,002 of record CM060938.1, read on the forward strand.
GGACGGTTCAAAGACCTGAATAAAATCCTAAGGCACGACTCCTAAGATGGACTTAGGACGATGATCCTTGTTAAATTATTCTACTTTGTTCCGAAGTTTGGCTCTGATACCAAGCTGTGACGCCCCACCTCCATACCCACGCTAGCTAAGGACACTACGGGGTAATGTCGTCAACTAGCATGGAGAATAAGGCTGTTCAGGAGCAACCATCCGTGTAATTTCTTTGTGCGAGTACCGATATGCCAGATAAAAGTATAACTTTTCATCTCGAAAGGAAATCCGACATACCGATGCAAACTCAAAGCTACTACGCAGTGGCTATAATATCTTTGGAAACAAATATAGAAATAAACATAACACAAATCAGTCACAGATAATTCATATCACAAAGGCGGAAATAGATATGAATATTACACATAAAAGTGTATATCAGAGTATTGGTCAAATAAGATCCACAACATCACAAAGGAATAGATACAAGTGCTAGACAAAAATATGTATACATCAAGGAGTCTATATCTCAATTGTATACAACAAAAACTACTAAACTAAAGTAGTTAGCCAAAAGATCAGATGATGGTCCGATAAGGAGTCAAGCAGAAGCACCTGTAAAATCTCAGTCTGACCCGAGTATTATTTAAGAAGAAAATAATAAACGGATCAGTCTAGCTATAATTATCAGATAAAATGAGATATAAGAAGAGATATAATAAAAACGTATGTTAACCAAAAATGTCATACCTCGACAAGTATACAATAGAAAATCAACAAAGGAAAATCATACAAATATCTCACGAATCTCATAGCATAAAAAGAATGTCATATTCTTTATTTCATTCACCAAGCCATAAGAAAAATGACATACATATCAATGTCAAATTGTAAAAGTTGGTGAAACATAAATTCCAGAAATCAATAATTAGAAATCCAGAAATCATAAGAAGGGGGAGGCCTATCACAAAACGGGAGCATGAAAACTCACCAACACGTGTATCACAAATGATTCGGAACATTGACGCAATACACACGGTATGTCCAATGAATCGAAAAGCCGAGACATCGATGTAGTACAAACGGTACATCCAATGAATCGAAACACAAAACAATTCGAAACATCGACGCAGTACACATGGTACGTCCAATGAATCGAAAAGCCAAGACATCGATGTAGTACAAACGGTACATCCAATGAATCGAAACACAAAACAATTCGGAACATCGACGTAGTACACACGGTACGTCCAATGAATCGAAAAGCCGAGACATCGATGTAGTACAAACGGTACATCCAATGAATCAAAACATATTAAAAGTACTTGGGTTGCCAGCCCACAAAGAAATGAGACGAAGCTCAATAAAATGAGGTACAGTCCTCCACATGGACAAAGAGACATCGCACATTGCTAGTCTAAACCATAAAATGATAATCATCGATCACCGAGAAGTGTCAATTACAGTAAGCTAGTAAATATATGAGCTTAGCTTCATGTCCTATAACCACTAGCTTAACTTAAATGTTTACGAACAAATTGTAGATCGCCACTAGAAAATTGTCACAAGAGGTTCAATCGAATAAGTCCAAGAATTAACCGATGAAATAAACGCAAGCGTTTCATACCACTTGTTTTACTAAGCCGTTTAATTATATTTCTCATACGAGTGAGGTAAAGGTTTGTATATACTAGTAGATTGGAAAACCGTTTATGAAACGAGCTTTGTAATAAAATAGTGTTGAAATCGTTTTGAAGAAAGGGTTTTGATATTTACTACTAGCAGTGAAAACCTTTATATTTTGAAGTGAGAAATTACAAAAAAAATGATTGTAGAAAGAATCAATCACTAAAATTCACATTCGAAGACGTGAATAAAAATCCAAGGAGATCAATACCGAATCCATCAAAATGGATATTCCAAAAATTCCCGAAGAAAAGAAGTCATCAAAGTCAATAACAAATGATAACAACAAATAGGGAAAGAACACGAATCGATTAAATTTGGAAACCACGCAAAATAGGCGAAATAGGCAAAATAGCAACAGGTCGGTCGGCCAGCTATAGAGCTCGGTCGACCGGACCCTGTTCTGGAAAAATTCTCGGGATGGTGGGTCGGTCGACCGAGCTCTGTAGCCAGTCGACCGGACCAGAGACAGGGAAGTTCTCTGGTAGCAGGTCGGTCGGCCGGCTACAGAGCTCGGTCGGCCGGACCCTGTTTTCCAGAACTTCCCAGCCTATCAAAACGAGGGCCATTCTTGACCAAATTGAAATCGGACGAGCAATGGACGCTAGGGGTTTATGCCAATCGACTACCCGGCCCTATAAGCTCTTCGATGCATCACAAAATCATGATCAAAGATCAAAGCTATGATTTTTAAGGATTTGGCTTTCAAAACACTAAAATTGGAATATTCACAAAATCAATCCAAATCGAAATCGCACATGAATAAGTGTTAGGAATTCATACCTAACAATCGAAGATAATTATAGATTAAGATGTGAGATAAAAATCTCACCTTTAAACCCAAAGAACAAGTAAGAAGAAGCTATAAAGTAAGGCAAGGACAAACACTCTTCAATTCCAACCCAAGAAGCTTCAATCTAAGCTTACAAGTAAAATATTTCATAAGTTAGGTTTAGGAAATTCTGAAATTGAAAGGAGAATGAGTTGGAGAAGAAGAAGGAGATGCTTACTAATGGCTTCTCTTAGAATTTGGAGCTAGAAATTAGATTTTGCGAATGAACTAGGGCTTGGAATTCTAATTTCCAATCTTTTCCCCCATTATTCTCTTGAGCTTGAGAGAGTTAGGAAATGAGGAATGAATGAAGAGAAGTGGAGAGGGGTTGGGTTGATATAACCAGAATTGGGCAAATGGGCTGAACCCAAACCCAAAGCCCTATAGAAAAAGTAGCAAAAATCAACTTACTCCAAACATATCGAAGCTTATACTCAAAAAGGTTGCAAACGGCATTTTGAACTCAATGGAAGGGGTCTTGAGTCCCAATCCGACTGTTTGCAAAAAGTAGCTTTTCGGACCATAATCCGACTAACGATGAAATATTTAAATATACAATCGGTAAATATGCGGGTTGTTACATAGACCATCATGGCCAAGCCATGTTTTGGATGATGGCCGAGCACAAGTGGTGTGATCAAGCCCAAACACATGTAGACGAGCCTACTTGAAGGTTTAGGCCAATCTTGTTTCATTTTGATTCATATATTGCATTGTTTTGATTCATAATCTTTTGTATAAATATAGTCGCTTATATATGCTTATATTTGTTTGTTTACACGACTTGAATCTTGGCTCTCCATCCACTCGAATTTAATTCGTGCTACTCAAAGTTTGTTCGTGTGTCTTGAATTGTTATCTCCAGCTTTAGAATGTGAGTTTATCACTCTCGACATTCGTGCTTATATAATTGTGAAATAGTGGCATGTGAATGTAGTTGATGATATGATAGATTTATATATGCCTGTGATATGATATTTCATAATGTTATAACCTGATATTTATTTGTTAATCACCTGATATGATATGCCATATTATGCTGTTTATTTATTTCTGCTTCTCACACTGCATGTTTCCTATTAGAATATAATCACTATGGGTTAAAATGATACATACCCGAATGAACTTTAGAATAAGGAAAACTCATTATGAGATGAAATGATAGGCTCACGCAATTTTTATTTATTTTATTTGACTTGGGATTGCGGGTTTGAAATGATAGAACCCAGATTTTTTTATTTTTAAATTACGGATTGAAATGATACATATTCGTATCACTTGACCTAGATTAGAAAATTATGTACAGGCCTGTGGTTAATTTTAAATATTTTCTGAAAATTACTAAGTATTTTGAAATATGAAACTTTAACTTAAATTAGATTCAAATTATTTAAATAAGTGTTATAGTGATTTTCTATGAGTTAAAGTGTGTAAGTAAATAAATGGTTTAAATGTAATTTAAAATATGATTTAACTTGATAATTGAAAATTTAGTTTTCAAATGGAAATTTTAAGCTTAACTACGGAATAAGAATATTTTATTTATGAAATGGGCATTTTGAAAATAAAGTATTAAGTTATTTGTTAAGATAAACAGTTAAGTAAAATAATGTACTTTTGACTTAATAAATGAATTATAGTTTAATTCGGATATTTTATTTATAAAATTTTATTTTATTTAATCTTAAGTTAAATGATATCCAAATGAATATTTCTAAAGTATGAGATATGTTTTATAAGTTAAAAAAATGGTGAAAACTGAAATTATAATTGTTTCTGAAATGTTATAATAAACCTTAGTTTTATATTCGCAGCATTTCCAAAATGCTATGGTTTTTAAAGCAGCATTTTGTAAGTGCTACTGTTTTTGAAAATGTACAATACTTCTGAAATTACTTTACCTACAGAAACATTTTCTAAGTGCTGCTATTTCTGAAAATACACTATTTTTCTGGAATATCATTATATCTATAGTAACGTTTTCTAGGTGCTGTTGTTTCTAAAAATACACTGCTTTTTTGATATACCATTATATCTACAATAACAGTTTCTAAGTGCTGCTGTTTCTGGAAATACACTGTTTTTTCTGAAATACCATTATATCTACAGTAATGTTTTCTAAGTGTTGTTGTTTCTGAAAAGACAATATTTCTATGTATTATCACATTTTCCAAGTGCTACAAATGCTATGATACAATGTGTTTTTTTAAAATTGTTATAATTGAATGAACTTAGAAATGCTACAACTTTGGAAATGAATATTATATTTTTGAAAGATAATGACATTGAATTTAAATGGTTTAAAATGAATATGTTTTTGGTTTGGAAGTATAAACTATTTTGAAATAAAGAACCGTGGGTAATAATAACGTTTGGTTGTAAAAGAGACAGGGGTCAGAAATTGTCATACTCTTTGCCAACCCCGAAAACCACTTTAACAACCGTGTACGCGGTGGAGATTCCATAATGAAGTAGGATGGTGGCTACGTTCCTTTGAGGTATATACGTGGACCTGACTCCCGTGAGTTGGCGTAAGGTGGCTAAAACAGGAGCGATTGACGGGCTAATGAGGTAGCTTCTCTTATTGGACACACTTCTTCGTATGCCATTCTATTACTTTGTGATTGATTGGTGCGCACCATTGATTTTTTGGGAGCGCGGCTCGAGGTGGGCGGTAGTGGATGCTACGCGTTACCACCGGTCCAGAAGCTTAATTGGTATATCTGCCCTGGCATTGCCTCGTTGTGTCGTGTCACCTACCCAAGTGCGCCTTGTACGATTTTCGTTTTATGCCGTACCTATGGAGTATCATCTGGTGGCTTCTCGATCCGAAGGGACTAAGGTACTATATAGACAATTGGTACTATAAAATTCGTTAAGCGGGATATTGGATAACTCCTTAACGCTGTATTTAAATATATTATACTTTACTTTAGACATTCTTATAATAGCATATATTACTAAATAGTGAATAGTTTAACGCATCCTTAAAGGATGGGCGGTCCCAAGCATCCTTTAAGTTACTTGTGCAGTTTTATTACAGTTCACTTGAGTTTGTTTACATTGTATAAGTATGTATGTCCGGACTCGAGTGTTTTGTGTTTTGCTTTACGCTCGGGTCAGCCTGAGTATCAGCTTTGGATTTCACCTTCTGGAGCTAGAGGATTTGCTGGATTTTATTTTCTATCTAGTTGTTGTCTATTTCCATTTAGTATTTATATTCAGCTTATGTATTAGCGGACATCTATGTATTTGGGATTTCTGTTGTATTTACTTTTCAGACTCTGTATTTTGTACTTGTTTTGTGACTCAGTGTTGTAGTAGCTTCATGAACTACTATGGTTATTTTTATTTCCGCTGCGAGTTATTCTGATTTATCTATGTCTGTGATTGGTTTTATTTACTCCAAATTATATTACAATCTACTGTTTTGAATTATTCAAGTCAGACATGTGGTTTTATTGTTGATTTGAAGGGTCCAAAATAGTGGATCGTTACATTTTGTATCAAAGCTTTGGTTTTAGGCAAACCTTAGCCTGCAGAGCAAAAACTCATTAGAGATAGGGTAGAAATACCTTAGAATGTGTGAAATCAATCTTAGAATCATTTCTTCATGAGAGAACGTATTTTAAAGTATAAAAATGATTTTCAAATGACTTTCAAAGGATTTTCAAAGATTATTTTGATATAAAAAAATTGTTTTGAAATAAAAAATTTCTTAACTTCCTTCCTTTCCTTATCCACCTTGTTAATTGAACTTTTTGACTAGGATTTCCATTCTGGTTGAATCTGTCTTTTGTTTCTTAATTACCATCATCCTACTCAGCAGAAGGGTGAAACTCTTCTCTTCTGGTTCTCGATTTTCTGGTGATTTCTATGTTCTGGGAACTCTTAGGAGTCATCAATGGAAACCATAAATTCTTGAAATGCCATTTCAGGAAGGGCGAAGTCCGATTTCTCGGGTGTATTGTTTCTAGTAATGGAGTTTCTGTTGATCCAGTTGAAATCGCTGCGATCAATGTAAGTCTTCCTTCTATTCTCCCTTTGTGGATTGACCAAGTCAGCTCATTTCATTCCAGTCAAGTCTACCTGTTCTGCTTCTAGTTTGTTTGAGATCTATATAAGGGAGATTGTTCGTCTCCATGATGTGCCTATCAGCATTGTTTGTGATCAAGATCCTATCTTTACCAGTCAATTTTGGATAGTGTTTCAGGAACCTTTGGGTACTCGTCGGAATCTTGGCATTGCTTACATGACCGATGGTCAAATGGAAAGGGTGAATCAGATTCTCAAGGATCTTCTTCGTGCTTGTGTTCTTGATTATGGAGGATTTTGGGAAGATCGTCTCCATCTTGTTGAATTCATCTATAACAACAGTTATCAGGTGTAACTTCAATCTTCTATTTTAATCTTGTCTTAACCCTTTATCTGTCTCATTTATCTTTGAATTCTTTTGATTTGAATCTCCCAAATTTGAATTTCTATCCTTATTTTGAAACCCATTCTAGAATCATCGAGTGAGGGAGTGTGTTTGTAATAATATTGATGTTTTATATGTTGTATTGTTTGGGTTGTTAACGTTCATTAGAGATTTCGATCAGTTCGTCTAATCAACGATATCGATAGGATTTCCAAAACATTTTAACATAGCAAACTGACACAAATTTGTTTTCAAATTTGGTAAATGAGAAATTTTTTATATGATTTATATATATAATACTTTTATAGATTTATATTAGCTGTTGAAATTTCTTTTTGATAGGATGTGAATAAGTTGATTTTTGTTAAATTGTAATACAGTTAAATTTTGTTTAAAATTAAATTTAATAAAGAGTTTATAATGATTTAAATAAATTAATGTTGGAAGATGAATTTGAAACTGATTTGAAATTGGATTTATTTAAGAATTAAACTCAAATAAATTTAATTCGAATTTTATTAAATTTGAGGTTTTAAGGATATGATTGTTATAACTTGATTTTGGTTTAAGGTAATTTAAACAAAAAAAATCAAGTTGATTTAAATGAATATATTAAGTTTAAATAAATTGAAGGAACATTCAGTCATTTGAAGTTTAAAGGTTTTATTCAAATGATATTAGATTTATTAAGTAAATATTTCACAACTACATAATAGTAAATCGAATTTTGATATATATATATATATATATATATATATATATATATATATATATATATATATATGGAATGATCAAAAATTTAGTTTTGAAATTTTGGAATATTTAAAGCTTTGAAATATATGGAAATTGAAATGGTATATTAAGAACTAAATTGATTTGAAACTTATTAATTAACTGAATTGGTTATTGAAATGTTAACATTTGATTTCATTTATTGTTTTGAACCAAGGAATACTGATACAAGATATAAATAAATAAAATCATAAAGCATGGTTTACAAACTGATTTGTAATTTAAATGAATTTAAATTATGGATATGAGAACTAGATTTTGGTGATCTCAAACTTTGGTTTTAATGTTTAAAATGTATATCATTTAAAGGTATGTTGAATATAAATTTTAAATGTTTAAATCAATGCTCTTCTCTTATGTCGCTAGAAAATAATTTCGGTGATGGCGGCCGCATCACCGACATTCATTTTCAAGTTTCGAAGAGGGTAGACCAATTTGTAGCTTTGCTACACTTTTGTTTGATTTAAATTTGTTTGATTTAATATATATAAAGAGACAAAAAATTTGATTTAAATTTCTTAAGCATGGCTTGATTTAATATATATATATATATAAGTATATGATTTTAGATTTGATTTGATCTGATATATGGTATGTGTATAGTTATCTCTTAATTATTTGAGTTAAACCGGAGATCTAAATTCTTAAATTTATAATGCAGGGATGAATTCAATTATAAACTGCAATTGACCTTGAAATAATTGAATTGAAAATTTTATTTATATAATACTAAATTTCATTCCAATATAACTTACCTAATTATTCAGAAGTTAGGTATGTAATTGGAAAATATACAATATAAAATAAGTGTTAAAGGAATTTATAAATAAAATTGAGTAGTTTTGATAAGGAGCAAATATAATTAATATATGTGATAAGATATATTAAGTGGAATAAATTTAATAATAATTTGATAAAGTGAAAGATGAGGAAAGCTTATTCCTATACTTGTAGGTCCTTTCCATATCTCGGAGTGGATTGTTCTTTAGCTTATCGTCTGGATTTGCCTAAGACGTTTTCTGGAATGCATAATGTATTCCATGTTTCGCATCTTTGTCGATATCTACATGATCCATCTTTGATTGTCCAGCCTTCTTCTCTTGAGAGTTCGGATAGTGAGCCTAATCTTACTATCGAGAGGAAGCCACTTTGTATTATCGATAGAGGTACGAAGCAGCCGAGAAGGAAAACTGTCAACCTGGTCAAAGTGTAGTGGAGTACGGATGATCGGGATTATACTTGGGAAACGGAGGAGAGCATTCGTGCTTCGAATCGGGAATTGTTTATTTTAGGTACTATTTGCTTTCTGTCTCATCTTTCCTTGTTTTCGTGTCTCGTTTCCTTTCGAGGACGAAAAGTTTTGAGTGGAAGAGAGTGTGACAACCCACAAATTTTAATAAATATTTTAATTTAGTTTTATTTGAAACCTTGATTTTTGAATCATTTAAATTTGAAATTTTGGAATTTTCCAATGTAATTTTGGATTTTGTTTATAATTTAATTTCCAAATACAATAATATAAATATTTCTAAAAATTTTACATTTTGATCAACTATAGTCAAACTTTGACTTTCAGTTGAAAATTTTAAATTTGGATTTTTTTTATTTCTAATCTTTTTCTTTGAAACTATATTTGATTCTGATATGCGTGCTGCTTTTCGTTTCGTAAAATATTGTTTTATACTTTTAAATTCCGATGAATTTCAGCGTTTTACATGCGATTATTTTCAGCATTTTATTTGTTACTTTATATTTCTATTCGCTACTTTTCTATGTTAATTTCTATTTTATTTTGGTTTGGACTTTGATTTTTATTTTTATTTTCTATTTTGTTTGGGCTTGGAAATTCAAAGGACTTAAGTTTCTTTTCTTTAAAATTTAATTGGTGCCTTTACATTTGCCTAACCGTTCATTTCCACATTCTTAGCCATTCAAGACTCCTCACTTCTCATTCTCATTTAACGTACAAAATATTCCTTTCTCATCTCTCTTCTCATTTCCATCTCCTGAATAAAATTTTACAAGTTTCATTTTCTCCATCCCCTTCTTTCTTTTCTTTTTCTTCCTCTTCTACTTGCAGATATAGCTCGGCCATAATCTCCTTGCCGACCTCATCCCCTCCACCACCACCTCCTGTATGGCTAGCACCACCTCACCATCTCCACTGACCATGGTCGCGACCCCTTGTCCATAGCACCACCACAAATCATCACCATCCTATGCAAGAAAACCCTTGCCGAACTCCATATAATCACCATCTCTTCCTTGCTAGCCTCGATCGCCACCGTCACTTCCACCTCCTCCATCCCCTTGTCGTGACCATTCCCTGACCATGGCCACACCTGAACAAGATCTTAGCACATAGGCCCGAGCCACAGTAGCTTAGGGCCGAACCCATACTCTCTTGACCCTTGACCTTATGCCTTCTACATGAGTTTGGTTGCCACCCCTTCACATTCTAACCCCTAGCCGTGCATGTTGCTTACTTTGGCTGAGCCTATATGCTTCTAGACCGTCATGGCCGAGCCATGTTTTGGATGATGGCCGACACAAGTGTTGTGACCAAGCCCAAACACATTTAGCCGAGCCTACTCGAAGGGTTAGGCCAATCTTGTTTCATATATTGCATTGTTTTGATTCACAATCTTTTGTATAAATATAGTTGCTTATATATGCTTATATTTGTTTGTTTACATGACTTGAATCTTGGCTCTCCATCCACTCAAATCTAATTCATGCTTTGTCGTGCTTTTCGAAGTTTGTTCGTGTGTCTTGAATTGTTATCTCCAGCTTTAGAAGGTGAGTTTATCACTCTCGACATTCGTACTTGTATAATTGTGAAACAGTGGCATGTGAATTGTAATTGATGATATGATAGATTTATATATGCATGTGATATGATATTTCATGATGTTATAACCTGATATTTATTTGTTACATCACCTGATATGATATGCCATCTTATACTGTTTATTTATTTCTACTTCTCACACTACAAGTTTCTTGTTAGAATAGAATCACTATGGGTTGAAATGATATATACCCGAACGGACTTTGGAATCAGGAAAAATCGTTATGAGATGAAATGATAGGCTCAAGCGATTTATATTTACTTTATTTGACTTGGGATTGTGGGTTTGAAATGATAGAACATGGATTTTTTTATTTTCAAGTTACGAATTGAAATGATACATATCTGTATCACTTGACCTTGGTTAGAAAATTATATACAGATCCATGGTTAATTTTAAATATTTTCTGAAAATTATTAAGTATTTTGAAATTTAATATTAGAAACTTTAACTTAAATTGTATTTAAATGATTTAAATAACTGTTATAGTGATTTTCTATAAGTTAAATTGTGTAAGTAAATAAATGGTTTAAATGTAATTTAAAATATGACTTAACTTGATAATTGAAAATTTAGTTTTCAAATGGAAATTTTAAGCTTAACTTACGAATAAGAATATTTTATTTATGAAATGTGCATTTTGAAAATAAAGAATTAAGTTATTTGTTAGGATAAAAAGTTAAGTAAAATAATGTACTTTTGACTTAATAAATGAACTATTGTTTAATTCGGATATTTTATTTTTAAAATTTTATTTTATTTAATCATAAGTTAAATGATATCCAAATTAATATTCCTAAAGCATGTGATATGTTTTATAAGTTAAAAAAATGGTGAAAACTGAAATTCTAATTGTTTCTGAAATGTTATAATAAATCTTAGTTTTGTATTGGCAGCAATTCCAAAATGCAATGGTTTTTAAAGTAGCGTTTTCTAAGTGCTACTATTTCTGAAAATGTACAATACTTCTGAAATTGCTATGTCTACAGTAACATTTTCTAAGTGTTGTTGTTTTTGAAAATACACTGTTTTTCTGAAATACCATTATATCTGCAGTAACGTTTTCTAAGTGCTGCTGTTTTTGAAAGTACACTATTTTTCTGAAATACCATTATATCTACAGTAACGTTTTCTAATTGTTGTTGTTTCTGAAAATACACTGTTTTTCTGAAATACCATTATATCTACAGTAACGTTTTCTAAGTACTGTTGTTTCTGAAAAGACAATATTTCTTTGTATTATCACATTTTCCAAGTGCTACGAATGCTATGATACAATGTTTTTTTTTGAAATTGTTATGATTGAATGAACTTAGAAGTGCTACAACTTTGGAAATGAATATTATATTTTTGAAAGATAATGACATTGAATTTAAATGGTTTAAAATGAATGTAAACTATTTTGAAATAAAGAACCATGGGTAATAATAACGTTGGGTTGTAAAAGAGACCGGGATCGGAAGTTGTCATACTCTCTACCAACCCCGAAAACCACTTTAACAACCGTGTACACGGTGGAGATTCAAAAATGAAGTTGAATGGTGGCGACGTTCCTTTGAGGTATATATGTGGATCCGACTCCCGTGAGTTGGCATAAGGTGGCTAAAACAAGATCGATTGACGGGCTAATGAGGTAGCTCCTCTTTTTGGACACACTTCTTCGTATGCCATTCTATTACTTTGTGATTGATTGTTGCGCACCTTTGATTTTTTGGGAGCGTGGCTCGAGGTGGACGGTAGTGGTTGCTACGCGTTACCACCGGTCCGGAAGCGTAATTGGTATATCTACCCTGGCATTGCCTCGTTGTGCCGTCACCTACCCTAGCGCGCATTGTACGATTTCGATTTTGTGTCGTACCTATAGTGTATCGTCTAGAGGCTTCCCGATCAGGAGGGGCTATGGTACTATATAGACTACTGGTACTATAAAATGTGTTAAGGGGGATATTGGGTAACTCTTTAAGCTATTTTTAAATATATTATACTTTACTATCGACATTATTATAATAGTGTATATTACTGCATAGTAAATAGTTTAACGGGTCCTTAAAGGATGGACGATCCCAAACATCCTTTAAGTTACTTGTGCGGTTTTATTACAGTTCAGTTGAGTTGGTTTACATTGTATAAGTATGTATGTCCTGACTCGAGTGTTTTGTGTTTTGCTTTATACTCAGGTCAGCCTGAGTATCAACTTTGGATTTCACCTTCTGGAGCTAGAGGATTTGCTGAGTTTATCTTCTATCTAGTTGTTGTTTATTTCCATTTAGTATTTCTATTCATCTTATGTATTAGTGGACATCTATGTATTTGGGATTTCTGTTGTATTTACTTTTCAAACTCTGTATTTTGTACTTGTTTTGTGACTCTGTGTTGCAGTAGCTTCATGAACTACTATGGTTATTTCTATTTCCGCTACGAGTTATTCTGATTTATCTGTGTTTATGATTCTGTGATTGGTTTTATTTGCTCCAAGTTATATTACAATCTACTGTTTTGAATTATTCAAGTCAGAAATATGTGGTTTTATTGTCGATTTGAAGGGTCCAAATTAGTGGGTTTTTACATAACTTGTCTTCACATACATAACACACATAGCGGAAATAACCAAGTACGAATAATACGTCTGAAATCCTCCAGATTGTCTCTTGAGCTCCATAACATCCTAAACTGAATCTATAAACTCGATTTGACTTGAGTAACATAATAAAATAACACCCAAGTCAGTCTTCAAAACCAGCGTGAGAAAACACACTCAATTGGAATTATTACTGTTATCAGAATCCTTTGGAAAACAAAGGTATCTCGTGTCACCACGCCACACATAAATATGATGAGTTTTTGCCTTACGATAGCCAAATATTTCTATATAAAATCATCTGATATTACAATTGTGTCTATCGAATATATATATATATATATATATATATATATATATTTAATAGTTGAAATGTTTGCATCTCATGTTTCAGCATAGTTGCGCACAATAACAAACTGTACGGTGCTTATTGGAGAACGGATTCCATACTATGACGAGGTAAGGAACTACCTTCCAAATGTGCATCCTAGATAAAATGCACCGAGGTATGACAAGAACATCTTGTACCCATGCCACACATGATTGGCCTAGCACTTGACTATTAGTATCGAATATGATCACCACTAATGGGCCTCGAAACGCATATAAATGAAAGTGATGATAGATGTCCATTCTAGATGAGTGATGATCATACCCTAAGGGAAGCGACCCACTTGGCCTTGTTGCATGCCCTGTTTTTGTCATTTCTCGGTTGATGAGGCTTGAGGCTATGTTTACCTCCAGAATAGCATTCATATTTGGAATGCTAACACAGCCTTCCAGGCAACGATGCAATGATAGCATTCAACCATACAAGTTATTCTGGGTCTGAAAAAAACGAATCTCCTTTAAGATCACCATCTCCATTATCTTCGAGATATCACAATTCATAATGCAGAAATCGAATCAAAGTGGTTTTTGGATAATTAAATCTGTTACCGGACTCCTTGAAACAATCAACGAATTTGGCTAGATGTGGTAGTCTGTTATTTAACTATCAAATTACACATATAAATAGTCACTAGGCCCAAATTATAAATCTTTCAAAATATTATTCAAAATATCTTTAAATAGATATATATATATTCAAATCTCTTCCCATATTCCAATATTTTAAAACTATTTCGAAACTTATATCCATAACAGGATAGTTTTCAAACCATATCTTATTTCAACTCTTAGTGAAATACTTCCACATACTCATTTCATAGTCAATATTTCCAAAACATTTTTATTTTTCCCAATACTTAGGAAAATATTTATAAATGTATTTTTTTCAAAATCATTTACTTCTCAACACTTAGGAAATATTCATAAACTTATATCGATTTTATGGTTATATTCCTAAGCAGGTAAATTTCCCTTATTACCAGCTTATAAAAATATTTACAGCCACTTTTCTAAATTTTCAACTCATTATAACCCATTCCATAAATCTCTATAATTTTTAACAAATCCCATTTACAATTTCCAGTATCAATTTTACTTATTTAAAATACCATCCAACAATTTATAACTTATGAATTCCGAATTCATTTTCCGAAGTTCACGTATCGAACACTTGGGAAATTTTCTTAAGTTCCCAGAATTCATTTTAAGATACCTCTTATAAATGATTTTCATTAAATAACTTGGTTCACAAATATTGAGAGTATTTATAAACACATTTCTATCATTTTTAAAACACTACATGTAGAAAAAGTAATTTTTAGAGTATAATAATTTATTTTCAAAACACGTTTAGATAATTATTTGAAATATCAAACACCCTTAAATAATCAAAGATAACTCGTTTCCAATTCATTTTTGAATAATACTAATCGATTTTACAAGCTTATTATAAAAATTCGAATTTATTTCAATTGATATTAAATATTGAAAAAAAAACAACTTTCGAAATATTTTAATACTAAAACAGTTTTAAACTACATAGTTGAATAATAATGATTCCTCTTTAAAACAAATTAACTTCCTGATAAAATATATTTCTAAAATTACAACTTAAAATTTTAATATTTATAAATCTCCTTCGATTTATCACAATTTGATTTACCTTTCGTATTTCATAACTGTTTCTAGAATCCAAAATAGCTTCCATCGTTTCTTTCTAACCCGATTCTATATCTCAATATAAATTTGCATTGTGAATTTATATTCCCAATTCATCAAATGATAATCACTTCACTTTATTTATAAACATCATTTAAAAATTATATAAACTCATTTCCAGATTATAAAAGATTATATTACCAAACCCATTTATAAATCGATTTCCATTTAAAATTCCATTCGGAAACCTATTTCTCAATAAATCCAATTATAATTCCAAATCTATTTAATACTCGATTACGACTTCCTTTTCCTATTTTAAGAAATCTCATTTAAAATCCATTGTTTAAAATTTCTCAATTTAAAATTCTCTATTCGAAACCATTTTACGAAATTGCTAAATAAATATTCTAAATTAAATTATTTATTTACTTTATCCAACTCAATTCCTTTTTAAATAATTCCAAATCCATATAAATAATTTTATTTCCAAATTCACCTTTGAATTTCTTTTTAAGATCCAAAAATATTATTTATGGTATTTAAAATACCAAAAATTAGGGCCAATGCTACCATAGCATCCAATATATCAAATCACACAACAATCCATAATAGATTATTTAACCACATCATATATCACTATAGGAAAACCAATTAATCTATTTGAGGAATCCAGTTGGATCCCTTCAGCTTATTTCCCTACATCCACGGATATTATATAACATAAAATACCAATCCAGCTTCAAGGCGGGATATCGCGGTAATAAAGGGTCATCCACTACTATGCGAGGCGCTTAGGGTCTCATCCGCTCCAACTGTAACAGCCCGCAAATCCGTACCCCTTGAGTCAACACTATTCTACAACAATTAACTCAAGTTGCCACTACACCACAAAAGGCTTTTAACAGCGTTTGATAAACGCTGTAATATGATACAACAGCGTTATTAGAAACGCTGTATAACGACATGCTGTCGTATGTACATAACTTACAACAGCGTTTCTATAAACGCTGTTGAAACATCTCTGTGACAGCGTTTATTACGAGCTGTCAATAATGTTTTCAACAACGTTTATAACGTGCTGTATTATGTTTTCTAAACGCTGTTATTGAATCATCAACAATTTCGACAGCATGTTTAAAACGCTGTTATTGAATCATCAACTATTTCGACAGCATGTAAAAAACGCTGTTATTGACAATTTCAAGATAATTACAGCACGAATTAAACGCTGTTGTTTCTTCATTGACAGCATTAATCAAACGCTGTCTTCTGCTTATATAACAGCTTTAATATTCCACTCTATTTTTGAATATTCCAGAATTATATTTTGAGTATATTGAAGCAACTAGCATATATAACATGTTCTAATAACTATTAATTAGATACATAAACATTTACATGATATATACGTTCAGTATATTACAATTACAAATATATACATTCAGTATAACAACCCTTCAAACATATCACCTTCAACCGTTCGCATATAAGCATATCAGACAACGCATATCCGACAACACATATCACCTTCAACTGTCCACACAACTGTGTGCATCTCCATCACCATACAACTGCCCAACAAACCGCTGCCATCAGCCTGAACAGCAACCACCCACCTGCCACTGACTTTTCCAACGCATCTGCCACCATCCTCACATAACCTTGTTCAACTTCACACTCACAACTGCAGTTCAACTTCATTCTCACCCCTCCTCCAACTTGCTACCACCAGCCATACATACAACACAGTTCATCAATATCACTAAACCATCTTCTTCCTTCACTTGCTACTGCCCGCATTCCTCCTTCCTATACATCTACTCCTACAACAGTTCATACCACTTCCTTCACAACTTGAGACCACAACATCATCTCAACAAACCACTTCTGCCTGACTCACTCCCACAAACTCTTCTTTCTCACAACACTTACATATCAGCGGACTATCACCACAGCAACACGACCACCTGCATTCAAACTATTGACAACTGCTGCACCAGGACTACACCCGCCTTCCCTATAGATACAAAACTCACTTGCCTTCCACTGCCTTTACTCCTCAACAAACAACTACCCATAGCTGTAAGCTTACCCTGCAGGAATTCCATCCTTTCAACCTGAATGCAAAATATTGCATATTCTTTCGGTTTGTTCATGTATCTAAATTTACAGAATTGATTTTTTACATATAACAAAAATGAAGAGTGGAAGAAACCTGTAAATATATACTCTCCCCTAGCAACTAGATGTCAAGATCTGCTTATTTTAGCAACCTTTCTAATTAAACTTTTGTCCACAAAGTCTTCTCAACCTGTGATGAATTGAATAACAAATTAATATGTATGTAGTTATATACATCACACTTATTCTTAACCAAATTAAGAAAATACCAATTAAACAAATCCAATGTAAGTGGATATTCACAATGCATCGAAAATTACTTACAGCAAATACTCAATTTAGCCTAGTTTTCAAGTCCATACAAAGGCTCAAATCGATCAAAAACAGCCTTAAAACTGGAACATTAATAGAATAGGAATAAAGAAATAACGTGGCAACATTGGAGAGCTGAATAACTCTATATATCTCCAACTAATCGACGATCCCCATGATTCTCAACTGATCCAGGAATATAAGTTAAATTTATTAGTGCTTCTGTCCATGTTAAATATTGAAGCTATGGATATACATATACACATAAATCTAAAGTAAATTGGCTTGCACAGGGTGATCAGCCTATAAAATGACTGCTAGAAAAATTAAAACAATGTACTGAAAAATTAAAACAATGTACTGAAAATTAAATGTCGATATCAGCTCAAATACACCACCTACTAGTCAATACTATTTTATATTTTCATTTGTGTTAGTGGCTGAAACCTTTTTCTCAACTGATTAAACATTCATACTGGAACATGGGGTATCACCTAAACTACCTCCATTTTAATTGAACATGCTAAGATGTTATTTCCTTTTTTGTTGACAAGTGATCATATCTGCATGCTATAAGAATATAGTGATTTCATTCTTTTTAATAGCCATGTAAAGTGGTAAAGCGTAAATGCATGTTAACTTTTAAGGAGTTCATTATTGATGTTGGAATTTGATCCTGCTGAGAAACTTGTGTTTCTCATTGACATCACAAAATGTGCGCACACGTGTGTATATAATAAAAGAATATGAATCTAGCATGACTGTACATGCAAAAGGATGTTAATTCAACAACTTGAACAATTTGAATGATCAAATCACTTAAAAGGCTTAATTATTTTGATCACTTAAAAGCTGTATTTGCAAGCCAAAGTATGCTTGAATTAAATCAAAAAAGAGAGGTTTGTTAGACTCACTGTTAACCAAATGATCTCACCATTGGATTAGGAACAGTATGCTTCAGAAATAATCAGGTATATAACATAAAGGAAATTACTTGCTGAAAATAACTAAATAATATTATTAGTTACCTTTGCGTGATGAGAATTTAGGTTACCTTTGTGCCATCACAGCATGAACCGGAGTCCCACACGTAGGGTGAAGCAACACATCCAGCCCAGTAAAGGAGCTTAACCAAAGTCCAGAATCTTTAGATTACCTATGATATTGATAAGGCAAGAGCTAAATAGCATAAAATTTAGGAATCTTCCCAATTTTTATGCTATTCAACTATGCCTCATCAATATCATTTAGACCTTATACGATAGTGACAACATCTATATCATCCTGTTGACTGCTCTGGCTGAACCCAAACTGTATAAATTACACATGTATAAATGTTACGCTCATTAAACTGAAAAGAATTTTCAAGATGACCATAATGACCAAGATTTAGAAATAAACTAAAACAGATTGCCAATAATTTCTTTTATTGATGACCTAGGATTTCTTTTACCAATAATTTCTTCTAACGTGTCCACATTGATACATTCTGCTTGAGATTTGATTATGACACATCATCATTCTCATGTTTCACGTTTCTTAATATATTTTTCTAACATAATTTTGAAACCCAACTTTAACTAATATAAAATGAATTATTTACCACATGGCATTTTACCATTTAGCGTTGGTGCAAAACCCTGCAGTTAGATTTGTTGGTATCAGCTATAGTTGCTAATATTTAACAGCGTTTGCCTTTCTGTAGGTCGGGCATGCTCAAATTGTGCTATGGAAGAAATGATACTTGAATGAGAACGCATATATAATCAGATTTAGGGTGAAGATGCAAGCTGCTCATTGAAACAAAAAACCTAAGGTAACAATTTAACTATGCAACTTCATTTTGAAAAGACATATAAAAATATAATTTACAATTGAATGAAAAAGCATAGATAATTAGTTTCAGTTCATAATTGATCAAAGTTTCCATTGGAAAATCTACAAATGGTTGTTTCAGCTGTTCAAAGTGCAGCTATTTCTTAAATTGATTATGTTTGTGTTCAGCTTAGTGGGGTTCCATAGCAGTATCTCCTCCTCCCTTGGCTCATGTTTTGTCCTTCTGACTGAAGTATTATTTGTGTATAGTGAGTACCTCCTATATGCGAAATGATAGAGCAGGACTAAATTATATACATGGGTGTAGGAAAAGTTACATATCATACTAAAAGCTACCACATTACAACCTTTCCTCATCAAACAATCCTACCATCTGCACAGTGCAACCAATCCACTTCCTCCCACTTGCTTCCACCCACTGCCCTATCAACGACCAATACAGCATAAACCATATAACAACTTCCTATTGCCAACTGCTGCCATACTTCATTCACCTGCATACAAAACCATTACTGTCTCTTATTTCTAACCATTCAATGTCATCATCTACAACCACCTCTACCACATCATCTAATTCACAACAACACTCTTCTCTGCCTTCATTTCCCACTGACCACAAACTTCAACATTGACCACCCACAACAACACAAATTTTGTCTCATATCAGTGCACACAGTCACATATCAGTGCACCTACTTCACTTCTGACTTGCCTCTGCACCATCAATTTGAGTCACTGCATACAACCTATTGCAGTGCACAGTCATCACCCCTGAACAACTGAACTGCCTTCTGACTATCTGAACTCCACCAACATCACTACATCATATTGCTGCTAACTACTCCCCCATCACCGATCATTACCCACAGAATTGCTCATCAGTCCCTATGCATGTCAGTTCACCTCAAACAAACAAACCTACTTCATTCCAACAAACAAAACCTACTGCCCTACAAACAACAGTCACAACTGCTTCACTGCCTTGCACCATACCACCACAAAACCAACCTTTGCCTTGCAATCACCACAACAACAACTAGGTTTCATCTCCTTACTACAGTCGCATATCTACTGCCCACCCATCCACTTCATACTCCTCACAACACTGCATCAACATTGCCTGCATACTTCTCACTGTGCACATCTGTGCATATCTTAGTGCACATATTACGACAACTTCTTGCAACTGCCATCAACTTGCAACTACTCCCCCTACACTTCACTGACCATCCATATAACCTTCCACTCCTGAATACTGTTGCCTAATACTGTCATTACAAATTTCTTTTGAAGACGACTGATCAAATATCTATTGATAAAGTTTTGCTTCCTGTGATTCATACAAAAGCTACAAACTATTTTTCCCACATCATACAATAACATATTTTGCAATATGGAATGATGGGTATATTATATTGAGAAATAACTCATACTTCTCATGACTTTTGGTACACTCTTTTGTAGTTGATAGAACAACGTTGCATCTAATTGTATCTTTTGAATTCATTTATTGTCAGTAGTGCTAAAGTCTTTTAAAAAAAAATGAAAACAAAGCCAGTGACTATGTATAAAAGTAGGACCATAAATAATATGCTTTGCTAATTATTGATTCACGTAGTGACAGTTTTCTACTGGACAAAGTTCAGGTTACATCAAATCGTCCCATAAGCAAAATGAACTACCATTGCAGCAAAGTTATATTGATATTGATAATCATAGAAGACAAACTGTAAAATCGTCTGAATAACAAAGAATGGACACATATTGGAAAGAAACGGTGATGGACGATCGGAGGAAATCATTATTGTTTTTGTTTTTTTGACTGGGAGCATGAATACTTTAGCTTTTATTAAATGAAGAGAAAATATATTGAAACCAGCTAGCACACACTACACATACAGGAACAATTATTTAGTATTATCGCAATCTTCCACCCTCGGTTAACCATCATAATTCGTCATACTTCTATACTGTAACTATAACAACAACCCCTTGACATCCTCACTTGCTACATATCATTTTGCATCAAACCACCTCTTATAACATCTACCCATTTCTTTCCATCCCACACATACATCCCAAACCACTGCCTCATCCCGTAAAAAATTCACCAATCCTTCCTCTGCCTTAACTGCCTCCAGCCTCCTCGCTGGTCACCACCAGCCTGCACATCCATCCCCAACTGCAACTACTAACCAACCGTTATACAACAAGTTTACTACTTCACATTCCACTGCATTACCACCTAAGTGGATGAATAAGTGTATGATATCACATATCCTTTGCTGCAGATAATTGATATATAAATAGCAGTCTTCAAATACCATACTATTCCACACTCAAATCTACATAACAGTATAAAATAAAATAATAGAAGACTAAATGAAAAGATTAAAGTAAATTATAAGAATTCAAATATTTACTGCGAGTAAAAATGAAGAAATATTATCTCCCAAGAATCAGTTAGAACATGATAAATGGTATGCTAATACCTTAAGCCACAAACCAAATGATAATTTACACAAACGATAATTCTGTTCAAATAAAAAGCCCCTTATATGTCACAGGTTCCATTAAAAACAATTTACACAAATGATAATTCTGTTCAAACAATTTACATCCATAAGAACTAAGCCACAAACCAAAGGAATTCAGGCTAAACTATAAACTCAATCAGATATGATACATAGCGATTTTGAACTCAATTGAAAACTAATTTTACGAATAAAAAACTCACCAGTTCCACCCAGTTTAGGGCAATCAAACGGGGATTCAACGTGCATAAAAAGCTAACAAGAGAGATGCTCGATCGAGATCAGACACGGAGGATAAAGGAAGATGCGATTTCTGGAGCAAGCAAACTGAAATCGAAATGGACGGGAGGGAAGATGAAAATCGATAAAGAGGGAGACGAATAATTAAAAGAGGGGGAACTTGACTTTTTTCTTAAGTAAATGTGAGTTAGGCGGCAAACCAAAATAAATGTACGTGAATACTTTTTTCAGCGTTTAACCCTAGAAATAACTCTTGGGAAAATATAATCAACAGCATTAAAGGTTCAAACGCTGAGATTTAATGCTGTCAAAACCAAGTTTTGTTGTAGTGTGCATAGAAATACGAACCATTAGGGTTTAAGAAGAAGAGGTAGAAGAAGAGAAAACAAAACCAACATCAGAATCTAACCATCGCAGCTGAATAAAATATAATAGATAGTAAATAATCTTTACTCAAAATCAAATATATTTGTTTACATATATTACATCATCAGAGTACATCAGTCACAGCTCACATCAATAACATCCAATGGGTACACAACAACTCAACAGCGGAAATATATGTATATACAAGTACGAGAATACGTATCGTCATCCAGCTCGTCTCCTGAGCTCCACAGCATCATAACCTGTATTCTATAATACTCGGTCTGACCCGAGCATTACAGTTAAATAACACCCGAGTCAGTCTGGAATACCAGCGTGAGAAAATCACACCCAATTGATTATTTAAGTTTCAAAAGTCCTTTGAAAAACAAAAGCATCTCGTAAGACCACGCCACAAATAAACATGTCGGGTTTTTACCTTACGATAGCTAAAACAAATTTTTATAGAAATCCTCTGATATTATAATAGGGTCTATATACAAATACTTATAAAATAGCCGAAATTGTTACATGATTAAATTCCAGCTACTAGCCACCGAAGTGGGTAATACAAACAAAACTCGTACAAAGCTCGTAGGAAAAATGGATTTCCAACAATGACTAGGCACTGGGGTACCACCTGTCACAGTACGGGGCCTAGATCACCGTACCGAGGATTACTCCCTTCATCCCCTGCAACACAAGGCCGGAACCATTCCTTACTGAACAGTCCCGAACAAGATAAACCCCGTGGTTGACGCGACCAACCACCCACTAAGCCGAAATAATAAAGGGACATCTAGACAGGGGAAATATCTTGTCCTGCTTGGGCATGACCCACCTAACCTTGCTGCATATCCCCTGATTTTCAGTCATTCCCATTTGATGAGGCTTGAGGCTAAGCGTTACCTTTTAGAACGTTTTCACTTAGAATGCCCATCGTCCACCTGACGATGTTTCGCAAGCATTCGTCCATACAAGTCCGTCCCGGGTTCGAACGGAACCGAAGGCACTATTCCTACTACATCCATTTTGAAAATATCCTCAGGATTAGTAGCGACTAGCCCTTGCACTTTACTGCTCCATCTTCGACTCCGAACACGTTTTTCGCACGAAACGTACAAACCGGATCGAAGTGGTTTTCGAGAAATAAATCTCGATCCCGGTCTCTTCGAAACGATCAGCGCAGTTGGCCAATATTGATAGTCGGTTATTTAACTATCAATTAATATTCACAAACAACCATCAACATATAAATAATTTCTCAAATTATTTATTTATCTCCAAAAATATCTTCACAAGATATATTTCTATTTCCAATCTTTTGAAAACAGTTTCAAATCCCTCATTCTTTTCAGAATCAACTTTCCCAAATATTTTCTATCTCCTCTGAAATCACCAAGCACAAAAACTAGATTTTTAAAATAAATTTTAAAACACTTTACTTTGAAATATATACCTTCAAAACATTTAAATTAAAACTATTTCAATAATTTGTTAAAAACACATATTAATGAATATTTGAAAATAAGGTTACTTAATAAATATACAACTAGATTTATACTTTTAAAAACATAATATTAAGGCATTCTTTGAATAATTAGTACTATAATAGATAAAGAGAAAATACTTACTTAAGAACTTAAATATTAGAAATAAGAAATTTTCAACACATGCTTTTAAACAACGTTTAATCTTTTAACTTATATTTAAAAATTTACTTTAAAAACGTACTTGGTTATTCCGGGAGAATTTCAACTTCAATCACTTAAATCAATTTCCCAAATTGATTTCCAATTTATTTCCTTTTAATTCGGAATCTATTAATTTCAGATTTCATCTCTTCATTATGATTTAAAAATACTTTAACTAAAAATTCCAATTTTTAGATTCCTCAATTACTTCTTTATTCTTTTAAATAAATTTAAACTTTGAATTCTAAAATAATTCTTTATTTCTTTAATTGATATAACTTAAGTTTACAATTCATCAATTTCATTTATTAAAAATTTCATTTCTCTTCATACTCGAAATTATTTATATATTATTTTCATATTTCTTCTATTTCTTTTCAATTCATTCTTAATTTATTCAAACTTTCTATAATTATTTCGCTTACAAATTTACTTCCTTTTAATTTCCTTCAACAATCCAATTCATATATTTTGGTAATTCATTATACCCGAATATCCAATCAAACCATACATTCAATATTCCAATATAGCTCATCATAGGATATCAAATAATCAAACAGAGAATATTGAATAATTTAAATAAATGTGAGGGGTCCAGTTGGATCCCTCCAACCTGTTTTCCTGCATCCACAGATGTTAGCACAACATAATACACCAATTCCAAAATATTATACTATATCACATCAATCAATTCAACCATACAATCAATTTTTAAATTCAATTTAAATTTAAATTTAAACTGAGTGAGATTAATTCACCTTTGATTTCTACTTTGCAATCCATTCCAACCCATTTCATTCCAGCTTGTTTCTCAACTTTAGACCTTGTATAACATTATATAGTTTATTAACGCTTGAATATCCAAAAATTAATTGACATTCACTTATTTATTTAACCTATAGTTTAGTTCAAAATCTATAAACTAATAATGTTCTTTAACAAAGTATCTTTAGTAAATACGTACATAAGTTCATTAAGCAAGTCTATCTTCCTAACATATTATTATTATTCTTCTTCTTATATATAACTTTCACCAAATCGAAAAATAAATCTACGTTTTTAAATAGATTTATTGTGCTAATAATTTAACTTAAACAAATTCTCTTACAAATAATTTTGGTAACAAACGATTTATAAGTTTATTAAACACTTTAAATCACTATACTACATTATTACAATAAACTGGTACATTTTAAAGTATGCACTTAATTTTTATTTTTAGCATTATATACATATATTATTTATATACTTACCTTTCTCTGGATATCAAGATTCAAATTAAGGAATAAATCTCAAATATACCTATCTGTTTACTGTATAAATATGTACGTATATATACACTGTGAATTCAACGAAATAAGTTGTATATTTATACCTTGCTCTAACTTTTTTTCTTTTTTTTTTCTATTTACTTACAAATATGTTATATTTAAAATTGAACAGCAAGTTACCTTACTGCTAACAACCTCCCAGCCTCCATCATCTATTTGCGAAATCGCGATCCACCACACGAGCGTCGCCGCGACCCCGCTACACCCAATGCGCCGCCCCCTGTTGTGAGTCCCTTCCTCTTCGCGATCCCGGCTAGCTTCTCGAACTCGAGTTCTGAATCGCGCGTGCCCAACCTCGATTTCCTCGATACACGCAAGCGCGTCCAAACCCTAATTCCACCCCGACACTACCATCGTCGCGAGCTCACAGCGACTCCCCACCCTTGCACGAAACCACTCGCGTACCCTTCGCGACAACTCTAAAACGCATCGCCACTCGAGCAACTCATCACGCCAGTCCCCTCTTTTTTCTTTTTTTTTTTTTTTTTTTAAGAACGAACGATTTCGTTTGGAAATGGAGGAAGAAAGCTCGGTTTCTTCTGTTGAAATAAGAGAGAGTGGAAATAAAATATCGATTCAGGGATTAGCTTCTTGAGTACGCTGGGTTATTATAATTTAATATTGAAAATATCTCGTT
This sequence comes from Allium cepa, assembly GCA_030765085.1. NCBI lineage: Eukaryota > Viridiplantae > Streptophyta > Magnoliopsida > Asparagales > Amaryllidaceae > Allium > Allium cepa. Next base: position 216,709,276 of record CM060938.1, read on the forward strand.
GCCCTACGCGAAATTCCGGATCCCAAATCAGACATACCGACAGACGTTTATAAGGTTTTACCCGTATTCCAATCGCCACAGAACGTGTTCCGGAGGCTAATTCGATCGTATACGCAAGTAACCAAAGAAAACGATCAAATTTAAATTAAATCGATTAAAATAATTCGAAGCGTTTTGAGCCGCCGGGGTCTAACGACAACTCCGATTGCTACGAAAATTGAAATCTGATAATAACTAACTATTACAGATCCAATGGAACTGGTTTCGTCGAATTCCGAGACTGTGCCTCGGAAGGCTATTTTTAAATTCAATTTAAACGATATAAATTTCAAGATTGAACAGACCACTGTTAATTTCAATTTTAATGCTTCTATTGTCTTCAGTGTTATCAATATAAATTTAATAAGCCTTCAAATTATTTTTAACGGGCTTAAAATTCCAGGTTTTAATATTTTACCCAACTTTAAATTATTCAATTCAATACCTAAATTATCAAATAAATTGAGATATTTGTAATTCAAGTTAAAATTGCTCTATTGAATACTTAAAATCAATTAAATATCCTATTTTAAATGCTTGAAAATTCCGGGTCGTCACACCAACGTTGGAAAATATATCCAACTACTAATATATATTCTAATATATATAATATAACATCCAAACTGATAATAATAAATTCAACCATGCATCCAAAAATCCAATAATTAATTTTAATTATTATAAATTAAATCCAGTAACCCAAATAAGTGAGATTTACTCACCTAGATTTTAATTTATTGATTGGTCCAATTTTAATTCGATTATTCTAAAATTCAAGCTGACTCCGAAAAATCCCAAACCAATTTTGGCGTGCAGCATTCGTCGATACGATCGTAATACGACTCGTATCATTTAATTTGGACCTCGTATGAATATGTTATGACATTTATAGGATTTTCAATTTAATAGATAAATTAATTAATTCTTTAACCACCATTAATTAGATAATTACCTAATTACAGTTAAGCCCAATCCATTTCTCAAACGCGACATGCCCATGCATGCATATGAAACCCTCGACCTCAACTTCGACTGCTCTACCGTCTCCACGTTGAAGACCATCATCGAACTTCCCCAACCGTCGCCATCCATCACCAGCGGCCACCCCATGATTGTGTGCCACCACTACACTTCGCCCCAAATTCCTCAACCATGTCCCCTGAACGACCCATCCACCTCGACGTCGTTAACGTAAAAAACCCCTCTTCCTCCGCCTGCTCACAGAGGCGTCCCCTGCCGCCAAGGCATCCCCTGCCTTGTGACGACCTGATATTTTCAACCATTCACATTCATACATGCCGGACTTGAATTGCTCAAAATACCAGATTATTAATTTAAATTTGGCAAAAACTCAGCATATGCAGTAAATAAATCAATCACAGAATCACAGACTTAGAGTAATATAATAATAACACAGCGGAATAGATAAATAGCAGTTCATGAAGCTATTATATAAACATCAGAGTTAGAAATAAAATACAACAGAATAGCTCATATAAGCTGAAGTATCAAATCCAAATTGATGCCATCTCTGAACAAAGTACCTGGAAAGGCTGAAAACTGAATCGATAGTTGGATCTCCAAACGAAGTTCTAAATTCCAAAGGTGAGTTTCAAATGTTGTATCACTCAGTCTGACCCGAGCATAAAGCAAAGCACGAAACACTCGAGTCAGGATTAACATTCTTATATCAATAAATCCAACTCAAGTGAAATATGTACTGAAATACAAGTAACTTAAAGGATGTTTGGGATAACCATCCTCTAAGGATCCGTAGAATTATCTACAATGTAGACATATACAGTATAACACCATGGTCATTTCAAATTAATTCATACTTCAAAACCAAAATATCATTTCTATTTCAAATATATTTATTTCCTAAAACAATATGAATATTAAATAATTTATAAAGTAAAGTATTTATAATTTCCTCAAACCTCACAAATTGATTTAAATCAACTCAAATTCCAACTTCACATTTATTCAAAGCTCAATTCATTAACTCAACTCGGTTCTCAATAAACCATTTAAAATTCAATATGTTCGAAGCTTTAAATTTTTCCACAATTTCAAAACTAATTTCGGTCATTTATATATATCAAAATTATATATCATTATCACTTAGTTTTAGTTTTTTTTCATTGAAATAATTCCAATACTATTTAAATAACCTTAAATAAATTAAATATTTCCTTCGATTTACTTAAACATGAAACATCCAGTTAATCCCCTTACTAAACCAAAACCAAGTTATAAAATCATATCTTAAATCCCGCATTCAATAGTTCAATTCGAATTTAATGGAATATGATTCTTAATTAAATATCATTTTCAATTAATTCAACTTTATCTTCAAAACTTTAACTTATTCAAATTATTATAAAAATCTATTTGAAATATAAATTTTAAACAAATACATAAACATATTATATGTATTAAATCAATCTCAATAATGTTATTATTAAATTTATATATAAAATTACCAATCATATATAATATTTGAGAACCAATATTTAATGAAAACCATATATTTATTTTTAGAACCATAAATTCATTATCAAAATATTTGTAGATATATAGACCAACGGTATCTGCATATAGAATTCTATCATGTGGTCAGGTGATACAGATATTTATCATTTCAATCCGTAATTTAAATATATACGGGTAGATATCATTTCGACCCGTAATCCCAATTAAATTCAACTGAAAATCGCTTGGGTCTATCATTTCAACCCATACGATTTTTCTTCTATTCTAAAGTCCGTTCGGGTATGTATCATTTCAACCCATAGTGAATTCTATACTAGCAGGAAACTTGCAGAGTGATAACAAATATGATAATAATATAACAGATAATAATATCATAGACATATATCATCAGAAATTAAATAAAATATAAAGAATAGGATATGGTGTCATATCATACAGGTGAACAGATACGGATAATAGCATATCTGACAATAATTAAATAATTAACTGTTCAAATTAGCAGTATATTTCACTTGTCGTTTCAATTGAAATAAATTTTAATAAATATAAGAACATTAATCGTGAGTGATTGCTCACCTTTTGAGGCTAGAGAACTTGAAATGACCAGGACACGCACATGGATACAGCACGAGAAAATCAAAAGATGGTGCGATTAAGTCGGATATTGGCGAAACAAGAGCAAGACACGATGAACTGGATTTGATGAAAATCAAAGGTATAAGCAAACTCATATACATAACTATGTACGAGTAAATATCATATTTTATATTCAAACATTTTTTATATTTAAATATATATATATATATATATATATTTCAAATCCTTGTTTAAATTAAACTCATATACTTGTATATAACCAAATATATATATAAGCATATATATGTGTGTGTATCAACTTAATATATCACTAAACATATGCTTAAACATATAATAATATAATGTATACTTTTAAAGCTACAATATTTATACACATGCTGAAAATATATAATAGTTAACATATATAGAACTAGCTGCCACCAACAGATCAAATTTAACAAATACGTAAAACTCACACACACACACTCTATAATATAAGCTGTCACTTCATAATATGATATAACTAATATAATATTCCACTTAGACTATTAGAAAAAAAATATAAAACAGAACTATTTTTTCAACATACATGAACTAACAAACTTTAAAATATATACTGTACTATATATACGAGCAAACACATACTGTTATAAGTTTTTATAGGTTAAAATCGCAATATAGTATAATTTACATAAACTATTGTATAATATACACAGAGAGTATAGTTTATATACTACAAACTTTTTTCTTTATATAAAATGATCTACTGTTTAGTACGTAACTTTATATATTATAACAAAACACTGTTAAGTATATATAACACTATAAGTATAACAAACAATGTTACTGTGTACGTAAGTATATTACCAGCAAAGAAATCTGAAACTAACTATATATATGTGTACTAGCTTATAAATTAACTGTTATAATAATAATTCACTCATTACAATATGCATAAAGTGTACTTAGCAAAAGAAATTTCAAGAGACAGGGGAGAGAGGAGAAGGGTGGCTGCGCTCTGGTAGTGGAGGGGTCGGCTTGCTGGAGATGTGGTCGGGTCGGAGGAGAGGGGAGAGAGGCTGGGGAGCAGTGCACGAGGAAACGCGAAAGTTCGCATTGGAGAAGGTGTAGGCGAAATTAGTTGAGGAGGCGGATCTTCGGCACGCGGGGAAGAAGTGGTCGGAGGAAGGTAGCTTGGTCGAGACGTTGTGGTTTACTGGTGATTGTTGGCAAAGCCTCGGTGGGAAGGGGTTAAGGAAGGAAGACGCAAGACGGAGGGTGGTGATGGATGCGGGGCTGAGGTGGTTCTGCTGTGTGTGGCAGCGGCTGGAAGGCCGCGCGCGGCTGTTTTGAGGCGAGGCGGAGGAGATTGGGGAAGGCTCTAAATGCTTCCTGTAAGCACGAATGAAGAGGAAGGAAAAGAAAATAAAAAGAAAGAGGGGAAGAGGAAGAAAGAGAAGGCTCAGAAAGAAAAGAAAAATCAAAAAGCAAATGAAAAGCTGAAACGAATACATATAAAAAGCAATGCAACAGTTAAATTGAAAAGTGGAAAAAGTAGAGTCACGCTAAGCACTGGAACAGGGGGAAGTGAATGGTCAAGAAAATTCAAAGGTTAAATTATGAAACCGATGCATAAAACATTCCGTAGATTTTGCTGTTTTCCGAACCTCGAAATTTACAAGTGGATATGCTGCAGTAATCAGCATGACGAGACGATCAAAACGGTATAAAGATATTGGTGGTATGATTGAATTATAAAATTTCGAATTTTCGCTAGCGGAAAATGCAGCAAAACATAGAGAAAATAAGATCGGCAGAGCTAAAAAAGTCCGAATTTCGAATTTTTCTATAGAAAAATATTTCAGGTTTGGAAATTAATTTATTATCATCAATTATTAACCGATTTAAATTAAAATAGAATTAATAAAATAACTTCAATATTATTAGATGAAAATTCACCAGTTTCTATGATTAAATAGACGTATTTCAAATAATAAATTTTTATTTTTAAATTTTGTTGTTTAAAATTTCACAAAATTTCAATTAAATTGCGTTATTAAAACAGTTAGAATATATGGGTCGTTACATGCCCCCGTGATCGCGACTTGCCAACGCAATTCACATTCATGAATTTCTTTCGTTCGTCTTTTTTTAGGTTGCTGCAGATTTCAATTGAGAAGAAAAGGAAAAGGAAAGGTCGTGATTTTAAAATAGGAGAACGAGAGAATGAAGAATAGAAGCAGGACAGCGAATGTGAAAGGATAGAGGCTGTAGGGGTTGACTTTGGATTTAATAATATTATTAAATTTAAAAAATATCTCTTCTATAATAACTTAAAATTCGGAACTTCTATCGAGGCATACCGCCTGACGTTTCTAATGATATGCACCTATTTCGAATGCAATGGAACAAGTCTCGAGCCCCATTTCGATCATATGGCGGCGAAGATAGCTTTTTGAACCCATTCCGAATATTAAATTTTTGATATAAATTTCAATGCATTTCTATCCCGTATGACCAAACGGTAACTCTGAATGCTACAAAAATTTAAATCCGATAATAATACACTATTACGGATCTAATGGAACTGTTTCCTCAAATTTGGAGACTGTGCCCCGGAAGGATATTTTTATACGTTAATTAAAATGAGTAAAATTCAAAATTAGCTAAATCACTTTTGAATCAACTTTAAAAGTTTTATTATCTTCATTTTTGCTAAATATGATTAAATAAGTTTTCGGATTATTTTTATCCAAATAAAAATCCAAGATTCACTTGTTCAAACGATTTTCAATTATTAATTCAACGGTTATATTTATGCAATAAATTGCTATATTTAGAACTTAAGTTTTAATCCGCTTATTCGATCGATAAACTTCATATTAGAAATCCAGATACATTCCAAATCCAATATTTAAAACCATTTAAAAATTTAAAATCAAACAGTGGAAAATCCGGGTCGTTACATTCCTCCCCCGTTAAAAGAATTTCGTCCCGAAATTGCTAAGGTAGTAAAAATGCGACAAACCATTTATTTTTCAAATCCCGCTTAGTTAAAACTCTATATTTCACTTTCTAGATCCTTTGTTTTCATGGAAAATGTTTTGTTTCTACTTTTAAGCCAAAATCCCTTATTTCAATTACAATTCAAAATCAAATTTTGGCCAACAAAAATTTTCCACAAAAATTTCAAATTTGTTCTAACACCCTAAATTTCTGAAATTTTCTAACTAAGTCTCCCTTATACGGAGAGCCTTTTGCAATATCATAAATATAATAAAAAATGATACCATCGACCCACCCGGTCGGAAACACAATATATAGTAATATTTATATCATTTTTTGCATTTATAGTGTAAGCGTACCTTATATTAGCATTACTAAGCGAGTTTGCTTAATTTATATGCAATTATGCAACCAAAATCTATCCAAACGGTCTTCTGGTACCTGTATTTACTCAAATAAAACACATGAGTTTCATAAACAGCAAATTCAATAACATTTCATTCATTAAACTACTTAAACAAATAATTTCATTAACAAGTCATGTTATAACATGAATGTTTATAATTTATAACAAAATACAATGTTCAAATATTTAATTATTCACTTTCACTCAATTTATAAACCATTTATTCCCCATTTCTTCCATTCCAAATGATTAATATGTGATTTACTTGCATAAATTCATTTCCATACTCATTTTATTCTTAACTCATCACAAGTCAATTCAGATTCCATTCACAAATTTGATTTTATCAATTCATTCCATACAAACTCGATAATGATCGTTTCATAAAATAATAACTTAAGTTTATAAGCAACTTATATTTGTGTCTATTTCAAACTTAAGTCTAAATTCAATTCTAATTAAACCACATTCTAAAACTATCTTTAAATCACTTATCATTTTAGGTCGAGTTTTATATTCGAGCCCTTTCCATCTATCCATTTCAAACTAAATAAATTTCCAATTACTAATTTAATTAATTAGTTCATTCCATCAATCTATTCCAAATCCCGATAAATTCTATTTCACAACTCAAGTCCAAATTTATTAATTAATTTACTACAATTCAAATTCAATTCAACATTTTAAACTATACCCAGTTTATTTATACTTAAGTTGAATTTTCATTTTTATAGCTTAAGTTCATTTCTAGTTCAACCCAATTTTCATTTCACTTTACTTAACTCGAGTTAAGTTTAAATTTCATAAATCGACATATATAACTCGACTTGAGTTTAACTTTAATTTATAATCAATTCCAAATTTTCATTACTTTCTGCCCAGATATCCAACCATTACAATTTGGTTTTATTTTTCACTTCCTCGGGATTATAAGTTCAGAACTTATTTATACACACTTCCATCTATTTTCCACTTTAACTTAGCTCGAGTTCAACCTTGTTTCCCAACCTAATTTCAAATTTCCATTCCATTTAATTCCACTTAAGCCCATTATAATGTTGTCATATTACCACTTTTGATTATTATCACTTACGACTTAAGTTCATAAATCAATTTTTATGAATCAATATTTCAAAATATATTTCAATTCAATTTTTTTTACTTAAATCAAACTCTTTTTAAACTCAAGTTCACATTAATTTTATCACAAAATCCAATTCCATTATATAGTCCGAACCTGGATTTTCATTTCTTTTAATCCAAATATTTAACCATTTCATTTTGGTTTAAAATTTCATTTTTTAATTTAATAATTTGTATAGCTTATTATTCGCAATTTAATAAATTCGATATTTGAGTTTATCCTGTTCAAAATTTATAACTTATAATTATATAACTATTTCACAATTCAAATTTATATTCAATTCAATTGCTTATTATTTCAAATCCAAACCAATTTTGTTTAACTTAGCTTAAGTTAAAATTCAATTTTTCACACTTACTTTCCTAATTACATCATTCTTAATTTATAAGTTCAAAACATATTTACTATATCTTCCTAAAACATTTAAATAAGGATTCTCGAACTCAAACATCGGTTTTATTTCAAATCATTTTGAAATTATATTATATATATATATCCAAGATAATTCCTTTGGAATTTCCAAAACAACACTAGTTTTCAACCAAAAATCTCTATATCAAATTACTACGGTAGCAATAAGTCACTTAGAAACTCGAAAAGGAATACTGATGATGCCACAGTCATCGCCATGATAATTTTCCATTGATTGAAATGAGTTCAGTGCCTTATCACTTCGAAAATCCTTTTAAAAACATTTTCTATTCAAAAATATTCCAAATACTATTACTATTATTCATTTCAAAACACTTTGGAAAACATTTCCAAAAAAATCTTTGAGATTTAATTTCCAACTTTTGATTTGAAACAAATTTAATTCTAACTCATATGTATAACCCATTTTTATGACGTTATAATTTGGTAATATAAACCATTTAAATTTTACAATCTTGTTTGGATTATAATAATAACAACTAAACACTTCAAATATACTACAATAATTTCTGAAAATTATTTCTTTTATATCAACATATAATTTGGGTAAAATTATTTCATTTACCCCTTTTAATACAATATTATGTCGATTTAACTTGCTTAGAGTTTAGAAACCACTATCGAAACAGTTGTCCAGACCGTACCGACCAGAATTTATAAACACTCAACCAATAAGTCAACACAATACAAAATAATTTATATTCATTGACAAATACGTGCTCTTATCTATAATACACTCAGACTCATTCTATGGTACTACTAACCCTATCTCTAATGAGAAAATCCCACCAAAGCCAAGGTTCTTGCTTAACCTTGCGCTCTGATATCAACTGTACTTTTAAAACAAGCTTTCTGGAATCCTATAACCCTAGGCTTTGATACAAAGTGAAACACCCTATACCCCTTAGTATACCCAAAAAGGGCACAATAAAAGATATGGTGCGTTATAGGTATAACTAAAGCATCATAGAGGCTAAGATTCATGAGTCAAGTAAATATTAACAGCAGAAACATTTAAATGGAAACTCATTATTCAAAATAATACTTCATAAATATGTCTGAAAAACATCACATGTCTCAAATACCATATACACATATCTTATGGAAAAATACATCCTAGTCTCATAAAATAAGAGTATAATAAAATAATCATCCCTCTCATAAGTACCAGTACATTAAAAACCAAATGAAAAGAAAATCGAAAAGAACAAGAATACACGAAGAACTCCGAGAATGTGTCTCCAAGAAATCTGAATCAACTATCCTTGCCTCTACTGGCCTATAGGGGAAAGGGAAATTAGAGGAGTGGGTCAGACTATAAGTCTGGTGAGTGAAAGTGACTAGTATTTTTAAGCAAGATAAAGATAATAGACTTAGCAATAGTTCTAGTATAAAATGGAAATAGAGAAAGGATAAAACTGGGATAAATACTATTTCTGATTCTATTAAATTGTTTGCTTTGATAGCTTGGCTGTTTGGATTGTTTGCGATTGTCTTAGATTGCTATGATTAGGCTGAAATCCTAATCCTATTTTAATTAGGCCGAAATCCTAATTCTACCCATTGATCGACCTTCTATCTCTGTTGTGCCATTACGAGCTCGTCCCATACTATGGGTACCATATCAAAAGGCACCTATTTAACGCTTTGAACGTAGTAGCGACTTATTGATGTCGCATGCTCGGTCATTACCGGTACATACTAACTGTCCCACCCTCTTGTGACCTCTTACTAACCCTATCAACATAAGCATGCGCAGCCTTACCTAATCTGTTGTGAGACCATCAGTTCTAGTCTTAAAAGAGTCCTGCTAGCCTCACTGAAGTGTTTTGTGAGACCATCAGCCCTAGTATAAAAGGGAATGTTGTTGGTGTGGGCCCTAACAAACAAAATCTAGTTACACCCCTTCCCAAAATCGCCTGATTTGAGCTTTATCTATTGGCCACTAATTTAGCGTGGGTCACAACCTCACCTAACTATTGCGAGACCATCAGTCCTAGTCCGAAAGGGTCCTGCCCAGCCTCACCTAATCTATTATGAGCCCATCAGTCCTAGTTTGAAAGAGAATGTTGTTGGTACGGGCCCTATATTTGTTCTTGCTTACTAATTTAGTGCAAGTTCTTAAAATAAGCCTCTTTTGTTATTTCTGCTCTTGTATGCTTGTTAACTTAACCTAAGTCATTAAAATAAGCCTTTTTTGTTATCTATACTATCTTTGCTTATTAACTTAATTATAAGTCTTAAAAATAAGACTTTTTTGTCTTCTCTTTTTAGTTATAACCACTTGCTATACTAATGCTTGCAAATGTCTCAAATTTGCCTATTTCAGCCTATCTTCTTTTTATTGCAGTTCTTCTTATTTCACATCTAATTCTATAAATTTAATGTTTTCTATTTTAATCCATATCTTCAAATTATTTTTTATTTTTTATATTCTTATATTTTATTCATGCAAAAAGGAATAAAAAGAAACTAAAATTTACAGGCTAAATTCTAACTTTAAACAGATATAAATAAATGCAAATAATAGTAAATAACTATAAATAACTGAATAAAATAGCTGAATAGAAATAACTAAATAAAATAGACTGAAAAGAACTTTAAAAACTAGATGTAAATAACTTATACAAAAATTATCTCAAAATTGCAGAAAAACTACAACTATTGAGAACCTTATTGCTTTAAATTACTTATTACTGAATACTCACCTGTGGTTCTTAGCTCAATTCCTTGGCCTTCCTGGATCCACTTCTAAGGTGTGAAATATTTTAAAGATATTCTCCCCCCAAGAAAAAAATTTCTTTTTAGGGTCCCGTCTCAGGCAATGAATCCAATTAGGAGGAAATTTGAATGAGAAAAGTAGCTAGGTCTAGAGTCTTATTTATAGTGTCACTTAGGGATCTTAGGTCATTGGATTTGAAGATTAAATTTGGTGCAATCATGTCATAGACTCATTGGGAAATGTCGGATGGAAGCACGAACGCACATGATTGAAGAAAAGTCGCAAAATGACGTGTTCGAACGAATCTAGGCAAAAAATGTAAAAGTGCAAAGGCGGTTCGACCTACAGCTAGTGAGGGTCGACCTATAGGTTGATCTAACTACCTTGGGGGTCGACCCTATGGTCGACCTTCCCTTGGTCTAGGTCAACCTAACCCATTGCATATTTTTTCTTTTAATTTCTATTTTCTTATTTATTTCGTATCTTCTTTGTTTTAGCTCGGATTTTGACAAATTATATGTGGAAATCGACAAGAAAATTACCACAGACACATTGGTACAACTCCCGTGTCTCAATTCTAATAATTTCACAAAATTATTTTATTATTTAATTAATTAGTTAATTAATTATTATAGCTTAAATTTTGAGTTGTTACAATTCATCTTCTAATTTATTTTCTTGCCATCCTTTTGTACAGAATGAGTGATCATCGTACCAGAGGTAGAGGCAGAGGTTGGGGAAATGTCCCCAATGAGGCTATTACATCAGTTGTAGTCCCAAAGGTGAGATTTACCACTCTTAGTAAGGCGTACACCCAGCTTGGAGGAAAGAAATTCACAAGGGTTAAGAGCATTGTTGAGGCACCATAATGGCTTAAGAATGTTGAAAGGATTTTTGTTGGACTTGGTATCACTGATGCTCAGAAGCGTCAATTGGCAGCTTTTGGCCCAGTTTCGGTGAGATCTATCTAAATGGGAATTTTATATTCTTAAGATTATCCTGTGGAAGTTAGTTTAGCCTTGTATTGTCTAATTTACAGGTAAGCTTTTATTACCCAGTGGATGCCCGAAGCTGGGAGGGCTGATTTTTTTAATCATCTTATGGAGCTTATGTAGGGCGAGATGACCGTTGTAGAGTATGAAAGGAAGTTCAATAAGCTATCAAAGTTTGGCCTTTATTTGATCGAGATCCCTCTTAAGAAGAGCAAGAAATTCATTACTGGCTCGCGTAGAGAATATAAGGAGCAGATCAATGGTCATATCCATAGGCCATTCTCTGATATTATTGATTTGGCGATTCATTTTGAGAGTTTGAAGTTGAAGAGGATTTCTGAGGTTTCAGATACTCTAGCACAGTCATGCTCTAGTAGCCTTGGTAAGAGGAAGTCAAATTTTGATAAGCAAAATAAGAAGTGGCAAAGCTGGCAAGGAGCTGGATTTTCTTAGAAGAAACCTAAGGACTTTTCACACATCACTTGCTGTAAATGCGATAAAATGGAACATTATGCCTAAGATTGTTCATCAGTTTCATTAGCATCCATTCCACCAGTTTAGATGACTAGGCATGACCTACAACATATTTGCATGCAGATATGCCATTTCAAGAAGTATTGTCCTACTCAGAAGAAAGACAAACCATCTGGCATATTTGTTGTCACTGCTTCCACCCCTCCGGTTGTGGAGACTAATCCCATACTTCCAGGTACGCTTTCCTTTCATGATATATTTATTTGTGTTCTATTCGATGCTGGAGCATCTCATTGTTTTATATCTATTGGTTTATGTGAGACATTTGAGCATGATTTGAACCCGAATCTGGTAATAAATCTTTATGTATCTGTAATCCCATTGGTGGCCCCACAAACTTAAGAATGATCTGTTAGGACATTTGTCTTTTTAAAGATGAACACTGTTTCACTGGAGACTTTTATATTTTAGGCTTTAACGGATTCGATCTGTTGTTAGGCATGGATTGGCTATCTAAGTTCGATGCACTTATTTCTAATAGTGATCATATAATTTCCTTAGTTGATGATAAAGGTTCTCGGCTTGTTATTAAATGCAAGATGCCTTTTTATCTTGTTAAGAGCTTTGTTTTCTCCCTTGATTCCATTCTATTGACCTCACCACTATTCCAATTGTTCAGCATTTCCTTAATGTTTTTGGTGAGGTTACTTGTTTACCACCTCATCGAGAAATTGAATTTTGAATTGATTTATCCCTAGAGCCAGACCTGTTGTACTTCCTCCTCAAAGGATGTCACCAAAATAAAGAGCGGAGTTGAAAACCCAAGTTGATGATCTGTTACTTAGACTAGGAGAAGTTTTTTGAATGGGGTGCCACTGCAATCTTTATTACTAAGTCGGATGGTTCCTTAAGAATGTGTGTAGATTATAGAGAGCTGAATAAGCTCACACATAAGAACCGATATCCTATTCCTCGTATTAATGATATATTTGATCAGCTTTATAGAGCACGGCTGTCTTCTCAGCTTGACCTTGCTTCAGGTTTCCATCAATTGAGGATTTCCGAGGATGGCATTCGTAAGACTGCTTTTCGTACTAATTTCTATGAATGGCTTGTTATGCCTTTCGGGTTGACAAATGCACCGGCTTACTTTATAGATCTCATGAACAAAGTATTCTGATTTGTTCTTAACCAATTCATGCTTGTTCTTATTGATGATATTTTGGTTTTCTCTAAGTCCGAAGAAGAGCATGAGCAGCATTTGAAGTTTGTGCTCGAAACTTTGAGAAGCCATCAGTTAAAGACAAAATTTTCCAAATGTCATTTCTGGCAGGAGGAAGTTTGATTTCTTAGCCATGTGGTTTAAAAAAATGGTGTTTCGTGGATCCCGCTAAGATCGCCGTCGTAAATATAAGTTCCCATCGTTTACTTTCGATTTGACTATCGAAATTATCAATTTTGATTTGTACCATATTTCTAATTCTAGGATTGGGAAATTCCTAAGACACCAACGGATGTTAGGAGTTTCCTAGGCCATGTTGATTATAGGAGGTTCATTGAGCATTTCTCCCGTATTGCTTCTCCTCTTACAGCTTTAACTTAAAAGAACGCCAAATTCAACTGGGACCAAAAGTGTTAGGAAGCATTTGACGAATTGAAATAGAAGTTGACCTTCTCTCATGTCCTTACCATTTCGTATGGTGATGAAGGTCTTACAGTCTATATTGATGCTTGTAGAAGTGGGTTTGGGTCTGTTTTAATACAGCATGGAAAATTTATTGCATGTGCTAGTAGAAAGTTGCGACCTCATGAAGTTAAGTACGCAACACATGATTTGGAGTTATTGGTAGTGGTTTTTTGCCTTGAAATTGTGGTGGCATCATCTCTTGGGTGCAAAATTCGAGCTTTATACCGATCACAAGTCCCTGGAATACATTTTCTCTTAGAAGGATTTGAATTTGAGACAAGTGAGATGGCATGAGTTCTTAGTTGCATATGATCTCGACATCAACTATACCCAGGAAAAGCAAATGCAATAGCCGATGCCCTTAGCAGAAACAAGGCTATGCTTTGTCAGCTTGTTGTTTCATCTTCTCTTATGGATCACATGGACACTAAGCAAAATGAAGAGCCAAGCTTAAGGACCATTGAAGATGAAGCATTGAAGAGAGAGGAAAATTATAGTAGATGGTGTGATGATGCAAAAGATAAGGATGGTATTCTAAGAATCAATAGTGGGATTTGTGTTACGAATGTCGATGGACTAAGAGAGGAAGTGCTTAGAGAGAGTCACAAATCAAAATTTTATATTCATCATGGAGCGATGAAGATGTTTTGAAATATGAAAAGACTTTATCGGGGGAAAGGAATGAAGAGGGATATTTCGATGTATGTAGCAGATGTAGTGCCTGTCAGCAGATTAAGGCCGATCATCAGAAATTGGCAGGTTTATTACAATTACTTGAGATTTGATAATGGAAGTGGGATCAAATTTCTATGGATTTTGTGGATGGTTTACCGAGAATGAGAAGGGGTAATGAGAGTATTTGGGTGATTGTTGATGTAATGACCTGTAAATTTCGATAATTAAACTGGTTAATTTAATAAGATTTTTGTAATTAAATTTAAGAAGAAGAAAAAAACCTTTATAATTTATAATGAAGTGAGTGTTTAAAATGAAATGAAAATAAAAGGGATATAGTAACGGTTGTAAGTTACTATTTAATTGGTCTATTAATGTAGTTTCAACTGTTACATTTGGGTATTAAATTGAATATATGCAAATAAACGTATCGTAATGGAGTGAATTCAACATTATATAAGCAATTCTGATAATTAGTGGAAATAATAAACTTAAGTGTAATATAAAGTTAGTGACAACATTTATGCAAGTCACCTTTTTATTTAGGGCTGCTAAATTCAGAGTAGGAAGTCAATTACATTTAAATGTAGGTAAATGTTCATTAATGTGAGATAGGACTGTAACTGTAATGTGTGAATGTAAATGAAATGACATAAATGGAAATTCATATTTTATTCATAAGATGAAATAAAGGAATGAAACCAAGTTGAATAAATTGATTTAGGTTTTATTTATGATAAATGTATATATTTGGGGAATTCAATATAATTGAAAATAACAAGTTATTACAAAAGAAAGATGAAAATTGGAATATATATTTTTGTAAGGAAAGATAAACAAATAATAACTAGGTTTACAAAGTGATAACAGATTTAATAAAAGAGTAGGATTAAAGCATGGTAGTTATTGGAAAGTAATAAATTGAAATTTGGATGAATTGGGATTTTTTTTATGTATTAGTATAAAAACCAATTTTAATATTACCCATAAGAGGATAAGTTAACAGTCGATTCAATAACATGATTGAGAAATCAAATATACGGATTTATTGGGAATTTAAAACTTATACTTTTTTTTGATAAAATACAGCGTTTTACACGCAATAAATTTTTCTACTTTTATTACATATTATATATATATGTTATTATTATTATTATTTCATATATCCACCTCTATTTTATCTTTTTATTTTTATTTTTGACAGTCATGTTTATTTATTACATTATTGCTTGTTTATATCTTTTATTTATGGCTTGGAAGAAACTAAAAAGGTATGCATTATATTGTCTTAATTGCTTGCCGTTTTAATTGCCTACTCTTTATTTCTTTTTATTTATTAAACCTTGAAATTTAATATAAATTTTAACTTGATTTAATCATTTCCTAAAAGTCTAAATATAAAATTGGAAGTTTTGAAATTTTTACTTTGTTAAAAGACAACTCCAATTGGAATTTTAATAAAAATGAACTATGTATATTTTAAATACGAAGAATGTAAACACGTTAAAATTTTAGTTAAGTAATAACTTTGTAAAATCCAGTGTTTTACAGACTGTTAAATTTCGCATTTAAAAAGGGTACGCATTGTAATGATATAAGTAACGTAAAAACGTATAAATTAAAAACGTTGCTTTTGTATAAATTTTTGGGTGTATTGTAATGCGTCAGTTTGGCGTATTTTAAAAAAAAAAATTCAATATCTATATGGATTAATAAAATCAGTTAGGAGATTTCCAACCAAAACGTATTGATTTCGTGCCTATCTGTTTCTCTAAAATCATGCACTAATTAAGGAGATTCCCACTACCAATATTGTTTTCAAAATCGTGCTTCCCTTTCACGCAAATATCATCTGGAAAGAAATCAAACTTGCTTTCCTTGCGCGTGACATATCAGTGAAATTTATTTCCTTTAACATCTTTGTCATTTGCCTCTTTATAGAGATTTGATTTAAAAACTTTCACAAATAAATTTTATTCCACTTGCCATTCATTCCTCTCAATCAAATATAATTGCTTGCCTTCTAAAATTCAATCAATCGGAAAATTTAATTCCTTACCATTTTCTCTCCGTGACATAAATCAACGCATGCATTCAAATCTGTCCTTGAAGTAGCATCCAAAGCAAATTAATACTTGTTGATTCTTTGTATATAAATCTCTTAGACTATAAAAATAGCACGCAACTATTAATTGGAAAAAAAAAGATATAACGTTGCAATCAAATTTTTCGTATATCTGGCAACAAATCACGCATAATTATGTAAACATTATTTCGCTTGCCTCCTTATATTCGTTTCCCTTTACCATTTAACTCTTACGTTTTTTCTGGTCAACAAAAATAAATTCAAGCTTGCCTATTTGATTTCCTAGATTTCGCAAGTTTTATCATCTATAAATACCCTACTCGTTCACCTAAACTTTCATATACCTCCTCTCTTATGATCTTCTCGAGCTATTGCGTACAAGCTTAGGTAATGGTTTTACTCTTTCTTCTTCTTTACATTTCCTTATGATCAGTTTATATCGTTTGCTCCACTGCTTCAAAAAAAATGCTCGGCCTACACCCCATTTTCCCCTCCACCACGTCACATCCCTCTAAGTTTTCATAACCGAGATTATATCCCGAACAACCCCTGATAGTGTTGCCATGTTTTGTCGTGCATACTATAGTGATAAAGGAAACCAAGATTTGTTCTTTCTTTTGCATTCTGTTGAGAAATGTTGCATGCGTACCTATAGGTTGGGCCACGTGACCTTTAATGTGAGCCATATTGATGTGTGTTAGCAAATGGGGATATATTTGGAGCCATCTGGAATACTTTGTGATATAGTAGTGCGTGTGAAACAACCCAGGGCCGTGCCATGCATAAGTGCTTGCCTGCATATTTTTCCCCAAAGTGTTTTATTATTTTGCAAATCTAGTTCACGTGTTGCGTAGAGGTAGTTGAAAAGGAAATTGATATATATGGTAGAGAAAGAAAATAGAATATGAAATAAGCCTGGGCATTAGTGCATGTGTGCATGTTTTGAAATTGAAGTGGCAGAGACGTGTTGTAATTAAGAAACAGAGAGAGTTTGCATTGAAGAATAGTTTAGGCAGAGACGCAAGTTTTGCACAAATACATATTTTCAAAACTAGATAAGTTAGGACATGCCGTTGGAAAAAATAATAATAATAATAAAATGTATAATAATAATAAATAGTATTGCCAAGCCTATGAAGTTGGGGTCGGGAGGTGGGGTGAGGCAGTCGAGCAAAAGCTGAACCAAAGTTTCTTTTACTCTATTCGCTCCAATTGTCTCAAAATTTTTGCTTTGACCGTAATTTCTAAAGTCACGTATTCGGTATTTGGATCTTGAATCTAGGCGTGACATCCGCGGAAAATTTGATCGTTACCCGCTGTGCGATTCTTTTTCGGGGGATTTTCATTTTGAATCAAAATTTCTGCAGCTTTAAGGTGAGTATTTCTCACCAGACAAACATACCTATATATCCGTGATTTATCACAAGTGTATTTGTAAATTATTTATTAAATTTTATCTGCCTGTGATATAACGTATGATGTTAAACCCCATTTTAAATTGACACCTCATCAGTTGTTTATCTATTGTAATATTATTGCAGTTATACTATGTAATGCTTATTTACTGATTAAATCATCACTGTAAGTTCCCTGTAAATTTGAGATCGTTATAGGCTGAAATGATAGGCCTGAACGATAATCATTTATTCGTTTATTTAATTGTTTAATTATTTATTTGTTAACTTGGGATTGCGGGTTTGAAATGATAGAACCCGGGATTTTGTGAATTGCGGATTGAAATGATATAAATCCGTATCACTTGACCTAGGCTAGAAAACTATATACAGACCCGTGGTTTATATAATATTTTTCTGAAATGTTTAAAAGTATTTTAAATGGGAATTTATAATATTCTGGTTCAAATGTAAAGGATTTTTATAAAATTTATAATGATTTTTGAATAAGTCAAAATGTTAAATAAATAAATGTTTAAGTAAATTTTTTGGAATATAACTTATTTTGGGAAATTCTGAAATTTTGTTAAAAGTGAGTTTTAGTTAAGGAAATAATTGATAATAAGTTATATTTGGGAATTTAAAATTTGATTGTTAAGTTAATAATTTATTACAGCACTTAAATGCTGTCTTTTATAAATGAACTGTTTTGACTTACAGACTTTAGGTGGCATTTCATAAATGCTAAGGAAACTGAATTTTCGGATTGTTTAAAATAAATGGAAATAATCTTTAGGGAAAAAGGCTTAAATTTTGGAATTTAATATGTAATTAATAAAAAATAAGGAATTGACTTTGAATGGTTTTAAATGGAAGAATTTAACTTTTAAATGTGAGTTGAAAGGCAAATTAATTAATCCTAAATAAATTGAATAGATTTAAATGGTGTTTTATGTTAAATAAAATGACCGATGTTTAAATAAATGATGGTTGAAATGATATTATGGTATTGAAATGTATTTGAAACTTATTTTGATTTTTAAAGTATAAATACCATTTCTAAAAGTTGTAACCACGGGTTATAATAACATTTGGTTGTTAAAGAGACCGGGATCGGATATCTGGCATACTCTCTGTCGATACCGAAAACCACTTTAACAACCGTGTACGCGGTGGAGATTCCAGAATGAAGTAGGATGGTGGTGACGTTTCCTTTGAGGTATATACGTGGACCCGACTCCCGTGAGTTGGCATAAGGTGGCTAAAACAGGAGCGATCGACGGATTAATGAGGTAGCACCTCTGATCGGACGCACTTCTTCGTATGTCATTCTATTACTTTTGTGATTGTTTTGGTGCGCACCTTTGATTTGGGAGTGTTGTTCGAGGTGGGCGGCAGCTGCGCGCTGCGCGTTTCCATCGGCCCGGAAGCGTAATTGGTATATCTACCCTGGCATTGCCTAGTTGTGCCGTGTCACCTACCCTAGCACGCCTTATACGATTTTGGTTTTGTACCATACCTATGCAGTGCCCTCTGACGACGCCCATTCCGGGGGAGCTTACGGTACTGTATAGACTATGGGAATATATTATGTGTTAAGGTGGAAAATGTAAAGCCTTAACGCTATTTAAAAGTAAGTTTATTTTACTAATAGACACTATTATAATAGCGAAGTATTACTACATAGTAAATAGTTTAACGGATCCTTAGAGGATGGGCGGTCCCAAGCATCCTTTAAGTTACTTGCTTTATATTACAGTACACTTGAATTAGCTTACACTATATAAGTATGTATGTCCTGACTCGAGTGTTTATGTTTTATTTTACGCTCGGGTCAGCCTGAGTTGCAGTTCAGTCATCATCCCAGAGCTAGGACTTCTGTAGATCCTTTCAAGCTGTTGGCTTCTTTCTGTCCGTTATCTTATTTGCGAAATCAAGAATTTGGGATTTTTGGATTTTCTATTTAATGATTTAAACTATATTTGGGATGAAAGACTTTGTAATTTGTATTTGCTGAGACTATTTATAGTGGCTTCATGAACCACTAAGTATTTTTAAATTCCGCTGCGAGTATTCTTATTTTGTGTCTGTGATTCTGTGATTAATTATTACTGTATATTTTGAGATTTGCCAAATTTTATTTACAACGCGGTATTTTGCACAATTCAAGTCCGACATGTGCGGATGCGAATGGTTGAAAATATCGGGTCGTTACATTCGGTATCAGAGCTTTGGCTCTAGGCAAAACTTAGAATGTATGGTAAATTTGATTTATAGAATCACTTTCATTCGAGCTTGAATCTCTTCCTTTTGATTCGATTTCCTTTGAATTTTGGAACGTTCCCTGCGGTTCCGAAGTTCATTCGTGTCCCTCACTATTCATTTTCTTTCGATTCTGGAGTATCCCATAACTCCACTTCGGATGATCTTTATAGTGAATTGGCAGTCTCGCCAATATTCTAATAAAAGGGTGAAACTCCTTTACAATTAGCATTGATTCACCAAAGATTTATATTTAACATCGGTTTAGATGCTAGTATCTTTGGTTATTCCGAACTCTATCTCTTCGGATCGAATGGTAAATCTACATTCGATCTGACTCTTTAAGTCACGGTTGACCAGGTTAAGGTTGCCCGCGATTTATATAAACTTATCTAGTTCCTTGTTCTGTTATGTAATCATCGGATCTTCTGATTCCAATTTATCTTTAAATCAAAATTCTCTTTGATTTGAATCCATCAAATTTGAATCTCTATCCTTGTTTTGAAAAATTTATTCCTATATTTGGGAAAAATCTAATATTATATATAAGTATAATTTTCAGAATTTTATAATTAATTTAACTAGTTGTCAAGAGATAATAGTGTTTGATTTTATTTATGGTTTTGTGAACCATTGGTTTTGTCTTATATAAATAATTGCACTATAAAACATGGTTATAAATTTATTTGGAAACAGAAATGGATTTAAAACAAGAATTTAAGAATTTAATTTCTGATAGTTTCAAGCCTTGTGTTTAAAGTCTTAAAAGGATATATTATTATTTAAATTATTTTCGAATATAAATTTGTTTCCAAAGAATTTTAAAGTTTTAAAAATTTGTGCTCTTCTCTTTGTCGTTGGAAAATAATTTCGGTGATGACTACAACATCATCGACATTCATTTTCGAGTATCGAAGTAAAGAGACCACGTTATAGTTTTGCTTCAAAAATATTGATTTGAATTTCTAAATATGACTTAATTTATAATATATATAGATATATGATTTAAATTTGATTTGACATATGCTATATGTATTTATTTATTTATTTATCTCTAAAGGGTTTGAAGTTAATTGGAAATTTAATTCATAAATTTATGTTAAAAGGTAATTTTAATGATAAAATAAAGTCAAATTTTGAATGAATTTTGAAACTTGAATAATAAGAATTGGAAAATTTTACTTGTATAATTGCATGCCAATATAACTTACCTAAATCATTCAGAAATTAACTATGTAATTGGATAATGTACAATATAAAAGGATTGTATAAATAAAATTTGAGTGGTTATAATAAATGTTATACACTTAAAGTTTCAGTTACAACAAGACAAATAGAGGTAAATAGAAGTAAAATAATAATTGAATAATATACAATATCAAATGGTGTTAAAGGAAATTTAGAAATATATTGGAATAGTTATATTAAATATAATCTACTTAATATGTACGATAAGATATATTAAGTAGAATATATTTAATAATAATCTGGAATAAAGAAGAATTAAATTTGTTGAATAAAAGATGATAATTATAAATGACTATACAAATTTCTGATTTTAGAAAATAATTGGATAATAAGATAATTAATTTGGAAATAGTTAAGATTGATTTAACTTCAGTAAAAATTAAATGAATTAAATCAATTATTGAATATTAATTAATTTAAATTGAATTTATATGGTTTAAATAAATGATTCCATTTTGAGTTTCAATTTAGTTTTCTTTCAGGGTGTTCTATTCTCCTACCTCCTTCCTTTTCGGGGACGAAAAGTTTTGAGTGGGGGAGAGTGTAATGACCTGTAAATTTCGATAATTAAACTGGTTAATTTAATAAGATTTTTGTAATTAAATTTAAGAAGAAAAAAAAACCTTTATAATTTATAATGAAGTGAGTGTTTAAAATGAAACGAAAATAATAGGGATATAGTAACGGTTGTAAGTTACTGTTTAATTGGTCTATTAATGTAGTTTCAACTGTTACATTTGGGTATTAAATTGAATATATGCAAATAAACGTATGGTAATGGAGTGAATTCAACATTATATAAGCAATTCTGATAATTAGTGGAAATAATAAACTTGAGTGTAATATAAAGTTAGTGACAACATTTATGCAAGTCACCTTTTTATTTAGGGCTGCTAAATTCAGAGTAGGAAGTCAATTACATTTAAATGTAGGTAAATGTTCATTAATGTGAGATAGGACTGTAACTGTAATGTGTGAATGTAAATGAAATGACATAAATGGAAATTCATATTTTATTCATAAGATGAAATAAAGGAATGAAACCAAGTTGAACTAAATTGATTTAGGTTTTATTTATGATAAATGTATATCTTTGGGGAATTCAATATAATTGAAAATAACAAGTTATTACAAAAGAAAGATGAAAATTGGAATATATATTTTTGTAAGGAAAGATAAACAAATAATAACTAGGTTTATAAAGTGATAACAGATTTAATAAAAGAGTAGGATTAAAGCATGGTAGTTATTGGAAAGTAATAAATTAAAATTTGGATGAATTGGGAATTTTTTTTATGTATTAGTATAAAAACCAATTTTAATATTACCCATAAGAGGATAAGTTAACAGTCGATTCAATAACATGATTGAGAAATCAAATATACGGATTTATTGGGAATTTAAAACTTATACTTTTTTTGATAAAATACAGCGTTTTACACGCAATAAATTTTTCTACTTTTATTACATATTATATATATATGTTCTTATTATTATTATTTCATATATACACCTCTATTTTATCTTTCTATTTTTATTTTTGACAGTCATGTTTATTTATTAGATTATTGCTTGTTTATATCTTTTATTTATGGCTTGGAAGAAACTAAAAGGGTATGCATTATATTGTCTTAATTGCTTGCCGTTTTAATTGCCTACTCTTTATTTCTTTTTATTTATAAAACCTTGAAATTTAATATAAATTTTAACTTGATTTAATCATTTTCTAAAAGTCTAAATATAAAATTGGAAGTTTTGAAATTTTTACTTTGTTAAAAGACAACTCCAATTAGAATTTTAATAAAAATGAACTATGTATATTTTAAATACGAAGAATGTAAACAAGTTAAAATTTTAGTTAAGTAATAACTTTGTAAAATCCAGTGTTTTACAGACTGTTAAATTTCGCATTTAAAAAGGGTACGCATTGTAATGATATAAGTAACGTAAAAACGTATAAATTAAAAACGTTACTTTTGTATAAATTTTTGGGTGTATTGTAATGCGTCAGTTTGGCGTATTTTAAAAAAATTATATTTCAATATCTATATGGATTAATAAAATCAGTTAGGAGATTTCCAACCAAAACGTATTGATTTCATGCCTATCCGTTTCTCT
The DNA here is from genome assembly GCA_030765085.1 of Allium cepa. Taxonomy (NCBI): domain Eukaryota; kingdom Viridiplantae; phylum Streptophyta; class Magnoliopsida; order Asparagales; family Amaryllidaceae; genus Allium; species Allium cepa. The sequence continues at coordinate 216,733,033 of CM060938.1, forward strand.
AAAATCATGCACTGATTAAGGAGATTCCCACTACCAATATTGTTTTCAAAATCGTGCTTCCCTTTCACGCAAATATCATCTGGAAAGAAATCAAACTTGCTTTCCTTGCGCGTGACATATCAGTGAAATTTATTTCCTTTAACATCTTTGTCATTTGCCTCTTTATAGAGATTTGATTTAAAAACTTTCACAGATAAATTTTATTCCACTTGCCATTCATTCCTCTCAATCAAATATAATTGCTTGCCTTCTAAAATTCAATCAATCGGAAAATTTAATTTCTTACCATTTTCTCTCCGTGACATATATCAACGCATGCATTCAAATCTGTCCTTCAAGTAGCATCCAAAGCAAATTAATACTTGCTGATTCTTTGTATATAAATCTCTCAGACTATAAAAATAGCACGCAACTATTAATTGGAAAAAAAAAGAGATATAACGTTGCAATCAAATTTTTAGTATATCTTGCAATAAATCACGCATAATTATGTAAACATTATTTCGCTTGCCTCCTTATATTCGTTTCCCTTTACCATTTATCTCTTACGTTTTTCTGGTCAACAAAAATAAATTCAAGCTTGCCTATTTAATTTCTTAGATTTCGCAAGTTTTATCATCTATAAATACCCTACTCGTTCACCTAAACTTTCATATACCTCCTCTCTTCTGATCTTCTCGAGCTGTTGCGTACAAGCTTCAGGTAATGGTTTTACTCTTTCTTCTTCTTTACATTTCCTTATGATCAGTTTATATCGTTTGCTCCACTGCTTCAAAAAAAATGCTCGGCCTACACCCCATTTTCCCCTCCACCACGTCACGTCCCTCTAAGTTTTCATAACCGAGCTTATATCCCGAACAACCCCTGATAGTATTGTCATGTTTTGCCGTGCATACCATAGTGATAAAGGAAACCAAGATTTGTTCTTTCTTTTGCATTCTGTTGAGAAATGTTGCATGCGTACCTATAGGTTGGGCCACGTGACCTTTAATGTGAGCCATATTGATGTGTGTTAGCAAATGGGGATATATTTGGAGCCATCTGGAATACTTTGTGATATAGTAGTGCGTGTGAAACAACCCAGGGCCGTGCCATGCATAAGTGCTTGCCTGCATATTTTTCCCCATAGTGTTTTATTATTTTGCAAATCTAGTTCACGTGTTGCGTAGAGGTAGTTGAAAAAGAAATTGATATATATGGTAGAGAAAGAAATTAGGATATGAAATAAGCCTGGGCATTAGTGCATGTGTGCATGTTTTGAAATTGAAGTGGCAGAGACGTGTTGTAATTAAGAAACAGAGAGAGTTTGCATTGAAGAATAGTTTAGGCAGAGATGCAAGTTTTGCACAAATACATATTTTCAAAACTAGATAAGTTAGGACATGCCGTTGGAAAAATAATAATAATAATAATAAAATGTATAATAATAATAAATAGTATTGCCAAGCCTATGAAGTTGGGGTCGGGAGGTGGGGTGAGGCAGTCGAGCAAAAGCTGAACCAAAATTTCTTTTACTCTATTCGTTCCAATTGTCTCAATATTTTTGCTTTGACCGTAATTTTTAAAGTCACGTATTCGGTATTTGGATCTTGAATCTAGGCGTGACATCCGCGGAAAATTTGATCGTTACCCGCTGTGCGATTCTTTTTCGGGGGATTTTCATTTTGAATCAAAATTTCTGCAGCTTTAAGGTGAGTATTTCTCACCAGACAAACATACCTATATATCCGTGATTTATCACAAGTGTATTTGTAAATTATTTATTAAATTTTATCTGCCTGTGATATAACGTATGATGTTAAACCCCATTTTAAATTGACACCTCATCAGTTGTTTATCTATTGTAATATTATTGCAGTTATACTATGTAATGCTTATTTACTAATTAAATCATCACCGTAAGTTCCCTGTAAATTTGAGATCGTTATAGGCTGAAATGATATGCCTGAACGATAATCATTTGTTCGTTTATTTAATTGTTTAATTATTTATTTGTTAACTTGGGATTGCGGGTTTGAAATGATAGAACCCGGGATTTTGTAAATTGCGGATTGAAATGATATAAATCCGTATCACTTGACCTAGGCTAGAAAACTATATACAGACCCGTGGTTTATATAATATTTTTCTGAAATGTTTAAAAGTATTTTAAATGGGAATTTATAATATTCTGGTTCAAATGTAAAGGATTTTTATAAAATTTATAATGATTTTTGAATAAGTCAAAATGTTAAATAAATAAATGTTTAAGTAAAATTTTTGGAATATAACTTATTTTGGGAAATTCTAAAATTTTGTTAAAAGTGAGTTTTAGTTAAGGAAATAATTGATAATAAGTTATATTTGGGAATTTAAAATTTGATTGTTAAGTTAATAATTTATTACAGCACTTAAATGCTGTCTTTTATAAATGAACTGTTTTGACTTACAGACTTTAGATGGCATTTCATAAATGCTACGGAAACTGAATTTTCGGATTGTTTAAAATAAATGAAAATAATCTTTAGGGAAAAAGGCTTAAATTTTGGAATTTAATATGTAATTAATGAAAAATAAGGAATTGACTTTGAATGGTTTTAAATGGAAGAATTTAACTTTTAAATATGAGTTGAAAGGCAAATTAATTCCTAAATAAATTGAATAGATTTAAATGGTGTTTTATGTTAAATAAAATGACTGATGTTTAAATAAATGATGGTTGAAATGATATTATGGTATTGAAATGTATTTGAAACTTATTTTGATTTTTGAAGTATAAATACCATTTCTAAAAGTTGTAACCACGGGTTATAATAACGTTTGGTTGTTAAAGAGACCGGGATCGGATATCTGGCATACTCTCTGTCAATACCGAAAACCACTTTAACAACCGTGTACGTGGTGGAGATTCCAGAATGAAGTAGGATGGTGGTGACGTTTCCTTGAGGTATATACGTGGACCCGACTCCCGTGAGTTGGCATAAGGTGGCTAAAACAGGAGCGATCGACGGATTAATGAGGTAGCACCTCTGATCGGACGCACTTCTTCGTATGCCATTCTATTACTTTTGTGATTGTTTTGGTGCGCACCTTTGATTTGAGAGTGTTGTTCGAGGTGGGCGGCAGCTGCGCGCTGCGCATTTCCATCGGTCCGGAAGCGTAATTGGTATATCTACCCTGGCATTGCCTAGTTGTGCCGTGTCACCTACCCTAGCGCGCCTTATACGATTTTGGTTTTATACCATACCTATGGAGTGCCCTCTGACGACGCCCATTCCGGGGGAGATTACGGTACTGTATAGACTATGGAAATATATTATGTGTTAAGGTGGAAAATGTAAAGCCCTAATGCTATTTAAAAGTAAGTTTATTTTACTAATAGACACTATTATAATAGCGAAGTATTACTACATAGTAAATAGTTTAACGGATCCTTAGAGGATGGGAGGTCCCAAGCATCCTTTAAGTTACTTGCTTTATATTACAGTACACTTGAATTAGCTTACACTATATAAGTATGTATGTCCTGACTCGAGTGTTTATGTTTTATTTTACGCTCGGGTCAGCCTGAGTTGCAGTTCAGTCATCATCCCAGAGCTAGGACTTCTGTAGATCCTTTCAAGCTGCTGGCTTCTTTCTGTCCGTTATCTTATTTGCGAAATCAAGACTTTGGGATTTTTGGATTTTCTATTTAATGATTTAAACTATATTTGGGATGAAAGACTTTGTAATTTGTATTTGCTGAGACTATTTATAGTGGCTTCATGAACCACTAAGTATTTTTAAATTCCGCTGCGAGTATTCTGATTTTGTGTCTGTGATTCTGTGATTAATTATTACTGTATATTTTGAGATTTGCCAAATTTTATTTACAACGCGGTATTTTGCACAATTCAAGTCCGACATGTGCGGATGCGAATGGTTGAAAATATCGGGTCGTTACAGTTGATTGTTTGACAAAGTCAGCTCATTTATTCATGTGTAATCAACTCAAACTTCCTCGAGTTTAGTTGAGATCTATTAGAAGAAAATTATCCAACTCCACAAAATTCCTTCCGGTATTGTTTGTGATCGTAACCCTATCATTACAAGTAACTTTTGGATATCCCTTCAGGATACGTTGGGTACATAGTTGAATTTGAGTATGGCCCATCACCCATAAATGATGGCCTAACGGACCAATCAAATTTTGGAAAACCTTCTTCGTGCCTGTATTTTGGATTTCGATGGTTCTTGGGAGGACCATCTCCATCTTATAGAATTCAACTATAATAATAGCTATCAAATATAACTTTGTTAAAATAATTTGAATTAAATATACGTAAGATAAAAACTTTTTGTAATTCAAGTCTTTAAACTCAGGCTAGTATCAACATGGCACCTTTCGAAGCTCTTTACGGACATCCATGCAAATCTTCGTCTTGTTGGATTGAAACTGGGGACGGGTTTGTTCTTGGGCTGGAGAATATTTTGGAAGCTTCTGAGAAAGTTGAAGGAATTAAGCGAAGGGAGAAAGCTGCGCAGGATAGGCAAAAGAAATATGTCCATAAAAGACGGAAAAATTTGGAATTCGTAGTTGGAGATCTTGGGTTTCTTAGGATTTTTCCATTGTGAAACGTAATTCGGTTTGGGAGGAAGGGGAAGCTAGTCGCAAGACATATTAGTCCTCCGTATATCTAAAAGGATTGGTATCCAGATTATAAAGTTAAGTTTCCTGAAAAACTATCCAATGTTCATGATGTATTCCATATCTCCAATCTTCGCTAGTATATTCATCGCCCGTCAGCGATAGTTCAGTCCATGCAACTTAAGGAATTAGAGGTTCAACCTGATCTTACTATTGAAAGGAAGCCCCTATGTATTCTGTATAGGAGTATGAGGTAGTTGAGTAAATCTGTCAATCTCGTCAAAGTTCAGTGGAGTAATGATGATCATGATTGCACTTGGAAGATTGAGGATAGTGTTAGTGCTTCCAATCTTGAATTATTTGATTCGGATATGCTTTCTACTCTTAGTCTATCTCCTGATTATTTTTCCATTATTGCATTCACTATTTTCAAGTATGAAATGTTTTGAGTTGGGGCGAATGTAACAATTCCGAAATTTACCGTTCTTTGAAAAGAAATTCTATTAGATTTGATCTTGATTTAAGTTGAGAAATTTAAAAATTGAATTTGAATTTATCCTACGTATGATTGGTTTGAATGAATAAAAATTTAAATTAAAATATAAAACGAAAATTTTGTGCAATTTGAAATTTAATGTAGAAATCTGTCGTAATATAAAACATTGAAAACTTTGGTTTCAAAAACTTAAATATTTTACATGAAAATATTTTTTGTAAACTTTATAATAAAACGTCGATGTTTATTTCTTCGAATTTCGATTTCGCCGGCTTCATTTAATTCGATTTTATGATTGATTGACGGTAGAGATGACCGATACTATGTAGATGACAAATTTTCACTCGAGAGTTAAATGACCAGTTTTTTGTGTGCTAACTTGTAAGTATCGGCACACTGAGCACAATACGTTTCGTTTAGCTTGTTTGAACTCCCTTTTTGTTCTGTGCACTGACTATAGTACATGTAAACGATGGTTACTATTATATAGATAGGGTATCATAAGCTACTGGAATTATAATATAAGTTTACAAAAGAACAGCCATTTTTAAATAATAATAAAAGGAATATATGTGTATATATATATTTGGTTGAATCAGTATACGTCTTATTTGAATTGGTGGCTGCAAAATAAACGTTCAATGCCCTGTTCACACATGATGGCCACGTCGTCTTCCTCCTTTCCACTATTATTTCCTTCGGCTATACATATATTCGAACAAAGCACAGTAACAAAGCTTTTCCATCTCCGATCTTCCCCATCGCCGACTCCTCACCTTTCATCGCCGTCGAACCTCTCCCTTGCATCTCCACACGCCACCGTGCCAGCCTACTTCGACCATCTCCTTAGCAGCCGCCGCCTCTAAACAAAAGAAACCAAAACCTAGTGCTACCGGCCACCTCTGCCCTTAACCTTCCACCGCCAGCCGCCGAGACCTCATCACCTTCCACCACCTGTTCCAAGACGTCTGCCCTTCCCTACGACCGCCACATCACCAATCTCTGGCCTAGGTCAGTCAAGAGAAAAAAACTCCACACTGCCGTTGACCTCCTACCACCTGCATCCCGTCCTTCCACCACCTGGGCCACCAACAGCCAGCCCTAGTCACTTGAAGTTTCACCGATTCCAGCCTTGCCTGTCCCAAGCTCGACTACCTTTCCTCTTCCTTTCAGTCGCATATATATATAAGAAAAGAATTAATATATAAGAAGAAGTGAGAAGTATTACTGTCCATACGTGTGTACAAGCTCGTACTATGCGCAGTTGGTTCCGACAATGTCATGTGCGTAAGCCGTAGCATGGATTATCTCGAGTTTGTTATTGTTGAGGTGAGTGATTATTCATTCACTCCTAACTAATACCGTTACGCAACTTAATAAAAGTAAATTTGTCACATATATGTTTGTTGTTAATTTAGATTAATATACATTCGTTGGATGAATTATCGAATTGTTGTGCACATGTTGACACGATATATACATACATGACATATGTATGGACATATGTGTAGAAAATTTATATTGACATGTCGTGTATCATCTTGTTATTGATATCCATTATGCATGTTATGTTGTTGTAAATTTCTCCGTTGATATGTGGGCACGACTGTATGTATTGAGTTTGTGATATTAAAAAAGGATTGAAATGATATATACCCGTATTTGAAATTTTTAATACACTTGGCCTAAGTAGAAAATTTAGATTTAAAAACACCGTTTGGTCAAATAAAATATTTTCATAAACTGTGATCGTTTTGGAAATTGATATATGAATGATTTGAATTTTAAATTATGTTATTGTTTCATTAACTAAATCAATTTATTGAAATAAGGGATTTTTCAAAATATACGATAAATGGATAAATATTTGAAATAACTTATTTAAAGAAATTTGGTTTGGATTTAAATCCATGAAATTGATTAAATTTAAAATTTTGGTATTTTGAATATGAAGATGTTAAATTTATGAATCAAGTTAAAATTTTAATTTAGAATTAAACCTAAATTTAATAACTTGTTTTCTTAGTAATAAGATTTGTGTAAGGTTAATCCTATTTGGAAATACACTTTTAATAAATCAAAAGATGATTTAAATTGTTGATTTCAGATTTGGAATTTATTGTAAAAGAAGTGGTGGTTAAATTGTAATAGAATTCATAATTTGACTTGAAATTAATTTTTATTTTAGTGATTCAATTTATTAGATTTAAATGAACTTTATGATTGAATTTTTCAAAGGAAAATGGGTTTGAAATCGAAGTGTTTTGAAATTGAACTTTTTGGGAAATGTAGAATTGGTTTGGAGAACTTGGAAATTTAAAATCCCCGTTCATTTTAATATGAATTGTTTTAAATCATAAATGACCAAGTCGTGTGTAAATCATTCGTTGAGTTGTCAAGGAGACCAAGGCCAGATATTGACATACTCTTTGTCAATCCCGAAACCATTTTAATAACCATGTATGCAGTGGATGATACCCAGAATGTAGTTGTTGAATTGGTGAACGTTTACTAGAATGAAATAAGAGAACGATGATAGATAGCCTTAACACTTGTGTCATAATTAAAATAACTAAATAAGAGCCTATATGGCCAATGAGGTAAGCTACCACTAGCAATGTCGATCCCTCATATTACTATCATGATTTTGAACTCGATAGGTGCACTCTTCTGTTTGGATTAATGGCCGTGGTCGGCCACGGATGGGTTATGATCAGCTAGAAAGGGTAAATTGGAAGAATCCTACCTTGAGCATTGCCTCATGTGCCTTGTCATATTTATCCTTATATGAGCCCAATACGACTTTGATTTAGTACCATACCTATAGGGGACTCACTGGCTATCGACGTCACTGGTTGTATTACGGGACCTGCATAGACCACATGCTATAAAATTTATTAAGGTGGATCAATGTAAAGCCTTAATGCTATTTTGATATTTATTTTACTAATAGACATTATCTATTGTAGCATACACTATATAAATAGTTTGATGGATCCTTAGGAGATGGATAAACCTGTAACATCTCTTAAGTTACCATGCATTGATTTATTGACTACCATGAGAATATTAGTTTTGACTCGAGTATTGGGTATTCCATTATGCTCGGGTCAGCCTGAGTATTTCCAGATCTTGTTGTGGAGATGAAGGCATTGCTGGAGACTTCATTCTATTTCTGCTATTTCATCAGTTAGTTTATTTAGCTTTGTCAGTTTAGACTTATTTAATTCCTAGTTATTTCATTCCCAGTTGTTTAGTGTGAGAATAAATGAAAACTTGTTTTGGGATTTAGGATTTATTTATGTACTTATTCATTTTCCGCTGTGAGATTCTGAGTTGTATCTATTTTTGTGCCTGTGATTCTGTAATTGATTATATTTTTACCCTAAATAACTATTTGTCGTTTAAGCAAATATCCTTTTTTAAATGGTGGGCCGTTACATTTGAATAATTCTAGTCATGGTGATTATTCATTTCCATTCACAGATCTGGTTCGCCTTGCTAGCGGATGAAACAATATATAATGCCCGACACTTGACTGATATATAGCACATCCAAAAGGAAAATTCGTTTGAAGAAGTACCAAATCATCAATAACTCGGCATAAAATTTGACATTTAAAACCGATTTTTCCATTTATAAGGAAAAACACTAGGATATTTGGCTAACTTTAATAGTTGAATTCCAGATCCCAATACAACAGTTATTACTAAATCCTAACCTCGAGAAGATGTTGTTGCTAATTTTCAAATCATTTGAAAGTTAGCATATGATTTTATACGAATAATCTCAATTGCTTGCCATTGTAGTAGCCTTTGTGAATTAGTCTGAATCACGTTTCACCGCGATACATCGAATTATCAAATCATTTTTGGAAGTGAGTCGGCATAAGAATTGGACAGTTGAAGACACGATTTCGCTGATGCGTCCACTAAATCTAAATCTCAATTCTAGTGGGGCGGCGTAGGATTAAGTACAATTTCAGGCTTATTGTAATAAAAGGGACGTGAAGATCCAAATGTTGTGAACAAATCACCTTTTCCTCTCCCCATGGGAGAGAAAAAATGAAACTGTGGATATATATATATATATATATATATATATATATATATATAAACCAGATTGTACCCATACCTCATACTGTTCAGCCATCCCTCCCATGTTGCAAACCATACTACGTCTTCCCTATATAATCACTGCGCCTGTATCAAGGAACAAAGTTCGACATTTTCAAAATTTAGCTCCATCCTATGGCTCACGAAGATCGAAGACAATCTAAGCCAAGGTCTTAACTCAAAAAGTGTTTGCCTTAATGTAGCGAAGCTGATGCACGATTGGATTAGGCTATGATGATCCATAGGCGGTGTAGTGGCAAGATGAACAGAATTTGTTCATTTTCGAATTTTGGCGCCTACGTTCGTCGATAGGCCATGGGCTCTAAAGGAGAAGTGCAAGGGATGTAGAGGGCTAGGCTCGGCCACAGTTTTGTGGCATGGCATGGCATGTGACGATGGGAAATTAAGGATGAACTGGCGATGTTTGGGTTCGATTTTGAGGTGATGGCGGCGTCATTGGAGTCGAGGGTGGCGGCATCGCTGGAGTCGAGGGTGGCGGCGAAGGGAAGCTCATGGATGGAGCTGCTTGTGGTCGAAGTGCGATAAGGCTTGATGGTGCTAGGAGACGGCAAGGAGAAGTTTTCAAGTATTTTTAAAAGAAATGGTTTGTGAATATACTTATACCGGTGAGATAAGTGTATGAATATTTCAATAAATATTTGAAAGATGATTTTAAGTTAACGGGAGATTAATCTAAGATGCTTAGTGATTTTCGTTGGAAATGTAATCTCTGTTTGGAATGTTTTTTATTTAATAGTTAAATAACAGACTATCAAATTTTAACCTAAATATGAAATCCTTCTCAATTTTGGTGGTATGAAAATATTCCCTATTTTATACCTAATGATTTTAACTCTGTAAATACCTAGAAGAAACATGAGGATTATATGGTACAGTTATCGTCAGTGGTGCTATACTATATGTACAAACTCGTTTTGTTCTTTTAGGATAAATAATAAGGAGATTTGTCCACTTAAATGGTTAGGGGATGATCCTTGCTCTTATGTATTATCTAATTATTTCCTAAAGAACCGGTATTGAGAATTTTGGAAAATCGACGATTGGTTTTTGATGCACAGGGAGGCGGAAGAGTTAACTCGTAAGAAATGACTTGAAAACCGTAACTACTCCGAAACCATATAAGGTTCTATGATGGAGTTTTGTGATATATTGAGATGTTTATAATACCAATGAATCTTCTATAGAAAATGTTTTAGTTACCGTAAGGTAAAAACCCATCCGTGTTTATGTGCGGCGTGGTCTTATGAGATACTCTTGATTTCAAAGGTCTTTATAACTTTAAATTTTGATTGGGTGTGTTTACTTAAGCTGGTTTTCTAGATTAACTTGGGTGTTATATTATTATAATGCTCAAGCTAGACCGAGCATATTGCAGATTTAGTTTGGATGCTTTGGTACTTCAGGAGATGAGCTGGAGACCCAGAGATGTATTCACATATGTGGATATTCTTCCACTGCATTCATAGTTGTATTTCACAACAATTATAAAGACTGGTTGTTAGAACTATCCAGGCTAAAATAGGTTTATATACCCTGATTGATGTCTGTCACATATATTACAGTTTGTTTTTGTGTAAAGATTTGTTGTATATTATAGATTATTCGTGCTACTATGAGATTCTATGTTGTTTAGTTTCTTCTTTCTTTCTTCATTCTTCTTTTCTCCTAACTATCTGCCTTTCCTTTAAATTTGAGTGCGTCTTGTGTGATTGATTATCCGTTTAAACCATACTGAAAGTGGGTCATTACAATGTGGTATCAGAGTGCGAGGTTAAGCGAGAACCTTGACTTTGGTTGGGTAACTCATTAAGAGATAAGCTAATGGAATGCCTTTTTATGAGTTTGAGTGTGCATATATATATAAGCGTGTATTTTTTAGTGATACAAAAGAAATGTTTTATATTGTGTTGGTTGATATGTTCAGTGGCTTATGGATTCTAGTCAATACGAGTAATTAACATTACTGGTAGGGAGCACTTCACATAGTACTTTTCTGAAATTGGGTAAATGAAATAATTTTACCATGATTATAGTTTATAGTAAAGGAATAACTTTTCAGTGATTATTAGTATAAGTACGTTTGGTTGTTAATGAATGATAATATATGGTTATTATCATTTGTTGTTTGTGTTCTAATAAGAGTTGTTGTTGTTATAATACAAACAAGGATGAGAAATTAAGAAATAGTTTTATATAACGATAATGAAATTATATATATGGTAAATTTATAAATATGATTTGTAAATTAAAAGACTTAAAAGTTGAGAATTTGATCTCGGTGATTTTGAAAATTGTTTTTCAAAAGTTTTGAAGAATAATAATAGTATTATTTTGAAAATATTTTTATTAGAAATATTTGAAAAGGGTTTAAAAGAGATAGAAAGTACTAAGCTCAATTTGGTCACTGGAAAATAATTTCGTTGATGACTACAACATCATCGACATTCATTTTTAGGTTTTCAAGAGAGATTTGCTACCATTAGAGTTTTATTTTAGTAAAAAAAGTTTTTATTCAAAACCAAAATATGGTTTTTTATACGAAAAGGGTATATATTATATTATGTATTATTTCAAATTGACTAGAAATAAATTAGAGTGTTTAAATTCTGAAATTTTTTATCTAACTATTTTATTGAATAAGAAATCAGTTTTTAACTTATAAATTAAGGAATAATAAGTTAAAAACAAATTTTTAGGTTTTTGAATATAAATAGTTAAGAAAGGCAACATTGAAATGAAATTTAACCTAAGTTAAATAAAATGGATTGAAAAGGAATTTAACCTAAGCCAGGTAAAATGCAATAATTTTTGAAATGAAATTCATTTTGATTTGGAATGAATTAATGAAATTGAATGATGAAATGGTTAAATGAAATTGAATTTGATTTAAAATGGATATGGACATAAGTTATGAAGTGATAGAAAATAGAAGAAGTTGTTCAATAAATATTTATAACAACTTAAGAAAAATTTGATGGAATGGTTCTTAAGTGACATTAGAATTGAAAGAATATACAAAGTAATAAATGAATGTGAATAAAGTAACATGAAAAAATAAATGCAAATAAAATATTCTGAACAAAGAGAAACCCATTAAAATAAATACGTAAGTTTTACGTATATTATTTTGTTCGCATAACTATTTGATCCAAATTCGAATATATGATTTCGAGATGATTTACATCAGTCTGAGTTAGAATTTTTCACTCGATTCTCAATGGCACACTGGATATGGATTTTTGGTTGATTCTGGAGTTCTCTATCATAGTTTATGGTTATGCAAAAAGAATGGCAGTGTCTAATCAAGGCATAGGATCGGAGTCCACACTAGAGTGGTCGTATGAACTATACCAGTTCGGAAGTGAAATTGTGTGATCCACCAAGAAATCAGATTTAATATTGCATACAAATGATGTATGTACATCATATGAGCTTTAATAAATTAAATGTTGACATTGGAAAATGTAAAGTGATATAGGTATGAATAAATCGAATGATATTATTTAATTGATGGTTTCTCCGGTTACTTTTGCTACAATGGCGTATGGTTAGTATATAATCTATATTATATATTGATATTACTCTCTATATAAATGTTTTCATTGGTTGTTAAGTGATTAGTAGGTGTGAATGGCGTATGCTTCGCATTTGGAGCTCGCTTTCGTATTATATTCACTATATATGCTTGTTAATGCTAATAAAAGGTACATATCCTATATTACATACAATATTTTTATATTTTTCCCTATGGGATGCCTGATCCTTGAAGATGAGATGTGTATTTGTGATTATATATATATAGTAAATTTTTCCGATTGAACCGCGAAAGAAGACGCTGGCGAAATTTTTCGTAAATTTAAGACGTTAGAAAATTTTTGAGAAATTTTTAATAACTAAAATTCGATTTGGAATTACAACTTGGAATGATTTAATGGATCGAAATTAGTTGGTATCGGTAAATGAAGCTAATGGCTTAAAAGAATTTGGAAATCTATTACAACAAATTGATTTTGGAAAGTTAATGGATTTGGGGCATTTTTTACTTGCTAATTTCAAGGATGAAATTCTATTATGGGGGGAGAATGTTACGATTTGGAATTTTTGTCAATTGATTTTGGAATATTTAATTTATTTTAAATATTAAAAATTTAATTGTATAAGTTAAATAACTTGAATTCAAGTATAACGATTTTTTTGATAATTAAATTGTTTGATTTAATAATTGAGATTGTTTAAATAATTAAATCCTAAATTTAATGTGAATAAAAATAATTTCTAAAATTGATTTAAATTATACTTAAATAAGAATGAAGATAGTAAAATTTTAAATTAGTTAAAAAAATTAATTTGTTTTTTATAATAATTCGTTTTAATTAGTGTATAAAACAAGCCTTCTAGGGCACCATCTCGAATTTCGACGAAACCGGTGTCATTAGATTCGTAATAGTGAGATATTATACGCTGAAGATTTTTGTGGCAATCGGGCGTACCGTTCGGTCATGCGAGATCGAAATGCATAGAAATTAATTTCAGAAATTTATATAAATAATTGGATTTGAAAAGTTATCTTCTGCATATGATCAAATTGGTCTCGTGATTAGTTCCATTGCGTTCGAAAGGGGTATTAGATATAAAACGCCAGGTGGCACACCTTGTTTAGAGTTCGAGATTTTTGAGCGCTTAGAATGGGCTACTACATATATATGTGTGTGTGTGTGTGTGTGTGTGTGTGTGTGTGTTAACCGTACTCAACCCATATCCCATACTGTTGAGCTATCCCTCCCATGTTGCAAACAATACTGCGCCTGCCCTATATAATCATCGCGCCTGTATTAGAGAACAAAGTTCGACATTTTCAAAATTTAGCTCCATCCTATGGCTCACGATAATCAGAGCCAATTTAGGCAAATCGTGGCCAAGGTCTTAACTCGAAAAGTATTTGCCTCGATGTAGTAAAGCTAATGTACAGTTGGATTGAGCTAGATGTTCCCTAGGAGGTGTATTGATAAGATGAACAGAATTCGTTCATATTCAAATTTCGACGCTTATGTTCGTCAATAGGTGATGGGCTCCAAAGGAGAAGTGTAGGGGACGTGGAGGGCTAGGCTCGGTCGGAGTTTTGTGGCGCAGCGTGGCCTATGGCGGCGGGAAATCGGGGATGAGCGGGTAGCGTTTGGGTTCGATTTTAATGCGATGATGGTGTCGTTGGAGTCGAGGGTGGTGGTGGAGGGAAGCTCGTGGATGGGTCTACTCATGATTGAAGAGCGGTGGGGCTTGGTGGTGCTAAGCCGCGGCAAGAAGCATTCGTATGAAGGCGACATTGGGTTCGGTTGCGTTCGATGGTATTGAGGAAGAAGATTTAAATATAGAGATGGATATTAATTTGTTAATCAAGTGTTTAAGGGATTAATAAAAAATAACTTATCTAGAAAACTTATATATTGTATAACTCTCTCATATGAGGTCCTATTGAGATGAAACCTTTTGCGTTTCGCTCATAACAACAAAAGATTCGCGGTAGAATTAGTTTGGATGAATTGGGAGATAGTTGAAATTTGGGCTAAATCAGCCGTTGTTCTATTTTAGTTCCAATCCGGAATGCCTCAACGGCGACGAAAATTTCGGTGAGTTAAACTCACCTTTTTGGCTAACCAGTAATATTATAGTGGATAAAAATTGTTGATTGGATGTTTGGATGAAATATATTATTTTATCAGTTGGTTTGGTTATATTCCTGCTCCTGGAGAGGATGAGCCATACTATATTATTATATACTATCTATAATGCAGCGAGATAAGTTGGAGTGATCCAACCGGATTCCTCACCACTTTTGATTTTATTTACATATGTATTTGCTGGTATATATAAATTGTGATGTAGGGAGATAGGTTGGAGGGTTCCAACGAGATTCCTTACTATTGTTATTTGATTTCAATAAAATTCTCATTTTATGATTATTGAATATGAACCTGAATGTGGACACTATGGTTTATGGCATTGTTATATGTTTAACTAAAAACCTTGTAGTGATAGAAAGTAAATACCGATATTGGTTAAGCGTTTGTTAGCCATGGGCCTCAAATTAGCATTCTAAAAATACCATAAATTGCAAATTGAGTTGGAAATGGGTTTTTGAAGCAGGATATGATTTTAAATCTGGAATTGGGTTTCAAAAATATTTTATTTTTAATGGATTTAATTTTTATTTTTTATAACCCATTTACCTTTTTTTTCTAGGTTATATTATTTATTATATTTAACATTGTTTTAAATGTCATTCATTTATATTTAATTTTGTTAAAGATTAAGTTATTTATTTGTAATGTTGTTTTAAAAGGTTATTTATTTATATTAATATTGTTTTAAAGTTATTTGTTCATATTAATATTTTGAAAGGTAATTATTTAAATAACTAACATGACTTGAATTAATAATAAGGACTTATTAATGTTTTGGAAATCAATTATCACTATTATTTATAATAATGTTAAAGATTAATTATTATTGTTTATTTAATAATGTCTTTCAAATTATTAATTATTATTTTAATGTTTCAAAGTTAATAAATATTATTTATTTATAATTCTTATTATTAATCATAATTATTATATAATAGTATTAGAAGAAAATGTTATTATTTATAAATGCTCTAGATTTATAAATAGAGTTTTATAAATGGACTTGGATTTTATAAGGAGAGCTTATAAAATGGTTTAAGGAATTAAAGGAAGATTATTTACAAGGTGAAAAAGTTTTATAAATGGTTGGATATGTAGAAACGAGTTTAAGAAATGAGTTTATAGATTATAAAAGGAGTTTTATGAATGATTTTACGGATTTATAAAGGATTTACAAATGATTTTAGAAATGTACAAAAAGAATTTATAAGTGATTGAAATTTATAAAAGAGATTATAAATGATTTTCAGAGATTTAAATATGGTTTATAAATGGTTTTAGAGAATTATAAGGAGATTTATAAATGGGTTTTAGAGATAAAGAAGGGAAGTTTTATAAATGGTTTGAAATTTATAAAGAGTGTATTTCTTAATTAAACTTGGAAAATTATAAAGAAGCTTTATAAATTGATTATGAGATATATACGAATAAAGAGATTTTGGAAAGAAATGATTGATTTTTCATGGCGTAATTTGAGGGGTAGGGATTGCCTACATTTTACTATGGATTTGCTGGGATAGCAACGTAACAGTTGAGTAGGCTGTGATCCATGATTAATACAGAACGATGCTTTCAATATCTATTTTTAAACGTTTTCAAGTATTTTTGAAAGAAATGGTTTGTGATTATACTTATGCCGGTGAGATAAGTATATGCATATTTTAATAAATATTTGAAAGATGATTTTAAGTTAATGGGAGATTAATCTAAGAGGCTTAGTAGTTTCCATGGGAAATGTAATCTCTATTTAGAATGTTTGTTTCTTTGATACCGACTAACAAATGTTGACCTAAATATATAATCCTTCTTATTTTTGGTGGTACGGAAATATCCCTACTTAACGTCGAAGGATTTTAACTCTAGAAATATCTAGGTGAAACACGAGAATTATATGATAAGGTTACGATTGGTGGTGCTACATTGTACGTACAAACTCATTTTGTTCTTTTAGGACAAATGATAAGGAGATTCGTCCATTTAAACGATTAGGGGGTGATCCCCGCCCTTATGTATTATCTAATTATTTCCTAAAGAACCGATATTAAGCATTTTGGAAAATCAACAATTGGTTTTTGGAGCACCAGGGAAGCGGAAGTGTGTACCCGTAAGAGATGACTTAAAAACTGTAACTTCCTTGAACCATATACGGTTATATGGTGGAGTTTCGTGATAAATTGAGATGTTAGAATTCATGCGTGGTTCCGAGACCAATTGGGGTATGGGAATTCATATGGTATTTCATGATCTGTTTTGGTGGCGGTGCGTAAGATGGAATGCCGGATGTAGCCTCATCATCCGTAATGACTAAAAACAAAAGGCAGGAGGCATGGCCGTTAGGGTAGGCAAAACCCATAGGGTGTAGTCGGCTTCACCTACATGTTACTTACAGTTGTTATGCATGTATGAGGCAATGCACTTGGTCTTAGCGAGACCAATTATGTTTTTCCTATGTACATCACTAGCGATGTATGTTGATTCAGTAGGATATCTCTTATCCTTGTGCAGGAGAACCATTCTCGAAGTACTGAGGGCACCTCCATGGAATCCTACACAATTAACGAACACATTTTGTCTGTTTTTGATTATATACCTAGTATTACCATGATGTACACTCACGAGCATCACAACTACTTGATTATTATCATTATTTTCAACCTTAGACATTATTATAATACAAATGAATTTTTTATAGAAAATGTTTTGGTTATCGTAAGGTGTGTTTATGTACGGCGTGGTCTTACGAGATACTTTTGATTTCAAAGATTTTTATAACTTTAAATTTCAGTTGGGTGTGTTTTCTCACACTTGTTTTCCAGACTGACTCGTGTGTTATTTTATTATAATGCGCAGGTCAGACTGAGCATATTATAGATTCAGTTTGGACGCTTTGGAGTTTCAGGAGACGAGCTGGAGTTCCAGAGACGTATTCGCGTATATGATTATTCTTTCACTGCATTCATAGTTGTATTTGTCAATAATTGCGAGGACATGTTGTTATAACTATCCGAGCTGAAATAGGTTAGTATACTCTGATTGATGTCTATATACCATATATTACAGTCTGTTTTTATGTAAAGATTTGTTGTGTATTATTGATTATTCATTCCGCTGTGAGATTCTATGTTGGTTAGTTTCTTTTTCTTTCTTCCTTCTTCTTTTCCCCTATAATCCGCATTTTTGTTCAATTTGAGTGGGCTGTGTGTGGTGTTGTCGGCTTAGTAGTATAGAAAAGTAGGTCATTACATTTGCATTACACAACAAGGACAATTTAGAATGTATCAGACGTATTCTACAAAATCATCACTCAAACCGAACTTATAGAAAGAAAAAAAGAACAATGGTTAAATTCAATTATTTGAACGTAGAGGATGGGATGGATTTTATGTAGCTAAATATTGGGCACACGGATCCATGAATTCATTTCAAACTTGAAAATTGTATGAAATTTGTGAATTATAAAAAAAATGTATATGGCTGTTGCAAAGCCAAACTTGTAAATTAAAACATACATTACTTTCTATCACGACCCGAACTCGATGTCCGACAAAGAACATCAAATTTGTTTCATCGGAGCTTGCAACAGCATTAGATGATAAATAACACAGCGGAAATAAAAGAAGATATCACTGATACAACATGAATACAATATCTGATACATCAATTTGATACAATGATAATCATCAATATCAGAGAATATACAACACAGCATACAGCGGAACACGATACGATATGAGATAAGTCTTCACTTAATCCAATACTACAAATCTGATCCAAAAACTCTAAAGTCAAATCTCCAAAACTTCAAGCTCGATCCACCAACAAGATTTCACCAAGATAAGCAAGGTCAGTCGTCCACGGACTGAACTAGCTCCAGGTAATCTACTAGACCTGCTTATCTGAAAAACCAAGCACTAGACTGCCCGTGTGGAAAATTATAGGCACACAGAGTTTAGGAAAAGGAACAATAAACTCTGAGTCAGTCGTGGGACTGGTGTGAGCAAATGAAAAGGGTTTGTCTTTAGAAACAATCAAAAGATTTTAAATTTGAAATTCACGATGCTTTTTGGAAAATGAAACTACCATAAGGCCTCCCGCTACACACACCATGCAAACGCAGAATTGGAGGAGATTTCTCCTTATGATAGTCAAAAATGCTTGATACGTAAACTCATTTGATATTATTATCATTATTGCAAAGTGGAAAACATTTCGAAAGTATAATATTAATCTTAGCCAGCATAGACATTTCGAACTATGTCTACTATAGCTACCATCCAAACAGTAAGACGCCACCATAAGTAGATGGCAGGTTATACAACTAAAACCGTATAGGGCACATGTTGGATGAATGGATTTCCAACAAATGGTCAGGCTAAGGAACTTCCTATTGCCACATGGGAACGCCTCTGGCGGGACGCCCTGAGAACCTACCCGGCTCTCTGCCAACACAAGGCCGGTTTCCTCCCTGCCCGAGACCAATACCTACAGATATGCCACCCCCAGTCCTTTGGGACCTTTATACGAGGATCCTCTACACCAACAACATCACACAGTAATAAATATACTACAGTGCCCAAGTGAGTAAGTATCTGGGCTCCATACCATGGTACTACCCTTTTCCAGAAGGAATGGTCACACCCTAGGGGAGCTACCCCTGAAACCTTGCCACATCTTTCATGTTTCAACCATTACCGATTTGTGAGGCTCGATGAGGTTTCGTCCACAAAGCTACTCTTTACATGAAATCCATGCTTTGATCAACAAATGATCATCAACACATAGTAGCACTTAGCATGCCACACTACCAAATTGGGAGTATATCGCTGATAACCTTCAACTACATAACCTCTGAGTCGCACGTCTCAGAGAAGGGTGTTAAGCTAAGAGAATAAATTCTTCGCCACCAACAGATATGTATTTGAAATAAATCTTATTTATATATCAAAGTGTAATGTCAGACATACAACCATACAAGTCTGTTTCGGGTTCGAGCAGAATCGAAGGCACTTCCGAAGAAGCCCTTACAATCCGGGTATTCACAATCCCGATCGGACTTCCCATCACTTAGGAAATCTCTATATCGTAGCTACTCAGTGTAGAGACAATCGATAGGTCATCCTATCATTCTCGCAAATACTCAGTCTTCAACACCAGTCTTCAAATGCTATCCATAACGACGTATCATTATTCGAAATGGGTTATATGACTCGAAGTCCTCTCCCAGCTTAACCGAATAATGAGCGCAATATTTAAAAACATATGGATAAGGGATTTCAATTATGTCACAACTTTATAATTCGAAACCTATTTCAAATGGTTTAAACCAATTACCATTTTAAATCTTTTAAACGAAAAGATTCTTTTCACAAAGTACGCTCAGTTTCACAAAGATCTATTTATGGATTTCAAAACAATTTCCATTTCAATTGGATTAACACATTTAAATCTCTAAACCAAAATTTGACTTATAGCTTTCAAAACTCGTTTCCTAATATTCATCCACAACTTGGAAAACCATTTCAATTCGAACTTGAAATTCCTTTAATACAAATTGGAAATTCATTCCTTATATGAAAGCTTTTCTCATTTGAAAACAAACTATTTTCATTTCGGAAAATCCGATTCCATTTATACAAGTTAAAAATCTTTGGGTCAGTTCAAATTCCCAAACAACACTTAAAAAAATGGGTTAAAACCCATATAAACTTGTATACCATTTTTAAATCATAAATACCAAATATAGAGTTCAATTTCAGATTTTTGAATTCAAATTTAAATCGAATTATTCAAATTTCAAATCTTTATTAAGTCATTCAAAATAACTTTTATTTTAAAAAACACCTTTTCAAAAGCTTTTCACTTTAAACCCAATTCATTTCCAAAACCATTTGGATTTAAAATTCAAATTCAAAACTATTTTAAAAATTCAAATATCTGTGACTTAACCGATTTCCACGTGCAATCCATATTTGTGTGTGTATAAGTGTAGTCCAGGGGGTTTAACACAATAGTGCACAGCATCAATCATCACTGATTCAGTCATATCAATCTCGATAAGTGATATAATCCATAATGCTTATCTTCATTCACAGATTCACAGCTAAAGTAAATTTATCAATCACAAAGGTTCATTATTACAATTTGATGTGGGTTTCGGATAACCAACCGGAATCCGACTCCCTGTCGCATCGAAATTCAAATGCCGTTTTAAGGGGAAAAGGGTTTTCATATACATACAGAAACAAGTCACAAATCACAGTACAGCATAAGGTAATTTACATCACACAGTATTACAATCACAAACAGAAATACCAATCCAGTACACAACATTTGATGACAATCAATCATCTTCAATTTAAGGTGAAGGTGATTAACAGAATTAACCATATAACTGTTTTTATTGATTTATTTAAATCAATGATTAACTATTGTTAATGATTAATTAAAATTATTCCTTAATCAATTAACTTAATTAACTACTAATTATAAATTACTTAACTTTAGTTGTCTAATTAATAATCCGTAATTAGAAATTAATTAAACACTTAATTATTAACTGACCAATCTTTAATTTTAAGTTAATCAATCTCTAATCACTTAGTTAATCACAATTAATTAACCATTCTTAATTTCCCTTTTCTTTTTAAACAATGAATAATAATAATTATTTGTCTTACTTAACATTTTAAAAATCTTCTTTTAAACTTTGAGAACAAATTATTACTAACTATAAAAACTTTAATGTTAATTAACTTAATTTATCTACTTAATTAAAACATTAATCAAGATTTTAAAAACATTCTAAAATAATTAAAACTTGAAATAAGTTCTTAACTTAAATCGTTTAAACGCTTATTAAGGCTACAATGCTTAAAAACCTTTTGAAAGAAAATTTGCTTAACTTAACTTTTTGTACAATTGCACTTTGAAGAAAATCACTCAAGTACCTCCCTCTTTTAACTCGAGTATCCCATCGAGTTTTCCTTCATCTTCCCCGAGTCATTCCCTCTCTCCCTCTCGTTCGTTTTCGCTTCTTTTTTTCCAGTTAGCTTAAGTTTAAGTTTAACGAATGTATCAGGTAACCCAAACTCACGTACTAACCGAAGAGATCACCATTTTTACTTGAGTACCACTCGCATCAGCCATCATCAACACCCTGGCACCCATACATGGCCGTGCACGTGCACATTGCCGTAGATCGCCTCCAAGCAACACCACAACGTCGAGCAAGTCGACAATGCTTCACGCATCAATTCCCCATCGCCAAAATTCATCCATCCCATCGAAATCAAATTTCGAGCTCAACGTTGAAACCTAAACTTCGTCACTGACCTTCAAATACTTCGCCTCGGCATCCTTGACCATCAAAAAATTCGAGACTCCGGCCAACCAATCGTCGCTACCCCCTCTATCATCCCCCAAAGCCACGTCACACTCGGTCGACCCACGGTGACAAAATCAGCAAGCTTACAGACCACCTCAATTCGAACCCAAAAACCCTAAACTTGTCACTTCCAAACAATCCATGCAGTAGATAAACTTTTGAACATTTTTCCTAGATTCGAAATCGTCAAGCTAGCTTCACTAAGAATTTTAACATCTAAAATTGATAAATTATCAAAAATTGATGAAAAAGCATTTTTGGTTCCTTTATAAACTACAACCTTGTATACTTGTCAAAAATTATCATTATTTTTTTTTAAAATCCTACTTTGGTATGTTTATTCAAGATATGTAATCAAATCGTCAAATTAAAATATTCGAGTTTATCATAAAATTTCTTTTTGCTGTAAAATTGAATGTACGAAGTCTATGTTATACTGTCAAGCTTCAAACAATTTCCAGATTATGATTTTTAAGTTTAAACAAACATAATTTGTTTAAAATCCTAAGTTAAAATGTTTATATGAAAATTTATTAGATTTTTTCCTGTTTATGATCATTCTGTAAGTAGAACAAGAAGACAGAATCATCAAAGTATACAATATATCCATATACTTATACAGAACTAAAAATATGCAACCAAACACAAGGTTATTCATGAATTAAATATACAGATTTAAGATTTTTAAAGTAGGATGTTTACTCACATCAAAGTGAAGAGCAGATGGGTCGATATTGTTTGAAGGCTGCAGAATTGATCTGCCTTTAACCCTGTTTTGTTCCTTTGAATTGAATGATAAAAGTGATAATACTTATTTTCTTTTTCTGGTATGCTTAAAATTTTCCACTGAATAAAATAGAATAAAGTTGATACATATAAAGAGGATAGTTGTACAGGGGAAGGTTTTATCTAGTTAGGCATATTTTATTTTGAACATATTTTTGTTTTCATTGACTAAAGATTTTTTCTTTGTTTGGAGGTTAAAATGTTTCTTACTATTTTGGCTGAGATGATAGTATTTGTGCTTGAGAAGATAGGGTATTAAATGCAATGTCTCTATTTTTTTACAAGCTTATGCTATTTTAATTATGTATGTACAGTTCATTTGTAGATATATATTATTTTGTTTCATTATCTTCTTTTGCAAGCTTTATTACATAGATATTTTTGTTTACATACAAATCCATTTGATTTTGTGCATGCAGTTTTGTTTCTTCTATACACAAACACTTTATTTTATTATGTGCAAAACAAATGTTCACTTTGTTGTTGACTTTTACTTCTATTTATAGTTTGACTATCAAGTATTAAATTTATAACATATATTTTATAATTCACACTTATATTCAATATTGATAAGATAAATTTTTATTTTAAACATTTTATAACTTTTTTTAAAGAAAATGAATTAAACGCAATTTATACCTTAAATAAATAATAATATATATTATTCTTGCCAAAGTGTAATCTTTAAATACAATTCATTTAAATACATTTTGAATTTCCAAATCAAAATTTTATTTATAATTTAATTCAATTGAAAATATTTATTTTGAGCTTCAAATCCAAATTCTAAAACAAATGAGTGTATACTCTTATTAAATTTGAAAAATTCAAACAAATCCATAATTTAACCCAAAATTTAATTTAATTACAAAATTAAATTCGTCTTTAAACTGGGATCGTTATAGATTCCCCCCTTAAGAAATTTCGTCCTCGAAATTTGCCAAGGAGATAACAAGGATAGATGAAAGATAGAGAAGTATCTTTCCAAATCAAACTGGATATCAATTCTGCATTTGGCTTAACAAATCAGAATATCAACAATAGATATGAGAACAAACTCAATCAACTATGAAATAATTGGGTTGTCTGATCTACGAAGTATACAGGGGTATTGGTTAGTTCGAAGGGATAACTAACCATTCGTAGAATAAATCGAAACCCAATGAAATAGACAAAAATCGATTCGACTATGATCTCAGATTCAAGATTTAACTCAGCTACAAATTGCTGAGGAATAAAACTAAGGGTAGTTCTCATGTCGAACAAAATTCGAATAATTTATTCATAAACGAGATAGTTATCTTATAAAATTTCATTTCCTTAAATAGCTTTTGAGGTCGAAGAATCACCTTTGATTGCACACGCCCTCGCTGCTTGAGCTTGCTTCAGTGCTGGGCACTTCATGATCCTATGTCTAGGCTTGTGGCACCAACAAAATTCCCTAGATTCCTGTTCTGGCTTCATAAATGGCTCTCTCATTCCTTGTTTCCTAGGATTCTTATAATTGTTCAAGTAATGGCCTTTCTCTAAGCATTTGAAACAAGTAACATCTTTCACCTTTTTCTTCTGTATATTCTTCTTTCCTTTATCTTTCCTTGGTTTCTTTCCACCAAATTTATTTTTCCTCCAATTTAGATTATTTGTATTTCCATTTCCTCTGAATCTTTTTGCTTATCTAGAGTATCATATCTATAGCCCATATCAATTAATTCAGAAAATGATTCTTTAACGTGAGTAGTCATCCTTTCCTGAAATTCCTTATTCATTCCACTAATAAACTTTTCATTCTTCTTTAATGGTGTATTCACCAATTCTGGACCAAATCGAGATAATTCATTGAATTTGTTTAAGTATTCCTCAAATGACAAACTTCCTTGCTTTAAATCCAAAAACTCTTGGTACGTTTTAGAGATACCAGTAGATGGCATATATCGCTGCTCGAATACTTCCTTGAAACGACTCCAAGTAAACTCATCCCCCGGCTTATCCAATGTAACTGTTTCCCACCATATTAAAGCCTCTTCCTGGAGTTGCCATGAAGCTATCAATCGCGTCTGATCATCTTCCAATTTTAGTCCCTGGAAAATCCTTTAACAAGATCGAATCCAGGCTTGTGCTTCGATAACGGTTTCTTTGCCTGTGAACGGCTTTCCACCAAGCCTAGAAAAGCTTCGATATAAATCAGCCAGATTTGGTTGAGATTGAATGGGAATATCTGTCGTTGCAGGGCTTTGACCAGCTATGGTGGTACTTCCCTATCTCTAATCTCGTCCTCTTCTTCCACTCATTCTTACTATCTGTAATAGTAAGAAGACCGATTTAGGCATTCAGACGAAATATTTTAGAGAATAACAACAGATAAAGAGGATAGACTGAGAAATCTGGATTTTGGTTCCACTGGTTACACTCATTCTAGGGTATACTTCACCCTATCTCTAACGAGCCATCTAATGTGTTACACTCCGTAGCTAAATTTCTTACTCAACCTTTAGCTCTGATACCAAATTGTCACGCCCCGAACTCGATGTCCGACAAACAACATCATTCGCCGGAGCTTGCAACACCATTAGATAATAAATAACACAGTGGAAATAAAAGATGATATCACTGATACAACATGAACATAATATCTGATACATCAATTTGATACATCAATTTGATACAATGATAATCATCAATATCAAAGAATATACAACACAACATACAGCGGAACACGATACGATATGAGATAAGTCTTCACAGAATCCAATACTGCAACTCTGATCCAAAAACTCTAAAGTCAAAGTTCCAAGACTTCAAGCTCGATCCACCAACAAGATTGCACCAAGATAAGCAAGGCCAGTCGTCCATGGACTGAACTAGCTCCAGATAATCTAATAGACCTACATATTTGAAAAACCAAGTTCTATACTGCCCGTGTGGAAAATTATAGGCACCTAGAGTTTAGGTAAAGGAACAATAGACTCCGAGTCAGTCATGGGACTGGTGTGAGCAAACGAAAACGGTTTGTCTTTAGAAACAATCAAAATATTTCCAATTTGAAATTCGCAATGCTTTTTGGAAAATGAAACTACCATAAGGCCTTCCGCCACATACACCATGCAAACGCAGAATTGGAGGAGATTTCTCCTTATGATAGTCAAAAATGCTTGATACGTAAACTCATTTGATATTATTACCAATAGTGCAAAGTGGAAAACATTTCGAAAGTATAATATTAATCTTAGCCAGCATAGACATTTCGAACTATGCCTACAATAGCTACCATCCAAACAGTGGGGCGCCACCATAAGTAGACGGCAGGTTATACAACTAAAACCGTACAGGGCGCGTATTGGATGAATGGATTTCCAACAAATGGTTAGGCTAAGGGACTTCCTATTGCCACATGGGAACGCCTCTGGCGGGACGCCTCGAGAACCTACCCGGCTCTTTGCCAACACAAGACCGGTTTCCTCCCTGCCCGGGAGTAATACCTACAGATATGTCACCCCCGGTTTTTTGGGACCTTTATACGAGGATCCTCTACACCAACAACATCATACAGTAATAACTATACTACAGTGCCCACATGAGTAAGTATCTGGGCTCCATACCATGATACTACTCTTTTCCAGAAGGAACGGTCACACCCTAGGGGAGCTACCCCAGAAACCTTGCCGCATCTTTCCTGTTTCGACCATTACCGATTTGTGAGGCTCGATGAGGTTTCGTCCACAAAGCAACGCTTTACACGAAAGCCATGCTTTGATCAACAAATGATCAACCAATGATCATCAACACACGGCAGCACTTAGCATGCCACACTACCAAATTGGGAGTATATCGCTGATAACCTTCAACTATATAACCTCTGAGCTCGTACGTCTCAGAGAAGGGTGTTAAGCTAAGAGAATAAATTCTTCGCCACCAAGAGATATGTATTTGAAAGAAATCTGCTTTATATCTCAATGTGTAATGTCAGACATACAACCATATAAGTCTGTTCCGGGTTCGAACAGAACCGAAGGCACTTCCGAAGAAGCCCTTGCAATTCGGGTATTCACAATCCCGATCGGACTTCCCATCACTTAGGAAATATCTATACCGTAGCTACTCATTGCAGAGACAATCGATAGGTCATCCTATCATTCTCACAAATACCCGGTCTTCACCACCGGTCTTCAAATGCTATCCATAACGATGTATCAATATTCCGAATGGGTTATATGACTTAGTCCTCTCCCGGCTAAACCGAATAATGAGCGCAATATTTAAAAACATATGGATAAGGGATTTCAATTCAGGCACAACTTTAAAATTTGAAACCTATTTCAAATGGTTTAAGCCAGTTACCATTTTAAATCTTTTAAATGAAAAGATTCTTTTCACAAAATACACTCAGTTTCACAAAGATCTTTTTATGGATTTCAAAGCAATTTCCATTTCAATTGGATTAACTCATTTAAATCTTTAAACCAAAATTTTACTTATAGCTTTCAAAACTCGTTTCCAAATATTCATCCATAACTTGGAAAACCATTTCAATTCAAACTTGAAATTCCTTTAATAAAATTGGAAATTCATTCCTTATATGAAAGCTTTTCTCATTTGAAAACAAACTGTTTTCATTTCGAAAAATCCGATTTCATTTATACAAGTTAAAAATCTTTGGGTCGGTTCAAATTCCCAAACAACACTTTAAAAAAATGGGTTAAAACCCATATAAACTTGTATACCGTTTTTAAATCATAAATATCAAATATAGAGTTCAATTTCAGATTTTTGAATTCAAATTTAAATCAAATTTCAAATCTTTATTAAGTCATTCAAAATAACTTTTATTTTAAAAAATACCTTTTCAAAAGCTTTTCACTTTAAACCCAATTCATTTCCAAAACCATTTGGATTTAAAATTCAAAACTATTTTAAAAATTCAAATATCTGTGACTTAACCGATTTCCACGTGCAATCCATATTTGTTTGTATGTAAGTGTAGTCCGGGGGTTTAACACAATAGTGCACAACATCAATCATCACCGATTCAATCATATCAATCTCGATAAGCGATATAATCCATAACGTTTATCTTCATTCACAGATTCACAGCTAAAGTAAATTTATCAATCACAAATGTTCATTATTACAATTTGATGTGGGTTTCAGATAACCAACTGCAATCCGACTCCCCGTTGCATCAAAATTCAAATGTCGTTTTACGGGCAAAAGGGTTTTTATATACATACAGAAACAAGTCACAAATCACAGTACAACATAAGGCAATTTACATCATGCAGTATTACAATCACAAATAGAAATACCAATATAGTACACAACATTTGATGACAATCAATCATCTTCAATTTAAGGTGAAGGTGATTAACACAATTAACAAAATCAATCAAACATTTTCCTGTGAAAGGCTTTCCACGAAGTCTAGAAAATCTTCGATATAAATCAGCTAGATTTGGTTGAGATTGAACGGGAATATCTGTCGTTGCAGAGCTTTGACTAGCTGTAGTGGTACTTCCCTATCTCCAATCTCGTCCTCTTCTTCGACTCATTCTTACTATCTGTAATAGTAAGAAGACCGATTTAGGCATTTGGACGAAATAGCTTAGAGAATAACAACAGATAAAGAGGGTAGACTGAGAAATTTGGATTTTGGTTCCACTGGTTACACTCATTCTAGGGTGTACTTCACCCTATCTCTAACAAGTCATCTAATGTGTTACACTCCATAGCTAAAGTTCTTACTCAACCTTTAGCTCTGATACCACATTGTCATGACCCGAACTCGATGCCCGACAAACAACATCAAATTCGTTTCGCGGAGCTTGCAACACCATTAGCTTCAAAAGTGATTTAGCTAATTTTGGTATTTACTCATTTTAATTAACATATAAAAATAGCCTTTCGAGGCACAGTCTCAAAATTCGATGAAAAAAGTTCCATTGGATCCAAATAGTGTATTATTATTGGATTTCAAATTTCGTAGCATTTGGAGTTACCATTTGGTCATATGGGATAGAAACGCATTGAAATTTATATCGAAAATTTAATATATAAAATAGGTTCAAAAAGCTATCTTCGCCATACGATCGAATTGGGGCTCGAGACTTATTCCATTGCATTCGGAATAGGGGTATAACATTTGAAACTCCAGGCGGCACGTCTCAATAGGAGCTTGGGATTTTAAGCTATTATAAAAGAGATATTTTTGAAATTTAATAATATTATTAATTCCAAAGTCAACCCCTACAGCCTCTATCCTTTCACATCTGCCACCCTACTTCTGTCCTTTATCCTCTCGTTCTCCTCTTTTAAAATCGCGATCTTTTCTTTTCCTTTTCTTCTCAATTGAAATCAGCAACGACCTAAAAAAAGACGAACGAAAGTAACTCACGCATGCAAATCGCGTTGGCAAGTTGCGATCGCAAGGGGCAAATGTAGCGGCTCGGTGAGCATGCAGAGGATGAGGGGTTTTTGATGCCGACAATGTCGAGGTGGTTGGATCGCTCAAGGAACATGGTCGTGGAATTCGGGGTGAAGTGTAGTGGTGGAGCACGAGCGTGGGGTTAGCCGCTGGTGATGGATGGCGACAGCTGGGGAAGGTCGATGATCGTCTTCAATGTGGAGATGGCAGAGCAATTGAATTTGAGGTCGAGGGTTTCATATGAGTGCCTAGGAATATCGGGTTTGAGAAATGGATTGGGCTTGACTATAATTAGGTAATTAACTAATTAATGGTGTTTAGAGAATTAATCAATTTGTCTATTAAATTGAAAATCTTATAAACGTCGTAACATATTCATACGAGGTCCAAATTAAATGAGATGGGTCGTGTTACGATCGTATCGACGAATGCTGCATACCAAAATTGGTTTGGGATTTTTCGGAGTAGGTTGGAATTTTAGATTAAATCAAACTTGTTCGATTTAATTTAAAATTGGACCGGTCAGCAAATTAAAATCAATGTGAGCAAATCTTCTCATTTGGATTATTGGATTTAATTTATAATAATTAAAATTAATTTTTGGACTTTTAGATACTTAGTTGAATTTATTATTATCAGTTTGGATGTTATATTGTATATAGAGGATGATCTTATATTACCGTGATATCCCGTCTCGATGCGGGATTGGTATTTTATGTTATATAATATCTGTGGTTTTAGGGAAATAGGTTAGACTGATCCAACTGGATTCCTCAAATATATTAATTTTTGTCCTATATAGTGATATATGATGTGGTTGAATAATCTGTTATGGATTGCTGTGTAATTTGATATATAGGATGCTATAGTAGCATTGGCCTTAATTTTTGGTATTTTAAATTCCATAAATAATATTTTTTGATCTTAAAAAAAATTAAACGGTGATTTTGGAAATAAAATTATTTATATTGATTTGGAATTATTGAAAAAGGAAATAGGTTGGATAAAATATATAAATAATTTAATTTAGAATATTTACTTAGCTTTTTCGTAAAATGGTTTCAAATAGAGAACTTTAAATTGAGAATTTTAAACAATGGATTTTAAATGAGATTTCTTAAAATAGGAAAAGGAAGATGTAATCGAGTTTTAAATAGATTTGAAATTATAATTGGATTTATTGAGCAATAAATTTCCAAATGGAATTTCAAATGGAAATCTATTTATAAATGGGTTTGGTAATATAAATCTATTATAAACTGGAAATGAATTTATATAATTTATAAACAATGTTTATAAATAAAGAAAAATGATCTTCTTTTGATAAATTGGGAATATAAATTCATAGTGCAAATTTATATTGAGATATAGAATTGGGTTAGAAAAGAAACGATGGAATCTATTTTGGATTTTGGAAATATTTGTGAAATAGGAAAGGTAAATTTAATTGTGATGAATTGAGAGAAATATTTAAATATAAAATTGGTTATATTGGAATTTTAGAAATATATTTTTATCGAGAAGTTAAGTGTTTTAAAGAGGAATTTTTATTTATTTAACTACGTAGTTTAAAACTGTTTTAGTATCAAAATATTTTGGACGTTGTTTTTTTCAAATATTTATTATTAACTGAAATAAATTCTAATTTTTATAATAAGCTTGTAAAATCGGTTAGAATTATTTATAATGAATTGGAAACGAGTTATCGTTGATTATTTAAGGATGTTTGATATTTTAACTAATTATCTATACGTGTTTTTAAAAAAATTATTATACTCTAAAAATTACATATTATATATATAGTGTTTTGAAAATGATTGAAACGTGTTTATAAATACTCTCGAGATTTGTGAACCAAGTTATTTAATGAAAATGGTTTATAAGAGAAACCTTAAAATGAATTCTGGGAACTTAAGAAAATTTTCCAAGTGTTCGATACGTGAACTTCAAAAAATGAATTCAAAATTCATAAGGGAGTCATAAATTATTGGATGGGATTTTAAATAAGTAAAATCGATTTTGGAAACTATAAAATGGATTTATTAAAAATTATAGAGATTTACGGAACGATTTATAATGAGTTAAAAATTTAAAAAAGAGGTTATAAATATTTCTATAAGTTGTTAATAAGAGAAATTTCCTTGTTTGTGAATATAACCATAAAATCAATATAAGTTTGTGAATATTTCCCAAGTGTTGAGAAGCAAATGATTTTGAAAAAAATATTTATAAATATTTTCCTAAGTATTTGGAAAAAGAAATTTTTTTTGGAAATGTTGACTATGAAATAGGTTTGTGGAAATATTTCACTAAGATATGGTTTGAAAAATATCCTGTTATGCATATAAGTTTTGAAATGGTTTTCAAATATTGGAAAATGGGGAGAGATTTGAATATAGATCTTTGGAAAAATATTTTGAATAATATTTTGAAAGAGTTATAATTTAGGCTAGTGACTGTTTATATGTGTAATTTGATAGTTAAATAATCGATTATCAAATCTGGCCAAATTCGTTGATCGTTTCGAAGAGACCAGGATCAGATTTTATTATTCGAAAACCACTTCGATTCGATTTGTGCATTACGAATTGTGGTATCTCGAAGATAATAGAGATGGTGATCTTGAAGGAGATTCGGTTTGTTCAGACCTAGAACAACTTGTTTGGATGAATGATGTCATTGCATCATTACCTGGAAGGTAGTGTTAGCCTCTAAGTATGAGTGTTATTCTTAAGGTGAACGTAGCATCAAGCCACATCAGCCGAGAAATGACAAAAAGCAAGGAATGCATCCAAGCCAATTGAGTCGCTCTCATTCGGGTACGATCATCACTCATCTAGAGTGGACATCGACCATCACTATCATTTGTATGCATTTCGAGGCCCATTAGTGGTGATCATATTCGGTAATAGTAGTCAAGTGCTTGGCCAGTCTTTTGTGGCAGAGGTACAAGATGTTCTTCTCAAACACGGGTGCATTTTAATCTAGAGATGCACCTTTGGAAGGTAGTCCTTACCTTGTCATGTATGTAATCCATTCTCCAATAAGCGTCGTATGGTTTTTGATTGTGCCGTACTACGTTGAAAGTGAGATGCAAGCATTTCAGCTATTTTATATTTATATTTTACAGACACTATTATAATATCAGATGATTTGATATAGAAATGTTTTGGTTATCATAAGGTAAAAACCCATCGTATTCATGCGTGGCATGGTCTTAGAGATACCATTGTTTTCCAAAGGATTTTGATAACAGTAATAATTCAAATTGAATGTGTTTTTCACACTAGTTTTCCAGACTGACTCGGGTGCTATTTTATTATAATGCTCGGGTCAAACCGAGTATTACAGATTTAGGTTAGGATGCTATGGAGCTCAGGCGACGATCTGAAGGGTTTCAGGCGTATTATACGTATTTGGTTATTTCCGCTGTGTGTATTATATATGTGAGGACAAGTTATTATAACTGTCCAGATTTATTGTTGACTGTTGTACTCTTATGATTGTATGTATAAATTAGTTATAGTTCTTTTTGTATAAAGATCTGTCATTATATATTATATTCT
Organism: Allium cepa; assembly: GCA_030765085.1. NCBI lineage: Eukaryota > Viridiplantae > Streptophyta > Magnoliopsida > Asparagales > Amaryllidaceae > Allium > Allium cepa. The sequence continues at coordinate 216,766,100 of CM060938.1, forward strand.
GTTCCGTTGCGATTGTGAGATTCTGTGTTATTGTTTCTGTTTGTTTCTATCTCTTCTTTTTCTTCACCCCTAGTTATTCTCCCTTGGGTACAATTTGGGTTGGATAAGTATGGTTTATTGTCAACTCAAAGGGTATGGAAAGGTGGGTCGCTAAGTATTTTTCAAAGATAACATATCTTAAAAATATTTTTCAGAAAGAAAATCTTAGAAATAGTTTTCAAGTATAAAAGAGTTTTTATAAAAATCCTCTCAAAGTCCAGTTCAACCTTCTTCAGTTCTTTCAAGCCTAAATTCTTTTTTCATTTGCATAGTATGGCGGATGCCCAGAATCTTCCTGAGGGTGTTCAAGTCTCTGGCTGGTTTCGTAGATACCTTCAAGTTGCGACACCAGAGGTGCAAGGGCAAGTGCCCAATCCAGAATTAGCAGGTGGAGATCCCATTAATCCACCGGCAGCAGCCAATTTCTCTAAGCTATGCAAGGACTTCGCTAATCTAGGAGGCAAGACACTTTTCGATATGGAGGATCTCTTGGAAGCATGAGCTTGGTTAAAGGATACAGAGCGAATATTTAGGCTATTAGGACTGGAGAACTGCTAGAGAGTTCAGCTTGCATCTGGGGAGCTGAAGGGGGAGGATAAGGAGGTTCCTAAATTAGAAAACTCTAAGAAGCAGTGGTGGAAGAATAAAAAGGATAAGGACAAGAAGAAAGAAGGAGGACCTCAAAAGCGGATCACGAAAGGCAGGAAATGTCATAGCTGTGGATTGGTTGGAAATTTCACGAAGGATTGTAAGAAGGGCTCGATGAAGGGGAGGTATTATAATTATGGGCAGCCTGGACACCTTAGTAGAGCTTGTCCTCAGAGGATGGGGCAGAGAGCAGGTGCACCTATAGCGCAAATATAGGCTTTGGATGCAGCACCTTCTAGTAGTGGACCGGATCGAGGTAGGAAAGTCTCTGTAGAAGGTTTGATCACTATTTCAGATTTTCCTATTCGGACTCTTTTTTATTCTGGAGTATCACATTCTTTCATTCTAGTTCCTTGGTTGACTGTTTGCACTTAGATATTTCTCTAGTAGTAGACCTATAGTAGTTTCAAACCCCATAGAAGGATCGACACATTTATCCATGATTGGTAGGGGTTTGAAAAATTTTATACTAGGTGCAGAGTTTGATTGCGACGCATATGTACTAGGATTTTCAGGATATGAGATGATTTTGGGGATGGATTGGCTATCCACTTATGGAGCGATATTGGACTCGGAGAGGAGAGTTGTCAGACTAGAGACATGCAGTGGTAGGACTCTCGAGGTTTCTTACGACCCACAAGAGTCAGTCATGTAAGCTTCCTTTATTCCCTTGATACATCACTAGGAGAGTTATATTCCGTTCTAGTTGTTAGAGAATTCCTGACGTTTTTAAGGAGGTTAGGGGACTACCCCTTGAGAGAGATCAACTTTAGGATGTACATGAATGACAATGCTAAGCCAGCGGCAACACCCGTGAGACATATAGCTCCTAGGGAGAGGAAAGAGTTAAGTAAGCAGATTGGTGAGCTATTGGAGAAAGGCTTCATCAAACGAATCATATCTGAGTGGGAAGCGCCATTCATCTTCGCTACAAAGGCGGTTAGTTCCCTTTGACATTGCGTAGACTATAGTGAGTTTATTAAGCTCACAAAGAAGAACCGTTACCCACATCTCAGGACAAACAATCTTTTCGATCAGTTAGTTGGCTCTTCAGTATTTTCTCATCTTGATTTAGCTATTGGATTTTATCAACTTAGGGTCGCTAACAATAGCATCGATAAGACTGTATTTAGGACACCTTATGGATTCTTTGAGTGGTTGGTTATGCCATATCGACTGACCAACGCCCCAGCTTATTTCATAAATTTGATGAGTCGTGTTTTTCGAGACGTCCAAAATAAGTTCATTGTAGTATTTGTGGATGACATTCTGTCCAAGTGTATGGAAGAGCATGTTATTCATCTTGAGGAGTTTCTTCATACACTTCGTGTTCATCGGTTGAAAGAAAAGTTCTCGAAGTTTCACTTTTGGTGTGAGGATGTACGTTTCTCGGAGGATGTAGTCTCAAGGGAGGGTTTAGCTGTTGATCCCGCTAAGATAGTAGCAGTACAAAATTGGAAGGCCCTCAAGAACGCTACCAAAGTTAGAAGCTTCCTAGGTTTAGCTGGTTACTATAGGAAGTTTATCAAAGATTTTTCTAAGATTTCAGCACTGCTTGATCGCCACACTAAGAAGAATGCGGCATTTGTGTAGGACGTAGATTGTGAGGATTCCTTCATGATGCTAAAGAGTGCCCTTACTAGTGCACCAGTGTTAGTTTTAGCTAACGAAGCTAAGCCTTTTACAGTATACACCGATGCATGTGGGATGGGTCTTAGAGCAATATTATTGCAAGAAGGGAGGGTAGTATGGTATGAAAGTAGACAGTTGAGAACTCAAGAGAAGAACTACCCTACCCATGACTTTAAGTTGGCTGTTATTATTTTCACGCTCAAGTCCTGGAGACACTACTTGCTAGTAGAGAGGTTCAAGCTTTTCACTAACCATAAGTCATTGAAGTACCTATTCTCACAGAAGGATTTAAACTTGAGGCAGTAGTGTTGGATAGAGTTTCTAGCATCATATGACATTGAGACAGCCTACATCCCTGGCAAAGGGAACATGATTGCAGATGTGTTAAGTAGGAAGAGAGCACCCTTAGTCCAATGTTCGTGGAGTGGAAAAGCTTAGAGTTTATTTCCACCTTCGGATTTAAGCCCCTTACGGACATTACCCCTGGATTATTGGCAGAGCTTGAGGTTAAGCCTACCCTTATAGATAAAATTGGCCCAAGGCAGTGAGAGGATTCAAAGCTTATGTATATTCTAGAGAGGATTAGCAGAGGCTAGGTCTTTGGCCATCTTCAACGCTATTCCATTGATAGTAAAGGGTGGCTAAGGAGAGATGGAAGACTTTGTGTCCCCTGCACTAATGATTTGATGAGAGCTATTCTTGAAGAAACACACCATTCCCGGATGGCTATTCATCCGGATGGTGATAAGATGTATAGGAACATGAGGAGAGTGTTTTATTGGAGTGGCATGAAGAAGGATGTGGCAAAGTTTGTAGCCAAGTGTCCTGTTTGCCAAAGAATTAAGGCGGAGCAGCAAAAGCCCGGCGGATTGCTTCAACCATTGGATGTACCCGAATGGAAGTGGGATTGTATGTCGATGGACTTTATAGATGGTTTACCCCGATCTAGGAAGGGGAATACCGGTATTTGGGTGATTGTAGATCGTTTGACTAAGAGCGCCCACTTCATTTCGATCAAGAGTAAGAGGCCAGCACCTTATTTGGCATCCTTATATGTTCGTATGATAGTCCAACTTCATGGAGTTCCCTCTAGCATAGTGAGCGATAGAAACCCTATCTTTACAAGTGAGATTTCAAGGAGCTTGCAAGAGGCTTTAGGGACGCAGCTTAAATTGAGTACGGCCTATCACCCCAGATGGACGGCCAGACGGAGAGAGTTAATAGAGTTCTTGAGGATTTGTTGAGGATGTGCATTCTTGGTTTTGGAGGAATTCGGGAGGAACATCCCCCTTTAGTGGAATTCACATATAACAATTGTTTTCAAGCTAGCATTGGGATGGAACCTTTTGAAGCTCTTTATGGAAGACCTTACAAGTCACCTTCGCGTTGGTTAGAGTCTACAGAAACATTGCTACTTGGTCCCGATATGGTTAGAGAGACTTCGTAAAATATAGATTTGATTCAAAGAATAATTATGATGACCCAAGATATGTAGAAATCTTATGCAGACAAGCGGAGAAGGTTCATTGTGTTTGAAGTAGGAGACCTAGTTTTCATTAAGGTATCTCCACTAAGAAAGGTAGTAAGATTTGAATCAAGTGGGAAACTTGCTCTCGGATTCGTAGGACCATTCCCCATTATGGAAAGGGTAGGGAAGATGGCGTATCGGATAAAGCTACCAGAGAGGCTCATGGGAGTTCATGACATATTTCATGTTTCGCACTTGAGAAAGTGCTTACATGATTCAGAAGAGGTTGTGGAACCTAGTCAACTTAAAGAAGTTGAAGTGGAGAGAGAAGCAGCGGTTCGTCGCATTCCTACCAAGATCGTTGGACGTGATATAAAGAAGCTTAGGAATATGGAAGTACCTTTGGTTATGATGTAGTGGGGAGACAACATTTAAGACGCTACGTGGGAGACTGAGTAGAAAATACGTACCTCTTATCCCTATCTTTTAGATGGTATGTTTTGAATTTCCTATTTCCATCTTTAGTTTTGAATAGGTTCTTTCCTTTATTATCCTTTGGGAGGGTAGATCTTAGGATTTAACCTATGAATGGTAGGACTAAATGTAAACATGTTACTAGAACATGTTATGTATGATGGACGCTAGTGGTTGCAAGTGTTTTCTAGTGGATGCTAATGGACACATACATATACACTAGGCACTATTATCTCTTAGGGATCGGCCAAACTAGGTCACTAAAGCATATGCATATGGAACTATGCATATTCGCATTTTTTTATTTCCATGGTTGCTATAAATGGATGATTATCGTATGATTGTTGCATTTGGCTGATGATTGTAGCACTAATATAGAAATATCTTTGTCATTAGGGAATTTTCATTCATTTAGATACATGACACATACATGATTGCATAAAAAGGAGATTGACTGAATAAGTAGACCACCTAATCTTTTGCATCAGTTAGGGACACTAACACTACACTATTTGCATATGTTGCATAAAATATATTAGAAAACTTAAGGACAATGGATGTAATGGATGATGGTTTAATATATGGTTGTAGAATTTGGATGAAAAATTTATTTCATTCTTCTGTTCTTAGAGATTTCCGGGACAAAATCCTCTAAGGAGGGGAGAATGTAACAACCCAAAATTTAAACTATAATAACTAATTAAATAATAAAATAAGTTTGTAAAATTGTTAGAATTGAGCCATTGAAGTTGTAACATTGTGTCCGCGGTAATTTTCTGATCAATTTTCATATATAATTTGCCAAAATCCGAGCTAAAACGAAGAAGATACGAAATAAACAAGAAAACAGAAATTAAAAGAAAAAAAAATGCAATGGGTCAGGTCGACGTAGGCCAAGGCAAGGTCGACCCTAGGGTCGATCTCTAAGGTAGTTAGGCCGACTTATAGCTCAACCCTCACTGGTTGTAGGTCGCCCACCTTTGCATTTTTACGTTGTTTTTTCCAGATTCGTTCGAATGCATCATTTTGCAACTTTTCTTCATTCATGTGCGTTCGTGCTTCCATTTGTCGGTTCCCAATGAGACAATGATACGGTTGCACCAGATTTAATCTTCAAATCCAATATCCTAAGATCCCTAAATGATAGTATAAATAAGAACCTAGACCTAGCTATTTTTCTCATTCAGATTTTCTCCCAATTGGGTTCATTGCCTGAGGTTGGACCCTAAAAAGAAATTTTGTCTTGGCAGGAGATCTTTTTAATTAAAATATTTTCACACCCTAGAAGTGGATCCGAGAAGGCCAAGGAATAGAGCTAAGGACTACAGGTGAGTGTTTAATAACTATTTTATACTTTTAAGTAATTTAAAATAATAGGGTTCTCAATAGTTGTAGTTTTTCTGCAATTTTAAGACAATTCGTATTAAGTTATTTACAGCTAGTTTTTAAAGTTCTTTTCAGTCTATTTTACTTAGTTATTTTTATTCAGCTACTTTATTCAGTTATTTATAGTTATTTATGGTTATATACTGTTATTTGCATTTATTTACATCTATTTTACGTTAGAATTTAGCCTGTAAATTTTAGTTTCTTTTTATTCCTTTTTGTGCAAATAAAATATAAGAATATAAAAAAGAATAATTCACAAATATGGAATAAAACAGAAAACATTAAATTTATAGAAAATAGATGTGAAATAAGAAAAACTGTAACAAAAAGAAGATAGATTGAAATAGGCAAATTTGAGACATTTGCAAGCATTAGTATAACAAGTAGTTATAACTAAAAAAAGAAAAAAAAATGGCTTATTTAAAAGACTTATAATTAAATTAATAAGAAAATATAGCAGAGATAGTAGAAAAGGCTCATTTTAAAGACTTTGGTTAAGTTAATAAGAAAATAAGAGCAGAAATAACAGAAGAGGCTTATTTTAAGAACTTACACTAAGTTAATAAGCAAGAATAGATATACGACACGTACTAATAGCATTCCCTTTCAATCTAGAACTGATGGTCTCACAACAGATTAGGTGAGGCTGGGTAAGACCCTTTCATACTAGGATTGATGGTCTCATAATAGTTAGGTGAGGCTGGGACCTAGGGCAAATAAGTGGCCAATAGTTAGAGCTCAGATCGGGGGATTTGGACAAGTGACGTAACTAGATTTTGTTTGTTAGGACCCGTACCAATAGCATTCCCTTTCAAATTATGACTGATGGTCCCATAAAACACTCAGGTAAGGCTAGGCATGACCCTTTATGAGTAGGACTGATGGTCTCACAACAAATTAGGTGAAGTTGGGCACGCTTATGCTGATAGGGTCGGTAAGAGGTCACAAGAGGGGGCAACAGTTAGTGTGCAATGGCGATGACTGAACGTGTGACATCAATAAGTCGCTACTACATTCTAAGCGCTAAACAGGTCTCTTTTGTTGTGAGACCTATAGGATGAGACTAGCTCACGGTGGCACAATAGAGATGTAAGGCCGATCAACGGGTAGAATTAGGATTTCAGCCTAATTAAAATAGGATTAGGATTTCAGCATAATCACAGCAATCTAAGATAAGTGCAAACAATCCAAATAGTCAAGCAATCAAAGCAAATAGTCTAACAAAATCAGAAACAGTATTTATCCATGTTTTATCCTTTCTATATTTCCTTTCTAGACCAGAACTGTTGCTAAGTCTATTAACTTTATCTTGCTTAAAAATACTGGTTTTACTTTGACTCACCAGACTTATAGTCTAACCCACTCCTCTATTTCCTATTTTCTTATATAAGCCAGTAGAGGTAAAGGTAGTTGATTCAGATTTACTGGAGATACATTCTCGGAGTTCTTCATGTATTCTTCTTATTTTTAGTTTTCTTTTCATTTGGTTTTTGATGTACTGGCACTTATGAGAGGGATGATTATTTTATTGTATTTTGATTTTGAGACTGAGATGTTTTTTTATACGATATGTGTATTTGGTATTTGAGACATGTGATGTTTTTCAGACTTATTTATGAAGTTTTATTTTGAATAATGAGTTACCCTCTATATGTTTCCACTGTTTCTATTTATTTTTCTTATGAATCTTAGTCTCTGTGATGATTTAGCTATACCTATAACGCATCATATCTTTTAATATGCCCTTTTTGGGTATACTAAGAGGTATGGGGTGTTTCATCGATCAATTGAAGGAACCTAATCAAAGGAATCTGCTAAGGATGGGCACCATAAAATTTAAATTCATTTAAAGTTTTAAACTATTTTTATAATTTTAAAATGCACTCTCTCTAGTAAGATTCTACTCATTCTTGGGTAATAAATTGCCCTATCTATAATGGGTTTACCCCACAGGCTTAGGTATTCACTCAACCATAAGCTCTGACACTGATTTTAATGACCCACCATTTAAACAAGGATATTTGCTTAAATGATAGATAGTTATTTAGGGTAATAATAGAATCAATCACAGAATCACAGACACAGAAATAGATACAACTCAAAATCTCATAGTGGAAAATAAATAAGTTCATAAATAAATCCTGAATCCCCGAATAAGTTTACATTTATTCTAACACTAAACAACTGGGAATGAAATAACAAGGAATTAAATAAGTCTAAACTGACGTAGCTAAACAAACTAACTTATGAAATGGCAGAAATAGAACGGAGTATCCAGTGATGCCTTCGTCTCCACAACAAGCTCTCCAAACCGTAAATACTCAGGCTGACCCAAGCATAATGGAAAACACAATACTCGAGTCAGAACTAATATCCTCATGTAAATCAATAAGTCATTGCATGGTAACTTAGGAGATGTTACGAGTTTATCCATCTCCTAAGGATCCATCAAACTATTTATATATAATAGTGTACGCTATAATAGATAATGTGTATCAGTAAAATAAATATCAAAATAGCGTTAAGGCTTTACATTGATCCACCTTAACACATTTTATACCATGTAGTCTATGCAGATCCTATAACAAAACCAGTAACGTCGTTAGCCAATTAATCCCTTATAGGTACAGTACTAAACCAAAGTCATATTAGGCTCATATAAGGATAAATATGACAAGGAACGTGAGCAAATGTCGAAGGTAGGATTCTACCATTTTACCTTTTTTGGCTGGTTGTAACCCGTTTGTGGTCGATCGCGACCATTTATCCAAATAGAAGGGTGCACCCATCGAGTTCAAAATCACGATAGTAATACGAGGGATCAACGTCGCTAGAGGTAGCTGACCTCATTGGCCAAACATAAGCTTCTGTTTTAGTAATTTTAGTTATGATTCAAGTGTCAAGGCTATCAATCATCGTTCTCTTATTTTAGTCTCAGCAAACATTCACCAATTTAACCACTACATTTTGGGTATCTTTCACTGCGTACACGGTTATCAAAGTGGTTCCGAGATTGATAGAAAATACATCAATATCTGGCCTCGGTCTCTTTAACAACCCAATATATGTTTTAACACATCACTTGGTCAATTATGGTTTAAAATAATTCATATTAAAATGAACAGGGATTTTAAATTCCCAAGTTCTCAAAACCAATTCTACTTTCCCAAAAATTTCCATTTCAAAACATTTCGATTTCAAACCTATTTTCTTTTGAAACATTGGACCATAAAATTCATTTAAATCCAATAAACTGAATCACTAAAATCAAAATTAATTTCAAGTTCAATTATGAATTCTATTACAATTTAACCACCACTTCTTTTACAATAAATTCCAAATTTGAAATCAACAATATTTATTAAAAGTGTATTTCCAAATAGAATTAACCTTAGACAAATCTCATTATTAAGAAAACATGTTATTAAATTAAGGTTTAAATCTAAATCAAAAATTTAACTTGATTCTTCACTTTAACATCTTCATATTCAAAATATCCAAATTTTAAATTTAATCAATTTCATGGATTTAAATCCAAACCAAGTTTCTTTAAATAAGCCATTTCAAACATTTATCCATAAATTATCGTATATTTTGAAAAATCACTTATTTCACAATAAATTGATTAAATTGATGAAATAAAGGTTTTAAAACATAATTTAAAATTCAAGTCATTCATATCTTATTTGACCAAACGGTGTTTTTAAATTTAAATTTTCTACCTTGGCCAAGTTGAATATTTACAATTTCAAATACTGGTATATACCATTTCATCCCCTTCCAATATCAAAAATTCAATACATAGAGTCGTGTCAAAATATCGACAGGGAAATTTACAACAACATAACATACGTACTAGATACCAATAACAAGATGAAATGCAACATGTCAATATAAATTTTCTATACATGTTTCCATACATATGTCGTGTGTGTGTGTGTGTGTGTATATATATATATATATATATATCGTGTCAACATGTACACAAGAATTAAATAATCCATCCAACAAATATATATTAATCTAAATTAACAACAAACATATATGTGACAAAATTACTTTTATTTACTTGTATAAAGATATTAGTTAGGTGAGAATGAACAATAACTCACCTCAATGACGACAAACTCGAGATAGTCCACAGTACGGGTTACGCGCCTGACATTGTAGGAACCGTATGCGCACGAACGGAGCTTATACATGCATACGGACAACAACACTTCTCTCTTCTTCTTATATATCAATTATTCTTTTTCTTTTTTATATATGTATACGACTGGAAGAAAGAGGATGGGTAGTCGAGCTCGAGAATGGAAAGGCTGGAATCGGCGACACTTCAGGTGACTGGGCGCTGGCTATTGGTGGCGCAGGCGGTTGAAGGAGGGGGTACAGGTGGCAGAAGGTCGGCAGCAGTGTGGAGTATTTTTTCCTCTTGACCGACCTGGGTCGGAGCTTGGTGATGTGGTGGGCGTAGGGAAGGGTGGAGGTCTTGGCATAAGCGGTGGCAGGTGATGAGGTCTCGGCTATTAGCGGTGGAAGGTTGAGGGCGGAGGTGGCTGGCAACTCTTTGTTTTTGGTTTCTTTTTCTTAAGAGGCGGCGGTTTCTAAGGAGATAGTAGGAGTAAGCTAGCACGGCAGCGTGGAGAGATGCAGGGGAGAGGTTTGGCGGCGGTGAAAGGTGAGGAGTGGGCGATGGGGAAGATCGGAGATGGAAGAAGTAGGTTTTATATTTTTTTTCTTTAGCTTTGTTACTGTGCTATGTTCGAGTATTTGTATAGCCCAAGGAAATAAAGTGGAAAGAGGAAGACAATGTGGCCATCATGCGTGAACAAGGCATTGAACTTTTATTCTGTAGCTACCAATTCAAACAAGAGTACACTCATTCAACCAAATATATAGAGGGGATTTTCACTTCAAGGGCTTATTTGGCAGGGTAATAAGTTTTAAGGACACTACTTTTGAAAAATTAGTTTTAAGTACATTTTACAGGAAAAAGATAAAATAATTTATCATTTTCAGTTATACAGAAATAATGATAAAATGATTTATCATTTTCCTGTATAACTTAAAAAGATAAATGAATTTATCATTATGTTGTAAATTGTCCTTAAAATAATTATTCAGAAGTGTTGTCCTTAGAACTTATTACTCTGCAAATAGAAGCCCTTCAACCTAATTTCCACATATATATATTCCCCTTTTTTATTATTTTCAAACGGTTGTTCTTTTATAAACTTATATTGTAATTCCACTAGCTTATGATACCCTATCTATATAATATTAATCACACCGTTTACACGTACTAAAAACAATGCATAGAACAAAACAAGAGTCCAAATATATGAATGAAACACCGTTGTGCTCGGAGTGTTTATAAGAACGCATTAGCACACAGAAAATTGGTCATTTAATGCTTGGGTGAAAATTTATTTATGCGGTATCGGTCATCTCTACCGTAAATCAATTGTATAAATCGATTTAAATGGACTAGCGAAATTGGAATTTGACTAGTATAAGGTTTTCAAAAATATTTTCATGTAAAATATTTAACTTTCTGAAGCCTAAATTTCACTGTTTTTTATTATAGTAGATTTCTAAGTTAAATTTCAAATTACACAAAATTTTCATTTTATATTCTAATTTAAATTTTATTCATTCTAACAAATCACACATAGGATTTATTCAAATTCAACTTTTTAATTTCTCAACTTAAATCAACATCAAATCTAATAGAATTTCTTTTTGAAGAAAAGTAAATTTTGGAATCGTTACACCAAACATTTGGTGAATTTTGATGGCTGCTGGTAAGAGTTTGGATCTACATGAACCTTTATTTGTAGATCAAAAGCGGGGAGTGCTACTTAGACAATGATTTGCTGGATGGATGGTTAAGTTCATTGTCTGAAACTCTTATCAAATTTGGGTAGTTTGTTTAGATTTCATACAATAAGTTGGTATGAGGAGATGCGATGATGTTGGAGGAGCTCTTTACGGTTAAAGTATACAGTAAGATCTCGGTGCGGATGGAGAAAAGCCATGGGATACCGTGACTACGGTGAGATGAAGATGAACGGCAATGTTTCTCTGATTAGGAGCAGTAGGTAGAGGAAGAAAGTGGTTATCAGAAGTGTAGTTATCACATTACGTGGTGCGGTTACCAATGCGAAAACATGGTTTTGGATTGAAACTAGGCTTGGCTTTGTATTATGAGCATATATTGAACTTATAATGGATTGAACTTGATGCTCTTGGTTCAATTTTATAATTATTCACGTTTGTCGCATTTGGCAGAACGTGAACTTTTTTATGCCATTAAGCATGTTATGGCGGAATTTGTAATGCGGGCTGTGTCTATTTAGGTTTTTAGTAGATTTCTAGTGGTATTATTGCTTGGGCTACGGTGTTGTATTGTATTCCATAATTTTTGTTAGGCAATAAAAGGAACCCTTTTTCAAAATATATATATGTATATGTATATGTAATGTCCGGTCCTAAGCGCTCAAAAATCTCGAACTCCAAAAAAGGTTGGCCGTCTGGCATTTTATATATAATGCCCCAATTTCAAACACAATCGAACTAATCTCGAGACCTAATTCGATCATAAGTAGAAGATATCTTTTCAAACCCAATTATTTATATAAATTTCTGAAAATTAATTTCAACAGGTTTCGATCTCGCACAATCAAACGGTGCGTCCGATTGCCACAAAAATCGTCGGCATACAACAAATTACTATTACGGATCTAATGGCATTAATTTTCTCGAAATCTGAGATAGTGCCCAGAAGGCTATTTTTATACGCTAATTAAAATGAATTATTATAAAAACTAAATTAATCACTTTTAAATCTAATTTAAAATTTACCATCCTCATTCTTATTTAAATAGAATTTAAATCAATTTTCAAAATTATTTTTATTCATATTAAATTTAGGATTTAATTATTTAAACAATCCCGATTATTAAATCCAATAATTTAATTATCAAATAAATCGCAAATATTGGAATTCAAGTTATTTAACTTATAAAATTAACTTTTCCACATTTAAAATCAATTAAATATTCCAAAATCAATTGACAAAAATTATGGATCGTTACAACAATGGTTATCCAAACTGTTGCCTGATGAAGTTTGTTTTGAAATAGCCTTACTTATGTTACTCTTATAGTAGTTGGGTTGACTATTTACAGTTTTTCATGGACTTGGTAATAATCTACTGAGGATGTTTATGAACAAATGAGTGCATGTATATCCATGAATAAAAATATATAAAGTTTTAGGTGTACAGTAAAATGCAAATGACTCCCTACCTTAATCAGTGCATACACATGTGCATAAGATTCTTGTGGTCAAACAATCTTTTATGCCCATGCTCGCTGAATTTGCAGTTTTATACTTAAATTTTCAACTAAGAGAAATTACTTTCTTCAAATGTTAGATTTAAAATATTTTATCTTAAGTAGTTTAAAATATACTTTGACGTGTGCATACCATGAGTTTTTGCTTAGTACAAAATTTAACCTTTGCGCATATTGGCTAGGGAGTAACTGGGTATATTCATCTTAGTACTGTTGTGATACAAACCTCAATTTATGAAAAACTGAACTAGGTTATGATGTTACAACATGTTATACAGATCATAATCGTAGGACACGCACGAAGTTTTTTCAACACAACAAAATTAGGATTTTCAAGTCCTTATTATAACTAAATAATTTGATCAACCATGCTAAATTTATTTTTAAAGCAACAAGTGATTAATCTAAGAGGTAAATATGCAAAATGATATTTCTTGGCATATCAATATGCCATTTTCTGTAAAAGAATTGTTATTTCCTAACAGATTGTATAGTTTCAGCCCATATCTGAAATAAGGATTTGAGTTTAACATGATGATTAGTACTCTAGCTGGTATTTGGAAATTGCTAGTTGTCAGTTGTAAAACAATTTTAGAATATTTTATCCACGAAAATTATTTAATTACATATAATTTACTGCTTCTTTTTTTTATTATCTAAAAATGTTGAATATCAAAGTTTTAGTCTATTCGTAATCATTATTATGTTTTCCATTATTATTTTCTTTATAATTATAACTACCCAAAATTCTGGTCATTTGATTGTTAGATGCTTAATTAACTTTAAATATTTAAATAAGTGAACTTTAGAATTTAATAACTTATATTTCAAATATAAGGAATAATTAAACGTTTGAATTGTGAATTAAATGTTAACTAAATGGATTTAATAATTTTATTTAACTCCTTTTAATTAACAAAGAATATTGATGAATTCAATTTATAAAATTCATTTACAAATATAAATAGGTCAAGTAAATATCCTGATTAAATATAAAATTATATTTAAATATGTGAAATTAGACTTCCGGGGCACAGTCTCGGATTTCGACGAAACAAGTTTCATTGGTACCGTAATAGTGCATTATATTACGTTGTCAAATTTCATCCAATCATACGTATCACTTGGTCATGCGAGTTCAAAAGGCATAGAAATTAATTTCGAAAATTTAATTTAATAATTGGGTTCAAGAAGCTATCTTCTACATACGATTGGATTAAGACTCGAGACTACTTCCATAGTGTTCAAAATAGGGATATAACATATAGAACGCTAGAGGCACATCTCGTTTGGAGTTCATCAATTTTAAGGCATGAATAGTACCGGATAGGGTTCCTACATAAGGACACTCACTGTAACGACCCGTAAAATTTCAATAATTAAACTGGTTAATTTAATAAGATTTGTGTAATTAAATTTAGAAAGAAATAAAAACTTTATAATTTATAATGAAGTGAATGTTGAAAATGAAATGTAGCAATGGTTATTAAAACTAATTATTGACAATTGAAGTGCAATCACAATAATGAAATAGTGTAAATTGTTGCACTAGGTTATAAAACTGAATATAAATAAAGGTAAGTGCTGTATAAATAAATGAATTAGTATAATTAATGGTAATTGGACGAATTTAGTGTTATGCAAGTAATTATAATAATTAGTTGAAATTAATAAACTTAAATGTATTGTAAAGTTAATGGTAACTATTGTTTTATTTAATTGGTCTACTAAATTAAAATAGGAAATCTTCAATGTTATTATTGAGAATCAATGCAGTAACGGAAGGTGTGAATGTAATAAAATAAGTAGAATTGTAAATTCATTCATAATGTTGTAATTGATATAATAAAAAGTATGAACCAAAGTAAATGAATTAGCTAAGAATGTTAATCGTAATTAATGTACATATTGGCAAAAATATAATAAAATGGAAGTAGGATAGGTAATACAAAGGAAAGATGAAAATTTGAACATATTAATGCAATGAAGGGTAAAACAAATGTTACGTCTATTGAATAATAATTGATTTAGATAAAAAGGATTGAATTAGATCAAGTTAATTTAGTGGAATAAATTATAATTAATTGAAATTATTGAATTTGTGATTTAACGTTTTTAATTGGTGAAGTATTCAATGTCAAATAGATATAGAAATTTGTCATAAATGATTATAGACTACCAAGTAATCCAAATTGATAAAAATTTGTCCATTATGGAATCAGAATTGAAAAAGTGATTTAATCAATTAATAATTCATTTATTTTATTAACTGGAAAATAGCTATTTTGGCCACTGACTCGGATTTCGACGAAACTAGTTTCATCGGATCTGTAACAGTGAATTATTGTAGGATTTCAAGTTTCATAACGATCAGACTTATCATTTGATCGTACGAGCTCGAAACGCCTAAAAATCAATTCAATTAAAATCAATTTGAAATAACTTGATTTTAGCATAAATTCTTCATACGATGGAATTTGTACTTGAAACCTGTTCCATTGCGTTTAAAATATTTAAAAACATCTATTTTGATATATTGGTCGACCCATTTTTGTTCCGGAGTCAAAACAGGCATTTCGGGCGATTAGTCGTTCAACTTTCAATCCAAATCAATCTGGTCTATTCTAATTTCAGCTTTGCCTATATATACCTCATTTTATAAACCGTAACATATTTCTTATGTTCAATTGTTTGTACATACATCTTCTTCTCAACTCCTCTTTCCAATGGTAGACAAAACCCTAAATCCCAAACTGCCAATTCAAATCAAAAATCAAATTGAAAATTCAGATTCCTCAAATAATATCGAATTATATACCAATTTGAAGCTCTCAACGAGTGCAAGTCAAATATGTGCTTCGTTTTTCAATATGGGTTTCGGTATTGCCTGAAGTTGTTGATCTGTTTTGGGCCGTTCATCGCTCGATGATGAACTTCACCAGATCGACAAATTGAAGGCATGGTTGTGTGGAGAGTCAAGTGAGGAGGCCATCAGAGTAGCTCGCTGGCGGAATCGACGGCTGGATCGCCAGTGAAATTTGGATTAGGGTTCGTATAATGGGCGGCGGCCGGTGGTCTCAGGCGATCGCGTCGACGTTGTTGGAGGTCGCAACAGGCCGGGGGAGGCATTGACGAAGGCGCGGCGCGATAGGCCGAACGCGGTGGCGCGACGTGAGGTGATCGATGTGGCGATTACCTGGGCAAGCGTGTGTAAGGCTATTTCTAGGGTTCATGCGCGAAAAAGGAGATGGTGGCATGGTACTCCTTTTTTCCATTTAATCTCTCATTTCAAAACTTCTAACTATCGTAATCTGTTCATATGAGGTCGGATTTATGTACGGTTCGATCCGCTGGGATAGTATCGAGATTTCAGATATTTTGACGCTGGTTTAGACAAACTCTAAGACTGTTTGAATTTTGTGTTTAAATTTAATTTAAATTCAAAAGGTGAGTATTTTAACCCACTCACACCTTCTAAAATTTCTTATGTTTGTTAAATTTAATTCATGATGTGATTAGGAATTTATTTATAATTGTCTGGTATATTTTTAATCATCATCTCAGTTAAATTGAATTTATTTGAATTAAATTGTTATTTAATTTATTATTGTGTATAAACTACTAGTTAAATACCTGTTATTTATTATCAGTTCCTATATTGATATTTATGGATTGTTTGGATGATGACTGTGGTGGATGTTGATTGTTGATATTGGTTAAATGGATGTTTAGTTTATATTGTTATAAACTGCAAGTTGTTATGGATTTTTATTTCATTCGGGATTGCGCTTTGAAATGATATATAACCGTATTTATATTTTAAATTACGGATTGAAATGATAAATATCTGTATCACTTGACCATAGGATAGAAAATTATAAACAAACATCGTGGTCTATATATAAAAATATTTTAAAACGATTTCTATGGTTTTGTAAAGAAATATATGGTTTTAGATAAATATTGATTTTAGATATTATATCAATGTAATTTTATCCTTGATTTTAATCTATGTATTTAATAAAGAATAAGCTTAATAATAAGTTTGATTTTTATTTAAGATAATATGGTTAAGTATTTAAATTATATTTTAATACAGAGTTTATAATGATTTAAATAAATTAAGGTTGGAAGATAAATTTGAGATTTATTTGAAATTTATTAAATTGAATTGGAAGATAAATTAATGATTTAAATAAATTAAACTCAAATAAGTTTGATGTGAAATTTATTAAATTTGGTATGATTTTATAACTTGATTTTTGTTTAAGGTGAATTAAATGAATATTTCAAGTATAAATAAATTGAAGGAAATATTTAGTTATTTGTAATTTGAGTTTTATTTAAATGATAATGGATTTATTAAGTAAATATTTCAAAACTAAATAATAGAAAATTGAATTGTTGAATCGTAATTACCAAATTTAGTTTTGAAATTGTTGAATACTTAAAATTTGAAATATATTGAATTTGAAACGGTTTATTCTATGGATCAAATCTGTTTTGAAATCGATAAAATTTGGAATAGTTTATTTGGAAACTGAATTGAATTGAAATTTATGATTTGGGATTTGGTTAAATTTAAAATTTAGAAATTCGAGTTGTTTTGGAATTGATTTGTGAAATTGAAGAAGCTAGTTTCTTATATAAAGTAATTTAAATATTTAAACTGTTTAATTGGTGGAAGTTATGTTCCAAAGTTATGAGTTTCAAGGTATCATAATTTAAAAGTGTTATATTTCAAATGTTTTGATTTTGAAATGTTATAACTTTGAAAGTGTTATGATTTTAGAAAAGGATATGTTCGAAATGAAAATGATATCGTATTGGTTTGGTTTGAAAAGGAAATGATATTTGGTTTTAAAGTATAAACTATTTTGAAAATGACCGTGGTGTTATAATAATGTTTGGTTGTTAAAGAGACCGAGATCGGAAGTTGTCATACTCTCTGCCAACTCTGAAAACCACTTTAACAACCGTGTACGCGATGGAGATTCCAAAATGACGTAAGATGGCGGCGGCGTTCCTTTGGGGTATATACGTGGACCCGACTCTCGGGAGTTGGCATAAGGTCTAAAATAGGAGCGATTTACGGGCTAAGACGGTAGCACCTTTTATCGGACACACTCCTTCGATACCATTCTATTGCTTTGTGATTAATTAGGGCCCTTTGATTTTGGGGGTGTGGCTCGAGGTAGGATGTAGTAGCTACTACGCGTTACCACCAGTCCGGAAGCGTCATTGGTATATCTACCCTGACATTGCCTAGTTGCGATGTGTCACCTACCCTAGCACGCCTTGTACGAGTTTGATTTGTGTCGTACATATGGAGTATCCTCTGGTAGCCTCCCGATCAGGAGGTATTACGGTACTGTATAGACTATTAGCACTATTACGTGTTAAGGGCTATATGGGTAACCCCTTAACGCTATTTTAAGTAAGTTTATTTTACCTTTAGACATTATTATAACAGCGTATATTACTACATATTAGATAGGTTAACGGATCCTTAGGAGATATGAATCCCGAGCATCTCTTAAGTTACTGCACTCACGTTTGAAACTGGATAGGAGATGTCAAATCCCATAAACATCTATGATGCCGTTCCACTCATATTATTTACCATTTATTTAACTTACACAAGATCTTTTAGTTCTGACTCAAGCGTTTTGTCTTTTCAATTCGCTCGGGTCAGCCTGAGCATTTCAGGATTTGAAGACCTTATTGCTGGAGGACGAAGACGAAGATTGTATTATTATTTATTATATCATTCCACTTGTGACGACCCAAACTCGATGTCCGATAAACGATCAAATTCGCATCGCCGGAGCTTATAACAACATTTAGATGAATATAAAAACAGCAAAACAGAATCAATATCATAAATATCATCACAGTTACAACATCAACATAATATCCGTACAACATCAGAGTATATAATACATACACCACAACTTTAAATACAACATCATGATAAAACAACAGTGATCATATATCCAAAAGTCCTCAAATGAGAGAGGTGATAACGAACTCCCAAAAGCTAAACACCTGAAATCTCCAATAGCTCCTAAGATATCTCCAAGATAAGAGCTCCAAAATACTGCTACTCCAAAATACAGAAACCTGTTATTAGGCTGCCCGTGTGGAAATAATGGGCACCCAGAGTTTAGGAAAGAAAACAATAAACTCCGGATCAGTCATGGGAGTGGTGTGAGTAAACAAAAACAACGGTTACTTTTAAAGAAAACTAGATTTATAAAAGAAATTTCGGTATGCTTTTAAAAATGGAACTACCATAAGACCTCCCGCCACACACACAATGCGAACGCAGAATTGGAGGAGATTTCTTTTTATGATAGTTAAATATGCTTGATACGAGGAAAGAAATTCTTTGATGATATTTTTAGTGCATAGTGTAGAAAGTATTTCGAAAATAGAATATTAATCTTAGCCACCATAGACATTCCGAACTATGCCTACTATAGTTACCATTTAAACAGTGGGGCGCCACCATAAGTAAATGGCAGGTTCTACAACTAAAACCGTACAGGGTTTCGTATTGGGAATTGAATTTCCAACAAATGGTCAGGCCAAGGAACTTCCCATTGCCACATGAGAACGCCTCTGGAAGGACGTTCCCGAGATTCAAACCGGATCTCTGCCAACACAAGGCCGGGTTACCCCTAACTGGGTAACTACTGACACGAGTATGTCATCTCCCGGTTGTAACCAACCTTTAACCGGGGCCCCAGCAACAAATCACAAAGTAATACATATATATATATATATATATCTGCGATATCAACATAAGTTGAGTATCTGGGCTCCATACCATGATACCACTTCTATCCAGAAGGAAATGCACATACCCTAAGGGGTGCTACCCCCAATAACCTTGCCGCATCTTTCCTGTTTCGACCATTTCGGGGTGTGAGGCTCGACGAAGTCTCATCCACAAAGCTATGCTTTTCACAAAGCCATGCTTCGATCAACAAATGATCAGCAACACTCAGCATGCTACATTACCAAGTAGGGAATATATCGCTGATAACCTTCAACTACATAATCTCTAAGGGTGTTAAGCTAAGAGAATAAATTCTCCGCCACCAACGAAAATATATTGAAAGAAATCTGCTATATATCTCAATTTGTAATGTTAGACATACAGTCCATACAAGTATGTTCTGGGTTCGAACAGAACCGAAGGCACTTCCAAAGAAGTCTTGCAATCTGGATATCCACAATCCCGATCGGATTCCCCATCACATATGGAGAGCTTTATACCAGAGCAACTCGGTGCAGAGTCAATCGACAGGTCATCCTATCGCTCTCGCAAATACCCGGTCTTCAACACCGGTCTTCAAATGCTATCATAACGTCGAATCACATATTCGAAATGGGTCATACGACACAAAGATCCTTTCCCGGCTAAGCCGAATAGTGAGCGTCAGTTTTAAAAACATGTGGGTATGTCGTTCACAAAAATTCACTGGTTCGATGTGGGTTTCGAATAACAAAATGAAATCCGATTCCCTGTCGCATTGAAGTTTAAATGCCGTTTTACGGGCAACAGGGTTTTCACATCAATACAGAACAAACAAAAATCATAATGCAGTACATGGCAATTTATATCACACAGCATCACAATCAGAACAGAAATATCAATATAGTGCACAGCAATAGTTAATTTATTTTCAAATGTGGTTTAAATAAATTTACCACATAATTATTTTTAAATCAATGATAAAAATTTGGATCAATAAATTAAATCTTAATTTACTCAATTTATCGTTTCAAAATTTGTTATTTTATTTAACCGCCAAATTTGATTTGTCGACTTAATTTGTCTGAATAACAAATTCTTAATTTGACAATTTAATTTGAATACTTAGTTGTTTATAAATCAATTTTAATTACAATTTTTAAATCATTTTTAATTTCTTTCAAAATCATAAATTTACAAAACTTATTCATCTTGATTAACATGTAAAATGTTCGTTAAATTTTAAAAAAATCAATTTATGACTAACTACAGAGTTGAAATCAAGTTTTCTTGAAATAAATTCTTGCTTAAACTAAACGAGTATTAGTTACTTCTTTGGTACTAAAGTTTGTCACAACTTGCTGTAACTTTATAAAGCCCGAGAATACCCAGGCTTTACTCGGGTCAAAACTCGAGTATCCCACCAATTTTCCCCGAAGCATCTTCTTCTTCCCCGCGTCTGTTCCTTCTCCTTTTTATTTATTTATTAAAGCTTATAAATCAAAACTGGAAATATACCCTCTCCTCATGCTCGAGTTCGACCCCGAGCTCCAACCCCACATTCCCGAAAACATCACCGAGTTCCCAGACCTAATCCCCTCACTGACACAGAGGCCAAGTCTTGCACATGTACACGACAGCGACGCCTCTCTGGCGAGCGAGAAAGCCTCCAACAAGTCATAATTGACCTCGATGTCGATCACGTACCAACGAAAAACTCCATTTCTTCCTCAATCAAAATCGAGTGTAGATCGATCAAATGAACCCATCAGCTCACCACCGGAAATCGAGCTCGCGCCACCTCCTCTGGCCATCAGAGACGCCATAACCTCTGCCACGTCACGTCAACACCCCAAACTGCCTTCCCCCATCATTGTGTGCGACTCGATCACCCCCAGGTGTTGAAATCATCGCGCGTTCAACCCACTAAAAAATTTAGGGCTTAACCCAAAATTGAACTCGCAATTCAAATCTATGCAATACAAAATTCCTTTGATAATTTTCGTGAAGTCTCTGATGTTCAAGCTCGCTACAAACTAAATTTTAGCAGCTATAATTAAATCAATTGTTAGGAATTTAGAAAAATGCAAATTGATCAAAGTTTCAAACTGCTCTTGAAGCACTTCATTAAAAATTCTCATTATTGTTTTAAAAATCATAGATTTTAGTATAGATTCGGATTATAACCTTGGATTTATATTTTTCAACATTTTATTTTTTTCAAATTTTACTTGAAACCTGTAAAACAATATTACAGTGAACATGCTTTACTATATGTTTAAATAACTTTACCAAAAACTGGTTTGAGGATTAAGAACAAAATTTTTAACTTGATTACTAACATTCTTTAGGAGCAAGGAGAGTAAGAAGATGTTAGATTTGTGTATAATTTACTCTATAAACCAGAGATTTGTGCATATCAATACTTTACATATTTTTTTTCTTTTTCTTTTTTCTACAGTGAAAAGAGAATTACAAAGTTTTACTTTGATTAGTTTTTTTTTTTGAAAACACAGCTTAAATTTAAACCACACTTTACTTGCTTTGCATCTCATATCTCTTTCAAAAGAAGATGGGAGAGTGGGTTCTAAGGTTCACTGTAACTACATGTTACAGGAAAACAGAAACAGAAGAAAATTAATGTTTCCAGGAAAATCAAACACAAGTTCAGAGCTATTATATTCATTCAAGAATTCAAGCACCAAGAATTTGAACAATGTAAAGATTTACTCATATTGGAAAATATTGAAACAGAGGCTATATTGGTTTTGAAGCTGCAGTTTTGAATCTTCCTCTCTAGTTTGTTTTTCTTTCTTCAGCAATTTGTTTTGAACTTGCATATATTTTTTTTTCTAACTTTATTTTCTGTTCTTTTCTAAGTTGTTGAACGAAAATAAACTGAAACAAATGTTCTTGTTTATAGAGGGAATTGTGTACAGGTTCAATATAGTACTTGAAACATTATTTTGTATAGTTGCTAAATACAGGTTGATGTGATCTTTATCCATGCTAGACAGTAAATGCATTTAATGAAGCATGTTTTGTAATGCTTCCATGTATACTTGTATACTACAGCATGCTGTTTTGTTTCTTCTTTTATATGTAAGTGTTGTTTTGTTCAATCTTTTTTTTCTTATTTCCTTGTTTGCCTTGTTACCTGGTTTTGATATTTCTGTTTTAAAAACTTATGTGTATTCCTATGTCTTGAATACTTACAGCTTTGTTATGTTCCATTTGATTATTATAAGTACATTTTTACATAAAATTTTCTTTACATATAATATACTTACAACAAGGTTTTGTTTATACATACTTTTTATTTTATTGTTAAATACAAATTCTTGTTTGTTACATAATTTATCCATTATTTATTTAAAAACTCAAACTATCAATTATTAATTTATAACCCATATTTCATTTAATGGTTTTAAAACAATTTCTTATTTTACTTTGTTAAAAAAGAAAAGTTGTTTTTAGTTATTAACATTTTAATAACTATGTGATTTTATTACAATATTTGTTTTCGTTTGCTAATGTTTTTTATTTATTTTGCTAAATGTAAGTGTTTTAGTTAGGGTTTTCTTTTGCCTATATATTTGTTTACAGCTATTGTAACATTCCTGAAATTTTAGCCAAGTTAATTTGGCAATTAAATTTATTTTTGAAAATAAATTGTGAATTAACTAGAAAATTCTTAGGACAGATAAATAATTTTGATTTTAAATAGAGATTTAAATTTGACATTTAAGAATAAGTGAATTGGAAAACAATATTGAATTTCAAAATAAAATGCATTAAAAATAAAGTAGAAATTAAAAGCTTTAAAAAGCTAATAATAGTGTTTTCTAAATTTTTATTTGGAAGTTACAATATAAAGAAAAAATTTGTGTACTCATTTTTAAAAATGTTATTTTTAAGTTAAATTTTCATATATGTATAAAAGTGGCTATTGTTAATATGAAATCAATTTTTTTTTATCATTCTTTTCTTTTTATAAAGTTTACAAGAATAAATAATAGAAATAATGTTTGAATATATGTAAATTGGTATAAATAGAATTTTAATTCAAATGAATTGGGAATTTGAATCTACATTTGAAGTAAATGTTTTTTTTATGATAAGCATTTGGCTTTTAAAATCATAGAGGTGAAATGTATATAATGCATATATTGGCTAAGAAAAGTTCTTTTAACATTGTATATGTATATACACACATACAAATGAATTAAGAGGTGTGTACATTTATAAAATAAATATGATATAAAATGATTGTCTTGGAAAATTGTAAATGTAAACATTTACCTAAGGAAGTGAAGAAGTAAACATACAAACCAACATACCATACCTTAAAAATCTTACATATCTATGCATGTATACAAATGGCATCATTAACTTTTTTTTTAAATTTAAAATTACAAGAAAACTTCACATCTTCCCATATGCCATCATATAGTATCTTAGAAAATCTGAACAAAATAGTAGAAAAAGGATTTGGCCTCACATTTTTCAATACATAAAGCTGTTCAAAAAAAAAGGGAAGCAAAACAATTCAGTTTTAAAACTAAAAGAAAGAAAAACTGTCAACTCTTCTTCTCTTCAGTTCAATCTTCAAAACAGTAATTAACAAAAGCTAAAGCCTGTAAAATTTTGGAGCTTGAAGCATCCTCAACCTGGAAAGCATGCAGTGGATTCCTAAAGCAAATTCAAGATCAAAGTAAACAAAAGCAAATGCCAGTGCCAAGTATTTCTAGAAACAATTTTAAGGCAAGTGAATCTGTTCTTTTAAAATTTGAATTCGAGTTATAAATCAGTAAATAAAACAAGGATTTAAATAACCTTGTAAATCAGTTGTAGGAAAGCAAATCAAGTTTAAGGGCTAAAGTGATTTCTGGTTTGCAACTGCAGACCATATATCCCTGCACCCAAGAATTTAAACTGTAGGTAAGTAAATTAAACTTTTTGTTATTGATGAAATGAACAAACAAATAAATAGTGATTAAGCAAAGATTTGATTTACAAGTTCCAGATTCAAGCCTCAGGCAAGACCAATCAAAAATCAAAACAAGGAAAAAGAAAAAAAACAAAAAAAAAAAGCAAAAGCCTGTAAACTTAAACTGTTCTCTGTCTTTCTTCATCAAAATCATCCAGGTGAGCAAACTGTTTCTTTAAGCCTAATTTAGTTGATCAGTTGTGATGTTGTGGTGAATGTTTGAATGGATGCAAATTGGTGTGTATATGTTTATAAATAAGTGTGTGTTGAAGTTGCATGTCTGTATATATCTATATACAGGCCTCTGTTCCATCAATGTGAGCAAACCATATTTTTTTTTAAAACCTGATCTGCTTGATTTCTTGAAGATTGAAATTTTATTTTAAATGATGAGTTAGATATTGTTGTATGATTGTGTTAAATTGCTTGCATGTATATGAAGAAGAAGTGGATGCATGCCTGTGTTAAGCATGAAAACTCTCTGTTTAACCTTTACAGGTTACCAATTGATCAAGAAAATTCATATCTTCATGTATAGATCATTTCAAACTCCAATTGCAGAAAGGAAATTGTTTATAACAATGTGAAGCTATTTCTACAAACAATGTTATGTAAAAATATTAAGTAAATAATTTGAAAGTAATAATTTACAGTAAAATTATCATATATCAAAAAAAAAAATCAACCCTTTAAATTTTGCAATCTGATTACATAATTAGATTTGTATCATGAAGCAATGATTTTTGGTGAAGGTTTCAAAAATTTTAATCAAGTAATGGTTGAGAATTTCCAAGATGAACGGAAATGACATTCTTGTCAAATTCCAGTGATTGGCGCAGAGTTGATCAACGAGATTGCTGTTGAGGGAAGCTTGAGTGCTGTAGATCGCTAGAAAAATAACGGTGACATTTATCAATGATCAAGTGGGTTGTACGACATGATTCTAGGGTTTTAGTCCCAATTTTGTTAACAGGGTTTAAATGAGGAAATTTCGTCATCGTTAGTGGATTGTAGCCTATCGCATGAGGGGGAAAGGAGAGAGGGGAGACTAACGTTGCTATGGCCAGGGCGGTGTGGTTCCAGGCAGTCGGAATTGTTGTTGGCAAGGCGGATTTGTCGCTCGAGTTTGTTTTCCAGGGGAGTTGAATAACTCAATTTTGATTCTGTTCGTTTTGGTCAAGCTGGGTGGATCGGAGGGCTTGGGCAGGGCATCAGCGACTTGCTGAGGAGGTCGGCGATGGTCGGAGCAACTCCGACCATCTGTGCACGTGCACGTGCATAATTCGGATAGCGCTGTTTGTTTTGGAGGGGATGAGGTGGAAGCTCGGGGTTTGTCTTGAATCGTTGAAGGATCGGACTCGAAGTTCTGGGCTCGTGTACTCATGCGTGTTGACAGGAAAAGAAAAAGAAACGAGAAGAAAAAGAAGGGGGGAGTTGCTCGGTTTTACAACTCGATGTTGATCAGTTTCTGTTCGAAGCGAATACTAGTGTGGCTCGGGGAGCAAGTGAAATTGCTCGGGTAAGAAATTCGAAATGGTTCAGGAGTAATTTAAACAAGCTTGGGTTAACATAAATTATATATTGGGTTTGGTAAAACTGTTATCGAATTTTAAAGCCTAAAGGAAAACGACGTTTACCAGTTTTTTTTTAAAATGCAACAGTTCTTTAGTTACAAAAATAAAATTTTCTTTTAACTTAACAAAATTTCAAAACATATTTAAAACTAAACCAGTTTCTAAAGGAAAATTAATGAAGTTTCAAATTTTAAAACAAGTTCAAAGTTTTAAATGTTTGAGTAAATATTTTGAAATGTTTTGTTAATCATTTATTGGGTTGGTTGTCTAAATTAAAACCTTTGAGTATTTTCAAAAGTGATTTAGGGAGTAATTAACTAATTAATTAGTTAAAGGTGATGGTTAATTAAGGGCAATTTTATCTATGATTAAAAGATAATTATTTAAAGGTGATTAATCGAGGATTAATTAATTTTTGTGATTAAGTGAGGAATAATTATTTTGAGTAAAATTATTAAGGGTAATTATTTACTTGATAAACTTAGGGATGATTACTTTGTGTGGCTATTAATGTAAACGATTAGAGATAATCAATTATTAATTAAGAATAAGTTATTAAAGTTTGGTTTATATAGGGCTATTGAATTGATGTGACTTAAGTAGAATAACTTATGGTTAATTAATTAATGAAGAATAGATGATTAAAGGTTAAGGATTGATTTATCAAATATTAAGGGTTAATTACTTCAAGCATAATTAATTAATGTGGTTAATTAATTAGGTTAATTAAATTAAGAATAATCAATTAAGGATACGTAATTATAATTAAGATTTAATTAATAGTTAAGGATTCATTAATTAAAGTAATTAATTAAAGGTCCATTAATAAAAGTAATTAAGATTCAATTAATTACAATTAAGGGTTAATTAATTAAGACAATTAATTAAAGAAATGATTAATTAATGAAGGTGATTGAAATTTAACCAATTGAAGTTTATGATAATTAATCATTGATTAAAGATTATTAATGAAAGTAATTATGTGAGTAATTAGATAAAAACCACACAATTTATTTACCTAAATTAAAAATGTTTGATTGTTAGTGTATGCTATGTGATGGATTGATATGTTCGATATGTGATGCTATGTGATGCTTTGCACTGAGCTGCTATATTTGTGATGAATATACTGTCATATGGATATGAAAACCCTTTGACCCGTAAAACGACATTTGAATTTCGATGCGACAGGGAGTCGGATTCCAGTTGGTTATCCGAAACCCACATCGAATCATAATAGTGAATTTCTGTGATTGATAAATTTACTTTATCTCTGAATCTGTGGATGAAGATAAGCGTTATGAGTTATACCGCTTATCGATATTGACATGATTGATGTTGTGCAATATTGTGTAAAACCCCTGGACCACACTATACACACACAAATATGGATGGCACGTGGAAATGGGTTAAGTCACGGATTTTTGAAATAATCTAAAAATTGAATTTTTGAATCCAAAATAGTTTTGGAACTAGAATTGAAAAGCTTTTGCAAAATGAATTTCAAAAATAAAAGTTATTTTAAATAACTTGATTGAGTTTTGAAATTTAAATAATTGGATTTAAATTTGGATTCAATATTTGAAATTGAATTCTATAATTTGGGAACTAGGGTTTAAAAATTTATTCAACTTATAAATGGGTTTTATAAGGGTTTTTAAACCATTTAAACGTGTTGTTTGGGGCTTTAAATTTAACCCAAAGATTTTAACTTGTATAAATGAAATCGGATTTTTCCGAAACGAAAACTATTTGTTTTCAAATGATTGAAGCTTTCACATAAGAATGAATTTCCAATTTGTGTTAAAGGATTTCAAGTCTAAAAATGAAAATAGTTTTCAAGTTATAGATAAATCTTTGGAAACATGTTTTGAAAGCTATAAATTTAATCTTTAGTTTAAAGATTTAAGGAATAAATCCAATTGAAATGGGAATTGTTTTGGAAATCTATGAATGGATCTTGTGAAACTGGGTGAAACTTTGTGAAATAAATCTTTTTATTTAAAGATTTAAAATGGTACTTTGTTTAACCATTTGAAAGAAAAGTTTTGGATTTTTAAGTTGTGACTTAACCGAAATCCCATATCCATATGTTTTTAAATATGGCGCTCATTTTTCGGTTTAGCCGGGAGAGGACCTTGTGTCATATAACCCATTCCGAATAGTGATACGATGTTATGGATTGCAATTGAAGACCGGTGGTGAAGACCGGGTATTTGTGAGAACGATAGGATAACCTATCGATTGTCTCTGCACCGAGTAGCTACGGTATAGAGATTCCCTTAGTGATGGGAAGTCCGATCGGGATTGTGGATACCCGGATTTGCAAGGGCTTCTTCGGAAGTGCCTTCGGTTCTGTTCGAACCCGGAACAGACTTGTATGGTTGTATGTCCGACATTACACTTTGAGATATTAAACTGATTTCTATCAAATACATTTCTGCTTGGTGGCGGAGAATTTATTCTCTTAGCTTAACACCCTTCTCTGAGACGTACGAGTGATATATTCCCAATTTGGTAATGTGGCATGCTGAGTGCTGCTGTGTGATGATCATTGGTTGATCATTTGTGATATGATCATTTGTTTGATCATTTATCTTTGTGATCATTGCTTTGGTCATCTGTTGACCCAAAGCATGGCTTTGTGCCAAAGCGTAGCTTTGTGGACGAGACTGCATCAGGACCTCACTCCTCGGAAATGGTCGAACGGGAAAGATGCGGCAAGATTATGAGGGTCGCGCCCTTTAGGGTGTGTCATTCCCTTCTGGTAAAGGGTGGTATCATGGTATGGAGCCCAGATACTTACTCATGTGGATACTGCAGATCTATTACTTTGTGATACTTTGTGGTTGTTGGTGCGAGCGCTCGGATAAAGGTCCCAAAGGACCGGGGGATGGCATATTCGTGTAGTAGTTACCTAGTTACAGAGGTAACCCGGCCTTGTGTTGGCAGAGATCTAACCGTAACGTTAGTTCTTGGGACGTCCCGCCACAGGCGATCCCATGTGGCAGTAGGAAGTTCCTTAGCCTGACCATTTGTTGGAAATCCATTCATCCAATACGTGCCTTGTACGGTTTTAGTTGTATTACCTGCCATTCACTTATGGTGGTCACCACTGTTTGGATGGTAGCTATAGTAGGCATAGTTCGGAATGTCTATGCTGGCTAGGATTTATATTCTACTTTCGAAATTGTTTTCTACACTATGCACTAATAATAATATCAAAAAATGATTTGATTTTTTGCGTAGTAAGCATTTTTGACTATCATAAGGAGAAATCTCCTCCAATTCTGCGTTTGCATTGTGTGTGTGGCGGGAGGCCTTATGGTAGTTTCATTTTCCAAAAAGCATTGCGGATTTCAAATTTAAATTCTCTTGTTGTTTGTTTGAAAGACCAATTGCTTTTGTTTGCTCATACCAGTCCCATGACTGACCTGGAGTTTATTGTTCCTTTCCTAAACTCTGGGTGCCCACTATTTTCCCACACGGGCAGTCTAGAGTTAGGTTTTTCAGATAGTCAGGTTTAGTAGATTATCTGGAGCTAGTTCAGTCTTTGGATCTGAACTGCACTTGCTTATCTTTGTGCATCGTTATTGGGAATTCGAGCTATTTCTGGATTGGTGCTTTGGAGATGGAGATTTCTGAGGATGGAGTTCTTTCTTTGAAGACTATTGGAGTTGTTGTTCCGCTGCTGTGTTATCTTTTCTTTCCGCTGCTATTATCTTGTATCATACCTCTGATGTATATTGATATTCATTGTATCATTCATGTTGTATCTGAGATTGTATCAATGTTGTATATTGATATATGCTATTCTGTTTCTTCCGCTGTGTTATTTACTTAATGTGTTATAAGCTCCGACGAACCAGGTTCGACGTTTGGATCTGCGGCATTTGAATACGAGTGTCGTATTCGGTGCCGATTTTCGAAAGTCGAGTCAGGGTCGTTATAATTGGTATCAGAGCTGAAGTTTAAAACTTTAGCTCAGGAGTATAACACATTAGGTAACTCATTAGAGATAGGGTGAAGTATACCCTAGAATGAGTATATCCCTAAGATATCCGTTCGAATGCCTCAGTAAATTCTCTTACTATCCACTGATAGTAAGTATGAGTGCGAGAAGAGGACGAGATAGGGGACAGGGGAGTACCACTACAAATGGTCAATACCCTGCAACAGTGGAAACAATTTTCTCTATCAATCTCCTTTGATTCGATTTCGAATTCTTTTGATTGCTTCGTAGCTGCTCCAGAAAGAAGTTTCGGTGTGATGATGGCCATACGTATTGTTGTAGAAAATTCTTACTTCGTATCTTCATCGGTTTCTTATCAGCTTTTCGATCTAAGCTCTAATGAATTTGAATTTGAAAATTTAAATTAAATAAATGGGAATTTCTAAATTGAGTTAAATTGGTTAATAGAATGTAAGAAAATTTGAATTATATTAATAAAACGATATCGATTAAAACCAAATTTGGAATTCTATTGTAATTTCTTCTATATATCAAAGCCCGAAGAGGAATAAGTCGGTATATACTTTGGAGTATTCTGGCTTGAATTTGGAATCCATGGTGTTTGAGAGATCGTAAGAGATTAAGTCCATCTATCTATTCTCTGGGGTCCGATATATTCTACGAACGATTAGTTGTCCCTTCGAACTAATCAATGCCCTTGCATATTCGTAGACCGGTGGACCCAAATATCCTGTGTAATAATTGTATGAGTTCGTTCTCATATTATTGATATTCTGATTTGATAAACCGAATGCAGAATAAATATCTCGATTCTGATCTGATCAATCATTCCTTTATCTATTATCTTTTCTTTCTCGTCTTCCTTGCAATTTAGAGGACGAAATTCTTTTAAGAGGGAAAATCTGTAACATTCCTTAAATTTTAGCCAAGTTAATTTGGCAATTAAATTTATTTTTGAAAATAAATTGTGAATTAACTAGAAAATTCTTAGGACACATAAATAATTTTGATTTTAATTAGAGATTTAAATTTGAAATTTAAGAATAAGTGAATTGGAAAACAATATTGAATTTCAAAATAAAATGCATTAAAAATAAAGTAGAAATTAAAAGCTTTAAAAAGCTAATAATAGTGTTTTCTAAATTTTTATTTGGAAGTTACAATATAAAGAAAAAATTTGTGTACTCATTTTTAAAAATGTTATTTTTAAGTTAAATTTTCATATATGTATAAAAGTGGCTATTGTTAATATGAAATCAATTTTTTTTTATCATTCTTTTCTTTTTATAAAGCTTACAAGAATAAATAATAGAAATAATGTTTGAATATATGTAAATTGGTATAAATAGAATTTTAATTCAAATGAATTGGGAATTTGAATCTACATTTGAAGTAAATGTTTTTTTTAAGATAAACATTTGGCTTTTAAAATCATAGAGGTGAAATGTATATAATGCAAATATTGGCTAAGAAAAGTTCTTTTAACATTGTATATGTATATACACACATACAAATGAATTAAGAGGTGTGTACATTTATAAAATAAATATGATATAAAATGATTGTCTTTGAAAATTGTAAATGTATACATTTACCTAAGGAAGTGAAGAAGTAAACGTACAAACCAACATAACATACCTTAAAAACCTTACATATCTATGCATATATACAAATGGCATCATTAACTTTTTTTTGAAATTTAAAATTACAAGAAAACTTCACATCTTCCCATATGCCATCATATAGTATCTTAGAAAATCTGAACAAAATAGTAGAAAAAGGATTTGGCCTCACATTTTTCAATACATAAAGCTATTCAAAAAAAAAAGGAGGAAACAAAACAATTCAGTTTTAAAACTAAAAGAAAGAAAAACTGTCAACTCTTCTTCTCTTCATTCAATCTTCAAAACAGTAATTAACAAAAGCTAAAGCCTGTAAAATTTTGGAGCTTGAAGCATCCTCAACCTAGAAAGCATGCAGTGGATTCCTAAAGCAAATTCAAGATCAAAGTAAACAAAAGCAAATGCCAGTGCCAAGTATTTCTAGAAACAATTTTAAGGCAAGTGAATCCATTCTTTTAAAATTTGAATTCGAGTTATAAATCAGTAAATAAAACAAGGATTTAAACAACCTTGTAAATCAGTTGCAGGAAAACAAATCAAGTTTAAGGGCCAAAGTGATTTCTAGTTTGCAACTGCAGACCATATATCCCTGCACCCAAGAATTTAAACTGTAGGTAAGTAAATTAAATTTTTTGTTATTGATGAAATGAATAAACAAATAAATAGTGATTAAGCAAAGATTTGATTTACAAGTTCCAGATTCAAGCCTCAGGCAAGACCAATCAAAAATCAAAACAAGGAAACAGAAAAAAACAAAAAAAAAGCAAAAGCCTGTAAACTCAAACTGTTCTCTGTCTTTCTTCATCAAAATCATCCAGGTGAGCAAACTGTTTCTTTAAGCCTAATTTAGTTGATCAGTTGTGATGTTGTGGTGAATGTTTGAATGGATGCAAATTGGTTTGTATATGTTTATAAATAAGTGTGTGTTGAAGTTGCATGTCTGTATATATCTATATACAGGCCTCTGTTCCATCAATGTGAGCAAACCATATTTTTTTTAAAAACCTGATCTGCTTGATTTCTTGAAGATTGAAATTTTATTTTAAATGATGAGTTAGATATTGTTGTATGATTGTGTTAAATTGCTTGCATATATATGAAGAAGAAGTGGATGCATGCCTGTGTTAAGCATGAAAACTCTCTGTTTAACCTTTACAGGTTACCAATTGATCAAGAAAATTCATATCTTCATGTATAGATCATTTCAAACTACAATTGCAGAAAGGAAATTGTTTATAACAATGTGAAGCTATTTCTACAAACAATGTTATGTAAAAATATTAAGTAAATAATTTGAAAGTAATAATTTACAGTAAAATTATCATATATCAAAAAAAAAATCAACCCTTTAAATTTTGCAATCTGATTACATAATTAGATTTGTATCATGAAGCAATGATTTTTGGTGAAGGTTTCAAAATTTTTAATCAAGTAATGGTTGAGAATTTCCAAGATGAACGGAAATGACATTCTTGTCAAATTCCAGTGATTGGCGCAGAGTTGATCAACGAGATTGCTGTTGAGGGAAGCTTGAGTGCTGTAGATCGCTAGAAAAATAACAGTGACGTTTATCAATGATCAAGTGGGTTGTACGGCATGATTCTAGGGTTTTAGTCCCAGTTTTGTTAACAGGGTTTATATGAGGAAATTTCGTCATCGTTAGTGGATTGTAGCCTATTGCATGAGGGGGAAAGGAGGAGGGGAGTCTAACGTTGCTATGGCCAGGGCGGTGTGGTTCCAGGCAGTCGGAATTGTTGTTGGCAAGGTGGATTTGTGGCTCGAGTTTGTTTTCCAGGTGAGTTGAATAACTCAATTTTGATTCTGTTCGTTTTGGTCAAGCTGGGTGGATCGGAGGGCTTGGGCAGGGCATCAGCGACTTGCTGAGGAGGTCCGCGATGGTCGGAGCAACTCCGACCATCTGTGCACGTGCACGTGCATAATTGGGATAGCGCTGTTTGTTTTGGAGGGGATGAGGTGGAAGCTCGGGGTTTGTCTCGAATCATTGAAGGATCGGACTCGAAGTTCTGGGCTCGTGTACTCATGCATGTTGACAGGAAAAGAAAAAGAAAAGAGAAGAAGAAGAAGGGGGGTGTTGCTCGGTTTTACAACTCGATGTTGATCAGTTTCTGTTCGAAGCGAGTACTAGTGTGGCTCGGGGAGCAAGTGAAATTGCTCGGGTAAGAAATTCGAAATGGTTCAGGAGTAATTTAAACAAGCTTGGGTTAACATAAATTATATATTGGGTTGGTAAAACTGTTATCGAATTTTAAAGCCTAAAGGAAAACGACGTTTACCAGTTTTTTTTTTAAAATGCAACAGTTCTTTAGTTACAAAAATAAAATTTTCTTTTAACTTAACAAAATTTCAAAACATATTTAAAACTAAACCAGTTTCTAAAGGAAAATTAATGAAGTTTCAAATTTTAAAACAAGTTCAAAGTTTTAAATGTTTGAGTAAATATTTTGAAACGTTTTGTTAATCATTTATTGGGTTGGTTGTCTAAATTAAAACCTTTGAGTATTTTCAAAAGTGATTTAGGGAGTAATTAACTAATTAATTAGTTAAAGGTGATGGTTAATTAAGGGCAATTTTATCTATGATTAAAAGATAATTATTTAAAGGTGATTAATCGAGGATTAATTCATTTTTGTGATTAAGAGAGGAATAATTATTTTGAGTAAAATTATTAAGGGTAATTATTTACTTGATAAACTTAGGGATGATTACTTTGTGTGGTTATTAATGTAAACGATTAGAGATAATCAATTATTAATTAAGAATAAGTTATTAAAGTTTGGTTTATATGGGGCTATTGAATTGATGTGACTTAAGTAGAATAACTTATGGTTAATTAATTAATGAAGAGTAGATGATTAAAGATTAAGGATTGATTTGTCAAATATTAAGGGTTAATTACTTCAAGCATAATTAATTAATGTGGTTAATTAATTAGGTTAATTAAATTAAGAATAATCAATTAAGGATGCGTAATTATAATTAAGATTTAATTAATAGTTAAGGATTCATTAATTAAAGTAATTAATTAAAGGTCCATTAATAAAAGTAATTAAGATTCAATTAATTACAATTAAGGGTTAATTAATTAAGACAATTAATTAAAGAAATGATTAATTAATGAAGTTGATTGAAATTTAACCAATTGAAGTTTATGATAATTAATCATTGATTAAAGATTATTAATGAAAGTAATTATGTGAGTAATTAGATCAAAACCACACAATTTATTTACCTAAATTAAAAATGTTTGATTGTTAGTGTATGCTATGTGATGGATTGATATGTTCGATATGTGATGCTATGTGATGCTTTGCACTGAGCTGCTATATTTGTGATGAATATACTGTCATATGGATATGAAAACCCTTTGACCCGTAAAACGACATTTGAATTTCGATGCGACATGGAGTCGGATTCCAGTTGGTTATCCGAAACCCACATCGAATCATAATAGTGAATTTCTGTGATTGATAAATTTACTTTATCTCTGAATCTGTGGATGAAGATAAGCGTTATGAGTTATACCGCTTATCGATATTGACATGATTGATGTTGTGCAATATTGTGTAAAACCCCTGGACCACACTATACACACACAAATATGGATGACACGTGGAAATGGGTTAAGTCACGGATTTTTGAAATAATCTAAAAATTGAATTTTTGAATCCAAAATAGTTTTGGAACTAGAATTGAAAAGCTTTTGCAAAATGAATTTCAAAAATAAAAGTTATTTTAAATAACTTGATTGAGTTTTGAAATTTAAATAATTGGATTTAAATTTGGATTCAATATTTGAAATTGAATTCTATAATTTGGGAACTAGGGTTTAAAAATTTATTCAACTTATAAATGGGTTTTATAAGGGTTTTTAAACCATTTAAACGTGTTGTTTGGGGCTTTAAATTTAACCCAAAGATTTTAACTTGTATAAATGAAATCGGATTTTTCCGAAACGAAAACTATTTGTTTCCAAATGATTGAAGCTTTCACATAAGAATGAATTTCCAAATTGTGTTAAAGGATTTCAAGTCTAAAAATGAAAATAGTTTTCAAGTTATAGATAAATCTTTGGAAACATGTTTTGAAAGCTATAAATTTAATCTTTAGTTTAAAGATTTAAGGAATAAATCCAATTGAAATGGGAATTGTTTTGGAAATCTATGAATGGATCTTGTGAAACTGGGTGAAACTTTGTGAAATAAATCTTTTTATTTAAAGATTTAAAATGGTAATTTGTTTAACCATTTGAAAGAAAAGTTTTGGATTTTTAAGTTGTGACTTAACCGAAATCCCATATCCATATGTTTTTAAATATGGCGCTCATTTTTCGGTTTAGCCGGGAGAGGACCTTGTGTCATATAACCCATTCCGAGTAGTGATACGACGTTATGGATTGCAATTGAAGACCGGTGGTGAAGACCGGGTATTTGTGAGAACGATAGGATAACCTATCGATTGTCTCTGCACCGAGTGGCTACGGTATAGAGATTCTATTAGTGATGGGAAGTCCGATCGGGATTGTGGATACCCGGATTTGCAAGGGCTTCTTCGGAAGTGCCTTCGGTTCTGTTCGAACCCGGAACAGACTTGTATGGTTGTATGTCCGACATTACACTTTGAGATATTAAACTGATTTCTATCAAATACATTTCTGCTTGGTGGCGGAGAATTTATTCTCTTAGCTTAACATCCTTCTCTGAGACGTACGAGCTCAGAGGTTATGTAGTTGATATTTATCAGTGATATATTCCCAATTTGGTAATGTGGCATGCTGAGTGCTGCTGTGTGATGATCATTGGTTGATCATTTGTGATATGATCATTTGTTTGATCATTTATCTTTGTGATCATTGCTTTGGTCATCTGTTGACCCAAAGCATGGCTTTGTGCCAAAGCGTAGCTTTGTGGACGAGACTGCATCAGGATCTCACTCCTCGGAAATGGTCGAACAGGAAAGATGCGGCAAGGTTACGAGGGTCGCGCCCTTTAGGGTGTGTCATTCCCTTCTGGTAAAGGGTGGTATCATGGTATGGAGCCCAGATACTTACTCATGTGGATACTGCAGATCTATTACTTTGTGATACTTTGTGGTTGTTGGTGCGAGCGCTCGGATAAAGGTCCCAAAGGACCGGGGGATGGCATATTCGTGTAGTAGTTACCTAGTTACAGAGGTAACCCGGCCTTGTGTTGGCAGAGATCTAACCGTAACGTTAGTTCTCGGGACGTCCCGCCACAGGCGATCCCATGTGGCAGTAGGAAGTTCCTTAGCCTGACCATTTGTTGGAAATCCATTCATCCAATACGTTCCTTGTACGGTTTTAGTTGTATTACCTGCCATTCACTTATGGTGGTCACCACTGTTTGGATGGTAGCTATAGTAGGCATAGTTGGGAATGTCTATGCTGGATAGGATTTATATTCTACTTTCGAAATTGTTTTCTACACTATGCACTAATAATAATATCAAAAAATGATTTGATTTTTTGCGTAGTAAGCATTTTTGACTATCATAAGGAGAAATCTCCTCCAATTCTGCGTTTGCATTGTGTGTGTGGCGGGAGGCCTTATGGTAGTTTCATTTTCCAAAAAGCATTGCGGATTTCAAATTTAAATTCTCTTGTTATTTGTTTTAAAGACCAATTGCTTTTGTTTGCTCATACCAGTCCCACGACTGACCTGGAGTTTATTGTTCCTTTCCTAAACTCTGGGTGCCCACTATTTTCCCACACGGGCAGTCTAGAGTTAGGTTTTTCAGATAGTCAGGTTTAGTAGATTATCTGGAGCTAGTTCAGTCTTTGGATCTGAACTGCACTTGCTTATCTTTGTGCATCGTTATTGGGAATTCGAGCTATTTCTGGCTTGGTGCTTTGGAGATGGAGATTTCTGAGGATGGAGTTCTTTCTTTGAAGACTATTGGAGTTGTTGTTCCGCTGCTGTGTTATCTTTTCTTTCCGCTGCTATTATCTTGTATCATACCTCTGATGTATATTGATATTCATTGTATCATTCATGTTGTATCTGAGATTGTATCAATGTTGTATATTGATATATGCTATTCTGTTTCTTCCGCTGTGTTATTTACTTAATGTGTTATAAGCTCCGGCGAACCAGGTTCGACGTTTGGATCTGCGGCATTTGAATACGAGTGTCGTATTCAGCGCCGATTTTCGAAGGTCGAGTCAGGGTCGTTACAGCTATTTAAATTTTATTGTTTTCAAACAATTTCTTATTTGTTTGCTAATGTTTGTTCTTATTATTTTATTCTTTATTTATTTAAGACACAAACTATCTATTATTTATTTATATTAACATTAACAGTATTTTTATTTCTCTAGAAATTCTCAAATTAAATTTAAAAGTTCTAATAATTCAACGATTTTAATTTAACGAAATTCTGGGATGTTACAATATCCCCTCCTTAAGAAAATTTCGTCTTCTGGCTTATCTACCGTGATTGTCTCCCACCAAGCTGAAGCTTCATCTTGCAGTTGCCAAGAGGCTATGAGTCGCTTCTGATCGTCCTCCAATTTTAGCCCTTTGAAGATTTTCTCACACGATCGTATCCAGGCTTGAGCCTCAACAATCGACTCTTTGCCGTTGAAAGGCTTACCACCAAGTCTCGAGAAACTTTTACGTAAATCAGCCAGATTCGGCTGTTGCTGAGCTGCCGCTATTGCCGTTGGGGGACCTTGATCAGGTGTTGTGGCACCTCCTTGACCCCTAACTCTTCCCCTTCGTCTTCTCATTTCTTACTATCTGTAATTAGTAAGAAAATTGATTTAAATACACAAACAAAATACCTTAAGGAATATCAGCAGTAAAAGAAATAGACTAATAAATTTCGAGTTTCAGTCTCGGTTATACTCATTCTAGGGTATACTTCACCCCATCTCTAATGAGCCATCTAATGTGTTATACTCCGTAGCTAAAGTTCTTACTCAACCAACAGCTCTGATACCACTTGTGACGACCCAAACTCGATGTCCGATAAACGACATCAAATTCGCATCGCCGGAGCTTATAACAACATTTAGATGAATATAAAAAACAGCAGAACAGAATCAATATCATAAATATCATCACAGTTACAACATCAACATAATATCCGTACTGCATCAGAGTATATAATACATACACCACAATTCTAAATACAACATCATGATAAAACAACAGTGATCATATATCCAAAAGTCCTCAAATGAGAGAGGTGATAACGAACTCCCAAAAGCTAAACACCTGAAATCGCCAATAGCTCCTAAGATATCTCCAAGATAAGAGCTCCAAAATACTGCTACTCAAAAATACAGAAACCCTGCTACTAGGCTGCCCATGTGGAAATAATGGGCACCCAGAGTTTAGGAAAGAAAACAATAAACTCCGGATCATTCATGAGACTGGTGTGAGTAAACAAAAACAACAGTTACTTTTAAAGAAAACTAGATTTATAAAAGAAATTTCAGTATGCTTTTAAAAATGGAACTACCATAAGACCTCCCGCCACACATACAATGCGAACGCAGAATTGGAGGAGATTTCTTCTTATGATAGTTAAATATGCTTGGTACGAGGAAAGAAATTCTTTGATGATATTTTTAGTGCATAGTGTAGAAAGTATTTCGAAAATATAATATTAATCTTAGCCAGCATAGACATTCCGAACTATGCCTACTATAACTACCATTTAAATAGTGGGGCGCCACCATAAGTAAATGGCAGGTTCTACAACTAAAACCGTACAGGGTTTCGTATTGGGAATTGAATTTCCAACAAATGATCATGCCAAGGAACTTTCCATTGCCACATGAGAACGCCTCTGGAAGGACGTTCCCGAGAACCAAACCGGATCTCTGCCAACAAAAGGCCGGGTTACCCCTAACTGGGTAACTACTGACACGAGTATGCCATCTCCCGGTTGTAACCAACCTTTAACCGGGGCCCCAGCAACAAATCACAAAGTAATACATATATATATCTGCGATATCAACATAAGTTAAGTATCTGGGCTCCATACCATGATACCACTTCTATTCAGAAGGAAATGCACATACCCTAAGAGGTGCTACCCCCAATAACATTGCCGCATCTTTCCTGTTTCGACCATTTCAGGGTGTAAGGCTCGACGAAGTCTCGTCCATAAAGCTATGCTTTTCACAAAGCCATGCTTCGATCA
This sequence comes from Allium cepa, assembly GCA_030765085.1. NCBI lineage: Eukaryota > Viridiplantae > Streptophyta > Magnoliopsida > Asparagales > Amaryllidaceae > Allium > Allium cepa. The sequence goes on from CM060938.1 coordinate 216,806,220, forward strand.
ACAAATGATCAGCAACACTCAGCATGCTACATTACCAAGTAGGGAATATATCGCTGATAACCTTCAACTACATAACCTCTAAGGGTGTTAAGCTAAGAGAATAAATTCTCCGCCACCAACGAAAATATATTGAAAGAAATCTGCTATATATCTCAATTTGTAATGTTAGACATACAGTCCATACAAGTATGTTCTGGGTTCGAACAGAACCGAAGGCACTTCCAAAGAAGTCCTTGCAATCCGGATATCCACAATCCCGATCGGATTGCCCATCACATATGGAGAGCTCTATACCGGAGCAACTCGATGCAGAGTCAATCGACAGGTCATCCTATCGCTCTGGCAAATACCCGGTCTTCAACACCGGTCTTCAAATGCTATCATAACGTCGAATCACATATTCGAAATGGGTTATACGACACAAAGGTCCTTTCCCGGCTAAGCCGAATAGTGAGCGTCAGTTTTAAAAACATGTGGGTATGTCGTTAACAAAAATTCACAGGTTCGATGTGGGTTTCGGATAACAAACTGAAATCTGATTCCCTGTCGCACCGAAGTTTAAATGTCGTTTTACGGGCAACAGGGTTTTCACATCAATACAGAACAAACAAAAATCATAATGCAGTACATGGCAATTTATATCACACCGCATCACAATCAGAACAGAAATATCAATATAGTGCACAACAATAGTTAATTTATTTTCAAATGTGGTTTAAATACATTTACCACATAATTATTTTTAAATCAATGATAAAAATTTGGATCAATAAATTAAATCTTAATTTACTCGATTTATCGTTTCAACATTTGTTATTTTATTTAACCGCCAAATTTGATTTGTCGACTTAATTTGTCTGAATGACAAATTCTTAATTTGACAATTTAATTTGAATACATCGTTGTTTATTAAATCAATTTTAATTACAATTTGTAAATCATTTTTAATTTCTTTTCAAAATCATAAATTTACAAAACTTATTCATCTTGATTAACATTTAAAATTTTCCTTAAATTTTAAAAAAATCAATTTATGACTAACTACAGAGTTGAAATCAAGTTTTCTTGAAATAAATTCTTGCTTAAACTAAACGAGTATTAGTTACTTCTTTGGTACTAAAGTTTGTCACAACTTGCTGTAACTTTATAAAGCCCGAGAATAACCAGGCTTTACCCGGGTCAAAACTCGAGTATCCCACCAATTTTCCCCGAAGCATCTTCTACTTCCTCGCGTCTGTTCCTTCTCCTTTTTTTTATTAAAGCTTATAGATCAAAACTGGAAATAAACCCTCTCCTCATGCTCGAGTTCGACCCCGAGCTCCAACCCCACATTCCCGAAAACATCACCGAGTTCCCAGACCTAATCCCCCCACTGACACAGAGGCCAAGTCGTGCACATGTACACGACAGCGACGCCTCTCTGGCGACCGAGAAAGCCTCCAACAAGTCATACTTGACCTCGACGTCGATCATGTACCAACGAAAAACTCCGTTTCTTCCTCAATCAAAATCGAGTGCAGCTCGATCAAATGAACCCATCAGCTCATCACCGGAAATCGAACTCGCTCCACCTCCTCTGGCCATCAGAGACGCCATAACCTCTGCCACGTCACGTCAACACCCCAAACTGCCTTCCCCCATCGTTGCGTGCGACTCGATCACTCCCAGGTGTTGAAATTATCGCGCGTTCAACCCACTGAAAAATTTAAGGCTTAACCCAAAATTGAACTCGCAATTCAAATCTATGCAATACAAAATTCTTTTGATAATTTTCGTGAAGTCTCTGATGTTCAAGCTCGCTACAAACTAAATTTTAGCAGTTATAATTAAATCAATTGTTAGGAATCTAGAAAAATGCAAATCGATCAAAGTTTCAAACTGCTCTTGAAGCACTTCATTAAAAATTCTCAATATTGTTTTAAAAATCATAGATTTTAGTATAGATTCGGATTATAACCTTGGATTTATATTTTTCAACATTTTATTTTTTTCAAATTTTACTTGAAACCTGTAAAACAATATTACAGTGAACATGCTTTACTATATGTTTAAATAACTTTACCAAAAACTGGTTTGAGGATTAAGAACAAAATTTTTAACTTGATTACTAACATTCTTTAGGAGCAAGGAGAGTAAGAAGATGTTAGATTTGTGTATAATTTACTCTGTAAACCAGAGATTTGAGCATATCAGTACTTTACATATTTTTTTTCTTTTTCTTTTTTCTACAGTGAAAAGAGAACTACAAAGTTTTACTTTGATTAGTTTTTTTCTGAAAACACAGTTTAAATTTAAACCACACTTTACTTGCTTTGCATCTCATATCTCTTTCAAAAGAAGATGGGAGAGTGGGTTCTAAGGTTCACTGTAACTACATGTTACAGGAAAACAGAAACAGAAGAAAAATTAATGTTTCCAGGAAAATCAAACACAAGTTCAGAGCTATTACATTCATGCAAGAATTCAAGCACCAAGAATTTGAACAATGTAAAGATTTACTCACGTTGGCAAATATTGAAACAGAGGCTATATTGGTTTTGAAGTTGCAGTTTTGAATCTTCCTCTCTAGTTTGTTTTTCTTTCTTCGGCAATTTGTTTTGAACTTGTATATATTTTTTTCTAACTTTATTTTCTGTTCTTTGCTAAGTTGTTGAACGAAAATAAACTGAAACAAATATTCTTGTTTATAGAGGGAATTGTGTACAGGTTCAATATAGTACTTGAAACATTATTTTGTATAGTTGCTAAATACAGGTTGATGTGATCTTTATCCATGCTAGACAGTAAATGCATTTAATGAAGCATGTTTTGTAATGCTTCCATGTATACTTGTATACTACAGCATGTTGTTTTGTTTCTTCTTTTATATGTAAGTGTTGTTTTGTTTAATCTTTTTTTTTCTTATTTCCTTGTTTGCCTTGTTACCTGGTTTTGATATTTCTGTTTTAAAAACTTATGTGTATTCCTATGTCTTGAATAGTTACAGCTTTGTTATGTTCCATTTGATTATTATAAGTACATTTTTACATAAAATTTTCTTTACATATAATATACTTACAGCAAGGTTTTGTTTATACATACTTTTTATTTTATTGTTAAATACAAATTCTTGTTTGTTACATAATTTATTCATTATTTATTTAAAAACTCAAACTATCAATTATTAATTTATAACCCATGTTTCATTTAATGGTTTTAAAACAATTTCTTATTTTACTTTGTTAAAAAAGAAAAGTTGTTTTTAGTTATTAACATTTTAATAACTATGTGATTTTATTACAATATTTGTTTTCGTTTGCTAATGTTTTTTTTTTTGTTTTTTTTGCTAAATGTAAGTGTTTTAGTTAGGGTTTTCTTTTGCCTATATATTTGTTTACAGCTATTTAAATTTTATTGTTTTAAAACAATTTCTTATTTGTTTGCTAATGTTTGTTCTTATTATTTTATTCTTCATTTATTTAAGACCCAAACTATCTATTATTTATTTATATTAACATTAACAGTATTTTTATTTCTCTAGAAATTCTCAAATTAAATTTAAAAGTTCTAATAATTCAACAATTTTAATTTAACGAAATTCCGGGATGTTACACCACTACATTCATACTGTTCCGCTGCATTGTTATTATTATTCTCTGGCATGTGTAACTGTGATCGGTGTTGTATAAGTATAACCAAATTTTTTGTAAAACAGCTTCGTGTACTATTTATTTGATTATTACATTTTGTCGTTCCACTGCAAGATTCTATTTTGTTTTTTTCTTCCTTTGCTTTTTCTTATTCACTTCAATAACAATCCACCCTTCTATATGGTTTGAGTTTGACGTGTGTGGTTTATCGTCGATTTAAAGCGTACAAAAAGGCGGGTTGTTACACTCACTTCTCTCTTTAGCCTAAAACTAAAACCCTAGGTTCGCTAAATCCAATGGCCTTGATTGGTCAGAGCCGCTAGAGGCTAAACTAGGCTTAGATCCCAATATGAAAATTGTTCATGGTGGTGAGGGGAGTATGTTGAACGTTTGGATCATCGTGGATGGTGGCATGGTGGCGTAGATCACGTAATGAATGCGGCTGTTAGGATTTCGATTTTTGGCTTTGTTCTTTAGCCACAAGCAAAGATAGGTGGTAAGAGTAGTCACGTTAGGTCGGTGATAGAGAGGTCTACCTCCAACACTGAGGCGGCCGTTGGAAATCGCATATGGCAGCTTGGAGTGAAGTTGAATGGTGACACTTCTCAAGATCGTTCTTGAGCTATAAGCCAAAATAGATGGCGATTCTTGGGTCGAGGAGTTCGTCTTGGTTGTGGGGAGCAGAGGAAAGCAAGTAGCAGCTGAAGATGGCCTGAGGTGATGGCGTCAGGTTGAGAGAGTGGTGGCCTGTTTTGTTCAATCGTAGATGTTTAAGCTAAAGCCAAGATAATTAAGGTTAATGAATGTAATTAAGAAATAATTATAGTATTTAAATTTTGAATCTTTTAAACCCGACAATTCATGTAAGGTCGGATTCAAGCGCGGCGAGTTGCAATTTACTCGTACGGACATTATTTTCGTGATGGAATTGGATTGAACAAGGTTGGAGCTTGTTAGAATATAGGCTAAAATCGAACGGCCGTCCAAACCGGAATGCTTTGATGAAAATGAAAATCAATGTGAGTTTGACTCACATTTGATTTTGTTATATTATATCTGTGATGTTAAAAATGTTTATTGATTGCTTAGATGTTAATTAAATTATTTGATTGATTGTTGGGTTGAATTCCTTTTGGAAAGTGGATGACATATTAATTTGATCGTTATAAACCCATATGATTATCTGTATATTATCCATAACCATGTTTATAGTGAAAATCTGTAGAGAGACCCAAAACGGTTTCTTACTCAAAATTATTTAATTACATCATTATGCTGTTATATTGATGGTTAATTAAATTAATTCTCGATATCCCATTTAATTTGTTAAGTGTTGTTATAGCAATTGCACTATATCATCATTTATTAACTTTCAACCCCAAAACCCAACCATATGAACTTGAGTTTGTGTTTTCGCTAAACGAAATATTAAAATTCATTAGTCATTTTGATTAATGAAAATTTAAATTAATTAATCATTTTAACTAATGATTTTGAAATAAATTAACCAATTTTAATATATAATGTTTTAAAATTGATTTATCTTTATATTTAATTAATCATTTTTGCTAATGATGTTTTGTACTTAATTAATCGTTTTAACCAATGAATATTTGAGTTTAATTAATTATTTTGATTAATGACAATGGGGTTTAATTAATTATTTTAATTAATGATAATTGAATTAATAATCATTTTAGTTAGTGGCATTTAAAAGTAATTAGTCATTTTAAATAATGATATTTGAATTTAATCAATCATTTTAATTAATGATTGTTTTAAATTTAATTAATTGTTTTAACTAATGATATTTGGAATTTAGTTAAATCACTTTAGTTAATGATGTTTTATAATTAATAAATCATTTTAACAAATGATGTTTTTAATTTATTGGTTTGACTATATGGTCATTTGAACTCAATTAATTGTTTCAATTAATGGGATTTGAAATTACTTATCATTTTAACAAATGATGTTTGGGATGACTTGCTCATTTTAACTAATGATTATTTGAATTTGATTAATCTTTGTAATTTATGATAGTTAAAGTTAATTAACGATTTAACAAAAGTGATTTAAGTAAATTTTCTAATATAATAAAATTTCTTTAATCAATTGTTTTAAAGTTAATAAACCAATTTAATAAAGATTTCAAAGTTAATTTTCCAATATTATGTGAGTATTTGGAAATAACTATCTATTTTATTAAAGATAATGGGTTTGTTTATTTTAAAGATATTTTTAATTGTGATTAATTATCTTTCAGGATAATTAATATTATTTTAAAGTTATAAAAAGGAATTGGAACTTGATTATTGGGATGTTAAATTGAATAATCTTCTAGGTGTTCGGTCTAATGTTGGTATAGGCCTTTGCGGTCGCGCTCTTGGAAAAATTATTCTCTTAACGTTTTAACAATCAGGAACTAATTCTAAAAGTGCTTTACCAATATGGAAATGTAAAAATCAAGCACAAGTTCAGTTCATTTTTCTTAAAAAATTGATTTATTTATGGGAATGAATCATTTTCGTAAAGCAAATCACTTATATGGAAATGATCTATTTGTATAATTAGCCTAAACATTAAAGAAGTAAACTTATCGCTATTTCAAAAGTTAAGAATAATTATTGGATGTGACTTTGAGGTAACAATACCTTGACTTGTCCTGCATTACTGTTAACCAAGCAAAAGTACATGTTTGAATTCAATAAGTTGTGATAAGTATACAAGACTTAATTTCCATATACGATCATTTTATATCCGCGATAGTTGGTATCTCAGCTATCGGTTACTTCAGGTACTTTATTAACGTCGTTCTAAGATGATTTATTGCTTCGTTGAGTGTTGCTATCCTTTATCAAAAAATGACTAAAACAAAAGCATAAGAGGAAGCCAAGTTATATGGGGTTTCTCCAATTAGGGTATTTTCAAATCTCATCTAGTTTGGATTCGGTTGTGCACTTAGATGTAGAAAAATTTGGATAATCGGTAAGTTCTAGTGGGGTCTGGCTTGGTATTGTCCGAGAAGTGTCATGGAGTATATGAGCTTCTCAGGAGCATATTACTAGAGGTATACTTCAAGGGGGTGAATTTCCTTGTTTGATTCGAAAATCCTAATTCTGTTTTAGCTTTAAATTGCCATGAGGAGAGCCAACTCATCATCACGACATTTAAGTATTGATTTAGTCCATTCTACCAAGTTTGGATTGTTACCCTATTTAGTCTATTCTATCAAGTTGGATTGTATCCTTATTTATTCCATTCCATCAAGTTGGGTTGTCTCCTTTGTTCTATCCATTATGACCAGTTTAGATTTTACTCGGTTTATTTCCATTCTTTTAAGTCGGGTTTAATATTATCTATGATCATTCATATTTGGATTTGTTTTCCTGATATTTATTTATGCTCTTGTTTGTATGGATGTTATTCTTGTGAGGTCAAAATACATTCTGCATTAGTGGCGTGGTCTCACAAAACCTTATATGTTCTCCATTATTTGAGTTATCCCACACTGGTATTTCCAGATAGATCTAGGTGTTATTTTATTATAATTCTCGGGTCAAACTGAGTATTTTTCCCAGGTTGCCATTAGTGTTATGGAGATCATGGAAGGGAGCTGAAGAGTCGCATATCGTAGTATTTTATTTTCCAATGTATTATATAGTATACCTATCGGCATTTGTATGGTCAGGATTTTATAACTATCCAGCTAATAAAGTCTGTTTTAACTCTGATATACTTTGTATATTTGGAGTGACAGTTTCTACTACCCTTGTTATATTATATGTTATCGATTCCATTGTGAGACTCTATTTTTCTCTGTTCTCTATTCTTTTCTTTTTATTTGCCCTAACAATCTGCCCTTTTGTCGATTGGATGTGCGATATTGGAACGTAGTGGTAGTATACGGTGTCGTCTTTCGATGGAAAAAAAGGCGAGTCGTTACCATTTGGTATCAGAGCGTAAGGTTAAGCGAGAACCTTGGCTCTGGTAGGGTTTGTCTTATTAGAGATATGGTAAACGACACCCTAGAATGAGTGTGAGAGCATTGTTTATACAAGAGCATATTTTTAATGTTAACGAAGCATATTATGTTAATTGGTTTATTTAGTTTCTATGAATTCTGGTCGAGACGTTGGAGTCACGGTATCGATAGGGATTTCTAAACACATGACCAAGGCTAACAGACATGGTATTGAAAATTTTGAAATTTTTGGCAAATTTATTATCTTGCCTAGGATTATATTTTAATTTTCACAATTTGATGATAAAGGTGTTTGAAGAATATGATTAAGTTAAAAACCCGTCGTTTAATAATAGTGCGTTAAGGATTGAACTTTAATAAAAAGTTATAAATATAGTCTAAATGGTAAGATAAAACATTTAGATAATAATAAACATCTGAGAAAATTTGATTATAATAAAGAAGAATTATTATAATATGAAACGATTTTTATATAAAAGAAATTTTATATAAATTTACTCTATAAAAGATGTTTTAAAAATAATTTTTTAATCTAAATCTTAGAATTTTTGAAAATAATTCCAAAGGTATTAATGAGAAATGAGGCAGTGATACTTTTGAAAGTATTTAAAAGTAAAAACATTTTGTAAAGTAAATTTTTTAAAAGGAATGCATTTTCTTCAGGATAATGTAACATTCTGTATTTGCAGTCATCCACGGAATTAACTTCTGGTGATGAAATATGGTAATGATAATGGCATCTATAATATCAGAAGCATTTGAATATGAACAAAATCACATATTTCCAAAAAAAACATTTTACTGGTTACATTTCAAAACAAATCCATATCCAACTTTCATAATTCCATAATCGTTTCCCACGTAAAGATCAATTATAATTATAGTAATACGCCAAGGGCGACGTATGACATGCCCACTTTTTTGTTGATTATAGAAAATATAGTCATATCAAACTTAATATACACAGAGAAATCAAAACAAAATGAAACAGCAACTCCTATTTAGCAATCCATCAGCCACCTACTCGTCTTTGGAAGTTTTATTCGCCAAAATTTCAAAAACCTGAAAACCAAAACCTCGGCCTACTTAAATCCATTTTGTGTACCCGAGAGTTTAAAGGGGAAACAAAAACATCGAGTCAGACATAAAGTCTAGTGAATAATTATGTTACATATCGGTTTACTGATATTAAATGAGACCATGCCGCTTAGCGGAACGAGTTTCCCCTCACTAATATCCTTTTCAAAACATATATTTTGGAATCCTTTCCTATAACCAAACTTGTTAATCAAACTGATTATATCAAAATAGCAATATCCTTTATGCTAATAAATGGATTATCTATCCAAAAAACATGTAATAAGTGAACTAGCTATTCACAACATAATAGCAAGGTCCATAATGCTAGAAATGGACTATTTGTCCATATAACTGGGCTGACTACCCACAAACTGGACTAACCGTCCAAAGTCTAGGCTGATTGCCTGCAAAGTAGACTAACTGTCCAAATCAAAATGGACTAAATATCTAAATCATTTTCTTAGGGTTAACTACCCTTTATCTTTTTCCTTGAAAACCTTTCCAAAATGATTTAACCTTTTTAATCGTACCTTTACAAGGAAAATATATTCTTAGCTTTACTCTAAGCTACTTTGCCCTGTTGTATATATTTACTCAAAATAATGTTGATGAATTTTAATAAGGAGCGGCTATACTTTAAAAATAAGTTAAAGCCCTTTTAACTTGAAAACACTTAGGCTGTTCTACCTATTTAATACTTTCAAAACCTTTTTTTGAAACCATGAAATGGATCTTTTGAAACTCTTGAAGGTAACCCCTTCGAAACCTTTGAAAGTGACCCTTTCGAAACCATTAAAAGCCTTTCTTTTGCAAGCTCCAAAACATTAGACATCCCTCTTTAAAATCTTTAAATATTGCCTTTTGAAAACATAGGAAAAACCTTTCCTTTCAATCCTCTCGAAACCCTTGAGAACCACCCCTTTCGAAACCATTCATTAAAACCTTTAGAAATAGTCAAAACTCAATCCTTTCAAATGCAACTTGAGTTCAACTTAAAATGTATGGAAACCTTCGAAACCATTCAAAAATGTACTCCTTCGAAACCTTTGAAAAATGTCTCGATCGAAACCATTTGGATTAGGCCTTCAAGTAGAACAAAAGGATCAGAAACTCATTAAAGTTCAAAAGCATCTGTTTCGAAACCATTTAAAAGTCTCTTTTGAAATAAATTTGGGTTTTACTTCAGTCATAGAAAAAGGGACTTAAAAACATATAAGTCGAAAGCATCTATTTCGAAATTATTTCCTAAGTAATGAAGTGATGGTGTCGAAACCATCCCTTCGAAAGCATTGGAGAGGTGGTCGGGTTTTTAGGAAACAGAACAACCCTTTCGAAACCAACTGGTCGAAAGTGGTAGCGACAGCTAATGGTTTTGACTCAGTCGAAAGCAATCATTTAAAACAAAAGCACAACCCAATTGAAACCATTCCTTTTAAAATCCATTCGACCCAGTCGAAAGCTAACCAAATCGAAAGCATCTTAGTTGAAAGCAAGCAGGCGCATTTTCCTTTAAAATAAAGTAAAGCCCCAACCCCTTCGGAACCCCTGGTTTCGACTCTGTACCTTCCGCCCGCATCTAATTCACTACGTACCAGTAAACCGATACCATGTGCATTGGTTTCGATAGTGCCGGAGGTGAAGGTAAGGAAACGGAACCTGGTGCCGGTAGTGTCGAAATAGTGAAAAACATGTTTATTTGTACTTTAAATTATTTCTTTTATACCTATCCTGCCTTGTTTGTCTAAATTTGGTTGGTGTCCATTGATCTTTCCCAAAAGTTTTCTCGACTTTCAAGATTTAACAATTTAAATTAATTTGCAAAAATCCCCTTCTCTTCTCTTAATTATATAAAACATCTAAGTCTCATGTCTTAAGCAATTTTATATAACCATTAACATACTTTGGAAAATTCTACAAAAATTCCAGAAAATCTATTTTAATATGTTTTCCAACATATAAAATTCAAACCTAACACTTTTTTATTTAAGCGTAAATAATTTACAATCCAAATTAACATTTTATTTACTAGAAAATTCATTTAAATTCCACGTAAATTTAGAAAATCATTAAAAATGAAACCCATCTCCAAAATAATATTCAAGACCTTCATAAAAATTCACAAGGCATTTAAATGTCATTTAATAAGATTTTCACCTAAGAACATACATAAATTCAATATGAATAACTATAATTCATCAACAAGTATATATATTCATTCCATCATTCAAAAACTTGGAAAATCATTGCAAAATATTTGGAATTAATCTTAAAACCAAAAAAAGAATCAAAAATGAGATGTAAACATTATTCACCTTAGCTTAGAGAGATGTGAATGGATTCGATTTGAATTAGCTTTTTCTTTAACTTTCTTCCTCCTACTCTTGTTAAGGGTGGCCGACCTTGAGTATTAAAAAAATTCAAATGAAATGAACGTGTATGGGGGGTACACGGCCAGTTTAAGGGATATAGGAATGGCCGCTTTCCAATTTTATCCCGCCTCTATTTTAATTTAACTCTTATTTTAATTCATTGTTAAATGGCACGACTATACCTTAATTAAAATCAAATCGCAATCCCCAAATCAACACATTATTTTATTTTATTTAGCTAATTAAATATTCTAAATAATGTTACCAAAAATCTGGGGTGTTACTGCCTCCCCTTCGTAAAGGATTTAGTTCCCTTAAAGAATTTCATCCTCAAAATTATGATAAGGAACACAACAAATCAAACAAGAAGGTAAAATATACCATCAAATAAGTCACACTTGGTTAGAGAAGCGTAGAAAAGATTGAGGTTATCCTGGCTAAAATGAAGGAGGCTCAATCCAGGTAGAAGAGTTACATGGATAAAAGATGGAAAGATTTAGAGTTCTCAGTTTGAGACCAAGTTTTCATCAAAGTATCACATATGAAGGGTGTGATTAGATTTGGGAAATCAAGAAAGTTGGCACCAAGATTCGTCGGATCTTTTCCTATTGTCGAGAGGATCGAGAAACTCGCATGTAGAGTTAAGTTACCGAGAAGTTTGGTAGGATTCAACAATGTTTTCCATGTTTCTCATCTCAGAAAGTGTGTTAGAGACCCGAAGACTACTATTGCACCGACTGTGCTAGATGACTTAGTGGTAGAACTAGATTTGACTATAGTGAGGAAGCAAGTTTGCATAGTTGCAAGAGACGAGTAGGGGCTTAGAACTAAGACAGTCAGAGTACTCAAAGTCCAGTAGAGCGGCGATGATAGGGACGGTACTTGGGAGACAGAAAGCAGGAATAGAGAAGCTGATCCTGACTTATTTGATGGTGTGTTTTACCTTCTTGTTTGATTTGTTGTGTACCTTATCGTAATTTTGAGGACGAAATTCTTTAAGGAACGAAATTCTTTACGGAAGGGAGGCAGTAACATCCCAGATTTTTGGTAACATTATTTAGAATATTTAATTAGCTAAATAAAATAAAATAATGTGTTAATTAGGGGATTTCGATTTGATTTCAATTAAGGTATAGCCGTTCCATTTAACAATGAATCAAAATAAGAGTTAAACTAAAATAGAGGCGGGACAAAATTGGAAAGTGGTCATTCCTATACCGCTTTCCAATTTTATCCCGCCTCTATTTTAATTTAACTCTTATTTTAATTCATTGTTAAATGGCACGGCTATACCTTAATTAAAATCAAATCGCAATCCCCTAATCAACATTTATTTTAATTTATTTAGCTAATTAAATATTCTAAATAATGTTACCAAAAATCTGGGTGTTACTGCCTTCCCCCAGTAAAGAATTTCGTTCTTTAAAGAATTTCATCCTCAAAATTACGATAAGGTACACAACGAATCAAACAAGAAGGTAAAACATACCATAAAATAAGTCAGGATAAGTATCTCTAATCCTGCTCTCAGTCTCCCAAGTACCGTCCCTATCATCGCCGCTCCACTGGACTTTGACTACTCCGACTATCTTAGTTCTAAGCCTCTTCTCGTCTCTCGCAACTATGCAAACTGGCTTCCTCACTATAGTCAAATCTAGTTCTACTACTAAGTCATCTAGCACAATCGGTGCAATAGTAGTCTTCGGGTCTCTAACACACTTTTTGAGATGAGAAACATGGAAAACAGTGTTGAATCCTACCAAACTGCTCGGTAACTCAACTCTACATGCGAGTTTCTCGATCCTCTCAACAATAGGAAAAGGTCCAACGAATCTCGGTGCCAACTTTCTTTATTTTCCAAATCTAACCACACCGTTCATATGTGATACTTCGATGAAAACTTGGTCTCAAACTGAGAACTCTAAATCTTTCCATCTCTTATCCACGTAACTCTTCTACTTGGACTGAGCCTCCTTCATTTTAGCCAGAATAAACTCAATATTTTCTGCAGCTTCTCTAACGAAATCTGGACCAAGAACCAACCTATCCCATGTCTCTAACCAACATACAGGAGATTTGCATGGCCTTCCATAAAAAGCCTCAAACGGTGTCATCCCAATACTGGTCTAATAACTGTTGTTATATGGAAATTCGACTTAATGCAGATGATCTTCCATGATGCCCCGAAATCTAGAACACGGGTTCTTAACAAATTTTCTAAGATTTTGTTAACTCTTTTCCTTTTGCCCATCTGTGTGTGGATGGTAAGCGGTACTCGTCTTGAGCTTGGTTCTCAAAACTTCCTGCAGACTCTTCCAAAACTCGCTAGTAAATAAGGATCTCTATCACTAACTATGCTACAAGGAATTCCGTGTAGTCTGACCACATTCTTCATAAACAACTTTGCTAATATAGGTGCCCATGTGGTTGACCTCACTGGAATGAAATGAGTGCTTTTGGTCAATCTGTCCACTGTGGCCCATATACTATCATTTCGCCTGTTCGACCTTAGCAACCCTTTAATAAAATCCATGGAAATAGATTCCCACTTCCATACCCGAATATTTAATGGTTGAAGCAACCCACTTGGCTTCTGGTGTTCTCGGCATTTGCCTGACGGCAAATCAAGCACTACTTTACACATAAATCAACATCCTGCTTCATACCTTTCCAAAAGAAACTCTTCTTCATATCTTGATACATCTTAGTACCTCCTGTATGAATAGAGAACTTCAAAAGATGGCATTCCTCCAAGACTTCTTTCCTTATGTTTCCTACACTCAGAAGAGATAATCTTCCTTTCTTTCTCAACCACCTATTTTGGCCAAGATTGAAATCTTTCAAGTCCATCGCTCTCGGTTCCATCTTGTAACTTCTTGATCCGTTCAGCCAATACTGGATCATTAATCTGTTTGGAAGCAATCCTTTCGATCATCACCGGTCGAACTTCCAAACAAGATAATACAACTGCATCTCCACTAGACCCAGCCTCGGATCTCTACTGCACTCTACAATATACTAATGCTTCTAAATCTTTCCATTCAGTAATCATCGCCAAAACTACATTCTGATGCTTCCTAATAAGTGCATCTGCAACCTTGTTGCCTTTCTCTGATGTGTACTCAATCCCAAAATCATAAGAAACAATAAACTCTAATCATCTATGTTGTCTCATATTCAACTCCTTCAAAGAGAACAAATATTTTAGCGACTTATGATCTGTATATAACTCAAACCTCTCTCCCAAAAAGGTAATGTCTCCACACCTTCAAAGCAAAACTAACTGTAGCCAATTCTAAATCATGCGTTGGATATCTGACCTCATGCGGTCTAAGCTGCCTAGAAGCATAGGCACTCACTTTACCTCTCTGCATCAGAATAGCTCCTAATCCTGTTCCACACGCACCGGTATAAACCACTAAATCCCGACTCCCTTTTGAAACAACCAATATAGGTGCATGGGTCAATAAGTGTTTCAAATTATGGAATGCTTCCTCACACTTATCGATCCACACAAACTTCACATCCTTTCTTGTTAGGTTGTTATTAGTGCCGCTATCCACAAAAAATCCTTAATGAATCTCTGATAATAACCAGCCAACCCATGGAAACTCTTTATCTCTGTCATTTTTTGGGTCTCTTTCAACTATTCACCACTTCAATCTCAGTCAGATCTACTAATAACCCTTCCTTTGAGACTACATGGCCATGAAACTTCACTTCCTTCTTCAAGAAGTGACACTTTGAAAACTTTGCTTTCGGTTGATGCTGTCTTCGCGTCTCAAGAACTACTCTAAGATGAACTTCATGCTCTCTTTCATCCTTAGAACAAATAAAGATATCATATATGGAAACTAGTACGAACCTATCCAAGTTTTCTCAAAAAACCCGATTCATTAAATCCACAAAGAAAGCTGGCACATTAGTCAGTCCGATCAGCATAACTAATCTTTTGTACGACCCATATCTAGTCCTAAACGCTGTTAAAGGTATACTATCCTATGCTATTCTAAGCTGATGGAAACCTATCGCCAAATCCAACTGCAAGAATAGCTTGGCTCCACTCAACTAGTCAAACAGATCATCAATCCTTGGCAATGGATATAGATTCTTTATTGTCCTCTCATTCAACTTATGATAATCAATACATAGCCTTAAGGATCCATCCAGCTTCTTATCAAACACTATGGCTGCTACTATAAACGCACGCAGAAGGCGCCCCAGTTCGCGAAGAGATGTTGGAGGGTAAGCCTCTGCCCTCCCCTTTCCCCACCCACCTCGACCTTTGATCTAAGGGAGAAGGTGTAAAGGTGACTTAGGGATGATTGTTCAGCACAGTATACTCTTTAAATTCAAAATGAGTTAGTGAGCTTGCCTCGAAACTCACTAATTACCCATTAAGCTGCTTTAATAACTGCCAATCTTCAACCAATCATATCTTTTAGCCATTAAATCCAAATTTATATTATGACCAATCTGCGGAAAGGGAAATCATTGTACTCATTCATGTAGAGATGATTAGAGGTAATCCCTTGCCCTCCTCCTCCCCCTTCCCCACCCACCCAAAAGGGATCGCCGATCATTTTTTCGGTCGGGACAGCCGTGATTCGAGACCGTCTAGTGCTCGAATGTTGATCGACTCCGTAGTTCTAGCATAAAATAGCCTGCATTCTTACCCCCGACCTGCCCAAGTTTATGAACAGACGATCGGTGGTAAACCCCTGCCCTCCCCAACCCACCTAGGAAGGGCCATGATCGTTTCTCCAATTGGGACCGTCACAATACGAGACCGTCTCGGTGCCCCAATGGTGGATCGACCCCACGGTTACTGCATAAAACAACCTCCATTTTTACCACCGAACACTTGTAGAAACCTCCTTTGCTCGCAAAAAGACAATCGAGGGTTTACCCCCGCCCTCTCCTCCCCCTTCCCAGCTGCCCAAAAGGGGCCATCGTTCGTTTCCAGTTGGGATGGTCACTATTTGGGACCATCTTAGCACCCAAATGGAGGATTGATCTCGTAGTTCCTATATAAAACAGCCTCCATTCTTACCCCCAAACGCGCACAAATACCACCCCAATTCACGAAAAGATGATCAAAGGTATGCCCTTGCCCTTCCATTTCTCTACCAACCTAGGAGGGACCACCGATCATTTTTCCAGTTGGGACCATCGTGATTCGGGACCGTCTCGGCACCCAAATGGTGGTCTAACCCTGAAGTTCTTGCGTAAAATAGGCTCCCAAACACACGCAGAAATTGTCCTTGTTCGCAAAGAGACGATCAATGGTTATCCCATTCCCTCCCCTTCCCCCTTCCCCCTTCCCCCTTCCCCCTTCCCCAACCACTCAGGAGGGACTGCCGATTGTTTTTCTAGTTGGGACTGTCATGATCAAGGATCGTCTCGGGGCCCGAATGGTGGATCAACTTCATAGTTCATGCATAAACTAGCCTTCATTCTTACCCATGAATGCATGCATAAATCGCCCTAATTCGTGAAGAGACGTTTGAGGGTATGGCCAAGCCTATCTCTTCCCTCTTCCCAACCCACCTTGGAAGGGTCGCCGGTCGTTTTTCCAATTGGGACCGTTGTGATTGCTTCAGAGCTCGAATGGTGGATCGAGCCTAGAGTTCATGCATAAAACAGCCTCCATTCTTACCCCCGAACATGCGCAGAAACCGCCCCAATTCATGAAGAAACGATCGAGGGTAAGGCTTGCCCTCCCTCTCCGCCTTCTTAACCCACCCCAACCTTAGATCTAAGGTAGAAGGTGTAATAGTGATTTAGGAATGGTGATTCAGCCATGTATACTATCTGAATCCAAAATGGGTTAGTGGACTTGCCTCCAAACTCATTAATTACCCACTAAGTTGCTTCAAAAACTGCCAAACTTCAAACCACCGTATCTTTTAGCCATAAAATGCAAATTGCTATTATGACCACTCTGCTAAATGGGAAATTATCATACCAGTTCACGAAGAGATAATCAAGGGTAACCCTCTACCCTTTGCCTCCCTCTTCCCTAGCCATCTAGGAGAGGTCGTCGATCATTTTTCCTATAGGGACAGCCACAATCCAACACCTTCTCGGTGCCCGAGTGGTATATCAACCCCGCAGTTCCAATATAAAATAGCCTCAGTTCGTAGCATCGAACATCGCAGAAACTGCCCCAATTCACGAAGAGACGATCGAGAATAAACCTCTGCCCTCCACCCTCCCCACCCATCCAAAAGGGGCCACCGATCGTTTTTCCACTTTGGACCATTGCGATCCGGGGCCGTCTCGACGTTCGAATGGTGGATCAACCTCGAAGTTCCTGTATAAAACAGCCTCCATTCTTACCCCCGAACGTGCGTTGAAACTGCCCCAATTCACGAAGAGACGATCAAGGGTTTGCCTCTGCCCTCCCCATTCCCCTTCCCCACCTACCTAAAAGGGGCCACCTATCATTTTTCCAAATGGGATCATCACGATCTAGGGCAGTCTTGGTGCCCAAATAGTGGATGGACCTCGGAATTCCTGCATAAAATAGCCTGCATTCTTACCCCCGAAAGCGCACATAAAACATCCCAGTTTGCGAAGAGAGGATCGAGGGTAAGCCCCTGCCCTCCCCCACCCACCAAGGAGGGGCTATCGATCCTTTTTTCGATTGGAACCGTCGTGATGCAGGACCGTCTCGGCGCCTGAACGGTGGATCGGTCCTGGAGTTCCTTCATGAAACAGCCTACATTCGTACCCCCAAACGCACACGGAAACCGCCCCAGTTCACGAAGAGAGGATCAAGGGTAAGCACCTTCCCTTTCTCTTCCTCACCCACATAAGAGGGGCCACCGATCGTTTTTCCTGGTGGGCCGTCGTGATCTGGACCGTCTCAATGCTCAAATGGTGGACCGACCCTAGAGTTCTTGCATAAAACAGCCTCCATTCATACCGCCAAAGCACACAGAAACCGCCCCAATTCACGAAGAGACGATCGAGGGTAAGCTCCTGCCCTCCCCCTCTCCCTTCCCCACCCAACCAGGAGGGGCCGCTGATCGTTTTTCTATTTAGCACCGTCGCAATCGTCTCGACACTCAAATTGTGGATCAACCCTGGAGTTCCTACATAAAACAACCTCCATTGTTACCCCTAAACGCATGCAGAAACCACCCCAATTCGTGAAGAGATGATCGATGTTAAGCCCTACCCTCCCCTTCCCTTTTCATACTCACCCCGACCTTAAATCTAAGGGAAAAAGTGTAAAACTGATTTGGAAATAATAGTTTAGCCCTGTATACTATCTAAATCCAAAATGGTTTCGTATATTTTCCCCCAAACTCACTAATTACCTACTAAGCTTCTTCAAAAAGTGCCAATCTTAAAATAGCCATATCTTTTAGCCATAAAATCCAAATTACTATTATAACCACTCTACGGAAAGGGAAATCATCATACCAATTCACAAAGAGATGATTGAGGTAAGCCCCTAACCTCTGCATCGTGCTTCTCCAGCCATCCAAGATGGGCCACCAATCATTTTTTCAGTAGGGACAGTCGCGATCCGGGACCGTCTTATAGCTCGAATGTTGGATTGACCCCAGAGTTCCTGATAAACTATTGTTCGTCGATCGGTTTCCTATCGAATTAGAAAATGGTCAAACGAGTTATGATTAAAATTAACCACAAGCTCACAGCATACAAAAGTTAACAGGTGGCAAGTACGGGCCGATCCGTAGTGAATTGTTAGGTTCTAAATTATATTCAATCAAATTAAATCAAAGTTGAGAGTGATTAGCTAAAAATGTAAGAAAATGACAAAAGGAAAGTGATAAAAATATGGGAGTAGAAAGACAATTTAGAGATAATTTCCACTCTCTAGATCATATAAATCAACACAACATGAAATTATGATCTCTTTTTTCGGTCATTAGTGAATTTAATTGATGTGTTTATCATAAGTATGGCCTATTTATGCTATTAATTTGCTCAACATAAGCCATCAAACTATAACACATCCCTTAGACCACTTACAAACTCATATGAAAAATGACAACGGAGTTGAGAATAAACTCTATTTTAAGTATGGCCTGTTAACTATGAATTAGAAATATAGACCATCAAATTTTGATTTCAACATTCACTTTATTACCATCATCATATGTAGATGAAGAGGTAATTATTGTTTGTGATTGTTTAAGCATATCCTATTTGGTGTCATCAATATAGGCTATCAAATTCAAAGCAAGAAAACAAGTTAAACCATTTCAAGCATTGTCATTAAGCATAAAACGATAGCATAGATTACCAAATTATGTTGAATCTATACAATTAGAGCGCTTCAGTACCCTTAAATTGAAGGGGCTTAGCCTCTAATATTTGTTATCATATCAAAAATTACAGATTGCAAAATAAAACAAAAATAAGAAGAAAAGGAAAGCTAAATGAAATAAAAGCTAATTAAAAAGAAATAAAACTATTCAGCTTGCATGAATAAATGAAACTACACTACTAGCATGAAAGGAAGTAAACAAGAAAAGAGAAGTGTACCTATTGAAATTGCACAAAAAAAGATTTACATAAAACAAATGGCTAAGTAGTCATGAAAAGAAAGAGAGCTTTTTTTATTTTTACTAAACTAATGAGCTAAGAGAGCCTAAGGGAAGAGAGAGCCTTATGAAACCTAAGGGGTATTTATACAAGTTTAAAATCCTAATCCATTTTTTGGGAACTACCCAAACTACTCTCTTAGGAAATGTAACCTCCAAGTAATCATTAGCATTAGCACAACCCTCCATTTAAATGTACATGTAGCTTTAATCATGTGTATTAACTCTTAAGAGGGGATCATGGTAAGTGGGTAGGTAGGGTCCTCCATGATGCATGAAATTAATTATGTCCATCTTCATTTGCTTCCTTCTCTTGTGTGCATGAATGAATGCATTAAGCCTCTTCTAATTTCCATTAATTTTCTTATAAATAAAAATAAAATATGTAAGTGAATTGTCTCAAATTAATTAACATACAAAATTGACCATAAACAAATGATGATTTGAAAATAATTTGAATTTTATTTTAAATATGTTAAAATAACCAATACGATCATTTATTTAATTTAACTGGATTAAATATGGAAGTAAAAATATGCACAATTATGTGCACATCAAACATCTCCACACTTATTTTTTTATTCGTCCTTGAATAAACTAAAACTAAGATAAGTGTTTTTTCGTAGGAAACACGATTGCATTGAGCGTATGCATCAAGCCGTTAAACCTCTAGGTGTCCCTAATAGGACGAGTGTTGTCTCGTGAGGATTTTCAATGGATACTACTCACAAAATCCAAATGCCATATGGAAATATTTACAAAATTAAAAATTCCTAAATGCAAGATTTATTTACAATAAGATGAATGAAATTTTTGAAAATATTTACAAATGAAGGATTTACTTTCAAATTAACATGAATAAGTTAATATTGATCTTGGTCATTATCAATAATTTTTAGTCCTTCTACTTATCGAAATTTCCAACAAAAATCAAGTTATCATAACAAATAGACTATAGTTTAATTGTTGTTTCGGTTAATAACACAGTGTAACTATGAAATGGATCCTTAGTTTATTATCAAAGTTTATTAAAGTGGTATTTTCAGTTCTTCTAAATAAAAGTCAAATCAGACAAGTTAAAATAGTGCTTAAATTTCAATTTCTTACTCTCTCTTATTTGAAAATTTTATTGATATTTACAATACTTACATATGTCTAACTTAGAAAACTGGGGCTAGATATATTACTCGTGCACTACCTTTTGGGCTTACGGGTATACAGAGCATGGCGAGTGAACACACAATTGTGAACGCCTATTGACTGTAGGCGTTATTAATAAAAGAATTTTTTTTATATACACACACCTAACTCAGATAAACTGAGGCCAGATATACCAGTCGTGCACTACCTTTCGGACTTACGTGAGAAGGTATAGAGCATGGCGAGTGAACACATGAGTGTGAACACATGACTCTGGGTATTTATAAATACACACACACACATACATACAAACAAATATTCTTTTTTTTAAACAAAGATTTTCATTTAGGATATATTTCGTAATTAACACGTATGAATCTTCCTATATACTAGTTAAACCACTGTTATTTGTAATCAAACTTCAATTTTACTTTTGATAAGACAAATAAATTTTCAAAATTTCAATTTAATAAAGTAAAATTATATATTTATCATATAGTGTTTCTTCAAAAATAAATCAAAAATGCCTAAAAAATTGAGATTTTTTTTCGTTTTTTATAAGTTTTGGAAAGAAAATGTAAAAATAAAACATGAAAAATTAAAACTCAACACTTGATTTTGACTGTGTACCCACAGTCAACCCAAGTGGAAGGAGAAGAGTAAAACAAAAATAAAAAGATGATCTACATTTACATGAAAATGAGCAGTATTTACACGAGATCAGAAAGTATATAGTCAAAAAGTTAATGAAACGGTCTTCCAATGACCGATTCATTTGTCTCGCCAAATATGTGAGACACAGCTTAAGCTTGGAAAACCAAACCGTAAAAGATTTCAAAAATTGAATGTTGATTTGGAAAAACGAATGTTGTTTTAATAAAAATCGTTCGAGTTGTTTTATTTTCAATGATTTTTAGGGTCGATAAAACAGTTGATTGAAATTCAAGTTCATTTTCACCACATTGAAATTCAAGCTCCACCATTGACAAATTCTTCAAAGTTATTGATTTCATAATCGAAATAGTGATTTAACTCTCCCCCTTCGGAATTTAACAACTCATTTTCGAAAATTCCAAAAATAATGTTCATTGAATTTGTCTTCCTTCATTGGATTATCAACGACTTCATTGCGTATATCGTTTTTAAAAGCCAAAGTTATTGTATTCGAATTTTCAAAATCAGAAAAAGAAAGATTGAATTTTAAATCGAGTTTCACATCCTCGAAAGGATTGAAATCCGACTTAATACCTTGTTTTCAACAACTTTATTAACATCATCATTTTCAATTTCAAAAGTTGTTGTTTGAAAATCGTCAAATTGGGTAAAAGATGGATTGTCACTCAACTCTTCACACATTGGGATTTAATTTTGTTGTTCACGTAAGTTTTGTATGTTTCAATCAACAAATTCATGTGATCATCGTAAATTTCATTCATTTGTTAAACAAAAACTTATTTGTAATTATTAGCTTGATGATTTTCGATTTGGACTTGTTGAGAACAAGAACCGTCAATTTCGATAAACGATGAATTATCATTTGATTTTTCAAAATTTGGGATTTGATTTTGTTTCTCATGAACTTTTTTGTAGGTTTCACGCAACAAATCCTCGTAATATTTTTCCATTTGCTTAACTAAATCTAATTCATGATTATTAATTTGAAAATTTTCAATTTGAATTTGTTGAGAACACAAATTATCAATTGCACCAAAATTAAAACCATTATCATTGCCAAAATCATTTGAAAAGTGATTCACATTTCCATTGTGATTTTAAAATTCATTTTGGAGTTCGAAATTGTTTTGACATGGGGTATAATCAATATCATTGGAATTTTGAAGTGAATTAAAATTTTGATTATTTTGAAATGAATTACAGAAATCAATCATTACTTGATTTTGTTCTGTTAAAATTTCATGTAAAAATTTCATTCTCTTTTCAAAAGTTGAGTGTTGTTCATCATTTTGAAAATTTTGTAGTTCAAAATTCGAATTGTTTATACAATAATTATTGTTGAAATATCCATACGAATTTAAAGTGAAATTATACGGATTATACTGATTTTCACAACTATCATAAAATTCATGTGAGTAAGGAAATTCGGACATTTTCAAGAATGTTTTTGGTTTTTTTATAAAGGAAAAATATTTATGAATAGAATTTATTTTTCAAAATGGAATTGATTGTTGCTTTGTATTTTGGTATTTCATTTTTATTTTTATTTTGAAAAGATTTTTAATTTTTTTTGGATTTTTGTTTTTCTAAATTATTCTGGATTTTTGAAAGAAAAAATTTAAAGGAAAAGGATTTAAAAATTTCAAAGGAAAAGGAATATTCACAAAAAAAAAAAAAATTAATTTTTGATTTTGAATTTTTTTTCCTTTTTCTTCTTTTTCTTTAAATATGCAAGAACTAATGCAACTAAATGAATGCAGAGATTTAATAACAAATTTTCTAACCTAAGTAGCTCCTAACCCAAATTTGTATAATCACGCTTTGTCTTAATTCAATGAGATAGTTCTCAACCAGGTAACGAATAGGGGTTATCGGTGCACCATGAATCACCGTAACAATGCAGTCGAAGGTTTAAGTACCTTCAGAGAAATAAAC
Organism: Allium cepa; assembly: GCA_030765085.1. Taxonomy (NCBI): domain Eukaryota; kingdom Viridiplantae; phylum Streptophyta; class Magnoliopsida; order Asparagales; family Amaryllidaceae; genus Allium; species Allium cepa. The sequence continues at coordinate 216,829,618 of CM060938.1, forward strand.
ACTATAATATTTACGAATCACCGTAATATTTATAGCTGATTATTGCTCTGTCGTAGCTTAGACACCAAGAAATTAAGTTGTCGAAAGAGGACAACTTATCAATATACAATTAAGTGTTATCGATGTCTAACAGTTATTATTAATCAAAATTCTAGGATGAAATACAAAGTAGAAATTAAATGTGAATCAACAATGCAATTAGAATGTATTATTTTGTCTTTGAATTTTTTTTGAATTTTTGAAATAAAAATGCGAACAAACAACAATGCAAGGAAAATAAAAAAAATAGACAAGGGTTAAAAGCTGGAAATTTTTTTATAAGCAAGCAAGCAATTATTTTTTGGCAACTAGAGCAAAGCAAGCAATTCCTTTCAATTTTTTGCTTTGGCATCTTGAAAGTAAAAACAAGATGTAAATATAGTTTTTTATATCAAAGAAAAACTAAAATAAATGAAAAAAAAAACAATTGAATTAAAATGAAACCAAGCAAAAAAATGAAAGAAAAATCAGAAAAATAAAAGTTGTATGTTTTTTTTTGTTTTTTTATAATAAAAAAAGAGAATTTACAAAAGAACAAAAGAAACTCGGCCCAAACAAATCTAACCGGAACAAATTACCACCAAAATTATAGAATTCAACCACCAAAGGACCACACACTTTTTTTAAAAAACTTGCCTATGAGAAGAGAAATGCAAGTTAAAGAAATAAATCAATAATACTTTGAATCAACCGAATTAAAATAACCAAATAAACACGTGAGCCCACAAGCCCAAAACCGTCTTTAACAATTACAAATAAAAAGAACTTTCAATATTTCTTCTCCTGTAGAAATAAAGCCAATACTCCTTTAACCCAAAAAAAATCGCGATTCTTTCTAAAAAATAAGAAATAAAACCAAAATCAATCGCGATTCAAAAGAAAACAATTCAGTCTAAATCCCTCTTGTTCAGATCAAGAACTAAGAATAAACAGATAAAGGAAGTCACGAGTTCTATGGGATTTTGAAGGTGGATGCCGTTTGGGGATTTGACAGTTGGGTTACTAATTGAAGGTCGTGATGGAAGGTTGCACGAAACTTAGGATGGTCGAATGGTCAGAGGTTTGAATGAAGTTTTGGCTCTCTTTTTTGGGTGATTGGGTATTTGGGAGCGTTCGGGTTAGAGGCTTATGTTTTGTTCGAATTGGATGTTTGGATGGCAGGCTTGAAGTTGATGGTGAAGATTGATGCTGCTGTAGTTTTTTTCTTTTTTTGTCAGTAGATGTTTGGGTTTTGTGGGTTGATGGTGTGTGAGGCAGCCGAAGTCGTGGAAGATTTGCAGGTTGATCGAGCTTGGTTGCTTGAAGCAGTTTGTTGATGCAATGGTTTTGGTTTAAATGTGAGCGTGGATTGTAAGACAGTGGGACAGCTATTTGTAGGATGATGAAGCCGAGGCAGTGGTTTTGTGGATGTATTGCAGTGATCAGTTGGCCAAAGTTTGAGTTTGTTGATTACAAATCGAGTTCGTGGATTGCGGGTTTTGCAGACGTATGGGTAGTGCTGTTGCTATGAGTAATGGGTGTTTGATGTTGTTATTTGGTAAGTGGGAGATGTCTTGGTTACTGAGATGATTCACTTGGATGGTCAGGTTAGTGCACTTTGATGAATGTGATGAAATGTGACAGTGGAGTATGAACTGTACTGGTAAGGTAGTTTTTTGTGATTGAAACAAATGTGCACAGAGGTAAGAAGGGGTTTTTGTTGTTGGTGGAAACGGCATTGGCTTGGGAAATCAGGGATGAAAGAATGTGTGGTGACGGAAGGGATGTTAGAGGAGCAGTTCTAGCAGTGGGGATTAGGTGGTGGTGGTTTAGCACTATATAGGGATGAAATAAGAGGAGGAGAAAAGATGTATATGCAGTAGTGTGACTGACTGAGAGTGCACAGAAGTTTGTGCAGGGTAGTTGTGCACACAATTTTTTTTTTAATGCAAACAAACAAAGAAAATAAAAAAACAACAAAAATTCGAAGAATAGAAATTAAACTCAAAGAAAATTCCCTGACAACGGCGTCAAAAACTTGTTCGTCGAACGATTTCCTGTCGGATTAGAAAACGGCCGATCGAATTTAAATTAAAATTAACCGCAAGCGCACTGCGTACGAAAGTTAGTACGTGGCGAGTACGGGTTGATCCGTAGAGAACTGTTAGATTATAAATTTCTATTCAATCAAATTAATCCAAAATTAAGAGTGATTAGCAAAAAATTTAAAAAAATGACAAAAAGAAAGTTATAAAAATGTGAGAGTAGAAAGACAATTTAAAAATAATTTCCACTCTCTAAATCATATAAATCAACACAACATGAAATTAAGATCTCTCGTTTTCGGTCATTAGTGAATTTAATTGATGTGTTTATCATAAGTATGGTCTATTTGTGATATTAAATGGCTCAACATAAGCCATCAAACTATAACACACCCCTTAAACCACTTACAAACTTATATGAAAAATGACAACAAAGTTGAAAATAAAATCTATTTTAAGTATGGCCTATTAACTATGAATTAGAAATATAGACCATCAAATTTTGATTTCAACATTCACTTCATTACCATCATCATATGTAGATGAAGAGCTAATTATTGTTTGTGATTATTTAAGCATAGCCTATTTGGTGTCAACAATATAGGCTATCAAATTCAAAGCACAAACAACAAGTTAAACCACTTCAAGCATTGTCATTAAGCATAAAAAGGGAGCATAGATTACCAAATTATGTTGAATCTATATAATTAGAGAGCTTTATTGCCCCTAAATTGAAGGGGTTCGGTCTCTCGTATTTGTTATCATAACAACAAATACGGATTGCAACATAGAAAAAAAACAAGAATAAGAAGAAAGCTAAATGAAATAAAAGCAAACTAAAAAGAAATAAAAATATTCTACTTGCATGAATAAAGGAAAATACACTACTAACATGAAAGGAAGAGCATGTATTGAAATTGCATAAAAAAAGATTTACATAAAAGAAATGGCTAAGTAGCCATGAAAAGAAAGAGAGTTTGTTTTATTTTTTTCCAAACTAATGAACCAAGAGAGCCTAAGGGAAGAGAGAGCCTTACATGAAACCTAAGGGGTATTTATACAAGTTTAAAACCCTAATCCACTTTTTTGGGAACTACCTAAGTTACTCTCTTATAAAATATAACCTCCAAGTAATTATTAACATTAGCATAACCCTCCTACATATAGCTTTAATCACGTGTATTAACTCTTAAGAGGGGATCATAGTAAGTGGGTAGGTGGGGTCATGTATGATGCATGAAATGAATTATTTCCATCTTTCTTTGCTTCCTTCTCTTGTGTGCATGCATGAATACATTAAGCCTCTTCTAATTTCCATCAATTTTCCTATTGATAAAAATAAGTGAAAATTAGCCACAAGGGCCTCTCTAGCAAGGCATTTAGTTTCTAGGACATGCAACTTAAATAAATAACTATTTTTAAGGACAAAAACAAAATAATTAGTTTCTAAGGCCTAAAAACCTATGAAATTATGTCCTTGAAAGTAATTTGACTGCTGACTTTGTCCTTAAAAGTAATTGTTATGCTGACTTTGGCCTTAAAATTAATTTCTGTGGATGTATATCATAGAAACTAATTTACTGCAAAGTTTGTCCGTCTGGTGAAATGCCCATAAAAATAAAATGTGTAAGTGAACTGTCTCAAATTAATTAACATACAAAAATGGCCATTTTTCTTCTAAATAAAGATGAATAAATAATGATTTGAAAATAATTTGAATTTTGGTTTAAACATCTTAAAATATTATTTATTAAATTTAACTAGATTAAATATAGAAGTAAAAATATGCACATTTACGTGCACATCAACCATCCTCCATTCTTAGCCCCAAACGCAAACAAAAACTGCCCCAGATCGTGAAGCGAAGATCGGGGTTAAGCCCCTACCCTCCTTCTTTCCCACCACATAGGAGGGGCCATCGATCGATTTTCCAGTTGGGATCGCCGCGATCCGGGACCGTCTCGATGCTCGATTGGTGGATCGACACTGGAGTTCCTACAATCAACAGCCTCTATTCTTACCCCCGAATGCATTCAAAATCTGCCCCAATTCGCGAAGAGAAGGCCATTGGTTCACACCAGCCCTCCCTCACCACACTAAAGGGGCTACCGATCGTTTTTCCAGTTGGGACCACCGCGATCCTGGACAGTCTTGGCACCCGAATGGTGGATTGACCTCGGAGTTCATGCATAAAACAGCCTCCATTCTTACCCTCGAACGCATGCAAAAACCATCCTAGTTCACGAAGAGGCTATCTAGGGTAAACCTGTGTCCTCTCCCTTCCCCATCTACCTAAGAAGGGTTGTTGATCGTTTTTTCGTTTGGGACCGTAGCGATCTGGAACCGTCTCGGGGCTTGAATGATGGATCGATCCCAAAGTTCCTTCATAAAACAACCACCATTCTTAACCCCGAACGCATGCAAAAATAGCCCCAATTTGTGAATTGACAATCGAGGATAAGCCCCTGGCCTCCCCCTCCCCTTCTTGCCCACCGAGGAGGGGCCATCGATAATTTTTCCTATTGGGACCGTCGTGATCCAGGACCGTCTCGGCGCCCGAATGGTGTACCGACCTTGGAGTTTCTACATAAAACAGCCTCCATTCTTACCACCGAACGTGCGCAGATACCGCCCCAATTTGTGAAGAGACGACCGAGGGTAAGCACTTGCTCTCCCCTTTCCCTACCTACATAGGAGGGGCCGTCGATCATTTTTCCACTTAGGACCGTCGCGATTCGGGGCCGTCTCAGCGCCTGAATGGTGGATCGATCCCGGAGTTCCTGCTTAAAACAGCTTTTATTCTTACCCCCAAAGCATGCGGAAACCACCCTAATTCGCGAAGGGATGATCAAGGGTAGGCCTCGACCTTCCCTATCTCCCTTTCCCACCCACCTAGGAAAGGCCACCGGTCCTTCTTTTGGTTGGGACCGTCGTGATCGTCTCGACGCCCGAATGGTGGATCGTTCCTTGAGTTTCTACATAAAACAACCTCCATACTTACAACCGAACACGCGTTGGAGCCGTCCGAGTTCGTGAAAAGACGGTCAAGGGTAAGCCCTGCCCTCCCCTTCCCTATTCCCCACCCACCCCGACCTTAGATATAAGGGAGATGGTGTAAAAGTGATTTGGAGAGGATGGTTCATCTCTGTATACGATCTGAATCCAAAATGGGTTAGTAGACTTACCTTCAAACTCACTAATTACCTACTAAGCCACTTCAAAAACTGCCAATCTTCAAACAGCCATATCTTTTAGCCATAAAATCCAAATTGCTATTATGACCACTCTACGGTACGAAAAATCATCATACAAGTACATGAAGAGACGATCGAGGGTAAGCCCCTACCCTCCGCCTCCCTCTTCCCTAGCCAACTAGGAAGGGTTGCCGATCATTTTTCTAGTAGGGACAGATGCGCTACGGGACTATCTCGGCGCCTGATTGGTGGATCGACCTCGGAGTTCCTACATAAAACAACCTTCATTCTTAGCCCCGAATGTGTGCAGACACTGCCCCAGTTCGCGAAGAGATGATCGAGGTTAAACCACTGCCTTCCCCCTTCCCCACCCACCCAGGAGGGGCCACCAATTATTTATTCCAGTTGGGACCGTCGCGATCCGGGACTGTTTCGATGCCCGAATGGTGGATCAACCCCGAAGTTCCTGCATAAAAAAACCTCCATTCTTACCCCTGAACACATGCAGAAACCGACCTAGTTTGCGAAGAGATGATAGAGGGTAAGCACCTGCGCTCCCTCTTCCCCTACCCAGACGGGAGTGGTTGCCAATCTTTTTTGTGGGACCGTCATGATTCGGGATCATCTCAATGCTCAAATGGTGGATCGACCCCAGAGTTCCTTCATAAGTTAGCCTCCACTGCTACCATCCAACCACACAGAAATTGCCCCAATTCACTAAGATATGATCGAGGGTAAGCTCATACCCTCCCTCTCTCCCTTACCCACCCTCCCCCTAGGAGGAGCTACCGATTTTTTTTCTAGTTAGGACCATCATGATCATCTCGGTGCCTGAATGATGGATCGACCCTAGAGTTCCTACATAAAACAACCTTCATTCTTACCCCCGAACGTGTGCAGAAACCACCCTAGTTCGCGAAGAGATGATTGAGGGTAAGCCTTACCCTCCCCCTTCCCCACCCATCCCGACCTTAAATCTTAGGGAGAAGGTGTAAAAGTGATTTGGGGATGATGATTCAGCCCTTTATACTATCTAAATCCAAAATGGGATAGTAGACTTGCCCCCAAACTCACTACTTACCGACTAATCTGCTTCAAAAACCGTCAATCTTCAAACAACCATATCTTTTAGCTATAAAATCCAAATTACTATTATGACTACTCTATGGAAAGAGAAATCATTATACCAGTTCGTGAAAAAACGATCGAGGGTAAGCCCCTACCCTCCCCTTTCTCTTTCCCAGCCATCTAGGAGAAGCCATCGACCATTTTTCCAGTAGGGACAGTCACAATCCTGGACAGTCTCGTAGCCTGAATAGTAGATCGACTCCAGAGTCCTTGCATAAAACATCCTCCATTCTTAGCCCTAAATGCGTGTAGAAACTGCATGGTTCACAAAGAGATAATCGCGGGTAAGCTCATGCCCTACCACTCCCCACCCACTTAGGAGAGGCCACCGATCGGCTTTCCAGTTGGGACCGTCGCGATCTAGGACCGTCTCGACGCTCGAATAGTGGATCAACCCCAAAGTTCCTACATAAAACAGCCTCCATTCTTACCCCCGAATGCATGCAGAAACTGCCCTAACTCATGAAAAGACAATCAAGGGTTTGCCCCTGTCCTCCTTCACCCCCTTTCCCACCTACCTAAAAGGGGCCATCGATCATTTTTCTAATTAGGAAATCGCGATCCGCGACAGTCTCCACACCCTAAGGTTGGATCGACCTTGGAGTTCCTGCATAAAACATCCTTTATTCTTACCGTCAAACGAGCAAATAAACCATCCTAGTTCATAAAATGACAATCGAGGTATGCCACTACCCTCCCCCATCCCTTCCTACCCAAGAGGGCCGCCGATCTTTTTTTCCGCTTAGGACTGTCATAATCTAGGACCATCTCAGTGCCCGAATGGTAGATCGATCCCTAAGTTCCTTCATAAAACAGCCTCCATTCTTAACCCCAAAAGCATGTAGAAATAGCCTCAGTTCACGAAGAGAAGGTCGAGAGTAAGCCCATGCCCTCCCCTCCCCTTGCCCCTCCACCAAGGAGAGGCCGCCGATCATTTTTCCTATTGGGACCATCGTGATCCGGGACCGTCTCAGTGCCCGAATGGTGTATCGACAGCGGAGTTCCTACATAAAATAGCCTCCATTCTTACCCGCGAAAGCGTGCAAATACCGCCCCTGTTCGTAAAGAGACGATCGAGGGTAAGCACTTGCACTTCCTTTTCCCCACCTACATAGGATGAGTCGTTGATCGTTTTTCTAGTTGGGATCGTCGTGATCTGGGGCCGTCTCCGTGCCCGAATGGTGGCTCGACCCTGGAGGTCCTGCATAAAACAGCCTCCATTCTTACACCTATAGCACGCAGAGACTGCCCCAATTCGCAAACAGATAATCGAGGGTAGACCCTGGCCTACCCTCTCCCTTCCCCACACATCGAAGTGGGGTCGCCTACTGTTTTTCTAGTTGGGACCGTCGCGACATTGTCGACGTCCAATTTGTGGATCGACCCTGGAGTTCCTGCATAAAACAGCCTCCATTCTTACCATCGAACTCTTACCACCGAACGCATGCAGAAACCATCCCAGTTTGCGAAGAGATGACCTAGGGTAAACCCTGCCCTCTCCCTTCCCCACTAACCCCGACTTAGATTTATGGAAGAAGGGGTAAAAGTGATTTGGGGATGATGGTTCAGCCTTGTATACTATCTAAAGCCAAAATGGGTTAGTGGACTTGCACCCAAACTCATTAATTACCCACTAATCCACTTCAAAAACTGCCAATCTTCAAACAGCGATATCTTTTAGCCATAAAATCCAAATTTCTATTATGACCACTCTACGGGAAAAAATCATCATAATAGCTTATGAAGAGACGATCGAGGATAGCCCTTACCCTCTGCCTCTCTCTTCCCCAGACAACCAAGAGGGACGGTCGATCTTTTACCAGTATGGACAATCATGATCCAGGACTGTCTCGGCGCTCGAATGGTGGATCTACCTCCAAGTTCCTCCACTAAACCACATCCATTCTTAGCCCCGAACGTGCACAGAAACAGCCCCAGTTGTGAAGAAATGAACGGGGGTAAGCCTCTGCCCTCCTCCTTGCCCACCCATCTAGGAAGGGCCACCAATTGTTTTTCCAGTTGGGACCATCGCGATTCGGGACCGTCTCGACACCCAAATGGTGGATCAACCTCAAAATTTATGCATAAAACAGCCTCCATTCTTACCTCTAAATGCGTGTAGAAACCGCCCAGGTTCATAAGGAGATGATCGAGGGTAAGCCCCGACCCCTTCCCTGCCCTCCATTTGATCATGACGCCCAAATGGTGGATCGATCCTGGAGTTCCTGCATAAAACAACCTCCATTCTTTCCCCCGAATGCGCTCAAAGGCCGCCCCAGTTTGCGAAGAGACAACCAAGGGTAAGCCCCTGCCATTCTGTAATCGCCCTAATTTTGATGGACATTATTTAGAACATTTAATTGGATAAATTAAATGAAATAATGTTGATGGTTAATGGATTGATATTTGTATAATCATAAGGTAGTCGTGCCTTAATTAATCTATAAGCCAAAGAAAATTAAAATGGAATAAGTAGGAGGAATATGCTAAGGGAAAAATAGAAATAGACTGTGTTCTTATACCCTAAACCCTTCTTACCTTCATTCCTTATTTATTTTAAACATTTGCAACTAAAACTAAAACATTTAAAAGCTTGGCCAGCAATCATTAAGGGAAATAAAAAGGAAGATAAGCAAGGATTCAAGTAGGAAGCTTAAGCAAATCAACCAAAGAGAAAATCTTAACCTTCTTAACTCTAAGGTAAGGTGAATAATAGATTTACGTCTCCTTTTTACTGATTTCGATTTCTAGTTAAGTTTCGAATTAATTTTGCAAGTAATATGCTATAATATGATTGTTTAAATCGATGTATATGCTTGTTGATGATTTATGTTGCATCATTCAGATTTCGTGATAAGTTTTGATTTGAAAAACCTATTAAATGACATCCAAATGACTTGAGTGTCTAGTATATGGTCGAAAAGATTATTTGTGAAGTGGGTTTCAAGTTTCATAATTTTCTTAGCATTTGTGGGTTTATTATGAATTTTCTATGAAAGAAAATAGCCAATATTGGGTTTAAATTAATTACAGCAATTATATATCGGTTTTGGGTCTAAAATTTAAATATGTTAGGAAACATATTAGAAGTGAATTATGGTAATTTTTTGGAATTTTACTAAGTTTTTACTATAGATATAAAATTATTTAAGGTATGGGACTTAAATGTTTTATATGTATTATCAAAAAGAAGGGCTTCTTTGTTAAATGTTTATAATATGACGACTTCTAAATTCTGCAGCTCTTTTGGAAAAGAAGATTTCAAAAAGACATGGGCAACCAATTGAATTTTGAAAAATAAGGGAAGTTAGTTGAAAAGCAATTACTTTATAAGGCTATAAAACAGTTTTACTTAAATTTACTACTTCGCCACTTCCATCTACAAACTTTCGACCCCATACCTTCGCCTATAACCAAGTCGAAACCGATGCACATGGTATCAAACAATTGATATATAGTGAATTAGACAAAGGTGGAAGGTACAACATCGAAACTAAGCTTTCAAATGGGTAGAAGTTGCTTTTGTTAAATTAGAACTATTCATGTTTACAAATGATGCTTTCGAAGGGGGTGGAGTTAGCTTTCGACCTAACCAACTTGTTTTTGTTATATAAAAAGGGCTTTCGAATGAAATGCCACCTTTATGTTAAAAAAGAAGCTTTCGAAAGGATACAACCCATGCGGCCGCATTCTACCTTTCAAACTAGTTAAGGCTGTTTCTTTATTGCTTTCAAAACAATGGGTTCAAAAGGGTGCTTTCACCTTCTTACTTTGAAGCTGCTTCTCAAAGATTTCCAAAGGGTTAGTTTCACAACCATCCTCTTTCTTTTACTTAGGACCAGTGCTTTCGAAGGCAATGCTTTCGCCCTAGTTCTTTATGACCCATGGCTATATTAAAAGTTAAACACACAGTTTTCGAAAGGAATGGTTTTAAATGGTTTCAAAAAAATATTTCCATAAACTTTTAATTGAACCCAATACTTTCCAATGGTATGTTTTGAGTGAAGAATTACAAAGTTTTCAAAAGATATATAATATGCGTTTTGAATGGGAGGTTCCTAATGTTTTCGAAATGGTTATTTTGAGTATTTGAATGAAGGGTGTCCAATGCTTTCGAAAGGCAAGTTTAATGGTTTCGAAAGAGGATGTCTAAGACTTAAATATTAATTATAAAAATTTTATTTTCAAAAGTTTCAAAAGGTATGTTTTGGCCTTTTGGCTTAGTATTTCAAACTTAAGTAGTTAACTTATTTTGAAAGGGGTACTTTCAATGGATTTGAAAGGGATTATTTAAAGTCTTTGAACAAAGGTTTCAAAGGGTTTACCTTAGCTTCATGGCCTAAAATCTTTTAAGTTAAAAAGGTTTTTTAACTTATGTCGGAGGGTTAGATGATCCCATTGATTAAATTTCATCAACAATGTTTTGTGCAAAGTATATATATATATATATATATATATATATATATATATCATGGCATAAGCGTTTTGAGTAAAGCAAAGTATATGATTTCCTTGTTTTAAAAAGATATGATTTCAGGGGTAAATCATTTACAAAATTTGTTACCATGGAAATGAAATTTGAATAGGGTAGTTAACCTTAAGTATATGACAAGAAATGAAAGTTGAATAGGGTAGTTAGCCCTAAGTTAAGACTCGGATATTAGAATACCAGATGGGACATGCTCTATACTTTAGCTATCAGCACCTAGTTAAAATAAGTCCAAAATTCCAATGTGTAGGGCTTTGTCAAAGGTGGAACTAAAATGAGGTTACACACAGAAGGGAATATATAGAGTAAAGATAGGTTATTGGTGAGCCCGAAAAACCATTATGTTTAGTTGACCCTAGAAAAAGGAAGTTAAGGGATGCCAGCCCAGTAGTGTGTCTAACAAAAGTTAGATAATTGATTATGTCTGGTGGGCCCGAGTCAGCCAATGGTTAATAGTTAGCAAGATAAAACTATAGTGTGGACAAATTGTCCATTGATTTCCTTATCTTTATGCATATATTTACTTTTTTTATTGTTATAATCAATTTGATTGCAGAATTCTGATTTGCAAAAGATATGTTTTTTAAAAGGATATTAGTGAGGAAAAACCCGTTCCGCTAAGCAGCACGTTCTCACTTAATATCAGTAAACCGAGATGTAATAGTATTATTCACACAAGGCTTTATGTCTGACTCAAAGTTTATGTTTTTCCCTTAAACTCTCGGGTGCTCAAAATTTAATTTGAGTAGATTGAGTGTTAAGGTATTTCAGGTTTAGTAGGTTGGACGAATAAGCTTCTGAAGATGTGTGTGAGGCAAAGTTAGCTATGTTGGAGATATTTAGTTTTATTTTCAACGTGATGTACTATAACCGATATGTCTATTTAGTACTCTGATCATCCAAGGGGGCATCCTCATTTGTCGCTCTTAGCGTAATTGGTAATAATTATATTTGATCAAGCCTAGAAATCGTTTTGGGATTATGTAACTGAATATGAAATATTGCTTTGAAATGTAATCAGAAAAGAAGTTTTGAAATCTATGTTGATTTTATTTCATATTCACATGCTTCGAATATTAAGGATACGATAAACATTACCGTATTTTTTCACCAAAGTTAATACTATGGATCACCGCAGCATTTATAGTGCTTAGCTTCAGGCCTCAAGATAGGGGATCTTACAACTTATATCAGAGCATAGGTTTATGAAAACTCAAAAGGAAATTTCAGGCTTAAAAATGATTTTGAAAACATAATCCTAAGGATTTAGAGAAAAGATTGTGGTATAGGATAACGTTATAGTAACGTACTTGTATTTGCTGTATATAAGTATATGCCATATCTTTATTCTCTGTCTTTCTTAGGCTGTTTTTTGTATCTTACAAAGGCTCGAATGCAGATTTTAAGGACGTAAGATACGGATGATTGAAGTGGAAGAGTTAACATGGGTGGAGAAAGCACCATAACCAACGAAAACATTCGACCTAACAGGAGAAACCCAGTTCAACCGACGATGCTAATCCAAATGCCAATATGGGTGCTGGAGTGCCGCAAGTTGATATGGGAGCTATGTACCGGTTCTTTGCCAACATGATGCAAGATGGAGCTACTGCGGGATTAGTTGGAGGAAATCAGGAAGCTCCGACGATCAATAACTATGTTGTACTAAGTAGGGATTAGGCCAAGCTGGGGGAAAACCGTTTATCGAGACTGAAGATGCAGCTGAAGTAGAGAATTGGTTACTTCGTTGCGAAATGATTTTTGTTGATTTGGGGCTTAATAATAAGCAGAAGAGATGACTTGCTTCTACACAGTTGCAAGGATCAGCATTATATTGCTGGAACATTGTTACAGTGGGAGCTAATAAGGAGACCATGACTTGGGCTGAATTTAAAAGGAGGTTTTAGGAAAGATTCATGTCAGAAATTGCTAAATCAACTCTACTCAGGAAGTTGATGGAGTTGGAGTCGGGGGATTGATAGTGCTTGAGTATGCTAACATATTTAAGGAGCTATCGAGATATGGATATGCTATGATTGATACAATTATCAAAAGGAATGAGAAGTTCATCAGTGGACTAAAACTTAAACTAGCTAAAGTGACCCTGGCACATACTAGGAATCCGTATGATGTAGTTATTGAGATAACCTTGAGACAGAAGGAGATGCTTGCCTTTCATGATGGTAGCAAAGCAAGGGAAGCTCAAAGTGGACATAACCAGAAGAGAAAGTTTTTCCATAAGGGAACTCAGAAGAGTAGCGCTGCCAAGAAAGCGAAGGCCAATATGGTTTTTTATAAGTGTGATAAGGAGGAACATTATACTCATGAGTACCAGATAGGCAAAGAGAAGAAAGTTGCTGACAAGAAAGAAGTAAGATTTTTCAACTACGATCAGATTGGACATTACAAGAACCAGTGCAAAGAACTTGCCAAGGATGGAAAGGGCAAAGTGCTGCATTGGAGCCAGCTACCTCAAGACCAACAGCAGAAAAAAAAGGAAAAGCTGTGTTGGAATGTATGCTTTTGATTCATGGTATATCAGTTAGAGTTCTATTTGATACTGGTGCATCGCATTCTTTTATATCTCATTGTTTGGTAGATAAGTTTAACCTAGAACCATCATATCTAGTTACTTCCTTAAGAGTTGCAAATCCAATATGAGGTTATGCGACTTTTGGGATGAGATGTAACCACCTAGATTTTGAATTGTTAGGTTATGTATTTGCTTGTAGTTTGCATGTGCTTGATAACGTAGGGGTCGGAATTATTTTGGTATGGATTAGTTAAGTAAATACAATGCTAGAATATTTTTCCATGATAAGAAAATATCACTTAGACACCCCGATTGTAGTGATCAGATTATATACTCCGTAGAAAACCCTAGGTTTGAAGTTAATGCCTTGTTGGGTGTTGTGGAGGCAGAAGACGAGTTGAATCAAGTTTTCGTTGTTATAGGATTCGTAGATGTCTTTGAGCATGTGCTAGGACTATCATTGAAATGAGTTATCGAATTTCAGATAGATTTGGTACCAAGAGCAGAACCGGTGAGTGGACCGCCATATGGAATGAAACCTACCGAGATGAAAAAGTTAAAGATGTGTTGGTGGATTTGGAAAGTAAGAACTTTATCAAACCAAGTAGTTAGCCCTAGGGTGCAGCCGTAGTGTTTGTAAAGAAATTGGATGGATCATTAAGGTTCTGTATCGATTATCCTAAGTTGAATGAGAAGAAGGTCAAGAATTGATATCCATTACCTAAAATTAATGATTTGATCGATCAGTTGAGTGGAGCCAAAGTATATTCCAAGTTGGATTTATCAGCTTAAAGTGGCTGAAGATTGTATTCCTTTGACGGCGTTTAGAACAAGATACAGATCGTATGAATGTTTAGTAATGCCGTTCGGACTAACTAATGAGACGACATTTCTCGTAGACTTGATGAACAGGATCTTCCGGGAGCATCTGGACAGATTCGTGTTAAGGTTCATAGATGACATTTTGATATACTCTAAAGATGAAAGAGAGCATGACTTCATCTTAGAGGGACGCCTGAGACGTTGAGGCAACATCAACTAAAGGAAAAAAATTTGAAGTGTCATTTCTGGAAGAAATAAATGAAGTTTCTTGGTCATGTAGTCTCAGGACAAGGGTTTTCTATAGATCCAGCTAAGTTCGAGGCAGTGAATAGTTGGATGAGACCCGAGATCGTGACTGAGATAAAGAGTTTTCTTAGATTTGCTGGTTTTTATCGGAAGTTCATTAAGGATTTTTCATGGATAGCGGCACCGATGACTAAGCTAGTTTGGAAAGTTGTAAAGTTTGTCTGGACTGATAAGTGTGAGGAGGCATTCCAAAAATTGAAACAGTTATTGACTAATGCACCTGTGTTAGTTGTTCCAGAGGGGAATCTGGACTTAGTAGTGTACACAGATGCATGTGGAATGGGGTTAGGTGATGCGTTAGTGAAAAGAGTTAAAGTGATTTCTTATGCTTCTCGACAGCGCAGACCGCATGTGGTCAAATATCCAACTCACGATTTGGAATTAGTTGCAGTAATTTTTGCATTGAAGGTGTGGAGACATTACCCTTCGAGAGAGAGATTCGAGTTGCATATGGATTATAAGTCATTGAGATATTTATTCTCTCAAAAGGAGTTGAATACGAGATAGCAGAGGTAGTTAGAGTTTTTAGACGCTTATGATTTTGGTATTGAGTACACACTGGGAAAAGCAATAAGGTTGTAGATGCACTTAGCAGAAAACATCAGAATGCAGTATTAGCAGTGATAGCTGAGTGGAAAGATTTAGAAGCATTGACCACATGTAGATACAGTGGAGATGTAAAGCGAGTTCTAGTAAGGAAACTGCTTTATTGTCATGTTTCGATGTTTGACCGATGATGATCGAAAGGATTGCTTCTAAGCAAAGGGAGGATCCATTATTAGCTGAATGGATTAGAAAGTTAAGGAATAAAACGGAGAGCGATGATTTGAAAGATATCAGTATTGACCAAAGTGGGTGGTTAAGGAAGAAAGGAAGACCATGTGTTCCAAATATGGGAAACATTAGGAAGGAAGTTCTTGGAAAATGCCATCGTTCAAAGTTCATTATTCATTTGGAAGGAACTAAGATATATCAGGACATGAAAAGAAGTTTCTTCTGGGAAGGCATGAAGAGAGATGTTGGCTTATGGGTGAAGCAGTGTTAGAGCTGTTAATAGCTAAACGTCGAACATCAGAACCAAGTGGGTTACTACAGCCTTTAGATGTTCCGGTTTGGAAATGGGACTCTATCTCAATGGGTTTATAGACGGATTTCCAAGGTCAAATCGAGGAAATGAAAGTATATGGGTTATAGTGGACATATTGACCAAGAGTGCCCATTTCACTCCAGTTAAGTTAACTAATACGACATCTGTTTTGGCTAAATTATTCATGAAGAATATAGTTACACTGTATGAAATTCCTAGTAGTCCAGTAAGTGACAGAGATTCCTTATTCACTAGTGAGCTCTAGAAGCGTCTACAAGAGACTTTGGGTACAAAGCTCAAGATGAGTACCGCTTACCATCCGCAGACTGATGGGTAAATAGAAAGAGTTAACAAAGTCTTAGAGGATTGTTAAGAGCTTATGTGCTAGATTTTGGGAGATCACGGGAAGACCATCTATACTTAGTCGAGTTTTCGTATGACAACAGTTATTAGACTACTATAGGGATGACACCGTTTAAAGCTTTGTATGGAAGGCCATGCAAATATCCTATTTGTTGGCTAGAGACCGGGGATAGGTTAATTCCCTGGTCCAGATTTGGTTAGAGAAACTATAGAAAATTGAGTTAATTCGGGCTAGAATGAAGGAAGCTCGGTCTCGGCAGAAGAGCTATGCTGATAAAAGAAGGAAAGATTTAGAGTTCTCACTTGGAGATCATATTTTCGTCAAATGTCACCAAATGAAGGTGTAACCAGATTTGAAAAGTCAATAAAATTGGCACCAAGATTTATTGGACCATTCCCTATTGTAGAAAGGATCGAGAAACTCACGTATAGATTAGATTTACCGAACAGTTTGGTAGGAGTCGGTCATGTTTTCATAATTATCATCTGAGGAAGTGTAATCGAGATCTAGAAACTGCTATTGCATCAATTTTGTTAGATGATTTATTAGTGGAATTTAAAATAACAAAAGTTAGAAAACCAGTTCGTATAGCCATGAGAGATGAGAAGATATTGAGAAACAAGACAGTCAAAGTCCAGTGGAGTGAGGAGGAGAGAGACTGTACTTGGAAAACTAAGAACAGGATTAGAAAGGGATTATTTAAAGCTTTTAAACAAAGATTTCAAAGGGTTTGCCTTGGCTTCATGATCTAACATCCTTTAAATTTAAAAGAGCATTTAACTTACGTTGGAGGGATAGATAATCCCATTGATTATATTTCATAAACATTGTTTTGTGCAAAGTATATATATACCATGGCATAAGCATTTTGAGTAAAGCAGATTATATGATTTTCTTGTTTTAAAAAGATATGATTTCAGGGGTAAATCATTTCCAAAGATTGTTTACAAGGAAAAGAAATTTGAATAAGGTAGTTAACCCTAAGTATATGACGGGAAATGAAAGTTAAATAGGGTAGTTAATCGTAAGTTATGACTCAGAAATTAGAAGACCGGATGGGACTGGTGTAGGGTCGCACCCCATACTTTAGCTATTAGCCTATAAATAAAATAGGTCCAAAATTCTAATGTGTAGGACTTTATCCCAGGTGGGACTAAAATGAGGTTACACACAGAAGAGAATATACAGAGTAAAGATGAAATGATCCTAATTTTAACTAACATTATTTAAGACATTTAATTAGATAAATTAAATAGAATAATGTAAAGATTAAAATGGTTAAGAGATTGAGATTTGTGCAATTATAAGGTAGTCATGCCTTAAGTAATGCATAAACAATTAAAAATATAAAATGAAGTAAAGGTATTAAGATGAGGGCAAAATAGGAATAAGTTATATTCTTATACCCTAAATCCTTATCCCATTCTCATTTTCAACATTCACAAATAAAACTAAACATAGAGTTTGGCCTGCCACCATTAGAAGAAATCAAGAGGGTGATAAAAAGAAATCAAGTAGGAAGCTTAAGCGAATTAATCCAAGAGCAAATCTCAACCTTCTTAACAATCAACTTAAGGTGAATAATAGATTACATCTCATTTTTATTGTTTTTGTTTTCTAGATGAGATCCGAATTTATTTTGCATGTAAAATGCCATGATTTGACTGTTTAAATGGATAAATAAGCTTGTTGATGATTTATGTTGCTTCATATAGATTTTATGATAAGTTTTGAATTGAAAAACTTATTAAATGGCATTATAATGACTTGCGTTTTATATAAGGTCAAAAATATTATTTTAGAGATGGGTTTCAAGTTTCATAATTTTCTAAGTTAATGTGGATTTATCATGAATTTTCTAGGGAAGAAAATGTTTAAATTGGGTTTAAATTATTTTCGGCAAATATATGATAGTTCTTGGGTCTGAAATTTAAATATGTTAGAAAACAAATAAAAAAATATTTACGGCAATTTTTGGAGAATTTTCCAAATTATTTGTTATACATATAGAATTATTTAAGGTATGAGACTTAAATGTTTTATTTGCTTCTAAAAGGAGAAGGAGCTAATTTGTTAAATGTTTTTAATTGTTAATTACTGGATTCGACAGTACTTTTAAAAAAAGATTTTGAAAAAGAATTGACAACCAATTGTATGTTGACAAATAAGGCAAGTTAGTTGGAAAGACATTACTTTAAAAGGCTAATAATCAGTTTTGCAAAGAATTACTACTCCGCCACTTATAGCAACTACCTTTCGACCTCATACTTCCACCCCAAACTAAGTCGAAACCAATACATATGGTATCAATGTCTTGATATGTAGTGGATTGGAGCTAGGCAGAAGGTATAGAGTTGAAACAAGATTTCGAAGGGGGTAGAAGCTACAATTTTAACTATGAATAACTTATGTCTATAAAGGAGGCTTTTGAAGGAGTTATATTAGCTTTCGACTTAGTCAAATGTGCCTTTGTTTTATCAAAAAGGGCTTTTGAAAGGGGTTGCCACCTTTTTACTTTAAAATAAAGCTTTCTAAAGGGTTCAAAACCCATGCTTCTGGATTCTGCCCTTCGAATCAATGCTTTCGAAAGGGTACTTTTGCCTTTAAACTTTGAAGCCACTTCTCCATGTTTTCAAAAGGGTTAGTTTTGAAACCGTCCACTTTCTTTTACTTAGGAATAATGCTTTCGCCTCAGTTCTTTTAAGACCCTTTGTTCTATTAAAAGCTAAACCCAAATGTTTTGAAAAGAATGATTTTAAATGGTTTCGAAGCTATGTTCGACAAACTTTTACTTGTACCTAACGCTTTCAAAAGTTTTGTTTTAAGAAAGGAATTTTAATACTTTCGAAAAGTATATAATATAGGTTTCGAAGGGGAGGTACCTCAATGTTTTCGAAAGGTTTGCTTGCGTCTTTAAATGGAAGGTTTCTAATGCTTTTGAAAAGCAATTTTAAAGTATTTTGAAAAGATTAGGTCTAAGGTTTTATAAAGCTTTCGAATGGATACTTTCAATGATCACAAAATGTCTATTTTAAAGGTTTCGAAAGGTATGTTTTTGGCCTTTCGGCCTAGAGTTTCAAGGTAAAGTAGTTAACATATTTTGAAAGGGGTACTTTCAATGGATTCGAAAGGGACTGTTTAAAGTTTTTAAACAAGGGTTACGAAGGTGAAATCTTGGATTTAAAACCTAATGTTTTCTAAGTTAAAGAAGGGCTTTAAATTGTTTCAAAGGGATAGATAACCCTATTGATTTAGGTTTTCATTAACATTGTTTTGTGTAAAGTATATATCATGACATAGATATTTGAGTAAAGCAAAAAGTATATTTTCCTTGTTTAAGTATGATTTAAAGGGTTTAATCAATTTTAAAGAAATCTTTTCAAGGAAAATTTGATGGGGTATTTAATCCTAAGTGAATGACTAAGAAATTAAAATACTATATGAGACTCGTATAGGATCATCCCTTATACTTTAACTAATATCCACTAGCTAATATAAGTCCAAAACTCAAGTGTGTAGGGCTTTGTCGTAAGTAAGACTAAAATGATGTTACACACAAAAAGAAATATACAAAGAAAGATAAGTTATTGGCGAGCTCACAAAACCATTAGGATCAACTGACCCTGGCAGAAGTAAGTTAAGGACAGACCATCCAGGAATGTGTCTTATAGAAGTTAGATTATTTATTTTATCTGGTAGGCCTGAGTCAGCCAATAGTTAGTAGTTTGCCAAACAAAAATATATTGTTCGGACAGATGGTCTAATTATTACCTCGTATATATGCATATATGATATTGCTATTATGTCTGTAATCAGTTTGATTACAGGATTCTGATTTGCAAAAAATATGTTTTAAAAGGGATATTAGTGAGAGGAAACACGTTCCGCTAAGCAGCGTATTCTCACTTAATTTCAGTAAGCCGAGATGTCATAGTATGACTCACACCAGGTTTTATGTCTGACTCAAAGTTTATGTTTCCTTTTAAACACTTGCATACTCAAAATTTAATTTGAGCAGATTGAGAGCTAAGATTTTTCAGGTTTAGCAGGTTGGACGAATAAGCTTCCGAAGACGTGCAAAAGGAAAAGTTAGGAGCTATTTAATTTTATTTTCACTATGATGTATTATAACTGATATATCTATTTAGTAATCTGATCATCCAAGGGGGCATCTTTATATATCGCTCTTGGAGTAAATTTTTAATAATTATATTTGATCAAAACATGGGAATTGTTTTAGGATTATCAATTTGAATATGAAATATTGATTTGAAATGTAAGCAGAAGAGTTTGTTTTAAATCCGCGTTGATTTTTATCTCATATTCACGTGCTTCTAAAATTATGGATACCATTAACATTACTGTATTTTGTCATCGGAATTTAATATTATAGATGACTGCAGCATCTGTAGTACTTAGCTTCAGCCTCAACATAGGGGATGTTACAACTTGGTGTTAGAGCATGGGTTCATAAAAAATTTAAAAGAATTTCAAAAATAAAATGATTTTGAAAACATAATCCTAAGGAATTAGGGAAAAGATTTGGGTATGAAATAAAGTTATAGTAATGTACTTGTATATGCTATATATAAGTATATGCTTTATCACTATTCTCCCATCTCCCTTAGGCTATTCTTCTGTATCTTACAAAGACTCGAATGAAAATTTTACGGACATAAGATATAGAAGCTAGAAGTGGAAGATTTAACATTGGTGGGGGAAGCACCACAACTAATGGGAATGCCAAACTAAACCCTAGAAGGAATCCAAGTCAGGCACAAGCTGCTAAAGTGGGTGCTGGAATGCTGCAAGTGGATATGGGAGCTATGTATTAGTTCTTCTTTAACATGATGCGGGCTGGTGTTGCTATGGGTTTAGCTGGAGGAAAAGCTGAAGGAGGAAATCATAGAGCCTTAGTGATTAATAATTATGCCATGCTCAGTAGAGATTATGCCAAGCTGGAAGGAAAATCGTTTATCGGAACTGGGGACGCAATTGAAGTGCAGAACCGGTTACTTCATTACGAGAGGATTTTTGCTGATTTGGGGCTCAATGACGAGCCGAAAAAGAGGCTTGCTTCGAGGCACAGAGAGCAGCACTATACTGTTGGAACAGTGTTACGGTGGGAGTTAATGAGGGGACCATGATTTGGGCTGAGTTCAGAAGAAGTTTTAAGGAAAGATTTATGTCCAAAATCGCTAAGCCAACTCTGCTCAGGAAGTTCATGGAGTTGGAGTAGGGAGACATGACTGTGCTTGAGTATGCAACCAGGTTTGAGGAGCTATCGAGATATGGATATGCTACGATTGATATAGTTATTAAAAAAATGAGAAGTTCATTCGTGGGTTGAAACCCAAGCTTGCGAAAGCCACACTATCACATTCAAGGATCAGTGTGATGTAGTTGTTGAGATGGCTTTGAGACAAGAGGAGATGCTTTCTTTTCATGATGGTAGCAAAGCAGAGGGAGCTCAAGGAGGCCAGAACTAGAAGTGGAAATTTTTCCATAATAAGGGAGCTCAGAAGATTGGGGCTGCCAAGAAGGGAAAGACAGAAGTTATCGATTATAAGTGTGATAAGAGGGACACTATGCTCATGAGTGCCGAATAGGCAAGGGAAAAAAAGTTGCTGACAAGAAAGGACAGAAATGTTTCAACTATGATCAAATTGGACAACATAAGAACCAATGGATGAAGCCAACCAAGGATGGAAAAGGCAAAGCGTTTGCATTGGAGCCAACAATGTCGAGATCAACAACAGAGAAAAAGGGAAAAGCAATTTTGGGAGGTACTTTTTGTTTCATGGTGTATTGGTTAGAGTTCTATTTGATACAGGTGCATTGCATTCTTTTATGTCTCATTGTTTGGTAGATAAGCTTAACCTAGAACCCTCATACCTAGTTACATCCTTAAGGGTTGAAGTCCGATAGGAGGGTATGTGACTCTTGGGATGAGATGTGACTACCTAGAGTTTAATTGTTAGGTCATACATTTGTTTGCAGTTTGCACGAGTTTGATTTCATATGGTTCAGAATTATTTTGGGTATGGATTGGTTAAGTAAATATGATACTAGGATATTTTGCCATGATAGGGAAATATCACGTAGACACCCTGATTGTAGTGATCGAATTATATACCCCGTAGAAAATCCTAGTTTTGAGGTTATGCTTTGTTAGGTATGGTGGAGGCAGAAGACGAGATAAATCAAGCTTTCGTTGTTAGATAATTCGCAGATGTATTTATGCCCGTAGGAGGACTACAGCCGAAACGAGCTATTGAGTTTCAGATAGATTTAGTACTTGGAGAAGAACCAATAGGTAGACCGCCAATTAGAATGACACATATCGAGATGAAGGAGTCTAAGGTGCAGTCGGTGGATTTAGAAGGTAAGCATTTTATCAGACTAAGTAGTTCACCTTGGGAAGCAGTTGTAGTGTCTACAAAGAAACCGGACGGATCATTAAGTTTATGTATCGATTATCGTAAGTTGAATGAGAAGACGATAAAGAATCGATATCTATTACCTATAATTGACGATTTGTTCAACCAGTTGAGTGGAGTCAAAGTATTTTCCCAGTTGGATTCAAAAATAGGGTTCCATAAGCTTAGAGTGGCTGAGGATAGTATTCCTTTGACGAC
Organism: Allium cepa; assembly: GCA_030765085.1. Lineage (NCBI taxonomy): Eukaryota > Viridiplantae > Streptophyta > Magnoliopsida > Asparagales > Amaryllidaceae > Allium > Allium cepa. The sequence goes on from CM060938.1 coordinate 216,852,242, forward strand.
ATTTAGAACCAGATATGGATCGTATGAATGGTTAGTAATGCCATTTAGACTAACTAATGTGTCGGCATTCATTGTAGATTTGATGAACCGAGTTTTCCGAGAGCTCTTGGATAGGTTTGTATTGGTATTCATAGATGATATGTTGGTATACTCTAAAGATACAAAAGAACATGAAGTTCACCTTATAGTGGTGCTTCAGATGCTAAAGCAGCATCAACTGAAGGTGAAATTCTTGAAGAGTCATTTCTAGAAGAAAGAAGTGAAGTTTCTTGGTCATATAGTCTCAGAGAAAGGGTTATCGGTGGATCCAGCTAAGATCGAGGCAGCGAATAGTTGGAAGAGACCTGAGATGGTGTCTAAGATAAAGAGATTTCTTGGACTAGCTGGATGCTATCGAAGATTCATCAAGGTTTTGTCGCGGATAGCGACACCGATGACTAATCTAACATGGAAAGATTTGAAGTTTGTCTGGATTGATAAGTATGAGGAGCCATTCTTGAAGCTGAAACACTTATTGAAAAATGCACCTATGCTAGTTGTTCCAGAGGGGAATCAAGACTTAGTAGTTTATACAGATGCTTGTGGAATAGCGTTAGGAGCTATGTTAATGCAAAGAGGCAAAGTGATTCTCTATGCTTCTTGACAGCTCAGACCGCATGAGATTAGATATCCAACTCACGATTTGGAATTAGCAGCAATAATTTTCACATGAAAGGTGTGGAGATATTACTTTTCGGGAGAGAGATTCGAGTTCTATACGGATCATAAGTCAATAAGATATTTATTCTATCAAAATGAGTCGAATATGAGACAGCAAAGGTGGTTAGATTTTTTGGCCGCTTATGACTTTGGTATTGCGTACACACCCGGGAAGGGGAATAAAGTTGTAGATGCACTTAGTAGGAAACATCAGAATACGGTATTGGCAATGATAGTTGAGCGGAAAGATCTAGAAGCATTGACTACATACGGAGTATAGTAGAGATCTGAGGCTAGATCTAATCAAGAAACAGCTATGTTATCGTATTTTGAAGTTCGACCAATGAGGATCAAAAGGATTGCTTCTAAGCAAGGGAAGGATCATTGTTAGCTGAATGGATCCAAAAGTTAAGGGATGGAACAGAGAGCGATGACTTGAAAGATTTCGGTCTTGACCAGAATGAGTGGTTAAGAAAGAAAGGAAGACTGTGTGTTTTGAATATGGGAAACATTAGGAAAGAAGTTCTTGGAGAATTCCATCGTTCAAAATTCATTATTCATCCCGGAGGAACTAAGATGTATCAGGATATGAAAAAAAGTTTCTTCTGGGAGGGCATGAAGAGAGATGTAGGCTTATAGGTGAAGCAATTTTTAAACTGTCAACAGAGAAAACCTGAACATCAGAAACCATGTGCGTTACTTCAGCCTTTAGATGTTCCGTTATGGAAATGGGATTCCATATCCATGGATTTTATAGACGGGTTACCAAGGTCGAATCAAGTGTATGGGTTATAGTGGACAGATTGACCAAGAGTGCCGATTTTATTCCAGTTAAGTCAACCAGCACATCACCTGTTTTTTTCATTTATTCATGAAGAATATAGTTAGATTGCATGGAATTTCTAATAGTATAATAAGTGATAGAGAAACCTTATTTACTAGTGAGTTGTGGAGGAGTCTACAAAAGACTTTGGATGCCAAGCTTAAAATGAGTACCGCTTACTATCCATAGACAGAGAGGCATACGGAAAGAGTTAACAAAGACTTATGAGATTTTTTACGAGCTTGTGTACTAGATTTGGGGGATCATGGGAAGACCATCTACGCTTAGTCGAGTTTTTGTATAACCACAGTTATCGGGCTAGTATAAGGATTGCATTGTTTGAAGTTTTATATGGAAGGCCTTGCAAATCTCTCGTTTATTGGTTAGAGACTGAGGATAGGTTAGTTCTTGGTCCAGATTTGGTTAGAGAGGCTGCAGAAAAGGTTGAATTCATTCGAGCCAGAATGAAGGAAGCTCGGTCTAGGTAGAAGAGCTATGCTAATAGAAGATGGAAAGACCTGGAGCTCTCAGTTGGAGATCATGCTTTCATCAAGATATCACCGATGAAAGGTGTCATTTGATTTGGAAAATCAGAAAAATTGGCATCAAGGTTTATTGGACCGTTTCCCATTATAGAAAGGATTAGGAAACTCGTATATAGGGAAACTCGTATATAGAGTGGAGTTACTAAGTAGTTTGGCAGTAGTCCACAATGTTTTTCATATTTCTCATCTAAGAAAGTGTATTCGAGACCTAGAGACTAATATAGCACCGACTGTGTTAGATGACTCAGTAGTGGAACCAAATTTGACTATAGTTAGAAAACCAGTTCGTATAGTCGCGAGGATGAGAAGAGGTTAAGGAACAAGACAGTCAGGTTAGTCAAAGGCCGGTGAAGTGACGACGAGAGAGATTGTACTTGGAAAACTGTCCTAACTTATTTCATGGTATGTTTTACCTTTATAATTGATTGTTATGAGTATCTTGTCCTAATTTTGACGATGAAATTCTTTAAGGAGGGTAGTATGTAATGATCCTAATTTTGGCTAAAATATTTAGGGCATTTAATTAGGTAAATTAGGTAGAATAATGTAAAGATTAAAGTGGTTAAGAGATTGAGGTTTGTACAATTATAAGGTATCCATGCCTTAAGTAATGAATAAACGAATGAAAATTTAAAATGAAGTAAGTAAAGGTATTAAGATAAGGGGAAAATAGGAATATGTTTTATTCTTATACCCTAAACCCTCATCCCTTTCTCATTTCCAACATTCACAAATAAAACTAAACATAGAGTTTGGTCTGCCACTATTAGAATAAAACAAGAGGAAGATAAGCAAGAAAGCAAGTAGGAAGCTTAAGTGAATTAATCCAAGAGCAAATCTGAACCTTCTTAACAATCAAGCTAAGTTGAATAATACAACACATCTCATTTTTATTGCTTTTTAATTTCTAGATGAGATCTAAATTTATTTTGCAAGTAAAATGCGATAATTTGATTGTTTAAATAGATATATAAGCTTGTTGATCATTTATGTCGCTTCATATAGATTTTATGATAAGTTTTTGATTTAAAAAATCTATTTAATACATCCTAATGACTTGCATTTTTGATATAAGGTCAAAAACATTATTTTAGAGATGGATTTCAAGTTTCATAATTTTATAAGTTAATGTGGATTTATTATGAATTTTCTAGGGAACAAAATTGTTAAATTGGGTTTAAATTATTTTTGGAAAATATAAGATAGCCATGGATCCGAAATTTGAATATGTTAGAAAACATATAAAAAATGATTTATGGGAATTTTTGGAGAATTTTTCTAAGTATATATTATGGATATTTAATTATTTCATGTATGAGATTTAAATGTTTTATATGCTTCTAAAAGGAGAGGGGGCTAATTTGCTAAATGTTTTTAAGTGTTAATTGCTGAATTAGGCAGTACTTTTAGAAAAAGAATTTGAAAAGAATTGGCAACCAATTGTATGTTGACAAATAAGGCAAGTTAGTTGGAAAGATATTACTTTAAAAGGCTAATAATCGGTTTTGCAAAGAATTACTGCTCTGCCACTTACAGCAGCTACCTTTCGACCCCATACTTCCGCCCCAACCAAGTCAAAACCAGTATACAAGGTATCAATGCCTTGGTACATAGTGGATAGGAGTTAGGCGGAAGGTACAGAGTCGAAACATGCTTTCGAAGGGGGTAGAAGCTATTATTTTAACTACAATGACTTATGTTTATAAAGGAGGCATTCGAAGGAGCTATATTAGCTTTCGACTTAGTCAAATGTGCCTTTGTTTTATCAAAAAGGGCTTCCGAAAGGGGTTGCCACCTTTTACATTAAAATGAAGCTTTCTAAGGAGTTCGAAACTCATAATATCGCATTCAACCCTTCAAATCAATGCTTTCGAAAGGGCACTTTTGCCTTTAAACTTTGAAGCCGCTTCTCCATGCTTTCGAAAGGGTTGGTTTCGAAATCATCCACTTTCTTTTACTTAGGAATAACGCTTTTGCCCTAGTTCTTTTAAGATCCTTTGTTTTATTGAAAGCTAAACCCAAAGGTTTCGAAAGGAATGGTTTTAAATGATTTCGAAGCTATGTTCCACAAACTTTTACTTGTACCCAATGCTTTCGAAAGGTTTGTTTTAAGAAAGAAATTTTAATATTTTCAAAAAGCATATAATGTAGATTTTGAAGAGGAGTGAGTCTTTAAATGGAAGGTTTCTAATGCTTTCGAAAGACAAGTTTAAAGTATTTCGAAAAGAGTATATCTAAGGTTTTATAAAGATTTCAAAGGGATACTTTCAATAATTATGAAAGGTCTATATTTAAAGGTTTCGAAAGGTACATTTTGGCCTTTTGGCCTAGAGTTTCAAGGTAAAGTAGTTAACTTGTTTTGAAAGGGATACTTTCAATGGATTCAAAAGGGACTGTATAAAGTTTTTTAAACAAGTGTTTCGAAGGTGATATCTTGGATTTAAAACCTAATGTTTTCTAAGTTAAAGAAGATCTTTAACTTGTTTCAAAGGGATAGATAACCCTATTGATTTAGGTTTTCATCAATGTTGTTTTGTGTAAAGCATATATCATGACAAAAATATTTGAGTAAAGAAAAAAGTATATTTTCCTTGTTTAAGTATGATTTAAAGTGTTAAATAAATTTGAAAGAAATTTTTTCAAGGAAAATTTGATGGGGGTAGTTAACCCTAAGTGAATGACTCGGATATTAGAATACTATATGGGACTGGTATAGGATCGTGCCCTATACTTCAGCTAACAGCCCCTAGCTAATATAAGTCCAAAATTCTAAAGTGTAGGGCTTTGTCACAGGTAAGACTAAAATGATGTTACATATAGAGAGGAATATACAGAGAAAGATAGGTTATTGGTGAGCCCACAAAACCATTAGGATCAATTGAAACTGGGAGAAGTAAAGTTAGGACAGACCATCCAGGACTGTGTCTAATAGAAGTTAGATTATTTATTTTGACTAGTAGGCCCGAGTCAATTAATGAATAGTAGTTAGCCAAACAAAACTATATTGTTCGGACAGATAGTCCATTGATTACCTAGTTTATATGCATATATGATATTACTATTATTTCTTTAATCAGTTTAATTGTAGGATTCTGATTTACAAAAGATATGTTTTAAAAGGGATATTAGTCAGAAGAATCCTGTTCCGCTAAGCGGCGTGTTCTCGCTTAATATCATTAAACCGAGATATAATAGTATTAGTCACACCGAGCTTTATATCTGACTCGAAGTTTATGTTTCCCCTTAAACTCTCGGGTACTCAAAATTTAATTTGAGTAGATTGAGAGCCAAGATTTTCGAGTTTATTCGGTTGGACGAATAAGCTTCCGAAGACGTGCGGGAGGCAAAGTTAGGAGCAATATAATTTTATTTCCACTGTGATGTATTATGACTGATATGTCTATTTAGTACTCTGATCATCCAATGGGGCATCTTCATATGTCGCTCTTAGCATAAATTTATAATAATTATATTTGATCAAAACCTGGGAATCGTTTCATGTGAATCGATGTAAATCCAAAAACGAACAGAAAATATAAGATTTCCTCTTATCTAATGAATCCCTTGTTAATATAACACTAGTATATAATTTAGACTTGATTTGGAGGAGAAAATATAAAGTTTTAAATAGAGGAAGGGTCAATGGAGGTTTAGATCTAAGGCAGAAGATGTAAAAGTGATTTGCGAATGTTGGTTCAGCCCTATTTGCTCTCGAAACCCAAAATGGGTTAGTTGGCTTTCCCCCAAACTCACTACTTATCCACTAAGCTGCTTCAAAAACTGTCAATTATCAAGAAGCCATATCTCCTAGCCATAAAGTCCAAATCGCTATTATGACTACTCTAAGAAAAGAGAAACCATCATATCTTTCTAATGGATATGATTCTAGTACTCATTCGACTTCTATCAAACGTTATGGACAGTACAAGTTTTCAGGGGTAAAATCGTTTGGAAAAATACTAAATATAAGAAATATCATTAAAAGGCATTTTTCAAAGTTATGGAATTGTACGACCTCATATGAATTTAAAAGTAATATTTTACGATCCTCCAATGTATGGTTTGTTACTGGTGTGATAAGCGGAATGAATGGACCAAGCAGAATGATATTCTTCCCCATTTTCATCAAAGTAGTTTCATATTCGCTACATCTAATATTTATACTGAATAAGCAGTGAGTTCCCCAATGTGTATTTAAGGTTTAAGCCTTATTATGAACGTGTTTCATGATTTTTAACTCTTTACAATACTACATACGTGTGCTTTGAATAAAGTCCTCTTTTGGGCTTTTTGGGTTTATTCTCCTATTTTTATAAAGAATATGGTATGTGATGACACGGTTTTTGTTTCAGTTTTCACCAAACCAACTTTGATTATTCAATGTATTTTTTCTAGATTTTGTTACTGCTTTCATACATTGAATTCCATGTTATAGCAGCTTCATATACATAATTCCATGTCATAATAGTCAGCTATGTTTTACACTTAAAAATGGATTTTTACACAATTGCTGCTCTAACTCAAACTATTTTCAGTCTTACTCTTTATGTACCATATGAATATAAGTACTAAACGATTGTCTAATTTATGGTTATGTTTTCCATGATCAAAATATTTATAAGATTCATATAAATTTTCCAAGAAAAAAATGAAAAAGTTATTTTAACCAGGCTACGGGCTGAACTCCATGTGTATAGCATGGGTTTTCCCTAGTATCGCACTAAGCTGGAGATTGTTAGATTTTGATGATGTAATATTTCATATGTAAGTGGATTTTGAAGATATTTGAGTCAATGTAGAACCGTGACTCAAACACATTGTCTCTTTTCTAGGATATTGTAGAGTGATTAATTGGCTCTTTTATTGCATTAAAAAATGCAATGAATCATCTATATGAGGATGAGTTATTTTAGTAGATGGAAGATTATCTATCAATTTCTTGGTTAGCTGACTTGAGAAGACATTTATCAAAGTTTTATAAATAATTATGTATAGAGTTCATTTGATGTGCTTGGGAGAAAGTTTTTTTCTTTGGGTTTTGGGGGTTCAAATTTATTCTCAATTTTTAGGCTTTCTCTAGTAATAATTTGATGAATTAATAAAGATTCGGTTTGGAGGAACCTATTTATTATTATTATTATTTTCACTTATTATCTCTTTTAAAATTTAATTGTGTAGGGATTTTAGAAAAAACAACACTAGAACTTATTCTACTTTACTACTGTTTCATAGATGTTCATTTATTTATAGAATTTTTTCCGGGGTCGGTCTTGGATTCATGGAGCCCATGCAAAGGCTATGTCTTATTTTATTTTATTTTTTACTTTCCAAGGCCCAAAGTTTCTACACTTTATTATAAATATTTTACAGGTATAAAATTAAAAAAAAATTGTTTTTTGTCAGTTGTGTCATAGATTTTAAGCCCAAAATCTACTTTTCGTCCTTAAAATTATCCATTTTGGAAAATACCTAAATAATTTTAATTTTACTGCAAATCATGCAACCCCGCAAATATGTAGCTATGGTTTTTTTTGTTCTGAATTAACAATTTATTCATCTGGATCTTTATTTTAGTAGGTGTCAAAATCTACTTCTCAGTGAATGGATATTTTTCAGCAACTAGGTAAAACTAAAGCTTTACAATTTCCGCTTCGGCCTAATCGACAAAGCAACAGCCTGTTAATCTGGCAAATTGCTCTGAAGAAACGGGCCAAAATCCTTCATTCTTCTCTGACGCAACGCATTACTTTGCCCAGTCCATTTCTTTTTCTAAAGTAGCTAAATAGTCATAAATCATTTGTACTGACCGACTATTATACACATGGTCGCATCAATTAAATAGTGAAGAGATTTTTTTTTTTGGCCTTTGTAAAACGTTTGTGTGGAACATCCAATTTTTGTTCTCAACTAATCATACATTAGTTTGTATTATACAGAGTTAACAGAAACAAAGTTACACCGTACGCTTAATTTACCAATACTTATGTTCACTGTTATACATTGTTGGTATCATATTTTATCAGCAACTGCTAGGTGAATTTGTTTGTTCAATGCTTTTATGTCAAAAATTAGTAGTGGATCATCAACTGCTCTATAAATGTAGATGTTGAGCTGCTCATGTTGTTGAAAACTCATGCTTCATATCTAAACTCAAATTGTCAAATAGCCATGTGCAAGTACAGAGAGATTTAAAAAAAGAAGAAAACACGAACACCAAGAGGGAAAATATTTAAGATCGAGCCTGAACATATGATGCAAACTTTCACTGAAGTCATACAAAATCTATCAAATTTAGCAACCGTGAAAGTGATGTCACATTGCATGAAAATCATGCAACAGTTAGTGAGAAAGAAAAAAAAAGGAACGTTGTGAGCTAAATGAACAGAAAAACTGTAGGGGACCAAAGCTTTATGTAATATTTTGTGACTGAAACAGTGTGAAACAAGTTCCAATGAATAGAGAAGGGAAAAAAATATATAGTTGAAATGTCATGTTCTTGGTACCATATATGATGTCCACTTAAGTTTTGGAATAATTTAAATAAGTTAAAGACAAGAGAGCAGTAGAGTAAATATGTACCTGATACGACGATGATAACAAGATAAAAGGAATATGTGTTAATGGTGTATTGCTTTGTCGAACGAAGAATTGGAGTTGCATGGATTATTCAAGTTTTATTTGTATTTTAATGTCGGGTTCATATTTCATATATGTCATTTTCATTTTCAGAAATTTCTTGGTGCCTGGTTGCAGATTGCACTGTGTTTGTTTGTGAGAGCAGCCGAAGTAATTGATAGCATTAGTCTAATCCTGGATGTCTTGGACCATTCCTAGTTAAAGAAAAACATCCTCGGTTTACTTATGATTTTACTGCACTCCATAGTGATGTCTTGGACCATTCCTAGTTAAAGAAAAACATCCTCGGTTTACTTATGATTTTACTGCACTCCATAGTATTTCTTCAACAGTGCCAATTTTGTCATAATTTACCTTGTTTGAAAGAGGAGAAAAGAATTTACTGTAAAGCATATCAATCTTGCATCACAAAATGTAGAAAATCACCTTGTTTTAGCACTACAATGTTCGGTTATACATGAACGAGAACACACATTGGTAAATTATAGGAAAAGTATTCTTGTCAATAATGTAAAGAAGAGACAAATGAATGCATGTAAGAAGAAGAATGTAGATGGCAAGGAATTAAGGAAGGTACAGAGATAACAAGTGAAAAATATAGACATGTCGTGAAGATGAGGAGCATCGACCTTGTGGCATGTTTTCGAGTGTAGTAGAGTTGGGAAGCAACGTCCTTTTCGCTTACCCATCCTTGCTTTCTATCCTTTTCTTCATTTATCATTTGCAACTTGTATACAGTATTAGTATTGCATGCTGAAGTTGGTTTTCCTCCCATGTTTTACCTCAATATAGGAACTTGAATCATGTACTAAAATTATGCTTTTCATCCACCAAGATGGTTAATTTATTTAGAACAAAATTAATAATTAACACTAAGTTAATAATAATAGTAGTAGTAATAATAATAATAATAAAAAGTTAACAATTTGTACTTAATACTTAAATGTTTTTAATCTTTACCAAAAAATTAATGTAAAAGAAAAATTATTACGATCTAAAATCAACTGCATTATGAATATAATAAAAAAGATAATGCATAAAAACTAACGAAAATAAAACTAATACATGACAAGCAACTAATGATGCTTTTGGAAATCTTGAACGATCTCCACACATATGTGCATCATTGTCATCTTCTTACATCTGTAGACCACTTCGAAAATGTTTCTTCAAACATAGCTTTGTAAACAAAGAAAATAATTGTCATCCCAACAATTGCACCGATCCGAGGGCTGTTTGTTTACATAAAGTGTAGGATCGCCCTACTAATGCTTAGAACCTTTAGAAGAAGTTGAAAACCATAGTCGGGTTCATCTCACCATCATATCTATTAAACCTATCAAACGAGTCGGATTGAATTATAATGGGTCGGATCAAAATTAACTCAACCATTTTTATGACACAACACATACGATGTATTTGTTAAAAGAGTCAATATCATGGTATTAGTTTTCGGTCGGTACTCCGAAATTCCGATGGTATCGAAAATGCTATTGAACTACAGTCGTACGAAACCAATGAAGAAATCCGGTTTCGGACTAGGGCAGTGAATAAAATAATTCTTTTTTGAAAAAATTGAGAGTATAACAAGCACGTGGAGAAAGAGTGAAATCAAACACAAAAAAGTATCGAGAAAAATCAAAGTTGCTTAAAAATCGATCTCTGCTTCAACTCGGCCAACTCGACTTGCACTCTTACTTCGAATCACGCTCGATTCAAACTTGATTTTTTTTATATATTTTATATACTAAGTTGAAAGTTGGACTGATTTGGAGAGGAGGGACACATTCAGACTTTGATTTGGAGCGAGGGTTAGAGTATAATTGAACGAAGGTTTGGACGCGGTGGATTTATGAGAAGCTGAATTTAACTTAGGTTAATTTAATTTGGGTGGGTGGAGTTTTGCTTTTTGGTTTTAATTTAGGTTTTGTTATTAGGCTGGCTTAGGATTTGTGGAGCCTGATATTTTGAGTTAGTTTTTTGCGTTTTGCAACAAAATAAATGTTGGGTTTTTATTAACCTAGTTTATTGTAATTTAATTTACTATAATAAGTTTATTTAAAAGGATTACTATTACATTTTCATTAACAAACCATTCAAAATTAAAACTGAGATCCGAAACCGAAACCTTCGAAATTTTCGAAATCGTCCAAAATTAAGAAAATTACAATGTCCGAAACCGAGGCGAAAACCTAGTTCTCAAACCTTGGTCAATATGATTCAATCCACTTAATATCATTACCAATAATACACTTATTCAGTTCTTCTCTCTCTTCATTTTGCATATAACGAACCACTCACGCACCCAAATAATCTTGAACTAGCCACATAACCAATTTTTTTTAAAAAGTAAGTGTTTAAAACGACGAAGCTTTAGCCGTTTTAATTCAACGCTGAAATTTCACGGTTTTAAAAAAAATACATCTTTAACCGTCGTCCGTCTTTCCCTTTTCTCCTTCCTTTCAATTTTTTGCTCGATCGAGAAAAATTAAACCGTCCATTCTCACCAATTTTTTCCACCATGCCTGCAAATCCAAGCAACAATACACAAATTAAATATTATTTTTGAGATCTACAGTTGCTGAAATGTTTATATTGCTCAAAAATTTTGCGAAAAAATTCATGCATAGAAAAAGTAGCAGTGATGTTGGCGGGGGTGATGGCGGTGGTCGCCATAGAGAAGATAATTTGATTGTGTCGTATGGACACGAGCAAGGAATATAAGAGTTGCTTGAGGCAGCCAATAATGTCGACGAGCAAGGTGGAGGTGAAGGCTGTCACGGAGGTCAGCGGGGTCATGGAGAACGTAGAGGTGGTCAAGTGGGCATGAGTCGTAGGGGAGTGTGGTAGGTTTCAGCTAGAGTTGTTGGCTCAGTGGTTTTGAGGATCCAAACTTGAGTGTAGAAAATGTTCTTACCGATTTTTGGGTACTTTCAAAACGGAAAGTGCATGTCAGCACAGATACCAGCTTAGCTATAAGTGTCTTTTTTCCATGTTACATTTAAAAATATTATCATTTTACAACATATATTTAAGAATTCGCTTAACCTAAACAGTCACGAAATATTCGTCCCGGAGTTCGTTAGCTAATACCCTATAATATTTTCGCACGTATTTGGAAAATATTCCTAGAGTTGTGGTGTTTTTACATGAGTATGGATTTCATCATTTCTTAGGTAATTTAATAATTATTTAATTTCAAAAAATTCACCGATTTATTGTGGTTTAGTTTAATTTGTTTTGTAATTTAAAATTCTAGGCATCAATAATGTTATTAAAGGCGATGTCCAATTGTGTGCTGCTATTGCTCTTCGATGGCATAAAACCATCCATACATTTTGCTTTTCTTATGGTGAGTTGGGATTATAGACTTTTCTATGCTCACAGGCATTAGCATAAGAATGACTAGTTTTCCATCGATTTCATATGAGAATAGGTGGCATGATCACACGCTTGATCAGTTCCACATTTAGACATTTCACCGTCCTCTTATCAATCCACCACTACTATCAGAGTTAGTGTGATTACAGCTGCCATGGACAACACACTAACAGCGAATTCATTAGAGCATGATTTGAAGCTTGCTAATTGTTTGTTCTATACCTTATGAGATACTTGTTTTTGGGTACCTCTACTAGTAGTGTGTAGGTCATATTCTACATTAAGGCTATTGTTTTTGGATTTTGACCGAACTGTCATGTATGATTGGGGTACTCCTACATAGATATTTGGATGTACAAAAAAATCGTCTCTGATTCATAGGATTCATTGTCTGATTTCTGAGAGTTATTGCAGTATTGGTATTTTGAGTATCCCAGGAACTTTCATTCTGTGACGGTGACTACAGATGCATCTAGTTTCTTCCCTCGTTTATTATTTTGGTGTGCGAAAATCAGGAGGACTAGGGATAGTGAATCCGTCGTGTATATTCGGTTGCCCACAACCAAATTGAATTAAAGATGTATAGAGGGTAGTTAATATGTCATCCATTTGATACCAGTGGCTCGATCGAGCTTGAATTCATGCAGTTAGCTAGGATGCTCGACGTGTGGAGATTTCCTCTTATATCATACCGCGCAGTGTTCAGTTTTTACTGGTACCTCGATGAGAGGTGTTGAAGATAATTATATGACTTTTATGTCATTTCCGATAATCCACACCCTTGTACGTATCAATGTATGATTTATGGCTCAGATCAACTGTTACTGTAAGAGCAGCAAGTTGGTGGCAAACAGAGAGATTTTTTTATTATCGGTCCACCATACATTGATTTCTGGTGTAAATTTTACACTACACCTGGTGATACTATTAATCCTGCAGTGTCAATACAATAAGGGCTTTTAATGTGTCGGGTCGGGTTCGGGTCGGGTCAAGTCGGGTTCGGGTTGATTTTAAATGGGTCGGGTCAACCCGTTTATTAAACAGGTCAGAAATAGCTCAACCTGAACACGACCCGACTATAAACAGGTTGACCCGACCCGACCTTTGTAACCCGATTATAAATGGGTCAGGTCGGATCGTAAAATGGTCGGGTCAACCTGTATAAGATATAAATAGGTTACAAACGGATCGTAAACGGATTATAAACGAGTCAAATTCGAGTTAACGGGTCGATATTGGTTATAACGAGTCGGCTTTACCCATATAAGTATAAACGGGTTATAAGCATGTCAAAATCGGGTTCACGGTCAACCCAAAATCCACTCGTTTATAAATGGGTCAAATTCTGATTGACCCGAAAATGACCCATCCAGTTAAACAGGTCGGGTTAACCTGCTAATGTAATCTTCGGTTTGTGTTTCAGGTAATGTAGGAAATTGACAGCCCTACAATATATTTAATAGGGCCAGCTGTTATACGGCATGGGATAGCATCTCCAAGTGTCGAAGTTCTTACCCAGCCTAGTCGACCGTATCGTGTATCAGATCATGTGTCTGCTGCTAGTCACTTTGGTTGGACCATGGCAGTGCCTACATCTTCTGGAGCTGACCATTATGTTGACATGTATCACCCTCTTGCACACGACCAGTATCCCGATCCCATCCAAATATCATATGGTGGTCTATACGACATGCAGATGAGACTCTACCATTCTGGATAAGTGAGCATAAATGTAGCATTGATTATTACAAGAATACAGTGCGCCGACAGGTAGAGAAGATGGCACAACTACAGGCTGAGCTAGAGGTAAAGCGAAAGAGATTCACTAACTTTAGTTTGTACTATGATCACTTATCTAGAAGAGGCAATGATGACGAGACATGTCGTCGCCGTATTCCCCGTCAACGTATGTCTTGATGTTCATAATTTATATATTGACTCTAATGGATGTTTTATTCAATGCATTCACTATTTATGTATTGTGGCTAATGTCATATTCATGATTTTTAATGTTTTTCATTCTGATTCATGTTATATTCATTGTTTATACATGGTATATTCATTGTTTATACATTTTGATTCATGTTACATTCAATGTTATTTGTGATTTATCACTGTGACTGATGTCATCTTCGTTATTATTCATGCTTTCCATTCCAATTCATGTTATATTTACCACTTATGCATTTTGAATATTGTTGTACGAGATATTACTTTATGAGTATATTACTGTAGCAATTTTGACAGATATCATTTAGTGACTTATCTCATCACTACTGTAGCCATGTTGTGCACCTTTTACCAACGACTTGTATAATCGTCGCTACTGTGGCCACATTGTTCTTCTATATATATGATATTCATTTTTCTATACAATCCGCTTCATGATTTATAATCGTATTACTTTATGATTAATGTGGCAATTTGGAAGATATCATTCAATGGTCTTTCTCATCACTACTGTAGCCAAGTTGTGCACCATTTGTCAATGACTTGTCTTATAATCACTAATGTAGCCATGTTGTTCTTTTATGTGTGTGCGTATATGCTATTCATTTTTCTATGCAATCCGCTTCATGATTTATAGTTAGTATTACTTTATAAGTATATTACTATAGCAATTTTGAAAGATATCGTTCAGTGACTTATCTCATCACTACCATAGCCGTGTTTTGCACCTTTTGTCAATGACTTGTCTTATCATCACTCTTGTAGTCCCGTTATTTTTTTGTATATATGTTATTCATTTTTCTATGCATCATAGTATTATAAGTAGCATCCTCCTATCATTGAGTTATACATAAACACTTCTTCCAAATTTTGATATAGTATATCAATATGATGGACTACAACTACATTTCTTTGCCTTCTTCATACTCATACGAAGGTCCATCGAGTCACAAACTCCCCTCAAATCCTTCTTCTCCTCAACCACCAATGGAATAGCATGTGAAGATGTAAGAAAAGCAATGCGAATACCTAAGGGAGCATGAGAGAGAGAGGAACAAGAGCATCGGTTAAGAGAAGAGAGAAGAAGACTTGAAAATAAGGGTAGAAGCAGGTAGAGAGGATAGAAACTCCGTAATCAATGGACTGAAAGAGAACAAGAGGTTGACACTCCTTTGATCTTTTGTGTTTGTGGAGTTAGGGTTACGTATTGCATCGTAAAACGTAAAAATGGTATTAGACGGTGCCACTGTAGATGCTCCAACTTTCATACAGTTGTGGGTTATGGGAATAGATTGATGATCCATTCCCTCGTCGAGCCGTATAATATGCCATCGAACTTGAAGAAGAAATTGTCGTGCTTCACAATAGGCTAAACTCATTGGAATTTCAAGGTGGCCATAGACAGAACTGATATCTACTATCTAGTCTCGTTGATGCATCTTAATGTTTGTCTGTATTTTTCCACTTATGCTCATGTGTTGTATGATTAAGTATGTTTATGTGTGTGCTAATGTATGTTTATGAATGTTTAAGTATGAATCTGTTTGATATAACTGTGTAATATAACTAACCCGCAAAACAAATATAATCCATAAAATACATAGAGCAAATACAACATGTAGAAATTACATGGAATAATGACATAGAAATGCATGAAATATGCAAAACAAATACAGCACATAGAAACATACAGAGCATTGACTAGAAACATATAAAATACATAAAACAAACACAACACATAGAAATACATGAAACAATGACATAGAAACAAATAAAATACGTAGAACAAACACAACACATAGAAATCACTCAAACTGTCTAATATAACTAAAATAGATCGTAGGCAGCACGACCAACGAAGGTTGTTTGATGATCCATAAAATATGTACATATAGATGTTTAGGAACCAGTAGCTACCGCTTCCATTGGGACAGCGAAGTATTTTATTTCCTTTATTGATGACTTTTCTCTGAAGGTTTGGGAGTATGTGATGAAGGTCAAGTAAGAAGTTTTAAGAAATTTAAAGCTTGGAAGGCGCTAATTAAGAACCAGTCGGTTGCAAGTTGGAGGTGCATAAGTCTAACAATGACAACGAATTTTTCTCTAGAGAGTTCCTCGATTTCTTTAAATAACATGGTATTCAAAGACATTTCAATACACCTAGTGATCCACAATCCAATGAAATTGCTGAGAGGATGAATCATGTTCTACTTGAAAATGCCGATTGCTTGAGATTCACTACGGGCTTATTCAAAGGCTTTTGAGCTGAAGCTTTGCCGATTGTGTTGAAAAATAGGGTGTCTATAACACAGCATGGAATGGATCTTAAGGCTATTTGAACATTAGAGGAGGTGAAGTTTATATTTCAACTACTTAAACTAAATTATGACTTTAACACTATGCCTAATCAAATTACAAATAGAAAACCAATAATCATATAATAAGTAAATAGTAAAGTAAAATGTGGTAAAGTAAATAACACCCTGATTTTTATACTGATTCAGATTGACCAATCGTACATCCAGTCCTACAGTCAACCATGCAGAATTTCACTATAATCACTTGCTTTCCATGGGTGGCAAGAACACCTTTACAATCTTGATTTCACGGGATACAAGATACTCTTGATTTCACAAGCTAAAAGAACACCTTCTCTTTTCCACAAACAACAAAAGTATGGCAAATAGTCGTATCTTCAATACAGATTCTTGTAGATTTGGTACAATGATCCTATGGACCTCCAAAGACGGTATATTTTTGAATTCTATGAGGAATATGATGAAATCAAAGAGAGAATGATACGAATTCAAGTAGAAACTCTTTGATATAATTTGGTTTGCAAATCCTTAAAGAATAGGAGTGAAATGGTATATATTTGCAAAGAGAATGAAAAGAGAATTGATTGAGAAATTTGTTTTTCAAGGCCTTTATATAATGGTTGAAAAGACGTGTCTTTTGGTGAAGAGGTGACGGGAAAATCCCTTGATTTAAATTTTAATAAATGGACCAACGAGAAGTATGCCGACATACTTGACCCTCATATGCCGACATATAAACATTTTCCAAAGAGAACAGCAACACATAAGCAAAACCAGTAAGTGTTGCAAATTTCATATTTCAAAAATACCTATTTTTTATAGATTTTTGTGACTCGGTTGAGGTCAATGGTTGATGATCATCAAGTATAATTGCCATAGGATCTTTAATAAGGGATTCTAAGATTCAACCAACTACTCATCACTTAAACACTTCTATCTTTTCAGCATCCTTTTTCAAACAGTTTTGTTCTTCCATAGCTCTAATTAACCTTATTATATAATCCATTTTCTTCCACCGAGTTCTTATTTATCTTTGTAAATGTCTCCATAATATATCTGAAATAACTACACAACTTGAAGATATGTTAGTAGTAATATTTATATGGTTGTTGTCATCAAAATCAATACCCATGGTATTAGCAATCTCCCCCTTTTTAATGACGACAACTATATAAATATTTTGAGACATAAAATGTAATACTTTTATATTTGACTCCCCATAACTCTATGAATTCTCCCATCATTTTGCCCGGTATTTATACATTTTCTCCCTTTTTGTCATTAAAAAAGGGCGAAAATAGAATCTCTTAAGTACAACTAGACAATATGTATAGAGTTGTGTGTGTGTGTGTATGTATATATAAATAAAACTCATGAGGGGAATCAAAATCAATATAAAACATGTAATAAACTTATCAAGTAAAATAACTAAAATTAGATGAGTTTTAGAGTTACCGACATTGTCGATACCAATAACATATCCTTTTGATATTTATCCAAAGTTCAATGAATTTCTTATCATATGCTTTGAACATCCACTGTTCGATATCCATTTTTCAGTACCTGAAAAATACAAAATATACGCACTAGTACCCTATTTTATTTTTAGGTCCATATGGTTAAGTTTTGGGAAGCCAAACCTGTTGGAACTCGACCAACCTGCAACGGAAGTTATGGGTGAATTTTAAAAAAAAATTACCCTATTGGATCTTTGTTGGGCGTATGAAGTCTAACTGATTTAGATATTTCTAAATTTCATTTAAATAAAATCATTTATTTATTTAAATTTATATATATTAAGATATGAAATTAATTTCATTTGATTTGGTTTATACATAAATGTATCATATACATATATGTGTGAGTCCATGTGTAACATAATAATCCGTGAAAGATATAATATACTCATATGTAGATGTTGGGATTTACATTACAATGGACATATTAGCTCATTTTTTATGCCATGTATATTGTCCAAATATGTGCATGCATATGTGTTATAAATACACATACACATATGTAATAAATATATTATATATAATATATGAACATAAAACATTTATATATAGATAAATATATATATATATATATATATAGAGAAAGGGAGAGAGACATTATTTATAATTCAAAATTAACTTAGTTTTACAAACATAATAATTTTAGTGTTTTAATTAGTATATATTATGAATAATGTTTTCATCCATAAATAATTAACGTAAAATAATCTATTGATTGAAATTCAAATTTTACAATTTTAAAAAAAATCTAGGATCATAAAATAGAGCTTAGAAAAATATGGAGATTTTTCAAAGTAGAAATATTATTTTCTTTTAAAAAGTACATTGATTTTGGCAATAATTATTTAATATAAAATAATGTATTATTACAATATAAAAATTTTAAAATTTCAAAAATTCTAGGATTATGAATGAAAGGTTATGAAAATTTTTGAAGAAACTTTCCATTAAATTATTATTTTTAATAAATCATAAACTTTTTTTCGAAATAATATTAATTATTAAAAACAATATACTTTATTGAAAAAAACCCTAAATTTTTTCTATGCATTTATGGAATAATATAATATTTTTTAAAATTGTAAAATTTAATTTTTAATGTAATAATTATTTTATATATAATAAACAATTCAAAATTCAATAATGTTAATTTAAAAATATGAATATATGTATGATAATTAATTTTCGAATTTGTAAATTCATATTATATATAAATAAGTATACTAAATTTTTTAAATCATATATACATCTTATATATGCATATATCCTATTATGAGAGAGAAATATATACTAATATATATACGAATTTATTAATAAATAAATATATATATATATAACACAATTATTAATTACAAAAATTGATTTTGTACAGTAAACATGTCTAGACATAAATCAAATAGTATAATAAACAAATTATGCACATAACCAAACTGATTTGTGACAACTACATCTACTTACAAAATCTCACCTAACTAAACATATAATAATATTATATTTAAACATATATGAAATTGCTCATTATAGGATCATAGAATATAATTTAATTACTGTAATATGAATTAAAATTACCAATTTAATGATTCCTTTGAATCCACGTTGAAGCAATGACTTCCCTTCCTTTTACTGTTCTTGATTCGTCAAATTGCAAGCCCAGAATCACCGACCTCTGACTATCGGATAGTATTATTTTAATTTGAAATATATATGAGAATTTTGGAGTGGATTGAGAGCTATGTTTTAACCAGCAATGTAGAAGGTAATGGCGGCCAAAAAGGGTTAGTAATTATTTTAGAGATATATATATATACACACATATATATACATACATACATACATATACATACATACATATATATAGGGTTGTATAAGAGAGAAACGAGAAAAACCTTTTTACTCGTTCTCACTTGATCTCAACCCACTATCTCCAAGCCAATTTCCTATGTTTTAGCCACCCCTAGACCTTCCCAAAACCGAAATTTTGCAGCCTTAATGATGGGTTTTAAACCCATCTAAGCCCAAGCCAAAATACTATGCAATTAAATCTTATTTAATCGCTTGTCGATATTGTTTATCGATCGATATATTTACAACTGCTATAAATATATATAACATTATTTATTTCTTAAATCATATTCAAATTTTATAATTAATATTTCATAAATATAAATTAATTTATAACAATTATAAACTAATTAAATCGTTCGGTCTTAAGGGTATTCATCTTTTCGGCTGTGTAACTCTTAGGTGTAAACTTGGTCGGCGATTAACATCGAACTATTCTAATGTTAACATTCACACGTCACTTAGCAGGTGGTGTGACATTATGGCCAAATTTATCACTTACCCATTTTCGGTAAAATCCAATTTTAGTTTAATAAGCGTTCCAATTTTAGTTTAATAAGCGTTATCCGGTTGTGACATTTGTTTACGCCAATTCTATTCGTCAAAACTATACCACTTTGGAGTTATGGAATTTGGTAATGGTCAAAATTCCAACATCATCCACATTCAACTTTATAGTCCAAATAAAAAATCCTTGGTTCAATAATAATTACTATTATAAACCGAAATGCTCTGGCCAGAGACTTTGACTATGAGTTGATTTGAGTTGACTGTGATACTAACCGCATATAACTGAGGAGTGGAATCCTCTCTTGAATAGTGCTTCACTTCTAATACTTCCACTTGACCCAAGTATAGTCACCCGATGGAAGCCATGCCATGATTTGGCCATAATCAAAGCAAAATTTGAATATTGAAGATCCACAACATTCTCAAGTTGAGATAACTGTGTAAATCAGTCACATCGATATTTTATATTTGACCTTTGTTATATTAACCAACAGAAGACTATCGGGTGGGTCGTTCCATAGTTACCCAATAACTATTAGTACGTAACCCCTAGGTGCCCCCAGCAGTCATGAGTAAAACACTACCCAACATTTGGAGAGTGTTACATACTCCGATCTCAATGGATACATCGATATCCAGTCCCGATTCATCTTGAATGGGAACATTTAAAATGGTATAATAGTTTCATTGTGATAAATTACTCACGGTCACAACACTTTGTAACTACTATCACAAAATATACCATTTATGGATTTTTGTATTAAATATACTTTTAGTTAATTAAAGTTAATTAATATAATCACATTATATCAAGTATATAATAGAAAGAAAATACGTTTTATTTCGAACAAGATTGGTCAACGAGTTAGATATATATAACAAATTACATAATTTCCCTTAGGGTATACCCTTAACTCTATCAGTATCCCACTTGCACTTGGGGTCAATTATGAAATCCAATTCCAACTTCTCCAATCGGTTTTCTTAAAACTAATTAGGTCTGTCCCTTAGTGAATGTTTATGCTATTATGTTTTAATTATATACTTTGTCGATTAACTCTCTCTAACACCGATAAACTGACTTTATCATGTGCAACGATTCAAAGTATGTCTTTCGACTATTAGTGAGCTTTAAGTTCTATCATGACCAATTTCATGACATTGTTATCTTATAACAATATTATGGGATTCTCAACATTTAGAATCATTTTTGGCTCAATTATAAATTTCTGCATTTATATCTATATACATTGATCTATTATAGCACTATTCAAGTTAATGTTTTCAACATTTCATTGAATCGACCACAATCACTTTTATTTTGAAACATTTTCGAATTAAAGATTTCAACTTGAATTTTATCATTGACGTATTGTACTCAATATCACTTATAAAAGTTTGTGTCAAACGTTCCATCGTAACGAATTCATTATTTCTATAAACAATTCTCTAGTATTTCATAAATATGCGATAACACCTCAAACAACCATTTAGTGATATCAATTTGGATTTTATATTTACTCCATGTATCAAATACATAAACAAAACACAATATCATACAAAACATAATCTATATGATAATTCCTATTGCTAATGCATAAGGAATCCAACTTACATGTTCTCTTTTTAATAGGATGCTCTTGTATATCGTTTTGGGACAATCCCTATATCTTTTATACTCACCATAAAAGACATCATTTACAATCCAAAATTGAGTATTAAAACATCTAA
Organism: Allium cepa; assembly: GCA_030765085.1. Classification (NCBI taxonomy): domain Eukaryota; kingdom Viridiplantae; phylum Streptophyta; class Magnoliopsida; order Asparagales; family Amaryllidaceae; genus Allium; species Allium cepa. The sequence continues at coordinate 216,874,194 of CM060938.1, forward strand.
AGTTGATTTTAATACAAGCATATTGTTAAAATCAACAGCGTGTTGTTTACTTATATTTAGAAATATCAATGTACCTTTTAACGTTCTTTCTTATGAACACACGCTTCCTCTGCACTTTGATTGAAAATCAAACTATTTGATATTTCTATCAAAATACTTATTCAATCTTGATGTTTATAAAATGATACATTCGTATCATTTCTTGGATCATATCCAAAGACTCACAAATCTAATATGGCTTCCACTGACTTTGAGGCATTTTTGATTAATATATGTAAATGGCTTACTCAAAATCATTAATTAGAATTTTCTGTTTCAATACATAAGTACCGGACATTAAGTCTTATCGAGCGATAATTTTGTGAGTAAATCTGAATTAACTTGAGCAAATTGAATACCGAATCTGTTATGCTAATTTCAATACTTAGAATTTGCAATATTACTGTTATCAACATTGCTCACTTAATTCCGACCACATTAATCTTTCCAATAAAGATACAATCTCGGCCAATGGATCACATCTGTTTGGTTACGACCAACAAAATCAAATTTTGATAGCATACTGGAATTTTTTCAGATTTTCGCATCATACCATATAGAATCAACAATCTTAATGGTTTAATTGAACAACCGAGGGTAATGTATATTTTCGACATTAATAAGAAACTCATAGTTTCTCTTCGATGTACGAGAATGCTTTAGACATTCTACTGTTATGTGTTCATTTAGGTTAGTCAATTTCACTTCATCTCATATAATAAGTTTTATTTATGGATCGAATCCAATTCCATTTAAATACAAAATAATTCTCAAATGAATTACATCACAATGGAGCTGATATACCATGAAACAACAATTGTTTCTTAGTGCAAAAATAATAGGGATTCATGAACGCTTTATGAACCTTTTTATTTACAAAACTGATTTTAGTTTATAAAATTATGTTCAAAACATAAATATTTCATTTGATGACAAAACTTTCCAAAAAACTTTTTGGAGATTCATATAAGATCCCTCATGAACAATTATTACGTGCAATCTTTCGACTCGCCCAACCAGCCAACTCCTTGGCCTAAGATATGTTGGAATTTCTTACAAGGCTTATGTTGTATGACTTTGTAAACTGTTGTTTAGATGAAATAATATCAACCTTGTGTACTACTCTTAAGTTCATGACCTTATAGAAAGAAACTAACTCAACTTCACTCATAATTAATCGTAAATTGTTCAACAACGTCTGATTACTCCTTATCGATGCATCATTATATATCACATGGAGGAATGACTTTTGAGATTGAATCTATATTCATTTTTAGGTACATGTGGAACTCTTTCCAATATACTCACTTATTCGATCAAATCAAATCATTTTATTCTATTGCATGTTATTTTATTTACTTTTCTTTTATATTCTATAATTTTACCATAAACTTACTACATGTGTATCAATACATATATACATGTTGGTAATAAATCATCGATGAATATAACAAAGTATGTGAAACCTTTTTGGTATTAATGGACTTGTGATTGCATACACCAATATGCATTGATTTAAAGAGTTCATCAACTCTTATGATGATCTCACTGAATGGGTACATAGCCATTAATTGTTTGAGATATAATTAACATGTATCATATGATTCATAATCATATAGTAAAATTATTTCTCATAACTACGGCTTAGTCTATAACTCCAAAACAACTGTAATTATATTAGATACATACGTATTTTTGTTGCATCACTTTTACTATGAAAATAAATTCCATAATATAGTTCTATTTCATAATGAATATTCATAATACTTATATTGAAATATAGTTATATCTATTTTTTAGTCAATACCAAAAATAAACATCATTTCACAAATAATATTCGTTACATTTTACGAAAACAATTTTCGTAATTCGATGCAATCATTAGGTGCTATATGGCATGCTCCCACTATTTCCACCAGTACTATAATAGTATACTAAATTTAAAAGTCCACCATTCACTTAATATTGTTTACTTATTTCATGTGCTGCAAGTAGTTTACAGTGGAGAGTTCTTTGATTAAATATCTTGAACTCAAAGAAATAAATGTTGTGGAAAACAATTTTCTATATGAAAATACATTTTGGAATAGAAATCGTATTTCATATTCCAATATTAAGTATTAATTATTATTACAATTCTTGTTTTCAATGTTTCTCCATGAAGCAGAATTGACTATTCATTCTCTTCATTCCAACTTTACCTTAAATTACATATATTCTTACACATTTGTTTTTCTTTCAAATGGTCAAATTATTCAAAAGAAAACCATACTACAATATCATAACAAACTTTTACAAAAGCGCATTTGATTATTGTTAAACTTTAAGACATCAAATATGTTGCACTTTATATAAACCGATCAAGATGACATTTCAATGATCGAGTTCTTAGACGTATCTCGTAGTTTATGGCCATACGTTAAATTAACACAATATGATCCTTTTGAAATCATTCAAGTTGAATACATGATCTTAAAATATTGTTTATTGGCTTACTTTGAATGAAATAACTTCATGGAAATGTTGTACCCCACAAGCTATGACTGTTCACCGTATAACATTTATATATGAAAGTACATGGATAAAATATCCATAGTCTTGAATTGCATTTAGAGTTCGAAATCTCATAAAATGCAATACATGGTCTAAATCAAATGAACATATAAGTGACAAATTTATGAATGTATTAAGTAGTTGAAATTAGGCGCTTGCATGGGTATAGAAACATTATATAACACGCAATTAGAATTATTAGTAAGTATATATTATATTTATATTTGTCAACTTTCAATTCATTTTTTTTATATATGTTAATTGACAAACGTTTTATCAATCATATTAAATGCAAAAATTTATGATTGTAGGTAATTATAACATTATGTAGCATATGTTCTTATAATACTAGAACGGTTAAATATTACCGTTTCATTTTTCTAATAAGGCTCACACTATTCATTTATGTTTCTCCAAACCCTAAGATGAAACATAGAAGTCTTACAACTTCACTAGTGGGTGTTAGGACTCATTTGTTTTAGTATTCTGACCTTGAGTTTGCTCAAAAAATCATTGCCCCACAAATGATAGATAATCCTTATCGGTTGTATCACATACAACTCTAACCCATTTTTCCTTATTCTAATCTCATTTCGACCTTGAGTTTGCTTAACAAATCAAAAGAGATTATTCACTCATACCTACCACATTGTGATGGTGTAACGACCCAGAATTTGACCACTTTAAAATATACTATTTAAAGTAATTTTAAATATAAAATAAGTAAGGTTATATGATTCAAACAATATTAGATATGATTTGAAAAGAAAAGTATACACAAAAATAATAACATTTGTCTATATCGACAAAAGTGACAAAATGCTAATTTTAGAAAAGTATGTTTCAATGGTTAAATAAATTATTTTAATTTATTTATGATTTTTTATTTTTTAAATAACATTATACAAATTTATTTTTAAATTTGGTTTACATAAACAAATAGTTTAACTAAAATGTCAAAATGTGACTAAAACATTTTGTCGAAAATCAACATTTTGTCGATTAAAAGTTATCGCAACGTCATCGCACCTTTATTTTCTTATATAGGAACATATATTCAAATAGTATAAGTATTAATTAATTCACCAATCAAGTTTACATTTACTAAACATACTTAGAAAATTCTAGAATATAATTAACAAAAAGTAAGCACAAAAAGACAAACATGTCATTTCAAAGAAAAAAATTAAAAATCAAATCAAACAAACCATAATTATTATATTCTTTACTTAATACTTAAGTGAAAATGACATAAATTAATGATTTGAAATGTGATGTTAAGTGTTGAAAAAAATAAGATTGCTTAAAAAGTAAGTAAAGGGTATTTTGTTCTTTTTACAAAATATTATATTAATCCAAAAGTTTTTTTATAAATAAGCATCCATTTTCACACTTTTTTCACTTCTTCTTCTTTCTTTTTCAGGCTTTTCTTCCACTCGCTAATTTCTTCTTGTCTTCCATTTTCTTACAAACTTTTTCAAAACCATATCAAACAAAGTCAAAACACCACCAAACTTTGTCAAAAACCATAGAATACCATTAAATCATGGTTTAACGTCTAAAAAGTTGAAGAGTGATGGAGGATGGTAGAGAACCTGATGTGACCGAGCCTTATGGATGTTTAGAGGCGGTGGTCGAGCACTTTAGAGCATGGTGGTAGAGTTTACGTGATGGTTTGGTGCAGATAAGAGGATGTAGTGAAGCGTTGTTGCATATGAATATTGGTAGGAAGAATTGGTTAAGTTAAAGGTGAGTACTCAAATCTTAGTTTTATTTTAATAAAACTTAAGTTGATAATACACGTGTTAAATTAGAAATTAATATGTTGAATTTTGGTTGATATTGCATGATAACTTGATTAACATTATGGTTGATTATATGTTTGTGATATGGATGATAACTTGTTTGATAAATGGTAAGAGAAATGATTAGAAATTAACCATAGTTAATTTAGTAAGAATTTAAATCCATAGAAACATATGTATGGAAATTATTTAGCCTCTTAATGATTTCAAACTATCTAAAAAAAATTGAAAATGATATTATAATATGAAATGAAATTAAAATTGAGTTTAAAATGATGAAAGATTGTTTTAAATAAGTTAAAATAGTTTAAATATGGTTTAAAACAAATTTGAAGTATTTTGGACAAGTTCTGAAGCAACTAAAAAAATTGATCAAAATCGAGCTCGTCGCGTAGCGACAATTCGTAAATTTTGACTCGTAACTTCAAATTAACGTAGAGAATGATTTATAAGTCAGATTTCTTCGAAATAAGAATTCTTTTCTTCACAATGATAACGGTTTTCCAATGAAGAAAAAAATAATATTTTATTAAGTAGATTTTGAAAAATGTCCGAAATAATTTTCTAAAAACATCGCGGTTTTGCAGTTCGGAATCCAAAAAGGGATTTTTTTTATAAATGATATTTTTAAATGATTAAAAATATGAAATAAATTTTATAAATCTATTAAAATGATTTAAAAGAGATTTGAAATGGAAAATATTAATTTTCAAACATTAAAAAGTTATTTAAATCAAATAAGCTTATATAGCACTTTCTACAACACTTTTATGCTGCGAATTCTACAACCTTTTGAATATGAGTTTAAATTTAACAATATTTGCTAGAATCAATTATGAATGTTTTTAAAAAGGGAAATTAAGAGTTTAAAAGATAATTTGGAATCTTATAATTAATTCCAAAATAAAGCTAATAACTGAGTATGCGGAAACGACTAGTACATTTGTCCCGTCTGTGAGATCTAGAAAGATAAAATAAGGTGTTAACTAAGGTTAGGGATGGAGCAACCAATGCATTGAACTTACCTGGCCTATATTTTCTCTTCTTAGACGAGGGGTGGAATAGATTGAAAGGAAATCTCGGATGCTCTAAAAGATCATATTTAAGTTTTTCCAAGATAAAAGAAAAGAAACAAATTCTTTGAATGCTAATTAACCACTTAACATATTTTATTCGACGATTAATAAGAAGGAACCTAGGTCGGATTTAGATGATCCTATTCGAAGAACCGGGATCGTATTTGGGTGATCCCTATTCGAAAACCCCTTCAAAATAAAACATATTGAAGGCAAAAATCATTAAAGACAAAGATCTTCATAATGTAGAATTACTCGCCATTAGTCCCTGGACATGAAATTTACTATATCTACGGTGGCAATAGTACTTTGTTATGAAAATCTTCGAATTGCAAGAATATGATTTGAAGTTAAGAAAGAAATTTTTGATTAAGACTTAATAAATAATATGGGAATGTTTTTCCTAAGCTAAAATTTATAGGCTTAAATATAAGAAATATTTGATTAAGATTAAAAGAATGATTTGGAAAGATTTTCCTAAGTAAAAGAGAAAATGATTTGGAATTATTCCACGATTTAAGAAAGGTTTAAATAAACCAAATGATTTGATAAATGAGGTTTAACGATTCCATATACTCTTGAAAAGAAAAGAAAATAAATCAAAAAGAATATATGTAAGAAAGATATTTCATAAATAATGAAGTAATTGATTGATGATTGATATCCACATATGAACATAACATCTTTTAGATCGATAATTGGCTTCGAAGGAACCGGGGTCGGATTTGGGTGATCCCTATCTGAAAACCACTTCGAACCAATGTATACGTTCGAAAGTGAAGACATGTTGAAGATGATAATTATTGAAGACCATTGATCTTTATACCAAGAGGACTACTTGTTGACATGCTCTGGGTCGCTCCCATTATGGTGTTATTTATAGCAGTGGTCTTCTCTTTGTCCAAATTTTTTTGGATTGCAAGGGCTTCTCGTCTAGTAATGGCCGAGAAAAGTGCATTCGGTTTCGTTCAGTCACAGAACAAACTTGTATGGACGATTGCCTGACATTGCATTTCTTAGACACAATTTTTGACTTTTACAAATGTACATCGGCTTGGTGGCAAAGAAGACAACTTCTCTTAGATTAACACCCTTCTCTAAGACGTACGAGCTCAGAGGTTGTATGCTTGTGGGAGTCAAATAGTGATCAAAGGATTAGTAGTATGGCATTCAAAGTGGAACATATTATGATCAAAGCATGCTTTTGTATGAGAAGCATGACTCTGAAGAAATTGAGTGTAGCCTCACTAGCCTCACATCCCGGAAGTTGATATGGGATACTATGTGGTCTGACAGACGCAAATTCGGAATAAGTGAGTATGTATGGTGGTGTCCAATATGTTGGGCCCTCTAGAGGATACGTCCCTCAAGGCATTTATTTCCCCATTTGGATACAGTGGTAAGCTTGAGAAAAGCAGGGAACAGCCAGGTTATCAGTAGTAGTGCAGAAAGTATAGTTCCAAGTGACTAGTTTGAGAAAAGTGATCAAGGCACCGTGGGAACTATGTTTGTTATGCGTGGATAGGAGAAAAGGCCACTAGTTTCCTATTATGTTGGAAATCCAATCCCAATACGAGATTTACGATTTTGATTGTATTCCCAAAATATTGTATTGACTTGCAAACATTTCAACTACCCCTTTTGGTATCATATATTCCGTTCGGCGTATTCCGTTGACCCAGTCCGGATATATTCCCTTAGACTTAGTCCAGATATTGATACCTTATTTGAATAAGTTTAGTTAAAAAGTGTTTTTCAAAAGAATGTCATTAAAAATAATATCAAGTATATTTTGGTATAAATGTTTTGGTTATCATAAGGTAAAAACCCGTCTGTATTTGTGTGTGGGCGTGATCTTACGAAATACCCTTCTTTTCGAAGGTTTTGATAACATCGTTATGAACTATACATTTAAAATTTCGAGCATCTCATGCTGGTTTATCAAGCCTGATCCGGATATTTTTAATACTCGGGTCAGATCCGAGTGGTTTCAGGTTTAGTTGAAGATGATTAGAGTAGAGGAGAGCTGGAGATCTTCATCATCGTATGGACGTATTCTAGTATCCACTACATCTATTGCATTTGTTTTGTTGTTTTAAGCATTTGTAAGGACAGAAGTTTATAACTGTCTAAGCTAAATCTAGGTCAGACACTGATATTGTATTTTAAAATTTTCCGCTGTAAAGATTATTATTGAAATAACATATGTTATTCCATTTGTGTGAGATTCTATTTTGTCTTCATTTTTCTTTCAACCCTTAATGGTTCGTCTTTTCGTGCAATTTGAGTTGGACATGTATGGTTTATTGTCGATTCAAAGCATACGAAAAAACGGATCATTACATTTGGTATCAGAGCTGAAGGTTAAGCGAGAATCTTGGCTTTGGTGGTGTAAAAACTCATTAGAGATAGGGTTAGTAATACCATAGGATAAGTAACTCATTAGAGATAGGGTTAGTAACACCCTAAAATGAGTTTGAGTATATTATATATTTGAGTGTGTGTTTGTTATTGACTAATAAATTGTTTTGTATTGATTTATCTGTTGGGTGATTTGGGGATTCTGATCGACGCGCTAGATCACCGTTATCGATGAGGGTTCCTACAATTTAAACAACGCGAACCGACACACAGATTTTGAAAAATTGGTAAATGAAATAATTTTACCTAGGATTATATTTTAAATATAAAGTATATATCTTTAAAAGTTGTATAGTTAGAAATCAGGATTAGTAAAATTTAAATATGAACATCTTATGATTAAAATTTAATAGTTTGACTATAATGTTTCATAAAGATAATTGTAAGTAATAAATCTTATAAGGTAATTAAGATTTTTAATATTTGTTCCAAAATAATAAATTAAGAAATGATAATGTTAAGTTACTGTCATAAATTGATCAATTGATTGATTTAATAGTTTAAGTACAAATACCTTGTGAATTAAATTTCACGATTTGACTATAAGGTGTTTGATAATAAGATTTGTTTAAGGAATGAACATATAAGATAAAAATGTATTTAAAAAAAGAAAATGATTGTGTAAAAAGATAAATATAAAAGGAATGAGAATTTAAAGTTCGAGTAAGAGAATTTTGGTAATTTAAATGAAATTAACTAATATAAGATGAATTTATAAAATGACTTTATAAAATAGATTTTATAAAGTAATCTCTAAAGGATTTTGAAAATGATACTATTTCAAATAAAAAGAGGTATTTTATGATAGCTAATTCGACTGACTCGAAAATAAACTAAAAATGGACAAGAGATGTGTTCGGATGGTAAGCACTTCTCTTAAGTATTACGCTATATATGATATTATTGGTAGTATCCAGTTCCTTGGATTGTTTTGGAGTTGCTCGCTCTATATAATTTTCTTAAGTAAAAGAAACAATGTGAATCATTGATTAACAATCTTTATAAAAGTGTTTAAATAAAGATAAATTGTGATCACTAATTGCTAAAATAAAGCGGAATGTCCAACGATTTCGGACAGTCGAAAATTTTCGAATCATACCTAACTCAAAGCTAATAAATTTATGAAAACTTTTGGTAAAAGGTTGTGAAATACTTTGAGTAAATGAAATAAGAAAATGATAATTTATAAATATGATTTATAAAGAAAATTTAAGAGTTAAGTGTATGTGGATTTAAATATAGTTGGTTTAAAATTTGTTTTTTCCCAAAGCTAGAAAATAAATACTAGTATTAAATAATAAATAAGTTTTATAACTTATGAATTTGAGATAATAGTAAATTACAACAAAGTCTAAATTTGTTAGACAGACGGATTTAAATAAATTCAATTTGGAATTTGGGATTTGTATATACTCTTAGGATGTAAAGGTATATCGTATAAATATAAATTTAAGTCACAAACTGTTATGTAAAATAACGACTCCATAAAAAAAACTATAATACGGATAAATTATCTTTTGAGTGAAAAATGGTTTCTTTGGAATATTTTCCTTTAATAAAGATATTTGAAAATAAATAATTAAATGGATTATTAAAGAAGCACCTTTATAAAGTTTGATATTAAGATAAAGTTTTTATGAAAGTTTTTTAGGGTTAATAAATAAATATGTTTTATATAGATCATCTCATCACACAATATTGATCTAAGATTTGAGTTCAGAAATCTGAGGTGTTTTACATTGATCCAAAAAAATATTTATCAATCGATTCTTGAGGACGAACATTGATGAGGGTTTGTGGTTTGGTACTTTAATTTTCTACCAAAATTGAGAGCTATGCAAGGAAAGCAAAGGTTCTGATCTAGAAGCCTGATCAGAGTCCTCACTAGAGGATCGAGGGATCAATACTAGTTCCGATATAAAGTTGTGTATTTGAATAGGAGATCAAATAAGATATTTCATATGGATGATCTGTGTATATTATATGGAATTAAGTTTGAAGATAAAGGTTTTGGGCAAACTATTGTTCGGGGTAATTTTGAGGACAAATTCTTTTAAGTAGGGAAGAATGTAACGACCCAGAATTTGACCACTTTAAAATATACTATTTAAAGTGATTTTAAATATACAATAAGTAAGGTTATATGACTCAAACAATATTAGATAGGATTTGGAAAGAAAAGTATACACAAAAATAGTAACATTTGCCTATATCGAAAAAAGTTATAAAATGCTGATTCTAGAAAAGTATGTTTCGATGGTTAAATAAATTATTTTAATTTATTTATGAGTGCTTATTTTTTCAAATAACTTTATACAAATTTATTTTTAAATTTGGTTTACATAAATAAATAGTTTAACTAAAACGTCAAAATATGACTGTAAAATATTTTATCGAAAATCAATATTTTGTCAATTAAAAGTTATCACAACGTCATGGCACCTTTATTTTTTTATATAGGAACATATGTTTAAATAGCATAAGTATTAATTAATTCACTAATCAAGTTTACTGTTACTAAACATGCTTAGAAAATTCTATAATATAATTAATAAAAAGTAAGCACAAAAAGTCAAACATGTCAATTCAAAGAAAAATTAAAAATCAAATCAAACAAAGCATAATTATTATATTCTTTAGTTAATACTTAAGTGAAAATGACATAAAGTAATGATTTCAAATGTGATGTTAAGTGTTGAAAAAATAAGGTTGTTTAAAAAGTAAATAAAGGGTATTTCGGTCTTTTTACAAAATATTATTTTAATCCAAAACTTTTTCTATAAATAAGCATCCACTTTCTCACTTTTTTCACTTCTTCTTCTTCCGTTTTTAGACTTTTCTTCCGCTCTCTAATGGCTTCTTCTCTTCCATTCCTTGCTAACTTTTTCAAAACCATATCAAACAAAGTCAAAACACCACCAAACTTTGCCAAAGACCTTAGAATACCATTGAAACATTGTTTAACATCTAAAAGTAGAAGAGTGATGGAGGATAGTGGAGAACCTGCTGTGGCCAAGCCTTATGGATGTTTGGAGGTGGTGGTCGAGCACTTTAAAGCACGGTGGTAGAGTTTACGTGATGGTTTGGTGTAGTTAAGATGATGTAGTGAAGCGTTGTTGCATATGAATATTGGTAGGAAGAATTGGTTAAGCTAAAGCTGAGTACTCAAATCTTAGTTTTATTTTAATAAAACTTAAGTTGATAATACACATGTTAAATTAGAAATTAATATGTTGAATTTTGGTTGATATTGGATGATAACTTGGTTGATTTTATGGTTGATTATACGTTTGTGATGTGCACGACAAATTGTTTGATAAATGGTAAGAGAAATGATCAGAAATTAACCATAGTTAATTTAGTAAGAATTTAAATCCATAGAAATATGTGTATGGAAATTATTTAGCCTCTTAATGATTGCAAAATATCTAAAAAGATTGAAAATGATATTATAATATGAAATGAAATGAAAATTGAGTTTGAAATAATGAAAATATAGTTTTAAATAAGTTAAAATAGTTTAAATATGGTTTAAAACAAATTTGAACTGTTTCGGACAAGTTCTGAAGCAATTCAAAAAATTGGTCAAAATCGAGCACGTTGCATAGCGGCAACTCGTAAATTTCAACCCGTAACTTCAAATTAACGTAGGGAATGATTTATAAGTCGGATTTTCTTGAAATAAAAATTATTTTCTCCACAATGATAATACTTTTCTAACGAAGAAAAAAAAATTAAGATTTCATTAAATAGATTTTGAAATATGTCCAAAACAATTTTCTAAAAACATCGCGGTTTTGATGTTTGGAATCCAAAAAGTGATTTCTTTATAAATGATATTTTTAAATGATTAAAAATATGAATTAAATGCGATAAATCTATTAAAATGATTTAAAAGAGATTTGGAATGGAAAATATGAATTTTCAAATATTAAAAAAATGTTTAAATCAAATAAGCTTATATAGCACTTTCTGCAGCACTTTTATGCTGCGAATACTATAACCTTTTAAATATGAGTTTAAACTTCAACAATATTTCCTAGAATCAATTATGAATATTTTTAAAAAGGAAAATTAAGAGTTTAAAAGATAATTTGGAATCTTATAATCAATTCCAAAATAAAGCAAATAACCGAGTATACGGAAACGACTAGTACATTTGTCCCGCCTGTGATCTGGGAAGATAAAACAAGGTGTTTAACTAAGATTAAGGATGGACCAACCAGTGCCCTGAACTTACCTGGCCTATATTTTCTCTTCTTAGACGAAGGGTGGAATAGATCGAAAGGAATGACAGGATGCTCTAAAGATCATATTTAAGTTTTGCCAAGATAAAAGAAAAGAAACAAATTATTTGAATGTTAATTAACCACTTAATATCTTTTATTCGATGATTAGGAAGAAGGAATCGAGATCGAATTTGGGTGATTCATATTCGAAGAATCAGGATCGGATTTGGATGATTTCTATCCGAAAACCCCTTCAAACTAATTTTCAAAAAAAAAACATATTGAAGACAAAGATCATTAAAGACAAAGTTCTTCATAATGTAGAATTACTTTGCATTAGTCCCTGAAGGTGAAATTTACCATATCTAAGTGGAAGTAGTATTCTGTTATGAAAATCTTCGATTTGTAAGAATATGGTTTGAAGTTAAGAAAAAAAATCTTGATTAAGATTTAATAAATAATTTGGGAATATTTTTTGTAAATTAAAATTTATAGGCTTGAATATAAGAAATTTTTGATTAAGATTAAAAGAACGATTTGGAAAGGTTTACCTAAGTAAAAGAGGAAATGATTTGAAATTATTTCAGAATTTAAGAAAGGTTTAAATAAACCAAACGATTTGATAAATGAGGTTTAATGATTCCATATACTCTTGAAAAGAAAATGGAATAAATCGAAAAGAATATATCTAAGAAAATATTTTACAAATGATGAAGTAATTGATTGATGATTGATATCCATATATGAACATAACATCTTTTAGATCGATAATTGGCTTCGAAGGAACTAGGGTCGGATTTGGGCGATCCTTATCCGAAAACCACTTCGAACCAATGTATACGTTCAAAAGTGAGGACTGCTTGTTGACATGCTATGGGTTGCTCCTATTATAGAGTTATTTATAGCAGCAGTCTCCTCTTTGTGGAGATTTTTTCGGATTGCAAGGACTTCTCGCCTAGTAATGGCCGAGGAAAGTGCCTTCGGTTTCGTTCAGTCCCAAAACGAACTTGTATGGACGAATGTCTGACATTGCATTTCTGAGACACAATGTTTGACTTTTACAAATGTACATCTGCTTGGTGGTGGAGAAGGAAACTTCTCTTATCTTAACACCATTCTCTAAAACATATGAGCTCAGAGGTTGTATGCTTGTGGGAGTCAAATAGTGAGCAAAGGAATGGTAGTGTGGCATTCAAAGTGGAACCTGTTATGATCAAAGCGTGATTTCGTATGAAAAGCGTGGCTTTGAAGAAATTGAACGTAGCCTCACTAGCTTCACATCCCGGAAGATGATATGGGATACTATGTGTTTTGAAGACGCAAATTCGAAATAAGTGAGTTTGTATGGTGTTGTCCAATACGTGGAGCCCTTTGGGGGATACGTCCCTCAAGGCATTTATTGCCCCATTTGGATAAAGGGGTTAGCTTGAGAAAAGCAGGGAACTATCGGTTATCAATAGTAGTGCAGCAAGTACAGTTTCAAGTGACTAGTCTGAGAAAAGCGATTAAGGTACCGTGGGAACTATGTTTGTTATGCGTGGATCGAAGAAAATGCCACTAGTTCCCTAGCATGTTGGAAATCCAATCCCAATACGAGATTTACGATTTTGATTGTATCCCTAAAATAGCTGTAATGACTTACAAACATTTCAGCTGCCCCTTCTGGTATCATATATTCCGTTTGGTATATTCTGTCGATCCAGTCCGGATATATTCCCTTAGACTTAGTCCAGATATTGATACCTTATTTGAATAAGTTTATTTGAAAAGTGTTTTTCAAAAGAATGTCATTAAAAATAATATCAAATGCATTTTGGTTATCACAAGGTAAAAACCCGTCCGTATTAATGTGTGGGCGTGATCTTATGAAATACCCTTCTTCTTAAAGGTTTTGATAACATCGTCATGGTCTATACATTTAAAATTTCGAGTATCTCACGCTGGTTTATCAAGCCTGATTTAGGTATTTTTAATACTCGGGTCAGATCCGAGTAGTTTCAGGTTTAGTTGAAGACGGTTGGAGTTTGCAGAGGAGAGCTGGAGATCTTTATCATCGTAGGGACGTATTCTATTATCCGCTACATCTATTGCATTTGTTTTGTTGTTTTCAGCTTTTGTAAGGAAAGAAGTATAAAACTGTCGAGGCTAAATCTAGGTTAGACTCTTATATTGTATTTTAAAATTTTCCGCTGTAAAGATTATTATTGAAATAATATATGTTATTCCATTCGTATGAGATTCTATTCTGTCTTTATTTTTCTTTCTACCCTTAATGATTCGTCTTTTCATGCAATTTGGGTTGGACATGTGTGGTTTATTGTCTATTCAAAGGGTATGGAAAAACGGGTTATTACAGATAACCTAAGTATAGTATGTGTACCTTGAGTTTTCTCAATAAATACATACAGTATCTTACCTCATCTGTTCAATATATTAACAATACTATGCATAACATCCCTAGCTTGTGTTTGCTCAGCAACTAAGGAGTATGTAAGTAATTTGTTAATATATGGTAGAGAACTACATTATATTGAAGATTCATAATCTTCAATATATATATTGAGTGATATCGACTTATAGAATAATATATTCTTATGAAATACTCTAGCGATTCAAGTGTCAGACACATCAGAAATCATGTTATATGTTATATGTACATTTATATATGTATTTATTTCTCAAGTCTATTTGGGTTTACTTAATGTTCCACATTTAGTTTATACACATATCATATAAGTTTTATTGTTATATAACTTTTATATTTCATATTATTTATGTGATAGTCTTACGTATAATATATCATTGATTAAATCTTATCTAATTAATTTTAATCAATTAACTCTTTAATTAATTTTAAATTAGTATTCCAATATAACTTTTATATTGGACATATCTACTATCACATTTATAGTGTATACTATAACCTTTATAGTGTAACACACATATGTCGTATATATGTGTATTTTATTTAATTAATTAACCTTTAATTAATTTATTCGATTAAACAATTTTTATTAAAATTTATTAATTTCAAAAATTATCTTGTATACATACATGTATACTTATGTTATCTTAAACATTTTAAAATAACAGAACATATAATTAACATATTTAATTAATTTATTTTATTAAATTTATTAATAAATTTAAAATTAGTATATAAATGTTTTCAAACATTTTGAAAATATCATTATCCTTTCAAACATTTAAAAACTTATGCAGTATTATAATTTTTATAATAAACATGTTTTATTTTAAATTTAACTATTAAATTTAAAATCTTTAACATTAGTTTTCAAAACGATTTTGAAAATTAGCCCAAGGCCCAAACTAAGTTGGGTTTTTTCTATTATGGGCAATCTTTGGGCTCACTTCATCTTTTGGGCCAGGTCGGTAACCAGGTAGAACAGGGTACTTAATTATCCACTTCCAATCCTAGACATTACATTTCTAGACACCATACTAAGTGGGCAAGTTTAATTAGCCCTAATATCACTAATTTAGACCGCATAGGCTATTGGGCTCTGATACCATTGTTGGAACAGGACCAGCCCGTAGAGGAAGTTATGGATGAATTTCAATTTTTGTAACCCTATTGGATCTTTATTGGGCTTATGAAGTCTAACTGAATTAGAACATTTCAAAATTTCATTTAAATAAAATCATTTATTTTATTTAAATATATTAAGATATGAAATTAATTTTATTTGATTTAGTTTATACATAAATGTATCATATACATATATGTGTGAGTGCATGTGTAACATAATAATCTGTGAAAAGTATAATATGCTCATATGTAGATGTTGGAATTTACATCGCAACGGACATATTAGCTCATTTTGTGTGTCATGTATGTTGTCTAAATATATGCATGTGTTACAAACACACATGTAAGTATAAATATATTATATACAATATTTGAACATAAAACATTTACAAATAGATATATATAAAGAAAGAGAGAGAGAGAGAGAGAAATTATTTATAATTCAAAATTAACTTAGTTTTACAAATATAATAATTTTAGTATTTTAATTAGTATATATTATGAATAAAATAATGTTTTCATCAATAAATAATTAACATAAAATAATCTATTGACGAAAATTCAAATCTTACAATTTTCAAAAATATAGGATCATAAAATAAAGCTTAGAAAATATCTGGAGATTTCCCAAAGTTGAAATATAATTTTAAAAACAAATACATTGATTTTAACAATAATTATTTAATATGAAATAAT
Organism: Allium cepa; assembly: GCA_030765085.1. Classification (NCBI taxonomy): domain Eukaryota; kingdom Viridiplantae; phylum Streptophyta; class Magnoliopsida; order Asparagales; family Amaryllidaceae; genus Allium; species Allium cepa. Next base: position 216,890,563 of record CM060938.1, read on the forward strand.
ATATTACTAAAAGTTCAAATTTTAAATTTTCAAAAATTATACGATCATGGATGAAAGGTTACGAAAATTTTTGAATAATTTTTCAATTAAATTATTATTTTTAATAAATCATAAACAGTTTTTTCGAAATAATATTAATTATTAAAAGTAATAAACTTTATTGAAAAACCCTAAAATTTTCTATATGTTTCTGGAATGGAAAAATATTTTTTTAAATATAAAATTTAAATTTTCATGTAATAATTATTTCATATATAATAAACAATTCAAAATTCAATAAATGTTAATTTAAAAATATGAATATATGTATGATAATTTATTTTCGAATTTGTAAATTCATATTATATATAAATAAGTATACTAAAAATTTTAAATCATATATATATATATATATCTAATATATGTATATATGCTATTATGAGAGAGAAATATACACTGATATATATATATATATATGAATTTATATGAATATATATTTTCTCAAAAAAATATATATGAGTTTATTAAAAAATATAAAATAATTATTAACGGCAAAAATTGATTTTTTATAGTAAACAACATTTGTCTATACATAAATCAAATAGTATAATAAACAAATTATGCACATAACCGAACTGATTTGTGACAACTACATCTACTTACAAAATCTCACCTAACTGAACATATAATAACAATATATTTAAAAGAAATGAAATTGCTCATTATAGGATCATAGAATATAATTTAATTATTGTAATATGAATTAAAATTACCAATTTAATGATGCCTTTGAATCCACGTTGAAGCAATGACTTCCCTTCCTTTTATTGCTCTTGATTCGTCAGATTGCAAGTCCGAAATCACTGATCTCTAACTATCGAATAGTATTATTTTAATTTGAAATATATTTGAGAATTTTGGAGTGGATTGAGAGCTATGTTTTAACCAACAATGCAGAAGGTAATGGCGGCCAAAAAGGATTAGTAATTATTTAGAGATACATATACATATACATACATATATACATATATGTATATATACATATATATATATAGGGTTGTATTAGAGAGAAACGAGAAAACCTTTTTAACCATTCTCACTTGATCTCAACCCATTATCTCCAAGTCAATTCCCTATGTTTTAGTGATCCATGGACCTTTCCAAAACAGAAATTTTGCAGCCCAATGATGGGCCTTAAACACTTCTAAGCCCAAGCCTAAATACTATGCAATTAAATTAAATTTAATCGCTTGTCGATATTGTATATCGGTCTATTTATAACTATTATAAATATATATATATATATATATATATATCATTATTTATTTCTCAAATCATATTCAAAATTTATAATTGATATTTCATAAATATTAATTAATTTAATTAATTTATAACAAATAAACTAAATAAACCGTCTGGTCTTAAAGGAACTCATCATTTCGATTAAATAACTCTTGGGTGTAAATTTGGTTAGCGGTTAACATCGAAATATTCTAATGTTAAGGTTCACACGTTACTTAGTAGGTGGTGTGACATTATGGCTAAATTTATCGCCTACTCTTTTTCGGTAAAATTCAATATTAATTTAATAAGCGCTACCCGATTGTGACATTTGTTACACCGATTCTTTTCGTCAAAACTATATCACTTTGGACTTATGGAATTTGGTCATGGTCAAAATTCAAACCTCATCCACATTCAACTTTATAGTCCAAATACAAAATCTTTGGTTCAATAATAACAATTATTATAAACTAAAATGCTCTGGCCAGAGACTTTGATTTTGACTTGACTTGAATTGCCTGTGATACTAACCGCATATAACTGAGGAGATGAATCCTCTCTTGAATAGTGCTTCACTTTCAATACTTCTGCTCGACCCAACTATAGTCACTCGATGGACGTCATGCCATGATTTTGCTATAATTAAAGAGGAGTTTTCATATTGAAGATCCACAGTATTCTCAAGTCGAGAGAACTATGTAAATCAGTATATCAATATTTTCTATTTGACCTTAGTTATATTAACTAGAAGAAAACTATCGAATGAGTCGTTCTATAGTTATCTAATAACTATTAGTACATAACCCCTAGGTGCCCCCAGCAGCCATGAGTAAAAAACTGCCCAACATTTGAAGAGCGTTACGTGCTCCAATCTCAAGGGATACATCGATATATGTAACGACCCGTAAATTTCGACGATTTAATTTATTTAATAGAATTTTGTAATAAAAATTTAGTAGAAATAATAAAAGGTGATAAATATATATTGAACGCTAATTTAACAATGGTAATTTAAGCCTTTGTTTGTAATATGAATAAATTTTTCAATAAAAATTGGTGTAAGTATTGTACCTGAATATAATGGGAAGATAGAGAATATAGGTAAGGCATTTAATTAGTTAAGTGTAAATTTATGGGTATAATAACAATTCGTATACATTACCTAATTAATCTATCAATTAATTTGTTAAAAAAAATCAAAACCTTTTAATTTGGTAAATAATTTGATGCGTATTGATAAGCGTTACTTTAACGATTAATTTTAAAGTGATGGGATGAAAATAAGTAAAGTTATGCAGTAATAAATAAATAAAAATATCGCAATAAATAGGAAACTGACATAACATTTATTTATATGAACGTTGCTTATTGATTTGAGAGTAACGGAAGTGTGAACGTAGAATAAAATAAGCGTAGATTTATGTTAGGTAACTACTGAGAATATGGGGAATAAGTTGAAATAATATTAATTAAAAATTTATGCGTAAAACATGTTATGTAAGATATATTGATTCCATTTAATAAATTGAGGATTAATATTATCGAAGAGGATTAAATATGGTCTCAATGTAAATTTAGATAAGTTTTGAAATAAAGACTAATTCCATTCAGAAGATGACAATGGGTGCAATATTTTGATTTGTAAGCAATAGTAATAGGTTACATGTTTAATTGGTTGATAGAATTTGAATTGAAATAAATGTTAATACACTAAATAAAGGTTACATTAATATGATAAGTAATACAATGTCTAGAAGTTTAATATAGAGTGTGTTAAGACGTAGAAATGGAAATTAGGAAGCAGTTGGAATTAAATGAAATTTTAGGTGTATTTATGAGAAATTTACGTACAATTAAAGAGGCGAATGAAATAAATACCAACCAATTTTAGTGAATAACGGGATCTAAACCTAAATAAATAAATTCCTTGAAATTTAAGTTTTAATTTTTGATAAATTGGATTTGTACTTTAATATTGAAAATTTTGGGATTATTCAAAAATAAATTAATGTAGGAAGTTGTTAAAGGATTCTGAATTTACCAAGTGGTCCAAACTGACAAAATTTGCAAATAATTAAAGTTGGATTGTAAATCTGATTCAATTAACCTATTATTAATTTATTTGTTTGGAATATAAAAAGTAATGATAGGGTTAATTGAAATTAAGGGTAGTTTAATTTGTATGTTATTTGGGATTAAGGCAAGATGGGTGGATATTAGGAGTTATATACTTAGATCATTCAATTTATTTGGATAACATTGTAATAAATGTAATTAAATGTACATTTACGTGAAATATAATACCATGCTTAATAGATTGCTAAATTGTATATATTAAAGGGAATTTTATTAATTGTTTTTAAAAAACCTTAATTAATATGGTTGATAAATTTAATATAAGAAAAACCAATGAAATTCTTGGGAATAATGTAGGTTAATATGAGTTAGTAGTTAGGGTAGTGACTAAAATTGGTAATACATTGCAATTAATGTTAATAGTGTTGACATAAGCTGATAAATTTAAATGTTAATGCAATACCAATTTATGTATTTAAGGTAATTGCGAAATTGGAATTTGATAAATGCAGTAACTAACTCAGGGCAAATAGATTTTTTTGGAATCAATAAAAGATAGGTAAATTTAATGATTGTTTGGTGGTAATTTAAGCATGAATGGGAATAAATCGGGCAATAGTGAGAATTATTAATTATTACCCATCAATTTATTTAGAATCTAAATCAAATGCAACATTCGTTGTATAGCTTATAGGTGGAAATAACGTAAACTTTATTCAGAATATGATAATTAGTTAGATTAAAAGAATGGAAGGCAGGATATATGGATTCATTTGGATTTAGAACATGATAATTTGAATTTATTGAATTTATTGGAAACTGAATAGAACATTTTATGTGATTGAAATTAAAGTTGGAATTCGGAGATGTTTTAGGAATTCCCATCTATGGGATACCAATAGATAGGATAATTAAATGAAAGGTCAACTAAAGGATTTCTGCAAAGTTAATTTATAATTTGTAGATAAAATAAAATTGAAGTTTTACGCTGAAGTTAATAATGTACTCAGCATTTAAGAAACATCTTAAATTGTCTAAATTTGAATAAACAATGAAGTAATAAATAATAATTATTAATAAAATCCAAAATTTGGTAACCTGTTTTCAAATTAATGATAATTAGTGTTGGTATAGGCTATTTATTTAAGTAACAGTGCGATGCCAAAAAAAATGGATTGGAAGTAATTGCGAAATATAAATAAAATATTTTAGTAGGGAATTCAAATGTATATATACATAGAAATGTGGATTTTTATAGTATGAAAACTTAGTCAATTTACAATAGTTAAATCTATTGAGAATGAATAAAAATCTAAGATAATTATTACGGTAATTTAGAAATTTAGTTGAAAATGGAAACTTATCTATGAATTTGGAATTTAATGAAATTGTGAATTTATATGAAGCATCTAAATTTACATTTGTAAATACGTTTAAAATTCAATGTAAATGTCTGAGGAAGAAATTAATTTATTTACTAATCCGTAACGTATCCAATTAATATAAAATATTCTGGTGGGCCAACAACCGTTTTGCGCGTTTATGATTTGTGCCCACCTATCCTATTTCACTTTGTCTATTTATAGGCTGTGTAAACCCTAGCCTCCATCTATCTTCATTTCTCTCTGTGTGTTCTTTTCTTCAACTTCTTCTCTTCCAATGGCTGCAAAATTTCTTGATCCAATTACAGTCCAAAATAAATAAATAAATAAATAAATAATATTTCAAACTCCTCTAAAAATTCCAGAAAAATTATATGTCATAATTCTCGAAGAGCGTAATCTGTTGGTACTGTCCGTTTTTTTTTATTGGTGTTGTAGCGTGCTCGAATTTGAGAAGAAGGACGTGGCCTGTGACGTGGCATGATGACGGGGTATATTTGTTTATTTTGTTTTATTTAATTTTTGTTTCAATCGAAATTTTCGAATAACTTTCTCATACGTAGTCCGATTCACGCGAGATTTTTTTTGTTAGGATCGTAATTAAATTCCAGACCTGTTGACGCTGGTTTGGACCAATTCGGAGACCGGTGAATTTTTGAGTATAAATTGAATTTAAATTCGATTTAAATTCAAAAGGTGAGTGTTTTAACCCACTCACAAATTTCTAAAATTTCTTGTGTTTGTTAAATTAATTTTAGATATGAGTAGAAATTTATTTACGACTGTTTGGCATGTTTTATTCATTATCTCTGATAAATCGCATTCATTTAATATAACTGTTAATTAATTTTATTTATTGCATAATTTTGACAGTTAGAATTTATTTAATTGCATATTAACTGCCAGTCATAGTTATGTTAAATTTTTATTTCATATTAACTGCCAATTAAATTTACGTTTATTTTTGCATATAAACTGCCAATTAACAGTTATTAAATTTATTTTGAGTATAAACCGATAATTGATACCATTATTTATCACCTGTTATGTATTGATGATTGTTTGAAATTAGATGATGACTGTGATAAATGGATGTATGATTTGATGGATGAATGGATGATTAATTTTATTAATTGCAAGTTGCTATGCATTTCATTCATTCGGGATTGCGGTTTGAAATGATATACAACCGCATTTTTATTTTTAAATTGCGGATTGAAATGATAAACATCCGTATCACTTGACCATAGGGTAGAAAATTTTATACAGGCACCGCGGTATATATATATAATTATTTTGAAATGATTTTCATGGTGTTGTAAAGCTATATATATGGTTTATGGGATATTGATTTGGTTATTTATATATATATAGTAATTTTCTGTTTTTTTTAAGCTTTGTATGAATTTGATTTGAAGTATATAAAATTTAGTTGATTTTCGAGATCAATATGATTAAGAATTTATTTAAAATTAATTTTTTGGAGTTTTAAATGACTTAAAAGAGAATAAGATTTGAAGATGAATATTAAGTTAAATTGGAAATTTAATAAAACAAGTTATGATTGTCAAGGTAGTATAATTTGGAAATATTATATTCAAGAGTTTTGATTTCTAAATATTTTATTTTGGAAAACCCTATGGTTTTGAAAAGAATATATATTGGAAAATAAAATGATATCGTATTGATTTGGGGTTTTAAGAATAAATGATATCGTATTTATATGGGTTTTAAATGGATATTTTATTTTGGTTTTAAAAAAATAATTATTTTTTAAATGACCGCGGTGTTATAATAACGATTGGTTGGCAAAGAGACCGGGATCGGATATGGACATACTCTCTGTCGATACCGAAAACCACTTTGACTAACCGTGTACGCGGTGGAGATTCCAGAATGAAGTAGGTTGGTGGAGGCGTTTCCTGCAAGGTAAATACGTGGACCCGACTACCGTGAGTTGGCATAAGGTGGCTAAAACAGGAGCGATTCTCGGGCCAATGAGGTCATTCCTCTGATCGGACACTCCTCTTCGATATTATACTTTGACTTTGGATTGATTCAGTGACCATTTTTACTTTGGTTTTTTTGGAGGAGTTTGTTTCGAGGTGGGCGGTAGCTGCGGCTACGCGTTTCCATCAGCCCGGATAGCAATTGGTATATCTACCCTGGCATTGCCTAGTTGTGCCATGTCACCTACCCTAGCGCGCCTTATACAATTTTGTTTTGTACCATACCTATGGAGTGCCCTCTGACGACGCCCAGTACGGGGGAGATTACGGTACTGTATAGACTATGGGAATATATAAATGTGTTAAGGTGGAAAATGTAAAGCCTTAACGCTATTTAAAAGTAAGTTTATTTTACAATTAGACACTATTATAATAGCGCAATATACTACATAGTAAATAGTTTAACGGATCCTTAGGAGATGTAAATCCCGAGCATCTCTTGAGTTACTGCACTCATATTTATTTCTGTTAATGTAACTCACATAAGATCTTTTAGTTCTGACTCGAGTGTTTTTTTCTTTCCAAATTCGCTCGGGTCAGTCCGAGCGTTTCAGGATTGAAGATTTTATTTCCGGAGGAAGAAGACGAAGATTTTATTATTATTACTATAGATAATATGGTTTCACTACACTCATATTGTTCCGCTGCATTGTTATATGGTATGTGTACTCTGATATGTATTGTATAAATAAATCAAAGGTTTTGTAAACAGATTTATGAACTGTATATTTGATTATTATATTTTATCCTTCCGCTGTGAGATTCTGTTTCTTTCTCTGTTTTCTTATTTATCCCATAACAATCCGCCCTTACGTATGGTTTGAATTGGCACGTGTGTCTGTTTAAATCGTGCAAAAAGGCGGGATGTTACAATATCCAGTCTCGATGCATCTTGACTAAGAACATTTAAAATGGTATATTTGTTTCATTGTGATAAATTACTCACGGTTACAACACTTTGTAGCTACTATAACAAAATATATCATTTATGGATTTTTCTATTAAATATACTTTTAATTAAGTTAATTAATTAATATAATCACATTATATCAAATATATAATGAAAATACCTTTTATTTCAAACAAGATTGGTCAACGGGTTAGATATATGTAACAAATTACATAATTGCCCCTAGGGCATACCCTTAACTCTATCAAACCCATAAGAGGTTGAGTGCCATTTCAAAATATAACCATTGGATAAATGAACTTTATTAATAAAATTAAAAATATATTTCTCTTTCTCATTATTATATAACTTTCTAGGAACCCACAAATTAATGAACCTATTTGGGGGTTTTAACTTTAATTTCCTAGGTTTTGGTTTGAACTTGATAGCCTTAACAAATTTAGTACTTTGAGTACTATTTTTCTTTGATTTGGGCTTAGGGGTCTATCCAAGTCCATGTTTATTCCTAGTAGGTTTAGATCCAGATAATAAATTTTCATGATTATCCTTTTGTTAAATTTATCAACATTAGTTTTCATTTTATCAAAATCCTTATTACAGCTGTGAATAACATTGTCCAGAGATGTTATTTTGTCATTCAGATCAGTGATCTCTGACTTGTTGAAAGATTTTTTGATTTTAAGGATTCATTTTCACTTTTCAGTTTTTCAAAACTTTCAAATGTTAAATCTTTTTCATTACTATGCTTATTAAGTCTTTCAATTTCATCATTTACACATTATTTTTCTTTGGTTAACGTTTCATTAAACATTTTTAATCTATCTCTGCTAAACTATTCTTGTACTCTTTCCTAAGCATTTTATATCCCTTATACATATCATTTAAGACAACAGTAATTTCTTTATTAAAATTTCATACCTGGCCATCATTTTCCATGAAGCACGTATTGGCATTTTCTGTTTCTAAATCACTATCACTTGATGATGTATCTGAATCATTCCATAATGCATTGAAAGCATGTTTCCTCTTCTTATTGAAAGTGTTCGAAGAGTACTTTGATTTCTTTAGGTTGGGACAATCTCTTTTCAAATGGCTGGGTTTATCACATTCAAAACACTTAACAACATTTCCATTTCTGGAATTATTGTTGTTTGTTTTTAGAAGTTTGTTCATTTTCTAATATTTTAAGAATTTCTTGAAGTTCCTGGTCATAAACTCGATATCATCATCATCAACGGTAGCATTTGGCTCATCGTTATCGTTTATAGCGTTGAGTGCTAGTGATTTCTTCTCATTTGCCTGCTTCTCTTTTCTAACCTACAACTTTACTTCATAGGACATTAGATTATCAATTAAATCTTCTATTTTCACAGTACTAATATCATTGGCTTCTTCGATTGTCAAAGTCTTCTGATCTCATTTACAAGAAAGTGAATTTAAGATCATTCTGACTTGGTCCTCTTTGGTAATTTTCTTTTCTAATGATATTAATATATGTACTATATCTTGAAATCTAGAATACATATCAGAAATAGACTCATTTTGTTTCGTTTGAAAATTTTGAAACTGGTTGGTTAGCATAAATATCTAAGTTTGTTTTATTTTACTACTACCCTCATGTGTGACTCGTAATGTTCTCCAAATTTCATATGCAAACTTACAAATAGACACTCGATTAAATTCATTTCTATCTAAGGAGCAAAATAAAATGTTCATGGCCTTTGAATTACTGAGTAGTTGTGTCCTTTGGTCTAGTGTCCATTGTGAATAGTTCACTTGGGGCTCGGTGTACTCTATTTAGGTGTGTTCCAAATATCTTAACCATTAGACTGCAAATAAAATTTCGTCCTACAAGCACAATATGCATAATTACTACCATCAAATAGATGGGGGTCTAGTGGTAAATTGCCTTCTACAAAAGTGTTACAAGTGTCATTAGCTATTTATACTTTACAAAAACCAAGTTATAAATTTTTGAAAACCAGTGCTCTGATGTTAAATGTTGAAAAATGGGGTGTCTATAACAAAGTGCGGTATGAATCTTAAGGCTATTTGAACACTAGGGGGGTAATGTGTATATTTCAATTATTTAGAACTAACTTATAACTTTAAAACTATGTCTAATCAAATTGCAAATAGAAACTAATAATCATAGAATAAGTAAATAGTAAAGTAAAATGCAGTAAAGTAAATAACATCCTGATTTTTATGCTGGTTTGGATTGACCAATCCTACATCCAGTCCTACACTCCACCATGCAGAATTTCACTATAATTGCTTGCTTTCCATGGGTGGTAAGAACACTTTTGCAATCTTGATTTCACGGGCTATAAGAACGCCTCCTTTTCACAAACGACAACAAAAAAAGGCAAGTAGTCATATCTTCAATACAGATTCTTGTAGATTCGGTACAATGATCCTATAGGCCTCCAATGGTAATATATCTATGAATTCTTTGAGGAATATGATGAAATCAAAGAGAAAATGATATGAATTCAAGTAGAACTCTTTGATATAATATGGTTTGCAAATCCTTGAAGAATCGGAGTGAAATGGTATGGATTTGAAAAGAGAATGAAAGAGTATGCAATGGATTTCTTTTGCAAAAGTATGGAAGAGAAAGGGTATGAGAATGAAGAGAGAATTGATTGAAAAATTTGTTTTCTAAAGCCTTTATATAACGGTTGAAGAGACGCGCCTTTTGGTGAAGAGGTGGCGGAAAAAACCCTTAGTTTAAATTTTTTAAAAACGACCAACGGGAAGTAGTCGACATACTTGACCCCCATATGTCGACATATAGACATTTTCCAAAGAGAACAGCAACACATCAACAACACTGTGTCCCAAATTTCAGATTTCAAAACCTCCATTTTTATGTATTTTAGTGATTCGGTTGAGGTCAATGGTTGATGATCTTCAAGTATAATTGTCATGGGACCGTTAACAAGGAAATCTAAGAGTCAACCAAGTACTCGTCACTTCAAACACTTCTGTCTTTTCAGTATTCTTCTTCAATCAGTTTTGTTCTTCCATAGCTCTAATTAACCTTCTTATATAATCCATTTTCTTCGATTGAGTTCTTGTTTATCTCGTAAATGTCTCCATAATATATCTGAAATAACTACACAACGCGAAGATGTGTTAGTAGTAATATTTATATGGTTGTTGTCATTAAAATCAATATCTATGGTATTAATAGATTACAACGCATATTATAAATTGAATGTTGTGCTCGTCCATCAATGGAAAGATTCCAAAACAAAATGGAGAGGTAAAGCAATGTATCTTAGTTGTTTTCATATTTTTGGTTGTCCGGTATATATGCATCATACATGTGATGATAAGTTGCAGGTTGGAGCATAAAAGACATATTTATTGTATACATGAATGGAGTTATCCAATTTGGAACTCAATTGATAAGAAGGTTGTACATTCCAAATATGTTACATTTGATGAGTCTGCAATGTATAATCCTAAAGAAGAGTTACCCACTACGTTAGTTGATTCTGATAGGCCTAAGGAGTTGAAAGTAGTTCCCACATTTAAGTCTAGTAGTATAGTCATAGTGTTGTTGATAGAAGTGAAGATGCAGTTGATGAGACGTTATAAGGTAGTACACGTGTCTTCTAGTAGTGTTGATGATGTGCATGAAGTTAGAGAAAGTTCGAATCAAGATGGAGTTGAAATGAGTATATGTGATGTTGTACTTACTCGAGCCCATCGTAGGACTATTAGACCCAAGAGAATGTATGGATATTGGCAATATGCAAACCACGGTCTTAATGATCAGTTTGATTATGCCTTATATGTGGTCCATGATGAGCCATTTGATCTTGAAGAAGCCATGAAATCAAGCGATGGCTCGAAGTGGATTTGCACTATGAAAGAGGAGTTAGAGTCGTTGAAGAAGAACAAGACTTGACATTCGATACCACCTCATAAGCTGAGTCATAGGTTGCAAGTGGGTGTTCAAGGCAAATAATGATGGGAGATACAAGGCTAGATTAGTTGCAAAAGTGTTTTCATAAAGGAAGATAATGGAGTATGATGAGATATTTAGTCATGTAATGAGAAATACCTCCATCTATATTTTGCTTTCCATAGTTGCTACTCATGACTTGGAGTTAGAGCAACTTGTGCTTTCTTACATGGTTGTTTAGAAGATATCACTAACATGAAGCATCTACAAGGATTTGTTATAAGTGAAAAAGAAGATTTGCAAGTTGAAGAAGTCTCTTTAAGTAGTTGCCTAGACAGTGATACAAGAGTTGGGTGTATTTGCTCTTGTATGTAGATGATATGTTAATTGCTTTTAATGATAAAGCTAAAACAAAATAAATTGAAGTTGAAGTTAAAAGCGGAATTCAAAATGAAAGACCTTGGGGAAGTAAGAAAGATTTTGGGTATGAAAATCAAAGAAATAGAAACTTTGACTTTTGAGGTTCACTCAAAAGGAATATATTCGAAAGGTGCTTGCTTAGTTTAGCATGGAGGGAGCAAAGGCAATTAGTACATCCATGATTTTACACATACAACTTTCTAGTAAAGGCTCTCTGATCTCAAAAAAAGGACAACGCTCTACATGGAGAAGGTGCCCAATGCGAGTGCAGTTGGTAGCTTAATGTATGATATGGTTTGCATTAGGTCTAACATTGCACGGGTTGCTGGATTGGTTAACAGATATATGGAAAATCCAAGAAATACGCATTGGGAGGCGAGAAAGTATATTTTTAGATATCTTACAGAAATTCCACACTATGGGCTTGTTATTTGGTAGCAGATATAAATTTCAACTTGGTTTGATTTTGTAATTCTGACTATGCCAGAGATAAAGATCGAAGAAGGTCAACCTCGGGTTATTTTTTCACCCTTGGAGGGATAACTATAACTTGGAGAGCGAGATTGCAAATGATAATTGCGTTATCTGCCACAGAGGCAGAGATGATAACTGCGATTGAAGTAATTACGGAGGCATTCTACTTGAAGCGACTGTTGTGTGATTTGAGTTTTGTATATGATGGAGTTATGGTGAGTTGTGATAGTCAAAGTGCAATTCACTTAGCTAAAAATATGACTTTCAGCTCAAGGACGAAGCGCGTAGAGGTGAGAAGACCCTTTTCTGTTTCGATGAATGAAGAGAAGCTAGTTCGTTTTCAGAAAGTTCACACGGAGGAGAACGGAGTTGATATATTTCCAAGTTCTTGCCGCTACAAAGTTCAAGCATTGCTTGAACTTGATCCGCTTGTTAATATGCTAGATGCCACATGATGACACATAGAAAGAGTGGGTTGGTAAATGGAGACGTTTATTTTCATAGTGGAAATTGATAAATCCTAGAAAGGTACTTTCAACGCTTTATTGGTGGATGATGGACTTGCCAGAGTTTATTGAAAAAGTGCATTGGATGATGATTATGCCGAAGCTTATTAAGAAAGTATCAATGATATCTTATTCGAATGTTGCTTGGCGTATTACGATGTAGGTAGAGTTGGTAGGCTTCATGAAAATATAGTATCAAGATGAAGATTGTTATATTTTGGTAATACAATATTTCTATATTAAAGAATATTTGAGAGATATTTAAGTCAATTTCTGAATCAAATTTATTATCTCTTTTGATGCATTAAAGAAGGCAAGAAATTATCTATATGAAAAGAAGTTATTCTGAAATATTGAAGTAATCAATCGGTTCCTAAATCGGCTAATTAAAGAATGCATTTTATCAAGTGCATGCAAATTAGAGAAAACTAAAAAAAATCAAATGGATAAACGTTTTTCCTATGAATAGAAGAATTGATGTGATATTGATTACTACCATAAATCAATTATTTCGACCTTAAGTAATAATCTCTACATAAAAATGATCATTTTTTAAAGATTAAAATCATCTTCTCAAGTTGTATTTCTTCATATTTTTCCTCTTCAAGTTGTATTTCTCTCAAGAATTGATGTGATATTTTCCTTCCCTATATAAATGATCTTGTAATTTTCTTCTCATAAAGTAATAAAATCTCCTCCCTCCAAGATGGATGTACATTTGCTTGTGACAGTGAAACCACTATAAATCACGTGTGATTTTTTTCTTTTTCTGTTTGTGATCTGTGATTGCTTATTTTGATAAATTAGTTTTCTGTTTGTTCTGCCTCATCATTAACACGATCCTATTAATTCCGCTGCGTTTTGAGTGTTAATCCAAATTTTTCACAACGCAAAACAATGATTTTTTTATTTCTAATAAAGGAGAAAACAAGGTAGAAACGAGATTTTTTTTTTTTTTTTGCTATATGTGATGATTTTGATTGAAATGGTATATTGAATTTTGGTTGATTTAGAAGGAAATGAATTATGGCAGTACCCGAAGAAGAATAGTTGAATGAAAATAAAAATGTGGCAAAAAAACTATAATTTTTCTAAAAAAAGTAGGGTGTGGGAGTGATAAAAAAAATTGCAAATAGAATTGGCTCAAAATCAATCTACCTGGTGCCAGAGCCGGTCGAAGGCTCATTGCTTTTACAGCATTTTCCAACATCTATTCCCTTCTATATTTAATCATTTTCCCATATAATATCAGGTTAGCCCCAAAAGAGACGACGTATTTGAATAACGCACTAAGACGAGAACGAAGGAGAGCAAAATTTAAATTTCAATCCAGTACAGCTCACCTCTATATAACTCATGATTATTCTCCTCAATTCAGAGTATGTTAGCCGTTCCTATTTCTGCAACATACCAAGGTTCATATTATCAACGTGAGAATGCATTGTTAGACCAACTGTTGTTAATGACCCTCTCCAGCAAACCACAGACCTATTGCTTCAGACCCAAAATTTCAAAAACCAGAAATGTTAATTAAAAAATAAACAAAATTATATCTTACTTATAAGAAAAATAGTTCAATAGTTTAACATCTGATCAGGCTACTCTGGTGAGCAACAGTTCAAGTAGGAAGTAAAATTTGCAAGCATAGTACTGTACTTGCATGCTCAAGCCAAATAATTGCTCAAGTTACTAAAAGAGAACCCTCAAGCAACAAAAACAACTCGACCAGTCTCTATTATTTGTAATCAGTAGGCCCTTCCTCAAAAGAAAAACAAATATCCTACTAATAATTCTCCACTGTTAATAAACAAAACGTATTTCATATGATTCTGCGTCTTTTGAAACAAAAAAATTTAATTTCCTACCTTTCAATTCTCCATCTGTCTACTCTAATTGAAACCAATATCGACATTCACTGGTTATTATTTATTTAATTTTTTTGCATAGATGAAAAATAATTATTTTTGATTGACGAGACACATTATCGTTTTCTAACCAAGTATACTATGTAGAAAAGTTATATGAACAAAAATGAACCTCTAAGTAACAATAGAAATTGGTCCTCAGATTTTGTGAGAACATGATGATTTGGGGATAGGAGCCTCGCTTACTTGCGTAAATATAAAAAATGAACTTAAGCAATTTATTCTGAAATTAGCCATTATTAAATATATCACTCCAACCACTCCTATATATAGGCTCCTCCCCACCATATTGTAACTCACTATTCAGCTTCATCTACACTTTCAAAAATAAACAAAAAAATCATTGTCACTTTTCTTTTCTTTTTTTCATCATCTTCAAATATCATGGACAAAGATTTCATGAACTTATCACCAGACTCTCAAACAGAGCTCATGAACATGATGATGCAACAAATGGATCAAGCATCCACTTCTACACAAACATCATCCAATTATGTAAACACATCCTCCACTTTCAACCAAATATCACCCAATCCAACAATGTTCACGGAAGACCAAAACCATGCATCGGTGCAAGCGATGCGGGAGATGATATTTCGAATGGCGGCAATGCAGCCAATACACATCGATCCCGAATCGATCAAACCTCCAAAAAGGAGAAATGTCAAAATATCAAAAGACCCCCAAAGCGTGGCAGCAAGGCACAGAAGAGAAAGGATAAGCGAAAGGATTAGGATTTTGCAAAGGTTGGTTCCGGGAGGGACTAAAATGGATACCGCCTCCATGTTGGATGAAGCCATACATTATGTTAAGTTTTTGAGGAGCCAGGTTCAGACTTTGGAAAGAGCTGCAGTTCATAATAGGAGTGGAAATAGCAATATTGGAGATGGGGCATTGGGGTATAATGGCTATGGTTATTTGGGTACATATTATAGCAATAATTGTTGATGCTTGACTTAGGTTAAGGTTGCTAAGTAAGAGGAGAGTGTGTGATTGTTCATTGTTGTTTAGGTTACACATTATGGTATCCCCTGTCTCTCCTTTCTATCACGATGTTTATAATTTAAAATTATGTTGTTCAATGAACTTTTTATGCAAATCTCATGTTTTATTAGATTTTTTTTTTTTTTTTCCCTTTTCTTTTCTATCTTTCTTTTATCTGGAAACTATTTTGTAGGCTTTCTAGCCTATCAACTTTAGCATCATATTAAAATAAGTTCAGATAATTTAGAGCATAAACTTGAGTTTCTGATACAAAGGTCTTATCACTAGATTACTAAGAGCATCTTCTGATTTTTCACCTACATAACAGCCAAATATTACAAATTCATAACATTACTTGTCATAGTGGGTGTAAGATGGTGGTTTCCGACAGTGTCCTGAATCTATAGCATAATATTATAAAGTTGTAATACATGCTACGAAAACTTCCAACACTGTGTTCTATAGAATTTTCTTATTTATTACGACTTTGTTCTCGCGTTTTGAGAAGTTTCTATCCAAAAATTAAGATAGTGTTTGGTTAGAGAATGCATTTTGTGTTTTGCATTTTTAATATGCATGTTAAATGACGTCGAAGAGGAGGAGAAGTTGGAGAATTCTAGTTATTGCAACAAAAAGGGAAGTGGTGGGAGAGAACATAGTTGTTAATATTTTCTAAAGGGTGGAAATCATTTTCAATCTTATATGTTAAAACCATTTTCCATCATCTCCGTCTTCTCCATGTATTTTAAAACAGAAATTAAAAATGCAAAACACAAAACTCATTTTCTAACCAACCGCTACCTGAAATTTTAAACGTCGCTAAAGATGTTGGCGATGCTCTAATCATTGGTCGTTTTCTAATATTATTTGACAGTTTTTGAACAAAGAGATATTACAATATGTAATTACATAACTAAAATGGAAACTAATTATTGATGACCATTTATTGTTAGCAACAGGTTTAGGATTGACAAGATAAAAAGCACAAACTTTGTTTATGTTATCTGAAGTTCTGACAGATTGATATGTAATGATTCTTGATTGATTTATTTATTTTCAACATAAAAGGTAATATTGTTATTCTTTTAAATTTTTGATCCTTTATTATTTCTATTGCATACTTGCATGCACTTGCAAGCTGACATTATATATAAATAATCATAAAGCTATACAATTAAACATGAGTTTGCAGCCTGTAGGATTCCCAAAAAAATGCAAAAATAAAGAGATTGCATCATCTTGCTAATGTTATCTGAAGTGAAGTATTCAATCTGTGGTGAAGATTACAGTGAGCGTGCGGACCCTTATATTGTTTGGATTTTGTGATGTAGCTCTTTTCTTGATTTATAAAACTTTATCACATATCATCAAGTGCACGGGAATGTCACGTGAATACTCGACATATGGTGGTTGTGTGTGTGTCCACCAATAGCAATATCAGTCACACTCTCGATACAGGAGTTTACATCCGTATCCCCAAACTTTGTCGTTGTGCATAATAAGATTCCACGTATGTGCCTCAAAACTCTCTGTTGTTTTCTATAACTTCTAACTCTTCGTTTTGATATATTTAGACCATAATGAAGTTAAAAATAAAAATTAGCTAGGAACATGGAAATATTATTTTCAGACTTCAGATATACAAGAATATCCTAATGTTGGGTTCAGATTGAGGATTTATTAACCCAAAAGGTATGGATTCATGAAGCGAGAGAGGTCGTGCATCGCCAAGAAGAAAGTAAAGGAAAGATAATGTCAGGTGTTTATTTGTCATAAAATATGGATCTCATTGATCACAGTGTAAATTTCTACATAAAAGGTCTTATGAACTATATAAATTTGACTCCAATCTTTCTTACCAATTATGGCATTAACCTTTTATATTAATCTTTCATTTGATCACACCTTAATCAATTTTGTGTGAATGTATTTATGATAATCATATATTCATCAATTCTCATTAGAATATACATACATATAACTAGAAGAGAACTATAATGCATTTATAACAAACAACGTATATATGATTAGATTTGATGTGTATGTATGTCTATAATTGGTAATTGGTATTCAAAGATCTCGAACACAAAGACCTTAGGATCCACAGTCAAAATCATTTTAAGCAACACTACTTCAAATGCTATAAAGTGGATATGATTGTATCATACTCAAGATCATTGTCATACAAAATGAATTTATTTGAATATATCCATAAAAAATGATGCTTAAACTTAACAATTAAAGTAAATGTTTTAATAATGAATATTGATTTATAACTTTGAAGATGCTAGAAATTTCAAACTGAAATTGTTAAAAGAACTTCATTTCGAAGGGGGATGATATAACAACTTTATGGGGACTTCAGCCAAAAAAATTGTTAAGAGGACGGATGTGGGGGCCTCAACCAAAATAATTTACTATTTTATCATCCTCAAATAAATTTGGTAATGTATCATTGAAATTGTGAAAGAAAAAATAAATAGCATGGACTTAGAAATCTAATAAAAACGCTAGGGTATCGTCAACGCAGTTCTATGATAGAGGTCTATTGAAATTTATTCAAAAACACGCCACGTCTGCCATTTAAATTTTACATACCAATAAAAAGGATGGTAATTACATAGTAATGTTTATTTTTGATATGGTAATTACATAGTTTTTAAATGCTCCCCATAGCAATTTTAAAAATATTGGAAAAATGACCATTTTTAATCGGAATTCTTTTAACAATCCTCTTTTAAAATGATATCATTTTTTTATATAAATTCATAATGTAAAGTAAACATCAATAAAATGTTGTAGTACTTAGAACAGTGTAGTTCAAAATATCATTGAAGTGCTAAAAGGAAGCTCAAAAGAAAGGTGTTATTGAATATTCCTACATACGGACGCATAGAGTATGTGTATGCGTGTGTGTATAGTATTATATATATATATATATATATATATATATATATATATATATATATATATAAGAGGAGAAGAATCCAAGACATTATATATACATACAAAATTATGTTTTAATCGCCTAGTCCTATAGTTCCACCGATAAAAATGTTCGATGTAAAGATGTATTTTACAAAATAAACCTTTGTTTACAGTAGTATACTTTAAATGTAATCGTTTTGTAAAATACATTAAGATGTAGTAAATGATTATTGTTATGGGACAAGGAGACTAGAGAATTTTGGTACCAATTGATTTGCACTTAATTTGTATTGTAACCCAAATTTCCATACATTACGACATTAAATAGTCATTTTCTATGTCATAGTATAGAGTACTTTTTATGCTATATAATATAGGAACATTTTTTGGAGAATGTTAGAATACATACCAGGAATCATGTGCTAAGATTAGGGTTCATTTGTGGTCCACCAAATCCTTTCTCCTATTATTTTTGAAAATGATAGAATTGGAGACCAACTCTGACTTGTATTTTCTGTGCTATTGGGACCATGTCTTGCAGAATTCCAATCTTTGCTTCCTCTTATCAATACCACTTTCTTAGCTACAACGAAATACGAAATACGTTAGTGAAGCGTAGATCGTAAACACATATCAACATCGTGTTTTTGTGTGAATTCTTTACCACCGCGAATAATTCATCTTTTGTGTCTTTATGCCCAAATTAAAATAACAATGAAGTGAGGAAGATACAATGAACACTTGAACCAGTCTTGCTTCTTTAAAGCATTAATTCCACTATAGAAAACCCATGTGAGAAGAGGTGCTTAAAATCTCTGTGGCTTTTGTGGGCACATGGGTTAGAAGTTGACCCTTTTCCTTTCAGTGTTGAGAATTATTGTTCAAGTTAAATAAATAGAATACATATTCAATCCAATTCATAAATAAATAAATGAAAACATTCCAAACTAATCTTTCTATTTTGCAATTTAATTGTCTATATATGAAATAAAGATTCTTGGACATGTACCAGATTTTGGCATATAAAACTATGAGCATATTTACATGTTGTACAGACCAATTTCGTAACATTTCTATTGCATAAAGCTAATACTACATAGGATATGGTATAATAAAGGATCTATTGTGCAATCTTATCAATATTATCCTATCAGTTCTTTACTTTTGAATGTGATCCACCATCTTCAGAATTGAATAATCCACCTTTCATATGAAAGGAAATATGACACATTAAACATTTCAAATGCATGCATATTTTTATCTTGTTCAACTTAAAGCATAATTCATCAAAATCCATACAACTGCTACTTGATAGGCTACCTCAAGTCGGATTCTGAAAACATGCAACTGCTACTGTCGCCACCTGCTCCAAAGCAAAACTGCATACATTTTACACGGTCAGTCAAGTAACAATTAATTAAAAAGAAACTACCCATTCCATTTTTGTTAATTGATGTTCAAGCCTTTTGGGAACTTTAGTTGTGGGGTTTTAGCAGGTTATATTGAGAATCAAGCTGAATAATCCAAAATGAAGTGGGAATACATTGATATGAATCAGGAACAAAAACTTAACACAGGCGTGCAGGGCGCACTCGAAAAGGGAAAAAAAAAATAAGGTGACATACAATTAACCAAAAGTGCTCATTATCCAGGAGGCAATAGGAGGTTATTCAGACATGACTTTCTTACCCTGCCTTGATTAATGTCTGTTAGCAGCTGTAACTTTGAGCAAGCGTCGTCAAGAAATATACCAATAAACTATTTAAACAATGCAGGGACATGTACAGTATGTATTATGAGAAATCTTAACTGTGTTATATGACTCGATGGAATAATATCTCGGGATTACCAAATTGGCAATGCCCAAGCATGATATACATCAGCTAACTATATCTGGTATGGCACAGTAAATATTCTCCAATACGTTTAAATTACTGACAGAGATGTATCATCTAATCTTTATGTATTTGAAACATGGATATGGTATATCAAGTACCAATACGTGACCTTTCTATTCTATAAATTAACAGCAAACATGAATTGCATCAATTACTACAATTAACACGGTATCAAATATTGATTAATACTTGAAAGCGATAACAAAAATACAACACAGAACACATGCAGTTTATTGCTATGATTTGCTGACATTTATTCATGCATCCAAATTTAACAGATTTAGAATCTGGTTATAATTGATGCCCTCTTCTATTTTATGGGGCTCAGGAGTTGACTGAAAAATATAATAAAACATTTCTCTAAAAGTCCAGCTATCTTAATGTCAATGACAATAGATATAACTTGAGAGTCGAGGACATGAATTTGCAGTGGAATGCTCATAGGTACTCATTTGGATTATCTCTACTTCTGATAAAAGGAACTCCGTCTTCTCTCCAAATTACACGTTCTTCACATAATGCTGAAACTGCCTCCACATATACTTTGTGCTCCTGCAACCAAGTCAAGTACCTCATGAGAAATAATTAAATACAGTAATGGCCAGTAATGGCATTTAAGCAAATCCACTATATTGAACTGCATGTTTGAAGATATTTATGGAATTTTGCTGACACTATTTACTTGATGTTACGTTTATGTAAATTTTACATGGATATATATGTACACGTGTACTTTACCTCAAGTAGCACTCTTGCAGCCAATTGCTCCACAGTGTCCTTTGGCAACACAGGCACAACTCTCTGAGCTAGAATTTTACCGGTATCAAAATTCTCATCCACAAAATGAACTGTAGGACCAGAGTACCTAAAAGTATTGAATGATTAAACAAGGACAAAGTTTATCGTTTATAACAAAAAATGTGAATTATATTGATGACCACTAGCAAATTGCAAAACCAGCATCATAGTACTAAACAATTAGGTAAGACATCAACTGAGATTGTAAGTTTGCATGATTGAGAACATACAAATTGTTTCCAAGTTCAAATATTCAAGTACAACATATTATTAAGTCTATGATTCTTTAAATATTTACTATCAAAACTGATTTCTTGACGGTACAAATAGGGAACAAGTTCTTGTAGATAGAAAAGTCACTAAGAGTATATTTGGCAATGGCTTATTTCACCTCTTTTAATCTAAGAAGCAACTTGCTCAGATAAGTTTGTGAAATCCTTTTATATGTTGAATACTAAAACATTTTTTAATTAAGCTGAGAAATAACTATTTCTTGAGTGAAAACTTAAAACCAAGTTATTTTTAAGTCATTGTCAAAAAGTTTCTCCTAAACATCTCCTAAGTTCTTACATGCACAAATTAGATACCATTTCAATTTAAGAAAAATATATTCTTTTCATATTAATAATTGTTGTTTCTGTGAGAGTATGATTTACTAAAGTTGAGTAATACATTACAAATTTACCCAAAGTACAACGTTGTAAGTGAAACCAAGATATGTGTAGGCAATTCAGATATTATTCATGAGCCGCTAGAATTAAAAAAATGACCCACCTCGCTCCTGAAGCAATGACAGCTTTATGAACCTTCGTTCCGTAGTATCCTTTGCCTCCAAAAGCAGGAAGAAGAGAAGGATGAATATTTAGCATACGTTGTGGATATGCCTGAACTAACTCAACAGGAATTAATTTCAGGTAGCCAGCAAGAATAATGAAATCCACTTTAAGATTCCTGCTTGTGGACGATAGATTACTGTTATTAAAATGTGCCTCAAAGACAGTAGTAATGGACATCGATCATTTTGAACAAAAAGAAAAGATTAACCTTGCAAAAGATCAGGCATATTTACAATAGCAATACTTTTTTTTTTTTTTGAAATGATACTTAGATACAACATGTCACTGTCGAATCAGGCTACACAGGTTTCAAACTTGTGACCTCTCGCACTAAAGTCGAATCACTTAACCACTGAGACAATGGTGTTTGTCTACAATAGTAATACTTACAGGAATATGATTAAGAAGCACTGTAGATAACAAGTGACAATATGAGTTAGGATAATCAGATATTTTTGCATTGATAATTAATTTACTGTCAAGCACTCTTGATTGCCGATTAACATAATTTCATGTCATAATGCAGCTAGCAACGTAAAATTTTCAAGTTAAAGTGCAACTTAATTCTAGAATAAATCTTTTATTAATGAAAATTCTATTGAGTTGCATAAATAAGAGTGCAAACTATAAATATAACTCTATTTATGATAAGCTATTCACCTCAAAGTAGTCACAAGATCAGAAATAGACATCCCATCAGGCAATGATTCGGTTTTCGGAAACGATATAACTGGAATTCCATTATTTTTTGCATATTCAGCACCACCACAACCTAGCATTTGTAATTTTTATCAGTACTACTGGAAATTGCAATGAAAATATGAATGCGGTGTCAACTAATGTTTATAAGAAAACAAATTTATACTGGTGTGGGACATGGATCACCTTCACCTGCTCTGGTATTTTACCAAAGCAGTGATGCAAACAATAGGAAAGTTGATGCAGTTTTAAGTATTATGTGGTATAAACATCATAAATAAATAGTTATTATTATTTACTTCAAAACATTATTATTATATCATAATAATCATTAACAACAAAACAGTGTAGATAAATAATAATTATTAACTTCAAAAATATTATAAAATAACTAATAATTTAAAACATTATTAAATAAATAATAATAATCAATCCTCAAACTTTATTATAATAAATAATTATTAACTTTCAAAACATTATTAATAAATTATTATTATTAATTCCAAAACATTATTAATAATAATAATTACTATTATCTTCAAACAATATTAATTATTTAAATAAATAACTTTAACCATTATTAATAGTGGTCCGCATACATAGGCGTACCCTTGCTCTCTGGTAAAATACCATATCGGGTGATACAATTCCAGTAGTGTGATGTGCGTGTATTTTAATTTCCCCTCAGCCATATAATTTTAACTTACACAAGTATGTATAACATTGACAAGTTACTAGAAAGTAGCATAATTATTTTAAATAATGTGTTGTTATTGCAACTGCTGGTTATTGTTGTACAATTGTGCTACAAATGGTACAACAATACATTATCAATGATCGTTATATATAAATAAATAAATAAAAATCAGACAGTGAAATTAAGAAATTAACTTACAAGGTTTGTCCGTAACTAAAGCAAGGACTTTTCCATTGATCAAACCACATTCAGCAGCCTCGTGTATTGCCTTAAAATTCGACCCACCACCTGATACAAATATAGCAAGATTCTTTCTTTCGCCGTGATCTTCATTTACGACAAAATCCACATCTTCCTTCATGTTATTTTTTAACCTAAAGTGTGTTGAATCTTCGAAATTGAAAATCTTCATGGATAAGTTGGAAGAAAAAGAACGAATCTCGAAAACACTTTTTGGTCTAAGGTTTAATTTGAAAAAAGATTTTAATGGGTTTTTAGAATTTATATATGGAAAATAACTATTTTTAGGAGAGGATAGAGTATTCATCAGAAATTAGTTGGCCGAGACCGATTAGAATAAAGAAAAATTCAAAATTTTGATTACTTTTTGGATGAAGAAACAGGAAGGCAAAAGATTTGGTGAAATGACTGAATGGTTGCGGAAGCTGCAGGCAAACAAATAAGTAAATAAAGATCAATAGATACAAATATGTAAAAGGCAAATTCAAACCCAGGGATTTACGCAATAATGCTTGATGGTAGAAGAGTTTTGGTTTCTTGCTTCGTGATTTATTCAACATTTTAGTATATTAACATTACGTAATTAGCAAAAATAAACTTTATCAAATACAATCAAACACAATCAAAATCCAAAACGTATTATTCTACTTCAATCTATAATTGAAATTGGATCAACAATAGTATTTTTGAAACAATTAAATCCAATCTACTACCAATAGCCCTAAAACAACCTAAAATTATTATCTTTCGTATTTTCCCCGTTCATTTTCATATCCAATAATTATTATTACTATGTGTCTATGAATTGCTCCACATACAATTAACTGAGCAATCATTCCCAATTCATTGAAATTTTTTATTGATTATCTGAGCAATTTAACAATCAACGCTGAGCAAAGTAATGGATTATTGGTGCAAATATAACATACAAACTGAAATTCAACTGCTGAAATGTTAAATAAAAATAAAATTACCTTCTGAGCCTTCTAATTATCAGAGCACGATGTCGACTAGGGCAGAGGAAGATTAAGGGTTTTGGATTCGTGCAACTCTGGAAGGACTGTGCAAGAGGAAGAGCGGGATTGAGGAAAAGACGACCGAAAGTGAAAACAAGTAGTTTGGGGAACTGAGGTACGCTTTCAATTTTCTGAGCAGGGCTTTTATTTTTAGTTTACTATTATTAAAAAAAAAGAAAAAAAAAACTCCTTGGGCTGGAGCCTATCTGAGCCGAAGGCTAAATCCGCCATTTTATTCACCGGAAAGGGATTCCCTTTTCCAACCACATTGCAAATGCTGCAAATAAAAAGGGTTCACCCTTATTTATTTATTTACTTATTAACTAAAACACCTTAAAATGTACATTGGTTTTCTTGATTCCAGAGATACTTTTATGGTACGTTCGTAGACAATTTTTAACTTTTTTATGTCGCCCTGACGCGTTAGACGTATCTGAGATGATCCCCGCAAAATGCATTGTTTGAAACTGAGCCAGCCGTTGGAGAAAAAAAAATTGGTTGACATCAAATGTGTCTAACGCCATCGTTTTTCTAATCGGTTGGCTAGCTCCCCTGTAAACTCCTTCTCTTCATCCTCTCCACCATATTTTCATTTTCTATATTCTAATTCGAATTATTTTTTTCCGATTCGGCATCAAGATTTTGAGGTAATTTTTATTTTTTATGCTAATATCCATATCCTCTATTTTTGTTGAATTATTTTATTTTCATTTAATAGAGTGTCGACCCATGAATATTCGCTGCAATATCATAGGTTGGACCGAGAAATGGACGTTGATATTTATCGACATTTGCAACAAATACATTGCAACCCGAAAATATCGACATAGATATTGGTACTCCGATATTGTTAGAACCGTGTCAGTTGGAAGTGAGTGAAATAGGTAGATTTTTTTTTAAAAAAAATTCCTTATTGGATCATAATGGACCTACAAAGTCTAATGTCTAATATTAGATCCAATCTAGTTTTTTTTTTTTTTTTTTTTTGAAATGGTACTTTATATAAAACAAATCATTGTGACAACTTATTACATGTCAATAAACGTTCGAATCACGCTAGGCATGTTTCGAACTTGTTACCTCTCGCACCAAAGCCACATCACTTTACCACTGGGACAATGGTGCTTGTCGATCCAATCTAGTAGTTTTAATAAAATCAAATTTTATTTTGTATATAATTACTCTCATCAATCAAATGCATTTATTATGAATCAAATTCAATTAAATGAATGAGGAAGATTTATTTATTTAGACAAAGAAACCTTTCGTTTCTATCTCTTAAAGATCTCTCATTAATTAGATGAATGTTTTATTTTCATTCTATTCATAGAGAAACTTTTCATTCATCTCTCTTAATTAAATCGATTGATTAATTTACTTAAATGATACTTTTACCAAATTCACACTTTGTGTAGTTGCATGTATAGTTTTACTTTGTACTACATAAAATAACAATCGAATTTATACACATATGTACATTAACATTGTTTTCAAATTACTTGCACGTTTTGAAATCTAATGTTAACAATTTGAAATTAAACTTAATTTGGGTTCAACATTAGTTTTGTAACTTTACATAAAGTCCTGTTATAAAATTTGAATTGTATACATACATACATACATACATATATAAATATACATGCATATATAACAATATTAGAATTCAGAATAACATACGCATTTAAAGCTTACAATTTCATATGTTTGTGATTTAAATCAACAACATGAAAACTAGTTTTGACTTAGAAATGGTTAAACTTTAAATTCGTGATTTTACACTAAAGCCCTTTATAATTCTAGATTGACACAATGTAAATAACAATTAAAATAATTGATCATCAAAATAATCAAATAATATGTGAAATTTTCATATTATTTCATGAAGTAATTTCAAGTATGGTCAAGATTTAAACAGTAAATTCAATTTAAATATATACAACAATTGGTTTCAAATCAAAATAAAATTCCACCTTTTATCGTACTTTAATTTCTAAATCAATTAATAGATTAACAACATATACATATATAAATTCATTGTATAAAAAATAAGATCTAAACTATGTAGATAAGATATAACATATTATCATGATAAGATATATACACAAGTGACCTGAATTTTTCTGATAAGATATAACAAATATAAAAAGGAGATTGGGTGGTCACCTTAAGGTGTAGTCAAAAAGATCATGCCTTGAATGAAGCAGATCTCCAAGATCCACACTCAATTCTTGCAATAGATTGATGAACCACTTATTTCCAAATTTTTTTATATTTGAAGTTGATTTAGAAATGATGAAATTTTGGAAAATTTTTTGAGCTGTAGAAGGTTAGGAGGAGAGAAGAGAAAAATGAATGAAGGAAAGAATGAAGACTAATTCAATTAACACGCTATTTTCCTCTTTTCCCACCCAGCATTTTAAAAAAAAACACTTACCTTGTTTTTTTCCTTACCTGATTTCTTTCAAAAATACCCTTGCTTACTTAATCTTCCTTTTTTTGTTTCATCTTCTTCCTGTTAGAAAAAATCAGCTTCCAAAAAAGCTTCTCGATTATGCAATGTATTACACTAAACTAGATTCAGTAGCAATCCAAGTGTAATAAGCACCAGGTTTACCAACAATCCAAATTAGGATTAGAATTGGTTGCTATCAAATCCTAGTTCCCTTGAAGAAAACCGTAGAAAAACTTATATTCAACTATATCAGTGCATGCAGATATAAACATAATAACTACATTCAAATAATTACAAACAACTTCCAAACATCAATTAAATTGAATATTAATTAATATTAATTAATTCAATTAATTTATAGTATTTTATAAATTAATTAAATCATGTAGTTTTTTGGAGAATATATCATTACAGCTGTTTGACTCAAATGTGTAAACTCGGTGAGCAATTAATGCAGCGACATGGAAATTCGAACACTTCTTCTTCGAGTATCGAAACATTTTGAAATATAATTAAGTGTTATAAATGTAGTTTTATAACCTTGTTAGATGTAACAATCCGAATTTTTCGACACTGGATTTGGAATACTTAAATGGTTTTAAAGATTGGATTTGAATTATAAATTGATTCTTAATATGAAAAGTTGGTTTTCATTTATAAAATAAATGCAGAATTTAAATATAGCAGGTTATTAGATAATTGAATTTAATAACGGAGGATGGGTTAAAACAGTGAATCTTGAGTTTTAAGCTTGTTAAAAATATTTTAAAGGCTTGGAAAATTTATACTAATGATACGGAAGACAATGCAAGTTTTAAAATTGAATTTGGAATTAATCTGTTCAGTTTTAAAAAAAAAAATCGTTTAAATTGACATTTAAAAATAGCCTTCCGAGGCACAGTCTCGGATTTCGACGAAACCAATTCCATTATATCTATAATATTGTATTATTATCAGATTTTAAATTTCATAGCTTTTGGAGTTATCGTTTAGCCGTACGAGATGTAAACACCTTGAAATTTATATCGTAAATTTAATATAATAACTGGTCCAAAAAACTATCTTCTCCATACGATCGAGAACTCGAAACCTTATCCATTGCGTTCAGAATAGGAGTATAACATTATAAACGCCTATCGGCATGTCTCGATAGGGGTTCGTTATTTTAAGCTAGGTAAATCGAGACAATTTGTAGCATGCATTCAACGCAGCTTTCACATCTTCTTTATCCTTCATCGCACACAAAGCATCTTCGTTCTTCTTTTTATACCCACGCTTTAGTTCGTTGAAAAGCTAGAAATGAATCGGTTCGTTCTCTCTAAAAAAATAACGGACGCAATCAAAAATCGCGCTGCCTCCTCGTTCAAAATCAAATCCATCTTCTTTTAAATCACATCTCCCTCTATATTTTCACAGCCGAACATTTCAAAATCAAAACTTTACAAATTGAAGGCCTAGCTGATAACGAAATTGAGAGCCACTTATATTTCTTTCCAGTTCATTCGTTCGAAATCAAATTCACTCGAACGAAAGCAGAAATCGAACGCAAGCAACATTTGGTTTTGAAAGAGAGCGTGGATCGAGCAATATGGAAATATACTAAATATGTATGAGATTAAAACAAAGATAGTAGATAGTAGAGTAAATAAAAGTGAGCACACCAAGATTTTTATATTGGTTCGAACTTTCTGTTCTATGTCCAGTCCCAGACTTCTTTTGGAATTTAACTAATAAATAACCATCACTTAACCCGGAGGAATATGTATCTAACAAACTCCTGAGCAGCAGAACAAGATGTCTCAACAACTGAAGAGGACTTCACAATGCCTGAGCAGTAGAACAACACTTCTACTAGTATATAAAATTGTCTGACTAATGTGTTCTTGATAACACAGATATGTCAATGTGTGTACACCCTTCCTACAATCAAATCCTCAAGTATATGAGTGTGTGTGAAGATATGAAAGGAAGATTATCGCTATGAATCAAAGAATATGAATATGAATTTAAAGATTCAAGCAATGAAGATGGTTTGATTGCTTTTGAATTCAGAGAATATAGAGAGTAAGTAAGATCAGTAAATTATTCAAGAATCGGTGATTTGGAAAATGATTTTAATGTGTTTATATAGTGCATAGATGGATACAACCTTTTGTTAAGAGGTTCAATCAATAGATGCAGCCATTACTCTTCGAATTGGATTGAAACTCTTCGTGGGAGAAAGCATCCATTTAGAAAATGTAGTCGTTATACGCAGGTCAGTCGACTGAGTTCAAAAGCTCAGTTGACTGAAACTAAAATTTGTATATATATTCTCTATTCACTGTGCATTTTGCACCAGGTCAGTCGAATGGTCGACTATAATCAGTCGACTGGTCGACTATAATCAGTCGACTGACCTGTGCAATTTTGCACAGTGAATTTCAATGCATATACAAACGAAAATAATTCGTTTTGTGTGCAAGTGTAACTACTAGAGGAATGATTTTAACAGTATCTAAACTTATCTTAGACTAAAAACATAATAAATAATCATATGAAAATTAGTTTTGAAGTCTCTTCTCTTTGTAGTTTATACCATGTATATGTTACTCTGTTTTTGTTGCTATCGCCATATAGTCTTTGTTAATGCTCCTTGTCATGAATCAAAACTCATGATTCAACATTCTCTCCCTTTTTGTTTGAGGACAACTTGTAACTGACGAATTGATATATAGTAGAAATTATATAACAAAAGCTATATATATTTCTCCTCCTGAATGTGTGGCGATAATGTAATCTGCATAAAACTTATTAGTAGACATTTTTCTCCCCCTTTGTCATCGACAAAAAGGAGTAGACGTAACCAGTAAAGCATAGAATAAGCATAACTAACATAACAAACCAAGACGTAGCTACATAATGTATCGTAGGAAAAAAAACAAATAAAGTTCCATAAACCAGAATAACACAAGGCTATTTAAGTACAAGCCTTGATAGAAAAGAAAGTTGAGTAAAAGAGCAAAGAAAATACCATATCCAAATACGATAGCACCCAACTATTCATCGGCATCTCAGTCGTATTCTTTTTCTGGAATGGCGGGAGACTTGCCTCGAGATGATGCTGAACCACCATGTCCACCTCCGCTAGATTCGCTAGTGTCTGTGCTGGTGTGATCCTCGGATGTGCTCCAGGTAAATTATGGAGCTGGGAGTTTTCCTGTAGATGGCATGGTCGAAGTAGAGGCAGAACAAGAAGTAGCATCCCATAAGACAGAGAAAAAACCTTTGATTTTGTCAAGCTTTTTATCAACCCTTTTCAAACGTATGTCAAGAACAAGTTGGTTCTGGGATAAAATCTCAATAGATTATTGGGTTGAATGACTGGAGGTTGCAAGTTGAATCTCGTCATCTCTGGAATGTGATGGAGGAGTAGGTGAGCGACGTGGTTGAAAGGAAGGACCTTGATTTTGTTGTTGTTGACGTCGTGCACGTTGGTGTGCTTTCCATGCATCATAATCCATAATAGGAGGAGGAGTAACAGGTAATTTCATGAGACTAAGAGTTCTCATGTTTATAGCACTAACATTTGACACTTCGGAATCGGGAAATGGCACTTCCAAGTTGATAAGAAGACGCATAATGTATTCCCCAAAATAGATCACATTCATTTTTCCTTGATTAAACAAGAGGAATTCATCAAAAATTAATTGCGTCTAGTTGACTTGCTTGTTACTCCAAATTGCATATAGAGCTTTAAAATTATTTTAATAGACAAGCCATATGACACAGTCCTTGGTAGAATAGTTTTCATTGGGGACCTATGCATAATCCTAGCTTTAAAACGAAGAGACATTGATTTTACATCGGTTGCATCATCGTCCAAAAATTGATGACTTAATCTATCTTGAGTTTCCATGTTGCATTCTACTTCATCAAGGGTGGCACCATGATTTGGTGATTGTAAAATATGGGCAATGCGATCGAGAGAGAACCAAACGGGTTTGCCACAAACAAGACTCCACACACAATTGCTGGTATGTCTAGGATGTTGATGTGCTAAGTTAAGATTAGCATAGAAAAGCTTAATCGTAATGTGATTAATCTTATGGCTATT
This sequence comes from Allium cepa, assembly GCA_030765085.1. Taxonomy (NCBI): domain Eukaryota; kingdom Viridiplantae; phylum Streptophyta; class Magnoliopsida; order Asparagales; family Amaryllidaceae; genus Allium; species Allium cepa. The sequence goes on from CM060938.1 coordinate 216,922,091, forward strand.
CAATTTTAAGTCTATTAAAGACTGTAAGCCACTTTGATCAGCCAATTCTCGAAGCCTATAAGATTCAAAATCAGGGAATACCATAAAAGAACCTTCAAATATCCTTGCTGATTTCATTTTGTTCCATCTTTCCACCGCCGTCCGATCATAGAGCCATTGGGCGACGAGAGAGTCTACGGCTACAGTTGAGGATGATCCAGCAGTTTTTGAACGTTTGGGAGGCATGATTTGTGGTAAATTTTATGGTAGAAGGATGAAAAATGGGATTTTTAGGGTTTGGGAAAAAAAATAGAATTTGGGTAAAAAGAAGAAAGTAAAAGTGAAAATATGAAGAGATAGGGTAAAAAGGAGATGGAAATGGGGGTAAAAAGGCTTAGAAACATCGTTTAGTTAACTGAATACAGCAGGTAAGTCGACTGAAGTGGAACCCGAGAGTTTTCTGGGTCTGTATTCAGTCGACTGACTGTTATTAAAATGCACAGTGAGCCTGTTAATCATAAACCAATACATACCAAAGCTTATACAAAAAGTGGATGAATACACCATAAAAAATATATAAAATGACATAGTTAAAGAAACACAAAAATTATTTAGAGGATGGTGATTTTCGTGGTGTCTTTTGAGGTGTTTTATGTGGTGTCGTTTGTTCATCCGGCTCTACTTTTGTATCTTCAATGTGCTGTCGTAATGGAGACCCTATATTGTTACGAGTCATTGTATGTGGTAAGACCGGAGGTGGTCGAGGACTGGGTTCCCATGGATTGTGAAAGGAAATGATGTTGGTTGATGAACATTAGATGTAGAACAACCATAAATTTTCCAACCGAGTTGCTCCAGAAATTTAAGATGTTTGGAATTAACTTTTTACTCATAGTACATTTCTCGATGGAGTTCTAATTGTTTCCGTTGATAATGATGCATATCATCAATCTTCTGTTTAGTTGCCGAAGAATAAGAAACGACGAGCTTTCTTCTTTTCTAGAGTAAGTCCGGTATGATTTTGTGGAGATACAAACCTGGCAGGTTCTTAGCAAGGAGTTGGTGTAGGTAATGATTGAGAGGAAGAAGTATAAGTGGAGGATGGTGTTGAACAGTCAGTTGTTGATTGGTCGGAATCATCATGGCCATTGGAGGCCATTAAAATGAGAAGGATAAATAGGTCGAACATCATGATGAATTGCAGAAATTGATAGGAATGATAAGATAATATTAAAAAGTGATGATTAAAAAGAGGTAGTAGGAAGTTTAAATAGGTGAAGGGTATACCAAAAAGAAAATTAATTTGAGGCCGAGAAAGCTTGAGAGAACATAATCATAGATTAAAAATAGTAAAAAAAGATGAACGGAAGGAAATGTTTGTTCAGATGGAAGGTGTAAACTAAAACTGAATATGAGTATAATGTTACGTTTTTAAGTCTAACAACAACATTACTAGCTCATACGGTAAAGACATACAACTTCTAATCTAAGACCCAGAGTTCAAATCTTGGCAGTTACACATATTTTTGAACTTGAATTTTTTTTGGTTTTCTTATTCATATGGATATTGTAGCTAAACAAGAAACAAGCATAGCTCATCTGGTAAAATAGAAATCTTCATGTTAGGAGAACTAAGTTCAAAAACTAGAAAAAAGGCAAACAATGCAAAGATTTTCTAGAATTTTACTCAGACATAAATTTTTACAAATCCTTAAAAGAGACGATCCCGAGTTCTTGTCGAAGTTTTACAAAAATATTTTCGAGAAGCGGCTTTGTAAATATATCAGCTAATTGATTTTCTGAGGAAATAAAATCCAAATTGATCGTTCCTTTTTTAATGTTATCATGAAGAAAGTGATGACGAATGTCAATATGTTTTGTTCGTGAATGATTGACTGGATTTTTGGATAAGTTGATAGCACTCTTGTTATCATAATATATGATAGAATTTGTTAAATCTATATCAAAATCTCTAAATGTCTGTTGCGTGTAGATTACTTGAGCACAAGCTAAGGCAGCAGAAATATATTCTGCCTCAAATGTAGAGAGCGAAACACAATTTTGTTTCTCACTGAACCAAGAAACTAACGAATTTCCAATAAAATGGCACGTACCCCTTGTACTTTTTCAATCTGTACGAGATCCTCCGAAATCAGCATCACTGTATGATACTAATTCGAAAGGACACTCTTTTGGATAGAAAAGTCCATAATCCTTGGTATTACTAAGATAACACAATATACGTTTTACTGCTCTTAAATATGAATCCTTTGATTGGCTTGAAATCTAGCACACAAACAAACACTCATCATTATGTCAGGACGACTGGCTGTTAAATATAGTAATGACCAATTATACTTTAGCATAATTTTTGATCAACACTTCTACCATTTTCATCTCTATCGAGATGTGTGGTTTACTCATAGGAGTTGGTTTGGAAGAATTTTTTTCCATTCCGAAGTGTTTGATTAAATTATTAAAATATTTTTCTTGATTAATAAAACTGTCATTTTGTAATTGTTTGATTTGTAAACCAAGAAAATATGATAATTCTCCCATGTGGGACATTTCAAATTCTGGTCATAATTTCGGAGAAGTCCTGGCATAATGTTTCACTGGTAGAACCAAAAACTGATATCATCTACATAAATTTGAATAATTAAAATATCCCTTTTTGAATGTTTAATGAAAAGTGTTTGATCAACCTTTCCAATTTGAAATCCAAAAGTTATTAGATAACTCTTAAGCCGTTCGTACCAAGCACGTGGTGCTTATTTCAAACCGTAAAGAGCTTTCTTAAGTTTATAGACATGGTCTGGATATTTCTCAAGGGTAAATAAAGGAGGTTATTTAACATACACGTTTGCTTTTATATAACCATTCAGAAAGGCACTTTAACGTCCATTTGATAAAGTTTGAAATTATGTAAACATGCATATGCCTATAAAATATGTATTGCTTCTAATCTAGCGACGGGAGCAAATGTTTCTTCATAGTCAATTCCTTCCTCTTGATTATAACCTTGAGGGACTAACCTTGCTTTATTTCTGCTGATGTTGCCTTGTTCATCCACTTACTTTTATAGACCAATTTTGTTCCAATAACAGTTTGATCACTTGGTCTAGGAACTAACTCCCAAACTTCATTGCATTCAAACTGATTTAGTTCTTCTTGTATTGCAATGATCCAGTAGTCGTCTGTAGAAGCTTCCTTAGGGTTTTTAGGTTTGATATTGGAAAGGAATGCTATGTGGCCCATTTGATTTAATTGACTTCTAGTTCGGATGTTTGAATTAATTTCTCCAATGACATTTTGAACAACGTGATTCCGTAATATTCTTGGTGGAGATCTTAACTCATTGTTGTGATGAAAAACATTCTCATCTTCTAAATTTATATTATCCATATCTGTGATGTTATGTGGAAGTTCTTCATCATCTCTTATACTTGGTTTTTGTAGAAAGTTTTCATCAAAAGATACATGAAGAGTTTCCTCAATAGTATTTGTTCTTTTATTAAATACCCGATAAGCTTTTCTTCGATTTGAATATCCTAAAAGATTCCTTCGTCAGAATTCGCATCTCAATATAAAACATTTTGATCCAAAAACTTTAAAATATGAAATATTTGGTTTTCTTTCATTAAAAAGTTCATATGGAGTATTTTTGGTAAGAGGTCGAATAGAAACCCGATTCAAAACATAACAAGTAGTTGTTACGGCTTCTGCCTAGAAATGTTTTGGAAGTGTGCTTCCATTTAACAAAGTTCTTGTACATTCTTGTAGAGTTCTATTCTTCTGTTCTACAACTCCATTTGTTGTGGAGTTCTAGGAAATGAAAAGTTGTGAAAGATTCCATTCTTCTTACAAAAATGATCAAAAACTTCATTTTCAAACTCTCCTCCATGATCACTTCTAATGTTCTTAATTTTCAATCCTTTTAACTTTTGAATTCTTTTACAAAATTTTTAAAATGATCAAAAGTATCACTTAAATTTTTCATAAAAAAGGTCCAAGTATATCTAGAAAAGTTATCTACTATTACAAACACATATTTATTGTGATTTATGGATTGTATTTAAGTGGATCCAAATAAATCGATGTGTAGTAATTCAAGTGGTTGTAATGTAGAAATAACTCTCTTAGGTTTAAAAGATGATTTAGTTAACTTTCCTAATTGACATGCATCATAAATATGATCAACTTTAAAGTTCATTTTTGGTAATCCTTTGACTAAATCATTTTTAGAAAGTTTATTTATAGCTTTGAAGTTAATATGCCAGAATCTCTTATGCGATAACCAAGGATCATTCTCTTTGGCTATTAAGCACATATCTGAATTATGATTAATTTTCATATTCAGAACATATATGTTTCTTTCTCTATTACCTTCAAAGATAAGATTTTCGTTGTGATCATAAATGCTACACTTATCCTTAGAAAATGAGATTTTGAATCCTTTGTCACATAATTGGCTAATACTTAACAAATTATGCTTCAAGTTTTTGACAAGTAAAACATTGGAAATGAGAGGTAAATTAGATATACCGTAATTGTTCACATCGCCTTTGCTGATGATATAACCTTTGAGATTGTCTCCAAATGTGACAGAGCCTCTATCTGAATATGTGATATTTGTTAGCATTTTTTTGTCTCTTGTCATGTGTTTTGAACTGCCACTGTCGAGTATCCATTTTTCTCTTTTCTTAAGTGGGACCTGCAAAAAATAATAGAACAACATTGGTACCCACTTTTTAATAGGGTGCTAAGAGTTAGATCTTAGGAAACCAAACCCAAGAGGGCTCAGCATTCCCTTTATATAAATATAATTTTTATTTTTATGAACAGTTTTCAAAAAGGACTAAATATATTATTCCTAATCAAACCATTGTTTGATTTAGGAACCCATATTTTTATGGTTTTTGAGTTTTGATCCCTTTTTGGTTGAACTATGGTAGACTTAGGTTTAGAAATATTTTTCTTATTCTGCTTAATTTTTGGTGGAGCTACCGATTTCTTAGTATAACCTAATCTTTTCTTATTTGAGACAGACTGAGAAGTTTCAATAATTTTAGATAAGTTTTCTCTGCCTTTATTAAAGTTAGACACATTTCTAGAAAAATTGTCTAACTTAGTTTTGATACCAATGCTATCTAATTCGATCATTTTAACTTTTGATTTTAGCTCATGATTTTCAGAAACAAGAGCATCATTCTTTTCTTTTTGAGTCTCAATTTCTTGACTTAATAAGGTAAATTGAGAATTAACATTAGAAAATGAATCTTGAATTTTCTCAAGTTCTTATTCCAATATTTTCTTCTCATCTTTAGCATATCTCTTTCGAATTCTGCTTTATTTTGATCTTCGAGAGCTTCTTTATATTTTGTTTTGAGATTTTTCAAATAATTCAGAATTTATTTCAATCGTGTCATCAAAAGTAAGATCATTTACCTCATTGTCAGTAGTCATGAAGCAGACATTTGCCTGTTCATTTTCACTATCACTGCTATTTTCAGAAGACGAAGGATTTGAGTCGTCCCATGTCACCGAAAATGCCTTATTTTTGAATTTGTCCTTTCTATATTTATTTTGTTTCCCCTTCCTTTTTTCTGGACAATCTTTTTGTATATGACCCTTCTTGTGGCAATTGAAGCACTCTAGTACCGAGGATGAAGGCTTATTGTTGAAGTTTCTTTTGCCATTATTTCGATTTCCTTTTCTGTACTTCAAAAATTTCTTAAATTTTTTAGCTATGAAAGCTAAATCTTCATCCTCTAAATCTGATTCCTCTTGTTCTATATGAAATGCCATATTTTTCTTGTCTTATGCTTGAACTCTTTTTACTTGTAAATTTACTTCATAGGACATTAAATTTCCTATTAATTCTTCCGGTTTCATGGTAGAAAGGTCGTTTGCTTCTTCAATAGCTAAGACTTTTCTTTCCCATTCATCGGTTAAAGAGTTTAGTATTTTGGACATGATATCAAAGTCAAAATACTTTTTTCCTAGTCCTATTAGAGAATGATAAATATCTTGAAATCGGGAATACATATCATTTATGGACTCATCTTGCTTCATTCTAAAATTTTGAAATTGACTCTTGAGCATAGATATTTTACTTTGTTTAACTTTGCTAGTTTCTTCATGAGTAACTTTAAGTGTTTTCCATATCTGATATGTAGTGTTACATATGCTAACTCGGTTAAATTCATTTTTATCTAATGCACAAAACAACATATTCATTACTTTAGCATTAGCAGTGGCATCTTGTTTTGTGCAGTTGTCCATGTAGAATATTTAGTAGTAGGTGCAGTATATTCTGCTTGTGTAACATTCCATGCATCAAAACCATTGGCTTGCATATAAATATGCATTCATGTTGCCCAATAGTTGTAATTCATGCCATGGAATAGTGGAGGTCGTGCTGTAGATTGACCTTCAATAAAACTAGTGTTAGTGACAGTGCTTGTGCTGGTGTTGTTTTCCATATTAACAAAATATCAAATAACTGTGTAATGGTTATAAGATGCCTGCTCTGATATGAAATGAAAGAGATGTGGATCGTGCAATATGGAAATATACTAAATATGTATGAGATTAAAACGAAGATAGTAGATAGTAGAGTAAATAAAAGTGAGCACACCAAAATTTTTATACTGGTTCGAACTTCCCGTTCTACATCCAGTCCCAGACTCCTTCTGGAATTTAACTAATCAATAATCCTCACTTAACCCAGAGGAATATGTATCTAACAAACTCCTGAGCAACAGAACAGGATGCCTTAGCAACTGAAGAGGACTTCACAATGCATGAGCAGCAGAACAGGACTTCTACTAGTATATAAAATTGTCTGACTAATGTGTTCTTGATAACATAGATATGTCAGTGTATTTACACCCTTTCTATAATCAAATCCTCAAGTATATGAGTGTGTGTGTGTGAAGATATGAAAGGAAGATTATCGCTATGAATCAAAGAATATGAATATTAATTCAAAGATTCAAGCAACAAAGATGGTTTGATTACTTTTGAATTCAGAGAATATAGAGAGTAAGTAAGATCGGTAAATTATTCAAGAATCGGTGATTTGGAAATTGATTTTGATATGTTTATGTAGTGCATAGATAGATACAACCTTTTAAGAGATTCAATCAATAGATGTAGCCATTACTCTTCGAATTGGATTGAAACTCTTCGCAAGAGGAAGCATCCGTTCAGAAAATGTTGCCGTTATACGCAAGTTAGTCGACTGAGTTTAGAAGCTCAGTTGACTGAAATTCAAATTTGTATATATATTCTCTATTCACTGTGCATTTTGCACCAGGTCAGTTGACTGTAATCAGTCGACTGGCCTGTGAAATTTTGCACGGTGAATTTCAATGCATATACAAACGAAAGTAATTCATTTTGTATGCAAGTGTAACTACTTAAGGAATGATTTTAACAGTATCTAAACATATCTAAGACTCAAAAACATAATAAATAATCATATGAAACTAGTTTTGAAGTCTCTTCTCTTTGTAGTTTATACCATGTATATGTTACTCTCTTTTTGTTGCTATCGCCATATAGTCTTTGTTAATGCTCCTTGTCATGAATCAAAACTCATGATTCTATAGGTTTCATCTCGCTTCAATCTCGAAATAATTCGAGAAATTGAATTCGTTTGATTTCGGAAAATAAAGGAATGGCGGCCTCGCGATTGAGTCGCGTTCTAGTGCGCTCGGCAGTTCGAGGCGATGGCACTGTCAAAGTATGGGGGATGGTGCTGGCGACGAGATTGTTTCGAGCGGCGTTCAGTTTGGGAAGGGGATGGTCGTATTCGATGCTCGGGGGTTCGATTGCGGCATGCTCTGGTCGCGCGCGCGAGGCTATAGGGTGGCAATGCGCGAGCGCGCATCGGTCGCGAGGCTAGTGTTTCGCTTTGATAAAACAGTGAGGTAAAGCAGATGTATTTTCTTTTATTAAATTTTTATATATGTATGTATATATATAGGTCAGGAATATATATGTATATAACACAGTAATTGATTTTACAGTAAGCTATATACAACTATTTATTTTTCAAATTAAAGATTTATATATATTTGTATATATACAGTAAGGGGAAGATTTTTTTTTACAGAAGGTATAAATTAATTATGTTTTTAAGTTAATATAAATATATATACATAAATTCACATACATATTTTAATTTAAACACATACAGGAAAACAGAAAAGTTTACGTGTAGATAAGCTTTGAAAAAAATGAATTTTATTCGATTGAATGTTTATATATACAAAAAATATGCATATAAGATTTTGGGAAAAATATAGGAATTTTAAAAGGTTTGAAAGTTTATATAAAAGTTATATTTTTGAAACCTATAGATTATTTTTATAAATATGTATGTAGTTTCAAAAGAAAAATAAATATACATTTTAAATTTACTAGTTCATTTTAGAGTAATGTATTATGATTACCTTGTTAACTTATTTAATTATTTTAGCTACTAAGAAATTATGAAAGGAAAAATTAGTTAATTAAATAAAATGAAAATTAATTGTTTAATTATTTCAAATATTAATAAATCATATAATGTTTATACAAGGTCAAAATCATGAAACAAGCCGAGATGGAAGTTGGTGGAAAAACAAAAATAAAGGTGAGATTTTCTCACTCATTTGGGTTACCTTATTAAAATTAATGTTAAATTTAAATCATTGGATGCTGATTGATAAATTTATAATTTATCTATTGGATGTTATTTATATAAAGTAGTATATATTAGTATTGAAGTGATTGATATTCCCGCATTATATAGCGGATGAGAACCTATGCACCCCGCATAATAGCGAATGACCTATATACCGCGATATCCCTCTCAAAGTGGGATTGGTATTTTATTTGTTGACTAACATCTTTGGATGCAGGGAAAAACAAGTTGGAGGGATCCAACTGGATTCCTCAAAAATATTTATTGTTCAGACACACACACACACACACACACACACATATATCGATATATGATATGATGGATAAATTGATATGGATTATGTGAATTGAATTGTTAAATGTAAATAGCCTGGGAACTGAATTTGGTATTCTTTTTTAAATACCGTAAATGATTAAGTGAAGGAATTTAGAAGGTAACTTGAAAGAAATTAATTATATTAAAAATTGGATTTTATTCTAAGGGAATTAAGTAGAATAAAAATATATAAACTAACTTGGATTATACTTAAGTATTTGTAAATTGGTTTAAGTAAAGATTTGAAATTAAAATATATTAACGGCTTGAAGAGATACTGGAATCGATAATTAAAATAGATTTGAAATAAAATGGAGTTTTATTTAGGGAAATTGTAAAATAGGATTATAAATTTATAAATGGGGTTTATAAATAAGATATAATGATATCAGTGGAAAATATAAGTTGATGGTGCGAACTTATATCGGGCAATGGGAATTATTTGGAAAAGAAATAGTGGAATATATTTCAAATAAGAGGAATGGTGATTAATTTGGATATAGTCGATGTGATACGAATCAAGAGGAATTTATAAATTGAATTGTTGAATATTGGATTTTCTAAAAATAAACTTTTGTTGAGTAAATTGAAATTAGTTTAAAAGGAATTTTTAAATCTGCTATACTATATATAATTTTAAACTATTATTTGAATTTAGAATATACCAAAATTTAGTTAATCAACTTTGTAAGTAAATTAGTAAGTGGATTTGAATTTTAATGCTTAAAGATGTTGATATTTAGTTTACCTAAAACCATATTTTGGAAACAAACCATTATTCTTATTTTAAAGGTATATATATTTTTAAATGTTTTAAATTCAATTTTAGATCCTCTCGAGATGGGAAGCGAAGTTTTAAATAAAATCGGATAAGATTTTAAGGAAGGATCTTAAAGTAATATTATGAGAACTTAAATAAATTTCCATGAATAAGATAAACGAACTTCGAAAGGTGAAAAAATAATTACAAGGGAAGTAGAAGTGAAACTGGAATTTTAAATAAGCGTAAATGGTTTTGAAAATATTAAAGGAAATTGACTAAGGAATTCTGGGATTTATAGAATTCGTGTGAAATGAGTTGGGATTTACAAATTAAGTTGTTAATGATTTTGAGGAAAGAAATAGAAAATAAATGAATATTTTCCAAGTGTTAAATAATTAATGAAGTGGGAAAAATATGCTAAGTATTGGAAAAAGGTTGAAATTTGTTCCGTAATAATAAAAAGAGATTTGGAAACTATTTTCAAAATGTGAAGTATGAAAATAATATCATGTGAAGGTATTTTGAGAAATAATTTGGAGAATTATTTAAGGCTAATAGTTGTTTGTGAATGTTATTTGATAGTTAAATAACCGACTATCAATATTGGCCAATGCGCTGATTGTTTCGAAGAGACCGAGATCAGATTTAATTATTTGAAAACCACTTCAATCCGATTTGAACGTTAGCGAATAAAGACCATGAAGATGATGAAGAGGTGATTCGATTTGTCCAGACCTAGGGCAACTTGTATGGATGAATGCTATCAGACCATCGTCAGGAGGACGACGAGCATTCTAAGTGAAATGTGTTCTAAAAAGGTAACGCACAGCCTCAAGCCTCATCATCCGGGAATGGCTACAACAGGGGAGGTGCAGCAAGGCTAAGTGGATAGCACCCAATTAGGGTAAGATTTCCCCTGACTAGATGTCCCTTTATTTTTCAGCTGTGTGGGCGGTTGCTGATCCCAACCGCGGGGTGATCTTATTCGAACAATTCAGTAAGGGGTAGCTCCAGCCTTGTGTTGTAGGGGATCGAGAGTGGTCCTCGGTACTCTGATCTAGACCAGGTGCTGTGATGGGCGGCACCCCAGTAGCCCTGCCCTTGTATGGAAACCCAATCTCCAAAAAGTGCCTTCGGACTTGTTTGTTTACCTATTATGCTGGAATTTAATGAATGTAACAATTTCGACTATTTGAATAAGTATTTGTACTTATACACTATTATAATATTGGACGGATTTGATAAAAATGTTATGGTTATCGTAAGGTAAAAACTCGACATATTTATTTGTGGCATGGTCTTACGAGATACCTTTGTTTTTCAAAGGCTTTTCAAAAATATAATAATCCAATTGAGAGTGGTTTTCTCAACTGGTTTTCGAGACTGACTCTGGTGTTGTTTTATTATGATGCTCGGGTCAGACCGAGTTGAACAGATCTAGGATAGGATGCTATGGAGCTCAGGAGACGAGCTGGAGGATAGGGACATATTTCTATAGATTTGTATTTTCCGGTGAAAGGGCAAGTTACCGAACTGTCCAAATTTGATGTAGTGATTGTGTACTCTGATAATGGTATGTATATATAACAGTATAGATTTCTTGGTATTTAAAAACTGCATCATATTTTTTTCCGCTGCGATTGTGAGACTCTGATGTTGCTTTATCTTCTACCTCTTTCTTCTTCTTTTACCCTAGTTATTCGCTCTTTCATACACTTTGGATTGAACGAGGAAGGATTATTATCAACGTAAAGGGGTACGGAACTACGGGTCGCTACATGTGGTATCAGAACCGAAGGTTAAGTGAGAACCTTGGCTCTGGTGGGGATTACTCATTAGAGATAGAGTCAGTAGTACTCTAGAATGAGTTTGAGTGTATTAATAGATATGAGTGCGTATTTGTTAGTGAATATCAATTGTTTTACTATCGTGTTAACTTATTGGTTGAGTGGTATATAAATTCTTGTCAAGCAGGAGGACGCCGCTATTCCGATAGGAGTTTATAAATAATTGAGCACGATAGGCCAACACAATATTGTTTTGAAGTGGGTGAATGAAATAATTTTACCCAAAATATATTTCAATATAAAAAGAAATAATTTTCTGAAATTATTATATACGATGGAAGTGTTTGGATGATAATATTACAGGATTATAAAATTTAAAATAGTTTATATAACTAATATGAGAATTTATCTAAATATAAATTGTACAAATGGATTATAATTGAAATTGGACTTAAACCAGAAGCCGGTAATTCCGAGGTGTTTGAAAAAAAATAACTTGGGTTGAGAAATAGAATCGGATCAAATTGAGTTTAACTTAAAACTAAATTGAGTTGGAAATAGAATTGGATTGAATTGAGTTGTAGATAATGAAAGTCTACAGGATGGATCGTGTAGTGTATATGCAAGTATATGTGACAGAATATATAATGCAACTAAAATAATATTAATATAAAAAAATATAAAATAAGCACACCAGAATTTTATACTGGTTCGGACCTCCCTTCCTACGTCCAGTACCGAAGCTCCCCTTTGGAATTCGACTATCAAAAAACCCTTGCTTCGCCCGGAGGAATAGTCTTGGTCACAATAAGTTGTTCTTGTCAAATGTTTGTTCTAGTATAACACGGATATTAACTAATTAGTACAATTGCTTTCAATATATCTAAAGAATATTGTCTATGAAGAACTGAGTATATGGAAGAGTGAATACAAGTAAAGATTACTAGAGTGCAGAGATCAAGAGTATGGAACCAAAAAGCTTAAGTGAGTAAGATAAGTATTGTTTTCTTGATTCTTGATGCTATATATAGTTGTAGATAGCTATATTGAGTAGTTTCATCCATTAACGAACGTTCTAAAGTTGCTTCTATTGACGGTGAAGAGTTGTGGCGAAGAGAAGCGGAGATGTCCATTCGCATGTGGCAGTTGTAGTTCTCTTTTGAATTTCGAGTTTGAATTCAGACGTTTGGTATTTGTCTCAGACGTCTGATACTTTTTTTTTTGAACATTGTAGATTTTCAAACGTCTGAGTACTATTACTAGATATCTGATTTATCATGTTTGTTGTTCTAGAGGACTTTTCCAGACGTCTGGCTTATGCACCCAGACGTCTGATACTGGTGCATGTCTGTTTTGTGCATCTTTTCTTTTTCTTCTTTGTACCTATCAACTTGTAGTATCTTGTAGTGTCCTTTGAGCCTTATTCTTGTCTTTCTAGTGATGTTTTTCTAGCAAGTACCTGTATATATAAATATATATGTATATTTGATTTCCATTGTAAAGTTGTCATCATCGAAACCATAGATTGGATTTCCTAACATTCTCCCCCCTTTTGATGATGACAACTATACAATGTACTTAGATATAATTTTATAAATCTCCCCTTGAATATGTGCTTACCATTATTTCTCCCCTTTGGCATTATCAAAAAGTGTGAATATCTATAATGTAAATAGCATGTACACACTGTTAATTTGGAATATTTACTAATTTCTGAAAGGTTATAACAAATTACGTAGAAGTAACAAACCAAAAAGGCCCTTTTCATAATCATCAAATACAGTAATTGCATGCATAGATTTTTGATTTCATTACAAAAGATGAAACCTATTAAAAAATATCTAAGGATCTTTTGGGGAAGCTTGAGCTTGATCATCTTCTTCATATTCATTCTTTGAAGAACTAGCTTGTTTTTTAGGAGATGTTGGAGTATGTTCGAGAGGTTCTTTTTCCTTTTCAAAAAGTTTAGAGTGTTTTGAAGGAGGAGGAGAAGGCACTAGAGTTGGCCAATCTTTCGAAGGTGGTGTAGGGCCACGGACTCATTGAAGAACCTCTTTTAGAACGGATAAAGTTGTTGAAAGCGATGTTTCAACTGTGGCTAGGCGAGAAGCAAATGCTGTTTCAAAGCTATCAATACACTTAGCCAATAATTTTTGATTTCTTGATAAAATATGTTGATTTTGGAGATTTAAGTCTTGAATACTTCCATTTGGATTGGTCTCAGTGCGACTCTCCAAAATGTCATCTTGGCTGGGGTAGTCAAAAGGTGCAGGAGAAGGAGGAGTTTTTTCATGATATTGTTCCTCTTCGTGTAATGTTGTAGTGGTTATTGATGAGGTTGAGGCCTAGCATGTCCGTCTTGTTGACGATGTTGCGTCCACCCTTTAAATGATATAAAATCCGGAGAATTTTCCGGTAAATGCATAAAAGAGAAATTTTGTGGATGCGTACTTGGGAGAAATCTCTTCAAAAATCGACAAATACGATGGAATGTTGTGAGTTTTCATAAGACGCATGATGTAGGTAGGGTAGATGATGGATGGACGAGATCGAGTCCAATAATGTTTTAGCTCGTTAAATATGAATTTCGCCCAATTCACCCTCGTTCCACTAAAGATGGCATACAGAGCTTTATGCTCTAACTCCGTTATTTTCTCATGACTGCCAAGGCGAGGAATGATTGTGTTGATAATCATACCGGTGAGGAGTCTTGCCTTAGGCCGTAAGTGTTTGGAAGCAAATCTTGGCATTTCATCTTCCCAAATTTGATAGGTAATACTATCTCTTGGTTTTAGGTGCATATCCGGGATGTTATATAAATCTTCTCCAGAATCGGAACAACCTAGAGTATGGCCTATTATTCTTGGAGTTAGACGAATAGTTTTTCCATAAACACTTGACCAAAGCCAATTTTCATCATTATCTGTATTCCATACGGAAGTGCTATCTAGATTAGCATAGAATAGGAATATGGCGAGCTGATCGATTTGGACATTGTTTGAATTGAAGGAAATCAATGTTTCTAATCCAACATTTTCGCACATTTCATCCAAATCGTACATAGGGAATTTGAGTAAATTATAGAAAAGACCTATATGTAGCCTTTTCTTTTGAATATCGTCATATCTTTTGATTGAATGACGCATTCTATTCATCCATCTCTCAATTTGATCATCAGAGCACACTTGCCGGTTGGAGGATGTGGCTTGCTCTTGCTTTCTCTTTGAAATTTTAGTGTTTTTAGTTTTGGGCGCCATGACATCGTGCGAATTTATAGAGATAGCGATTTGAAAAGTTAGAGTTTCGAATATGAAAGAGAAACGAAATGAAATGTGAGGTAAAAATTTGGGTAAAATAGTCGTTATAAGGTGACTGAAGGCCGTCGACCGAATTTCAGACGTCTGGGAAGTGAGTCAGACATCTGATTTCAACCTAGAATGAAGACAGTAAATATGGTCATATGTCTGGAAGTTGTTGGCAGACGTTTGGAGTAGATAGAGTTTGTAAGTTTTAAAGACAGAAAGTGTTGTAAGACTTTTGGATATAGAAATAGACGTCTGGAATAGGCAGTAATGTATTTTTTCGAAGACATATTCTTTTCTCAGATGTCTGGATATAAGAGCAGACGTTTGAAAATGACCTGAATTTGTATCTGAAGGCGGCCGAGACTTTGTTCAGACGTCTGGTCATTATTTCAGACGTCTGAAATGGATTGTTTTATATTTTCTATGAGGCAGAGGTAATTTTCAGATGTCTGGAAGTTTATATCAGACGTCTGATACATGCACAATAGTAAAAAAAAATGGTGTGTCACAAAGGTGTCAGACATTTGAAGGCATTGTATAGATGTCTGAAATTTTTAATATGTCAAAAAATAGTCTTATTTTTGAAGGTTATGTGTGAATTTCGGGAGATCAATTTTATTGACATATAATATTATTATTTTCGAAAAAAAATGTAATAGATAAAAAAATACAATAAACAAATATATTGAGATTAAGATGGAGCATTGCGATCTTCAGATGTGCTATCCTTCCACGGCTTGAGTGGAGACCAAATATTTCCACGTTTATTGGTTCTTGAAGAACCAAAAAATTGCCAAGGTGGAGGGCCTCAAGGTGTACGATAAGATGCAGAAGAATCTAGAGGATTGCAAGGAATTGGAAGTAGTTCATGTACATCCTTTATTCGCAAATTGCAAAATTTGATCGCTAATTGCTCTACAAAACTTAGTCGTCGCGTAGTGGCTTTTTTGTTCGAAGTATAATTCTCGCTGTAAATCTATTTGTTGCTTTTGGTAGTGATATATCTCATCGATTTTCTCCTTGGTGTTAGGAGAGACAAATAGAGATCATTTGTACCCTTTTTTATCGGGAGTGAATCCATGTGGTAGGAGGACCACTTATAGGTTGACTCTTGACTTGGTGTAGAAGTAAGAAGTCGATGAGGGTTATCTGCTGAACTATCCAAGGTTGGTGTTGAGAAGGAGAGATGAGAGTTGTCGGAAGACATGTTTTTGTTTTCTTTTTTTTGTTAAAAGAATATGAAATATATATATATATATATATATATATATTGTTTTGTAAAAAGAAAGGCTATTTATACATGGTTTAAAAGGTCATACATAGTTAATTGCGGGAAAACAAATTTCTAAAAAATTGTTGGTTAGTGTTAAAAATTTTAATTTTTGGATAAATTTTTTTAACCAAAAATGGAATGAATGAAATGTAGAATTAGTTGAGAAGATCATTAAGAGAACGTATTCCTAGATCACATCGTAGTTTAACAAACGTTTGTTCATTTAGTTGTTTTGTCAAAATATCTACTATTTGATTCTCAGTATCGACGTATTCTAATGTAATAATTCCTTTCTTTACATTATCGCGTAGAAAATGATGTTGTATATCTATGTGTTTAGCACATGAGTGATTTATAGCGTTTTTTGATAGATTTTGTGCACTGGTATTATCACAATATAGTGGTGATTTATCGATAAAATTTTCGAAATCTTTAAGTGTTTGTTGCATGTAAATTACTTGTGCACATGCTAACGCTACTGAAATATAATCGGCTTTGCAAGTGGATAAGGGACACAATTTTTCTTTTTGCTAAACCATGATACCAATGATTGTCCAATAAAATGATGAGTTCCACTAGTACTCTTACGATCTGTTTTACATCCACAGAAATCCATGTCACTACTTGAAACAAGTTCAAACAATGATTCCTTAGGATAAAACAAACCGTAATCTTTAGTAGTAGATAAATATCGTAAGATACGTTTAACAGCCCTTTGATGAGAATCTTTTGGTTTTGTTTGAAATCGGGCACAAAGACATAAGCTCATCATAATGTCGGTCGACTAGCCGTTAAATATAGTAAGGAGACAATCATACTACGATACAATTTTTCATCAAAATCTTTTCCGTTACCATCTTTTTCCAAATGAACACTAGTACTCATTGGTGTTGGTTTGCTCGAAGTTTTATCCATTCTAAAACGACGTAGTAAATCGTTACAATATTTTTCTAGATGAATAAAAATACCGTTTTCAAGTTGTTTTATTTGTAAACCCAGAAAGAAATTTAATTCACCCATGTGAAACATTTCAAATTCATATTTCATAATATTTGAAAATTGAGTACAAAGATTTTCGTTAGTTGAACCAAAAATAATATTGTCTACGTAAATTTGTGCTATTAATATGTCTTTATTTTCTTGTTTAATAAATAAAGTTGTATCTATTTTACCTATTTGGAAACCAGATGCAATTAAATGATTCTTAAGACGTTCATACCAGGCATAAGGGGCTTGCTTTAAACCATACAGGGCTTTGTGTAATTTAAAAACATGATCGGGATATATTTCGTGAAAAAATAATAGAGGTTGTTCAACATGTACATTTTCTTTAATAAAACCATTTAAAAAAGCATTTTTGACTTCCCTTTAAAATAATTTGAAATTGTGATGACTTGCAAAAGCAAGTAATGTACATATGGCCTCGAGTCTTGTTATTAGAGCAAAAGTTTCGTCATAGTCAATACCTTCTTCTTGATCATAATCCTGAGCGACTAAACGTGCTTTATTCCTAACTATATTTCCGTTTTCATTTGCTTTGTTTTAAATACCCATTTTATTCCAATAACTGATTGATTTTCTGGTCTTGGTACTAATTCCCAAATATTATTACGCTCAAATCGATTTAATTCTTCTTATATGGCTATTATCCAAAAATTATCGTTTGAAGCTTTTTATAAATTTTTGTTCAAAATTTGACACAAATGCAATATGAATTATTTGATTAAGTTGATTTCTTGTTACTCTGGAATTAAGATCTCCAACGATATTATCTTTTGGATGATCTTTTAGAATTCCAGATGTGATACTAAAGTATTATTTTATGCATTTGTCTCATTATTAGATGAATTTATTGTATTTGTTATTGGAATAATTTCTTCATCGTCATTAGTATTATCATTAAGGAGATTTTCATCAAATGAAACATGTAAACTTTCTTCAATTGTGTTAGTAAATGTATTAAAAATTCTATATGCCTTGCTACGATCCGAATATCCAACAAAGATTCCTTCATCGGCCTTTGTGTCGAATTTTCCTAAATTATCTTTTGTATTTAGTATAAAATATTTTGATCCGAAAGTTTTAAAGTACGATACTTTAGGTTTTTTTCCAAAAAATATTTCGAAACAAGTATGTTTAGTCATAGGTCGTATGGTTACTCGATTCAAAATATAACAAGCCACAACAATAGCTTCAGCCCGAAAATGTTTTAGTAAACCACTACTATTTAAAAGTGTTCGTGCACATTCTTGCAACATCTGATTTTTTCTTTTTACAACACCATTTTGTTGAGGTGTGAGGGGAAAAGAGAAATTATGACCTATGCCCTTTTTATTACAAAAATTAGTAAAATGATCATTTTCGAATTCTCCACCGTGATCACTCCAAATATTCTTAATTTTCAATTCCATTTGAGTTTTAATTCTTTTAGCAAAAAATTTAAACATACTAAAAGTGTTACTTTTATGTTTTTTAAAAATAAGCTCCATATATCTTGAAACATCATCAACTATTACAAAAACATATTTGTTTTGATTTATAGATCGTACTTGACTTAGATCAAATAAATCTAAATGTAAGAATTCTAATGGTTGTTTTGTAGAAATATTATTTTTAGATTTAAAAGAGCTTTTCTTTAGTTTTACGATTTGACAATCGTCATATAAATTTTCTACTATATAATATATTTTAGGTAAACCTCTAGCTAGCTCATATTATACTAATTTATTAATATATTTAAAATTAATATGACAGAATCGTTTATGCCACAACCATGGATCGTCATGTTTAGCGGTTAAGCATAAGTATAAATTTCGATTTGCATTCGTATTTAAGACATAAATATTTTTGTTTCTAGAACCCTCAAAGATAAGTTGTTTGTTATTGTCAAAAATATTACATCTATCTTTTTTGAAATTAATTTGAAAATGTTTATCGCATAATTGACTAATGCTAAGTAGGTTGTGTTTTAAATTTTCTACTAATAAAACATTTGAAATAATAGGAGAGCTAGAAATACCAGAGTTGATGACTTCTTCGATGCCAACAACGTATCCTTTTGTGTTATCTCCAAAAGTTACCGTCCGCCATCGCTGTATGTTATATTTGATAACGTTTTCGAGTTTCCAGTCATATGCTTGGAGTGGCCACTATCAAGTATCAGTTTCTCCTTATTTTTTATTTCGGGTTCCTACAAAATAAAAAATGATTTAATTGGTACCCATATACTTTGTTAGGGTACAAGATGTTAGGAGGAGCAGGTAGCCACACCCAAGAAGGTTTGGTACCTTTATGAACATAATTTTTATTATAGACTGCATTATCTAAAAAATTATTAATATGTTTTCTCTAATCGAATTATTATTTGTCTTAGGAATCCAACTTTTTTATATTTTTGGTATTCGTATTAGACTTAGGTGATCTTTTAGTCTATTGATAAATAAAACTATATTTCTTAATATTATTCCTTTTTTGTTTAAGAATATTTTTAAATCCTATTCCATTTTTATTACCTGACGGTTTTGAAATTTTGATAAGATTTTCCAAATCTTGTTTTCCTTTATAAATATTGAAATATTATTTGTAATTTTATCTAATTTTTCTTTTAATTCATAATTTTCAATTTTCAGTGTTTCTATATTACTTTTCAAGTTGATATTTTCTTTTAACAAATTATCCTTTTCTAGTTTAACTTTTCCAAAATCAATAGATATAGTCTCATTTTCAACTAAACTACTTTTTTGAGATAATTCTAGTTCCTCCTCTAAAATAATTTTTTTTTTATCTTTTAACATTCCTATTTCAAGTTCTAATCTATTTATTTTGTCTATGTGTTCTTTATTCAATTTTTTAGTTTATCTAAATTTGTCATCTAATTCCATGCTAAGCTCTAATAATTCATCATAGCTAAGTTAGGGCATACCTCATCAGTTTGTGCCATAAAACATACATTAGCTTATCCTCCGTCACTATCTCCGTCACTGTCTGATGATGATGAAGAGTCCGAATCATCCCATGTTAGTTTTAAAGCTTTCTTCTTTTTGAATTTTTCAAATTTGTTCTTCTTTTTATCATTTTTGAGCTTGGAACAATCTTTTTCATATGTCCAAATTGATCACATTCATAGCATTTTATTGACATTTGATTTGTCAAGCTTGATTTTCCTCCTTTTCGAAATCTGGTCATTTTTCTAAACTTCTTGAATTTGTTGTAATTTTTGCCAATAAATACGGTTTCTTCTTTGTCTAAGTCAGAGTCTTCATTTGTTGTTGGAAATGCTATGTTTTTCTTCTCCGAATTTTGTTCTTCTCTTGCCTATAGATTAGCTTCATAGGACATTAAATTTCCTATTAATTCTTCAACTAAGAGTGTTAAGAGGTCATTAGCTTATTTTATAGCTAATAATTTTCTTTCCCACTATGGATTTAAAGAATTGAGTATTCTAGATACTAAGTTAAACTTTGTGAATTTGACTCTAACTGCCATTAAATCTTGTTGAATGGTTTGGAATCTAGAGTACATGTACACTATAGATTCATTTTGTTTCATTTTAAATGATGAAAACTGATTTTGTAAAATTGAAATTTTAGTTTGTTTAACTTTGTTTGTGCCTTCGTGTGTAACTTGTAAGGTACGCCAAATATCATATGCAGTGTTACATAACATGACACGTTTAAATTCATTTTTATCTAATGAACAAAATAAAACATTCATAGCTTTGGCATTATTAAAAGATACGATTTTTTTTGGCATCATTCCATGTGTTCATAGTAGTATTAGGTGCTTTATATTTATTTTGAGTGGCTGACCAACTTTCTAATCCATTAGTTTCCATAAAAATTCTCATACGTGTTGTATGCATAATTAGAACCATTAAAAAGTGGGGGAAATGCTGTGGATTGACCTTCTTGAAAAATACTTGTCATATTAAACCGATTCAATTACGTGTTACTTATTTTGATCAAAACCTTGCTTTGATACGAATTGAAAGTCTGCAGGATGGATCGTGTAGTGTATATGCAAGTATATGTGATAAAATATAAGATGCAACTAAAATAATATCAATCTAAGTAAATATAGAATAAGCACACCAGAATTTTATATTGGTTTGGACCTCCCGTCCTTCGTCTAGTCCCTAAGCTCCCCTTCGAAATTCGACTATAAAAAACCTCGCTTCGTCTGGAGGAATAGGCTTGGTTACAATAAGTTGTTCTTGTCAAATATGTGTTCCAGTATAACACGGATGTTGACTAATTAGTAAAATTTCTTCTAATATAGCTAAAGAATATTGTCTATGAAGAACTGAGTATATGGAAGAGTGAATACAAGTAAAGATTGCTAAAGTGCAGAAATCAAGAGTATGGAATTAGAAAGCGTAAATGAGTAAGGTAAGTACTGTTTTCTTGATTCTTGATGCTATATACAGTTGTAGATAGGTACCTTGAGTAGTTTCATCCATTAATGAACGTTCTAAAGTTGCTTCTATTGATGGTGAAGAGTTGTTGCAAAGAGAAATGGAGATGTCCATTCGCATGTGGCAGTTGCAGCTCTCTTCTAAATTTCGAGTTTGAATTCAGACGTCTGGTATTTGTTTCAGACGTCTGATACTATATATTTTTTGAACATTGTAGATTTTCAAACGTCTGAGTGCTATTACCAGACGTGGTGGTTTAGCCTGTTTGTTGTTCCAGAGGACTTTTCAAATGTCTGGCTTGTGTACCCAGACGTCTGATACTAGTGCATGTCTGTTTTGTGCATATTTTCTTTTGCTTCTTTGCACCTATCAACTTGTAGTCTCCTGTATTGTCCTTTGAATCTTGTTCTTGTCTTTCTAGTAATGTTGTTCTAGCAAGTATATATATGTATGTATGTATCTTTGATTTCCATTGCATAGTTGTTGTCATCGAAACTGTAGATTGGATTTCCTAGCAGATAATGTTGAATGGGATAAAATTCTTACCTAAATAAATTCAAAAGAATGAAATTGAATTTAACGCAAGCTTAGCGAAGTAAGAATTGAATTGGAATAAATCAGCTTCGCTAACTTATCAAAGAATTGAAATGCATGAAATCTAAGTATACTTAGCTAAGTAAAAGGGATAGTCTTGAGTTAAAAATTAAATGTGAAGTGTGATCGATTATAAATAGATGGGAAATGGGAAAATGTAAGTGTGTGACTTATAAAAATTTGAAGAGTAAGATAAGAAACCCAGAATAAAATGTGTTTGATATTATGGAAAATAAAAGAAAATCCAAACTGGAATAAATTTGAACTCAAGAAAATTAAATGAAGTGAATTTTGAAATAGAAAGTCAAATATTAAATTGCAAATTGGAAGTGAACTATTTGGATAATAAAAAAGTTAATTGAATGGGTTAATGAAGTTTATTCGGTTAAATAAGATTGGATTGATCATTAAAAATGGATTTGTGAAATAAAGCTTGAGTTACAAATAGAACTCGACATATATTGTAATGAATTAAATATGACTGAAGTGTGTCGAATGGAATGAAATTAGATTAAAATAGAAATGGTTTGAGTTGTAAACAAATCCAATTCAAGTATGAATAAATTGAATATAACCTTGTTATCATTTAAATAAATTAGGGAATGAATTAAGAATGTGAATTAAAATTTAGAATGCATCAAATAAGTGGATTAATTGAATTAATTAGTAAATGGATGAAATTTGATTGAATAAAAATCAAATCAAGAATTTAAATGTGAAGTTGGTTATAAGAAAAATAAACTTAAGTTATAAGGTTGAAATAACATAAAGAAAATAAATAACTTAAGCGAATATTTAAATGGAGACTAGGCTTAAGTGAATATGTGAAATGGACATTTAATATATAAGCGTGGAATGATTTCGAGCTTAATAAAATGGTTTTGAAATGGAATCTATTTGGATATGAAATGAAAATGAGAATGTATGGATGGTGAACAATTTAAAATGGAATCGAATTAAATATAAATTGAGTTGGAATCAATTTAAAATGGATATAAGCTTAAGTAATTACTTATTCACATGAATATCGCCGAATTTGCATAGAAATAATTGTCCTTTCACGAAAATGAGATTAAATAAAATTCTATGAATTAATAGAAGTGAATAAAATTAGTTTTGTAATCACCTAGAATGAATATGAGTTCGTTTGGGTTAAAATGAATTGAACGTAAGCAGGTGAGTTGTGAACCGTTTAAATTAAATGAAAATGATATATGATTTGGGTGGAAGCAATCAAAATTAGAGTCGGAATCTTATAATTGCTTATAAATATTGTTTAGTATGCATTGCTTATGGAATCCATGCGTTTAGCTATCAAAATAAGTGAAACGTTATTAGATTTCATATATTTAGTACTTACATGTTTAAATTGAGTAAGTACAGGTAATAGAGGCTGTTTGGCTGGATTTTGGTCATGCTAGTTGCTAAATAAATAAACTGCTTGCTTGAAATGCTAAATAGAAGTACGCATACTCAACAAAAAGAATTAAAATATGAAATATTGTTGTATTTTTGTTTTTCCGACCGTGTGGGTCGATGTATGTATACATTTATCTCTCTTGTCAAATTGCAAAAGCTCCTCCATACAAAGGAGACTCTGCCAAAAAATTTCGTAAATTTTGAGAGTTAGAATTTTTTTTGGAATTATTGAAATTTTTTTGTTAATGAATAATTGATTTCAAATTGGAACTGAAATAAAGGGATTTTGGAATTGGAATTGGAACTAGTTGTAACGACCCGCTATTTTGGACCATTCAAATCGACAATAAAACCATACATATCCGACTTGAATAATTCAAAATACTGAATTGTTAATTAAAATTTGGCAAAACTTAAAATATACGGTAAAAAATCAATCACAGAGTAATATAATGCAGCGGAATAGATAAAGAATAGTAGTTCATGAAGCTACTATATACATCAGAGTCAGAAAAATACAACCGAATAGTCAAAATGCAGTGAAGTCTCCAATGCAACAGATGACTTCTCTTAACCAATCAACTGGAAAGGCTGGAATCCGAATCGATAGTTGGATTTCCAAATGAAGCTCCAAACTCCAAAGGTGAATCTCAAATGTTGTATCATTCAGTCTGACCCGAGCGTAAAGCAAAACACAAAACACTCGAGTCAGGATTAACATTCTTATATCAATAAATCCAACTCAAGTGAAATATCAACTGAAATACAATTAACTTAAAGGATGTTTGGCATAACCATCCTCTAAGGGTCCATGGAACTTTCTACAAGGTAGAAATATGCACTATAACACCGTGGTCATTTCAGCTTAATTTATACTTCAAAACCAAATCTCATTTTCACTTCAAATATCTCTATATTTCCCAAAATAGTATTTATATATATTAAATAATTTATACAGTAAAGTATTTTCAATTTCCTCAACTTAACAAATCGTTCCAACATCAACCCAACCTTCCCATTCGAATTAAATTCAATCTCAATTTATCAATTTAAATTCAACTCAATTTCTAAAATAACCACTTAAATTTTATCGATCTCAAATTCGGATTTATAATCACAAATACCCCTTTATATTTCCATATATTTCAAAACTTTAAGTATTCAACGTTTCATCTAAATTTTCATTCAATTTAGTTTTCTAAATAATAAATGCAAATTTAATTCAACCTAAATTTTCATTTTAATTCAATTTAGTTGCTAAATAACAAATTCAACCACGTTGATTTCAAATACAGATCCGAATCTCAACATAAACCATTTAAATTCCAATATAGTTCAAGGCTTTAATATTTAAATGTTCTATATAACAGTTTCATATAGATCTTGATTTATCCTCATTATTATTTAGTCTTGAAATACTCCCTTACTAGATTCAATATCATTTAAGTAGCCTTAAATTACATTTTACTCAATATTTTCTTTAATTTATTTAAACGTGAAATATTCATTAAATCACTTAAATCAAAAATCCAGTTATAAAATCATACCCTTTAAATTTCCCATTCAAAAATTTCAAATCGATTTAATTAAATAAATCCTTATTTAAATACCATTTATATAAACCTAAATTTATCTCCCAATCTTAATTATTCAATTTATTACAAGAGAATCTATTTGAAATATAGATTTACATAAATACTTAACCATATTATATGTATTAAATCAATCTAATTTAAATCAAATATTACTACTAAATCTATATATATAATTTTCATTTATATAATATCTTAAGAATCAAATTTATTAAACCATATATTTCTTTCCAAAATTTTAGAAATTATTTTCAAAATATTTATATGGACCAATGGGGTTTGTATATATTTCCTATCATATAGTCAAGTGCTACGGATATTTATCATTTCAATCCGTATACTAAATATATACGAGTGGATATCATTTCAACCCGTAATCCCAAATTCAATTAAATGAAAATCGCTTGGGTTTATCATTTTAACCCATAACGATTTTCTCCTATTATAAAGTCTGTTCGGGTATGTATCATTTCAACCCATAGTGATTTCTAAACAACAGGGAACTTGCAGAGTGATAACAGAAAATACAATAAAATAACAGGCATATATCATCAATAACAATATAATATAAACAACATGATATGGTGTCATATCCCGCAGGTGAACAGTTATAGATAATAGCATATATAACAAATTTAAATAACTACAGCAGCATATTTCAATTGTCGTTTCAATTGAAATCAAATTTAATGAATAAAAAAATGTTAATCGTGAGTGATTGCTCACCTTTCGAGGCTAGAGAATATAGAAGGAGACACGGATACGCACACTGATACAGGCATTGAAATTAAATTTCAAATCCAAGCAAAGCAAAATCGGCATGAATTCAACGATCAAAGCTGATTGGCTCGAATTGATGAAACGGATCAGATCAGAACTGGAACGATGAAGATAAATGGTATAAGCGAACTTTTATAACCACCTATAACTATATATACACATATGAAATTTATATTCTAAGTTCAAACATCACAAATTTAATTTACATGTTTTTCAAACGTATAAATAAATAAATAAATCAAGCTTACATTTTTTTTTAAAATCAACATACACTTAAAAAAATATATACTAACACCTTTATACTAAACTTATATAAATAGTATATATATATATATTCTCAAACAGATAAAATAAATGTTTAAATATGAATACCTAAAAGAAAACTTTTTTTATATAACTATTTCTATATATATTAAATGTTATATATATATAATTTAAATCCATCCATATTTTTACATTCAATAACATATTATATTCAACCTATATAAATTTCCAAATTATATATGTGTATTAAAATAATTTATAAAGTAGAGTATTTATAGAATCATCTTAAATCCAAAATAGTATAAATATAATACTGTAACAAATTATATACAATCATCAATTAAATAAGTCAGTACCACATAGAAACCCATATGGTAAGAAACCGCATAATATACATATATTAAAGTATTTTATATAGTCTGTAACAAAACAAATATATGACTTACATAAGCGAATAACCATATTATAGGAAACCTGATATCAACAAATAGAAGATGACCCATATTAAAATATAAAACACGCAATATATATATATATATATATATTCTTATTAAAAATGAAAGATACTTATTTTATAGTATGTTCCCTTCAAAATGTCGCATACATAATTCAAAATATTAACATGACTTATAAGCTGTGAGGAAGATCAAATAGAAACTATATATAAATATACACTATCATGTTACGAAAATAAACTTTTGAAAAAATAGCATTCAACACTTATATAAATAGTATGTATATCACAACTAACAAAAAAAAACAAAAAAAAAACATGTAATTACGAATATAAATCAAAACATATGTGCTTACACGCCTATAACTCACTGATCAAACAGAAGCAACCGGAAGGCGAGGTGATGGGTTTCATTTGATGAGGAGGTTTGGAATAAAGGTAAAGTGGCGGATGCAAATAATGGTGACAGCCGCATGCTTTAGTTTGCTTTTTTTTCCAAAGAAAAGTAGGAAGGGGAACGAACAGATCTTGAGAAAAGAGAAGTGAAAGCGAAAATAAATAGGGATGAACCACATGTTTTCAGGCAAATATAACGGAAGAAAATGAATAGGCTACCAAATTTTAAGTGAATAAATAAATAAAAGTGATTGTAACGGTCAACCCTTGATTTGGTGAAAATAATTGTAGCTATTAATAAAAGAAATAAATTGCAAGGGTCACGTTGCTTGATTCAGCTGACCTATAAAAGCAAATTATTTAAAATTTAAACGATAGGAAACGTAAAAAAAAACGTACCACCATAAAATGAAATTGATAACGTCTGTGTATTGATTCTACAATATTTATTAAAGCAATTGATTGATGCGCGTTTAAATTTGAAAGGAAGGAAAGAGAAAAGTCACAATTAAAGGTAAGCTTTAAATTTTTAATAAATACAAAACATTTCTAAGTTTATACGTTTATAACTTTCCAGCTGTAGTGTATATATATAATGAATGGTCATAAAGAAAGACGTGGAAACAAGGAGCGTAGGAAAGGAAAGGTTAGAAAAATAAAATTTTGTTAAGAAATTAATATTTGCGTGAGTTATATAGGTTTGATCAGAGAGGCAGCGTGATTTAAGGAGAAGAAAGAACGGCAATAAATCAACTTGCTTTGAAATGGAAAGGAAATTAAACTAGCATTGATTTTTAATGAGCAGTTATAGGCAAGAAATAAGATATTGATTTAAAAAAAGGCCACAATTTTGATTGAGCACTGATTTTTCTTGTTATACACGGTTACAAGATTTTTAACAAATTTTAAGCAAATGGGTTTCGAAATTAAAGCAGAACAATCGGCCAGCTAAGATTAGATTTTGGAATAAGATTTTTAAACAATATTGAATGCGTTTAAAATTTAAAGCTCGCGTTGATGGGAACATCGGCAAGAAATTAAAAAGACGAACGGTTATAAAATTTGTAAATAATGTTCCTATTAAATCAGGAGAGTAAATGTGACGCCCCACCTCTATACCCACGCTAGCCAAGGACACTACGGTGTAATGCCGTCAACTAGCACGGAGAATAAGGTTGTTGAGGAGCGACCATCTGTATAATTGCTTTGTGCGAGTACCGATATGCCAGATAAAATGTAACTTGCATTCTTTTCAAGAGAACATCCGACATACCGACACAAGCTCAAAGCTACTACACAGTGGCTATAATGCCTTCGGAAACAAATATAGAAATAAACATGACCCAAATCAATCACAGATAATTCATATTACAAAGGCGGAAATAGATATGAGTATATATAACACATAAAAGTGTTCTTCAGAGTAGGAGTCAAGCAAGACCCACACTATCACAAAAAAATAGTTACAAGAACTACACAAAAGAATAAGTATACATCATAGAGTCTATATCTCAAATGTGTACACCAAAATAAACTACTAATCTAAGTAGTTAGCCAAAAGTCAGAGAAATCAATCCCAAGTGAGAAGTCAAGCTGAAGCACCTGTAACATCTCGGTCTGGCCCGAGTATTATTTAATAAGAAAATAATAAATGGATCAGTCTAGCTATAATATCATATGAAACGATATAGAATAAGAGATATGACTAAACGCATAATAATCACAATGCCAAGCTGTGATAAATAAGTAATTGAAAATCAACAAGAGATTAATCAATATCACAAAAATCTTCTCAAGGATCAAAAGGAATGTCATACTCTTTATTTCATTCACCAAACAATAAATATTGACAATTATATCAATATCAATCACAAAAGTCAATGACGCACAAATTCACCAATGCACAAATATTGATAAAACTTATCAATGAAAATCACGAAAATTGGTAAAGCACAAATTCTAGAAATCATCTCAAGAAATCCAGAAATCACAAAAAGGGGGAAAGGCCTATCACAAACGGGAGCATAAAGCTCACCAACACGTGTATCACAAACGGAACGCTAATTCCATGGTTGCTAACCATCACAAATTGAGCCGAAGCTCCATAAACGGCCCGAAGACCATGGGTTGCTACCCCACCAATTTGAGTCGAAACTCCACAAAACGGGGTTTAGTCTCCCTCGCAGACAAAGAGACATCGCACATTGCTAGTCTAAATCACAAAAATGATCGTCGTTGATCATCAAGAAAGTGTCAATTACACTAAGCTAGTAAATATATAAATTTAGCTTCATGTACCATAACCACTAGCTTAACTTAAATATTTACGAACAAATTGTAGATCTCCGCTAGAAAATTGTCACAAGAGATTCGATCGAACAAATCCAAGAATTAACCGACGAAGTAAACACAAGCGTTTCATACCACTCGTTTTACTAGGTCGTTTAATTAGATTTCTCATACGAGTGAGGTAAAGGCTTGTATATACTAATAGATTGAAAAATAGTTTAAGAAACGAGCTTTGTAATAAAATAGTGTTTAAATCGTTTTGATGAAAGAATTATTTACTACTAGTATTGAAAACCTTTATGTTTTGAAGTGACAAATCACAAAAAAGATTGTAGGAACAATCAATCACTAAAATTCACATTCGAAGATGTGAATGAAATCCAAAGAAATCGATACCGAATCCATCAAAATGGATATTCTAAAAATTCCCGAAGAAAAGAAGCCATCAAAGTCAATAACAAATGATAACAACAAATAGGGAAAGAACACTAATCGATTAAATTTGGAAACCATGCAAAATAGGCGAAATAGGCAAAATAGCAAAAGGTCGGTCGGCCGGCTACAGAGCTCGGTCGACCGGACCCTGTTCTAAATTTTTTTTCGGGAAGCAGGTCGGTCGACTGAGCTCTGTAGTTGGTCGACCGGACCTGAGACAGAGAAGTGCAATGCACTTTTAGTAGCAGGTCGGTCGACCGGCCCAGTGGTTCGGTCGGCCGAACCTGTATTCTTACACTTCCTACCCTATTTCAAAAGAGGTGCAAACTCCCTCAATTTGCAAACGGTCGAGCAACGTCACTAAGGGTTTACGCCAATCGACTACCCGGCCGTAGAAGCTCTTCGGTTCATCACCAAACATGATCAAAACATCAAAGCTATGATTTTTAAAGAATTGAACCCAAAACACCAAAAATTGGAATATTCACCAAATCAATCCAAACCAAAAGCAAATACACATGAATAAGTGTTAGGAATTCATACCTAACAATCGAAGATAAATATAGGCTTAGATGTGAGATAAAAATCTCACCTTTTCACAAAAACAATGAAGAAGAAGCTTGAAAGCAAAGGGAGAATCAACCACTCTTCAACACAACCCAAATGAGCTTGAACGTATAATCAAAAAAGAAGAACATTCCCAAAGTTAGGTTTAGGAATTTTTGAAATTGATAAGAGAATGGGTTGGAGAAGAAGAAGAGGCTTACCAAAGTTTCTTCTATTAGTTTGGAGCTAGAACTTGGTTTGCAAAAGAAAACTAGGGCTTGAGTTTCAATTTCCCCTTCCACTCTCCATTGTTATAAAAGCCTGTGTATTAGGAAAATAGAAAGGAAGTAAATGAAGAGGAGAGGGTTGGGACTGAGTTAATAAGTGGGGTTATTGGGCTCAGCCCAAACCAAAGCCCTAAGTTAAAAGTGGCAAAATTCCACTAACTCCAAACATATCAAAATTTATACTCAAAAAGATCGCAAACAGCATTTTGAACTCAATGGAAGTGGTCTCGAGTCCTAATTTGACTGTTTGCAAAAAGTAGCTTTTTCGGACAAAAATCCGACTAACGATGAAATATTTAAATACTCAATCGTAAAATATGCGGGTTGTTACAGACTCCCCTCCTTAAAGAAATTGCGTCCTCACAATATTTAAGAAGAAAATATATAGTAACAACCATGAAAGCATATTCAACACAAAAGAAATTTGAAATAAGAAATTCACTTCAAAGAGCACGGGAAAGTAAGTCCGGATGTGTTCGCTCGATGAACTCTCTAGATTCCCAAGAGCAATCCTTAGGATTTGAGGACCATTGGACTTTAACAAGGGGAACATCTTTATTTCGAAGGCGCTTGACCTCCGAAGCAATAATATGAATAGGATGCTGCTCATAAGTTAAATTAGGCGAAACTTCAATTTCTTTCACAACACCGGGCTCAAGAATATAATCGGAATCTCGAAGGCACTTCCTTAGTTGAGAAACGTGAAACACATCATGAATAGTAGACAACTGAGCCGGTAATAAAAGGCGATAAGCCACGGAACCAATGCCTTCAGTGATAGGAAATGGCCCAATATACCGAGGCGCTAACTTTCCCGATCGACTGAAACGTACAACACCCTTCATAGGTGAAACACGAATGAACACAAGATCTCCCACAGAATATTATAATTTCCTTCTTCGGTTATCGACATAGGATTTTTGCCTACTCTGGGCTTCTTTCATCCTATGACGAATAAGATCAATCTTTTCTGTGGAATCACGAATAAAATCTGGACCTAAAACCAGCTTCTCACCGGTCTCAAGCCAACAAGAAGGAGATCGGCATGGCCTTCCATAGAGTGTCTCGAAAGGTGCTATACCAACACTAGATTGGAAGCTATTATTATAGGAAAACTCAACAAGAGAAATATGATCTTCCCAACTTCCACCAAAATCAAGAACACATGCACAAAGAAGATCTTCAAGAGTTTGATTCACACGCTCGGTTTGTCCATCGGACTGGGAGTGATAAGCGGTGCTAAAATTAAGCTTCGTCCCTAAAGCCTTTTGAAGACTCTTCCAAAATCCACTAGTAAACAATGGATCACGATCACTAATAATAGAAGTAGGAACTCCATGCAATCTAACAATTTCTTTAATAAAAAGTTTGGCCAAAAGAGGTACGGTCCGATTGGACCGAACTGGAATAAAATGGGCGGATTTAATAAGCCTATCAACTATAACCCATAAGCTATCATGACCCGAACGAGAACGGGGAAGGCCGTCTATAAAATCCATGGAAATTTGATCCCACTTCCAAATTGGAATTTCTAAAGGTTGCAATAACCCACCGGGCCTTTGATGTTCGGCCTTGACAAGTTGGCAAGTCATGCAACACTTAACAAAGTTAGCAATATCAGATTTCATTCCCTCCCAATAATAAAGTCGCTTCATATCCGCGTACATTTTACTACTACCGGGGTGAATGGTAAATTTAGAATGATGAGAATCTTCTAAAATATCTTTACGAAGATCACTAATATTTGGCACGATAAGTCTACCAAATTTCCGAATGCCGCCACGAGAATCGATATCAAAGTCTTTCAAACCTTCAATATCAATTTTATCCTTAATATTTTGGCCAAGAAGAGCCAATTCGGGATCTAGCATTTGAGCTTCAAGAATGCGGTCTAAAAGAGAAGGATGAGCCTCAAGGCTACATAAAACAAGAGATGAACATAAATTGAAAACACGGTCTCGAATTTCACAAGTGGATAAAACCTCGAGATCATTCCATTCAGATATCATCATGGAAACAACCGCTTGTTGTTTTCGACTAAGTGCATCCGCAACGCGATTTCCCTTTCCGGGAGTAAAGGATATCAAGATCATATGGTGCAAGAAATTCGAGCCAACGCTGTTGACGCAAATTAAGTTCCTTTTGAGAGAATAAATACTTCAAGGACTTATGATCGGTATAAAGAGCAAATTTCTCTCCTAAAAGATAATGACGCCAAATACGAAGGGCGAAAACAATAGCCGCAAGCTCTAAATCATGAGTGGCATATCTAGTCTCAGCTGGCTTCAATTGCCTAGAAGCATAAGCAATAACACGTTCTTTTTGCATAAGAACGGCACCCAAACCAACGCGACTAGCATCGGTATAAACAACGAAATCTTGATTCCCCTCGGGAATAACAAGAATAGGAGCATCAGAAAGGAGTTCTTTTAATTTCTGAAAAGAAGCTTCACATTTGTCCGACCAAATGTATTTAACACCTTTCTTAGTTAAGCTAGTGAGAGGCACGGCAATTTTTGAAAAGTCCTTGATAAAACGATGGTAATAACCCGCCAATCCAAGGAAGCTACGAATTCTGTCACCCTCTCCGGTCTCTTCCAATCTTGAATCGCTTCAATCTTTGAAGGATCCACGGAAATTCCGGATTCGGAAATAATATGCCCGAGAAACTTCACACGAGATTGCCAAAAGTGGCATTTAGAAAATTTTGCTTTCAATTGATTTCTTCTAAGAGTTTCCAACACAATCCTAAGATGCTTTTCGTGCTCCTCCTCGGTTTTTGAATACACAAGAATATCATCAATAAAGACGAGAACAAATCAATCGAGGAAGTCTTTGAAACCTCGATTCATTAAGTCAACGAAATAAGCCGGGGCATTCGTTAACCAAAATGGCATAAGAAGCCATTCATAAGATCCATATCGAGTACGGAACGATGTCAAAGGAATGCTATCCTCTGCAATACGAAGCTGATGAAAACCGGTTGCCAAGTCCTATTGTGAAAAGACTCTAGCACCGCTAAGTTGATCGAATAAATCATCAATCCGAGGTAAAGGATATTTATTTTTGATAGTAAGATCATTAAGCTTGCGGTAGTCAACGCAAAGTCTAAGCGTACCATCGGATTTCTTCACGAAAATAGCCGAAGCTCCCCAAGGCGAGGAACTAGAGCGAATAGATTGCTTCGTCTCCAATTCGGATAATTGATTGCGCATCTCCTCATTTTCTTTATTGGACATACGATAAGGAAGACGAGTAATAGGTTGAGCTCCAGGGATAAGATTAATTCTGAACTCAATTTCTCGCTTAGGTGGTAATCCTAAAACGGGCTCAAATATGTCGGAAAATTCACGAACAACGTGAATAAGAGAAATGACATCTTCCTCATCATCATTATCATCATCGCGAGGATTTAAAGAGTATAAAGATGCAACCAAACAGGAATCCGAATCTTTAAGATTAATAGAAATCTGCTTAATAGATTGAGGATGTCGAAAATGAATAGTCCGCTCAGGACATAGGATTCGGGCTTTATAATGGTTAAGCCAATCTATCCCCAAAATAATTCCAAAGCCTAAGTAGCGCGTAACATGCAAGTCGGCACGGAAAGAAAGATCACGCAAAATAATCTCGACATCTTTACACAATAAACTGATTGTTGTGGATCCACTAACCAGATTCGCAATTCTCAAAGAAGTCATTAAACACATAACATCCAAAGAAAAAGTATCAACAAGTTCTTCTGATATAAAAGAATGGTATGCACCCGTATCAAAAAGAACTCGAATGGGTTGATCACGAAATATAATGATGCCATCAAGGATAGAATGAGACATACCTTGACCACGAGATGTGTTGCCAGGGGCTTGAGCAACATTTAACTTTCCCTCCTTCTTGCCCTGAAGCTTGGGGCATGAAGATATAACATGGCCGGGACCTTTGCAGTAGAGACAAGAGAGAGACTTTGGACACTTGTTCACGTAATGGTCCTTCGAACCACAATTATAGCGTTCCCCACGACCAAAGGAAGAAGTCTTTGCCACAGGGGTTGCTTGCTTCCCTTTCTTATTGGGATAAGCACCTTTGAATTTATTAGGCCCTTTCTTGTTGTTGTTGAAGTTTGGTTTGGAACCCACCACTTCAACATCATTTTCCCTATCCGCCTCTTCAAGTCGAAGAGCAATATCAATAAGTTGGTCGAAAGAAACTTCTAATTTTAAAAGTAATGGCTTCTTGAGACTCTTGTTCAAGCCATAGACAAATCTCTGGTTTTTCTTCAATGGGGTGTTAATATATTCAACCCTGTGTTTAGAGAGAGATTCAAAAGACGCGATATAATCTGCCACGGAAGATTCACCTTGAACAAGGTCAATAAAACGGCGAGCCAAAGTCACCTTCTCAGCTTTTGGTACGAATTTTAACTCGAAGCACTCTCGGAATTTCTCCCAAGTGAGATCCGCTTCATTTATTTCAGAAATAAAAAGTTCGTACCAGTCCAATGCTCTTTCCTGGAGCATACTAGAAGCCACCTGAACTCGGTGAAGATCAATAAGATTCATGCGAGAAAAGATTCGATCGCATGATCTCAGCCAAGCCTGGACTTCAATAATAGTTTCGGAACCTTTGAATGGCTTCCCACCCAAGTTGGTATAATCGTTGCACAAGCATGCAAATCCAGACTTAGGATGAGCAGGTTCCAAATTAGAACCAGCTGCTTGAGCATTCGTGACAAGGTCAAGAAGTTGCTGGATAGTCATAAAAACTCCATCTTGGGGAGTAGCACTAGATTGACCGGCGCTGGGACGGCCAGGTCTAACCATTTCTCTTCCTTTAGAAAGAAATAAAGAAGAAGAAAAAGGTTATTCACCAAATGAATATCAAGCAATCTTGATAGATAAAGTAAGGAATCATAAAGAAAATAGGATGAATCGGTACGAAGACTCGAATTAAATCCTAAGGCATGACTCCTAGGAAGGACTTAGGACGATGATCCTTGTTAAATTATTCTACATTGTTCCAAAGTTTGGCTCTGATACCAAGCTATGATGCCCCACCTCTATACCCACGCTAGCCAAGGACACTACGGTGTAATGCCGTCAACTAGCACGGAGAATAAGGCTGTTGAGGAGTGGCCATCTGTATAATTGCTTTGTGCGAGTACCGATATGCCAAATAAAATGTAACTTGCATTCTTTTCAAGAGGACATCCGACACACTGACATAAAGTCAAAGCTACTATACAGTGGCTATAATGCCTTCGGAAACAAATATAGAAATAAACATGACCCAAATCAGTCATAGATAATTCATATCACAAAGGCGGAAATAGATATGAGTATATATAACACATAAAAGTGTTCATCAGAGTAGGAGTCAAGCAAGACCCACACTATCACAAAAGAATAGTTACAAGAACTACACAAAAGAATAAGTATACATCATAGAGTCTATATCTCAAATGTGTACACCAAAATAAACTACTAATCTAAGTAGTTAGCCAAAAGTCAGAAAAATCAATCCCAAGTGAGAAGTCAAGCTGAAGCACCTGTAACATCTCGGTCTGGCCCGAGTATTATTTAATATGAAAATAATAAACGGATCAGTCTAGCTATAAATATCATATGAAATGATATAGAATAAGAGATATGACTAAACGCATAATAATCACAATGCCAAGCTGTGATAAATAAGTAATTGAAAATCAACAAGAGATTAATCAATATCACAAAAATCTTCTCAAGGATCAAAAGGAATGTCATACTCTTTATTTCATTCACCAAACAATAAATATTGACAATTATATCAATATCAATCACAAAAGTCAATGACGCACAAATTCACCAATGCACAAATATTCATAAAACTTATCAATGAAAATCACGAAAATTGGTAAAGCACAAATTCTAGAAATCATCTCAAGAAATCCAGAAATCACAAAAAGGGGGAAAGGCCTATCACAAACGAGAGCATAAAGCTCACCAACACGTGTATCACAAACGGAACGCTAATTCAAGGTTGCTAACAATCACAAATTGAGCCGAAGCTTCACAAACGGCCCGATGACCATGGGTTGTTACCCCACCAATTTGAGTCGAAACTCCACAAAACGGGGTTTAGTCTCTCTCGCAGACAAAGAGACATCGCACATTGCTAGTCTAAATTACAAAAATGATCGTCGTTGATCATCAAGAAAGTGTCAATTACACTAAGCTAGTAAATATATAAATTTAGCTTCATGTCCCATAACCACTAGCTTAACTTAAATATTTACGAACAAATTGTTGATCTCCACTTGAAAATTGTCATAAGAGATTCAATCGAACAAGTCCAAGAATTAACCGACGAAGTAAACGCAAGCGTTTCATACCACTCATTTTACTAGGTCGTTTGATTAGATTTCTCATACGAGTGAGGTAAAGGCTTGTATATACTAATAGATTGGAAAACAGTTTAAGAAACGAGCTTTGTAATAAAATAGTGTTGAAATCGTTTTGATGAAAGAATTATTTACTACTAGTATTGAAAACCTTTATGTTTTGAAGTGACAAATCACAAAAAAGATTGTAGGAACAATCAATCACTAAAATTCACATTCGAAGACGTGAATGAAATCCAAAGAAATTGATACCGAATCCATCAAAATGGATATTCTAAAAATTCCCGAAGAAAAGAAGCCATCAGAGTCAATAACAAATGATAACAACAAATAGGGAAAGAACACGAATCGATTAAATTTGGAAACCACGCAAAATAGGCGAAATAGGCAAATTAGCAACAGATCGGTCGGCCGGCTACAGAGCTCGGTCGACCGAACCCTGTTCTAAAAAAATTCTCGGGAAGCAGGTCGGTCGACTGAGCTCTGTAGTTGGTCAACCGGACCTGAGACAGAGAAGTGCAATGCACTTTTAGTAGCAGGTCGGTCGACCAGCCCAGTGGTTTGGTCGGCCGAACCTGTATTCTTGCACTTCCTACCCTATTTCAAAAGAGGTGCAAACTCCCTCAATTTGCAAACGGTCGAGCAACGTCACTAAGGGTTTACGCCAATCAACTACCCGGCCATAGAAGCTCTTCGGTTCATCACCAAACATGATCAAAACATCAAAGCTATGATTTTTAAAGAATTGAAAACACCAAAAATTGGAATATTCACCAAATCAATCCAAAGCAAAAGCAAATGCACATGAATAAGTGTTAGGAATTCATACCTAACAATCGAAGATAAATATAGGCTTAGATGTGAGATAAAAATCTCACCTTTTCACAAAAACAATGAAGAAGAAGCGTGAAAGCAAAGGGAGAATCAACCACTTTTCAACATAACCCAAATGAGCTTGAACCTATACTCAAAAAAGAAGAACATTCCCAAAGTTAGGTTTAGGAATTTCTGAAATTGATAAGAGAATGGGTTGGAGAAGAAGAAGAGGCTTACCAAAGTTTCTTCTATTAGTTTGGAGCTAGGCTTGGTTTGCAAAAGAAAACTAGGGCTTGAGTTTCAATTTCCCCCTCCACTCTCCATTGTTATAAAAGCTTGAGTGTTAGGAAAATAGAAAGGAAGTAAATGAAGAGGAGAGGGTTGGGACTGAGTTAATAAGTGGGGTTATTGGGCTCAGCCCAAACCAAAGCCCTAAGTGAAAAGTGGCAAAATTCCACTATCTCTAAACATATCAAAGTTTGTACTCAAAAAGATTGCAAACGGCGTTTTGAACTCAATGGAAGTGGTCTCGAGTCCTAATTTGACTGTTTGCAAAAAGTAGCTTTTTCGGACAAAAATCCGACTAACGATGAAATTTTTGAATAAAATATTTAAATACTCAATCGTAAAATATGCGGGTTGTTACAGTAAAAGGAAAGTGAATAAAATTAGAATGCGTACAACAGACGCAGTGATTTTTATCCAAAAAAATGAAAATAACGGATTTAAATTTTATACGTTTTCTTGTATGTGTATATACATTATTTATTCCATCAAATAACGCGCCTTTTAAATGCGAAATTAAACAGTTCATTTATACACAAAGTTCTGGAAATTTATTACTTATATAAAAATATGATTTGTTTACACATTTACTAAGAAATTTATATTCAAAAATGTATATAAGTAAAATATAAAATATTAAATTTTTAAAAGTATAAAATCAATTTTTTTTAAAGAACAAAAGGTGAAATAAACGTTGTTACGAATATGTTAAATTAAACCAAAAGATTAAAAATTAAAAACTTAAAGATTTATAACTTCAAAAAAAATGTTAAGTTTTAACCAAAATAAGAATTTTAGAATTTTCACACTAATAAAAATCTTGGGTGATTATTTATAATTAAATTTAGACAATCAAATTTTCAAAAAATAAAACCCCAGAGTTATAAATAAAGAATAAAATGTTGCTAAAATTTAGGCTGTTACACTCTCCCCCACTCAAAACTTTTCGTCCCCGAAAAGGAAGGAGGTAGGAGAATTAAAACAACCAGAAAGAAAATAGATTGAAAGACAAGATAAACAATAAATTTTAAAATTATATAAATTTTGCTCGAAATATTCATTTGAAAACTTCACTTGGAAATCTTAAGATACTTTCAACATTATAGATACATCAATAATCATTTTATTTAAATATGTTTTATTAAATTAATAACTTCAAAATATTTATAACACTAAAATTTTCTATTAAACAGTGTAGTATACAAATAAGCAATATTTAAAAAGGATATATCCAATAAGGAAGGAAGGCAGATTTGGAAAACAGAATCAAGGTGAATAACTAAACTGAGCAAATAAGGTAGATGCAAGGAATTGTATTGGGCACGAATAATTAATCTTTAACCATAAGAATTTAAATTTCAAATATTAATTCAAAATGTCTTTGTTGGGAAAAATACTTTTATAATAAATACCTGTATAATAATACTTTTATAATAAAATACTATTATATCGAAATAGATTTTCCTTTCGAAAATACTTTTATAACTCGATGTTTCAACAAGTTTATCCTCGTTCTTGCAGACTCTGGCCATGCGTTGATTAGGCGCAAAGCTAGAATTCTTCAAGTACTTAGTAGACTTGTTTCAACACCCAGTGAAAATACTTGAAAAACCTTTAAAACAGATATGGAAAGTACAATCCAAACAAAACAACCAAACCAAAACCTTTGTCCGACCATGGTTCGCAGATACACAATGGTTACGCCTGGATCCCCCAGGAAATAATCCGTATCCGTAAGCTTTCTCAGCCCTGCGAGTTACGCCATGATGACTAGTAGAGTGAAGGATACACAATGGTTACGCCTGGGTCCCCCAGGAAACAATCCGTACCCCTAGGCTGTCTCAGCCAGGCAGTTTCGCTACTATTCGCACCTACACAGATTGCAGGATACACAATGGTTACGCCTGGATCCCCCAGGAAACAATCCGTACCCCTAGTCCAGACTCAGCCAGGCAATTGCGCTATGCAGTCGTGAGATAAAAAAAAACCATGGGTTACGCCATGGTGGGAACACTCGAGTATTACATCCGAAAAACCAAAAATTAGAGAGAATAATATCGATAGAATGAATCCACGATGTGGCCACAAAGCGGATATCAAGCATAAGGCACTTTCCATATCTTTACTTCAAAAATAAATATCATATAGTACCTTTTCAAATCACTTTCAAATATCGTACTTATATAAAGTCCATATATATAGGATTCCATTTTTCCCAAATCGAATACTTTCCAAAATCAATAGTAGATCAAATCATACTTATATAGACTTCGATTATATAAAATCTCTTTCCAAATTGAGTACCTTTCAAATCAATAAATTTCAAATCAACTTCATACTTATACAATCCATTTTATATAAGTTCAACCACTCCCAAATCAAGTGCTTAATAATATAAGGTTCTCAAATTTCAAATCATTTCAATATCAATTCAGTTTCAAAATCATATATGATTTCACCAAATTTTCTTCCAAATTAAATATCTAAATTTCAAATTTCCCAAAATAATAGGTTTAGAAAATTATCCCATTTTCCAAATTAAAATAATTCAAGTCAAACAAATTCATTTCCAAAAATCACCATATAAGTACTGGTTTTTAATTCCAATTTAATTTCAAAACCAAATATTTTCCCAAAATCAATTATACTCAAAAGGTTTCCAAATTTATAATTATCCCTTTTTTTAAACTTTTAAACTATATATTTCTATGTGAAATATCCAATTTACCTTTCTGAAAACCATTATTCAACTATTTTTTCTTCAAAACATTTCAAAACTAAATTTATATTCTTTATCAAACATTTTATACTCTTCGAAATTTCTTAGCTTTGAAAATTTAATCTCGATTTGGAAGTGTTCGAACATTCAAAATAGTTAGGGAAATCAAATTTTCAATTCAAGAGTTGAAAATCAACAATAAATCAATAAATCAATTATTAAATCCGAAACTTGAGGACTGAACACCGGTCTCATTTTAAATTGTTTCAAATATATACTTATATCTTTCTAAAATATCAAATTATACTTCGGAATTTGAAATCAAAAACAGTTTTACAAAATCACTTGCATAGCGAAACTATTAAAGTGGCCTCTCCTCCACTCTGAAACTCGAAAATCAATGTCGATGATGCGTGCACTCATCATCGAAATTATTTTCCAGCGACATAAGTGAGTTCTAGACTTCTATTTTCTTGAAAACTTCTTTGAAATTTCTTCAAAATTATTGGAATTCATTTGAACTCATTTGAAACATTTCTTATTCGAAAAAATACTTTTAAATCGTATTATTTTTATATATTTTCCAAAATCTTAAAACCAATTTCAAAATACCAGAATTCAATTCTCGAATTTCAAATTTAACTCTACAGTTATAAATCATTTTTATATAAATCAATTTCTTATAATTTTTCAAAATTTCAAATCCTTTCAAAACCTTTTATATAGAATAACATTTCTTATTTGCTTTATATATATAGGTATATAATCCTTATCGAAAACATTTTCACTTTTATATATATATATATATATATAAAATCATAGTTATCAAAATAAAATTTCGGTATAAACAATTTCAAAAATACAAACAAAAACCGATTTTCAAAGGATGATTCAAGAATGGATTTCAAAACAAAGATAGCGATTTAATTTAGAGGAATTCCAATCAATAGAATCCTGATTCGAAGATAGACTCGATCGAAGATGAGATAATTAAATTACAAAACAAAAGATGGATACACTTCTATAAATCGCGGGCGACTTTTACCGGTCAACCGTGATTCCAAAATTAGATCGGTGTAGAATTCTGTGGCAATTCAACATTCGATCGCCAGAGATATAGAATTTGGCATAAAAAGATATAGCAGCATCGTAAATCAAGGATACAGAAATCTTCGGTGAGTCAATGCCAATTGAAAAGGAGTATTCACCCCCTTTACAAATCATTCAGTGGAGTTATGGGATACTCTGGAATCAAAGGAATATAAATAGGGAAAGACGGAATGAATTTCGGAAACGAGGGACATTCCAAAATTCAAAGGAAATCGAGTCAAAAGGAAGAGATTCAACTCGAGCGAAAGTGATTATGTAAATAAATTTACCATATATGCTAAGTTTTTCCTAGAGCCAAAGCTCTGATACCAACTGTAACGACCCGCTATTTTGGACCATTCAAATCGACAATAAAACCATACATATCTGACTTGAATAACTCAAAATACCGAATTGTTAAATAAAATTTGGCAAAACTTAAAATATACAGTAAATAAATCAATCACAGATCACAGAGTAATATAATGCAGCGGAATAGATAAAGAATAGTAGTTCATGAAGCTACTATATACATCAGAGTCAGAAAAATACAACCAAATAGTTCAAATGCAGTGAGGTCGCCAATGCAACAGATGACTTCTCTGAACCAATCAACTGGAAAGGCTGGAATCTGAATCGATAGTTGGATTTCCAAATGAAGCTCCAAACTCCAAAGGTGAATCTCAAATGTTGTATCACTCAGTCTGACCCGAGCGTAAAGCAAAACACAAAACACTCGAGTCAGGATTAACATTCTTATATCAATAAATCCAACTCAAGTGAAATATCAACTGAAATACAATTAACTTAAAGGATGTTTGGCATAACCATCCTCTAAGGGTCCATGGAACTTTCTACAAGGTAGAAATATGCACTATAACACCGTGGTCATTTCAGCTTAATTTATACTTCAAAACCAAATCTCATTTTCACTTCAAATATCTCTATATTTCCCAAAATAGTATTTATATATATTAAATAATTTATACAGTAAAGTATTTTCAATTTCCTCAACTTAACAAATCGTTCCAACATCAACCCAACCTTCCCATTCGAGTTAAATTCAATCTCAATTTATCAATTTAAATTCAACTCAATTTCTAAAATAACCACTTAAATTTTATCGATCTCAAATTCGGATTTATAATCACAAATACCCCTTTATATTTCCATATATTTCAAAACTTTAAGTATTCAACGTTTCATCTAAATTTTCATTCAATTTAGTTTTCTAAATAATAAATGCAAATTTAATTCGACCTAAATTTTCATTTTAATTCAATTTAGTTGCTAAATAACAAATTCAACCACGTTGATTTCAAATACAGATCCGAATCTCAACATAAACCATTTAAATTCCAATATAGTTCAAGTCTTTAATATTTAAATGTTCTATATAACAGTTTCATATAGATCTCGATTTAACCTCATTATTATTTAGTCTTGAAATATTCCCTTATTAGATTCAATATAATTTAAGTAACCTTAAATTACATTTTACTCAATATTTTCTTTAATTTATTTAAACGTGAAATATTCATTAAATCATTTAAATCAAAATCCAGTTATAAAATCATACCCTTTAAATTTCCCATTCAAAAATTTCAAATCGATTAGTTAGATAAATCCTTATTTAAATACCAATTATGTAAACCCAAATTTATCTCCCAATCTTAATTATTCAATTTATTACAAGAGAATCTATTTGAAATATAGATTTACATAAATACTTAACCATATTATATGTATTAAATCAATCTAATTTAAATCAAATATTACTACTAAATCTATATATACAATTTTCATTTATATAATATCTTAAGAATCAAATTTATTCAACCATATATTTCTTTCCAAAATTTTAGAAATTATTTTCAAAATATTTATATGGACCAACGGTGTCTGTATATATTTCCTATCATATAGTCAAGCGCTAGGATATTTATCATTTCAATTCGTATACTAAATATATACGGGTGGATATCATTTCAACCCGTAATCCCAAATTCAATTAAATGAAAATCGCTTGGATTTATCATTTCAACCCATAACGATTTTCTCCTATTCTAAAGTCTGTTTGGGTATGTATCATTTCAACCCATAGTGATTTCTAAACTACAGGGAACTTGCAGAGTGATAATAGAAAACACAATAAAATAACAGGCATATATCATCAATAACAATATAATATAAACAACAGGATATGGTGTCATATCCCGCAGGTGAACTGTTAGAGATAATAGCGTATATAACAAATTTAAATAACTACAACAGCATATTTCAATTATCGTTTCAGTTGAAATCAAATTTAATGAATAAAAAAAATGTTAATCGTGAGTGATTGCTCACCTTTCGAGGCTAGAGAATATAGAAGGAGACACGGATACGCACACTAATACAGACAATGAAATTAAATTTCAAATCCAAGCAAAGCAAAATCGGCACGAATTCAACGATCAAAGCTGATTGGCTCGAATTGATGAAACG
The DNA here is from genome assembly GCA_030765085.1 of Allium cepa. Lineage (NCBI taxonomy): Eukaryota > Viridiplantae > Streptophyta > Magnoliopsida > Asparagales > Amaryllidaceae > Allium > Allium cepa. Next base: position 216,966,449 of record CM060938.1, read on the forward strand.
GATCAGATCAGAACTGGAACGATGAAGATAAATGGTATAAGCAAACTTTTATAACCACCTATAACTATATATACACATATGAAATTTATATTCTAAGTTCAAACATCACAAATTTAATTTACATGTTTTTCAAACATATAAATAAATAAATAAATCAAGCTTACATTTTTTTTAAAATCAACATACACTTAAAATATATATATATATATATATATATATACATACTAACACCTTTATACTCAACTTATATAACTATTATATATATATTCTCAAACAGATAAAATAAATGTTTAAATATGAATACCTAAAAGATTTTTTTTATATAACTATTTCTATATATATTAAATGTTATATATATATATATATATATATAATTTAAATCCATCCATATTTTTACATTCAATATCATATTATATTCAACCTATATAAATTTCCAAATTATATATATGTATTAAAATAATTTATAAAGTAGAGTATTTATAGAATCATCTTAAATCCAAAATAGTATAAATATAATACTGTAACAAAATATATACAATCATCAACTAAATAAGTCAGTACCACGTAGAAACCCATATGGTAACAAACCGCATAATATACATATATTAAAGTATTTTATATAGTCTGTAACAAAACAAATATATGACTTACATAAGCGAATAACCATATTATAGGAAACCTGATATCAACAAATAGAAGCTGACCCATATTAAAATATAAAATACAATATATATATATATATATTCTTATTAAAAATGAAAGATACTTATTTTATAGTATGTTCCCTTCAAAATGTCGCATACATAATTCAAAATATTAACATGACTTATAAGCTGTGAGGAAGATCAAATAGAAACTATATATAAATATACACTGTCATGTTATGAAAATAAACTTTTGAAAAAATAGCATTCAATACTTATATAAATAGTATGTACATCACACTAACAAAAAAAACAAAAAAAACAAGAAAACAAAAAAAAACATGTAATTACGAATATAAATCAAAACATATGTGCTTACACACCTATACCTCACTGATCAAACAGAAGCAACCGGAAGGCGAGGTAATGGGTTTCATTTGATGAGGAGGTTTGGAAGAAAGGTGAAGTGGCAGATGCAAATAATGGTGACAGCCGCATGCTTCAGTTTGCTTTTTTTCTTCCAAAGAAAAGTAGGGAGGGGAACGAACAGATCTAGAGAAAAGAGAAGTGAAAATAAATAGGGATGAACAGCATGTTTTCAGGCAAATATAATAGAAGAAAATGAATAGGCAACCAAATTTTAAGTGAATAAATAAATAAAAGTGATTGTAACGGTCAACCCTTGATTTGGTGAAAATAATTGTAGCAATTAATAAAAGAAATAAATTGCAACGGTCACGTTGCTTGATTCAGCTGACCCATAAAAGCAAATTATTTAATATTTAAACGGTAGGAAACGTAAAAAAACGTACCACCATAAAATGAAATTGATAACGTCTGTGTATTGAATCTGCAATATTTATTAAAGAAATTGATTGATGCGCGTTTAAATTTGAAAGGAAGGAAAGAGAAAAGTCACAATTAAAGGTAAGCTTTAAATTTTTAATAAATACAAAACGTTTCTAAGTTTATACGTTTATAACTTTCCAGCTGTAGTGTATATATATAATAAATGGTCATAAAGAAAGAAGTGGAAACAGGGAGCGTTGGAAAGGAAAGGTTAGAAAAATAAAATTTTGTTGAGAAATGAATATTTGCGTGAGTTGTATAGGTTTGATCAGAGAGGTAGCGTGATTTAAGGAGAAGAAAGAATGGCTATAAATCAACTTGCTTTGAAATGGAAAGGAAATTAAACTAGCATTGATTTTTAATGAGCAGTTATATGCAAGAAATAAGATATTGATTTAAAAAAAAAGGCCACAATTTTGATTGAGCACTGATTTTTCTTGTTATACACGGTTACTAGATTTTTAACAAATTTTAAGCAAATGGGTTTCGAAATTAAAGCAGAAGAAACGGTCAGCTAAGATTAGATTTTAGAATAAGATTTTTAAACAATATTGAATGCGTTTAAAATTTAAAGCTCGCGTTGATGGGAACAATGACAAGAAATTAAAAAGGCGAACGGTTATAACATTTGTAAATAACGTTCCTATTAAATCAAGAGAGTAAAAGGAAAGTGAATAAAATTAGAATGCGTACAACAGACGCAGTGATTTTTGTCCAAAAAATGAAAATAACGGATTTAAATTTTATACGTTTTCTTGTATGTGTATATACATTATTTATTCCATCAAATAACGCGCCTTTTAAACGCGAAATTAAACAGTTTATTTATACACAAAGTTTTGGAAATTTATTACTTATATAAAATATGATTTGTTTACACATTTACTAAGAAATTTATATTCAAAAATGTATATAAGTAAAATATTAAATATTAAAATTTTAAAAGTATAAAATCAATTTTTTTAAAGAACAAAAGGTGAAATAAACGTTGTTACGAATATATTAAATTAAACCAAAAGATTAAAAATTAAAAATTTAAAGATTTATAACTTCAAAAAAAATGTTAAGTTTTAACCAAAATAAGAATTTTAGAATTTTCACACTAATAAAAATCTTGGGTGATTATTTATAATTAAATTTAGACAATCAAATTTTCGAAAAATAAAACCCCAGAGTTATAAATAAAGAATAAAATATTGATTTGGGCTGTTACACTAGTCGTTTAGTTGGAACTAAAGGGGTCGAAAAAGTGAATAATGAATTTTCACTAAGTGGATTTTAGTAAGTTAATGGGTTTGGGGCGTTCTTCTGCTTTAGCAAATTTCGGGGACGAAATTCTTTTAAGGGGGAGGAATGTAACAACCAGATTTTTCGACACTAGATTTGGAATATTTAAATGGTTTTAAATATTGGATTTGAATTATAAATTGATTTTTAATATGAAAAGTTGGTTTTCATTTATAAAATAAATGTAGAATTTAAATATAGCAGGTTATTGGATAATTGAATTTAATAACGGATGTAACGACCCACAAATTTCGATAATTAAAAATTGTTAGTTTAATAAGATTTTGGTAATTAAATCTGGAATAAATAAAATTTGAATTTTTTAATGAATTAATAACGGGAATGAAATGTAAGAATGTTAATGCAAGTTAATAAATAACTAATTTAGTGCAATCCCAATAAATTGAAATAATTGAAAAGCTATAATTGATTGTAAATAGTAAATTTGGAAACAAATTCAAAGTTATATTAATTTATGAAATAATACGTAATAAACTGTAATTTGATAAAATCAATGTTAGTATAAATTAAAGAAATAATTGGAATAATGTTGACTCTATTTATAATATGACAATTGGTTGATTTAAAGAATGGAAATCAAGATTTATTAATTTATTTGAAATTTAAATTCAATTATTGGAAATTGCAAATAAATGAAATTAAATATTTCATTATTACGTTAATGGAGATTAAGATGAAATCTGAGAATATTAATGTAATAGATCATGAATCCAATGTTAAATGCATCCATTGGACAACAATGAATGAAATAATATAATGAGAGTAAATTAAATGGAATTATTGGAAATTAAATTTATAAATTCTGAATATAATGGAATTAAGGCTAACACTAAAAATTGATAAATTAATCAATTCTAAATTGACATTTTAATTTGGTTAAATTAGTGTAAATGATTCAGAAATTTAATAATGATGAAATTTGTAAATTTGAGATTGAAAACTTGATTTCATTAATCAATTATTAATTTATTTAGTTTACTAGCAAATAGTCATTTTGGCCACTGACTCGGATTTCGATGAAACCAGTTTCATCGAATCCGTAACATTGAATTATTGTAGGATTTCAAGTTTCGTAACAATCGGACTTGTTGTTTGATCATACGGACTCGAAACGCCTAGAAATCAATTCAACTGAAATCAATTGAAATCAATTTGAAATAATTTGATTTTAGCATAACTTTTTCATAGATGGAATTTGGATATGAAACCTGTTCCATTGTGTTTAAAATATTCAAAAACATCTATTTTGATATATGGGTTGACCCAATTTCGTTCCGGAGTCGTAACGGGCTTTTCGGGCCATATATCGTTCAATTTATCTGATCCGTTCTTTCTGTTCAGCTCTGTCTATGTATATGTCGTTATAAACCCTAGCCTACTTCTGATTCTTATTTCTGTACCTATAATTCTATTTTCTTCTCCTCTTTCAATGGCAGACAGAACCCTAAATCCCAAAATGCAATTTCAAATAAAATTCAAAGCCAAAAATTAAATCTCTTCAAACTATATCGAATTATATATGGATTTGAAGCTCTCGACGAGCGCAAGTCAAATATATGATTTGTTTTTCAATTTGGGTTTTGGTGTGACCGGAAATCGATGAACTATCCACGGCTGTTCATCATGCCGCAACCAAAATCGTCCGATCTTCGAATCTATTTCTGGGTATTGTAGAGTGAACCGAGGGTATTTCATCTATGTGGTTTACGTGTCGAATCAATAGTTGGATTTGGTGAAAAATTCGAACCAGGGTTCGAATTTTAGTGGCAGCGTCTAGGTTTTGGACTCGCGGCTAAGGGGGGCGCGCGTATGGCCGGCGACCGGGGGTAGCTAATTGGGGCGGTCAACGGTCGGTCAAAGGGAGGGCATGCAGATGTGTTTTTCGCGTGCGTTCTGTGTTTCATGTAGGGTTGAACGGCATTGACGAGAGGGGTTGCTGACGTGTCTGAGAAAGATGAGTAGCGTTGTTTTTATTTATTTATTTTAATTTCATATTCAAAAGTTCTAATAGCTATAACTTTTGTATACGAGGTCCAATTCACACGCGGTTTTCTCCACTAGATTTGTATTCGAATTCTGGATATTTTGGCTTTATTTTAGACAAATTCTGAGACTGTTCAAATTTTGGGTTTAAATTGGATTTAAATTCAATTTAAATTCAAATGGTGAGTTATTAGAAATTTATTTATGGCTATTTGGCATATTTTTAATCATTATCTTAGTTAAATTGAATTTATTGGATTAAATTGTTATTTAATTTTTTATTGCATATAAACTGCCAGTTAAATTATTATTTAATTTATTATTGCATACAAACTGCCAATTAAATTGTTATTTAATTTATCATTGAATACAAATTGCTAGTAAATATCTATTGTTTATTATCTGTTTATATTGATGTTATTGATTTAATTGGATGATGATTGTGATAAATGGTTGATGATTGATATTGGATGAATGGATGTTGTATTTTATACTGTTATAAACTGCAAGTTGTTATGCATTTTATTTCATTCGGGATTGCGGTTTGAAATGATATATAACCGTATATTTTATTTTAAATTACCGACTGAAATGATAAATATCCGTTTATTTTATTTTAATATTGTGTTAATTTGTTCCGTTTTGTATTTATAAATTCTGGTTGGTGCATAGGACGCTATGACATTAATAGGGATTTCTAAACACTTAATAGGACTGACCGACACAATATTTGTTTGGATATAGGCGAATGAAATAATTTTGCCTATTATATTTTCTATATATAAAATAATTTTTTTATAAAGGTAATATTTGGTTGTAATATATTGGTTGTTAGGAAGTGAAATTTATAAATATTGATTGGAAACAAAATTTGAAGAAAATTAAATAAATGAAAGATTGGAAATTTAGAACTTAAGTTCGGGGTTTTGAAACTTCCTTTCGAATGATTTTGGAATATAATAATATTATTAGAAGTACTTTCTAATATAAATAGTTCAATATAATTTGAAAGAATTATTTTAAGGAAAATTTGAAAAGAAATAAGTTCTGTACTCCCCTCTCTGTCGTTGGAAAATAATTTCGGTGATGAGTGCATGCATCATCGACATTCATTTTCGAGTTTCGAAGTAGGAAGATCACTGTAGTAGTTTTACTGTAGGTTTATTTTGATAAAAAATATAAATTTCAAATGGTTTTAAATATAATTGGATATATAAGTTGTAATTATATCCATTTATCTATTATCTTTAAATGATTTGAAATTTAACCCGGTATTTAGTTCTTAAGTTTCCGTTAATTAATAGTTTCAATTATTTTAGTGAAATGGAATGTAATTAATAAATTGAGAAATAATTCAATGTTAAAATGTTAAAAGAAAATGTAATGGGAAATTTTACAAGTAGAATTTGAATACTACAAATAAATAAATGTTAATAAATGGAATTATGTAATAATGAATGAATAAATAAATATAATGCGATAAAGAGGAAACTGACATGACATTAATAAATGAAAACGAATATTCGTAAGTAATAAATGAAAATAAAGGAAATAAACATTGAATCAATGAATAAAAGTAAAAGTTTGTAAGAAGTGAATGGAAATTTAAAGGATGAATCATTATATAAATAAAAAGGGAATGAAATAATAAATGTTATAAGATGAAATTAATAAAAAATGAACTTAATTTATTGTTTGAAATTGTTGTTTGTTGGTTATGGTTGTTTGGGCAAGGATACTTTAAAATTGTTGGGATGTATGAAAAATCTATTTAGTTTCATCTAAGACTGTTGAGTAAATGGTGCACTTGGTAGTTATTATCCATTCTGTACAATTTAAAGTTTTGAACCCAAACAACTATTTGAATGTTTGATATGGATGGATAATTGATTATGTTGATTTTATTTGATGGTTGTATGCTTTGTTGCAAGTGATAGTTGTTTATATTGATTTGTTTGCTATTGCTTGAAACAACTTTAAATATTTCATTTTATACTATTATTAACTCTTTTTAGATTATATAAGTGAAATACAGGTTATGAAAGCAATTGCTACTGCTTTTGATTTCATAATTTAAGCATTGTTTGCCCGACAAATGGGTACGTTTTCGGATTACGGTTTATAGTGTTAGTATATTGTTTTCCCCGCGTTAGGATATATATTATTTTGGAAAATATATGTTGTGTATTGTTATATTTGATATTATATTTTCTCCCAAGCCTCTCCGTACAAAGGAGACTCTGCCAAAATTTTCCGTAAATTTTGGACTTAGAAAAATTTTGAAAAATGTTTTCCAAACTTTATTAATTTGAGTATAAAAGGATTTAATAGTTATAAATTGATATATTTTATTTAAATTACTAATTTTTGTAAATCTATTTGAGTATAAAGTTAATATTTTTAAATAACATGTATTGACTACTTAATTCTTCTTTTCCCTTCTTTTTCCTTTTCGGGGATGAAAAGTTTTGAGTGGGGGAGAGTGTAACGACCCGCAAATTTTGATAATTAAAAATTGTTAATTTAATAAAATTTTGGTAATTAAATCTGGAATAAATAAAAATTTGAATTTGTTAATGAATTAATAACGAGAACGAAATGTAAGAATGTTAATGCAAGTTAATAAATAACTAATTTAGTGCAATCCCAATAAATTGAAACAATTAAAAAGCTATAATTATTATAAATAGTAAATTTGAAAATAAATTCAAAGTTATATTAATTTTTAAAATAATACGTAATAAACTGTAATTTGATAAAATCAATGTTAGTATAAATTAAAGAAATAATTAGAATAATGTTAATTCTATTTATAATATAACAATTGGTTGATTTAAAGAATGGAAATCAAGATTTATTAATTTCTTTGAAATTTAAATTCAATAATTGGAAATTGCAAATAAATGAAATTAAATATTTAATTATTACGTTAATGGAGATTAAGATGAAATCTGAGAATATTAATGTAATAGATCATGAATCCAATGTTAAATGCATCCATTGGACAACAATGAATGGAATAATAGAATGAGAGTAAATTAAATGGAATTATTGGAAATTAAATTTATAATATCTGAATATAATGGAAATAAGGCTAACACTGAAAATTGATAAATTAGTCAACCCTAAATTGACATTTAAATTTGGTTAAATTAGTGTAAATGATTAAAAAATTTAATAATGATGAAATTTGTAAATTATAGAGTTGAAATTGAAAACTTGATTTAATTAATCAATTATTAATTTATTTAATTTACTAGAAAATAGCCATTATAGCCACTGATTCGGATTTCGACGAAACCAGTTTTATCGGATCCGTAACAGTGAATTATTATGGTCTTTCAAGTTTTGTAACGATCAGACTTGTCGTTTGATCGTACGGACTCGGAACGCCTAGAAATCAATTTAATTGAAATTAATTTGAAATAATTTGATTTTAGCATAACTTCTTCATACGATGGAATTTGTACATGAAACCTGTTACCATTACGTTTAAAATATTCAAAAACGTCTATTTTGATATATGGGTTGACCCAATTTCGTTCCGGAGTCGAAACGGGCTTTTCGGGCCTTATATCATTCAATTTATCTGATCCGTTCTTTCTGTTCAGCTTTGTCTATATATATATGTCATTATAAACCCTAGCTTACTTCTGATTCCTCATTTGTATACGTACAATTATATTTGCTTCTCCTCTTTCAATGGCAGACAGAACCCAAAATCCTAAAATGCAATTTCAAATAAAATTCAAAGCCATAAATTAAATCTCTTCAAACTATATCGAATTATGTACGGATTTGAAGCTCTCTACGAGCGCAAGTCAAATATATGATTCGTTTTTCAATCTGGGTTTCGGTGTGGCCTGAAATCAATGAACTATCCACGGCCGTTCATCACGCCGCGACAAAAATCGATCTTCGAATCTATTTCTGGGTATTGTAGAGTTGACCAAGGGGACTTTATCTATGTGGTTTATGTGTCGAATCAAAGGCAGGATTTGACGAAAAATTCGAACTAAGGTTTGAGTTTTAGTGGCGGCGGCTGGGTTTTGGACTCGCGGCTAGGGGTGGCATTCGTCGCAGGGTGGGGGACTCGCTGCTAGGGGTGGCGCGCGTATGGCTGACGACCGGTGGTAACTAATTGGGGGCGGTCGACGGTCGGTCAAAGGGAGGGCATGCGGATGTGTTTTTTGCGTGCGTTCTGTGTCTCGTGTAGGGTTGAACGGCATGGACGAGAGGGGTTGCTGACGTGTCTGAGCAAGATGAGTAGCATTGTTTTTTTATTTTAATTTTGTATTCAAACGTTCTAATCGCAATAACTTTTGCATACGAGGTCCAATTCACGTGCGGTTTTCTCCACTAGGTTTGTATTGGAATTCTGGATATTTTGGCACTGGTTTAGACAAATTCTGAGACTTTTCAAATTTTGGATTTAAATTCAAAAGGTGAGTGTTTTAGCCCACTCACAACTTCTAAAATTTCTTATGTGTGTTAAATTAATTTTTGATGTGATTAGAAATTTATTTATGATTATTTGGCATATCTTTAATCATCATATCAGTTAAATTGAATTTATTGGATTAAATTGTTACTTAATTTGTTATTACATATAAACTGCCAGTTAAATTATTATTTAATTTATTATCGCATATAAACTGCTAGTTAAATTGTTATTTAGTTTATTATTGAATATAAACTGCCAGTAAATACCTGTTGTTTATTATCAGTTTATATTGATGTTATTGATTTAATTGGATGATGATTGTGATAAATGGTTGATGATTGATATTGGATAATGGATGTTGTATTTTATAATGTTATAAACTACAAGTTGTTAGACATTTTATTTCATTTGGGATTGCGGTTTGAAATGATATACAACCGTATATTTTATTTTAAATTATGGATTGAAATGATAAATATCCATATCACTTGACCATACGGTAGAAAATTTTACACACACACCGTAGTCTATATATAAAAATATTTTGAAATGATTTCTATGGTTTTGTAAAGAAATATATGAGTTATATAAATATTGATTTTAGATGTTATATAAATGTTATTTTATTATTGGTTTTTAGCTATGTATAAATTTGTTTCAAAATATAAAATAAGTTAAACAATAAAGTTTGACTGTTTTATATAATATAGTTAAGTATCTGTTTAAATCATATTATATATAGAGTTTATAATGACTTAAATAAATTTAAGGTTGGAAGATAAATATGCAATTGATTTGAAGTTTAATGAAATTGAGATTTTAAAGGTATGATTTTTATAACTGGATTTTGTTTAAGAAGAATTAAACGAATATTCCAAGTAGAAATAAATTAAAGGAAATATTTAGTTATTTGTAATTTGAGTTTTATTTAAATGATAATGGTTTTATTATGCAAATATTTCAAAACTAAAAATAGAACATTGAATTGTTGAATCGTAATTACCAACCTTAGTTTTGAAATTGTTTAATACTCAAAGTTTGAAATATATTGAAATTGAAATGGCTTGTCAAAACTGAAAGTGAGTTGAAAGGTATGAATCGAGATTTAAATTAAAGTGAATAAAATTGTGAAGTCGAGGAAATTATTTTACTTTATAAAGAAATTTTAAATTCAAACTATTTTATTTTATATACTGTTTGAATATCCAAACCATTTAAGTTTTGGAAGTTATGATCTAGAAGCTATGAAATTCGAAGTATTATGTTTGAAAGGTTATATTTCAAGCCTTTGGTTTCGAAATATTATAATTTTGAAAGTGCTATGATTTTGGAAAGGATATATTCGAAATAAAAATGATATTATATTGATTTGGGTTTTAATAAAAGATATCATATTGATTGGGTTTTGAAATGGAAATGATATCGTATTTATATGGTTTTGAAATGGATAGTATATATTCTGGTTTCGAAGTATAATTATTTTGAAATGACCGTGGTGTTATAATAACATTTGGTTGTTAAAGAGACCGGGATCGGAAGTTGTCGTACTCTCTGCCAACTCCGTAAACCACTTTAACAACCGTGTACGCGGTGAAGATTCCAGAATGAAGTAGGATGATCGCGGCGTTTCCTTTGAGGTATGAACGTGGACCCGACTCCCGTGAGTTGGCTTAAGATGGCTAAAAAAGGAGCGATCTCGGGCTAATGAGGTAGCCCTTCTTATCGGACACACTCCTCTGATATTATACTCTGACTTTTGGATTGATTCATGGCCACTTTTGACTTTTAATTTTTTGGGGGTGTGGCTCAAAGTGGGCGGTAGCTGCGCGCTATATGTCACCACTAGCCTGTGTACGTAATTGGTATTTCTACCCTGGCATTGCCTTATGTGCCGTGTCACCTACCCTAGCGAGCCTTGTACGAGTTTGATTTGTGTCGTACCTATGGAGTATCTTCTCGTAGTCTCCCGATCAGGAGACATGCAGGTACTGTATAGACTACTGGAACTATTACGTGCCCCTTAACGCTTTTTTAATGTAAGTTTACTTTACTAACAGACATTATTATAATAGTGAAATATTACTACATAGTAAATAGTTTAACGGATCCTTAGGAGAAGTGAATCCCGAGCATCTCTTAAGTTACTGCACTCACGTTAGACACTGGATAGGAGATGTCAAATCCCGTAAACATCTTTGATGCCATTCCACTCATATTTTTTTACCATTGATTTAACTTACATAAGATCTTTTAGTTCCGACTCGAGTGTTTTGTCTTTTCAATTTGCTCGGGTCAGTCTGAGCATTTCAGGATTCGAAGACTTTATTCCTGGAGAACGAAGACGGAGATTTATATTACTATTACTTATTATATTATTCCACTGCATTCATACTGTTCTGTTGCATAAATTTTTATTCTCTGACATGTGTAACTCTGATTCTATAGTGTATTAGTATAATTAAAAGTTTTGTAAACAGCTTCTTGAACTGTATTTGATTATTACATTTTGTCATTCCGCTGCAAGATTCTGTTTTGTTTTATTCCTTCTCTGCTTTTCTTATTTACCCTATAACAATCCACCCTTTTGTATGGTTTGGGTATGACGTGTGTGGTTTATCGTCGATTTAAAACGTACAATAAGGTGGGATGTTACAACATAGGATGGGTTAAAATAGTGAATCTTGAGTTTTAAGCTTGTTAAAAATATTTCAAAAGGCTTGGAAAATTTATACTAATGATACACAAGACAAGGCAAGTTTTAGAATTGAATTTGAAAGTGATCTGTTTAGTTTTTAAAAAATATCGTTTAAATTGACATTTAAAAATTGCCTTCCAAGGCATAGTCTCGGATATCGACGAAACCAGTTCCATTGGATCCGTAATATTGTATTACTATCGAGTTTCAAATTTCGTAGCTTTTGGAGTTATCGTCTAGCCGTACGGGATGTAAACGCGTTGAAATTTATATCAAAAATTTAATATAATAACTGGGTCCAAAAAGCTATCTTCTCCATACGATCGAATTAGGACTCAAAATATTTTCCATTGCGTTTGGAATAGGGGTATAAAATTATAAACGCCTAGCGGCATGCCTCGATTGGGGTTCATGATTTTAAGCTACGTAAATCGAGACAATTTGTATTTATTTAATATATAAATTTATATACCCTAGTCAATAGCCGAAATTCCCTCTCACCAGCCTGCTTTCTTTCCCCTCGTAACTTTTTGCCTTCTCTATAGCAGGCATTCAACGCAACTTTACATCTTCTTTATCCTTCACTGCACGCAAAGCATCTTCCTTCTTCTTTTTATACCCACGCATCAGTTTGTAGAAAAGCAAGAAGTGAATCGGTTCGTTCTCTCAGAAAAAATAATGGCCGTAATAAAAAATCGCGCTGCCTCCTCATTCAAAATCAAATCCATCTTCTTTTAAATCACATCTCCCTTTATATTTTCATAGCCGAACATTTCAAAATCAAAACTTTATAAATTGAAGGCCTAGCTGATATCGAAATCGAGAGCCGCTTATATTTCTTTCTTGTTCACTCGTTCGAAATCAAATCCACTTGACCGAAAGCAGAAATCAAATGCAAGCAACCTTTGGTTTCGTCTCGAATTCAATCTCGGAACAATTCAAGAAATCAAATTCATTCGATTTCGAGAAATAGAGGAATGATGGCCTCACGATCGAGTCGCATCCTAGTGCGCTCGGCAGGTCGAGGCAATGGCGCTGTCAAAGTCTGGGGGAAGGTGCTGGCAACGGGATGGTTTCAAGCGATGTTCGATTTGGGAAGGGGATGGTCGTAACATTTTTCGGCTTTCAATTTAAAATTCTAGTAACTATTACAAATTTGTAACGGTTATATCCGTTCAACCATTTACAAAGGTTATTACCGTTAGTACATATGGTAATTTCGTAAATAATTTAAAGCAGTATTGATAAGATTGTAAATTTATCTTCTATCCATCGTATCTATTTTTCACGATAACTTTTCATTTCTCACTCCATCGCATTTTACTTCTCTTTCCTTCGTACCGCGTTTCGTCTGCCACCGCCTTCAATGTCTTCCACCTCCTCCGCCATCTGCCACTGCCTCCTCCCTTTGTCATATCAAACCGACGAAGATGAAGGAAGATCAGGTTGCAGACTATAAATCTAGGGTTTTGCTTTTCCACCTCCATCTGCTCATGTATGAACATTATTTTTTCAAATTCATATCAATTTCTTACATACGAATTCGAATTTAAGCTTAGCAACGTTTTCACATTCAAAATCAGATTTAATGTTAGCAACGTTTTCACTTTTAAAATCAGAGTTTTAAATTTTTGTTTCCTTGCAAAGGTTAGTATTGATTGAGTTGTTTTTTGTACAATCAGTTGATGCATCAATACTAATTTTTCTTTTATCAGTTTCCTTTTTTCGGCCTGACCTTTATTATCTACATGTCATGTGATTTAAATAAGGTTGGAGCTATAATTGCCTCACAATATCGCTGTCTTGGTGCCGTTGAAAGTGGGTTCTGCCTTTCAGACCTGTGTTTCAACAAGGATTCACGTGCAATTATTTGTGATTTGAAAAGGTATCTTACTTTCTTTACTTTTATACTGAAATAACATATGTGTTGTATTCCTCTAGCTTCTTATTTCATAAACGTAGATCAAACAAAGGTGAAAAGGTAAGAATAATGAAGTCAAACAAAAGTAATGCAATTGCCAATGAAAATGAGGTTACTTTGTAGAGAAGCGAGTATGGTTCTTTTCCATTTGGTCGAACGTTTGTAATTTTTTTAGTTGTTGATAGTGGAATAAGATGCTTACCAATCAAAATATTGAATACTATGAAATGAAAAGTATTTTTTAATCAGTAAAAAATCATAGTATGATGTTCAACACTTGATATTATGAATAATCGGGTCAAGTGGGAGAATGTTAGAAAACTGCTATTAGAAACTACAATCGTTTTATTTACTTTTAACGTTATGCAGTTTCTAATCTTAATATGACCCTATTAATTAGGTCATAAATAGAACATTTCATTTACCTTTAACGTTATACAGTTTCTAATCTTAATGTGACCCGATTAATTAAGTCATAAATAGACCGTTCTATAATTAGAACATTAGGTTTGTGATTAATCTTAAGCGTTGAATTGGTATATGATGGACGTACCAGATTTAGAGTTAAATGTTATATAAAGGATTGGGTCCCCTCTCCTAGGATATGTATGTATTCTTCTCTATCAAGAAACACATAGAGAAATAGGGTTAGAGAGAAACCGAATTCTGAGAAGAAGAGTAATTATTAGAAGTCAGAAGAAGAAGATGATAACCATTACATCTTCAGCCGTTAACAAAGGTACGTCATCTTAAACAAAAAAAAATCATATTAAGCTTTGTTTGTGAAATATTCGGTATTTGTAATCCTTGGGCTATTACTTGAATTGTTCATCATTAATCATGAAAGATCGAACAGTAAAGAATTTCTGACATTTGGTATCAGAGCGACCAATCAATAATTGAATATTTCCTATGATTGCAAATTGTCCGTTTTATGCTTTACTCATGCTGTTTAATCAAGTATGTGTTATAAGTCAATTATGCACATGAGATTTATGATTTTGTTAATCACCAAAGTGGTCAAAATCAGAATAATCATTTAGTGCATAAGTATATAATGATTATTGATAGAAAGTGCCAGTTATAATAATACCCAAAAAAACTAGCGTCACTAATGGTAGAACCTAAGAACTTACCCAAAGGAAAGTCTTGGTCTATAACTAGTTGACATGATTAGGTTTAATAGATATCTTGATCAAATAAATATTGATCATCCAAAGATGTTAGTTTTAATTAATTGAATATATTTATTACTTACTTATGTTTTGGTATTTAATTATGTTAAGTATAAGATAATATCTATCCAAAGGAGTGCTATATTATACTATTATGTACATATCTGAATCGCGTTAGCTATGAGCTTATAGTTATTTCAATTTTTTTTAATTTGCAGTAGTTCCCATGAATACGCATGCTTCATCTGTTACATTGTTCACTGGTGTTAATTTTTCTTAATGGAAAGAACAAGTCAATTTCCATTTAGGTGTTTAGGATCTTGACTTGGCACTCCTTGAGGATAAACCTGTTGCTCTTACAACATCTAGTACTGAGACAGAAAAATACAACATAAGGCATGGGAACGCAGTAACAGATTGAGCCTCATGTTTATTAAGATGACTGTTGCTAACAACATCAAGTCAACAATTCCACAAACAGAAAGTGCTAAGGAATATATGCAGTTTGTGGAAGAGCGTTTTCATTCAGCTGATAAGTCACTCGCTGGCACTCTTATGGCAGAACTCACGACCATAAAGTTTGATGGGTCGCGAACTATGAAAGAGCACATTATAGAGATGACTAATCTTGCAGCAAGGTTAAACTCCCTTGGACTTACAGTAGAGGATTCTTTTCTTGTCCAGTTTATCCTGAACTCGCTACCTTCTGAATATGGACCTTTTCAAATTAACGATAACACTATAAGGATAAGTGGAATGTTAATGAATTGGCCAGTAGACTTGTTCAGGAAGAAGAACGTTTGAAAAATCAAGTGAATCACTTAGTAAGTTTTGTGAGTAATAAAGCTGGTAAAGAAAAGAATGAAAAATCAAGTCATTTCAAGAAGAAAAAGCACCTATTAAGAATGGGCAGGATAAGGAAAAGAAGGAACTAAAGGAAAGGCCGGGATTGAATTCGAGATACCTATCACAAGATGTCATTTCTGTTACAGGAAAGGACATTATCAAAATGACTGTCCGAAAAGGATAGCTTGGTTCGAAAAGAAAGGTAATCATCCATCTTTCGTATGTTTTGAATCAAATTTAGCTGAAGTTCCTATTAATACATGATGGCTTGATACTGGTGCTACAACTCATGTCTCCAATAACATGCAGGAATTTCTTATGATCTGAACCATAAATCCAAATGAAGATCGTTTTCTCTTTATGGGAAACGAAATGAAATCCATAATAGAAGGCATTGGGACTTATCGTCTAATTCTAGAAAGTGGATATGTAGTAGACTTATATAGTACCCTTTATGTACCTTCGTTATCTAGAAACCTTATTTCCGTAAGTAAGTTGGATATTTCTGGTTTTAGATGTACGTTTGGTTGTTTTGATTTATGTAAGAATACTGATAATGTTGGTTCTGGTATTCTAATTGATGGTTTATATAAATTGAAACTGAATGACACTTAAGCGAATTCCTTGTAGAATGTAATAAATAATTGTGACGACTCGGAATTTTCAAGTGTTTAAAATCGGAATATTTAATTGATTTTAAATATTCAATAGAGTAATTTTAACTTGAATTACGAATATCATAAATTATTTGATAATTTAACTATTGAATTTATGGAATTAAATAATTTAAAGTTGAGCTATATGTTGAACCTGGAGTTTTAAACCTGTTAAATATAATTTGAAGGGTTGTAAAATGTATATTGATAACACTGAAGATAATAGAGGTTGTAAAAATTGAAATTGGAAGTGGTTTATTCGGTTTAGAAATTTTATCGTTTTAAACTGAAAAAAAGGCTTTCCGAGGCACGGTCTCGGAATTCGATGAAACCAGTTCCATTGGGTCCGTAATATTGAATTATTATAGGATTTCAAATTTCATATTGATTGGAGCTAGTGTGTGAGTGTACAATATAATAACGCGCTGAAAAAAACTTAATTAATAATAATTTATTCAATCAAGCTTCTCTTATACGCCATCCTTTACTCGTTTAAATACGCTACCTATTCCTTTGTTCATATCAAGCTGTTCCTTTTCGTTCCTTCAAGAAGCAAACAACAACAAAAAAAATCAGATAATGGCCGATGCTTCCATTTGAAATTAAATTCGATTTATGGCCGAGCAATTTACTTTCCCCAAATTTTCTTCTTCTTCCCAAATCAATTCGTTCGCGAAATTTTATATATATAAAAAAGAGGGAAACAAATTAATGGCCGCCGTTCCCCTTAGTCTCTCGCGTTCGAACTCAATTGCAATTAGACTAGTGGGATTCGCGAGTGCTGGGTTTCGAGCATACGCTTGAGCGTGTTTGGGCGTGGGACCGTAGTGACGTCGAGCTAGGGTTGGCATCGCGACCGTTGGGGTGTGTCGCGAGTGGCTGCGGCGGTGAGACTCGCGACCGACTCATGATTGAGGTCGAGGGAAAGCACTCTCCTGCGGTGGCTATGGGACTGCGCGACGTGGAGATAGGCGATTCGAGGGGAAGATGGGGGATGATGTTTGAGCTTGGTGAGGAGGTTTCGTAAAGGAAGTTGAAGACCTGTGGATGATGGTGGGTGTAGCTGCGACATTTCTGTGAGGTAGCTTTGAGTTTTTTTTTCATTTGATTTAATATATATATATATACACACAATGAAGTTAAGATATATATGTGTGAGAATGTTTGAAGTTAAATATGTGGAGATAAATATATATATGCTTATGTATATGTTTACTGTAAAAAAAAAAGTTTGAACAGAACTTTTATATTTTTGCAAAGTATAAATAAGGTTGATTTTTAAATTATAAATACACTTAGGGATCAGCCAACCTTTAAGAACATGTTATTTATTTGAAGAATCAGAATATATATATATATATATATATATAACCTATCATGGGATTTATAATTTAGGTAGAAAAGAAAATATATAATCTTCACAGTAAAGAAAACATAAAGCAGTTCTGTTTTTATTTTTATTCATTTAATACATGTATATAGACAAAATTTAGAAATATAGAAAATTTGAATTTGTGGAAGTTCATATATATATATATATATAAACAAATTGATTTTTGGAATTTAAAAATAAATTATTAGTTAATTAAATTATTAAAATGATAACAAATTGTTCATTTCATACAAGATATTTATAAAACTGTAACCGTTGTACAAGGTCTAAACCGTGGAGAAAACAAGCCAGTTTGGAATGGACTGTAAACATCAACAAACATGAAGGTGAGTTAATCTCACTCAATTTAAGTTTAAATTTAAATTATTAAATTTAAATAATTGATTGTATGGTTGAATTGATTGACGTGATATAGTATAGTATAATTTGTAATTGACATATTATGTGATGCTAACGTCTGTGGATGCAGGTAAAACAGATTGGAGGGATCCAACTGGACCCCTCAACTTTTATTTAAATTATTTTATATTCTATTCTCTGATCTGATTGTTTGAAATTCTATAATGAATTATGTGGAAATATTGAATGTTATGGCTTGGTTGATATAATTTGGTATAATGAATTACCAAAAATATAAATTTGATTTTGGAAATGAAAATAAAAGGAGTGAAATTGCAAGTAAAATAATTATAGGATAAATTTAAGAATAACTTGAAAAAGAAACAAAGTGACTTTAAAATTTTAATGAATAAATCTTGAGTATGGAAAGGAAAATTTAAATAAACAGAAAGTTAATGAAACCTAAACTTCAATGTTATTGTTGAAAGGAACAAAACATTTATTTTAAATTTAGGATTTAAATTATTTGAGGAGAATAAAGAAGAAATTGGGAATAACCTGAAATTTGTATATTTCAGCTAAAGGATTTATAATCAAACTGAAAATAATAATAACGTCCATAATTAATGAATTTTGAAATGAACTGATGAGTAAAGAAATTTATTTCAAATGGAATAAATTGGGAATCAATTTGGAAAATTGATTTGAGTGATTGAGATTGGAAATTTCTCTCTGAATAACCAAGTACGTTTTCAAAGTAAATTTTTAAAGTCGATTTAAGAAGTATGTTTTGAAAAATTTACTATTTCTAAATATTTAAATTCTAAAGTAAGTATTTCCTTTTAATATATTATAGCAATAATTATTTTAATCTAATATAGCAATAATTATTTAAAAAATGACTTAGTATTCATTTTTAAAAGTGAAATCTAGTTTTATATTTTATTTAGTAACATTATTTTCAAATATTCCTATAGTATGTATTTTTAACAAATCATTGAAGCAGTTTTAACTTAAATGTTATAAAGTATATTTCTAAGTAAAGTGTTTTAAATTATTTTCAAACTCTAGTTTTGTGCTTGGTGATTTCAGAGGAGATAGAAAATATTTGGGAATGTTTATTCTGAAAAGAAAGATGGTTTTGAAACTGTTTTCAAAGGATTGAAAATAAAAATATATCTTTGAGGATATTTTGAGATAAATAAATAATTTTGGGAAATTATTTATTGTTTGATGGATGTTTGTGAATATTAATTGATAGTTAAATAACCGACTATCAATATTGGCCGACTGCGTTGATCGTTTCGAAGAGACCGGGATCGAGATTTATTTCTCGAAAACCACTTCGATCCGGTTTGTACGTTTCGTGTAAACGATTTTGGATTCGAAGATGGAGCAGTGAAGTGCAAGGGCTAGTCGCTACTAATCCTGAGGATATTCCCAAATGGATGTAGTAGGAATAGTGCCTTCGGTTCCGTTCGAACCCGGGACGGACTTGTATGGATGAATGCTTGCGAGACATGGTCAGGTGGACGATGGGCATTCTAAGAGATATATTCTATAAAGGTAACGCTTAGCCTCAAGCCTCATCAAATGGGAATGACTGAAAATCAGGGGTTATGCAGCAAGGCTAGGTGGGTAGCACCCAAGCAGGGTGAGGTCATTCCAGTCTAGATGTCCCTTTTTATTTCGGCTTAGTGGGCGGTTGTTGATCCCAACCGCGGGGTGATCTCACTCGGGATTATCCAGTAAGGGGTAGTCCCGACCTTGTGTTGCAGGGGAGCGGGCGTACTCCTCGGTACGGTGATCTAGGCCCCGTACTGTGACAGGTGGTACCCCTGTGCCTAGTCATTAGTTGGAAATCCATTCTCCCTACGAGCCTTGTACGAGTTTTGTTTGTATTACCCACTCTGTGGCTAGTAGCTGGAATTTAATGAATGTAACAATTTCGGCTATTTTATAAGTATTTGTAAATAGACCCTATTATAATATCAGAGGATTTCTATAAAAATTGTTTTAGCTATCGTAAGGTAAAAACCCGACATGTTTATTTGTGGCGTGGTCTTACGAGATGCTTTTGTTTTCAAAGGTTTTTTGAAACTTTAATAATCAATTGGGTGTGATTTTCTCACGCTGGTATTCCAGACTGACTCGGGTGTTATTTAACTATAATGCTCGGGTCAGACCGAGTATTATAGGATACAGGATATGATGCTGTGGAGCTTAGGAGACGAGCTGGATGACGATACGACTTTCGTACTTGTTATATATACATATTCCGCTGTGTTGAGTTGCTGTGTATCCATTGTATGATATTGATGTTGAGCTGTGATTGATGTACTCTAATGATGTAATATATAAACTGAGATATTTGATTTTGAGTAAAATTATTTATTATTTATTATATTTTATTCCGCTGCGATGGTTAGATTCTGATGTTGATTTCTATTTTTCTTCTTCTACCTCTTCTTCTTTAACCCAAATGGTTCGTATTTCTGTACAACTTGAGTTGATTTAGATAGAATATTGTTGACTCAAAGGGGTACGGATTTGCGGGCTGTTACAATAATGTTGGATGCAAACGTAGCGTGTTGAATGAAAATTCTGCTTTCTTATGGCATAAAAGACTAGGTCACATATCCAAAGAAAGAATGATAAGATTAGTAAGTAATTAAATTTTGTCAAATTTGAACTTTAGTGATGTAGAATTATGTTTGGATTGTATTAACGGTAAACAAACCAAACATAATAAGAAAGGAGCCACTAGAAGCAGCCAGCTTCTTGAAATAATACACACTGGTATTTGCGGACCTATGGACACTCCAGCCTTTATTGGAGAAAAGTATTTCATCACTTTTATTGATGATTTTTCCCGCTATGGTTATGTCTATTTGCTTCATGAAAAATCTCAATCTGTGAATGTCCTTGAGGCGTTTGTAAACGAAGTTGAGAGGCAATTAGATAAAAAAGTGAAAATCATAAGGTCTGATCGAGGTGGTGAATATTATGGCAAATACAATGAGTCAGGCCAATGTCCAGGTCCATTTGCAAAATTCCTCGAAAGTCATGGCATATGTGCGCAATACACAACGCCAGGTACACCACAGCAAAATGGAGTAGCAGAAAGGCGCAATAGGACGTTAATAGATATGATTAGGAGTGTGATGTCAGATTCTACACTACCTAAGAATTTGTGGTCTTATGCTCTCAAACCCGCTAATTATTTGTTGAATAGGGTTCCTAGTAAAGCTGTTCAAAAGTCTCCTTTTGAATTATGGACTAACAGGAAACCTAGCTTAAGACACCTGCATGTTTGGGGTTGTCCAATGGAAGCGAGAATTTATAACCCACATGAAAAGAAATTAGATCCTCGAACGACTAGTGGGTATTTTTTAGGTTACCTGAAAAATCTAAAGGATATGTGTTTTATTGTCCTAATCATAGTCCAAGAATTGTAGAAACTAGTAATGCAAGATTCATTGAAATTGGTGAAGTCAGTGAGAGTACTAGAACAGAAATAGTGGAAATAAAGGAAACAAGGATAAATGTTACATTGCCTAGAATAGTTCCTCCATCTACTATTACTCCAAATGTTGTTCCAGCTGTTGGAGAACAACATGATGATGAACAACATATAAATGAAGAAGTACTTCCTGAAGGAAATGACTTACATAATGCTGATATGCATGAACCACAACAAGTAGCATTAAGAAGATCTCAAAGAGATCGTTGGTCAGCTATTTCTAATGGTTATATGGTTTATATGCAAGAATCGGATTATGATATAGGAATCAATAAGGACCCAATTTCGTTTTCACATGCTGTAGAAAGTAAAGAGTTAAAGGAATGGATTGATGCCATGAAAGAAAAACTAAAATCCATGCAACAGAATGAAGTTTGGGATCTCGTTGAGTTACCACATGGCTGTAAAAGAGTCGGATGCAAATGGGTTTTTAAAACCAAACACGACTCTAGTGGTAATGTCGAATGGTATAAAGCTAGACTTGTTGCTAATGGTTACACTCAGAAAGATGGTGTTGATTACAAGGAGATATTTTCTCCTGTTTCGAAAAAGGGCTCACTAAGAATAATAATGGCATTAGTAGCGCATTATGATTTGGAATTGCATCAAATGGATGTGAAAACAGCCTTTCTGAATGGAGATCTTGATGAGGATGTTTATATGTACCAACCTGAGGGTTTTTTTGTAAAAGGTAAAGAATAATTGGTGTGTAAACTTAAGAAGTCAATATATGGGCTTAAACAAGCATCCCGATAATGGTATATAAAGTTCAATACCATTATTACATCTTTTGGTTTTAAGGAAAATACGGTTGATCACTATTTATACCAAAAGATTAGTGGGAGAAAGTTTATTTATCTAGTCCTTTATGTTGATGGCATCTTGCTTGTTGCAAATAATTTAAGCATATTGTATGAGACTAAGGAATTTTTCTCAACGAACTTTGAAATGAAAGATATGAGGCATTCTATGTGATTAGAATAGAAATATTTCGTTATCGATCACAAGGAATATTGGGATTGTCTTAGAAAGGATATATCGAACGGATTCTAGAGAGATTTGGAATGAGTAAGCTTTCACCTGGGAAAGTTCCTGTACAGAAAGGTGATAAATTCAATCTCATGCAATGTCCTAAGAATGATGTTGAACGAAAGGAAATGGAATCAATTCCATATGCATCTGTAGTTGGTAGCATAATGTATGCTCAAACCTGTACTAGATCAGATATCAATTTTGCAGTCGGTATGTTAGGGAGGTATCAAAGTAATCTAGGAAGGGAACATTGGCAAGCTGCAAAGAAAGTGTTAAGGTACTTACAAGGTATGAAAGATTAAATGCTCATGTATAGTAGATCCAATGAATTGGAGGTGATTGGATATAGTGATTCAGATTTTGCTGGATGCATCGATACTAGAAAATCGACTTTTGGTTACCTGTTTATGTTTGCTCAAGGAGCCATATCATAGAAAAGTGCGAAACAAACTATCATTGCTTCATCTACTATGGAGGCAGAATTTGTGGCATGTTATGAAGCCACAATTCATGCATTATGGTTGCGGAACTTTATTTTAGGACTTGCGGTTGTCGACACCATTAGCAAGCCGCTGAAAATTTATTGTGATAACTCTGCAGTAGTGTTTTTCTCAAAAAACGACAAGTACTCTAAAGGTGCCAAATATATGGAATTAAAGTATCTTGTTGTGAAAGATGAGGTTCAGAAACAAAGAGTGTCAATCATGCACATCAGGACAGAACTTATGATTGCAGACCCTTTGACGGAAGGGTTACAGCCAAGAAAATTTAAGGAACATGTTCAAAGAATGGGTCTTGGTTGTATTAATAATAATTGATGTGTGACATTCTGAGCTCCTTTGTGTGTTTTTGATATACAAATATGTGTCTCTTGTTTTAATGCGGTAGTACGTACTTTATGTAATTTTAAACAAGAAAGAATCTTATAAAGATATTATGTTTAATCATTATGATATAAGACATTATGTGGACCGTTATGCTGTTTTATAAAAATTATGAGTATAAAATGATGGATTGTTGGTATTGTAGTATATGGAAGGGAACACATTGAATTGATAATGCACAGCTGCTGTAGCTCTCAGCAATTTATCATAGTATGATGTTCAACACTTGATATTATGAATAATCGAGTCAAGTGGGAGAATGTTAGAAAACTGCTATATATTAGAAACTGCAATCGTTTCATTTACTTTTAACATTATCCAGTTTCTAATCTTAATATGACCCTATTAATTAGGTCATAAATAGAACGTTTCATTTACCTTTAACGTTATGTAGTTTCTAATCTTAATGTGACCCGATTAATTAAGTCATAAATAGACCATTCTATAATTAGAACATTAGATATGTGATTAATATTAAGCGTTGAATTGGTATATGATGGACGTACCGGATTTAGAGTTAAATGTTATATAAAGGATTGAGTCCTCTCTCTCCTAGGATATAGATGTATTCTTCTCCATCAAGAAACACATAAAGAAATAGGGGTACAGAGAGACCGAATTCTGAGAAGAAGAGTAATTATTAGAAGTCAGAAGAAGAAGATGACAGCCATTACATCTTCAGCTGTTAATCAAGGTACGTCATCTTAAACAAAAAATATATTCATATTAAGCTTTGTTTGTGAAATATTCGGTATTGGTGATCCTTGGGCTATTACTTGAATTGTTCATCATTAGTCATGAAAGATCGAACAATAAAGAATTTCTGACATCAAAGTGATGAAATGTGGTTGTCTTTGTTTCTGAGGTGTTGTTGATCCATTAAAAAAATGATGTTGCTGCTAAAATTAAGTAGGTATATGTTTTTTCTCTAAGTACGATGATTATCTGAAAAAATCTGTATACAAGATTGTGTTAAAAATTGGTAATCCTTAATTTTATCCTTACAACAATATGAAATATAGTAGGTTTCCGTGTATCGTCACCTCCTTCCTTTAGCCTCAAATTCGATCTGCGTTTATGAACCTCTCTGCCTCTGCCTCGTTCCAGTGCCGCTTTCGCCAGGTATGTTTCATTTTTTGGATCTTAAATTGTAAATATTTATCATCGTTCCAACACCAGATTAACATTTCTTGGATTTTCTAGTGTTGAAAGCTTTTATGTTTTAGAACTTGATGTTCCTCTAGCTATTACTGGAGTTAGATTTGTTTCATATTTTTTCGAAACCAATACCGACATAGTTGAAAGCTTGTTTGCTTGGGCATAGGAAAGGATATGATATTGCTGTGAAAATGAAAATAGTCCTTTTTAACTTCAAACTATTTTTCTACGATTGAGATTGAATTCAGGTCTTTGATGATGAAGTCTATAGGCCTGAATTTGAATCGTATTTCTAATAAAATAGTTTTCTGTTTGATAGATGAATTGAAAGTGTGCTTTGAGAAAAAATGCAAGGGTTTTTTTAGAACAACGTTTACAGATTGTCTAAAAATGTAAATATTCGACAAAAAGGCTATAATGCACTGCAAAATTGTACATTGTTCAAAAAAACATTCATTTTTCACCAATCAAATTACCACAATATTAATGTACTGCACTATGCTTTCGAACATTTAGAGATGGTCCTACAATTACTAGTTTCATCTTGTATAAGTTATGAACATAAGCTTTTCTTTCTTTTTCTTTAATTTCTAGTTAAATCTGCATCTGTAGATTGTGATTTATGGCTGCATATATAGGACTTGCATGTTGCTAATTCAATTTTTATATGTAGAAAGTTGTAATATTTGAATTCCAATTGTATGCATATATTTTCATTCTGATGTTTGCTTTACATGTATTCTGAAAACAAGAAATTCCTTTCTTTTCTAAACTTTATATTGCTTTCACTCAAAAGTTATATTTTTTACATTTTGGATAACTAGTTATACGGTAGTCTTTGGTCCTTATTCCTTAGGATGGGCTTGAAAATTTTAATGGAAGGAAAATTAAGTAACAGAAGCATAACAATACATTGTGCTGTAAAATGTATCTAGAATACTGAAGAGAATTTGAACATATCTGTTTTTGTTAATTGCTCTTTTTTTGTCAGTTTCTTCACTCCTGCAAAAAATACACATAATTTGTTACCTGAAACACAAAGTTCACCCATCTTCTGAAGATGAATGGAATGTTGAAATACATCTCCAATGTAAAATATATTGTTCAGAACCTCTTTGCGTTTCCCATTCCACATATACATGGTACATTAAAAAAATGCAATTACAACTTCATCTTCTAATTATTTAATCTTTTACTTAGTCAGACAATCATAGCTAGTTTATATGATTATATATGTCAAAATGAAAAGGTTTTGAATTTAACACAGGTGCTTTAATTGGCGTCATGTTTATCTGTGGAACAAAATCAGATCCAAAAGTGAGTAATAAAATAAGGTTTTAATTGCAGTTGGATTTACATTATTCAGCTGTTTGATTTTTCATCTGTTAAATTAGTTGTAACGGCCCGTAAAATTTTAATAGTTTTATTAACGCATTTAATTGAATTTTTGGAGAAATTTTAAATAATAAAATTTGAAATTAAAATTTTATATTTGTAATACGTATATTTAAATATAGAAGATGGTAAATTTTCATCTGATTTTATGAAAGTTTATTTCATTGTGAAATTCTATTAAATTCAAGTCAGTTAATAATTGTTGATAATAAAATATTTTCCAAACCTGAATATTTTTACATAGAAATTTTTTAAATCATCTTCTGACTGAGACGTCATTTTTCGTTTTTTTAAATTCGGACTTCTTTAGCTCCGTCGATATTATTTTTTGCATTTTTGCTGCATTTCCGCTTGTAGAAAATTCGAATTTTTATAATTCAATCGTACTACTGATATACGTATACCGTTTTGATCGTCTCGTCGTCTTGATCTCAGCGGTATATTCAAATCTGTTTTTCCGAACTCCGGTATGCTGCGTAATCAGTATAACGATTTTCGTATCGGTTCCGCAATTTTGCTTTTGGATTTTTCCGTAACCATTCATTTCCCACCCTGTATAAACCAACAGCCATCTACTCTATTTATTACCACAATTCAATATTCTGACTTTTGCTATCCCCGAGGTTTAATTTATAATTGATGGTTGTTTCTTTTGGGTACCGGTTACTATTTTGGAATTTTTTTTAATAACATGTATTATTTCGAGGCAGCATCTTCATCATCTACTTAAAAATAAACTGTTCGTTCATTTCTTTTCTTTTTCTCAACCACTCCTCACATTTTCATTCATTGCAAATTTAAGTATAATACTCGAAAGTTGAGAGGCCTGCACTTGATCTTCCTCCTACCATTTTTTCCTTTGCATGCGCGTCCCCTGATGTTTTCCCCCTCATCATATCCACCTCCACCCTCCATCTAAACCAACGCCACCTCCACTACCCACCAAGCCTACCACTTCGCCCACGCCCTTCCTTCGACATCCGCGTCTCCACTCACCCGAACACCTTCGGCCATCAAACGACCCCGCCTCAACTCGCGACCCAAAGCTCCTCCACCATACCGCCGAGCAACCGCACCACTACCATCACCCATTGACAAGCCAAACTACCGACCACCACCACCATCTAAACACCCCAGTTTGCCGCAGTAGCTCGCTCAATCGACTCAGCACCCTTCGGCCTTCATCTTCCTCCACGTGCGTATAGCCGCAACCTCCCATTGCTCAGACCCATGCACAAACCCAAGGCCGAGCCACTTTGTGACCACCTTTGGCCGTAGCTCTCCATTTTTCCACGAGCTGCACCTCCATTCCATCGTAGCACCTGCCTCTATTGCAACCAGCAGCGCACCGCTTGTCAACCAAGCTCCGAGACCCATCTCGCTCGTCCAATTTTCCTCTCTGTACGTTACATATTTTGGTACGTATTTATTTTGTTTTATTTTATTTTAAACGTATGTTATACATGTTGTTATGCTGCTGATTACTATATATATATGATAAAATTAGTTGTAGCTTTATGTAGTTATATAGATCTGTATATATATTATACAGGTGGTGTGATGTATAGGTTGTAAGTAAATAGTGGGTTTTAAAGATACTGTCA
This sequence comes from Allium cepa, assembly GCA_030765085.1. Lineage (NCBI taxonomy): Eukaryota > Viridiplantae > Streptophyta > Magnoliopsida > Asparagales > Amaryllidaceae > Allium > Allium cepa. The sequence continues at coordinate 216,994,298 of CM060938.1, forward strand.
GTTTGTGTCACATATATATAGTTAGTTATATACGTGTGTCTATATAGGTTTGTATATGTGCAAAGTTATATAAGTGTCTTATTTACAATATTTACATATTTTTGTGTTGTCATGTTTAAATATATAAGTTAAGTAAAATTTTAATTTATATAAACTGCAACCTGTGTGTCTAGAAATATATTATATAATATTTTATAATATTTTTTTTTACAAGAACATTGTATTATTAACGAGAACAAAAAGCTGTCAACATGCCTGACAGGTAACCGAAAAGTAAAGCAGATCAACAATATCGATCAAGTAAAGACCAAAACATAAAAGAAAGAAAAAAGAAAAAGGCCCCAAGAGACAGAACGGAAGAGTGCAGCATGAACTGGCAAGGAACACAGTCGATGAGCTCTAGAAAAACCACCATCCATCAAACATCGTCATCGAGCTCCGGCAAAGCCACCGCCCGTTGACGATGTCGGAAGACCACCTTTCCGTGCCAGAGTCCAAACAAAGCGCCCATGGGAGAAAGGAACAAACAAAGTGCCCGGCATCCAAAGAACAGTAAAAGCGAGAGCGGAGAAAAAGAGCCATAATATCAACGCCCAACCAAAGTAGCCGAAGATCCATCGAGAACCAATTCCGTGACCAAGCGAGCAGCCTCAAAGCCAAAGAAAATAGCCCATAAGGATGATAGCAACCAAGAACAACTAAGCGGAAACAGACAAAGCCAAGCAAAGGGGGGCACTTGCCGAAGAAGAAACCGATGACACAAGGCCCTGGCAAACAAGAAACAACATGAGAAAAAAAGGAGTGGGGGGACTGGAATGCGGCTGGAGAGCACACGCCCCAAATGTCAGATTCAACCAATTCCTAGTCTAACAGCAGGCTGGACACAAGAAATAGAAAGAAGACCCACCAGTCTCCTAGAGCGAGGCCCACGTGTCCCTTGAAGGGTCTACCTCGGAAGGCTAGGAAGACATCATTCCTGACACGCCGAATAATGGACGGGGGATCCATAGGGGAACAATCAGAGATTGCCTTATTCCGCGCGCACCATAGTTGCCAGCAAATAAGACAGGGCAGCAATCTGAGAACAATCGAACGAAGAGATTTACCAGAGACCCCAGCCCACCAGGATGACTGAAGATCAGAGGGTGAAGTGGCTAAGACACGAGTACCAATGAGATTGCCGAAGTAAATCCAGCACGTTCTGGCTGAGAGACCAACAAAGAACAAATGGCACAGGGATTCCGAGCTTCCATCGCTGCAGCATCTACACTGGGAGACCAAGGCGATGCCGATTTTTTAGAGATTCTCGTCAAGTGGCAATCCATTGTGAAGGATACGCCACATCAAAAGTGATACCTTTGGAGGAATACGAGAATCCCAAATAAAGGAAAACAAAGGTTGAACAGGAAGGGGAGAGCGAATCGAGGACCAGGCTTTCTGGACGGAGAACGAGCCACCATCCCAACCTAAGGGCCCGCCATGAGAGTTAGAAAGCAGCTTAACAGATTGCATGGTTTTCAGGTCTCACTAGCATAGGACGGACATCCAATGAAGTTAGATCCCGCAAGCCTGTGATACTTAGCACGAAGAAACGACGCCCATAAGGAGTCGTTTGCCCCAAATCTGTACCACAGCTTACAAGCAAAGGCTGCACAAAAGTCTTCAGGGTTACGCAGGCCCAGACCACCTTCGTGCTTTGGTCGGCAAATGGTGTCCCAAGAAACCCAGTGGTGACGGCGGGTATCGTTCTTGGAACCCCAGAAGAAGGACGAGACCAAGGACCTATAAGATCGGAAGAAGGAAGAGGTGGGGGTCATAGCGGCGAAGACATGAGTTCCCAACGAGTCAAGAACCGACTTGATGAGAACAAGTCGACCTGCTTGAGACAGAAGAGAAGCATTCCAGTGAGTAATCTTGTTTCTCACTTTATCAGTCAAGGGATCAAAGATAGCGTTAAGTTTTCTACCTCGATAAAGGGAGATACCCAGATAAGGAAAGGGAGGGGTAGTTTTCGAGAAACCTATTACAGACTCAATCCATGAAGCACGAGAAGGAGGCAAGTCCTTACCATGGACAAAGCAACTTTTTGAAGGATTAACGAGTTGGCCCGAGGACCTCTCATATTGGTGAAGGAAGCGGAGCAGCCGACGGACAGAGGATCGACTACCATTAGAGAAAATCACAATGTCATCAGCAAAGGATAAAGAAGAGATAAGAGGGCATCCCCTCGGAATACCAAATCGTTGGATCTGACAGTAGATTGTCAGCGTCTGAAGGCCACGAATGAAAGCCTCAGCCGCAATGACGAATAAAGAGGGCGATAGAAGATCTCCCTGACGCAGACCCCTACTCCCTTTGAAGTACCCGAAAGAAGAACCGTTAATGAGCACTGAGAACCAACAGTTCGAGATGAGCCTCCAAACCAAGTCAAAAAGGATTTCAGGAAAACCGAAAGCTCGTAAGACCTTAATGATGAAAAACCAGGACATGCGATCAAACGCCTTAGCCATGTCAAGTTTGAAAACCACATTAGAGCCCCTAACGTTCCAATCTAGTTGGGAGATAAGTTCCTGAGCTAGAAGGACGTTATCAGTGATTAATCGCCCCTTAACAAACCCCGCTTGAGAGGGTGAGATAATGCGTTCGAGGATAGGGGCTAATCGATGGGCCAGGATCTTAGAAATCACCTTATTCGAGAAGTTACAAAGACTGATAGGACGGAAATCCGCGCAAGACCGCGGATTGTCGCACTTAGGAATAAGAATCAAATTGGTGGAAGTCCATCCAGAGGGAAGGGATCCACCGTTGAAGAAGGATTGAATGGCAAGGCAGAAATCAGACTCAATAATAGATCAAGCAGTCCTGTAAAAGACGCCATTGAAACCGTCCGGACCGCTTGCGCTATCTTTGCTCAGGGCAAAGACACATGCTCGAATCTCGTCAGTCGTAGGCGGAATTCGAAAAGGGCGCAGTCTGAAGGAAGCACCAAAGGGGGGATGAAGGCCATAAGGGCCGGATCGGGAACCGAAACAGAAGGAGAGCCCAATAAGGACTGGAAGTGGGACAGAATGGTATCTTTGACTTCCTCAGAGGATGAGGCCAAAGATAGGTCAGGACGCAAAATCTCACGGATAGTGAGGAGATTATTCTTCCTGCGAATAGAAGAATGAAAGAACTTAGAATTCGTATCGCCATCGACCGCCCATTTGATCCTAGCTTTTTGGCGAAGGTAGTCATTTTCGATACGAAGTTCAGAAGAGAAAACGGATTGGGCCAAAGCCCAAGCCGCCTTGTGATCGGTGGATGGATCCTCGTCGAACAAAGATTCGACTAAGATCAGGGATTCTTCTGCCACCCGAACACGATCGAAAATGTTTTTGAAAACATCAACGTTCCACACCTTAAGGCAGGCTTTGAGACGTTGAAGCTTACGGGAGAAAACAGAGCAAGGAGAGCCAGAGACCGCAGCGTTCCACGAGTCAGCCACGACCTGAAGAAAAGAATGGTGAGATTTCCACATACTCTGGAACCGAAAAGAGGAGGGCCCAGTGTTGGAAAGCGGAAGGCAACGAACAACCAATGGGGCATGGTCAGAGAAGGTACGATGAAGATGAGCGATCGAAAAGGAAAAAGGGAGACGAAACCATTCTTTTGACCCAAAGACACGGTCAAGCCTAGAAAGAATACGATTCGGACCCTCTTGGTTGTTCGACCAAGTGAAAGCGGAGCCAACAAAGGAGAGTTCAGAGAGGCCAGAGATGACAATGAACGAGTTGAAATCCGACATCGCAGCACGAGAGGTGGAGGCTCCACCTCTCTTTTCCTCATGGCAAGCAATGATATTAAAATCGCCACCAACAATAGAAGAAGAAATACCCAACTCTTCCAGAGCAAGAATGTCGGACCAGAGAGATAATCTTTCCGTCCGATCGCATTTGGCGTAAACCGCCGAGAAAAGAAAGGGAGAGGCAAACGACGGAGAACTGCAGGCCACAGGTAGTAGTATATATATATATATATATTGGAGTGATTGATATCCTCGCATTATATAGCGAATGAGATCCTATGTGCCCTGCATAATAGCAGATGACCTTATATACTACGATATCCCCCTCAAAGTGGGATTGATATTTTATACATTGTGCTAACATCTGTGGATGCAGGGAAACAAATCGGAGGGATCTAATGAGATTCCTCAAAAATGTTGAATTTATTTCATATTCAGCGATATGTTTTTATTTGATAATCCGTGATAGGTTATTTTGGAATTGATGTTATTGAATGTTATGGTTTGGCTGAATATATTTGGGTATTTTATGATATCAAAAATATGAAAATGGGATTTTTAAAGGAAAATAAAATGGGAGTTTTAAAGTAAAATAATTGTGGTGGAATTGGATAAATTAAGGTAATGGCTTTGGAAAGAAATGGAAGTTGATTTAAAATCCTATTTAACAAATTCCGGGAATATGGGAAAAATAGAGTTGTGAATAAATGTGAATTAAAGGATTTTAAAATATGGACTTAAGCAATATTGATTTGAAGTACAAAGAATTTTTTTAATTTCAAGACTTATATGGTTTGGATGGAATAAAGGGAGAATTTGAATAAAGTATGAAATTGGTATTTCAGTTTTAAATAAGATTTTATAATCATAAATAAGGAGTGAGTTTGGAATTGATGGGGTTTGGAATAAATTTGGAGTAAGTAAAGGAATTTATTTTCAAATGAAGTTAGTTTTGAAAAGTGACTTGAAAATCGACTAAGTGTTGAAGAATGTGATTGGATGGAAAATGAGGGTATGGAGATTATAATTGGGTTTATAAATAAAGCGAAAATCAGTGGATAAATTTGAAAGTATAATTCACGGTGGGAATTTATAAGGAGATGGGAAATGTTTTTTAAAAATAAAAAGCGGTTTTACTTTTTAAAGTTTAAAAAGAAATTTACGTGATTGGGACGTAAATTAAACTGTAAATAAATCGAAAAGGATTTATAAATGATTGCACGCTTATATTGGAGTGGAAGTGTGATTTCCCGAAAAGCTAAGTGTATTTTCAAAGGAAGATTTCTATGTACAAGTTAAAGGGTTTTAAAGTGTTTTAAAAGAATGTTTTTAGAAAATTATTATTTAACTGTTTAAATTTTTTATAGTAAATATTTTTTTTAAGTAACTATAGTAGTTAATTGTTTTAAAGATTAAAGTGGTATTATGATTAAAGGAATTTTTTTAATTATTTATATTTTTAAATTAGCTTTATTTTAAAAGTAGTTTGGCTAAAGTTTTATTTGAGAAATTATTATAAAATTTCATAATTAGTATTTAAAATAAAGAGTTTAAGTAGTTTTATTTCAAACGTTTTAAGTATATATTTTTGGCTAAAGTGATTTAAGTTATTAAAATCTAATTTTAATAAGACTTGGTGTTTTTCAGTGGGAATAAAATGATTGTTTGAATGATTGTGTAATTTGATAGTTAAATAACCGACTATTAATATTGGCCAATGTGGTGATCGTTTCGACGAGACCGGGATCAGGTTTAATTATCCGAAAACCTCTTCGATCCGGTTTGAACGTGGCGAATGAATACCGTGAAGATGATGTAGACGGTGATTCGATTAGTCCCGACCCAGGGCAACTTGTATGGATAAATGCTATCAGACCATCGTCGGGAGGACGGTGAGCATTCTAAGTGAATGTGTGCTAAACGGTAAAGCATAGCCTCAAGCCTCATCAACCGCGAATGGCTAAAACACGGGAGGTGTAGCAAGGCTAAGTGACTAGCTACTAATTAGGGTAAGATCATTCCTGTCTAGATGTCCCTTTTATTTCGGCTGTGTAGACGGTTGCTGATACCAACCGCGAGGTGATCTTATTCGGACTATCCAGTAAGGGGTAGCTTCGGTCTTGTATTGCAGGGGATAGGGAGGGGTCCTCGGTATGCTGATCTAGGCCAGGTATTGTGACGATGTGTGATATCTTGAAATTTCAAGCAATTTAAAATATGATAATCTCCTTTAGAAATTATTTAAAATTGGCAAAATTGTTCTTTTAAACAAATAATATGGATTGTTTATATGTATTTATATATATAAGGCTTTAAATAGAATTATTATTTACAAATTAAATATGTGTTTGTTAAATGTGTGTGTATATATATATGAGTTGATTTTAAATTGAATTTAAATTTAAATTTAAAATTTCAAAGACAGATCTCTTAAAATAATATTGGATTTAAATTATATTATATATGATTTTATTTTGTATATAATTTGTTTTATATTATTTTCTTTAAAGGATTTTATATATATAAATTAAGAAAAGTATTTATTAAATAGTAAATTTAATATAAAAGTTTTATAAACCATTTTAAAATTAATTAAAACATGCATAATTACAAGTGTTAATAAATGAAATCTTTTTAATAACATGTGTAAGTTAATAAACATTTGCAAATGACAAATGTTAACAAATTAAACAAGTGTCACCTTTTCATTTTATTTATTTTATTTTTAATAATTGATAATTAAGTCTATATATATCAATATCTTCTCTTCTCTATTCTTTTCCTATTCTTATTTTCAAAAACAAAGAGAAAGAACAAAGCCTGAATACATTTTCAAACCAAAGCAAAACTCAAAACTTGTAAAAGAATAAGCAAAACAGAAAATTCAAATCAAGAAATCAATCTTTTTCAAATCTACAACCTATAGCAAAATCATCGACAAGCAAGATTTCTGACTTCAAGCTAAATCATCTCAACAACAAAGATTTTCAGTTTTCAAAGGATCATCATAGCATTCAAGTATTTTTCTAGTTTTCAAACTAGCAAGGTTTCCAGTTTCAAGTTTATAAATCAAAAGGCATCCTCAGTTTGTACCTTCTCTGTTCATCATTGCTGGTGAGTAAACATAACAACATCTTGTTTTAACTTAGTGATTGTGATGATCTTATGGAAAACTATGTGGTAAATTGTTTGTAGGAGTGAAAATGGACCTGCATGTTATAAATATGAAATAATATAAGTGTGCATGTCTATTCATCTCTGTTTCAAAGTTACAGAGTTTAAATTTGATAAAAACTCCAAATCTCTTCATCTATTCTCTGATATGATTTAGTTTTCAAACAAGCTATGTTTGTTTAAACATATATTAAGCTTAAAAAATATATTTAAGTAAAATAAGTTTGTAATTTTCTGGAAATTAAGAAAGAACAGTGGAAAACTAAAAAACATGTTAAATTCAAACATCAAAATTCTCTGATTCAGGCATATAATCTGAATCGTCTTTGTAAATCATGAATTTTAATGGTAAGATCTCAATTTTTAGTTTGGGATCGAGAGAGATATTTAGGGTTGATCAGATTTTGGTTTTTGGGAAATTTCTGGCGACTGGTAGGTGGTAAAGCCTCGGGATCTCCACTGGAGGTAGCTAGTGAGTTGTCAAGTCTAGGAAAATGGTTAATGGTTTTCTTAGCCACCATGGCAGCGACATTTGGTCGGAGTAGAGTTTAAACCCTAAATTTGGTCGAGGTCTGGATTTGAGTTGCTGTGGCGTCTCTGGGGCATCAAGGATCATCAGACCTAGGGGAAAGGTAGCGTGGAAGGCCAGTGAGGGTGTGGCCGGAGTTTCAGGAGTTCTGGTGGTCGGCGTCGGTAGTTCGAGGAAGTTTTTAGGCGATGGTTGGTTCCAGGCTTGGTCAAATTGCTCGAATTCGATTTTGGGTTTCTATTCGAGTTTTTGGGTGGTCAGATGGCTAGAGGTGATCGAAGGGGACTTGTCAGTGGTGGTCATGGAGGCCGGAACTTCGTCGTTGATCGGTGCACATGCACGGTGGGTTTTGGTGTCTGTGTTTTGGAAGTAAGATGGCTCGAAGGGAAGTTTGAGGAAAGGTAAGGTTTGCTCGTGATTGTCTTCGGGTTAACATGAGAGTTACATATAACATGTTTAAGTTTTAAAAGTTGATCCAAGATAAAAAAAAGAAAGGTAATGATCTCGGGTCCGGACTCGAGGGTTATTCGGGTTGAACTAGAAACAAGATTCAAACAGTTTTAAATAGTTTTACAAAAGCAAGGTTTTAAATTTTAAAATAAATTTAGTTTAAACACTTTTCTTAAATAAATTTCTTTTATATATAATAAATGTTTTCTTAAACATTTGATTTAAGAAGTTATATAATTTGTTTAACTTAAATTTGTTAAGTTAAAATTCTTTTAAGTTATTTTTAAAACTTAATTTAGTAATATAATCAAGTGTTAATCAAAGAGAAAATGTTTTAAAATTTATATGATGATTATAATTAAGTAACTAATAAGATAAATGATTTATCTTAAAAGATAATTAAGGTTTTAATGATTAATGATTAATTAAATTAATAAAGTAATTAAAGAGTAATTAATTAATGATTGAGGATTAATTAATAAATAATTAAGGGTTAAGTTAATTAGTTAGAGATTAACTAATTTGTAATTAGAGATTAATTAATTGATAATTAAGAATTAATTAATTAAGTAATTAAGATAAATTAACTTATAATTAGAGATTAATTAATTTAGTAATTATAGATTAATTAAGTTGTAATTCAGCATTAATTAATTAAGTAACTAGAGATTAATCAATTGGAAATTAAGGATTGATTAACTGGTAATTAAGGATTAATTAATTTGTAGTTAAGGGTTATTAATTAATAATTAAGGTTTATTAATTAATAATTAAGTATAATTAACCAATAATTAAAGATTAATTAATTGATTTATAAGATAATTGTGATATCCCGGAATTTTTGGCAATATAAATTTAATAATCTGTACTAAAATTTAAATTGATTTGATATTTTTTTAATAAATTTGAATTGATTTAATAATCTTCTTCTTAATAAATATTTAATTGGAGAATTTGTCTTTTTAAAAAGCTAATTAAATTGTTTTTTATTTATAATGTATATATTTGTATATATTATAAATAGATAAGTTTTGTTTTAAATTTAATAAATAAAGGCATGTTTTCAAATTCTAATATTTTTGGTAATTTGGAAATTTGATTTTATTTAATATTAAGCTTTTCAAAAGCTATTTAATAAATAATTATATGGTTTTAATTTGTTAAGTTTAAATTTTTTAAAATATATTTTAAGCATAAGTTTAAATTTAAATAAGATAAACAAAAGGTTTATTTTATTTTGTTTTTGAATATAGCTTGATAAATATGATTTGAAATTTTATATAGAAGTTTAAAATACAATTATACAAATGAAACATTAACTCATATAAGAAGATAAGTAATAAGTAATTTATAATCTCTTTTATATATTTTTTAAATTTGATTAATGTGTTATTTTCAAACAATATTAATAAATGTATAGATAAATAGATTTTAATAAAAATAGAAGTGCTATTTTTAAATTGAATATGTTGTTATAAATTGACCTAAAAATTGGATTTTTAAAATTTAAGTTGGATTTGAATTTGAATTAATTTTGAAATTCAAAAGGTAAATATTTTAAAATGTTTTGGAGTTTAGAATATTTGTATAAACTTTTATTTATGTATATAATTGGTTTTAATTACTTATATATATATATATAATAAAGTACCCATTAACTAATTAATTAAGTATATACTTATATTAAACATTTAAAATTGATACTAATTACTAAAAAAGACAAGTGTTGTTATGTTAAGGTCTCATTATAACAAGTGTAAATTGATAAGTGAATAAAATTGTCAAATTTAAAGATCTAATACAAGTGTCATTTTGTTTTTAATTTTTCTTTTATTTCTTTTAAATGAACCATTTATACTTATAAAACATGTTTTCTTCATTCCCTCATTTTTTCTAATCTTCATGTTTTCAAAAGCTAAGATAAAAGTTTCAGCTGAATCAAAGCTGAAAATCAAATCTATAATCAAACTCCTCAAGCCAGAAACCAAAGCAAATCATTTCCCTGTAATCTCATCTTCAAAAGCAAACCAAAATCATGTTCAAATCTGAAAATTTCCTCCTCAAACTAAATACAAATCAAAGCCAAAGTCTGAAATTCATTTGAGAATCAGAAACCTGTAAACCCATTTTCTAAACCAAAATCAGTTATAAAATCCCTCCACATACCAAAAATCATTCACTAGTAACCATCTTCAAATCATTTACCGGAAATTCATTTTTTGCAAATCATTTTCAAGATGTTCAAGCCTGCATACAACTGTAGTTTTAAACCAAGCCTGCCTGCATTCATCTTTCAACCTGGGTAAATCAAAAGGGAGTCTGCAATTCAAGTTTTAAATTCAAAGAAAGTTGACTCTGGAAATCATTGGAGTTGTCTGTAAGTTTTTTTAAAAGAAGCAACTTAAGTTTTAAATTAAATTAAAAGGAGCTAAAGCATTTCAGTTTTAAATATTCAAAGGTTTTTAAAGCTTTTCAAAATAAATTTGGTGCTCTGTTCTGCCTTCTTTAATCAGGTAAGTAACATCACAATTTTAAAAACTTAAGTTTGGTTATGGTTGCGTGTTAGTTTTCTGTTATAAATATTGTATTGTGTATGTTTATCTTCTGTATATGAATGGATATATGAGTGTAGACTGTTGTTTTATGCTACTATAGTTTTTAGATTCCAGGTTCATAATTTAGTCAAAAATCAATTGCTCTTGAATCAACCTTTATTAGTACTTGAGTCTTGAACGAAGTATGTTATTACATCATAGATTTTAGTTTAAAAACTTGTTTAAGTTAAAGTAATTTGTATTTGCCACTGGAAATTAAAAAAAACAACAGTGTAAATTAAATAAGTAAAATTCTAATTTAAATGATTCATGGATTCAAATATCTGAATAAATTGCTAAAACTATAACTTTTTTTTGAAACAAAAATTACAATTTTTAGTAGTGAATTTTAAAAGCAATTCTGGTGTGACCAGAAATGGGTAATTGAGAGGTTTCTGATGATCCCAAGGATCTGGAAGGTCGCGTTTCTTCTGGTGATGGTAGGATGATTAGTGAGTGGAGGAAAAATATTGTATGGCCGTATAGATGACCGTGGCGATGGTGGTAGGTCGATTGAGTTTCTGAACCTAGTTTTGGGTAGTGCAAGAGTTTTTGATCGGCATTGTTCCTCTAGATGATCGAGTGCTACAGTATTTGAGGAGATGATAGTTTGGTCGTTGACAAGGGTTTGGACGAAGTTTCAAAGCCACCGGTTGTCGGAGATGAACTGACGAGAGGTTTTCAGGTTTGGTTCTGTGGGTTCCAGGTTTGGTTCGCATGTTCAATTTTTATTTTGAGATGTTTGTGAGGTTCTGATGGTCGATGTTTGACCTCAGGATGATCGACGACTTGATCAAGGCACTAGTGATGACCAGAGAGGGTCGAAGCCACCGTGCATATGCACGATGCAGTAGTTTGTGTCAGGTGATATTATGGTTTGAGTGGATTATGTACTCGAGTTTTACTCGAGTAATTCGAGCAATTGCTCGAAGTGATGAAAGGTTTTACTCGAAGTAAATAGAAGGGGTCTCGGGTACAAGGGTGGTTACAGGTTTCTCTGGAAACCTGTTTGCTTTCAAATTTAAATTTGGTTTTAAATTTGAAAGCAAGTTTTAAAACAGAATTTAAAACACAAAATTTAAAGTATGGATTCAAAACAGAGTTTGTATCCTAGTTTTAAATTTAAATTAAGTTTTATAAATTGATTTGCTTTAAATAACTTTAATTGTTTAACATGTATTTTAAAGGGTAAGAATTTAAAAGTAAATTTGGTTTAAATTTTTAAAGTTCTTTTATAAGACGAGTATTTCTTCAACATATGATTTTTAAAGTTTGTAAATGGTTTTAAACTTTATTAAGTTAAAGTTGTTTTCATTTTAAATTTTAAATTTGAAATGAAATTTGAAAGTTGAAAGTAAAATGTTTTCAAATGTGTTTGTGAATGATAATTAAATCATTAATAAGGAAACGTGTTACTTTAAAGTTAATTAAGATTTAGTGATTTGGGATAAATTAAATTATTTAGGGTAATTAAAGAATAATTAATTAATTTAATTATTTATATGTTTTGAATTAATTAATTAAGGTTGAAGTTAATTAATTAAGATTAATTAAATTGAAAGTAGGATCATTAATTAGATAAATTAAGATTTTAATTAATGATTAGGAATTAATTTGTCAAGTAATTTAAGATTAATTAAGTTACAGTTAAACTTAATTTATTAAATAATTAGAGATTAATTAATGGGTTATTAAGGATAAATTAATTTGTAATTAATAATGTTTAATCTAAGTTTAATTACTTAAGGAAAGTAATTAAAGAATTGGTAGTGGTTAATGAAGGTCATTAACTTGAATTATTTAATAATTAATTAATGTGATTAAATTTAAATAATTAATTTGATTAATTAATTTAAAGATATCATTTGTAAAATTGTTTAAGCGTAATCACTTAATGGAGGTAATTAAGGAATTAATTACTTAATGTAATTAATTGAGTTTAATGTGATTAGATTAAATTAATCAATTAACTTTAATTAATTCAAATCACTTTATGATTTGATAATAATTACTTAATGTAATTAATGGATCGTAATTACTTAGTTATTAATGATAATTACTGGATGTAATTAATTGAATATGATTTAAAAATGAAAGTAATTTGGATTAAATTACTTAGTAATTAATTAATGGGATTAATTAAGATAATTAAGTAAGAGTAATTAATTTATTTAATGAAGTAATTAAGGGTAGTTAATTACTGAATGTGGTTAATCAAGAGGGATTAATAATTATGGTTTAATTAAGATTAATTACTTAATGTAATTAATTTAAAGAAGATAATTAACTAAAATGTAATTAGGGATCATTAATTAATATAATTAATGATGTAATTAAGGGTCGATTAATTAAGATTAATTAATCAAATGATAAATGATTAAAGAGTAATTAATTAATGTAATTAATTAAGGATTAATTATAGTTAATTAATTAATGAAGTAATTAAAGGATAATTACTGTTTTGGCTAAGAATAATTAATTTGTGAAATTAATTAAATATAATTACTTGAATGTAATTAAAGGATAATTAATCAAGGGTGATCAATTAAGGTGATTAATTAGAGGATGTTTAATTAATTAATATATAATTAATTAATGGTTAAGTAAGCAAGATTTTAAAAGATGAAGTAATTAATTTAATTTATTAATTAAAGATGAAGTAATTAATTTAATTCACTTTAAATTAATTAGTGATGCAAGTAATTAATTTTAAATTAATTATAGTGTGATTAAGTAAATCCTTGTTTATGTATGAATGGATGATATTGATTGCCTTGAATGGTTAGAGATCCCAGAGATGAGATAAGTGATGCTGTGTGATATGAATGCTTTTTTTGCATTGTGATGATAATATAAATTACCTATTTGCGATGATAATATGGATTATCTGTTTATAATGATAATGTGGATTATCTGTTTATGATGATAATGTTGATTATCTATTGTGATTTGTGAATTATCTATCTGTATGTATATAGATAATTGAATTGAATTGTTTTAAACTTTAAAACAACTTGGCCTTAAAAGATACGTTTTGAATTTCGATGAGACCGGGATCGGGTTTCCATATTTGGATATCCGAAAACCACATCGATCCAAATTAACGATAGGTCGTGAATCTCAAGTGAAGATGAAGATTCAGAGCGCAAGGGTTATCGTCGTTAACTCTGAGGGTGATTCCAAAATGAGTGTAACGAGATAATGCCTTCGGTTTCGTTCAAGCCCGGAACGAACTTGTATGGATTGAATGCTTTCAGAACATCGTCAGGTGGACGATGAGCATTCTAAGATAGATGTGTTCTATAAAGTAATCGTAGCCTCAAGCCTCATCAATCGGGAATGGCTAAAACAGGGAGGTGTTGCAAGGCTAAGTGGGTCATGCCCAAGTAGGACGAGATTTTCCCCTGCCTAGAGGTCCCTTTTATTTCGGCTGTGTGGGCAGTTGTTGAGCTCCAACTGCCGGGGCTGTCTTGTTTGGGACTGTCCAGTAAGGGATGGTTCCGGCCTTGTGTTGCAGGGGATTGGGAGTAATCGTCGGTACGTTGATCTAGGCGACGTACTGTGACGAGCGATACCCCAGTAGCACTGCCATTGTATCGAATCCAAAATCCAATAAGTGCCATCGGATTTGATTGTATTACCCACTTTTGTTGCTCGTAGATGGAATTTAATAAATGTAACAATTTCGACTATTTTCTATTTACTTGGAAACCCTAGACCTATTATAATATCATAGGATTTCCTATCAAATGTTTTGGTTAGCGTAAGGTAAAAAATTTCCATGTTTATGTGTGGGAAGTCTTACGTGATACCTTTTGTTTTCAAAAGTTAAGCAACCATAACCTGTTACTCACACCAGATTATGTCTGACCCGGAGTTTATTTCTGTTTTTCTTAAACTCTTGGGTACTCAAATTTTTACGAGTAGCCAAGGGATTCTGGTTAGCTTTGACGAATTTTGGAGGAGCAATGGAGTAGGAGGCTTCTACGTTATAGTTATATATAGTGTTCCGCTTTGTTGGTTTCTCTAAGTAGTTTCCTTGTATTGTATTGAGTTGTATAACTAGACAGGTGTTTATAACTGTCTAGTATGTGGTGTATAATCTGCGTAACTCTGATAATTATTGATACTATGTAAAATTTATGTGATTAATATAATTTATTCGTTCCGCTGTTGAGATTCGGATGTTGTTTGTTTCTTTCTTCTCTTTCTTTTCTCTTTTCTATCCCTTTCTTTCTTCAAGATGATGCGATTTTCTATGGCGGAAAGTCGGGTCGTCACATTTGGTATCAGAGCGCTTGGTTGAGTGAATACCTAGGGTTTGGTGTGATTCCTTTCTTGAGACAACGTACTTGTAATTTTGAATATATATATATATATATTATTTCTACCTATCTGTTGGGTTACCTGTTCAGGTTTTCTTAATATAAGTTATAAAGGTAGATGAGGTAGTGGTGCGTATCACAACTACTAATGGTTGGAGTTTGAATGATTGAGGTTGGAAGGGTATCTGTCGAGACTGTAGACCTAATACCGTCTCAAGTGAGTTTTGCAGTGGTGTACAGATTTCATTGATCTCTGAAGGAAACCTGTTAAGATTCGGAGCCTATTTTAGAAGTTTGAATGAGTAGAGTTTGGATCTGTAGGTTAGGCAAAAGCGAGTGATGGTATGTTGATACCTCAGGAAGTAGTAGCTGCGTGATGAGATGCAGTGATTATGAATGTGTCCGAAGATGTTTCTTTGGAACAAGTTTAAGGAAGTAGGTCTGCATTGGTGATGTGGCTGTGTTCAGCATGGTGTTTCTGTTTGGTTTGAGGTCCGAGTTTATCGAAGAGCTTTGGATTAGGAAGTCTTTGTTATCTGTGTCAGCAGTGCATCTAAAGTGTTCTGTATGTCGGCAGGGAGTTTTCTGGCTTAGCGGTTTTCTAAAGGAGGAGTTCGGAAGCAGCAGAGTAGATCCTTTTCTTCGATGGATTGGCTAGATAAGTGTAAGCTGTTCTGTTTGGTAAAGGGAGAGCAGTTTTCCTTGGATTTGGTATGGATTGATCGCAACAGTTACTTGCAATTGTTTGAGTGTTCTCTTGGGTTATCAGAGTTTTTCTGGATGTCTTCAGGGAAGTCATAAGTTTGTCCACATCTGGAGATTGAGTTTTCTTATCGTCTAGGATTCCAGGAGTGCTACCGGTGGTTCAGCTTAGTAGAAGGATGGTTCTTAGAGATAGCTCGGTTTTTGGTGGAGCTTCTGAGTTTTTCTTATGGATCCGATGAACCATATTTCTGGGATGTGTTGTCTAGTTTGTGCCCGTGTTCTTCGTCAGCATTTTCATATACTTCGGAACAGAGTTGTGCAGCGGAAGGAGTTTGGGAGTGCATCAACTTTTCTTCTCCGGTTAGGAGAAGTTTTTCTTCTTCTGACGTTTGAGAAGTTGAGTTGGTGTTCTTGATCTTGGTTGATCTTAGAGATCATTGTGTTGGGTTGTTTTGGTCTAGTTTGTTTCTAAAGGCATCAACAAGGATTGAGCTGATCAGGAAGGATGTAGGCAGCCCAGGATCGTCCGAAGATTTTGTGGATTAGAGACGAAGGAATTTGGATTCCGGGGTCGGAGATTTGATTTTGGATAAGTTTTTCTCCGATTAGGGAGCTATAAGATTGGGTAAGACTGGAAAGCTAGCTCTGAAGTGTTTTGGATCTTTTCTATGTTCTTGTGAGGATAAGTGTTTGGTCTTCAAGATTGAATTGCTAGTTTGGATAACTGGGATTCGATGAGTTTCACGTATCTCTAAGGGAGTACGTGTATGATCTATTTCTAGTTTTGGAACCAGCAGTTCGGGAGTTTCGGTTATTGAGTCAGACTTGTCTGTAGTCCGATGTCCTATTTAGTTTTGTAGATCTAGATGAGTAGAAGCTCTGTAGCTACGTAGTATTGATTGTTTGGATTCTGTAGAGCGAGTATTCCGATATTTATACTTGGGTAACTCGAGGAAATTCTATCCAGAATTTGTCTGGATAGTTAGATTTGTTTGATTGAATGAATTGGTTGCTATGGTTGTTAGCATATGATTGATATATGCTTGTGTTTTAAAATTAAAATCTTTTATGAGATTATCAAATTACCTTTGTTTTAAATTTCGAGGACGAAATTCTTTTAAGGGGGAAGGAATGTGATATCCCGGAATTTTTGGCAATATCAATTTAATAATCTGTCTTTTTAAAAAGCTAATTAAATTGTTTTCTATTTATAATATATATATTTGTATATATTATAAATAGATAAGTTTTGTTCTAAATTTAATAAATAAAGGCATGTTTTCAAATTCTAATATTTTTGGTTATTTGGAAATTTGATTTTATTTAATATTAAGCTTTTCAAAAGCTATTTAATAAATAATTATATGGTTTTAATTTGTTAAGTTTAGATTGTTTAAAATATATTTTAAGCATAAGTTTAAATTTAAATAAGATAAACAAAAGGTTTATTTTATTTCGTTTTTGAATATAGCTTGATAAATATGATTTGAAATTTTATATAGAAGTTTAAAATACAATTCTACAAATGAAACATTAATTCATATAAGAAGATAAGTAATAAGTAATTTATAATCTCTTTTATAAATTATTTAAATTTGATTAATGTGTTATTTTCAAACAATATTAATAAATGTATAGATAAATAGATTTTAATAAAAATAGAAGTGTTATTTTTAAATTGAATATGTTGTTATAAATTGACTTTAAATTGGATTTTTAAAATTTAAGTTGGATTTGAATTTGAATTAATTTTGAAATTCAAAAGGTAAATATTTTAAAATGTTTTGGAGTTTAGAATATTTGTATAAACTTTTATTTATGTATTTAATTGGTTTTTTTTGGCAAAGCCAACGGGGTTGACTGAACTCCTACCAGTTTTATTGCAATAATAAAAGGAAACAAACAAGACAGAACCAAGCAAGAAGGAAAAAGAAATAAACAAAAAAAAATACAAAGGAGAAAACATCAACTAGTAAGCCCAACAGGTAATCAAACCATTAGGGATAGGCCTAATACAACTCTTCAGTTGCCTGAAAGTAACAGACCTGACTTCATTCCAAATCACTTCAAGATTCTTTCTCTTCTTTTCAAATATGATAGCATTCCTTTCTCTCCAAACAACACTCAAGTACATTTTCAAGCAAACAACCAACACTCTAGCTCTTTCATTCCTCCATCTTGTTGCTTTATAGATAATACTCCAAACAAAACTAGAATTAGCAGAGGATAAGGAGAACCCAGTAATGCAACTAATTCTAGATATCATGAAGTTAAGAGCCGGGCATTCAAAATATAGGTACTCAGTAGTTTCGACATTCAATTCACAAAAAACACACTCTGGACAATAAGCTAAACCATACTTGATCAACACATTTCTTGTCAGCAAAGCATGGCTAACAACTTTCCACATCATTAGATTATCTTTAGGAACAGAGTCCGAAGTCCAAATGACAGAGAACCACCTAGAAGCAGGCAATGGTTCATTGGCAGATACATGTTTAAAAACATTATTTATAGAGCGTGGCTTCATGTCCCAAGCGTTGGACTAATTAATTAAGTGTATATAAATAATAAAGTACTCATTAACTAATTAATTAAGTATATACTTATATTAAACATTTAAAATTGATACTAATTACTAAAAAAGACAAGTGTTGTTATGTTAAAGTCTCATTATAACAAATGTAAATTGATAAGTGAATAAAATTGACAAATGTAAAGATCT
Organism: Allium cepa; assembly: GCA_030765085.1. Lineage (NCBI taxonomy): Eukaryota > Viridiplantae > Streptophyta > Magnoliopsida > Asparagales > Amaryllidaceae > Allium > Allium cepa. Next base: position 217,012,587 of record CM060938.1, read on the forward strand.
AATACAAGTGTCATTTTGTTTTTATTTTTTCTTTTATTTCTTTTAAATGAACCATTTATACTTGTTATCCCGCCTTTTGGCAAGGCCAAGATATCAAGGAACTGACTGGAGAACTCGGATCGTACATCCTCAACATGGAGTAAACTATTGGATAGTTACAGATATCGATGAATTTTACTCGAGTCTGGATCGAGCTACAATTGATAAAACATATCAAGCAAAGCCATGAAATCCAACGTTCCAAATCTCAAGTCGATACGAGTTCGTACGCTCAAGTTATCATCGGTACAAGTTGCAGGGAATAGCCCTGAGTTCGAATCCATAAGGCAAGCCCTAAGTTCAAATCCATCGCTGGAACACATGTTCGAATCCATCAAGTTTCCCCTTCTTCGATTCCATCAGGTGGCCAAGCTTCGTATCCATCCCAATGGCCTTCCTTCGAATCCATCAGGGCAAAGTACCTCGAGTCCGTGAAGCAACTATACTTCGAATCCATCAGGGCAAAGTACCTCGAGTCCGTAAAGCAACTATACTTCGAATCCATCAGGGCAAAGTACCTCGACTCTGTGAAGCAACTATACTTCGAATCTATCAGGGCAAAGTACCTCGAGTCCGTGAAGCAACTATGCTTCGAATCCATCCTGTTCCTGGCTTCGAATCCATCCCGTTGAGACGGCTTTGTATCGATCAACTGTTATAAGCCACGATCGATACAAATGCACCTTGCCTCGAATCCGTTCCCTCGAATCCACCAAGCCGAAGCGGCGAAAAACGTGGAGTCGACCCAGTCGTTTCAGAGCAAAGAGCGGGTTGACCCTGGAAATGCGCACCACGTCATCACTTGGGCACGTGATGCCATCGATTCGACCCAATCGATTCGAACAGAGCGCATCAACCGGAAATACAATCTTAAATCAATCATAACTCGAGATCCACAATTCCAAATGCCACGAAATTTTCATAGAAGCTTGCATGTATGTTGAAGAATGTCCACGCCAAGTTTCACCTCGATTGGATGAATTTTTGATCGATTCGAACGTACTTCGAACCAATCCCAAAGTGGGCCCAAATTTCCTGAGGTTGGGCTCGTGGGCCCCCTCACGTGCTAGAAGTGATCTCCTGAATTTTCAGCGAATATCAGCGGCCTACGCCTATAAATAGAGCCCCTGGTCATTCAGAAAGGGGATCGGAGAATTTTTAGAGAAAAACCACGCCCGGACGCTTCCAGAATCACTCCATATCGTCATCACTGCCGCTGATTTCGAATTTAAGCCTATTATCTGCTGTACTTCGCTCTAGAACACTTGTAATCTTCAAGTATTAAGCAATAAAGTGATAAAACTTCATAGTGGACGTAGGCAAATCGCCGAACCACTCTAAATTACTGTCTTCCATGCAATTTACTTTTCTGTGACTTGGAATTTTTGTTAGATAATCCTCATTTTCAATTTGATTTCTTCATTTATTATCTCTTCAAAAACTTCCGAAGGGTGTTGCCCAATTTTGGTGCAAACACTTTGGTGCTTTCACTGAGAAAACCTAGATTTTCTCCTATTCGTTGGATCTGTCATCGATACCGGATTGAATAAATATAAGAGAGAGATCCAGACTTCAATTTTAGACTCCCTCCATACTATTCAGGTTTACCAAAATCTAGGAAAGGATTCTACACCTCAAGATGGTTAGCACAAGAACCACTTCTACCGCTGCTGGTCAAGAAGGCCAGGATAGGCAGAATCCCACGCAACTACCTCCACCCAACCAAGATGATACCGGACATTCAGATCCGTCAGGTCCGGTCACTCGACAAGAGTTCTAGACATTATTCCAGGAACTAACCCAAAGTCGGCAATAACTGACTGAACAATTACGCGCCAATGTTGAGTTGACTAATCAACTAAACCGCCAAAGGCGTAGAAGATCCAGAAGGGACCACGCCCCTCATTCTTCCACAGAAAGCTCTGCCTCGTCTGATTACAGCGGCAGATCTACCCATCCCAGGCTAGACGGAAGTCATGCGCACGCTGCTGGTCACCAGCAAGCATTGACTGTTGGGCAGATAAGAGTTGGCCCTTCTGCCAGTTTTCATACAGGACCCTCCTCCCAAGGAGGCACTGTTCCACAACATACTACGGATAACCATGCCACCGCTACCGCAGTTGACATAGGAGTTGATACCCGAAATCACTCCAATCAGAACTACCACCAGCAGGAACATGCTCCAGAACCATATGTCCCAGAAGACATCGAGCCAAGGAGGTGAGATACAGATCGTCGACAGAGCCCGATCCTACCTCGCACCGTGGAACCCGACCACACTTTGGCTCGCCACCCTTCGAATATAGCAACACCTGACCTCTCAGCTATGGTATGCCAAATGATTCGCGAAAGTCAGGGCTTAACAAATGACGATTGGGGAATCTCCCGAAGTCATACTCCGTTCACTGATGACATATTATATGCTGAACCTCCTCGGCGATTCAGGATGCCGACTCTGCCCATGTATGAAGGAAGTTCCGACCCTAATCAGCATATTATGAAATACGAATGGTCGATGACTGCTGCAAGAGCTGATGATGCAATAAAATGCCGAAGTTTTCCCATTTCTTTAGGGGGAATTGCGACGATGTGGTTTACACGATTACCACCACGATCTGTCTCTTCATTTGATCAATTGGCTACTAAATTTGTTGAACAGTTTCGTATGCACATTGCCAGGCCTAAAGACGTCAATACTTTATCTAGTGTCACTCAAGCTCTTGGGGAGACACTCAGGCGATATCTGGAAAGGTTCAATGCCGCTTGTGCGGAGATCACTAACCCTAATGATACTTCAATCTTGATGGCCTTGACTAAGGGGATTGACCCCGATTCTGAGTTTGGAAATTGGCTAGCCGGGAAGCCTCCCGCATCGTTGAATCGTTTCGATTCCAAAGCCGCTCAATTCTTAAGGCGTGAGGATGCGAAACAATGTAGGAAAGAGGACGATGCGAGACCCAACAATGAAGGGATTCAGAGTAATGTTGCAGTTAAACAATCTGGTGAAAGTTCAGGAAAAGTCCAGTTACATATTCAGAATAAACAAGCTCAACAGCCGAGAAATGGTGATAGTCAGAGAAGAAAACGAGATCAGAACTGTGGCCCACGACGTAGGGCTCCGATGTTTGATACTTATACACCGTTGAACACGTCATTGGAGAACGTGTATCTACAGGCTTACAATGCTATGCAGTATAAGAAGCCTTGTCCAAAACCATCGTCGGAGAGGCAGATTCAAACAGGGAAGTTCTGTAGATTCCATGAAAGTTATGGACATAACACCAATGAGTGTAGACATTTGCAGGACCTCATTGAGAAGTTGATCAGAGAAAGGAAGCTGGATCAGTTCGTTCGGGCGTCGCAGTCTGGTGATGCGGGCCCATCCAATCAAAATCGTGTGCAAACTCAAGAGAGATGAGAGGAACCTGCCCGTACAGGCGGGAGGTTAGTTATTAATACAGTCAGTGGTGGTCCCCACCCGACAGACCGAAGCTGGAAGGAGATGGAGGCATATGCCAGTTCGATCAGGCATGTTGATTTTGAATGTTGTAGTAGTTTTGATGAAGGGGCTCCGGCCAAACTACAGAGAACGATAGAAGATGACATCGTATTTAGAAACCGAGATGCTGATTGGGTCGAAGCCCCAACCATTGACCCACTTGTCATATCGGCCCAGGTTGGTCCTGCTTGGATGAAGAGGATCCTGGTTGACAGTGGGAGTTTGGTAAACATTCTGTTTAAAAGAGCATATGATCAAATGAAGATGGAAGCAAAAGATTTAAAACCTTGTCAATCTAGAATCCATGGCTTCGATGGAAGTGCTAATATACCCACTGGAGTGGTGGAGTTGCCAATGGAGTTAGGAGTTGGAGAACGCCGAAGAGTTCGAATGCTACAGTTTGTTGTCTTAGATATCCACTCTCTATACAATGCTTTTTTGGGCCGACCGGCCCTTGCCGAATTCAGGGCAGCGATTGCCCCATGGTGTTTAACTTTGAAATTCCCCACTGATCGTGTGATTAGGGTCATTCAGGGAGATCAGGCTACTGGGAGAGCCTGCTATGTTGCCGAACTGCGAGAAGCGCAGCGAAAGGAGAAAGGAAAGGGCGTGGGGGAATCTCTCTGCGTCCGTTTCGCCGACGATTGACAATTAGTGCCTGGGCCTTGGCCCGGGCACCACGACCAATTCCAGAAGGATCTTAAGCCCAGGGACACTGAAGATAATGATGAATCTAAAGAAAGTCAAGCTTCCCCAGCCGAGCTGACGATCGATGTTCCAATTGATGATGATGATTCAAAAATGTTAAAAATTGGGTCTCAGCTAAACCCACAAGCACAACAGGAATTGGTCAAATTTCTCCAAGCAAATCTTGACGTATTCGCTTGGACGCACTCTGATATGTGTGGAATCTCGCCGAACATCGCTAGCCACACCTTGAATATTGACCTACGGTATATCCCGGTCAAACAAAAGAGACGCGATATGGATCCAGAGAGATCTGCCGCCCTCAAAGAAGAAGTTGATAAACTAAAGGCGAATGGGTTTATCCAGGATGCTTTGTACCCGGAGTGGGTATCCAACCCTGTACTTGTCCGAAAACCGAATAGGAAATGGAGAACGTGCATTGATTACTCTGACTTAAATAAGGCTTGTCCGAAAGACAGCTTTCCACTTCCCCGAATCGATCAACTTGTGGATTCAACGGCCGGACACGAATCACTATCTTTCATGGATGCTTATTCTGGTTACAATCAGATACCCATGCATGTGCCCGACCAAGAACATACGAGCTTTGTAACTGACCTGGGACTATACTACTACAAGGTCATGCCTTTTGGGTTAAAGAATGCCGGAGAAACATACCAACGCTTAGTCAACCGAATGTTTGCCGACCAGATCGGAAAGACTATGGAAGTTTATGTAGATGACACGTTGGTGAAATCGCGGCACTCCACTGATCACGTCAAAGACTAGAGTCAATGTTCAATGTCCTCCGGAGATACGGGATGAAGCTTAATCCGCTAAAATGTCATATTAGAGTCGCATCCGGAAAATTCCTTGGGTTCATCGTCAACGCCCGAGGAATAGAGGCCAACCCCGAAAAGATCTGGGCGATCAGGAATCTTCTAACTCCAAGGACCATAAAGCAGGTTCAGGGTCTTAATGGGAAGGTTGCAGCACTGAGCAGGTTCATCTCGAAATCAACTGACAAGTGCACACCCTTCTTCGATCTGATCCGAAAAGGGAAATGAAACTTCGAATGGACTACGTAATGCGAGGTTGCATTTCAATCACTATCAGCATCTTTCCACACCGCCGATTCTTTCAAAACCTGTTGACCATGAACAGTTGTATCTCTACCTAGCGGTATCTGAAAACGCAATCCATGCCGCGTTAGTTCGGGAGGAAGAACGAGTGCAGAAACCGACCTACTATGTTAGTAAACGATTAACCGAAGCCGAGAGAAATTATCCAAGGCTAGAAAAGTTGCATATTGCCTACTCATCGCCTCAAGGACCGTTCGTATTTTCAGGCTCATTCCATCACTGTGTACACCGATCAGCCATTACGACAAGTCCTCACACGACCTGAGATGTCTGGCAGGTTACTGAAATGGAACATTGAACTGAGTCAATTCGACATCATATATACTCCGAGAAGGGCCATACACGGTCAAGTCCTAGCAGATTTCATTGCCGAATTCACTGTTCCTGAAGACTTACCTGAAACTAGCAAATCCCCCGAATACATATGGAAGTTGTATACTGATGGTGCATCCAACGATCGGTGTTCGGGCGCAGAGGTAGTGCTTGAAACCCCCGAGGGTCGATCCATATGCTACGCTTTAAAATTTGATTTCCGTGCAACCAACAATGAAGTTGAATATGAGGCTTTGCTTACTGGGTTGAAGTTAGCCCGTAACCTAAGAATTATCGCTGTGGAAATTTACTGTGATTCCCAGTTGGTAGTATGCCAAATTCGGGGTGAATACCAAGCCAAAGATCGAAGACTAGCTGCTTATCTAACCCGAGTCCGGGAGATGCTTGATCAGTTCGATTATTATACCATTTTCTACGTACCCCGAGAGCACAATCAGAAAGCCGATTCGTTGGCGAAGTTGGCAAGTACAGGCGAAGCTCAACACTTGGGACTCGTTCCTATTGAAACTTTATCCTCTCCGAGCATTGATCAAACAGAGAATGATTTCACATTTGAAGCTACTTCCAGCAGGGAGTCGTGGATGACCCCCTATCAAGATTACATTGAGCATGGTATATTACCTGAGCGTCGAAGTGAGAAAAAACAAATTCTTCGAAAAGCTTCACGATTTGTCATTCAGAATGGAGTTATGTATCGAAGGGGATATTCTATTCCTCTTCTCCGGTGTATCGCACACGACGAAGTCAAACGAGTGTTACACGATGTGCATGAAGGAGAATGTGGCGATCACACTGGAGGGCAAGCACTTGCCAAGAAAATACTCCGATATGGATATTATTGGCCTACCATTAATCGCGATGCTATGGACTATGCCAAAAAATGTGATAAATGCCAAAAACACGCTCGAATTCCTAGAGCCCCACCTACTGAGATAACCCAAATGGTCCGTCTATGGCCATTTGCAATATGGGGGGTTGATATAATTGGTGCATTGCCTTTAGCTAAAGGTGGTGCGAAGTATGCCATCGTCGCAGTTGATTACTTCACCAAATGGGCTGAAGCTGAACCTCTTGCAACAATTACGACCAAGAAAGTAATCAACTTCGTGGTACGCAACATCATATGCCGGTTTGGTCTCCCGCATACTATTATCACCGATAATGGAGCCCAATTCGACAATGTTGAATTCAGGAACTTCTGTCAATGATTCCACATCCATAAGAAATTCTCTGCGGTAGTGCACCCTCAAGCGAATGGTCAAGTTGAAGCCGTCAATAAGGTTATCAAGTCTATTTTGAAGAAACGATTGGAAAAAGCCGGGGGCAAGTGGGTTGATGAACTTCCTATGGCTCTATGGGCTTACCGAACAACTCACAAAACTACAACCGGACACACTCCATTTTCTCTATTTTATGGCTCTAAAGCCGTTATTTCAGTCGAAGTGGAAGTTTACTCTCGTCGTGTGACATATTATGATCCGAAAACGAATGCCATATTACTTGCTGAATCTCTGGATCTACTCGATGAGAAGCGTGAAGAAGCTGATTTGAGGGCAGCCGCATATCGGGGTCGAGTCGCTCGAATATACAATGCCAAGGTCCGACAGCGAACCTTTGAACCTGGTGATCTCGTACTCAAGGGAATTTATCCCGTCCCTTCGCACATGAAGCCAAATTGGGAAGGGCCGTATGTGATTTCACAAAAGCTCGGAGATGGCACGTTCAAGTTGTGGACCATTGACAGTCTTACTTTGCCGAGAGCTTGGAATAGTGAAAGTCTCCGTCGCTACTAAACATGACAGGCTTTATTTATCTATTTTTAGTCAATTTCTTCCTTTACATTTTATTTTTGCATTTCGAGGTTTGAATTTGTAATAAGGCAACTGATTTTGCCATGTTTCTTTCATTTCAGTAATAAAATGCCATTTCTTCAAGCCAAAGCTGTGATTCACTGAAAATGACGTACAATATCACGATGCATGGAGAGCTAAGTTCCATCATGCGGTGGGATTTATTCAAATAGGGAGTGACTGTGATACGACAGGTCACTCACTAAGTGAAACCCAAGCTCGGGGACAGAACACTGCACTAGCATTTACAAGGATTGATACACGAAAATCCTTCCACTAAATCGAAATTCCCAGAGTGTGAATTGTAGTATAAAACATCAAATAACTCGTTCCCAGAGTGCGAACGGACTCCAAATTCCCAGAGTGCGAATTGGAGTATAAACATCCAATAACTCGTTCCCAGAGTGCGAACGGACTCCAAATTCCCAGAGTGCGAATTGGAGTATAAACATCAAATAAATTGTTCCCAGAGTGCGAACGGACTCCAAATTCCCAGAGTATGAATTGGAGTATAAACATCCAATAACTCCTTCCCAGAGTGCGAACGGACTCCAACTTCCCAGAGTGCAAATTGGAGCATAAACATCAAATCCATCGTTCCCAGAGTGTGAACGAATTCCTAAAAATCCAAAATAGGTGCGACTGACCATCTATCAGCTAACTCCAACTTCTCAGAGCGTGATTTGGAGTATGAAATTACAGGTTCCCCGAACGCGAACCGAAGCATCCGTGCTGACTCAGTGTTCCCAGAGAGCGAATCAGAGTATAAAATTACAAGTTCCCGGAGCACGAACCCAAACATACATGCTATCTCCAAATTCCCAGAGTGTGAATTGGAGCACAAATACCAAATCAAAGTTCCCGGAGTGCGAACCGAAATATCAATTTTAACTCCAAGTTCCCAGAGCATGAAGCGGAGTATAAACATCAATTACAGGTTCCCGGAGCGCGAACCGTGTCACAAACATCGATAACTCTCAAATTCCCAGAGTGCGAACCAGATTATCGGTCTCAAATTATCCTAAGTCCCCAGAATGTGGACATGTGCTTAAGATTTGTAATAAGTGTGATCAACCACCAAAATACAAATGTTGTTCCCGAAACTGGGGGGCAAAAAAGCTTAAGTGTTAATCGCTAACTGAAGCAGTACAATGCCCGGAGTTCAACTCATTCATCAATCACGACATGTAATTGAGTTTTTCAGACTTGGCAAATAAAAAACGAACTCTACTTAACGGTAAAAAACACCACAAGTACACTGGATTGAAAGATAAACACTACAAATACTTAAGTAAAAGAAAAGAACAATTTCCCATTCCATCAACTAATAAAAAGAGGTTTGATTACATGGCAAATCAAAAAATTTCGATTAAGTGGAGGCCGAATCCACACTTATACACGACTCTAAAAGAACGAAAGAAGAAGTAAAAGAACTGCTATTTAGAACTACATGACAAGTCAAGAAGCTCAATCCTTCTTCTTCCGAGGCTTTTTCTTTGGAGTCGAGCCGCTGGACCCACTACCCGGTTTCCTACGAGATTTCTTGCCCTTCTTTGGTTCATCCTCCGGATCTGGCATAATATCAACATCTTCCTCGGAGCTGGAGGAGACAGAGATCTTTTTAGAAGGGCGAACTGAAGGCATAGGAGCTGTGACAGGTGTCTATTCAGCAACGCTTGAGACGGTCACCGTGCCACCGGGAGAAATCACCATTAGAGAAGATAAGCTTGAGGGGGCAATGCCGCTTCCAGAATCACCGACCGTTGTCACCGTGGCCATCTCAGCACTTATCTCAGCAAAAATCTCTTCTTCTCGAGACAACTGAGCTGCGCTGGATACGCTGGTGGTCGTCATGACAGAACTTAAAATTGGAGCAACTCCACTCATTACGAATGAAGGATCAGGAATAGGGTCAAGAGAATGACCAAGTAGCTCCTCAATCATTTGAGCATCGAATGACATCGAGCTCCCCTCTCCAATGTCACCGGCCACGGCAGTAGTTGAAATCGCTTCGGTGACAATAACTCCATGCGTAGGATATAGGATCGGAGGAACTGGGGGCACGGGCGTGACACTTTCAATCACTGAACAAAGGAGAGAAAAAATAGTCAGTCCAGTAAATTCTCTCAAAAATCATTGATTTAAAACACGAGGGAAATAATCGAAGTACCTTCCTTGCCTTGCCTCGGAGCTTGAACAGGTTCGGAGACAGCAGTCTTACCAGGAGATAACCCCGGTTGATCCGGATTGTAGGCAGGAATGACTTGTGGATCAACCGCGGCGATAACTTCGGACGAAGTCGGGACAGGAACTTCGATATTCTCACTGTGATGCGCAACACTCGAACCCTCACCGATCTCCGTCTGTTGGATGCCGAGTTTTTCTTTCTCGACGGAGATTATCGCCTAATGAAGAATTCTCCTCTCTTCCTCGCTAAGCAGACGTGACTAGAGCTCAAACTCGTCTAGTACTTCATCCGGACAAGACATCATCTTGTTCTCCACTAGTTTTTTCCAGGCACTGTAGAGAAGCATAGAGTAATCTCCTAGCCAGGCGAGATTTCTGTGCTCTAACACGTTGGCATTATACGTATCCAGGAGTTCGTCAAATTCAGCCTCCATCTTGAACCTCTCCGCCTGGACTTTCTCCTCCACTTCCGTTTCCACCTCCTTAACCTTTGCGACTGCTGCATCGCGCTCAGCCCGAAGAGACACAGCTTGCTCACACGCTTCTTGAGCGGTCGTATTAGCAACATCTTTTTCCTTGCTTATGTCAGCAAACTTGGTCTTTAACCCCTCCAGTTCTTTAACTGCCGCATCCCGCTCGGCCTCAACATTTTTGTATCGATGGCCCAAGTCTTCTACTAAAGTGCAATGTGCCTGTTGCATCTTTGCCATCTCAACTAATGTCTCATCGACCTTTTTTAGCGATTCAACTTCGGCCCTACGGGAGGACTCTGCCTCAGATTGGAGTATATCGACGATACGGTTCTTCTGAGCTAAGTCAGCTTCTAGTTTCTCAATAATTTTGGCCCGATCAAAGGCTACTTTTGAAGCTTTAACGACCGCCTTATACCATTCCTTGTACTGAGCATAGAAGTCGTGGGTTTAACTAAGTGCTGTGGTCACAGCGTCTTCGGGAATTCTTTTAAGATTAGGAGGGAAGATGCAAGCGTCGAAGCAAATTTCCGGGAAGTCCTTCTTCAATTGAGCAAGTCTAATAGCCCCTTCACCAGATGGTTCAATAGGAGCCTCCTCCACAGCCGTGGTCGTAACAACCTCAGTCCTAGAACGATGAGACTCAGGCCTCAAAACTTGTGAAGGCGGTTGCTGTCGCGGAGGCTCAGATACATGAATATGGCTTCGGGGTGGCGGAGGAGAGCAAGAAGGGGAACGGTATCTCCGATCTCTGTCCGAGCGCTCTTGACTAGAGTAACTACGGGGATAGTCCCTTGCATAATATTCTTGGCCATGATACCTCCGTTCGCGATCGCGATCGGAGTCCCCACGTCGAGATTCATAATAAGACGAAGGATGATGTACTCTTCGGAGTTTGTCTAGTGTAGATTGACGGCCAGACATAGAACCTGCAAAAGAGGAGCAACTCAGTTAAACACCAGGTGAAAGCAGTACGATCTATGCGAAAGTCATGTAGTGTTATGAAAGTGTATGTAAATGTGCAAAACCCCCGACCAACCAGAAGTGTCGACTGCACTAACGGGTAAAGGCTTGCTTATTTCTAACGCTTCCCGGAGTTCATCCAACCCGGACTTGTGGTGGAGAGATACGTACTCCAGGATGGGAATGTCATCCAGTCCTCTAAAAACATCTCCTGATTGACAAGGAGCAGCGTCAGAGATAGTAATTCCGGGGATCAAATGAGATATAACTACAGACTTCCGTCTCTTAAATTTAGGGACAACAGCCTTGCCTTTCCGCTTCTCTTCTATTCGGGAAAGATCAGCCACTAGCTCGGTATCTGTGGGCGTCCATTCATCGTCGCTCGCTTCTCTTATTACTATACCGGGTTTTCTTTTCACCATTTTCTTCTTTGTCTTCGAAGCTGGTTTCGCCAACCTCTCAATAACAATGCTCTGGTTCATCTCTATTAAACCCAGCATCCTTAAGTTGTCGTCAGTTAACACCGAATCGATATGCCTTAATTCGCTCGGGATCCCTTGTAAGCTCTGAACGATGCCTTTATAATATCCACCGCCAGGCCTCGAAATGATGGCTGTAAGAAGGACAGAGTATTAGTACAAGTGTTAAGAATAGCCATTCAAGAGAGACTTGCGACACTTACGTCTAGACAGCCATCGCCTAGCAAACCCTTGGGGGCACCGAACAAAAAACCATTCGGCTTTGAAATAGCTAAGTCTAGTCCAAGCCCCGATCACGACCTGGCAGTTTCTGACCGCTTCTAGAAAAGTAAAAGATGGGCTATCACCCCTACTTTTGAGGTTAAATATGTGTCTAATCTCAGACGGCCGCGACGGGCGATAAAAAGAATCCATAAATATGATGAAGGCACTGTTCAGCAACGCATGTCTGTTAGGATGAAGCCGTGAGGGAGCAATTCCTAAGAATGAAAGCATCTCTCTGATATACTGATTAAACGGGGGAAGACTTCCGGCCGCACAAGCATGACGATAGAAGGCAGTATACCCTTCGGGCGGATTATGAGGTCTGTCATCGGCTCCCGGTAATAACACATCTTCCGGAGATAGGTTATGTTTCAAACATATCCGGCCCAGCAAAAATTCAGAGATGTTGGACTGGATGGAGTCGATAAGGTTCTCAATAAATAAAGCATCTGGCAATCCGTCCGGAGCCGGATCAATTACTTCGGCAGGAATGTCAGGAATTTCAAGCACAGGAGGGACGAACTCTGTACCTCTTGTTGTTGGGAGCTCATAGATTCCATAACCGACTAACTCATCAGAAAGCGACATTAAGCACATAGAAAACCCGTTAATTCCCAGTGTGAGGTGTGTGTGGTGCAGTGTTGTGTTGTGCATTACTTAGAAAAATTCTACGGAGTTAAAAAAAATTTCGCAGGCAGCGAAGACATTAGAGATCCAGTCGAGATGACCGTCGTTGCTGACCGTCATCGCCGAACCATCCCGATGTTGGAAATTGATTCAAGTTAAAGTTTTGTTGTCGCGATATTAAGTTATAGTTCCATCGACGAGCTTCGAAGGGCAGTCAAGTATGCGTTATAAAGGTTCAGTCCACATATGCAGAGATGAAGCTCGTCGGAATCACGCCGCAAAACATGAGAAAAATTGTGTATCCATAGAAGTGACTTCGAATCGATCCGAGCTAGATTATAAGTGTTAGAACCGATCGAAGAGACGGTACTTTGAATCGATCTCGTTCGAATCAACACGGTTCATATCGATGAAAACCTGAGCCCTTCGAATCGATCAGCGACTCAAGCTTCGCATCCATCGCCAATGGGGTATCGACTCAAGGTACGTATCGATTGCATAAGCAAGGTGTTTGAATCGATCGCAGGCAGATAGTTCCATCGAATCGATCGCAAAGGATCGATACGATGACCCCACTCACGCGATCGATTCGACTCGGAATCCCCACAGATGGAGCATCAATCGATACGAACACTAGGGGCAGATTATCGCTTCTCCATCGATTCAAACACTAGATCGATACGAAGGACTCGTCCCTGTTTCTTCTCCAACCAGCCAACTCGATTTCGACTTGGACTCATTCAAGACTGAAACGAAAAAAATACGATGGAAAGGTTTGTTCTTGAATCTTCAGATCCATAAAGCTCCAACTACCTGAATGTATGAATCGATCCGAAAGAGTTGGATATTGCCTCGACTCGAAGGAAGGAAGAGTGGTTCAGCCTTATTCTTGAAGTACCGAGTTGGATTCGAAGACACAGGAAGACGAAGATAAAAAGTAAAAAGTGAAAAGTGAGTGAGGCCTCGGTATTTATATGGGTTCTGTGGCGATTCGTATCTCGGTAAGTAAAGCTGGTGGCAACAGGTAAAGCCATCGGAACGATTCGAAGCAGCGAATTCGAATCCATAAGCCAAGACACCGTAGTCGATTCGAACTCCAGCAGGTATCCGTATGAAACCACAGATCGAATCCATTACTTCAACTTCATCAAGAAGATTCGAAGCACGACGTTAAAAAAACCCTAAGGAGCATTCGACCCCACCGAATTCGAAGTGTTCATCGACTCACAACGATACGCGGCCTATCGATGCGAACGATCATCTCGTATCCATCGATTGTCATCGATACAAATCAGGGTCCACCATCACATCGAGTCGAACAATGCTTTCGAATCCATCACCAAAGATTTTCACCAATACGAAATTCAATAACAAACAGAACCGACAATGACTCATGAACACACAACATTAATGAGAGTCAAATTAACGTATATGCATATATGTCAAACTAATACTCGGTTTTAAACATTTACAGGGACCAAACATTCATCTTGTTACGATTGCAACAATCAACAGCTAAGCAATGTTTTGCAGCAATTAATTGTATCAACGCAAGGTTACAACCTTCGACAAAGGAGCATGATTGTTTCGAGAGAAATTGCAGCTTTTCAAAGCACGTCATGTTTCCACAAGAAGTACTTTGGGGGGCATATGTTATCCCGCCTTTTGGCAAGGCCGAGATATCAAGGAACTGACTGGAGAACACGGATCATACATCCTCAGCATGGAGTAACTGTTGGATAGTCACAGATATCGATGAATTTTACTCGAGTCTGGATCGAGCTACAATTGATAAAACATATCAAGCAAAGCCATGAAAGCCAACGTTCCAAATCTCAAGTCGATACGAGTTCGTACGCTCAAGTTATCATCGGTACAAGTTGGAGGGAATAACCCTGAGTTCGAATCCATAAGGCAAGCCCTAAGTTCAAATCCATCGCTGGAACACATGTTCGAATCCATCAAGTTTCCCCTACTTCGAATCCATCAGGTGGCCAAGCTTCGTATCCATCCCAATGGCCTTCCTTCGAATCCATCAGGGCAAAGTACCTCGAGTCCGTGAAGCAACTATACTTCGAATCCATCAGGGCAAAGTACCTCGAGTCCGTGAAGCAACTATACTTCGAATCCATCAGGGCAAAGTACCTCGAGTCCGTGAAGCAACTATACTTCGAATCCATCCTGTGCCTGGCTTCGAATCCATCCCGTTGAGACGGCTTTGTATCGATCAACTGTTATAGGCCACGATCGATATGAATGCACCTTGCCTCGAATCCGTTCCCTCGAATCCACCAAGCCGAAGCGGCGAAAAACGTGGAGTCGACCCAGTCGTTTCGGAGCAAAGAGCGGGTTGACCCTGGAAATGCGCACCACGTCATCACTTGGGCACGTGATGCCATCGATTCGACCCAATCGATTCGAAGAGAATCGATTCGAACAGAGCGCATCAACCGGAAATACAATCTTAAATCAATCATAACTCGAGATCCACAATTCCAAATGCCATGAAATTTTCACAGAAGCTTGCATGCATGTTGAAGAATTTCCACGCCAAGTTTCACCTCGATTGGAGGAATTTTTGATCGATTCGAACGTACTTCGAATCGATCCCAAAGTGGGCCCAAATTTCCTGAGGTTGGGTTCGTGGGCCCCCCTAATTTTCAGCGAATATCAGCGGCCTACGCCTATAAATAGAGCCCCTGGTCATTCAGAAAGGGGATCGGAGAATTTTTAGAGAAAAAGCACGCCCGGACGCTGCCAGAATCACTCCATATCGTCATCACTGCCATTGATTTCGAATTTAAGCCTATTATCTGTTGTACTTCGCTCTAGAACACTTGTAATCTTCAAATATTAAGCAATAAAGTGATAAAACTTCATAGTGGACGTAGGCAAATCGCCGAACCACTCTAAATTATTGTCTTTCGTGCAATTTACTTTTCTATGACTTGGAGTTTTTGTTAGATAATCCTCATTTTCAATTTGATTTCTTCATTTATTAACTCTTCAAAAACTTCCGAAGGGTGTTGCCCAATTTTGGTGCAAACAATACTTATAAAACATGTTTTCTTCATTCCCTCATTTTTTCTAATCTTCATTTTTTCAAAAGCTAAGATAAAAGTTTCAGCTGAATCAAAACTGAAAATCAAATCTATAATCAAACTCCTCAAGCCAGTAACCAAATCAAATCATTTCCCTGTAATCTCATCTTCAAAAGCAAACCAAAATCATGTTCAAATCTGAAAATTTCCTACTCAAACTAAATACAAATCAAAGCCAAAGTCTGAAATTCATTTGAGAATCAGAAACCTGTAAACCCATTTTCTAAACCAAAATCAGTAATAAAATCCCTCCATATACCAGAAATCAATCACCAGTAACCATCTTCAAATCATTTACCTGAAATTCATTTTTTGCAAATCATTTTCAAGATGTTCAAGCCTGCATACAACTGCAGTTTTAAACCAAGCCTGCCTGCATTCATCCTTCAACCTGGGTAATCAAAAGGGAGTCTGCAATTCAAGTTTTAAATTCAAAGCAAGTTGAATCTGGAAATCATTGGAGTTGTCTGCAAGTTTTTTTTGAAATAAGCAACTTAAGTTTTAAATTAAATTCAAAGGAGCTAAAGCATTTCAGTTTTAAAGATCCAAAGGTTTTCAAAGCTTTTCAAAATAAATTTGGTACTCTGTTCTGCCTTCTTTAATCAGGTGAGTAACATCACAATTTTAAAAACTTAAGTATGGTTATGGTTGCATGCTAGTTTTCTGTGATAAATATTGTATTGTGTATGTTTATCTTCTGTATATGAATGGATATATGAGTGTAGACTGTTGTTTTATGCTACTACAGTTTTTAGATTCCAGGTTCATAATTTAGTCAAAAATCAATTGCTCTTGAATCAACCTTTATTAGTACTTGAGTCTTGAACAAAGTATGTTATTACATCATAGATTTTAGTTTAAAAACTTGTTTAAGTTAAAATAATTTGTATTTGCCACTGGAAATTAAAAAACAACAACAACGTAACTTAAATAAGTCAAATTCCAATTTGAATGATTCATGGATTCAAGTATCTGAATAAATTGCTAAAACTATAACTTGATTTTTGAAACAAAAATTACAATTTTTAGTAGTGAATTTTCAGAGCAATTCTGGTGTGACCAGAAATGGGTAATTGAGAGGTTTCTGATGATCCCAAGGATCTGGAAGGTCAGGATTTCTTCTGGTGATGGTAGGATGATCAGTGAGTGGAGGAAAAATATTGTATGGCCGTATAGATGACCGTGAGGATGGTGGTAGGTCGATTGAGTTTCTAAACCTAGTTTTGGGTAGTGCAAGATTTTTTGATCGGCATTGTTCCTCTAGATGATCGAGTGCTACAATATTTCAGGAGATGATAGTTTGGTCGTTGACGAGGGTTTGGATGAAGTTTCAAAGCCTCCGTTGGTCGGAGATGAACTGACGAGAGGTTTTCAGGTTTGGTTCTGTGGTTTCTAGGTTTGGTTCACATGTTCAATTTTGATTTCGAGATGTTTATGAGGTTCTGATGGTCGATGTTTGATCTGAGGATGATCGACGACTTGATCAACGCACCGGTGATGACCGAAGAGGGTCGAAGCCTCCATGCATATGAACGGTGTAGTAGTTTGTGTCAGGTGATGTTTTGGTTTGAGTGGATTATGTACTCGAGTAATTCGAGCAATTGCTCGAAGTGATGAAAGGTTTTACTCGAAGTAAATAGAATAGGGCTCGGGTATAAGGGTGGTTACAGGTTTCTCTGGAAACCTGTTTGCTTTCAAATTTAAATTTGGTTTTAAATTTGAAAGCAAGTTTCAAAACAGAATTTAAAACCCAAAATTTAAAGTATGGATTCAAAACAGAGTTTGTATCCTAGTTTTAAATTTAAACTAAGTTTTATAATTTAAATTGTTTTAAACAACTTTAATTGTTTAACATGTATTTTAAAGGGTAAGAATTTAAAAGTAAATTTGGTTTAAATTCTTAAAGTTCTTTTATAAGACGAGTATTTCTTCAACATATGATTTTTAAAGTTTGTAAATGGTTTTAAACTTTATTAAATTAAAGTTGTTTTCATTTTAAATTTTAATTTTGAAATAAAATTTGAAAGTTGAAAGTAAAATGTTTTCAAATGTGTCTGTGAATGATAATTAAATCATTAATAAGGAAACATATTACTTTAAAGTTAATTTAAATTTAGTGATTTGGGATAAATTAAATTATTTAGGGTAATTAAAAATAATTAATTAATTTAATTATTTATATGATTTGAATTAATTAATTAAGGTTGAAGTTAATTAATTAAGATTAATTAAATTGAAAATAAGATCATTAATTAGATAAGTTAAGATTTTAATTAATGATTAGCAATTAATTTATCAAGTAATTAAGATTAATTAATTTACAGTTAAACTTAATTTATTAAATAATTAGAGATTAATTAATGGGTTATTAAGGATAAATTAATTTGTAATTAATAATGATTAATCTAATTTTAATTACTTAAGGAAAGTAATTAAAGAATTGGTAGTGGTTAATGAAGGTCATTAACTTGAATTATTTGATAATTAATTAATGTGATTAATTTTTAATAATTAATTTGATTAATTAATTTAAAGATAATCATTTGTGAAATTGTTTAAGTATAATCACTTAATGGAGGTAATTAAGGAATTTATTACTTAATGTAATTAATTGAGTTTAATGTGATTAGATTAAATTAATTAATTAAGTTTAATTAATTTAAATCACTTGATTATTTGATTATAATTACTTAATGTAATTAATGGATGGTAATTACTTAGTAATTAATGATAATTACTGGATGTAATTAATTGAATATGATTTAAAAATGGAAGTAATTTGGATTAAATTACTTAGTAATTAATCAAGGGATTAATTAAGATAATTAAGTAAGAGTAATTAATTTATTTAATGAAGTAATTAAGGGTAGTTAATTACTGAATGTGGTTAATCAAGAGGGATTAATAATTATGGTTTAATTAAGATTAATTACTTAATGTAATTAATTTAAAGAAGATAATTAATTAAAATGTAATTAAGGATAATTAATTAATATAATTAAAGATGTAATTAAGGGTTGATTAATTAAGATTAATTAATCAAATGATAAACGATTAAAGAGTAACTAATTAAGGATTAATTATAGTTAATTAATTAATGAAGTAATTAAAGGATAATTACTGTTTTGGCTAAGGATAAGTAATTTGTGAAATTAATTAAAGATAATTACTTGAATGTAATTAAAGGATAATTAATCAAGGGTGATTAATTATGGTGATTAATTAGAGGATGTTTAATTAATTGATTTATAATTAATTAATCGTTAAGTAAGCAAGATTTTAAAAGATGAAGTAATTAATTTAATTTATTAATTAAAGATGAAGTAATTAGTTTAATTCACTTTGAATTAATTACAGATGCAAGTAATTAATTTTAAATTAATTATAGTGTGATTAAGTAAACCTTGTTTATGTATGAATGGGTGATATTGATTGCCTTGAATGGTTTGAGATCTCAGAGATGAGATAAGTGATGATGTGTGATATGAATGCTTTGGTTGCATTGTGATGATAATATAAATTACCTATTTGCGATGATTATATGGATTATCTGTTTATAATGATAATGTGGATTATCTGTTTGTGATGATAATGTTGATTATCTATTGTGATTTGTGAATTATCTA
Organism: Allium cepa; assembly: GCA_030765085.1. Classification (NCBI taxonomy): domain Eukaryota; kingdom Viridiplantae; phylum Streptophyta; class Magnoliopsida; order Asparagales; family Amaryllidaceae; genus Allium; species Allium cepa. Next base: position 217,031,854 of record CM060938.1, read on the forward strand.
TCTGTGTGTATATAGATAATTGAATTGAATTGTTTTAAACTTTAAAACAACTTGGCCTTAAAAGATACGTTTTGAATTCCGATGAGACCAGGATCGGGTTTCCATATTTGGATATTCGAAAACCACATCGATCCAAATTAACGATAGGTCGTGAATCTCAAGTGAATATGAAGATTCAGAGTGCAAGGTTTATCGTCGTTAACTCTGAGGGTGATTCCAAAATGAGTGTAACAAGATAATGCCTTCGGTTTCGTTCAAACCTGGAACGAACTTGTATGGATTGTATGCTTTCAGAACATCGTCAGGTGGACGATGAGCATTCTAAGATAGATGTGTTCTATAAGGTAATCGTAGCCTCAAGCCTCATCAACCGGGAATGGCTAAAACATGGGAGGTGTTGCAAGGCTAAGTGGGTCATGCCCAAGTAGGACGAGATTTCCCCCTGTCTAGAGGTCCCTTTTATTTCGGCTGTATGGGCAGTTGTTGAGCTCCTACTGCCGGGATTGTCTTGTTCGGGACTGTCCAGTAAGGGATGGTTCCGGCCTTGTGTTGCAGGGGATTGGGTGTAATCCTCGGTACGTTGATCTAGGTCACGTACTGTGACGGGCGGTACCCCAGTAGCCCTGCCATTGTATAGAATCCAAAATCCAATAAGTGCCATCGGATTTGATTGTATTACCCACTTTTGTGGCTTGTAGCTGGAATTTAATAAATGTAACAATTTCGGCTATTTTCTATTTACTTGAAAACCCTAGATCTATTATAATATCACAGGATTTCCTATCAAATGTTTTGGTTAGCGTAAGGTAAAAACTTTCCATGTTTATGTGTGGGAAGTCTTACGTGATACCTTTTGTTTTCAAAGGATTTTCAAAAGTTAAGCGACCATAACCTGTTACTCACACCAGACCATGTCAGACCCAGAGTTTATTTCTGTTTTTCTTAAACTCTTGGGTACTCAAATTTTTACAAGTAGCCAAGGGATTCAAGTTTGCTTTGACGAATTTTGGAGGAGCAATGGAGTAGGAGGCTTCTACGTTATAGTTATATATAGTGTTCCGCTGTGTTGGTTTCTCTGAGTAGTTTCCTTGTATTGTATTGAGTTGTATAACTAGACAGGTGTTTATAACTGTCTAGTATGTGGTATATAATCTGTGTAACTCTGATAATTGTTGATACTATGTAATATTTATGTGATTAATATAATTTATTCATTCCGCTGTTGAGATTCGGATGTTGTTTCTTTCTTTCTTCTCTTTCTTTTCTCTTTTCTACCCTTTTCTTTCTTCAAGATGACGCGATTTTCTTTGGTGGGAAGTCGGGTCGTCACAATAATTAATGAATGATTAATTAAGTGAATGATTGTAATTAATTAATGATTGATTAAGCAGGGTTAGGTGATTAATTCTTAAGTAATTAATTTAATTTGAGTTAATTAAATTAATTATAGTATGGATTAATAAATCTTGCTTATGGATGATTGATTGTGTAGAATGTCTGGACTATAGTTTGATAATTTGTGATATTCTGTGATGTGATATTGGATATAGCTGTGATAAATGTGTGATACTTATCTATGATGAATGATGTGTGAATTCAAAGTATTGAATTGAATTAAATTGTTTGAACCTTAAACAACTTGACCTTTAAAACGACGTTTGGATTTCGATGAGACCGGGATCGGATATCAAATTTGATTATTCGAGAACCACATCGATCCAAGTTAAACGATAGGTCGTGAAATCGCAAGTGAAGATCGAGATGGAGTTCAGAGTGCAAGGGTTATTATCGTTAACTCTGAGGGTGATTCCAAAATGAGTGTAACGAGATAATGCCTTCAGTTTCGTTTGAATCCAAAACGAACTTGTATGGATGAATGCTATCAGGTCATCGTCAATGGAGGATGATGAGAATTCCAAGTTAAGCGTTCTCTAAAGGTAATCGTAGCCTCAAACTTCATCAACCGGGAATGGCTAAAACAGGGGAGGTGCACGCAAGGCTAAGTGGGTAGCACCCAAGTAGGATAAGATTTTCCCCAATCTAGAGGTCCCTTTTATTCGGCCGTGTGGGCAGTTGTAGGCCACAAACGCGGCGTCGTCTTATTCAGACTATCCAGTAAGGGGTAGCTCCGGCTTTGTGATGCAGGGGATCAGAGTAGATCCTCGGTACGATGATCTAGGCGACGTACTGTGACAAGTGATACCCCAGTAGCCCTGCCATTGTGTGGAATCCATTCCCCCATACATGCCTTTTATGGTTTTGATTGTATAACACACTCTGTGACTAGTATGCTGGAATTTAATAATGTAACAGTTTCAGCTATGTGAATATTTATTTGAAAACCCTAGACATTATTATAATATAACTTGATTTTCTATCAAACGTTTTGGTTATCTTAAGGGAGAAACTTGTCCGTGTTTAATTGCGGAGAGTCTTATGAGATACCTTTTCTTTCAAAGGTTTTTTCAAGTTAAACAACTTAACCTTTTGCTCACACCAGACCCATATCTGACGCGAAGTTTATTCTGTTTTTTTAAACTCTTGGGTACTTAAATTTTTATGGGTAGCCAACTGATCAGATTTTTCTTGATGAATTTTGGATAAAGCTTGGAGCAGGAGTCCCGGCGTATCTATATATCTTTCCGATGTGTAAAAGCCTTTTGTCTGTTGTATTTTGGATTGTAATAGATAGACAGGTCTTTACGACTGTTAATATGTGATGATGTTGTATCCGTGTAACTCTGATATGTATAAAGATTATGTAATATCTACGTGAAATATTATATTTTGTTCCGTTTCCATTGTAAGATTCTGATGTTGTTATTTCTTTCTTTCTATCTATTCATTTTCTACCTATTTCTTTCTTATTGATGATGCGTCTTTCTGTGGAATGAAAGGTGTGTCGTAACAGTTGGTATTAGAGCGCTAGGTTGAGATAATACCTAGGATTTGAAATAGTATCTATCTTGAGAGCGCGTATTTGTAATTTTTAAATAACTATATACCTATCTAAATTTGTTGGGTTACCTGTCCAGGTTGCCGACATGAATTCAAGAGGATGGAGAGGCAAAGTTGTAGGGAGCACGTCGACCAATAATGGAAGAGGCCAGACTCTAGCGAGGCTGTGAATCCAACACCTCCCCGAGTAAGTTTTACTGCTTTGTGCAAGGATTTCACCAATCTAGAAAGGAGACCTTTTAAAGGATCGAAGTCCATTTTAGAAGTTCAGGCTTGGTTACGCTCGTGCAAGCGCATCTTTAGGAGTTTGGACCTATCTGACCAGTAGAAGAGAGTGATGGCATCGTGGCAACTTCAATAAGGAGCTGTAGTTTGTTGGGATGCAGTTACAACAAATATTTCAAAGGATGATATTTCTTGGAGTAATTTTAAGGAATTGTTTAAGGATCAGTTCATGCCTACAGCTGAGAGAACTCGTTTGTATAGAGATTTTCTAGATATAAAGCAAGGGAGTATGTCGGTTTCAGAATATGAGAACAAGTTTAATGAATTATCTCGCTACGGACGTGGTTTGATCGACACAGCCCTAAAAAAGAATGAGATGTTTGTTCAAGGAATGAGGCCTGAGTTCCATGAGAAGATGACGACACATCTTAAAGAATCTTTCGTAGAGTTAATTGGTATGGCATTAAGGTATGAAGAGCTTATGAACAAGAAATCGTTGGCATCTATAGCAACATCAAATGGAACTTCTTCCAATCCTAACAAGAGAAAATTCAATCCAAATTGGAAGAAGAAAGTCAAAGGGAAGAAGGGAGGCAGCAATGGACCTCGTAAGTGTTATGTATGTTAGCATGAGGGTCACTTGGCTAGGCAGTGTCCCAGGGGTAGATCTCAGTAGCAGCAAGTGGATCGGGTTCAGCTTTGGTTCAGAAATCCTTGTGTTTCAACTGTTATCAGCCGGGGCACATGGTGAAGGCTTGTCCGCTTTTTCAGAAGTCCCAACAGAACAAGGTGTTTGCTCTTAAAGGTGGTCCATCAACTTCTTCTTCTAAAGACAAAGGAGTTTTGGAAGGTACTTTGCTTTTAGATGGCAATTTTATTAGAGTTCTGTTTAATTCTGGTGCCTCTCATAGTTTTATTTCTTTGGATGCGGTAGAGAAGTTTCATCGTTCCCCTAGTTTGGTAGATCGTCCTATTTTTGTATCTAATCCTATAGGCAGAGTAACCAAGTTAGATTAGATCTATAGAGACCTAAGGATTTCTTATATGTCTCATAGTTTTTCTTGCGACCCATTTGTATTGGATTTCAAAGGGTTTGACCTTATTCTGGGTATGGATTGGTTGAATAAGTATAAGGCTATTTTGATTTGTGAAGAGAGAACCGTGACTTTGGAAATTGAGTTGCGAAGGATCGCAAAAGTGGCTTGCGATAGTTCCAGAGTTCACTTGAGTAATCTTTTGCATGGAATCGAGGCATCTCTAGAAGGTGTAGAGTCCATCGAAGTGGTCAAAGAATTTTCAAATGTCTTTGAGGAAGTTAAAGGTTTGCCCCCACATCAGGAGATAGAGTTTCGGTTCGACTTGGTTCCGGGAGCAATACATGTTGTTCAGCCCAGTAGAAGGATGGCGCCGAGAGAGAGAAGAGTTGGTGAAGCAGACCTAAGATTTCTTAGAGAAAGCTTTGATCCGACCTAGTTTTTGCAGTTGGGGTTCTGCCATTGTCTTTGTGACAAAGTCGGATGGGTCTTTGAGATTCTATGTGGATTACCGAGAGTTGAATAAGGTTACTATTAGGAATAAGTATCTTTTAACCCGTATAGACGATCTTTTTGATCAACTCCATGGAGCTTTTGTTTTCTCTCAGTTAGATTTAGCTTCGGGTTTTCACTAGTTAAGGGTGGCTGAGGACAGTATACCCTTGACTGCGGTCAGAGGACCCAATTGTTTTTATGAGTGGTTGGTTATGCCTTTTGAGTTAACCAACGCTCATACCTATTTTATGGATTTGATGAACCGAGTTTTTTGGGATGTGTTGAATAAGTTCATGCTCATGTTCATCGATGATATTCTTGTCTACTCCAAGTCTGAAGAGGAGCGTAAGCGACATTTGGGAATAGTATTGGAGACTTTGAGGAGGCATGTTTTGAAGGCTAAGTTTTCGAAGTGCCATTTTTGGAAATCGAAAGTTAGATTTTTAAGGCATATTGTTTCTGGTGAGGGTATTACTGTAGATCCAGCCAAGGTAGCTACTATTCAAGAATGGAAGCAACCACAGACTCTAACGGAAGTCCGTAGTTTTCTGGGTTTGGTAGGGTATTAGAGGAAGTTTATCAGGGACTTTGCACTTAACCAAGTTGACTCAGAAAGGAGCAAAATTTAAGTGGACCCCTGAGTGTGAAGAGGCTTTCTTGGATTTGAACGCAAGGCAGACCATTGCACATGTTATAGCTATTCTTGATGGTAAGAGCAAGTTTGAAGTCTATACGAATGCTTGTGGAGTTGGGCTGGGCGCAGTGCTGATGTAGAATGGAAAAGTGATTGTGTATGCGAGCAGGCAATTGAAGCCTTATGAACAGAATTACGCTACGCACGGTCTGGAATTGTTAGCCATCGTCTTTGCTTTGAAGGTCTAGAGGCACTATCTGTTGGGAGAGAAGTTTGAGCTTTTCATGGATCATAAACCTTTGAAGTACTTTTTCTCCCAGAAGGATCTGAATTTGAGGCAGCAGAGGTGGGTAGATTTTTTGGCATCTTATGATTTGGATATCCTCTATACTCCAGGGAAAGCGATTGTTGTGGCAGATGCTTTGAGTAGGAAAGCAGTTCTATCTATATTGGAAGTTGTTCCGTCTCTTTTGGAAAGGATTTCGAGTAAGCAAGGATCGGATACAAGATTAAGAGGAATCATCAGGAGAGTTAAGAATGGTCAGTGTTCCAGTTTTGAGATTGACGACCAGGGGACTTTGAGGATCAACGGAAGGATTTCTATTCCAAATTTCAAGGATTTGAAGTGGGAAACGATTTCAATGGATTTCATTGATGGTGCGCCAAGGACCAAAAAGGGAAATGAAGGAATATGGGTAATTATAGACCAGCTGACCAAGAGCCCCCACTTTATTCCGGTTAAGGCAACCCGATCTGTAGTGTCTTTGGCAGAGATTTTCTTGAAGGAGATCGTTAGACTGCATGGTGTTCTAGGTAGCATAGTAATTGACCATGATCCTATTTTCACCAGCAAATTTTGGGAGGCTTTTTAGACAGCTTTGGGTACGAGATTGAGTTTGAGTACAGCCTATCATCCTTAGACCAACGGACAAACAGAAAGGCTGAATCGAATTCTAGAGGACATGCTAAGGGCTTGTATTTTGGATTTTGGTGGGTCTTGGGAGGACCATTTACATTTAGTGGAATTCTCGTACAGTAATAGTCATCAGGCGAGTATCAAGATGGCACCCTATGAAGCTTTGTACGGGAGACCTTGTAGATCACCATCCTATTGGGTAGAGTCAGGAGATCGTCTTGTTTTTGGTCCAGATTTGATCTGAGAGGAATCTACGAAGGTGGAGCTTATCAAGAAGAGAATGAAAGAAGTGTAGGATCGCCAAAAGTGTTATGCGGACATGAGATGAAGACAACTGGAATTTGAGATCGAAGATTTGGTCTTTGTCAAAGTTTCCTCGATAAAAGGAACGATCAGATATGGAAATACGAGAAAACTTGCCCCAAGGTATATTGGACCGTTCTGAGTGCTTAAGAGAATTGGTGTCGTGGCCTACAGGGTTGAATTACTAGTCCGAATGGCTGGAATTCACAATGTTTTTCACGTATCTCATCTAAGGAAATACGTGCACGACCCATCTTTAGTTGTGGAGCCAGCAGTGCAAGAAGATTTAGAGATCGAGCTGGATTTATTTGTGGTCAGGCACCTAATCCAGATAGTTGATCAAGATGAGAAGCAGCTCAGAAACAAGGTGGTGAAGCTGGTCAAAGTGCAGTGGAGCGAGAATCCCAGAGATTGTCCCTGGGAAACTCTGGATAGTGTTAGGAAAATTTATCCGGAACTGTGTCCGGATAGCTAGTAGTGTTTGTTTGGATGTTAGTGTATGACTTATATGTATGCTTAAATTATTTGAAATAATTTTTTTTTTGGATTATCTTTTGCTTCTAAATTTCGAGGACAAAATTATTTTAAGGGGGGAGGAATGTGATATCTCGGAATTTCAAGCAATTTAAAATATGATAATCTCCTTTAGAAATTATTTAAAATTGGCAAAATTGTTCTTTTAAAACAAATAATATGGATTGTTTATATGTATATATATAAGGCTTTGAATAGAATTATTATTTCAAACTAAATATGTGTTTGTTAAATGTATGTATGTGTGTGTGTATATGTGTGTGAGAGGATTTTAAATTGAATTTGAATTTAAATTTGAAATTTTAAACAATAAATCTCTTAAAATAATATTGGATTTAAATTATATTATATATGATTTTATTTAGTATATAATTTGTTTTATATTATTTTCTTCAAAGGATTTTATTTATATAAATTAAGAAAAGTATTTATTAAATAGTAAATTAAATATAAAAGTTTTATAAACCATTTTAAAATTAATTAAAACATGCATAATTACAAGTGTTAATAAATGAAATCTTTTTAATAACATGTGTAAGTTAATAAACATTTTCAAATGACATATGTTAACAAATTAAACAAGTGTCACCTTTTTATTTTATTTCTTTTATTTTTAGTAATTGATAATTAAGTCTATATATATATCAATATCTTCTCTTCTCCATTCTTTTCCTATTCTCATTTTCAAAAACTAAGAGAAAGAACAAAGCCTGGATACATTTTCAAACCAGATCAAAAATCAAAACCTATAAAAGAATAAGAAAAACAGAAAATTCAAAACAAGAAATCAATCTTTTTCAAATCTACATCCTGTAGCAAAATCATGAGCAAGCAAGATTTTCAATTTCAAGCTAAATCATCTCAACAACAAAGATTTCTGTTTTTAAAGGATTATCATAGCATTCAAGTATTTTTCCAGTTTTCAAACAAGCAAGATTTCTAGTTTCAAGTTTATAAATCAAAAGGCATCCTCTGTTTATACCTTCTCTGTTCATCATTGCTGGTGAGTAAACATAACAACACCTTGTTTTAACTTAGTGATTGTGATGATCTTGTGGAAAACGATGTGGCAAATTGTTTGCATGAGTGAAAATGGACCTACATGTTCTAAATATGAAATAATATAAGTGTGCATGTCTGTTCATTTCTGTTTCAAAATTACAGAGTTTAAATTTGATAAAAATTTCAAATCTCTCCATCTATTCTTTGATAGGCTTTAGTTTTCAAACAAGATATGTTTGTTTAAACATAGATTATGTTTTAAAAATGTATTTAAGTAAAAAAGTTTGCAACTTTTTGGAAATTAAGAAAGAACTGTGGAAAACTAAAAAACATGTTAAATTCAAACATTAAAATTCTCTGATTCAGGCATATAATCTGAATCGTCTTTGTAAATCATGAATTTTAAAGGTAAGATCTCAATTTTTTAGTTTAGGATCGAGAGAGATATTTGGGGTTGATCAAATTTTTGTTTTTGGAAAATTTCTGCAAGTGGTGGGTGGTGAGGCATCGGGATTGCCACTGGAGGTAGTCAGGGAGTTGTCGAGTCTAGGAAAAATGGTTGGTGGTTTTCTTAGCCACCTTGGCGGCGACATTTGGTCGGAGTAGGGGTTAAACCCTAAATTTGATCGAGGTCTGGATTTGGGTTGCTACGGCATCTCTGGAGCATCAGGGATCATCGGACCTAGAGGAAAGGTAGCATGGAAGGCCAGCAAGGGTGTGGCTAGAGTTTCAGGAGTTCTGGTGGTCGGCGTCGACAGTCCGAGGAAGTTTTCAGGCGATGGTTGGTTCCAGGCTTGATCAAATTGCTCGAATTCGATTTTGGGTTTGTATTCGAGTTTCTGGATGGTCAGATGGCTAGAGGTGGTCGAAGGGGACTTGTCGGCAGTGGTCTTAGAGGCCGGAACTTCGCCGTTGATCGGTGCACGTACACGGTGGATTCTGGTGTTTGTGTTTTGGAAGTAAGATGGCTCGAAGGGAAACTCGAGGAAAGGTGAGGTTTGCTCGTGATTGTCTTCGGGTTATCATGAGAGTTACGTGTAACAGGTTTTAGTTTTAAAAGTTAATCCAAGATTTAAAAAAAGAAAGGTAATTGTCTCGGGTCAAGACTCGAGCGTTATTCGGGTTGAACCTGAAGCAAGATTGAAACAGTTTTATAAAAGTAAGGTTTTAAATTTTAAAATAAATTTTGTTTAAACAATTTTCTTAAATAAATTTCTTTTATATATAATAAATTTTTTCTTAAACATTTGATTTAAGAAGTTATGTAATTTATTTAACATAAATTTTTTAAGTTAAAGTTATTTTAAGTTATTTTTAAATCTAGTAATATAATTAAGTGTTAATCAAAGAGAACATGTTTTAGAATTTATATAATGATGATAATTAAGTAAATAATAAGATAAATGATTTATCTTAAAAGTTAATTAAGGTTTTGATGATTAATGATTAATTAAATTAATAAAGTAATTAAAGAGTAATTAATTAATGATTAATTAATTAATAATTAAGGGTTAGGTTAATTAATTAGAGATTAACTAATTTGTAATTAGAGATTAATTAATTGATAATTAAAATTAATTAATTAAATAATTAAGATAAATTAATTTATAATTAGAGATTAATTAATTTAGTAATTAAAGATTAATTATGTTGTAATTAAGCTTTAATTAATTAAGTAATCAAAGATTAATCAATTGGAATTTAAGGATTGATTAACTGGTAACTAAGGATTGATTAATTTGTAATTAAGGGTTATTAATTAATAATTAAGGTTCATTAATTAGTAATTAAGTATAATTAATCAATAATTAAAGATTTATTAATTGATTTATAAGATAATTAAAGAATGATTAATTAATTAAACGATTGTAATTAATTAATGATTGATTAAGCAGGGTTAGGTGATTAATTCTTAGGTAATTAATTTGAGTTAATTAAATTAATCATAGTATGTATCAATAAGTCTTGCTTATGGATGATTGATTTTGTAGAATGTTTGGATTGATATATATAGTTTGATAATCTGTGATATTCTATGATGTGATATTAGATATAGCTGTGATAGATGTATGATATTTATCTGTGATGAATGTTGTGTGAATTCAAAGTATTGAATTGAATAAGCTGTTTGCACCTTAAACAACTTGAACTTTAAAACGACATTTGGATTTCGATAAGACTGGGACCGGATATCAAATTTGATTATCCAAAAACCACATCGATCCAAGTTAAACGATAGGTCATGAAATCTCAAGTGAAGATCGAGATGGAGTTCAGAGTGCAAGGGTTATTGTCGTTAACTCTAAGGGTGATTCCAAAATGAGTGTAACGAGATAATGCCTTCAGTTTCGTTCAAACCCAGAACGAACTTGTATGGATGAATGCTATCGGACCATCATCAATGGAGGACGATGAGCATTCCAAGTTAAGTATTCTCTAAAGGTAATCGTAGCCTCAAGCCTCATCAATCGGGAATTGATAAAACAGGGGAGGTGCACACAAGGCTAAGTGGGTAGCACCCATGTAGGATAAGATTTTCCCCTGTCTAGAGGTCCCTTTTATTCGGCTGTGTGGGCGATTGTAACAACTCGCATATTTATCGAGTTTGTATTTAAATATTTTATTTAAATATTAACTCGTTAATCGGATTTTGGTCCGAAAAGCTACTTTTTGCAAACGGTCAAATTAGGACTCGAGACCACTTCCATTGAGTTCGAAATGTCGTTTACAACTTTTTTAAGTATAAACATCGATAGGTTTGGAGTTAGTGAAATTTCACTAACTTTTCCCGCTTTGGACTTTGGGTTGGTTTAGCCTATTAAGCCCAAGTTCCAACCCTCTTCTCCTCACTCTTCATAAATTTCCTAACTAATCAAGCTTTGGCATTAATGGTGGAGGGAATGGGAAATTAAAATTCCAAAACTCAAATTCAATTGCAATCCATCTTTCTACTCCAAATTCAAGAAGAAGACATTGGATTCAAGCTTCTTGTGCTTAGATAGAAGAAGGATTGTTTCTTGCTTGCTTAAAACTTCATTTTCATTGATATTTGGTGCAAAGGTGAGATTTTTAACTCCCATTCTTGTCTATAACTATCTTGGGTTGTTGGGAATGATTCCCTATCACTTTAGCATGAATATTTGCTTTTGGTTTGGACTGGATTGGCGAAAAACTCCGATTTTTGGCGTTTTGGCGAAATTTCTGCATTTAGGTCGTTCTGGCCATTTTTAGGTCGTTCGGAGTTAGGTCGTGTGGGTCTTAGGTCGTAGGTCGCGTATGAGATAGCTCCTAGATCGTTCTGACCACTTTTCGTGTGTTCGGAGTTAGGTCGTTCACGGCCTAGTAATTAGGTCGCTCGTGAGTTGGTGGCGTAGGTCGTAGATCGTTTAACTCTTAGGTCGTTAGGCCTTGTGTGTGGAGTTAGGTCGCCTGCTTTCCTTAGGTCGTAAGTCGCGTGTGCTTTAGGTCGCGCACTTTCTTAGGACGTGAACCCTTTTAGGTCGTTGACCACGCTAGGTCGCTTGGCCTCTTCACTGCTTAGGTCGTTAAACCCTTCCTCTTTTGGGTCGCTCCCCTTTATTTCTTAGGTCGTTGTGGCCTTAGGTCGTGATATTTATAGGTCGCGGCAAAGTTAGGTCGCTCGACCCATGTTGCCGTTAGGTCGCTCGATCCTTGTTGCCGATAGGTCGCGTGCTTTCTTAGGTCGCGTACCTTTAGGTCGCGTGTCCCCTTTACTTCGTTAGGTCGCAAAGAACTTTAGGTCGCTCGACCTCCTTACCCACCAGGTCGCGCACTTAGTTAGGTCGCTCAGCCATTGTGTTAGGTCGCGTGAACCCTTAGGTCGTTAGACCTCATTTTGCTTTAGGTTGTAGGCCTCTTGCCTTCACTTAGGTCGAACCCCGTAAGCGATGGCGTTGCCCCCGCACCCCCACCTTGGGGGGTTGCCACCCCCCTGGACCCCCCCTCCGTAGGGGATCTTATCTGAAAAACATTGAGCTGATTTCCTTGGATTTTATTCACATATCCATATGCGATTGTTGTGACTGATTGTTTCTACAATTGCTTCTGTGTTTTGTCACTTTATAATATAAAGGTTTCAATACTAGTAGTAAATATCAAAACTCTTTTAACGAATAATTTCAACTCTATTTTTAATAACAAAGCTCTTTTCTTAAACCGTTTTCCAATCTATTAGTATATACAAACCTTTACCTCACTCGGATGAGAAATCTAATTAAACGACTTAATAAAACAAGTGGTATGAAACGCTTGCGTTCACTTCGTCGGTTAATTCTTGGACTTGTTCGATTGAACCTCTTGTGACAATTTTATTAGTGAAGATTTACAGTTTGTTCGTAAATATTTAAGTTAAGCAAGTGGTTATGGGACATGAAGCTAAACTTCTATATTTACTAGCTTAGTGTAATTGACACTTCTCGTTGATCATGACGATCATTCTGATGATTTAGACTAGCAACTGTGCGATGTCTCTTGTTGCGAGGTTAGACTAGACACCACTTGTGTGATTCCACTCACACATACCTTTTTGCTTTTTGGTTAGTCTGGACCTTAATCTGTGTGATTCCATTCACACATGTGGGGTAGCTCCCCTTGGTCTTCGGACCATCATGTGATAGGCCTCTTTCTCTTTTCTATGATTTCTGGACTTCTTGCATTGATTTCTAGAATTTATGTCATTGACTTGTTATGAGTACAAGTTTGGGGTATGATGCCCTTTCCGAATCTTTGAGAAGATTCTTGTGATATTGATTATCTCTTATTGATTGATCTTCCGTTGATCATTATTTACATACTTATAATGGTATGTCATTATGGATGTTTATTTTTATGCCATATCTTTTATGTTATATCATGTCATCTGATATTTATAGCTAGACTGACCCGTTTATTATTTTCTTAAATAATACTCGGGTCAGACCGAGATGTTACAGGTGCTTCTGCTTGACTTCTTCCCAGGGATTCATCACTCTGACTTTTGGCTAACTGTTTAGATTAGCAGTTTTTGTTGTATACACTTGAGATATAGACTCATAGTTGTATTCTTTTGTATAGCACGTGTTGCTATTCTTTTGTATTATCGTGCATCTTACTGACCACTACTCTGATGTACACTTTCATGTGTTAGTTATATATTCATATCTTCTTCCGCCTTTGTGATATGGCTATCTATGACTGATTTGTGATATGATTATTTCTATGTTTGTTTCCGAAGATTATTTATAGCCACCGTGTGATAAGCAATTACATGGATGGTCGCTCCTCAACAGCCTTATTCTCCGTGCTAGTTGACAGCACTACTCCGGAGTGTTCTTGGCTAGCGTGGGTATAGAGGTGGGGCGTCACAGCGATCGTAGGCCATAACCATGGGGTTGTCTAATTCGGGCTATCCAGTAAGGGGTAGCTCTGGCTTTGTGATGCAGGGGATCAGGGTGGATCCTCGGTACAGTGATCTAGGCCACATACTGCAATGGATGGTACCCAAGTAGCCCTGCTATTGTATGGAATCCATTCACCCTACGTGCCCTTTACGGTATTGATTGTATAACCCACTTTGTGGCTAGTATGCTGGAATTTAATAATGTAACAGTTTCAGCTATGTGAATATTTATTTGAAAACCCTAGACACTATTATAATATAACTGGATTTCCTATCAAATGTTTTAGTTATCGTAAGGGAAAAACTTGCCCGTGTTTATTTGCGGAAAGTCTTACGAGATACCTTTTCTTTCAAAGGTTTTTTCAAGTTAAACAACTTAACCGTTTACTCACACTAGACCCATGTCTAACTCGGAGTTTATTCTGTTTTTCTTAAACTCTTGGGTACTCAAATTTTTATGAGTAGCCAAGTGATCAGGTTTTGCTTGATGAATTTTGGAAAAAGCTTGGAGCAGGAGTCCTGGCGTATCTATATATCTTTCCACTGTGTAGAAGTCTTTTGTCTATTTTATTTTGGATTGTAATGGATAGAAAGGTCTTTACCACTGTTCTATGTGATGATGTTGTATCTGTGTAACTCTGATATGTATAAAGATTATGTAATATCTATGTGAAATATTATTTTTTGTTCTGTTTCTGCTGTGAGATTCTGATGTTGTTGTTTCTTTCTTTCTATCTATTCTTTTTCTACCTATTTCTTTCTTATTGATGATGCGTCTTTTATGGAATCACAAGTAGGTCGTCGCTGGATGGTACCCCAATAGCCCCGCCATTGTATGGAATCCAATCTCCAATAGGCGCCTGTACGGTTTTGATTGTGTCCAACTATGCTGGAACGTGTGATGCAAACATTCCAGCTAGATTCTATTTTACTTTCTATAGACACTATTATAATATTAGATGGATTTAATAAAATGTTTTGTTTATCGTAAGGTAAAAACCCCGCATGTTTATTTGTGACGTGGTCTTACGAGATACTTTTGATTTCAAGTGATTTTGAAAACTTTAATAATCCAACTGAGTGTGTTTTCTCACGCTGGTTTTCCAGATTGACTCGGATGTTATTTTACTATAATGCTTAGGTCAAACCGAGTGTGATATAGGATAGGATGCTGTGGAGCTCAGGAGACGAGATGGATGGCGAGACGTATCACTCGTACTTGATGTATATTCCGCTGTGCAGTGTAAGCTATATAGTCAGCTTTTGTGAGGAAACGTTAATATAACCTGTCCAGTATTTTGCTATTGGTTGTGTTGTACTCTAATGATGTAATGTATAAACTGATATAGTTCTTTATGTATAAAGATCAGTAATTTATCTATTATATATTCTTCCGCTGTGATTGTGAAATTCTGTTATTGTTTAGTTCCTTCTTTCTTCTATCTTCTATCTTCTTTCTTTCCCTCAGCAATCTATCTTTTTCGGCACTCGACCGTTCGACATGTTATACAGTGGCGTATTTGTGCTTAATTTTCGAGGGTCGAGAAGGGCGGGTCGTCACATGCCTTTTCCCGATCGAAATTTAGGCATGTTCCGGGTGGGTCGTTATACACATCTTTTTATAAAATCCAATTTTACTTTATAAGAATAACTCGTAGCAACAATTATTTACATAAATTTACTTCATCAAAACTATATCACATTTGGACTTATGAAATCTGCTTTGGTCAAAACTCTAACATCGTCCATATTCAACTTTGTAATTTCAAACACAAAATTCTTAGTTCAATAATAACAATTATTATTGACCTTGCTGCTCCGACCAAAGACTTTGATTTTGAGTTGACTATAATTGACCTTGATACTAACTCCATATAACCGAGGAGATGAATTCTTTATTTAATAGTGTTTTACTTGTTGAGGGAAGTATGTAATGCAACGACCCAAAATTTGATCACTTTAATTAGGGATATTTGATTTATTTTAAATATTCAAATATGGATTATTTTTAATAAAAATTAAGTTTTGTGGAATGAATAATAACAATGAACCTATTTTGAAGAAATATTCGCAAAAATATTTACTTTGGAAAAATATCGATAAAGGAACCAAAAACCATTTTATCGATAAGCAGCACTATAATCGTAAAAAATTGCGCAAAGAGCTAGATACACACACTTATTTTTATAACTGAACAGGAATATGAAATAAATTAATTACTTATTTTTGAAAATAAAATGTATTTATGACATCATCAGTGATGCCCTTGTATTTAATAATTGATTTATTAAATTGAGATTTAATGATTTAGTTAATAGTTATAGTTATTCAAATAATTGTATTAAATGATGTTAATTGATTTTAAATAGCTATAAAGTGATAATAAACCATTTGTAATAATCTTATGAAGATATATACTTGATTTGAAAATATAAGGAAAGAATGGATATCGCTTTATCGATATTATGTCTCTTTTTGTAAATAATTGTTAATATTGATCTATATTTTTTTTATAATTCAAATGTGACCATTTTATTTAATTAAGAACGATTAGAAATTTATTTTCAATTTTTTTTACATTTAAATATTATTTAAAGTATATGTGAAAATGTGATGGGAGAACGATTTCCTAATTTTCAATGGTTTAACGAACGGAAGTTGTTTTAAGTCATTGCAACCTAGCTTTTATGTCATGTGCACATATACAACATACATATGCATGTCATATGAACACCCTAACATACACATATACATATATACAAACATATATATATACATATATGAAAATATCAAAGATATTTTTCCATTTCCTTACTCCTCAAGCCTTCTCTAACTCAATACTTACATATCCAAGGACGTACACTTGATTATACCAAAAGGAACACATGGAGAGATGGGTACTTCAGCTGTGAAAAGTGATGTAGAGGTGGTGATGAAATGGTGAGGTGGGTGTACAAAAATATCTAGATATTTCGACTTCATTTGCTTATAGATGCCCAACCTTTTTCCTCTTCTTTATTCCACCATAACTCCCTCAAACCAGAATGAAATAAGAAATTCTTTTTTTTAAAACCATATGAAATTCTAGTGGCTACAACTTTTTTGTTGAGCACTTCTTTCATTTTTCAAGCTTATCCATGTAAAAAGCTCACTTCTTTGCATTGCATTTTCGAGCCCAGAATTTTTGGTCCGAGAGTACCCTCTCTTCTTTTGACCATATCTTCCTCATAAAAAATTGGAATTGAGTACTTATTTTTCTAATCGTAGAGAAAAGATTTTTCAAGAACTTCCCTTTTGACCGCTTTCAAAACTTTGAGTTACACATCCAAAATTCAGTTATAAGTTGACCCATTTATGGGTGTGATTTTTTTAAATCCGAGAATGCCTCTTCTTATTTTGACTATATCTCCCTCAAAAAAATCCAAATCAGGTAATTCTTCTTTTTAAATTGAAGAGGAAAGAATTTTTTGGAACTTTACAGTTGACAATGTTTTCTAATTTTGAGAGTATAAGGGTCAAAAATCAGAGAGAAGAAGACCAATTTTCGGGTCTAGTTTAGTGAATTCAAGGTCGAAGCTCTACAGCTTCTCTTCCATTTTTTGGTCATCCTCTTTAAGTCTTGTCCGTGCCTTCCTAAGGGTTTAAGGACCAATTCCAAAAGCTTTCATGTGATCGTAGCGGTGCTATAGTCCGTTTAGCGAAGTTAGGAAATAATGGTGAAAATTCCAACTTTAAACCATTATAAGTGGTTATAAATGTCTAACATAACTATTTGGGTGCTAATGATATTTGGGTATTTCGTTGATGAATGTTTAGAAATGTAATTAGTAACATATACCTAAAAGTGTTAAAGCTTCTAAACTATAGTTATATATATTATTGGATTATATATATGTTTGGATATGATTTTTAACGATGGTTGTTTATCATGTTTGAATATGATGATATGGGCGTTTAATATGGTTGTTGAATATACAAGTCATGTTAATACACTTCGATAAACACAAAGAAAATCACTTTCCTTTATCGAATGAAATGGTGTAAATGGAATATTTAAACCTTTTAAAAATGGTTTAATATGGTTTAGAAATGTTTTATAAAATTTAAAAGTGTTTTGGTAAATTTTAAATAAATATTGAAAATTTAGTCAAAAATAGACGCGTCGTGCAACGGTCGTTCGTGATATCGCGCCGTAAGAGTTAAATCCATTTATCGGATGGATTTGGAGTCGGATTGTTTCAAGATATGAATTATTCGAACCCTTATAATCATTAAAAAAAAGAAAACTATTGAGATTTTTTTAGTAGATTTTAAAATATGAGCAAATCAAGTATTGATTAAAATCACGCTTTGGCAGTTCGGAGACCCAAGTACTAAATGTTTTGAAATGGATATTTTAATTCTTTAAAAATATAAAATAAATCCTATAAATCTTTTAAAATGTTTTAACATAGAATTGAATTATAAAAATAGATTTCTAAATAATCGAAAAGTTGTTTAAATTAAATAAGCTTTTAAAACGCTATTTGCTGCACTTATTTGCAGCACATTATAATAACTTTTGCAAATAATGATTTGACTTAATTATTCTTTTCCAAATCTTTTGTGAATCTTTTCAAATGAATAGTTAAAAATCTTTAAAAGTGATTTGAAAATTATTTTCAAGGAGTTTAAATTAAATTAGTTAAAGGAAAATTGTTTAAAAAAATTAGAATAGTGTTAAGTAAATAAAAATCATTTCTAAAAGATAATAAAATGATTTAAAGTCGATCAAAATACTTGAACACCTTATGGGTGACAGAGAGGCAGCTCTAGGTTTGGTTTTGGAAAACTAACTGCCTATTCTCCCTGGCTACCCGGACTGGCCGGACGGAGGGGATAGTAAATTTATTTACTCAGATCAAAATTTTCCGAAGTATAAAAGATATAATTCTTCAAATTTAAAAAACTTGGATTGCATGGAAATGATTTTCTTATACTTGGTATTAAATACCGAGGAGGGAACCCGCACTATCCATGTGAATTTAAAAGGTGATTTCACTATTATTCGATGGATATTAAATGTTGAATACGGAAATTGATGTTGAGTAGAATTAGTATAATTTCTATCGACCCTTTTTAACTCAATAATGTTTTCCAGCATGACTTATGAAAATGATTTGGAATTAATTTAATACCTATACTTAAAATTAATTGGTTTGGGTTTATAGTAAACGATTTCTTGATTAACATTTTTTTCAAACCATTTTAAAGGTTATAATTTGGATATTCTTATTGAGATCTAAATAAATGATTTGGAAATATTTTCCTAAGTAAAGAATGAAATGATTTGCAATTTAAAAAAGTTTTGTTTAATCAAAGGATTTGATAAGAGAGGTTTAATGATTCGGTATATACCATAAAGAAATATTTTAAAGATATATCTCTAGAAGGTATTTCGATAAAAAGAAATTAATCAATCAAAGAATAATTTTCTACTACCTAACATATTTTTATCGATGATTGGTTCGAAGGAACCAGAGCCGGATTTGAGTAATTCTTATCTGGAAACCACTTCGAACCAATTTACGTATTCGAAGTGAAGACATAGAATGTGGTAAATGAATAAAGGGCTGCTTATCACTGAACCTAGGGGAAAATTTCCCATATCATATATATATATATATGTGTGTGTGTGTGTGTGTGTGTGTGTGACAGTAGTATCTTCATTTAACCTTTGATGCAAGTGCTACTCGCTACTAATCCTAAGGATGATTCCCGATAGGATATGGTAGGAGAGTTCCTTTGGTTTGTCCTGTTCCTGGACAACTTATATGGACGAATTTTCGACGTTGCATTTCTAATCGCATTGATTGATCTCTATGAACGTATCATCTGTTTGGCAACGAAAAAGGAAATTTCTCCTAGCTAAACACCCTTTCCTTAGATGTATGAGCTCATGAGTTATACATTTATAAAAATCAATTGTATGATCAGGGAATGACAATGTGGCATTCAAAGTGGAATGTGCCATGTGTAAAGTAATCATTTCCTCAGGCCTCGTCACCCGTTAATCCTTAAATAGGGTATGCCATATGGCCATGTAATCGCAACCATTATGGTATGATCATCACCTTTCTAGATAACCCTTTAAATTTCGAGTAGGTGGTGTATGGTATGAGATGTCTCAGTATTTGTTTTTTACTCAAACCATATCTAAGTGCCAAATAGGGATAGATTGGCCTTGCCAGATGTGGAGGATTGTTTGTGTACTCTTGGTACATTCCTTTAGCAATGTACTATATTGTGACGAGAGGGAATTTTGCCCGCTCGAAAATCGACATCCATACTTCAAATCGTATTCGAATGCCATAGATTCGACCGTTCAAATCCGATTCGCCGGAGCTTATAACAACATTAAGTAAATAACACAGCGGAATAAAAGAATAATACATTGATATACAGCTTTGATACAATATCTGATACAACAGATGATCCAATAGATATCAATATACATCAGAGATATGATACAATAAAATAGCAGCGGAAAAGAAAAAAACAGATAACATCTAGTAGCGGAACAATATAACTCTAAGATAGTCTTCAAAAGAGAACTCTGAGAACTGCAACTCCATTTCCAAGAATCAATCCAGCAATAGCTCGAACTCCCAATAACGATGCACCAAGCTCAGCAAGACTGGTGTGGTCCAAAGACTGAACTAACTCCAGATAATCCACTATATCTAACTACCTGAAAACCCAACTCTAGACTGCTCGTGTAGAAAATAATGAGCACCCAGAGTTTAGGAAAGAAACAATAAACTCCGGATCAGTCGTGGGACTGGTGTGAGCAACAAAACAGTTTATCTTTTAAAACAATCAACGAAAGATTTTTAAAGTCAATTCGCAATGCTTTTTAAAAATGAGACTACCATAAGGCCTCCCGCACACACACACAATGTAAACGCAGAACCGGAGGAGATTTCTCCTTATGATAGTCAAAGATGCTTGATACGCATTAAAAAGAACATTTGATATTATTACTAGTGCATAGTGTAGGAAAAATTCATTTCGAAAGTAAAGATATAAATCTTAGCCGACATACGACCATTATCGTATGCCTACTATAGCTAACCATGTTCAATAGCAGGTTACCGCCACATTCCATGGCAGGTTATACAACTAATACTGTACAAGGTTCGTATTGTTTCTTTGGATTTCCAACAAATGGTCAGGCCAAGGAACTTCCCATTGCCACATGAGAACGCCTCTGGAAGGACGTCCCCGAGAACCAAACCGGATCTCTGCCAACACAAGGCCGGGTTACCCCTAACTGAGTAACAACTGACCGAATATGCCATCCCCCGGTCCTTTGGGACCTTTAACTGAGCGCTCGTAATCAATTCATACAATCATAAAGTGTTTTCAACACGAGTAAGTATCTGGGCTCCATACCATGATACCACCCTTTTCCAGAAGGAAATGCACATACCCTAAAGGGCGCTACCCCTCATAACCTTGCCGCATCTTTCCTGTTTTGACCATTTCCGGGGTGTGAGGCTCGACGAAGTCACGTCCACAAAAACATACTTTATACAAAAGTCATGCTTTGGGTCAACAAATGATCATAGAAATGATCACCAAGATAGACGATCAAATAAATGATCCTATCACAAATAATCAACACAATGATCATTTCACAGCAACACTCAGCATGTCACATTACCAGATTGGGAATATATCGCTGATAACCATCAACTATATAACCTCTGAGCTCGTACGTCTCAGAGAAGGGTGTTAAGCTAAGAGAATAAATTCTCCGCCACCAACAGAAATATATTTGAAAGAAATCGGCTTTATATCTTAATTTGTAATGTCAGACATACAATCCATACAAGTCTGTTCCGGGATCGAACAGAACAGAAGGCACTTACAAAGAAGTCCTTGCAATCCGGATATTCACAATCCCGATCGGATTTCCCATCACTTAGGGAGTTTCTATACCGGCGCGACTCGGTGCAGAAACAATCGATAGGTCATCCTATCGCTTTCGCAAATACCCGGTCTTCATCACCGGTCTTCAAATGCTATCCATAACGACGTATCACATATTCGGAATGGGTTATACGACACAAAGGTCCTTTCCCGGCTAAACCGAATAGTGAGCACGATATTTCAAAAACAAATGGATAATGGGATTTCAATTAAGTCACAACTTATTACCCAAAACCTTTCTTCAAATGGCTTAACAAATTACCATTTTCAATCTTTAAACAAAAAGATTCATTTTCACAACCTTTAACGGTTTAAACAATTTTCACATTTTAAATCTTTAAACAAAAGATTCATTCACAGATTTTCCAAATCAATTCTCATTTCAATTTGATTAACTCGTTAAATCTTTAAATCAAAGATTTAACTTATAGCCTTCAAAACAATTTCATTTCAATTTGATTTAAACAAATCATCAATTTAAATCTGTTAAAAATAAACAGATTTAATTCATAGCTTTCAAAAAGAATTCATTCATAACTTAGGAAAATCATTTCTCTATTCAATATTGAAATTCCCCTAATTAACTGGAATCTCGGTTCTTATCTAAAAGTGTTTATCATTTGAAAACAACAGTTTTCATTTTGGAAATCTGGTTCATTTAAACGAGTTGAAATCCTTGGGTTAAATTCAAATTCCCAAAACCATACCTTTAAAATGGTTTAAATTCATACAAACCTGTTCATAATATCTTTAACCATAATTTCCAATCATCGAATTCAATTCCAAATATCGAATTCAAATTCAAATTGAATTATTTAAATTGGAGATTTTACCGAGTTATTCAAAATAGCTTTTATCTGTGAAAACCTTTTTCAAAAGCTTTACCGTTTAACCCAAATCCATTTTCAAAATCAATTTGAAATTAAAACTTTAATTTCAAATACATTAAATTTAAATTACATGTGACTTAACCGATTTCCTCGTGAAATCCATATTTGTGTGTGTATGGTGTAGTCCAGGGATTATACACAGTAGTGCAACATCATACAATTTATCACAGATCAGAATACAGGAATATAATTGATAAGCGATATAAACTATAACGCTTATCTGTTATATACAGATCACAAATATATATGCCACGGCTAGTAAATTACATCACAGATAATTTATCACAGATCACAACATAAATCAGGATATGTACAAAGCATCATAAATTAGGGATATCAACAATCAAGTCATCCAATAGAATCCAAATATTCGTAAGTAAGATCAGTTAAATATCTGATTAATTTATATCAAATTAATTTCTTATGGATTATAAATCCTGGTTAATCAACATTGATAATTTACAAATCATTTTGATTAATTATTCTTTAATCTTTTACTAATTATCCATTAATAATAAATTAATTAACCTTTAATTATAATTCATCAACCTTTAATTATTAAATAATTAACCTTTAATTATTTAGTTCACCATTTAATTAATAATCTTTAATTAATAATTTAACCCTTAATTGATTAATTACCATTTACTTAATAAAATTCCAATAAGTGATCATCCCTAACCACTCACATTAATTAATTAATCTTTGATTTATTATCTTCAATTAATTGCTTTAATTAATTAACCTTTAATTAATCTTTAATCAATCATTAATTAAGTAATTATTCTTTAAGTAATTATCCTTTAGTTACTTATATTAATTAATAAATCATTAATAACTTAAGATCTTAATTAACTAAAAGATAAACCATTTTATCTTTATTAATCACTTTAATTATCATTTTTTTTTGAAAACACTTTGGGATAAAATTTCCAAAGTCACAACAAATTTGAACTTCAAACTTTTAAATTAACATGTTAAACAAAAAAAACTTTACTGGGAATTTTGTTAACACTTTGTTTAAAATTCTTGTTTAACATAACCTAAATAAAACTTTTGCTTTTGTCTTTAAGTTTATAACTTATTTTAATTATTTTGGTTTCCAAAATCAGGTCTTATTCTTTCTTTAGTTTTAAACTTTAGCATGATATTCATAACTTAAAACCTGGTACAGATTTGATTTTCAAAATTTTAAAGATCTGTAACATTTTTCAATTCAATAGGCTCGAGCTATATTACTTCGAGTCAAATGCTTCAAAACTTCGAACATCAACCCGAGCACGCTTATCTTCTTCCCCGAGAAACTCTAACAAAACTTCGAGGCAACCATCTTCTTTCTTATCTTGATCAACCACCCAGATACGCTCGCCTGTTCGTACACGTGCACAGATACGTCGAGCATCGCCGATCGACGTCGAGATCAACCCCGAGTCTCTCATGACCCCATCGACAAATTCCACAACCCAAAAATCCAATACCACCATGAAATCGAGATTTGGGTTGTTCGAACATTTCCTGGAACTCAACCAACATCAGTAGATCGCCTCGTTTACCCACCTCTGGCCATCAGAAAATCCCAAACTACGGCCAACCCTTTGTCCACACTCCCTCTACTATCACCCACAATCGCGCGTCACTCGATGCATCATGGAAGAAGAACGAATCAAAAATGCAACCCCTCCTTAAAGCTAGGGTTAGAAACTTCAAACGCCTACCGCTATCGCTACCGTGGCCACCTCCAACTATTTTTCCTCGACTCACCGTAGGCTCGTCCATCACCATCCAAAATTTCGACCCCTCCAAACCCGTGGATCGCTAGTGATCACCAAAAGATCGAAATTCGATCAAACGCGAACTGCCCTTTTATCTTGGCTCTAAAAATCATGATTTTTGTTTTAAAAATCATGTTAAAGTATGAGAATTCAGTTTATATACCTGAATCCATGAATTAAGAGGTTTCAATTTTTCACTTATTTAAAGCTTTGCCAGTTTTCTTGATTTTCAAGGATGTTAACAAGTTGTTCAAACTTAAATAAATTTTAAGTTTTGAGTATAGGCTATAACAAATAGTTTTGGTTTGAAACTTAAGTCCAATCAGTAAATAGAACAAGTGCAAACGAATTTTTCTTTTTTTTGATATAAAAGTCTTGTGTTTGGAAGTTTAAACAGAGGACATATTTGAATATCAACCTGCACACAAATACTTCCATCATTCAAATTCACTCAGAGAATCTATACATTCACAAACAGTTATTCACAGATGTAAAGGCAACAAATTCATATCTTTAAAAATAAATGAAAACATCTGTTACTCACAGGTAAAAGAACAAAGAGGTCTAGTTTGCTCACCTTATTTCCCAAGAAAACAAAGCAGTGAAAAATGTTGAAACAGGTTTTGATAATTCAAGTTGAAAGCCTTCTGGTTTTGATCTCTAGTTTGTATTGTTTTGCTTGAGTTTTGAATGACGTTCTTTTTCTCAGTTTCTTTCTTAGCTTTATTTTTTTTAAATGAAACGAAGTGGTGATGAAGAAGATATAAAGAAAGAAGTATATTGGGATAGAAGTATACAGGGTATACAAAAATGGTACATATGATATCTTTATCTATTTAATAAGCATGGCTGAAGTATGTTGCATTAAATGTTGGGATGTATGGCATTTATTGCCTTGTATATATATACTTTCCTCTCCATACTCCATTTCAGCTGTACAAATTTGAGATGATAGTGATGGCTTGTATTTGTTTAAGTGTATATGTATTTTATTTGTTTCTTTTCTTTTTATATTATACATTTGAGTGCATAGATATTCTCCTTTATTTGTTGCTTGAGTTAATTATATGTTTTGTTGATGTTCTTGCCTACTTTTTTTTTAGCTCGGCTGATGGTGGGTTTGTTTGTATATTTTTTACTTTATTTCTTTTTTGTACAAATTTAATTTGTCTTGCATACTTTATAATATAAATGAATTCTATTCTTTATATGTTGTTATATTTTTAGCTAAGGTGTTACTTCGTACTCATTTTATAGTTTAATTCATTTTATATTTAACTTATACTTTGGAATATGAATAAATTTCTATTGTTAACTTAAAATATTATTTTACTTGTCTTTATTACTTGTTTGTATACATACTTTGTTTTGGTATTCTTTGTTAAAGTTTTGTTTTCAAGTTTAAGTGTATTTATTACTTTTGTGCTTATATTGTATTATATGTCTTATTTTATATTTATTTCCTAATTTATCTTATAGTCTTGTGTTTTATTTATCAAAATAACTCAATATTAACTTTAAAAAAAAATTTATAAAAGAAACCGTTTTCTTATTAATAAATAACTCAAACCATTTGAATTTAGAAAAACTCCAATCGACTATCATTTAATTTCAAAATTTTAAATCAAAAGTAAATTTAATTATCAATTTAAAATAAATTAAAATTCGGGATCGTTACATATATGGAAGGTAGTCACTTACCTGCCATTGTATGGAATCCATTCTTCAAACGATCCTTATAAGAGTTTTGTTTGTAGAGCCTAACATATCCAACATTTAATAATGGTAACAATTATGGCTAAGATTCATAAGTTACTTGCAAAAATTTTCAAAATAATGCCATTAAAATAATATCAAATGATTTTACGCTAAATAGTTTTGGTTATCATAAGGTAAAAACCCATCCTGAATTTAAGTGCAGCGTGGTCTTATGAAATCTCTTTTCTTTTCAAAACATCTATATTTTGAGTTTCTCACAGCTGTCACATTACTGACCCGAAGTTTATTTTCCTTCTCCCTTAAACTCCATGTGCCCTAATTTTCCCAGGCATCCCAGCAATCAGGTTTAGTTAAACAAATCTAGATGGAGCTTTAAGCATGGAACTAGGAGATTCTTCAGTAGGCTATCACCTTATTTCCACCACACTTGTGTACTATTGTATTCCGTATTTGTAAGGACCTATATTTATAACTCTCCATGTTTAACTATGGTAAATGTATTTAAAATTTTCTGCTGTAAAGATTATATGTTGAAATAATATATGTTATCTAATTCGTGTGAGATTCTGTTCTGTCTTTATATTCTTCCTAGCCTTAAAGAACCACCTCTTCGACACTTGAATTTGTGACATGTGAATACCAAGGATATATTAGTGTAGATTTTCGAGGGCCGAAAAAATGGGTCCTTACATGCAACACCGTCACTTTGAGATCGTTTGTTTGAGCTTAGTTCTATTAATTAACCGAGAACTCTCAAGTGAACTATTCCACATTATTCAATAACTAACAGTACATTACCCCATGGTACCCCACTGGCCATGGGAAATATAGTACCCGATATTTGGAGGGCATTACGTATTCTAGTTTTAACGAATGAATCGATATCCTTTCTTGAAATATCTTGACTAGGAATATTTAAAATTAGATGTTATTTTCATTGTGATACAATTCTCATGATTACAAACTATGTAATTACTGTCATTTACCATATCATTTAAATATTTTCCAACTATATACTTTAATTTAATTATTTAAGTATTCATATCGCTAATAACAAGTGTATGATAGAAAGAAAAACATATTTTATTTTGAACAGGATGATCACAGAGTTAGATATATGTAGCAAATTACACAATTACCCTTAGACCATACTCATAACTCTATCAATCTCCCACTTGCATTTAAGGTCAATTATGAAATCTTATATCAAATTCATCAATTGGTTTTCTAAAATACTAATCAGTTTAGTCCCTTAATGAACAAGTATGCTATGTTGTTTTAATTATCTATTTTGTCAATCAACTCTTTCCAATACTAGTAAATTGCATTTATCATCTGGAACTATTTTTAATACATCGCTTGACTTTTAGTGAGCTCTAGGTTCTTTTACAAATCAAATCGCAATATAGTTATCATATAATAATGTCATCAGATTCTCAACATTGGGAATCACGCTTAACTCAGTTATGAATTTGTATATTTATTTATACTTCTTATATTGGAGTACCCTTTATTTAAATTAGCTTCTACTTATTATTTGGAAAAATTCCAATTTAAAGCTCCTTAGCTAAGGTTTGATGTGAATTTAACATCAACATATTAAATTTGATAAAACTTATGAAGTTTGACCGATCCTTTATAAAGAGTTTGTTGTTTCTATAAACAATTCTTTAGTATTTCATAAATACACGAGAACGCTCTAAACTACCATTTAATGATCTTAATTGGGATTTGATGTTTTCTTCATGCTCAAATACATAAACAAGATATGATATTGTAGATAATACATGTTAATTTCTATTGTCAATACATAAGGAATCAATCTTACATGTTCCACTTTAAATATTTCAATAAGGTATCTTCCCATATCGTTTGGTACATTCCCAACGTTTTTTATACTTATTATAAAAGATATGATTTACAAATCCAATTTTAAATATTAAACAACCAAACCAGAACTGATTTTAACATAAGTACGTCGTTAACAATCAGTAGTAAGTTGTTCACTTATAGTTTTAAAATATTCATTTACCTTTTGTTCTTTCTCATGGACACACGCTTCCTCTATATTTTGATTGAAAATCAAACCATTTGATATTTATATCAAAATACTTAATCAATCCTAATGCTTACAGAATGATGCTTTTATATCATTTCTAGAATCATCCGAAAAACTTACAAATCAGTATCTCTTCCACTAACTTCGAGAAACTTTGTTTGTTATATACAAACAATCTATTCTAAATCATTATTTAGGATTTTTTGTTTCGATACATAAATACCAAAATGCAAAGTCTAGCAAGCGATAATTTTAATGAGTAAAATCCATATTAACTCGAGCATGTTGAATCGTGGCTAATTTCAACAATTGAAATTTACGATGCAATTTTTATCAACGTTGTTCATCATATTCCAACTATATTAGTCTTTCTTTTGAAGTATCATTCGCTGTCGATGGATTATATCTCTTTGGATACAACTATCAAAATCATATTTTGATATTGTACTTGGAATCCATTTCGAATTTGCACATCATACCATATCGTAGAGTCAAACTCTTGATGATTTTATTGACCTATGAGGATTATTTATTGTAACGACTTGGATTTTTCAACAGTCAATTTTGAATATTTAAATGGGTTAAAAATTGGATTTGGGATTATAATTTAGCTAGTAAGATTTTAAAACTGGAATTTCAAGTGATTTCATAAAATTTTGAAATCGTCGATTTAATCGGCGTGTTAAAATAGTGATCCGGAGCATAGTCTTGGAATTCGACGAAACTAGTTCCATTGGATCCATAATAGTGTATTATTACAGAATTTCTAATTTTGTAGCGTTTGATGTTACTGTTTGGTCATACTGTATAGAAACGCACTAAAATTAATATTAAAAATTCAATATAATAATTTGGTTCAAAAAGCTATCTTCTCCATATGATCGAATCGAGATCCAAAACCTTCTCCATTGCGTTCGGAATAGGGGTATAACTGTATGAACGTCTAGCGGCATGCCTCGATAGGGGTTTGAGATTTTGAGTTGTGTAAATCGAGATGTTTAAAAATTTAAATAATATATTATATGTTGACTTGACCTATATTTTCACATCAACATTTTTTCCTTCACTTCAGAGCTACTGTAGCTGGTCTCCTTCATGCAACCTTTGACCTCAATTCAAAAATCATGTCCCTTCTCCCCTCGTTCCTTTTCAATCCAGAATTGATTCAATAAGTCATCTCCTCCTTCACGCAACCTTCTCTCCCTTATAAATCATGTACGCCCTTCTTTATTTTTCAAACAAAATAGGCAAAATCAAAATTCGTATGTGACAGAAGAAAAAACGAATGAGTCACGACCCTTTTTCTTTTGTCCATGAGCGACTTGAGCACTGCGTGGAGCTAGGTAGGAGACGACGCGGCGAGGTATAGGAGCCGTGATGGTCGCGTGGACCTGGAGGAAGTGGTCGATAAGGCTGTTGGCATTGGTCGATGGATTAGGTCATAAATTAATGAAGGAGCTTGAGTGTTCGATAATGTAGATGGAAAAGGGTCGTGTTTGATTTTCGTTAGGGTTGAGGAGGTGCATGCGATCGAACATGGGGAAGTTCGACAGTTTTCATCAGTTTGAGGAGGGCTTGGGTTCAAGTTAAATGAGTATGGGACGACGTTAGGCAATAGGTTTTCCGACGAAGGTTTGGAGGCTTACAGTAGCGGTTGGTGATACACGGTCGAGGTTGGGAAATGGATGAGGTGATGCCAAGTCATGGAGGCTGAGTGCATATCAAAGAGGAGGACTGGGTGGAGATGCAGCCATTGAGGAAGCGAGTTCATGGGTTGCTTGCTTAAGCCTTGTAGGTGATAGGTTTTGCTGATTTAAATTAAGTATGTTAATAATGGTTTTAATTATTTCAAATGTTAGTAAATTTATAATCCATTGTTACGAGATCTAAAAGTCATGAAAAGAAATCGAGATGGGAATAGTTTGCAAATAAAAATCAAGGTGAGTAAAATCTCACTCATTTGAATTGCTAGAGTAATTTAAAAATGTTGAATTTAAATTATTGGTTGTTTGGTTGATTTTATAAATTATTATTTGTTGAATGGTATATGATATATATAGTAGTATATATATACACTAGTATTTGGAGTGACATCCTGCACACTATAGCGGATGAGACCCTATGCCCCCCGCAAAATAGCGGATGTCACTATATACCACGATATCCCCCTCGATGTGGGATTGGTATTTTTATGTTGTATTAACATCTATGGATGTAGGGAAACATGTTGGAGGGATCCAACTGGATTCCTTAAATATATTGTTTATTTTTCATATATAGTGATATGTGATGTGCGTGGAATAATCTATTATAGATTATTGTAGTGATTGAAATTATTGGATACTATTGTAGCACTGGCTTGACTTTTGATATTTTAAGTACCATAAATATATTTTTGAAATTGAATGAATTATAGGAAATTTTTGATATCAAAATATCTATATTGAAATTGGAATTATTGTAAGAAACTGAGTTAGAAAAATATATTTGATTTTTGGTTATACTTAACTATTCTAAATTATTAAATGGATATTTTAAAAATGAAATATATAAAAAGAATTTATAGATGATATTCGAGAAATATAAAAAGGAGATGGAGTCGATATTAAAATAGACTGGAAGTTATAAATGGGATTTATAAAGAAATGGATCTATGAAATGGATCTTTATAAATAAGGTTGTTTTTGTAAATAATTAAAATTCAGAGGAGCATAAGAATTTATAAACATTGTTTATAAATAAGGTAAGCGATATCAGTTGCTAAATTGGGAAAATAAAATTCATGGGTGAACTTATATTAGAATATGGAAATATGGTGAGAAAAATAGTGGATACTGTTTTTGAAAAGGGAAAATGGTTAAGGAGATCGGAATGGAAGTGATGTGATGTTATTCGAGAGAAATTTATAAAATTGAATTGATTATTGAGGTTTTAATATTATTTTTTAAAATATAAGAAGTTAAATTTGTTTTAAAAAGGAAAATTTTATTATTTAAAATTATGGAATTTTAAACTAGTTAAGGGCGAAATACTTCGGTAAGTAGATTTTCAAATATTAAGCATTTATTTTAGTAAAATTCTAGCTTTTAAAATCAACTTTGAAAATTTATCTGTTTATCGAAAAATGAGTTATTGATGTTTATAAAAGTGTTTTCGATATTTTAATAGTTACTTGAACATGTTTTAAAATAAATCATTATTCTTTTAAATACTTATTATATATATATAGTTCTAAAGTGATTGAAAATTTTATTTTATAAATTTTCCCTAGATTCATAAAAAGGGGCTTATAAAAGGATATGATTTTGAGGAGAGGAAATTTATTAGTGATTCCTAAGACTTTGGAATAAGTTACGGAATATTCTCTAAAGCGTTAATATTGAGAGATTTTTTGGAAAACAAGATTTATAATATTTTCCTAAGTATAAAAATAGAAATTTGGAAATATTTCAAAATGTTGTGATGGTTTGAATATATCCGGTTATGGATTTTCAAGTTTTTGAAATGGTTTTCAAATGTGGAAAGGAATCGATATATCTTATAAAGATATTTTGAAATAGATATTTTAGAAAAAATATATAATAAGGCCTAATGGTTACTTATGAATGTGTTATTGATAGTTAAATTACCGACTATCAGTTGTAACGATTGCGATTTTTCGTTGCCGAAAAACCGAAATGTTATGGGTTTAAGAAAGAAGAAAAGAAGAAGAAGAGAGAAGATAGTAGAAAAGGTAGAAAATACAGAGAAAAGAAAATAGAAAATAATAGAACGGAACAGAAATAACAGAACAACATCAGAATCTCACAATTCGCAGCGGAACAACATATAATAGATAAATGAATAATCTTTACACAAAGAACTATATCAGTTATTACATTACATTTCATTACATCATATCATCAGAGTGTACAACAACAATCAAACAACAACAATGCAGCGGAAAAAGAAGTACTATACTAGTAATACGCTATGCCATCCATCTTGCCTCCAGCAACTCCTGAAATCCAGAATATCCTGATAAACCTTTACTCTTGACTGCCCGTGTGGAAATTGGTGGGCACCCAGAGTTTAGGAAGAAAAACAATAAACTCCGAGTCAGTCATGTGACTGGTGTGGGAACTCAAAAACAGTTTATTTATCTTTAAAATCAAAATAGAGGAATATTTTTAAAGTCAATTCGCAATGCTTTTAAAAATGAGACTACCATAAGACCTCCCGCCACACACACAATGCAAACGCAGACTTGGAGTAGATTTCTTCTTATGTTAGTCAAAGATGCTTGATACGCATTAAAAAGAACATTAGATATTATTACTAGTGCATAGTGTAGAAAATATTTCGAAAGTAGTATATAAATCTTAGCCAGCATAGGTACCATTATAGTATGCTTACTATAGCTACCATAGTAGATGGCAGGTTCTACAATTAAAACCGTACAAGTCTCGTATTGTTTCTTTGGATTTCCAACGAATGATCAGGCCAAGAAACTTCCCATTGCCACATGAGAACGCCTCTGGATGGACGTCCCCGAGAACCAAACCGGATCTCTACCAACACAAGGCCGGGTTACCCCTAACTGAGTAACAACTGACCGAATATGCCATCCCCCGGTCCTTTGGGACCTTTCACCGAGCGCTCGCAATCAATTCACACAATCATAAAGTGTTTTCAACATGAGTAAGTATCTGGGCTCCATACCATGATACCACCCTTTTCCAGAAGGAAATGCACATATCCTAAAGGGCGCTACCCCTCATAACCTTGCCGCATCTTTCCTGTTTTGACCATTCCGGGGTGTGAGGCTCGACGAAGTCATGTCCACAAAAACATACTTTATACAAAAGCCATGCTTTGGGTCAACAAATGATCATAGAAATGATCACCAAGATAGACGATCAAACAAATGATCCTATCTCAAATAATCAACACAATGATCATTTCACAGCAACACTCAGTATGTCACATTACCAAATTGGAAGTATATTGCTAATAACCTTCAACTATATAACCTCTGAGCTCGTACGTCTCAGAGAAGGGTGTTAAGCTAAGAGAATAAATTCTCTGCCACCAACAGAAATATATTTGAAAGAAATCGGCTTTATATCTCAATTTGTAATGTCAGACATACAATCCATACAAGTCTGTTCCGGGCTCGAACAGAACCGAAGGCACTTACAAAGAAGTCCTTGCAATCCGGATAATCTCTAATCACGTCCGAATTTCCCATCACATATGGAGATCTCAATACCGGGGATCAGCCAGTGCAGAGACAATCAACAAAAAACCCTTACGTTTTTGAAAATATCCGGTCTTCAACACTGATCTTCAAATGCAATTCATAACGACGTATCACATATTCAGAATGGGTTATACGACCCCAAGGTCCTTTTCCGGTTAACCCGAATAGTGAGCGCTTATTTAAAAAAAAATAAGTGTGGCATCCAATTTCAAACAAATCACAACAAATACCTATTTAAAGGTAAATATTGATAGTCGGTTATTGAACTATCAATAGATATGCCAACATCACCAGATTCCAAATAATTTTCCAAATTATTTATTTCCCAAAAATATCTTTAGAAGATATATATTCTCCATTCTTTAAAAATAAATCAATACTTATTTTTAAACCCAATTTCCAATTTCATTTATAAATTCCATATTTAATTTATATTTCCAAAAATATTCATGAATATACGATTCCCATTCGTTTTCAAATATTCATTTTCAATTTATCCTAAAAAGATAAATTCAAAATATTCACTTAATATTGGAAAAACCTTTCCATACTTATTTATTTATAAGTAATTCACAAGTCTTTTATTTTCTATACTTGGAAAATATTCAATATACTTTAATCGAAATTAAGTATATATTTCATTCTTTAAGGAAATCATTCTCTTAAACATATTTATTTGGGCCAAAACGAATGTTGCGTAAAACATCGTTACGACAACCCAAAATCACTAGTATAGGGATTCGAAATTAAAATAGATATATAAATCCCAATACTATACAAAACATTTCCTTTCGGAAATCATTTATTATAACAACAGTGTTATAATCTACCATTTCCTTCTATTTCTCGAAAACGTCTATTTCAACAATGAATGTTGAAATCTATGGTTTCGATAGTTAATACTTTTTAAAACATCTTTAGATCGTTTTAATTTTTATTTAAAACATCCCATTCAAAACATTTCTTTAACATATTATTCACTATTCAAAAACGTGAATATACTTGTTAACCAATTTCATCATTTCTATTCCTTTTATTTTAAAGGATTATTCACTGTCTAAAACGTGAATATAACTCCATAAATAAATTACAACAATTTTACTTATCAAAATAAGTCATTGCGGATTTATAAAATAATATTTATAAATTCCATTTCTATTTATTTTATAACACTTCCTCTTATAAATTTCCTTTATTAACTTATTCGATTTATAACTCAATTATATACCGAAAGTCCATATTATGAGTTAAATGCTTATAATTTATTTGTTTACAAAAACATTCTTTTAAACTTCATAATTATAAATCTTATAACTTATGAGATTCATTTATTTATCCAAATCTATTCTTTTAAATAACTTTACAAATTTTATAAACCTACTGTTTATAAAATTCCATTTATAACTTCACCGTTATAATTCTATAAATTTTATTCATTTATGAAATTCATTCACGATTCATTCTAACACTTATAAAAGCTCATTTTACACTTCTAATATTTTTAATTTATAAATATCAATTTATAAATCTTTTAATATAAAACAATTTATATTACTTTTTTAAAACGTCTTTAAACTCATTTATAATTTCACCATTTCGATTTATAAAATAATCAAATTTCATAAATCCTATTTTTAAACTTTTTATATTAAATTCAGAAATCCCAGTTTAAACTATTTTATAAAATCGTTAATCTCATATTTTCAAAAATCAACTTTTAACTGAATTTCTCAAAAATCATAGTTTTTATAATATTAAAATTATAACGTTTATTTATTTAAGATGGATCAATTCCAAAAATATTTTATAAACGTATACTTTCAAAAATCACTTTAGAAATCCCTTAGAAATCAAAATCGTTATTTTTAACTTAAAAATTGGATTCGATGATGCAACACATCAAATAGTCAATCACGACTTTCAAACATCATATATCTATATGATAAACAATCAAACATCACAATATCTAAAATCAAATAAATATTTGTGAGGAATCCAGTTGGATCCCTCCAACCTGTTTCCCTGCATCCACAGACATTAGCACAATACCAATTCCACTTCGAGGTGGAATATCGCGGTATATGGGATTTAATAAATATTATCCGCTTACTAACGGCGCATAGGGTCTCATCCGCTATACAATGCGGGAAATCAATCAACTGCAATATATACATATGCCAATATATATATATTGCTATATATATAATATAATACCAATTCCACTTCGAGGTGGAATATCGCGGTATATGTGTGTAATAAATAACCTCCGCTTACTAACGGCGTATAGGATCTATTCACATCCAATATATATATATATATAACAATCATCATTCAAGCATTCAATCAACACAACTAACAATTTTAAATCTAATTATTTAAAATTTAAATAAATCCTTTTGAGTGAGAAGTTCTCACCTTTGCTTTTATTAGCAATCCATTTCCTTCTTGACTCGATTTTCTTGATTTATACCTTGTATAAATATTTACACAATTTATTAATATTCGAATCAATCGAATAATTCAATTTTCGTTCTTGATTGTTTAATTAATCAATAGTTTTATTTAAACCAGTTTCTTCTTAAATAAATTTATTTAACTAAAATTTAAATTTCCTTTTAAATCAAATTTATTTAACCAAGATTTTATTTTAACTAAAAATTAAATTTAATTAACCAAACTCTCTTTTAATAACTTAATCGATTATAAATTCGATTTTAACTAAAAATTTAAATTTTAAACTAATTTTATTTAATTTATTTACTCAACCAATAATTTCATTTAAAAATTCAAAGTGTGATTTTTAACTAATTCCTTTATATTTTAAACAGATTACTCCTAACAAATTTGTCTAGTTCAAATTAAACTTCAACTAAATTTGCTT
Organism: Allium cepa; assembly: GCA_030765085.1. NCBI lineage: Eukaryota > Viridiplantae > Streptophyta > Magnoliopsida > Asparagales > Amaryllidaceae > Allium > Allium cepa. The sequence goes on from CM060938.1 coordinate 217,067,890, forward strand.
AAGTAAATTTATTTAACTAATTTATCTTTTAAAATAATTCTAATTAGAAATTTCCAATTGAACTAAATTTCCTTTTTATTAATTTAAATCAACTAATTTTTCTTTAAATAAAATTATTTTCCTTTCAACCAAATTTCTGTTAAATAAATTTATTTAACTAAACATTTTACTTTCAAACTAACTTTCCTTTTTAATAAATTTCCTTTTATAATACCTTATAGTAACCGAACAAATTAAGTAAGTAAATTTGGATTAATAATTTTAATTAAACAGATTTCCTTTCAGATAAATTAAATTAGCTAAATTATTCTGTCAAATAAATTTTCTCTTACCAATTTATTTAGTTAAACCGAATTTCCCTTTGAAAATATTCTAGTATCAAAAAAATCATTTAAATTAGCAAGTAAATAAATATTTTTATTATATTTTTTTCTTTTTCACTTGAAACTGTATATACTTATATCAAAACACAGTTCATATAAATTTAAAATTCTCCACTACTTTAAATTCCAAATGAAAATCAAACAGTTAATCACTTTTTTTTTTTATAAAAACGTACTGGAAGAAAAAAAAACTTTGAAACAGACTTTGCTTTTTTTTTTCTTTTTTGTTTTTTTTTACTATGTATATATTTTTCTATACGTTTTACTCACATAATTTTATAAATTAAAATTAATAAAAAAAATACCTTACTGTGAAATCAGCTCGAACTCGAGCTCCACTTCGTCGCTGTCGCACAGTTGCCGCCATCGCCTTCGAGTCGACACACGACCCCCCCCACTGACTCGCACGCCGCTCTGAATCGCACCTCCCCACGAGCCCAGCTCCATCGAGCGTCGCGCCCACTGCAGCGTGCTCCTTCGAATCGCGCGCCGTCACCTCTGCGCCTCGCGAACCCCATCGCACGCGCCTCCATCGCAATCAGGCCTCGCGCGAACGCCGCCCCACTTGCCGTGCCGCGATCCCCTACATGCCATCGCATCATCACGCGTGCCTCCCCTCCATTGCGACGCGATTTAGGGCTTCGGCATATTTTTTTTTCGATTTGAAAAAAAACTGAAGAGAGGAAGTAAATGTGTTTCGGCCATGATTATTCTTATACGAATTGATTTTGAACTGAGGAATGAGGGACATTTAAACGTGAAGGAGGTATGCTCGGCACGATTTCTATCGTGATTCTTGCCGTAATTTTTGGCGTGAGTTTAGGAAGATAACGTGGTGCATTCGACTAATATTTAAATTAAGATTCAAAATGAATTCGATTAAATTCCAATGCGTTTACGCGTCGTGTGATCACATATCAACTCTGAAAAATACGAAATTTGAAATCCGGTAATAATTCAATATTACGGGCCCAATGGAACTGGTTTCGTCGAATTCCGAGACTGTGCCTCGGAAGGCTATTTTAAACATCGATTCAAACGATAAAATTTCAAAACTGAACAAAGCAGTTTCAAATTCAATTCTGAAGCTTCTAAAATCTTCAATATTATCAATATGAATTTTACAAGCCTTTGAAATATTTTTAATTGGCTTAAAATTAAAGTTTCAAATTTTTATTCAACTTCCAATAGATTAAATTCTATAATCTAATCGCTAAATCATTCTGATAATTTGAAATTCAATTCAAACCATCATTCAAATATTTAAAATTAATTAAATATTTTCAAAATTTAATTGTTCAAAATTCTGGGTCGTTACATCAGTGTTGGCCAATTTTGTTAATCATTTCGAAGAGAACGGGATCGGATTTAATTATCCGAAAAGCACTTCGATCCGGTTTGAACGTTATGAATGAATACCGTGAAAATGATGAAGATAGTGATTCGGTTTGTCCAGAACCAGGACACTTGTATAGACGAATGCTATCAGAACATCGTCATTGGAGGACGATGAGCATTCTAAGTGGAATTGTTTTCTTAAAATGTAACACTTAGCCTCAAGCATCATCAACCGAGAATGACTAAAATAGGGGAGATGTAGCAAGGCTAAGTGGGTCGCGCTCAATTAAGGTATGTTATCACATTTCTAGATACCCTCGGAAACCCGTATATTATGGATATGGTTGTACAGGAAGAAGGAGCGCTCGAGTGTAAGGGTGGGAACACCTGGGGTGATAACATATTCGGTCTATCCAGGTTAAGGGTAGGCTGGTCTTGTGTAGCAGGGAATCACGACGAGGTCCTCAGTACATTGTTCTAGCAGTGTACTGTGATGGGCGGTACCCCAGTGGCCTAGTCATTTGTATGAGATCCGTTCTCCAATACGAGCTTATGGTTTTGTTTGTAGAGCCTAATATACTAGAATTTAATTAATGTGACAATTTCAGCTATTTGAATAAGTATTTTTACTTATACACTATTGCAATGTCACCAGATTTTCTATAAAACGTTTTGGTTATCGTAAGGTAAAAACCCATCGCGTTTATGTATGATGCGGTCTTATAAGATACCTTTGTTTTTCAAGGGATTTTGATAACTTTAATAATTCAAATTGAGTGTGTTTTCTCACGCTAGTTTTCCATAATGACTCGGGTGTTATTTTATTATAATGCTCTGTGTCTGACCAAGTATTACAGATTCAGGTCAAAATGTTATGCAGCTCAGGAGACGAGCTTGAGGAGTTCAGATGTATATCACGTACTTGGTTTATATTTCCGCCGTGTGAGGACAATTGATTATAACTGTCCAGATTGATGTATTGATTTTTATACTCTGATGATTGTAATTATTAACAGATATAGATTCTCTAGTAAAAAAGCTGATATTATATATTATATTTTGTTCCGCTATGACTGTGAGATTCCGTGTTATTGTTTCTATTTCTTCTTCTACTTTTCTTCTTCACCCCTAAAGATTCGTATTTCTGTTCAATTTGAGTTGAACTGATGCGAATTATGGTTGACTCAGTAGGGTACGGATTTATAGGCCTTTACATTTATTCTCAACATTGATAAGAAATTCATGGATTCTCTTCAATGTGCAAGAATATTTATTAGACATTTTAGTGCATTGTGTTTGCTTAGATTGGTTGATTTCATTTCATCCCACAAAATTGTTTTTATTTTTGGATCATATCCAAATCCATTTTACTATCATAATTTCTATACAAATTCCTTCACCAAAAAGTTGGTATTTCTTAAAACAACAGTTGCTTGTTGATTCAACAGAATAGATATTTATAAACATTTTATGAATTGCCATATGTATAAAACTGATTTGGTTTTAGTTTACAATACTTATGTTCAAAATATAAATTAATTATCTAATGACAGTCGTTCACAAACTCTTTTTAGGGCAATTCATATAAGATCCCTCACAAACAATTATTACGTGCAGTCTTTTGAATCGCACAACTTGCCAACTCCTTGGCCTAGGATATGTTGGAGTTTTTTATAAACCCTCATCTTGTATGATTTTGTAAACTATTATGTAAATGAGATTAATTTTAACCGTTTGTACTACTCTTAAATACACGACCTTGTAGAAAGAAGTTAACTCGACTTCACTCACAATTAATCGTACTTCATTCAATAAAGTTTAATTACTCCTTATCAACACATTATTATATATCATAGGGAGGAGTAACTTTTGAAATTTAATCTCTATTCATTTTGGGTATGTTCGAAACTCTTTCCAATATACTTACATTTTCGATAAAATCAAATCATTTTATTTTCTATTGCATGCAATTTTATTTACTTCCACTTTATATTCTATGAACTTATCATAGACATGCTACATGTGCATCAAATACACGTTTATGTTTGTGATAACTCATCAATGAATACAATGAAATACATGGAACTATTTTGATATTATTTGACCTATAGTTGCATACGGCTATATGTAGTAATCTTATTTGACCTACAGTTGCATACACCTATATGTAGTAATCCTAAGAGTTTATCAATTATTATGATTGCTCCTACTAAATGGGTGCACTGCCCTTTATTTTTCAATCTTCATAGAAAAATAGTTATTATTTCATAAATTATGTTTAATATGTTCTATAAAAATAACTTTTGTAATATGATGCGACCAATGAGTTTTATATGTCATGCTCCCACTATTTTCACCATTACTATAATTGTGCATGAAATACTGAGTTCCATTCAACCACTTAGTAGAGGTTATTTATCCCACCTACTGTAACTGGTTTGTAATCAAGAATTTTCATATCAAATATCTTATATTCAAAGAAATAAATCTCGTAAAAATAATTTTCCATGTGAAAATACATTTGGAATAGATATTATATTTCTTATTCCTTATTAAGTATATATTATAATTTTACAATTCTCGTTTCCAATGTTTTTAATGAAGCAAAATTGACTACTCACTCTCTTTATCGCAACTATGCCTTGAGTTACATTTGCTTTTGTACATTCACATTCCTTTCTAAATGGTTGAACTATTCAAATGAAACTCTTATTACAATATCATAAATAACTCTTTATAAAAGTGCGTTTGGTCATCCTTAACTTTTAAGGATATCAAATAAGTTGCACTTCACGTAATAACTGATCAAACTAACATTTCAATGATTGAGTTCTTAGACTTATTTTGTAGCTTTTGGTCTGATATTACATTTAACACAACAAGATCATGATTGTAGTCAATCATATTGAATAAACAATCTCACATTATTATTTACTCACTTATTTCGAATGAACTAATTCCATCGAAGTTTCATATATTATGAACCGAGACCGTTCATCATTTAATATTTATATGTGATCAAATACTGATCAGACGTTCATATTTGAGCGTTATTTATAGAGTTCATTACTCATAAATGATGACACATGGTTTTGTGCAAATAACATGTAAATGAACAAGTTACAAATGTATTTGATAGTTGTACAATAAGGCACTTGCATGGGTTTTGAAACAACATATAAAGAATATTTATTAGTAAGTATACTTTATATTTCTATTTCTTAATCTTAATTCAGTTCATTAGTACATTTTAATTGATAAATATTTTGTCAATTATATTAATCACACAAATTTATCAAAGCAGATAATTTCAATTGTACATAGCAGATGTTCTTATAATATTAGTAAGGTTAAACATTGCATTTCATTTTACTAATAAGCTCACATTAATATTTTATGTTACTTTAACCCCTAAGACAAAATTTAGAAGTCTTTCGACCTCACTAGTGGGTGTTAGGACTCTTTTGTCTTGGGATTCTAACCTTGAGTTTGCTTAACAAGTCAAAGCCCCACAAACAATGGATAGCTCCTTATCGGTTGTATCCTATACAGCTCCTAGGTCATGCTTCCTTATTCTAATCTCATTACGATCTTGAGTTTGCTCAACAAATCGAAAGAAATTATTCATTCGTACCTACGATTTTTCTTTAAAAATACATATAATTATCTTACATTATCTAGTCAATATATTAATAATACTGCACATAACATCTCTAGCTTAAGTTGTTTTAACAATTAGAGAGTATGCAAGTAATTTGTTAAAGACTAATATAGAGGACAACACTTATATTAAAGATACATAATCTTAAATGTATTTAATTAAGCGATATCGACTTATGGAATAATATATTTCTTACGAAATTCCCTAGTAATTCAAGTGTCAATAACATCAGAAACTACGGTATATGTTTTTTATGTATGTATTTATTTCTTAGGTCTATTTAGAGTTTCTTTAATGTTTCATCTTTAGTTTATACATTTATATTATATATTATTATTGTTATATAAGTTTTATATTTTATTTAACTTGTATAATATCTTTTTATATAACATTATATTAATTAAATCATATTTAATTAATTAACACTATAATTAATTATTATATTATTCAATGATAGCATATTTATTGAATATATATTTAACCTTTTATAGTGATATATATAATATATGTATTTTATTATTTGTTAATTAACTTATTTGATTAAATATTAATTTTTCAAATTTATTATGTATATACAGATATAATTACATCTTCATAAATAATTCAAGATAATATAACATATACACACATTCATCGATATATATATATATATATATATACCATATGTGTATGTACTTTAATTAATATTTATTACATTTTCAAAGCACTTTTGAAAAACTATATTATAACATTTATAATATAAATCGTTTAAGCCAACTTTGAAAGTCATATTATAACATTTATAAAATAATTATTATTTTAAATTTAACTTTCAAATTTAAATTTAACTTTTAGTTATCAAAACAATTTTCAAAATTAGCCCAAGGCCTGACTCAAATTGAGCATTTTCAGTTGGGGGTAATCTTTGGGTTCACTTCAGTTTTCAGACCAGGCAAGTAGCTAGGGAGGGCGGGTGTAACGACCTAATTTTTCGACGTTTGAAAATCGACATCCAGACGTCCACTGTATCAAATGCCGAACAATCGAATGCCGAAAAATCGAACTGTTAGGGTTAAAGAAGAAGGAGGTAGAAAAGAAATAGAAACGATATCAGAATCTCACAATCGCAGCAGAACAATATATAGTAGATAAATGACTTATCTTTAAACAAAAGAACTATATCTGTTTATAGATTACATTATCAGAGTACAACATCAAAAAAACAACACTGTGCAGTTATGATAACTTGTCCATATGGAAACTGAATTTGCAGCAAACCATACACAGTGGATAATACATCATATATGTGTGATATGTTTCGCCATCTAGCTTGTCTCCTGATCTCCACAGCATACTTCCCATCTACATCTACTATCTGAACTAGCTCCAGAACCTACAGATAACCTGACTCTAGGCGGCCGTGTGGAAAATTAGGGGCATCCAGAATTTAGAAAAGGGAACAATAAACTCCGAGTCAGTCATGTGACTGGTGTGAGATCTTAAAACAGTTATTTTTACAAAAAGAAATAAAAATAAATCCATTCATGCTTTTGGAAAATGAAACTAGCATAAGGTCTCCCGGCACACACTCAATGCATTCGCACGTATGAGGAAGGTTTCTCCTTATAGTAGTCAAATATGCTTGATACGCGAAAATTCTTTTGATATTATTATTAATGCATAGCGTGGAAAATATTTCGCACGTATAATATTAATCTTAGTCAACATACGTAACATTATAGTATGCCAACTATAGCTACCAATTTAACAACTAAAACCGTACAGGGATCATATCGATTGTTTGGATTTCCAACAAATGGTCAAGGCTAAGGAACTTCCTTTATCCGAATGGTATGCCTCCGGAGAGACGTCCCGAGAACCTAACCGGATCTATGCCAACACAAGGCCGGGTTACCTCTGTAACTAGGTAGCTAACTGTCACAAGTATGCCATCTCCCAGTCGTAACCACCTTTACCGACGCGCCTCAAATTCCAACAACCACATAAGTAAAATATCTGGTCTCTATACCAGAATATCACTTTTTGTCCACATAAGTAAAATATCTGGGCTCCATACCAGAATATCATTTTTTATCCAGAAGGAAATGCACATATCCTGAGGGGCGCGAACCCATAACCTTGCGGCATCATTCCTATTTCAACCATTTTCGGGTTGTGAGGTTCGATGAAGTTTCGTCTCATAAAACTACGCTTTTCATAAAATCCGTTCTTCGATCAGCCAATGATCAGCACATAGCATGCCACATTATCAAATTGGGAATATATCACTAGTAAATATCAACTACATAATCTCTGAGCTCGTATGTCTCAGAGAAGGGTGTTAATCTAAGAGAACAAATTCTCCGCCACCAAACAAAAATGTATTTGATAGAAACCAGCTTTATATCTCAAAGTGTAATGTCAGACATACGTCCATATAAGTCCATCCTGGGTCTGAATGGAACCGAAGGCACTTCGTCCAATTAAAGAGCAAATCCGAATATCCCCTAATCACGTCCGGACTACCCATCACGTAGGGTAATCTCTATATCGGAGCAACTTGGTGCAGAGACAATCAACAGGAAATCCTTTCATTTTCGAAAATACCCGGTCTTCAACCACCGTCTTCAAATGCAATTCCATTCCGTATCATAATTCGAAATGGGTTTTATGACTTAATGTCCTCCCCCAGCTTATTTGAATAATGAGCGCTTATTTTAAAAACAAGTGGATACATTCAAATCTAAATTAAGTCACAACAAATTTCCATTTTTGATCTTTTGAACAAAGGATCCACCTTTAAGATTCAATGTTGTTTTTGGATAACCATTTCGAATTCGACCCCCGGTCTCATCGAAATTCAAATGTCATCTTAAAGGCCAATATTGATAGTCGGTTATTTAACTATCAAATAACATCCATAAACAACCATCGTATTTAAATAATTTCCCTAAAATGTTTATTTATTTATAAATATCTTCATAAAATATATATCCACACTTCAACCCTTTGAAAAAAATTTCAAACTACTTTACTCTTATGGAATAAGTTTTCAAATATTGTTTATTTCCACTAAAAATTTGCCAAGTCCGAATACTTTAGGTTTTAAAATAATTTAAATCACTTATCCAAAAATATATACTTGGAAACACTTAAAATAAAAACTATTTTAAACACTTTATTTAAAATATTAGTTATGTAATTTTATACTAATATCTCATATAAAACTTAAGCCTAAACTAAGTTTTAAAATAAAAGTATTGGATAGAGTATAATTATTTAAATAAACATCTTGTAAATCAAATACTAGTTAAATCTTTAAAATAATCACTTCTATAATTAACTTAGTAAATACTTATTTTAAAATTTAAAAACAATTTTTAAAAAATAATTTCTTCAAAAACATTCTTTTTAAAACCAACTTTAGAACTTTCAACTTATACTTAAAAATCAGCTTTGAAAACGTACTCGACTTTCCAAGGAAAATACACTTTCCATTCCAAAATAATCCATTTAAATCAATTAATAATCCTTCTCAATTTATCTCAATTTACATCCTAAATTCATAAATTTTCTTTCCACACATTTAAAATTAAACCACCATTTATTTTTAAGACAAATTACCCATTCCTTTATAAATTCCCACCGTAAATTTGTACTTCCAAATATCCACTGATATATTATTTCTCTTTACAAAACCCAGTTTATAAATTCCATAGTCTCATCCTTCTTTCAAAACACAGTTTCAAACATTAAATCAATTTCCAAATCTATTTCCAAAATTTACTTTCAAACACTAAATCGATTTCCAAATCGATTTTCAAAATTTACTCCATTTAAAAATTACTCCTTTACTTATCCAAATTTATTTCAAAACCCATTAATCCAATATTCACACCTATATTTAAGATTTAAATTCCATTTAAATCGGAAAAACCAATTTCATACTTGATTTCAAAATTCTCCTTTTATTTCTCTCAAACCATTTAAAATCCGTTTCAAATTCCTTCTTTTAATTTATCCAATTCTCTAAAATTATTTTACTTAAAATTCACTACTTTAATTTCCTTCCAAAAATTCAATTTTTATATTTCTGGTATCTTAAAATACCAAAATATATTCGGCCAAACCATACCCTTCAGTAATTTCGGTTACCAATGTAATCAATCACAGATTATCAATAAATAATATCACAACATATGAAATAAATTCGAACATTTGAGGAATCCAGTTGGATCCCTCCAATCTATTTCCCTGCATCCATAAATGTTAGCACAATATAAAATACCAATTTCACTTCGAGGTAGAATATCGCGTATATGGGGTCATCCGCTATTATGTGGGGTGCATAGGGTCTCATCCACTATATAATGCGGGAAATCAATCACTCCAATATATATATATATATATATATATATATATATATAAACACACACATTACTATATATAATATCACCCAATAGATAAATTATTAAATTCATCCAAGCACATACAATAATTTAAATTTATTCATTTAAATTAACTAGGCAAATCAAATGAGTGAGAAGATCCCACCTTTTGCTATGCATACAACTCATTCCCAATCCGGCTTGATCCTCCACGATTTTTGACCTTGTGTAATAATTATACAATTTTATTAATATTGAACTAATCAAACGATTAATTTCCTTTTTAATAATTTAATCAACCAATAATCTAGTTTAAACCAATTTTCCCATTAAAATATATTTTAGTAACTACATAATTTAAATAAATTTATTAACCACATTAATCACCTTAATAAATTATTTTTAATCCAAACTAGTAAATAAAAATGGATATAGGTATATTTATTTCCTTTTGAAACTACCCCTATATATAAATAAATTTGTAGATCTAAAAAACTAATTTTGTATAACTAAAAATTTCCGTTATATATATATATATATATATATATATATATATATATATCTTCAAATCAAAACCACAAATATATTTTTATCAAAATAAACTATAGATTTCAAAAATGAACTTCCAATACATTAAATTTCCTATTTACTTTTTTATCTATACATGTATATATATCTCTCTGTAAATGGCAAAGCAGAACTTCCTCATTGTTCACATAAAATCTGATTTCTGTCAACATTTTAAAATTTTCCATTTCGACAAATCTTATCTGTTTTAAGTTTAATATATTTTCCCAAACTATATATATATATATGTGTGTGTGTGTGTGTGTGTGTGTGTATACATACTAACTAAATCAAAATTAATTGGAAGAAAAATTTTATTAACGCCCTCACCTGCTGTCGCCATACAGCCCATCTCGTTCGTTCTCAAGTTCGCCCATACCGAGCTTCGCCACTGCTGGCCTCCCCCTTGTGCCTCCTCTGATTGCGCCTTTGGCCTTAACCTTAATCAACCAAATCCTAGCTCGAACCTCACAGCTCATCAAATCAATCGACCGCCCATCACTGCCCTAGCTTAACGGCACTTCGACCAGATAGCAGTGACGAAGTCGTTTACCTCCTAACGCCCACAATTGTGCAACCCGAGTTGCGACACGATCGATGACTTCGAAGTTATCGCAAAGCTTGAGACGTTGATCGATTCGATCTTCCTTAAATCGATTTCGAATGAAATCGTCTTCCCTCTTATTTAAAGAATGATTTCGAATTTGTGCTTTTGATTACGATTTATGTTTTAAAGATAAAGAAATCTCGGGTTTGAATGTTTGGCCATTAAAAAAATGAAACAGCTATGCCAAAATATTTCTTTGAAATTCTATTTGATTTTGCTCGGCACAATTTAGCTTAATTTTTTTTAAACGAACGCATGTTAAGAGAAAAGAGAAATAAAAGGCTAAGTGTCGAAGGGAAGAAACATGTATTATTTGTCTTGAAAAAACATTGTTAAATTTAAACTTAAATTTAAATCGTTGAGAAAATTAAGCCTAAAAACTCAATCTCCTATCGAGCCATGCCGCTAGGCGTTTATAATGTTATACCCCTTTTTCAAACACAATGGAAAAGGTTCCGAGTCATAACTCAGTCGTATGGAGAAGATAGCTTTTTTAACTAGTAATTATATTAAATTTTCGATATAGAATTCAACGCGTTTATACACCGTACGGCCAAACGACCACTCCAAACACTACGAAAATTGAAATCCGATAATAATATACCATTGCAGATTCAATTGGAGCTAGTTTCATCAAATTCCGAGACTGTGCCTCGGAAGGCTATTTTTAAATATCGATTTAAACAATATGTTTTAAAACATAATAGAATGCTTTTAAATTCAATTTTAACACTTCCATTATCTTCAGTACTATTAATATAAATTACATAAGCCCTTGAAATATTTTTTTACAAGCATAAAACTAAAGATTCAATATTTTTCCCAATTCCCAATTATTTAATTGAATAATTAAACCATTCAATAAATGGTAACATTTGAAATTCAAGATAAAAATCAACTTTTAAAATATTTAAAATCAATTAAATATTCTAATTTCAAATGTCCAAAATTTCAGGTCATCACATTCTTCTCCCCTTAAAAGAAATTGTCCCTGAAATTACTAGTTAAGAAGAATCATCCATAACCCGTTCACTATTTTTCCAATCCAAATAGTTTTTTTACAACTTTCCAAAACCCAACAGTTTCAGCTCCCCCAAAACAGTTTTTATTAAAGACACACTATCACTTCTACTAGCTTTCTAAACTCATCCATAACTTCCAAAGAATATTATTTTCTCAACAATTCAAATTTAAATTTAAATCCAAATTTTAATTTATCCAAATTTCTCAAAATTTTCTAACTTCCTAAATTTTCGAAAAATTTCGCCAGCGTCTCCTTTGCGCGGCTAGCTCGGTACGGCTACAAAATGCCACTACGGGCCCTCAGATTTCAAAAGAAAACAAAAAGCCAAGTGGCTAGTCCAGAAAATCATCAAATTTCATACAGAAATTTAAATACATACCTTTCTGGCGGACAATTCAAATTTATCTTCCGAATCCAAAAATCCCAATTTCCTTTTGCTTTTTTTAAAACACCTGTATATCCTACTAGCAATAGTGTCCAATTACAACATTCAAAATCATTTTGCACATTTCTTTACAAAAGTTTCAATATTTATTTCATTCAAGCCCGTACGATACAAATATATCATCTGTATGCAATACCATATTCGATCGCTCACTCGATCACACAATTTCATTTTCGAACTAGTATCGTTCACCCGACTTCCTAGTGCGGACTCAGATTTGGTTTCTTGATCAGAAATCATTATTCTCCTTGCATAGCCGTAAACTATGATAGAGAATTTCCAAAATCAACCAAAAATCCGTATCCAGGTTCGCCGTCAAAATCGAGTGAAAAATTCCAATTCGGGTTGATATAAACTATCTCGAAATTCTATGCTCGAATCTGGATCAAATTGCTATGCGAATAAAATAACATACGCACATTCTATGTATTTGTTTCAATTGATTATTATCCAAAATTTTCATTTCCCACACTTTTATTTACTCCATTCAAATACTTACTTAGTATATTTTGCCAATTCTAGATTTTACTTAAGAATTTCACCATTTATTTCTTAAGTTCAATATAAGTAGTTTACACACTTCTTATATTTATTTTCTACTTCATCACTTTGGTTTTATGTCCATTTATATTCACTTGCATTTCAATTTCATTTGAATCCAGTTTATCTTAAAATTCTGAATACTGAATTTTTATCAACTATCCTTTATTCATATCTAATCCATATCATCATTTTATTTGACTCAAATTTTCAATCCCATTCTGAATTCAACTTTATCTTCAATTCTCAATTTATTTCCAAATCTAATTAAATGTTGAATTCTATTCACACTTTCTCAAACCCTTATAAGTTTTTAAACTTATAAATATTCCATAACCATTTTTAAATATGATTCCAGAGTTTAAATAATCACATAAGCATTTTAAAATCAATTTTTAGAAATCGATTATATCCAAAATCAAACTATATCAAAATCAAACTCAATTTCACAAATATTCCCAATTCAAAACATTCGGGTAGCAATTCCTCCCTTGGAAACTCGAAAAATGTGTTGCGATCTTCATTGGAAATATTTTCCAGCGACTGACAAGAGTTTAGTGCTTATATCCCTTCAAAAATATTTTTACCAAATCTAGATTTCATAGCCTATTCAAAAATATTTTCAAAATAATATCACAATTATTTTTCCAAAACCTTTGAAAACCATTTTCATACCCAAAGGAAATTTAATTTCGGATTTCAAATCCTTTTAATCCATATTTAAATATTACTCTGCAATTTCATTTCAATTTTTTAAATCACATTTATAAGTCACATTTCAAATTCCATTTTGTTATCTAAATTTATTTTCCTAACCTTTGGTTATGATATAAATTTCTATTTTTAAATTTTTACACAATAATGGTAATAATTTAATATTATCAATTCCTAACAACCAAGCAACCATATATATACTTAATAATTTACGGAAAGTTATTTCTTTATATACAAAAATAATTTGGGTAAAATTATTTCATTTAACGTGTTTTAAAACAATATTGTGTTGGTTTATCTTGTTTAAGAGTTTAGAAACCCTTATTGATAACATGGCGTCCCACATATCGACCAGAATCTATAAACAGTCAACTGATAAGTCAAAACAATATAATTTTTTTATATTCACTAACAAATACGCGCTCATATCTATTAATACACTCAAACTCATTCTAGAGTACTATGACCCAATTTTTCGATGCTCGAAAATCGACATTAATATGTCCACTATATCAAATGCCGAACAATCAAATGCCGAAAACCCAAACCGTTAGGTTAAAGAAGGAGGTAGAAAAGAAATAGAAACAATATAAAAATCTCACATTCGCAGTGGAACAATATATAATAGATAAATAACTTATCTTTAAACAAAAGAACTATATCTATTTATAGATTACATTATCAGAGTACAACATCAACAAAACCCAACATTGGGAAGATATGATAACTTGTCCATGTGAAAACTGAATTTGCACCAAACCATACATAGCGGATAATACATCATATATGTGTGATACGTCTCGCCATCCAGCTTCCATTACGGATTCAATGGAACTGGTTTCATCGAATTCCGAGACTGTGCCTCGAAAGGCTATTTTTAAATATCGACTTAAAAAATATGTTTTAAAACTTAACAAAATGCTTTCAAATTTAATTTTAACACTTCCATTATCTTTAGTACTATTAATATAAATTTCATAAGCCCTTGAAATATTTTTAACAAGCATAAAACTAAAGATTCAATATTTTACCCATTCCCAATTATTTAATTTAATAATTAAACCATTCAATAAATGATAACATTTGAAATTCAAGTTAAAAATCAACTTCTAAAGTATTTAAAATCAATCAAATATTCTATTTTCAAATGTCCAAAATTCTAGGTCTCCATAGCGGGGTATTTGATTATCTAAACCTACGCTTAGACATTAATTTTGTAGACGCCCCGCTAAATTGATAAGCTTAGTTGGTTAGTTCAAACATAACTAATTTAGATCGCATATATTTATAGCACCGATATAATTGTTAGAACCGTATCAATCGAAAGCGGGTGAAATATGTAGATTTAAAAAAAAAATCCCTACTTGGATCATAGTAGGCCTATGAAGTCTAATGTTAAGAGCTAGATCTAATCTAGTTGTTTCAGTAAAATCAAATTTTAATTTGAATATGCATTGCGTTGTTTAATTACTTTCATTAATCAAATGCGCTTAATGCGAATCAAATTTAGCTAAATGGATGAGGAAGGTTTATTCATTTTGGAGAACGAAACATTTCATTTCTCTCTTTTAAAGATTTCTCATTATTTAGAAGAATGTTTTATTTATTTAGAGAGAGAAACTTTTCTTTTCTCTATTAATTAAATTAATTAATTAATTTACTTAAATGATAGTTTTACCAAATTCAAACTTGGTATATTTTGTGGGCATATCTTAATACACTCAAGTGCATAGTGCAAGTGTAACTTTTCAAATTATGTAGTTAATGTGGACATGTTCCGTTGTTAACATTTACATCTAAAACATATACTATCAATTTATATAAGCAATGGTTGTCACGTAGCATTTTAGTCTTGAATATGAAAGTTTATATATATTTATGTTTGTCAAAGTTTACTTATACGTTAAATGGAATAAATAAGAAGACTTGACAAAAAGGTATCAAATTATTAATGTGTGTGCATTTAAGTGAAATTAAAATTTTAACGACCCGAATCTCAGCGCTTGAAAATCGACATCCATACTTCACCAATATTCGAATGCCGCAGATTCGAACATTGAAATCCGATTCGCCAGAGCTTATAACAACATTAGGTGATAACAATACAGCGGAAGAAGAAAGAATAATTTTATTGATACATAACAAATTGATACAACATGATACAAATGAAATGATCAATATTATCAGAGATAGATACAATAGCGGAAAACACAGCAGCGGAAAGATAATATCTTCAATGCCAAAGCTCCAAACCAAAAGCTCGAACCACCATCATGCTGAACTTGTAGCAAATCCGGTGCACAATGTGATTGTCAAACCAAAGGCTCCAAAGATTTCCAAAAGCTACACCTGCTAGTTGACTGTCTGATACCCTAATTCTAGGCTGCCCGTGTGGAAAATTGTGGGCACCCAAAGTTTAGAAAGGGAACAATAAACTCCAGGTCAGTCATAGGACTGGTGTGAGAAAAAAAAAACAGTTTTATTTGAACAGAACAAAAAAAAAGAATAAAAGAAATTCTCTATGCTTTTTGGAAAATGAAACTACCATAAAGCCTCCCGCCACACACACAATGCAATTGCACACTTGGAGAAGATTTCTCGTTATGATAGTCAAACATGCTTGATACGCGAAAATCCTTTTGATGTTATTATTAGTGCATAGTGCAGAAAATATTTCGAAAGTATAATATTAATCTTAGTCAGTATACTACCATTATAGTATACCCACTATAGCTATCATGTTTTATGGCAGGTTACCACCACGCTGCATGGCAGGTTATACAACTAAAACCATACAGGGCTAGTATTGTTTTGTTTCGATTTCCAACAAATGGTCAAGGCTAAGGAACTTCCTTTATCCGAATAGGTACGCCTTTGGAGGGATGCCCCGAGAACTTAACCAGCTCTCTGCCAACACAAGGTCGGGTTACCTCTATAACTAGGTAACTAACTGTCACGAGTATGCCATCCCCCGGTCGTCACCGACCTTTATCCCGGGATTCACCAACAAATTGCAACAACCACATAAGTTAAATATCTGGGCTCCATACCATGATACCACTTTTTATCCAGAAGGAAATGCACATACCCTAAAGGGCACGACCCTCATAACCTTGCTGCATCCTTCCTGTTTCGACCATTTTCGAGATGTGAGGTTCAATGAAGTCTCTTCCACAAAGCTATACTTTTCACAAAATCCATGCTTTGATCAACAAATGATCAACACTTAGCATGCCACATTACCAAATTGGGAATATATTACTAGTAAATATCAACTACATAACCTCTCAGCTCGTACGTCTCGGATAAGAGTGTTAAGCTAAGAGAATAAATTCTCCGCCACCAAACAGAAAAGTATTTGATAGAAAATAGCTTTACATCCCAAAGTGTAACGTCACACATATGTCCATACAAGTCCATCCTGGGTCTGAATGGAACCGAAGGCACTTCAAAAGCAGCCCTTGCAAATTCGGATTTTCACAATCCCGACCGGACTCCCCATCACATATGGAGATCTTCTATACCGGAGCAACTCAGTGTAGAGACATTCGACAGGCAATCCTTTCGTTCTCGAAAATACCCGGTCTTCACCACCGTCTTCAATTGCTATCCAGTTCGTCGTATCATTATTCGGAATGTGGTTTATGACATAAAGTCCTCTCCCGGCTAAACCGAATAATGAGCGCTTATTTTAAAAAGAATACAGATATATTAGAATCTTAGTTAAGTCACAACTTTTAGCCCAAAACCTTTCTTTTTGAATGGTTTAAACAAATTTCCACTTTTAGTCTTTTAAAAAAAAGATTCACCCTTTAAGATCCTCTTCAATTTGAAAACAATGTTCACCAATCTTTAACAAAGATTCATTCATAGTTTGTCAAAATCTTTAGCAAGGATTTATTCATAGTTTTCAAAATTAACTCCAATTTGATTCACCCATAAATTGAAATCATTTCAATAAAAACTGAAAATCCTTTCTTTATATGAAAGCTTTTATCATTAGAAAACAAAGGTTTTCATTTCAGAAAAAAATCCGATCAAATATGCACAAGTTATAACCTTTTAAAGTATGGATTAGAAAATCAACGAACTGCTATATTCTCGGCAAGCTCTATTTAAAATCCCAAAATAATTTATTTAAAATACTTAAATGATTTACAATTATATAACCTATATACCCTTTATTTTTAAACCATAGTTTCCAAAATAATTTCAAAACTTAAACAAGACATATTATATTCAAACTAAATTTCCATTTCAAAACTTCCTTTTCAAAATCTTTTCATATTTAACCTTATTCCATTTCCAAACCATTTTGGATTCAAAATTCAACTTTTAAAATATTTCTATCATTTAATAAAATAATATTAAATTCAAAATATCTGTGACTTAACCAATTTCCCGTGAAATCCATATTTTTGTGTGTGTGGTGTAGTCCAGGGGTTTCACAGGAAACCATAAAATATCACAACCATCATCAATTCAAGCACAACAATATCGATAAGCCGTATAATCTTATAATGCTTATTTTTCATTCACATATAAATATGTAAATTCATCACAGATAAATAAATCACAGTTCACAGCTCAATTCAAAGCAATTCATGTCACAGAATATCACACATCAGAGATATTAAACAATTCAAAGCATTCAATAAAATCCAATCATCCATAAGTAAGATCAATTAATCACTTAATCCCTAATTAATTAAATTAAATTTCCAATTAAATTAATTACTTATGAATTAATTACCCAATCCTGCTCAATTAACATTGATTAATTTCAAACAATTTGTTATTACTTCAATTAATTAATGAAAATTAATTAATCATCCTTAATTATCCATCTTAATTAATTATCCTTAATTATTAATTACCCCTTAATTGATCACATAAATTAATTAGCCTTAAGTTAATTACATAAATTAATTAACCATTAATTAATTACATTAAGTAATTATCTTTCATTTATAAATTAATTAAGCTTTAATCATTAATTAATTCACCTTTAATCATTAATTAATTAAACTTTAATTAATTAATTATCCTTTAAGTAATCACATTAAGTAATTATCCCTTAATTACCTTCATTAAATAATCAACCTTTAATTACTTGCATCAATTAATTAAGTAAATTAAGTAATTATTCTTTAATTACTTTCTTCAAGTAATTATCATTAACTAATTACATGAAGTAATTAACCTTTAATAAATTTATTATCTTTTAATTAATTACCTTAATAAATAAATAAATAAATTATTCCTTTAAACGATTACATCAATTAATTAACCATCCTTTAATACATTACGTAATTAATCCTTTATTTAATTACATCATTAAATCACCTTTGAAAACATTTGGAAATTAACCTATTATGTAATTACTTTTACGCAAACATTTTTAAAACATTTTTAAACTTTGAAAACTTTTTTAAACTTGCCAATACTTTTCTTTAGAACTTGGTTTATATTTTTCTTTTGAAACGTATTCACTTTGATAACTTTGAAAAACTTGATTACTTCAACTTAACAAAAAGCCGGGCCAATCAAAAAAAATCCTGAGCCCACAATTATTCTTCCCTGAGTTACCCTCAAATCTCTCGTCTTTGAGCCAAAATGCGATCGACTTCGAGCCAGTGCCTGTTTTCCTCGAGAAAAACCTCATCTTCCCAAACATCTCAATGAACTCAAATATTCAAGATACCAGTGCATATGCACAGACAATTCGGCCACCTCCAATCGATGCTGCGACCATCGAAAAGTCGACGACAACCACCCTTAATCACCAGACCACCCAGACCCCTGAACGACGACGAACTTGCAAACGAGATAGCCAGCACCTATCTGAACCAAAATGATCGACAAAGAAATGCCTCGACCTGCCGCCTCAAGCCACCAGCGACTGCGAAACTCCGACCAAAGCTCCGCCTAACTCCTACCCTTTGATTCCCACTGGTGCGATCAACTCCAGCTCATTGGTGAAACTGCAGCAACCCAATATCCGACCTCGACCAAACGTGGGTCTAAACCCTAAAATAATCTCGCCCAACCACTAGGATCATCTGAAAAATTCACAAGCATTTTTTCATGTATCCCCATCACATAGGCTTCCTCCAGCCACGACCACGACCTCCCTCATCACGGGGATCACCAAAAATCACAAAAAGTACCAAAACCGATCAACTAGCAAATGCACATGATTTCCAAACCTTAAAATTATGATTTTATTTTTAAAATTCATGTTTTATGAAGGCGAGCAAGATCATGCAATCAAAACCCATGTTTTAATCAACTAAATTTTGAACAAAATTCGATTTTACTATGTTTTTACATTTCCCAGTAAACTTGTTCATTATTAATAATTAAAAGCTTTTTTAAAATTTTGATTTTGCAAATTCAAACATTTTTTATTTATACATCATAGTCTATAGAGGATTAGAAGTTGAGATTTTGATTTTAACAGAGCAAATTATTCATATACCAGACATGCACAGCCATATCCACACACACACACACACACATACACACACACTTGTTTGTATATATGCAAACCATTTTACAATTTTACTTCAAGCGTGATTACCAAAAACAAGGTATAAATCAAATTAGAGTTAGTTTACTCACCTATTTGAACAGAGAGGCTGAAATTTGCTTTGATCTGGATCTTTGATTTTTATCTGTACTTGATTGAATCTGATATGTTACTTGATGACTTTGAATTGAATCAGTTTCTTTGATTGTTTCAGGTTAAATTAATTGTTGAATTTGATTCTACTGCTTGATGTTAAGTTGATCTTCGAATTTGTTTGAATTGCTCTAGATCAGATTGTTTGCTCAGGTTTTGATTCAGGTTGAAACTGAAGTTTGATTTCATTTTTGAATTTTGTTTTCTTTTGTTTTGATCTGGATCTTGTTTGCATGTTTTTAAAGTTATGAAAGAAAATATGAAGTTGGTTTCTTACTTTGATTTTTATATATTTCAAATTAAAAAGAAAAACTTATGCCACTTGTTTATTAAATTATGCTCACCCTTGTTTTAATGCATGTATTTATGTTTTGCAAATGTCTAAATGCAATTATTTTGTGTTTAAACCCCTAATTTATTTTAATTTATGAATCATGTTTTTATTCATACATTTTTTTGTCATTTATACTTATATAGCTTTTTAAAGAAAAATGATTTTAAAACTATTATACACTAATAAATAATCACATATATATATATATATATATATGAGTTTCTTAAAATATAAAGTTTTTAAATCCAATTTATTTCTAAGACATTTATTTTGAATTTCAAAACAAAAATTCTATTTTTATATACATAAACAAGCACATTTCTTATATGTTTTGGAAAATCCAAATTAATTTACAAATTAATCCAAAAATTTGTATTATTTACAAAATTAGAATTGACTTAAAAATGGGATCGTTACAAAAATAATTACTAAAAGGCATTTATGAGATAATTAATGAGAGGTAAAGAAGAAAATCTTTTGCATTCTTTAAAATTTTCTTTATCTTATTTTCAAGGACATTTTAAATTTATATGCATGTATAGTTTTACATTGTATCATATAAAATAACAATTGGATTTATACATATATATACATGTTAAAAAATTACAATTTACTTGCATGTTTTGAAATATAATGCTAACAATTTGAAATCAAAATTTAACCTTAAAAATGATTTGACATCAGTTTTGTAACTTTATGTGAAAGTTATTATAAAATTTGAAATGAAACTATATGTATGTATACATGCATGCATGCATGCATGTGTGTGTATATGAACATAATAATAAAACAATATTAGAATTAAATATTACATACACATGTAAATCTTACCATTTCATATTTGCAATTTAAAAGCAACAACACGAAAACTAGTTTTGCTTAGAAAATATTCAGCTTTAAATTTGTGATTTTACACTAAGGTCCTTTTTAATTTTGAATTCAAATAATGTAAATAATAATCAAAATAATATAACATGAAATTATTGTCAAGGACAAAATTTCTCTGCATTTTAGTCTCATGGACAGACCTTCGGTATTTTAGTCTAAAGGACAACTTTCTTTAGGTATCAATTTTTGGTTATCGATAGCAGTTTTTAGGTATCAGTTTGTAGTTACAAGTAAAAGTTTTTAGGTTTTGCTTTTTAGTTCGATAGCAGTTTTGGATTAATGTTTGTCCTTATGAATAATTTTAGAAGAATGTTTGTCCTTATGAATAATATTTAGGAGAATGTTTGTCCTTGTGGTTAAAATATTGACGTCGTGTCCTTAAGGCTAAAAATATGCAAAAATTTTGTCTTTTAAATTAATTCCCCCATAATATAATTATATGTGAAACTTTCATATTATTTCATGAAGTAATTTCAAGTATGGTCAAGATCTAAACAATACATTCAGTTTAAATATATACATCAATTAGTTTCAAATTAAAAAAAACCCTTTTTATCATACTTTAATTTCTAAAGAATTGCAATTAATATATTAAACAACATATGCACATAAATTCATTTTATAAGAAATAAGATCTAAACTATGTAGATAAGATATAACTATTATCATGATAAGATACACACACACAAGGGATCTGAATTATTCTAACAAGTTATAACAAATATTGTATGGTTACCTTAACTTGTAGCAAGAAGATCGTACAATCCTTTTAATAGATGGATGAACCACTTATGTTCCATTATTTTTTGATGTCTGAATTTAGTTTGAAGTCGATAAAACTTTGGAAATCTTTTTTCTTTGTTTTCAGCCATAGAAGGTTATGAGGAGAAAAGAGAAAGGAACGAGGAAATAATGAATTGTGTGTAGGCGATGAATTAGTGGATTTGTTTTAATTGAGAGAATGAAACCTTTCACATTCTTTAGTTAAAACTTCCTTAATTAACTCCCTTGATTATCTCTCCCTACTCTCTCTCTCTCTCTCTCTCTCTCTCTCTCTCTCTCTCTTCACATGATATGGTTGAAATTACTTGTCATCAAAGGGCATAAAATTTTCATAAATAACATCATGCAATTATCTTTTAGTTAAATCCATTTAAAATTACGTTGACATCTAATATCGATGCACGCAAATCTAACTTTTATAAATGCATTCAAATAATTACAAATAAATAACTTCCAAACATCAATTAAATTAGATAATAATTAATATTTCTTAGACATTAATTGATTCGATTGATTTACAACATTTTGTAAATTAATTAAATCACGTGTTTTTTAGAATTAATCATTACGGTTGTGTGACTCAAAATTGAAAATTAAACCATTGATTAACATCGAACAATTTGAATATTAATGTTCACACATCACCTTAACTTGTGGTGTGACATTTTAGATGAATTCATCGCTTGCATATTTTTTGATAAAATACAATTTTACTTATTATTAGTGATACTTGGAAGTAATGATTATTTTCACAAATTCTCTTCGTCAAAACTATATCACATTATGACTTATGGAGTTTGATTTAAGTCAAAACTCAAACATCATCCACATTTAACTTTAAAATTCCAAATACAAAATCTTGGGTTCAATGATAACAATTATTATTAACTTTACTACTCTGGCCAGAGACTTTGATTTCAAGTTGACTATAATTGACCATGACACTAACCCCATGTTAAGGCTGTAGAATACAATTGCCTATGTTTTTATTTGATGATAGTAAACACATATTCATTTAAATGTTTTTGTTATTGTACTATTTCATTTTTCCACATAGTTAAATAAATATTTTTTTGAAAAAACAAATAACTCAGAATTTACATTTAAACAAAAAATTTATTCAAACAAATATTTTATTACAAATTCAAATAGTACAAATTTAAGCTCCCACTACATGTACACATTTTCGATTGCAATACATCCTCTATTACGACACAATTTTCAGTATACAATTTTTCATACATGATTCACCTCACCACATAATTCACTCAACACTTGTATTTGATCTTCAACCTTGTCCCAGCCCGATTCCAACATCTAAACTGTCTGCAAAAATAAACACCGCACAACGAAACGGAAAAAGAATTTTTTTGCAGTACACAATGAAGTGTGTGTTTGAAAATATTATTTATCTCGGTTATTTGGGTTGTTTGTCATCATTTCTTTTGATTCACCTTAAACGAACAACTTATGGCATGCACAATGTATCGTGTACATGCCACAAGGTCGTGCACACCGATATACACTTGCTTGTTAAAACTGCAGGTACAGATGAGCACAAGGTCAAACCCAAGCCTAGGTTGGATTCAACTCAAGTTAAAATGCTTGACCAAAATAAGACCACAGTACCAAAGTACACGAAACCAGATTACAATTACACACACCAAATATACCAAAGAGTCATAGAAAACAGAAGTGCACCCGACCCACACATGAATTATTTCAAGCATGACACAACAAGTTAAAGGCATGAACAAAAATGCAAACATTCAGGCATGACTGCAATGAACACATTGAAGCTGCAGCAGCAACATACACACATGTATACATATATACAGTGACATCAAGCTACACTCATGTCCAAAATGAAATGACTCGAAGAAATGCAAGAATAGTTCCCCCGACATATGCAACTTTTCAACCAAGATCAATGAACACAAACCAGTGGAACAACATCCCACATGCCAGATTCAATAACACATGAAGTCTCAAACAAAACCAGACCAGTCTCCAAAATGCAAAGCAACATTGGAACAAGACAGCAACAATTCAACCAGATCGCAAAATTTATCAAGGCAGTTTTCAAATCAATGTATGCATGAACTCTCAACCAAATCATAGTGCAGATACATGAATGAGAAAATGCAGTATTGAAATCAAAGCAATGTAAGGCTACCAAGACTCAAATCAACAATATGCAAGCACATGAAAACAAGTCTGGCCATAAAATGTACAAAGGCACAACGAACACAAATGACAATGCATATGGCACAATGGATGCAACACAGACCAGTGTGGATGTGAAGATCAAACAACACAGCAACGAAATAGAGATCCAACTAGACTTAGATGAAACCAAAACTAACAAAGGAACCACACCAGCATAGTAATACGTATGCAACAGAGGATACTTTATATGCAAAGCAACAATTTCGATGCTTCAAGTCCAACATGTATTTATTGCCAGTGAATATGATACAGTGGATGGTCAGAGCATGATACACATGCATACAACAGTCCAGATAAAACAAATGCTCAAGGACAAGTGAGCATAGGAATACATGAACGAACATATCAGTTCAAGCACAAGACTTCAGACCACCACTCAATATAAACCAGATTAGCACACAAGGAAAGCAGTTTTCAGATTCAATGACAAAGGCAATGTTCGGGCATGAACATGACTACAAGAACAAATCAATACCAAATGCACACATGTGAACCAGACTTCATTCAAAGTACACCAGACATGTTACAAGATAATCATAGGTCATATAAGCAACAGATTGAACAAGTTAGTGACAGTAATGAACGAGATGCCAATACTTCAGGAAGTCATATTTATCTCAAGCCGTGGGTCATACATTTTCAATCAGAGGTCATATATGCAACAAATCGAACAAGTCAGTGGCAGTAAAAAATAGAACCGACTTTAAGAGATTCAAGCACATTCAATAATGAACAAGTCAGAACAAATCACATTGTTTAATAAATAATCTAATGGCCGAGCAAAATATTTGAAGAATTCAAAGAAAAATATACGAATGAAAATTTAGGAAATTTATCCCTATTTAACCCAATTTCATATCGGCGTACAATCATTCGAGTTCATGTAAAAAACCAGAGCAGGCCATTGAAGTAAATCGCAAACAAATAACTCGAATCGAAGTCAAGCATGTTGAATCACATATTTTGATCCATGACAAAGCAATAAATTATACTATATGGATAAGTGACAAAAAGAAAAGGAAGTATGCTATTCAAACTACAAAGGAGACAAGGCTACAAAACTACGTATAGCATGTTGATCTATTGAAAGTTTTTAGTCATAGAAATGTTAAAATCTATCCACAAGTAGTTAAGTTAGTTTTAAAAACTTTAAATTCTATAAAATGTAAGAAGTGTGCTTTGACTGTCAGGTCAGTCGACTGACCGTACATGGCCAGTCGACTGAACCTGTACAGTTGCACAGAAACGCTCTGGTTTTACACAACTTTGAATATTCAGTTGACTGATCGTTTTGGGTCAGTCGACTGAATTCTTTCAACAGCTATTTTTTTGAATGGACACTTCTTTTCGCCAAGAGTCACGTTCTAATATAAAGAGGTATGGATGCTCTGTTGATCATTACTCTTCATGAACGATTGCATCTTTTTAACTATTATATAAACACACAAAATCCACTTCACAAATCACCGATTTACTGATTTTTTTCTGATCTTACTTTCTACTATTTCGGCATATTAAAAAGCAATCATAACTTTCATATATTGCTTGAATCTCTGAAACAATTAACTTATTCTTTGATTCTAAGCAATATTTTTCCTTTCTAAATCTTTATACACACATATATACTTGAGAAAAGATTATAGGAAGGTTGTACTATCAAAGACAAATCAGTGTTATTAAGAACACAAAGTGTCAAAGAAATTCTATTGAAACTGTTGAAGTCTTGTTCGGTTGTTCAGGCGGGTAAAGTCCTCTTTCGGTTGTTAGTGGCGGAAAAATCATGTTCGGTTGTTCAGGTGTTGTATACCTATTCCTCCGGGTTAAGAGAGGGTTATTGTGAAATTCCAGAGGGAAGTTTGGGACTGGACATAGAACGGGAAGTTCGAACCAGTATAAAAATTCCTGGTCTGCTCATTTTTATTTGCTTTGCTATTATAATCTGTTTCCGCATTTAGATTATAATACATTCCATATTACATGATCCTAAGTGATAACTAGCCACATAGTAGTCACTTTCATTTGGTATCAGAGCAAGGCATCTTATAACCATTACAAAGTTATCTGATATCTTGCTAATATGGAAAACAACACCACTAATACTAGTTTTATTGAAGGTCGATCCACTACATGACCTCCATTCTTTATTGAACTATAATTATTGGTCTACTCGTATGCGAATCTATATGCAATCTAATTGTTTTGAATCATGGAATATCACACAGAATGAATACACTCTTCCTATTGGAGAATATTCCGCATGGTCAAACATACAAAAATTAGATGCTAATGCCAATGCTAAAGCTATGAACATGTTATTTTGTGCACTAGATAGAAATGGATTTAATCGTGTTAGCATGTGTCAAATTGCTTATGAAATATGGAGAACGCTTAAAATCGCTCATGAAGGAGCTAACAAAGTCAAACAAAGCAAAATCTCCATGCTCAAAAATCAGTTTCAAAACTTTAGAATGAAACAAGATGAATCCATCAATGTTATGTATTCTAGATTTCAAGATATCTATCATTCACTATTAGGATTAGGAGAAAAAATTTCTGATTTTGATATAGTATCAAAAATCCTAAACTCTTTAACGGATGAATGGGAAAGAAAGGTCCTAGCTATTGAAGAAGCAAACGATCTTTCAACTATGAAACCGGAAGAGTTAATAAGAAATCTAATGTCATATTAAGTGAATTTGCAGGCAAAGAAAGTTCAAGCACAAGACTAGAAGAATCTAGCGTTTCAAGCAGAACAAGATGACTCTGACTCAGATGAAGAGGATATGACATTTATTGCTAAGAATTTAAAAAAGTTTTTGAAATTCAAAGAATAACAAGGGCAAGAGCTACAAAAATAATTCTAGCAACAATAATAGCAATAAACCATCATCATCTGTCATGAAATGTTATGAATGTCATAAGAAGGGTCATATGAAGAAAGATTGTCCAAAAAAATAGAAAAACAAATTCAAGAAGAACAAATTCAAGAAGAAAGCATTTTCTGTACATTGGATGATTCAGATTCTTGATCATCAGAAAGCGACAGTGACACAGAGCAAGAAAATGTATGCTTCATGGCTTCAAATGATGATGTACGTGAACTAAGTTTTGAAGATTTAGTTGAACTTAATTCTGAACTAGTAGATTTTCTAAAACAGACTAAGAAATATAATAAGGAGTTATAAGGAAAACTAAATAGATCTGAATTGGAAATTAGTATGCTTAGAGATGAAAAGATAATTCTCGAAGAAGAACTTGAAAAATCTTTAGAATCTAATTCTAATTTAGCTTCACAACTTTCTATGATAACTCAGGAATTAGAAATTCAGAAGAATAAAAATGATGTTTTGTCAGTTGAATTAAATAATTTACAATCTAACACTAAAATTTTAGAATTAGAAAAATCTAGTCTTAAAACTAAGCTAGAAGATATTAATAAAAGTATTTTCAAATTTAATAAAAGACGAGAAAATCTTTCTAAATTAATAGAAAATTCTCAGTCAACCTCAAATAAAATGGGATTACGATATAGGAAAATTGTAAAACCAAAGAAATATGAAAAGTTTAAAAACCAAATTAAACAAGATTTAAAGAAAATAGTTTCTAAAAATCTTAAAACTATTAAAATATGGATTCCTAAAACAAATAATAACTTGATTAGGAATAAACATATCAAAACATTTATGGAACTGTTCATAAAAATAAGAATTATATTTTTAAAGGGAATTCTGAACCTTCTTGGGTTTGGTTTCCTAAGACCTAACTCTTAGGACCCTAAAAAGAAAAGTGGGTACCATTTTAATTTTTATTTTTTGCAGGTACCACTTAAAAAGAGAGGAAAATGGATTCTAAACAGTGGTTGCTCAAAACATATGACTGGTGATAAAGACATGTTAGCAAACAAAGTCTACTCAAATGGAGGATCAGTCACCTTTGGAGATAATTCAAAAGGTTATGTCATCGGCAAAGACGATGTGACCAATAACGGTATTTCTAACTCACCTCTCATTACTGAGTTCTATTGGTTAAAAACTTAAAACATAATTTATTAAGTATAAGTCAGTTATGTGATAAAGGTTTTAATATGTCTTTTTCAGAAAATAAAAGCAATATTTTTGATAAAAATCAAAATTTGATTTTTGAAGGTATAAGAGATAAAAATATCTATACTTTAAATATGAATATAAATTATAACACAACTATGTGTTTAGTAGCTAAAGAAATGATTCTTGGCTATGGAACAAAAGATTTTGTCACTTAAACACTAACACTATTAATAAATTAGCTAAAAATAAACTTGTTAAAGGATAACCTGATATAAAATTTAAAATTGTAATATCTGTGATGCATGTCAGTTAGGAAAATTAACAAAATCTTCCTTTAAATCTAAGAAAATCATATCTACAACACAACCACTTGAACTATTACATATGGACCTTTTCGGACCTACTCAAGTTCAATCTATTAATCATAATAGATACGTGTTTGTTATTGTAGATAATTTTTCAAGATTTACATGGACTATTTTTATGAAACATAAAAGTGATACTTTTGAAAATTTTAAATTTTTTGCAAAAAGAATTCAAAATATAAAGAATTTTAAGGTTAAAAATATTAGAAGTGATCATGGAGGTGAATTTGAAAATGAAGCTTTCGAACATTTTTGTAACAAGAAAGGAATTAATCATAATTTTTCCTTTCCTAGAACACCACAACAAAATGGAGTTGTAGAAAGGAAAAATAGAGCATTACAAGAATGTGCACGAACTTTATTAAATGGAAGCACTTTACCTTGTTGAATCATGATTTTGATTCACGACGAAGAACATCAACAAGCATTGACGATCATAGCGACAAAAAGAGAATAGAACTTCAAACAAATACAAAAAACTTCAAAGTATGTATATTTATATTATTCTTGAGTCTTAGTTCTATTCAAATTCTGTTAAATCATCCCTCAAGAAGTCACACTCACACACAAAAAGTTTTTCATCTTGAAATATAGAGTTTTAAAGTGATCTGTGCAACATAGCACAGGTCAGTCGACTAACTCAGAATAGCTAGTCGACTGACCTGTGTTAGTGCACAGCATATTGTTTTGAAATGCATATTTTTGAATTTCAGTCGACCGGAACTTCTGAGTCAGTTGACTGAACGGCAAATAACGGCTTTTTTTACTGAAAAGACACTTTCTTTCATGAAGGGGTTTCAATCCAATTCCAACAGGAATAGATGCAACTTTTGATTGAAATCTTTCACGAACAATTG
The DNA here is from genome assembly GCA_030765085.1 of Allium cepa. NCBI lineage: Eukaryota > Viridiplantae > Streptophyta > Magnoliopsida > Asparagales > Amaryllidaceae > Allium > Allium cepa. Next base: position 217,097,723 of record CM060938.1, read on the forward strand.
CATCCCTATATACTCTATATAAACATGATTTGATTCTTCTCATAATTCACCGAATTTTTACTTTGCTCTCTTATTCAATTCTTGCTCTATATTCAAAGCATTCACAAACTTTATTTCACTTGAATCTTTGAGTTAACTTATAATCTTTGATTCTAAGTGATTTACTTCCTTTCAATCAATACACACACACAAAATACTCTTGAGGATTTGATTATTGGAAGGGTGTACTATCAAGAGACAAATTCATGTTATTTAGAACACATTGTGTCAAATATACTTTTGTATAAGTTGAAGTCCTCTTCGGCTGTTGAGGCAAAATTTTGTTCAGCTTCTCAGGTCCCTTGTTCGGCTGTTCAAGGGTTGTATAGACCTGTTCCTCCGGGTTAAGTGAGGATTGTTGTTAGTGAAATTCCAGAAAGGAGTCTGGGACATGACGTAGAACGGGAAGTTCGAACCAATAAAAAAATTCTTGGTGTGCTTGTTTTTATTTTTACTTACTTTACATTGATATAGTTTATTTCTGCACTTTTTTAATATAATTCCGTATTGCACGATCAGAACAGTAACTTTCATTTGGTATCAAAGCAAGGTTTCTTATAACCGTTACACAATTATCTGATATCTTGTTAATATAGAAAACAACACTAACACTGTCACTAGTTTTATTGAAGGTTAATCTACTGCACGACCTCCACTATTCAATGGCATGAATTACAATTATTGGGAAACCCGAATGCGTATTTATATGCAAGCAAGTAGTTTTGATTCATGGAATATCACTCAAACAGAGTATAACATTCCTACGACTGAATACTGTACATGGTCAAACACACAAAAACTAGATGCTACTGTAAATGCCAAAGCTATGAATATGTTATTTTGTGCTTTGGATAGAAATGAGTTTAATCGTGTTAGCATGTGCACAACTGCTTATGAAATATGGAGAACACTTAAAGTTACTCACGAAGGGAGTAACAATGTTAAACAAAGCAAAATATCCATGCTCAAAAGTCAATTTCAAAATTTTATAATTAAGCAAGATGAATTTTGTAATGACCCAGAATTTTTAGTAATTAAAATTTGAATATTTAATTAATTTTAAATATTTATAAGTGAATTTATAAGTCAAATAAATTTTATTTTGAATTATTGGATTTAATTGGATAATTAAATCGATAATTTAATATGTTAAATTATGAAAATAATTGAATATTGAGTTAAATATGATAGAAAATGATTTGTAAAATTTTATTTTATCATATTGAAGTTAGAATGATATTTTAGAACTTTTAAAATCGAATTAAAAGTTAATTTGTGAAAATTGAATATTTTAATATTTAATTATCGACTGTAAAATAGCCAATTTTTGAACAGTCTCAGAATTGAACGAAACCAGTTCCATTGGATCCGTAATAGTTAGTTATTACCGGATTTCAATTTTCGTGTCAATCGGAGCTATCGTTTGATCGTGGCAGCTCGAAACGCATCGAATTGTTTTTAATTTAAATTTGGCGAGTCAAAATAGCCATTTTTCAAAAAGTCTCAGATTTCGACGAAACCAGTTTCATCGGATCCGTAATGTGATATTATTGTAAGGTTTCAAATTTCAAGTCGATTGGATTTACCGTTTGTCCGGTACGAATTAAAACGCCTAGAAATCGATTTAAATCGGTTTAATTTAAATTGAACGTTTGCAGCCATAACTCGCACATACTTCCGAATTAGCTTCCGAAACCTATTCCATTGTGTCCGGAACGCGGGATAAACCCTAGGTACGCTGGTTACGGCGTCTAAATCGGAGTTCGGAATTCCCGGGATGAATAGTGTTTACGCTTGCTTTTTCTATAAAAGGAGACACACACCCTTCATTTAATAATAAAAAAAAAAATAGAAACATTAAACCCTAGCCGGCCCTAGAAACATGAATGGCCAGAAATTTCCCAATTTCAACTCTCAAAATCTCTCAATCCACTCGTTTTTAGAAAAAGTTGTTAACTAAAGAATCGAAGAGCTCGCCGAATACTTCAAATCCATACGGATATGATCATGTTTGGAGCGACGTGGAGTGATCAGGGGGGGGGGGCGACCGTGCCGTGTTCACCCTCGTGCGCACGAGAAACGAGGAGGCCGAGCTTCAGCTCCTTCTGGCCGAGTGTAGCTATCGTGAAGGCCTTCGAGTTGCAAGTGATGTGATCGAGTATAGTCGCTTGTAGAGGCTGTAAATTAAAACCCTAATCCTTTGAATGGGTTGCGTGCGTGATTTTGTTTACTGGGTAACGCGTGAACAAGGGGGGAAGGAGGAAGAAGCAATGCACGGTGGAGATGTGGGGTGAGTGGATCTAAAGGCCTAGATTTGATGGAGTTTAAAATTAATTAAGTTATGTTATATTAATTTATATAAAACGTGTACAAACTTGTAAAATCAATATCTTTTTCATACGAGGTCGAAAAAATGCAAACTCAGTTGCGTTGGAATCGTATGGACGAGCACTACGCGATGAAATTGGTTTGGAGTCGTTTGGAGTTAGTGAGAATTTCGGGTAAAATTAAACGCGCGTTTAATTTTATTCGAAATAAAAGCTAAAACGGAAATTAAAATCAAGGTGAGAACTTCTCACTCAATCGAATAGATTTCGATTTTATTTTAAATAGTTAGATTTAAAATATTTGAATGCATGTTTGAATGATGACAGTAAATTATTGATTGTTAAAATAGACATTATGCGCCGTTAGTAAGCGGATGTTATTTATTATAAACATATACCGCGAATATTTCATAAACAGTGAAATTGGTATTATATATAATATCAATATATATATATTGGCATATGTATATATTGCAGTTGTTGATTTCCCGCATTTTTTGTTTAGCAGATGAGACCCTATTACGCCGTTATTAAGCGGATAATATTTAATAAGAACATATACCGCGATAATTTCGTACTGGAGCGAAATTGGTATTGTGCTAATGTTTTTGGATGCAGGAAAACAGGTTGGAGGGATCCAACTGGATTCCTCAACAGTATTTATTTAATTTCAGATATTTTGATATTTGATTGATTATCATATCGATATATGATATTGTTGTTGTCGTGATTGACTATTTGGTGTGTAGCATCATTGGACCCAGATTTTGGGATTTTAAAGTGATTTTTGAAAATATAAAATATTTTTGGAATTGATCCATGTTAAATAAATAAACGTTATAATTTTCAAAGTTATAAAATTATGGTTTTTGTGAAATATAGTTAAAAGCTGATTTTTGAGAAATAAGGGTTAATGATTTTATAAAATAGTTTAAATTGGATTTTTGAATTGATTATGAAAAGTTAAAAATAGGATTTATAAAATTTGATTATTTTATAAATCAGAATGGTGAAACTATAAAGGAAATTAAAGACGTTTTAAAAGAATAATATAAATTGATTTATATAAGAGATTTACAAATGGAAATTTATAAATTGAGATATTGAAATTATAACACGAGTTTTTATAAGTGTTTGAATTAAGTGAAAATGAATTTCATTAAAGAATGAAATTTATAGAATTATAAACCGTGAAGTTATAAATGAAATTTATAAATAGTAAGATTTATAAATTTGGTGAAATTATTTGAAGAATAGATTGGATAAATCATTAAATCTTATAAGTTATAAGATTTATAAATTAGAAAGTCTTTAAAAGAACGATCTTATAAAATAATCGTTTTATAAATATTTAACTTATAATATGAACGTTTAGTTTATAATTTAGTTATAAACTGGAATAGGTTAATAAAGGAATTTATTAAAGGAAGTTTTTATAAATAAATAGAAGAGGAATTTATAAACGTTGTTTTATAAATTCGCAGACGACTTATTTTGATAAGTTAATTGTTATAACCTTTTAATGGAGTTATATTCACATTTTTGAATAGTGAATAATCCTTTAAAATAAATTGAATAAAAGGATGAAATTTGTTAACGAAGTATGTTCACGATTTTTGAATAGTGAATAACACGTTAAAGAAAATGTTTTAGAATGTGATATTTTAAACAGAATTAAAACGATCTAACGATGTTTTAAAGGTGTTGAGATTCGAAACCATAGATTTCAACATTTATTGTTGAAATAGACGATTTCGAGAAATAAAAGGAAATAGTGGACTATAACACTGTTGTTATAGTAAATGATTTCCGAAAGGAAATGTTTTGAATAGTATTGGGATTTATATATCTATTTTTAATTTCGAATCCCTATGCTAGTGATTTTGGGTTGTCGTAACGATGTTTTACGCAACATTCGTTTTGGCCCAAATAAATATGTTAAGTGAATGATTTCCTTAAAGAAAGAAATATATACTTAATTCGGTTTAAGTATATTGAATATTTTCTAAGTGTTGAAAATAAAAGATTGTGAATTACTTATTTAATAAGTATGGAAATGTTTTCGAATATGAAGTGAATAATTAGAATTTATCTTTTTGGAGGATAAATTGAAATGAATTATTGAAATCGTATATGCACGAATATTTTGAAATATAAATTCATTATGGAATTTATATGTGAAAAGTGAAATTGGTTAAAAATAAATATTGATTTATTTTTGAAGTGTTGAAACTATATATCTAGTAAAGATATTTTGGAAAATAAATAATTTGGAAAATTATTTGGAAACTGGTGATGTGTGCATATCCATTGATAGTTCAATAACCGACTATCAATATTTCCCTTTGAATGGGTAATTGATGTGATTTGTTTGAATGTGAATGCTACACTTATTTTTGAATAAGCGCTCACTATTCGGGTTAACCGGGAAAGGACCATGGGGTCGTATAACCCATTCCGAATATGTGATACGTCGTTATAATTGCATTGAAGACCGGTGTTGAAGACCGAGTATTTGCAAAAGCGATAGGATGACCTGTCGATTGACTCTGCACCGAGTTGCTCCGGTATTGAGTTCTCCATATGTGATGGTGAATCCGATCAGGATTGTGAATATCCGGATTGCAAGGACTTCTTGTAAGTGCCTTCGGTTCTGTTCGATCCCGGAACAGACTTGTATGGATTGTGTGTCTGACATTACAATTTGAGATATAAAGCCGATTTCTTTCAAATATATTTCTGTTGGTGGCGGAGAATTTATTCTTTGCTTAACACCCTTCTTTGAGACGTACGAGCTCAAAGGTTATATAGTTGAAGTTATCAGCGATATATTACCAAATTTGGTAATGTGACATGCTGAGTGTTGCTGAAATGATCATTGTGTTGATTATTGTGATAGGATCATTTATTTGATCGTCTATCTTAGTGATCATTGTGTTGATCATTTGTTGACCCAAAGCATGGCTTTTGTATAAAGTATGTTTTTGTGGACGTGAATTCGTCGAGCCTCACACCCCGTGAATGGTCAAAACAGGAAAGAAGCAGCAAGGTTATGAGGGGTAGCACCCTTTAGGATGTGTCCATTTCCTTCTGGAAAAGGGTGGTATCATGGTATGGAGCCCAGATACTTACTCATGTTGAAAACACTTTATGATTGTGTGAATTGATTACGAGCGCTCGGTTGATAAAGGTCCCAAAGGACCGGGGGATGGCATATTCGGTCAGTTGTTACTCAGTTAGGAGTAACCCGGCCTTGTGTTGGTAGAGATCCGGTTTGGTTCTCGGGGATGTCCATCCAGAGGCATTCTTATGTGGCAATGGGAAGTTCCTTGGCCTGACCATTTGTTGGAAATCCAATTCCCAATACGAAACTTTTACGGTATTAGTTGTAGAACCTGCTATTCACTTATGGTGGTCACCACTGTTTGGATAGTAGCTATAGTAGGCATACGATAATGGTCGTATGTTGGCTAAGATTTATATCTTTATTTTCGAAATGATTTTCCTCTACACTATGCACTAATAATAATATCAAATATTATTTTAAATGCGTATCAAGCATCTTTGACTATCATAAGGAGAAATCTCCTCCGATTCTGCGTTTGCATGTGTGTGTGTGCGGGAAGCCTTATGGTAGTCTCATTTTTAAAAGCATTGCGAATTGAATTTAAAAATATTCCTCTATTTTGATTTTAAAGTTAAGTAAACTGTTTTGAGTTCTCACACCAGTCACATGACTGACTCGGAGTTTATTGTTTTCCTTCCTAAACTCTGGGTGCCCACCAATTTCCACACGGGCAGTTAAGAGTTAGGTTTATCAGGATATTCTGGATATTCTGGAGTTGCTGGAGGCAAGCTGGATGGCATGGCGTATTACTAGTTTATATAGTATTTCTTTTCCGCTGTTATGTTGTTGTATGTTGTTGTACACTCTGATGATTTGATGTAATGTAATATGATGATAATGTAATAACTGATATAGTTCTTTGTTTAAAGATTATTCATTTATTATTATATGTTGTTCCGCTGCAAATTGTGAGATTCTGTTGTTGTTCCTTTCTGTCCCGTTCTATTTTTAAAATTTTCTATCTTCTGTTTTTCTAATTCTTTGTTTTCTAAAAATTGTCTATCTTCTTTTCCCTCTATTTTTCTTTTTCTTTCTTCTTTTTCTCTCTTCTTTCTTTTCTTTTCTTTTTAAAACCCCATAACATCTCGATTTTCGGCCTTTGATTTCTCGGCAGTCGATAAAGTGAGTATCAATGTTGAATTTTTGAAGAACGAAAATCCCTGACGTTACATTTGGTATCGGAGCTTATGGTTAAGCGACAACCATGGTTCTGTTGGGTATTATTCATTAGAGATAGAGTCAGCAGTACTCTAGAATGAATTTGAGTGTAATAATAGCTATGAGAGCGTATTTGTTAGTGAATATAAAATTGTTTTATATTGTGATGATTGGTTTGTTGAGTGGCATATGAACTTTCGTCAGCACAGCCTCGAAACTGAGCCGAAGGAGTTTCTAAACACTTGAATAGAACAATTCGGCACGATATTGATTTTAAATTGGGTAAATGAAATGATTTTACCTTAAGTATATTTTATATATGAAGGAATAATTTTTCAGAATTATTAAATAGTATATAAGTTGATTGTTAGGTTGTTTGAATAATCTAAATTAAAGAATAATTGTATAAGCAAAAGAATTATAAGAATTGAATTATAATTAAAGTGTTTACAATTGTGAAATAAACTTATATATGTAAGAAGTGAAATTATATGAATATGAGTTGTAAATAATCAAGTGGATTAAATGAATGTGAACTTGAGTATATGAATGAAATTCAACTTTGTAATTGAATTGAATGAATGGATTGAATGTTAATCAATTGAATGTAATTTAAGTTGATATGGAATAATGAATGAAAGTATTAATTCATTGAAATCAAATGTTATTAGAAGTTGAATAAATTGAATGAGAATGAATATAAGCAAAGGAATTTGGTCATAATTAATATACTTTGGTTGTTATATGATTGTTGATTGATTGTATGTAATTCATTAAGTGTTAATGAAATTGAAAGCTATGAAATTGAATTCAAATTAGAAGTAAATAAATTTGAATAGAATTGAAAGTGAATTGGATTTAATTAGTGAATGCAAACTAATTAAAATTGAGAATGAATGTTGATAAAATCCAATGTAAATAAATCAAATGTGATTTGAATTGAAAACCCTTTCATTGAATATTAATGAGAATATGAATGAATATTATTGATTATGATGGTAGTTGGTTGATGGTTGAATATATATTGCTATTGTTGCATTTGCTATGTGACATATATAGTTATCATGTTGCTATATGTTGTATATTGAGATTATTTGCATATGTGCATGTTCTCATGTTGTTTGTTGAGTGTTTAGTAGGTGCGGATCGCGTTTGCTTCGCATTTGGAGCTCGCTTTTGCGCTATATTAGCCGTATATGCTTGCTAATAAAATATAAGGTACATATCTCGGATTAAATATCGTACTTTTATACTTTTTTCCCTGCGGGATGCCTCATTACTTGATGAGATGTATATTTGTGATATATATACTGTCATTTTTTTTTTCGGATCGAGCCGCGCAAAGGAGACTATGGCGAATTTTTCCGAAAATTTAAGGCGTTAGAAAAATTTTGAGAAAATTTGGAAAATTTTGAAAACTTTAACTTTGATTTTGGAATTGAAAGTTAAACAATAGTAGTTGCTTTTGAAAACATAACTAAGTATGATTCGAAAACTTAGTAAAGTTTTGTAAGAAATTTAATTATGAATTTTGGAAAAATAAATAGATTCTGTAACTTTCTTACTTATAATTTCGAGGACGAAATTCTTTTAAGGGGGAAAGATTGTAACGACCCAGAATTTTTAGTAATTAAAATTTGAATATTTAATTAATTTTAAATATTTATAAGTGAATTTATAAGTCAAATAAATTTTATTTTGAATTATTGGATTTAATTGGATAATTAAATCGATAATTTAATATGTTAAATTATGAAAATAATTGAATATTGAGTTAAATATGATAGAAAATGATTTGTAAAATTTTATTTTATCATATTGAAGTTAGAATGATATTTTAGAACTTTTAAAATCGAATTAAAAGTTAATTTGTGAAAATTGAATATTTTAATATTTAATTATCGACTGTAAAATAGCCAATTTTTGAACAGTCTCAGAATTGAACGAAACCAGTTCCATTGGATCCGTAATAGTTAGTTATTACCGGATTTCAATTTTCGTGTCAATCGGAGCTATCGTTTGATCGTGGCAGCTCGAAACGCATCGAATTGTTTTTAATTTAAATTTGGCGAGTCAAAATAGCCATTTTTCAAAAAGTCTCGGATTTCGACGAAACCAGTTTCATCGGATCCGTAATGTGATATTATTGTAAGGTTTCAAATTTCAAGTCGATTGGATTTACCGTTTGTCCGGTACGAATTAAAACGCCTAGAAATCGATTTAAATCGGTTTAATTTAAATTGAACGTTTGCAGCCATAACTCGCACATACTTCCGAATTAGCTTCCGAAACCTGTTCCATTGTGTCCGGAACGCGGGATAAACCCTAGGTACGCTGGTTACGGCGTCTAAATCGGAGTTCGGAATTCCCGGGATGAATAGTGTTTACGCTTGCTTTTTCTATAAAAGGAGACACACACCCTTCATTTAATAAAAAAAAAAAAATAGAAACATTAAACCCTAGCCGGCCCTAGAAACATGAATGGCCAGAAATTTCCCAATTTCAACTCTCAAAATCTCTCAATCCACTCGTTTTTAGAAAAAGTTGTTAACTAAAGAATCGAAGAGCTCGCCGAATACTTCAAATCCATACGGATATGATCATGTTTGGAGCGACGTGGAGTGATCAGGGGGGGCCGACCGTGCCGTGTTCACCCTCGTGCGCACGAGAAACGAGGAGGCCGAGCTTCAGCTCCTTCTGGCCGAGTGTAGCTATCGTGAAGGCCTTCGAGTTGCAAGTGATGTGATCGAGTATAGTCGCTTGTAGAGGCTGTAAATTAAAACCCTAATCCTTTGAATGGGTTGCGTGCGTGATTTTGTTTACTGGGTAACGCGTGAACAAGGGGGGAAGGAGGAAGAAGCAATGCACGGTGGAGATGTGGGGTGAGTGGATCTAAAGGCCTAGATTTGATGGAGTTTAAAATTAATTAAGTTATGTTATATTAATTTATATAAAACGTGTACAAACTTGTAAAATCAATATCTTTTTCATACGAGGTCGAAAAAATGCAAACTCAGTTGCGTTGGAATCGTATGGACGAGCACTACGCGATGAAGTTGGTTTGGAGTCGTTTGGAGTTAGTGAGAATTTCGGGTAAAATTAAACGCGCGTTTAATTTTATTCGAAATAAAAGCTAAAACGGAAATTAAAATCAAGGTGAGAACTTCTCACTCAATCGAATAGATTTCGATTTTATTTTAAATAGTTAGATTTAAAATATTTGAATGCATGTTTGAATGATGACAGTAAATTATTGATTGTTAAAATAGACATTATGCGCCGTTAGTAAGCGGATGTTATTTATTATAAACATATACCGCGAATATTTCATAAACAGTGAAATTGGTATTATATATAATATCAATATATATATATTGGCATATGTATATATTGCAGTTGTTGATTTCCCGCATTTTTTGTTTAGCGGATGAGACCCTATTACGCCGTTATTAAGCGGATAATATTTAATAAGAACATATACCGCGATAATTTCGTACTGGAGCGAAATTGGTATTGTGCTAATGTTTTTGGATGCAGGAAAACAGGTTGGAGGGATCCAACTGGATTCCTCAACAGTATTTATTTAATTTCAGATATTTTGATATTTGATTGATTATCATATCGATATATGATATTGTTGTTGTCGTGATTGACTATTTGGTGTGTAGCATCATTGGACCCAGATTTTGGGATTTTAAAGTGATTTTTGAAAATATAAAATATTTTTGGAATTGATCCATGTTAAATAAATAAACGTTATAATTTTCAAAGTTGTAAAATTATGGTTTTTGTGAAATATAGTTAAAAGCTGATTTTTGAGAAATAAGGGTTAATGATTTTATAAAATAGTTTAAATTGGATTTTTGAATTGATTATGAAAAGTTAAAAATAGGATTTATAAAATTTGATTATTTTATAAATCAGAATGGTGAAACTATAAAGGAAATTAAAGACGTTTTAAAAGAATAATATAAATTGATTTATATAAGAGATTTACAAATGGAAATTTATAAATTGAGATATTGAAATTATAACACGAGTTTTTATAAGTGTTTGAATTAAGTGAAAATGAATTTCATTAAAGAATGAAATTTATAGAATTATAAACCGTGAAGTTATAAATGAAATTTATAAATAGTAAGATTTATAAATTTGGTGAAATTATTTGAAGAATAGATTGGATAAATCATTAAATCTTATAAGTTATAAGATTTATAAATTAGAAAGTCTTTAAAAGAACGATCTTATAAAATAATCATTTTATAAGTATTTAACTTATAATATGAACGTTTAGTTTATAATTTAGTTATAAACTGGAATAGGTTAATAAAGGAATTTATTAAAGGAAGTTTTTATAAATAAATAGAAGAGGAATTTATAAACGTTGTTTTATAAATTCGCAGACGACTTATTTTGATAAGTTAATTGTTATAACCTTTTAATGGAGTTATATTCACATTTTTGAATAGTGAATAATCCTTTAAAATAAATTGAATAAAAGGATGAAATTTGTTAACGAAGTATGTTCACGATTTTTGAATAGTGAATAACACGTTAAAGAAAATGTTTTAGAATGTGATATTTTAAACAGAATTAAAACGATCTAACGATGTTTTAAAGGTGTTGAGATTCGAAACCATAGATTTCAACATTTATTGTTGAAATAGACGATTTCGAGAAATAAAAGGAAATAGTGGACTATAACACTGTTGTTATAGTAAATGATTTCCGAAAGGAAATGTTTTGAATAGTATTGGGATTTATATATCTATTTTTAATTTCGAATCCCTATGCTAGTGATTTTGGGTTGTCGTAACGATGTTTTACGCAACATTCGTTTTGGCCCAAATAAATATGTTAAGTGAATGATTTCCTTAAAGAAAGAAATATATACTTAATTCGGTTTAAGTATATTGAATATTTTCTAAGTGTTGAAAATAAAAGATTGTGAATTACTTATTTAATAAGTATGGAAATGTTTTCCAATATGAAGTGAATAATTAGAATTTATCTTTTTGGAGGATAAATTGAAATGAATTATTGAAATCGTATATGCACGAATATTTTGAAATATAAATTCATTATGGAATTTATATGTGAAAAGTGAAATTGGTTAAAAATAAATATTGATTTATTTTTGAAGTGTTGAAACTATATATCTAGTAAAGATATTTTGGAAAATAAATAATTTGGAAAATTATTTGGAAACTGGTGATGTGTGCATATCCATTGATAGTTCAATAACCGACTATCAATATTTCCCTTTGAATGGGTAATTGATGTGATTTGTTTGAATGTGAATGCTACACTTATTTTTGAATAAGCGCTCACTATTCGGGTTAACCGGGAAAGGACCATGGGGTCGTATAACCCATTCCGAATATGTGATACGTCGTTATAATTGCATTGAAGACCGGTGTTGAAGACCGAGTATTTGCAAAAGCGATAGGATGACCTGTCGATTGACTCTGCACCGAGTTGCTCCGGTATTGAGTTCTCCATATGTGATGGTGAATCCGATCAGGATTGTGAATATCCGGATTGCAAGGACTTCTTGTAAGTGCCTTCGGTTCTGTTCGATCCCGGAACAGACTTGTATGGATTGTGTGTCTGACATTACAATTTGAGATATAAAGCCGATTTCTTTCAAATATATTTCTGTTGGTGGCGGAGAATTTATTCTTTGCTTAACACCCTTCTTTGAGACGTACGAGCTCAAAGGTTATATAGTTGAAGTTATCAGCGATATATTCCCAAATTTGGTAATGTGACATGCTGAGTGTTGCTGAAATGATCATTGTGTTGATTATTGTGATAGGATCATTTATTTGATCGTCTATCTTAGTGATCATTGTGTTGATCATTTGTTGACCCAAAGCATGGCTTTTGTATAAAGTATGTTTTTGTGGACGTGAATTCGTCGAGCCTCACACCCCGTGAATGGTCAAAACAGGAAAGAAGCAGCAAGGTTATGAGGGGTAGCACCCTTTAGGATGTGTCCATTTCCTTCTGGAAAAGGGTGGTATCATGGTATGGAGCCCAGATACTTACTCATGTTGAAAACACTTTATGATTGTGTGAATTGATTACGAGCGCTCGGTTGATAAAGGTCCCAAAGGACCGGGGGATGGCATATTCGGTCAGTTGTTACTCAGTTAGGAGTAACCCGGTCTTGTGTTGGTAGAGATCCGGTTTGGTTCTCGGGGATGTCCATCCAGAGGCATTCTCATGTGGCAATGGGAAGTTCCTTGGGCTGACCATTTGTTGGAAATCCAATTCCCAATACGAAACTTTTACGGTATTAGTTGTAGAACCTGCTATTCACTTATGGTGGTCACCACTGTTTGGATAGTAGCTATAGTAGGCATACGATAATGGTCGTATGTTGGCTAAGATTTATATCTTTATTTTCGAAATGATTTTCCTCTACACTATGCAATAATAATAATATCAAATATTATTTTAAATGCGTATCAAGCATCTTTGACTATCATAAGGAGAAATCTCCTCCGATTCTGCGTTTGCATGTGTGTGTGTGTGCGGGAGGCCTTATGGTAGTCTCATTTTTAAAAGCATTGCGAATTGAATTTAAAAATATTCCTCTATTTTGATTTTAAAGTTAAGTAAACTGTTTTGAGTTCTCACACCAGTCACATGACTGACTCGGAGTTTATTGTTTTCCTTCCTAAACTCTGGGTGCCCACCAATTTCCACACGGGCAGTTAAGAGTTAGGTTTATCAGGATATTCTGGATATTCTGGAGTTGCTGGAGGCAAGCTGGATGGCATGGCGTATTACTAGTTTATATAGTATTTCTTTTCCGCTGTTATGTTGTTGTATGTTGTTGTACACTCTGATGATTTGATGTAATGTAATATGATGATAATGTAATAACTGATATAGTTCTTTGTTTAAAGATTATTCATTTATTATTATATGTTGTTCCGCTGCGAATTGTGAGATTCTGTTGTTGTTCCTTTCTGTCCCGTTCTATTTTTAAAATTTTCTATCTTCTGTTTTTCTAATTCTCTGTTTTCTAAAAATTGTCTATCTTCTTTTCCCTCTATTTTTCTTTTTCTTTCTTCTTTTTCTCTCTTCTTTCTTTTCTTTTCTTTTTAAAACCCCATAACATCTCGGTTTTCGGCCTTTGATTTCTCGGCAGTCGATAAAGTGAGTATCAATGTTGAATTTTCGAAGAACAAAAATCCCTGACGTTACATTTGGTATCGGAGCTTATGGTTAAGCGACAACCATGGTTCTGTTGGGTATTATTCATTAGAGATAGAGTCAGCAGTACTCTAGAATGAATTTGAGTGTAATAATAGCTATGAGAGCGTATTTGTTAGTGAATATAAAATTGTTTTATATTGTGATGATTGGTTTGTTGAGTGGCATATGAACTTTCGTCAGCACAGCCTCGAAACTGAGCCGAAGGAGTTTCTAAACACTTGAATAGAACAATTCGGCACGATATTGATTTTAAATTGGGTAAATGAAATGATTTTACCTTAAGTATATTTTATATATGAAGGAATAATTTTTCAGAATTATTAAATAGTATATAAGTTGATTGTTAGGTTGTTTGAATAATCTAAATTAAAGAATAATTGTATAAGCAAAAGAATTATAAGAATTGAATTATAATTAAAGTGTTTACAATTGTGAAATAAACTTATATATGTAAGAAGTGAAATTATATGAATATGAGTTGTAAATAATCAAGTGGATTAAATGAATGTGAACTTGAGTATATGAATGAAATTCAACTTTGTAATTGAATTGAATGAATGGATTGAATGTTAATCAATTGAATGTAATTTAAGTTGATATGGAATAATGAATGAAAGTATTAATTCATTGAAATCAAATGTTATTAGAAGTTGAATAAATTGAATGAGAATGAATATAAGCAAAGGAATTTGGTTATAATTAATATACTTTGGTTGTTATATGATTGTTGATTGATTGTATGTAATTCATTAAGTGTTAATGAAATTGAAAGCTATGAAATTGAATTCAAATTAGAAGTAAATAAATTTGAATAGAATTGAAAGTGAATTGGATTTAATTAGTGAATGCAAACTAATTAAAATTGAGAATGAATGTTGATAAAATCCAATGTAAATAAATCAAATGTGATTTGAATTGAAAACCCTTTCATTGAATATTAATGAGAATATGAATGAATATTATTGATTATGATGGTAGTTGGTTGATGGTTGAATATATATTGCTATTGTTGCATTTGCTATGTGACATATATAGTTATCATGTTGCTATATGTTGTATATTGAGATTATTTGCATATGTGCATGTTCTCATGTTGTTTGTTGAGTGTTTAGTAGGTGCGGATCGCGTTTGCTTCGCATTTGGAGCTCGCTTTTGCGCTATATTAGCCGTATATGCTTGCTAATAAAATATAAGGTACATATCTCGGATTAAATATCGTACTTTTATACTTTTTTCCCTGCGGGATGCCTCATTACTTGATGAGATGTATATTTGTGATATATATACTGTCATTTTTTTTTTCGGATCGAGCCGCGCAAAGGAGACTATGGCGAATTTTTCCGAAAATTTAAGGCGTTAGAAAAATTTTGAGAAAATTTGGAAAATTTTGAAAACTTTAACTTTGATTTTGGAATTGAAAGTTAAACAATAGTAGTTGCTTTTGAAAACATAACTAAGTATGATTCGAAAACTTAGTAAAGTTTTGTAAGAAATTTAATTATGAATTTTGGAAAAATAAATAGATTCTATAACTTTCTTACTTATAATTTCGAGGACGAAATTCTTTTAAGGGGGAAAGATTGTAACGACCCAGAATTTTTAGTAATTAAAATTTGAATATTTAATTAATTTTAAATATTTATAAGTGAATTTATAAGTCAAATAAATTTTATTTTGAATTATTGGATTTAATTGGATAATTAAATCGATAATTTAATATGTTAAATTATGAAAATAATTGAATATTGAGTTAAATATGATAGAAAATGATTTGTAAAATTTTATTTTATCATATTGAAGTTAGAATGATATTTTAGAACTTTTAAAATCGAATTAAAAGTTAATTTGTGAAAATTGAATATTTTAATATTTAATTATCGACTGTAAAATAGCCAATTTTTGAACAGTCTCAGAATTGAACGAAACCAGTTCCATTGGATCCGTAATAGTTAGTTATTACCGGATTTCAATTTTCGTGTCAATCGGAGCTATCGTTTGATCGTGGCAGCTCGAAACGCATCGAATTGTTTTTAATTTAAATTTGGCGAGTCAAAATAGCCATTTTTCAAAAAGTTTCGGATTTCGACGAAACAAGTTTCATCGGATCCGTAATGTGATATTATTGTAAGGTTTCAAATTTCAAGTCGATTGGATTTACCGTTTGTCCGGTACGAATTAAAACGCCTAGAAATCGATTTAAATCGGTTTAATTTAAATTGAACGTTTGCAGCCATAACTCGCACATACTTCCGAATTAGCTTCCGAAACCTGTTCCATTGTGTCCGGAACGCGGGATAAACCCTAGGTACGCTGGTTACGGCGTCTAAATCGGAGTTCGGAATTCCCGGGATGAATAGTGTTTACGCTTGCTTTTTCTATAAAAGGAGACACACACCCTTCATTTAATAAAAAAAAAAAAATAGAAACATTAAACCCTAGCCGGCCCTAGAAACATGAATGGCCAGAAATTTCCCAATTTCAACTCTCAAAATCTCTCAATCCACTCGTTTTTAGAAAAAGTTGTTAACTAAAGAATCGAAGAGCTCGCCGAATACTTCAAATCCATACGGATATGATCATGTTTGGAGCGACGTGGAGTGATCAGGGGGGGCCAACCGTGCCGTGTTCACCCTCGTGCGCACGAGAAACGAGGAGGCCGAGCTTCAGCTCCTTCTGGCCGAGTGTAGCTATCGTGAAGGCCTTCGAGTTGCAAGTGATGTGATCGAGTATAGTCGCTTGTAGAGGCTGTAAATTAAAACCCTAATCCTTTGAATGGGTTGCGTGCGTGATTTTGTTTACTGGGTAACGCGTGAACAAGGGGGGAAGGAGGAAGAAGCAATGCACGGTGGAGATGTGGGGTGAGTGGATCTAAAGGCCTAGATTTGATGGAGTTTAAAATTAATTAAGTTATGTTATATTAATTTATATAAAACGTGTACAAACTTGTAAAATCAATATCTTTTTCATACGAGGTCGAAAAAATGCAAACTCAGTTGCGTTGGAATCGTATGGACGAGCACTACGCGATGAAGTTGGTTTGGAGTCGTTTGGAGTTAGTGAGAATTTCGGGTAAAATTAAACGCGCGTTTAATTTTATTCGAAATAAAAGCTAAAACGAAAATTAAAATCAAGGTGAGAACTTCTCACTCAATCGAATAGATTTCGATTTTATTTTAAATAGTTAGATTTAAAATATTTGAATGCATGTTTGAATGATGACTGTAAATTATTGATTGTTAAAATAGACATTATGCGCCGTTAGTAAGCGGATGTTATTTATTATAAACATATACCGCGAATATTTCATAAACAGTGAAATTGGTATTATATATAATATCAATATATATATATTGGCATATGTATATATTGCAGTTGTTGATTTCCCGCATTTTTTGTTTAGTGGATGAGACCCTATTACGCCGTTATTAAGCGGATAATATTTAATAAGAACATATACCGCGATAATTTCGTACTGGAGCGAAATTGGTATTGTGCTAATGTTTTTGGATGCAGGAAAACAGGTTGGAGGGATCCAACTGGATTCCTCAACAGTATTTATTTAATTTCAGATATTTTGATATTTGATTGATTATCATATCGATATATGATATTGTTGTTGTCGTGATTGACTATTTGGTGTGTAGCATCATTGGACCCAGATTTTGGGATTTTAAAGTGATTTTTGAAAATATAAAATATTTTTGGAATTGATCCATGTTAAATAAATAAACGTTATAATTTTCAAAGTTATAAAATTATGGTTTTTGTGAAATATAGTTAAAAGCTGATTTTTGAGAAATAAGGGTTAATGATTTTATAAAATAGTTTAAATTGGATTTTTGAATTGATTATGAAAAGTTAAAAATAGGATTTATAAAATTTGATTATTTTATAAATCAGAATGGTGAAACTATAAAGGAAATTAAAGACGTTTTAAAAGAATAATATAAATTGATTTATATAAGAGATTTACAAATGGAAATTTATAAATTGAGATATTGAAATTATAACACGAGTTTTTATAAGTGTTTGAATTAAGTGAAAATGAATTTCATTAAAGAATGAAATTTATAGAATTATAAACCGTGAAGTTATAAATGAAATTTATAAATAGTAAGATTTATAAATTTGGTGAAATTATTTGAAGAATAGATTGGATAAATCATTAAATCTTATAAGTTATAAGATTTATAAATTAGAAAGTCTTTAAAAGAACGATCTTATAAAATAATCGTTTTATAAGTATTTAACTTATAATATGAACGTTTAGTTTATAATTTAGTTATAAACTGGAATAGGTTAATAAAGGAATTTATTAAAGGAAGTTTTTATAAATAAATAGAAGAGGAATTTATAAACGTTGTTTTATAAATTCGCAGACGACTTATTTTGATAAGTTAATTGTTATAACCTT
Source organism: Allium cepa (assembly GCA_030765085.1). Taxonomy (NCBI): domain Eukaryota; kingdom Viridiplantae; phylum Streptophyta; class Magnoliopsida; order Asparagales; family Amaryllidaceae; genus Allium; species Allium cepa. The sequence continues at coordinate 217,116,018 of CM060938.1, forward strand.
TTAATGGAGTTATATTCACATTTTTGAATAGTGAATAATCCTTTAAAATAAATTGAATAAAAGGATGAAATTTGTTAACGAAGTATGTTCACGATTTTTGAATAGTGAATAACACGTTAAAGAAAATGTTTTAGAATGTGATATTTTAAACAGAATTAAAATGATCTAACGATGTTTTAAAGGTGTTGAGATTCGAAACCATAGATTTCAACATTTATTGTTGAAATAGACGATTTCGAGAAATAAAAGGAAATAGTGGACTATAACACTGTTGTTATAGTAAATGATTTCCGAAAGGAAATGTTTTGAATAGTATTGGGATTTATATATCTATTTTTAATTTCGAATCCCTATGCTAGTGATTTTGGGTTGTCGTAACGATGTTTTACGCAACATTCGTTTTGGCCCAAATAAATATGTTAAGTGAATGATTTCCTTAAAGAAAGAAATATATACTTAATTCGGTTTAAGTATATTGAATATTTTCTAAGTGTTGAAAATAAAAGATTGTGAATTACTTATTTAATAAGTATGGAAATGTTTTCCAATATGAAGTGAATAATTAGAATTTATCTTTTTGGAGGATAAATTGAAATGAATTATTGAAATCGTATATGCACGAATATTTTGAAATATAAATTCATTATGGAATTTATATGTGAAAAGTGAAATTGGTTAAAAATAAATATTGATTTATTTTTGAAGTGTTGAAACTATATATCTAGTAAAGATATTTTGGAAAATAAATAATTTGGAAAATTATTTGGAAACTGGTGATGTGTGCATATCCATTGATAGTTCAATAACCGACTATCAATATTTCCCTTTGAATGGGTAATTGATGTGATTTGTTTGAATGTGAATGCTACACTTATTTTTGAATAAGCGCTCACTATTCGGGTTAACCGGGAAAGGACCATGGGGTCGTATAACCCATTCCGAATATGTGATACGTCGTTATAATTGCATTGAAGACCGGTGTTGAAGACCGAGTATTTGCAAAAGCGATAGGATGACCTGTCGATTGACTCTGCACCGAGTTGCTCCGGTATTGAGTTCTCCATATGTGATGGTGAATCCGATCAGGATTGTGAATATCAGGATTGCAAGGACTTCTTGTAAGTGCCTTCGGTTCTGTTCGATCCCGGAACAGACTTGTATGGATTGTGTGTCTGACATTACAATTTGAGATATAAAGCCGATTTCTTTCAAATATATTTCTGTTGGTGGCGGAGAATTTATTCTTTGCTTAACACCCTTCTTTGAGACGTACGAGCTCAAAGGTTATATAGTTGAAGTTATCAGCGATATATTCCCAAATTTGGTAATGTGACATGCTGAGTGTTGCTGAAATGATCATTGTGTTGATTATTGTGATAGGATCATTTATTTGATCGTCTATCTTAGTGATCATTGTGTTGATCATTTGTTGACCCAAAGCATGGCTTTTGTATAAAGTATGTTTTTGTGGACGTGAATTCGTCGAGCCTCACACCCCGTGAATGGTCAAAACAGGAAAGAAGCAGCAAGGTTATGAGGGGTAGCACCCTTTAGGATGTGTCCATTTCCTTCTGGAAAAGGGTGGTATCATGGTATGGAGCCCAGATACTTACTCATGTTGAAAACACTTTATGATTGTGTGAATTGATTACGAGCGCTCGGTTGATAAAGGTCCCAAAGGACCGGGGGATGGCATATTCGGTCAGTTGTTACTCAGTTAGGAGTAACCCGGCCTTGTGTTGGTAGAGATCCGGTTTGGTTCTCGGGGATGTCCATCCAGAGGCATTCTCATGTGGCAATGGGAAGTTCCTTGGCCTGACCATTTGTTGGAAATCCAATTCCCAATACGAAACTTTTACGGTATTAGTTGTAGAACCTGCTATTCACTTATGGTGGTCACCACTGTTTGGATAGTAGCTATAGTAGGCATACGATAATGGTCGTATGTTGGCTAAGATTTATATCTTTATTTTCGAAATGATTTTCCTCTACACCATGCACTAATAATAATATCAAATATTATTTTAAATGCGTATCAAGCATCTTTGACTATCATAAGGAGAAATCTCCTCCGATTCTGCGTTTGCATGTGTGTGTGTGCGGGAGGCCTTATGGTAGTCTCATTTTTAAAAACATTGCGAATTGAATTTAAAAATATTCCTCTATTTTGATTTTAAAGTTAAGTAAACTGTTTTGAGTTCTCACACCAGTCACATGACTGACTCGGAGTTTATTGTTTTCCTTCCTAAACTCTGGGTGCCCACCAATTTCCACACGGGCAGTTAAGAGTTAAGTTTATCAGGATATTCTGGATATTCTGGAGTTGCTGGAGGCAAGCTGGATGGCATGGCATATTACTAGTTTATATAGTATTTCTTTTCCGCTGTTATGTTGTTGTATGTTGTTGTACACTCTGATGATTTGATGTAATGTAATATGATGATAATGTAATAACTGATATAGTTCTTTGTTTAAAGATTATTCATTTATTATTATATGTTGTTCCGCTGCGAATTGTGAGATTCTGTTGTTGTTCCTTTCTGTTCCGTTCTATTTTTAAAATTTTCTATCTTCTGTTTTTCTAATTCTCTGTTTTCTAAAAATTGTCTATCTTCTTTTCCCTCTATTTTTCTTTTTCTTTCTTCTTTTTCTCTCTTCTTTCTTTTCTTTTCTTTTTAAAACCCCATAACATCTCGGTTTTCGGCCTTTGATTTCTCGGCAGTCGATAAAGTGAGTATCGATGTTGAATTTTCGAAGAACGAAAATCCGTGACGTTACAAATTTATGAACGATATGTATTCTAGATTTCAAGAATATATCACTCATTACTAGGACTTGGAGAAAAGTATTCTGATTTTGATATTGTTTCAAAAATTCTTAACTCTTTAACGGATGAATGGGAAAGAAAAGTCTTAGCGATTGAAGAAGCTAATGATCTTTCTACCATGAAACCAGAAGAGTTAATAGGAAATCTAATGTCATATGAAGTGAATTTGCAGGCTAAAAGAGTACAAGCACAAGATAAAAAGAATATGGCATTCCATGCTGAAAAAGAAGAATCAAACTCTAATGAAGAAGACTTAGCATTTACTGCTAAAAACTTTAAAAAGTTTTTGAAGTACAGAAATGGAAATCAGAACAACAAGAAAAGAAACTTCAATAGGAATACAAATAAGCCACCTATACTAGAATGCTTTAACTGCCATAAGAAGGGGCACATGCAAAATGACCATCCAGAACAAAAGATAACATATCACAATAGGAATCGAAAAGACAAGATTAAAAGAAAAGCATTTTCAGTAACTTGATATGATTTGGATTCTTCTTCAGAAAGCAGCAGTGATGGTGAGAAAGAACAAGCTAATGTTTGTTTCATGGCTATAGAGAATGAAATATAAAGAACTTCTTGATACCTTAAAAAGCATCAAAAAAAATATATAAAGAAGCTCTAGAAAAGCAGAATTCGAGAGAGATATGCTTAATGATGAAAAGAAAATATTAGAAGAAGAACTTGGAAAACTTCAAGATATCTTCTCTAATGATAACTCTCAACTTACTTTATTGAGTCAAGAAATTGAAACTCAAAAAGAAAAGAATGATTCTCTTGTCTCTGAAAATCATGAGCTAAAAACTAAGATCAAAATGATAGAATTAGATAATACTTGCCTCAAAACCAAGTTAGATAATATTACTTGAAATGTTTCTAACTTTAATAAAGGTAGAGAAAATCTATCCAATATTATTGAAAATTCTCAATCCACTTCTAACAAGAAGGGACTAGGATACACTAAGAAATCAAAATCACCACCTAAAAAGGAAATTAGGAGAAATATTTCCAATGCTAATACTTATCCAAAAAGAAATAATATTTCAAAAACCATAAAATATGGGTTCCTAAAACAAACAACAGTTTGATAGGAATAAATATATAAATATATTTCTGGAAACAGTTCATAAAAATAAAGATCATATTTTTAAGGGGGATACCAAACCTACTTGGGTTTGGTTTCCTAAGACCTAACTCTTAGGACCCTATCACAAAGTGGGTACCAATGTTATTATTATTTTTTGCAGGATCCACTTAAAAAGAGAGGAAAATGGATACTCGACAGAGGTTGCTCAAAACATATGACTGGAGACAAAAATATGCTATCAAATATTACTTATTCAGATGGAGGCTCAGATACTTTTGGAGACAATTCCAAAGGATATATCATTGGAAAAGGCGACGTTAGCAATGTCGGTACATCTAATTTACCTCTTATTTCAAATGTATTACTAGTCAAAAATTTAAAACACAATCTTTTAAGTATCAGCCAGTTATGTGACAAAGGTTTCAAAATCTCTTTTTCTGAAGATAAATGTAGCATTTTTGATAAAGATCAAAATCTTAAATTTGAAGAAAATAGAGACAGAAATATCTACGTTCTAAATATGAAAATTAATCACAATTCAGATATGTGTTTAATAGCTGATGAAAATGATCCTTGGCTATGGCACAAAAGATTCTGTCATATCAACTTCAAAACTATAAACAAACTTTCTAAAAATAATTTAGTCAGAGGATTACCAAAAATGAACTTCAAAGTCAATCATATTTGTGATGCATGTCAATTAGGAAAATTGACCAAATCATCTTTTAAATCTAAGAAAGTTATCTCTACATTACAACCACTTGAACTACTACACAGGATTTATTTGGGCCAACTCAAGTTCAATCCTTAAACCACAATAGATATGTGTTTGTAATAGGAGATGATTTTTCTAGATATACTTGCACCATTTTTATGAAAAACAAAAGTGATACGTTTGAGCATTTTAAAATTTTTGTCAAACGAATTCAAAATTTAAAAGGTTTGAAGATAAAGAATATAAGAAGTGATCATGGAGGAGAATTTGACAACGAAGTTTTTGACCATTTTTGTAAAAAGAAAGGAACTTTTCATAATTTTTCGTTTCCTAGAACTCCACAACAAAATGGGGCTGTAGAACGTAAAAACAGAACTCTACAAGAATGTGCACGAACTTTGTTAAATGGAAGCATTCTTCCAAAAAAATTCTGGGCAGAAGCTGTTGCAACAACTTGTTATGTTTTGAATCGTGTTTCTATTCGACCTCTAACAAAAAACACTTCTTATGAACTTTTTACTGGAAGAAAACCAAAGATTTCTTATTTTAAAGTATTTGGTTCAAAATGTTTTATATTAAATACAAAAGATCGGCTTGGAAAATTCGATGCGAAATTCGATGAAGGAATCTTTCTAGGATATTCAGATCGTAGCAAAGCTTATCGTGTATTTAATAAAAGATCAAATACTGTTGAAGAAACGTTACATGTATCTTTCGATGAAAATTTTCTACAAAAACCAAGTATAGAAGATGACGAAGATTTTCTAGATAACATTACAAATACGGAAACAACAAATCTTGAAAATGATGAAAACATTATTGACAATAATGATGAATTAAGATCTTCACCAAAAATATTACGGAATCATCCTGTTCAAAATATTATTGGAGAAATTAATTCAAATGTACGAACTAGAAGTCAACTAAATCAAATGGGCCACGTAGCATTCCTTTCTAATATCGAACCAAAGAATCCCAAAGGAGCTTCCACAGACGACTACTGGATAATTGCAATGCAAGAAGAGCTAAACCAGTTTGAATGCAATGAAGTTTGGGAATTAGTTCCAAGACCAAGTTATCAAACTGTTATTGGAACAAAATGGGTTTACAAGAACAAAGTAGACGATCAAGGTAACATCACTAGAAATAAAGCAAGATTGGTCACACAAGGATATAATCAAGAAAAAGTAATTGACTACGAAGAAATGTTTGCTCTGGTTGCAAGACTAGAAGCAATACAAATCTTAATGGCCTATGCATGTTTTCACAATTTCAAACTTTATCAAATGGACGTTAAAAGTGCTTTTTTGAATGGTTATATAAAAGAAAAGGTGTATGTTGAACAACCTCCCTTATTTATTCATGAGAAATTCCATAATCACGTTTATAAACTTAAGAAAGCTCTTTACGGTTTAGAACAAGCACCATGTGCTTGGTATGAACGGCTAAAGACATATCTAATTTCTTCGGGCTTTCAAATTGGGAAAGTTGATCAAACACTTTTTATTAAACATTCGAAAAAGAATATTTTAATAGTTCAAATTTATGTTGATGATATCATTTTTGGTTCTACTAATGACAAATTGTGTCAGGACTTCTCAAAAATAATGACCAAGGAATTTGAAATGTCTCATATGGGAGAATTAACATATTTTCTTGGTTTACAAATAAAGCAACTTCAAAATGGCATTTTTATTAATCAAGAAAAATATTGTGATAATTTAATCAAACGTTTCAGAATGGAAAATACTTCTGCCAAACAAACTCCAATGAGTATGACAACACATCTTGAAAAAGATGACAATGGCAAAAGTGTTGACCAGAAACTATACCAAAGTATGATTGGATCATTACTATATTTAACTGCAAGTCGTCCTGACATAATGATGAGTGTATCTTTGTGTGCTAGATTTCAAGCCAATCCAAAGGAATCACATTTAAGAGCAGTAAAACATATATTACTTTATCTCACTAACAACAAGGATTTCGGTCTATTCCATCCTAAAGAATGTCCATTCGAATTAGTTTCATATAGTGATGCTGATTTCGGTGGTTCTCGAACAGATCGAAAAAGTACAAGTGGTACGTGCCATTTTATTGGAAAATCACTTGTATCTTGGTTTAGCAAGAAGCAAAATTGCGTTTATCTTTCTACATGTGAAGCAGAATATATTTCTGCTGCTTTGGCATGTACTCAAGTAATCTATATGCAACAAACACTTAAAGATTTCAATATAAATTTATCAAATTCAACTATATACTGTGACAACTCTAGTACTATTAACTTGTCTAAAAATCCTGTCAATCATTCACTAACTAAACATATTGACATTCGTCATCATTTTCTTCATGATAATATTGAAAAGGATATAATAAATTTAGAATTTGTAAATTCTGAAAATCAATTAGCTGACATCTTCACTAAACCTCTAAATGAAAATTGTTTTATAAAATTAAGAAGAGAACTAGGTATACTTTCTTTATCAGAATTATAAAAATAAATTATTTTGAAATAAATAAAAATAATATATATATATATATATATGTATATATATTTGGCACTCGAACTCTGCACCTCGGGATTGATAAGTCTATGTCTTTACCACTTGGCTACTCATTGCTTCACATCTACACCATATACATCTGTTTCCTTATATTTCTAAAAAAAAAATTGAGAAAATTTCGGCCACAAATTTTTTATGGTTCATTCCCTTCCTCTAATTATTCAAACTGCACGTTAAACCATCTCTTCTTAACTACCTTTTACTCCTATATATTCAGCTCTCTGTTCTCATATTCCCATCAAAAAGAAAAATTATATTTGTTTCTTTCTCTAAATCATCTTCTAAATTCAAAATGTCGTCATCACATAACTCATCAGATGGATCATCCTACTCTTCTATCAACTTTGAGACTCCGTCATCAGCTTCATCAAAGCTACCAACACCTACTCCCACCCATGAACCTGCAAGACCATCAACTTATCAAACGGGTTATACACCGGAGAAAAAGAAAGCTAGACGGTTCATGTTCTTTGGTTCTCCTTAAACCAAGCAAAAAATTGATGATCTTCATCATTACCAGAGGGAATCAATAACGCTTCAGCGAGAAATGTATTATGAACAGAAAATAAACTCTAGACGTCTGAGTTTTCTTGAACAAATTGGATTGAAGTTCTACGATTCATCTTCCTCTTCGGCTCATCAACCTACACCATTGTGAACTCAAAATCCATGGGATAGGTCGCCACAAGCTCCACCTGTCTCTCCAAACTCTTGGGAGCGTGGAAACCGTTGGTCACCTCTACGACCATATGTTGAGAAGACTAAAGATGAACCAACAAAATCCAACTCTCCATCAACCTCATCTTCAAAATAAATATGTTTTTATTGTCAATTTTTTAAATTATTTTACTCCATATTTATTATGCATTGTATTAATATATAATAAAAATTATCTGTTGGTGCTCAAAAATGACTGTATATGCTGAAAAAACAAATTCAGTGAACTGAAAAAACTGAGTTAGTTGACTGGATTTCATAGTAAAAACTCTCGGGTTCAGCTCGGTCAACTAAAAAAACCGAGTTAGTCGACTGAATTTCATAGTAAAAACTCTCGGGTTCAGCTCAGTCAATTGAAAAAACTGAGTTAGTCGACTTAATTTCATAGTAAAAACTCTCGGGCTCAGCTCAGTTAACTGGAAAAACTGGTTTAGTCAAATGAATTTCATATAAAAACCAATAAGCTTCAGCTCAGTCGACTGAAATAACTGAGTCAATCGACTGAATCCATTTAACAACTCTCGGGTACTACTTTTAGTCCACTGACTCAGATATTTTAGTTGACTGAACGTAGAATTCTGCTTTTAAAAGTACTTTTACCTACTTTTTACCCCACACTTTCACTGTTTTAAACCTTTCTTCTTCTTTCCTCCATCCCTAATTTCGAATTTCACCGCTTCTACACTACAAATTCCAATTTTTTTTAACCTCTCTCTTTCAATTTCCATGGCTCCTAGGCAAATAAAACGTGTCAAGAAAGGTTCTTCTTCTTCCTCCACTCCAATAGATTCTCAGATTGCTACTTGGTTGGTCCATGACAAAGCAATTCAACGATGGATAAATATGCAAGATTCGCGTATTTTTTAAGGCTCTTTTGTTCATTATCCTGATTTTAACGCATATGGCATACGAGAGCTTTCCGAAAGAAGTGGGTTGGATACTTTTCTGGACTGCAAGTAGAACAACCTAAAAATCAACCATATAATGGTTAAACTCTTTTATGCAAACCTAAATCTTCAAGAGCCAGGACCTAGAAATAAAGAAAACTGCATTTGGACTTCGGTATTTGGAATCTCTATTTTTCTTTCTCTTGAACGAATGAACCATTTGCTTCATACTAGAGTTGGGGGAATTAATCTTCGCGACGTAAGTTGTGATATGAAACTTCGGGACATTATAAGTCACTTATTTCTCAAAGATAACGCTGTTGTAGTAAAATCTATGTCTCTTCGACCAAAAGCTAGATTAATGCATAAGTTTCTTCTTAAAACCATAACCACCCGAACAGGATAATATGAATTGGTATATCCTGAAAATTTTCATGCTTTATATGCTATATGGGGAAATGTGCATGTTAATTGGACTCAGCTTCTTCTGGATGAATTTCTCAGTTTTAACCAAGGTAGAACTAATGTCATTTACTTTGGTGAATATATAATGCGACTATTAAATGATTTTGGTATAAGATCCTCGGAATCTGAAATTTCCAAAGTCGGATTATATAACATTCGTACCATAAGATTAATGAAACTCCCTGATCGACCAGAACCTTTTATCACCTTTCACGATTGGCAAGCAACCCAACAACAAAGACGACAAGGTATTCACATTGCCGAACAATCTTCTTCTCAAACTCATCAATCCGAAGAAGAAGTTATCCGTCGTCCAACTGTTGGCCAAACATCGCGAGAGGCTATTGATTTGCTTACACAAAATCAAGTTATTCTTAGCTCTCGTTTGAATAAGATAGATAAAAAGCTTAACAAGATCAAAGGTTTCTTCACAACATTATAGGAGGCTATTTCTTGTACATCATCCACTACCGGTTCTTTGCATTTGGATCCTGGAAAAAGGCCAGCTCCACAATTCTCTTGGTCGACTTCCGAAGCCACAAGCTCTAGCACAAGTGCTCATGACATCGCTAAAGGAAAGAAACCAATTCAACCGGAGGAGGAAGATACTTCTGATTCCGACGAAGAATAAGTTGTCCTATGAATTTTGTTTAGGTATTTTTAGTTAAGTATTTTGATGGTTGTTTTCATTCATATGGCTGTGAACATTTTTAAGAACTATGGTTGTGTAAAATATTTATGTGACTATGTGATCTGCAGTAGAATGCTTATGTGACTATATGGCTATGAACTTATGTGATCTTCTGTGAACTTTTGGCTATTTCTAAGTATTTCTTTTTGTCGATGACAAAGGGGAGAAATTATTGGGCTTTCTAATAGTTTCTTGCAGAGCCATACATTCAGGGGGAGAAAATAAAGAAAACAAATTCTTTATAACTCATATAATATATCGTCAATTATATATTGTCATCAATCAAAAAGAGGGAGAATGTTGAATCATGATTTTGATTCATGACGAAGAACATCAACAAGCATTGACGATCATAGCGACAAAAAGAGAATAGAACTTCAAACAAAGACAAAAAACTTCAAAGTATGTATGTTTATATTATTCTTGAGTCTTAGTTCTATTCAAATTCTGTTAAAATCATCCCTCAAGAAGTCACACTCACACACAAAAAGTTTTTCATCTTGAAATATAGAGTTTTAAAGGGATCTGTGCAACATAGCACATGTTAGTCGACTAACTCAGAATAGCCAGTCGACTGACCTGTGTTAGTGCATAGCATATTGTTTTGAAATGCACATTTTTGAGTTTCAGTTGACCGGCACTTCTGAGTCAGTTGAATGAACGGCAAATAACGGCTTTTTTTTTACTGAAAAGACACTTTCTTTCATGAAGGGGTTTCAATCCAATTCCAACAGGAATAGATGCAACTTTTGATTGAAATCTTTCACGAACAATTGCATCCCTATATACTCTATATAAACATGCTTTGATTCTTCTCATAATTCACCGGATTTTTACTTTGCTCTCTTATTCAATTCTTGCTATATATTCAAAGCATTCACAAAATTTATTTCACTTGAATCTTTGAGTTAACTTATAATCTTTGATTCTAAGTGATTTACTTCCTTTCAATCAATACACACACACAAAATACTCTTGAGGATTTGATTATAGGATGGGTGTACTATCAAGAGACAAATTCATGTTATTTAGAACACATTGTGTCAAATATACTTTTGTATAAGTTGAAGTCCTCTTCGGCTGTTGAGGCAAAATCCTATTCTGCTGGTCAGGTCCCTTGTTCAGCTGTTCAAGGGTTGTATAGACCTGTTCCTCCGGGTTAAGTGAGGATTGTTGTTAGTGAAATTCCAAAAAGGAGTCTGGGATTGGACGTAGAACGGGAAGTTCGAACCAGTATAAAAATTCCTGGTGTGCTTTTTTTTATTTTTACTTACTTTACATTGATATAGTTTATTTCCGCACTTGTTTAATATAATTCCACATTGCACGATCCGCACAGTAACTTTCATACCTAAGCATTTTTGGGCAGAAGCTGTTGCAACTGCTTGCTATGTTTTGAATCGGGTTTCTATTCGACCATTAAAAAAATATAATCCTTATGAACTTTTAAATGGTAGAAAACCAAATATTTCATATTTTATAGTTTTTGTTTCAAAATATTTTATACTTAACACTAAAGATCAGCTTGGCAAATTTGATCCAAAATCCGATGAAGGTATATTCATAGGATATTCGAAAAGAAACAAAGCTTATCGAGTATATAATACTAGAACTAAAACAATCGAAGAAACTCTTCATGTTTCATTCGATGAAAATATCAAAATTTCTTCTAAATTTACAAATTTGGAAAATAATACAAATATAAATTTGACAAATAAATCAGATGATGATGATATTATTCTTCAAAATAATAATTCTGAAATTTCTTTAGAAAATGTAAGTACTATTAATAATAATAATATAGTAAGATCTCCTCCAAGAATTCTTAGCAATCACCCTATTTAAAATATAATTGGAGAAGTAAATTCAAATGTAAGAACAAGACATCAATTAAATCATATGGCCATATAGCTTTTCTCTCTAATATAAAACCTAAAAATATTAAGGAAGCCTCAACTGATGATTATTGGATTATAGCTATGCAAGAAGAGCTAAATCAATTTGAAAGAAACGAAGTTTGGGAATTAGTTCCTAGACGAAGTGATCAATCGGTCATTGGTACAAAGTGGGTTTTCAAAAACAAAGTTGATGAGCAAGGTAACATTACTAGAAATAAAGTGTGACGACCTAGAATTTTTAAGCCTTTAAAATCATAATGTTTAATTGATTTTAATATTTAAAAGTTAATTTTTTAACTTGAATTCAAATATCACCATTTATTCGGTAATTTAATTATTAAATTAAATAATTGGAAATTGGGTAAAATATGAAATCTGGAACTTTAAGCCCGTCGAAAATAATTTGAAGGCTTGTAAAATTTATATTTATAATACTGAAGAGAATAGAAGCGTTGAAATCAAATTTAAAAAATGGTTTGTTAAGTTTTGAAATTTATGCCGTTTAAATTGAATTTAAAAATAGCCTTCCGAGGCGCAGTCTCGGAATTTGATGAAACCAGTTCCATTGGATCCATAATATTTTATTATTAAATTTCATAGTGTTCGGAGTCATCGTGTGATCGTACCGGATAAAAACGCCTAGACAATAATTTATCGTTTTAATTTAAATATAATATATTATGTCACCAGTCAAATCACAGTCGCCCTATGTTTCTTTTGCCGACCTATTCTCCTCTGTCTTCTGTAGCAAGCCAACTACTCACCTCATATCCTTAGCTTTCCCGTTCACAAATCATTTCGTTCCTCGGGATAATAAAAAAAAGGAGATAGCCGAACAAACAAAAACGACGACACTCCAAAGCGAAATCCTCTATCTTTTTCTAAATCAACCGTCTGCCTCATTTAATTCAAAAGAAAATGGGGGGATTTAATGGCCGCGCGTTTCAAAACGCGTGTTCCTCTTCATAATCGATTCGAACCCAGATTCGATTTGCAGTGGGATTTCACAAGGGTTTTGGGAAGCGACGAGGTCGACGGCGTGGTGGAGCTGTGTGGTTTGGTCGAGCGCGCGGTGGGGGGCTAATGAAGGGGTCGCATTCGATTTGGTGGCGTGCGCTTCGAAGTAAGTCCATGGTCGGAATCTTGAAGTTGGGTCGCCTTTTTTTTGGATATCGAGCTGAAGCTCATGATGTTGGGTTCCTGTGCGATTGAGGTAAATTCAATCTTACAACATTTTTTGTTAAGAAAATTTGAAACTTTTAAATTAAACTGTTGGTTACTGTTTCGGTAATCAAAAATTTGTACAGTAAAATAAAACTCACTGGTTGGGTTATTTACTTATTTAATTAACTTATTCAATTATTTTAAGTGCTAAAGATATTTATATTAAAAGAAGAACCTGTTAAAATTAAATTATTAAGTTTAAAATAAAATCCTTGGTTAATTGAATTAATAAATGAAAATTTTATTGTTCGATTTTATTTCGAATATTAATAGACCCTATAAATTGTTTATCCAAGGTCAAAAGTCGAGAAACCAAGGCAATATTGAATTGGATTGCAAATTAATGGTCAAAGGTGAGTTAATCTCACTCAGTTAAATTTAAATTTAAACGATTAAATTTAAATAAGTGGTTGAATGGTTGAATTGATTGATGTGCTATATTATAGTATATACCACATCTTAGAACGTTTAATTTCCCACATTCTATACCGGATGAGACCCTATGCGCCGTATAATAGCGGATAATATCATATTTAATCCCATATACCGCGATATTCCACCTCGAAGTGGAATTGGTATTTTATATTGAGTTAACGTCTGTGGATGCAAGGAAACAGGTTGGAGGGATCCAACAGGATTCCTCATAATTATTTAGAATAGTTTGATATTTTGTATTATGGATATTGGATATTCTGTGATGAATATTATTGTTAATTGGAAATATTGATTTCTATGGTTTGCTTGAATATATTTTGGTACGCTGAGTTATCGAAATATATATAGAATTGGATTTTTAAAAAGAAAATAAAAGGGTGAATTTTTAAGTAAAATAATCATAGAAGATTTGAATAAATTAAAGAATGAATTGGATAAGAATAAAAGTGATTTTTTAAAATTTTTAATAAATAACTCCGAGTAGGAAAAAGGGATTTTGAATAAACAGAAATTAATGATTTACAAACTTAAGTGATATCAATTAAAGGAATAAAGAATTATTTTAAAATTCAAAGTTTAAATTTATTTAAAAGAATAAAGAAGTAATTTGAGAAATCTAAAATTGGTATTTTCAGTTAAAAGTATTTCAAATCATAATTAAGGAATAAAGTCTGAAATTTATGGATTTTGGAATAAAAGGGAGTAAACTGGAAATCAATTAGGAAATTGATTCAAGCGTTAGGAAATTTAAAGGAGAATGTGACTGTAGAATTATAAACTGGGTTTATAAAAGCAAAGTAAAATATATCAGAGGATATTTGGGAAGAATAAGTTCAATGGAAATTTATCAAAGGAATGCGAAAATTTGTTTAAAAATAAATAGTGATTTTTTTTAAACGATGTGAAGAGAAGTATATTTCCCTAGATAGCCAAGTACGTTTTCAAAGTAAATTTTAAGATATAAGATAAAAGTTTAATGTTGTTTAAAAAGCATGTTTTAGAAAATTTATTATTTCTGAATGTTTAAAATTCTAAAGTAAATATTTTTCAAATCTATTATCGCAATAATTATTTAAAGTTGACTAAGTGTTTTGTTTTAAAAAGTGGAAACCTAGTTTTATATTTATAAAGTAACCTTATTTTCAAATATTCGTATAGTATGTGTTTTAGTAAATTATTGAAGTAGTTTTTAACTTAAATTTTTTAAAGTATATTTCAAAGTAAAGCATTTTAAATTATTTTAAAAATCTAAAGTTTTATGCTTGGTGATTTAAGTGGAAATAGAAAAATACTTGGAATTTATTCTGAGAAAGGAAGGTAGTTTGAAACTATTTTCAAAAGGGTTTGAAAGTGGAAATTTATCTTGTGAAGATATTTTTGGGATTAATAAGTAATTTGGGAAATTATTTATTGGTTGATGGTTGTTTGTGAATATTAATTGATAGTTAAATCACCGACTATCAATATTGGACAAATGCGCTGATCGTTTCGAAGAGACCGGGATCGGGATTATTTCTCGAAAACCACTTCGATTCGGTTTGTACGTTTTCATGGAAAAATGAATTTTGGTGCGAAGATGGAGCAGTGAAGTGCAAGGGCTAGTTGCTACTAATCCTAAGGATATTTTCAAAATGGATGTAGTAGGAATAGTGCCTTCGGTTCTGTTCGAACCCGGGACGGACTTGTATGGATGAATGCTTTCGGAACATCGTCAGGTGGACGATGGGCATTCTAAGGGATATGCTCTATAAAGGTAACGCTTAGCCTCAAGCCTCATCAACCGGGAATGACTGAAAATCAGGGGTTATGCAGCAAGGCTTCGTGGGTAGCCCCCACTTGAGAGTAAGGTCATCCCTGTCTAGATGTCCCTTTTTATTTCGGCTGTGTGGGCGGTTGCTGATCCCAACCGCGTGGTGATCTTATTCAGGACTGTCCAGTAAGGGATGGTTCCAGTCTTGTGTTGCAGGGGACTTTGGGTGGGTCCTCGGTACGCTGATCTAGACCAGGTACTGTGACAGGTGGTACCCCAGTGCCTAGTCATTAGTTGGAAATCCATTTTCCCTACGTGCCCGTACAGTTTTGATTGTGCCCAACTATTGTTGAAACGTGGGATGCTAGCATTTCAGCTACATTCTATTTTGCTTTCTATAGACACTATTATAATATCAGAGGATTTAATATAAAAATGTTTTAGCTATCGTAAGGTAAAAACCCGACATGTTTATTTGTGGCGTGGTCTTACGAGATGCTTTTGTTTTCAAAAGGATTTTTGAAACTTTAATAATCAATTGAGTGTGATTTTCTCACGCTGGTATTCCAGACCGACCCGGGTGTTATTTAACTGTAATGCTCGGGTCAGACCGAGTATTATAGAATACAGGATATGATGCTGTGTAACTCAGGGGACGAGCTGGACGACGATACGTACTCCCATACTTGTTTTATATATATTCTGTTGTGTAGAGTAGTTGGTATCCAGTTGTATGTTATTGATGTTGAGCTGTGATTGATGTACTCTGATGATGTAATATATAAACAGATATATTTGAATTTGAGTAAAGATTTTTTGCATTATCTATTATATTTTATTCCACTGCGATGGTTAGATTCTGTTGTTGTTTTCTATTTTCTTCTTCTATCTCTTCTTCTTTAACCCAAATGGTTCGTATTTCTGTACAACTTGAGTTGATTTAGGTAGAATAGTGTTGGCTCAAGGGTACGGATTTGCGGGTTGTTACAGTTGGTATCAGAGCGAAGGCTAGCGATAACCTTGGCTCTGGTGGGAATTACTCATTGAAATAAAGTCAATAGTACTCTAGACTGAGTTTGAGCGTATTAATAGATATGAGCGCGTATTTGTTAGTGACTATAAAATGATTTTATATTGTGTTGATTGGTTTATTGAGTAGTTTATGGATTCTGGTCAATACGAGTAATTAATGTTATTGATAGGGATCTCTAAACTCTTGAATAGAACAATTGGACACGGTGTTGTTTTAAAGTAGGGTAAATGAAATAATTTTACACAAAATTATTTTTGTATATAAAGATATAATTTTTGTAAAGTATTATAGTATTTGGATGCTTGATTGTTAAGGAATGATATTCAATTATTAACACTATTGTGTAGAAAATTGAATAAGAAATTGAAAACTTATAACTAAAGCTGAAGAATAAACTTATATAACAAACGAAATTTGAAATATAGATTATAAATGTAATTTACAAATTGAAATAATTTCATATACAAATGAGACTTGTAGATGTAAACTATAAATGTGATTTATAAAATGAGATAAAATTCCAGAGAATGCTTGAATATAGATTTGAAGGAATTGCAATTTGGAATTTTTGGGGAAAATTTAAATTCCTTTGGGTTTGAAAATGGTTTTCAAAAGTGTTGGAGAAATAATGGTGATAGTATTTGAGAAATATTTTGAATTGGATTTGAAATCTGGTGAGATTTGAAATTAAGAATATTTGAAATGTTTTTAAAGAGATAAAAGCATTGAACTCTTTCGGTCGCTGGAAAATAATGTCGGTGATGACTGTAGCATCATCGATGTTCATTTTCAAGTTTCCAAGAGAGGAATTGCTACCCGAATATTTTAAATTGGAATTTTTTGCGAACTAGGTTTGGTTTTGAAATTCAAAGGGATAATTGAATTTGCCAAAGGATTTTGGATGTAGTTGATTTCAAAAGTGATTTTGAAATTTTGGGAAATTGTTTAAACTCTGGAATCTTATTTAAAATGTTTATGGAATAATAAAAATATATTGGCTAAATAAAATGTATAATTCCAAGTTAAAAGTAAAATGTGAATGGAATTGATTATAAATGGATATAAATAAGTTTGTGACTCATAAAATTTAGAAGTGGAATAAATAAGCCAAAATAAATTTGTTTTGTAGTTTGGAAAGTGAATAAAATCCAAAACTTAAATTATAAAATAGAATGGACTCCCGTAAAATAGTTAAAGTGATTTTTGAAATAAAAATCAAATATTGGGTATAAAATTGGAATAAACCAACAGAAAATTAATTAATTAATGAAATTCGAAATGAACTCGAGTATAAATGAATTCAGCTTGGATTGTTGGTAAATTAAATGTAATTGGAAGTGTAGTCGAATAAAATAGAATTGGATTATAACAATGATGGTTTAAATTGGTGGATCAAAACCAAGTAGACATAAATCTAAAAATGTCCTTGTTATTGATAAGAATTTATATTCAGAATGAATTAAGTATGAAAGTTTGAAGTTTAAAAGGGATGTTCTGAATAAAGTAATTAAATTAAATTAGTTGACGAAATGGACTTAATAAATGAAAATCAAATTAAGGATTTAAATTGGAAAGTGGTTACAAGAAAAGAAAATATATAACTTGAGTTTTGAAGCTGAAACAACTTGAAGAAAATAAATAAATTAAGTAATATTCGAATGAAAGCTTGACTAACATAAATTTGTGAAATGATTGTGTCGAGTTTTATGAAATGAAATGCAAGTTGAATACAAATTTGATGTGACAAATGTTTGGGTTGTAAATAAATTGTGGAATGAGTATTTGATGTAATCAATATGGAATGAAAAATGAAATTGAACATAATCAATTGGGAATGAAATAGAATGTAGGAAAGTGAGCTGTAAATCATTGGAATTGAATGAAAATGATGGATGATTTAGTTGTAAACAACTAAATTTGTGACGAAACCATATAATTTGCTTATGAAAATTATTGTGGGTATATTGCTTATGTTATGCATGTGTTTAGCTATTGAAATTAAGTGAAATGTTAATAAACTTTGTATATTTGTCACTACATGTTTAAATTGAGTAAGTACAGGTTTTTGGAAGCCGTTTGACTAGTTTGACCGCGCTAACAGCTAAAATAAATAGTCGCTTGCTTAAAATGCTAAATAAGGTACGCCTACGCAATACAAAGGAAATATGAACTATTTTTCTGTTTTTCGACTGTGTGGGTCGAAGTATATATATTTACATCTCTTGTCAAATTGCAAAAGTTTCTCCGTAAAAAGGAGACTCTGTCAAAAAAATTCGAAAATTTTGGGAGTTGGAATTTTTTGAATCTTTTAAAAATTTTCACTAACGACAAATGATTTGAATTTGTTAAGCAAATAGAATTAAAACTGAATATTGAAATCTAATTTAACATTTGTGTAAGGTAAAAGCGAAGAAATGTTTGAAGAAATTAAAGAAATAAAAGTTTGCAAACAACTTTTATTTGAGATATGAAAACAAATTAGTAAGTGGAATTAATTTAAGGAATGATTAATCGAATATTATTTGAAATGAGATGGATTGAACTCAATATTTTGAATTGGAAGGTGAATTAAACTCAAGTAAAATTGAAAATGAAATTTGGATAAAAGATGAGAATAAAAGTATTGAGGTTTGAAATTAATTCGCAAATTGAAGCAAATTGAATTTATTTGGAATTGGAATACAAAAAAAAAACTGAAGTTCTGGCAAGGGAAAGTGTGAATAAGTGAATAACAATCAAAATAAATGAGAATAAAAAGGAAATTAATATAGTTGATAATCAATTGGGGTAAATACGTAGGATATACGTATATTATTTATTCGTATAGCTATTTGATCCATATTCGAGCACAAAATTTCGAGATAATTTTATCGATCCGAGTTAGGATTTTTCACTCGATTTTCGACGGCGAGCCTGGATATGGAATTTTGGTTGATTCTGTAAATTCTCTATTATAGTTTACAGCTATGCAATGAGAATGACGGCTTTTGATCATGAGACCAGATCTGAGTCCGCACTAGGAAGTCGGATAAATGATACTAATTCGGAAGTGATATTGTGTGATCGAGTAGGCAATCAGATTCGGTATTGCGTACGAATGATATAGGTACATCATACGAGCTTAAATGGAATGAATATTGAAATTTTGAAAAGGAGTCAAATAAATGATTTTGAATGTTTTGATTGGATATTATTCTATATAGGATATAGAGGTATTATAAAAGAAAAGGAAAATTTGGTTTTGATTCCAGAAGATAAATTTGAATTGCTCCACACAAAGGTATGTGTTTAAATTTCTATATGGAATTTGATTGGGTTTTTGGATCTAGCCACTTGGCGTTTTGTTTTCTTTTGGAATTTGGGAGCCCGTAGAGGCCTTTTTTAGTTGTACCGAGCTAGCCGCGCAAAGGAGACGCTGGCGAAATTTTTCGTAAATTTAGAGAGTTAGAAAATTTGTGAGAAAATTTTGATAATTCAAATTTTAGTTTTAAATTTGAAATTTGAATGATTGAGTAAGTAATATTGTTTGAAACTATGGGAAAGTTGGGGAAGTTAGTAAGAATGGTAATGGGTCTTTATAAAGGATAGTTGGAAAGTTAATAAAACTGTTTGGTTTTGGAAAATAGTAAACGGGTATTGGACCATTCTTCCTAACTAGTAATTTCGACGACGAAATTCTTTTATGGGGGGAGGAATGTGACGACCCGGAATTTTTAAGCCTTTAAAATCGGAAGTTTAATTGATTTTAATATTTGAAAGTTAATTTTTTAACTTGAATTCAAATATCATCATTTATTCGGTAATTTAATTATTAAATTAAATAATTAGAAATTGGGTAAAATATGAAATCTGGAATTTTCAGCCTGTCGAAAATAATTTGAAGGCTTGTAAAATTTATTTATAATACTGAAGAGAATAGAAGTGTTGAAATCAAATTTAAAAAATGGTTTGTTAAGTTTTGGAATTTATACCGTTTAAATCGAATTTAAAAATAGCCTTCCGAGGAGCAGTCTCGGAATTTGATGGAACTAGTTCCATTGGATCCGTAATATTTTATTATTATCGAATTTTAAATTTCGTAGTGTTCGGAGTCATCGTGTGATCGTACCAGATAAAAACGCCTATACAATAATTTATCGTTTTAATTTAAATATAATATATTATGTCACCAATCAAATCACAGTCGCCCTATGTTTCTTTTGCCGACCTATTCTCCTCTGTCTTCTGTAGCAATCCAACTACTCATCTCATATCCTTAGCTTCCCCGTTCACAAATCATTTCGTTCCTTAGGATAACCAAAAAAAGGAGATAGCCGAACAAACAAAAATGGCGACACTCCAAAGCGAAATCCTCTTTCTTTTTCTAAATCAACCGTCTGCCTCATTTAATTCAAAAGAAAATGGGGGATTTAATGGTCGCGCGTTTCAAAACGCGTGTTCCTCTTCATTAATCGATTCGAACCCAGATTCGATTGGGAGTGGGATTTCATAAGGGTTTTGGGAAGCGACGAGGTCGACGATGTGGTGGAGCTGTGTGGTTTGGTCGAGCGCGTGGTGGGGGGCTGATGAAGGGGTCGCGTTCGATTTGGTGGCGTGCGCTTCGAAGTAAGTCCATGGCCAGAATCTCGAAGGTGGGTCGCGTTTTTTTTGGATATCTAGTTGAAGCTCGTGATGTAGGGTTCCTGTGCGATTGAGGTAAATTCAATCTTAGAACATTTTTAGTTAAGAAAATTTGAAACTTTTAAATTAAATTGTTGGTTACTATTTCAGTAATCAAAAATTTGTGCAGTAAAATAAAACTCACTGGTTGGGTTATTTACTTGTTTAATTAACTTATTCAATTATTTTAAGTGCTAAAGATATGTCTATTAAAAGAAGAACCTGTTAAAATTAAATTATTGAGTTAAAAATAAAATCCTTGGTTAATTGAATTAATAAATGAAAATTTTATTGTTAGATTTTATTTCGAATATTAATAAATCCTATAAATTGTTTATCCAAGGTCAAAAGTCGAGAAACCAAGGCATTATTGAAGTGGATTGCAAATTAAAGGTCAAAGGTGAGTTAATCTCACTCAGTTAAATTTAAATTTAAATGGTTAAATTTAAATAATTGGTTGAATGGTTGAATTGATTGATGTGCTATATTATAGTATATACTACATCTTGGAATGTTTGATTTCCCGCATTATATAGCCGATGAGACCCTATGCGCCGCATAATAGCGGATAATATCATATTTAATCCCATATACCGCGATATTCCACCTCGAAGTGGAATTGGTATTTTATATTGTGCTAATGTCCGTGGATGCAGGAAAACAGGTTCGAGGGATCCAACAGGATTCCTCAAAATTATTTAGAATAGTTTGATATTCTGTATTATGGATATTGGATATTCTATGATGAATATTATTGTTAATTGGAAATATTGATTTCTATGGTTTGCTTGAATATATTTCGGTACGCTGAGTTATCGAAATACATATAGAATTGGATTTTTGAAAAGAAAATAAAAGGGTGAATTTTTAAATAAAATAATCATAGAAGATTAATAAATTAAAGAATGAATTGGATAAGAATAAAAGTGATTTTTTAAAAAATTTAATAAATAACTCCGAGTAGGAAAAGGGGATTTTGAATAAACAGAAATTAATGATTTACAAACTTAAGTGATATCAATTAAAGGAATAAAGAATTATTTTAAAATTCAAAGTTTAAATTTATTTAAAAGAATAAAGAAGTAATTTGAGAAATCTAAAATTGGTATTTTCAATTAAAAGTATTTCAAATCATAATTAAGGAATAAAATCTGATATTTATGGATTTTGGAATAAAAGGGAGTAAATTGGAAATCAATTTGGAAATTGATTTAAGCGTTTGGAAATTTAAAGGAGAATGTGACTGTAGAATTTATAAACTGGGTTTATAAAAGCAAAGTAAAATATATCATAGGATATTTGGGAAGAATAAGTTCAAGGTGGAAATTTATTAAAGGAATGAGAAAATTTGTTTAAAAATAAATAGTGATTTTTTAAAAGGATGTGAAGAGAAGTATATTTCCTTGGATAGCCAAGTACGTTTTCAAAGTAAATTTTAAAATATAAGATAAAAGTTTAATGTTGTTTAAAAAGCATGTTTTAGAAAATTTATTATTTCTGAATGTTTAAAATTCTAAAGTAAATATTTTTCAAATCTATTATCATAATAATTATTCAAAGGTGACTTAGTGTTTTGTTTTAAAAAGTGGAAACCTAGTTTTATATTTATAAAGTAACCTTATTTTCAAATATTCGTATAGTATGTGTTTTAGTAAATTATTGAAGTTATTTTTAACTTAAATGTTTTAAAGTATATTTCAAAGTAAAGCGTTTTAAACTATTTTAAAAATCTAAAGTTATATGCTTGGTGATTTCAGTGGAAATAGAAAAATACTTGGAATTTATTCTGAGAAAGGAAGGTAGTTTGAAACTGTTTTCAAAAGGGTTTGAAAGTGGAAATTTATATTGTGAAGATATTTTTTGGATTACTAAATAATTTAGGAAATTATTTATTGGTTGATGGTTGTTTGTGAATATTAATTGATAGTTAAATCACCGACTATCAATATTGGACAAATGCGTTGATCGTTTCGAAGAGACCGGGATCGGGATTTATTTCTCGAAAACCACTTCGATCCAGTTTGTACGTTTTCATGGAGAGTTCGGATGCAAAGATGGATCAGTGAAGTGCAAGGGCTAGTCGCTACTAATCCTGATGATATTTCTAAAATGGATGTAGTAGGAATAGTGCCTTCGGTTTCGTTCGAACCCGGGACGGACTTGTATGGATGAATGCTTTCGGAACATCGTCAGTTGGACGATGGGCATTCTAAGGGATATGTTCTATAAAGGTAACGCTTAGCCACAAGCCTCATCAACCGGGAATGACTTAAAATCAGGGGTTATGCAGCAAGGCTTCGTGGGTAGCCCCCACTTGAGAGTAAGGTTATCCCTGTCTAGATGTCCCTTTTTATTTCGGCTGTGTGGGCGGTTGCTGATCCCAACCGCGTGGTGATCTTATTCAGGACTGTCCAGTAAGGGATGGTTCCGATCTTGTGTTGCAGGGGACTTAGGATGGGTCCTCGGTACGCTGATCTAGACCAGGTACTGTGACAGGTGGTACCCTAGTGTCTAGTCATTAGTTGGAAATCCATTTTCCCTACGTGCCCGTACGGTTTTGATTGTGCCCAACTATTTGCTGAAACGTGAGATGAAAGCATTTCAGCTAGATTCTATTTTACTTTCTATAGACACTATTATAATATCATAGGATTTAATATAAAAATGTTTTAGCTATCGTAAGGTAAAAACACGACATGTTTATTTGTGGCGTGGTCTTATGAGATGCTTTTGTTTTCAAAAGGACTTTTGAAACTTTAATAATCAATTGAGTGTGATTTTCTCACACTGGTATTCCAGATTGACTCGGGTGTTATTTAACTGTAATGGTCGGGTCAGACCGAGTATTAGAGGATACAGGATAAGATGTTGTGGAGCTCAGGAGACGAGCTGGATGACGATACGTACTTCTGTACTTGTTTTATATATATTCTGTTGTGTAGAGTAGTTTTGTATCCAGTTGTATGTTATTGATGTTGAGCTGTGATTGATGTACTCTGATGATGTAATATATAAACAGGTATATTTGAATTTGAGTAAAGATTTTTTTTCATTATCTATTATATTTTATTCCACTGCGATGGTTAGATTCTGTTATTGTTTTCCGTTTTCTTCTTCTACCTCTTCTTCTTTAACCCAAATGGTTCGTATTTTTGTACAACTTGAGTTGATTTAGGTAGAATAGTGTTAGCTCAAGGGGTATGGATTTGTGGGCTGTTACATAAAGCTAGATTAGTAGCACAAGGTTATAATCAAGAAGAGGGAATAGACTATGAAGAAACGTTTGCACCAGTTGCAAGACTAGATGCTATACGTATTCTACTGGCTTGTTCATGTTTTCATAACTTTAAATTATATCAAAAGGATGTTAAAAATGCTTTTTTAAATGGTTTTATAAAAGAAAATGTTTATGTTGAACAACCTCCTCTATTTACTCATGAAAAATTTCCAAATCACGTTTATAAACTTAAGAAAGCTTTATATGGTTTAAAACAAGCATCTCGTGCTTGGTATGATCGAATTAAATGCTATTTATTGGAATCTAGTTTTGAGATTGGAAAGGTTGATCAAACATTATTTATTATGAAAACTAAACAAGATATTTTAATTATTCAAATATATGTTGATGATATTATTTTTGGTTCAACAAATGAAAAATTATGTCAGGAATTTTCGACCATCATGACAAATGAATTTGAAATGTCACATATGGGAGAGTTATCATATTTTCTCGGGTTACAAATCAAACAAATGCAAAATGGCATTTTTATCGATCAAGAAAAGTATTGTAATAATCTAATTAAACGATTCGGTATGGAAAACACGTATGCCAAACCAACTCCTATGAATACAACTATACATCTTGAAAAAGATGAAAATGGTAAGAGTGTTGACCAAAAACTATATCGTAGTATAATTGGATCACTACTTTACTTAATTGCTAGTCGACCTGATATTATGATGGGTGTTTGTTTATGTGCTCGATTTCAAGCAAATCCTAAAGAATCACATATGCGAGCAGTTAAACGTATAATTCGTTATCTTAATAAAACCAAAGATTTAGGATTATTTTATCCGAAGGAATATCCATTTGAATTAGTATCATAAAGTGATGCTGATTTTGGAGGAAGTCGAACAGATAAAAAGAGTACAACTGGAACTTGTCATTTCATTGGATGATCCTTAGTATCTTGGTTTAGTAAGAAACAAAATTGCTTTTCACTATCGACATGTGAAGCAGAGTATATATCTGCAGCTTTAGCATGTGCTCAAGTAATCTACATGCAACAAACAATATGAGATTTTGATATAAGTTTAAATAAATCTATAATATATTGTGATAACACTAGTGCAATAAATTTATCTAAAAATTCTGTCAATCATCCACGAACTAAACATATTGACATTCGTCATCATTTTCTTCGTGATAATATTGAAAAGGATATAATAAATTTAGATTTTGTAAATTTTGAAAATCAATTAGCTGACATCTTCACTAAACCTCTAAATGAAAATTGTTTTATAAAAATAAGGAGAGAACTAGGTATAATTTCTTTATCAGAATTATATAATAAAAAATTGGTACTCGAACTCTGCACCTCAGGTTTGATAAGTCTATGTCTTTACCATCT
Organism: Allium cepa; assembly: GCA_030765085.1. Taxonomy (NCBI): domain Eukaryota; kingdom Viridiplantae; phylum Streptophyta; class Magnoliopsida; order Asparagales; family Amaryllidaceae; genus Allium; species Allium cepa. Next base: position 217,141,601 of record CM060938.1, read on the forward strand.
GGCTATTAATTTCTTCACATCTATACCATATACATATGTTTCTTTATAGTTCTAATTTTAAAAAAAATAGAGAAAATTTCAGCCACAAATTCTATTTGGTTCGCTCTCTTCCTCTATTTTTTTTCAAACTGCACGTTCAACCATCACTTCTTAACTACTTTTTACTCCTATTTATTCCAGCTCTCTGTTCTCATATCTCCATCAAAAAAATTTATTTTTTTCAAACATATTTGTTTCTTTCTCTACATAATATTCTAAATTCAAAATGTATTGATCACACAATTCATCAGATGGATCATCCTACTCTTCTATCAACTTTGAGACTCCATCATCAGCTTCAACAAACCTACCTACACCTACTCCTACCCATGAACCTGCAAGACCATCAAGCTATCGAACGGGTTATACACCCGAGAAAAAGAAAGCTAGATGGATCCTGTTCTTTGTTTCTCCTCAAACCAAGCAAAAAATTGATGATCTTCATCATTACCAGAGGGAATCGATAACGCTTCAGCGCGAAATGTATTATGAACAGAAAATGAACTCTAGACCTTTTAGTTTTCTTGAACAAATTGGATGGAAGTTCTGCGGTTCATCTTCCTCTTCAGTTCATCAACCTACACCATTGTCAACTCAAAATCCATGGGATAGTATGCCATAAGTTCTACCTGTCTCTCCAAACTCTTGGGAGCGTGGAAACCGTTGGTCACCTCCGCGACCATATGTTGAGAAGACTAAAGATGAACCAACAAAATCCAACTCTCCATAAACCTCATCTTCAAAATAAATATGTTTTTGTTATCTTTTTTAATTATCTTACTCCATATTTATTATGCATTATATTAATATATAATAAATGTTATCTATTGGTTCTCAATAATTAACTAAATATGCTAAAGACAAAATCAGTCGACTGGAATTTCGGGTCAGTCGACTGAATCTGCATAATGTATGTTCTCATACACTATTCAGTCGACTGATCGAATGCAACCGGTCGACTGAATAAGTAAACAGAGAGAAAAATTCCTATTTTAGTCGACTAGACCAGTCAACTGAATCTGCAGCATAACTCTCTGGAAAATTGTTCACAATATTCAGTCGACTGATCAAATACGACTAGTCGACTGAATGACCAAACAGAGAGCATACTACTAATTTTAGTCGACTACACCAGTTGACTAAAATGACTACAGAGCTCTAGGGAAAGTGCTTCAGTCGACTGACCATAAATTTCAGTCGACTGAATTCACACCTGAAACGTCCTTTCCACCTTTTTTACCTGCTTTTTACCACTAAAACCCTCACTTCTTCTTTTACTTTTTTACTTTTATCTCAAATCTCCAGCATTCCAAAACCCTTGTTCCCAAAATTTTCAAAAGTTTATTCAATTCTCTTCATAAATTCAAATGGCACTCGACAAACAAAGAGATCTAGGCATGCTTCTTCTTCCTTCGAGCCAATTGATTCACAAATCGCTCAATGGCTATACGATGCAACTGCAGTTCAACGATGGAATAATATGAAAGAAGCTCGTTTCTTTGAAGGTTCTTTTGTTGTCTTTCCTGATTTTACATCGTATAGAATTCAAGAATTAGCAAGAAGAAGCCATTTAGAATCTCTTTTAGATCATAATCAAAACAATATCAAGATAAATCATATCTTGGTGAAACTCTTCTATGCGAACTTGAACTTAGGCCATCAAAACCCACGCAATCGTGACAATTGCGTTTGGAGTTTGGTATGGGGGCAACAAGTGTTTCTCTCTTTAGATAGAATCGGTCATATGCTTCGTCCTCCGACAAGGGGTGTTGAGTTACAAGAATTAAATGTTTTCGTAGGTGAAAGAGACGAAGTAAGTCATTAATTTCTAGAAGATGATATGACCGAGCTTAAGTCTATTGCATTACGACCTACTGCAAGAATAATGCATAGAGCTTTGATGCACACAATTTTACCCCGCACTGGCTCATACGAGCTTGTCTATCCAAACAACTATAAAGCATTATATGCTATTTGGGGAGAAATTGAAGTAAGTTGGCCAAAGCTCATTCTAGATGAATTTCTGACTTTCAACCAAGGTCGTATGTATATTATTTACTTTGGTGAATAAATTATGTGGTTGCTTATGAATCTCCAGGTTCCTATTCTGGAATCCGATACCTCTATTCCTAAAACCTTGAATAGCCGCACCATTAGTCTTATGAAACTACCACCAAGACCTATCACTATTATGAGCTTTCAAGAATGGAAATCTCGACCTCGCCAAGAAAATTCTTCTCAACAACAACATCCATCACGAGATGACATCCGTATGCCAACACCATCCCAAAGTACTCGGGAATATATTGATTTAATCGTCAGAAATCAAGTTATCTTGGATTCCTTATTAAAAATCTTGATAAGAAAATTGAAAAAAAGTTTGATAAAATCAAGAGTTTCTTCGAGATTTTACGGGATGCAATATCATGCTCCTCTTCCACCGCTACGGAGGCTTCTTAACGTGATCCAGGAAAACGACCAGCTCCTCACTTTACAAGGTCAACGTCGGAAGAACATACTAGTTCCGACACAGGAGGAAATGGAGGTGGCACACAATTTGCAGGGAGTTCCTCCAAAGGAAAAGGACCAGTGCAAGTTGAAGAAGAAGAGACAGAAACTGATTCGGAATGAGGTTATTATTTTTAGTGGTAGTAAGTTAGTTATTATATTTCGTACATTCTATAACTTCGTATTTGTAACAGTTGACATTTGTTGTTTCTGTGATTGCATCAAGTATTTTATTGTTTTTACTGTGATAACTTTATCCTTTCCTTTTTGTCGATGACAAAGGGGGAGAAATTTGGAACCTAATCACTCTACGCAGGTTATATATACGCCATATATTCAGGGGGAGATATATAACACCCATTATATATTTCTCAAAAATAGTATCATATAAAACAGGTGTTTCCATCAATCAAAAAGGGGGAGACTGTTGAATCACATATTTTGATTCATGACAAAGCAATAAATTATACTATATGGATAAGCGACAAAAAGAAAAGGAAGTATGTTATTCAAACTACAAAGGAGACAAGGCTACAAAACTATGTATAGCATGTTGACCTATTGAAAGTTTTTAGTCATAGAAATGTTAAAATCTATCCTCAAGTAGTTAAGTTAGTTTAAAAAACTTTAAATTCTATAAAATATAAGAAGTGTGCTTTGACTGTCAGGTCAGTCGACTGACCGTATATGGCCAGTCGACTGAACCTGTACAGGTGCAAAGAAACGCTCTGGTTTTAAACAACTTTGAATATTCGGTTGACTGATCATTTTGAGTCAGTCGTTTGAATTCTTTCAACAGCTATTTTTTCTGAATGGACACTTCTTTTCGCCAAGAATCATGTTCTAATATGAAGAGGTATGGATGCTTATGTTGATCATTACTCTTCATGAACGGTTGCATCTTTTTAACTATTATATAAACACACAAAATCCACTTCACAAATCACCGATTTACTGATTTCTTTCTGATCTTACTTTCTACTATCTCTGCATATTAAAAAGCAATCATAACTTTCATATATTGCTTGAATCTGTGAAACAATTAACTTATTCTTTGATTCTAAGCAATATTTTCTTTCTCAATCTTTATACACACATATATACTTGAGGAAAGATTATAGGAAGGCTCTACTATCAAAGACAAATTAGTATTATTAAGAACCCAAAGTGTTAAAGCAATTCTATTGAAACTGTTGAAGTCCTGTTCGGTTGTTCAGGCGGGTAAAGTCCTCTTTCGGTTGTTAGAGGCGGAAAAATCCTGTTCGGTTGTTCAGGTGCTGTATACCTATTTCTCCGGGTTAAGAGAGGGTTGTTGTGAAATTCCAGAGGGAAGTCTGGGACTGGACGTAGAATGGAAAGTTCGAACCAGTATAAAAATTCCTGGTGTGCTCATTTTTATTTACTTTGCTATTATTATCTGTTTTCGCATTTAGATTATAATACATTCCATATTACACGATCCTAAGTGATAACTAGCCACACAGTAGTCACTTTCAAAGCATAATCGAAATCGAAAAAGGAAAATCATGTACCAATTTAATCCAAGCATTTGAGCTCGACATAATTGAAGATACCGTAAGCTATCAAGGCCAGAGAGTTGATTGACAAAGCAATTCAAAGAAAAATCATCACATCAATCAAATGATTTGAAGCGACGCTTCAATTTTCATGAAACCCTAAATTGTTGAAGAGAAGCAAAAGCAAAAGGAACGGCCAGAGTTACGAACAAAAAATAAAAGGGATGCATCTCTATTTTAACACTTATTGGGTCGGCCTTATATTCTTTTTATTGCGCAAAAAAGTTTTAAATAGGGTTTTGAGTTTGGTTTTTTATTTTCGTTTGTAATTTTTTCCTTTCAAATTGTGTAACTTTCTAGTCATGTGACTAGGTACAAACTACGGGGCATAGTTTGAGAATTCATAATTCAGTGGCCGAGTTGTTGAAGGCTTTTAAAATTAGAGTTAGGTTAGTCAAGTTAGCAGGTGTCGCAAGTTTACGTGTGTTTATAAGCGTTTGACTACTTAATTTCTAGTAGAAACCTTGAAAGCATCATGTAGGCAGGTTATTACCGAACCTGGGTAAATCTGTGTGTGACCTCTACTGCATTATTTTATATTTTATATTTTATATTTTATATTTTTATTTCCATATTAATTTTAGTATCACCCTATTCACCCTTCCTCTAGGGTGAAAACGATCTTACATAGGCAACGAATTTTCTATTAAATAGTGTTTCACTTCCAGCGCTTCAACTAAGACCTACTATAGTCGTTTGATGCACAACACGCTACATTGAAATGTCATACTAAATTTAACTATAAACAAAATGGATTGTTCATATTGAAGTTCCATGGCAAGTTGAAGGAATCGTGTAACATTGTCACTTCAAGATTGTCTGTTTGACCATAGTTATATTAACCAATGGAAGACACCCGAGTGAGTCATTCCATAGCTGTGCAGTTAATGCCCCGCTATTACCCTGCTATAACACTGCTCTATCTCATAGCCCCAAATATAGCCTTTCCGCTTTAAGCCCCGCTATTTCTGCTATATCCCGTAATTCCCGCGATATTCTGCTATTTCCGTTATATCTTTTTCAAAAGAAATGAATTAAAAAATTATAATTATACATTATAAAAATTATGGAATTAATTTATTAAATTGAATTTTTAATATATTTTTAGAAATGAAAATACTCTAATATTCTAATAAATTCAATTATGTTATATAACAGTTTCACGTTTATTTACCGTATATTCGCACATGTTTTTATTTAAAATTATTTATGTATTAATTATAATTCAATCAAATGTTAATTTTTCATTTGATCTTCATTTCATATTTGTAAAAACATTAAGTATGGGTTCTATATGCTATTTTAGAGTCATCCGCTATATCCCGCTATATCCTCGCCATATCCCCGCTATGACTTTTTTCACCTCTGCCGCATTGAACCTGTCAAGCGCTTTAACTGCACAGTTCCATAGTTATCCAATAACTATCTGTATGTAACATCTTATTGTCTTAGTAGCCAAGAGAAATATGTTGTCTAATATTGAAGAGCGTTACGTCCTCTAGTCTCAATGGATAAATTGATATCCTTCCTTGAAACATCTTGACTAGGAATATTTAAAACAACATATTATTTTCATTGAGATAAAATTCTCCTGATAACAACATTTCGTAACTATTATCACATAATATATCAGTTAAAAATTTTCCATCAATATACCTTAAATTACATAATTGTTTATATAGTTATGTAACAAGTATATGATAGAAAGAAAAACACCTTTTATTTTGAATAAGATTGGTCGTAGAGTTAGAAATATGCAACAAATTACATAATTTCCTCTAGGGCATACACCAAACTCTATCATATATCACTGTTGTCATCAATACATGAAGCGGCATCAATTACAACGATAGTCAAATTGACAACCTCAAGCATGAATTGACCCCGTGCAATAAGTTGCTACAAATTGAAGGCAGATTTTGGAATGTGTAGAAGGGCACCATCAGAGGAACTGACCAGTGGTGGGACTTGGTAGCTAGAATATACAAGAATTACAAATTAGGCCCGCCTCCAAAATTCAGGGAACCGGATGTGATATTTGAAGGTTGCATTAGAACTCCAGCCTGCAAGTTCGATATTTTGACGAGTCTATCTACTAATGCTCTATTCAACACCCAGTTGTATATCGACTTTCTCATGGACGATACTGTAGAGATCGACACTCACACTCCTTGTGCTCCTGCACATCTATATCGCTTAGCTGCTACTTCTTCTTAGAAACAACGGCCAAGTGGAGCTTCATCTTATGAGGATGAGATCAGAGAGACCATTCATTAGATTATGGATGTGGGATGGGGAATGACCCATTTTCCAAATGGGAAATCATAATTATCTAGCTAACAGTGAGGGACACTGCACAAATGTCTTTATGTTGATGGACAATCCTGAAGAGCATAGACAGCTTGTTCTTTACCTAGTGGCAAGATTCAGGAGAGAATGTAGATTTTTATTTGTATTTCAAACTACTAGCATATGATAAAAATTGCCTTTTTAATTGCTTTTTTTGATTTCACAATTTATAAATAATACAAATTCATTCAACTATGTTAAGTAAAAAACAAAATAAAACAATAAAAATAATAATTATTTATAATAAAACAATTAAAATCCCCTTTCAGAATGCCACTTTCGTACATAAAAACGCATTTCCCTCTCGCGAACTGTTCTCCTTTAGTGCCCCTTCGTGTGCCCAATTCATGGAGCAAACAAATGCACCCTTAGCATGTAAACATGAATGCTAGTCAAACTCTCTGGTTTAGCTATAGTTTTGTAGATGTAGATTTATTTGTTAAAGATCTTGCAGAAGAATTATTGGAGAAAATTACATCTATCTATTTAATGGTTAAGTAGAAGAATTTAAAGCTTCTTCTTTTTTCCATGAATTCTAAGCCTCTCTTATTCTCTTTCACCAATTTACATTCAAGTCTATATAGATTTTGTCAAAAATTTATATTTCAATGTAAATACAAAATTATTTAACTATCTACTAAATTATAGTAATTAAGAAAGTTTAGCTTTACTTTTTATGATTGTCTCCAATTGCAATAAAGTCCTTGCAATTTAAAATTTTCGCTCTAGTTATTATCTTCACATTATTATTCACATTTGTATTTTTCCATATCACCGGTAATTTCTTTTTCCAATAATCATTACAATGTGATCATATATTCATTTATATTTCACTTTTAATTAAACAACACTTGCTATACGTATTTGAAGATACATATTTGATTACATTTTTCTTGAATTTGTATCACAAAGCAAAACAATCATAATATGAATCCGATGATTAAAAAATAAAATAACAAATTTGAATATCAATATAAATTTTCATGTTTTAATTCTTATTTCTACTTTCCAATTTGTTAAAAGAATATTTGCTTCTCGTATTTTTCTCTATATTTTCTTTACTTGAATCATAGAAATATGATCATATATTCATTTACATTCACTCGTTTTCATTTTTAATTTTATACCATTAATTTTTTTTCATATTAGCATAAACAAAGTAATTAATTTACACTTGCTAATAGTTTTTCTGAGAAAAATGAGTAATCCCCAATTCGAGGAGGTGAGCACCGGTGCATTTTGTTCTATACTTAAAAATGATGCTGCCAACATGCCCGATGATAACGAAACCCCCCAAACAATAGACTAAACCAAAACTCTCCAGTCCTAGTAACTAAATTTCATAATATAAGTAAAATGAATATAAAATATATTAAAACAAAGAGCTAAGCTGGAATTTAAATATACTCCAATACCAACTATTAATGATACTAAATCTGCTAAATCCATTCATGTGCTGCTATATCTAGAACTGGAAAAAAACACTCAATCAAAATGTTAGATCAACACACACACAAACACAGACACACACACACACACACATATAAATTTATTTTATATACATATACTGATAGAGTTAGGGGTATGTCCTTGGGGTAATTATGTAATTGTTACATATATCTAACTCGATAATCAATCTATTTTAAAATAAAAGATGTTTTTTCTATTATATAACTGATTAATTTGTTATATTAATAAATTAATTAGTCAAAAGTTTATTTAATTGAAAAATTGATAAATGGTTTGTTTTTTGATAGTAGTTATAATGTGTTGTAATCATGAGTGATTTATCACAATAAAATAAACATGTCGTTTTAAATATTTCTAATAATGATATATCGAGACCGAATATCTATACATCCATTAAGACTAGAGTAAGTAGCACTCTCTAAATGTTTGGCAGTGTATTACTCATGGCTACTAAGGAAACTAATGATTTATGTACTGATGGCTATTAGATCATTATGAAGTGATCCATTCGATACTGTTACTTAATATAACTAAGGTCGAACTAAAAATATCGACGTGATAATACCACATGATTCTTTCGACTTGAGAATACTATCGACCTTTAATGTGGAAATCTCGCTTTGATTATAGTTAAATCATGGTACAACTTCCATCAAATGACTATAGTTGGATCAGGTGGAAGCAATGGAAGTGAGATGTTATTCAATAGAGAATTTATCTCCACTTAGTATTAAAGTCAACTTAAATCAAATTCTCTAGCAAGAGCAGTTCGGTTAATTATTATTATTATAATTAAACCAAGGACTTTATCTTTTGACCATATAGTTGAATATAACTATATTAGAATTTTTGTCATTACCAAATTCCATAAGTTGTAAAGTGATTTAGTTTTGACGAGGAGAATTTGCGTAAATAATTGTCATGACTAGGTAATGCTTAAATAAATATACTGAAGCTATATAAGCGATAAATTTTGCTATCATATCACACCACTTGCTAAGATGATGTGTGAACATTAATATTCGAACTTTTCATATCAATCACTGATTGAATTTACATCTAAGAGTCAAAAAAACTTAAACGTTGAATACTCCTACTACCATCAGATTTAATTAATTATAATTGCTATAAATTAATTTAATATTTATGGCATAGGCCTGTACTTCGAGGGGCAAGTGTTAACTCCTATTTCTGAAGCGACCTAAGACTTACGCGACCTAACGATCTAAAGTCTCAAGCGACCTAGCGACCTAACACACTCAGCGACCTAACGATCTAAAGTCTCAAGCGACCTACCGACCTAACTACAGCAACGACCTAAAGGATGGAGCGACCTAACGAGTTAACAAGCTACGACCTAACAGGCAAACGACCTAGCTATGGAAAGGTTCTAGCGACCTAACTACCTGCCGACCTAAGTGGAAAAGCGACCAAACGACTTCAGGCATATGCGACCTAAGCAATGCCACAGCCTACCGACCTAAGAGCGAAGTGGTCTCAGCAACCTAAATCTCAGTTGACTCACGACCTATGATAGGTCGCACGCGACCTATTGATTTGCTCAGAAGAGAACCAAATGCAATCAAGATAAGTCAAATCCCATCTCTTAGGTCATCGCCGACCTACGACCTACCTTAGGTCGTATGCGACCTAGCACTTGGTGATAAAATTCTTCCCAGAAGTGTTCCATATAAATACAGCCCTAACTCCAACTAGCAAGGGACTTTTGGCCGATCATTTCAAGCACCGATACTCTGCTGAATTCTCGACTCACTCAACACTTCAAGTACTCGAAACACCAAGGACATTACTACTACCTCTAAGAGAAAATCTACATCATTCAACATGAATTCAGAAGATTATTCTCCATCAAAGTTCTAGTTGTTTGTCTCATCAGAATTGTAATTGAAGATTTTTGTAAAGTTGTAACCAAATTCAGTAATAAAGAGATTTAAAGTGGACGTAGGCTTACCCTAAGCTAAACCACTATAAAAACTGTTGTCTTTTCTGCTTTTTTCTGTGATTTTTCTACTTGTTCTTTAGTTCCCGTGTTTACCGGTGGTGCTTTCACTTAACTTCAATCTACACCGGGGTGTTAGCGTCTGATTTTCACGTTAACATTTTTGGTGCTTTCACTGAGAATTGAACTCAGGAAATTTCCACTATTGCTCCGTGGAAGATTGTTGAAAGGATTTCTTTTAAAACCAGAAGTTTATTGGAAATAATGGCTCCTGGGAAAAAGCGAAGTTCTGTAAGATCCGACGATGTTCCAGAGAATACTGCCACCTCTCCTCCTTCAAGTCAAGCAGCTCCAACTCTTGGAGTTACGCGAGCGGAGTTGGACGCCGTAGTTTTGGGGCTGAATCAACAGTTGGAAGCCCAGAATGCCCAGAATGCTTTGATTATGGATAGGTTAAACGCCCTACTTGAGGCAAATCACCAACGACAGGATAATGAAACAATCTATGCTGAAGATGCCCGTGACCCCCAAGAGAAAGGTATTCCTCAAAGAGCAGACAACACCACTGCAAGGGGACCTTCCCAAGCTGAAGGGTCAAGGCCACGGCCAACTTTTCAAACTTCCGAAAGGGCAGCTAACTTCTGCCAGGCAAAGTCTCAAAGCGATGAGGAGTATCTATCAGAAATGGTCCGCTCAATCATGAAGGAAAGCATGCGGAGGCATGAGGATGAAAACGATTGGGGGTTCGCTCCGAGCAAGACTCCGTTCACCAAAAGGATTTTAAAGGCGGAGTTTCCCAGGAAATTTGTGCCTCCCACCATCCCGTCCTATCGAGGGACAAGTGACCCTAACCAATTTCTATACAGATACGATTGGCATATGACTGGGGCATGAGCATCGGATGAGATTAAATGCCGATATTTTACAGTATATTTAGAAGGGGTGGCTCTGCTTTGGTTCACCAAGCTACCGGTTCGATCCATAGATCCATTCTCCGATTTAACCAGGAAATTTAAAGAACAATTCAGATTGTATGCGTCAAAGGCAAAAGATATAATGTCACTGTCCAGTCTAGAACAAGCACCCGGAGAACCCATCAAGTCTTTTTTGAACCGTTTTAATATAGCCTTAGCCAAGGTAGACAACGCGGAGCCCCGAATGATCCTAACATACTTAATGCGGGCCATCGACAAGTCAAGTGAATTCGGGATGTGGCTCAAAATGAAGGAACCAAACTCACTCGAGAAGTTTTATAAAAAAGCCGACGAATTCATACGCCTAGAAAACCTCTCGATGCCAATAAAAGCAGTGGTGGCCGAAATCAAGAATAACGATGTCGTCTCTAACAAGAGAGGATCTGGAAACCAGAAAAGGGAGAGTGATGAAGGAAAGAGGCAGGGAAATAAGAAAAAACCTCGACGTTTTAACCCTTCAGATTTCACCCCCTTAACTGATACACCGGAAAAGATCTTCTTGGCAACGAAGGATGTTGTCAAGTACCCTAAAACACCTGAGATGGGGAGAGGTGCAGTGCAAAATGGGAAATTCTGTCGATTTCACAACCAACCCGGTCATGATACTGATCAATGTCGCCAGTTAAAGAGTGTGATTGAAGAATTGCTGAAACAGAATAAACTTCAACAATATGTGAAGAAAGACGGAATTGACCCAACCTCGTCCACTCAGGGGCAACCATATCCTGCTTATCGGTCCAGCTCAAGCAACAGAACTACAGAGCAGGAATCCGAGAAGCTGGTCATTGACTAACATATGAATCACAAAATCATGAAATAACATTCATTTACACCATATTTTACTTAATATCGTTGCTTAACTTTGTAAAATGATCATGGATGTATAATTCTTGTGCTGTTAACCGCTGTAAATTTGATGTGAATCAGTAATGAGCAATTATAAATCTTGTATTCTTTAATGCCGTTAAAATGCCTGTATCATTTCGATATGAAAATATTACTAAAAATATCGATTTAGTGTTGCAGGCTATCGAAATAAAGCTTGCTCATTCAACACATCACAAAGCGAAGTGATCCCTACAAATCACGGAGTAAACAAATGACAAGTCACAAATGCTCCGAATTCAAGTATTTCGAAAAAAGTGCAATTTGCAAACGATTGAGGACTCCACCAAAGAGGGCACCTTCCTAATAGGAAGATTCTGAGCCTTTGCTAACCGACCACGATCGTTCGTGTAAGCAAACATCTAGCGGAGTAGCTTGCATCTGCCCCATGGATCCACTCAGCAATGAGGTACATTTCTCTAGCAAAGAACAAATGAAAGAATGGGACATGTACTTGAAGTTATTGTGAGGGATTGCTAAGAAGCGCAGGGTATAAAGACACAAGCGCCAACGCTACTCTTTAGAGTCCAAAGTACTCTTCAGAGTCCAAATGCTTCTCTTCGGAGACCCAACGCTACTCTTTAGAGTCCAAAGTACTCTTTAGAGTCCAAATGCTTCTCTTCGGAGACCCAACGCTACTCTTTAGAGTCCAAAGTACTCTTCAGAGTCCAAATGCTACTCTTTAGAGTCCAAAGTACTCTTCAGAGTCCAAATGCTTCTCTTCGGAGACCCAACGCTACTCTTTAGAGTCCAAAGTACTCTTTAGAGTCCAAATGCTTCTCTTCGGAGACCCAACGCTACTCTTTAGAGTCCAAAGTACTCTTTAGAGTCCAAATGCTTCTCTTCGGAGACCCAACGCTACTCTTTAGAGTCCAAAGTACTCTTTAGAGTCCAAATGCTTCTCTTCGGAGACCCAACGCTACTCTTTAGAGTCCAAATTAAAGACCTCGAGCGGGCCTAACCAGAAAAAGAGAGATCTTTCTCGATACAAAGTTGCAGAATGATCGGTCGATACACTCCCGTGAATCCGTCCAACCGAGAGAAAGAAACTCCAAACTTCCAGGCAAAAGGCCTACTCAGAGGCACACGTTTCACCGAGATTGAAATAAAACTTCCACGTGTTGAAACGTGAAAAGCCCTATCCGGAGGCCCATTTCACCACAGTTGAAATGCTAAAAGACCTCGAGCGGGCCAACCAGAAAAAGAGAGATCTTTCTCGATACAAAGTTGCGGAATGATCGGTCGATACACTCCCGTGAATCCGTCCAACCGAGAGAAAGAAACTCCAAACTTCCAGGCAGTAACCCAGCTCAGAGGCACACATTTCATCATGATCGGTCGATACACTCCCGTGAAATGAGATGTGAAAAGCCCTCTTCGGAGGCCCGCTTCCCAGCGAACAGGGAAAAATAAAAGTCTCTCCCAAGGGGCAGAAACCAAAAAGACCTCTTCCCAGAGGCACAACAAAACAAAAAGACCTCTTCCCAGAGGCAGAAACAAAAAGACCTCTTCCCAGAGGCGGAAATGGAAAGACCTCCTCCCGGAGGCACAATCGAACAGAAAGACCTCTTCGGAGGCACACGTTTCACCAAGATTGAAATAAAACTTCCAGGTGTTGAAACGTGAAAAAAGCCCTCCTCGGAGGCACAACTCTTCGGAGGCACACGTTTCACCGAGATTGAAATAAAACTTCCAAGTGTTGAAACGTGAAAAAGCCCTCCTCAGAGGTGCAACTTTTCAAAGAAGCAAAAATCAAAAAGCCCTTTACTGTGGCATAAAAAAAAAGCCATCTTCAAAGGCACACTTTAACTCTTAAAGGAAGAATGATCCACCTATTCTGGAAAATACTCTTCCTCAAAAAGAAGTTAAAGTACCCTTCAGAGGCCCGCTTTACCACATAGAAGAATTCACTTGGTAAAATGTGTATATGCACAAAAGAAAAAGTGATATCTTCGAAGGATGAAGCGTAAAAACTTATATGGAGGGAGTTGTATTTTATTTTTAATGAAATAATATTCCTCTAAGTATGGAATAATTATTCTCCAGAAAATAAAAGTACAAGTCCCCTCAAAATATAAAATATTGCAACAAGCTTATGGTATAGGGGCAACATGGTATAGCTACATGCAACATGGTATAACTATATTGGTAAAATTACGCTCGAACAACATACCACAAGCTCGCTGCAATATCATGAAAAGAAACTTGTACGACAATGAATAATAAATGCATTCTCAGACACAGACAGAAGTTTGTACAAAGGAAAAGAATCATTTTATTCAACACTGTTAAAATTTTGTACAGTACAGGTTTCAAAGTAAAAGGAAAAAGAAAAGCGGAGGCCGGTACCCGCACAATCTCCGGCCAGTACATGCAAAAAGCAAAAAAGCGATATAAAAAGCACAAGACCAAAGACATCATTTCTTCTTCCTTCCGCCTTTTGAGCCTGCGCCTGGCCGAATGGTTAACTTCTTAGGCCGGCTTGTAAGAGTAGGAGAGGAAGGGGAAAGGGATACAATAGGTTCTTCTCCCGTTTGTGTCTCGCTAGCAGAAGCCTCCTTCTTTTTCTTAGAGACTCCACACTTTCCTCTCTTCCTAGAAGACCCACTACCTGGAGATAAAAGTGTAGTTAATGGTTCATCATCGGAACCAGTTGCTTCTGGAGTCTTCTCACTCCCTTCAGTTTCTTCTCCCCTGTGTTCTTGTGAAGCAATGGGATCGTCCAAGTCTTGGAGAGCTTCTATTTGCTCCTCTTGTGACCCTGGTTGCGAGGCAGAAGGAGGAGTGACCTGAAGAGATGGAGGAGGAATAATTGGAGGAGGGGAAGTTTGAACAATGCTTGATGCTTTCTCTACAGAAGAAAAGAGGTTAAAGTCAGTAAAAAAGGAGATAAAGGCTCGTTGAGATTCAGGAAATAGTCAAGAAGCTCATCAAGCTCATAAGAAACAAATGAGCAGTCTACGTGGGAAAGATTGACAGTAGAGTTACATGGAGAAGTCGGCTTCCTAATATCAACCTCGTAAGCCTGTGCTTCAGTGCCCTCGTCACCTTCATCTCCACCCTGTATGCTTGTGATCTCAGTGGTAACTTTGGCCAAGGATGGAGAATGAGAGCTGGAGCCAATAACGTCAATTTCGGCCGAAGGAGAAGGCTGGACTGGAATAGTTGTAGTTTTTCCTAACTGTTCCCCTTCTGCCATTCCAGCTCTTAATTTTGCTAGTTGTTCTTTTCCCTTAGCAAGAGCAGCGCGAGCATCTTCATCCAAGTAATGCTCCTCAAGAGCTGATTCGACGTAACCAGCACCTGTAGCACCAAGCATATCAAGTGCGGCCTCCCACACTTCAGCTAAAGTAATTTCATACTTGGGACCTAGAAAGGCGAGGCTACCGCGCCCCCAAGACGCTGTGCAGGTAGAAGTCAAATAATGTTGAGCTGATGCTAGTCTTCGTTGCCTCATGAGATTCCTCAGCTGCAATTTTGCCGGCAACGGCCTCATCACGCTCTCTTTTAGCTTTGGAGAGTTGAAGCTTTAGCATTTGAATCTACGCCTCTTGGGAGCTGGTTTTCTTCCGAAGCTCTGCAATATCGGCAATATAGCCCTCACTGATTCTTTTTTGCACTTCGTGCCTATCTTCAGCGTCTCTTTGACCGGCATGAGCATCTCTCACTTGTTTTTGGAGCACTTCTTCTTTTTGAGTGTAAGAAGTAGAAGAAGTAGCAAGCTCTTGTTTAAGTTCCTCAACTTTTGCTTCAAGCTCTTCATTGTAAGAAGTGATACTCCTCATTTCGGTATCATGCTGCTCGAGAACCTTCTGCCATTCGACCTTATCATTCTCCATAGTAAGCATGGCCTCTATATTCGCACGGTTGACCCTTTGATGCTCGTCAACAAGTTTTTGCCAGTTCGACATCCTTTCAATATCAAGCTTGATGGCATCGAGATTCCGCAGCATGGCAGACTTGTCGATAGGGACCAAGTCAAGATCGAACCGCACTCCCTTCAGGCATCACTGTGGAAACCGGCTTTGCAAAGTGGCTGGGACCGGTCCAACTTGGAATTTAGGCCTGCTAATTATTGTTTGAATGTCTGTCTTCCCGAGAGCGGGAGAGCCAGAAGGAATGTCAAGTGAGATGGGGGCAGTAACCTTTTCTGGAGTTGTAGAAGTATGCTTCTCACCGTGTCGAGCACGTTTACTTGGATCCTCAACCATATGACTTTTCCCCCGGTCATCATGGGATTTTCTCTTGTGGGAATCATCACCTTTATGGGAAGAATCATGGTGCTCCTCCCTTTCTTTTCTCTCATAACGCTCTTCTTGAGCCCTTCTCTCCTGAGCCTTTCGAGCAGCTCTCTCTTCATCGGTTTCTCTGTGAGCGGGAAGGTAGCGCCTATAATCATATTGACTACGCCTCCCGTAGCGCTGAAAGTCGTCATAATAGAAGCTGCTACGTCCCATCGGAGAATCTGAAATAAAAAAGAAGAGACAAGTCTTAAAAGTTTTTAGAGAAAAGAAGCGTAACTTTAGAATCCTCAAGGTACAGAGAGTAAGGAGTATAAAAGTGCCGAAAGATTCTAAGTGTGTGCGATGTGCAAGCTACGCGCGTCAAACTACGAACCGCTCTTTGATTGCGGAGTAATCGTAGGAGTAGTAGTTAACGTCAACTCTTGAGTCGACGGAGTCTGTTGCAGAGTAGAAGTCGCCTCAACTACTGAAGAAGAAACCCTGGTGGTGACGGGGTCGTCTTTAAAGAGCTCCTGTGAAGTGACAAACAGGTCGCTCAACCCTTCGGAAGTGTCATCTCCACTCTGTTTGACAGGGCTTGTTTTCCCAGCTTCTTCGTCACCAGACTTCTTCGAATGAGGAGGAGATTCCTGAAGCTCTTTTTCTTCAGTGACCGGGGCAAGTTTGCCAGATGACCCCGCGACATCAAAAGAAGTAGAGCACTTCACTAGAGAAGCCTCAGAAGCAGGTTCTTTCGGTATGGGTGCATCGGTAAAAACTGGGGCATCCAGTGCTTGGGTTAGGGAGTCCGGGACTTCATAAGGGTGTGTAGAGCGAGAGGTATGCAAAAGCCCATATTGATGCAAAAATTCATCTTTCAACAGAAATTGAATGCTTCTCTCCTCAACTGGCACGGCCATGAGCCTCTCAAAAGTTGGTTTATGACTAGGATCCCTAGAAGGAGGAGGAAGTGCTGAAAAGTAAAAGGCGAAGTTAACATTTGACAACCCAGGCTATGAAAAGCTCAGAGAAAGACATCAGGAACAAAGATAAATGCTCTTACTTCCTACTCTCCAGATAGCATAGAATTCTGGAGGACAGCGAACAAAGAAAAATTGGCTTATAAAACCATGAGCACTTTCGGGAAGGCCGATTATAAGTTTACGGTTCCTAGCGCTTCTCACAAGAATGATGGAGGGATGGTCTTTATTTTTGGCAAACGTGCACAAATAGCAAACTTCATCAAAACTCGGAAGGCGATCCAGCGTCCTTCTGAATAGCACACATAACTCCATTAGAATAGCATAGCCATTGGGATGCAGCTGGAAGGGGGAGATAGTTAGTCGGAGAAGAAGTCGTTGAAGAAAGTCGTTAAAAGGAGGGATAGCTCCACTCGTGCACATTTGACGATTAACTTCTACAAAACCATGAGGTGGTATATCGGCAGTATCGCTTCTCTCAGGAAGAATGGCATCTGCTTCAGCAATGCCAAACAGAGCGCACAGTTGGCGGAAAAATTTGTATGTTAATGTGGTTGAAACTCTCTCTGGAGGATTAACCAATGGAGTAGCAATTGGGAAAGTCTCTTCAGCCGATTCTGTTTCTCCTTGTTGAGAAGTCATTCTATACAAGGAACTAGACATTCAAATAAGAAGGTGCACGTTTCCTAAAAAGTGTGAAGTGTTGTGCAAAACTAACAAAAATAGAAAGCAAGCATAACTGAAATTAAGCTAGTTGACAATTCGTCGATTATGAGATTTCAGGACTTGTTAATATAAAATTCAAGTGTAGTGTTAATGCAAACGGATCGGCTTTAATTGGATATTTTAGTTTTGCTTTAATACTTCACTTGAATTCTTGTTCGCAGCATTTCGTTCACACAGTTCATTTAAGTTGATTATTCTTTATTGACTAATCTGTCATTCGATGTGGGCGGTCAATGACAGTATATTCGTCCCATTTTTCTGCAAATGTTGTATTTAACAGGTTGACAGCTTTAAAAGTTAAAATAATCTGCAAAGAAGTACAACAAAATTCAAGTTCAAACAATTCAGCCAAGTTTTCTCAGAATTTGACAAAGTCTTAGGTCATCCAGCGACCTAGCATAGGCCAGAGCTTCTTTAGGTCGCACTATGTAAGTTAAAAGGTTCAAGGCAATTCATTAGTCCTAACTCGGCCGCGACCTACAGCCTATGCCGCGAAAAGATTAGGTCGCTCATTTGTTAAGTCATCCTTCTTGGAATTCATGTGCAAATTTGTTAAGTCCTAGGTCGTTTAAATCCCAGCGCGACCTAAAAGTCAAGTCGCAGATTCGAAGGATCCTTAGGTCGCGAGAATTTGTTAGGTCGGCCAGGTTTCTTAGGTCGCAGAGGTTTTTAAGTCGCTCAGATCTGCTAAATCGCTAGCTTCCTCCTCATGCAATCCATCTCGTCAAACTGCAACCCGATAACCCATTACCAACTGCACATAAAAATTCATCATCCTCCTCATGAAATTCACCATCCCTTCATACCACCTGATCACTTCAAAAACAATGCAAAACAACCCCGATCCATCATAGATTCAACGCGTCTCTGTGCCTTCCTAAATCAGTCAAACGACAATCAACAGTCGACTATAACAGTCACTCAAGACGAAGCACGACGCGAGGAATTGAATTACGATCGGAAAATGGGGATTCATAATTCAATGGTGATTATGGGGGGATGGAGATCAGATTCACTTACGAGATATAATGGCAAAGATGAATCGGTGACCGAACGAGTTGGATTTGCTTTTGGAAGCTTGAGAATTCGTCAATGGCAGTGGGAGATTGGAGCAATAGAGTGAGGAGGAGTTCGCGACCTAGCAAATTTATATGGGACAAAAAGAGGAAGACGGATAGGCACGCGACTTAATATAAGTTTTAGGTCGCTCACGACCTAGCTAAGTCAGATCGAAGTACACGACCTATGGCATAGGCCTGTACTTCGAGGGGCAAGTGTTAACTCCTATTTCTGAAGCGACCTAAGACTTACGCGACCTAACGATCTAAAGTCTCAAGCGACCTAGCGACCTAACACACTCAGCGACCTAACGATCTAAAGTCTCAAGCGACCTAGCGACCTAACTACAGCAGCGACCTAAAGGATGGAGCGACCTAACGAGTTAACAAGCTACGACCTAACAGGCAAACGACCTAGCTATGGAAAGGTTCTAGCGACCTAACTGCCTGCCGACCTAAGTGGAAAAGCGACCAAACGACTTCAGGCATATGCGACCTAAGCAATGCCACAGCCTACCGACCTAAGAGCGAAGTGGTCTCAGCAACCTAAATCTCAGTTGACTCACGACCTATGATAGGTCGCACGCGACCTATTGATTTGCTCAGAAGAGAACCAAATGCAATCAAGATAAGTCAAATCCCATCTCTTAGGTCGTCGCCGACCTACGACCTACCTTAGGTCGTATGCGACCTAGCACTTGGTGATAAAATTCTGCCCAGAAGTGTTCCCTATAAATACAGCCCTAACTCCAACTAGCAAGGGACTTTTGGCCGATCATTTCAAGCACCGATACTCTGCTGAATTCTCGACTCACTCAACACTTCAAGTACTCTAAACACCAAGGACATTACTACTACCTCTAAGAGAAAATCTACATCATTCAACATGAATTCAGAAGATTATTCTCCATCAAAGTTCTAGTTGTTTGTCTCATCAGAATTGTAATTGAAGATTTTTGTAAAGTTGTAACCAAATTCAGTAATAAAGAGATTTAAAGTGGACGTAGGCTTACCCTAAGCTGAACCACTATAAAAACTATTGTCTTTTCTGCTTTTTTCTATGATTTCTCTACTTGTTCTTTAGTTCCCGTGTTTACCGGTGGTGCTTTCGCTTAACTTCAATCTACACCGGGGTGTTAGCGTCTGGTTTTCACGTTAACAAAACCCATATGCCAGACTCAAACCATTCAAAAGGAAGGATTTTTATGAGGTAAATAACAAAAGGAAGAGAAAAGAAGGAAAAAAAACAAGAATCTCATAAAGGAATGACAAAATATAATTATCAAATGAATAGCTCATGAAGCTGTTTTACAAATAACATTTGATTACACTTTTACATACAGATCAGAGTTAGATACATTAGGAATAAATAAATAAACAAATGTAGCGGAACAACATGATGCAGTGGAATAAATATAATAAATAATAATATACAAATCTCCGTCTTCGTCCTCCAAAAAAGCAGTCTTCGATACATTAAAAATCTTAGACTCACCCGAGCGAATTGAAAATACAAAACATTCGAGTTAGAACTAAAATATCTTATGTAAGTTAAATCTACAGTAGACAAATATGAGTGTAACGGCATCGAAGATGTTTAAGGTGTTTGAAATCTCCTATCCAGTGTCAACGTGAGTGCAATAACTTAACAGATGTTCAGGATTTTCATCTCCTAAGGATCCGTTAAACTACTACATACATAGCACAATATGCTATTATAATAGTGTCTACAGTAAAGTAAAGTATTAATATAGCATTAAGGCATTACCCATACCCCCTTAACATATTTTATATATTCCCAAAGTCTATACAGATACTGTTAGCTCCTCCATAAACTTGGGGTCTACTAAGTGAGCACTCCATAGGTACGGTACAAACCAAACACGTAATGGGCGCGATAAGGCATGTGACATGGCACGCGAGGCAATGCCCAAGGTAGGATACTATCGTTTTGCGGATCCGGACTGGTGGTAACGCATAGCAACTACTACCACCCACCTTGGAACATACTCCCATAATCAAAATCGAGGGTGTCCACCATATTAATCACAAAGTCATTATATGGTATTGAAGAAATGTGGCCGATAGGAGGAACGACCTCACTTGGCCCGGCATGGCTCCTGTTTTAGCCACATCAAGCCGACTCACGGGAGTCGGGGCTACGTAAATACCTCATACAGAATCGTTTGCCAGATCATCCTACTTCATTCTGGAATCTCCACTATGTACACAAAGTTAAAGTGGTTATCGATATTGGCAGAGAATATGACAATATGCGATCCTGGTCTCATTAACAACCAAACGCTTATTTCACATTGGAAGGTTCTTTTACCTTTCCAAAACTGATTTAAAATTGATATCGAAATGTCATATTCAATTCGAAGCATATCACTTTTGAAATCATATTCACTTTCAAAATCGTATCGCATTTGAAATCATATTCACAAAATAGGTTAAACTTTCATTCCAAAATCATCATATTTACTCATATATGTAATTTCATTAGACATATCATTTTAAATCCCAACTTATCATAACATCATTAACCATATTCACTTTTAAATCAGGGATTTGGATATAAACACATCAACTTTACACAGTCTGAAATTTAGAAAATAGTTTAGACAGTCATAAGTAGTTTAAATGGTTTTAAAAATAGTTTAAATACTTACAAATAGTTTAAATACTTTAAAAATAGTTTTACTAGTTTAAAATAGTTTAAAATACTTTAAAATACTTTAAAATAGTTTTAAATAGTTTTAAATAGTTTTAATAGTTTAAAACAGATTAAAATAGTTTAAATAGCTTAAAATAGATTAAATAGTTTAAATGGTTTAAAATAGTTAAATAGGTTTAATATAGTTTAATATAAAATGGTTTGAAAATCTAAATAAATCTTAATTTAAAATAATATATTTCTGAACAGTTTATATTAAAATAATTAATTTGAATTTAATATCAAATTTAAACTATTTCTTCCATTTCAACAAATCTGGACAATATCAAGATTTCAACAAAACTAAATTTTCTTTCAATTCTAATTCCCATAAAACCATTTCAATTTATATTGATTTCAAACTCATTTTTGGACTAAAATTTTAAAGCACTTCAATTTCATAGATTTCAAAGTTTAAATATTTACACATTTTAATGACTCAATTTCGATAAATTTCATTTGTATTTCAAATTTCAACTTTGAAATTTCCATTTTTATTCTTTAAACAATTCATTAAACCAACTCCAATTTCAACATTTAAAGTTTCGATTTTCGAAAATAATTCGGCTTATGTAAGTCAAATTTTATTTCAAATTATCATTTAACTGAATTCAAAACTTAAGGATTTAAAATCATTTAATTTAACCAATCCAGTGCTCGTATATAATTTTCCACCCTATAATCAAGTGATACAGATATATATCATTTCGACCCACAATAGAATTTAAAATTTACGGGTGTATATCATTTCGATCCGCAATCCCAAAATAAGTTCTAAATCCATAAAACCGCTTAGGTTTGTCATTTCAACCCAAAATGATTTTTCCCTAATCTATAGATCGTTGGGGTATGTATCATTTCAACCCATAGTGCTTTTCCTAGTAATAACTAAGGGAACTTTCAGTGTTATAACAATAGAAAATATAACGGCAGTCGTCCAATATCAACAATCAAACATCCCTCATAATCACCATTCAGATCAACTAATAAATAACAAAAATTGACTAATTATCAATAACAGGTGTTAACAGGCAATTTAAAATTCAATATTAAATTAAATGGTGATTAAATAAAATAAAAGTCAGATTTTACTGGAATAACAATTTAAATATACCAAATATCAACAAATCAAATTATAATCACATCATAAATTCAATTTAACTAATATAAGATAATCTAGTAGTTATGAGTGGGACGAAACACTCACATTTGATTTTTCGACGACTTAAAATCCAAATAATGGCCCAAAATTTAACAGCATCCAAACTAGTTCCATAATTGTCTGGAATTTTGATATGATCCCAATGAAACAAACCGCGTGCAAATTCGTCCATATACGTTAAAGATATTAAGATTAGAACGATTGGAATATAAATTTAAATAAATAAAAGATATATAAATTAAATTATGCAACATCAGCTCCGTTCCTCACGCAAGTAACCATAAATTCACGATGCGCCTGAACCCGGTTTGCAGCTGCTCCTCCATCAATTTCCACCGCCGTCTGAGACATTTTGACCAAGATCTGACCTCGGCAACTAAACCCCCACCTTCGGCCGACCATTGGCCCCTCACGCATTGTGCCTATGAACCCCAAGTCACCTCCGCTGCCGCATCTATATATTCACCATTTATGGTGGATTTGCTGACTGTTTCGACCAACCAACCATCTAGATCGGCTCCATACATCACGCTCTACGTCACAGCATCATCTGATCGTCATATAATCGAAGATCCGCCGTCAAACGACAAACCCAAATATAGATGACCGAAAATAAATCGACGATTTCTAGCCAAACCGAATATCAATTGCAAAAAAGAATTGGAGATTTAGGTTATGCTCATCGAGAGCTTCGAAACGGCATATTATTCGATATGGTTTTGAGGAGTTTGGTTTTCGATCTTTGTTTGAAATTGAAATAGGGTTTTGTAATTGGAATATGTTTCTACCATTGAGAAGGAGGAATAGTCAGATGAAATTTTACATACTATAATAAGGAATAGAAAGGCTGCTAGGGTTTAGAAGAATCTATTTATATAGGCAAGGCCCGATAGGAATGAACACGTATCGAATTCGTACGAACGACAATAACGATCCGAAAAGCCCGTTTCGCTTCCGAAACTAAAGTGGGTCATCCAATATACCAACCTAGATGTTTTCGATATTTTTAAATTCAATGGGACGAGTTTTAAGTCCTAATTCCATTATATGAAGAAGTTAGTTTTTAAAAATCAGTTTATTTTAAATTGATTCCTAAGCATTTCGAGCCTGCACGATCAAATGACAAGTCTGATCACTATGAAACTTGAAATCTTACAATAATTCACTGTAACGGAGTCGATGAAACTAGTTTCGTCGAATTCCGAGACAATTGCCAAAATGGCTATTTTCGCGTTAATTAAACATATTATTATTAAATTAATTTTATTGCTTTTTCAATTCAAATTTTACGACTAACAATTTCATCATTTTCTTATTACACAGAAATTATTATCCCTTTAAAACAAATTCCATTCTAATTCAATATTTTAATGTTGCATTACTTACAGCGTTCAAATTTAATTTCAGTAAATTCATTAATTATAATTTAAAATCCCAATAAATTAATTTATTTTGTTTTCAATCTTGTTATTCAATCAACTATCACTTCATGGATATATTTAACATTGGTTTACATTTTATTACATCAATCTTCTACCATTACCAACTTAATTCACATTAACTACAACATTTAATGATATTAATTTTCATTGATTTACAATTTAATCCCAACGAATCAAATAATGAAATGATAATTAAACAATTGTTACGCTTACAAATTCAAACATATTTCTATGTTTATTGTTTACCAATCAAGTTAATAAATACACATACTGAATAATCATTCTATATTACCTAATTTCAATTTATTTTGTATAATTTCTCTTTTTATTACCACATTTGGTTTATTTCCTTATTTACAATTTATAACCAAATTTTATATTTACAATTATTTCAATCAACTGGAATTACACTAAAGCAGTTAGCAATTACCTTAAATTAACATTAATAAATTTCATTCTAGTTATTTTCTCATTATTAAATCTTAAATTTTTAATTTTTCACAACATTAAATTCCAAAACTTATTTAATTTAAAGTTTTTAATTATCAAAAAATGTGGGTCATTACACTCTCCCCCGCTCAAAACTTTTCGTCCTCGAAAAGGGAAAAGAAGGAATTAATATATTTTATTCAAAGTATTCAATTTATAAACAATTAATTACATAATTAAATAATTTAAATAAGATATATCAATTTGTAAAAAATTAAATCCTTTCATATTTAAGTTCAATAAAAGTTTGAAAAACACTTCCACTTTCACAATATTTTCTAAGTCAAAAATTCATGGAAAATTTAGACAGAGCCCCTTTGTATGGAGTGGTTCAGAAGAAATAATAATATCAATAATATATATATATCATATTTCAAAATAAAATATCCCAAACCAAGGGAAAACAATATAATATCACTATAAAAATGTAATTCGAAAAACGTACCTACTTGTCAGGAAAACAACACTTATTGACGAAACTAAAAGCAGTAGCTATTGCTTCCATAAACCTATATTTCACTTATATAATCCAAAGAAGTAGATAATTACATAAAAGAGAAACTTAAGTTGTTTTAATTAGTAACAAACAAATCATCACAACATAACAATAGTCACTTGTAATAGAACTATACAATCTTCACATGAAATCATAGAAATCAGCCATCCACCCTTAACAACCAAAACAAATGGTTCATTTGGGTTCAAAAACTTTTAATCGTATAAAATGATAAATAACTAGTAAGTATACCATACACTCAATAGTCTTAGATAAATTAGTAGATTATTCATACATCTTTATGCAGTCAGAAGTATCCTTTCCTAAACATCCTGTAAGCCCAAAATGACCAGGAATTCCAAATATCATTTAAGTTTATTCTTATTAATTTCTTTTCACATCATTTACTGTTCTTCAGTTTCATTCATTCATACAATGTTTATTTTCTTTAATTTACATGTATTGCTTACAAAATTCATTCCCATTCATTTATATAATACTTATTTTCATTTATTTCCATTCATTACTTACAAAAATTTATTTCTCTTCTATCCACACAATGCCCCATTTTACCTTACTTTTCATCCATTTACTTACATAATATTTTAAAATATAAGTTTCTTTGCAATTCTAGTTCACTATTTTCATTTACGTTGAATTCCTTTTATATCAATATTCATTTTTGAATCAACCCATACTTAGGAATTTTAATTCCTTTTCTTTTCACATTTATTTCTTTCATATATATTATTTACTTTTACTATTCACTTTTACTTTAAAACGGCTTCAATCAATAACTTAAGTTTATAATCATTTGCTTACAGTATTCCTCATAAATTCAATTACTAGCATTTCAAATTATTAACTTAAGTATATAATATTCTAATACATCTTAATTCTTCATTTATAAACATAATTCCATTGAACACTTTCATTTCCTAAGTTTTACTTGTATAATATTCTATTACATATTCTTATTAACATTTCAAACTTTAATATTTTGGTAAGTTATATATGTCTTTTAGAATGAAATTGAATTTACACAAGTTTATCTTATTCATTTTAGTTATCAAAATGTTCAATAATTACATCTTCTAAATTTTCATTATTCTTTAATTTATAAGTTACAAATTTTCAATTTCTTATCTGTTTCATTTATCACTTAGCATCTAATTTCTCATTTTCATTTAGAAGTTTCCAATTATTAAAATTCCACTTTATTTCTAAACTGGAAATCATTAATTTAATAGAAACTTAAGAACTAAATGTCGGGTTCTTTCAAACCATTTGAAATAATATATATCTCACATCTTTTATATATATAGCAATCATATTTAGGAATTAAAATTTAAGATTCGTTATCAAAACAAATGTGTAGTAAAGCTATTACAATCTTCCTACTTTGAA
The DNA here is from genome assembly GCA_030765085.1 of Allium cepa. NCBI lineage: Eukaryota > Viridiplantae > Streptophyta > Magnoliopsida > Asparagales > Amaryllidaceae > Allium > Allium cepa. The sequence goes on from CM060938.1 coordinate 217,168,062, forward strand.
ACTTGAAAACGAACGTCGACAATGCGTGCACCCATCACCGAAATTATTTTCAAACGATAGAGAGGGGAATACAGAACTTATTTCCTTTCAAATTCTTTAAACATTTCTTTCAATTCTCATTGAAAATATTTCTATCCGAAAATACTTCTAATTAGTACTAATTTATATTCACAAAATCATTTAAAAGCAAATTTCAAACCTGGAACTTACGTTATCAAAATTTCAATTTATATTTTCTTTATTTATAATCCCATTTTGCAACCAATATCAAAAAATTTCAATTCCTAACAAATAAACATATCACATCCAACTATATTATTTATAAAAATTATTCTTTTATATACATAATAAAATACTAGGTAAAATTATTTCCTTTACATATGTTTCAAAACAATATTGTGTTGGTCTGCCTTATTTTGTGTTTAGAAATCCCTGTCAATGCCATGGCGTTCCATGTTCCGACCAGAATTTATAAATACTAAACAGAATAAATTAACACAATGCAAAAACATTTTTTAACATTAACAAGTATGCTCTCTCATATGTCTACACTCGGATAGATCGATTCTAGTGTATTACTATCCTATTTCTAATGAGCCAGACCTATAAAGCTAAGATTATCGCTAAACCAAAGCTTTGATACAGAATGTGCAGACACACCTTTTTGGACGGTTTAAATCGAAAATTAAACACACATGTCAGACTCAAACCATTTAAAAGGGAGGATTGTTATAGGGTAAATAAGAAAAAGAAGAGAAAAAACAAAACATGGAATCTCACAGCGGAATGACAAAATATAATAATCAAATAAACAGTTCATGAAGCTATTTTAAAAATAACATTTGATTACACTTTTACAATACAGATCAGAATTACATACAACATGAATGAATAAATGCAGCAGAACAACATCTTGCAGTGGAATAAGTATAATAAATAACGATAATATACAAATCTTCATCTTTGTACTCTAGATTAGCAGTCTTCGATACACTGAAAATCTCAGACTGAGCCTAGCGAATTGAAAAGACAAAACACTCGAGTCGAAACTAAAAGATCTTATTTAAGTTAAATCTACAGTAAATAAATATGAGTGTAATGGCGTCGAAGATGTTTACGAGGTTTGACATCTCCTATCCAGTGTCAATGTGAGTGCAATAACTTAAGAGATGTTCAGAATTTCCATCTCCTAAGGATCTGTTAAACTATCTATATACATAGTAAAATACGCTATTAAAATAATGTCTACAAGAAAGTAAAATACTAAAAAGCGTTAAGACGTTACCTATATCGTCCTTAACACATTTTTTATGTTCACGTAGTCTATACAAATACTGTAAGCTCCTCTATGAACTAGAGGTTTACTCAGTGAGCACTTTATAGGTATGGTACAAACCAAACTCGTAATGTGCACGATAAGGCATGTGACAAGGCACGCAAGACAATGCCTAGGGTAGGATACTACCATTTTGTGGATCCGAACTGGCGGTAACGCATAACAGCTGCTATCGCCCACCTCGAAACACACTCCGATAATCAAAATCGAGGGGTAGCCACTAAATCAATCACAAAGTCACAATATGGTATCGAAGAAATGTGCCCGATAGGAGGAGCGACCTCACTTGACTTGGCATGGATCATGTTTTATCCACATCAAGATGACTCACGGGAGTCAGGGCTACGTAAATACGTCATATAGAATCATTCGCCAAATCATCCTAGTTCATTCTGTAATCTCCACCACGTGCACAGTTGTTAAAGTGGTTTTCGGTATTGAAAGAGAGTATGACAATATCCGATCTTGGTCTCTTTAACAACCAAATGCTCATTTTCACTTTCAAAATCATATCACATTTGAAATCATATTCATAAAATAGGTTAAACTCTCATTTCAAAATCATCATATTTACTCAAATATATCATTTCACTAGAATTATCATTTTAAATCCCAACTTAGGTTATAACATCACTAGCCATATTCGCTTTTAAATCAAGGATTTAAATATAAATACATCAACTTTACACAGTCTGAAATTTATAAAATAGTTTAGATAGTCATAAGTGGTTTAAATGGTTTTAAAATAGTTTAAATACTTAAAAATAGTTTAAATACTTTAAAATAGTTTTAGTGGTTTAAAATAATTTTAAAATAGATTAAAATACTTTAAAATAGTTTCAAATACTTTAAAGTAGTTTTAAATGGTTTTAATAGTTTAAAATAGATTAAAATAGTTTAAATAGCTTAAAATAGATTAAATGGTTTTAAATGGTTAAATAGGTTTAATATAGTTTAATATAAAATGGTTTGAAAATCTAAATAAATCTGAATTTAAAATAATATATTTTTAAATAGTTTATATTAAAATAATTAATTTGAATTTAATACCAAGTTTAAACTATTTCTTCCATTTTAACAAATCTGGACTATATCCAGATTTCAACAAAACAAAATTTTCTTTCAATTCTAATTCCCTTAAAATCATTTCAATTTATATCATTTTCAAACACATGTTTGGACTAAAATTTTAAAGCACTTCAATTTCATAGATTTCAAAGTTTAAATATTCAAACTTCTCAATAACTCAGTTTCGATAAATTCATTTATATTTCAAATTTCAACTTTGAAATTTTCATTTTTATTCTTTAAACAATTCATTAAGCCAACTCTAATTTCAACATTTAAAGCTTATATTTTTGAAAAAAATTCACATTATATGAGTCAAATTTATTTCAAATTATCCTTTAACTGAATTCAAATTTTAAGGATTTAAAATCATTTAATTTAACCAATCCGGTGTTCGTATATAATTTTCTACCCTATGATCAAGTGATAAGGATATATATAATTTCAACCTGGAATAAATTGTAAAATTTACGGGTGTATACCATTTTAACATGCAATCCCAAGATAAGTTCGAAATCCATAAAATCGCTCGAGTTTATCATTTCAACCCATAACGATTTTTCCCTAATCTACAGATCGTTCGGGTATGTACCATTTCAACCCATAGTGATTTCCTAGCAGTAACTAAGTGAACTTGCAGGGTTACAACAATCGAAAATACAACATCCAGTCATCCAATATCAATAATCAAACATCCATTACAATCACCATTTAGATCAACAAATAAATAACAACAATTGACTAATTATCAATAACATGTATTAACATGCAATTTAAAATTCAATATTAAAGTAAATGGTGATTAAATAAAATAAAAATCATATTTTACTGGAATGACAATTTAAATATACCAAAACATCACCAAATCAAATTCTAATCACATCATAAATTCAATTTAACTAATATAAGGTAATCTAGTAGTTGTGAGTGGGTCAAAACACCCACCTCTGATTTTTCAACGATTTAAAATCCAAATAATGGCCCAAAATTTAACAGTCTCAGAGTTCGTCCAAACTAGTTCCATAACGTCTAGAATTTCGATATGATACCAATGAAATAAACCATGCACAAATCCGATCATGTATGTAAAAGATATTAAGATTAGAACAATTGGAATATAAGTTTAAATAAACTAACAAATATATACAAATTAAATTATACTACGTCGGCTCCGTTCCTCACGTACGTTACCCTATATTCATGATTGCGCTTGAACCCAGTTTGCCGCTGCCCCTCGCCGCCGTTTGAGACACTTCGACCAAGATCTGGCCTCGGCAACCGAACCCCCACCTCCGGCTGACCACTAGCCCTCCACGCGCGGTGCCCACGAACCCCCAATCACCTCCACGCCGCATCTATATGATCGCCATTTCTGGTGGAATTGCTAACTGTTTCAACCAACCAAAAGTATGGATCAACTCCATACGTCATGCTCTATGCCGCAGAATCATCTGATCGTCATATAATCGAAGATCCACCGTCAAACGACAAACCTAAATATAGACGGTCGAAAATAAATCAATGATTTCTGGCCAAACCGATCATCAATTGCAAAAACGAATTACAGAACTAGGTTACGCTCATCGAGAGCTTTGAAACGGTATATTATTCGATATGGTTTTGAGCAGTTTGGTTTTCAATTTGAATTTGAAATTGAAATAGGGTTTTGTAATTGGAATATGTTTCTGCCATTGAGAAAGAGGAACAGTCAGATGAAATTATATGTACTGTAATAAGGAATAGAAAAGTTGCTAGGGTTTAGAAGAATCTATTTATATAGGCAAGTCCCGATAGGAATGAACATATATCCAATTGGGACGAACGACAATAATGATCTGAAAAGCTCGTTTCCCTTCCGAAACGAAAGTGGGTCATCCAATATATCAAAATAGATGTTTTTGACATTTTTAAATTCAATGGAACAATTTTCAAGTCCTAACTCCATTGTATGAAGAAGTTAGCTTTTAAAAATCAGTTTATTTTAAATTGATTTCATTAAATTGATTCCTACGCGTTTCGAGCCCGCACGATTAAACGATAAGTCCGATTACTACATAACTTGAAATCATACAATAATTCACTGTTACGGATTCGATGAAACTAGTTTCGTCGAAATCCGAGGCAGTTGCCAAAATGGCTATTTTCACGTTAATTAAACATATTATTAAATTAGTTTTATCGTTTTTTCAATTCAAATTTTATAACTAACAACTTCATCATTTTCTAATTACACAGAAATTATTATCCCTTTAAAAAAAATTCCCATGTCAAATTCAATACTTAAATGTTGCATCACTTACCGCGTTCAAATTTAATTTCAGTAAATTCATTAATTACAATTTAAAATCCTAATAAATTAATTTATTTTGATTTCAATCTTGTTATTCAATCAACTATCACTTCATGGATATACTTAACATTTATTTACATTTTATTACATCAATCTTCTACCATTACCAACTTAATTCACATTGACTACAACATTTGATTATATTAATTTCAATTGATTTACAATTTAATTCCAATGGATTAAATAATGAAATGATAGTTAAACAATTGTTACGCTTACAAATTCAAACATATTTCTATGTTTATTGTTTACTAATAAAGTTAATAAATTCACATACTGATTAATCATTCTATATTACCCAATTTCAACTTATTTCACACAATTTCTCTTTTTATTACCACATTTGGTTTATTTCCTTATTTACAATTTATAACCAAATTTTATATTTACAACCATTTCAATCAATTGGAATTACATTAAAGTAGTTAGAAATTACCTTAAATTAACATTATTAAATTTCATTCTAGTTATTTTCTAATTATTAAATCTTAAATTTTTAATTTTTCACAACTTTAAATTCTAAAACTTATTAAATTAATGTATTTAATTATTGAAAAATGCAGGTCGTTATAGCTATAAAGAGGGATTGGAGGGTTGAATATTAATTCAAAAATAAGATGTTATAGTAAAGAAAAAGGTGGATCCAGATCTCCTATTTGCTATTCAGAGCTACACTATCTATACATCTCAAACTCCACTTTCTCCACTCACTTTTTCTCTTTTAAGACTAGTCAAGGCCGGCCATTACACATGCCTTCTTCCTCGGTTTTCAAGCTTCTAAATACACAAATTAAATCAAAGTAGAATATTGATGGTTGTTGTTTTAGACTGGCAGCTCTTTATGGATATTGAATATTGATTCCATGAGTTTTGGATTCATCATTTCAATGTGTTACAAAAAAGCCTTAGTCGAGGTAAATATTTTCTTATAATTGCATTAAATATGTTGCTCATTATGTCATTTATGTTCCATAGTTAGTATATAAATTATCACAATATTTTTTTGAAAGGTAATCGATTTTGGAGCAACCCTTCCACTTTTTATTAATACAATTATAATCGGTGCTCGGTTGAGATACCAAAGCAACTACAACCCACACCAATAATATAACTAGAACAACAATGCTAACATAAATGATATGACAAAACATAAAGTATCATATAATTAACAACCTATGATGATGCTAGATCAACAATACTGTATTCAATTCCATCATCGAGATCATCATCTCTGGTTGGGGGCTTGATTGGACCAGGAGATGTAGCAGCAGAGGACAAAGGCCTAATTTCAATGCATTTGGCATTCGTAGAAGTATCATAAGAGAAAGTAGTGGCTAGGAAGGCATCAAGCTTTTCAAACTCATATGACAGGGCTGGAGGGTGTGGAGAAGTAGGAGGAAGGGGCGGAGCTGTGGGGAAGGGGTAGGAGAAGAGGGAACTATAGCTGTAAGAAATACTTAAGGCCTCCATTTCCTAGGCGGAGGCTTCTGCAATAGAACCTTTACAAGAATAGGTTTCAGATCAGACAAATCTGGAAGGTGGATACCGGAGCCTCAGAATGACCAAAAGAGTGAAAATGAGTACAGATGGAGGTTGCCATAAGTAAGATACTGAAACAAAGATTGATCAATTGCCAACTATATCAACAGTTGGCTATGAAGGAAGAGGCCTAGCAGGGTGATCTCGGTCAGAGCTCTAAATACTCTAGACGTTCTCTACGCTCAATATTTTCATCAAAATAGACCAAATCTCCAATATTACTAGCTAAGTAATCTAGGCACTTAAGCGGTTGGAGAGAGGAGGGGATACAAGTGAATTTAGTAGACGGGAATGGACATTACATGCCTACGAACAGAATCAACCGAGGGGCTCATGAGTAATTATGAACACTTTACCATTTATAACACAAGGGTTGGATTCCAAAACCAAGCGTTGCTCCTCCTCAATACCAAAATCAAACAAATACATACCCTTATTATAATTAGTATAACAGACTGTAAGAGATCCCCTAAGTTTCTATTGATTAGATAAAAATTTCTTTACAACACTATAGGGAAAACCATCATCCAAAGACAAACCAACTAAAGTGTTTTTCTAAAACTCAAGTCCTATAGAAACAACTTTTTGGGGAGGAACCAGAACATCATCAACATTACAATTTATTTTAAAACATTTAGAGGTATACCTGCCAACATTTCTTTAGCTTATCAGTGAATAGAGAGGACTAGGATTATTGGCACTGATTTTCTATAGCAGCATATTTAGTGCTCGTTGCCTCAACAGAGTTAACAGTGATATCGGGCATAAACCAACAGCATGCACGTTAGTAGGCGGGGGGTTGGAGGTTGCACAAGGAACATAGTTTTTGAATGCATGTAAACAAAAGCATTTTCATTATCAGATACGCTATTGACATTTGATGCGGATCAATGGATGTAGAGACATTGGATCCTTTAATAGTAGATGCAGAAACAAAATCAGATCCATTATCATTGCAAACTAATATTCCAACACCAAAGGCAGTAAAATTAGCTGTACGATCCTATTACTTGGATCACAGAAGCACCACCAATAGAAGGCGGTGGAATGATATCGAGTAGGAATTGGGGCAAAATGATATGGCTGAATGGGGAAATAAGATTTAGATCCAAGGCTTGTCATGTTTGTTTTCGCTTGATTATTGTTTAGGCTAATGGAGGATAGAAGTTGGGATTGATAAGCGAATGGGACTTAAATGATTTGCTCGATCTCATTGTCGTTAGGGTTCCAAAAAAGAAGGGAACGATGGCTTTGATGGGGTTTCAGGAACCCCTTCCTTATGAAGATAGGGTGGCCAGATGATTAACGAAGGAAGGGAGAGGCGGGGATAGAAAAAAAGGAAACGAGGTCGCCGTTAATGTGATTTCACTATTACGTGATTTTACTGTCACACCAAAATAGTTATTATCACAAATCTTTGTATATTCTTGCTATCTTCATTGGATGAAAACATGCATGTATGTATGCATCAGTAATAAAAAATTTATATTTTAATGTATATTTTTATACATAGAGCTCACGGCCATAATTTAAAAAAAAATCGAACATAATGAATTTGAAAATGATTTTAAATAAAACCGATTTTAAAATTCAAACATCATTGTATAAAGTATGTTTTTATATTTCATCAATACACACACATGCACATATATTATAGTTTTCAAAAATATACAAAAAAAATTCGTGTATATATATGTATGTATGTATGTATAATTCAATTTAACATTGAATCTAAATGTCATATGTATATATATATTTAATATAATATGTATATGTTTAGAATTGTTTTTATAAATAAAAAAATTGATTTTTTTTAATGATTTCCATACGTTGATAATAAAAAATAATTAAAACAATTTTAAACCACAAGCTAAAAAATATATTTTATGGCCGAATGTGTGTGTATGTATGTATATTTATATATTTAATTATTAATTTATATTAAAACACACACACACATACATACATATATATATGTGTGTGTGTATCTACTATATATGTAATAATATTTCTAAAATATTATTTTAATATGTAGATATAAATTATATGGATATGTATTCAAAAAATACATTTCAAAAAATATATATATGTACATTTGTATGTATGTATGTATATTTATATTTATATGTATAAAAATTAATATATTAATTTGAATTAAAAACCTCTAGATGTTTATTATAAAGATCTAGATCTAAAATTTTAATTTTAAATTTTAATTTGAATTAAACTCATAGCTATTTATATTAGTACTCACAACCACTTTATATTATAATGTAATATACCTATATATATATCTACATTTTACTAATATTATTTTACAATATGCAACGGATATACATGTATTGTATGTCATATATTTAAATATTAGACATCACACGTATATATAGACTGGCTAATATGTCCTTTGTGGTATAAATCCCAACACCTGTACAGGGCATGTTAAACGATGTATACTTTATATGTTGCATGTTTATGTACACACACATGTGTTTGTGATACACATGTTGTATTATATAATATAAACAATATAAACATAACAGAAAATAAAAATTTATTAAAACTTCAATAAAATTGTGATTTTGGTTAAAACCGATAGAGTTAGGGGTATGCCCTAGGAGATATTGTATAATACATAACATATATGTAACTTGCTAATCAATCTTGTTCGAAAGAAAGGTATTTTCTTTCTATTATATACAGGGTGTAGTATATTATATTAATTAATTTAATTAAAAGTATATTTAATAAAAAAATCCATAAATGATACGCTTTATGATAATAGTTATGAAATGTTGAAATTATGAGTAAGTTATCACAACGAAAACAAATATATCGTTTTAAATGTTCCTAGTCAAGATGCATTGAGACTGGATATTGATGTATCCATTGAGAATAGAGATGTAACACTCTCTAAATGTTCAGCTATGCATTACTTATGATGTCTGCGGACACCTAGGGGTTACATATTGATAGTTATTGGATAACCGTGGAACAACTCACTCGTTGGTTTTTAGTTGGTTAATATAACGAATGTCAAACAGAAAATATCGATTTGATTGATTTACACGATTCTCTCGACTTGAGAATACTACATATCTTCAATATGAAAGCTCTACTTTGATTATAGTCAAATTATGGCATAATATTCATCGAGTGATTATAGTTAAGTCAAGTAAAAGTATTGGAAGTGAAGCGTAATTCAAGAGAAGATTCATCTCCTTAGTTATGTGTGGTGAGTATCACCATCAATTTAAGTCAACTCAAAGTCAAATTCCATGGTCGAATTATTTCGGTTAGTAATAATTGTTATTATTAAATCAAGAATTTTGTATTTGGATTGTAGAGTTGAAAACGGACAATATTAGAATTTTGACCGTTACCAAATTTCATAAGTCCAAAGTGTATAGATTTAACGAAGAGAATTGGTATAATTAAATGTCACAATCGTGTAATGCTTATTAAAGTGAAATTGGATTTTACCAAAACTAAATAAGCGATAAATTTGGTCTAAGTGTCACAATACTTGTTAAGTAACATGTGAACATTAACTGTAACACCTCTAATTTTTGATAACATTATTCAGAAGATTTAGTTAGATAAACTAAATAGAATAATGTAAGATTAGAGTGATAAGGGAATTGAGATTTGAATAAATCAATGGAGGTCGTTCTTCAATAACTTAAATGAGATTAAATTAGCTAATATGTTGATATATTGAAATAAGGCTTTAATAGGGAATAGCTGTATCTTATAATTCACATGTCGCTCCATTTGCATGCCCATTTCATTCTACAAAAACGCAAATCAAAAGTATAGAGGAGCTGGCCATTGCTAGGAAGAAAAATGGGGAAATTAAATCAAAGCTAAGGATCAAAGCTAGGGGAATTTAATCTACAACAAATCTCAAAGTCCTTATCATATCTAAGTTGGATAATAATTCATACTGTCTCTAGTTTGTTTTATGACCATATGTTTCCAGATTTAAGATTAAATTCGTTTTTATGATAACTTGGATGATGATATGCTTGGATCATAACATGTTTGATTTAAAACAAATTTTTTAAATATGGATTTGTATAGTTTTAGGGCAAGATCGATAGTAAATGATTTAGAATTCCATGGAAAATTATATGTTATGTAAAAATATGATTTTGGAGATGAGTTTCAATTTTTGTAATTTTCTAAGCCATGGAAAATTTAATATGAATTTTCAAAGGAAAGTATGTATAATTGGGCTTGAAATTTCATTTCGGTTTTTTTAGGAGCAATTTGGGTCTGGAATTCTAATATGTTAGATAACATGGTGAAAGTGATTTTTTTGTAATTTTTGGAGATTTTTCCTAGTCGATTTATTATGGAAATTACATTATTTAAGAAGGAAGGACTTATTTGCATTATTGGTTTTACTTAATGGAAAGGTTTAATTGTTAAATTTTCATTGATTTGGATTCGATAATAAGAGGCAACTATATTGTAAAGAATTGAAAAGTTGTGAGGCAACCAATCAAAGGATTACGAATAGGCAAGTTAGTTACAAAGTAATTACTAAAAATAGCATTAATTCGTCCTTACTCAAAAAAGTTAGTTCCCCTCCTTCAGAAGCGCCTTTTGATTCTATTGCTTCCACTTCGACTCTATCAAAACCAACCTTGCCAAAACCCACTAAAGTTGAAACCAATACAGATGGTATCAATGTGATTGGTACAAAGTGGATTGAAGAAGGGCGGAAGGCATGGTGTCGAAAGCTTTGCTTCCGATGGGGTTGAAACCTTTTCTTTGTTTTCAAATGTTAAGCTCTTACTGTGTTTTACTAAAAGCCTTCCCTTAGTCAAAACGTATGCTTTTGAAAGGGATTTTCCAAATAGCATTCGAAGAGGGTTGCAATCTTATGTTTTAGAGTATAAGCTTTCATATGAGTTCCTTTACTTACCTGCTATCGTTCTTTCACCTTTCGAGTGTATTGAAGCCATCGATGTTTTCGAAGGGTAGCCTTTGTTTTAAACTTATATTAAGCCACTTCCTAAATTCTTTTAAAAGGGTTTAAGGGTTTCAAAGGTAATGGCTTCGATAGGGGGTTTCGATGCCAACCTTCAACGTTTTTCTTAAGTGTTTTGAAGCTTTCGAAAGGATGGTTCCGAAGCCATCAAATTCCCCTAAACATTTTTATAAAGATAAAAGGTTTCAAAAGAGATACTTTCGTATATTTCACTTTGACCCAAAAGATGTTTTGAAGGTAAACCCAATGGTTTCGAAAGGGGTACTTACATTGGTTTCGAAGATATGTTCCTAAGGACTTTTAAGTAACGCTTTGGTACTTCCAAAAGGTATATTTTGGTTTCAAAAGAGAAGATTTAAAGAGCTTTGAAAGGTATATGCTTTTTTTTTGAAAAGTAGCTTTCTATGCTTTTGAAGGAGGTTATTCAGGGGTTTCGAAAGTGATGTTTTAAGTTTTTAAAATAAAGAACCCAATGTCATTTTAAAACAAAAACCATGGCATAAATTAAAGAGTTTCGAAATGGAGTTTCTGAAGAAAAAAAATCTCGATTAACAAGTTAAAGGGATTAACAAAGTTTTATAAAATCATTTCGAGGATACTAAACCATAGGTGTTGGTGTTTTATGTTATTATGTTTACTTTTACATGTATATGTATTCACATTATAATGGATCCATGACTGTAATTTAGGGAATGATAGAATAACCAACTAGGTTGTCCCAGTAGCGAATATAAACTAAATTAACTCCTGAATGAGTAGAATTGCATCCAGGAGGTCGGGAAGACTAAAGTATATGATGCAAAAATATTAATTAAAAAGAAGGTATTGGTAGGGGCCATTAGGTTTATAGTAACCCATGAAAACTATGATTATATTCAGATATTGGCAGAGACCAATAGGTTCATTGTAAGCCCATGAAAATTATGTATAAATGAAGAAGTAAGAAAGACAGGTTCATAGTAAGCCCATGAAAACTATGATTGAATTGAGATATTGGCAGGGGCCAATAGGCTTGTAGTGAACCCATGAAAACTATATGCAGATTAAGATATTGATAGATGTCAATAAGTTCCTAGTCAACCCATGAAAGCTAAGATATGAGAAAAAGATACTGGAGTTACCAATTGCTTCAAGGAGAACCCATGAAATAGTAAAGATATTGGCAGGGGCCAATAGGTTCTTATTGATCCATGAAAACTATGAAATTGGATAGGGAGTTCATAAACATTAAACAAATTATTAGTAAACCATGAAAATTAATAGGTTAATAATGATCTTAGAAACTTCAACTAAGGCAGATAGTCAGAACGAATGGGGATAGGTAATCCAAAATTAATTTAGTTCTTTGCATATCATCATATTATTTTGAAATGTTTCGATCACAGTGGATGCATGAGCACAGCGTATGGTTTTATAAAGGTTTTAGGATACTAGTGAGGGAAAACCTATTGCACTAAGCGGCGTGGTCTCACTAGATATCTAAATGGTTTGAGATGGTAGATTATTATTCACACCAGGCTTTATGTCTGACTCGAAGTTTTTTCCCCCTTGAACTCTATGGGCTCAATTGATTTTAAGTAGTTTGAAGGTTAAGGTTTTCAATTTCTATTTTAGACGAGTAAAGCTTCCGGAGATGTGCAGGAGGCAAGCTAGTTAATAAGAGTTCTTTTTATTCCTTCATGTTTTGGTTGTAAAGGTAAATTTGTTTTATTTCCTTATTATATACTTTGATCAACCAAAGGTGCATATTTATATGTCGCTCTTGGCATATGTTGCAATAAGTACATTTTGTCTGACATGGTTACAATTATAGGATTGTGTAATGAACTTGAATGTTTTGAAATGGAATATGGAATGTGTTTTTATATTTTTCATATTCATGTTTTTCTGTGTATCAATGTATCTAACATTACCGTATTTGATCGTTGAGGATTAATAACTTGGATGACTGCAGCATCCGTAGCTGTTAATTTTGAGCCTCTAAGTGGGGGATGATACAAGTTGGTATCAGAGCATAGTTTTACTAAACTTTAAAAGAAATTTAAACCTAAAATATTTTTCAAACATAATCCAACGAATCAAAAAATAAGATTGGGTTTTGGGATAATGCTATTGTAACGTACTTGTATGATATAGTCATATATATATAAGTATGTATTCCTCACTCTCTTAGACCTTTCTTCTACATCTTACTAAGGCTCGTATGTAGAATTACGAGAAAGAAGATATGGAATAAGGAAACGGAAGAGGAAACCTCAATGGAGGAAGCACCACAACCAATCAAAATGCTCGACCAACCAGGAGGAACCAGGGTCGATTAGCTAATGCTAATAACCAAAATGCCGATGCCAGTGTGGGTGTTGGAAATCCAACAGTAGATACAGAGGCGATGTATAAGTTCTTCATCAATATGATGCAAGCGGGAGCTGCTGTTGGAAATGCTAGTGGGGCTAATCTTGTAGCTCCAGTTGGGAATGATTATGCTAAGCCAAGCAGAGATTACACCAGTCTAGGTGGGAAGCTATTCATGGGAACGAGGAATGCCTTTAAGGTAGAGAATTGGCTATTGCACTATGAGAGAATATTTGCTGATTTAGGTTTAGATGATAAGAAAAAGAGAACATTGGACTCTAGGTAGTTGTAAGGGACAACTCTTCACTGGTGGAATAGTATTACTTTTGGACTTCCGGAGGAGCAGTCGACTTGGGCTGATTTTCAAAGGAGATTTGGGCAAAGGTTTATGTCTGAGATTCTAAGTCAGAGCTGTTGAGGAAGTTTTTGAATCTAGAGCAGGAAGAGATGTCGGTAGGTTAGTATGCCACTAAGTTTGATGAGTTGTCCCGTTAAGGGTATAGTACTATAGACACCATCATCAAGAGAAATGAGAGGTTTATTTGGGGATTGAGGCCCAAGATTGCTATGGCTACCTTGCCACATCTCCGTGATCCTAGTAATGTAGTGGTGGAGATGGAAGTTCTCCATGTGGAGACGCTTGCTATTTGTACTAGAGGGAAGCATGTTGAAATCCAAGGTTCTCATGGGAAGAAGAGGAAATTCCTTAAGAAGGGAGCCTAGAAGGAAGATGCTGCCATGAAGGAAAAGGCTGATTTAGTTTGCATTAAGTGTGATAAGAAGGTTCATTATACAAATGAGTGTTGGTCAAGTAATGGGAAGAAGGCTGCAAATAAGAAGAACGTGAAGTGTTTCAACTGTGATTAAGTTGGACATTATAAGAATCAGTGTCCATAGCCAGTTAGGACGAACAGAGGCAAGATTTTGGCAATTGGACCAGCATAAGGTAGGCCTATTGTAGCTGATAAAGGGAAGACTATGATGGAAGGTATGCTTTTGATTCAAATTATATTTGTTAGAGTACTTTTTGATACTGGTGCATCACATTCATTTACATCTCAGATTATGCTTAGAACACACCTTGTTACTTCTTTAAGGGTTGCGTAGCCAGTGGGAGGTTATGCAACTCTAAGAATGAGATGTGACTAGTTAGAACTTGATTTGTTAGGTCATAAGTTTACATCCAGTCTGTATGTTTTTGATTTCACAGATTTCAAGATCAAATTGGGTATGGATTGGTTGCGCAAGTATGAGGGAAGAATATTTTTTCAGGATAGGGAGATATCACCAAGACACTTTAATAGCCATAACCAAGTGATATCCACTATGGAGAATTCTGACCAGAGTGTTTATGCTCTGTTGAGTGCCATGAAGGTAGGAGAAGAGTTAAGTCAGGTTCGAGTAGTAAGAGCGTTTGCAGATGTCTTTAAGCCAGTTACAGGACTAGCACCGAAATGAGCTGTTGAGTTTCAGATAGATCTTGTATCCCAAGCTGAACCTGTGAATAGACAACCTAACAGGATGACATCTACAGGGATGAAGAATTGAAGGTGCATCTAATGGATCTTGATGGAATAGATTTTATTAGGCCAAGTAGCTCGCCTTGGAAGCGGCCGCGGTATTCGTGAAGAAACTAGATTGGTTGTTGAGGATGTGTATCGACTATCACAAGTTGAACGAATGGACGATTAAGAATAAGTATCTGCTGCCAAGAATAGATGATCTATTCGATCAGTTGTGTGGAGCTAGAGTGTTTTCCCAGTTGGATTTGGGGACAAGTTTCCATCAGTTAAGAGTGGTAGATGACAGTTTTCCTTTGACGACATTTCAGACTAGATATGGTTCGTATGAATGGTTACTGATGTCATTTGGGTTAACGAATGCACCTACTTTCTTCATGGATTTGATGAACTGAATTTTCTTGTAGTACTTCGATAAGTGTATTGGTATTTATAGATGACATTTTAGTGCACTTTAAGGATGAAAGAGAGCATGAGGATCATATTAGAGTGGTGCTTGAGACGAAGTTTACCAAGTGTCATTTTTGGAATAAAGAGGTTAAATTTCTTGGTCACGTGGTTTTGGTGAAAGGCTTGTCAGTCAATCCAGATAAGCTCATAGCTATAAATAATTAGAAGAGACCAGAGACATTGACTAAGATCAGAAGTTTTCTTGGACTTGCTAGCTACTACCAGAGATTCATCAAGGTAGATAGCAACACCTTTGATTAAGCTAACCGAAAAGGAAGTTAAATTTGTCTGGTTTGACAAACGTGAGGAAACAATCCTTAAGTTAAAGCATTTGTTGACCAACGCACTTGTGTTCGTAGTTCTAGACGGAAGCCAAGGGTTGGTAGTGTATACCGATGCATGCAGAACTGGATTAGGAGCAGTGTTGATGCAGAAGGGTAAAGTTATTGCCTACGATTCACGACAGCTTAGATCGCATAAAGTGAGATATCCTATCATAATTTGGAGTTGGCTGCGGTAATCTTCGCATTAAAAATTTGGAGACATTACACCTTAGGGGAGAGATTTGAGCTATACATAGATCATAAGTCTTTGAGATATTTATTCCCTCAGAAGGAGTTGAATATGAGACAACAGAGGTGGATGGAGATATTGGCTGTTTATTATTTTAGTATAGAGCATACACATGGGAAAGGAAATAAAGCAGTGGATACTCTTAGCAGAAGACATCAGAATGTGGTGTTAGCTATGTTGGCAGAGTGGAAGGATTTAGAAACTTTGACTACCTATTGTGCAGTTAAGGTCGACTGCTAGTTCTAGTCAAAGTACAGCCATGTTGTCCTGCTTAGAAGCTCGACCAACGTTGATCGAGAGGATTGCTTCTAAGTAGAAAGAGGATCTAGTATTAGTGGAGAAGATCAGAAGGTTTGAGGTTGGAACTGAAATCGTTGATCTAAATGATTTTAGCCTTGACCAAAGAGGATGGTTGAGAAAGTAGGGACGATTAGGTGTTCCAAATGTAGAGGGCTTAAGGAAAGAAGTTCTTGGAGAATGTCATCAGTCCAAGTTTATGATTCATCCTAGAGGGACCAAGATTTATCGGGATATGAAGAGAAGCTTATATTGGGAAGGTATGAAGAGAAATGTTGGCTTGTGGGTTAGACAGTGTGAAAACTGTCAACAAGTGAAATCCAAATATCAAAAGCCGAATGGGTTACTTCAACCTCAGAGATTCTAGTTTGGAAATGGGATTTGATATCCATGGATTTTATAGATGGGTTGCTAAGGTCAAATAAAGGAAATCAAAGTATATGGGTCATAGTGGACAGGTTGACCAAGAATGTTTGTTTCATTCCAGTTAAGTCAAGCAGGACGACACCTATTTTAGCCAAGTTGTTGATGAAGAAAATAGTTAGAATGCATGGAGTTCCTAGTAGTATAGTCAGTGAAAAAGATGCTTTGTTCACTTGTGAATTCTGAAAGAGTCTATAGGAAGTGTTAGGTACCAAGCTTAATATGAGTACTGCAAATCACCTTCAGATGGATGTGTCGACAGAGAGAGTTAACAAGGTACTCGAGGATTTATTGAAAGCTTGTGTATTGGACTTTGGTGGATCTTTGGAAGATCATCTACATTTGATTGGGTTTTTCTATAATAATAGTTATCAGACTTGTATAGGAATGGCGCCTTTTGAAGTTTGTATAGAAGGCCATGGAAATCTCCAGCAAGTTGGTTGGAGACTGGAGATAATTTATTCTTAGGTTCAGATTTGGTTAGAGAGGCGTCAAAAAAGATTGAGTTGATCCGAGGAAGGATGAGGAAAGCTCAGTCCAGACAAAAGAGTTACACAGATTAGAGGCATAAGACCTAGAATTCTTAGTTGGAGATAAGGTTTTCATTAAGGTATCACCGGTGAAGGGCGTGGTACGATTTAGAAAGTTAGGGCAGCAAGCAGTGAGATATGTTGATCCATTCCAGACTATAGAGAGGATTGGAAAGCTCACATACAGAGTAGAGTTACCGAGCAGTATGGCAGGTGTCCATAATGTATTTCATGTGTCTCATCTTCGTAAGTATGTGCATGATCCAGAAACTACTATTCCTCCAACCGGGTTGGAAGATTTGATAGTAGAGCCTAATTTTACTTTTAGTAGACAACTAGTTTAGGTTGTAGTGAGAGATGAAAAAAGATTAAGGAACAAGATAGTCAAGTTGGTGACAGTTTAGTGAAGTGACAATGTGAAGGACTGTACTTGGGAGATAGAAGATAGGATTAAAGATACTTATCCTAGTTTGCTTTGAGGGTATGTCTATTAGATATATATTGATAGTTACTAATCAGGTAGGCTAATGTAGTTGATAGAAGTTGTTACATATGATTGCTATGTCTGGTATTTAGTCCTTACTGAATTTCGAGGACGAAATTATTTAAGGAGGGGAGCCTATAACATGATAGTTTTTAATAACATTGTTCGGGAGATTCAATTAGATAAATTAAATATGATAACGTAATAATTAGAGTAATAAAGGGATTGAGATTTGAATAAATTATTAGACGCCATACTTCAATAACTTAAATAGGCTTAATTGGCTAATATGTAAATAAATTAAAATAAGGCCTTACTAGGGAATAACCGTATCTTATAATTCAGATGTCCCTTCATTTGCATGTCCATTTTTCATTTTAAAAAATGCAAATCAAAAGTAAAGAGGAGCCGACCATTTCTATGAAGAAAACCGGGGAAATTAAATCAAAGCTAAGGATCAAAGCTAGAGGAATTTAATCTACAATAAATCTCAAAGTCCTTATCATATTGAAGGTGGATAATAATTTATACCATCCTTTTTTCTATGATCATATGTTTTCGGATTTAAGATTAAATTTGTTTTTACGATAATTTGGATGATGATATGCTTGGATTATAACATGTTTGATTTAAACAAAATTGTTTAAATATGGGTTTGTACGGTATTAGGGCAAAACCGATAGTGAATGATTTTAGAATGCCATGGAAAATTATATGTTATATAAAATATAATTTTGGAGATGGGTTTTAATTTTTTAATTTTCCAAGCTATGGAAATTTTATTATGAATTTTCAAAGGAAAGTATGTATAATTAGGTTTGAAATTATATTTTGGTCATTTCAGGAAGAATTTGGGCCTAAAATTTTAATATGTTAGATAACATGATGAAAGTGAATTTCTGTAATTTTTGGGGATTTTTTCCTAATTGATTTACTATGGAAATTAAATTATTCTAAAAGGAAGGACTTATATTATTGGTTTTGCTTAATGGAAGGGCTTAATTGTTAGATTTTCATTGATTTGGATTTGATAATAAGTGGCAGTTACTTTGTA
This sequence comes from Allium cepa, assembly GCA_030765085.1. Taxonomy (NCBI): domain Eukaryota; kingdom Viridiplantae; phylum Streptophyta; class Magnoliopsida; order Asparagales; family Amaryllidaceae; genus Allium; species Allium cepa. The sequence goes on from CM060938.1 coordinate 217,187,034, forward strand.
AAGAATTTGAAATGTTTTGTGGCAACCAACAAAGGTTACAAATAGGCAGGTTAGTTACAAAGTAATTACTGAAAATAGCACTAATTCAGCCTTACTCAGAAAAATTGGTTCTGCCTCCTTCAGAAGCGCCTTTCGATTCCAATGGTTCCTCTTCGACTCTATCAAAACCAACCTAGCCGAAATCCACTAAATTCGAAACCAATACACATGTTATCAATGAGATTGGTACGAAATAGATTAGAGAAAGGCGGAAGGCATGGTATCAAAAGCATTGCTTTTGATGGAGTTGAAACCTTTGTTTTGTTTTCAAATGTTAAGCGCCTACTTTGTTTTAATAAAAGCCCTTGACTCAGTCGAAACATATACTTATGAAAGGGTTCTTCTAAATAGCTTTCAAAGAGGGTTGCAATCCTATGTTTTAAAGTATAAGATTTCGAATGACTTCCTTTACTAATAAAAAATGCTTTCGAAAGTAGTGGTTCCGACCTAGTCGAAACCCCGTGCCATTTTTCACCTTTCAAGTGTATTGAAGCCATCAATGCTTTCAAAGATTTGCCTTTGTTTTAAACTTATACTAAGCCACTTCTTAAATGCTTTTGAAAGGGTTCAAAGGTTTTGAAGGCAATGGCTTTGAAAAGGGGTTTCGATACTAACCTTCGATGTTTTAAGTGTTTTGAAGCTTTTGAAATGATGGTTCCGAAGCCATCAAATTTCCCTAATTTTTTTTATAAAGATAAAAGATTTCGAAAGAGATACTTTCGTATATATTCACTTTGAACCAAAAGATGTTTTAAAGGTAAACCCAATGGTTTCGAAAGGGATACTTTCATTGGTTTCGAAGCTATGTTTGTAAGGACTTTAAGTAACGCTTTAGTACTTTTGAAAGGTATATTATGGTTTCGAAAGAGATGATTTAAAGGGCTCTGAAAGGTACATATTTAGTGTTTTGAAAAGAAGTTTTATATGCTTTCGAAGTAGGTTATCCAGGGGTTTCAAAAGTGATGTTTTAAGTTTTCAAAACAAATAACCCAATCTCATTTTAAAAGAAAAACCATAGCATAAATAAAGAGTTTCGAAATGGAGTTTTTGAAGAAGTTTTCCTTGATTAACAGGTTAAAGGGATTAACCAAGCTTTATGTAAAATGCTCTCAAGGATATTAAACCAAAGGTGTTGGTATTTTATGTTATTATATTTGCTTCATATATAAGTATTCACATTGTAATCGACCCATAATGGTAATTATGGAAAGGACCGAATAACCAACTAGGTTGTCCCATTAGTGAATATAAATCAAATTAACTTCTGAATGAGTAGAATTGCGTCTAGGAGGTCAGGAGGACTATAGTATAGGATTCTAAAATATTAATTAAAAAGAAGGTATTGCCAAGGGCCAATAGGTTTGTAGTAAGCCCACAAAAACTATGATTATATTGAGATATTGGGAAGAGCCGATAGGTTCATAATAAGCCTACGAAAACTATGTATAAACGAAGATGCCAGAAAGACATGTTCATGGTAAGCCTATGATTGGATTGAGATATTGGCAGGAGCCAATAGGCTTGTAATGAACCCATGAAAACTATATCTGAAATAAAATATTAATAGACGTCAATAGGTTCCTAGTCAACCCATGGAAACTAGGATAAGAGGAAAAGATATTGGAGTTACCAATAGGTTCAAGGAGAACCCATGAAATAGTAAACATATTGGCAGAGGCCAATAGGTTCTTAGTGATCCTATGGAAACTATGAAATTGGACAGGGAGTTCATAAACATTAAACATGTTATTAGTAAACTATGAAAACTAATAGGTTAACAGTGACCCTAGAAACTACAACTAAGAAAGATAGTCAGCATAAATGGGGATGGGTAATCCAGAATTAATTTACTTGTTTTCATATCATCATATTTTTTTGAAATGTTTAGACTACTGTGGATGTGGGATCGTAATATATATTTTTAAAGGTTTTAGGATACTAGTGAGTGGAAAACCAGTTCCGCTAAGCGACGTGGTCTCACTAGATATCTAAATGGTTTTAGATGATAGGTTATTACTCATACCATGCTTTATATTTGACTCAAAGTTTATGTTTTCCCCTTAAAATCTCAGGTGCTCAATTTATTTTGAGTAGTTTGAGGGTTAAGGCTTTCAGGTTCTCTTTTAGATGAATAAATTTTCTAGAGACATATAGGAGGCCAGCTAGTTAATAAGAGTTCTTTTTATTCTGATTTGTTTTTGTTGTAAGGCAAATTTGTTTTATTGCCTTATTATATACTCTGGGTGAGAAATGCGGATTACGGATCTTAAGGCTAGGATTAACACTAGAGAGAGGGTGAATAGTGTTTATAAAGAATTACTAAATCTTTTTAAGTTTATGTTAATTTGAACACAGATGTATGCAATATTCAGACATAGTTATGATCACAGAAACAAACACAGATGCAGAAATAAAGTAAAAACAGTAAAGGAAAGAACATATGGATTTTATACTGGTTCGGAGTTACCCTACATCCAGTCCCACACACAAGTACGGATTTCCTTTCAAAAGCAATTTTACAATTACACCCTCGATTTCAAGGCAACGAGGTACACCCTCTAGAATCACAATCCTCTGGGTAGAGATACTTGATTTTCTGGGCAACAAGTTCACCCAATTGATTTCCTAAGGCTACATTCAAATCTTATCTCGCTTGATTGATTTCCAAGGCCACAATCACACCTTTTCTCGCTAAATTGATTACAAAGAAAACTATAACTCTGAATAGCACTGAGTATCTTGTTGAGATAGTGATAGAGAATCAAACCAGAAATCATCTAGTTATATTCAATGTTGATTTCGGCAGAGTGATGGTAAGAATATGTATATAGAAATGTGGAAGAAGAAGAGGAGTGAAAAACCAGAAAAACTATCTTGAAAATTCATTGAAACCAACCCTTATTTATAGAAGAACAACAGCCATATCCATTCATGAAGAGTTATGACGAATAGACACTTCTTTTGAAATTTAAATTTTGAACTCAACTGACACAATGTTGACATAGGGTACTTGGGCATGTCGACATCCCAAAGGAATTTTTGATATTTTCTTTTTCTTTAAAAATAACTTTTATCATATTTTAAAACTATTTTAAACTTTTATAAATATACTTAAATATAGTTGAAATACATAAATAATTATGTAGAATAATATTTTGGTGTATATAAAATTTTACTATATTTTTATATTTAAATATGTAAATATTAAAGAATTAAATATACTATTATTTTAAAAGATAGTTTAAAACCAAGGATAATTTATTTTGAAATTCAAAATTATTTTGAGGCTAAAAGTATTTGAAATCAGGATAGATGTTTTTGATTCTTTTAAAAGGAAGGTTTTGAAATCATTTTGAAAACAAGATATAATTTTGAAAAATCATTTTGAGTAAAAAGTTAGCGGATACAAAACAATATTCCACTGGATTTTTCGTAGGTTCCATCCTACTTAGGGTTCCATCCCTTTAATGGGCTCGAAGTGGATTCCATTCCACGGATAAATTGGATTTTAAGATGCCAGTGCTTTTCTAGGAGTTTTAACAAAATTCCTAATTAAAAAGTAAATTACTTAAAATCTTGAACTCCTGATAATCTTGCTACTCATGAGTCTTCAATCTTGATATCTTGAATCTCTATACTGTACAGTCTTCATTCTTGGTACATGCGTGGTTAAATCCTGCGTATACATATATATATATACATATATATATTTATCTAAACTTATACTGTTAGTATTTATATTTTATAATCTATTCTAAGGTTGTTGTCATCAAAACCATCATCTCACAAATAACAATCTCCCCTTTTTGATGATGACAACCTTTGTTTATAAAATATTACTTCTATCCTAATAACTCCCCCTTAATCTATGCCTAACTAGCCTATTTTATACTTCTCCCCCTTTGTCGTCAACAAAAAAAACTAACTCTAAACTATATAACACCAAACTATAGAACTCCCCCTAAATCTAATACTCTATGACATTTTATTACAATGATAGTGTTATCATAAATAATCAACACTTAGATCTAATAGTAAACCTAATCCTAAACTACTAACTATTCTAAGTATATAATAACCGTATAGTTATATTTATTAATTAGGAAGAACACATATAAGAATACAATTTATTAATCATATAGTTATATTTACATTTTTGTGGGAAATGTAAGAAGGAACATACAACAATGATAAAGAAATAGAAGAAACTAATGTGTGTTTTTAAACATAGGAGATCTATGAATCGAACTGTTTGGAAAGTGGAAATAGAAATTTCCATGTTGTTCGACAAGATTCCCGTTTTTATCCAAACACACTTCACCAACGCAAACGACTTTGTCGTCATCTTCCGCATGCGCTTCTTCCATGGGTTCTTCTTCTTCTTCGCTGGCCTCTAGTTCTTGATCTCCTGAAGAGTCTTCATCAATCAAGATTGGTTTAGCATGATTGTCCATTAGAAATTTTTGCAAATTCCTAAGGATTTTGCCTTTCCTCTCTTGTTCCTTGGCCATTCGAAGTTGCATTACTTGAATTTCAGTCGTTAACTGAAGTTCATCCTTCAGAGAATCCTCCATTTTAGTCACACGAGCGAGAGTAGTACGTTGAAACGGACCAGAAGTAGGAGAGGGGAACGAAAAGGTTGATTTTATGTTTGATTTGGAAGAAGTGGCCATAGTTTAATTAATTTAGAAGATAGAATAGAGAGAGAATAGAGAGAATGATCAAAAATTCGAAAATAAGAAGAATATATAACCAATTATTTGAATTTTGGTGGAAAAAATTCAAAAATTTAAAAACGTTGTATGTTGGCATAGGGTAGAGGGGTATGTCGACATGGTTCTTGAATTTTTGCCTATTTAATTTATTTTGAATTAATTTTTAATTATACTCGTTATTTATATTTTATATTTCAGTTATTGAACAAATACCTAATTCTCTTCTTAATTTAGTAAATATAGATTCATTTAAGGGTTTTATTAAGATATCAGCAATTTGATTCTCAGAATTGATATAATCTAGAGTGATTACTTCCTTACTTATATTATCTCTGAGAAAATGATGTATGATATCAATATGTTTAGTTCGAGCATGTTGAGTAGTAGTTTTGGATAAATTTATCGCACTAGTATTATCACAATAAATTGGTGATTTTGAAATATTTAAACCATATTCTTTTAAAGTTTGTTGCATATATACTACTTGAGAACAAGCCAAAGCAGTAGAAATATACTCTGCTTCAGTTGTTGATAAATAAACTATATATTGCTTTTTACTAAACCAGGAAAGCAGAGAATGCCCCAAAAGGTGACAAGTTTCACTTGCACTTTTTCGGTCTGATTTACAACCAGCATAATCAGCATCACAGTAAGATATTAAATCAAAAGAATCATTTTTAGGGTAGCCATAATCAGAGGTGTGTTTAACATATCTTATGATACGTTTTACGGCTTTTAAGTGAGTCTCTTTAGGTTGAGATTGATATCTTGCACAAATACAAACACTATGCATGATATCAGGTCTACTAGCAGTAATATAGAGTAGTGATCCAATCATTCCTCTATATAATTTTTGATCTACATGTTTCGAGTTATCTTCTTTACTAAGGTACTCATTGGTTGCCATGGGAGTAGGTTTTCCACTCGCAGTAGTCAAGCCAAATTTATTAATTAGGTCATTAGCATATTTTTCTTGACTAATAAAGATACCATTATCTAATTTTTTATTTGTAATCCTAAAAAGAAATTTAATTCACCCACATGACTCATCTCAAACTCTTTTATCGTTATTTCAAAAAATTCTTTATTCATTTCAAAATTATTTGATCCTAAAATGATATCATCTACGTAGACTTGTACTAGTTGAATATCATTTTTATTTCTTTTAATAAAAAGAGTATTATCTACTTTACCAAGTTCAAAATTCGATTGTAATAAGTAAGATCTTAGTCTATCATACCAGGCTCTAGGAGCTTGTTTTAGACCATATAAAGCTTTCTTAAGTTTGCAAACATGATTAGGTAATTTTTCATTTTGAAAAAGTGGTGGTTGTTCAACATATACTTCCTCTTTTACAAATCAATTTAAAAAGACACTTTTAACATCCATTTGAAATAATTGGAAATTATTATGATTTGCGAAAGAAAGTAGAATCCTGATGGCTTCTAATCTTGCTACGGGAGAAAAGATATCATCAAAATCTATTTCTTCTTCTTGACAAAAACCTTGAGCAACTAAACGTGCTTTATTTCTAACTACCCCTCCTAGTTCATTCATTTTATTTTTATAAACCCATTTAGTTCCAATTATAGTTTTATTTTCAGGTCTAGAAACAAGTTCCCAAACATCATTTCTAGTAAATTGATTTAGTTCTTCTTGCATAGCAAAATCCATGAATCATCAGTTGATGCTTCTTTTGGATTTTTGGGTTCAATAGTTGATATAAAAGCTACATTACTTATTTGACTTAGTTGATTTCTAGTTTTAACAACAGATTGCATATCTCCTAGTATATTTTCTATAGGATGATCTTTTAAAAGTTTAGTCCTTTTATTAGGATGATTAATTTCATTATTAGTTTCAGTTGACTCTTGATTTTGAGTAATTAAATCATCTTCATCATTTGTATCTTCAAAATTTTTGAAATTTTTATCGAATGACACATGCACTGTTTCTTCGATGGTGTTAGTTCTTAAATTAAATACTCTGTACACTTTACTTCTATTAGAATATCCAATAAAGATACCTTCGTCAGATTAGGATTAAATTTATCTAAGTTATCTTTAGTATTTGAAATAAAACATTTACTTCCAAAAATTCTAAAATAAGATACTTTAGGTTTCTTTGAGTGAAGAAGTTCATAAGAAGTCTTATTAGTTAAAGGTCTAATTAAAGTTCTGTTTAAAATATAACAGGCGGTAGCAACTGCTTCTGCCCAAAAATTTTTTGGTAATTTACTGTCTGAAAGCATAGTATTCGCACACTTTTGAATCGTCCTATTTTTACTTTCTACTACTCCGTTTTGTTATGGAGTTCTTGAAAATGAAAAATTGTGAGTTATTCCCTTTTTATTGCAGAATTCCTCAAACTTTTCATTTTCAAAATTCACCACCGTGATCACTACGAATGGTTATAATTTTTAGAGAAAGTTGATTTTGAATCCTTTTTGTACAGTTCTTAAAACATTCAAAAGGATCACTTTTATGTTTCAAAAATATTGTCCATGTAAATCAAGAATAATCATTTACAATTAAAAAAACATATTTACTACTATTTATCGATAAAATTTGAGATGGACCAAATAAATCAAGGTGAAGTAATTCAAGATATTTTAAAGTTGAAATCATATCTTTTAATTTAAAGGAACTTTTTCTAAGTTATCCTAATTGACATGCATCACATAGACCATCTACTTTAAAATTTATTTTAGGGAGTCCTCTTACTAGATCATGTTTTGATAGTCTGGATAAGACTTTGAAATTAAAATGCCCAAATCTCTTATGCCAAATCCAAGGGTCACTTATATTTGCCAAAAGACATAAGTTATCATTTGAAACTTTCATACTAAGAATATAAATATTCTTTTTCCTAACTCCCTCAAATATTATGGTTGAATTGTTGTCTTCAATGTGACATTTATCTTTTTCAAATTTAATTTCATATCCTTTATCACAAAGTTGACTTATACTTAGCAGATTATGTTTCATATTTTTAACTAGCAAAACATTAGTAATAATAGGAGTTTCAGAGTTACCGACTTTGCCGATGCCAATCACATATCCTTTTGAATTGTCTCCAAAGTTAACCAGTCCTCTGTCTTTGTATATTATATCATTTAACATATCTGGATTGCCAGTCATGTGTCTACAACATCCACTATCGAGTATCCATTTGTCCTTTCTGATCTGCACAATTTGTCGGTTTTGTATTGATTCCTCAATAGCCATAAAGCATGATTCCAGCACATCAAACAATTTTGGTAGATAACTAGGATTTGAACAATGATTATATGCAGACTCAAAAGACAATGATGATCCGAATATTTCTAAACTAGTATTAGCAAACATAGCCATTTTAAATCTTTTTCAAAAATCAGATTATGAAACTTTGAAAACCTTGCACTGATGTCAAATGTGAGAAATGCGAATTACGGATCTTAATGCTAGGATTAACACTAGAGGGGGGGTGAATAGTGTTTATAAAGAATTACTAAATCTTTTTAAGTTTATGTTAATTTGACCACAGATGTATGCAATATTCAGACACAGATATGATTACAGAAACAAACACAGATGCAGAAATAAAGTAAAAGCAGTAAAGGAAAGAACACATCGGATTTTATACTGGTTCGGTGTTACCCTACATCCAGTCCTGCACACAAGTACAGATTTACTTTCAAAAGCAATTTCACAATTACACCCTCGAGTTCAAGGCAACGAGGAACACCTTCCAGAATCACAATCCTCTAGGTAGAGATACTTGATTTTCCAGACAACAAGTTCACCCAATTGATTTCCCAAGGCTACAATCACACCTTATCTCGCTTGATTGATTTTCAAGGCCACAATCACACATTTTCTCGCTAAATTGATTACAAAGAAAACTATAACTCTGAATAGCACTGAGGATCTTGTTGAGATAGTGATAGAGAATCAAACCAGAAATGATCTAGTTAGACTCAATGTTGATTTCGGCAGAGTAATGGTAAGAATATGTATATAGAAATGTGGAAGAAGAAGAGGAGTGAAAAACCAGAAAAACTATCTTGAAAATTCGTTGAAACCAACCCCTATTTGTAGAAGAACAACAGGCATGTCCATTCGTGAAGAGTTATGACGAATAGACACTTCTTTTGAAATTTAAATTTTGAGCTCAACTGACACTATGTCGACATGGGGTACTTAGGCACGTCGACATCCAAAGGAATTTTTGATATTTTATTTTTTTAAAATAACTTTTATCATATTTTAAAACTATTTTAAACTTTTATAAATATACTTAAATATATTTGAAATACATAAATAAATATATAGAATAATATTTTGGTATATATAAAATTTTACTATAATTTTATATTTAAATATATAAATATTAAAAAATTACATATACTTTTATTTTAAAAGATAGTTTAAAACCAAGGATAATTTGATTTTGAAATTCAAGATTATTTTGAGGCTAAATGTATTTGAAATCAGGATAGATGTTTTTGATTCTTTTACAAGGAAGGTATTGAAATCATTTTGAAAACAAGATATAATTTTGAAAAATCATTTTGAATAAAAAGTTAGCGAATTCAAAACAATGTTCCACTAGATTTTTCGTAGGTTCCATCCTGCTTAGGGTTCCTTCCCTTTAACGGGCTCGAAGTGGATTCCATTCCACGAATAAATTGGATTTTAAGATGCCAGTGCTTTTCTAGGAGTTTTAACAAAATTCCTAATTAAAAGTAAATTACTTGAAATCTTGAACTCTTGATATTCTTGTTACTCATGAGTCTTCAATCTTGGTATCTTGAATCTCTATACTGTACAGTCTTCATTCTTGGTACCTGCATGATTAAATCCTGCATATACATATATATCTAAACATATACTGTTAGTATTTATATTTATTAGTCTATTCTAATGTTGTTGTCATCAAAACCATCATCTCACGGACTAACACTCTGATCAACCAAGGAGGCATTTTCATATGTCGCTCTTGGCATGTGTTGTAATAAGTATATTTTATCTGAACGTGGTTACGATTATGGGATGATGTAATGAACTTAAATGTTTTGAAATGGAATGTGGAATGTGTTTTGATTTTTTTTTCATATTCATATGTTTCTTTGTATCAGTATATCTAACATTACCATATTTGGTCGCCGGGAATTAATAACTATGGATGACTACAGCATTCGTCACCATTAGCTTTTGGCCTCCAAGTGGGGGATGTTAGATTAACATTCGAATAGGTTTATGTTCATTGCTAATCAAATTTACACCGGACAAGTCACACAACCAGAATGATGGACCAAATGATTTAATTAGTATTTAACTATTTTAAATTAATTAATATCCATGAAATATTAATTATTAAATTTTGAATATGATCTGAGAAATAAATTGTAACATCCCAAGATTTTATCATTTTAATTTTGAATATTTAATTAATTTTATATATTTAATAATTGGTTTTTAAAATTTAATAACTTATATTCAAATATAGGAGTTTTATTTCAGACAATTGGATTTGTGAAGTTAATATTAATTAAATGAATATAATAGCAATATTTAATTCCTTTTTTTTATTAGTAAGCAATAAGAGAAAATTTAATTATTAATAAAATGACTTAATTTTTAATAAAGTATTTTTAGTTTAATTTAATGGATTTTTTCATAATTTGTAATATGGAAAACAATTAAATTATCATTTGACGTTTTTCAGCAAAAGATGACACTTTTATGATTTTTCAATATATAAAAACCAATATATTTTATAATAGTTTAGGAATCGTGTTGCATTTTTGAGCATTGCCGTATATTTGTTTTATCATTTGTTGTTTGTGCGCAAACAAAATTCAATCTGGAGACTGGTTGGAATTTGTGGTATAAACCAAAGTCAACAATTAGAAAGTGAACCAGTCCTCTCTCTTTCTTTCCATTCATTCACTTCATCTCCAGTAAATAAAATACTGGCCACCTATTTTAAAAATTTGAAATCAAATTCCACACACTTCTAAAAATCACAAAACTAGTTTCTTTGATCTTGTTTAGCTTAGTTCTGATACCCATATCAATTTTGTATAGTGAGGCGATGTTTTGGTCGTTTACAGTAAAAGCTTAAAAACTAAGGTTCAACCTTTCTTGGGTTGTAGTTATCATTTGGCCATAGGGAGGTTCGATTTGTGTTTATTGGGGAGAGGAGAGCCTTTTGGTGGATTTTTGTGGAAGCGACTGAAGAAGTTGTGGTGCAACATCATAGGCCAAGGAAGGTAGGGACGCTGGTTGCGTTGTCCAAAGTAGGACTGAGCTATGAGATGTGGTGTTAAGGAGGTAGTGTTTGCAGAGGGTAGTTCATTAGGGAAGTCAGTTTTTATTTTCATGTAGTGAATGTGACGACCTGCTATTTCAAACCATTCAAATCGACAATCATCCACACATGTTAGACTTGAATGCTCAAAACAGCAGATTGTTAATTTGTATTTGACAAAACTCAGCATATACGGTAAATAACTCAATCACAAAATCACAGATATAGAGTAATACAACACAAGCAATGGAAATAGATAAATAGTAGTTTATGAAGCTACTATAGAACATCAGGGTCTAAATAATATACAACAGAAATTATAAATACAAGAAGACTCAATACAAATGTCAATGACAAGTCTGAACAAGACAACTGGAATAAATTGAAATAACTAGAAAGCTGAATAGACAAAGACGGATCTTTAAGCAAAGCTTCATGCTCCTTAAGTGAGTTTCAAATGATGTGACTCTTAGCCTGACTCGAGCATAAAGCAAAGCACAGAACACTTGAGTTAGGATTAACATTCTTATACAAGTAAATCAACTTAACTGAAATGTACAAGTGAAATGCAATATAACTTAAAGGATGTTTGGGATTCCCATCATTTAAGGATCCGTTAAACTATCAGCATACATAGTACAATGCACTACATATATAATGTCTATAGTAAAGTAAACTATTAAAATCGCGTTAAAATATCCATATCACCCTTAGCACATTTTTATATATTCTCATAGTATATACTGTACTTTAATTTCTCTGTAAACTAAAGAGCTATCAGAGGGCACTCCATAGGTACGGTACAAACCAAACTCGTAGAGGGCGTGATAAGGCATGTGACAAGGCACGTGAGACAATGCCCAGGGTAGGATACTACCATTTTACACTTCTACACTGGTGGTAACGTATAATAGCTACTACCGCCCACCTCGAGACACACTCCCAAATCAATGGTGCACCCAATCAAATCATAAAGTAATAGAATGGTATTGAAGAAATGTGCCCGATTGGGGGAGCGACCCCACTTGGCCGATATAGCTCCTATTTTAGTCACATCAAGCTGACTCGCGGGAGTTATGGCTGCGGTAATACCTCATACAGAATCGTCATCAAACCATCTTACTTCGTTATGGAATCTCTTCCATGTGTATAATTGTTAAAAGTGGTTTTCAGTATTGGCAGGGAGTATAACAATATCTGATTCCGAACTCTTTAACAACTAAATGCTTATTTCACACCATGATCGCTTTTATTTCAAAAAATTCATATCAAATATCATATTCATTTCAAAATCATATCACTTTCAACATCGTACTTTCTTTCAAAATCATAACCATAAAATAGTTTAAACCATCATATCAAAATATTCGCATTTATATCATTTAAGTCAAAATCATAACGGTTCCAAATTAAACAGTTAAAATATTGAGAATAGTTTATATATATTGAAATAGTTAAAAAAATAGTTTATATATGTATATATTAAAAATAGTTTCAAATATGAATTGTTTCTTCCTATTTCATAAATCAATTCAAATCAATTTTAGTTCCAAAATTTAGCTTAAATCAATGCTAGTGCAATAATTTCAATTACAAATGAAAAAGGTTTAACTCAAATTCTCATTAAAACTATCTTTTAATTTGTTTCAATTTCAAATACAGGTTTGATCTACAAATTTAAACCACTTTCAATTCAATAGGTTTCATAGTTTATATACTCAAACAATTTATAATAACTCAATTTGATAAATTTCATTTATGTTTCAAAATTCAACTTTAAGGTTTCGATTTAATTTCTTTAAACAATTCATTTAAACCAACTTCAATTTCACATCTTAACGGCTTGGATTTCGAAAACTATTTAGTTCACACAAATCGAATTTTATTTCATAATATTATTTAACTAGATTAAAATTAAATTTTAAAATATTCATTTACTCACTTTAAATAAAAATCCAATTATCAAGTTATAAAAATCATTTCTTTAAAATCTAAAAATTAATAAATTTCAAATAAAATTTTATTTAGATTTAATTCTTAAACAAATAAAATTACAAATCAATTTCAATTTATCTTTTTGACCGTTATTTTTAAGTTATTACAAAAATCTATTTTAAAAATATTAATATAAATTTAAATAAATACTTTAAAAACATATTATATATATAATTAAATTAAACTCTTTAATTTTATTGTATTGAATTTTATTAAATCAAATCTTATTATTAAATTTATTTTATATTAAATCTGATTATATATTTAAAAATAATATATTATAAGTAAAATCTAAAAAACTTATATTCCAAAACTTAACTTATAAATTTTAAATTTCCAAAACATATAATTTTAAAAAATCTAAAATTTACACACATATTAAAATAAACCTTTATATATTATAATTTAAAATCAAATTCTATTAAAACCCATATATTTCCTTTCAAAACTTTGGAAATTATTTTTTTCAAAGTGGACCAACGGTGTCTGTATATAATTTTCTATGCTATGGTCAAGTGATATGGATGTTTATCATTTCAATCCGTAATAATTTAATATTTATAGGTATATATCATTTCAACACGCAATCCCAAAGCTCAATTCAATAAAATCGCTTGGGTCCATCATTTCAACTCATTACAATTTTCCCTAATCTATAATATCATCCGGGTATGTATCATTTCAACCCATAGGGATTGCCAAATTAATAGGGAACTTGCAGAGTGGGAACGATAGAATAATATTATAAAATGACAAACATATCAATAGCAGACATATATCTTCATTAACAAATCAAATACAATATATACAACAAGTTATGGTGTCATATGTCATAGATAAACAATTGCAGATAATGACATATCATATTTAACAATTAAATAACTAAAAATTCAAATTTAACAACATATTTCAATTGTCATTTCATGCAAATAAATTTACTAAATATAAGAATGTTAATCGTGAGTGATCGCCCACCTTTCGAGACTAGAGAACACAGTATGAGAAGCAACCGACATGGATACGCACATGGATACAGGCACGATACGTTGAAGAGCTACGACAAGCAAAGAGTAGATTTAGTACGAGAATTTGATGAAAACAAATATATATACATATGTGATATATACACATTTGTTTTATAGATATTAGAAGGAACAAATATATGTATATATGCAACACATATAACTTCTGTCGACAATATAAATGCAACGGATATACTTCCCATCGATAGATATACACATGCAATATATACATAACATATATAAGCTTTGATTTAAATGAACATGCATATGTATGTAGCATATATAGACTAGCACCTAAAGATGCCTTCCTGCCACAATATACACACACATACATATATGTATGTATGTATAATTTCAACTGACATAACATATATATGTGCTATATAAATGGAGCATATCAAAATCTATATCGCAACACACAGCGAACATATATGAATATATGTGCGTATATCAAAGGAAACAGACACATATGTACACTATATATATAAACATGTAAGTAATCATATAACCTATATGTGCTGAGGCAAACAAAGAGAAGAAGCAGCTTTAGCAAGGCAGATGAAGATGTCGGGTGTGTCAAGAAGAAAGGCAAGAGCAGGTCATAGGCCGTAGAGGGTTGGAGGTGGAAGAAACGGAGCTGGGCAAGGATTGGCTGTGATTTCCATAAACAAGCTTCAGTTTATATAAAGCTTTACATTATATATACACATATATATATATTAGAGGTACAGAACAAAATTTGAAGAGGGGAAAAGTGTTGAGTGGTGCAAGGATCGGATTGTGGAAAGACCTACAGGATTTGGAGTGTTCGATTGTCAGTGGATTAGGTTATGGAGGGGGCTGCAATGGGCGGTGAGGGTTGAGTTGCTAGCTTCAGTGATGGTGGATTTTTGGAAACAAAGGTTGATGGGTTTTGCTACTTGCATTATGGAGGTGTAGGTCAGTTAGAACGGCTGTTCGGTAGAGGGACGAGGTGGAGGCTCCGTAGCGCGTAGGTGGGCCAGAGCAAGGCAATAGAAGAGGCTCGATGGTGTTTGGGTGGGGTTTGTAAAAGAGCAGGGATGCTCGGTGATGGGCTGACAACTTTGTTGAGGAGAACGACGGGGTTTATGCGCGATTGAGAGAGGATGGCGGTTGCTACTGAGGCTCGAATCGGCAGTGGGTCTCGACAAGAAGGAGTAATGGTGGGTTGGAAATGGATCAAGCGGAGAGAGAAAGACTGGGTTTCGAGCGGCAAAAAGGATGAACCGGGTTTCAAAAGAAATGTTGAAGCTTTATATACATCTTTTTTTTGGAAGAATCAAAGCGAAGAACAAATAAGAGAGCCAGAAAACGCAAAACGAACCAAAATAATATATGGAACTGATTGGAATGACAATAATCAGTGAATAAAAAAGTCAAAATTTGGGTTTTTTTGGAAATAACTAATGGCTATTCATTTTACATAAGGAACGAATGAATAGATACAGGAAACAAAGGGCTCAAAAACGGGTACCGATACCGCTGACCGTTTGGCAAATTTCGCCACATACCGAACACCGAAATACACAAATGAGTATACTGCGAAGATCAGCACCATGAGTAAAATAGAATGGTACACATATATGAACGATAAGATCATCCTACCAAAAGTCGATATTTGCTGCCAAACTGTTGCTAAATTGCCGTAACTAAGATAAACGGAGCTAAAGCAGTCCAAATTTGCTGAAACGAAATATTACTTTTCACTCAGAAAATGATTTACAGTTTTATTATATAAAAATGTTTAGATTTCAAAAACAATTTATTTTCATCAAATTAACTGATTTTAAATTGAAATTGAAAATTACACAACATAATTTACTTATATACTTTATGATGATAATTTGGCAATTGCTACGTTTAAACTAACATATTACAAATATCAAATTTTCATTGCAAAATTTTATTATTTTAATTTCAGGTTTAGTTAATTGTGTTATTTAAAATAGTTAAATTTTTTGGGTCGTTACACTCTCCCCCACTCAAAACTTTTTGTCCTCGAAAAGGAACGAGATAGGAGAATAGAAGCAACATAAAGGAAATATTGATTTTGAATACATAGTATCAGATTTAAAAATTAATTCAAGACAATATGAATTTCAATTTCAAGAGCTAATATTATCATCTCATTACTTCTTTAATACGCATTTAGTATTATTATTCTAATTAACTCGCTTTTAATGATTTATATTCACAATTTATCTAAATTCACCTTATTTACTAAATATCATTCGCGTTGGCCAGATGAATCGATCGAAACCCAAAATTCAAGCTTAATAACTCAAACAACATAATATAAAACATTTTATATTAGTTACACTCCCTCACAGGATGATCCAAGAGTAGATTTAGAATAAGGATAGAGATTCAAGTCTAGGGGGACCCTAATCAAAGAGAATTCTAACTACAAAGATAGGCTTGAAAGGAAGATAATGTAATTAAATTACAAAAGAGTAAAGATGGATAGACTTACATAAATCACGACGACCTTAACCGGGTCATCCGAGACTTAGAAAACGGGAATATCTTTAACGAAATGGGGACAAACTTGCTGAGAACATCGCGGAAAACGCGATTCATGAGATCGAAGAAGAAGGCAGGAGAATTGGTTAATTTAAAGGGCCATTCATAGAAACTACTCATTTGGGAGGAAGGACAACAGTTCGAGCTCTAGGAATAAGATCGATGTGGAATTCAATTTCCTGCTTAGGAGGAAGAGAAGTGACTTTACCATAGACATTCGAAAGAAGTTGGCCAACGTAGGTGGAATCAAGATCACTAGGCTAAGAGTCTAATGAAAAGATAAAACTGCCTGCAAAATCCTGAGGCATACGACATTTGATCACAAGAGAATTACCTTGGTCATCTACTAAAGAAATGATTCGGGAATTACAAGAGATAACAACATCAAATCAAGGATATAGAAATCTCCGATGCCGGTCGTAAAGAAGTTTCAGCCCTTTACAATCATACTAAGGTTGGCGAAACCACCGCTGTGATTAGTCACACAAAAGGACGAAGTTGCCAATTGAGGTGGCAGGACGTGCATCAACAGAAATGAAGCTATGGGCCTGCTCCAGTACACGAAGAACACGAATAGGAAAAGACAAGAATGGTTTTTCAGAACGAAGGGAACGTTCAAAAATTCAAGAAGAAATCATAAGCAGATAGGATTCTCACGAAAAGTTTCAAGCTCGAATGAAGATGATTCTATAATTAATTTTACTCATTCTAAGGTATTACTACCCTATCTCTAATCAGTTTTCACTCCATATGCTAAGTTTGTCTGAACCTGGCTCTGATACCACATGTAACGACCTGCTATTAAAACCATTCAAATCGATAATCATCAACACATGTCGAACTTGAATTGCTCAAAACAATAGATTGTTTATTTATATTTGGCAAAACTGAACATATACAGTAAATAAATCAATCATAGAATCACAGATACAGAGTAATACAACAATAAGCAGAGGAAATAGATAAATATTAGTTCATGAAGCTACGATAAAACATCAGAGTATAAACAATATACAATAGAAACTCCAAATACAAGAAGTCCCAATGCAAATGTCAATGACAAGTCTGAACAAGACAACTGAATTAAACTGAAATAAATGGAAAGCTGAATAAACAAAGACGGATCTTCAGGCAAAGATTCAAGCTCCAAAGGCGAGTCTCAAATGCTATAACACTTAGTCTAATCCGAGCATAAAGCAAAACACAAATCACTCGAGTCGGGATTAACGTTCTTATACAAGTAAATCAAATCAAGTGAAATGTCCAGGTGAAATGCAATATAAATGTTTGGGATTCCCATCCTTTAAGGATCCGTTAAACTATCTACATACATAGTACAATACGCTACATATATAATGTCTATAGTAAAGTAAACTATTAAAAAAGCATTAAGGCGTTGACACCTGTAGTCTATAAAGTACCGTAATTGCTCTGTAAACTAGAGGGCTATCAATGGGCACTCCACAGGTACGGTACAAACCAAACTTGTAGAGGGCACGATAAGGCATGTGACAAGGCATATGAGGCAATGCCCAGGGTAGGATACTGCCGTTTTGCACTCCCAGACTAGTGGTAACGCATGGCAGCTACTACCGTCCACCTCGAGACACACTCCCAAATAAATGGTGCAACCAATAAAATCATAAAGTAATATGATGGTACCGAAGAAATGTGCCTGATAAGGGGGCGACCCCACTTTTCCCGGTATAGTTCATGTTTCAGTCACATCAAGCCGACTCGCGGAAGTCAGGGCTGCGGTAATACCTCATACAGAATCATCATAAAACCATCATGCTTCGTTCTGGAATCTCCACCACATGTACAACTGTTAAAGTGGTTTTCGGTATTGATAGAGAGTATGACAATATCCGATTCTAGTCTCTTTAACAACCAAACGCTTATTTTACACAATGGTCATTTTTATTTCAAACAGTTCATAATTCATATCAAAATATCATATTCATTTCAAAATTATATCACTTTCAGAATCATATTCACTTTCAAAAATCATAACCACAAAATACTTTAGACCATCATATCAAATTATTTGCATTTAAATCCATTAAATCAAAATCATAATAGTTCCAACTTAAACAGTTAAAATATGGAAAATAGTTTATATATATTGAAATAGTTAAAAAAATAGTTTATATATTAAAAATAGGTTATAGATTTAAAATAATTTATATATTAAAAATAGTTTGTATAATATAATATATATATACATATTAATAATAGTTTCAAATATGAATTGTTTCTTCCTATTTCACAAATCAATTCAAATCAACTTTATTTCCAAAATTCAGCTTAAATCAAATTCAATTCAACAATTTCAATTACATAGAAAAAAGGTTTAACTCAAATTCTCATTAAAACCATTTTTTAATTTGTATTGATTTTAAATCTAGGTTTGATCTACAAATTTAAACCACTTCCAATTCAATAGGTTTCAAAGTTTAAATACATAAACAATCTACAGTAACTCAATTTGATAAATTTCATTTACGTTTCAAAATTCAACTTTAAGATTTCAATTTAATTTCTGTACTCAATTCATTTAAACCAACTTCAATTTCGCATCTTAAAGGCTTGGATTTTGAAAACAATTAATTTCATACAAATCTAGTTTTATTTTATAATATTATTTAACTGGACTAAAAATTAAAATTTAATTTATTTAAATTTGAAAATATTCATTTAATCACTTTTAATAAAAATCCAGTTATCAAGTTATAAAGTAATATCTTTAAAATCTCAAAACTAATAAGTTTCAAATAAAATTTTATTTAAATACAATTCTTAAACAAATAAAATTTTAAATCACTTTCAATTTATCTTTTTCAACTGTTATTTTTAAGTTATTACAAAAATATATTTTAAAAATATTAATATAAATTTAAATAAATATTTTAAAAACTAATTTATATAATTAAATTAAATTCTTATTGAATTTTATTATATTGAATTTTATTAAAATATGAAGAGAGTATGGTGTATGTAGAGAGTGTAAATATGAAGAACTGTGAAAATTAAATAAAAGCAGTAAAGAACAACAGATTTTATAGTGGTTCGGCTAACTCCTGCCTACGTCCACTCTAGAAATTTTCTTTTTATTGCTGTAATAATAGGTTACAGTTACAATCCCAAGTTTGATAATGGCTGAGTGCCTTAGCCTTCGAGAAGAGAAAGTAAGAGAGCCAAAAAGAAGATCCCTTTTCTGAACCTCCACATGTTGTATTTATAGGAAAATCTTAAGTTGTTGGGCTTTTTGAACGGTATAGGCCCATCAAGACCTTCCACCGAACCATATACCTCCAAGGCCGAACGACCTTTCGCCGAGCCACATTCGTCCCATCCCGAGTGACCTTCCACCGAGCCACATTCGTCCCATGCCGAACGACCTTCCTCCGAGCCACATTCGTCCCATGCCGAACGACCCTGACCTCACCAATGCCGAGCAGCATAGCCTTACCGCAATGTCGAGCGGCATAACCTCACCTCAATGCCGAGCGGCATAACCTCACCACAATGTCGAGCGGCGCATCCAGGTGAATTCCATCCCTCTAAACCGAATCCATCTTATTTCAACCTCGATAATCGTGAAGTCGACTTAGGAAAATCCTCCTGTCTGTGGCCTTGCCGAAAGGTGGGTTAACAATTTGATAATTAAATAACTGACAACCAAATCTTGGACTAAATATGTAATCCTTCTGAATTTTGGTGGTACGAAAATATTCCTCACTTAACGCCGAGGGATTTTAACTTTGGAAATATCTATGGAAAAAACGAGAATTATATGGTACAGTTACCGTCAGTGGTGTTATACTTTACGTATAAAATCATTTTTTCTTCTAGGACAAATGACGAATAGCACTTAAACTGTTAGGGGGTGATCCCCACTCTTATGTATTATCCAGTTATTTCTTAAAGAACCAGTATTGAGCATTCTGAAAAATCGACGATTGGTTTTTGGGGAGTCTGGTAAGCGGTAGAGTGTGCTTGTAAGAGAAACCGTAACCACTCCAAAAACCATACACAGTTCTATGGCAGAGTTTCGTGATATATTAAGTTGTTTGAATCCAAATGTGATTCAGAGGCCCGTTGGTGTATGGGAATCCATATGTGGTTTCGAGATCCGTTTTGGATATTGGAATCCATGTTTGATTTTAAGACCATTGGGGTATGAGAATCCTTGTGGGATTTTATGATCTATTTTGATGGCGATTCGCGAGTTGGAACCCCGGTCATAGTCTCTCGGTGGTAATGATTAAAAGCAGAGATAGGAGGCGTGGCCAGTGGGGTTGGCACCCATAGGGTGCAATCGTCTCCACCTAGGGATTACCTTCAGTTCTTATGCATACATGGAGCGATGCACTTGGTTTTAGAGAGACCAGCTATGTTTTCCTATAATACATCACTAGGGATGTATTATTTCTTCGGAAGGTTAACTCTGATCCTTGTGTATGAGGACCACTCTTCACAGTATTGCGATCAGCTCTATGGAATCCTACACAATTACCAAACGCGCCTTAGTAGTTTTTGATTATATACCTGTTATTATTGTGATGTACACTCATAAGCATCACACCTACTTGATTATTACTATTACCCTTATACATTATGATAATATCACTAGATTTTCTCATAAAAATGTTTTGGTAACTGAAAGATAAAAAATTCCCTTGTTTATGTATGGCGTGGTCCTACGAGATACCTTTGATTTTAAAGGATTTTACAAGTTATAATAAATAAAATTCCTTGTGATTTGAGTTTCTCACGCTGGCTTTACAAGAATGACCCGGGCATTGTTTCCTATAATGCTTGGGTCAGCTCGAGCATATTTTCCAAATTTAGCTAAATATTTTGGAGCTCTTAGGAGACAAGTTGGATTCTCCAAGGCGTATTTACATATCATATATTTTCCTCTATTTTGTTGTTCTTAGTTTTTGTATATATTCATCAGCAATTGTAAGGATAGGATGCTATAGCTTCTCAAGCTAAAATAGATCAGTGTGCGCTAACTTGTGTTATGTATGTATAAATAAGATGATTTCTTTTTGTAACGATATTGTGTATATTATATTTTTTTTTCATCGTGATGTGAGATTCTGTTCTTCCTTTCACCCCAACAATTCGTTTTTTGGCAGTTGGATATTCGGTACATGAATACCATAGATATATTAGTGTCGATTTCTAAAGGTCGAAAATGTGGGTTGTTACAACGACAACCAAACATATGGAAAATAACAATTGGAAATAATTTCAAACATAGATGATGGGCAAAAATAGTATAAAAACCAGACTTAAAAGAATGGAAATAGTTTGAACAAATCAAACTGGATAGAATAGTTAAAACAAGAGTCCAAACTTTATAAAATGGACAAAAACTATAATTAAACATCGTGAAGAGTGATTGACTCTTCCAATTGCAATTATAGAAAAACAATTTGAAGGTTCGAATCAAATAAGGAAAGGAAAATTTCCAACAAATGACTACGAAGGTGCATCATCCTTGAAGTATACCACTAGTAATATATTTCTGAGAAGCTCATATCCTACATGACATTTCTCGAACAATACCAAGCAAGACCCCGCCAAAGCATACCGAAAATCTTAATATTTCCACATCTAAGTGCACAACTGAATCCAAACTAGATAAGATGTTAATATAAATTTTAATGGGAGCAACCCCACATGGTTTGGCTTCCTATTGTGCTTCGGGTTTACTCATTTTCGACAAAGGATAACAATGCTCAACTGAGAAATAAATCATATTAGAAGCTGAGGTAACCGATAGCCGAGAAACCAACTATCGAGTATATAAAACTAATATGGAAATTAAGTCTTGTATACTTACAACCACTCATCGAATTCAACCTTGTACAATTTCTTAGTTAACAATAATAACAGACAAGTCAAGGTAGTGATACATCAAAGTCATGTCTCATGGTTATTCGTAACTTTTCAAATAGCGACAAGTCTACTTCTTCAATGTTTAGTGCTAAATATACAAATAAATCATTTCCATATAAGTGAATCGCTTTATGAAAATTAATACTTTTCCATAAATGAATCAACTTTTTCTTTTAAAAATCCAAATTCATGCTTGGCTTCACATTACAAGCATTAGCTTTAAAACACTTTGTTAAAAGAGTTAAGTAACTTTAAACATCATTATAAAAAGGATTTAATAACTTAAACCATCCTTATTACATTTACTAATTAACTTTAAAACTTCATTAGTTCAGTTGAATGATTGACTTCAATAGTCCTTAATTCAAAAGAAGTTAATTACCTTTAAACATCATTCGTTTAATTAATTAGTAATAATTAATTAAAATAAATAAATAATTTATGCATTATCATTATTTAAAATGAATAACAAAGTCAATCCTTGTTACTATGGTAAATTCACTTCGAAACTTCATTAATTATGTTGATAAATTACTTCAAATGCCTCTAATTTAAAAGGGTAAATCACCTTTAAAATGATCAATAATCCAACTGAGTAGCAATAATTAAATATAATTAATTAAATTAATTAATTAATAATTAAATATTGTTATTTAAATATGATTTATTAATTACAAAAATCATTAAAGCGAAGATTAATCAAAGTTAATAAAGTAATTAAAAATATTAATAAATATAAAAACATCATTAATTCATTGATTAATTAACTTAAATCCATCACTATTAAAAGATTAATTATCCTTTAACATCATTAAATAAAACGATTAATTAATTTAAACAATCATTAACCAAGTAATTAGTTAAATTTAAAACACATCTTTAATAAGTTAATTAGTTAACCTTAATCCTTATTAAGTAAATAATTAATTAAATAAAATAATTAATTAAATTAAATAATCATTATTAAAATAATTAATTAATTTTGAAAACATCGTTAATCAAAATCTTGCTTAGCTTGTAAAACAATTCCAAGCATAAAGATGAAACCAAACGATTTCGATAAGAAAAATGATTTCCCAAAATGTCGTGTTTGAATGGCCAATTTCCTATAAGATTAGAAAATAGCCAATCAAATTTTAACTAAAAATTAACCGCAAGCATATGGCAAATAATTTTAGTATATGGCAAGTATAGGTCGATCCGCAGGGAATTGTTTAGATTTTAAAATTCTATTCAATCAAATTAAACCAAGAATTTAAGATTGTCTTAAGCTAAAAAAATGTAAAAACTAAAAAAAGCTAAAATGGATAAAAATACGAGAGTAGAAGGCAATTTAGAGGCAATGTCCTTCTCAGTATCAATCAACATATATGAAATTATGTCTCTATTTTAGTCATTAGTGAATTTAATTGATATGTTTATCAGTAAGTATGGAATATTTGTGCTATTAATTAGTCCAATATAAACCATCAAACTTTAACATACCTACTAAATCACTTTTTAACTTTCATGAAAATGAAAATGAACTTTAAAATAAAATCTATTCTAATCATGACCTATTAACTATTGATTAGAAATATAGATCATCAAATTTTGATTTTAATATTCACTTTATTACCATAATCGTATGTAGATAAAGAGGTAATTTGTGTTTGTTGTTTGTTTAAGCGTAGCCTATTTGGTTTCAACAACACAGTCTATCAAATTCAAAGCTACAACAACAAAATTAAACCACATCAAATATTGTTATTATGCACAAAAAGAGATCAAAAATTAGCAAAATGTTAAATCTACATGATTAAGAGAGCTTCATTATCCCTAAATTAAAGGGGTTTAGCCTATCATATTTGTTATCATTTCTATAAATGTAGAGTTGAACATGAAACGAAAAGAGGAAAATTGAAGCAAAGTAAGAAGAGAACTAATTAAACTAAAATAAAAGCTAATCCACTTACATGAAATAAAAACTACACTAATTGCATAAAGTAAAGAACGTGAAATAAAAGAACATGAAGTAAAATTGCATAAATAGAAAGTTACATGAAAGAAGAAAATAACTAACTAGCCATGAAAAAGAAAAGAGAGTTTGTAATTTATTTTTGAGCCTCAAACTAAATTAACTAAAGAGGAGGCTAATGAGGCTAAAAGGAGGCTCAAAGAAGGCTAAGCGCTTAATTACATGGGCATATGGGGTCTTGATAGAAGCTTTGAAACCCTAATCCTATTTTGGGAACTACTTAAACTAACCTTGAGAAAGTGTGGCCACCAAGTTATCATTATCATGAATTAGTCCTCCATTAAATGTGCATGCAACTTTAATGACCATTCAACATGTGTATTAGCTTCTAATTGCACATCATGGTAAGTGGGTGGGTGGTGTCCTCTATGTTGTCATGAAATGATTTATTTCCACCTTCATTCCTTTGTTTCTATCCTTGTGCACGCATATTTCTTCATGTAGTCTCTTGTAATTTTTATTCAAATAAAAATAATGCACAAAAAAATATTATTAAAATTAATGTATGACCAAAAATGACTATTTTTCCCTTACATGAAGATGAATAAATGATGGTTTGAAAATAATTGGAATATTGGTTTAAACATGTTAAAATACACTATATGCTCATTTGTTTAATTAAATTCGATTAAATATGGAAGCAAAAATATGCATATTTACGTGCACATCAAATACCCCACACTTATCTTTTTATTCATCCTCGAATAAACTAAACCTAAGATAAATCCGTTTTCGTAGAAAGCACGATTGCATTGAGCATATGTAACAAACCATTAAACCTTTAGGTGTCCCCAGTAGGACGAGTAATGTCTTGTGAGGGTTTTCAATGGATACTACCCACAAAATCCAAATGCAACGTGAAAATTTCTAAATGAAAGATTTATTTACAATGAGATGAATGTGAATTTTTGAAAATATTTACAAATGAAGAATTTACTTTCAAATTGATATGAATAAGTTATAAGTTTTGATCATCATCATGAATTTTTACTCATTTTATTTGTCAAAATTTCCAATAAAATCAAGTTATCATCACAATTAGACTCTAGTTTGACTAGTTGTTTCGGTTGATAACATAGTGCAACTATGAAATGGATTCTTAGTTGATTATCAAAGTTTTTAAAAATGGTATATTAATTTCTTTTGAATAACAAGTTAAATCAAATAAGTGAAAATAGCGCTTGAATTTCAATTGCTTACTCTCTCGTTATTTGAAAATTTATTAATATTAATAATATTTACATATAACTAACTCAGAAAACTGAGGCCAGATATATTACCCATGCACTACCTTGTGACTTATGTGAGGGGAATGCAAAGCGGGGTGAGTGAACACATAGATATGCACACCTATCGACTGTAGGAATTATTGATAAAAGAAGGGAAATGTTATCATGTTCCCTAAGGGCACATATTAATATGATTAAATTACCTAACTAACTCCACTTGAATTACATCTATTTTTATGTTATAAGGATAAAATAGGTATTTGCAAATAATATTTTTGTCCTTCAGCATATAAATACCATCCTTAACATATGCCCTTAGTGCACATATTAACAAAACCCATAAAAGAATTTTTATATACATACACCTAACTTAGATAAACCGATGCCAGATATACCGATCGTTCACTACCTTTCAGGTTTATGTGAGAAGTGTATAGAGCATTGCGAGTGTACACACTTGCGCGTGAACATACGATTCTAGATGTTAATAAGATATATACAAATATATTTTTCTTTTGTTTGTTTTACACACACACATACAAACACAGATATATATATATATATATATATATATATATATTATGAAGGGAGAGAGTTTTACAAAATTATCTTAGCACCATCTAACTTAGAAGATAAAAAATGTTATATCCTTTTCTTTAAATCCACCACGTTTTAAACAAAGATTTCCAATTAGGATATACTTCATAATTATCACCCATGAATCTTCCTATATACTAGTTAAACTATAGTTACTTGTAATCAAACTTCATTTTTATTTTTGTTAAGACAAACAAATTTTCAAAAATTTCAATTTAATAACCAAAATCCTATATTATCCTATAGAGTTTCTTTAAAAATAAATCAAAATGCTAAAAAGAATTGCTTTTGGGATTTTTTCGTTTTTATTTATTTTCTTGAGTTTTTTCTAGAGTTTTGGAAAGAAAATGAAAAAATAAACCATGAAACTAAAAAAGGAAGATGAGACCCCCCTCTTGATTTTGACTATGTCCCCATAGTCAACCCAAGTGAAAAGAGGAAAAGAAAATTAAAATGACTATACTTACATGAAAACGAAACATTTATTATTTACACGACATTAGAAAGTATATCCTCAAAGAGTAAATGAAACGGTTTTCCAAAGACCAATTCATTTGTCTCGTCAAGTATGAAAGATACAACTCCAGCCTAGAAAACAAAACCATAAAAGATTTAGGAGTTGACTGTTGATTTGGAAAAACGAATGTCGTTTTATTAAAAATCATATGGGTTGTTTTATTTTCGGTGATTTTTGGGGTTGATAGAACAATTGGTTGAAGTTCAAGTTTATTTTCACCAAATTCAAAGTCAAGCTTATCATTGAAAACTTCTTGAGAATTATCGATTTCAAGATCAAAATGGTGATTTAAATCTTCGCTTAAGAATTCAACAACCAATCTTTGAAAAGTCTAAAGAAATTATGTTCATTAAATTCGTCTTTCTTTGTTGGATTATCAACAACTTCATTGCATATATCAAGTTCAAGATGCAGAATTGTTGTATTCAAATTTTCAAAATCAAAAAAAGAAAGATCGAATTTTAAATCGAGTTTCTCACCCTCAAAAGCATTGAAATCCAACTCGATCACTATATTTTCAACAACTTCATTAAGATCGACATTTTCAATTTCAAAAGTTGTTATTTGGAAATCGTCAATTTTGGTAAACGGCGGATTATTATTTGACTCGTCAATCGCTGGATTTTGATTATGTTATTCATGTTGTTTCATATATGTTTCAAACAATAAATTCATCCAATCTCT
This sequence comes from Allium cepa, assembly GCA_030765085.1. Classification (NCBI taxonomy): domain Eukaryota; kingdom Viridiplantae; phylum Streptophyta; class Magnoliopsida; order Asparagales; family Amaryllidaceae; genus Allium; species Allium cepa. The sequence goes on from CM060938.1 coordinate 217,214,600, forward strand.
GTGAATTTCATCCATTTGCTCAACGAAATCAAAATTATAATGATTAACTTGAGGATTTTCCATTTGAAATTGTTGAGAGTAAAAAATTTCACTATTATTGAAACAACTCCCATTGCTAAAATCATCTAAAATATTATTTCCATTTTCATTTTGAATTTCATTTTGATGTTTGAAATTGTATCGGCATGAGTTATACTCGAAGTTATTTGATTTTTAAGTATTTTAAAGTGAATTCAAAATTTGATTCTTGAAAACTTTGACTTGAGTTATTACACAAACATGGAATACACAAATCATTTCCTTCGACCATTTTGTGTAAAGAGTTCAAATAAAGACGAAATTGTTTCAATACTTTTTTCAAGATTTCAGGGTTGGTCATCATTTTGGAAACTTCATGGTTCAAAAGTCGAATTGTTTATATAATAGTTGTTATTAAAATATCCACAAGAATTTGATGTGAAATTGTATGGATTATATTGATTTTCACAACTACCGTAAAACTCTTGCGAATATGGAAATTCAGACATTTTCAAACTATTTTTTTTGTAAAGGAAAAATGTTTACCAACAGGAGAAATTATTTTTTAAAAAGGGGAAACATAGAGATAAAGTGATAGATATTAATACAACATTAAAACTCAATCGAATATAAATATTAAATTTCAATAAAAAATCAAACAAAAATCATAAATACTCTATTAGGCACATATTCCACTTTTAGAATGATGGGAATGATGTCATCATATAAAACCATATAATTGTGTCTATTTGTGGTACATTTATATCAGGAATTTGAATATCTACCAACCATGCATAACCGTTAGGACTTTTAAATGAGATTACTAATATTCTATTTTAAAAAAAAATGAATTCAAGTATCTTCTAACCACGCATAACCGTGAAGACTTTTAAATGGGATTAGAATCAACTTTATTATTTAATAAATCAATTTTGATATGCGTTCCATACATGCATAACCATGAGGACTTCTAAATGAGCATGGAAGCACATAATCAAAAATTCTAAGTAATTCACCCATGCATAACTGTGAGGACTTTTAAGTGAGAGTGAATACTTTTGTTTTTAAAAAAAAAATATAATGAAAAACGAATGATTTCTGTTTAAATCACCACATGTTGACATACTATAATGGATTTTGATGAGTGATGGTTGATAGAAATATGATAGAAATAGAAATGTCATGGAATTTTTACTAACAAAAAGTTTTATAACTCTTGTTTAAATGTCTAAAGAAATTTATTAATTATACTGTCTCGAGTTATAGTATATGATAAATATCAACACTCATCACTTTTTCAATCACTATTTATCTTTTTGATAATTAGTAGGGAGTCAGATTAGTCAATGTAGTCATTTAAAATCAAAAATAATTATAAAATCAATTTTTCAAAAAATGGCCAATCTGAAAACAAGGTCAAAAATTATTTTCTAGAAGGGGTTTTATGAGAAAATTTTCTGCTATTTGAAAATTATTTGAAATGAAAAATATGCAGATATTTTCTTTGAAAAACGATGCAGTTACAAAATGTCTCAACATAAATCACGTTCCACTAGTAATTTTTCTATCAACTAGATTACCAGTGTAATCTGCATATGAATTTCTCTTTCACTCAAAATTATCATTTGTTGAATGTTATAGACAAGATCATGAAGTGTGCAACAAAATATCTCAAAATCATTTTTTAACAACTTTTTAAATGAAATTCTCTTGAATTTGAGCTGAAGCTGTGTAGATAATCAAGTTGGCCATAAAATAACTAAATGTATTATCATCAACCAATAAAACACTATCATTAATCCAAGTTAACCTATATGAAGTAGTTCAAACGCTCTAGAATTTTTATAGTGTTCTTGGTCATAGGAATATAATTGGCCAACAATTTTGAATAAGTCAGAATCAAAATCAACATTCATTTCATTATCACATTACTGGCTGATTTAATTCAGATTGCGGTGCAGATTATCACATTTAACATATCGTTCAAATAAATATACCATTACCTGTTTTACCTATACGATATTTTTCGTTATTGTCCATTGTGATTCTGTCACCTTTATACTAGGCTAAGGAACTTTGCTTTGTCGCCCGTTGTGTCCCTGGAACAGCCAGAATCCAAGTAACACTGTTGTTGTTCCTTAGCCTGCCACCACACCTACATGTTAAAAGATTTTTGTGACCTATTTGTTTTTATAGGTCCACTGTTGTTAGTGGCGAATAATTTTGGAAAATAATTGTGTGGAGACCCAAAACTATTTATATAAGTTCCTTTCGATACCCAAATTTGTTTAACTTTGAGAGATTTTATATTTGTGCCTTTTGGAACCCAAATTGGTATAGTTTTCACGTGTTTGGGTCTATACCATCAATAGTTTTGAATGTTTCCAAATTTTCTACAAATTGTGCAAGTTGAATTGACTTGATTAATTTCATTTCTAACATTTTCAGATTGATTATATCCAAGTCCTTGTCTAATTGTATTAACAGTTTGTTTTCCTTATAGCATATTCAATGATTTTTCACTTTTTGAAAATTTATCTGAAGTCGTTGATAGTTATTGGACTTGTGTTTTGAGAGATTCATTTTCGTTTAACAATTGTGTGCACCTTTTAATATAATTTTCTCTTCTTGTATTTTCACTCTCTTTCAAAATCAGAATTTCTTTTTTAAGTGATTTTATATTAATTTCTTATTTTTTAATTTCTTCTTCAAACAATGGACACTTGTCACACTTAGGGCACTTATTTTGATAGTTTTTAACTAATTGTTCAAGCTGTTCATTTACTTCAATCAAACTATCTCTTTGTGATTCAATTTTAGCATATTTCTCCCTAAGTCGTCCAAAACAACCATTTACTTCATGGAAATATATAAGTAATTCAGAGTGAGTAAGTTTTGATACCTCGCTTGGCTCGTCATCGTCGCTATCAGTTATATTACCTTGAAGGCACATATTTGCTTTCTCACTCTCGCTGCTAGTACTTTTATTATCTTCATCATTTGTATTCCATATGGCTGCAAAAATTTCCCTTTTTGAATTCTTTTCTATGCCATGTCGATTTCGAGGACAATTGGGCTTGATGTGTCCGGGTTTGTTGCACTTGTGACAGATGATCTCCCGTTCTTTTAGGTTGTCTAGTGCTTTGAATATTCTTCTTTTCAATTGTTTATTTGGAGCAGGATTTTTGTATTTGTGGTTCTACTTTTTGAATCTCTTTATTAATAGCGCCAGCTTAGCTGCTCCATCATCATCATCCTCATCACAACTGTATTTTTCCAATCCTGTTAAGCACATTTCTTTAACTAAGTTGGTTGTAGAGGATTTCTCATTGCTGTTGACTTTTGCACATATATTGCATTGAAAGTATTCCATATTTCTGTGCATTTTCACAATGAGAGATGAAAATAAATTATTTTGATTAATATAAGAATATAATATATGCATAGCAAGAGCATTAATCAAGATAATTTTCTTGTCATTTATATCACACCCATTTTCAATAATATTCCAACATTTAATATTAACAGATTTTAAATAAAATTCCATTTTTAATTTCCAATTCAAAAAATCTGTTCCATCAAAAACAAGAGGAATAATATTGGAACGACCCTTAGCAAAAGTAACCATTTTAAAAATTCAAATTTTTAAAACAAAATTTGGTTTTTGAAAAATCAAAAATTTTAAAACAAAAATGGTTTTTGTACCAAGCTCTGATACCACTTATAGGATCGATTTCACCCTAGAGGGAGGGTGAATATGGTGATACTATTAATTACAAAAATTTAATGCGGAAGTTTATATAATCTCAACATGAATATATCAAAATTATAGCAGCACAGATAATAGCAGAATAAATGCAGAAATAGAACGACACAGATTTTACCCTGCTTCGGCAAAATCCTGCCTATGTGCTGCCTCCAAGGTTTCTACTAGAAATTAAGCAGTCAGACACTTACACACATAAACTCGCGACACCCGCTATCGACTAGCCTTAACTCTACGCTCAAACCCTACCACAACTTAGCTACTGAGTTGCGAATTCTCAAACTATGCCACATAGTTTGTCCCCTAGTCACACGACTAGACAACACACAAGTTTAAAAAGAAAAATATAATTTAAAGCAATTTAAATAAAACAGAACCCTAATTTTAAAATAAAAGCCCAAAAATAACGGTCAGTCCAACTAAAAGAGCTCCCCTTTTCTTTTTATTATATCGGCCGACTCCTTGTACTTGCGTTGAAAATGGCTTCGTCCTCTTTACTTTGTTCGTTCCTCATTCTGAAATTAAGGCTTTGGAAAATTGAATTCGCCGATTGATTGTAAGTCGATTACAATGGCCTTTACTCTGATTTGCGTCGGCAATCGACCGTCTCTTCACTTTGCTCACGGCTCCTTCAATTTGCGTCGAGTTTATCTGTTGTGAAAATTGGTACTTCGTTCCTTCTTCGATTTATATTATACTCGACTTTGATTCGAGTTCCTAATTGATGTTGTGATCTGTGATATGCTTGAACTCGAATGATTAAAATTGCCGATGATGCTAGTGTTTATACAGGGTACGAACCCCTATATTTTTGTTCGTATATTCTATACGAATTCATCAAATAATTTAGCTTGAATTCGTCTCGGCCACGGACTTTCGTATAGATGATAGTGATGATTTCTGACTTTGTCAATTTCATATATTTGGTGGCAGATTGATTCACACGACTTTGATTTGATTTCGTGACTTGGTTCGTTCTTTTTGCCTTGGTCATCACGGCGTTGATTGCTGGTGACTTCGGTGATGACTTTTTTGTCACAGCTCTGACTTGATTTTGAAACTGCTAATTTGAAACTGCTGTTACATTTGGCTTCGGTAATTTTTGAAAATTCTTTCTTGATTTTTTCTTGGCCTGTACTTGTGCATTTGCATCCCTGTAGCATACTTGACTTGTTTGAAACATATAACTTGATTTTTCTTTGATTTAGCTGGTGTGTTTCACTGTCATGTGTATGTCTGCTATGTATATGCATTCATCTTTTCCACTGTGTATTTGCATGCTTGCCACTGATCATATGTTGAAGTCTGTTAGTCTTCATTTATACTGTTTTGTCATCTGGTGGTCTGTTCTTTGTAGCATTTTTGCATATGGTGTTCATCTCAGTTGATTGCCCTGTTGTATTTTTAACCTGATGCCGAACTTACTTGATATGAAATTCTGGTGGCTTCACTTGTACATTTAGGTTGCTGTTCTTTTGGCACCGCTTACTGTTAGTCTTCATGTAGCTTGACTTGAGTTCGAGTTGCTGCCATTTACTGCTGCACTTGATCTGACCACTATTTCTATCTTGCACTGTCCATTGTTGCATTGCCTTTGTATATGTCGTTGATGCTTGCATATCATGACTGCATTGTTCTTTGTATATTTAGGTTGCTACACCATGTTGTTTGCTGTGGACATTGTGTTCATGTATTCATTCTGTTGACCCGAATACTTGCTGCATTTTCAAACTATTGTGATAGCTCTGTTTTCTTGGGTACCGACCTAGTGTGTTCGTAAGTCCGCACTGTGTTGGTATTACAGTCTTAAGTCAGGTTCCATTGATGATGCTATGTGTTCATTAGCTTGGTAGCAATCCTTATAGTATTTGTGAAATGCCGTGACTGTTCTTCGTTCCACTGTGCACTGCTTGACTCGAAGTCTAGTTGCCTCCTTGTGATGATCACTTCTACATTGTGTACGTTGTCATTACTTTGTGTATTCATATAGTCTGGTGGCATGGTCATCTTTGTTTTGCTCGATTCTTGATTCTATTGCTGTTCACTGGGGTCAGTGGTTCATCACCGTTGTATTGATATTGATTTGTATTTTACATTGCCTGACCATTGTATTTCATTCATACTGTTGCTCCATTGTTTTTTCTGGTATTTGATTTTGAAGTCCCTGATTAAACTTGGTTCATGCAATGGTTTTGTACATTTGGATTTTTGGTCGAGGCTTGTTTTAGTTGTCTTGACCATTTTCATGAACTTGCACCTGTGTTGAATCCAGCTTGTAGCTCGGGTTGACCCTGTGCTCGTGTCGTGACATTATTTTTATTGCACTTGAGTTGAACCCGGCTTTTCATTTGGGTTTGACCTATGCTCACATGTCCCTGTAATTTTATCAAGTGTATATATCGGTGTGCACGGCCTTGTGGCATGTACAGTGATACACTATGCATGTCATAAGCTGTTCGTGTATGATGAATTCAAACTTAAATGATGACGAACAACCCAAATAACTGAAGCTAATAAAATTTCCAAAATCACATTTTATTTTATACTGCAAAAATATTTCCTTTTCAATTTTACCGCGTCAGCATTTATTTTTGCAGATTGCTCAGATGCTGGATTCAAGTTGGAATGAAGTTGAAGATAAATTATGAGTGAACGAGCGATATGTAGTGAGGACATTTGTAAATGAAAGATTGTGATGTAATTGAATTTGTATTGTAATCAAATTTGTATATGTATAGTGAGAGCTTGAATTTGTACTATTCAAAATTGTAATAAATATTTGTTTGAATAAAATATCTTTTTGAATTTTAAATTCCGTTTTATTTATTTATTCACCAAATATTTATTTAATTATGTGAAAAATAAAATAGTACATTAACAAATAAATTTAAATGAATATATATATATATATGTTTATTATCATCAAACAAAAATCATATACTTGCATATTCAACACAATGCAACCGAAGATTTAAGTATGTTCAGAGAAACAACCAATTTAATTTTTACGTATCACCGTAATATTTGTAACTGATTATTGCTCTGCCGTAGCCAAGACGCTATGAATTTAAATTGTTCAAAGAAGACAACTTGTCAAGATACAATAATCCTTAGGTGAGCTCGTGACACCCTTAAGTTCGATGTATAACCATTATTATTAGTCAAAATTCTAAGATGGAATGCAAAACGAAAATTGTACATGTATTAGCAATGCAACTACGAATGGATTTTTATTTTTGAATTTTTTTTCTAAAATGCAAGTAACCAACAATGCAAAATAAATAAAAATAAGGGACAAAGGGCACGATAATAGAGCGTGCAAAATTTATTAATAATTCATTTTATAAGCAGATTTTTTTTAATAAGCACGCAAGCAATTTATTTTTGGCAGCAGTTCGTTTCCTTCTGATCTCCTACTTTGACAAGCTGAAACTAAAAATAAAATATATATAGTTTCTTTATAAATCTTTTTATATATCAAGAAACTAAAACAAAGGAAAAATCAAAACAAATGAAAGAAAGAAACAAAATAAAATAAAATAAAGAAACTCATTTCTTTTTTTTATTAAGAAATAAAACAAAAGAAACCAAAAAATTCCCTTATTTTAGAAGAGACTTTAAAAAAACAAAAGGCAATTGTAAACAGAGACAAATAGAGATTTTTAGGCTTAAGGAAAAAGTTAGAAAAAAATTTAGTCTCAAGGACAAGAAGTTTGTTTTTTAGGCTGAAGACACTTTTTAGTGTAAATCACAGAATGATAGTTGTAACTATCATTTTCAATTTACACTAAAAAGTGTCCTTCAGACTAAAAAACAAATTTGTTGTCCCTCAAACTAATTTTTTTTGCAACTTCTTCCTTATGCCTATTTACCCGTAAATTAAAATAACAAACACAAAGACAAATGGAAAAAACTAAGAAATTTGTCTCCCTTTCTTTTAATCAAGAAAGAAAAAATAAATAAAAAATGAAGCAAATCCAAAAGTCTCAACTCAGCCCAATAACAAGCTAATACCCAATAACTGCTTCACCCTGATTAAAAAAAATCAGAAGTTATCCCTTCCTCTATTAATCATAAAACAACGAAGGAAACAACAATTAAAAAGGAAAGAAAAGCGACTTGAGTCAATGTGGTCCCAGATTAATTATTTTCGAGTGAAGATGAGTTCGATTGCGAGATTGAAAGTGTGAGGAGGTCATGGCGCTTAGGAATGTGGGGTTGGTTAATAGTCGTGGATGATGACAGCGGCGATTGGGGTTGCGTGATCGATGGGATGGAGTTGCCGATTTCTGGTGATGAGGTGAGGTGGCTTGCTGTAGAAGCTGCTATAGCAGTATTGTGAGATGATGATACTTTAGTGAAGGGGTTTGGTTGTGGCAGAAACAGCTGATAGTGCTAGTTTGTATGAAAATTCAATTGGATGAAGTGCTCATTTGTATTGCGGATTGTAAGTAGAGGTAAATTGGTTATGAGCAGTAGTAGATTGAATTGCAGATGGAGGGAGGCAACAGTGGTACAGGGGGGATGGTGGTGATGTGCAGCGTTATGGAAGTTTGGTGATGAAGTTAGGAGTATGTATTGGCAGGGAGGATGGTAGTGAGAAGATGGACTGTGTATGTTGTATGGAGGAGGTTAATGATATGTAGATATGTTGAATGGTTGTTTGGGTGGCGAGGCAGTGTAGAGGCCGAAAGGAAGTTCACAATGATATGTTAACTGATGGAAGTTTGGTATGTGGTCAGTGGTATGTAGCTGAAGTGGCTGTGTGGTTGGAGAGTAGTACAGTAGGTATAGAGGCCGTAGTTTCAGTGGGATGGTGTGAATGTGGTGAAGATGCGGTAGTATGTGGTGATGTTTGAATGCCAGTGGATTGGGTAGTGTGATGGGGTTTGCAACAGTGAGTTAGAGGATGTGTAGCTGATGATAAAGTTTGATTGTAGGTGATGTTGCAGTGATATATGGCATGCAGCAGCAGTTAGGAGTTGTTGACAGTGGAGGGGGTGTGATGCAAGGGTTGTTTTGTAGTTGAAATGGCAGTATGATGGAAGTGGTTTGATGGAAGTTGTAATGTCAGTCAAGTTGTTGTGATGTAGGAGCATGATGTGCAGGTAGAGAAATTTTGTAGTGGCAATAACAGTTAACTGTTTTGGTGAGATGAAGCAGGAATTGCAATGAATGGGAGGTAGCAGCAGTAATGGAAAATGTTGGCGAGTTAATGCTGGTTGCTGTGGAGGGAAGATGGTTGAATTTTATTGTTTAAGGAGGTGGAGATGTAAGGAACTGATATGGTTGACTGGAAGTGGTTAAATGCGGAAGGAGGTTTGTATGTATGCAGTGGATATGAAATGCAAGGCAGTAAGTTAGAGATGGTATAAGTGCAGTTGTGGGTTTGTGAGATGCTGGTGGTAATTGAAGGTCAGTAAGGGGTTTCAGGTGAAGGAAGTGCTGTCTGCTTGGTTTGGTGGGTGATGAAGTTATGTGGTAGAAATGTATGTAGCAGTCAGATGCAAAGTGTATGGTAGAAGTAAAGTAGCACTGTATGTTTTGTTGTTGGTGATGGTAGATGAAGCAAGAGGAGATGTTGTGATGCAAGTGGGTTGGAGGAAGTCAGGGAAATTTATGGTGTAGTAGGTTTGAATGGCAGAGGGAATGGTGATGTTGCTGTGTGGTTTAGAGAAGCGACAGTAAGGGGTACTCTGGGTGGTAGCCGTAGCTAGTTTATATGGAGAGTATGGTGAGTGGCAGTGATCAGGTGATGTCAATGGAAGCAAGTGATAGGCAGTGATGTGGTCAGAATGTGTATGATGTTTTGGGTTAGGCAGTGTGTAAATTGACTGTCGGTGGGGAGCAGTTTTTGTGATGGAGGGTTGTATATATGAAGGTTGATTTTTGTATGTGGTAGTGCACTGTTTCCACAATTTTGTGCATAGTCGTAGATGGTGGTGAATGATGTTTTTGATAGTGATGTGTGGAAGGGAATGCAAGGAAATGTGTGACAGTGCACAGTAGTGCACAATTTTTGTGTAATATTTTTTGTCAAATTGAAATGCAGATTGAAATGTAAATTGAAATGCAATATAAATTGAAATGCAATTTGTTTGTTTCTAGTTTGTAAATGGAAATATATATGCTCAAACTAAAAATGTAAATGCAAATGTATTAGAAAATAAAATGGAATATATAACCTTTTTTTCCTTTTCAAATGAAATTGTGCGTATGAATTTTTTTCTTAAACATGCTAATGCAAATGCAACTAAAAACAAACAAATCACACAAACAAATCGCACAACATACACATAACAATTTTTTTTTATGAAATGCAAATGAACACACAATACAAACACATAATAAAATCAAACGAAAAATCATTCATAGAATAGCAAATAAAAATCAAATAAATTCTCGGGCAATGACACCATAAACTTTTTTGAACGGCCAATTCTTATCGGATTAGAAAATAACCAAACATATTTTAATTAAAAATTAACCGCAAGCGCATAACGTATAATTTTAGTACGTGGAGAGTGATGGTCGATCTACAGGGAATGATTTAGATTTTAAAATTTATATCCAATCAAATTAAACCAAGAATTTGAGATGAACATGAATTGAAATGATTTCTAATGTTGATATAAATTATATTTGAATAGAATCGTGTTAGTAAGTTTTTAAAACTGAAATTTCAAGCGATTTTTGTAAATTTTTGTTATCGTTGATTTAATCGACGTATAAAAATAGCGACTTGGGGCACAGTCTCAGAATTCGACGAAACAAGTTCCATTGAATCCGTAATAGTGTATTATTATCAGATTTCAAATTTCTTAGCATTTAAAGTTACCATTTGGTCATACTGGATAGAAACGCATTGAAATTAATATAAGAAATTTAATATAATAATTGGACTCAAAAAGCTATGTTTCACATACGATTAAATTAGGCTTCAAAACTAGTTACATTGCATTCAGAATAGAGGTATAACATTAGAAACGTCAGATGACACGGCTTGATAGGAGTTCAAGATTTCGAGTTACGGCAACCAGATGTTTTTGAATCAAATAATATTAAAGTTCAAAATCAACTCAGGCGTTCGTACATCAATTTCAGCCACCCTAGCCGCCTACATCTGAACGTGACCCTTTCCTTCGTTTTAAAATGCGATTTCCCCTTCATTCTTCCTGAAGTCGATCAAGACGATTCACTAAAAAAAAAGAAAAAAAAAGAGAATTTGAATGATGGCCGAAGTTGCAATGATAGAGGGAAATCTCACGGCAAGGGGAGCGGCGGCCGCCAGCATTAGCGGAGAGTGGGGGCTGTGACCTAGGGTTTCGCGACTTTTGGGAATTAGTGACGGCAGTGGGTGGCTCATCTGTGGTGATGAGGTGGATGCAAGTAGCGGCGGCAGGTCAAGGTTTGTGGGCAGCGACTTCGGGTCGTTCACGACCTTTTAAAAAAAGAACGATGAAGGAGGCGGTCACTTATTGCTGGGCAGTGCTTAAGAGGGTGAGGGAGCGGCGGTGGCGTCATTGTGCAAGGAGGCGCACGTGTTTCAGATTTAAAAAAAAATGAAGACGAAGTCGCGATTTAAACATAGGAGAACGAGTATAGGTGTTTGGTAAGCAAGGGTTTAGTGACTGTGAGGTGAACGCAAGCTGGAGAAGATGGTAACATTTTGTATTTATTTTTATTGATTAAGTTTTTAAATTATTTTATTTACATGTTGATTAATTAAATTCTATCCGTATGTTTTTAAATCCGTAATTTATTCTTATGAGGTCCAAAAATTACGGAATCGGTCATGTTGGACTTGTAGCTTGAAATATACAATTTGGAATTGATTTGGAATAGTAGGAATTAAATCGAACGCCATTAGATTTAATTTAAAATTAGATCGATTGGCAAATTTAAAATCAAGGTGAGTAAATTTCACCCAATTAGGTTTCTGGATTTAATTTATAACCATTAAAAGTTAACTATTGGATGATTGATTGGATTGATGTATTATTATCGGTTGACTGTTACATATATATATGTGTGTGTGTGTATACATATATATGTGTGTGTGTGTGTGTGTGTGTATTAGTAGTTGGATATATTCCCGCCGATTGGAGTGGATAAGACACTATACGCCACACATAATAGCTGATGACCCTATATTATCAAGATATCCCGCCACAAAGCGGGATTGATATTTTATGTTATATAATATCTGTAGATGCAGGAAAACAGGTTGGAGGGGTCCAATTGGATTCCTCAAATATATTGATTGTTTTTCATATATAGTGATATATGATGTGTGTAGATAATCTGTTATAGACTATGTTGTGGTTTGAATTATTGAATGCTATAGCAGCACTGGTCTTAATTTTGGTAATTTACATACCATCAATATTATTTTTGAATTTGAAGGAATTAAAATGAGATTTTGGGTATAAAAATATTTATATCGAATTTGGATTATTTTAAAGGAAATTGATTTGAATAAAACAATGGTTTGATTTTGATTTGTACTTAACAATTCGTAGAATGTTTTAATAGAGATTTTAATATAATTTATATAAAGGATTTTAACAATGGTTTTTAAGTGATGACATTGGATTTATAGAAAAGTAGTTAAAACCGATATTAAAAATAGAATTGAAAAATAAGTGAGAATTTACAAAATGAGATTCATAGCGAGATTTTATAAATGAGATTAGTTTAATGAACAAGTGAAACTTAAAGGAGTTTATAAATTTATAAACGATGTTTTAAAATATCTGTTGACAAATTAGAAATACTAATTCATAGTGTAAATTTATATCACGATATGGAAATCGGTTTTGGAAACTAGTGGATTCTATTTTCGAAATGTGAGAATGGTTAAGGAATCTGAATGAAATCTATGTGTTATGAATTGAGAGGAATTTATAAATTGAAATTAGTTATTGGGATTTTAAAAATATTTTTTATTGAGAAGTTAAGTTTTGTTTATTTATTAAACTATGTAATTTTAAGCTGTTTAGTATTGAAATATTTCGAAAAGTGGTTTCTTCAAATAATCTAATATTAACTGAAATAAATTTTATTTTTTAAAATTAGCTTTATAAATCGATTAGTTTTATTTAAAAATGAATTGGAAATGAGTTATCAATGTTTATTTATGTGTTTTAATATTTTAAATAATTACTTAACATGTTTTTTAAAATAGATTATTATTCTTCAAAAATACCTATTATTTTATATATGGAATTTAAATGCAAGTGATTGGGATGTCTCTTAAGATTTGTAAACCAAGTTATTTAATGGATTTGGTCGTAAGAGAATTTTTATAATGGAAATTCTGGGAACTGAAGGAAATTTCCAAAGCGTTTAAATACTGAAACTTCGAAAATGAACTAGAATTTATAAAAGAAGCTAGAAATGGGTAGTTGGAATTATAGATAAGGATAATCGATTTTGGAAATTTTAAAGGAAATAAATTAATGAATTTTGGAAACTTATAGAATTCGTTATAAATGAGTTAACGAATTTACAAATAAATTGTAAATGATTTTGAGAAATAGGAAATAAATGGAATCTTTCCTAAGTATTGGAAATAAAATGATTTTAGAAAAATATACCTATAAGTATTTCTAGGTATTAGATTGTGTTATCTCGCATTTTGGTCAAGGCAAGGATATCAACAAATGGGTTAAAAAGGATGTAAACTAGTATTGGAGATCGATTGGGAACAAAGCTATGATCGATATCGTCAAAATTTGACCAAGTTCCAATCAAGACGGGATCGATCACGTGGGCCCATCCACGTGAGAGAAGGAGTCCTCCGAGATCTGGACGGGATATTTGAAGCCAGCACCTTTAAATAGCAGTCCAAGAGCTTTAGAAAAGGGATCTTCTGGTTCCTTTACACCGTTATTATGCCGAACTCCATTGTAACTCAATTATTATCAATTGTACTCTTGTAACCAGCAAGTGATAATCAATAGAATTACAATTCTTCAAAGTGGACGTATGCCGAAGATAGCCGAACCACTATAAACCTTGTGTCTTTACTGCATTCCTTTTAATTTTCTGAGTATTCTTTATATTTATATTCTCTACACATTTTCTATCTATGATCTATGATTGTAAACGGGTGCTTTCATTGACACTTGGGTGTTTGTGACCAATTTTGGTGCAAACATTTTTGTGCTTTCACTGAAAAGTCAAGCACTTAGGGATTTTACAGCTTGGATTTTGGATCTAAAGGCTTAAGGACTTAGATCTGGAAAGCAATGGTGAAGCAATCAGCATTGAGACCAAGGACTGAAAGGAGCTAGCATGAAGGAAGTCAGGAGGCTTCCTTAGGTGCGAATCAGGCCTCAATCTTCATTACCCGAAACGAGATGGAGATGATGATGGAAGCCACGTAGGAGGGAATGCTAAAAAGGCAAGAAGAGATGATGCAGAACCTACTCCAGCAAATTGACAAGCTAGAATGCAGAATGAAGGGAACGCAACTACAGGAGATGCTGAAGATAGGAGTCAGGAGCAACCAGAATTCAAAATACCGCAGGACCGTCAGGAGCAGCACTAGATCTAGGGGGCACTCAACCGGAGCATGTTGATCCAATCCCGGGTAGGTACCCAATGGAGTTGTGCAACACGGCGTTGGTAGGGGAATGGATACTCGTTCAAGAGAGCAGATTCTAGAACTCCCTCATGAACTTGGGGTGAATATTAGAGGCAAGGGCAAGGACTGCACCTTGGCGACAGCGAAAAATTGGCGAATATGGTTAGGCAAGCCATGATAGACGGATTGGTGAATAGAGACTTGGAGGATGTGAATAGGAGTCCCTTTGCTCATACAATCGGGCAAGTCAGGAAACCGTCAGATTTCAAACTACCAACACCATAGATGTATGATGGTAGAATAGATCCCATTGTTCTCTTGACGAGATACATGAGGCATATGGAAGTGCTGGGGGCATCAGAGGAGGTCATGGCGTGATGCTTCCCTTTGTATTTGATGGATATAACATCATTATGGTTGAGACAGCTGGAAAGTGGCTCTATTGGCGCATGGACGGAACTGATTGAAAGGTTTATGAGGCAGTTTCGGGTTCACATAGTCCGGTCCAAGAACGTGACGACTTTGACGTCGATGAAACAATGGAAAGGAGAGTCGCTTGGGGATTTCTTAACCAGATTCAATGCGGAAGTGGCTGTGACCCGATCCATCGATGGTTTTGATGGCGGCAGTCACAGGAATTGCAGACAATTCAGATTTTCAAATATCATTGGAACCGGACCCACCGATGAATCTCGGGGAGTTCTACCATGAAGCAGAGATATTTCTGAGGAGGGAAGATGCGCACGCTGAGAGAGAAGGGAGAGAGGCTAAACTTATGCAGTAAGGGGTGGAGATCCACCCAGGGAGGACCCAGATTAAGATGATAAAGGAAAAAGGAAAATGAATGATGACGGTAGTGCTTCAATAAGGCCACGGAGAATAAGGCCACGGAGTGAGTCAAAGTTTTCTTCTTACACAGATCTAACTGAAAATCTGGAAAGAATTTACTTGGATACTCGAGGGCACCTCCAGTATCGAAGGACGGCAAGAAGAGAGCCCTCTGAATACGAGCGGGCATCGAGAAGGCATCAGGAAGACATCTGAAATGGTGATGACTTAAGTTATGAATGAATTGAATTTAAGTGTAAATTGAATATGGAATGGGATTATTGTAAATAAGAATGAAATTCAACTTAAGTAACTAATTTATGGGACGATTCATAAATAAATTGGCATGGATTGGTTTGTTGTTGAATATAAAATTGAGAAAATAAGATTTTGTGAATACATTGAATGTGGGTTAATAAAAAGTTGATAAATTGATTTCGATTCAGTTTAAAATAGCTATAAACTTTAATGGTTATTTTATTGAATGAATATCACCGAATTTGCATGAAAGAATAAAAAAATCATCGTTTGAGGCATACAAAAGTATATAAATGGTAAGTGAATAAATTGATGTAGAATCAATTTGAAATGAATATGGGTATAATATGTGTCGATATGAATTGAATGCTTATAAATATATGGTTAAGCATTTGGAATTATATAAATGGCATATATATTGAATAGGAAGCGAAATATCAAGCGTTGGGACCTTTTAATTGCATATACATTCTAAATAGACATGTTATAACATGCATTGCTTATGAAATTTATGTGATTAACTAGTTAAATGAATGAGAGTTAATAAATTTAATATATTTGGTACTTATGGGTTTTATTTAAGTAAGTACAGGTACAAGGAGGCTATTGGATTAGATTTGGGTGTGAAATTGCATTTAAACTGAGCGAGCTTGCTTAATAATGCTAATATAAGGCACGCTTATGAATTCAGCATGTCAAAATAAAATATGTTATATATTGCATTTTCCAGCCATGAGAGTCGATGTATATCTTTTTATCATATTTGTCATATTACACAGTCTCTCCATACAAGGGAGATTTTGCCAATTTTTTTTGGAAATTTAGGGTATTACAGAAAATTTGAATTTTTTATAGAAAAGTTTTATTAACCAAAATTTGATTTCGAATTGTAATTGAAATAAGGTATTTTGGTTTAGAAATGGATCTAAATCTTTTGTATGGAACTACAAGATTTATAAAAGTAAAATATCGAGTTTTAACTAAGTGAGTTTTGATAGTTAATAGGTTTAAAGCATTTTTTCTACCTTGGCAATTTCGGGGACGAAATTCTTTTAAGGGGGAGGAATGTAACAACCCGGATTTTCTAAAATTTAATTTTGATTAATTAAATGGTTTTAAATATTGGATTTGGAATATAAATTGATTTTTGAATATGAAGATTTTTGTTGAAATTATAGAAAATTTAAATTTCGAATGTAGCGATTTATCGTAACACGGAAATGATGAACAATTGAAATTTGAGATGAATATGAATCGAAATGATTTTTACTGTTGATACAAACTCTATTTGAATTAGAATTGAGTTAGAACATTTAAAAAAAATTAAATTTCAAGTGATTTCGTAAATTTTTGAAATCGTTGATGTAATCGACGTGTAAAAATAGCGATCCAGGACGTAGTCTCGGAATTCGACGAAACCAGTTCCATTAGATTCGTAATAGTGTATTATTATCGGATTTTAAATTTCGTAGCGTTTGGAGTCATCGTTTGGTCATACCGGATTGAAACGCGTTGAAACTAATATCAGAAATTTAATATAATAATAGGGTTCAAAAAGCTATCTTCCACATACAATCGAATTAGGCTTCGAAACTTGTTCCATTGCATCTGAAATTGGGGCAATATTAGGGACACCAGACGACACGGTTCGGGAGGGGTTCAATTTTTCGAGTTACGGGGACGAGATATTTTTGAATCAAATAATATTAAATTTCAATGTCAACTCAGCTGTTTATATGTTAATTTCAGCCATCCTACATGGGCCGCCTACATCTGAATGTGTCCCTTTCCTTCATTTTAAAATGCAATTCCCCTTTGTTCTTCCTTAAGTAGATCAAGAGGATTCACGAAAATTAAAAAAAATACGAATGATGGGCGAAGTCGCGATGTTAGAGGGAATTATCGCGGCAAGGGGAGCTGCAACTGCCAGCATCAGTAGATAAATGGGGCTATGACCTAGGGTTTTGCATCTTCTGTGAGTTAGTGATAGTTATGGGTGGCTCAGTTGTGGTGACGAGGCGGCGGAGGTAAATGCAAGTAGCGTCGACAAGTCAGGGTTCATGGTCAGCGACTTTTGGTCGTTCGCGACCTTTTAAAAGAAAGAATGATGAAGGAGGTAGTCGCTTATTGCTGTGCAATGAGTACATGGGTGAGGGAGCATCGATGGAATCATCGTGCAAGGAGGCGCACGTATTTCATATATTAATAGAAATTATTTTATGGATGAGGTCGTGATTCAAATATAGGGGATCGAGTATGGGTGTTTGTTATGCAATGGTTTCGCGACTGGGAGGGTGAACGCAGGCTGGAGAAGATGGTAACGTTCTGTTTTTATTTTTATTGATTAAGTTTTTAAATTATTTGATTTACATGTTAATTAATTAAATTCTATCCATATGTTTTTAAATTCGTAATTTATTCATACGAGATCCAAAAATCACGGAATCACTCATGTAGGATTCGTAGCTACGAAATATTTAGTTTGGAATTGATTTGTAATAGCAAGAATTTTAAGTTAAATCGAACGTCGTTCGATTTAATTTAAAATTGGATCGGTTGGCAAATTTAAAAATCAAGGTGAGCAAATCTCGTTCATTTGAATTACTGGATTTAACTTACGACAATTAATATAGGATGATTGGTTTGATTATATATTATTATCAGTTGAATTTTATATTATATAATTAGTATATATATATTAGTAGTTGGATATATTCCCGCCGATTGGAGCGGATGAGACACTGTGCTCCCCACATAATAGCGGGTGGCCCGATATTACCATGTATCCCACCTCGAAGAGGGATTAATATTTTATGTTATATAACATATGTGGATGTAGGGAAAAAAGTTGGAGAGATCCAACTGGATTTCTCAAATATATTGATTGTTTTTCATATATAGTGATATATGATGTGTATGGATAATCTGTTATAGATTATCTTGTGGTTTGAATTATTGAATGCTATAGTAGCACTAGTCTTGATTTTGGTAATTTAAATACCATAAATATTATTTGAATTTGAAGGAATTAGAAGGAAATTTTTGTAACAATCCGGATATTTTAACGGTTTTAATTAATTTAATCGATTGAATTTTGTGAAATTTAAAATAATAAAATTTTGAAATATAAATTGATATTTGAAATATGTCTATTTAAACATAGCAAATGGTAAATTTTCATCTAATATTATAGAAGTTTATTTTCTTGTGCAATTATATTTCAATTTAAATCGGTTAAATTTGATGATAATAAAATGTATTCCAAACCTGAATATTCTTCTATAGAAAAATTGTAAACCATCTTCTGAGCAAGACGTCATATTTCATTTCTTCAAATTTTGACTGTTGTTGCTCCGTCGATCTTATTTTCGATAGATTTGCAGCATTTTCGTACCGATATCGATTTTTGATCGGATGATCGTACCACTGATATTTGTACACCGTTTTGATCGCCTTGTCGTGCCGATCTCTGTGTTATATTCAGTTCTGTGTTTTGACGTCTGATACGCAGCGGGATCTGAGAAATGGTCATACGTATCGGTACCTCTTCGAACTTTCTGAATTCATTTGTCGATTCGTTTACCATTCAAATTCCACTGTGTAAATTCGAACGGTCACTAGCAATTATTATCTCCTTAAATTCAACGTGCTGGTTCTTCTGTTCAAATTAATGATATATATTTACACGTTCACTCCATTTTATCACTGGTTCACACTATCTTTTGGTCTCCTCTCATCCCTTTTTGTTCGTTTTCATTTTTCTTCTCCTGTTGCTTTCTTCCTTTTTTTTAGTCTGTTTCTTCCAAATTTTCTACCACCTCTCTTCTTTTCATCTCTCCCTCCAAGCTTTCCGTCTCCGCCCGGTCTCCTCTCCATCGCCATTACCACCTCCGCAACGCCTATATCTCCACCTTAATAGCCGAGCACAGGCAACCCCGACCCTCCTTCTTCCCCATGAGCACCCGCACCCCGGCTCGGCCTCGACAAACTCCGTCAGCCCACGGCACAACCAGCCGACTCCTTTACACGTGGCAGCCCTTCTTCTTTCCTCTATCTCACCGCAATTTCTTTCTTGGTATGTATATATATATTTGTTAATATATATATCGGTTGAGTTTATATATGGATGTTTTAATATGTGTCAGGTTAAGGTAAAGTTTTGGGTATGTTAAGAGTTATATATATATATATATATATATGTTTTATAAGATTTATATATACATAAGTTTTCACTTGTTCTGTTTTAGGATTTATATATATATGAGTATATATAAAGTCTGTAGGGTTAGTGAATACAAAATATAGTATACGATTATAGATAATGTTGATAGTTGATATATAATATTATGTTAGTATGTAATATAAGTGGATATAAGTGGTATAGGTTTACAACAAAGGAAATTTTAAGTGTGTACATTGATTCGATGATAGTATATATTAGTAAAGTAAATTTGTATATGTATATTGTATGTACAAAAATATTGCATAGATTTTATCACAGTAGATATATGTACCTCGATTTTTAATATGCATATAGGTTTTGATTTTTAATATGTATGCGTTTTGAAATTTATATTGAATTCCAAATATATATATATATATTATTTTTAAAATGTGTGTTTTAATTTAACATTGATTTTGAATATGTTTCGCAAGGAAGCATAGCTGCGTATATGTTCGGCCCTGTATTATATATTTGGTTCCTTGTTTGTTTTGCCTGAGAAGCTTGATTCTCTAGTGTATATATATAATAATAATAAATATAGTACTCTATAGTTTACGTGCTCTGAAGTCTCAACTTGCCACCTCACCTTTGTACCAAATCTTAGCTTGTTCGGCTAGTATATGTTGTATATACTTTTTTAAGTCATTCGCATACTGTTTAAGATATCATGCGTATGGGTTTTAAGTGTGTATATATATATATGTTGTACCGAAAGTAAAAATATATTTGTATCGAAATATTGTTTTAATGGGTCTGTGTGGTATAAGTGTATATCTGTAATATAGTTTCAGTGTATGATTTATTGTATATAATATATATAGTTTATATAATTATACATATATGGGCAAGTTTTAAGGTTGCAATTGCTGTTTATGTGTATGTGTATATATAGAGATTTTGAAAGTTATTTGTTTATTTTAAATTATAAGTTGTACATTATTTATATATATATATAGTTATATATGGTTATAAATAAGTCCATTTATATCAGTTATCTTCATCAACCCAGTTCTAATTGATTTCGTCAATTCCTATTAATCAGCTTGTCTGTCAAATTCGTGCCAATTTAGCTTTGCTTTGGAATTCATACTTAGATTTGCAGCTCATTCCATTGTCTATCCACTCTAGCCCCGAAAGGTGAGCAATCACTCTTATTGTTCTTATATTTATTAAATTTGATTTCAATTGAAACGACAATTGAAATATGCTGCTGATAGTTATTTACATTGCTATATATATGCTGTTATCTGTATTTGTTCACATGTGACATCTGGCATCATTATCTGTTGTTATATTGATGATATATGCCTATTATATTATTATCATATCTGTTATCACTCTGCAGATTACCTATTAGTATAGAATTCACTATGGGTTGAAATCATACATACCCGAACGGACTTTAGAATTGGAGAAAATCATTATGGGTTGAAATGATAAACCTAAGATATTTTCATTGAATTGAATTTGGGATTGCGGGTTGAAATGATGTATATCTGTATTTATATTTTAAATTGCTAAATTGCGGATTGAAATGGTAAATATCTGTATCACTTGACCATAGGATAAAAAATTATGTACATACACCGTGATCTATATATATGAAAATATTTTGAAATGATTTATATCGTTTTGAAAAGAAATATATGGTTTTATATAACGTTGATTTTTGATATTGAATAAATGTTGTTTTATATATGGTTAAATTCTTGATTTTAAGCTATGTATAAATTTGTTTTAGTATAGGATAAGTTTAATAATAAAGTTTGATTTTATTAAAGATAATATGGTCAAGTATTTAAATTATATTTTAATATAGAGTTTATAATGATTTAATAAATTGAGGTTGGAAGATAAATTTGAAATTGATTTGAAATTGAATTTATTTAAGAATTAAACTCAAATAAGTTTGATATGAAATTTATTAAATTTGAGATTTTAAAGGATATGATTTTTATAACTTGATTTTGGTTTAAGGTGATTTAAATGAATATATCAAGTTTAAATAAATTGAAGGAATATTCAGTTATTTGAAGTTTAAAAGTTTTATTTAAAGAATATTGGATTTATTAAGTAAATATTTCAAACCTAAATAATAGCAAATTGAATTTGACATACATACGTACGTACGTACGTACGTACATACATATGAAGCTGTCAAATTTAGTTTTGAAATTATAGAATATTTAACGCTTTGAAATATATATTTTGAAATGGTTTATTTGTGGTTCAAATTTGTATTTGAAATTGATATAATTTTGAATGGTTTGTTTAGAAGCTAAATTGGGATTAATGATTTGAGATCTGATTAAATTTGAATTTTGGAATTCGAGTTGATTTGGAATTAATTTGTGAAATTAGAGGAAAACGATTTCATTATATATAATATTTTAATATTTAAATCGGTTAAGTGGAAAGTATTATGATTTCAAAGTATTATGTTTCGAAAGTATTTTAATTTCAAGTGTTTAGTTTCGAAAGTGTTATAACTTTGAAAAATGCTATGATTTTGGAAAAGGATATATTCGAAATGGAAATTATATCGTATTTGGTTTTGAAATGAAAATGATATCGTATTGATATGGTTTTGAAATGGCAATGATATTTTGGGTTTGAAGTATAAACTATTTTGAAATGACCGCGGTGTTATAATAACGTTTGGGTTGTTAAAGAGACCGGGATCGGAAGTTGTCATACTCTCTAACAACTCCGAAAACCACTTTAACAATCGTGTACGCAGTGGAAATTCCAGAATAAAGTAGGAAGGTGGTGACGTTCTGTTAAGGTATGTATGTGGACCCGACTCCCGTGAGTTGGCACAAGGTGGCTAAAACAGAAGCAATCGACGGGCTAATGAGGTAGCTCCTCTGATCGGACACATTTCTTCGATACCATTCTATTACTTTGTGATTGATTGGGTGCACCTTTGATTTTGGGAGTGTGACTCGAGGTGGGCGGTAGTGGCTGCTACGCGTTACCAACGGTTCGGAAGTGCAATTGGTTTATCTACCCTGCCATTGCCTAGTTGTGCCGTGTCACCTACCCTAGCGAGCTTTACTATGAGTTTGATTTGTATCGTACCTATGAAGTATCCTCTGGTAGCCTCTCAATCTGGAGGTATTACGTTACTGTATAAACTATTGGCACTATATATGTGTTAAGGTGGAAAATGTAAAGCCTTAACGCTATTTTTAAGTAAGTTTATTTTACTTTAGA
Source organism: Allium cepa (assembly GCA_030765085.1). NCBI lineage: Eukaryota > Viridiplantae > Streptophyta > Magnoliopsida > Asparagales > Amaryllidaceae > Allium > Allium cepa. The sequence goes on from CM060938.1 coordinate 217,237,502, forward strand.
CATTATTATAATAGCGTATATTACTACATGGTAGATAGTTTAACGGATCCTTAGAGGATGGTTATCCTAAACATCCTTTGAGTTACTTGTATTTCAGTTGTTATTTCACTTGAGTCGGATTTATTGATATAAGAATGTTAATCCTGACTCGAGTATTTTGTGTTTTGCTTTATGCTAGGGTTAGACAGAGTTGTTCAGCTTTTGAAACTCACCTTTTGAGTTGGAGTTTCGCTTGGAGAACTAGCTATCTATCCAGCTTTCAGATATTCAGTTGACTCTAGTGATATATTATGATCTCGTATTTGAATATTGTATTTGACACTTCTATTGTATCTTATTTAACTCTAATATATATAGTAGCTTCATGAACTACTATTCATTTTGTTTCCGCTGCATATTGTTATATTACTCTGTGTTTGTGATTCTGTGATTATTTTATTCACTGTATATGCTAAATTTTGCCAAATATAAATTAACAACTTGATATTTTGAGCAATTCAACTCCGGCATGTTTGAATGGGAATGATTGAAAATATCAGTTCGTTACAATTTTTGATATAAAAATATTTATATCGAGTTTGGATTATTTTAAAGGAAATTGATTTGAATAAAATAATGATTTGATTTTGGGTTGTACTTAACCATTCATAAAATATTTTAAATAGAGATTTTAAAATAATTTATATAATGGACTTTTAACAATGGATTTTTAAGTGATAACTCTGGATTTATGGAAAAAAATTTGAAATCGATATTAAAAATAGAATTGAAAATAATGGGATTTATTAAGGAATGGATTCATAAAATGAGATTAGTTTTATAAATAATGAAACTCAAAGGAGTTTATAAATTTATAAACTATGTTTATAAATAAAGGAAAATGACATCAGTTGATAAATTGGAAATATAAATTCATAGTGTTAATTTATATCAAGATATGGAAATCGATTTTGGAAAAATAGTGGATTCTATTTTTGAAATGTGAGAATAGTTAGGGAATTGAATGAAATCGATGTGTTATGAATCGAGATTAATTTATAAATTGAAACTAGTTATTGAGATTTTAGTTTTTTATTATGAAGAAGTTAAGTTTTGTTTAAAAGGAAATTTTTATTTATTAAACTATGTAATTTAAGCTGTTTAGTGTTGAAATACTTCGAAAAAAGTATTTTTCAAATATCTAGCATTAATATAAATAAATTTTAATTTTTAAAATCAGCTTTGTAAATCGATTAGTTTTATTTAAAAATGAATTGGAAATGAGTTATCGATATTTATTTAAAGTATTTTAATATTTTAAATAATTACTTAACATGTTTCAAAAATAGATTATTATTCTTTAAAAGTATTTATAATTTTATATATGGAATTTAAAGGCAAGCGATTGGGATGTCTCTCGAGATTTGTAAACCATGTTATTTATTGGAGGTGGTTGCAAGAGAAATTTTATAATGGAAATTCTGGGAACTTAAGGAAATTTCCAAAGTGTTTAAATGCAGAAACTTCGAAAATGAACCAGAATTCATAAAAGAAGTTAGAAATGGGTAGTTGGAATTATAGACAAGGGTAATCGATTTTGGAAATTTTAGAGGAAATAAATTAATGAATTCTGGAAACTTATAGAATTCTTCATAAATGATTTAAGGAATTTACAAATAAATTGTAAAGGATTTTGAGAAATAGGAAATAAATAAAATTTTCTTAAGTTTTGGAAATAAAATGATTTTAGGAAAATATACTTATAAATATTCCTAGGTATTGGACTGGAAGGATTTGAAATATTTTAACTACGAGATTATTATTGTAGAAATATTTTCAAAGTGTTGAATTATAAATGGAACTGGGAAAAAATATTTCTTAGTATTGATATGATTCAAAAATATCCTATTATGGATATAAGTATTTAAAATTGTTTTTCAATTATTGAATACACTAGAAGAGATTTGTGTGCCGACCAAGATTTTTTGATGATTAATTTGTAATATTTAAATGGTTTAAATATTGTATTTTGAGTTGTAATTGAGTTAGTAAGTTTTTAAAACTGAAATATAAAGCGATTTTGAAATTTTTTGAAATCATCAATTTAATCGATGCTTTAAAATAGCAACCCAAAGCAAAATTCGATATTCGACGAAACCAGTTCCATTGGATCCATTATAGTGTATTATTATCGAATTTCAAATTTTGTAGAGTTTGGAGTTATCGTTTGATCATACGGGATTGAAACACATTGGATTTAATATCAAAATTTAATATAGTATTTGAGTCCAAAAAACTATCTTCTCCATACGATTGAATTAGGACTCGAAACCTTTTCCATTGCATTCAGAATAGGGATATAATATTATAAACACCTAGCGGCACGCTTCGATAGGGGTTCGAGATTTCGAGCTGCGTAAATCAACACGTTTTAAAATTTGAATAAATATTTTATCTAGTCGAATATTTTTCGTCGTTTCTTTTCTTCCACCTTCAAGTCACTATACACACACCTCTACATGCAAACATCTTATCACATCTCCTCTCCTTTATGATGCACGCTTTTCCCATTTCGTTTTTGAAACAGGCATACAAAGGAAAGTATAAAAATAAATTCATTCGAACTTTGAAAAAAAAAGGATCGAACTGAGGGAATCGAAATCCATTCGCATCGTATAAAAAAAAAGAAAAGAAAAGAGAGATCGTGATCAGGTCGTGAACAAAAGGCAGAGCTACAATATGGGAGAGGTGCGAGGTGCTGCGGTGGAGCAGCAGTTGTTGCGGCGGCGGTCGAGTGGGAGGTGGTTGCGCAGCTTGAGGAGCGCGCGCGTTGGTGTGATGGTGGGATGCGTGACTACGCGTGATATTGGAGGTGTGTGGGGACTTGATGGGAGGGTTCCTTTTGGGTGGAATGGTCGCTCACGATGGTCGAAGTTGGTTCGTAGTCTGGTGGGTTCGGTGGTCGAGGCGACGACTGGGGAGGTGCAGTCGAGACTGGCATAAATTGATGGGGAGGTGCGGCGATCGCGAATGAGAAGTCGAGATAGGCCCGACCTGTAGACAAGAGAGGTCGAGGTCATGGTGGACTTTGATGGGTCGTCGACGTTGACTGGTGGCGGGGGAGAAGCAAGGGTGAGACCGGGATGGTGTCAGGAAGATGTTGATCGAGGTGATTTTAATTTAAAAACAATCTTTAATCTAAGTTAATTATCAGTCAATTAATATTGACGTTCATAATCCATATTTAATTTATACGTGGTACAAAAATCGCGAACTTTAATTTGGAATTAATTAGCGATTTTTTTGAGGCAGCTATTAATTTAAAATTGGAATGGACTGAAAATAAAAATCAAAGTGAGAAGTTCTCACTCTTTAGGATTGCCACGTTTAAATTTAAATGTTTAAATTTGAATTATTGATACGTGATTGGATTGATAAAATATAGTTATTTGCTAGATGATCATATATATTGTAGTATATATGTACACACTAGTATTTGGAGTGATATTCCCGCATATTATAGCGAATGAGACCCTATGCCCCCCGCATAATTGCGGATGACCTTATATACCGCGATATCCCCCTCGAAGTGGGATTGGTATTTTATATTGTCTAACATCTATGGATGCAAGGGAAACAGGTTAGAGGGATCCAACTGGATTCCTCAAATATATTAGTATTTTTCATATATATAAAATATATAATGTGGTCGAATAATCTGCTAGATTATCATGTGTTGTAAATTTTTAAATGTTAAATAGCATTGAAATTAACTTGGATATATTAAATACCATAAATATTATTTTAAATTTTTAAGGAACTAAAAGGAGACTTGTAATATAAAAATCTGTATATCGAAATTTGGATTATTTAAAAGAGATTGATTTGAATAAGCAATAATGGATTTTTGATCGTATTAGATAATGCAGGAAAAATATTTTAAATAGAGATTTACAATAAATTATATAAAGGGATATTTAGGCTTAGATTTAAAATGATATTTGAAAAATGTAGAAAGAAGTTGAAGTCAATATTAAAAATAGATTGGTAAAAATAAATGGAATTTATAAGAAATTGAATCTATAAAAATGGAATTATATTAATGACATTATTTTTAGTGCAATTCAAGGAAGTTATAAAAATTTATGAACGATGTTATTAATAAAGGAAATCCATATCAGATGGTAAATTGGGAATATAAATTTACAGGAGAATTTATATTTAAATATGGAAATAGGGTGAGGCAAAAATAGCGGAAACTATTTTCGTAGTGAAAATGGTTACGGAGACCGAAAGGGAAGTGATGCAGTGGAAATCGAGAGGGATTTATAAATTGAAATTTGGTTATTGAGATTTAAAGATAATTTTTATTTATAAGTTAAGTTTTATTTTAAAAGGAAACTTTTATTTGTTAAACTATGTAATTTAAGGTTAAATAATATTGAATACTTTAGAAGTGAAATTCTTTCAAATACTTAATATTTATTTCAATAAATCCTAAATTTTCAAACCAGCTTGAAAAGTGATGTTATAAAAAGTGTTCCAATATTTTAAATAATTATTTGAACATGTATTAAAAGTAAATTAGTATTATTTTCCTTCTAAATACTTATTTTTATTCACATATCTATATACAAAGAGTTTTGAAATGGTTTGAATTTATTTATAAATTTTCTGGAGAGTTGGGATAGGGTTATTTAGTAGATGGGACTTATAAGAGAATTCTCAAAACGAAACTTGGAAAAAAAATTAAGAAAATTTCCAAAGAAGTTAAATAAAAAGTGAACTTCGAAAATGAAATAGAATTCATAAAAGAAGCAGAAAGTGAAATTAGAATTACAAGTAAGTATATTTGACTTTGAAAATATTGAAGGGAATTAATTGAAGAATTCCGAAACTTATAAAAATTCGTGATGAACGAGTTAAGGAATTTACAAATAAATTGTAAATTACTTTGAGAAAAAGAAAAAAGGAAAATAAATGGAATACTCCCTAAGTGCAAATATAAAATGAAGCTGGAAGAAATATTCTAAATACTGGAATGGGTAGAGATATTCTTTTGAAAATATAAGGGTTCAAAACTGTTTTCAAATATTAAAGAACTGAAAGTAATATCTTATAAAGATATTTTGAAATAAATTTTGTAGAAGTTTGAATTAAGGCCCAATGTCTGCTGTTGGATGTGTATTGATAGTTAAATAAGTGACTATAAATTTTGGCCAATTTCGTTAATCGTTTCGAAGAGACCGAGATTGGATTTAATTCATTCGAAAACCACTTCGATCTAGTTTGAACGTAACGAATGAATACCGTGAAGATGATGAAAATGGTGATTCGGTTTGTCCAGACCCAGAACAACTTGTGTGGACGAATGTTTTTAGAACACTGTCATTGGAGGAGGATGGGGATTCTAAGTATAATTTTGTTCCTGAAAGGTAATGCTTAGCCTAGAGCCTCATCAACTGGGAATGACTAAAACAGGAGAGATGCAGCAAGGCAAATTGGGTCACACCCAATTAGGGTATGTTTTCACCTTTCTACATGTCCTCGGAAACCTATATATTATGGATATGGTTATGCATGAAAGAAGGAGTGCTCAATGGCAAGGGTGGGAACACCCAAGGTGATAACATATTCGGTCTATCCATGTTAGGGGTAGGGTAGCCTTGTGTAGTAGAGGATCCAGGCGTGGTCCTCGGTACGTTGTTCTAGATGTGTACTGTGATGGGCATTACCCTAGTGGCCCAATCATTATATGGAATCCATTCTCCAATAAGCGTTGTACAATTTTGATTGTGTCCAACTATGCTGGAACATGAGATGCAAGCATTTCAGCTATTTTCTATTTACTTTCTATAATCACTATTATAATATCAGATGATTTTGATAAAAATTGTTTTGGTTATCGTAAGGTAAAAACCCATCGTGTTTATGTGTGACATGGTCTTACGAGATACCTTTGTTTTCAAAGGATTTCGATAAAAGTTAAAAATTCAAATTGAGCGTGTTTTCTCACGCTGGTTTTCCAGACCGACTCGAGTGTTATTTTATTATAATATCGAGTCAGACCGAGTATTACAGATTCAGGCTAATATGCTATGCAACTCAGGAGACAAGCTGGAGGAGTTCAGACGTATATCGTGTACTTGATTATTTCCGCTGTGTGAGTTATGTGTATCAGGACAAGTTATTAAACTATCCAGATTGATGTATTGATTGTTGTACTCTGATAATCGTATGTATATTAGTAGTGCAGTTCTTGTGTTTAAAATTTGTTATTTTATATTATATTTTGTTCCGTTGCAATTGTGAGATTCTGCGCCGTTGTTTCTATTTTCTTCTTCTACCTTTTTCTCCTTCGCCTCTAATTAGCTAGTATTTCCAGCACTCGACTACTCAGCATTCTATACAGTGGACGTATTAATGTCGATTTTCGACGGTCGAAAATCCCAGGTCCATTACAATTTGAATATATATCTTTGCAAAGGTATTTTTGAAGTGAATGTTTTGAAAAATTTATAATTGGGCCTAGTGACTGTTTATGTGTGTAATTTGATAGTTAAATAACCGACTATCAAATATGGTCAAATTCATTGATCGTTTCGAGGAGACCGAGATTAGATTTAATAATCCAAAAATCACTTCGATCTGATTTGTGGTTACGAATTATGATATCATGAAGATAATGAAGACGGTGATTTTGGAGATCGGTTTGTTCGGACCCAGAACAACTTGCATGGATGAATGCTATCATTTTCATTGTGGTCTGGAAGGTAGTTTTAGCATCCAAGTATGAATGCTATTCTAAAGATAAATGTAGCCTCAAGCCTCATCAACCGGGATTGACTAAAACAGGGAAGATGCAGTAGGGCTAAGTGGGTCGCACCCAAGTATGGTATGTTATTACTTTTCAAGATACCCTCAGATATATTATAATTATGGATATGGTTGTGCATGGAAAAAAGAGTGCTCGATTTGGGTGGGAACACCCAGGGTGATAACATATTCGGTACTATCTAGTAAGGTGTAGGCTGGTCCTATGTTGGCAAGGATCGTTAGATACGATCTCAGTACATTTTTCAAGAGGTGTACTGTGATGGGCGGTACCCCAGTAGCCCATCCATTATATGGAATCCAATATCCACTATGAACCTGTACGGTTTTGATTGTGCCCTATTATGCTGAAATGTGAGACGTAAGGCTTTCAGCTATTTTGTATTTTATTTTCTATAGACACTACTATAATATCAGATGATTTTGAAATAAAATGTTTTGGTTATTGTAAGGTAAAAACCCATCGTGTTTATGAGTGGCATTGTCTTACGAGATACCTTTATTTTCTTAGGATTTTGACAACAATAATAATTCTAAATTAAGTGTGTTTTCTCCTGCTGGTTTTCCAGACTGACTCAGGTGTTATTTTATTATAATTCTCATGTTGGACCAAGTATTACAGATTAAAGGTAGGATGCTATGGAACTCGGGAAACGAGCTGAAGGATTTCAGTCGTATATCACATACTTGATTATATTCCTCTGTGTATGTTAGGCCGTATAGTCAGCATCGGTGAGGAAAAGTTATAATAACTGTCCACATTGATGTATTGATTGTCGTACTCTGATGATTGTATTTATATTAATAGTTACATTTTCTTTTTGTATAAAGATCGGTATTTATCTATTATATATTATTCTGCTACGATTGTGAGATTATGTATTGTTGTTTTATGTTTCTTCTATCCTTTTCTTCTCTTCATCCCTAGAAAACGGTATTTTCAGCACTTAAATATCCGGCATGCTATGCAGTAAACGTATTGATGTCGACTTTGGAGAGTCGAAAATCCCGGTCCGCTACAATCAAACTTTAACATACCCACTAAACCACTTTTTAACTCTCATGAAAATGACAGTGAACTTGAAAATAAAACCTATTCTAAGGACGATCTTTTGACTATTGATTAGAAATATAGACCATCAAATTTTGATTTTAATATTCACTTCATTACCATAATCATATGTAGATGAAGATGTAGTTTATGTTTGCTCTTTGTTTAAGCATAGCCTATTTGGTGCCAATAATATAACTTATCAAATTCAAAGCTAAAACAAAAAAGAATTAAACCTCATCAAATATTGTCATTAAGCAAAAAAAATCAAAAATTAGCAAAATGTTGAATCCACATAATTAAGAGAGCTTCATTTCCCATAAATTGAAGTGGTTTACCTCTCATATTCGTTATAATTTCAACAAATGTAGAGTTCAAAATGAAACAAAAAGAGGAAAATGAAAGCAAAGTAAGAAGAGAACTAATTAAACGAAAATAAAAGCTAATCTACTTATATGAAATAAAAACTACACTAATTGCATAAAGTAAAGAACATGAAACAAAAGTATATGAAATAGAATTGCATAAAAAGAAAGTTACGTGAAAGAAGAAAATAACTAAGTAGCCATGAAGAAGAAAAGAGAGTTTGTAATTTATTTTTGAGCCTCAAACTGAACTAACTAAAGAGGAGGCTAAGGAGGCTCAAAGGAGGCTAAGAGCTTAATTACATGAACATATGAGGTATTTATACAAGCTTTGAAATCCTAATCCTATTTTTGGAAACTAACCAAACTACGCTTAAGGAAACGTGCATGTAACTTTAATGACCATTTCGCATGTGCATTATCTCCTAATTGTACATCATGGTAAGTGGGTAGATGGGGTCATCCATGTTATCATGAAATGATTTATTTCCATCTTCATTTCTTTGTTTCCATCCTTGTGCATGCATATTTCTTCATGAAGCCTCTCGTAATTTTCATTCAAACAAAAATGAATGCGCAAATAAATATTCTCAATATATATATATATATATATATATATATATATATATATATATATATATATATATAATGACCATTTTTGCCCCTATATGAAGATGAATAAATGATGATCTGAAAATAATTGAAATATTGGTTTAAACATGTCAAAATACCCTATATGCTCATTTATTTAATTAAATTCGATTAAATATGGAAGTAAATATATGTACATTTACGTGCATATCATGTCGATATAGCGACTAACACTATACGGATAGTTCGACGAACAAGTTTATGGCATTATCTTTACAAAAAACATTACATAGCAAGGATATGAGTTATATACGTAGTAATTTACTATGATACAACATATAGTGAGCATGAATCAACATTATAAGCAACTTTTACTTAATAACTTTACAAGTTACTAAACTACGACCAAGATGTTTACTTTTCGAAGCATGAATCAAAAAAGCAACTACCACACTACCAAATACATACAATAGGCATTCAATAGCAACAAATATGAATATGAGTATGGTTTAAAAAACTTTTGGTTTAAAGGTGAAGTTTTACTCAAAAAAATGCAACCAAACTATGCCAAACTCCTACAACAACTTGCTGATACATGAACTATACTTCCTACACTCAAGCTTGGAATTTTAGGCCCTTAAACGGGCTATTTGGGTTTGGCCATGGGCTGTTGTAGGCTCGGGCATGGTTGAATGGGGAATTTAGGTGTTGTTTTGGTAAGTAGAGTGATGCAGAGATGGTATAAGCTATTTTAAGTGGATGGAAGTGGAAAAACTATATTTTTAAGCCATGAACATACAAATGAAAGCCATGGACATGAAAAAATGGAATGGAGATTAGGAAATAAGAATGTGAAAGTGAGAAAGGAGTGGAGAGAGATGTATTTATAGACCTGAGAACTAGTAAAAGACTAAACTAACCTTGGTAGTATAATACACTAAACATGTCATGTGACAAGACAACCACCATACCTTTTCCTACCTTATTTCTTATGTTAGTCACTTCCTTACCTACCCCTAAATCAAGGAACCAATGTTGTACTTCGATTTTGAGTGATATATATATATATATATATATATATATATATATATAAAGGTGCTTTTGTATATATATGCTTTAAAAACTAAATTTGTCACATTACCCTTAAATATAAATAAATATAAGTTAACATATTTTTAAATATGCTTAATGATTACTAATTCTATCATCTATATGTGTGTACGAGGTTGATTAAGTGTGCACAATGTTTTTGACAACTTCCTAGTGCCAAAAGGTCAGAATTTTGAAAAACGTTTTTTGGTCACATTTTCTGTTTTTGTTTAAACCTACTATACTGGTAAAAAAAATTTGAAAATGATTTTGTCATCCTTAATTAATATTTAAAAGATGTTTATTTTGTTTTAAAATCCGTTATTTAAATATTCAAATACAAAGTGATTAATTTACGGGGTATTACATTCTCCCTTCTTAAAATAATTTCGTCCCCGAATTATTACGGAGTGGAAGAAACAATAACAAACCTAAGAAAATCCATTTGCTTACTTGGTTTTCAATAAACCCGATTAGTTATATTTTCCGTAGTTATGTTATTTCTATCATAAACATATGTAATATGAACATTATAACAACCATATGCAATCAGATAACATAATGCAACCAAAAGTAATGTAAAAAACATATGCAACAAAATGTAGAGAATATTATATAATAAATTCTATACATCCAATATTTTTCAAAATACTTTCAAAATTTGAAACTAAATTCCCGAGTTTTATATTCAAAATTTATTTTCGAATTCCTCACATGAGAAGTAAAGCAAAACCAAAATAAAAAATGTCAAGGAGGGGTCCTCCTAACAAAACATGTTAAACTCTAGAATCAAAATAGTATGGAGCTTCCAGTGGAATTTCGGTTCCTCCCAATACAACAAATAAAGTGAACAGTTTTAATTTTTTTTACAAAAATTTCCAAAATAACCAAGATTTAAGTCCTAATACACAACAAATCAAAAACCTTGATTTATAAATTTTAATTTTAGAAACTATGGTACATAAGATCACACAATCAATCAAATTCAAATAAATCAAGTCAATCGAATTCTGTAAAGGAAACCTAACTCTTGACATTATTTAAAATGTCAAATGAATAACACAAAAATCTTAACTTAGGTTCAAAGTTTTCTTGTTTTCCTAAATAATTTCCTAAGCGTACAATTTTGCTCATCATCCTTTGATTATTGCTTAAAGGATTCCCTATGCTCCTTCAAAAAAATTGAAAGTCACTTCTAAAATTGTTGGTTTCTTAATTATACCAATAGTTCTAAATCACTTTAGTTTACATTTAGTATTTATTCAATACCAAAATCAATTATGAATTATTTCATAAATTTTCAACTAAGTTTAAAAATGTTTTATAATGTCATCTCTTTATAAAACACCAAATGATAACTTATTATACTTTACTAGTATATTAGTCTTTTATATCCTGAGAGTACATAAAAATACAAATTTTGTTTTACTTTTTCCAATTTAGGTGAAGATCCAATTAAAATTTAGGCCTTTTATAACTCAACCTCTCGGCCACTTTACTTAGAGTGTGTTAAAATAGATAATGTTTTTGGGTTGACCCAAAATGACAAATAGTTTATAACTTGTATGTTTTAAATTAAAGCTACGGTTTTAATAAAACAATGTCCTTTAAAACCTTCCGAACTTTTTACCTTAAGTTGTTATAATGAATGATATTTATGGACCATACTAATAACACCAATTAGTTTACACTACTTAGAGACTTAAATAATATCCATGATTTTGATAAAACAATGTTGTCAAAATCTTCCTATCTAATCTAACCCATTTAAATTAGTGTTAATTTATCCCTTATCTTATCTAAGGGTAAAAATTCATCCATCTAAAACAATCTTTTGCCAAAAGTGCTTTTTATTTTTTTAATAAATTCCCCACTAAGGGAACTTAAAGATTAAATACCCAGTTATAAATTTAAAAATTCATCTTTGAAAGCATACTACATATATTTCTTATATGAAATAACTTCAAAAAATTTGTTTACTAAAACTCATTTTGCGCTCATTTGGATTTGAACTCATTTCAATCTCACAATGATAAAGAGAATAATTTACTAGGTACTCCACAACGTTTGCCAAAGCAAATTTGATCATCACTTTGAAGATTATTCATATTACCACAAAACTAACAAAAATGTTTCCCCCTGAATTATTCAAAGAAAAAACATTCTACTTAAAATTCATTTTCCAAAATATTTATACTTCAGAAATATTTCCAAACAATACCGCCGTTACTTTTCTCAAATTCTTTTAAAATCATTTCAAACTGTGAGAAATGCGGATTACGGATCTTAAGGCTAGGATTAACACTAGAGGGGGGGGGGTGAATAGTGTTAATAAAGAATTACTAAATCTTTTTCAGTTTAAGTTAATTTAGACACCGATGTATGCAATATACAGACATAGATATGATCGCAGAAACAAACACAGATGCAGAAATAAAATAAAAGCAGTAAATGAAAGAACACACACTGGATTTTATACTTGTTCGGAGTTACCTTACATCCAGTCCCGCAACACAAGTACGGATTTCCTTTCAAAAGCAATTGTACAATTACACCCTCGGTTTCAAGGTTACGAGGTACACCCTCTAGAATTTCTATCCTCTGGGTAGAGATACTTGATTTCCGGGCCACAAATTTACCCAATTGATTTACCAAGGCTACAATCACACCTTTTCTCTCTTGATTGATTTCCAAGGCTACAATCACACCTTTTCTCGCTTAATAGATTACAAAGAAGTCTATAACTCTTAATAGCACTGAGAACCTTGTAGAGATAGTGATAGAGAATCAAACTAGAAGTAATCGAGTTTGATTTAATGTTGAATTCGGCAGAGTAATGGTAAGAATATGTATTAACAAATGTGGAAGAAGAAGAGGAGTGAAAAACCAGAAAAACCGATATAAAATTTGTTGAAACTTACCCCTATTTATAGAAAACAACAGCCATGTCCATTCATGAAGAGTTATGGCGAATAGACACTTCTTTTGAATTTTGAATTTTGAACTCAACTGACACCATGTCGACATGGGGTACTTGGGCATGTCGACATCCCAAAGGATTTTTTGGTGTTTTGATTTTCTTTGAAAATAACTTTTATTTTATTTTAAAACTATTTTAAACTTTATAAATATACTTGACTATAGTTAAAATTCATAAGTAAATATAAAGAATAATATATATAGAATTTAACTATAATTTTATATTTAAATCTAAGTATAAATATTTAAAAGTTAAATACATTATATTAAAAGAAAGTTTAAAATCAGGAGTAACTTGACTTTGAAATTAAAGATAATTTTAAGGCTAAGATTATTTAAAATTAGGATAGAGGGTTTTGAATCTTTTAAAAGGAAAGTTTTGAAAAACTTTTCGAAAACAGGATATAATTTTGAAAAATCATTTTGAATAAAAAATCAGCGGATACAAAACAATGTTCCATTAGATTTTTCGTAGGTTCCATCCTACTTAGGGTTACATCCCTTTAACAGGCTCGAAGTGGATTCCATTCCACGAATAAATTGGATTTTTAAGATGCCAGTTCTTTTCTATGAGTTTTAACAAAATTCCTAATAAAAATACTTAACCTTGAAATCTTGAACTCTTGATAATCTTCATACTCATGAATCTTCTATCTCGATATCTTGAATCTCTATACTGTACAGTCTTCATTCTTGGTACCTGCATGGTTAAATCGTGCATATACATATATATCTAAACTTATAATGTCAGTATTTATATTTTATAATCTATTCTAAGGTTGTTGTCATCAAAACCATCATCTCAGGGACTAACAATCTCCCCCTTTTTGATGATGACAACCTTTGTTTCTAAAATATTATTTCTATCCTAATAACTCCCCCTAAAACTAATAACTCCCCCTTAATTAATGCCTAACTACCCTATTTTATATTTCTCCCTCTTTGTCATCAACAAAAAAACTCACTCCAAACTATATAACTCCCCTTAAAACTACCACTCCATGGCATGTGATCATAATGATAGTGTTATCATAAGTAGTCATCACTTAAATCTAATACTAAAACATAGTCCTAAACTATTAACTATCCTAACTAAGAATTCACGATAGTACTTATAATTAAAACTCTTATAAGAACACGAGTTATTTATTTTGTATGAAGTTGTATATACATGAGCGTATAGAAAACATAAATAAACACAAACAACAATGGAGAAGAAAGAAAAGAAACTATTGTGTGTTTTTAAAATAGGAGATCTATGAATCAAACAGTTTGGATAGTGAAAACAGAAATTTCCACGTTGTTCAACAAGATTCTCATTCTTGTCAAAACACACTTCTCCAACACACACGACTTGGTCATCATCTTCTGCTTGCGCTTCTTCTTCCATGGGTTCTTCTTCTTCTTCTTCGCTGGCCTCTTGTTCTTGATTGATTGAAGAGTCTTCATCAATCAAGATAGGATTGGCCTGGTTATCCACTAGGAATTTTTGCAAATTCCTAAGAATCTTGCCTTGCCTCTCTTGTTCCTTTGCCATACGAAGTTGAGTCACTTGAATTTCAGTCATCATCTGAAGTGCATCCTTCAGAGAGTCCTCTATTTTAGTCACATGAGCGAGAGTAGTACGTTGAAATGGACCAGACGTGGAAGAGGGGAATGAAAAGGTTAATTTTATGTTTGATTTGGAAGAGGAGGCCATTGATTACTTGATTTTTGAGAGAAGAACAGAGAGATAACATAAAGGATGAATAAAATTTCGAAAATGTGAAGAATTTATAGCCAATTATTTTGAATTTTGGTGGGAAAAATTTCAAAATTTAAAAACATTGCACGTCGACATAGGTATATGGGGGATGTCGACATGGTCTTTTATATCTTAACTCTTTGAATTATTTTGATATTAATTATTAATTATACTTGTTATTTATATTTTATATGTCAGTTATAGAACAAATACCTAATTCTCTTCTTAATTTAGTAAATATTGATTCATTTAAAGGTTTTGTTAAGATATCAGTAATTTGATTCTCAGAATTGATATAATCGAGAGTAACTACTTCCTTATTTATATTATCTCTGAGAAAACGATGTATGATATCAATATGTTTAGTTCGAGCATGTTAAGTAGTATTTTTGGATAAATTTATCGCACTCGTATTGTCACAATAAATTGGTGATTTATAAAATTTTAAACCAAAACCTTTTAAGGTTTGTTGCATATATATTACTTGAGAACAAGCCAAAGCAGTAGAAATATATTCTGCTTCAGTTGTTGATAAAGAAACCGTGTTTTGCATTTTACTAAGCCAAGAAATCAGAGAATGCCCCAAAAAGTAACAGTCCCACTTGCACTTTTTCGGTCTGATTTACAACCAGCATAGTCAGCATCACAGTAAGATATTAATTCAAAAGAATCATTTTTAGGGTAGAATAAACCATAATCAGATGTGTGTTTAACATATCTTATGATTCGTTTTACGGATTTTAAGTGGGTCTCTTTAGGTTAGGTTTGATATCTGGCACAGAGACAAACACTATGCATGATATCAGGTCTACTGGCAGTAATATAGAGTAGTGATCCAATCATTCTTCTATATAGTTTTTGATCTACATCTTTCGAGAGATCTTTTTTACTAAGGTACTCATTGGTTGCCATGGGAGTGGGTTTTCCACTCGCAGTAGTCAAACCAAATTTACTAATTAGGTCTTTAGCATATTTTTCTTGACTAATAAAGATACCATTATCTAATTGTTTTATTTGTAATCCTAAAAAGAAATTTAATTCACCAATATGACTAATTTCAAACTCTTTTGTCATTATTTTAGAAATTTCTTTATTCATTTCAAAATTAGTTAAACCAAAAATGATATCATCTACGTAAACTTGTACTAGTTGAATATCATTTTTATTTCTTTTAATAAAAAGAGTATTATCTACTTTACCAATTTTAAAATTAGATTGCAATAAATAAGATCTTAGTCTATCATACCGGGCTCTGGGAGCTTGTTTTAGACCATATAATGCTTTCTTAAGTTTGTAAACATGATTTGGTAATTTATCATTTTCAAAAAGTGGTGGTTATTCAACATATACTTCTTCTTTTATAAATCCATTTAAAAAGGCACTTTTAACATCCATTTGAAATAATTTGAAATTATTATGATTTGCGAAAGCAAGTAGAATCCTAATGGCTTGTAATCTTGCTACGGGAGCAAAGGTTTCATCAAAATCTATTCCTTCTTCTTGACAATAACCTTGAGCGACTAATCGAGATTTATTTCTAACTACCTCTCCTTGTTCATTCATTTTATTTTTATAAACCCATTTAGTTCCAATTATAGTTTTATTTTCTAGTCTAGGAACAAGTTCCCAAACATCATTTCTAGTAAATTGATTTAATTCTTCTTGCATAGCCAAAATCCATGAATCATCAGTTTATGCTTCTTTTGGATTTTTGGGTTCAATAGTTGATATAAAAACTACATTACTCATTTGACTTAGTTGATTTCTAGTTTTAACAACAGATTGCATATCTCCCAGTATATTTTCTATAGGTTGATCTTTTAAAAGTTTTGTCCTTTTATTAGGATGTATAATTTCATTATTAGTTTCAATTGATTCTTGATTTTGAGTGATTAAATCCTCTTCATCATTTGTATCTTCAAAAAATTTAAAATTTTCATCAAATGAAACATGCATTGTTTCTTCAATGGAATTAGTTTTTAAATTAAACACTCTGTACGCTTTACTTCTATTAGAATATCCGATAAAGATACCTTTGTTGGATTTAGGATCAAATTTATCTAAATTATCTTTTGTATTTAAAATAAAGCATTTACTTCCAAAAATTCTGAAATAAGATACCTTAGGTTTCTTTGAATAAAGAAGTTCATAAGATGTCTTATCAGTTAAAGGTCTAATTAAAATTCTATTTAAAATATAACAGGCGGTAGCAACTGCTTCTGCCCAAAAATTCTTTGGTAAATTACTACCTGTAAGCATAGTTCTCGCACACTCTTGAATCGTCCTATTTTTACGTTCTACTACTTCGTTTTGTTGTGGAGTTTCTTGAAAATGAAAAATTGTGAGTTATTCCCTTTTTATTGCAAAATTCCTCAAACATTTCATTTTCAAATTCACTACCGAATAGTTATAATTTTTAGAGAAAATTGATTTTGAATTCTTTTCGAAAATGTCTTAAAACATTCAAAAGTATCACTTTTATGTTTCAAAAATATTGTCCATGTAAATAAAGAATAATAATCTACAATTACAAAAACATATTTACTATGATTTATTGAAAGAATTTGAGATGGACCAAATAAATCAAGATGAAGTAATTCAAGAGGTTTTGAAGTTGAAATCATATCTTTTAACTTGAAGGAACTTTTTCTACGTTTTTCTAATTAACAAGCATCACATAAACTATCTACTTTAAAATTCATTTTAGGGAGACCTCTTACTAGATCATGTTTTGACAGTCTAGATAAGAGTTTGAAATTCAAATGCCCAAATCTCTTATGCCAAATCCAAGGGTCACTTGTATTTGCCAACAGACACAGGTTATCATTTGAAACTTTCATACTAAGAATATAAATATTCTTTTTCTTGACTCCCTCAAATTAATGGTTGAATTATTATCTTCAATGTGACATTTATCTTTTTCAAATTTAATTTTATATCCTTTATCACATAGTTGACTTATACTTAGCAGATTATGTTTCAAATTCTTAACTAGTAAAACATTAGTAATAGTAGGAGTTTCAGAATTACCGACTTTGTCGATGCCAATCACATATCCTTTTGAATTGCCTCCAAAGTTAACCAGTCTTTGTATATTATATCATTCATTATATCTGGATCGCCAGTCATGTTTTTAGAACATCCACTATCAAGTATCCATTTGTTCTTTCTGAATTGCACAATTTGCCGTTGTGGATTGATTCCTCAACACCCATAAAGCATGATTCCTACACATCAAACAATCTTGGTAGACAACTTGAATTTGAATATTGATTATATGCAGACTCAAGAAAAAATGATGGTTTGAATACTTCTAAACTAGTATTAACAAATATAGACATTTTAAAAACTTTTTCAAAAATCAGATTATGAAACTTTGAAAACCTTGCTCCGATACCAATTGTGAGAAACGCGGATTACGGATCTTAAAGATAGGATTAACACTAGAGGGAGGGTGAATAGTGTTAATAAAGAATTACTAAATCTTTTTCAGTTTATGTTAATTTAGACACCGTTGTATGCAATATACAGACACAGATATGATCACAGAAACAAATACAGATGCAGAAATAAAATAAAAGCAGTAAAGGAAAGAACACATGGATTTTATACTGGTTTAGAGTTACCCTACATCCAGTCCCGCAACACAAGTACAGATTTTCTTTCAAAAGCAATTGCATAATTACACCCTCGGTTTCAAAGTTACGAGGTACACCCTCCAGAATTTCTATCCTCTGGGTAGAGATACTTGATTTCCGAGCCAGAAGTTTACCAATTGATTTACCAAGGCTACAATCACACCTTTTCTCTCTTGATTGATTTCCAAGGCTACAATCACACCTTTTCTTGCTTAATAGATTACAAAGAAGTCTATAACTCTTAATAGCACTGAGAATCTTGTAGAGATAGTGATAGAGAATCAAACTAGAAGTAATCGAGTTTGATTCAATGTTGATTTCGGTAGATTAATGGTAAGAATATGTATTAAGAAATATGGAAGAAGAAAAGAAGTGAAAAACTAGAAAATCTGATATAAAATTCGTTGAAACTAACCCCTATTTATAGAAGAACAACAGCAATGTCCATTCATGAAGAGTTAGGCAAACAGACACTTCTTTTGAAATTTAAATTTTGAACTCAATTGAAACCATGTCGACATGGGGTACTTGGGCATGTCGATATCCCAAAGGATTTTTTGGTATTTTGATTTTCTTTGAAAATAACTTTTATTTTATATTAAAACTATTTTAAACTTTATAAATATACTTGACTATAGTTAAAATTCATAAGTAAATATAGAGAATAATATATATAGAACTTAACTATAATTTTATATTTAAATCTAAATATAAATATTTAAAAGTTAAATATATTATATTAAAAGATAGTTTAAAATCAGGAGTAATTTGACTTTGAAATTAAGGATAATTTTAAGGCTAAAATTATTTAAAATTAGGATAGAGGGTTTTGAATCTTTTATAAGGAAAGTTTTGAAAAACATTTTGAAAACAGGATATAATTTTGAAAAATCATTTTGAATAAAAAGTCAGCGGATACAAAACAATGTTCCACTAGATTTTTCATAGGTTCCATCCTACTTAGGGTTCCATCCCTTTAACAGGCTCGAAGTGGATTCCATTCCATGAATAAATTGGATTTTTAAGATGCCAGTGCTTTTCTATGAGTTTTAACAAAATTCCTAATAAAAATACTTAATCTTGAAATCTTGAACTCTTGATAATCTTCATACTCATGAGTCTTCTATCTCGATATCTTGAATCTCTATAGTATACAGTTTTCATTCTTGGTACCTGCATGGTTAAATCCTGCATATACATATATATCTAAACTTATAATGTCAGTATTTATATTTTATAATCAATTCTAAGGTTGTTGTCATCAAAACCATCATCTCACGGACTAACACAGACAATTTCGAGATTTAAATATTCTAAAACTGTTTAAAATGTCCTTTTTAAGAGACAAATATGTAATACTAAGTGTATTATAATAAGGGTAAAAAAAATCATTTAAAACATGGTTTACTTTAAACCCAAACAATTTACACTTATCTTTATTATAAACAATTCTATTTAAAAGTTCTCATTAAAAAAACCATCATTAATTAATTTAAAACAATATTTATTATCTCAAAGGATAATAAAACAACTTAAATACCTTTTATAAATTCCAAACAATGTTGATTATCTCGAAAGATAATTAATCACATTTATAATCTCTTTTATAAGCCTAAAACAAAATTAACCGTCCCAAAAGATAATTACAATTTCCTTTAATAAACAAATCAATTACCTTTAATAAAATAGTTAATTACTTCCAAAACACTTTCATCAAATAAATTAGTTTACTTTAAACTCATTTACTAAATCAATTAACCAACTTAAAGCATTATTTATCAAACGATTATTAAATTCAAATAATCATTAATCAAAATGAATAATTACTATTAATTTTCAAATACCATTATTAAATTCAAATGTCATTAATTAAAACGATTAATTAAATCAATCTCATTAATAAAAAATATTACTTAATTTTAAACATCATTGGTTAAAATGATTAATTAATTTAAAATACCATTAATCCAAAAGATTAATGAATTTTAAACGTCTACTTTTGTGAAAACACAAGCTCAAGTTCAAATACACATGCAAGGGTTTAGGGGATGAAACTCAGTAAATGATGATATACAGGAAATTACTATAAGGACACTTAAATAGTTTAAATGGAATATCAAGATCAATTTCTATTAAACATCCATTTTCCAAATGGGAATTCAACCAAACAATCAAGCTAACAAATTCATATCATCATAGAAATCAACGATAGTTTACAGCACTACATATATGATATAGTAAATTTGTGTGTAAGTTAAAATTTAAATAACACTTCTTTATTGTAGATAAATTTTATCGTATATTTATCCTCTAAATGTATCATCCTACAAGTCAGATTATATTACACAACTTTTTATTAAAAGTTTGCTTCCATCTTAACACTGTTAAAAGATAACTTTTAACTTAACCCATTCTCCAACACCTTATAGTTAAACTGTGAAACTGAATTCACAAGGATTCATTCTCAAGGTTCCCTAATTCCTATTTAACTAACCTATACCTTAATAAGAAAAATCTCTCAAGAACTAATTCAACATGATTATTTCTCAAACTAGATGAGCATAACTAAACAAATCCTAATGATAATAATAAAATATTATCATCTACTAATAATCAACTCATCAATACACTATATTAATTTTTGAAAATCAATCTTATACATATAAAATATGTTCTTAGGTAAAATTATTTCATTTAATATTTTAAAACAATGATGTATCACTAGGTCTGTTCAAGTGTTTAGGAATCTTTATCTATAACACTGGTCGAACGCATTGACCAGAATTTATATACCACTCAATGGATCAAACAACACAGTATAAACATTTTTATAACGCTAATAAACACACACTCAATATACACACACTCTCAGACTTATCCTAGGACATTACTAATCTTATCCTAAGAGAGTTTACCCCACAAGGCTTAGGGGTTCTCTAAACCTAAGCTCTAATATCATCTATGACGACCCATTTTTCTGACCCTCGGGAACGACGCTTAATACATCCATGGTATTCATGTTGCATTGACCCAACCGTCCAAAAGACGAGTTGTCATGGGGTATAATAAAGAATAGAACAAGACATAATAGAAAAAAACCACAACAGAATTCTTACACATAGTACAAGATGATATAGTACAAATGGTTACTTCTTACACGGAGCTATCAAAGTTAAACAAAAGTACTACATCTAACAAATTTGCAGCTGTACATTTTGACTTTTCATTTTTAGATACAAAACACAAATACATAATCATATAGAAAAAATAAATAACTAGATAACTAAGGAGCTGCCTGCTTGATCATCGCTTTCAAAGAGTTCTAAAGAGAAACCTATTATTCTCGGACTACTCAAATATAATTGAGTACCTGAGAGTTTAGGGAAAATAACCAACTCGGATTAGACGATATGTTCGATATGAGTAAAACTATAAAACAAAGGGACTGTATATAATGTTGGACCGTGCTGCTAATGTGGATGGGTTTTCTCCCACATAAACAACAAACAAACATAAGAATGGAAAAGAACAACAGGTGTAACGACCAGCAAATTTATCACTTGAATAAATTATACGTATTTTAAAATATTCAAATATGGGTTTAAAAATAAAAAATAATCATGTTTTAAGTGGAAAATAATAATAGTTATTTTATTTGGGAAAATACTGACGGACAAATTACCGAGGTAAAATATCGATAAAATAGTCAAAAATCGTTTTATCAATAAAAATGTTTTTAAACTATAAGGATCATGTACGACTCTGCATATCTACACTAAGATATATATTCAAACAAGATTATGAAATAAAATGATTTAGTTTTTGAAAATAAAGTGTAAATATGACATTGACAATTGATATCTTCAGTTTTATATATTTCTTCAGAAATTCAAGTTAAGTTTAAATATTAAATAAATGGGTTTTTATTTACGAATAAACTTATTTTAATTATTTAATAATGATGATAAAATAGATTTTAAAATTTGTTTACAAAATAGATAGTTCATAGAAAAATAGAGAATGTGGCCGAAGAACGTTTTTTGGAATTGGACTTTTCGACACCGGAAAGTTGTTGGGAACGTTGTTCGCCTTTGTGCACCATATATACATGTAAATAAGAGATAATTACAATATAATAATACATTTAGCAATATATTATCTTATGTTAATTAAGTTTAACCAAGTGATGTGACAAGTCATGGCTTTAAAAATAATAACTTATACAGAAGTATATATATATCATTATCTCTTGTCTTATCTTAGCCTTATCACCATTATCCATCATGACCTAGAGGATGTGACTAGAGAGGGGGAAGATATAGCATATGAGGGGGGGAGGTTGTGATGTGACTTGTCAAAATAATGACATGTTAGGATATTTTAAAACCAAGGTTAAAATGGAGATTTTCCTACTTTATATCATCTATAAATACACACCCTCGCACATACATTTTCATTTACATTCCAACTTTATTTTTTCTAAACCTTCTTCACTAAAAATATTCCATGGCTTCCATATTTAAAAAAGATTAGAAGAAGATAATATTCTGTGTTGTAACTTGCTTCCATACCTTCTATACTTCTTATATATTCATTTCAACATCCTCTCTTCCAAAAACCAAGGCCATCACTACACCAAAAAGCCCTGGCCAAGCCAAATCATCTCTGGCCGAACCCATTCTAAGGCCTTAGCCCCTCCAATGTTTCAAAATTTTAAGTTAGAGTTGAGCGTAGAGGCGTTGTCGAGCTATAATCAAAGTTCGAGAGAAGTTAGTTAACATAAAGGTGAGTAAACTACTTTATTTTGGAAAGTTTTTTGACTTTACTATGATATGTCATTGTGGCGATAATATATATTGGGAAAAATAAATGGTTATTATGTTGGTCGATGGTGATTTGATGGATGTTTGCGTTTAGTGTTGAATTTAAGATTTGTATGTGATGTTGTCGAGTTAGTAAGCATATAACCTTATGTTTATATATGTGTTTCATTATGATGTTAAAAGTATAGTAGTATGGATGTATGGGTGATCTAAGAACCAAAGTACGTTGAGTTGAAACATAGTTAAATACTTTGTATGTTGCGATGGACGTGAGATCCGATTCGAAATCATAAAAACTATGTTTTAAAGTTTGAAAATTGTTTCAAAGTTTCTATCTTTGTTTCTAAGTCTCAAAAACTTTATAAGTTATGTTTCTAAACATGAAATAGGAAAGAATAAGCAAGTTTTTTCGCTTAAAGTATGTTTAAGAAAACTGCTCTCATTGCGATAATCGCTATGGACGCGGTAAAAAAAATTGATTTCGTTATAAAACATTTTCTTTTGAAATGGTTTTGCAAAATCTTTTCAAAATTAATTAGTAATATAAAAGGATATTAGGTTTAGATAAATTAATATTTTATTATTTAATAAATAAATTAAAAGTAATTAGTATTAATTGATAATTAAGTAAGTGACTTATGGTAAAATAACACTTAAAGAAGGTTAATGACTAATTAGTGATTAACAAAGTTTTAATTGGTGATTAATGAAGTTAAGAAGTAATTTAATGATTATTAATTATAATTAATTTAATTAGTTAACTAATTAATATTTAATTAAGTGATTATTTAATTGACTTTTAATTAATTAGGGTTTAACTAATAATGGATTGTTTAAACATTAACGAAGATGCACTAAGAAGTTGATTAGAACTTAACTAATAATGGATTGTTTAATCCGTTATATTCTTTTGGAAAATGAAACTACCATAAGGTCTCCCGATACACACACAATGCAATCAGAGACACGAGGAAGGTTTCTTCTTATGATAGTCAAACATGCTTGATACGCGAAAATCCTTTTTAATATTATTATTAGTGCATAGTGTGGAAAACATTTCGCAAGTATAATATTAATCTTAGCCAGCATACGTACCATTATAGTACGCCTACTATAGCTACTATTTAAAAATGGTAGATTATACAACTAAAACCGTACACGGCTCGTATTTGGTGATTGGATTTTCAACAAATGGTCAAGGCTAAGGAGCTTCCTTTCTGAAAGGGTACGCCTCTGGAGGGATGGCCTAAGAACCTAACCGGATCTCTGCCAACACAAGGCCGGGTTACCACTATAACTATGTAACTAACTGTCACGAGTATGCCATCCCCCGGTCGTAACTGACCTTTACTGAGGCGCCAACAACAAATTCCAACAACCACATAAGTTAAATATCTGGGCTCCATACCATGATACACTTTTTATCTAGAAGGAAATGCACATACCCCAAGGGGTGCGACCCCCGTAACCTTGCCACATCCTTCCTATTTCGACCATTTTCGGGGAGTGAGGTTTGATGAAGCCTCGTCCAATAAAGCTATGCTTTTACAGAAGCCATGCTATGATCAACACTTAGCATGCCACATTACCAATTGGTAATATATCACTAGTAAATATCAACTACATAACCTCTAAGCTCGTGCATCTCAGAGAAGGGTGTTAAGCTAAGAGAATAAATTCTCCGCCACCAAACAGAAATGTATTTGATAGAAACCAGCTTTACATCTCAAAGCGTAATGTCAGACATACATCCATACAAGTCCATCTTGGGTCTGAATGGAACCGAAGGCACTTCATCCAATTAAGGAAAGAAGTCCTTGCAAATTTGGATATCCCCTAATCACGTCCGGACTCCCCATCATATAGGGTAATCTAAATCTCTATACCAGTGCCACTCGGTGCACAGATATTCAATAGTAATCCTTTCGCTTTCGAAAATACCTGGTCTTCAACACCATCTTCAAATGCAATTCCATTTCGTCGTATCATTATTCGGAATGAGTTTTATGACTTAATGTCCTCTCCCAGCTTAACCGAATAACGAGCGCTTATTTTTAAAAACAATTGGATACATTCAAAGCATAGTTAAGTCACAACAAATTTCCATTTTTAATCTTTTAAACGGAAGATCCATCTTTAAGATTCGATGAGGTTTTCGGATAGCCATTTGGAATCCGATCCCCGGTCGCATTAAAATTCAAATGCCATTTTAAAGGACAAGTTGTTTAAGTAAGCAATTTCAATTCAATTCACATTCACACAGCAAATTCATCACAGATAAATAATTTACTTTTATCACAACTCAATCTAGGCATTTCATATCATAGAACATCACATATCAGAGATATCAAACAATTCAAGGCATTCAATATAATCTAATCATCCATATGCAAGATTAGTTAATCACCTGATTATAATTAATTTAAATCAAATAACTTAATTACCATGAATTAATCACCTAACCTTTCTTAATTATCATTAATTAATTACAACCCATTTGTTATTATTTTAATTAATTAGTGAAATTAATTAATCATCCTTAATTATTCATCTTAATTAATTATCCTCAATTACTTACATTAATCACATAAATTAATTAACCTTAAGCTAATTGCATTAGTTAATTAACCCTTAATTAATTACATTAGTTGATTAGTTCTTAATTATTAATTAATTAACCTTTAATTAATTAACCTTTAATTACTAATTATCTTTTAATTACTTACAATAAGTAATTAACCATTAATAATTAATTAACCTTTAATTAATCTCATTAATTAATTAACTCTTAATTAATTAATTATCAAATTAACCCCTTTAATTACTTACATTAAGTAATTATCCTTTAATCACTAAATTAATTAACTTTTAGCATTAATTAATTATCTTTAATTACTTTCACTAAGTAATTAACCTTTAAGTAATTAATTATCCCCAATTACTTACATTAATTAATTAACCTTTAATTAGTTTTTATCCTTTAATTAATTTCATTAAGTACTTATCCTTTAAGTAATCACATTAAGTAATTAGCCTTTAATTAATTAAGGCCTTAATTAATTTAAAAGATAAACTACTTATCTTCATTAATTACTTAGTTACATCATTTAGATCTTTATCTAATAAACCTTGAAAACTAATCATTATTAACATACGAATTAACTTAAGACTTTAAGGTTAACTAATAATTAAAAACATCATTTAAGATAAACATTTATCTTTACAATCTTATTTAATAAACCTTGAAAATAAATTATCATTAATATATAAATTAACTTAAGACCTTTAAGTTACTTAATAATTTAAATCTTTTCACCTTCTTTAATTATTTATTTAATTACATTATTTAAACTTATTTAAATAACTTAAGAATTATTTTAAAATAATAGGTATATAATATAATACCTTAAACTTAATTAATTTAAAATAATTTATTTTATACCCTTTACTAATTCCAAAACAAAAATAAATCATTTATTATTTAAAAGAAGTGGGTTAAGAAAATTTGTTTAATTAAAACTTGATTTGTTTTTAAAATTTTAAAATTTGTAAATATCCTAACATTACCCGGGACTAATCCGAGTTAAAACCCAAAATATCCGATACCTTGCCCGAGAAATCCCCACACTTTTCTTCCTTTTTAAAACTTGTATATTTTTCTTAACTAGCCAAAATAAATCGCGTATCTACAAGATAGCAGATCCGAGGCACCACTTCTTTTTCCTGAGCTCCTACCCGAGGCAAACATCTTCTTCCCAGAACTACAGCTCTAATGACCCGCCTTTCATTCCATAGAAAGATGCATCATTAAGAAGAAAGAAAGGGATAGAAAAGAGAAAAGATAGAAAAGAAAGAAACAGACAACATCAGAATCTCACAGCGGAACGAATAAATTATATTATATCACATAAAATATTACATAGTATCATATACATCAGAGTTTTACAGCTAATACAACGCAAACTAGACAGTTATAAACACCTATCTAGAAATTACAATTAAAGTACATCATAGAAAACAGATACAACTCAAACACAGCGGAACCACTGTATATATCTACACGCGGAAGCCTCCTGCTCCATTATCTCCAGATCTCGTCAAGGCAATCCTGAATCACTTGACTACTCATACGAAATATGAGTACCCAAGAGTTTAATAAAACAGAAAATAAACATTCGGGTCAGACATGGGTCTGGTGTGAGCAAACGGGTTTAAATGTCGCTTAACTTTAGAAATTCCTTTGAAAAAAGGTATCACGTAAGACTTCCCACACATAAACATGGAAAAGTTTTTACCTTACGCTAACCAAAACATTTGATAAGAAATCCAGTGATATTATAATAGTGTCTAGGGTTTTCAAAATAAAATACAAAAATAGCTGGAATGCTTACATCTCACGTTCCAACATAGTTGGGCACAATCAAAACCGTACAGGCACTTAATGGATTTTGGATTCCATCAATGGCAGGGCTACTGGGTACCGCCCGTCACAGTACGTGGCCTAGATCACCGTACCGAGGAGTACGCCCGCTCCCCTACAACACAAGGCCGAGACCATTCCTTACTGAACAGTCCCGAACAAGACCACCCCGGGGATTCTAGCTAGCAATCACCCCACACAGCCGAAATGTAAAGGGACATCTAGACAGGGGTAAATCTCACTCTCCAGTGGGGGCTACCCACGAAGCCTTGCTGCACCTCTCCTGTTTTAGCCATTCCCGGTTGATGAGGCTTGAGGCTACGATTACCTTTATAGGACATATCAAATCTTAGAATGCTCATCGTCCACCTGACGATGTTCGAAAAGCATTCAATCCATACAAGTTCGTTCCGGGTTCGAACGAAACCGAAGGCATTATCTCGTTACACTCATTTTGGAATCACCTCAGAGTTAACGATGATAACCCTTGCACTCTGAATCACCATCTCGAACCTGAAAGTACTATTCCGTTAAACTCATCATGGAATCACCCTCAGAGTCATACTGACGAATAATCCTTACACCTCGAGTGTTCACTCTTCACTTGAGATTTACGACCTGACGTTTAATTTGGATCGATGTGGTTTTCGGAATTCCAAATTTGGAAATCCGATCCCGGTCTCATCGAAATCCAAATGCCATCTTAATGTCCAAGTGAATTTAATTTGAATAATTAATTCAATTCATTGTTATCTATATACACACAGATAGATATTTCACATATCCCAATAGATAATCACATTATCATCATAAACAGATAACTCGTATCATAATCACAACAGATAACCATCACAACCAGATAATCATCACAAACCATCATACTTTAACCATGCATCCATATCATATAGATACTACTCATCTCATTACTGAGAACACATCCATCCAATCAATATCATCCATAAGCAAAGATTTATTAACCATCATCTATAATTAATTTAAAATGAATTAAATTAATTACTTCTATCTCTAATTAATTTAAAATAAATTAAATTAATTATCACATCTATAAATCCTGCTTAATATCCATTAGTTAATTAACCTAGTTAATTAATCGTCCACTAAGTATTCAACTTGATTTAACACAATTGATTAATCATTCTCTAATTACAATAAGTAATTAGTCTTTAATTAATTTCACAAAAGATAATTAATCTGAATCATAAGTAATTAATATTTAATTACTTCAATTATAAATTAACTATAATTAATTACATTTATCCTTAATGAATTACATTAATTAACCACTTAATTAATTAATTATTACTTAATTAAATAATCCTTAATTACATCATTAATTAGATTAATTAATGATCTCTAATTAATCTTTAAATCAATTACTTAAATTATAATTAATTACATTTAGTAATTAATCTAAAATTTAAAATACAATTATTAATCACCCTTGATTAATATTTAAATCAGTAATTAATTACCATTAGTTACTTATTAACAAATTAATTATTCCATAATTAATTATCTTCATTAATTAATCCCCTGATTAATTACAAAAGTAATTACCCAAATTTCTTAATTAAAAATCATCTTCATGAATTACATTGCACTAATTTTCATTTATTACTTCCTTAAGTAATAATGCTCCATTAATAACATTAAGTAATTACTCTTATTAAACCATCAAATGATTTCTTAAATTAATTATACTAACTTAATTAATTTAAACAAATCATATTATCAAAATTAATTACAAAAAGTAATTAATACCTTAATTACTTATATCAAGTAATTATGCTTAACAAAATACAATTGATTATCTTCAATTAATTAATATAATTAATCATCAAAATTTATCACATTAATTAATTACTAAATTATCCTTAGATAATTATCATTACTAATTAACAACATTTCCTTATTACTTACTTAAGAAAAATTATCTTAGATTAATTATTATTAACCATCTCTAATTAAAGATTAATCTAAATCATTATTTAAAATCAATTAAATAAGTAAATTCCTTAATTATCTTAATTACTTCCAAGATAATTTATTTACTTATTAATGATTTCATTAACATTCAAATGTATTTAAAACGATACACTTCTAAATTAAATTCAATTTCCATTTTATGGTTTCAAGATTCAAGATGTTTAACCATTTAAACATTATCCAAATTTAAAATAAATTTATTCTTAAAATAAAAGTAAAGAACCATTATTACTTATATAAGATATTTATATAAGAAAGTTCAAAACTAAATTACTAACAAATTTTTATTTAAGAAATCAAGCTTAAAATAAATTGATTACATAACTTTTAAATTTAAGTTTAAACATTTCATAACTTTAATTCAAATATTAAAGAAAAGAATTATTTCAAGTTTAAACTTTTATTTGAAATCAAATTCATTTTTTTAAATCTACTTTAAACATTTTAAACTTGTTAAATCTTTCAAATTTACAAAACTGTTTTGAATTCAATCTGGTTCAAAATAAACCTGAAAACCAAATTTAGACTTGATTTCAAAACTCAATTTAAATCTTGCTTAAAATTTAAAATTTCCATTTTTTAAACTTTGAATTCAAAAGTTCATCTGAATTCAAATTTTAAACTTTTGCATTTGAAAACCCCTATTGAAATTCTGCTCAAAAACTTGAATTCCATTTAAATTTTCAAAACTGCAACACAGTCAGGTTTATAAACCTAAAAACAGAAACTACTCGAGACCTCCCCAACATTACTCCGAGTTAAACCCTAATCTCCTTCGAGACAAACACATGAATACTCGAGAGAAACTTCGAGCAACCTTCCTGCACAAACCCATAGGTTCACCAGAACCAGATGTGCACGGTGCATATGCACCGGCACTCCGACGATCTTCGGCCATCATATTCCCCTCCACCAAGTCGCAGACCAACCTCCACCGTGATTGCGACCATTAGAGTTACCTATTAGCTCGAAATCAAATTCGAGATACAATGCAACCTGGAAACCTCACCACTACTTAATTACAAACCTGTCATCATCGCTCACACCCAACTCCGACCATCATCATCACTGTGACTCCGGCCTTCGCTTCATCTACACCCTCTCTGCAAATTCCCAAATCCCTACCTCACTCGAATCACCACAGAAAACAAAAAGCTACCTGTGACGCCCCACCTCTATACCCATGCTAGCCAAGGACACTACAGAGTAATGCCGTCAACTAACACGGAGAATAAGGCTGGTTAGGAGCGACCATATATAGCCTTGCTCTAACTATCTATTGAATACTTCGACAATAGACATACCAAGCAGGTCGACATATCCAATGAATACTTAAAACAAAACCATAGGCGGTTGGAGGATTTATCAGAACAGAATATAACAACTCAAATGTAATATACATCACAGAATAGTAGATCATCATATACACATATACTAATACATAACAGAGTATACAAAATAACACATGTCAAGTGGTATAGAAAACCACAATATACAGACGAGTCAAAAGAATACATATATCATAGTTACAATAAAAGGACTACACAAAAAGCTATGGCAAAAGAAAACTAGCGGAATAGTCCGTGCGGAAGCAAAAGAGGCTAAGTCCAAAAGCACCTAACCTGAAACATCTCGGTCTGACCCGAGTATAAAATACACGAGTCAGTCTAGCTAAACAAATCAGTTAGATAAACTGAACAACAATAAACCTGCAAGATTACAAAGTATAACAAATATCTCTAAAGGAGATAACACAATCATCAACAAAAGATGAATCATAACAAAACAAGCCTCGTATCATCGGCAACTCAGAGAAACAAAGGATATGAAAATCCCAAAACAAGCCATAAAGGCAAATAACAAATACCAATGAAGGTAACACAAGTTCCACAAGGTAATCACTACATATCGTGCGGTTCAAAAAGACCTACACCGAGGGGCGATACCTAGGGAATATACATATCAATGAAACATCAGAAAATTGCTCGAGCACAGTACTGTATAAACAAGGATCCATGAGCCCGAAGGCTCCAAACCCAATATCACTCGAGCGGTGACGAATGACCAACTCTGAAAGCGATACAATAGGGCAACAAACCCGAAGGCGACAAACCCAAGAATCTCTCGAGCGGTGACGATGGACCAACTCCAAAAGCGATACAATAGGGCAACAAACCCGAAGGCAACAAACCCAAGTATCTCTCGAGCGGTGACGATGGACCAACTCCAAAAGCTATACTATAGGGCAACAAACCCGAAGGCAACAAACCCGAGTATCTCTCGAGCGGTGACGATGGACCAACTCCAAAAGTGATACAATAGGGCAACTAACCCGAAGGCGACAAACCTGGAGGAGACAGTCCGAAGACACTATCCCAAAGGCAACAAACCGTAGTGGTGAAGGTCAAAGACCCCGTACTGGACACCACTAACCGGCGGAATGTGTCACAACTTTCGAAAAGGAATCGGAAAAGTGGTAACGTGAGTCCCACAACCACCCGTTCGCACTAAACGGTTTACTATCCATTAGTCACTTTCACACTCAAAGCAGTACAAAGTTCACCTCATATCATCAAGAAACCAAACCCGAAGGTCCAAACGATCAATTGAATAGGTTGGGAATTAATCGGAAGGATAAACGCACAGATTCATGGTCCGTGTTTTGCCCAACCATTTAATCACCCTTCCACTTCGCTCGAAGTGTGAAATTGTGCGTGTGTTTTAAATAGAATTTATAAATCGGAGAAGCGAACTTTTAATATGATTTGAAGAAACCATTTATAAAAACCCGTGATTGAATTCAAAAAGGAATCATCAAGGTCAAATATGCAAAAACAACTAATTGGAATCAATATGCATCGATCAAATTTGGAAAACTAAACGAACAAAGCAATTTGGCAAAAGACACTAGATTCAGACGTCTGAAAGAAGTGGTTCAGACATCTGAATCTGGAAATTAATATGTTTTTCCAGAATAGAATTCAGACGTTTGAATCCAAACTTTCAGACGTCTGAAATAGGCATTATTTTGCCTATTTCTTTTCTGGTTGAAAATTAGCCAATTCAGACGTCTGGGGGCTTTAATTCAGACGTCTGAATACTGGGGAATAAAATTTCCCAGTATAATATTCAGACGTCTGAAAATGAGGATTCAGATATCTGAATCCTGTTGTCCAGACATTTCCTGAACCTAGGCCATTTATGGCCAAACAAACCGAAAGCAATCAGATGCGTGTTGATTAGGGGCTTACGTCAAATGACTACCCAACCTTAACGACACACCCAAACACTCCGAACAACATAAACATCAATCATATAAGGATTTTCATAGATTTGGCTTCAAAAATCATAATTTGGAAATTTCACCTAATCAACCCAAATTGAAAGCAAATGAACATGTAAATATGTTAGGAATTCATACCCAACATCAATGAAATCAAGAGAAGTAGATGTGAGTTCAAAACTCACCCTTTATCTCAAAACAAAGAAGAAGAAGCTCAAACACAAGAAGGAGACTAACTACTCTTCACTTCTACTCTTACAAGCTTCAATCTAAGAATAAAACACATATTCCCTAAGTTAAGTTTAGGAATTTCTGAGATTGAAAAGAGAAAGAGGTAGAGGAGATGAAGAGGAAGCTTACCAATGGCTTCACTTTGATTTTGGAGCAAGAATTTGAGCTAGCATGAGGAACCAGGGCTTGCAATTTCTATTTCCTCTTCCCCTCCACCATTTTCAGTTTTCTTAAGTTAAAGGGATGAAATGACGGTGAATGGATGAAGAGCTAATGAGCTAGCGGGGTTAAGAGGAGATTGGGGCTGAATCCAAACCCAAAACCCAATAGAAAAAGTAGCAAAATTCAACTTACTCCAAACATATCAAAGCTTATACTAAAAAAGATCGCAAACGACGTTTTGAACTCAATGGAAGTGGTCTTGAGACCCAATTCGACCGTTTGCAGAAAGTAAATTTTCGGACTATAATCCGACAAACGACGTTATAATTAAATAAAATATTTAAATATACACCCGATAAAGATGCGGGTTGTTACAGACTCCCTTCCTTAAAGAAATTGCGTCCTCGCAATTCTTAAGAATAAAATAAAGAGTAACAACCCAAAAAACATATTAACACTTAAGAATAACAGAATAAGAAGTTCACCATAAAATGCACGAAAGGATAAGCCCTAACTTGTTTGCCCAGAGAATTCTAAGGATTCCTAAGCTCAAAATAATTCGAAACTCCGACGTGGTGCAACAATACGTCAGATGAACCAAAGCTCAACAAAATGAAGTACAATAAAACGTCCGATGAACTTGGTAAAAAGAACATTCCATTCGGACATCAACAAAGAAACAATCACTTGTTGCTTACAACTAAATGCATTGGCAACCACTACAAGAAAACTGATTTTTTGTAGTGCCCAAAAACCGCCACTACTAGTGGCGTTCCGATAATCGTTACGAAAAAACATGCCACTAAAAATCCTCGAGTATTAGTTGCACTTTTTTAAACACCACCAAATTTGTTTTTTTGATAGCATTTTTATAACGCCATAGAATTCCTTTTTTGTAGCGCCTATTTACCGCCACCGAAAAGGTTTTCTCCTCCATGATACTTTTTTATGGCGTTATCTAAATTTTTTGTAGCGCCTGTTTAACGCCACCGAAAGGGTTTTCTCCTCCACGTTACCTTTTCATGGCGTTATATAAATTTTTTGTAGCGCTTAATAAACGCCAGCATAAGTGTACTTGAGTTTTTAATCACTCTTTTGTAGCGACATTTTAACGCTACCAAAATAAATAATATCCAGTAGCGTTTGTTTCCCTCCACCTGCTACTCCAGATTCACCCCTGATCTAGCATCCAATTATATAATAACAGAATACGCAAGCACATACACTTTTGAACACAATATATTAAACAACTACAAAATACGTATATGCATTGAAGATCCACAGGATACATAGACATTCATACATCCACATACAATAGGTGCTGACAAAAAGCTACCCGTACACATACACAACCAAACTACCATAAGTGTTATAACCAAACTACCATAAGTTTCATAACCGTACATATACATCTGAAATAAACGTCTGAAATAACCAAAGTACCGAGCAAAACCTGAACCACCATAAAAACCTGAACTACCTGTCATTGCTGATGTCTTCAAAACCTGAACTACCTGTCAACAAAGAACAGAACAAAAGAGTGAGAAAACAAAACCTGAACTTAAAACTGCATCACTAACATTCCACCACAATCCATACATAACTCCTCACCATCAGTTATTTTCCCTCCCCTAAACCTGAACCACCAATCACAATCATTCAATCACAATTCGAATATAACACCCCTACTTATGTACTTTTATCATTTTACCAAAAATCTATCTGCACTTTAGCTGCTAGCATTCCTAATGTATATATAAAAAAAATTATATACCTTTCATTTTGACTTAATAATGATTTTTTCCATTGGCCAAGCTATGGGAACGACAAAGCAATCATCCATGCACGTCAAGCCCGATGTTGGTCTCCATATCTCTGCATCTGGAACTATCACCAGTTCAATCCAAACTTTTGCAGCATTACGTCCCAATGGACGACAATGGACCATCGTTATCGGATCAGTTGATGCAATACTTCCTTCAGCCACTACGTCTGCTCTACCCAAATCGATCAACTGGCATTTGGCATCCTTTTGCATGGTTGCAATCGGCTGAAAGAAAAGAGATTATCATGCACAATGTATACATGCACATTAGATAAACCTTCATACACAGTTAACTTCTTCAAATTTGAAAATTAATACTTACATTTTGTGATTTATTCATGACCATATGTGCGGATTTCATGGTAGAATTCACAACATTTTCAGTATCATCACGACTCTCATCTAGTTTTTCTTGATCAGCTTCTACTTTTGATCTTGGCCATGCTACTTTCCTACCAACTGCATCTCCAATGCACGACATATCAGATGTGGGTCGCCACAAATAAGCATCTTTATTTACTACTTTGTCCACCCAAATCACAACAGCAGACAGACCGAGCGGAATACCATTAATAGTATATTTTGGATCAGTGGCGTGGATTCTTCCTTCAGCAACTACACCTTCACCCTCAGTCCAACCGTAAATCTTGCAAGTGTCTTCGATGATGCTGGTACTCTAAAAATGAGAAGTGAAATTCAAGACTTTAGTATGCTATACAAAAACAACGAATATGTGTTAAATTTTTATTCAGATGAGGGGTGTGCTCGCTGCATTTTAGACATCAATAAGCTCGCAGCATATTACACTAATATACTTAACGTGAAATTTTTTACCGTACTGGCTGCACTACAGTTCAACCGTGTTCACAGCGGGACCTTGATGCAAACTGATGGCCAAGCAACTACCTTATTCTTAGCGTCTGCTAAGACTGCCATTTCAGGTGTAGGCCTCCATAAATAAGTATCTGCTTTATCCACTGAATCTATAACAACGCTCCCAGCATTTGGTCCAAGACGAATGCCATTGACAACGTCATCTGGGTCCATGGACAACAGCCTCCCATGGGCAACAACTCCAGAGGTTCCATCCCAATTCAACAGCAAACATACTTCGTCGTCGCTCTACAATTAATCAACCGAAAATTAAATCAATTACTAGATTAAAAAATTAAAATATAAATTTCATTTATTGAGTAATATAAATATTATTTTTACCGAATCAGGTGAGTTCCTTCTCGAACTTTCTTTACCCTGTAGCGAAGCACGAATATAAATTAATATTTTACGAATATAAAATAATTTCCAAAAATTTACCTTCTGGTCCATCAGAGTCTGTATCATTCCCTTCAATTCTGCTATTTCCTCTCGACACCGAGACACTTGTTTATCTTTGGACTGGGCCAAAGCTAGCTTGGTTAAAGTGCAACCCCTACCCAATGCCCTTAACCGTCCCGGTTTATCTTGTCCCAGTACATGTACAAGAGCATCTTTTCCAATATCAGTCTGTGTCGAGTCGGATTGGGATAGGCTACCATATTTTTTGATCTCCTCCTATATAAATAAATACACATAGATAATGTACAATGGTAAAAATATCATAGTTTCAAAAAAAATATACCAATAAAATTAAAAACAATTTTACAATAGTATTCGCAGCTTCCATGTTCACTGGTTCACCATTTTTTTTAATGTGAGATCTAATCCACACATCAGCTCTACTTATGGACGATGGATCTAAACTTTCTTTTTTCTAAAAATAGAATAACATTAAATTAATAAACTGACAGGTATAAAATAATGTTAAATAATGCTATAGTTAATTAACTTACCATGTCTTCGGTCTTTCTAGCCATTCCCCTACGACCGGTTGTATGCGGAATTTGTGTGTACCTAAGGGCTGAATATTTCTCAATTTTTTGCTGAAAATATTGAAAGATGCTAGAATTTAACAACCAAAATCATAAAAAGAAAAATTATCTAATATTTATAATGCAGGGTAAATATGTATGGTGAGGACTGCAATTTATTTGAAAATCAATTCATCATGGTCATATACTTATTTGGTATTATTAATGCTGGATAACTCAGTGACATATACAGCATTACATATCTACTAATAATATTTATAGATTGAACTAACTTGCAAAGTGTTTTTTACTTCATTTAAATGTTCCTGTGCTTGTCATAACACATTTGTATTTTGTACTGTCATAGGTTCCTGCAGCTAATACCTAAACAGGACCCTCAGCATCCACTAACACTTGGACTTCACTTCTAAATAAATTTATCGGTTGCTAACTATGTAGATGGATTTGCAGAAACATGCCAGACGAGTTCAGTAGGAATGATTTACCTTAAACTCTGGACTTGTTTTCGCCTTCACAAACTTCCTCCAATCGTTTATGCTTTTTATGTTCGTAGGTTTCAGTTTAAGTCTTTCCTCATCGTTCTCCGCTTTTTGCAAATTTCGAACCAATTTGCTTTTTGACGATCTCCAAAGTACTCCCATTTGTTGAAATATAGCTTTTCTTTGCCATTCCTCTTCCAATTTAAATCTAATCTGCAACAATGCATCAAAACATGATATTAGTAAAATTTATTTAATTTAAATACGACAGATTTAATTAAATCTGAAAGGTTTTCTGAAGTTATTAGAGGGCAATTTCAATTTATAATTGGCAAGAACTATTTTTCAATTTATCCAGAAGTTATTAGATGGCAATTTCAATTTATAGTTGGCAAGACCATGCAATATTAGAAGTCATTTTCAAAACATATTAGAGTCAGAATGTTAAATAATAAATGCCTGCTTCATACCAGAACCGACTGCCACAAAACTTCTTTTAAGTCATCACTAATATTCCTCCAATCATAAATGGTGTATGGAACCTGCTCCCGCACAAGCGATCCAAGAAAAGAGGATAAATATACCGACCCTTGCCCTACTGGTATACCTAGATCATTGAACTCAACTTCAATTCGATCCTGACTACATGACGGGAGTCTTTTCGCTTTTGCTGGACCTCTACCGCCTCTGTTCTGAGATGTACTTCCGATTTCAACTTCACTTTGTTTCCCAATTTCCAGCTCGGCATCAGCAGTTTGTTCAGGACGGGTTTCATTTTCTGAGCGGAGTCCTTCATTTGGGTCAGAGGGGATATCATCTAGTGGTTGTTCGTCTTCTTCATTGTGAATAGTGGCTTGCTTCTTAGCATTGTCTGGTTGTTCTTCTATTTCATTTATACTAGCTGGAACTTCATGTTTTCGCTTTGACTGTTTGTTCTTAGCTTTGACTATTTGTTCTTCAGCCTTTCTCTGCAAGCGGGTACGTACAGATGTTGTAGACATATTTTTCTGCAAGTGACAGAAAACACAGTATAAACCAATAAGCACATGTAAACAATAAGCAGCGATAAATATTAACAAACAACACTTAAATATCATCAACATGTAGCTGAAAAGAGATGTGGCAGTTTGCAAACCAAACAAGCAGGCTTAAAAGCCTTGAGATGATGAACAGATTTGTAATTTTATGAGAAAATGTACATGTAATGCAAACAGAATTGATAAGAACACTACTCATTATCAAGCAATATATGCAAACAGAATTGATAAGAACATATAATGCTTTGTCTACGGAAGTATACAAAGATCAAAACACAAAGAACAAAAATTGAATGGTACATGCATTTGCAATGGATTAGAAAATTAAATGGTGCAAACTAACAGCCGTTCGCAACATTAAAAAAAACAAAGCATTAGTGCATCAAATGAACAACAATCACTAAAGAAAATCAATATAAGTTCAGTGAAATTTCCAAATAGCCCGGATTTAATATATAAGTTCAACCATCACTAAAGAAAACAAACCCGTGACCTCCATCAATGCTACTTGAACCCACCAAATTCCTGAAACACACAACCTCAACCTCCTCTCAGCAAGCAACCATTGATTCACTGAACCACTTCAACAGAACATTCATATACTCAAAGAAATCAAAGCAGATATCCCAACAGATCATTGCAATTAGGGTTAAATCAACCATTTCAGTAATAATTTAGGAAAAAATACGAAAATAAGATGCATTCAAATTCATATAAAATCCAAATAGAATCACAAAGTCGATTTAAAAGATTCATACCTAAATATACGTAATCGATTTAAAAGATTCATACCTAAATATACCTAGATCTGCTGGCTGCCGCGACTCGATGTTGAGTAAGGGGGAAACGACGGAGTTGACGATGATACTTGAGTGCGATGAAAATTTAACATGATTAAAAGGGGAATTTTTTTTCTGAAGAAGAAAGCAAATTAGGGACGAGAATTTTATTAAGTACGAGAGTAAAATGATAGGTTACCTTTATTTAGTTCGCGCGGACTCCTTTTTTTAGAAATGGGAAACGTGAATTATTTTTTGCCACGTTTATATTATTTGGTAATCTATTTTTTGTTTCATTTACAATAAAACGCCACCGATTTTTGCAACTATAAATGGTTTTTCTTGTAGCGCAACACGATCCCTCTTTCGGGAATAAAAAGAATGAGAGTATCGGAAAAGAGTTCTTTTAAATAATCAACTTTCCCGAAAAGCTAAAACTTTCAAAATTACAATCATCTTTATGTAATTATTTTTCTAGAAAATTTTTCTTATTTCAAATCAATTCATCCTGTCTAATTGTCTCATCAAAGCGTTTAGGAGATTCCTATCGATAACGTTGATCAAGCGCATCTACCAGAATTCTTAAAGCACTTAATGGGCAATACAATCACAAAACAATCTTCTATATGATAAACATATTTCTAAAAACTTTAAAAATTCTCTTTGTTTTTTTTAAGAACAAAAATCCCATTTATACTTATAAATAAATAAATCTTATGAAAAAGATTTGCAAAATTTTTAAATTGCTAATGAATTCAAGACCATACTTAGATAAAGCCTCGAATGATGCAACATACTCAGAAATAGAAGATTTCCCTTGCTTCAACTCAAGGAAGCGACGGGTCAATAAAACTTTTTCAGATTCAGGAACGAACTTGAGTTCGAATCGCTCCCGAAACTGAGTCCAAGAGAGAGTAGACTTATCAATTTCGGCTATAAGAAGCTCATACCAATCAAGGGCACGCTCTTATAATAAGCTAAAAGTTACAAGAACTCTATCATGATCAGAAAGATCCAGGCGAGAGAAGATACGCTCGCACGTGCGAAACCAAGCTTGGACTTCAAGAACAGACTCAGAGCCCTTAAACGGCTTTCCTCCAAGATGAGAAAAATCACTACACAGACGTGCAAAGGCAGACTTGCGAGGTGGAGAAACTCGAGGAGGAACTGGAGGCTGAGTGCTCCTAAACAACTCCAAAAACTGATCGGCAGACATATAAACGCCATCCGGATGTGAGCCACAGGATTGCCCAGCATCCGAACGTCGTCCCCTGCCTCTTCCAGCCATACGCTGAAGGTTAAGATAAGAACAAGATTATTCACAAGGTAGATGATTCAATATGGAATACTATAGAATTTAAATGCGTTCCTAGACGTATTCCCACATTCTATCTACCACCAAGACACAAAAGAAATATAGAGGCACGATGATTCAAAGATTTGTATCACTTATACACTTTGATGTACCGAGATATGTGCATCTATTCTGTGTCTATCATATTTTGTTCTGAACTCAACTATGATACCAAGCTGTGACACCCCACCTCTATACCCACGCTAGCCAAGGACACTACAGAGTAATGCCGTCAACTAACACGGAGAATAAGGCTGGTTAGGAGCGACCATCTATAGCCTTGCTCTAACTATCTATTGAATACATCGACAATAGACATGCCAAGCAGGTCGACATATCCAATGAATACTTAAAACAAAACCATAGGTGGTTGGCGGATCTATCAGAACAGAATATAACAACTCAAATGTAATATACATCACAGAACAGTAGATCATCATATACACATATACTGATACATAACAGAGTATACAAAATAACACATGTCAAGTGGTATAGAAAACCACAATATACAGACGAGTCAAAAGAATACATATATCAGAGTTACAATAAAAGGACTACACAAAAAGCTATGGCAAAAGAAAACTAGCGGAATAGTCCATGCGGAAGCAAAAGAGGCTAAGTCCAAAAGCACCTAACCTGAAACATCTCAGTCTGACCCGAGTATAAAATACACGGGTCAGTCTAGCTAAACAAATCAGTTAGATAAACTGAACAACAATAAACCTACAAGGTTACAAAGTATAACAAATATCTCTAAAGGAGATAACACAATCATCAACAAAAGATGAATCATAACAAAACAAGCCTTGTATCATGGCAACTCAGAGAAACAAAGGATATGAAAATCCCAAAACAAGCCATAAAGGCAAATAACAAATACCAATGAAGGTAACACAAGTTCCATAAGGTAATCATTACATATCGTGCGGTTCAAAAAGACCTACACCGAGGGGCGATACCTAGGGAATACATATCAATGAAACATCAGAAAATTGCTCGAGCACAGTACTGTATAAACAAGGATCCATGAGCCCAAACGCTCCAAACCCAATATCACTCGAGCGATGACGAATGACCAACTCTGAAAGCGATACAATAGGGCAACAAACCCGAAGGCGACAAACCCAAGTATCTCTCGAGTGGTGACGATGGACCAACTCCAAAAGCGATACAATTGGGCAACAAACCCGAAGGCAACAAACCCAAGTATCTCTCGAGCGGTGACGATGGACCAACTCCAAAAGCGATACTACAGGGCAACAAACCCGAAGGCAAAAAACCCAAGTATCTCTCGAGCGGTGACGATGGACCAACTCCAAAAGCGATACAATAGGGCAACTAACCCGAAGGTGACAAAGCTGGAGGAGACAGTCCGAAGACACTATCCCAAAGGCAACAAACCGTAGTGGTGAAGGTC
Source organism: Allium cepa (assembly GCA_030765085.1). Classification (NCBI taxonomy): domain Eukaryota; kingdom Viridiplantae; phylum Streptophyta; class Magnoliopsida; order Asparagales; family Amaryllidaceae; genus Allium; species Allium cepa. Next base: position 217,279,460 of record CM060938.1, read on the forward strand.
AAAGACCCCGTACTGGACACCACTAACCGGCGGAATGTGTCACAACTTTCGAAAAGGAATTTGAAAAGTGGTAACGTGAGTCCCACAACCACCCGTTCGCACTAAACGGTTTACTATCCATTAGTCACTTTCACACTCAAAGCAGTACAAAGTTCACCTCATATCATCAAGAAACCAAACCCGAAGGTCCAAACGATCAATTGAATAGGTCGGGAATTAATCGGAAGGATAAACGCACAGATTCATGGTCCGTGTTTTGCCCAACCATTTAATCACCCTTCCACTTCGCTCGAAGTGTGAAATTGTGCGTGTGTTTTAAATAGAATTTATAAATCGGAGAAGCGAACTTTTAATACGATTTGAAGAAATCATTTATAAAAACCCGTGATTGAATTCAAAAAGGAATCATCAAGGTCAAATATGCAAAAACAACTAATTGGAATCAATATGCATCGATCAAATTTGGAAAACTAAACGAACAAAGCAATTTGGCAAAAGACACTAGATTCAGACGTCTGAAAGAAGTGGTTCAGACGTCTGAATCTGGAAATTAATATGTTTTTCCAGAATAGAATTCAGATGTCTGAATCCAAACTTTCAGACGTCCGAAATAGGCATTATTTTGCCTATTTCTTTTCTGGTTGAAAATTAGCCAATTCAGACGTCTGGGGGCTTTAATTCAGACATTTGAATACTGGGGAATAAAATTTCCCAATTAATATTCAGACGTCTGAAAATGAGGATTCAGACGTCTGAATCCTGTTGTCCAGGCATTTCCTGAACCTAGGCCATTTATGGCCAAACAAACCGAAAGCAATCGGATGCGTGTTGATTAGGGGCTTACGTCAAACGACTACCCAACCTTAACGACACACCCAAACACTCCGAACAACATAAACATCAACCATATAAGGATTTTCATAGATTTGGCTTCAAAAATCACAATTTGGCAATTTCACCTAATCAACCCAAATCGAAAGCAAATGAACATGTAAATATGTTAGGAATTCATACCCAACATCAATGAAATCAAGAGAAGTAGATGTGAGTTCAAAACTCACCCTTTATCTCAAAACAAAGAAGAAGAAGCTCAAACACAAGAAGGAGACTAACTACTCTTCACTTCAACTCTTACAAGCTTCAATCTAAGAATAAAACACATATTCCCTAAGTTAGGTTTAGGAATTTCTGAGATTGGAGGGAGAAAGAGATAGAGGAGATGAAGAGGAAGCTTACCAATGGCTTCACTTTGATTTTGGAGCAAGAATTTGAGCTAGCAAGAGGAACCAGGGCTTGCAATTTCTATTTCCTCTTCCCCTCCACCATTTTCAATTTTCTTAAGTTAAAGGAATGAAATGACGGTGAATGGATGAAGAGCTAATGAGCTAGGGTGGTTAAGAGGAGATTGGGGCTGAATCCAAACCCAAAACCCAATAGAAAAAGTAGCAAAATTCAACTTACTCCAAACATATCAAAGCTTATACTCAAAAAGATCGCAAACGACGTTTTGAATTCAATTGAAGTGGTCTTGAGACCCAATTCGACCGTTTGCGGAAAGTAAATTTTCGGACTATAATCCGACAAACGACGTTATAAATAAATAAAATATTTAAATATACACCCGATAAACATGCGGGTTGTTACACTACCAAAACTACGACCATCAGTAACTAGGGCTAGAAACTTGCAATGACCAACGACGACCGCCAACCACCTCTAACCATCAACTTCCCAATTTTCCCCCACTCTCCAATCAATCTTCCACCTCCAGAAAGAATCACAACTCCCGAAATCCACCAGATCACCATATAAACCCAAAAACCCCAAATTGGTTGAACTCAGAAATGCTAACACCACAACTGTTTTAAAAATGCGATGTTTGTTTTAGAATTTATGATTTCAATCATGCATTCTAGCTATAAACTTGTTTTAACAATTTGAGGTATTTGATATTTGCTCATTTAAAACAATAACTGTTATAGAGACAATTAGTTTTTCAAATTTAACTAAATTATGATTCAAAATCAAAATTTCATACTAAGAAAACATCCTTTTCTTATATAACAAATCCTATCTGAAATCAATTAAGAGGTAATGGGATTTTATTTAAAGATTCTTAGTTTTTTTTCTTCTTAAAAGCAGAAACAAGTATCATGCAACATTCATGTGTGTACTTATATATATACACACAGATTATTATCACAAAACAATCATACAAACTTGATTATTTCTATCAATAAACATGCAACAGATAACTCAAGCTTTTTGCATTTGTGAGGTTACTCACTTAAAAGAAGACAGAGCATTTTTTCCTTTTTATCTATAGCAATTTGATCTTTTTTTAAAATAACAGTTTGTTTGAAACTTGAGTTCTGTAAGTTTGTTTAGCTCTGATTTTTACAAGAAAAATTATATTTAAAATAGAAGTTCACTCACCTATTAATGAAGAAGCAGAAGACAACAGAGATGCAATCACATTTCCTGGAACCTGATTTGAATCTGCATGTTGAAGTTGATTTGAAATTTGCTTGATGAATCTGTGTTTTAGCTTTCCTTTGATAACTGAATTTACTTGTTGTTGTAGATTTTAAAACTGCATGCAGACCATTCTTCTTTTGCTTGAATTTTTTGAACTTGCAAATTGATTTTGAAACTTGCAGATTGAATTTTTGTTACCAGATTGGGTTTTGCAGATCTTAAACATGAATTAGGTTTTTGGTTTGTAGAAATGGATTTTGAATTTTTCTTATAATCTAATTTTCAGATTTTCTTTTGAAGAGAAATGTTTTGAACAATTAATAAGTTTCTAAGTTTTCTTATCTACAAAAATTTAATTTCAAAATATGTTAATATGCCACATGTTATCTATGTAATAACAAATGTTTACAAGTGTCCTCTTTTAGTGTTAAAAGCTTAACACATGTTCATTTCAATATTAAAAAAAAATCTTAATTTATAAATGTATTTAAATTTTTAAACCAATTTTCTAATCTAATTTAACATGTTCTAAATGTTTATCTATTTTTAGCCTTTAATTGATTACATGAAAACTTTTGTTATAAAATTACACAACTTAATGTTTATTTGGAATATTTTTTTTAAAATAATATTTTTAAAACCAAATTTTTAAAAGAGAAAATTTAAAAAGAAAAAGGAATGTTGAATCACATTTTATTCCAAAGTTTTCAAACTAAATATCGTACTCTAATATAAATGAACTAAGTTTATTTCAAAACAAAATTTTAAAATAAAACAAAATAAACTTTTATTATGAAATACAATTTAAACTATTATATTTTTAAACAAAACATATATTTACTTATGTTTCTTTTGAAAATATAAGATAGATTTTAAAATTAACCTTTGAAAGTTTTCAATACTAATTTAAATCAAATTTTACCAATTTACAATTTATACATACATACATACATACATACATATATATATATAAATTTAAAAATGTTCTTATTGAATTTAAATTTAAATTAAAATCAAAACTTCTATTTACAATGTATATACATAAAATATTCATTATAAATGAAATATTTTTTATATAAGCTTAAACAGATAATTTTATTATTTAAATATATTTAACTTTTGAAAAGAATAAAATTCTCAAATATAATTATCAATATTATAAATTTTCAAAAGAATATCATTTATCAAACTAAATAATTATTAGTTTTCAAAAGAAATTTTTTGTTTGAATTTGATTATTAATCAATATTTTACATTTTAAAATAATTATTAATGGAAATTATTAAATAAATATTGCCCAAATTTCCGGGACATCACATTCCTCCCCCTTAAATGAATTTCGTCCCCGAAATTTAAAAGTAAAGGTATTTAATAATCCCATATAGATTTAAAATTTTAAAATAGCAAACATATGCTATCAACCCAATACTAGCAACCATAGCAACCAATTCAAACAAACAATTCTAATTACCTAGACAAAATTCTGGATAGAATTCCTTAGAGTTTCCCAGGTACAAATACCGGAGCACTCACTCTACAGAATCTAAACTGGCTACACCACTCAGATCTAGAGCTCCTATGTATCTAGGTCTACAAATCTAAACAGGATACAGGACTACAGACAAGTCCTGTTCAACTTCCAAATCTCCCAGAATAACTGATTCTAAAACCAGTGATAAATCATACACGTACTCCCTTAGAGATACGTGAAATATATAACGAATTCCAGCCGTACGAACTGGCAATTCAATCCTGTAGACCAAACTCTTAATCCTTAAGAGAATACAGAAAGATCCAATACTCTTATCCATAAATCTCTCCTATCGATCCTGGGTTTCCTTCAACCTTCTAGATCAATCCAATCTTTGTAGATGCTATACAGAACAAATCTGGACAAAGAAATAAACGATCTCCCGATCCTACTCAACAAAATGGTTCTCTCAAGATCCATCAAAATCCACCACACAAACTCTACTACACAACATCAGAAGACTCCAAAATATATTTCCTGTAGAAATCCTCTGATCCAAGACAAAACTCAAATTCCCAAAGAATCAGGTGTTGTTCCTATTCTGGAATAGCTGCCACCATGCTTCCGTTGCACAACTCTGATTTGAAAATGTTGTTGATGAACACAAGTATAAACTTGATCAACTAATCCCGAAACATTGTTCATCAAATTCCATAAATCTCAATGACCTATCCGATTCGGTCACGAACACCACAGCAAAAATTCAACCAGAAAACTAGATCCGATCAATCCTGCCAGCTTAAACAGATTTCTCTCTCAAAGAGCATCCTACTAAGCTGAACCACCGGTAAAGCTCCAAGAACCAAGTCGAAACAGAACTCAATATCTCAGTGCAGATGATAACCTTAACTCCTTCAAAGATATCTAGAGAAATACCAAACCACGTCGATAACTCAAAGATCCTCTGGAGATGCTTCAATCCAAACAAAGATTGCTCAGAGAACTTCCGAACCATCGCAAGTCACTTTTGCGATCCCACTCAGTTCAGATTCCAAGAAATCGTTCTCTTTTCAACAATCAGAACAGCTAAAGCTTTCTAATCAAAGAAGAAACTAGTGGTCCACCTCCAACCACAAACATCACATCCAGCTGAGCTTCCAAAAGAAACGAACAAGCTTCACCGTCTGCCCGACCTACTGACAGGAGAATCACGGAGATTTCTAAACCATCGAAGAAACAGGCCACTCACTGCTGCTACTGCTGCCAAAAACTTCCTTATCCAAAAGCTCATTGAACCTCAAAGCTACACCAGCCACTTCCACAATAGAGCCTTCAGAAGACAGATTTCCATCAGGAAACTCGATCTCAAACAAGCACAAAATACTCTGCCAAACTGAGTCTCAAACTCAAATACAGATAGAACTTCCTTCCCAAAATTGCCAAGATACCATCTCTGGCTTCAGTACTCCCAACTGATCCAGACTCGAGAAAATCTACTTGCACGAGTGCAACCAAGCTTACAATCCAAAGATAAACTCCGAATCTTGAAAAGATTTCCTTCAGAGATCGGTGAAACACCAAACTGCAAAACTACTCAAGATGCCCAATACTGTCCTAGCAGATTCACTTCCAACCTCAATCACTCGAACTCCAACCATTGGTAGTTGTGTTACACACACCACTACCCTATCTACCTCCAGAACTTATATTGGATAACCCGAACAGGTAACCCAATCAAATAGGTAGAAATAAATAAATAAATATATATATTCAAAATTACAAATACGCTCTCTCAAGAAGGACACCACTCCAGAGCATAGGTATTCGCTCAACCTAGTGCTCTGATACCACAATGTAACGATCCGCCTTTCATTCCATAGAAAGACGCATCATTAAGAAGAAAGAAAGGGATAGAAAAGAGAAATGATAGAAAAGATAGAAACGAAAGTAACAGACAACATCAGAATCTCACAGCGGAACGAATAAATTATATTATATCACATAAAACATGACATAGTATCATATACATCAGAGTTTTACAGCTAATACAACACAAACTAGACAGTTATAAACACCTGTCTAGCAATTACAATTCAAGTACATCAGAGAAAACAGATACAACTCAAACACAGCGGAACCACTATATACATCTGCACGCCGAAGCCTCCTACTCCATTATCTCCTCCAGATCTCGTCAAGGCAATCCTGAATCACTTGACTACTCGTACGAAATATGAGTACCCAAGAGTTTAATAAAACAGAAAATAAACACTCGGGTCAGACATGGGTCTGGTGTGAGCAAACGGGTTTAAATGTTGCTTAACTTTAGAAAATCCTTTGAAAAAAAAGGTATCACGTAAGACTTCCCACACATAAACATGGAAAAGTTTTTACCTTACACTAACCAAAACATTTGATAAGAAATCCAGTGATATTATAATAGTGTCTAGGGTTTTCAAAATAAAATACAGAAATAACTGGAATGCTTACATCTCACGTTCCATCATAGTTGGGAACAATCAAAACCGTATAGGCACTTATTGGATTTTGAATTCCATCAATGGCAGGGCTACTGGGGTACCGCCCGTCACAGTACGTGGCCTAGATCACCGTACTAAGGAGTACGCCCGCTCCCCTGCAACACAAGGTCGGGACTTTCCTTATTGAACAGTCCCGAACAAGACCACCCCGGCGATTCTAGCTAGCAATCGCCCCACACATCCGAAATAAAAAGGGACATCTAGACAGAGGTAAATCTCACTCTCCAGTGGGGGCTACCCACGAAGCCTTGCTGCACCTCCCCTGTTTTAGCCATTCCCAGTTGATGAGGCTTGAGACTACAATTACCTTTATAGGACATATCAAATCTTAGAATGCTCATCGTCCACCTGACGATGTTCTGAAAGCATTCAATCCATACAAGTTCGTTTCGGGTTCGAACGAAACCGAAGGCATTATCTCGTTACGCTCATTTTGGAATCACCCTTAGAGTTAACGACGATAACCCTTGCACTCTAAATCACCACCTCGATCCTGAAAGTACTATTCCGTCAAACTCATCACGAAATCACCCTCAGAGTCATACTGATGAATAGTCCTTACACCTCGAGCCTTCACTCTTCACTTGAGATTTACGACCTAACGTTTAATTTGGATCGATGTGGTTTTCGGAATTCCAAATTTGGAAATCCGATCCTGGTCTATCGAAATCCAAACGCCATCTTAATGTCTAAGTGAATTTAATTTGAATAATTAATTCAATTCATTGTTATCTATATACACACAGATAGATATTTCACATATCCCAATAGATAATCACATTCTCATCATAAACAGATAACTCGTATCATAATCACAACAGATAACCATCACAACCAGATAATCATCACAAACCATCATACTTTAACCATGCATCCATATCATATAGATACTACTCATCTCATTACTGAGATCACATCCATCCAATCAATATCATCGATAAGCAAAGATTTATTAACCATCATCTATAATTAATTTCAAATGGATTAAATTAATTACTTCTATCTCTAATTAATTTAAAATAAATTAAATTAATTATCACATCTATAAATCCTGCTTAATATCCATTAATTAATTAACCTAGTTAATTAATCATCCACTAAGTATTCAACTTGATTTAACATAATTGATTAATCATTCTCTAATTACAATAAGTAATTAGTCTTTAATTAATTTCACAAAAAATAATTAATCATAATCATAAGTAATTAATATTTAATTACTTCAATTATAAATTAACTATAATTAATTACATTTATCCTTAATTAATTACATTAATTAATCACTTAATTAATTAATTGTTACTTAATTAAATAATCCTTAATTACATCATTAATTATATTAATTAATGATCTCTAATTAATCTTTAAATCAATTACTTGAATTAAAATTAATTACATTTAGTAATTAATCTAAAATTTAAAATACAATTATTAATCACCCTTGATTAATATTTAAATCAGTAATTAACTACTATTAGTTGCTTATTAACAAATTAATTATTCCATAATTAATTATCTTCATTAATTAATCCCCTGATTAATTACAAAAGTAATTACCCAAATTTCTTAATTAAAAATCATATTCATTAGTTACATTCCAGTAATTTTCATTTATTACTTCCTTAAGTAATAATGCTCCATTAATAACATTAAGTAATTACTCTTATTAAACCACCAAATGATTTCTTAAATTAATTATAATAAATTAATTAATTTAAATAAATCATATTATCAAAATTAATTACAAAAAGTAATTAATTCCTTAATTACTTTTATCAAGTAATTATGCTTAACAAAATACAATTGATTATCTTCAACTAATTAATCTAATTAATTATCAAAATTATCACATTAATTAATTACTAAATTATCCTTAGATATTTATCATTATTAATTTACAACATTTCCTTATTACTTACTTAAGAAAAATTATCTTAGATTAATTATTATTAACCATCTCTAATTAAAAATTAATCTAAATCATTATTTAAAATCAATTAAATAAGTAAATTCCTTAATTATCTTAATTATTTCCAAGATAATTTATTTACTTATTAATGATTTAATTAACATTCAATTGTATTTAAAACAATACACTTCTAAATGAAATTCAATTTCCATTTTAAGGTTTCAAGATTTCAAGGTGTTTAACCATTTAAACATTATCCAAATTTTAAATAAATTAATTCTAAAAATAGAAGTAAAGAACCATTATTACTTAAATAAGATATTTGTATAAGAAAGTTCAATACTAAATTACTAAAAAAAATTTATTTAAGAAATCAAGCTTAAAATAAATTGATTATATAACTTTTCAAATTTAAGTTTAAACATTTCATAACTTTAATTCAAATATTAAAGAAAAGAATTCTTTCTAGTTTAAACCTTTATTTGAAATCAAATTCATTTTTTTAAATCTACTTTAAACATTTTAAACTTGTTCAATCTTTCAAATTTACAAAACTGTTTTGAATTCAATCTGGTTCAAAATAAACCTGAAAACCAAATTTAGACTTGATTTCAAAACTCAATTTAAATCTTGCTTAAAATTTATAATTTTCATTTTTAAAACTTTGAATTCAAAAGTTCATCTGAATTCAGATTTTAAACTTTGCATTTGAAAACCCCTATTGAAATTCTGATCAAAAACATGAATTCCATTTAAATTTTCAAAACTGCAACACAGTCAGGTTTATAAACCTGAAAACAGAAACTACTCGAGACCTGCCCAACATTACTCCGAGTTAAACCCTAATCTCCTTCGAGACAAATACATGAATACTCGAGAGAAACTTCGAGCAACCTTCCTGCACAATCCCACAGGTTCACCAGAACCAGATGTGCACGGTGCATATGCACCGGCACTCCGACGATCTGCAGCCATCATATTCCCCTCCACCAAGTCACAGACCAACCTCCATCGTGATTGCGACCATCAGAGTTACCCATTAGCTCGAAATCAAATTCGAGATAACAATGCAACCTGGAAACCTCACCACTGCTTCATTCCAAACCTGTCATCATCGCTCACACCCAACTTCGACCATCATCATCACTGCGACTCCGGCCTTCGCTTCATCTACACCCTCTCTGCAAATTCCCAAAACCCTACCTCACTCGAATCACCACAGAAAACAAAAAGCTACCAAAACTACAACAGTCAGTAACTAGGGGTAGAAACTTGCAATGACCAACCACGACAGCCAACCACCTCTAACCATCAACTTCCCAATTTTCCCCCACTCTCCGTTCAATCTTCCAGCTCCAGAAAGAATCACAACTCCCAAAATCCACCAGATAACCATATAAACCCAAAAACCCCAAATTCGTTCAACTCAGAAATGCTAACACCAAAGTTGTTTTAAAAATGTGATGTTTGTTTTAGAATTTATGATTTCAATCATGCATTCTAGCTATAAACTTGTTTTAATAATTTAAGGTGTTTGATAATTGCTCATTTAAAACAATAACTGTTATAATTTATTCAGAGACAATCTGTTTTTCAAATTTAACTAAATTATGATTCATAATCAAAATTTCATACTAAGCAAACATCCTTTGCTTATATAACAAATCCTTTCTGAAATCAATTAAGAGGTAATGGGTTTTTATTTAAAGATTCTTAGTTTTTTTTTAAAGCAGAAACAAGTATCAGTCAACATTCATATGTGTACTTATATATACACACACACACACACACACAGAGATTATTATCACAAAACAATCATACAAACCTGGTTATTTCTATCAATAAAAATGAAACAGATAACTCAAGCTTTTTGCATTTGTGAGGTTACTCACTTACAAGAAGACAAAGCATTTTTTTTCCTTTTTATCTACAACAGTTTGATTTTTTTTAAATAACAGTTTGTTTGAAACTTGAGTTCTATAAGTTTGTTTAGCTATGATTTTTACAAGAAAAACTGTTTTTAAAATAGAAGTTCACTCACCTATTAATGAAGAAGCAGAAAACAACAGAGATGCAATCACATTTCCTGGAACCTGATTTGAATCTGCATGTTGAAGTTGATTTGAAATTTGCTTGATGAATCTGTGTTTTAGCTTTCCTTTGATAACTGAATTTTGCTTGTTGTTGTAGACTTTAAAACTGCATGCAGACCATTCTTCTTTTGCTTGAATTTGTTGAACTTGCAAATTGATTTTGAAACTTGCAGATTGAATTTTTGTTACCAGATTGGGTTTTGCAGATCTTAAACATGAATTGGGTTTTTGGTTTGCAGAAATGGATTTTGAATTTTGCTTATAATATGATTTTCAGATTTTCTTTTGAAGAGAAATGTTTTGAACAATTAATAAGTTTCTAAGTTTTCATATCTACAAAAATTTAATTTCAAAATATGTTAATATGCCACATGTTATCTATGTAATAACAAATGTTTACAAGTGTCTTCTCCTAGTGTTAAAAGCTTAACACATGTTCATTTCAATATTAAAAAAAAGTCTTAATTTATAAATGTATTTAAATTTTTCTAAACCAATTTTCTGATCAAATTTAACATGTTCTAAATGTTTATCTATTTTTAGCCTTTAATTGATTACATGAAAACTTCTTTTATAAAATTACACAACTTAATGTTTATTTGGAATGTTTTTTTTAAAAATAATATTTTTAAAACCAAATTTTCAAAAGAGAAAATTTAAAAAGAAAAAGGAACGTTGATTCACATTTTATTCCAAAGTTTTCAAACTAAATATCATACTCTAATATAAATGAACTAAGTTTATTTCAAAACAAAATTTTAAAATAAAACAAAATAAACTTTTATTATAAAATACAATTTAAACTATTATATTTTTAATCAAAACAAATATTTACTTATATTTCTTTTGAAAATATAAGATAGATTTTTAAATTAACCTTTGAAAGTTTTCAATACTAATTTAAATCAAATTTTACCAATTTACAATTTATACATATATATATAAACTTGAAAATGTTCTTATTGAATTTAAATTTAAATTAAAATCAAAACTTCTATTTACAATGTATATAAATAAAATATTCATTATAAATGAAATATTTTTTAAAATAAGCTTAGAAAGATAATTTTATTATTTAAATATTTTTAACTTTTGAAAAGAATAAAATTCTCAAATATAATTATCATTATTATAAATTTTCAAAAGAATATCATTTATCAAACTAAACAATTATTAGTTTTCAAAAGAAAATTATTGTTTGAATTTGATTATTAATCAATATTTTACATTTTAAAATAATTATTAATGGAAATTATTAAATAAATATTGCCCAAATTTCTGGGACATCACAACAGCAATCCAATAAACACAGATGCACGCACACGTGCATAGATGATCGGAACCACTCTGATGATGCTGCGACCTCCAACATGTCATCAACGACCATCTCAACCCAAGCAACCACCCAGAACCCATGACGAACACCTGAATCGAAATCGAGAACACTTAGCGCCACCTGTAACAAAACCCAGTCACCAAAATCGCCTCGAATCGCCCATCTCTGACCATCATAGACCGCGTCATCATGCCTGAAGATTCGCCAAAGCATCCTCTTCCTAATCCTCCTACACCGATCGACTCCGGTGCGATGAAGAACTCGAAATCGCTACTCAAATTCCCTCGACCAAACCCAAGCCTAAAACCCTACTTTTCCATCGCTTGGCCACCATGGTGGTTAATAAACTCAGTCACTATTTTTCCCAAAACCCCCTACCCACGAGCTACCTCCAGTGTATGCCCTTCGTTAATCTCCATAAATTGTTGAAAAATCCTAAATCGATCATCTCACAATATCTCAACAAACCCAAACTTAAAAATCATGATTTTCATATCAAAATTCATTAATTTCAAATATGAATCAGGTTATATATTCAAAACATGAATTTTAATCCATCAATTTTCCTGACTTTATACATTTTTACTGTAATTTCTTTATTTCCAGTAAATATACTTGTTAATTATACTTAGGAATATTTTTAAAAATAGAATCTTGTTAATACTAACATATTTCTTTTAGAGATCAAATCGTAAGAGAGATTGGAGAAAGAGGAATTGAATTTTTAACTTAATACAAGCCTATAAAATTTTAATAGAGGTATATGTGCCTGTTACACAGACATGCACACACTAAATTTTCATATATACGGGCATGCAATATTATTGTACATCTATACAAACCATTTTCACAGTCATACTTTCAAGTATTAATCCAAACATCAAGATATAATAACAGGTTCAAGAAGTTTACTCACCTTTTGATGTTGAACAGAGAAAAAAGCCTGGAAATGGATTTTAATACTGGAAATGTTTTGATTTTTTTATCTGATCTGTTTGTATCAGGATCTTGCTTGATGTTTTAAGAATGATCTGCTTAAAGCTTCAGGTTGAAAATTTGTTTGAGTTGAATCTTTGATTTGCTTTTGTTTCTAGTTGAATTTGAACTTTGCTTGCTTTCTGGTGCTAAGGTTTCTTTTTCTTTTTTTGGCATAGCCGACGGGGTTGGATGGTCCCCTACCACTTTATTAATGCACCGGGGAGAAAAACATACAAAAGTGAACAGAGCACAAACGCACAGACGTGCAACAAAGCAAACAGGGAGGAAACAAAGTGCACCAATAAAAGAAAAAACGAAGAAAAAAAACAGTAAGCAGCATGGAAGAAGATCTGGAAATGAGAGGAAGAAAAAAACTCGGACCATTCACAGAGCGGCAAGGATCCCCGGCTCGAATACAAAGTTTGCATTAACCAGCCCAACTTTTATATCATAAGAGACATGACTGAGAATGCGCTCTTCATTCTGCAAATTCTCGGGTTGACAGATTCGCTGGTTTCTTTCCTTCCAGATAACAGATATGAATTTCTTTAAAACAATGAAAAGAATCCTATTTCTACTAACAGACATATCCTTAGTTTTGAGAAGGGTACTCCAAATGTCACCAATCCACAGCTGAGCATCGTGGAAGCCTAACTTGTTTAGCAGTTTTTCCAAAGCCGTAAAACGATGTCGCATTCGAAGAAGATGTGATCACGAGTTTTAGGTTCAGAGCTGCAGAAGGTGCAATGGATCGGCACCTGCATCCCATGACTAAAGAGCTTAGCACGCGTGTGTAAAGCGTTGTTTATTACTTTCCAAAACATGAGATTTTCTCTTTCATTGTCGTCCCTGTTCCAGACTCTTTTATGCCATTTACACTCCTCCAGGTTGTCATGGCCAGATAGGTAGTTGTACATAGGCTTGGTCTTGTATATGCTACCTATGCCTTTCCAGTAAATGTTGTGACTGCGTTCCAGGAGAGCCTCTGAGGCTTTGATCTGATTCCAAATCAGCCTAACAGCCTGATTTGAAGTGTTAGGGAGCACAAAAACACCATTGCTACTCATGTCTGTGATCGTAGAGTGCAGGAGAATACCAGTTTGGTATATGTCGCTGTGGGTAAGCTTTCTACGAAGAATACATCCATGGGCTAACCACGGACCGTTCCAGAATTGGACATTGCTCGTTAATCCGTATTGGACAAGAGGAAGGATGCTGTCACGCAAGTTAAAGAGAGAACGCCAAGTCCAACTACTGTTTTGAGGGGTTTGCATGCTCCAGATATCCCTTCTTCTAATAACATGATTTTTCGACCACTGGACCCAAATACTGTTTCTGTTGTTTATGTAGTTATCAAAATGTTTGATAAGCGCAACCCTATTCCAAACTACCACACTGGAGATACCTAGCCCACCATTGCGTCGGGGTCTCTCGACAAGCTTGAAAGAAATAGGGGCAGTGTAACGCCCATGAATGGAACCTTTCCAAATGAATCTCATAGCAGCAGTTCTGATCATATTGATTAGTTTCAGCGGTAAAATGAAGGTCTGCGCCCAGTATACTTGCATAGAAAATAACACTGATTTAATAAGCGTGATCCGGCCCGCCTGGCTTAAAGTTATGGAGGTCCAACATTGCAATTTGGACATAATTTTAGCAAAGAGAGGGGAGCATTGACCTGCTGTTATCCGAGATGTTGCAAGGGGTAAACCAAGGTAAATCAAAGTATTGAAGTTTGGTTGAAGACGCGTGAAGTTGAGGATTGGGAGAGATTGATCATCGGAGAGACCGGCTATCATCATCTCCGATTTTCCAAGGTTAATTTTTAAACCAGTTTGTCTGTAGAAAGCATCCAAAGCATGCATAATGGAGTGAATGGTTAAAGCGTCAGGTTTGCAGAAGACAACGAGATCATCGGCAAACATTGGGAGAGGTGTTGGGTTTTCTTGTTTGCTTTTGATCTTTGTGTTTGCTCAGGTTTTAAAATTTTGAAGAGACTGTTTGCTTTGATTTTCTTTTATCTCTGGTTTATAGCTTACTTTAGTTACTAGGTTTTAAATATCAACAAAGATATGAGAAGGAAGGAGTTATATATATATATATAGCCTTTATTTCCTTTTCATTATTTTTTCAAATTTTAAAATTTAAGCCACTTGCCTTTTGCATGTTTTACAATAGCTAACACTTGTTTAATTTCTTGTTATATGGTTTACACTTGTATTATCTTCATGTTATAATACTTACACATGTAATTTGCATGCTAATTAATGTTTTTAATATATTTATATAATTTTTATGTTATATTTATTATTTAGTTATATATATATGTATGTTTTTATATATGTTTTTATATGTTTTTATACTATATTTTCAATTTACATTTCTTTTTTTATATTAACATATGTCTTATATATATACAACTAAATTTAGCACATGTATAATTTTAAAACAGAAAGCATATAATTTTTTTATTAAACCTTATTTTTATGCTATCATATTTTTAAATAAATAAATATTTATCTTTAGAGCTTTTTTCAAAAGTAGAATTTAACTTTAAATTATATTTTCCAGTTTTAATAAATAAGTCTCCCTTATATTTATAGTTTTATAATTTTAAAGAATATGATTTAAAACTAATTATTCACTAATAAATAAATCTATAACTATATATATTAGAATTTAACCCTTAAATAGCTTTTGAAAATTAAATTAAAAATATAACTTCCCAAATCACAATACGCACACACACATATATAAAATTAGAAAACAAATTTTTTATTATTTTTTAATTTATAGAGATTTTAAATCTAGTTTATTTCTTAAGATATTTATTTTTCTGAATATCAAATCAAAATTCTGTTTACAATCTATTTATATATACAAAACAAACACATATCTTACTTGTTTTGAAAAATTCAATTTAATTCACAAATTAATCCTAGAAATCATATTAATTATTAATTTAAATTTGGCTAAAAAGGGGATCGTTACATAAAATGTATTTATGACATCGACAATTGATATCATTGGTTTTATATATTTCTTTAGAAATTCAAGTTATTTTTAGATATTAAATAAATAGGTTTTTATTTACAAATAAACTTATTTTAATTATTTAATAATGATGGTAAAATAGTTTATAAAAATTTGTTCACCAAAATAAATAGTTCATAGAAAAATAGAGAATGTGGCCGAAGAATGTTTTTCGGAATTTCGACTTTTCGACACCGGAAAGTTGTCTGAACGTTGTTCTCCCGAGCATCGTATGTACACATAAATAAGAGATAATTAATAATATAATGATACACTTAGCCATGTATTATCTTATGTTAATTATGCTTAGGAAGTGATGTGACAAGTCATGGTTTTAAAAATAATAACTTATATATATGTAAGTATATATCATTATCTCTTATCGTATCTTAGCCTTCTCTTCATTATCCATCATAACATAGAGGATGTGACTAGAGTGGGGAGGATGTGGCATATGAGTGTGTGGAAGGTGGTGATGTGACTTCTTAAAATAATGACATGCTAGGAATTTTAAAACCAAGGTTAAAATGGTAATTTTCCTGCTTTCTTTCATCTATAAATACGCACCCTTGCTCACACATTTTCATTTAAAATCTAGATTCTTTTTTCTGAACCTTCTTCTTTAAAAATATTCCATAGCTTCCATATTTAAAAAATATTATAAGAAGTTAGCATTTTGTATTGTAACTTGCTTCTATACCTTCTATACTTCTTATATTTTCATTTCAACATCCTCTCGTCCAAAAACCAAGGCCATTACTACCCCTACAATGCCCTAGCAAAGCCAAGTCACCTCTGGTTGAACCCTCTCTAAGGCCTTAGCCCCTCCAATGTTTCAAATTTTTAAGTTAGAGTCGAGCGTTGAGGCGTTGCTGAGTTATAGTTAGAGTGAAGTTAGTTGATATAAATATGAGTAAACTGCTTTATTTTGGAATGGTTTTTGACTTTACTATGATGTGTTATTTGATGATAATATGATGAGAAAATTGAATGGTTATTATGTTGGTCAATGGTGGTTTGATAGATATTTGCGTTTGGTGTTGAATTTGAGATTTGAATTTGATGTTGTCGAGTTAGTAAGTATATACCCTTATGTTTATATATGTGTAGTATGGATGTATGGTTGTGATCTAAGAACCAAAATTTATTGAGTTAAAAAAAAAGTTAACTACTTTGTGTGTTGCGATGGACGTGAAATCCAATTCGAAATCCAAAAAACTATGTTCTCTTGTTTTAAAATTTGGAAATTATTTCAAAGTTTATGTCTTTGTTTCTAAGTCTCAAAAACTTTAAAAGTTATGTTTCTAAACACGAAATAGGAAAGGATAAGCTAGTGTTTCTGCCTAAAGTATGTTCAAACGAACTGCACTCATAGCGATAGTCGCTATGGACGTAATTCGATAAAATTTTAGATTTTTATTATAAAACATTTTCTTTTGAAAATGGGTTTCCATAAGTTTTTCAAACTTAATTAGTAATATAAAAAGAGATTAAGCTTAATTAAATTAATATTTGTTATTTAATAAATTAATTAAAAGTAATTAGTACTCAATTGATAATTAAGTAAGTGATTAAGGGTTAAGTAACACTTAGAGAAGGTTAATGATTAATTAGTGATTAGTAAAGCTTTAGTTAGTGATTAATGAAGCTAGAAGTAACTTAATGATTAGTTATTATTTAATTGAGTTAATTAGTTAATTAATTATTATAATGATCTGGAATTTTGGTCGTTAGTTTTGAACATTTAATTTGTTTTTAAATGTTGAACTTGAATTATTAATTGATTTTGAATATGGAGATTTTGAAAGAATTAGTAAAATAGTTTAAATTTCAAATAGAACAATTTATCGGGTTTGGTGAATAGTAATTTAATATTTGAAATTAGGATAATAAGGGAATTTGGAAATAAATGGACATGGAAATGATTTTTAAAATTATTTGGATTTGAATTACAATACTAGACTTTGAAATAGAGGTAAAAGTCAATAGTTAAAATTTGGGATTTTATATATATACATATTAATTTAATAGTGGAACTTAATATATAGAACTACTGTAAATAATCATATTTTGATTTAATATAAATCAAAATGATTTCTAATATGGATATAAATTCTATTTGAATTGTAATAAAGTTATTAAGTTCTAAAAATTGAAATTTTAAACGATTTTGACGATTTTGACGATTTTGAAAATCGCTCGATTTAATCGACGAGTAAAAATAGCCTTCCGCGCACAGTCTCGGAATTCAACGAAACCAGTTCCATTGGATCCATGATAGTGTATTATTATCGGATTTTTAATTTCATTGCATTTGAAGTAACCGTCTTCTTGTACGGGATAGAAACGTGTTGAAATAAATATTGGAAATTTAATGTTTTAAATCGATTCAAAAAGCTATCTTCTACATACGATAAATTAGGCCCCGAAACATGTTCCGTTGTATTCGGAATAGGGGTAGAACTTTATAAATACTATATGGTACATCTCATTTGGAGAACGTTTGAAAAAGCACATTAAAATTTGAAAATATTAATAAATAATAAATTTATATGCCTACATATATCCTACCTACAGTAAACCCAAAAAGAAAACACACGCTGCCACCACAGTTTTTATCAATGGCTGAAAACTTGCATGCTTCCCCCTCGTTTTTCTCTCAACCTATCAACTTTCACCAGAAATCATCAACTATGAAAACATCGAACTCGCCAAGCTTCATCCATCCAACGGTCGAGATCATCAATTTCATAGGGTAGAGGACCAGATCTAGCCGTGTTTACTTAGCATTTGAGTGCGATTTCTCAAAGCTTTGGGGCGTCGAGTTGGGTGAGGTCATAGTCGAGGGTAGCTGTCGCGTTGGCCGTTCGAATGGTGAAGCCTAATCGAACTATAATGGTGAGGAGGAGGAGCAGAGCTCCAAATTTTTTTTAGCATGGTTGGGTTTCTTTGTTTCATGAAGGGCTAGAGAGAATGGGAGGGAAGAAGGAGATCGCGTCTAGATGTTTGAAATTTTTTAATGAACGACTGATTTTGTTTTAAGGGTAATTATTAAATTAATTTGTAAATTTAACTATAAATTAACTCATGAAACTTTAAACTTTATATCTTGGTCATACGAGGTCAAAATCAGATGAAACAAGTGGCACCGGAATCATAGCGATAAGCACTACGCAGTAGAGTAGATCCAGAGACGTTTAGAGCAAGCGAAAATTTTAGATTAAGTCGAACATGGTTGATTTAATTTAAAATTGGAGCGTTTGGAGAATTAAAACACAAGGTGAGTTAATCTTACTCAATTTTGGACTGCTAGTATTTAATTTTAAATATTTAAAATTAATCAATGATTGATTGGTTAAATTGATACATTAATATTAGTTGGACGTCAAATTATATATAGTAGTATATATATTGGAGTGATTAATATTCCTGCATTTATATAGTGGATGAGAACATACGCGTCCCGCATAATTGCGGATGACCCTATATACCATGATTTTCCACCTTGAAGTGGAATAGATATTTTTATGTTGTGCTAACATCTGTGGATATTTGGGAAATAGGTTGGAGGTATCCAACTGGATTCCTCATAAATGTTGAATTTAATTGCATATATAGTGATATATGTTTTTGTTGAATAATTTGTGACAAGTTATTATGTGATTTAAATTGATGGGATGTTATGGCAGTTAACCTATATTTTTGGTGCTTCGAAATACCAATAAAATATGGTTTAATTTGGTAAAGAATTGTAAATGGGAATTTTGAAGTATAAATGCCTATAGAGAGTTTTGGGTAAATCTAATGGCTAAAGTAAATGGTTTCGAAAATCGTAATGTAGTTATCTCAGATTATGGTGAACAGAGGTTTTGGGGATAAAAATATATAAAGGATTCTAATTATTAACTAGGTGATTTTAAAAGTGTTAAAAATACTATGGAAAATTAGTTGTTTAATTGTTTTAAATTGTTCAAGGCATATTATATTATTAATTAGTTACTTATAATGATTATCAAAAATTTATTATTGTTTAAGCATTGGTCAGCATTTTGGTTTTTAAAGATAATTATTAAATATTAATATGGCTTGTACAGTAACTTTTATTTAAGTATATATGATTGGATTAAACTTGAAAATCTATTTTTTAACTTATAAGTATTATATTTGAGATAATTTTTAAAACAAAGTTTTTGGAAAGTAATGGTATACTCGCATGCCGTAAATCAGAGACAATGAGTGCCTGCAGCTATGTCTTGAATTTCTCTGGGACAGAGACGTAACCATTGAGCTGTGTTCCATGGTTTGATACCATAGTGGTACTTTCGACATTTATTTTCTTTATAAGTGTTTTTAAATACTTTAAAAAAGGGATATTCTATGAATATACCGAATTCGATAAGATAAGTACAAACTTTGGATGAAGAGATTATTAAAAATTTAATTTAAAATTCGACTTGGTGTTTTTCCATGAAAATGAAGTCATTGGTTGAATTTATTGTTTATTTGATAGTTAAATAAACGACTATCAACTCTGGACCTAAATACAACTTTGGAAATATCTAGAAGAAGCACGGGGATTATATGGTACAGTTACTGTTCGAGGTGCTATACTGTACGTATAAACTCGTTTCGTTCTTCTAAGATGTTTTTAAGGAAATCCGTCCACTAACGGTAGGGAGGTGATCTCCAATCTTATCTTCGTCTATTTATTTCCTAAAGAACCGGGGTTGAGTTTACTGAAAAATATCAAACTTTTTTTCGAAGAGACCGGGATCAGATTTGTGATCCGAAAACCACTTCGATCCAATGAGTACGTTTTTCATAATAAAGACAAGAGCATGGAGTCGAAGATGGAGCAGCAAAGTGCAAGGGCTAATCGCTACTAATCCTGAGAGTGATCCAAATTGGATGTAGAAGGATAGTGCCTTCGGTTCCGTTCGGACCGGGAACAGACTTGTATGGATACATGGTATTAGTACATTGTCATCGGAGGACAATGAGCATTCTAAGTGAATATTTATAAAATGTTAATCGTAGCCTCTAGCCTCATCAACCGGGAATGACTGAAAAACAAGGGAGATGCAACAAGGCTAAGTGGATCACACCCAAGTTGGGTAAGGTTATCCCTATCTAGTGTCCCTTTTATTCGACTGTGTGGCGGTTGCCGATCCCAACCGCGGGGTAATCTTATTCATACTATCCATGTTAGGGGTCGGTCTTGTGTTGGCAGGGTTCGATAGGTTAGGTCTCGGTACGCTGTTCTAGACGTGTACAGTAGTAGTTAGTACCCTAATGCCTAGTCATTCAGATGGAATCCATTCTCCAATAAGCATCGTATGGTTTTGATTGTGCCCAACTATGCTGGCACATGAGATGCAAGCATTTCAGCTATTTGAATAAGTATTTGTACTTAGACGCTATTATAATATCAGATTATTTTGATGAGAAATATTTTGGTTATCGTAAGGTAAAAACCCGTCATGTCTATTTAGGTGTGGTCCTACGAAATACCTTTGATTTCTAAAGGATTTTTGAAACTTTAATAATTCAAATCGAGTGTGTTTTCTCATGCTAGTTTTCCAGACTGACTTGGGTGTTATTTTATTATAATGCTCGGGTGAGATCGAGTATTATAGGTTTAGGGTTTGATACTATGGAGCTTAGAAGACGGGCTGGAGACCGAGATGTATTCTCGTACTTGTTTATTTCCGCTGCAGGGTTGTTTTAAATTACCAGCAGTTGTGAGGACATGATGTTATAACTGTCCAGGCTGGTAACTAGTGATTTGTGTACTTTGATGTGAGATATGTATACTACAATTTTGCTTTGTGTAAAGAACTATTGGTATTATATATTATTCTGTTCGCTATGAGATTCTGTTTTATTTAGCATTCTTCTTCTTCTATCTACTTCCTTTTCCCCCAACAATTTGTCTTTCCGGCACTCGATTGTTTGGTATGTTATAAGATGGATGCATTTATGTCGATTTTTCGAGGGTCGTGGAGGGCGGGTCTTCACATGTGGTATCAAAGCTTAGGTTGACGATATACTTAGCTTTGGTGGGGATTACTCATTAGAGATGGAGTTAGTAGTACTCTAGAATGAGTTTGAATGTAATAATAGATATGAGCGTGTAATTGTTAGTGAATATAAAATGTTTTATATTGTGTTGACTTACTGGTTGAGTGTTTATGAATTCTAGTCGGTACAGGAAGTACAACTGTATCGATAGGGGTTTCTAAACTCTTAAACAAGGTAAACCAACATAACATTGTTTTAAAGTGGGTAAATGAAATAATTTTACCCAAAATTATATTTTGTTATAAAAGAAATAATTTTCTTAAATTATTATACTATATATATTTGGATGTTTGGTTGTTAATATTATAATCAAAAATAGATTATAAAATTTGAAACGGTTATACATATATAACCAAATACAAATTTATAAGTATGATTTATATAAAAGAATAGAACTAAAATTTGATTTAAATCAGAATTTAAATCTCGAAAATTTGGGAAAATGTTTTAAAATTGGGTTTGGACTAAATGTTTGAAAATTTTTAAATCTTGGTAATTTTGGAAACGCTTTTTAAAAATGGTTTGAAAGGAAAAATAGTAATAGTATTTTGGAGATATTTATGGAATAGAAATTCTTTTAAAATGAATTTTGGAAGTGAGGAAGCACTGAACTCACTTCAGTTGTTGGAAAATAATCCTGGTGATGATGGCCACATCATCAGCATTCTTTTCAAGTTTCTAAGTGATGGATTGCTACCGTGGTGGTTGGGTGTGATTACTTGTTTTGGACTTGTTTGATAAACAAGTTCTGATTTAGAAATTCCATAGGGAAATTATTTTAGGTAAAACCAAGTTGTTTTGAAAAATACGGAAGCATAATTTGATATACAAAGGTGATATATATATATATATATTTATGATTTCAAAGGATTGAAATAAAAATGGGTGATTGAAATCTAGGGTTTCTATTTAAAGGATTTGTAAAGTGAAGTGAAATCAGTTACTGAATTTATAACTTGAAGTTGGTATAGAAAAGAAAGGAAAATGAAAATTTTAATCTTGGAGTTAAAATTTAACTTGACTAAATTAAAGTGAATAAGATATGTTGGAATTTAACTTAAGATAAGTTAAATAAGATTGAGATTTGGATTTGAATTGAATTGGATATTAAGTTGAAAAGTAGAATAATTATATAGTTGTAAGTTGTAATTATTGAATGAAATGGATATACTTAAGATGTTAAGTGATATATATATATATATATATATATATATTCCTAAATGATGATTATAAGATGTAAATGGACTTAAGTAGGAAAAATGGAATTTTTAAATGAATAAGTTTTAAACTTATGAATGGAAGAATAAATGGTAAAACCTAAGTGAAAACGGTTTGATATTATGGTAAAAGAAATGGAAATCCATAAAAATTGAATTGTAAAAGAAGGGTGAATTGAAATGGGGTAAATTGAATATAAATATGAATTGTGAAGTGGTTATATAACTATATGTTATAAATAATGAATGTGAGAAAACCTAGCTGGAAAATTCAAGGATTTGTGAATAAATAAGTTGTATAACTTATTAAACTGGGAAAGTGAAAAGGTATAACCAAGTTAAAAAGGGTTAAGAAATTGATAACAAGAAAAGAATTCAGTTTAAGAGTAAATGAAGTGAAATGTGATTTTGGCATAGAATTTGGAAATGAACTTAAGTTTTATAGCTGAATATAACTTAAGCATCGATATGGAAAGTTTATAATAAACCTCGGAAATAACTTTGTGAAATGGTTTATAACAAATTAGCTTTAAGTGAAATGTCGTTCACTAAAAAAGGAAGTGAATAGCACTATGTGAATTAAATGAAAGTGAATAGGAAAGATGTAAAATAAGTTGGAAGAAAAGTTAATATGTAATGCAAGTGCAGGAACCATGTTATGATATAACAAATTGTTCGAAAATTGACTAGCATGAAATAGCCCCCAAGTGGTGTAATATAAATTGGATATACAAGTGAAGGAAAACAAATAAATTGAATGAGATTCAATTTAAAATGATTTGGAACTGGGTTGCAATGGAAACTTAACTTAAGTTATCATCTATGAAATAAAATCATAAATAAAATTAACATTGATTGGAAATGTGTTTGATATAAAAATAAAGCGAACAAAGTTCGATAGATAGCATAAATGAGAAATAAATGGAAATTAGATAAATTGGTTTAGAGTCAATTTAAAAGGGGAAATAATCGAGGTTAATAAAATGGATTTGCATAAATGGAAGCGAATATAAATGGAATGTAAATATATTGATTGGGAATTAATCTGAAATTGAATAAAGGTGGATTTATGCAAGTACG
This sequence comes from Allium cepa, assembly GCA_030765085.1. NCBI lineage: Eukaryota > Viridiplantae > Streptophyta > Magnoliopsida > Asparagales > Amaryllidaceae > Allium > Allium cepa. Next base: position 217,303,676 of record CM060938.1, read on the forward strand.
ACACATATAAACCAATTTGGAATGGATATGAATTTGGGTGTTGTAAATATGAATTGAGTATAGTAAATTTGGTCGTAAGTTGTTTCAAATTGAGTAAAATGATATAAAGGATACATGGTCCATGGAAAGGAATTAAATCAGGGTTGAACCTTAAAATTGCTTGTCATATATGTTTGGCATGTTTGGGCTATGAAATTTGTATCTTTAGCTAGTTAAATTAATGAAATGCTATAAAACTTCATGTTGCTATTACTTATGTGCTTATTTTGGGTAAGTACAGGTACATGAAGCTATTAGATAGGGATTGGGTTTCATAAATGCATATAAAATAAGATGCTTGCTTAAAAACGCTAATATGAGGTACGCCTATGCAATAAAATAAAGAAATGATAATATATTTGTTATATATTTTGTTTTTCGGACCGTGTGGGTCGATGTATATATATTTATCACTTTTGTGATATTGTAAAAGGCCCTCCATACAAAGGAGACGCGGTCAAAAAATTTCCAAAAAATTAAGGTGTTAGAAAATTTTTGAATTTTTTTGGAAAAATATGGTTGGCCAGAAAACTTGATTTTTGAACTACATTAGAAATCAAGGTTTTGAGTTAGAAATGGAAACAAATTATTTTGGATAAAACCAAAAGGGTTAGAAAAGTGAATATGGGATTTTGACTAAGTGGGTTTGAAAAGTTAACGGGTTTGGAAGCATTTTTCCGACCTTAGCAAATTTCGAGGACGATATATTTATAAGGTGGGAGGAACGCAACAACTCAGAATTTTGTTCGTTGGTTTTGAATATTTAATTTGTTTTTAAATGTTGAACTTGAATTATTAATTGATTTTGAATATGAAGATTTCGGAAGAATCAGTAAAATAGTTTAAATTTCAAATATAGCGATTTATTGGGTTTGGTGAATAGTAATTTAATATTTGAAATTGGGATAATACAGAAATCTGGAAATAAATGGACATGAAAATGATTTCTAAAATTCATTTAGAATCTATTTTGATTTGAATTATAATATTAGACTTTGAAATAGCGGTAACAGTCGACAAGTTGATATTTGGGATTTTATATATATTAATTTAATAGTGGAACTTAATACATAGAAATACAGTAAATAATCAAGTTTTGATCTAACATAAATTGGAATGATTTCTATTATGGATATAAATTCTATTTGAATTATAATGAAGTTAGTAAGTTGTAAAAATTGAAATTTTAAATGATTTCGATGATTTTAAAAATAGCTCGATTTAGTCGATGAGTTTAAAAAGCCTTGTCTTGGAATTCGACGAAAGCAGTTCCATTGGATCCTAATAGTGTATTATTATCGGATATCAAATTTCGCAGCATTTGGAGTTACCCTCTGGTCGTGCGGGATAAAAATGCGTTGAAGTAAATATCGAAAATTTAATATTTTAAATCGATTCAAAAGGACATCTTCCACATACGATATAATTAGGCCCCGAAACATGTTCCATTGTGTTCGGAATAGGAGTAAAACATTATAAACGCCAGACGGCACATCTCGTTTGGAGGTCATTTGAGAAAGCACATTAAAATTGGAAAATATTAATAAAATAATAAATATATGTGCCTATATATATCCTACCTACAGTAAACCCTAAAAGAAAACACACGCAGCCGCCACAGTTTTTATCAATGACCAAAAGCTTGCATGCTTCCTTCTCGTTTTCCTCTCAACCCATCAACTGTAACGACCCGGAATTTTGAATATTTGAAATTGGAATATTTAATTGATTTAAATATTTAAAAGTTAATTTTTAACTTCAATTTCAAATATCACTATTTATTGGGTGATTTAATTATTGAATTTAATAATTGAAAATTGGGTAAAATGTTGAATCTTGGTTTTTAAGCTTGTTAAAAATAGTTTAAAGGTTTACAAAATTTATATTGATAATACTGAAGATAGTAAAAGTGTTAAAATTGAATTTAAAGGTGATTCGATCAGTTTTAAAAATATATCATTTAAATTGACATCTAAAAATAGCCTTTCAGGAAATAGTCTTGGAATTCGACAAAACCAGTTCCATTGGATTCGCAATACGGTATTATTATCGGATTTCAAAATTTGTAGTGTTTGGAGTTGTCGTGTGATCGTACGGGATATAGACGCGCTGAAATCTATATCGAAAATTCAATATAATAATTGAGTCCAAAAAGCTATTTTCTCCATACGATCGAATAAGGACTTGGAACCTTTTCCATTGCGTTCAGAATAGGAATATAACATTATAAATGCCTGGCAGCATGCCTTGATAAGAGACAAAGATTTTAAGTTGCGTTTATCAAGATGATTTGAATTTAAAATATATATTTTTATGTACTGGTCAATTTTTTTTTAATTTCTTTCCTATCAGCCATTCTATCTATACCTATGCAAGCCTAGCCGACCAATTCTGTCCCCTTTTTTTCCAACACGCCAACATCAACGTCTCACCCTTTTCAAATCACGTCCTTTTTTCCCATGTTCTCCTTTTTAAAATATGCGATATGTTCTAACAGATTTTCAAAAAGGATTTTGAGAAAAAAAATTAATGGACGAACAAACTTTCCTTCTTCAAAATCAAGTCTTCCCACAGTTTAATGCTAAAAAAAATGGAGCAGTTCAAATCCATTCGACCGAAAAAATGATCCCTAGAGAATTTGAAACGAACAACAGAACGAAATCATAGTTTCGTTCTTATGTAAAAGCAGAATTCTCCCTCTCCTCCCTTCTCTATTGGAACAAAAATCATTCAAATTCATTATTAAAAAAATTATTGAATCGATCGAGTTATTCGCACGAGCAGAAAGGTTTCAAATCGACATGGAAGGGCTTTGCGTGAGGTTATGTCACGATGAAGTGGGTTCGGCCCTGGATGTATGCGCGTGGAGTTCGTCGAGAAGCTCGAAGTCGGGGTCGATGTTTACTGACGAGGTAGGGGCAGGGGGTTTCGATCGACGAGTAGCGTCAGCGACCTCGCATGGCAATGAGGCACGGGTACTCAGGTGGCAACACGACTGTGGGAGTGGGCGGCAATTTCGTGGTCGAGACGAGGAGTCTCTGGTGGCTGGGTAATGCGGCAAGGCAGTGGTTGAGCGATTGTGGATCGTATTCGTTCGTTGTTCGGCAGTACGGTAGCAAGCTTCTTTTTTTTATTTGAAAAGATATATGTACAGTCAAGTTCAAATGAAAATATATGTGTATATATATATATATATATTAAGAAAAAAAGTCACATACTGTAACTTACTGATTTTTTTTAAAATATATATTGGTGAACTCTTTTTATAAATTAACAGTGAATTGAACTATCTTAGTTGCAAACTGAAAAGAAAAAAAATATTAGGCTAGTTTTTATTTAAAACTAGTGAACTAAAATTTATTAAATGGTAAAAATAAGTTGTTGGATTATTTCAAATGTTTATAGACGATGTATTGTTTATACAAGGTCTGAAATCGTGAAGAAAACAAGCCGATTTGGATCGAATTGCAAAATAAAATCAAATGTGAGTTAATCTCACTCAAATTGGATTACTAGTTAATTTCATTAGTTAAAATTGAATTATTGGACGACTGATTGAATTGATTAATTATTATCAGTGTGGATGTGATATTATATATAGTGTGTGTATATATATACACTGGAGTGATTGATATTCCCACATTATGTAGCGGATGAGACCCTATGTGCCCCGCATAATAGCGGATGACCCTATATACCGCGATATCCCCCTCGAAGTGGGACTGGTATTTTATTTTGTGCTAACATATGTGGATGCAGGGAAACATGTTGGAGGGATCCAACTGGATTCCTCAAAAATGCTGAATTTATTTTTATATTCAGTTATATGAAATGTTGAATAGTCTATGATATATTATGATGGATTATTTGATGTTAATATATTGCTGGATATATTGTGACATTTAAAAAATGTAAATATTGAATTTTTAAAAGGGGAATAAAAGGGAAAATTTAAAGTAAGAAATTTATAGTAAAGATGGATAAGTTAAAAGGAAAGAATTGGGAGAGTAAATAGTTTTATTTTTAAAATCCTATATAATAAATTCCAGAACATAGAAAAAAGAATAGAGTCTTTGGATAAATGTAAATTGAAGGATTTTAAAAGGTAAGGACTTAAGCAATATTGATTTAAGTACAAAGAAATTATTTTTAAATTTAAGTTTTAAATGGGTTGGGAAAATTAAAGGAGAAGTTTGAAATAAAGTGTGAAATTGATATTTTAGATTTGAATAAGGTTTAAAATCATAATAAAGAAGTGAATCCAGAATTGATGGATTTGGAATAAATTGGATAAATCAAGAAATAAATTTTAAAGGGAATTAACTTAGGAATTCGATTCGAAATCGAGTAAGTGCTTTGAAAACAGTGATTAAAAGGAAAATGAGATTATGGGATTTATAAACTGGGTTTATAAATAAAGTGAATATTTATCAATGGATAATTTGGATTTATAAATTCACGGTGGAAATTTATAAGGAAAGGGTAATTCGTTTTAAAAATAAATAGGGGTTTTATTTTTAAAAGCATGGAAAAGAAAATTTACGGGATTGAGACGTAAATTAAATTGGGGTAAATCAAGAAGGATTTATAAATGATTAGATGGGCTATATTGGAATGAAAAATGTATTTTCCTGAAAACCAAGTATAATTTTAAAGGAGATTTTTGAGTATAAATTAGAAGTTTTAAAAGTGGTTTTGAGAGTTTAGAAAAAATTATTATTTAATTGTTTCGAAATTGTTAAAGTAAATATTTATTTAAGTTAATTTTAGTAGATAATTATTTTTTATGGAAATTAGTAATGTGATTTGAAGGATAACTATTAAATATTTATACCTTATACAATAATTTTATTTGAAAAGTAGTTTTTGGCTAAATTTTTACTTGGGAAATTATTATAGTATTTCATAACTAGTATTTTAAATAAATTGTTTTAAGTAGTTTTATTTTAAAACGTTTTAAATGTATAATTTTTAATAAAGTGATCTAATTTATTTAAAAGCTAAATTTAAAAAGCATTTAGTGCTTTTCAGAGGAAATATAATAATTGGTTGAATGATTATTTAATTTGATAGTTAAATAACCGACTATCAATATTGGCCAATGCACTGATCGTTTCGAAGAGACTGGGATCAGATTTGCTTCATTACAGCATGATAGGGGTTTCTTGCTTCATGTTTAGTGGCAAACAGGAGACTCTTACCCCTACAAGTCCCTGATGGGTTGACTGCGGATGTCGAGAAGATGGCCTTAAAAGCAAGTTCGAGGTACCACTGTATTGCACGGTGGGGCTCGGATGGTTGAAACTTCTACCGGTCGCCGCTTCTACGGGCCGACAGTGGTATCAGAGCTGAAGGTTAAGCGAGAGCCTTGGCTCTGGTAGGGATTACCCATTAGAGATAGGGTCAGTAGTGCCCTAGAATAAGTTTGAGCATATTAATAGATATGAGCGCGTATTTGTTGGTGAATATAAAATTGTTTTATATTGTGTTGATTGGTTTTTTGAGTGGCTTATAGATTCTGGTCAAAACAAGTAATTAACGTTATTGATAGGGATCTCTAAACACTTGTACTGAACAATTCGACATGGTATTATTTTAAATAGGGTGAATGAAATAATTTTTCCCAAAATTATTTTTATATATGAAAGGAATAATTTTCGTAAATTATTATAGTATATATGGTTGCTTGGCTATTAGGAAGTGGTAATATTAAATTATTATCATTGTGTTATGGAGATTGAATAAGGAATTGGAAATTATAACAAAAGGAAATTAATTCATATAACAAAATGAAATTTGTAAATATGAGTATAAATGTGATTCATAATTGAAATGGGATAAAATTCCAGAGTAATATTTGAAATATTGATTGAAAGGATTTGAAATTAGAAAATTTGGGAATTTAATTCTCTTTGAGTTTGAAAATGATTTTTCAAAGGCTTTAGAGGAATAATAGTTATATTATTCGACAATATTTTTGAACTGGATATGAAATTTGGTGAGATTTGGAATTAAAAATATTTGAAAATCTTTTTAAAGATCTAAAAGCACTATACTCTTCGGTCGTTGGAACATAATCCCAATGATGATCGCGGCATCATTGGTGTTCATTTTCGAGTTCCTAAGAGAGGGATTGCTACCTGAATGTTTTGAGTTAGTGTTTGAAAAAGGTGGTTTGGATCTGAAATGCAAAGAAATAATTTGGTATACCAAAGGATTTTCGATATAATTGATTTCAAAAATGATTTTGAAATACTTAAGTGATTGTTTAAAGACTCTGGAGTTGATTAAAAAAAATGTGTTTATAGAATAATTAATGGGTTTGATAACTTACAGAAATTGAAATTTGTTAGAATAAAATTTAACTAAAAAGTTAAGTTAAAGTAAGTATGAAAAGGAAACAAGTTAGAAGGTAAGCCAATTAGACGAAGTGAATTTGAAGAGAGCAGTGAATGGAGTTTAAATAAGTTGGAAAACTTAGGGAAGTTTAAAAATTTAAATGGAAATGGAATTTAACCGAATTAAGTGAAATAAAAGTGAATTTTGAGGAAATAAATCTAAGTAAACTAAATGGGATGGCTATTGACATAAAATTTATTAAGTTGGAAATAAATCTGGGAGTGTACAAAATAAATTAATTTGTAAGTAAATAGAACTAGAATTAAAATTGAATATTAGAATGATATTTAATTTAAATTGTGTAAGTAAAGTGAAATCGGAATTTTTTTTCGAATGGGCTAAGTAAAGTGAAAGGTTGGAAATAAAAATTTGATTGAGATATGAATAAACAAGTGAGTGGAACTAATTTAAAGAAATGGTTAATTAAGAATGAGTTTGGGATAAGGTGAATAGATTTCAATATTAAATTTGATTTGGAAATAAATTAAGAATTGAAGGTAAATTGGATTGAAAATGAAATTGAAAATTTATGTTAGATGAAAATAGATATGAGCCTAAGTAGTGAAGTGAAAATAAATACTAAAGTGTATAGAATATTTATGACAAACTTAAGAAACGTAAAGGGTGAAATTCTTAAGTAAAAATTTTGTATTGAAAATATACAAAGTTAGTATTTGAATGAAGGTTTAATAAAAAGTTGTGAAGTGGGATAATCGTAAATAGGTGCAGGGAAATCAAAATAAATGTGAAAAAAAGAATTGATATAGCTAATAATCAATTGAGATAAATATGTAGGATATACGTATATTATTTTATTCGCATAGCGATTTGATCCAAGTTCGAGCCCAAAATTTCGAGATTGTTATATCGATCCGAGCTAGGATTTTTCACTCGATTTTCAACGGCGAACCCCTGGATATGGATTTTTGATTGATTCTTGAAATTCTCTATTATAATATATGTCTATGCAGGGAGGATGATGATTTCTGATCAAGGAACCAGATTTGAGTCGCATTAGGGAGTTGGATGGACGATATTCGTTCGGAAGTGAAATTGTGTGATCAAATGAGCGATCAGATTTGATATTGCGTACGGATGATATATGTACATCGTACGGCGTAAGTAAAGCAAATATTGGAAATTTTATAAAGAAATGAATAAAATGATTTTGAATTATGTGATTGGATATTACTGCTAAGTAGGATACATATGTTTTAAAAGCAAAAGGAAAGTGATGATTTTGATTTCAGAAGATAAATTTAAATTGCCCGACAAAAAGGTATATATTTAAAATTGTCATATGAAGTTAGATGGTTTTCTGATCTAGCCATTGGGTTTTGTTTTCTTTTGAAAATTTGGGGTCCGTAGAAGCAATTATGTAGTTGTTCTGATCTAGCCGTGCGAAGGAGACGCTGGCGAAATTTTTTGAAAATTTAGGGATATAGAAAATTTTGAGAAAATTTTGTTCATTTAAAATTTGGTTCTAAACTATAATTTGAATTATTAAAGGTATAATATTATTCAGAACCTATGGATGAAGTTGGAAGTTAGTAAGAGTAATAGCGTGTCTTTAATAAAATGTTAGTTTGGGGGAGTTGTTAAAAACAATTTGGCTTTCGGAAAATAGTTAACGGGTTGTGGACCATTTTTCTTAACTAGCAATTTCGAGAACAAAATTCTTACAAACGGGAGGAATGTAACGACCTGAAATTTTGAATATTTGAAATTGGAATATTTAATTGATTCAAATATTTAAAAGTTAATTTTTAACTTGAATTTCAAATATCACTATTTATTGGGTGATTTAATAATTGAATTTAATAATTGGAAATTGGGTAAAATGTTGAATCTTGGTTTTTAAGCTTGTTAAAAATGGTTTAAAGGCTTATAAATTTATATTGATAATACTAAGGATAGTAAAAGTGTTAAAATTGAATTTAAAAGTGATTTTTTCAGTTTTAAAAATATATCATTTAAGTTGACATTTAAAAATAGCCTTCCGGGAAACTGTCTTAGAATTCGACGAAACAATTTCCATTGGATCTGTATATTGTATTATTATTGGATTCAAATTTCGTAGTGTTTGGCGTTGTCGTTTGATCGTACGGGATATGAATGCGCTGAAATCTATATCGAACATTCAATATAATAATTGAGTCCAGAAAGCTATCTTCTCCATACGATTGAATTAGGACTTGGAATCTTTTCCATTGCGTTTGGAAAAGAGGTATAACATTATAAACGGCTGGCGGCATGCCTCGATAGGAGATCGAGATTTTAAGTTGCGTTTATCAAGATGAATTGAATTTAAAATATATACTTTTATGTACGGTCAACTTCAGCTGAAATTGTATCCCGTCAGCCATCCTATCCTATACCTATGCAAGCCTAGCCGACCAATTCTGTCCCCTTTTTTTTCAACATCAACATCTCGCCCTTTTCAAGTCACGTTGTTTTGTCCCCCTTTCTCCTGTTTAAAATATGCGATCTGTTCTAACAGATTTTCAAAAAGGATTACGAGAAAAAATATTAATGGCCGAGCAAACTTTCCTTCTTCAAAATCAAATCAAATCTTTCCCCCAGTTCAATGCTAAAAAAAATCGAGTAGTTCAAATTCATTCGACCGAAAAAATGGCCGCCAGAGAATTTGAAATGAACAACAGAACGAAATCATAATTTCGTTCTCGTGTAAAAGCAAAATTCGAATTTCCCTCTCCTTCCTTTTCCGTTCGAACCGAAATCATTTGAATTCATTATTTGAATTTTTTTTATAGAATCATCGAATTATTCACATGAGTAGTAGGGTTTCAAATCAACATGGGAGAGTAGTGCACGAAGTGATGTCGCGATGAAGGGGGTTCGGCCTTGGATGTACGCACATGCAGTTCGCCGAGAAGCTCTGAGTCAGGGTCAATATTTGTTGACGAGGTGGTGGAAGGGGGTTTCGATCGACGAGTAGCATCAACGGCCTCAAGTGGCAATGAGGCCCGGCTACTCAGGTGGCGGCACAACTATGGGGAAGGGGGACGATTTCGTGGTCGGGACGAGGAGTCTCTGGTGGCTAGGTAACGTAGCCAGACAGTGGATGTGCAATTGTGGATCGTGTTCGTTCTTCGTTCGACAGCAAGGTAGCTACCTTTTTCTTTTTTTCTTTTTATTTGAAAAGATATATGTACAGTCAGGTTCAAATGACAATATATGTGTGTGTGTGTGTGTATTATGAAAAAATACACATAATGTAACTTACTGATTTATTTTAAAAATATATATTGGTGAACTCTTTTTTTAAATTTAATGGTGAATTAAACTATTTTAGTTGCAAACTAAAAAGAAAAAATATATTAGGCTAGTATTTATTTAAAACTAGTTAGTTAAAAATTTATTAAATGGTAAAAATAATTTTTTTGATTATTTCAAATATTTATAGACGATGTAATGTTTATACAAGGTCTGAAATCATGAAGAAAACAAGCGGTTTGGATCGGATTGCAAAATAAAAATCAAATGTGAGTTAATCCCACTCAAATTAGATTACTAGTTAATTTAATTAGGTAGATTAAATTATTGGATGATTGATTGAGTTGATAATTTTTATCAGTCTAGATGAAATTATATATAGCAGTATACATATATATATATATATATATATATATTGGAATGATTGATATTCCTGCATTATATAGTGGATAAAACCTTATGTGACGACCCGCTTTTCATTCCATAGAAAGACGTATCGTAATTTAGAAAGAAATAGGTAGAAAAGAAAATAGACAGAAAGAAAGAACTAAACAATCTCAGAATCTCATGGCGAAACGAAATAAATATATTACATCGCATATATATTACACAGTAGTCACTAATACCATACATCGGATTGATTCAGTTTTACAACATCATATTAGACAGTCGTGATGACCTGTCTATTCATTACAACCTGAAATGCAATAGAGATACTAATACATCGGAAAAAGATATATATAGATACGCAGAAGCCTCTTGCTCCAAGTCTTCCTCCAAAATACGTCAAAGTCAACCTGGCAACTCATAAAAATATGAGTACCCAAGAGTTTAAGAAAAACAGAAAATAAACTCTGGGTCAGACATGGGTCTGGTGTGAGTAAACTGTTTATGTTGTTCAACTTGAAAATCATTTGAAATCAAAGGTATCTCGTAAGACTCTCCGCACATAAATACAGACGAGTTTTTCCCTTACGATAACCAAAACATTTGGTAGGAAATCCAGTGATATTATAATAGTGTCTAGGATTTACAACTAAATTATTCACATAGCCGTAATTGTTGCATTCATTAAATTCCAGCATAATAGGTATACAATCTAGTCCGAGGTCACTTATTGGAGATTGGATTCCATACAATGGTTGAGCTACTAGGGTACCGCCCATCATAGTACCTGGTCTAGATCAGAGTACCGAGGATCCTCCCCGATCCTCTGCAACACAAGACAAGAGCTACCCCTTTCTAGATAGTCCGAGTAAATCAACCCCGTGGTTGTGGCCAACAACCGTCCACACAACTGAATAAAAGGGACATCTAGACAGGGGAAAATCTTATCCTAATTGGGTGCTACCTACTTAGCCTTGCTGCACCTCCTCTGTTTTAGCCATTTCTGGTTGATGAGGCTTGAAGTTGCGATTAGCTTTATGGCACACATATCTTGGAATGCTCATCTTCCTCCATGACGATGGTCTGATAGCATTCATCCATACAAGACCGTTCCGGGTCCGAACGGAACTTAAGGCACTATCTTCATTACACTCGTTTTGGAATCGCCCTCAGAGTTAACGACAAATAGCCCTTGCATTCTGAATCTTCATTCCCCCATCTTCACTTGAGATTTCACAACCTATCGCCTATTTTGGATCGATGTGATTTTCGGATAACAATTTGATATCCGATCCCGGTCTCATCGAAATCCAAACGCCGTTTTTTAAGGCCAAGTTGTTTTAAACAAAACAATTCAATTTAATTCAGAATGTCCGATTCAACGGAAATTCCATCATAGATAACTATTCAATAAATTACTCACATTTATTAGAGTTCAATTCAGACATTTCATATCATAGAATATCACAAATTAACAGACTAGAGATATTAAGCAATCCAAAGCATTCAATTTAATTTAGTCATTCATAAGATAGATAAACTGGTCACACCATTTCTAATTAATTTAATTTAACAAAAAATAAATTAATTACTTATAAATCTTGATTAATTGTCATTAACTTATTTATAAGCCATTTATATTTTACTTAAGTTAACTATTTGGAATTAGATAATTATTAACATGTGAAATAACTTAAGACCTTTGATTATTTTAAAAGTTTAAACCATTTGCCTTAACCATTACTTGATTACACCATTTAAATTTTATTTAAAATATTTGGAATTAATTTATCATTAATATATCAAAATAACTAAGATCTTTAAATTAATTAATAGTTAAAAACACTTTATTGTCCTTAACCATCTACTTAATTATATGGTTTAATTTATTTTATTAACTTAGGTATCAATTAAATAAGGGACATATAATAAAATATTCTAAACTTAAATTAAAAATACTTTATTATATAAGCTTTAACAAACCCAATATTTAGGTAAAAAAATTATCATTTAAAAGAATTGGTTAAGAAAACTGGCTTGGGAAAAACTTGTTTTGTTTGTACTTATTCTTTTATACTTACCTTCATTCTTTTTATTTTATTTCTTTTTTTAAACTTTGTTAGTTCACTTGTGTACAGACCCGAGCCCAACCCGATACAAATCCCTTCTTCCCTGTCCCTCTCTCTCTTGCCACTCTATCTACAGCAAAACAAACCCCTATGCAATGATACACGTGCACATGCACACCGCATCGACGTCGCTCTGACCAATGATGCCACCTCCGATCCATCGCCAGCATCACCCTCGTTTGACCCAACCACCTCGAATCCTGAAATAATCTCCAGATCTAATTCGAGCAAAACGAACACCCACTGGAACTAAACCGATCACCAAAACCTCCTCGCATAGCCACCTCCAATCATCTGAAACCACGTCGCCACGCCTGGAGCTGCGCCAGACCTTCATCTTCCTTTTCCTCCGACTCCGATCTAGCCCAACGCCGCCACGCCGCCGTATTCCCCTCGAAAAGATCGTTGACCTAAACAAGGTCTTAAATCCTACATCTTCCTTGCCGCGCCACCACGGCGACAAGAAAAATCGACGACCAATTTTCCCAAGCTCCTCGACCCTCGAGCTATCTTCAGCAACAATCCTGACACCTTACCGAACTCCGATCGCCAGAAATCGATGAAAACCCAATTTCCGTTCAACCTATAATTTCTCTCGGTTTACTAACTTAAAAATCATGAGATTATCACCAAAAATCAACATTTCTAAAGATGAATTAGATTATATAAGTGAAACTTGAAATCATGAAAGTCGAATTTCTGAGATGTTTTGATGTTTATTGTAATTTCTTGTTTCCCAAATAATTACCTAATAATTCTTCTTGAAATTATTTTTAGAAATAGAATCTAGTCAATACAAACCTATTTACTTTAATTATCATAACCTGAAAGAGATTGAGTAAAGAGAATTGAATTTTTGAGTGATGTTGAGTCTGTTAAAACAAACAAAGACATGCACACAGACATGCAGATGATCACACATCAACTTCATACTTATATACCAGGCAAAACACATTTATTCATCCATGAAAAACATTTTCACAACATTACTACCATTATTTATTACATGCATCAAATAGTAGAGTAGGTTTGGCATTAAAAGGTGAAGCTTACTCACTTAAAATTTGAGCAGAGAAAAGATTTGGAAATCCGGGAAATGATTTTGAAAATTGCAACTGATCTTGATCTACTTTGTTTTTAGTTGAGTTGAACTTGAATTTAAATCTTGCTTTGCTTCAGCTGGAACTTCGTGAAGTTGTTTGATTTAGATGTTTGGTTTTAATTTGGAAAATGAAAGAAAGTGAAAGAAAGGGATTGAGATGTATATAAGTGTATACATCACATGTTTCATCTTTTAAATCATTTTTTTATATTTTGAAAATGAAGAAATCCATTTAAACAAGAATTTTGACACTTGTATTAGCATGACATTTCCTAGCTTACAAATGTCTAATGCAAATATTCATATTTATTTATGTTTTATTTTTATTTTATTTTTATTTATTTAATGTAACTCAAAATAAATATTATAAAACCTTTTTATTTATTCTTATTTTAAACTTAAGCTATTTATACTTTAATTAATAACTATATATATATATATATATATACACTAGTGCTTAAAATGTAGAGTTTTAAATCTAATTTATTTTGAAGATATATATTTTGAATTTCAAATCATATTTTTCTATACACAAATATATATATGTATATGAACAATAGTAAATAGATAGCATATTTTATTTGTTTTCGAAAAGATAAGTTTTGCAAATTAAATAATTATATTAGAAGCTTATTAAATTAAATTTTGCCAAAAATTCCAGGTTGCCACATTCCTCCCCCTTTAAAAGAATTTCCTCCCCGAAATTTTGAAGCAAAAGATAATCAAAAGTTTTTACACTCAAACAGAAAAGCATACATATCAGCCATAAACGAACAAGCAAAGCAAACAATTCATTCAACAAACACTCCTAACTATCCTGACACAATTCAGATTAGGCCTTCCTAATACTATCTAGAGTTTCCCAGGTACAATCTCTGGGATCCTCGCTCCATTGAATCTCAACCAGCTTCACCACTTTGTTCCTAAGCTCCTTCTCATCTCGATCCACAATCTGAACTGGATGCCTGACCACATTTAAGTCAGATTCAACCTCTAAATTTTCCTAGACTGCTAGTTCTACAACCAGTGATGGGTCATACACGTACTTCCTTAAATGAGATATGTGAAATAACTTGTGAATCCCAGCCATCCGGTCTGGTATTTCAATCTTGTAGGCTAAAGCACCTATTCTGTCGAGAACACGGAAAGGTTCAATATGTCTTGGAGCTAGCTTCCCAGTCTTACCAAATCTGATTGCTGCTTTGATCGAGGTAACTTTGACAAATACCAAATCTCCAACTTCGAATTCCAAATTCCTTTGTCTCTTATCCGCATAGCTTTTCTGATGATCCTGGGCTGCCTTCATCCTTTTCTTGATCAGCTAAACCTTCGTAGATGCCTTACGAATCAAGTTTGGACCAAGTACAAGACAGTCTTCGAATTTTATCCAACAAGACGGTGATCTATAGGGTCTTCCGTACAAAGTTTCGTATAGTGCCATCTTAATACTTGCATGATAACTGTTGTCGTATGAGAATTCTCCCAAGTGTACATGTTCCTCCCAAGATCCGTCGAAATCCAGGATACAAGCTCTCAACATATCTTTCAGAACACGATTCAGCCTTTCTGTCTGACCATCGGTTTGGGGATGATAGGCTGTACTTAAACTCAACATTGTACCAAGAGCTGTTTGCAGAGCTTTCTAAAATTTGCTGGTTAAAGTTGGGTAACGATCACTCACAATGCTGATGGGAACTCCATGCAGCTTGACAATCTCTTTCATGAAAATCTCTGCTAATGAAGCTGCGGTCCTGGTTGCCTTAACTGGAATAAAGTGGGTGCTCTTGGTCGGCCTGCATACGATTACCCACACTTCTTCATTTCCTTTTCTGGTTCTTGGCAACCTATCGATGAAGTCCATCGATATCATTTCCCATTTCCACCTTGGAATCACTAGAGGTTGCAACAATCCCGCAGACTTCTACTGATCACCCTGCACTTGTTGATAGTTTGCACATCCATTTACGAAGTTAGCAATGTTCTTCTTCATTCCTTTCCACCAGAAAATTCTTTTCATATCTTTGTGCATCTTCGAGATCCCTAGAATGATACTCAACCTGGAGCGATGGCTTTCTAACAAAACTTCTTGCTTAAGATCCTTGATATTCGAAACACATATTCTCCCACTGATCCTCAAGAATCCTTGGTCATCAATCTTGAAACTGGTGCACATTCCATTCTTAACCTTCCTAATGATTGCTCTCAAACTTCTGTCCGTTCCTTGCTTGCTTGCAATCCATTCTAGTAGAGTCGGAGTAACTTCCAGAATAGCCAAAATTGCATTTCTACTCAAAGTGTATGCCACTATATTTTCTTTCCCCAGTGTATAGAGAATGTCCAGATCATAGGATGCCAAAAAATCCACCTATCTCTGCTACCTCAGGTTCAGGTCTTTTTAGGAGAAAAGATACTTTGAGGGTTTATGATCGATGAAAAGCTTGAACTTCTCACCCAACAGATAATGCCTCCATATCTTCAGCACAAAGACAATAGCCAGCAATTCCAAATCATGTGTAGCGTAGTTCTTCTCATGTGGCTTCAACTGCCTACTAGCATACGCAATCACTCTTCCATAGCCCTACTCCATAAGCATCAGTGTATACTTTGAACTTACTCCTTCCATCTGGAATAGCCAGAACAGGTGCACTAGTTAAACTCACCTTCAGATCTAGAAATGCTTCTTCACACTTAGGAGTCCATTTAAATTTCGATCCCTTCCTAGTCAGTTTGGTCAAGTGAAAGGAAATCTTAGAGTAATCCTGAATGAATTTCCTATAGTAACCCGCCAAGCCAAGAAAACTGCAAACTTCTGAAGGAGTCTCTGGTTGCTTCCACTCTTGAATAGCCTCCACCTTGACCGGATCCACAAAGATGCCTTCTCCAGATACGATATGTCCCGAAAATCTTACTTCTGACTTCATAAATGGCACTTCGAAAATTTTTCTTTCAGGACATGTCTCCTCAATGTTTCTAATACTATTTCCAAATGACGCTTGTGCTCATCCTCATATTTGGAGTAAATGAGAATGTCATCGATGAACAAAAGCACAAACTCGTTCAGCACATCCCGTAAGACACAGCTCATCAGATCCACAAATAAGCTGGAGCATTGGTTAGCCCAAAAGGCATAACTGGCCACTCAAAAAAACAGTTGGGGTCCTCTGAATGTAGTCAAGGATATACTGTCTTCAGCTACCCTTAGCTGGTGAAAACCCGAAGCTAGATCCAATTGATAGAACATAGTAGCCCCATGAAGTTGGTCAAAAAGATCGTCAATACGAGGCAAGGGGTACTTATTCCTCATAGTTACCTTGTTCAATTTTCGATGGTCTACACAAAATATTAAGGACCCGTCTGATTTGGTTACAAATACTACAGCAAAACCCTAGCTAGAACGACTTGGTCTGATCAATCCTCTCTCCAAGAAATCTTGAGTCTGCTTCACCAATTCCTCTCTCTCTAGGAGCTATCCTTCTACTTGGTTGAACCACCGGCACCGCTTCCAGAACTAAGTCAATACAAAACTCGATCTCCGATGCGGAGGCAAACCTTTGACTTCTTCAAAGACGTCTGGAAAGTCTCTGACAACGTCGATGGTTCCTACTTCTTCTTGAGATGCCTCGAGTCCATGCAAAAGACTACCCAAGTAAATTCCTGAACTATCGCAAGTCACCCTTGCAATCCTTCCCAGTTCGGTTTCTAATGACACGGTTCTCTCTTCACAAAGCAGAACAGCTTTATGCTTGTCTAACCAATCCATTCCCAAAATAAGGTCAAATCCTTTAGAATCCAATACACATGAGTCGCACAAGAAACTATGGGATAGATAAGAATTCTTAGACCTTTACAGATCATGTCTAGCTTAGTCACTCCCCCTAAGGGATTAGACATAAAAATAGGGCGGTCCATGACACTAGGGGTAAGGTGAAATTTCTCTACCGTTTCCAAAGAAATAAAACTAAGAGAAGCACGAGAATCAAACAAAACTCTAACATAAATGCCATCTAAAAGCAAAGTACCTTTGAGAACACCTTTGCCCTTCCCATCAGTAGAAGTTGACGGTCCACCCTGAATAGCAAACACTTTGTTCGGTTGAGCTTTCTGGAGAAGTGGGCAAGCTTTCACCATAGGCCCGGGTTGCTGACAATTGAAGCATAAGGTCTTCCAAACCATTGGGGAAATGGGTCCACTCTGCTGCTGCTTCGAGCTCCACCTCTAGGACAGTGTCTAGCCAGATGACCTTCCTGTTGGCACACATAACATTTCCAAGCTGCATTGCTGCCTACATGGTTTCCTTTACCCTGCTTCTTCCAGTTCGGGTTGAATTCCTATTTTTTATGATTGGTAGCATTTCCACTCGGTGCTACCACTGTTGCCAAGGGTTTCTTTTCGATAAGATCTTCGTATCTCAATGCCATATCTACCAGTTCCATAAATGATCCTTTGAGATGTGCAGTCATCTTCTCATGAAATTCGGGACTCATGCCACAAACATTTCAGTCTTCTTAAGTGGTGTGTCAATAAGGCTAGGCCCATAGCAGGACAACTCCTTGAACTTGGTTTCATACTTTGATATTGATAAATTTGCTTTCTTAGGATATAGAAAACTCCTATATAGTCGAGTCTTCCCTACGGTAGGCATAAACTGCTCTTCAAACACTTCCTTGAACTTGCTCCAGGAGAAATCATTCTCCGGAACATTCACGGTGACTGCATCCCACCATGCAGCTGTCCTTCCTGAAGTTGACATAATGCCATAATTCGCTTCTGCTCATCTGACAGATCCAAACTCTTGAAAATCCGCTCACACGAGCGCAACCGGGCTTGAACTTCAATGATAGACTCTGTACCTCTAAAAGGCTTCCTCCGAGATTGGTAAAGTCTGTACATAGCGTTGCAAAGTTCAATCAAGGCGGAGGGTTACAGCCTTGCTAGTTACCCTTCCACCTTCACCATTCCGACCTCTTCCATTTGTGGTCGTCGTGCTACTCACACCTCTGCCTCTTCTTCCCCTGGAACTCATCTTGGCACCCTAGATAAGGTAACCCAACAACCAGGGAGGTGTATGTACATATATATAAAAATTACAAATACGCTCTCTCACTATGGGTTTTAACCTAAAAGCCTAGGTATTATCTCAACCTAGCGCTCTGATACCACTGTGACGACCCTCCTTTCATTCCACATAAAGACGTATCGTAATTTAGAAAGAAATAGGTAGAAAATAAAATAGATAGAAAGAATGAACTAAACAATCTCAGAATCTCATAGCGGAATGAAATAAATATATATTACATCACATAGATATTACACATTAGTCACTAATACCACGCATCAAAGTCATTCAGTTTTACGACATCATATTAGACGGTCGTGATGACCTGTCTATCCATTACAATCTAAAATGCAACAGAGATACTAATACAGCGGAAACATATATATATATGTGTGTGTGTGTGTGTGTGTGTGTGTGTACACACACACGCAGAAGCCTCCTATTCCAAATCTTCCACCAAAATACGTCAAAGTCAACCTGGATCACTTGGCAACTCATAAAAATTTGAGTACCCAAGAGTTTAAGAAAAACAGAAAATAAAGTCTGGGTCAGACATGGGTCTGGTGTGAGTAAACGGTTTACGTTGTTTAACTTGAAAATCATTTGAAATCAAAGGTATCTCGTAAGACTCTCCTCACATAAACACGGACGAGTTTTTGCCTTACGATAACCAAAACATTTGGTAGGAAATCCAATGATATTATAATAGTGTCTAGGGTTTTCAAATAAATTATTCACATAGCTGTAATTGTTACATTCATTAAATTCCAGCAAATAGGTATACAATCAAGTCCCAGGTCACTTATTGGGGATTGGATTCCATACAATGGCAGGGCTATTGGGGTACCGTCCATCACAATACCTGGTCTAGATCAAAGTATCGAAGATCCTCCCTGATCCCTCGCAACATAATACCGGAGTTACCCCTTTCTGGATAGTCCGAGTAAGACAACCCCGCGGTTGTGGCCAACAACTGCCCACACAATCGAATGAAAGGGACATCTAGACAGGGGAAAATCTTATCCTAATTGGGTGCTACCCACTTAGCCTTGCTGCACCTCCCCTGTATTATCCATTCCTGGTTGATCAGGCTTGAGGCTGCGATTACCTTTATAGCACACATATCTTGGAATGCTCATCGTCTTCCATGACAATGGTCTGATAGCATTCATCCATACAAGTTCGTTACGGGTCCAAATGGAACCGAAGGCACTGTCTCCGCTACACTCATTTTGGAATCACCCACAGAGTTAACGACGAATAGCCCTTGCATTCGGAATCTTCATTCCCGATCTTCACTTGAGATTTCACGACATATCGCTTATTTTGGATCGATGTGGTTTTCGGATAACAATTTGATATCCGATCTCGGTCTCATCGAAATCCAAATGCCGTTTTTTAAGGCCAAGTTATTTTAAGCAAAAAAATTCAATTTAATTCAGAATGTCAGATTCAACAGAAATTCCATTACAGATAACTATTCAATAAATGACTCACATTTATCACAGTTCAATTCAGACATTTCATATCATAGAATATCACAAATTAACAGACTAGAGATATTAAGCAATCCAAAGCATTCAATTTAATTTAATCATTCATAAGATAGACAAACTGGTCACACCATTTCTAATAAATTTAATTTAACACAAAATAAATTAATTACTTATAAATCTTGCTTAATTGTCATTAACTTATTTATAATCCATTTATATTTTACTTAAATTAACTATTTGGAATTACATAATTATTAACATGTGAAATAACTTAAGACCTTTGATTATTTTAAAAGTTTAAACCATTTATCTTAACCATTACTTGATTACACCATTTAAATTTTATTTAAAATATTTGGAATTAATTTATCATTAATATATCAAAATAACTAAGATCTTTAAATTAATTAATAGTTAAAAGCATTTTATTTTCCTTAGCCATCTACTTAATTATACCGTTTAATTTATTTTACTAACTTAGGTATCAATTAAATAGGGACATATAATAAAATATTCTAAACTTAAATTAGAAATAATTTATTATATAACCTTTACTAACCCAATATTTAGGGAAAACATTTATCATTTAAAAGAATTGGTTAAGAAAACTTGCTTGGGAAAAACTTGGTTTGTTTGTACTTATTCTTTTATACCTACCTTCGTTCTTTTTAGTTTTATTTCTTTTTTTCAAACTTTGTTCATTCACTTGTGTACAGACCTGAGCCCGACCCGATACGAACTCCTATGCAAACCCGAGCCCAACTCGATAAAAATCCCTTCTTCCCCGTCTCTCTCTCTTTCCACTCTGTCTACAGCAAAACAAATCCCTACACAATGATACATGTGCGTGTGCACACTGCATCGACGTCGCTCTGACCAACGATGCCTCCTCCCATCCATTGCTAACGTCACCCTCCTTTGACCCGACGACCCAGAATCCTAAAACAATCTCCAGATCGAATTCGAGCAAAATGAACACCCGCTGGAACGAAACCGATAACCAAAACCTCCTCATATCGCCACCTCCAATCATCTGAAACCACGTCGCCACGCCTGGAGCTGCGCCAGACCTTCATCTTCCTTTTCCCCTAATCCGATCAAGCCCGACGCCGCAACGCCGCCGTATTCCCCTCGAAAACATCGTCGACCCAAACAGGGTCTTAAATCCTACATCTTCCTCGCCGCGCCACCATGGTGATCAGAAAAATCGACGACTAATTTTCCCAAGCTCCTCGACCCTCGAGCTACCTCCAGCAACGATCCCGACACCTCACCGAACTCTGACCGCCAGAAATTGACGAAAACCCAATTTCCATTCAACCTATAATTTCTCTCAATTTACTAACTTAAAATCATGAAATTATCACCAAAAATCAACATTTTTAAAGACGAATCAGATTATATAAGTGAAACTTGAAATCATGAAAGTTGAATTTCTGAGATGTTTTGTTGTTTAATGTAATTTCTTATTTTCTAGATAATTACCTAATAATTCTTCTTGAAATTATTTTTAGAAATAGAATCTAATCAATACAAACCTATTTCTTTTAATGATCATAACCTGAAGAGATTGAGTAAAGAGAATTGGATTTTTGAGTGATGTTGAGTCTGTTAGAACAAACAGAGACATGCACACAGACATGGAGATGATCACACAGCAACTTCATACTTATATACCAGGTAAAACACAATTATTCATCCATGCAAAACATTTTCACAACATTATTACCATTATTTATTACATGCATCAGATAATATAGTAGGTTTGGCTGTAAAAGGTGAAGTTTACTCATTTAAAATTTGAGTAGAGAAAAGATTAGGAAATCTGGGAGTTGATTTTGAAACTTGTAACTAATCTTGATCTACTTTATTTTTAATTGAGTTGAACTTGAATTTAAATCTTGCTTTTCTTCAGTTGAAACTTGGTGAAGTTGTTTGATTTAGATGTTTGGTATTAGTTTGGAAAATGAAAGAAAGTGAAAGTAAAGAAAGAAAGAAAGGGATTTATATATATACATATAAGTGTATATAACACCTGGTTTCATCTTTTAAATCATTTTAAAAAAAAAATTAAAATGAAGAAATCCATTTAAACAAAAAATTAAACACTTGTATTAGTATGACATTTCGTAGCTTACAAATGTCTAATGCAAATATTTATATTTATTTATGTTTTATTTTTATTTTATTTTTATTTATTTAATGTAACTCAAAAGAAATATTATAAAACCTTTTTATTTATTCTTATTTTAAGCTTAAGCTATTTATACTTTAATTAATAACTATATATATATATATACTAGTGTTTAAAATGTAGAGTTTTAAATCTAATTTATTTTTAAGATATATACTTTGAATTTCAAATCATAGTTTTGCATATAAATATATATATATATATGTGTGTATGTATGTATATGAACAATAGTGAATAAATATCATATTTTATTTGTTTTGAAAAGCTTAGTTTTGCAAATTAAATAATTATATTAGAAGATTATTAAATTAAATTTTGCCAAAAATCCCTGGTTGTCACACCCTATGCACCCCGCATAACAGCGGATGACCCTATATACCGTGATATCCCCCTCGAAGTGGGATTGGTATTTTGCATTGTGCTAACATCTGTGGATGCAGGGAAACAGGTTGGAGGAATCCAACTGGATTCCTTAAAAATATTGAATTTATTTTCATATTCAGTTATATGAAATGTTGAATAATCTGTGATATATTATGTTGGAAAAATTAATTTATTTGAAATAAATTAGAAGTATTTTCTTATTTTATTTTTGAAAGTATGGAATTTTTTTTACAGGATTGAGACGTTAATTAAATTGGAATAAATCGAGAAGGATTTATAAATGATTCGATGGGATATATTGAAATAAAATGCATATTTTCATGAAAGCCAAGTATAATTTTAAAGGATATTTTTTGGTATAAAATAGAAGTTTTAAAAGTGGTTTGACGAGAATATTTCAGAAAAAATTGTTATTTAGTTGTTTTGGAATTGTTAAAGTAAATATTTATTTAAGCTAATTTTTGTAGATAATTATTTTTAGAGGGAATTAGTATTGTGATTTAAATAATAAATACTAAATATTTATACCTTATATAACACTTTTATTTGAAAAGTAGTTTTTGGCTAAAATTTTTCTTGGGAAATTATTATAGAATTTCATAACTAGTATTTTAAATAATATGTTTTAAGTAGTTTTATTTTAAAATGTTTTAAATGTATACTTTTTGATCAAGTGATTTAAGTATTTAAAAGCCAAATTTAAAAAGCCTTGATGCTTTTCAAGGGAAATAAAATTGTTGGTTGAACGATTATTTAATTTGATAGTTAAATAACCGACTATCAATAGTGGCTAATGTGCTGATCGTATTGAAAAGACCGGGATCAAATTTAATTATCTAAAAACCACTTCGATCCGGTTTGAATGTTTGCGAATGAAGACTGTGAAGGTGATGAAGACGGTGATTCGGTTTGTCCAGACCTATGGCAACTTGTATGGGCGAATGCTATCAGACCATCGTCAGGAGAACGATGAGCATTCTAAGTGAAATGTGTTCTAAAAAAGGAAACGCCTAACCTCAAGCCTCATCAACAGGGAATGGTTAAAACAAGGGAGATGCAGCAAGGCAAAGTGGGTAGTACCCATGTAGGGTAAGGTCATCCCTATCTAGAGTCCCTTTTGATCTTAGCTTTGTGGGCAGTTGTTGATCCCAACAACGAGGTGATCTTATTCGGAATATCCAGTAAGAGGTAGCTCCGGTCTTGTGTTGCAGGGGATTAGGAGTGGCCATCGATATGCTGATCTAGGCCAGATACTATGACGGGCAGTACCCCATTAGTCCTGCCATTGTATGGAATCCATTTTCCAATAAGCGCCCATACGGTTTTGATTGTGCCCCACTATTGTTGGAACATGAGACGCAAGCATTTCAGCTAGATTCTATTTCACTTTCTATAGACGCTATTATAATATCAGACGAATTTGATAAAAATGTTTTGGTTATCGTATGGTAAAAACCTGATATGTTTATTTGTGGCATTGTCTTACGAGATACCTTTGATACAAAGGATTTTGAAAATTTTAATAATCCAATTGAATGTGTTTTCTCATGCTGGTTTTCAGACTGACTCGAGTTTTATTTAATTATAATGCTTGGGTCAAACTGAGTATTACAGATACAGAATAGGATGCTACGGAGCACAGGAGATGGGCAGGATGATGGAGACGTATATTATGTATTTGACTTATATTCCGCTGTGTATGGTAAGTTCTATATTCAGCTTTGTGAGGACAAGTTATTATAACTGTCCAATATTGAGATATTGTTTGATTATGCACTCTGATGATTGTAAGTATTAAACAATTATAGATTCTTTTGTATAAAAATCTATTGCTACATATTATACCTTGTTCCACTGCCATTGCGAGATTCTGATGTAGTCTTCTATTTCTTCTTCTACCTCTTTCTTCTTTAGCCCTAATGGTTCGTATTCCCATCCAATTTGAGTTGAACTGATTGAGAATATTGTTGACTCAAAGGGGTACGGGTTTGCGAGACGTTACATCAACTTTCACTAGAAATCATCAACTATGAAAACGTAGAGCTCGCCAAGCTTTATCCATCCAACGGTCGAGATCATCAATTTCATAGCGCAGATGGCTAGATCTGGTCGTGTTCACTTAGCATTCGAGCGTGATTTCTCGGAGCTTTGGGGCGCTGAGTTGGGTGGGGTCGTAGCTGAGGGTAGCTATTGCGTTTGCCACTCGAATGGTGAAACCTGATCGAACTATAGCGGTGAGGAGGCGGAGCGGCATTCCAATTTTTTTTAGCGTGGTTGGGTTTCTTTGTTTCATGAAGTGTTGGAGAGAACGGGAGGGAAAAAGGATATTGTGGCCATATTTTTGAAAAAAATTAATCAACGGATGATTTTTTTTAGGGGTAATTATTAAATTAATTTGAAAATACAACTATAAATTAACTCATGTAAACTTTAAAACTTCATATCTTGGTCATATGATGTCAAAATCGGACGAAATAAGCAGCACTGGAATCGCAGAGACGAGCACTACGAAGTGGATTAGATCCAAAGATGTTTGGAGTAAGCGAAAATTTTAGATTAAATCGAATGTGCTTAATTTAATTTAAAATTGGAGCGTCTGGCGAATTAAAACACAATATGAGTTAATCTCACTCAATTTTGGACTGCTAGTGTCTAATTTTAATTAGTTAAAATTAATTAATGATTGATTGCTTGAATTGATGCATTATTATCAGTTGGATGTGATATTAGTAGTATATATATTGGAGTGATTCATATTCCCTCATACATATAGCGGATGTGACCCTATGGGCCCCGCATAATAGCGGATGACTCTATATACCGCGATGTTTAACCTCAAAGTGGAATTGGTATTTTTATGTTATGCTAACATCTATGTATGTAGGAAAACAAGTTGGAGGGATCCAACTAGATTCCTCAAAAATGTCGAATTTAATTGCATATATAGTGATATATCTTTTTGTTGAACAATCTATGACAGGTTATTGTGTGATGTTCTTAAAGTTAATTATTAAATATTAATACAGCTTGTATAATTACTTTTATTTAAGTATATTTGACTAGATTAAACTTGAAAATCTATTTTTGAACTTATAAGTATTATATTTGAGATAATTTTTAAAGTAAAGTTTTTGGGAAGTAATGGTATGCTCGCGTGGCGTAAATCGGAGGCAGTGAGTGCCTACAGCTAAGTCTTGATTTTCTTTGGGATAGAGACGTAACCATTGAGTTGTGATCCATGGTTGGATACCGCAGTGGTACTTTCTACATTTATTTTCTTTAAAAGGTCTTTTAATTACTTTTAAAAAGGATAATATATGAATATACCAAATTTGACAAGATAAGTACAAACTTTGGATAAAGAGATTTAATGTATTAAAAATTTAATTTAAAGTATTTGGTTGAATTGATTGTTTATTTGATACTTAAATAACCGATTATCAAATCTGGACCTAAATATAACTTTGGAAATATCTAGAAGAAGCAAGGGTATTATATGGTACAGTTGCCGTTCGAGGTGCTATACTGTACTTTTAAACTTGTTTCGTTCTCCTAAGACGTTATTAAGGAAATTCGTCGACTAACGATTTAGAGGTGATCTCCGATCTTATCATCGTCTGTTTATTTCCTAAAGAACTGGGTTTGAGTTTACCAAAAATATTGAACGTTGTTTCAAAGAGACCGGGATTGGATTTGTGATCCGAAAACCAATTTGATCTAATGGGTACGTTTTCGTAATGAAGACAAGAACATGGAGTCGAAGATGGAGCAGTGAAGTGCAAGGGCTAATGCTACTAATCCTGAGGGTGATTCCAAAATGGATGTAGTAGAATAGTGCCTTCGATTCCGTTCAGACCGGGAGCGGACTTGTATGGATGAATTCTATCAGTACATTGACATTGATGGGCAATGAGTATTCTAAGTGAATATTTCTAAAAAGGTAATCGTAGCTTCTAGCCTCATCAACTGGGAATGAATGAAAATCAGGGGAGATGCAGTAAGGCTAAGTGGGTCGCATCCAAGTAGGGTAAGGTTACCCCTATCTAGAGTCTCTTTTATTCGGTTGCACGGCGGTTGCTGATCCCAACCGTGGGTAATCTTATTCGGACTATCCAGGTTAGGGGTAGTTCGGTTTTGTGTTGGCAAGGATCGATAGGTTCGATCTCGGTATGCTATTCTGGACGTTTATCGTGGTAGGTGGTACCCTAGTGCCTTGTCATTCAGATGGAATCCATTCTCCAATAAGCGCCGTACGATTTTGATTGTGCCCTACTACGCTGGAACTTGAGATGCAAGCATTTCAGCTATTTGAATAAGTATTTGTACTTAGACACTATTATAATATCAGAGGATTTTGATATGAAATCTTTTGGTTATCATAAGGTAAAAGCTCATCATGTTTATTTGCGGCATGGTCTTACGAGATACCTTTGATTTTTAAAAGATATTTGAAAATTTAATAATTCAAATTGAGTGTGTTTTCTCACGTTGGTTTTCCAGACTGACTCGGGTGTTATTTTATTATAATGCTCGGGTTAGACCGAGTATTTTAGTTTCAGGATTGGATATTATGGAGCTCAGGAGATGAGCTAGTGACCGAGATGTATTCTCGTACTTGTTTATTTCCGCTGCATGGTTGTTTGAAATTACAAGTAGTTGTGAGGACATGATGTTATAACTGTCCAGGCTGGTAATTATTGATTTGTGTACTATGATGTCAGATATGTATATTATATATTGTTCTGTTCACTGTGAGATTTTGTTTTGTTTAGTATTCTTCTTCTCCTATCTACTTCTTTTCCCTCAACAATCTGTCTTTCCTGCACTCGATCGTTCGACATGTAATATGGTGGACGTATTTATATTGATTTTTCGAGGGTCGTGAAGGGCGTGTCTTCACAATCATTATTTAATTAAGGATTATTTAATTGACTTTTAATTATTTAGCGTTTAACTAATAATGGATTGTTTAAATCTTAACTAAGATGCACAAAGAATATAATTAGGACTTAACTAAGTTCATTAAGTTAATTAGAGTTTATTTATGAATTAATCTTGATTTAATTAAGATATAATTAGGGTTAAGCTAATTGAATATACTTTAATCTTTTTAAAGAAAATTTTAAACTTAATCGGTTTTGTTTTAAATCAATTTTCTTTTTAAGGTTAATTGATTTCAAATTGAAGGATGTCCTGTCTGGACTATTATGTAGCCAAATGAATTAAAGTACTGACTATAAAATGTTGACACGTTTTATGGGAAGTAAGTTGACTTGTGTTTAGCACAAATGTTGAATACCGGTAACGTGATAGACACAAGGAAGTTGATTTCAATAAGCGGGTCATGGTAACATAAGCTTATAAAATATAATTCTATATTTTTTTCACTGATTATGGATTTACCAATATTTATAACTTGGACATCTACCTATGATTGATTGTATGTTATGTGTGAATCCCTTACATATCGGATGTTTGGCAGTATCTATGATATAACTTAGATAAGTAAACCAAAATTAAGGATCGGTTGTAGTTATTAATCTTCCATTTGGTTTCGGAAAGTGTAATGACCCGCATTTATTTAGATAATTGAAATATTGAATTAAATAAGATTTTGTAATTTAATGCTGGAAGAAAATAAAATTTATGATGTAGAAATGAGAAAACTAACTAGAACGAAGTTTAATAGTGTAAATTAATGTAATAGATGACTATTTAAATGTAATCTCAAGTAATTGTAATAATTGTAAGTTATAATTGGTTATAAATATAAAATAAGGAAATAAATTTAAATGTTATAATAATTGATGAAAGAAAATGTAACAAATTGAAATTGGATAGAGTTTGTGTTGTGTTAGTAGTTATAACATTTGTGTATAGATGACAAACTTATAAATGTGATTAAATTAACAAAAGGTAACAAGTGTTATTTGTTACCAATTTATTTAATATGTTGAATTAAGTTGGAAATCGATTGAAATTAAATGTAATTAAATATTGCGTTAATATGAGTTAAGATGATAACTGTAAATTGTGAAGGTGATAAAATGTACAAAAATGTCAATTATATTCTTAAGGAAACAATTTATTGAATAAAAAGATTGAAATATAATTAAATCAATTTATTGGAATTAGAATATAACTAATTGGAATTAAATGCAATTAAATATTGTGGTTAATGTAAGAAAAGGCGTCAATTGTAGAAAATGAGGATAATAAGATAGAAAACTATGTTAATAATTTCATAAGGTATTGGTTGATTTAATAGTAGGAGTGTAAATCAAAATAAAATCATAAAAATGAATAATTAGTAAAGGAGTAAGCATATGTTTATTTACTTGAAATGTTTAGTAGCTGAAAGATTAATTGCAGAGACGTGAAATTATTATTTAGTAAGAAATGTATAATTACTTTTTGTATCCAATAGTGTATAAATATGTTTAAATTACTATCGGATAGGAAATAATTGTTCTACTTCTCATTACATTCATTTAGTCCATTTTGAAACTTAATCAATTGAAATTAATGAAATTGAAAATTTCAATTAATAGGAGAGAAAATATTAAATTGTAAACTAATAGGTGTAATTAAAAGTAGCTTATGTTTTGTAAAAATATAAGGAAAGTTTGATTTATTGAAAAGAACATTTACGTCAAATAAAATGAATGTTTCATTTGTGAATGTAGGTTTAATTTCATTAAAATAAAGAATAGAATGATTGATTTTAAAGGAAGAAATATATATTTATTTGAACTGTGTTTTAGCTTACGGATTGGTTACAAAAATAAGAAAATAATCTATTTCAGCAAGTTATTTATTACTCTTGTGTATAAACAAGAAATTTATAAACATGTTTATATAAACATTTGTTCTATTTTTCATCCATTTTCGTTCTCTATTTTGAAATTTTACTTTGTAAGTAATTACGATTAATGTAAATCAAATATTTCAGTTAAAAGGAAAGAAAACGTTGATTGCAATTAATAGATTTGATAAAAGAAACACATGTTTTATGTTAAACAGAAAGGATGTTTTAATGGAAATAAAAGATCATTTTGGGAAAACCAAATTAAACGTTTTCATTTTTAAGGTAAGTATAAAAAGTTTATTATGCATAGATAAAACCTAAATACGTAAAAGATTGAATATTATTTGAGTTAATGAAGTTAATTTGGTTACGATTCAAAAAAATTGAATTTCAAAAGGTTGTGCGCTGTACATGGTCTCTTCATTTCTTTTGTTATTAATTATTGTATGAACGTTTTAAAATAGTTACCTTATTATTAATACTTGATCCATTCATTTCTTCTTCTATTTAATACTTGAGCCTAGACTTTTAGGTTGTATTTAATTCTTGCCACCTCATTTTCACGTATAAACTTTTTTACTTTCCTTTGGTTCGCAAACTTTTCCATTCCTACGTATATTTCCTTATGCATTATTAATACCTACAGCTTTCAAAATAAAATGTGACATTTATTTTTGTCCATCTACCTCCATTTCCTAACTATAAATAACCTGCAGCTTATTTCTTCATTTTCTTTTTGTTTCTCCTTACACCTCATATTCAAAAGCTCTTATTCTTGTAAATTCAAAAGCTTCCTTCTATGAAACATGATTTTTTTTTTCATTTTTCATACACGTCATGTCCTCATCTTAGTTGTTCTTCAATCTTTTCCTTAAGCCTCATCTTGAGAAAAACGTAAGTATTAAATTTTATTTATTTATTATTATAATTATTTTTATGCATACTAAATTTTATTTCAATAATATTTCTTATAATATGAATATCTTTTGCATATAAACTTTGATTCACGTGCGATTTCTTCTATTGGATTCATGTTTAAATTCTGGATTAAATGAAATTGATTTAGTTGAATTTGGAGACAATTGAGTTTTTATGCTTTTCTTTAGATTTTTATGGGCTAAAATCAAAGGTGAGTGTTTTAACCCACTCACAACTACCAAATTATCATATGTTAGTTAAATTGAATTTATGATATTATTTGGAATTGATTGGTTGATGTTTGGTATATTTAAATTTTCATTCTAGTTAAATTTAACTTTTATCGCATTTAATCATCATTTAATTTAATATTGAATTTAATTTTCAATTTAATACATGTTAATGGTGATTATTTATTTATTGATGTTTATTGGTTGATTTGGGTGATGATTGTGATGTATGTTTAATTGTTGATATTGGATGATTTGATGTTATATTTATATTGTTATAACACTACAAGTTCCTATAGCTATTGCTAGAAAATCTCTATGGGTTGAAATGATACATACTCGAATGATCATATAAAATAGGAGAAAATCGTTATGGGTTGAAATGATAAACCCAAGCGATTTTCATGGATTTGGAATTTGGGATTGTGGGTTGAATAATATATACCCATAAATATAAATTTTTACGGATTGAAATGATAAATATCCGTATCACTTGACCGTAAGGTAGAAAATTATATACGGACACCGGATTGGTTAAATTAAATAATTTTAAAACCCTTAAATCTTGAATTAGGTTAAATGATATTTTGAAGGAAATTAATTTATATAAATTGAATTACTTTGGAAATCTAAGTTTGAAGGTTGGAATTGGAAATTGGTTTAAATCGAAATTCTAAAGTATTTTAATCTATTTTAAATCCATTTAAAGTATTTTAACCCATTTTAATCTATTTTAAATCTGTTTAATATATTTTAAACTATATTAAACTATTTTAATCTATTTTAAATTATATTAATCTGTTTTAATATATTTTAAACTATATTACACTATTTTAATCTATTTTAAATTATATTAAACTATTTTAATCAATTTAAACTATATTAATCCATTTTAATCCATTTTAAATTATATTAATCTATTTTAATCTATTTAGACTATATTAATCCGTTCTAATCTATTTTAAACCATATTAATCTGTTTTAATCTATTTTAAACTATCTTAAACTATTTTAAAATATCTAAACTATTTTTCGAATTTCAGGTTTTGCATAGTGGAAGTTTTATATTTAAATCCTTGACTTTTAAGTGGAATATAATTAAATGATGTTATAACATAAGTAGGGATTTAAATGATATATTTGAGGAATATGATGATTTTAAATGAGGATTTAATCTATTTTTGGAAATATGAATTCGAAAGTGACATGATTTCAAATGTGATATAATTTTGAAAGTAAATTTGATTTTAAAAATGACATGGTTTTGAGAATATGATATTTTGCTATAAATTATAAATCAGTTTTGGAAATGTAACAGAACCATCAGGTGTGAAATAAGCGTTTGTTTGTTAAAGAGACCGGGATCGGATATTGTCATACTCTTTGCCAATAACGAAAACCACTTTAACAACTATGTACATGGTAGATATTCCAAAATGAAGTAGGACGGTTTGGTAAATGATTCTATATGAGGTATTTACATGACCCTGACTCCCGTGAGTCAACTTAGATGTGACTAAAACAGGAGCTATACCTGAGCCAAGTGAGGTCACATCTCTGATCGGACATGCTTCTTCGATACCATATTTTGACTTCGTTGTTTATTTGGTGGCCACCCCTTGATTTGATTATAGGAGTGTGTTCCAAGGTAGGCGATAGTAGCTGCTATGCGTTACCACCAGCCTGGTTCGGCAAAACGGTAGAGTCCTACCTGGCGTTGCCTCGGTTGCCGTGTTCATATACCCTATCGCGCCTACAATGAGTTTGTTTTGTACCGTGCCTATGGAGTGCCTACTAGGTAAACCACCAGTTTGGTGGAGCTTATGGTATTGTGTAGACTATGGGAGTATATAAAATGTGTTAAAGGGGATACGGGTAATGCCTTAATGCTATTTTAATACTTTACTTTACTGTAGACATATTATAATAGCGTATTGTACTACATAGTAGATAGTTTAACGGATCCTTAGGAGATGGAAATCCCGAACATCTCTTAAGTTATTGCAAAACGTTAGATACACGATAGGAGATGTCAAACCCCGTAAACATCTCCGATGCCGTTACACTCATATTTATTTACTAGATTTAACTTACATAAGATCTTTTAGTTCTGACTCGAGTGTTTTGTCTTTTTAATTCGCTTGGGTCGGTCTGAGCCTTTCAGTTTATCGAAGACTGCTTTCTGGAGGACTAAGGCGAAGATTAAATAGTATTACTATTTATTCCACCGCATCATGTTGTTCCGCTGCATTTATTTATTATTTATCTATGTTAGGTGTAACTTTGATCTGTATTTTAAAAGAATAATCAATGTTATTTTTAAATAGCTTCGTTTGATTATTATATTTTGTCATTCTGCTATGAGATTCTGATTTATTTTCTTTCTTCTTCTGCTTTTTCTTATTTACCCCATAACAATCTACCCTTCGAATGGGTTGAGTCTGACGCATGTGTTGATTAAAACCTTTCAAAGGCAGGTCATTACATTTGGTATCAGAACTTTGGTTTAGCGATAACCTTAGCTTTGTGGGGTCTGACTCATATAGAATATGGTAGCAATACCCTAAATGAGTCACTGAGTGTATACATATGAGAGAGCGTATTTGTTAGTGTTATAAAAGGTTTTGTATTATGTTAATTTGTTCATTTTAGTATTTATAAATTCTGGATGATACATAGGACGCTATGACATTGGTAGGAATTTCTAAACATTTAATAGGACGGACCGACACATTATTGTTTTGAAATATAGGTAAGTGATATAATTTTGCATATTATATATTTTGTATATAAAATAAAAATAAATTTTATAAATGATATAGTTGGATGTAATATGTTGTGTGTTAAGTGGAGAAATTTTATAAATATTGATTGAAAAATAGCATTTGCAAATAAAGTAACTATAAATTGGAAGCTAAGAAATAAAGTTCTGGGATTTCTGAAAATTTCTTTCGAAAGATTCTGGAATATAATATTAGTAGTATTTAGAAGTATTTTCTAATATAAATATTTCAAGATGATTTGAAAGAAATGTTTTAAAAGAATTTTTTAAAGGAAATAGGTTCTATATTCCTCTCTCTGTCGCTGGACAAATAATTCCGTAATGAGTGAACGCATCATCGACGTTCATTTTTGAGTATCAAAGTGGGAAGACCATTATAGTAGTTTTACTATGCATTTTTTGATAAATACATCTTGATTTTGAATCCCTAAATATGATTTAACCTATAAAGGATATGTAATGACCCGAAATTTTTTAACTGTTTTTATAATGTAATTAACTGAAATTTTATGAAACCTAAAACTATAAAATGTTGCAATGAAAAATTAATATTCGGAATACGTCTATTTAGACATAGCAAATGGAAAATTTTCATTGAAAAATATGAATGTTAATTATGTTGTGTAAATTTCAATTTCAATTTCAATTTAATATCAGTTAATTTGATGAAAATTAAATATTTTCGAAGCCTGAATATTTTAACATAATAAATTTGTAAACTATTTTCTAAGTGAGGCGTCGTATTTTATTTCACAAAATTTGGAATTCTATAGTTCCATTTATCTTAATCTCCACGAATTTGCGGCAGTTTAGCTACGAAATATCGACTTTTGATAGGATGATCATATCATTGATATCTGTGTGCCGTTCTATTTGTCTCATTATGCTGATCTCTACAGTGTATTCATTTATGTGTTTTGGAGTCTGTTACGTGGTCAAACCTATGAAATGGTTAGCGTATCGGTTCTGCATTCGAGCCTTTTGGTTTTCTACCCTTTCAATTGTCCACTTTGAGAAATCTAATAACCTATGGCCTATAGTTACTAATATTTCTCAAAACTTACGTCATGAGCTTTTATTTTCCACTAGTTGCTTTTATTTTCCTTCCTTTTCATTTCTATGCGGTTGCTCATTTACTTTGGAAAATAGTATAAACCATTCATATTCATATGTTTGCACTAAGGTAGACAGCTCTTCATTTTCTTTGTCCATATTTCTCCTAGTTTTTTATGCCACGTACACTTTATAATGAAATATAAAGTAACTTAAATATGTGCCTTCTTCATTTATTCTACCATGTACACTTTAAAATGAATATAAAGTAACTTGAATATGTGAAATATGTGAAGGCACGTCATCTGGGCATTCTTATTTTTAACCTGCTCATGGACTTTACATATTCCCATGCCTACCCCTTCACTTGCCTTCCACCTCCTATTTTCATCACCAAGCAGGTCGTTTTTTTACATTGTTCGAACCTATCCTTTCAAACTATAGCCTGTCATAAGAAAAAAAAATGCAAGGCATATATTTATTTCTCCTGCTCTTTTTTTTTGAAAACTCAATAGCCTCAACCCATTTCACTGCCTCCCTCTGCTTCCATTCCCTGTCCATCGATTCACCACCGTAATCCTTGACAATTGCATCCACCGCCGCATGCTTAGTCGACAGCACAACTTTCCCCCTTCCGATTAAGCATATCACCATATTGGCTTGTGCGCCCCTTTATTTTCCTAGCAGCGCATAGAAAAATGGAAGAAAAATGGCATGCGTATTTCCTCCTCCACTTGAGCAACCGCATTAGCCGCGTCAACCACTGGTCCTACCAAACCGACCTACCAGCTTCCGCCGCCTTAACCCTCAACCAGATCCACTACCGAGCCCACCGTCCCTCTCATGTAATCACTGCTCCGCGTCCTCCTCCCAGCCATGTCACCCTTCGCCCTTCACCACTTTCCCCTCCAAACCATACTGTCGCCATTCAATCAGAATACATGCGATTTTATCTTTTACCTCTGCAATTAGTTAAAGCAAATATGGCCTAAGGCAAATACGGCCCAAAGCCCATTTCCATTTTAAATTGTATATAACAGTTTGTACAGAGAAACAAAAACTGCATCAATATTCATTACTTTGTTTTGCAATAAAGAATCATATCAAACATTCTCTTTTTTAATTTCTTCTTCAAGATATCAGTTTCGATCAACTCTAAATCTTAACTTGGTATCGGAGCCAATGCAAAGCAAAACTGCATCAAAATTCTTGCAAAAGAGGAAGATATTAATCTCCATCAGAGAAATCTCATCATTTGGAGATTAATTTCCCATCAGAAACATCTTCATCATTTGGGTACATAAGATTTATCTCCAAAGACTAGTGCCTTGCCTAGAAAACTCTGGCCGCACTCAGTCTTTTTCACTGATCAAGTCAGAAGTGAGGAAAAATCAAAAATCAGTCAAGATTTCAAGAAACTCATCAAAATAGAAAGAAGGCAAGTGCCAAACCCATGGCTTATCAGATTAGAAATCATCATCTAAACCCAGTTGCAACATACCTAGATTCTGCAGAAACGAGTTCTTGATCACTCTATCTGATTTCAAACTGTTCAAGCATTTCTTGTTTCAAGAAGCTTCATCATGGCTGATGACAACTCAGAAACCTATGATAATGCACCTAATACATCACAGCAAGCTATTGCCGCAGCAGAGAATCTCCCGAAAGCCATAATTAGTCCTCATATTCAACTCATCACTGCTCAACTTGAAGAAGATAATTATCTTCTTTGGAAAATTCAAGTTGAGACTGCTGCAAGAGGGTATGGCTTGGAAGGATTCATTCTAGGCACCACTGCTGCTCCTCCCAAGTTCATCACTGATTCAGAAAACAAAACAGTAAGTAATGGAGAGTATGTAAAATATCAAAGGCAAGATAGTCTTATAAGTTCTTGGTTACTTTCATCAACAAATGTTAAACTATCGCCTCAAGTAATTGGATGTAGAACTGCTAATGAGATTTGGTCAACAGTGGAAAGAATTTTTAACACACAATCTGCAGCCAGAGTAATGCATTATAAAAGGCAATTACAAAATGTCAGAAAAGAGAGTCAAACAATGAGAGACTATATGGAAAAAGTCAAGAACATATGTGATATGCTTGAAGTAGCAGGATACAAAGTGTCAAATACAGAGCAAGTTTTAAAAATTTTAACTGGCTTAGGTGATGAATATGAATCTGTAGTTGCAGTCATATCTTCTCAAGAAACTTTACCTTCTCTTGAGTATGTCAGTTCCATTCTCCTTGCACATGAAGGAAGATTGGAGTTCAAGAAGCCAATAGATAGTGATATGTCCATCAACTTTGCCTCAAATAATAATAAGAACAGAAATCAAAATCAAAACAATTAGCAATATCAGAGAGGAAACTCTGCTGTTAGAGACAGAGGCAGGGGAAGATGGAGCAACGACAACAACAATAGACCAAAGTGTCAGATATGTGAGAAGATTGGTCATACTGCACCAAAATGTTATTTTAGATTCAATGCCAATTATGTACCAGGACAAAACTCAAACAGTCAAAGGAATGGTAATCACAGTGCAAACATAGCATAAGCTTAGCAAGAATCTAATAAACAGAGTAATGGCAATCAACATCAAGATGAAACAGCAAGATCGGAACATATATAAGATGAGGCATGGTATCCAAATTCAAGTGCAACCAATCATTTGACAAACAATCTTGACAACTTAAATCTTGGCAACAGGGAGTATAGAGGTAAACAATCAATATTTATGGGAGATGGTAAGCCTATTGGGATCACTCATGTTGGTAATGCCTATGTTAAAGGTAAAAGGCAATTATATCTCAATAATCTGTTAAGAGTACCAAGGATTAAGAAAAATCTTATGAGTGTTTCTCAATTTGCACATGATAATAATGTATATTTTGAATTCTATCCCAAATATTGTTTAGTTAAAGACATATTAACCAGTGAAAAACTTTTGCAGGGTGATGCAGTGAATGGACTGTGCAAGTTTACTGTGACTAACTGCAGAAACGCTGTTGAAGAAGTAAAGTGTAGCAATAGCTATGAAACATCATCTGTTGAAAACATTAAGAGTGTATTTGATCAGTGGCATTATAAATTGGGACACCCCAATGCAAATGTTGTAAAACAGGTTTTGAAAGAGATTAAAGTTTCTTTTAATGATCCTACTTTACCATATGTTTGTACTTATTGTCAAATGGGCAAAAGTCATAAATTACCCTTTGTTGACTCTACTACTGAATATAAAATGCCACTAGAATTGATTACAACTTATCTTTGGGGTCCAACACCCATTAATTCTGATTATGGTTATAGATATTACATATCCTTTGTTGATGCATTTACTAGATATACATGGATATACTTTCTGAAAACTAAAGCAGAAACTTACAATATTGTTATACACTTTATTACTGAGGCTGAAAGATAATCTTGTCATAAAGTTAAAGTTGTTCAAAGTCATGGTGGAAGTGAATATAAATCACTTGACAAGTTTTTCTTAAGCAGAGGTATTATACATAGAATCACATGTCCATATACCTCTAAACAAAATGGTATAGTTGAGAGAAAACACAGGCATATAGTAGAGATAGGTATAACTTTACTTGCTCAGGCTTCTCTACCCCTGAAATACTTGCCAGATTCATTTAGTACTTCAGTATATTTGATCAATAGACTTCCAACTAAAGTATTAAATGGAGTGAGTCCAGTTGAAAAACTTATGGGAATCAAACCCAATTATGGTGATCTTAGAACCTTTTGGATGTCTGTGTTTTCCTATCTAAGACCATATAATAGATACAAATTAGATTTTAGATCTCACCCTTGCACATTCCTGGGTTATGCAACCAAGCAGAAAGGTTTTAAATGCTTGGACAATTCAGGAAAAATATTTATTAGTATACATGTTATATTCAGTGAAAAGATACACCCTTTTGCTTCAACAAATATAAAAACTACTCAGAAGATATATAATCCAAAAACATCTATTTCAAATATACCTGTATATTCTGACGTATGGAATCTCAAGGAGGTTGGTACTTCTGAACCAGAACACACAGTGTTGCCAGAACCAGGTCATGGTACAGAAGAACAACCTGACATACCTATTCAATCATCCACTACATCAAGCAATCAAAGTCAAAGAATCAGTACTGACAGATTACAAGAACAATCTCTGGACAACACTGATGAGGATGATAATTCAACATCAACTGATACTGAATTACCAACCAGGACAGGTCATCACATGATCACTAGATCCAAAAAAGGGATATTCAAGTCAAAAATCTACACAGCAACAACAAATTATGAAGAACCAAAGTCATTTGAACAAGCATACAAAGGTGAAAACTGGAGAGCAGCAATGAATGAAGAGTATCAAGCACTAATGAAGAATAAAACATGGAATCTGGTGTTTCCTCCAACAAATAAAAACATAGTTTAATGAAAATGGATCTATAAACTAAAGAAAAATCCAGACGGAACAGTATTTAAGTACAAGGCAAGATTAGTTGCCAAGGGATATACTCAACAATATGGATTTGATTTTAGTGAGACATTCTCACCTGTTGTAAAGCCAACAACCATCGGGATTGTACTCACAATTGCCTTAAGTAAAAAATGGGACATAAGGAAACTAGATGTTAACAATGCATTCTTAAATGACATTCTTCAAGAAGAAATTTACATGGAACAGGCACAGGGGTACAGACAAAATGATCATCAAGTTTGCAAGTTGAACAAGGCCATATATGGCTTGAAACAAGCACCAAGAGTATGGTTTGATAGACTGAAGGCCACATTAACTACTTTAGGCTATCAGTCCACCAAATCTGATAACTCTTTATTTGTGAAAAACTATAACAATCATATTACTTGCATTCTAATATATGTTGATGATATAATCATAACAGGCGATGACAGTATAGAAATCACAAACATCATACAGTATCTCAATAAGGAATTCTCTATCAAAAATCTTGGCAATCTCAACTATTTTCTGGGTATTGAAGTCAACATAAAATCGAAGATCGAAATATTGCTAAGTCAAAAAAACTACATCAAAGAAATACTTATCAAATCAAAGATGCATGAGGCAAAATCTCAACCAACACCTATGATCACCGGTCAGCAATTGTCCAAAAACAGGGGAGAATCCATATTAAATATCAAACAATATAGGAGTATTGTAGGAGCAGTACAATACACTACTATTACTAGGCCAGATATATCATTCAATATTAACAAAGTTTCATAATTTATGCAGGAACCACATGATGAGCACTGGAAGGCGGTATAAAGGATTCTCAGATATCTTAAAGGAACATCACACTTTGGATTAACATTAAGGGCAAGCAGTAATTTAAACATCACAGCGTATGCAGATGCAGATTGGGCTATAGACATCGATGATCGAAAATCTGTAATAGGATACTGCATCTATATCGGTGACAATCCGGTGTCATGGTGCTCGAAGAAACAGACTGTATTGAGATCGAGCATAGAAGCAGAATATAAAAGTGTTGCTAGTGCTACTGCAGAGATAATTTGGCTACAATCTCTACTAAAAGAATTACAAATCAACACAGCAGTCAAACCAATACTATGGTGTGATAATCAAAGTACTGTGTACATGGCAGCAAAACCAATATTGCAAGCACGAACAAAACATGTCGAAATCGATCTATATTTTGTTCGTGAGCAATTTCAGAGAGGAAAATTGCAAACCAATCACATACCTTCGTCTTGCCAACTTGCAGATGTACTTACCAAGGCTTTGTTAGCAAGGAACTTCCAAAAGTTTCGAGCCAAACTAAAGGTGGAAAGCAAGGCAGTTCTCATAGAGACAAGCTTTGACAAAGGGAAGAAAGCTCTAATTATGTCACCTCAAACAGAAGCAACTTCAGCAAGCAACGTGCCTCAGAATGATATTAGAACCGGATCTAAAAAGGAAGATCTCAAGTCGAATTCCGACGATATATCAAGAGTTACTGGGAATTTTCAGTTAATGGAGAGAATTTGCAGTGAAGATTTGATTGATGTGGAGGATCGAGAAAAATCGTGGTCGCTTTCTCAAGCGCCGCCATGGATTTAAGAGGCAAATGTAACCCTAAACCTAATATTGGTTTGAGGGGGAATCAGAATACATGCGATTTTATCTTTTACCTCTGCAATTAGTTAAAGCAAATATGGCCTAAGGCAAATACGGCCCAAAGCCCATTTCCATTTGTAAATTGTATATAACAGTTTGTACAGAGAAACAAAAACTGCATCAATATTCATTACTTTGTTTTGCAATAAAGAATCATATCAAACATTCTCTTTTTAATTTCTTCTTCAAGATATTAGTTTCGATCAAATCTAAATCTTAACTCATTCCGACACCATAGCTCCTGATAGTACCTTCATTCTTCGACACCCTTCACCTAACACTAGAACCCCATAGCCTTCTCTCCTTCGAGCAAACCAAACATCATCCCACCTTTATTCGCGAAGCCTCTGCACCTGCCGCTGACCTTGCAGCTCCCCTCCAAGACCTCCGTCTATCGTTGTGTGCTTGCTTTTGCTGATCCTTGATGTCACAAACCTCCTTCTTTTTTTCGGCCCTTCCTATATATAAATGTATATATAGTTGAAACTTGTTTATATTGACTGAGAAAATCATAATCTAATTTTTTTTATAAATTTTAATATGATTAATAGAGTATAAGATATATAGTTTTATATATGTTGTATCCTGGAGCATACTACCTTATTTTGTACTTCTCCTAAGCTTACTTTCCTATTATATATATATATATATATGTGTGTGTGTGTGTGTGTGTGTGTGTGTGTTTGTCGTATATAAGTTATATAAATTTATATGTATGATCTGTGTGAGTATAGATATATTGCAATAAAATAAGTTCATTTTTTATATTTTAAAAAATAATAGTTATATAAGTTTATATATATGTTATATATCGGTTTATATACACAAATTATATATGCGTTTAGTTTCAATTGTATATGGAGATTTTTGTTTATGAGGTTGGATTAAACATTGATTTGAAAATATATGTTTTAAATTGATTTATGAAACAAATATATATATATATATATAACATATATTTGTTCTCATTGATTCTTATATATCAACTTTGTCTATCAAATCCGTGTTCAGCTTACTCCGTTTTAAGGTTTGCTGTTTGGATTGGTCATTTGTCTAGTTTATGATTCGATTCGTAGCTTATCCTGTTGTCGATTTCTCCAGCACCGAAAGATGAGCAATCACTCACGATTAACATTCTTATATTAATAAATTTTATTCATATTGAATTGACAATTGAAATATGCTGTTAAATTTGAACCGTCAATTATATAATTATTATATATGATATGTCATTATTTGTAACTGTTCAC
This sequence comes from Allium cepa, assembly GCA_030765085.1. NCBI lineage: Eukaryota > Viridiplantae > Streptophyta > Magnoliopsida > Asparagales > Amaryllidaceae > Allium > Allium cepa. The sequence continues at coordinate 217,345,286 of CM060938.1, forward strand.
CTGTGACATATGAATCCATAACCTGTCATTTTTGTTATGATTTAATTTGTTATTGATGACATATGCATGTTGTTGAGATGTTATATTATTATCATATTTATTCTCACTCTACAAGTTCCCTATTATTTTACAAATACCTATGGGTTGAAATGATACACCCAAATGATATTATAGACTAAGGGAAAATCGTTTAGGGTTGAAATGATAAACCCAAGTGATTTTCATTTAATTTAAATTTAGGGATTGCCGGTTGAAATGATATAACCCCGTAAATACTAAGTTATTGTGGAGTGAAATGATAAATATATGTATAACTTGACCATAAGATAGAAAATTATATACGGACACCGTTGGTCTATTTTGAAAAAAATGATTGCTAAAGTTTAGAAGAAAATATATGGATTTATTAAATATTGATTTTTAAATTTTAATGCAAAGAGCTTATTTTAATTAGATTTTTAAAGTTTTATGTTATGGGAATTTCAAATTTATACGTTAGTTTTGAAAATATAGTTTTTAAGATTTTTCTTATAATTTTATTATTTAAAATATATAAAATAACATTTAGTACAAAATACATTTAATAATAAGTTTTAATTTACTAAAATATAATTTAATTATTATCTAATATGTTTGAGTATTTACTTAAATTTACAATAATATTTAATAAAATAGATTTGTATAACTTTAATAATAAAGGTTGAGAACATAAATTAATGTTGATTTGGATTTTAAATTGGTTAATAATTGAATTTAAACAAGAATTGATTTGAACTTAATGATTTTGAGATTTTGAAATGTAACATCTTGCCTTTTTGTACGCTTTAAATCGACGATAAACCACACACGTCAGACTCAAACCATACAGAAGGGCGGATTATTATTGGGGTGAATAAGAAAAACAAAGAAAGAAAAAAAATAGAATCTCGCAGCTGAATGACAAATTATAATAATTAAATAATAGTTCATGAAGCTGTTTACAAAACATTTGATTTTACTTATACAATACAAAATCAGAGTTACACATACCAGAGAAAAATAAATAACAATGCAGCGGAACAGTATGAATATAGTGGAATGAAATAATAAATAATAGTAATACAATCTTCGTCTTCGTCCTCCAGCAATAAGGTCTTCAAATCCTGAAATGCTCAGGCTGACCCGAGCGAGTTGAAAAGGAAAAATACTCGAGTCAGAACTAAAAGATCTTACGTAAGTTAAATCAATGGTAAATAATATGAGTGAAACGGCGTTAGAGATGTTTACGGGATTTGACATATCCTATCCAAGTGTCGAACGTGAGTGCAGTAACTTAAGAGATGCTCAGGATTCACATCTTCTAAGGATCCGTTAAACTATTTACTATGTAGTAATATATGCTATTATAATAATGTCTAATAGTAAAATAAACTTACTTTTTAAATAGCGTTAAGGAGTGATCCAATATTTCCCTTAAAACGTAATAGTCCCAGTAGTCCATCTAGTATCAGCGCATCTCTAGATCGGGAGACTACTCTAAATACTCCACGGGCTATGGGAGAAAACTAAACTCGTACAAGACGCGCTATGGTAGGTGACACGGCACAACTAGGCAATGCCAGGGTAAATATACCAATTACGCTTCCGGGATGGTGGTAACGCGTAGCAGCCACTACCGCCCACCTCAAGCTACACCCCCAAATCAAAAATCAAAATGGCCACCGAATCAATCCGAAAGTCAGAGTATAATATCGAAGGGATGTGTCCGATTGGAGGAATGACCTCACTTAGCCCGTCAATCACTCCTATTTTAGCCACATTATGCTAACTCACGGGAGTTGGCTGCACGTATATACCTCAAAGGAACGCTGCCACCATCCTACTTCATTCTGGAATCTCCACCACGTACATGGTTGTAAATGTGGTTTTCGGAGTTGTCAGAGAGTATGACAACTTCCGATCCCAGTCCTTTAACAACCAAACATTATTATAACACCGCGGTCATTTTCAAAATAGTTTATAATTTAAAACCAAAACCAAACATCATTGCTCTTTCAAAAACCAAATCAATACGATATCATTTTCATTTCAAATATATTCTTTCTAAAATCATAACACTTTCAAATTTATAACATTTCAAAATCAAAACACTTGACTATAACACTTTTAAATTATAGTACCTTGAAACTCATAACTTTGAACATAACTTCCACCACTTAGGTGGTTTGAATATTTAAAATATTTTATATAATAAAATAGCTTCTTCTATTTCACAACTTAAATCCAACACAACTCAAATTTCTGCATTTTATATTTAACAAATCCCAAATCATAAATTTCAATTCAATTTAGTTTCCAAATAAATTTTTCCAAATTTATCGATTTCAAACCAGATTTGATCCACGGAATAAACAATTTCAATTCAATATATTTCAAACTTTAAGTGTTCAACAATTTCAAAACTAAGTTTGGTAATTACGATTCAACAATTCAATTTTCTATTATTTGTTTTGGAATTTTTACATAATAAATCCATTATCATTTAAATAAAACTCAAATTACAAATAACTAGATACGTCCTTCAATTTATTTACACTTGAAATATTCATTTAATTCACCTTAAACCAAAATCAAGTTATAAAAATCATACCTTCTAAAATTTCAGATTTAATAAATTTCACTTCAAGCTTATTTGAGTTTAATTCTTAAATAAATTCAATTTTAAATAAATCTCAAATTTATCTTCCAACCTTAATTTTATTTAAATCATTATAAACTCTATATAAAATATAATTTAAATCTTAACCATATAATCTTCAATAAAACCAAACTTTGTCATCAAATTATTCTATATTAAAACAAATTTATACTAGCTTAAAATCAAGGATAAAATAACATTTATATAATATCTAAAATCAATATTTATCTAAAACCATACATTTCTTTACAAAACCATAGAAATCATTTCAAAATATTTATATATATGGACCACAATGTCTGTATATAATTTTCTATCTTATGATCAAGTGATATAGATATTTATCATTTCAGTCCGTAATATAAAATACAAATACGGTTATATATCATTTCAAACCGCAATCCCGAATGAAATAAAAACCATAACAACATGTAGTCCAAAACAATATAAAATACAACATCCATTCATCCAATATCAATCATCAAACATTTATCACAATCATCATCCAATTCAATCAAAAACATCAATATAGAACAGATAATAAATAACAGGTATTAACTGGCAGTTTATATTCAAAAATAAATTAAATAACTATTTTATCCACATAAATTGAAATAAACTGAGATGATGATTCAAAATATACCAAACGGCCATAAATAAATTTCTAATCACACCATAAATCAATTTAATAAACAAAAATGTGAGTGGATTAAAACACTCACCTTTTGAATTTACATTGAATTTAAATCCAATTTAAACCCAAAAATTTAACAGTCTCATAATTTGTCCAAACTAGTGCCAGAATGTCCGGAATTCAAATACGATCCCAGCGGGATGAACCGCGAGTGAGTCGGACCTCATATGCAAAAGTTATGATTATTAGAACAAGTTCAAATGGAAATAAAATAAAATAATTGCAAACAAATGATATCGCGACACCTCACCAGAGACACGCAAGCCCTAGAACACAAATTCGTTCGAACCTACGCACACACTGGCTTCCCTCGATTCGCCGCCGCCACATGACCCTAGGCCAAGATCAGGTCGTGTCGTCCACATCTCCACCTCAAGCCGCCCACTTCGCCTCCACCTCGTCACTTCTGGTCGCCACGTTAAGCTCGCCTTTGCTAACCTTTAATCGCCAAAATCGAAGAACCCTGGCCATATCACGACCAACGACACCACCCACATGACCTGCATCGCGCCACCTTCCCAACGCCATCAACCGATCGCCCCTACCATCGCAGATCTACCGTTGGATCATCCAAATCCTATACGAATGATCAGAATTGATTGCTTGAATTCTAGCAAACGATGATCAGCATCGAAAAACGAATACCACTAGAAAATTACGCTCTTCAAGAGCTTTAAATTGGTATAAAATATGATATAGTTTGAGGAGTTTGAATTTTTGTTGTTGGATTTGAATTGAAATTGAACTAAGGAGTTTTAGGGTTTTTAGCCATTAAGGAAGAGGAGTAAACAGAAGTTTCTGTACATACAGAAATGAAAAATACAAAGACTGTTAGGGTTTATAACCGGGTATGTATAGGTAGGTCAAAAATAGAGATGAATGGACACGATTTTGATTGAGCGATAGCGACCCGAAAAGCCCATTCTACCTCTGGAACGAAAATTGGGCAAACCATATATCAAAATAGATGATTTTGAATAATTTAAAATCAATGGAACAGGTTCCAAGTCCGAATTCCATCAATGAAGAAGTTATGCTAAAATCAACTTATTTCAAATTGATTTTAATTGATTTTAATTAAATTGATTTCTAGGCCTTTCGTGTTCGTACGATCAAACGATAAGTTTGATTGCAACGAAAGTCGAAATCCTACAATAATTCACCATTGCGGGTCCAATGAAACTGGTTTCAACGAAATCCGAGTCAGTGGCCAAAATGGCTGTTTTTCGATTAATTAAATAATTTAATATTAAATTAATTAATCACTTCTTCAATCTAAATTTAATTATTTACCATTTCTATCATTTCTGATTACAAATGAACTTCTAATTCACTAATCAAAATTTCCATATCAACCAAATAAGGATTTATTACAAAATTTATAGTGTTTATCTTCAATTTAAGTAAATTCAAATAAATTATATTTTTAATTTCGATTAAATTAATACAATTTGTTTTTAATCCCTTTATTCAATCAATCATCATCTTATGGATAAATTTAACTTTAGTATATATCCAATTACCCTAATATTTTTTAGTTACATGAAAATGAAATTTGAAAGTGTAACTATTTTTTACCCGTTGGATGTCAACATAGGGGGATGGTGTATGTCCACACGCCTTTGCTTAAAATGACATTTTGCTTTGTTTTGAATATTATGAACAAATCTATTAAACTAAAATTTGTATAATATAAAAACAAGCAATTACAGAGACAAGTGAAGTTGAATAGCAGGAAATGAAAGATTCCATTAATAATTCTAGTCAACATTACATAAGATAATATAATATTAACTAAAATAAAGGAAATACAAAGACATAACTTAAGATAACATGAACTAAAACTAGTTGGATGAAGATGAAGAAGATGATAGTCCAAGCTTTCTACTAATTTTCCCAAAGAATTTTTCGATTTTAGTGGAAATCTTATCCATTTTCTTACTCATTGAATCTTTTAAGTGTCTATTGATTTTTCGCTATAATTCTTTGATAATTGAGAATGGTCATGTTGGATGGATTAGCGGGATTAGTAGGATATTCAATATTTTCTAAGGAGGTTTCTTGATCTTCCTCTTCCTCCCCTTCAATTTACATTCCTTCCACTTCCTCTTCTTCTTCTTCCGCCATTTTTTCCATTTCTTCATGAGCAAATCTTTCTTCCTTTTTCGTAAGTGTTCCATATGGTTGAAACACTAATGGAATTTGCATAAGGGAAATGTTTCCTTGGTTGAACACTTTTCTAGTTATAAACTTTTCCCTTTTGAAATCAACTCCAAAGTAATTAAAAATCCGGGTGAGATAAATTCCATGATATAATGTGTTTTCACCCATAGTAAAATTTTTGGGCCTTATCTCATCCAAAATAACTTGATCCCAGTTAATATCGTAATTTCCAAAAATTGTAGAAAGAGCTTTGCATACTTTTAAAGTTGGGTTGTTGTAGTTTTCCGATCTTGGTATAAGAGTGTGTTGGAAAGAAGATTAACAATTCTTGCTTGTGGACAAATTAATGATTTTTGAATTCGAAATTGTCATCCCATTTAAAGATGTCATGAAATGTCTCTCGATCATTTTCACTGATTTGAAATTCCAAGAGATTCATTCTGGTATACTTACATCCTAAAATATTTCCCAAAATTTCACAATCCAAAACAATTTGTGTTCCTTTAACACTACTCCAAATTTGTCCTTCTTTCCCATCATAAAAACCACGATTCAAATTCGCATAAAACATCTTAACAAGATTTGGATAACGTATAAAATCATTTTGTTTGTTATCAACTAAACTAAGAATAGAACATTGTTGAAAAAGATTTTCAATTTCATAAGAAGGAAAATCTTTAGAAATAGCAAATTTTCCCTTATGAATTTTAACAAAGTTTGCATAGTTGACGTAAGCTTTGATGGCTTTTGGGTCATTAAAAAGATTTTTTTTGACAGATGTTGGAAGCGTAATGCTGTTAGGAGTGCTTAAAGAGGCCATTGAAGAAGTTTGAGAGGAGTTGAAGATGATGAAGATAAGTTTAAAATTTGGAATAAAAGTGATGATAAAAAGAGTGAGATAAATAGAGATTCTATAGACATGTTCTCTGGTGAAGAAACATTTTTCCAGAGCATTGAAGTTGGTGAAAAGGTGGAGGGAAATTCAAAAGTTTGAATTCAAATTTTGAAATCAAATTCTGAGGGGCATGTCGACATGGGGTATTCGGGTATGTCGACATGTGCCTATTGAATCAAAGGACAAGTTTCTATTCCTAGTTCCTAATAGATATATATATTATATCCTATATTCTAATTATATAATTCCTATGATAACACTAAATATAATAATACTTAAATGTTAATAATTTAATATTTAAAATATTATTAAAATAATATTATTTTGAATTTAAAATTCAAATTTCAAGGGATAAATTTGAATTTAAAAATTCAAGGAATTTTAGAACTATCAAGCAAACAGACAAGCATCCATTCAAACAAGAAAAATAAAAAATAATGTAAATGCGTACCTATTTTTAGATCCATACTCCTATCGTCATCTGATTCATGAATAGTAGTGAAACACATATTTGAATTATCCGTCTTCTTTTCATCCTTATTAGATGATGAGTCTGAGTCATCAAGAGTTGCTATGAATGCTTTCCTTCTTTTCCTTGATGAGTCATTATTTGGAGGAATAATTGTTTATCTAGATACAGACAATCTTTTCTATAATGGCCGACCTTATTGCAATTGTAGCATCTATCATTATTGATGTACTCCATATTATTTTTGGAATTCCTTTGACCATTTATTTAGTAATTATTCATTTTTCTATATTTTAGGAATTTTCGGAAGTTTCTTGTCACGAAGGCAATCTCCTCATCAATGTCTGGTTCTGAATCTTTGGTTGTTGCATTGAATGCTAATGACTTCTTTTCTATAGCCTTGTTTTCTCTTCTTCCTTGCAGTTGACCTTCATAAGACATCAGATTCCCAATCAATTCTTCTATTTTCATGAGACTGATATCCTTTTCTTCTTCGATTGCAAGTGTCTTTTGGTCCCATTTTGGAGTGAGTGAATTTATATATTTTCTGACTTGGTCTTCCTCCTAAAAGTTTTTCCCAGTGCAATTAGTGAATGAATAATATCTTGAAATTAACAATACATGTTGGAAATGGACTCATTTACATGCATTTTAAACAATTGAAACTGATTAGTTAATATGGAAATTTTAGTCTGTTTAACTTTGCTTGTTCCTTCATGAGTAACTTGCAAAGTTTTCCAGATTTCAAATGCAAACTTACAAACAGATACTCTATTAAACTCATTCCTATATAGTGAACAAAATAATATATTCATGGCCTTTGAGTTATTTTTTGCAACATCCTTTTGCTCAACAATCGACTGGGCAAAATTGATTGCTGGTTCAATAAACCCAGTTTGTGTGATATTCCAAGTGTCTAATCCTACAGATTGTAAATAAATTTTCATGCTACAAGCCCAATATGCATAATTACTACCATTGAAAAATGGCGGTCTGACAGTAGACTGACCTTCTACAAATGAACTAGTGTTAATGATAACAGAACTAGTGCCAGAGTTGACATTACCAGTGTTGGTAGCCATTAAAACAATTTTCAAGTTTCAGATTATGAAAACTATGAAAACCTATTCATTGATACCAATTGAAAGGGAGTGCAGATTAAGGATCTTAAGGTTAATTTAACACTAGAGGGGAGGGGGGTGAATAGTGTTTAGTGGATTCTAAGACTTATATGAACTAACTTAAAATTATGACACAAACAAATGCAAAACCTAATCCTAGAATAATTACAGAATCAAACACAAATGCAAAAAGTAAATAAAAAACAGTAAAGGGAAAGAACACACCGGATTTTATACTGGTTTAGAGTTACCCTACATCCAGTCCTATACCAAAACAAACCACCTCATATATATTTTTATTATATCAATGTTGAGATTACATTCCTCAATTCTAAAGGCCATGAGGTATCCTCCTGTCTCATGAGTCCGGGCCAAACTCTCTTGATTTACGGGCCACAAGACTACCCAATTGATTTCCAAACATAACCACACCTTATAGAGAGACTTGATAAACTTTTGATTACAAATTGATCCTATAACTCTAAATAGCACTTTGATTATCGAGAGAGGGCAGAGAATCAAACAAGAATGAGATTCTAATTTGATTCACCTAAGAATTCGACAGAATTTCGGCACGATCTTAAAAATATGAAAGTTATAGAATATGGATTCGTGGAGATTAAGAAGTGAAGAAAATATGAAAATATATGATTAAAAAATTCGTTTGTGAAGCCTATTTATGAAGCACCAACGATCATAACCACCCGTAAAGAGATTTAAATGAATAGACACTTCTTTTGAAAATTGAAACTTTTGAATTCAGCGGCCACCAAATCGACATGGGGTATGTCGACATCCCTATGTAAAAAACAATGTGAAATTTGTTTTTTAAAATGAAGTTTAAAACAAGGGTTTATTTTAAAACAAAAACAAATAGTATTTTAAGGCTAAAACATCTTTTTGAAAAATCATTTGAAAAGATAATTTTAAGGCTAAAATATTTTGAAATGCAGTTTTGAAAATCATTTTGAAAAACCATTTTGAATTAGTTTTACAAGCTTCTTCCTGCAGAATATCTCATCACATCAGGACTCGAGAACTTTTACAAAACCAGGATGTACATGGGTTTGTAAGCCACTTGTCGTAGGTTTGTAAGCTACTTTTCGTGGGTTTGTAAGCCACTAAGAAGGTAGAAATGGGTTCCATCCCAAGTGAAATTTTAAATGAAGATTTCCATGCTATTATAAAGTTTTAACAAAAACTAGACACATATCTTGAAATCTTGATCTCGATAATCTACAGTCTTCAATCTTGAGTCTTGAGTCTTTACACTGATCAGCCTTCAGTAACCAATACATGCATATACAAATCTATATATCCTTCATATACATATCTATCTAGACAACAGTGTTAATATATTTGAAACGTCCCTGACTCGACCTTCGAAAATCGACACCGAATACGACACTCGTATTCAAATGCCGCAGATCCAAACGTCGAATCTGGTTCGCTGAAGCTTATAACACATTAAGTACAACACAACGGAAGAAATGAATAATACATTTGATATAATATCTAATACAATATGATGATACAATGAATATCAATATACATCAGAGATATGACACGAGACAATAGCATCGGAAAGAAAAGATAACACTAACAGCGGAACAAAATCTCTAATATAGTCTTCAAGAAGGAACTCCAGTATCGGAAATCTCCATCTCCAAGGCGCCAATCTAGAAATAGCTCGAATTAACAATAAAGATGAAGTAAGCAACTCAACCCAATTGCGATTGCCAAATTCTAAGGCTGAAAGCTATCGAATCTACACATGCTATTCGATTATCTGAAAAACTCAGCTCTAGACTGCCCGTGTGGAAAAATTGTGGGCACCCAGAGTTTAGGAAAGGGACAATAAACTCTAGGTCAGTCGTGGGACAGGTATGAGCAAACAAAACAGATAATCTTTTAAAACAAACAACAAAAGAATTTAAAATAAATCCGTAATGTTTTTTGGAAAATGAAACTACCATAAGGCCTCTCGGCACATGTAACGACCCGTATTTTACGTGTCGATAAATCGTATAATAGTTGCATTAAGTCGTTTGGAGCTTGAGTCGTTCTAGAGATAAGTCGTGTTAAAGTTAAGTCGTGTGGAACTTAAGTCATGACCGACTTAGAGGATGGAGCGACTTAGGGTAGGTGGCCGACTCATGGGGTCAACGGTTTATAGGTTGGCCGACTTATAGGAGAGAGTGGTAGTTGCCGACTTATGGTTGTTAGCGAGTTAAGAGAGGCAGCGGCTTAAGGTTTGGACCGAGTCAAGGTAGTGAGCGACTCATAGGATAACCGACTCATAGAGGTGACCGACTCATGTATTGGACCGACTCATAGGATGGAACGACTTAAGGAAAATGAGTTAGGTCGTTGAGTCGTATAGTGTTGTTGAGTCGATGAGTCGTCAGGTCGGCCTGTGTTTTAGGACGTGTATGCTATGAGTCGTACACGAGTTAAGTTGTTGGGTCGGCTAGGTGATGAGTCGTAGGGGTTGTTGAGTCGTTAGGCCGCGTTAGTTAGGTCGTGAGTCGGCATGTGTTCTGAGGGGTTAGGTCGGAGGCTTTTGAGTCGTATGCAGTTGGGTCGGCATAGTGTGATCCTGTGTCTCCGATGAGTCGTAAGTCGTAGCCCACGTGCGTGTTAGGTCGTTGGAGTTTTGGGTCGTGGGTCTTAGGTCGGGGGCGACTCAAGGATGGGTCGGCGACGACTTATGGATGGACGACTCAGGGGGGAATTCAGCCTTTAAATAGAGGGGTTTGGCTCACTTTTTGGCACCGGTTTTTGAAGCGACGAAGTGCTGCCATTTTGAGAGCTCGACTACAACATTTCTTCATCTTCTTTTCTCCACTCTAATCTAGTTCTAACATCCATCAAAGATCGAAGATCCAAGAGCCAAAGTTGAAGATCTTCATCCAACGAAGCTAGATTCCATCGTTTCAAGCGAGATTTCGACGAATCAAGCTTGAATCCTTGCTGTCCGGATCTGAAGTGATTAGTTTTTGAAGTGTTTGGATGATTCGGTGAGTGGTGGTTATCTCTCACGCGGACCCAAAGGAGTATATTGGTTTGGTGGTTTGTTGGAGTGTTGTAGATAGTGATTTTATGCATTTTTTTTCCTTAGATCCAAGTGTAGATCCACTACTTATGAAGATGTTTACTTATACAAGTTCATTTATCAAGTTGAAGAGACAAAACCCATGATTTATATTTATTAGATCTATGCTAAAAACCCATGATTCATGTATGTTAGATCTATGCTCATTTATTTACGAAATTGCCATTATCATTGTAATTGTTTATTTAGATCTTGTTTGAATGATTGATTGCTTGGATTAATGTTTGATTTGATTGATTAGTTGATATATAGCTTGATTTGATCAAGTTGGTTGATGATGATTCAAAAGCTAAGTGGAAACGCTCTTGAATAAGGAAAGCTGCTTGTGGCATATGAAGCGGATGTTGAAGCTCATATGTATGGATTAGATGATGTTGAGATGGGACTTTGCCATGATGCGATGAGGCAAGCCATGATGTTGAGATGAGACTTTGCTATGATGCGATAAAGCGAAGCATGATGTGAGATAGCCTTGGTTTAATCCAGACGGGATCATCCCAAGCATGTTGATAACTCGATGATGCGATGCGAGTTGGTTGATAATGGTTAGCTTGAGAGGCGCTTGAGCTAGTATGGAAATAGTCGTCGAGGAGGATGACTAGGAGGCTGAGATCTCATCGTTGTTGAAGGTTCTAGCATGCTCAAAGCAAGAGTACGTTGGAACGGGCTGCGACGACGTTCCAAGCACGGGCTGCGACGACGTGCTAGTACTCTGGGTAGTTGCAAAAATTCCTAGGCACGGGCTGCGACGACGTGCGGAGTTATGTCTAGAACCGGGGTTACCATTAGCCCTTGATAGGTGGTCATTCAACTAATGGTGAAATCAAGGCAATGAGAACAGTGATAGCCAGAGTCATGGATGTCTGGACGTTTGGTTGTATCATCATTCGGTCTCAAGAGCGGTGTTTTCCGGGTGCTTATCTGATCTTGGTTTAGGCCTTGGGGGTTTGTATTTGGAAAACATCGACCTTGACTCGAATGATTATTGCTTTACTTTAATTGTCTGCCATGTTATGCTTGCTTCTCCTTAGTGTGTGTCTGGGGGCTATCACTGTAGAAAGAGGCGGAGTGGGATGGTTTGGTTCCTATTCCTTTTATCTCTTATGCTCTTTTGGTATGTTTGATAGTTGATTTACTGCTCACTAAGACTTTGTCTGACTCAAGGTTTTATGTCTCCTCTTATTACCTTGGGCTGTTCATCCATGTTGGGATGGGCAGACTAGGTAGCAGGTGACAGGTGCTGTTCTTGGAGATCTATGTTGATGATGACGAAGACGAGCAGGAGGCTTTTGCATATTGTTTCATATTATGTACTGGGTGTTCCGCTGTATATACTTTGAGTGCTTTGTAGTGAGGTTTTGATGTATTGACTGTTCTGATGATTGTATCAAACTTCTAAGATGTTTATTTGATGATATTCTGTTATGAAGCTTCACTATACATATATTTCTCTATTGTATTTTATCCATGCGCTGTGAGTTATGCGATAGATTCTGCGATGTTTATTCTACCCTTGACGGTCACCCATGGCTGTCTGGCACGCCTTTCAGCGCATTATTTCCTTGTTTTGGTGCGGGAGTCATGGGTGGTCGTCACATTTGGTATCAGAGCTTTGGCTAATCGATTTTAGCCAACGCTCGCTGACGTAACTACGTATGAGAGACGTAATTGTATTTTGATGAATGATTACTATATATAATATAGTAGTTTAGAAGGATTTGAACTCCTTATGCAGTTGTTTCTCAAGGTGTTCTAAGTCATTCCTTTTTGTAGATATTAAGGATGAGTCGAAGGGGGAGACCAGCTGCTAGGGAAGGCCGTGCTGCTAGGGAAGCTGTTGATTATGCTCCTATGTTTAAGGCCATGATGACTTCGATCATGAGAAGGATACCAGCCTCGGGGCCATCAGTAGATGTTGGAGTTCAAGTTCTAGCTCCAAGACCAGTGGATTTTGCTAAGCTTTGCAAGGACTATACTTCTCTTGGAGGAAAGGTTTTCTTGGGAACGGAATCAACCATTGAAGTGCAAAGATGGATTGATGCTTGTAGAAGGATCTTTGGTGACTTGGGAGTTGAGGATGCAACTAAGAAGAAGCTTGCATCAAGGCAACTTCAAGGGAGAGCTTCGGATTGGTGGAATTCTATCACCATTGATACTCCAGAGGAGGAGATTACTTGGGAGCAATTCCAAGCTAGATTTGAAGCTAAGTTCATCTCTACGGCTCAGAAATTTGTCTTGTTTAAAAAGTTTGTGGAGCTCAAGCAAGGTGGAAGACGCGTTCTTGAGTATGTTTCTGAGTTTGAAGCTTTGTCCATGTATGCCAGATCGTATATTGATTCTCCCTATCAGAAGAATGAGAAGTTTGTGACCGGTTTGGATGCTTATCTTGGAAGACAGTTGGGGGATCATCTGGACGATCCGTTTGAGAAGCTTGTGGAGAAAGCTCTCAGGCATGAGAGTTTGTTTCCTAGGGAGAGTTCTGTTGTTGCTGTAACCAAGGAAGGGTTTAAGCCACAGAAGGGTGGAAACAAGAAGAGGAAGCAACAACAACAGAAGGGTAAGGATGGCCAGAAGAAGCCGAGGGACGAAATGACTTTCTATAATTGCCAGTAGAAGGGACATCTCTCCAAGGATCGTAGGAATCCAAAGGCGCCGGCGAAATGCCACAACTGTGACAAGCCAGGGCATTTCAGGAAAGATTGTCCAGAACCGAGGAAGGACAGGCAGATTGTGCAAGCTTATGCTTTGGGAGCTGTGCCATCGTTTTCAAAAGCTCTTACTGCTGAAGAGAAAGGGAAGAGTCTGGTGGTTCAAGGTACTCTTTCCATTTGTGGTGTTCCAGTTAGAGTGTTGTTTGATACTGAAGCGTCGCATTCTTTTGCTTGTGATGATCTTGTAGGCCGGTTAGGTTTGGAACCGGATATTGTTGATAGACCATTGGTTGTGACTAATCCAGTTGGGGGTTCGTCATGTTTGTGTATGATATGTCGTGGTCTAGTTGTGTCGAGTCATGATTGCTCTTTTGTTTGTGATTGTTTTGTTCTGAACTTTGCGGGGTTCGGAATTATTTTGGGTATGGACTGGCTTAGGAAGTATGCGGCAAGGATTGATTGTGAGAGGCTGGAGGTGACAGTCGGGAATGTGGAAGGGCGAAAGGTTGTGATACGATGTAAGCATGAGGAAGGCGTCTTCATGAGCTTCATGTATTCGCTGGTTGTTCCACGGGATGGACTGTCATCGGTGCCTATTGTGAATGGATTTGAGGATGTCTTTGACGAAGTCAAAGGATTACCGCCGCATAGGGAGATCGAGTTTCGTATCGATCTAGTTGAGGGAGCCAGACCTGTTGTGATGCCTCTTAGGCAGATGGCGCCTAGGGAGCAACAAGAGTTGAAGGTGCAAGTTGATGACCTTTTGCAGAAAGGATTCATTCGGCGTAGTGTGTCCGAATGGGGTGCACCAGTTGTGTTCGCAACCAAAGCGGATGGATCGTTGAGGTTGTGTGTGGATTATCGTGAGCTGAATAAAGTGACTAAGAAGAACAAGTATCCATTGCCGAGAATAGATGACTTGTTTGATCAGCTTCACGATGCTAAGGTGTTTTCTCAGATGGATTTGGCAACGGGATTTCACCAGTTGAGAGTGGCAAATGATAGTGTGCCGAAGACTGCTTTTAGGACACCATCCGGTTTTTATGAGTGGCTGGTAATGCCGTTTGGATTGACTAACGCACCAGCATATTTTGTGGATCTTATGAATAGAGTGTTCAGAGATCAGTTGAATAAGTTCGTGCTTGTGTTCGTGGATGATATTCTGATTTATTCCAGAACTGAGGAAGAGCACAAGACGCACTTGCGTATTGTTTTGGAAATCTTATGGAAACATCAGCTGAAGGCTAAGTTTTCGAAGTGTCACTTCTGGAAGAGTGAAGTGAGATTCTTAGGCCATGTTATCTCTGGAAATGGAATAGCGGTTGATCCCACTAAGGTGGCAGCGATCCAGGATTGGGTTAGACCTAAGAATGCATCTGATGTGACAAGTTTTCTTGGATTAGCTGGATATTATCGACGGTTTATCAAAGACTTTTCCAAGATAGCTGCACCGTTAACAAGATTGACGAAAAAGAACCAAGTGCTTAGATGGGATGATAAGTGTGAGCAAGCTTTCGTAATCCTGAAAGAGCGACTGACGAGTACTCCTGTTTTGACTATTCCAAGTGGGAATGATGAGATGGTGGTTTACACCGATGCATGTGTACTAGACTTGGAGCAGTACTAATGCAGAAGAATAAAGTTGTTGCATATGCAAGTCGACAACTGAAGCCGCATGAAAGGAATTACCCAACTCATGATTTGGAGTTAGCGGCAATTGTTTTTGCTTTAAAGATGTGGAGACATTATCTATTGGGAGTTAGATTCGAGTTGTTTACAGATCATAAGTCATTGAAGTATCTGTTCTCTCAAAAGGATTTGAATCTTCGATGGCAACGGTGGCTAGAGTTCTTGGCATCATATGATTTTGGTATAGCCTATACTCCGGGAAAAGGTAACGCAGTGGCTGATGCGTTAAGTCGAAGACATGTCGGATTGGGAGCCATGTTTTCGGAATGAAAGAGTCTCGAGTATTTGGCTGGATTTGATTTCAGGCCCATATATGAATTGGAAACTGAGATGTTGGCAAACTTATCAATAAGGCCTACTCTTGTGGAAAGGATTGGCGAGAGTTAAAAGCGAGACGATAAGCTTGTCAAGATTATCCGTGATTTGGAATCTGGATTGGACCCAGAGAAGGATAAGAGATTCGAAGTCGATCGAGAGGGTTGGCTTCGGAAGCAAGGACGATTGGTTGTTCCCGACATAGATGAATTGAGGGATGAAGTTCTGAAGGAAAGTCATCACTCGAAGTTGACAATTCATCCAGGTGGAAATAAGATGTATCGGGATATGAAGAGAACTTATTACTGGGAAGGTATGAAGAAGGATGTTGGAAATTTTATTTCCAAGTGTATGAATTGCCAGTTGGTTAAGGCAGAGCAGAAGAAGCCAAGTGGATTGCTTCATCCATTAGAAGTTCCTATGTGGAAGTGGGAACAGATATCGATGGATTTTATCGATGGTCTACCTAGAACAAGAGCAGGAAATGAAGGGATTTGGGTCATAGTAGATCGGTTGACCAAGAGTGCAAGATTCAATCCTGTTCGATCGACTAGGACTGCATCGAAGTTGGCTGAGTTGTATGTTAAGTGGATAGTTCGATTCCATGGTATTCTGAAGAGTATAGTGAGCGATCGAGACCCATTGTTCACTAGTGGATTTTGGAAGAGCTTCCAGGAAGTTTTGGGAACCGAGTTGTGTTTGAGTACAGCTTATCATCCCCAAACAGATGGTCAGACTGAGAGAGTCAACCAAGTTTTGGAAGATCTTCTCAGAGCTTGTGTTTTGGACTTCGGAGGATCATGGGAAGATCATCTTCATTTGGTGGAATTTGCATACAATAATAATTATCAGTCGAGTATTAGTATGGCACCATATGAGGCATTGTATGGAAGACCGTGTAACTCTCCGACATGTTGGTTGGAAACTGGAGAAAAGCTGATACTTGGGCCAGAGATGATTCGACAGACTACGGATTGTATAGAGATCATTCGGCAACGAATGAAGGCAGCCCAAGATCGTCAGAAAAGTTATGCCGATAAGCGTCGTAAGGATTTGGAATTCGGCGTGGGTGATATGGTTTTTGTGAAGATTTCTCCACTGAAGAATGTTATTAGATTCGGGAAGAAAGGAAAGTTAACTCCGAGATTTGTTGGACCATTCCCGATTATCGAGCGAATTGGAAATCTCGCTTATAGATTGGAGTTACCGGAGAAGATGGCGGGTGTGCACAATGTCTTTCATGTATCTTATCTACGGAAGTATGTGCATGACTCGAATACGGTGCTTTCTGCTGATAGCTGTGAAGACTTGGAGGTTGATCCAGTGGTTACGAGACCTCGTAAGCCGCTTCGTGTTGTTGAAACCGACACGAAACAGCTTAGGAGGAAGACGATTACGTTGCTCAAGATATAATGGAGTGATGATGTTAACGACTGTACGTGGGAGGAGGAAGAGAGGATGAAGGCAGCTCATCCTGAACTCTTCGAGGTATGGCCCTAAGGTGTCGTGACATCTCATGAATTTGTAACTTGTTCTAATCTTAGAATTCTACATGCTAGGCTAGTAATTGGATGCATGGTTTGTTGATTGCTATGGATGGTAGGCATGCAGAATAGTTTTGATTGCTCCTGTTTGTTTGGAATTTCGGGGGCGAAATTCCTAAGGGGGAGAGAATGTAACGACCCGTATTTTACGTGTCGATAAATCGTATAATAGTTGCATTAAGTCGTTTGGAGCTTGAGTCGTTCTAGAGATAAGTCGTGTTAAAGTTAAGTCGTGTGGAACTTAAGTCGTGACCGACTTAGAGGATGGAGCGACTTAGGGTAGGTGGCCGACTCATGGGGTCAACGGTTTATAGGTTGGCTGACTTATAGGAGTGAGTGGTAGTTGCCGACTTATGGTTGTTAGCGAGTTAAGAGAGGCAGCGGCTTAAGGTTTGGACCGAGTCAAGGTAGTAAGCGACTCATAGGATAACCGACTGATAGAGGTGACCGACTCATGTATTGGACCGACTCATAGGATGGAACGACTTAAGGAAAATGAGTTAGGTCGTTGAGTCGTATAGTGTTGTTGAGTCGCCGAGTCGCTGAGTCGTGTGTTGTATAGTGTTGTTGAGTCGATGAGTCGTCAGGTCGGCCTGTGTTTTAGGACGTGTATGCTATGAGTCGTACACGAGTTAAGTTGTTGGGTCGGCTAGGTGATGAGTCGTAGGGTTTGTTGAGTCGTTAGGCCGCGTTAGTTAGGTCGTGAGTCGGCATGTGTTCTGAGTGGTTAGGTCGGAGGCTTTTGAGTCGTATGCAGTTGGGTCGGCTTAGTGTGATCCTGTGTCTCCGATGAGTCGTAAGTCGTAGCCCGCGTGCGTGTTAGGTCGTTGGAGTTTTGGGTCGTGGGTCTTAGGTCGGGGGCGACTCAAGGATGGGTCGGCGACGACTTATGGATGGACGACTCAGGGGGGAATTCAGCCTTTAAATAGAGGGGTTTGGCTCACTTTTTGGCACCGGTTTTTGAAGCGACGAAGTGCTGCCATTTTGAGAGCTCGACTACAACATTTCTTCATCTTCTTTTCTCCACTCTAATCTAGTTCTAACATCCATTTAAGATCGAAGATCCAAGAGCCAAAGTTGAAGATCTTCATCCAACGAAGCTAGATTCCATCGTTTCAAGCGAGATTTCGACGAATCAAGCTTGAATCCTTGCTGTCCGGATCTGAAGTGATTAGTTTTTGAAGTGTTTGGGTGATTCGGTGAGTGGTGGTTATCTCTCACGCGGACCCAAAGGAGTATATTGGTTTGGTGGTTTGTTGGAGTGTTGTAGATAGTGATTTTATGCATTTTTTTCCTTAGATCCAAGTGTAGATCCACTACTTATGAAGATGTTTACTTATACAAGTTCATTTATCAAGTTGAAGAGACAAAACCCATGATTTATATTTGTTAGATCTATGCTAAAAACCCATGATTCATGTATGTTAGATCTATGCTCATTTATTTACGAAATTGCCATTATCATTGTAATTGTTTATTTAGATCTTGTTTGAATGATTGATTGCTTGGATTAATGTTTGATTTGATTGATTAGTTGATATATAGCTTGATTTGATCAAGTTGGTTGATGATGATTCAAAAGCTAAGTGGAAAGGCTCTTGAATAAGGAAAGCTGCTTGTGGCATATGAAGCGGATGTTGAAGCTCATATGTATGGATTAGATGATGTTGAGATGGGACTTTGCCATGATGCGATGAGGCAAGCCATGATGTTGAGATGAGACTTTGCTATGATGCGATAAAGTGAAGCATGATGTGAGATAGCCTTGGTTTAATCCAGACGGGATCATCCCAAGCATGTTGATAACTCGATGATGCGATGCGAGTTGGTTGATAATGGTTAGCTTGAGAGGCGCTTGAGCTAGTATGGAAATAGTCGTCGAGGAGGATGACTAGGAGGCTGAGATCTCATCGTTGTTGAAGGTTCTAGCATGCTCAAAGCAAGAGTACGTTGGAACGGGCTGCGACGACGTTCCAAGCACGGGTTGCGACGACGTGCTAGTACTCTGGGTAGTTGCGAAAATTCCTAGGCACGGGCTGCGACGACGTGCGGAGTTATGTCTAGAACTGGGGTTACCATTAGCCCTTGACAGGTGGTCATTCAACTAAAGGTGAAATCAAGGCAATGATAACAGTGATAGCCAGAGTCATGGATGTCTGGACGTTTGGTTGTATCATCATTCGGTCTCAAGAGCGGTGTTTTCCGGGTGCTTATCTGATCTTGGTTTAGGCCTTGGGGGTCTGTATTTGGAAAACATCGACCTTGACTCGAATGATTATTGCTTTACTTTAATTGTCTGCCATGTTATGCTTGCTTCTCCTTAGTGTGTGTCTGGGGGCTATCACTGTAGAAAGAGACGGAGTGGGATGGTTTGGTTCCTATTCCTTTTATCCCTTATGCTCTTTTGGTATGTTTGAAAGTTGATTTACTGCTCACTAAGACTTTGTCTGACTCAAGGTTTTATGTCTCCTCTTATTACCTTGGGCTGTTCATCCATGTTGGGATGGGCAGACTAGGTAGCAGGTGACAGGTGCTGTTCTTGGAGATCTATGTTGATGATGACGAAGACGAGCAGGAGGCTTTTGCATATTATTTCATATTATGTACTGGGTGTTCCGCTGCATATACTTTGAGTGCTTTGTAGTGAGGTTTTGATGTATTGACTGTTCTGATGATTGTATCAAACTTCTAAGATGCTTATTTGATGATATTCTGCTATGAAGCTTCACTATACATATATTTCTCTATTGTATTTTATCTATGCGTTGTGAGTTATGCGATAGATTCTGCGATGTTTATTCTACCCTTGACGGTCACCCATGGCTGTCTGGCACGCCTTTCAGCGCATTATTTCCTTGTTTTGGTGCGGGAGTCATGGGCGGTCGTCACAGCACACACACAATGCAATCGCACACTTGGAGGAGATTTCCCCTTATGATAGTCAAATATGCCTAATACGAGAAAATTTCTTTGATATTATTACTAGTGCATAGTGGAAAACCTTTCGAAAATATAATATTAATCCTATTCAGCATAGGTACCATGATATTATGCCTACTATAGCTGCCATGTTAAATGGCAGGTTCTACAACAAAAACCGTACAAGGCACGTATTGGATGATTAGATTTCCAACAAATGGTCAGGCTAAGGAACTTCTTACTGTCCATGGGGACGCCTCTAGTGGGACGTCCGAGAGCTTAACCAGCTCTTTGCCAACACAAGGCTGGGTCACCTCTGTAACTAGGTAACTACTACACGAGCGTGCCATCCCTCGGTCCTTTGGGACCTTTATCTGAGGTACCTCTAATCCAACAACCGCAAAGCAATCACAAAGTAATAGATTTGCAGTGACCACATGAGTAAAGTATCTGGGCTCCATACCATGATACCACCGTTTTCCAGAAGGGAATGACAAACCCTAAAGGGCGCGACCCTCTGAACATTGCCGCATCTTTCCTGTTTCGACCATTTCCGGCGTGTGAGGTCCTGATGCAGTCTCGCCCACAAAGCTACGCTTTATACAAAAGCCATGCTTTGATCAACAAATGATACAAAGCAGCACTCAGCATGCCACACTACCAAATCTGGGAGTATATCACTGATAAATATCAACTACATAACCTCCGAGCTCGTACGTCTCAGAGAAGGGTGTTAAGCTAAGAGAATAAATTCTCCTCCACCAAGCAGAAATGTATTTGATAGAGATCAGTTTAATATTTCAAAGTGTAGTGTCAGACATGCAACCAACAAGTTTGTCCCGGGTTCGAACAGAACCGAACGCACTTCCGAAGAAGCCCTTGCAATCCAGGCATCCACAATCCCGATCGGACTTCCCATCACTTAGGGAATTTCTATACCATAGCTACACGGTGCAGAGACAATCAATAGGTTATCCCAACGTTCTCGCAAATACCCGGTCTTCAACACCAGTCTTCAAATGCAATCCATAACGTCGTATCACTATTCGTAATGGGTTATATGACAAAAGTCCTCTCTTGGCTAAACCGAATAGTGAGCGCAATATTTAAAACATATGGATATGGGATTTCAGTTAATTCACAACTTTAAACCCAAAACCTTTCTTCAAATGGTTTAAACAAATTACCATTTCCAAATCTTTGAACAAAAAGATTTATTTCCCAAAGTTCACCTAGTTTCACAAAGATCTATTCATAGATTCCAAAACAATTTCCATTTCAATTTGGATTAACTCAATTAAATATTTAAATTAAAGATTTGACTTATAACTTTCAAACCCGTTTCGAAAGATTTATTCATAACTTGGAAGACCATTTTCATTCTAGACTTGAAATCCTTTTAATACAAATTGAAAGTTCATTTCTCATATAAATGCTTTTATTATTTAAAAACGAATAGTTTTCGTTTTAGGAAAAACTGATTACATTTACATAAGTTAAAGCCATTCAAATACGAGCTTGGTTTAAATTCAAATTCCCAAAACAATACTTTTAAATGGTTAAAAACCCATATAAACACATTTATAAGTTGAATAACCTTTTTAAACCATAGTTTCCAAATCAGAGAATTCAATTTCAAATATTGAATTCAAATTTAAATCAAATTATTTAAATTTTAAAACTCAATCAAGTTATTCTAAATAACTTTTATTTTTGAAATTCATTTTCAAAAGCTTTCAATTCCAAAACAATTTTGGACTCAAAAGTTCAATCTTTAAAACTATTTCAAAATCTGTGACTTAACCCATTTCCACGTGCAATCCATATTTGTGTGTGTGTAAGTGTGGTCCAAGGGTTTTACACAATAAAAGTGCCACATCATCAATCAGCACAGATTCAAATACATCAATAAATTTGATAAGCGGTATAAACTATAACGCTTATATTTGATAAGCGGTATAAACTACAACGCTTATCCTTTATTCACAGATCACACATATATATCACAGATAATAAATTACATTAAACACAGCTCAAATCAAAACAGAACATATCAGGATATTGAACAATTCAATCATCCAATAGAATCCAAACATTCATAAGTAAGAGCAGTTGATTATCTGATTAATTCAAATCAAATTAATTACTTATGAATTACTAATCCTGGTTAATTGACATTACAAATCATTTTTGATTAATTATTCTTTAATCATTTATTAATTAACCATTAATAATAAATTAATTAACCTTTAATTATAGTTCATCAACTTTTAATTATTAAATAATTAACCTGTAATTATTTAATTTGTCAGTTAATATTAATTATCTTTAATTAATTACATAAATTAATTAATCCTTAATTTATAACCATTCCTTAATCATTTTCATAAATTAATTTACTTTTAATTAATTAATTATTCTCAAAATTAATTACCTTTATTAATTAATCACATTAATTAATTTTTATTTAAATAAATAAACCTTTAAACACTTGATTAATCCACTTTAATCATTAGTCAATTACTTTTAATTAAGTAATTAATTTCTTTCAATTACTTACATAAATTAATCTTAATTTGTTAATTACCCTGTAATTACACAAAGTACTTTTCCCTTAATTACATTAAGTAATAATATTTTTATTAATTACATTAGGTAATTTTGCTAAATTGATTTCATTAAGTAATCATTCTTTAATTACAACATTTTATCACATTTGAAAACACTTAGAAATTTTATTACGAAATTAACCAAATATATGATTACTTTAAACCGAAACAATTTCAAAACATTTAACTTTAAATTTAAATCTTTGGAAACTTATTGAAACTTGTTTTAAATAAATTACTTTGGAAATTTGGTTTATATCCCTTTCGAAACTTATTCATTTTAATATACCTTTAGCTTGATCAAGTTTTTCATTTAAAAACTGTTTGAGAAAGTTGTTTTAAAGTAAAACTTATTTGCCTACAATTTTTTTTTAAAACCGGTTAATACAAACTTGACAAAAGGCTAACCCGAGCCGATTATCAGAAACCCCAAGCACCACTTCGAGTTTGACTTCAATTCTTTACCCAGTTCAACCCTTTTTTCCTTCTTCTCTTTTTTTTCTTGAAACACATTACCACTCGTGTATGAACACGAGAAATCACCCGAGCCATCACTTCATTCCTTCGAAATCAAACTCTAGACCATCTCCATCTTCCCCCACACATCATCACCCAGATACAATCGCGTGCACGTGCACGTGTACCGTTACTCCAGCCATCGTTGATCGTCGCCGACATCACCCACACGTCACCAACAACATCTCCGACCAACACAAACTTCCAGTTCGTCGAACTTGTCTAGAAATCGAAAATGAACCGTTGAGCATCCCACAAACCAAAAAAACGATCGACCAAAACTCCTCCCGCCGACGATCCCTATCACCTAAGACGTCGCCGTCCTGACCAGAGCAGAGTCACGAACCCACACGTCGATCTTCACTAGTACGATCGCTTCTAGTTCATCCACGAAGACGCACGACCCCAAAAACAAAGTCGACCGTTAATATCTCCTAAACCATATTTTGACCCCGCCGCGCCACCTCGGTGAATTAGAATTTTTTTGAGCATTTTTCAGATGACCACTGATGCTCCAACCTACTTCATGCCAAATCACGAGCCGTAATTCGTCGTTGATCACCATGGATTCGTCCAAACCCATTTAACGTTCATCTCCCAAATCCTCGCAATATACTAGGTTAAAAATCCTGAATTTCTTAGCAAAAATCATGACTTACTAATACGAATTCAAAGATACACTCAAAACTTGAAAATTCAGAAGTCAAGATTTCGACTTGAATTAAATTCCCACTGTCATATTCCATTTTATAATATCCCATGAATATTTACACCTGGGATTTGTCTTTAAAACTTATATTAGAGTGTTATAAACAGTTTTTAATCAAAGATTAAACCCTATAAAGGATTGGAAGAAGAGATATTAATTTTTTTGAATTTGTTTATCCTATATGTTTTTCTTTTCTTCTTTGACAGAGGTATATTCAAACCAACATACATGTATTTATATATATACACACATACAATGCAATTTCATCTACACAAACATATCCTCAAATCATCATCACCTCATGCATAAAATTAAGAAGATATGGTTTAAAATATAGGGTTTGCTCACCTGGAATGTGAAGGCAGAGAACAAAAAGGAACGCTGGAAGTTTGAACAGAGAAGCATCTTATTTTAGAGAACTGGAACTGTTGTTGTGTTTAAACTTTGATTTTGTTTTGCTCCTGATCCCTTAGGTTTTGCTTTAATGTTTTCTTTAACCTAGATTGATGAATTGCTTCAGATCTTTGTTCCTTTTGCATTCCCTGTTTTGCTTCATTTAATACATTTGCATGCTGAAAAATTACTTGCTTCGCTTGAGATTGAAGTTGAAGCCTTGCTTGCTTTTAGATTTTTAAGATATTTTGAATTTTTTGCTTGCCTGAACTTGCATGTTTTCCAGGCTTAAAATGATATTGATCTTTTTATTTCCAGGATGAAGGTTGAAGTCTGAAAACTATGCTGTTTTTTTCCCAGATTTTTTCTGTTTTATTTCTACTTTATTTTTTTCCTTAGAGATTTGAGATGCCCAAATCTATGTTAATAGATTTTCAAATTTGGTGAGAAGTTAAATAATTTCATATGGGAGAGCTCAAAAGTTTCCATAATTTTAAATTTCATTATTTAGTCAATTAAATATATTGGATGCCATTTGTTCATTCTTCTCATTACATTGTAACACTTGTAAAAAAATTTCCTCCCTTATGTATGTTAATTCTTTACTCCATCCCCTTTATATATGTTTAGCGTTTGTAATTTTACAAGACAAAAGAACTTCTAATAAATTTTTATATCATATTTATTTTATAAATAAACATGCCCCTTTCCTACTTAATCTTTATATTTACATTATATAAAATATAAATCACACCTTAATGATTTTCGAAAACCAATTTTTTTTTCTAAAACATTTATTTTAAATTTAGATTCAAATTTCCATTTCACTTGAATTAAAAATCCATTTATGTCTATTTATATATTCATACATATAATTACGCAATTTAAATTCAAATTCAATGTTTACATTTGTAAAATGTTTATGTTTCCTTTTATATTTATATTTACACAAACAAAATTTTATCCCAATTAATTTTCACATTGCAACCTTTAATTTTGTTCAACATATTTATACACTTATATATTTATACAATTTACATTCATACATTTCTTTATTATTTATTTTTGCACAACTTTTAAAAGAAAAGAAGGGTTCAAAAATTTTGATTTCATATTAACAGATAGTCACATTTATTTATATAAGAGAATTAAATCTTAAAAATAAATCTTTTGAAATTTATTACACCTTTCAAATATTAATATAATTAAAAATTTAGATAACTTTTTATTAATCTCAAAGCTTTTAATTTCTATTTATTTTTAATACATTTCATTTTGAAATTCAATATTTGTTTATAAAATACTTATTCTTATATTTTAAATCAAATTTCTATTTATTCCCAATACAGTTATTTTTTCCTAAACCCAATATTTATTTGTAAGATACTTATGCTTAAATTTCAAATTAAATTTCTATTTATAATGAAAAATTATTTATTTATTCTAGAAATCTCTAATTAATCCACAATTTATTTTCAATAATAAATTTAGTTGCCAAATTAAACTCGGTGAATTTACAGGAATGTTACAGATTTAACCCTTAAAAAATTTCGTCCTCGAAATTTGCAAGGGAGACAACAAAAAATAGATGGAATCACAAAGATAGGGAACAATTTTCTAGATCGAATCGAAAATCTATTCTGCATTTGGCTTACCAAATCAAAAGATCAATAATATGAGAACAAACTCATTCAATTACAAAATAATTGGTTTTTCTGATCTACGAATTATACAGGGGTATTGGTTAGTTCGAAGGGATAACTAACCACTCGTAGAATATATCTAGACCCAAACAATAGATAGATGGATTTAATCTTCCACAATTTCTCAAACACTAGATATGGATTCCAAATTCGGGTTGGAATACCCTAAAGTATATATAACTTTCCCCTCTTTGGACTTTGATATACACAAAAAATTGCAATAGAATTTCAAATTTGATTTTTATTGATTTCGTTTAATTGATACAATTCAAATTTAGCTTCATATTCTATTAACCAATTTAACTCAATTTAAAATTTCTAATTTATTTAATTTCGAATTTCAAATTCATTAGAGTTTAAAACGAAAAGTTGATAAGAAACCAATGAAGATACGAAGTAAGGATTTCTACAACGATACGTAGGGCCACCATTACACTGAAGTTTTTTCTTGGAGCTGTCACGAAGATATCAAAAGAATTTTGGAATCAAATCAAAGGAGATTGATAGGTAAAATTATTTCCATTGTCGCAGGGTATTGACCATTTGTATTGGTACTCCCCTGTCCCCTATCTCGTCCTCTTCTCGCACATATACTTACTATAAGTGGATAGTAAGAGAATTTACTGAGGCGTTCGAACGGATATCTTAGGGATATACTCATTCTAGGGTATACTTCGCCCTATCTCTAATGAGTTACTTAATGTGTTATACTCCTGATCTAAAGTTTTAACCTTCAGCTCTGATACCAAATGAAATGAACCTAACTCGACCTTCGAAAATAAGCACCGAATACGGCACTCGTATTCAAATGCCACAGATCCAAACGTCGAATCTGGTTCGCAGGAGCTTATAACACATTAAGTACAACACAGCGGAAGAAATGAATAATACATTTGATATAATATCCGATACAATATGATGATACAATGAATATCAATATACATTAGAGATATGATACGAGATAGTAGCAGCGGAAAGAAAAGATAACACTAATAGCGGAACAAAATCTCCAATATAGTCTTCAAGAAAGAGCTATAGTATCGGAAATCTCCATCTCCAAGGTGCCAATCTAGAAATAGCTCGAACTCCAAATAAAGATGAAGTGAAGCAACTCGATCCAATTGCGATTTCCAAATGCTAAGGCTGAAAGCTATCGAATCTACACCTACTATTCGATTATCTGAAAAACCCAGCTCTAGACTGCCCGTGTGGAAAAGTTGTGGGCACCTAGAGTTTAGGAAAGGAACAATAAACTCTAGGTCGGTCGTGGGACTGGTATGAGCAAACACAACAGATTATCTTTTAAAACAAATAACAAAAGAATTTAAAATAAATCTATAATGCTTTTTGGAAATTGAAACTACCATAAGGCCTCCCGGCACACACACAATGCAATCGCACACTTGGGGGAGATTTCCCCTTATGATAGTCAAATATGCTTAATACGAGAAGATTTCTTTAATATTATTACTAGTGCATAGTGGAAAACCTTTCGAAAATATAATATTAATCATAGCCAACATAGGTACCATGATATTATGCCAACTATAGCTGCCATGTTAAATGGCAGGTTCTACAACTAAAACCGTACAAGGCACGTATTGGATGATTGGATTTCCATCAAATGGTCAGGCTAAGGAACTTCCTACTGTCTATGGGTACGCCTCTGGCGGGACGTCCTGAGAGCTTAACCAGCTCTCTGCCAACACAAGGTCGGGTTACCTCTGTAACTAGGTAGCTACTACACGAGCGTGCCATCCCCCGGTCCTTTAGGACCTTTATCCAAGGTACCTCTAATCCAACAACCACAAAGCAATCACAAAGTAATATATTTGCAGTGACCACATGAGTAAAGTATCTGGGCTCCATACCATGATACCACCCTTTTCCAGAAGGGAATGACAAACCCTAAAGGGAGCGACCCTCACAACCTTGCCGCATCTTTCCCGTTTCAACCATTTTCGAGGTGTGAGGTCCTGATGCAGTCTCGTCCACAAAGCCACGCTTTATATAAAAGCCACGCTTTAATCAACAAATGATACACAGAAGCACTCAGCATGCCACACTACCAAATTTGGGAGTATATCACTGATAAATATCAACTACATAACCTCCGAGCTCGTACGTCTCAAAGAAGGGTGTTAAGCTAAGAGAATAAATTCTCCACCACCAAGCAGAAATGTATTTGATAGAGATCGGTTTAATATCTCAAAGTGTAGTGTCAGACATACAACCATACAATGCTATCCCGGGTTCGAACAGAACCGAAGGCACTTTCGCAGAAGCCCTTGCAATCCAGGCATCCACAATCCCGATCGGACTTCCCATCACTTAGGGAATCTCTATACCATAGCTACTCGATGCAGAGACAATCGATAGGTTATCCTATCGTTCTCGCAAATGCCCGGTCTTCAACACCGGTCTTCAAATGCAATCGATAACGTCGTATCACTATTCGAAATGGGTTATATGACACAAGGTCCTCTCCCGGCTTAACCGAATAGTGAGCGCAATATTTAAAAACATATGGATATGGGATTTCAGTTGTCACAACTTTAAACCCAAAACCTTTCTTCAAATGGTTTAAATAAATTACCATTTCCAAATCTTTAAACAAAAAGATTTATTTCCCAAAGTTCTCCTAGTTTCACAAAGATCTATTCATAGATTCCAAAACAATTTCCATTTCAATTTGGATTAAATCAATTAAATCTTTAAATTAAAGATTAAACTTATAGCTTTCAAACCCGTATCCAAAGATTTATTCATAACTTGGAAGACCATTTTCATTTTAGACTTGAAATCCTTTTAATACAAATTGGAAGTTCATTTCTCATATGAAAGCTTTTATTATTTGAAAACGAATAGTTTTCGTTATGGGAAAAACTGATTACACTTCCATAGGTTAAAGCCGTTCAAATATAAGCTTAGTTTAAACTTAAGTTCCCAAAAAAATACATTTTAAATGGTTAGAAACCCATATAAACACATTTATAAGTTGAATAACCTTTATAAACCATAGTTTCCAAATCATAGAACTCAATTTCAAATATTGAATTAAAATTAAAATTAAATTATTTAAATTTTAAAACTTAATCAAGTTATTCAAAATAACTTTTTTTTTTGAAATTCATTTTCAAAAGCTTTCAACTCCAAAACTATTTTGGATTCAAAAATTCAATCTTTAAAACTGTTTCAAAATCTGTGACTTAACCCATTTCCTCGTGCAATCCATATTTGTGTGTGTATAAGTGCGGTCTAAGGGTTTTACACAATAAAAATGCCACATCATCAATCAACACAGATTCAAATACAACAATATATTTGATAAGTGGTATAAACTATAACGCTTATATTTGATAAGCGGTATAAATTATAACGCTTATCCTCTATTCACAGATCACAGATATATATCACAGATAAGAAATTACATTAAACACAGCTCAAATCAAAACAGAACATATCAGGGTATCAAACAATTCAATCATCCAGTAGAATCCAAACATTCATAAATAAGAGCAGTTAATTATCTGATTAATTCAAATCAGATTAATTACTTATGAATTACTAATCCTGGTTAATTAACATTACAAATCATTTTTGATTATTTATTCTTTAATCATTATTAATTAACCATTAATAATAAATTAATTAACCTTTAATTATAATTCATCAACTTTTAATTATTAAATAATTAACTTTAATTATTTAATTTATCATTTAATTAATTATCTTTAATTAATTACATAAATTAATTAATCCTTATTTTATAACCATTCCTTAATCATTTTCGTAAATTAATTTACTTTTAATTAATTAATTATTCTCAAAATTAATTACCTTTATTAATTAATCACATTAATTAATTTTTCATTAAATAAATAAACCTTTAAACACTTAATTAATCAACTTTAATCATTAGTCAATTACTTTTAATTAAGTAATTAATTAATTTCAGTTACTTACATAAATTAATCTTAATTTGTTAATTACCCTATAATTACACAAAGTACTATTCCCTTAATTACATTAAGTAATAATATTTTTATTAATTACATTAGGTAATTTTGCTAAATTGATTTCATTAAGTAATCATTCTTTAGTTACAACATTTTATCACATATGAAAACACTTAGGAATTTTGTTACGAATTAACCTAATATATGATTACTTTACACCAAATCAATTTCAAAACATTTAACTTTAAATTTAAATCTTTGGAAACTTATTGAAACTTGTTTTAAATAAATTACTTTGGAAATTTGGTTTATATCCCTTT
Source organism: Allium cepa (assembly GCA_030765085.1). Taxonomy (NCBI): domain Eukaryota; kingdom Viridiplantae; phylum Streptophyta; class Magnoliopsida; order Asparagales; family Amaryllidaceae; genus Allium; species Allium cepa. Next base: position 217,375,747 of record CM060938.1, read on the forward strand.
CGAAACTTATTCATTTTAGTATACCTTTAACTTGATCAAATTTTTATTTAAAAACTGTTTGAGAAAGTTGTTTTAAAGTAAAACTTATTTGCCTGCAATTTTTTTTTAAAACTGGTTAATACAAACTTGACAAAAGGCTAACCCGAGCCGATTATCAAAAACCCCGAGCACCACTTCGAGTTTGACATCAATTCTTTATCTAGTTCAACCCTTTTTTCCTTCTTCTCTTTTTTTCTTGAAACAAATTACCACTCGCGTATGAACATGAGAAATCACCCGAGCCATCACTTTATTCCTTCGAGGTCAAACTAGAGACCATCTCCATCTTCCCCCACACATCATCACCCAGATACAATCGCGTGCACGTGCACGTGTACCATCACTCCAGCCATCGTTGATCGTCGCCAAGATCACCCACACGTCGCCAACAACATTCCGACCAACACAAAATTCCAATTCGTCGAACTTGTCTAGAAATCTAAAATGAGCCGTTGAGCATCCCACAGACCAAAAAAATGATCGACCAAAACTCCTCCCTCCGACGATCCCCATCAACTGAGACGTCGTCGTCCTGACCAGAGCAGAGTCACGAACCCACGCGTCGATCTTCACTGGTGCGATCGCTTCCAGTTCATCCGCGAAGATGCACGATCCCAAAAACAACGTCAACCCTTAATATCTCCTAAATGAAGTGGATATGGGGTATCCCATGATGTCAACATCCCTGTGTAAAAAACAATGCAAATTTTGTTTTTGAAAATGAAGTTTAAAACAAGATTTTATTTTAAAACAAAAACAAATAATATTTTGAGGTTAAAACATCTTTTTGAAAAATCATTTGAAAAGATAATTTTAAGCTAAAATATTTTGAAAAGCAGTTTTGAAAATCATTTTGAAAAACTATTTTGAAATAGTTTTGCAAGCTTCTTCCTGCATAATATCTCATCACATCAGGACTCAAGAACTTGTACAAAACCAGGATGTTCGTGGGTCTGTAAGCAACTAGTCGTAGGTTTGTAAGCTACATATCGTGAGTTTGTAAGCCACTAAGAAGGTAGAAATAGGTTCCATCCCAAATGAGATACAGAATGAAGATTTTCATGCTATTTTGAAATTTCAGCAAAAACTAGACACATATCTTGAAATCTTGATCTCGATAATCTAGAGTCTTCAATCTTGAGGCTTGAGTCTTTATACTGATCAGTCTTCAGTAATCTATACCTGCATATACATATCTATATATCCTACATATACATGTCTATCTAGACAACAGTGTTAGTATATGTTTTATAATTAGATAAGTTAAAAAGGTTGTTGTCACGAAAACCAACATCTCAGTTCCTAACATGACTCTCGTGAGTCAGCTTAGATGTGACTAAAACTGGAGCTATTCCTAGGCCAAGTGAGGTCGCACCCCGATCGGACATGCTTCTTCGATACCATATTATGACTTTGTGATTGATTAGGTACCACCCCTTGATTTGATTATGGGAGTGTGTTCCGAGGTGGGCGATAGTAGCTGCTATGCGTTACCACAAGCCCAGTTATGCAAAATGGTAGAGTCCTACCGTGGCATTGCCTCGAGTGCCATGTTCACAAGCTCCATCACGCACACTACGAGTTTGTTTTGTATCGTACCTATGGAGTGCCCTCTGGATAAACCACCGGTTCGGTGGAGCTTGCAGTATTGTGTAGACTACGAGAATATATAAAATATGTTAAGGGGGATATGGATAATGCCTTAATGCTATTTTAATACTTTACTTTACTGTAGATATATTATAATAGCGTATTTTAATACATAGTAGATAGTTTAACAGATCTTTAAGAGATGGTAATCCCAAACATCTCTTAAGTTATTGCACACACGTTAGACACTGGATAGGAGATATCAAACCTCGTAAACATCTTTGACGTCGATACACTCATATTTATTTACTACAGGTTCAACTTACATAAGATCTTTTAGTTCTGACTTGAGTTTTTTGTCTTTTCAATTCACTCAGGTCAGTTTAAGCTTTTCAGTTTATTGAAGACTGCTTTCTGGAGGACGAGGACGAGGATTAAATACTGTTACTATTTATTCCACTACATCATGTTGTTGTTGCATTTACTTATTATTTATTCTTGTTGGGAGTAACTCTGATATGTATTTTAAAAGAATAATCAATGTTATTTGTAAACAGCTTCATGAACTATTTATTTGATTATTATATTTTGTCATTCCGCTGTAAGATTCCATATTTGTTTTCTTTCTTTCTCTGCTTTTTCTTATTTATCCCATAACAATCTGCCATTTCGAATGGGTTGAGTCTGACGTATGTGTCGATTTAAACCGTCCAAAAAGGAAGGTCATTACTGAAATTTAATATTTCATTTTATTTTAAAATGGTCTTCTAGATTATTCTATTTTGAACAAGATATTTGAAGAATGATTTGATAATGGTATTGAATATTATACAAAGAAGTTTATGAATAATTTTTAGGGTATTCATAAAAGGAATTATATAAATGGTTTTGAATGTTTATAAAAGGATTTATAAATGGGTTTGAATGTATATATAGGGAAGATTTATGCAAGGTTTGAAAGTTTATAAAGAAGTTATGTAATCAGGTTTGAATAATTATTAAAAGTGCAATGACTTAGAATTTTGGTCGTTTAGTTTTGAACGTTTAATTTATATACAATTATTAAATTTGAAATATTAATTTATTTTGAATATGGAGATTTTGGTTGCAATAGTAAAATGGTTTAAAAGTTCAAATATAGCGATTAAATGGATTGGTGAATAGTAAATTTAATATTTGAAATTGGGTAAATGTGTGAATCTGGCTGGAGTTAAATGTAAATGGAAATGATTTCTAAAGTTGATTTAAACTCTATTTGTACTAGAGTGATGATAGTGGACTTCTGAATGGAACTAAAAGTCAATAAATTAAAATTTGAAATTTATATATTAATTAAATAGTGAAATTTAATATTTAGAATAATGTAAATAATTGAATTTGTGACTTAATATGAATCAAAATGGGTTTTAATATGAATATGAATTCTATTATAATTATAATTGAGTTGGTAAGTTTTAAAAATTGGAATCTCTAGCAATTTCATCGATTTTGAAAATCGCTCAATTTAATCGACGTGTTAAAATAGCCTCCCCGGACGAAGTCTTAGAATTCGACGAAACTAGTTTCATTGGATCCGTAATCGTGTATTATTATAGGTTTTCAAATTTTGTAGCAATCGGGTTTATCTTTTGATCGTGGGAGTTGAAAACACGCAGAAATTAATTTAAGGAATTTAATTTAAAATCAGTCGTTTAAAGCCATAACTCCCGTATACATTAGAATTGGCTTTTGAAACATGTTCCATTGAGTTCAAAATAAGGGTACAACCTTATAATCACCAGGCGGCATGCTTCATTTGGCGATCGGGAAAAATCAAGTGTGAACCGGGCTTTTAAATAGTAAATTATACACACACCCCCCACCTTCTAAATTGGCAAAACCTAACAAATATATCTCCAGCCGCCGTTTATAATTAATGGCCGAAATCAGCCAGTTTTCCACTCGATTTATCTCCAAATCCATCAACTTTCGTGAAAAACTTCAACTATAAAAACGTAGAGCTCCTCGAGCTCGACGAATCCAATGGCAATGATTTGATATGGCAAAGAGAATCAGTGACTATGGCCAAGAATAGGCACGACGTTGAGTGGGTGGCGAGCGGTAAGGGGAGGACCAAGATCTTCGTCGTCGAGGGTGGGGATGCGGCGTTGGTAGGTGGAGTCGAAAGTGGTGACTGATTGAGCTACAACGACGTGGAGGAGGTATAGCATCGAGGAATGTTATGTGTGTGTAGTTTTCTTGGACGTGAAATTCCTGGAACGTACGAGATTATAGAAGAAGTAATAAACGACCAGGATTCTCGGAGGCATATGAATGGCTAGATACGATTTCTTTCTAAGAAAAAAAAAGATTTGTAAATTTATGTAAATATTAAATCGTGTAATCTTTAAAGTGCTATAACTTTTCTAAACAAGGTCTGATTGAGATGAAACAAGCAACATTGGAATCATGCCATCGAGCACTACATTCTGGAACTAATTTGGAGACGATTGGAAATAGCTGAAATTTTAGGAATCGAACGTCTTCGATTTGATTTAAAATTGGTACGTTTGGAAAATTGAAAACTCAAGGTGGGTTAAACTCACTCATTTGGTTAATCGGTATATTTTTACAGTAAATAAAAAGTTATTTCTACTTGCTTAGGTTGAAATTGATGTTTGTTGAAATTAATCTAGAATAACGATATATCATCTTGAAAGGCTATTAGATTGGTTGAACCAAATCTAGGGTCACGATGTAGCATCTCAAATTTCTATTAAACTCTTTATGTTTATTTTTAAGTTTATTTCCAGTATTGAATCATATGTGTGTGAAAGTGATAAATGGACTATTATTAGATTACGTTGTTATTTATAACGTAGATTGAATTAAAGTATATTAGTGTTATCTACTTGGCCAAATAAACACCATCTAGTATTGAATGGAATGTGGTTTGAATGATATGTAAGAAGTGGAATAAACTTCTTATATGATATGATATAAAATTTGGGGCAAATGTCTAATTGACAGTCAACTAATATGGAATAAGTGTCGTTCAACGAATTGATTGTTAATCATGAGATTGGATATATATTAATAAATGGATCATGTGAATATGGATAATTTAATTTGGATAGTTAAATTGAATAAAATGGTTGCTTATTTAAGTACCATTGAAACTATTGAGCTTGCTTCGAAATTTGAAAAGTTCCGTTTATGTTTAACTTCAGATTTTATAATCTGAATAAAAATGTTTTATTGGATGAATATATATAAGTGTTTTGTTAAGTTATTATTTATAAATGATTCGTAGATTGTTTTTTTAATAGAAATGCTGGTCGTTTTGATTAACTTGTGTAAGGGCTATTTCAAAATTTTAAGTGGTATTATTTATTTATGATAGTATAATTATTTGATAAATGGATAGTAAACATCGATTACTTTATTTAAACTATATTATTTCAGACTAATCACTTAGGTGGATTTTTAAAGGTTGTTTTGAAGTTATTATAATATATTATTTAATAATTCTTTATAAAGGTTTCAAACTATATTATTGTTTTATAAAAAGGTTTAAAGTGATATTTTTATGAAAATAAATCATTCATTTTAAATGCATAAGGAATTGATTCCAAAGCATTTATATTTAAATAGAAATATCTTAAAGAGAATCCTTTTATGGAAGGAGTATTTTTATGAAGCTATAAAGTGAGAATGTTGGATTTTAGGAAGGGAATATATTTTGAATGATTGTAGGAAGGTTAACTGTTTAGAAAAAAAGAAGAATTTCAATGGATTTTTAGGATTTAAAAAAATAATATTTTATAAATAACTTAGAAATCGCAAAGAGGTTTATAAAGATAATTAGAGTTCTATAAAGGAGATATTGATGAAGGGAATTGATTTTTCAAGGGAAAATGTATATGTGAAATATGGAATTATTAAAGATTACTTTTATAAAAGGATCTGGAAATGCATTAAGAATCTATAAAGGTTATTTAAAGTCATTTTATTTTATTTTTCTACTGGAGAAGTTTTAAAGGTTTAAGAATTTATTTATTTATTATTAAAATGTTTTTAACCATGTTACATTTATATTGTTTAAAAATGATTAAAACAAAGTATATGATGTTTTAGTCTGTTTATTTTAAAATAAAGAAATAAGTTTATATAAATGCGATTCTTTCATAAAAAGGATTAATGTAAAGAGGTTTATAAATCTGGAAAGAGCATTAAAATTGGAAATGAAGTTAGATTCTGAAGGGTTATGGGAAAGAGGAATGTTATAAATAGGTTAGGAGACTTGGAAAGAGTATCTTTGTAAATAAACTTGGGGATTTATAAGAAGATACTCTAAATTAAAAAGGAGGATGGTTAAAGAGAGAAAGGGTATTTCGAAATGTTTATATTTTCATTTTAAAGGATACTTATGCGTAATCATATTTTATGATCATGAGATAAGTATATAAAAGTGATTTCCATGTATTTGAAAAGTGATTTTAAATTAATAAGGTAAAGTTCAGTAGGTTCCATGAGAAATGAAATCTATAATTTGAACATTGTTTATTTGATAGTTAAATAACCCGATATCAAATCTGGCCAAATTCATTGATTGTTTCGAAGAGAACGGGAAAAGGTTTAATTATCCAAAAACCATTTCGATTTGTTTTGTGCGTTACAAATATTGTGAAGCTAATGAAGACGGTGATCTTTGAAGAGATTAGGCCGTTCAAACCCAGAACAACTTGTATGGATGAATGCTATCATTTCATTGTTGTCTGGAAGTCAGTGTTAGCATTCTAAATGGAATTGCTATTCAAAAAGGTAGACGTTGGTCAAGCCTCATCAACAGGGAAATGACCAGAACTGGGCATGCAGCAGGGCTAATTGGGTCTCTCCCATTAGAGTATGTCATGATCTTTCTAGATTACCCTATATTATTGTGGATTTGGTTTTGCATGAGATCTCAAAAAGGTTAGAAGACCGGGATGATGACATATTCAGTACTAGTAGTCAAGTGCTAGGTTAGTTCTATATGGTAGGGTAAAAGATGTTCTTTTTAGACCTGGGTGTATTGTTCTAGAGATGCACTCCCCGGAGGTAGTTCCTTACCTGGTCATAGTATGGAATCCATTCTCCAATACGCTATGTATGGTTTTCAGTTGTATACCAATTATGCTGAAATGTGAGATGCAAGCATTTTAGCTATTTTATAGTTTACTTTGTATAGACACTATTATAATATCAGATAATTTTGATATAAAATGTTTTGGTTATCGTAAGGTAAAAACCCATCGTAATTATGTCTAGCAATGTCTTACAAGATGCCTTTTGATTTCAAAGGATTTTGATAATATAATAATTCAAATTGAGTGTGTGTTTTCTCATGCTGGTTTTCCAGACTGACTCGGGTGTTATTTTATTATAATGCTTGGGTCAGACCGAGCATATCACAAATATAGATTTGAATTGCTTTGGAGCACAGGAGACAAGCTAGAGACCGAAACATATTCTCGTATTTGTTTATTCCGCTATAGTGTTTTTTTGAAATTATCAGCAATTGTGAGGAGAGGTTGTTATAACTATCCAGGCTGGTAATTATTGATTTGTGTACTCTGCTTTGAGTTATGTATATTACAGTTTTGATTTGTGTAAAGGGCTGTTAATATTATATATTATTCAATTCGCTGTGAGATTCTACATTTGTTTAGTTTCTTCTTTCTTCTACCTTCTTTCTTTTCCCCTAACAATCTATTTTTCTAGCACTCGATTGTTCAGTATGCTACATAGTGAACTTTTTGATGTTGATTTTCATGGGTCGAAAAGTCGGGTCGTCACGCATGGTATCAGAGCTTAAGTTGGTGATATACCTAGGCTTTGGTGGGGATTACTCATTAGAGATAGGATTAGTAGCACCCTAGAATAAGTTTGAGTGTATTAATAGATATGAGCGCACATTTTTTAGTGAATATGAAATGTTTTATATTCGTTTGACTTATCGGTTGAGTGTTTATGTATTCTGGTCGGTACGAGAAGTACAGCTGTATCGATAGGGGTTTCTAAACTCTTAAACAAGGTAAGCCAATACAATATTGTTTTGAAAAGGGTAAATGAAGTAATTTTACCCAAACTATATTTTGATATAAAACAAATATTTCCCCAAAATTATTACAGTGTATATTTTTGGAGTGTTTGTTTGGTATTATTATAATCTAAGTAAGATTATAAAATTTGGATTGGGTTATATAACCAATTTAAAAGTATATAAGTATGATTTTATACAAATGATTTATAACTATAATTGGATTTAAACCCGAATTTGAAATTTTAAGTCTTGGAAATTTTGAAAAATGCTTTAAATCGATTTGAACTAAGTATTTGGGAATTCTTAATTCTTGGAGATTTTGGAAATGTTTTCCAAAGTGTTTGAAAGGAAGAATGGTGACATTATTTTGGTGATATTTCTGAATAGATTTTTTTTTTAAAATGGTTTTAGAAGTAAGAAAGCACCGAACTCACTTTAGTCGCTGGAAAATAATTCTGGTGATGACGGCCTCATCATCAGTGTTCATTTTCGAGTTTCTAAGTGACAGATTGCTACCATAGTGATTGGGTATGATTATTTGTTTTGGACTTCTTTGGTAAATAAGTTTTGGTTTAGAAATTCAAAAAGGGAATTTTTTTTGGCGAAACCAAGTTGTTTTAAATTTCTGAATGTATGATTTGATATACAGAAATGGATGTATGTATATTTATGATTTCAAAAGGATTTGAAATAAAATCGGGTGACTGAATTCTAGGATTTCCATTTAAATGATTTGTAAAGTTAGGAGAAAATCAGTTATTGAACTTATAATTTGGAGTTGATATAGAAAAGAAAGGAAAGTGTGAATTTTAATCCTGGAATAAAAATTTAACTTAATTGAATTAAAATGAATAATATGGGTTGAAATTTAACCTATGATAAGTTAAATAAAATAGAACTGGGTTTGAATTGAATTGAATATGAAGTTTGAAATGTAAAATGATTATATAACTATAAGTTATGATTATTGAATGGAATGGATACACTTAAGCTACAAAGTGATATACGTAATCCAGAGTTATGATTATAAGATGTGAATAGACTTAAATAAGTAATCTGAGATTTTGAGTAAATAAGTTCTTGAACTTATGAATTGAGAAATGCAATGGTAATACCAAAATGAAAACGGTTTGATATTATGTAAAGGAATCAAAATTCAAAAAATTGAACTTTGAATGGAGGATGAATTGGAATTGAGAAAAATGAATATGAACATGAATTGTGAAGTGATTTTATAACTATACGTTATTATAGAATATACTATTGTTTGATTTTTGTTTGATGATAATAAACATATATATATATATATATTCGTTTAAATGTATTTCTTATTATACTATTTTATTTTTTTCCATATAATTAAATAAATATTTCTTGGATAAAATAAATAACTCGGAATTCTTATTTAATCAAATATTTATTCAAACTAATATTTTATTACAAATTCAAATGGTACAAATTTAAGCTCTCACTATACTTACACAATTCCAAATAAAAGTTTCAATTACAATACAATTTTCACTTTACAATTTTACATACATGTTTCACCACAGTACGTATCATTCATCACTCATATTTGATCTTCAAATCTATTTCAACCTGTATCCAACATCTGAAATATCTGTAAAATGAACATTGATGCAGTAAAATTGAAAAGGAAATATTTTACAGTGCACAATGAAGTGTTTGTTTGAAAATATTGTTTGCCTCGGTTATTTAGGTTGTTTTTCATCATTTTTTAATTCATTTTTCTATTTTAATCTAGAATCAAAAATACGTGAACAACTTGTGACATGCACAGTGTATCACTGCACATGCCACAAGGTCCTGCACACCGATATACACTTGCTTGCTAAAATTGGAGGGACGGGTGAGCACAAGGTCAAACCCAAGCCAAGATTGGATTCAACTTAGGTGCAATGCAAAACCAAAGAACACATTAATGGAGCAATGGAGCAAGCAAACAAAATACAGGCATAGAGCAATGTATCAAGCTATATTCAGGCACGAACACTATGGAGCATGCAACCAAAACACAGGCATGAAAACAACACAGCAATGGAGCAATGCATCAAGCTATATTCTGGCATGAACACATATGAAAAAAAAAATACAGGGTAGAAATCAGAAATGAGGCATGAAAACAAAATACAATGCAAAAATCAGAATTGAGGCATGAAAAAATAAATAAGGCAGATATCGAAAACACATGAACACACATGAAAACGACATGTGGAAACAGACTAAAATAACGAGGGCACAAGGAAAGCATTGTCCAGTTTCAATATGAATAACAATAGAAAAAGGAAACAAACAAGAATAATAATGAAGTTCTAATGCGACCAGACTTCAAATGGCATAGGGAAAGTACTTGAATAACAAGAATAACAATCAAGTTTAGTTTCAACATGTGTATGTAAAATATATAAAATGTTCAAGAAATCAGGGATCTAGGCATTGGAGCGTATAGCAACTCAACTAGACCAGTCTCACATATTCACATGTATGCATATATTCACATATATATGTATACACATATATCAATTCAGGTATGAAGGAATGAACATATACACAACATGCAACCAGACTTTAGAGAATACAAGTGATTATGGCCACAGAATACAAGTGTACCAAATACAAGCAAAGTAAGAATGCAAGTACTCGGGTGGACAAAGCAAACAGGTTATGTGTTGAGCTTTTGATTTAAAGAAGACATTTTTAAAGTTTAAAATAAAAAATGGAAGGAGAATCAAAAGAAATAAATAGCAAACTACTTCAAACTTTTTAGAAAATTTTTTTTCAAGTGCAAAGCATATTGGATCAAACAGACTGCTAATTACTAAGATTAATCAAAAGCAAGAGTCGAAAATGCCAGTGAAGTTAAGTAGAAATGTGGGACTAATCAGAGAGATATACAACAACATAAGGAGTAGAAAAAGTCGTAGATGAACAAGCCAGACTTTGTGAACTCAAAATTAAACCAAAATAAATATATATCTCAAATTCAACTACCAAGCCGTAAGCGAATGATGAACATAGGCAGTAATGAATGGAACCAGAGCAAATAAATTTAAGCATATTCAAATATATCGAAAACATATTGAACCGATGATCAAATGAATAAGTTAAAAATTATCACAATCGCTCAATCAAGAATCGAATGAGCGAGCATAGTAATTGGCAAATTCAAATCAAAATATACAAAATGAAATTATAGGGTTTCGATCCCTATAATTACCCAATTTATTATTAGCAGTTGTTAGTTTGAGTTCAACCAAATCAATAGAAGAAATAAAGTAAATCACATACCAATATTATACCATTCGAACTCGACAATTGAAGTAGCATGATAAATTGAGGAACGAAAGCATTAAGGAAAACGAGTTCAAATTCTATTTCTAAGCACGGCACAAATTCAACAAAACCCTAAATTGAAGATAGCAAAAGTGAAAGATGGATATCGGCCTGAATATACAAAAGGAATAAGAGCATCATTTTCTTTAGACCGAACTTTTTTTTAATTAGGCCGATATTATTGCTTTGGGCTAAATTATTATTTATGTTTTTAATTAAATTTGTATTTTTCCTTTCTTAACTTCATAAAAACTCTAGTTTTAACTAGGTTACGAACTACGTGGCATAGTTCAGAGAATTCGCAACTTAGTGGCTGAGTTATTGCAGCGTTTTGAGCTTAGAGTTAGGTTAATCGAGTTAGCGGGTATCGTAAGTTTACGTGTTTTTGTAAGCGTCTGATTACTTAATTTACAGTAGAAACCTTAGGGGCAGCACATAGGCAGGTTTTTGCCAAAGCTGGGTAAAACTGTGTGTGATCATTAGTGCATTACTTTATGTTTTCGATTTTATTTCCGCATTAATTTTTAGTAGACCCTATTCACCCCCCGCCCTCTAAGGTGAAAACAATCCTACAAGTGGTATCAAAGCTAGGATCAAAAACCATTTTCTTTTAAAAAAATTATTTATTTAATGGCTTCTTTTAATAATGCTTTGCTGAAGGTCAGTCCATAGCTAGACCTCCCATGTTCAATGGTGAATATGCATATTAGAAAAAACGAATTTTTTTTCTAAAAACCATAGATTCATGGACTATTGTTGAAATGAGATATAACATACTAACAGTAATGGTAGATAATCAAGAAGTTGATAAACCTATGAATTAATAGATAGATCTTGAAAATAAACTGCAAACTACTTATGCTAAAGATATGAATTCTATTATTTGCTCATTAGATCAAATTGAATTTAACTGAATCTCACATTGTCTAACTGTGTAGGAAATCTGGGACATGCTTAAAGTGACTCATGAAGGAACCTCCCAGGTTAAAGAATCTTGCCTTGCCATTCTTAGTAGTGAGTACGAGAACTTCTCTATGGAAAAGGATGAAAGTGTTAAAGAAATGTATGGGCAGCTATCTAATCTTGTATATAAATCAAAATCTTTAGGAAGATCATACACAGAATTGGAAATTGTCCGAAAGATCCTTAAATTCTTCAATGAAATTTTGAAGCAAAGGTGACAGCCATCCAAGAATCAAAGGATCTGAAATAAGTTAAAGTTGAAGAACTCATCGGAAATGTCACCACTTATGAGCTAAAAATCAAATTCAAGGAAGAATGTGAAGGAGGAGATACGCGAAAGAAATCAATAGCTCTCAAAGGAATGATGAAAAGTGAAGATGATGATGGCGATGATGAAGAAGCAACTGAACTGGCACTGATAGCAAAGAGATTCAAAAGGTAGAACCATAAATATGGAAATCCATCCCTAAATCAACAGCTAAAGACCAGAATCGTCAAAGTTCTAGATAACTCAGAAAAGCAGGAGATCATTTGTCACAAGTGGAATAAACCTGGTCATATCAAGCCAAATTGTCCTCAAAATTGATTCAGCAAAAGAAGGACACCGAAAAGGAGAAATTTAGCAGCAACTTGGGGTGAAAGTGATGAAGATGATGATGAAAGCACTAGCAGTTAGAGTGAAAAAGAAATCTAAGATTTTTAGAAGAAAGAAGTGACAGCGATGATGACAAGCCAAGCGAGGTATCAAAACTTACTCACTCTCAGTTACTTATATATTTTCATGAAGTAAATGGATGTTTTGAAAGACTTAGGGAGAAGTACGCTTTAATTGAATCACAAAAAGATAGTTTGATAGAATTAAGTATGCAGCTTGATCAAATGGTTCAGAACTATAGAAATAAGAGCCCTAAGGGTGATGAGTGTTCATAATTAGTAGAGGAAATAAAAAAATCAGAAACTAAAATTAAATCGCTTAGAAATGAAATTTTGATTTTGAAAAAAAATGAAAACTTTTAGGAGAGAAAATTCTATTAAAAAGTGCACTTTTTATTGAATGAAAATGAATCTCTCAAGTCACAACTCCAACAATTGTCTACAACTTTAGAAAAATTCTCTAAAGGACAAAGATCACTACACATGCTATTAGTAAAACAAACTGTTAAAACTAGTAGACAAGGACTTTGGTTTACTCAATCTGAAAAAGGTAAAAGTGAAACTAATCATGTCAACTCCAAGTGCACGATTTGTAGAAAAATTAGACACAATCAAAACAATTTCTTGTATAGACCCAAATGCATGAAAACTATACGAATTTGGGTTCCTAAAGGCACGAATGTAAAATCCCTAAAAATCAAACAAATATGGGAGCCAAAAGGAGCAAACATGGATTATTTTGGTTCTACTCAATTTTTTGTCACTAACAATGATGGACATATGAAAACAAATAGGTCACTAAACTATTTTCTCGCATAGGTGTGTTGGCAGGCTAAGTAACAGCAAGAGTGTTACTTGGATTCTGGCTCTTCCAGGCATACGACGGGCGACAAATCAAAGTTCCTTAGCCTAGAGAAGCACAAAGGTGGCAAAGTCACAATGGGAAACAACGACAAATGTAATATTGTTGGTGAAGGTAAAGTAGGTAATGGAACATTTACCTTAAATGACATCCTATATGTTGAAAATCTGCACCATAATCTAATTTCAATCAGGCAGTTATGTGATAAGGGAATGAATGTTGTTTTTGATTATGATTTTGCAAAAAAATTTAACCAATCGGTAAAATAAACATTATTTTCAGGTAATAGAAAAGATAATATATATACTCTCCATCTTTGGACGATCTCACTCTTTCAAAATGCATGGTAGCTTAAGATGAAGAAGCATACTTATGACATAGACGATTAGGACATGCTAGCATGAATCTATTAAACAAATTAAAAAGAAAAGATTTGGTAAGAGGTTTACCATCTCATGATTTCAAAACAGAAACTCTATGTAAAGCATTTACTATGTGAAAATTTAAAAAAGGTCATTTTTCAGGCGAAGAACACTGGACGTACCTCTACAGTCCTTGAACTAGTTCATATGGATCTGTTTGGGCCTAACGATATTTCAAGTTTAGGAGGTAAGAGTATAGTTTTGTATTGGTTGATGATTACTCTAGATACACGTGGGTATGCTTCTTAGCTAAAAAATCAGAAACTTTCTCATACTTCACTAAATTCACAAAATTAGTTCAAAATGAAAAAGGAGTTTCTATTATTTCGCTAAGAAGTGATCATGTTTGAGAATTTGAAAATTACGAATTTGAAAATTTTTGTGACGAAAATGGATTAAATATGAATTCTTTGCCCCACATACTCCACAACAAAATGAAGTAGTCAAGAGAAAGAATCGAACCTTACAAGGGTTGGCTAGGTCTATGACAAATGAGTAGAAACTACCCTTGTCCTTTTGGACAGAGGTAGTAAGTACATCTTGTTACGTAATGAATAGAGTCACGATTAGGTCGATTCTTAAGAAAACACCATATGAACTATGGTTCAATACAAAGACAAACATTGCATATTTCAAAATTTTTGACTGTCCATGTTTTATTCTCAATATAGGTGATCAACTGGGAAAATTTGAGCCAAAAGCTGATGAAGGCATGTTATGAGACACTTTTCCACAAGCAAAGCTTATAGAATAACAATCATGGAGTCAATCAATATGAAATTTGATGAAGGAATTGATAATTAAAGCCAGGAAACAATGAAACGCAATATCGAAGACGAGAACAAAGAAGATGAAAGTGAAAATCCAAAATAAATTGCAACCATGGAAGAGGTCCAAAGAAATATGAAAACAGAGAGATTGAAATTCAAAGCAGATCATCCTCTAGAATTGGTAATAGGTAATCCTACCGCACGTATTCTAACTCGTTCCCCTTTTAGAAATTTATGTGATTGTGTATATACAATGGATTTATTTAAGAAATTGAACCCAAAGACATAGATACATCTCTCAATGATGAGATTTAGTTTGTGGCTTTGCAGGAAGAGCTAAATCAATTTGAACGAAATGATGTTTGGATTCTAGCGCCTAGACCAAATGATTATCCAGTTGTAGGAACCAAATGGAATTTAAAAAATAAATTTGATGAATCTGAAAATGTGATTAGGAAAAAAGCTAGTTTATTGCTAAAGGTTATAATCAAATTGAAGGAATTGATTTCGACGAAACTTTTGCACCAGTAGCGAGACTAGAATCCATTAGAATCTTGTTAGCTTTTGCTTGCTATAAAGGATTTAAAATAAGATAAATGCATATTAAAAGTGCTTTTCTTAATGGAATTTTGAAAGAGGATGTATTCGTTGAACAACCTGAAGGTATTGAAAGTCAAGAATACCCTAACCATGTATATAAACTTAACAAAGCACTATATGGATTAAAACCAGCCCCTAAGGTTTGGTATGAATGTCTTAGCACTTATCTTCTTGAAAATGGGTTCAAAAAGGGTAGTGTAGACACCACATTATTTTCATTGCACGAAAATGATGACCTTTTGATTGTTCAAATATATCTTGAAAGCATTATTTATGGTGCCACTGGCAATCTTTTGTATAATAAATTTGAAAAAGTCATGCAGGAAAAGTTTGAAATTAGCTTGGTAGGAGAGTTGAAATTCTTTTTAGGATTTCAAATCAAACAAATAAAAAAAGATATGTTCATCTCTCAAACAAAATATATCAGAGAGCTTGTCAACAAATTTGGATTAAAAGATGTTAAACCTGCAAAAACTCCCATGAGCACAACAATTAAACTTCACAAGGATGAAAAAGGTAAGATGGTTGATCAAAGGAAATATCGAGGTATGATTGGATCACTCTTTATCTTACTGCTTCTAGACCAGACATTATGTTCTATGTCGTGTATGTGCATGGTTTCAATCAAATCCAAAAGAATCTCATTTAAAAGTTGTAAAAAGGATTATAAGGTATCTGTTGCACAACCCACGGTTTGATCTATAGTATCCAACTAATGATAATTTTAAGTTAAAAGGGTATTCAGATGTAGACTATGTTGGTATTCTAGTTGATAGGAAAAAGTAAGAGTGAAACATATTTTATGTTGAGCATTCGTTAGTTGTATGTTAAAGTCAAAAACAAAATTGTATTGCATTATCTACCACCGAGGCAGAGTATGTTGCTCTAAGCGGTTGCTCTGCTCTACTCAAATCTTATGGATGATACAAACATTGCAAGAACATTGTCTAAATTTTAAATGAGTTCCACTTATTTGTGACAGCAAAAGCATAGTTGATCTCACAAATAATCCTGTACATCATTCTCGCACCAAGCATATAAATGTTAGACATCATTTCATTAGAGACCACATTTCCAAAGAAAATATCTGCATAAATTTCGTTTCAACTTATTCTCAATTGGTAGACATTTTTACAAAACTCCTTCCAGAAAATAGTTTTTTTGACTTCGTCTCAGTTTAATCATTTTAGAAATGTGATTTTATATTTATTTTTTGGATTTGATCTTAAAAGCCTATGTTAACTGATTTGACCCCCCATTGATTATCGAAAAGATAATAGTGAATAAAAACAAAGTGATGAGTGCTGAACTTGGTCATACATTATGTCTTGAGAGAGTATATTTAGAAAATTTCTTTAAAAATTTTAAAAAAATTATAAGAACTTTGGATGGTAAAAATTCCATGACCATATCTATTCCTAACATATTTCTACGATAATCACTCATCGAAATCCATTATAGTATGTTAAAATGTGGTATTTAAACAGGAAACTATTCATTTTTTAACTAGCAAAAAAATCATCCAAAAGTACTCACTCTCATTTAAAAGTCCTTACAGTTATGCATGGGGGAACTACTTGAAATCTATGATTATGTTCTTTCATGCTCATTTAAAAGTCCTCGCGGTTATGCAGGTATGGAACACTTATCAAAATTGGATGAAATAGGTGAGTTGATTCTAATCCTATTTAAAAGTCCTCACGGTTATGCATGGTTAGAAGATGCTTGGACTTCATTTTTTAATAAAAATAGGGAATACTGCTAATCTTATTTAAAAGTCCTAATAATTATGCATGGTTAGTAAGTATTTAAAAAATTTCTGTCATAAATAGACACAACTATATGGTTTTCTATGCCGTCATCATCCCTATCACTCTAAAATGGAATATGCGCCTAACAAAGTATTTACGATTTTTTTTGATTTTTTTTTCAAATTTTAATATTTATACTAGATTAGGTATTAATGTTGTATTAATATCTATCACTTTATCACTCTTATCTAACACTATTAGTCTTTTGCTAATAACTAAAGGTGGAGAGAAGTTAAGATTTTAGCAAATAAGTCGAATTTTTTATTTGCATATTCTCTTCTAAGTTCATTGCAATTTTTTTATAGTTTTTCATTTGCTTATTTTTTATTTTCATGCATATGTGAAGGTGGAGCTTTCTTGTTGGGGTGGGGAGTATTCAAATAGGGGGAACTAATAAAACTAGTCAAGACCAAATACATTTAATAGAGTCAAAATGTTAGTATATGTTTGTTATCATCAAAATGGGAAGATTATAGAATATACTAGTGTATGATTTTTGTTTGATGATAATAAACATATATATATATAACCGTTTAAATGTATTCGTTATTGTACTATTTTATCCTTTTCCACAAAATTAAATAAATATTTATTGAATAAAATAAAAAACTCGAAACTATTATTTAAACGAAGATTTTATTCAAACAAATATTTTATTACAAATTCAAATAGTGAAAATTTAAGCTCGCACTATATTTACACAATTCAAAATACAAGTTTCAATTATAATATAGTTTTCACGTTACAATTTTACATACATGTCTCACCTCACTACATAATTCACTCATCACTCGTATTTGATCTTCAACTCTGTTCCAGCCTATATCCTGCATCTGAACTATCTGCAAAACAAACATTGACGTAGTGAAATTGAAAAAGAAATATTTTGTAGTGCACAATGAAGTGTGTGTTTGAAAATATTGTTTGCCTCAGTTATTTGGGTTGTTTGTCATCATTTTTTTAATTCATCTTTCTATTTTAAAGTAGAATCAAAAATACACGAACAACTTGTGACGTGCACGGTGTATCACTGTACATGCCACAAGGTCGTGCACACCGATATACACTCGCTTGTTAAAATTGCAGGGACGGGTGAGCACAAAGTCAAACCGTATCCAAGATTGGATTCAACTCAGGTGTAATGCAAAAAACAAACAATGCAGCAATGGTGCATCCAAACAAAATACAGGCATGGAGCAATGCATCAAACTACATTCATGCATGAACACACATGAAAACAAAATACAGGGTAGAAATCAAAATTGAGGCATGAAAATAAAATAACGGACATAAATCAAAATTGAGGCATGAAAACAAAATATAGGGCGAATATCGAACACACATGAACGCACATGAAAACAACATATGGAACCAGACTAAAATAACAAAGGCACAAGGAAAGCAGTGTTCAATTTCAACATGAATAACAAAGGCACAAGGAAACAACAAGAATAACAATGAAGTTCCATTTCAAATGCAACCAGACTTCAAACGGCACAAGGAAAGCATTTGAATAACAAAAATAATAATCAAGTTCAGTTTCAACATGTATATGAAAATATACAATATGTTCAAGCAATCGGGCATCTAAGCATTGGAGCATACAGAGGCTCAACTAGACCAGCCTCACATATACACATGCATGCATATATGCATATATAAGTATACACATATACCAGCTCAGGTATGACGACATGAAAACATATGCAACATGCAACCAGACTTTAGAGAACACAAGTGATTATGGCCAGAGAATACGAATGCACCAAATACAAGCAAAATTAGAATGCAAGCACTTGGATGGATAGAGCATGCAGGTTATGTAACAAACCGGATTTTCGACCCTTGAAAATCGACATTTTATACGTCCACTGTATAAAGTGCTGAGCATTATAATAAAATAACACCCGAGTCAGTCTGGAAAACCAGCATGAGAAAACAGACTCAGTTTGAGTTATTAGAATTGTCAAAATCCTTTGAAAATCAAAGGTATCTCGTAAGACCACGTCACAGTAAACATGATGGGTTTTTACCTTACGATAACCAAAACATTTTTATAGAAAATCTAGTGATATTATAATAATATCTAAATACAGATATTTATTCAAATAGCTGAAATTATTACATTAATTAAATTTCAACATATTAGGCTCTACAAACAAAGTCGCAAGCTTTTATTGCAGAATGGATTCCAACTGAATGACTAGGCACTGGGGTACCATCTGTCATGGTACACCTTTAGCACAGTGTACCGAGGACCACTCCGGGATCCCTGCTACACAAGACCGGCCTCCCCCTAACCTAAATAGACCGAATAAGATTACCCCACAGTTGGAAACAGCAACCGCCACACTGCCTAATTAAAGATACTCTAGATAGAGGTAACCTTACCCTACTTGGGTGCAACCCACTTAGCCTTGCTACAACTCGCCTGATTTTCAGCCATTCCCGGTTGATGAGGCTCGAGGCTAAGCATTACCTTTTCAAGAACACTTTTACTTAGAATGCTCATCATCCTCCAATGACGATGTTCTGGAAGCATTCGTCCGTGCAAGTTGTCCTGGGTCTGGAAAAACCGAATCATTGTCTTCATCATCTCTACGGTATTCATTCGTTACGTTCAAAGCAGATCGAAGTGGTTTTCGGATAATTAAACCAGTCTCTTTGAAACGATTAATGAAATTGGCCAATATTGATAGTCGGTTATTTAACTATCAAATAAACATCCATAAGCAATCAACTGGCCTTAGTATAATTTTTCTCAAAATATTTACTTTCAAAATGTCTTTAAAGACATATCAATTTCTTTCAACATTTAAAAACAATTTCTCAAGTACTTAATCCATAAAAGAATACTTCTAACACCTCAACACCTAGAAATATTTCCAAATTTCTCTTTTCTATACTTAGGAAAAATTTACCAGTCTTATTTTACAAAATCCTGTTAATATTAACGTTTTAGAGAATTATTCCATAACTTTTCCCCAAAATCTCGGGAATCACAAATAGATTTCCTCTCCTCAAATCATATCATTTTATAAGCCCCTTTTCCTAATCTCGAGAGAGTTTATAAAATAAAAAAATTCAAATATCTTTAAAACTATATATATAATAAGTATTTAAAAGATTAATAATTTATTTTTAAAATATATTCAAGTAATTATTAGAATATCAAAAGCACTTTCACAACATTAGTAACTCATCTTTAGTCAAATAAATAATTTTCAAAGTTGATTTTAAAAGTTAGAATTTACTAAGATAAATACTTCATATTTAAAAATGTACTTACCTAGCATTTATATCTCAATTGGTTTAAAATTTCATAGTTATAAAATAATAAAATTTCCCTCTTTAAACAATCTCACATCTTATAAATTAAAAATATATTTTTGAAATCTCCATAACCAATTTTAATTTATAAGTTTCTCTCGATTTCACAACGTCTCGATTCATTGTCAGTTCCCTAACTATTCTCATTTCAAAAATAGAATTTTCTATTTTTCTCAACCCTGTTTCCATATTCTAATATAAATTCCTTCTATGAATTTATATTCCCAATTATCATCTGATATCAAAGTTCTTCGTTATAAACATCGTTTACCAATTTTATAACCCCCTTTGGTTTTACCTGTTTATAAAAACAAATCTATTTAGAAAAATTCGTTATAAAATATTTATATCTTATAAATTCCTTTAATTCTTCAAATCTATTTTTTCAATATTAATTTCAACATTTTTATATTTTTAGAATATCGCTTCTAAAATCTTCTATATAATTCATTTTAAAATTCTTCATTTAATAATTCATAATAGGTAAGTATAACCCATCAATTATATTTTTCAAATTTAATTTCTTTAAAATAACTCTAATTCTTATATATATATATATATATATATTATTTTTAAATCCCCTTCAATTCCATAAATTTTAAAAAAAATACAATTATAGTATTTAAATTATCAGAATTCAGGCCAATGCTATAATAGCATCCAATAATCCAATCACTACAATAATCTATAATAGATTATTCTACATAAATCATATATCACTATATATGAAAGATAAACCATAAATTTAAGGAATCCAGTTGAATCCCTTCAACTTGTTTTTCCTACATGCACAGATGTTAATACACATAAAATAAATACCAATCCCACTTCGAGGGGGATATCACGGTATATAGGGTCATCTGCTATTATGTGGGGCGCATAGGGTCTCATCCGCTATAATGTGCGGGAATATCACTCCAAATACTAATACACACACACACACACACTACTATATATTATATCATTCAACAAATAATAATTTATAAAATCAACCAACAGCCAGTAATTTAAATTTCTTCATTATTAAATTATTCTAGCAATCCAAACGAGTGAGATTTTACTCACCTTGATTTATTTTGCAATCCGTTGCAATTTTTATTCCACTTAGAATATTCAACGGCTATGAATTCAAACGGTTGTTTCCATTCAACTTACCCTCGTATAAGCAACTGTCGAGTTATATAAATCAACGTTTTCAATTTAATTATAATTAATCAACTACTTATTTAATTTAGACTAATTTCTAATTAACAAATTTAGTTAGCCTTACCACGTTGCTAACCCCACTGGAAATCTCATTTCCAAGCATCCCAGGCCCCTGCTTCTAGGAGATCAGATCTGATTCGACACTACACCTTGCCAGTAAAACCTAAGTCGCATGCAAACCTTGTTCATGCACCCCTACGCCTACCTGAATTTCCTTTAACTTCCTCCAATCCACACGACCGCCACCAGATTCCGTGAAACCCACCGCCGAGACCAATACTAGTGCCTCCCCGTTCAACTTCGCTCCTAGCTCCAACTGTCGCTGCACCTTCATCTCCTATTCTTGCGTAAGCGCCACCACTTGACGTCGTCGCAACCCTCCAAAGCCAACTACCACTGCTTGCCCCTTCCAGGTCAAGCCTCCATTCCTCAATCTATCGCGCCTCAATGTGAATTTGATTACGTCACCTTCGACATCGAGTTACTTCACGTGATCCTGTGGCAGTGCTACAGCCTCTTGCGCATGCGACTCTGATTCGATCGCCATACAACATCACCTTTTTTATTTAGGGAACGAATTGATTCGTTTTCGTTCGAATGATTTTGAGAAGACAAAGGAAAGGGGAGAACGTTGTTATATAGGAGAGTGGCTTCGAAAGTAAACTATGCAGCCCTTTGATTTTTTCTCTCTTTGAAATCGAAATGAAAGAAGGAAGGAAAAATGAATGACGTGATTTTTGAATTAGGGGTGAAGGGTTGCGTGAAGGAGGCCAACTAGAGTAGCTCTGAAGTGAAGGAAACAGTGTTGATGTAAAAATATAGGTCAAGTCAACATTATATTATTAAAATTTTAAAACGTCTCGATTTCGCAACACAAAATCCCGAACCACTATTGAGGCATGCTACTAGGCTGTATATAATGTTAAACCACTATTCCAAACACAATGGAAAAGGTCTCAAGTTATAATTCGATCGTGTGGAGAAGATAACTTTTTGGACTTAATTATTATATTAAATTTTTGACATAAATTTTCAACGCGTTTCTACCCCATACGACCAAATGATACCTCCAAACACTATGAAATTGAAAATCCGACAATAATACACTATTACGGATCCAATGGAACTGGTTTCGTCGAATTTCGAGACTGTACCTCAGAAGTCTATTTTTAATTGTTAATTTAAACAAGCTATTATTAAAATTGAACTAATCGCCTTTAAATTCAATTTTAAAACTTATATTATCTTCATTATTATAAATATAAATTTTACAAGCCTTTTAATTATTATTTTTATCAAGCTTAAAACTCAAGAATTGAACCAATATTCAATTATAAACTTTAAAAGTTAAATTATCCAATAAATCGCTATATTTAAATTGTGAATTAATTTTATAAATAAACCCGAATCTTCATATTCAAAATCAATATACAACTCAAATTCAATATTTAAACCCATTTAAATATTCCAAATCAAACGTCGAAACATCCAGGCCATTACATTCCTCCTTCCTTAAAAGAATTTCGTCCCCGAAATTGCTAAGCTGGGTAAAATGCTTCAAACCCATTAACTTATCGAAACCCACTTGTTCAAATTCTGCATCTCACCTTTCTAATCTTTTAGTCCTGTAACATCCCGTCTTTTTGCACGCTTTAAATCGACGATAAACCACACACGTCTGACTTAAAATATACAAAAGGGCGGATTGTAATGGGGTAAATAAGAAAAACAGAGGATAAAAAACTAAACAGAATCTCACAGCGGAAGGATAAAATATAAAAATCAAATATACAGTTTATAAAACTATTTAAAATATTCGATTATACTTATACAACATACATCAAAGTTACACATACCATATAACAATGCAACAGAAAAATACGAGAATAGTGAAATATAATAAATAATAATAATATAAGTCTCCGTCTTCGTCCTCTGGAGCTAAAGTCTTCGATCCTGAAATGCTCGGACTGACCCGAGCGAATTGAAAACACAAAACACTCGAGTCAGAACTAAAAGATCTTATGTAAGTTAAATTAACAGAAATAAATATGAGTGCAGTAACTCAAAAGATGCTCGGGATTCACATCTCTTAAGGACCCGTTAAACTATCTACTATGTAGTATATTTCGCTATTATAATAGTGTCTATTAGTAAAATAAACTTACTTTAAAATAGCGTTAAGGAGTGACCCAGTATTCCCCTTAACACATAATATATTCCCATAGTCTATACAGTACTGTAATCTCCCCCGTACTGGACATCGTCAAAGGGCACTCCATAGCTATGGTACAAAGCCAAAATCATATAAGGCTCGCTAGGGTATGTGACACGGCATAACTAGGCAATGCAAGGGTAGATATACCAATTACGCTTCCGGACCGGTGGTAACACATAGCCCCAGCTATCGCCCACCTCGAACAGACTCCCCAAAATCAAAAGTAAAGGTGGTCACCAAATAAATCCAAAGTCAAAGTATAGTATCGAGAAGGAGTGTCTGATAAAGGGCGCTAACCCCCTTAGCCCATCGATCGCTCCTGTTTTAGCCACCTTATGCCAACTCACGGGAGTTGGGTCCACGTATTTACCTCAAAGGAACGCCGCCACCAACCTACTTCATTCTGGATTCTCCACCACGTACACGGTTGTTAAAGTGGTTTTCGGAGTTGGCAGAGAGTATGACAACTTCCGATCCCGGTCTCTTCAACAACCATGTAACGACCCGCTATTTAGACTATTCGCATCCACACATGTCGGACTTGAATAATTCAAAATACCGAATTGTTAATTTAAATTTAGAAAAACTCAAATATACAGTAAATAAATAATCACAGAATCACAGACACAGAGTAATAATATTGCAGCGGAAGCAAAAGGTAGTAGTTCATGAAGCTAATATATATATATATATATATATATATATATATATATATAACATAGTTACATAAGTTACAATAGAAGTCTCGAATACAAAAGTCAAATACAATAATCGGAATACATTACTAGAATCAACTGAATATCTGAAACTGGATAGATAGCTGGATCTCCAGGCAAAGCTCCAACTCCAAAGGTGAGTCGCAAAAGCTGAACCACTCAGTCTGACCCGGGCATATAGCAAAACACAAAAACACTCGAGTCAGGATTAATATTCTCATATCAATAAATCCAACTCAAGTGAAATAGCAATTGAAATACAAGTAACTCAAAGGATGTTGGAATCACCATCCTCTAAGGATCCGTTAAACTATCTACTATGTAGTAGTGTACGCTAAATAGATAATGTCTATCAGTAATATAAAGTATCAAAATAGTGTTAAGGCGTTACCATTATCCCCCTTAACACATTTTATAAATGTCATAGTCTATACAGCACTGTAAACTCCACCGTAAACTATTGGGATATCAGGAAGTACTCCATAGGTATAACACAAAACAAATTCGTAGTGGTCGCGTATATAGGGATACAAGTATGACAAGGCACATGAGGCAATACCCAAGGTAGTGAAACTACCGTTCGCCTGATCCGGACTAGTGAGAACGCATCGCCGCAGCGATCGCAACACCACGAAACAACACTCCTGAAATTCCGAGGGTGCACCAATCAATCCAAGTGATGAGTAGTAGTTACGAAGAAGTGTGTCCACTCGAGGTGGCTAACCCAATTTGGCCCGGCACGGGTCCTGATTTTAGTCATTTCCAATTTGACACAAGTGTCAAGGCTATCCATTATCGTTCTCTTTCTTCAGTCTTCACGTACATCGATCCAACCACTTCATTCTGGATCACACTCTGCGTGTAGTTATTAAAGTGGTTTTCGGTTTAGAGAGAGAGTATATTCACAACCGATCCCGGTCTCTTTAATAACTTTCGTAATTATTACACC
Organism: Allium cepa; assembly: GCA_030765085.1. Taxonomy (NCBI): domain Eukaryota; kingdom Viridiplantae; phylum Streptophyta; class Magnoliopsida; order Asparagales; family Amaryllidaceae; genus Allium; species Allium cepa. Next base: position 217,401,295 of record CM060938.1, read on the forward strand.
GATTGGTCGTTTAGTAAATTTTAAAACCAAATCAAATTCAATTCCCATTAAATTTCGTTAACCATCATCTCATTTGTCTTTCGATATCAATTTCCACAATCTACGTTTCATAACTTCCGAATTACCATTTCAAAATCTTATAAATCAATTTCAATATATATTTAAACTAGACAAATATTGATTCAAGTTCGTATATAAATTTCATTCCGAAATCCTTTAAATTAATTTAGTTTAACGTTCAAATCAATGTAAATTCATTTATCGATTTCATTCAATATTCATTAAGTAAATTCGTCATTCAAAACAATTTCCATTTAATTTCTAGTTCATTAAATCAGTTTCTTAAGTTCAACTTTATTAAATCAAATCTTCAAATTTACTTAGATTAAATTCGTCGAATCAAATTCTTAAATTCAAGTCTTATATTTATTCCAATAAATCACATTTTATTTCTTGTTAAAGAAATTCAATTCCACTTATTCCTTTTCATAGTTACAAATTCAAAACTCAATTAAAGAAGAAACTAAATTTCACATATTCGAGGAGTTCAATTTCACTTATTAACTTACTTAAATAATTTTTTGAAAAGTTAATAAATAAAGCAACTCAATTTCATTTATTAACGAAGTTCAAATCCACTTATTCAAAAGTTCAATTACTCTTATTAAAGAATTCAATTTTTATTCAACTATCAAATAATTAAATCTTATTCCATTATTAAATAATTTCAATCCTAATTATTAATAATTTCAAAACTTAATAATTACAAACTTGATTATAAATTCAAACTTAATTATTAAATCATTTCCACTTAATTTTGAATTCAAACTTAATTATCAAATCATTTCAACTTAATTATAAATTCAACTTAATGATTTCAAACTCAATTATTACTATTTCGAAATTATTTATTAATAATTCCAAATTTAATTATTAAATAATTAAACTTAAAAAAACATTCTTTCATCAATCACTACGTTAATATTTGTTTCATATTTCAACCTTTACATTTTCCTTTCAAAAATTCAAATTCCAACTTCATTTCAAAACTCATTCTTTGCTCGAATAAAATAATTATTTTATTTTTAAATCAAACTATTGACCAATCGGATTTATTTAATTCTCTATCCTAGGTCAAATTCATTTGGGTATTTATTATTTCAACCCGATTCCATTTCCAATTCACAAATCAAACATAGCAAAGGAAACTTGCAGTGATAACTGGGATGGTGCCAAAGTAAATAAACAAGCAATAGAAACCATCAATAACAATCCAATAAATTAATTCATATAATCCCGAAATAATCTTATTAATTCGCATTGTTATTTGTGCAAATTAATATAATTATTTCTAGAATCTACACTATCATTTCATGTAGATTAAAGATTATTACACTAATTATTCTATGCAATTCTACACTTTACATCAATTGTTCAATTTCATATTACATCAACCTATACAATCATACATTCAACGGTTCAAGGTGTAATTAACCAACTCTACGTATCAATTTTTATCTAACATTTAAAGGTCGTATTACACAAATTTAACTAAGCAAATTCAATACATATGTCAATTCAAAATTTTAACTATCCTGCGTCAAATTCAATTTCATAATATTTATCACTTATTCATTACAATTTAGCATCCAATATAAACAACAATCAATCAATCAATTATCAACCAAACTGGATTTATTATTTCATACATAACAGATAACGGTGTCAGATGTCAAAGGTGAACTGATACATAAATAACAGTGCAATAAATAACAGCAGTATATTTCAATTGTCGTTCCAATTGAAATCAAATTTAATAAATAAAAGAATATTAATCGTGAGTGATTGCTCACCTTTCGAGGCTAGAGAAATTTGACGCTGAAATGAAATATGGATCCAAGCACGAATTCCGGACAAAGCTGATTTGGTACGAATTAGGGCGGACACGGCTGATACGGAAACAAATCAGAGCTGAACTGATGACGATAAACGACTTAAATAAATAACTGTATATAACTAAAATCATAAAAAAATCAAACACATTTTGAATTTAAAAATATATATATATACACACACACGGCAGATACAAAATGTATGCAGACCAAACTAATAATAATGTATACAACAACTTCATACTGATGCATCAATCACCTTTGTACATTTAGATTTTTTTTATAAATACGTTACCTTTCACAATGACATATACCACATGTAAATTCCAGTAACGTATAATTAACTATATATATATATATACTGATAGATTATATTTTTAAAAATATATAAGCGACCTATACTAGGTAAAAAAAAATGAAATGCAAGCTTCATAAATTTTCCAAAACAGACTCATATGCTATAACTTTAAACATATAGTTATAAAATTTTACATTCAATACAGTAGCAGCATGTAACTTATAAATATAATTATACTAGGATACAACAAACATATTATAGAAATCGATATAAGCTATCTTATATATATATTAACAACTTATATATACCTATACATACATGAGCAATAGATGGTACATGTCGATTACTATACAGACCTCTCATAAACAATTTAAAACAATATTAAAAACACTGTTATAAAATACTAATATAATAATAGAGAAGAGTTGCTCAACCCACCAATATAGATATGCGAACTTAGTTTTTATATATATATATATATACACACACACACAATATAATGTATACAAGCAACTGTAACACATATTATCAATGTTCTATATAATATATATAAAACCTTATATAACATATTACATGAACAATCATATATATAATCCTCTTTAAAAATGCAACAGACCAATTCCACACATCTTATAAATAAATATAAAACTAACACGTTGTTAACAAATATATTATTAACTAATTATTTATACTGACGGAACATAAACAATTTACAGTGTATATAAAGGAAAAGAATAAAGTACGGTAATCTATACCTATATATAAATTTATGTAAACTTTGATAATTTAGTATACTTCTAAACTTCTACCGCAACATACGAAATCTATAAAACTTTCATAAATAAACCTTTAAACTGAAAGATGCAAAATAAAGGAATGACTAAAGTACCGCCTTTAACAGATGAAAACATAATGTACATATGAAAAGTACTGCTTTGCCAGGGATATATATATTTTGATTTACAATACACGAAATCATGTTCGCACCTAACATCAAACATATGAAATAAAACTATATATAAAATAAAACTATAACTTAAGTAATATAAATATTCTTACCTAATGTACAGGATAGAGCGGTGCTCGGCAAGCCAAAGGAGAGATGGTTGCATGAGTGTGTGAGCCGGTGGTGGTCGATGAGAAAGTCAGGCTGAAGCTGCGGTGGCGGGTTACGGAAGAGGGGGCTGAGGCGGACGCTGGTTGGTGCTGCGTGTGGTGGTCGAAGTGGGTAGTGGAGTTCGCCTGGAGCCTTGATGATGAGGTCGGGTTTTGGGCTCCCGGCGTGGTGAAGGAGGAGGTGGATCTGCGTCAGGGAGGGCGCGGGTCTTAGGTGGATCTCGGGTTGCAGGTGGCTGAGGTGGGAGGCGGACGTGTAGATGGAGACGGAATCGGCTGGTTTGGGCTTTCGTGTAGTTCATGGTGGCTTGGCCGAGGAAGGCAATGAAGGGGTGGTTAGGCGGAGGCTATGGCGATGTGGGAAGAGGAGGCTCGGCACCTGGGATTGTCGAGAGAGGATGGTGACGTGAGTTGGCTGTTAGGATCGAGGTGAGTGGTTGGGAGAACGAAAGGGAAGCTTGTTTCAAAATGAAGTAGCATCTAGAAGAAGATGTATCATTGCATTATTTTTATTTTTATATTGTATTTCCTCTCATATCAAAAGAAAAACGAACCATAGTAAAGAATAAACCGTCAAACATAAATTTCATAGGGAAAAGTAAAAGCCCAGAAGTTACTTGGGAATAGAAAAAGACACGTGGTTGAAAGGTCACGGGAAAACAAAATGTACAAAACCGGTATCGATACGGTTTCATTTTCGTTTATTTCGCTACGTACCGAACTTTAAAACACAGAATCGAATATATCGTAGAGATCAGTGTGGCAAGATGATCAAAACGGCATACAGATATCGGTGGTAGGATTGAATTATAAAAGTTTTTAAATTTTCTACTATGAAAAATACAAGAAAAACGCAGAAGAATAAGATCGACGGAGCCAAAGATGTCCGAATTTGGAAAAACGACAAACTGACATCTTGCTCAGAAGATGGTTTAGAATTTTTTTGTGTAAAAATATTTTGGTTTTGAAAACATTTTATTTTCATCACTTTTTAACTGATTAAATTGAAGTAAATTTACGCGCGAAATAAACTTTCATATTTTCGGACGAAAATTTACCAGTTGCTATATTTAATTAAACGCATTTCAAATGTAATTTTTTTTCAAAATTTTATCGTTTACCATTTCATACAAATTCAGTTAATTAAATTAATTAAAACCGTTAAAATATCCGGGTTGTTACACTCTCCCCCACTCAAAACTTTTCAGCCTCGTAAAGGAAGGAGGTAGGAGAATAGAAACAACCAGAAGAAAATAGACTTGAATTTCAAAATAAAACAATTAATTTAAACCGTATAAATTTCAATTTTATATTCATCAATATGTTTTTAAATTCACGGTTTCCATTAAATTGATTTGATTTTTCATTTATTGATGTTAGATGCAAAAGGTTACTTTCAAATGGAATTCAATTTAAATTCAATTAATTCAAGATATCTAATTAAGTTGATTAGATTTCAATTCATTAACTTTCAGACAATTTTTTTTTTATTAATCACATCTATTATTCAATGAACTTATTATTCTATTTATGTTCATAAACATTTTATAATTAAACTTACGGGTAAAACATTTATAATACGCACTCAAATTTTATTTATAAAGACATTTTATATTGTATACTATCCAATTACATAGTTAACTTTTGAGCGATTTAGGTAAGTTATATATAATGCAATTGAGTATTATCTAAATAAAACTTTACAATTCAGTTATTTCAAGTTAAGTATTCATATAGAAAGAATTTGTCTTAATTTATAATTGAAAATCATCTTAAGATCAAAATTTTAAGAATTTATTTCCGATTAATTTCATACCATTTTAGAGATAATTATGTATATACTATATATATCAAATCAAATTAAATTTAAAATTACATACCTATATATATAAATCAAATCATACTTAAGAAATTTAAATCGATTTAATTTCCAAAACAAAACTGTAGCAAAGCTGCGAATTCGTCTCCCCACTTCGAAACTCGAAAATGAATGTCGATGATGCGGCCACCATCACCGAAATTATTTTCCAGCGACAAAAGAGAAGAGCTCTAATTTAAAATTCTTTAAAAACCGTTTCTATTCAAAATATTTTATATAATATATTTTAACCTTGAAAACCATAGTTCAAAATTATCAAAAATTAAATTCTCAAATTCTAATTTTAATTCACATCAAATTCCAAATCAATTTATAACCAATTTTTTTATAAATTCATTCATTTATATTATGAAATAGCCAATGATTTATAAACAATAAATGAAAATTAAATTTTAACATTTCGGACAACAGATTCATTAACATTTTAATTTCAGAAAAATTTATACTTATTATAATATAATCATACAAAACTATTTTATTTACCAATTTGAAAACAATATTGTGTCAATATGCTCTGTTAAAGTGTTTTGGAAATTCTATCGATAGCATTGATCAGACGAATCGATCGAAAACCCAAATCAACATCAACAACTCATACAACACAATAATATATAAAACATTTTTAACATTAATTTATAAACACACTTCCTCGCTCAACGATACAAGGATGGATTTCAAAATAAGTATAGAGATTTAAATTTGATAGACTCAAATTTAAAGAGAATTCTGATTCGAATACGGGTTCGAAAGAAAAGATAAGATAATTCAATTTACAGTATCGGGAGATGGATAAGCTTATTTAATTTACAGGCAACCTTAACCTGGTTGACCGTAACTTCGAGAATAAGATCGATGCTGAATTCCGAGATAAATCAACATCGGATCACAAGAGATAGAATTCAGGTATAGCAGGGAATAGATAGAATCGTAAACCGAGAATACAGAAATTCCCGGTAAATCGATGCCAATTTTAAAGGAGTTTCACCCATTTACAAATAATTCAAAGATTGGCGAGACCGCCGATAAATTATAAAGATTATTCGAAGTGGAGTTATGGGATGCTCCAGAATCGGAAGAAGACGAGTAGTAATGGACAAGAATGAATTTCGGAACCGAGGGAACGTTCCAAAATTCAAGGGAATTGGGTCAAAAGGAAGAGATTGAAACTCGAATGAGAGTGATTCCGTAAATACATTTACCCTATATGCTGAGTTATGCCTAGAACTACTAACCTGGCTCTGACACCAACTGTAACGACCCGCTATTTAGACTATTCGCATCCACACATGTCGGACTTGAATAATTCAAAACACCGAATTGTTAATTTAAATTTAGCAAAACTCAAATATACAGTAAATAAATAATCACAGAATCACGGACACAGAGTAATAATATTGCAGCGGAAGCAAAAGGTAGTAGTTCATGAAGCTACTATATATATAACAGAGTTACATAAACAGAAGTCTCGAATACAAAAGTCAAATACAATAATCGGAAAACATTACTAGAATCAACTGAATATCTGAAACTGGATAGATAGCTGGATCTCAAGGCGAAGCTCCAACTCCAATGGTGAGTCTCAAAAGCTGAACCACTCAGTCTGACCCGAGCGTATAGCAAAACACAAAAACACTCGAGTCAGGATCAATATTCTCATATCAATAAATCCAACTTAAGTGAAATAGCAATCGAAATACAAGTAACTCAAAGGATGTTGGAATCACCATCCTCTAAGGATCCGTTAAACTATCTACTATGTAGTAGTGTACGCTAAATAGATAATGTCTATCAGTAATATAAAGTATCAAAATAGTGTTAAGGCGTTACCATTATCCCCCTTAACACATTTTATAAATGTCATAATCTATACAGCACTGTAAACTCCACCGTAAACTAGTGGGATATTAGGGAGTACTCCATAGGTATAACACAAAACAAATTCGTAGTGGTCGCGTATATAGGGATACAAGTATGACAAGGCACATGAGGCAATACCCAAGGTAGTGAAACTACCGTTTGCTTGATCCGAACTGGTGAGAACGCATCGCCGCAGCGATCGCAACACCGCGAAACAACACTCTTGAAATTCCGAGGGTGCACCAATCAATCACAAGTAATGAATAGTAGTTACGAAGAAGTGTGTCCGCTTGAGGTTGCTAACCCCATTTGGCCCGGCACGGCTCCTGATTTTAGTCATTTCCAATTTGACACAAGTGTCAAGGCTATCCATTATCATTCTCTTTCTACAGTCTTCACGTACATTGATCCAACCACTTCATTCTGGATCACACTCCGCGTATAGTTATTAAAGTGGTTTTCGGTTTAGATAGAAAGTATATCCATAACCGATCCCGGTCTCTTTAATAACTTTCATAATTATTACACCGATTGGTCGTTTAATAAATTTTAAAACCAAATCAAATTCAATTCCCATTAAAATTCGTTAACCATCATCTCATTTGCCTTTCGATATCAATTTCCATAATTTACGTTTCATAACTTCCGAATTACCATTTCGAAATCTTATAAATTAATTTCAATATTTATTTAAACTATACAAATATTGATTCAAGTTCGTATATAAATTTCATTTCGAAATCCTTTAAATTAATTTAGTTTAACGTTCAAATCAATGTAAATTCATTTATCGATTTCATTCAATATTCATTAAGTAAATTCGTCATTCAAAACAATTTCCATTTAATTTCCAGTTCATTAAATCAGTTTCTTAAGTTCAACTTTATTATATCAAATCTTCAAATTTACTTAGATTAAATTCGTCGAATCAAATTCTTAAATTCAAGTCTTATATTTATTCCAATAAATCACATTTTATTTCTTGTTAAAGAAATTCAATTCCACTTATTCCTTTTCATAGTTACAAATTCAAAACTCAATTAAAGAAGAAACTAAATTTCACATATTCGAGGAGTTCAATTTCACTTATTAACCTACTTAAATAATTTTTCAAAAACTTAATAAATAAAGCAACTCAATTTCATTTATTAACGAAGTTCAAATCCACTTATTCAAAAGTTCAATTACTCTTATTAAAGAATTCAATTTTTATTCAACTATCAAATAATTAAATCTTATTCCATTATTAAATAATTTCAATCTTAATTATTAATAATTTCAAAACTTAATAATTACAAACTTGATTATAAATTCAAACTTAATTATTAAATCATTTCCACTTAATTTTGAATTCAAACTTAATTATCAAATCATTTCAACTTAATTATAAATTCAACTTAATGATTTCAAACTCAATTATTACTAATTCCAAATTATTTATTAATAATTCCAAATTTACTTATCAAATAATTAAATTTCAAACAACGTTCTTTCATCAATTATTAGGTTAATATTTGTTTCATATTTCAAACTTTACATTTTCCTTCCAAAAATTCAAATTCCAACTTCATTTCAAAACTTATTCTTTGCTCGAATAAAATAATTATTTTATTTTTAAATCAAACTATTGACCAATCGGATTTATTTAATTCTCTATCCTAGGTCAAACTCATTTGGGTATTTATCATTTCAACCCGATTCCATTTCCAATTCACAAATCAAACATAGCAAAGGAACTTGCAGTGTGATAACTGGGATGGTGCCAAAGTAAATAAACAAGCAATAGCAACCATCAATAACAATCCAATAAATTAATTCAAATAATCCCGAAATAATCGTATTAATTCGCATTGTTATTTGTGCAAATTAATATAATTATTTCAAAAATCTACACTATCATTTCATGTAGATTAAAGATTATTACACTAATTATTCTATGCAATTCTACACTTTACATCAATTGTTCAATTTCATATTACATCAACCTATACAACCATACATTCAATGGTTCAAGGTGTAATTAACCAATTCTACATATCAATTTTTATCTAACATTTAAAGGTCGTATTACACAAATTTAACTAAGCAAATTCAACACATATGTCAATTCAAAATTTTAACTATCCTGCGTCAAATTCAATTTCATAATATTTATCACTTATTCATTACAATTTAGCATCCAATATAAACAACAATCAATCAATCAATTATCAACCAAACTGGATTTATTATTTCATACATAACAGATAACGGTGTCAGATGTCAAAGGTGAACTGATACATAAATAACAGTGCAATAAATAACAGCAGTATATTTCAATTGTCGTTCCAATTGAAATCAAATTTAATAAATAAAAGAATATTAATCGTGAATGATTGCTCACCTTTCGAGGCTAGAGAAATTTGACGCTGAAATGAAATATGGATCCAAGCACGAATTCCGGACAAAGCTGATTTGGTACGAATTAGGGCGGACACGGCTGATACGGAAACAAATCAGAGCTGAACTGATGATGATAAACGACTTACATAAATAACTGTATATAACTAAAATCATAAAAAAACTCAAACACATTTTGAATTTAAAAATATATATACACACACACACACACGGTAGATACAAAATGTATGCAGACCAAAATAATAATAATGTATACAACAACTTCATACTGATGCATCAATCACCTTTGTATATTTAGATTTTTTTTATAAATACGTTACCTTTCACAATGACATATACCACATGTAAATTCCAGTAACATATAATTAACTAAAGTTAAATATATATACTGATAGACTATATTTTTAAAAATATATAAGCGACCTATACTAGGTAAAAAAAAATGAAATGCAAGCTTCATAAATTTTCCAAAACAGACTCATATGCTATAACTTTAAACATATAGTTATAAAATTTTACATTCAATACAGTAGCAGCATGTAACTTATAAATATAATTATACTAGGATACAACAAACATATTATAGAAATCGATATAAGCTATCTTATATATATATTAACAACTTATATATACCTATACATACATGAGCAATAGATGGTACCTGTCGATTACTATACAGACCTCTCATAAACAATTTAAAACAATATTAAAAATACTGTTATCAAATACTAGTATAATAATAGAGAACACTTGCTCAACCCACCTGTATAGATATGCGAACTTAGTTTTTTTTTTTTTAATATATATACACAATATAATGTATACAAGCAACTGTAACACATATTATCAATGTTCTATATAATATATATAAAACCTTATATAACATATTACATGAACAATCATATACATAATCCTCTTTAAAAATGCAACAGACCAATTCCATACATCTTATAAATAAATATAAAACTAACACGTTGTTAACAAATATATTATTAACTAATTATTTATACTGACCGAACATAAACAATTTACAGTGTACATAAAGGAAAAGAATAAAGTACGGTAATCTATACCTATATATAAATTTATGTAAACTTTGATAATTTAGTATACTTCTAAACTTCTACCGCAACATACGAAATCTATAAAACTTTTATAAATAAACCTTTAAACTGAAAGATGCAAAACAAAGGAATGACTAAAGTACTGCCTTTAACAGATGAAAACATAATGTACATAAGAAAAGTACTGCTTTGCCAGGGATATATATATTTTGATTTACAATACACGAAATCATGTTCGCACCTAACAGCAAACATATGGAATAAAACTATATATAAAATAAAACTATAACTTAAGTAATATATATATTCTTACCTAATGTACAGGATAGAGTGGTGCTCGGCAAGCCAAAGGAGAGATGGTTGCATGAGTGTGTGAGCCGATGGTGGTCGATGAGAATGTCAGGCCGAAGCTGCGGTGGCGGGTTACGGAAGATGTAACGACCCGATATTTTCAACAATTCGCATCCGCACATGTCGGACTTGAATTGTTCAAAATATCGCGTTGTAAAAATAAATTTGGCAAAACTTAGAATATGCTGTAAATAAATCAAAGAATCACAAACACGGATATCAGGAAACTCGCAGCGGAATTTAAAATACTTAGTGGTTCATGAAGCCACTACAAATAGTCTCAACAAATACAAATTACAAAGTCTTTCATCCCAAATATAGTTTAAATCATCAAATAGAAAATCCAAAAATCCCAAAGTCTTGATTTCATAAATAAGATAACGGACAGAAAGAAGCCAGCAGCTTGAAAGGATCTACAGAAGTCCTAGCTCCGGGATGATGACTGAACTACAACTCAGGCTGACCCGAGCGTAAAATAAAACATAAACACTCGAGTCAGGACATACATACTTATATAGTGTAAGCTAATTCAAGTGTACTGTAATATAGAGCAAGTAACTTAAAGGATGCTTGGGACCGCCCATCCTCTAAGGATCCGTTAAACTATTTACTATGTAGTAATATTCGCTATTATAATAATGACTATTAGTAAAATAAACTTACTTTAAAATAGCATTAAGGGGTTACCCATATAGCCCTTAACACAAATAATGCCAATAGTCTATACAGTACTGTAATACCTCCTGATCGGGAGGCTACCAGAGGATACTCCATAGGTACGACACAAATAGAAACTCGTAGAAGGCTCGCTATGGTAGGTGACACGGCACAACTAGGCAATGCCAGGGTAGATATACCAATTACGCTTCCGGACCGATGGATACGCGCAGCGCGCAGCTGCCGTCCACCTCGAACAACACTCCCAAATCAAAGGTGCGCACCAAAACAATCACAAAAGTAATAGGATGGCATACGAAGAAGTGCGTCCGATCAGAGGTGCTATCTCATTAATCCGTCAGTCGCTCCTGTTTTAGCCACCTTATGCCAACTCACGGGAGTCGGGTCTACGTATTTACCTTAAAGGAAACGTCACCACCATCCTACTTCATTCTGGAATCTCCACCGCGTACATGGTTGTTAAAGTGGTTTTCGGTATCGACAGAGAGTATGCCAGATATCCGATCCCGGTCTCATTAACAACCAAACGTTATTATAACCCGTGGTTACAACTTTTAGAAATGGTATTTATACTTTAAAAAATCAAAATAAGTTTCAAATACATTTCAATACCATAATATCATTTCAACCATCATTTATTTAAACATCAGTCATTTTATTTACTATAAAATACCATTTAAATCTATTCAATTTATTTAGGAATTAATTTGCCATTCAACTCACATTTAAAAGTTAAATTCTTCCATTTAAAACCATTTAAAGTCAATTCCTTATTTTTTTTATTAATTACATATTAAATTCCAAAATTTAAGCCTTTTTCCCCAAAGATTATTTTCATTTATTTTAAACAATCCGAAAATTCAGTTTCCGTAGCATTTATGAAATGCCACCTAAAGTCTGTAAGTCAAAACAGTTCATTTATAAAAGACAGCATTTAAGTGCTGTAATAAATTATTAACTTAACAATCAAATTTTAAATTCCCAAATATAACTTATTATCAATTATTTTCTTAACTAAAACCCACTTTTAATAAAATTTCAGAATTTCCCAAAATAAGTTATATTCCAAAAAATTTACTTAAACATTTATTTATTTAACATTTTGACTTATTCAAAAATCATTATAAATTTTATAAAAATCCTTTAAATACATTTGAGCCAGAATATTATAAATTCCCATTTAAAATATTTTTAAACATTTTAGAAAATATTATAAAAACCACGGGTCTGTATATAGTTTTCTAGCCTAGGTCAAGTGATACGGATTTATATCATTTCAATCCGCAATTTACAAAATCCCGGGTTCTATCATTTCAAACCCGCAATCCCAAGTTAACAAATAAATAATTAAACAATTAAATAAATGAACAAATGATTATCGTTCAGGCCTATCATTTCAGCCTATAACGATCTCAAATTTACAGGGAACTTACAGTGATGATTAAATCAGTAAATAAGCATTACATTGTATAACTGTAATAATATTACAATAGATAAACAACTGATGAGGTGTCAATTTAAAATGAGGTTTAACATCATACGTTATATCACAGGCAGATAAAATTTAATAAATAATTTACAAATACACTTGTGATAAATCACGGATATATAGGTATGTTTGTCTGGTGAGAAATACTCACCTGAATGCTGCAGAAAGTTTGATTTCCAACGATGGTAACACTTGGAAAAAAGAAAACGCACAGAAGCACGATCAAACTGATGCAGAGGCTGCGACCAGATTTATATTTTGAAAAGGGAACGAATCAAAACTAAGAAAATTTTTAACCCGAAATTCTCAAAACAAAAGGGAACATATGGAAATAAATTCTCCCCATAGGCTCGACTACTCCACCACACGGTTAGACTACGTTCTCAATGCTCGGTTCAAAAATTTGCCCGTTACTTACTTTCACCCCTTTTTATTTCTACAAGTGGCAGAAACACTAATAATTTAAATCTAATTCTCGGCATCATAAAAGAATTTTATGCGCATAATGTTGATAATACATATACACTCACAATACAAATTATATGAACACTTCTTCACTAGTACAAAAACCCTCCTATAGCCGATTCTTATATTTGCTTATTCAATTATTATTATTAATTATTTTCCTTCTCTAACTACTGTTGCAACCTAATTTGGACACTTATGACCCACACGCATACTTTCTCCTCCATTCATATTTTTTTATTCTACTCTATTATATTTTGGGTAAAGTGTAAATTTTATTTCTAAAATAAATTGGTCAAATTCACTACTGAAAATCTTGAAGGATGGCTAGATGACATAAAACCTTAGTTATCAGTTTATGAAAAAATTTCGTGCAATTTTATTTGGAGGAGAGGCTGACATTAGTGGTAAAGGAGGAGGGCAGGGATATAGTGGTGAAGGAGGAGTCATAGCCTAAGGTGGTGGAGTTTTATGCCTTTGCGTGAACAAAAAAAGAGAAAAAAAATGGAAATAAAGAAGAAGAAAGCAAAGGAGGAAGAAGGAAAAATATAAACATAGGCCATACCTGAAGCTTGCTCGAATATGAATGAGGATAAGACGTTATGCAACAGAGGTTGTGAACGAATTTATAAAGGAAGGGGTGCGTGATATTTTGTATGAATATAGGGAAACTGGCTTGATTTATATCCAGTTATACGAAAAAAATTGATTGCAAACGTTTCTTTTTTTTTCAATTAATAGGTTGCGTGCGTTATTTATAGGCTGAGTCATTTTTTTATACAAAACAACAGCAAGGATTTAAAATTGCTATAAAATAAAAAGCTGCATGATTTAATGTGAATGATTATAGGAAGGAAATAAATTTAAATTAACTTTAACGGTTGCTTTGATTTACACAAAGAATAGACAGGAATACTAGGCAACACTTGAACACGTTTAAAGTTTTAAATAAGAAGTAAATGACTCTAAAGGAGGCAATGTTGATAAAAGAAAAGAAATTACTGCGTACATGACACTTGCATTGGTGATTGATTTTGTTGATTGAATTATAGATACGATAAGAAATAAGATTTTCAAATTCTCGTGTTTTATTAAAAAGGAAAAACTACCGAAATTAAAGGTGAAGAAAATGGCAGGTAACTGAAATGAAACGGCAATGATATTAGCATTGGATGCTACTTCATTAAAAGATTTTATACTAAATATAATAGCTGCGTGTTAAAAATTTGTTAGGCTAAAAGATGTATACATATACAGAGAATTTCAAAATCTGGGTAAGAAATAAATGCAGACAAGAAAGAAACGGCAACTAGAAAATTTGAAATTTCCATGCGTTGATAAAGAGGGATGAGTGAAATTTATGGTGAAGAAACGACAAGTGATTAATAGATTGGTTCATTTTAAACTTTTTCTTCAATTAATGATTGCGTGCGTTTCTTTCTTTATATAGGCTGAGTGATTTTAGCAAGGATTTACGCCAATTTAAAACCAATGAAAGCTGTGGAAAAAGTAACGTTTTGCTATAAAAATCTACTAACTGATTTATTAATCCATATAGATATTGCAGTATGCATTTTAAAATACGCCAAACCGACGCAATACAATACTCCCAAAATTTATGCAAAAGTAACATTTTTAATTTATACGTTTATACGCTACTTATACCATTACAATGCGTGCCCTTTTTAAATGCAAAATTTAACAGTCTGTAAAACACTGAATTTTACAAAATTATTATTTAATTAAAATTTTAACCTGTTTACATTCTTCGTATTTACTTATTTTAAATATACAAAATTCATTTTTATTAAAATTCCAAATGAAGTTGTCTTTAACAAAGTTAAAATTTCAAAACTTCCAATTTTATATTTAGACTTTTGGGAAATGATTTAATCAATATTAATATATATATATATATACGGTATTTATTCCCTAAATTTACGCGCTCTTTAAACGCGTAATTACCCAGTGCATTTATACATTAAAAAAATTTAAAATTTACTACTTAAATGGAATAAAATTTGTTTACATTTTTTTCTTCTGATCTATTTACCATTGACAAAGAAATGTATTATCCAAAATATTACTTAACTTTAAAAGGTAGATAATCCATTTTATAGCTAAGGTAAAAATTATTGTGTTGTTTTAACAGTCCAGAAAAATAGAAAAATTGGCAAACGTTTATAAAATTGAACAAAAAAAAGTGTTGATTCTTAGAGTAAAGAAACGGTATTTGATTTGAACGTTATTGGAAAATCAATGGGTTTTATTTATTAAATATGTGGAGTCAACGGAAAGAAAATTTATTCCTTTCCCACTTAAAATGCATGTATACTGATTTATTTATATCCAAGGTAATAAATTTAGACGCGTGAAAAACCGATGCAAAACACGCTCCCAGTTTCATAATAAAAGTGACGCTTTTAAAATTTACGCGTTCTCTTATGTAGTAAATATACGTTAAAAATATTCCATCAATAACACGCATTTTAAACGCGTAATTAAATAGTTTATTTATACATTAGTTTTTTTTCAAATCTTATTTCTTAATCAAAACTTGATTTTGCTAGAAATTAAGTTATTTACCATCTTTGACAAAAAACCCAAATTTCCAATCAAAGTTAATTCTTAACCACGTCAAAATTTCAGAGATCTTATTATTAAATTAAAAATTTGGTCAATTGTTTTTTTTAATCACTTTAAAATTTAGATTTTTATATAATAAACCCCAAAGTTTTAAAAATACAAGTGAAAGATACTTGTTAAAAATTTGGGCTGTTACACTCTCCCCCACTCAGAACTTTTCGTCCTCGAAAAGGAAGAAGGTAGGGGAATAGAAACAACCTGAAAGAAAACTAAATTGAAACTTAAATTAGAATCATTAATCTAAACAATAAAAATTAAATTTTAAATTAATCATTGATTTCATCTATTTATACTTAAAATTTTAACATTTATTTATTTACATATTTACTTGTATAATATCCCTACACTTAAAAATCATTTTTTTAATCCAAATTTTACACAAGGTATTATAACATTCTAATTTAAAATGTTTAATTTTAATCCAAATTTGAAATGGTAATTTAACTTAATTGTTAAAGTAAATTTACCATTTCCCAAAATAAACTAAATTCCCTATTTAGTTTCTTCTTTATTCCAAACTATAATTAAATTTATTTCTCTCAATATATTTTTCTCATCTATGTCAAATATGTTTACACTTATTACAACTGTTTAAATTTATTCTAAGTTCCTTAACATCATTTTATATTAAAAATTATTCCATTACCCTTTTATTTTATTTACCTCTATTAATCTTTTTATAACTAGAATTTAAGTGTATAACATTTATTATAACCATTCAAATTTTATTTATAAATCTTTTTATATTGTATATTATCCAATTACATTGTTAACTTCTGAAAATCAAGGTAGGTTATATTGAAATGAAATTGAGTATTATACAAATAAAACTTTCAAATTCAATTATCTCAAGTTGGAATCATTTATTCAAAAATTTGATTTTTTTATTCCTCAAGATAAAATTTAAGAATTAAAACCCAAATATATATATGAACATAATATGTCAAATCAAATTTAAATCATTTATCTATATATTATAAATCAAGTCATATTTTAGAGATTCAAATCAATTAAATTCTCAAGGTAACACTGTAACCAGACTACAGAATGGTCTTTTCACTTCGAAACTCGAAAATGAATGTCGATGATGTTGCTGTCATCACCGAAATTATTTCCTAGCGACAAGGAGAAGAGCACTGATTTTTAAACCTTTAAAATTCTTTGGAAACAAATTTTTATTCGAAAACATTTTAAATAATATCTCCCTTTAAAATTTTAAACACAAGGTTTGAAACCATCGAAAATTGAATTCTCAAGTTTTGGTTTTAAATTCATTTCTGTTTCAAAATTAATTTATAACCATTTGTTTATATTCAACTATTT
Organism: Allium cepa; assembly: GCA_030765085.1. NCBI lineage: Eukaryota > Viridiplantae > Streptophyta > Magnoliopsida > Asparagales > Amaryllidaceae > Allium > Allium cepa. Next base: position 217,418,753 of record CM060938.1, read on the forward strand.
ATATTAGTCAAAACACATGGTCTATAAAACCATAAATATAATCAAAACTATTATCTCTTGACAACTAGTTAAATTAATTATAAAATTCTGAAAATTATACTTATATATAATATTAGATTTTTCCCAAAAATAAGAATAAATTTTTCAAACAAGGACAGAGATTCAAATTTGATGGATTCAAATCAAAGAGAATTTTGATTTAAAGATAAATTGGAATCAGAAGATCCGATGATTAAATAACAGAACAAGGAACTAGATAAGTTTATATAAATCGCGGGCAACCTTAACCTGGTCAACCGTGACTTAAAAGAGTCAGATCGAATGTAGATTTACCATTCGATCCGAAGAGATAGAGTTCGGAATAACCAAAGATACTAGCATCTAAACCGAGGTTAAATATAAATCTTTGGTGAACCAGTGCTAATTGTAAAGGAGTTTCACCCCTTTATTAGAATATTGGCGAGACCGCCAATTCACTATAAAGATCATCCGAAGTGGAGTTATGGGATACTCCAGAATCGAAAGAAAATGAATAGTGAGGGACACGAATGAATTTCGGAACCGCAGGGAACGTTCCAAAATTCGAAATGGAAGAGATTCAAGCTCAAATGAAAGTGATTCTGTAAATCATATTTACCATACATTTTAAGTTTTGCCTAGAGCCAAAGCTCTGATATCAAATGTAACGACCCGATATTTTCAACAATTCGCATCCGCACATGTCGAACTTGAATTGTTCAAAATACCGCGTTGTAAAAATAAATTTGGCAAAACTCAGAATATGCAGTAAATAAATCAAAGAATCACAGACAAAGATATCAGAAAACTCGCAGCGGAATTTAAAATACCTAGTGGTTCATGAAGCCACTACAAATAGTCTCAACAAATACAAATTACAAAGTCTTTCATCCCAAGTATAGTTTAAATCATCAAATAGAAAATCCAAAAATCCCAAAGTCTTGATTTCATAAATAAGATAACGGACAGAAAGAAGCCAGCAGCTTGAAAGGATCTACAGAAGTCCTAGCTCCGGGATGATGACTGAACTGCAACTCAGGCTGACCCGAGCGTAAAATAAAACATAAACACTCGAGTCAGGACATACATACTAATATAGTGTAAGCTAATTCAAGTGTACTGTAATATAGAGCAAGCAACTTAAACGATGCTTGGGACCGCCCATCCTCTAAGGATCCGTTAAACTATTTACTATGTAGTAATATTCGTTATTATAATAATGTCTATTAGTAAAATAAACTTACTTTAAAATAGCATTAAGGGGTTACCCATATAGCCCCTAACACAAATAATGCCAATAGTCTATACAGTACCGTAATACCTCCTGATCGGGAGGCTACCAGAGGATACTCCATAGGTACGACACAAATAGAAACTCGTAGAAGGCTCGCTATGGTAGGTGACACGGCACAACTAGGCAATGCCAGGGTAGATATACCAATTACGCTTCCGGACCGATGGAAACGCGCAGCGCGCAGCTGCCGCCCACCTCGAACAACACTCCCAAATCAAAGGTGCGCACCAAAACAATCACAAAAGTAATAGGATGGCATACGAAGAAGTGCGTCCGATCAGAGGTGCTACCTCATTAATCCATCAATCGCTCATGTTTTAGCCACCTTATGCCAACTCACGGGAGTCGGGTCCACGTATTTACCTTAAAGGAAACGTCACCACCATCCTACTTCATTCTGGAATCTCCACCGCGTACATGGTTGTTAAAGTGGTTTTCGGTATCGACAGAGAGTATACCAGATATCCGATCCCGGTCTCTTTAACAACCAAACGTTATTATAACCCGTGGTTACAACTTTTAGAAATGGTATTTATACTTTAAAAAATCAAAATAAGTTTCAAATACATTTCAGTACCATAATATCATTTCAACCATCATTTATTTAAACATCAGCCATTTTATTTACTATAAAATACCATTTAAATCTATTCAATTTATTTAGAATTAATTTGCCTTTCAACTCACATTTAAAAGTTAAATTCTTCCATTTAAAACCATTTAAAGTCAATTCCTTATTTTTTTATTAATTACATATTAAATTCCAAAATTTAAGCCTTTTTCCCCAAAGATTATTTCCATTTATTTTAAACAATCAGAAAATTCAGTTTCCGTAGCATTTATGAAATGCCACCTAAAGTCTGTAAGTCAAAACAATTCATTTATAAAAGACAACATTTAAGTGCTGTAATAAATTATTAACTTAACAATCAAATTTTAAATTCCCAAATATAACTTATTATCAATTATTTTCTTAACTAAAACTCACTTTTAATAAAATTTCAGAATTTCCCAAAATAAGTTATATTCCAAAAATTTTACTTAATAATTAATTTATTTAACATTTTGACTTATTCAAAAATCATTATAAATTTAATAAAAATCCTTTAAATACATTTGAGCCAGAATATTATAAATTCCCATTTAAAATATTTTTAAACATTTCAGAAAATATTATATAAACCACGGGTCTGTATATAGTTTTCTAGCCTAGGTCAAGTGATACGGATTTATATCATTTCAATCCGCAATTTACAAAATCCCAGGTTCTATCATTTCAAACCCGCAATCCCAAGTTAACAAATAAATAATTAAACAATTAAATAAATGAACAAATGATTATCGTTCAGGCCTATCATTTCAGCCTATAATGATCTCAAATTTACAGGGAACTTACAGGGATGATTGAATCAGTAAATAAGCATTACATTGTATAACTGCAATAATATTACAATAGATAAACAACTAATGAGGTGTCAATTTAAAATGAGGTTTAACATCATACGTTATATCACAGGAAGATAAAATTTAATAAATAATTTACAAATACACTTGTGATAAATCACAGATATATAGGTATGTTTGTCTGGTGAGAAATACTCACTTGAATGCTGCAGAAAGTTTGATTTCCAACGATGGTAACACTTGGAAAAAAGAAAACGCACAGAAGTACGATCAAACTGATGCAGAGGCTGCGACCATATTTATATTTTGAAAAGGGAACGAATCAAAACTAAGAAAAATTTTAACCCGAAATTCTCAAAACAAAAGGGAACGAATGGAAATAAATTCGCCCCATAAGCTCGACTACTCCACCACACGGTTAGACTACGTTCTCAAAGCTCGGTTCAAAATTTTTCCTGTTACTTACTTTCACCCCTTTTTATTTCTACAAGTGGCGGAAACACTAATAATTTAAATCTAATTCTCGGCATCATAATAGAATTTTATGCGCATAACGTTGATAATACATATACACTCACAATACAAATTATATGAACACTTCTTCACTAGTACAAAAACCCTCCTACAGCCGATTCTTATATTTGCTTATTCAATTATTATTATTAATTATTTTCCTTCTCTAACTACTGTTGCAACCTAGTTTGGACACTTATGACCCACACGCATACTTTCTCCTCCATTCATATTTTTTTATTCTACTCTATTATATTTTGGGTAAAGTGTAAATTTTATTTCTAAAATAAATTGCTCAAATTCACTACTGAAAATCTTGAAGGATGGCTAGATGGCATAAAACCTTAGTTATCAGTTTATGAAAAAATTTCGTGCAATTTTATTTAGAGGAGAGGCTGACATTAGTGGTAAAGGAGGAGGGCAGGGATATAGTGGTGAAGGAGGAGTCATAGCCTAAGGTGGTGGAGTTTTAAGCCTTTGCGTGAACAAAAAAAGAGAAAAAAAATGGAAATAAAGAAGAAGAAAGCAAAGGAGGAAGAAGGAAAAATATAAACATAGGCCATATCTGAAGCTTGCTCGAATGTGAATGAGGATAAGACGTTATGCAACAGAGGTTGTGAACGAATTTATAAAGGCAGGAGTGCGTCATATTTTGAATGAATATAGGGAAACTTGCGTGATTTATTTCCAGTTATACGAAAAAAATTGATTGCAAACGTTTCTTTTTTTTTTCAATTAAAAGGTTGCGTGCGTTATTTATAGGCTGAGTGATTTTTTTATACAAAACAACAGCAAGGATTTAAAATTATTATAAAATAAAAAGCTGCTTGATTTAATGTGAATGATTATAGGAAGGAAATAAATTTAAATTAACGTTAACGGTTGCTTTGATTTACACAAAGAATAGACAGGAATACTAGGCAACACTTGAACACGTTTAAAGTTTTAAATAAGCAGTAAATGACTCTAAAGGAGGCAATGCTGATAAAAGAAAAGAAATTACTGCGTACGTGACACTCGCATTGGTGATTGATTTTGTTGATTGAATTATAGATACGGCAAGAAATAAGATTTTCAAATTCTCGTGTTTTATTAAAAAGGGAAAACTAGCGAAATTAAAGGTGAAGAAAACAGTAGGTAATTGAAAAGAAACGGCAATGATATTAGCTTTGGATGCTACTTCATTAAAAGATTTTATACTAAATATAGTAGCTGCGTGTTAAAAATTTGTTAGGCTAAAAGATGTATACATACAAAGAGAATTTCGAAATATGGGTAAGAAATAAATGCAGACAAGAAAGAAACGGCAACTAGAAAATTTGAAATTTCCATGCGTTGATAAAGAGGGATGAGTGAAATTTATGGTGAAGAAACGGCAAGTGATTAATAGATTGGTTCATTTTAAACTTTTTCTTCAATTAATGATTGCGTGCGTTTCTTTCTTTATATAGGATGAGTGATTTTAGCAAGGATTTTACGCCAATTTAAAACCAATGAAAGCTGTGGAAAAAGTAACGTTTTGCTATAAAAATCTACTAACTGATTTATTAATCCATATAGATATTGCAGTATGCATTTTAAAATACGCCAAACCGACGCAATACAATGCGCCCAAAATTTATGCAAAAGTAACATTTTTAATTTATACGTTTATACGCTACTTATACCATTACAATGCGTGCCCTTTTTAAATGCGAAATTTAACAGTCTGTAAAACACTGAATTTTACAAAGTTATTACTTAACTAAAATTTTAACTTGTTTACATTCTTCGTATTTACTTATTTTAATTATACAAAATTCATTTTTATTAAAATTCCAAATGAAGTTGTCTTTAACAAAGTTAAAATTTCAAAACTTCCAATTTTATATTTAGACTTTTGGGAAATGATTTAATCAATATTAATTTATATATATACGGTATTTATTCCCTAAATTTACGCGCTCTTTAAACGCGTAATTACCCAGTTCATTTATACACTAAAAAAAATTTAAAATTTACTACTTAAATGGAATAAAATTTGTTTACATTTTTTTCTTCTGATCTATTTACCATTGACAAAGAAATGTATTATTCAAAATATTACTTAACTTTAAAAGGTAGATAATCCATTTTATAGCTAAGGTAAAAATTATTGTGTTGTTTTAACAGTCCAGAAAAATAGGAAATTGGCAAGCGTTTATAAAATTGAACAAAGAAAAGTGTTGATTCTTAGAGTAAAGAAACGGAAAAGAATATTTGATTTGAACGTTATTGAAAAATCAATGGGTTTTATTTATTAAATATGTGGAGTCAACGGAAAGAAAATTTATTCCTTTCCCACTTAAAATGCATGTATACTGATTTATTTATATCCAAGGTAATAACTTTAGACGTATGAAAAACCGATGCAAAACATGCGCCCAGTTTCATAATAAAAGTGACGCTTTTTAAATTTACGCGTTCTCTTATGTAGTAAATATACGTTAAAAATATTCCATAAATAACACGCATTTTAAACGCATAATTAAATAGTTTATTTATACACTAATTTTTTTTCAAATCTTATTTCTTAATCAAAACTTGATTTTGCTAGAAATTAAGTTATTTACCATCTTTGACAAAAAACCCAAATTTCCAATTAAAGTTAATTCTTAACCACTTCAAAATTTCAGAGATCTTATTATTAAATTAAAAATTTGGTCAATTGTTTTTTTTAATCACTTTAAAATTTAGATTTTTATATAATAAACCCCAAAGTTTTAAAAATACAAGTGAAAAATACTTGTTAAAAATTTGGGCTGTTACAGAAGAGGGGGCTGAGGCGGACGCTGGTAGGTGTTGCGTGTGGTGGTCGAAGTGGGTAGTGGAGTTCGCCTGGAGCCTTGATGATGAGGTCGGATTTTGGGCTCCCGGCGTGGTGAAGGAGGAGGTGGATCTGCGTCAGGGAGGGCGCGGGTCTTAGGTGGATCTCGGGTTGCAGATGGCTGAGGTGGGAGGCGGACGTGTCGATGGAGACGGAATCGGCTGGTTTGGGCTTTCGTGCAGTTCATGGTGGCTTGGCCGAGCAAGGCAATGAAGTGGTGGTTAGGCGGAGGCTATGGCGATGTGGGAAGAGGAGGCTCGGCACCTGGGATTGTCGAGAGAGGATGGTGACGTGAGTTGGCTGTTAGGACCAAGGTGAGTGGTTGGGAGAACGGAAGGGAGGCTTGTTTCAGAATGAAGTAGCAGCTAGAAGAAGATGTATCATTGCATTATTTTTATTTTTATATTGTATTGCCTTTCAGATCAAAAGAAAAACGAACCATAGTAAAGAATGAACCGTCAAACATAAATTTCATAGGGAAAAGTAAAAGCCCAGAAGTTACTTGGGAATAGAAAAAGACAAGTGGTTGAAAGGTCACGGGAAAACAAAAGGTACAATACCGGTATTGATACGGTTGCCATTTTCGTTTATTTCGCTATGTACCGAACTTTAAAACACAGAATCGAATATGTCATAGAGATCAGTGTGGCGAGATGATCAAAACGGCATACAGATATCGGTGCTTGGATTGAATTATAAAAGTTTTAAATTTTCTACTACGAAAAATGCAAGAAAAACGCAAAATAATAAGATCGACGGATCCAAAGATGTCCGAATTTGAAAAAACGACAAACTGACATCTTACTCAGAAGATGTTTTAGAATTTTTCTATATAAAAATATTTTGATTTTGAAAACGTTTTATTTTCATCGCTTTTTAACTGATTAAATTGAAGTAAATTTACGCGCGAAATAAACTTACATATTTTCGGACGAAAATTTACCAGTTGCTATATTTAATTAGACGCATTTCAAATGTAATTTTTTTTTCAAAATTTTATCGTTTACCATTTCATACAAATTCAGTTAATTAAAATCGTTAAAATATCCGGGTTGTTACAAACCAAATGTTATTATAACACCGCGGTCTTTAAAATAGTTTATACTTTAAAACCAGAATATAATTATCCATTTCAAAAACCCATAAATACAATATCATTTTCATTTCCAAAACAACTCATTTTGATATTATTTTTATAAAACCCAAATCAATAATATCATTTTATTTCAAATATATTTCTCTTCCAAAATCATACTGCTTTAAGATTTATAATATTTGGAAACCAAACATTTGAATTATAGCTTTCAAAACATAATACTGCGAAATTCATAGCTTTAAAACCATAACTTCTAAAACTTGAATGGTTTGGATATTCAAACGGTATATAAAAAAACTAGTTTGAATTTAAAATTTCTTTATAAAATAAAATAATTTCTGCGGCTTTAAATTTTATTCATAAAAAATTTTAGTCCAAATCCATAAATTTTAAATTCACTTTCAGTTAAATAAACCACTTCAAATTCAATATATTTCTAACTTTGAGTATTTAACAATTTCAAAACTTAAGGTTGGAATTTATATTCAACAATTCATTATTCTATTATTTAGTTTTGAAATGTTTAAATAATAAATCAAAATCATTTAAAATAAAACTCCAGTTACTAACAACTTAAATATTTCCTTCAATTTATTTATGCTCGAAATATTCGTATAAATTATCTTGAAATAGAAATCCAGTTATAAATCTCATAACTTTACAATCTCCAAGTTTTCTAAGTTTTACCTCAACTTGTAGAGTTTAATTTTTTTTATAAGCTCAATTCCAAATAAATTTCCAATTTATCTTCAAATCTTAATTGATTTGAACCATTTTAAACTTTATATATATACCATATCTTAAACCTGTACTTAATCATATAATGAAAATTATCAAACTCCATTTTTCAACCTATTCATTTTTATTTAACAGATTTATACATAGCTTAAATTCGCAATTTAACTATATATGTATATACAAAATAATATTTATAAAATATCAAAATTTAATATTTATTAAACCGCATCCTATCCAAACCATGGAAATTATTTCAAAATAATTTATATACATAGACCGCGGTGCTTGTATATAATTTTCTATCCTATGGTCAAGTGATACGGATATTTATCATTTCAATCCGTAATTTAAAATAAAAATTATGGTTATATATCATTTCAAACCGCAATCCCGAATGAAATGAAAAGCATGATAACTTGTAGATTATATAATATAGAACACATTATCCATTCACCAAACATCAATCATCAACAATTTATTACAATCATCATCCAATTTGAACAAAACATCAATATATAGCATATAAAATATAACAGGTATCAACGAACAGTTTGTATTCAATAATAAATTAATAACTGTTTAATTGGAAGTTTATATGCAAAAATAAATAAATTTAACTGTCAATTTATATGCAATAATAAAATTAATTAACAATTTAATTTAAATAAATGCAATCTAACTGAGATGATGAATAAAATATGCCAAACAATCATAAATGAATTTCTACTCATATCATCAATCAATTTAACAAACACAAGAAATTTTAGAAGTTGTTAGTGGGTTAAAATACTCACCTTTTGAATTTAAATTGAATTTAAACTCAAAAATAGGACATTCTTCAAATTCGTCCAAACCAGCGTCAAAATCTACGGAAACCCAATACGGACCTAGCGGAGAAAATCGTGCGTGAATTTGATCACATATGCAAAAGTTATTCAATTTGAACGAGTTGAAAACAAAAATTAAATTAAAAACAAGATAAACAAATTCGTCCCCACCAACTAAAGTTTTCCACACAAGCATCCCTCTACCACGCAAAGCAGATCAAACGCACGCATCTTGGCTACAGGAACCGGCCTTTCTCGCGTTCGAACGTGCGAACCGCCGCCGCCTAGGGCACGCCACCACCCACCGGACCTCCAACCTACGCCGCGATTTGACACGACACCCCCAAACGGCTCGAAGGAGCAGCCGCCATCACCTTGAACAACGGAAATTTCGAACCCTAATTGCCCAATCAACGACAATCCAACTGATGAACACCCCCACTAACGACCTAGATGAATTCCCCTTGCAAATCTCCACAACCCAGCACCAAGAAATCGACGATCGGTTGCATTCGATCGTGACACGACGCACGGCCGAGACTTCCTCCATTTTTACTGATCAAACAACAATCCAAAATGAAAAATGACTACCACCAGTGAATTACTCTAGTCGAGAGCTTCAACATATATTTTTTTGGAATTTTTCTGAGGACTTTGATTTTTAGGCTTTGGATTTGATTTTTGAAATTGAAATTGGATCTAGGGTTTGCAGCCATTGGAAGAAGAGGAGGAGCTGATGAAATTTACGCGTAGACAAATGAGAATAGGCGTGGGCTAGGGTTTAGTAAGATATTTATAGATAAAGTTGAAAAATAGATGGATCTGGTTGATAGATATACGTGCTACCGCTAACGTGGCCCAAGAAGCCCGTTCTGACCCCGGAACGAAATTGGGTAAACCCATATATCGAAATAGGATTTTAAAATATTCTGAACGTGATGGAAAAAGTTTCATGTCCAAATTCCATCGTATGAAGAAGTTATGCTGAAAACAATATTTTCAAACTGATTTCAATTTAATCGATTTCAAGGCGTTTCGCGTCCGTACGATCAAACGACAAATCCGATCGCTACGAAACTTGAAACTCTACAATAATTTACTGTTACGGATCCGATGAAACTAGTTTCGTCGAAATCCGAGTCCATGACCAAAATGGCTATATTAATTAAATAAATTTAAAATAAATTAGTTAAATCAAATTTCGCATTAAAAATTCTGAACTTTACAATCTTTATCACTTTATAATTTTCAAACATTTACAATGATTTAACAATTTTTTAAAAGTCAATTTATTAAAGATTAATCAATAGAAATCTTCAATTTCATAAAATTCAAAATTATAGATAAATTTCCAAATTTCCATTAAATTGAATTTACCCATATTTTTTCCATTCCTAATTTCAAATGGAAGGGTTCACCATTGGATTTTTAAAATTGTTACATAAATATTTCCAAATTTCAACTTAATTTTTAAATTAACGTAATAGTTAATTATTTGATTTCATTCATTTGTAAAAATCCAATTATTATAAATTAAATAAATAAACTCACTTTTAAAAATTCAAATTCTATAATTCATAAATTTTATCATCTTGTATTACTTATTAATTTATAATTCTTTAAACTAATTCCCATCTCTATTTAAAGTAACTTAATTCACCAATTATAGAATTTATTTCAATTTCTTAAAATAACCTCTTTATTATACATTGAATCCAATTTATTTTGATAAGTTTCCAATTGAATGGATTAGATTCAATTTCAACTTTTAACTTACACTTAAGTTTAGGTCATAATCAATTTATAACGTGTTCCTTTCTTAGTTATTACTTTACATACTTCTCGGATTATTTTCACCATTAATCATAATTATTAAAGTAACGCTTATAATAAATACGACCCTATAATTACTCAACATTTAAACGAACGTTATTTCATTTTCCATTAGTGTAACATTCATTTATTTTATTATCACTTATTATAAATTCTAATTCCATTAACAAATAAGCAGGTAATTTATAATTTATGTTACAAATTTTTAATTAATCACTATTCATTATTATTGACTTTAATTTAGCATTACTTACCTTGCATTAACATTGTTACTTAAAATCCCTATCCAATTAAAATTAATATTCTAATGAATACATTTACTTCGTTAAGTTATTAATTATCATCAAGGCACATCTAATTATCTTTATTGGTAAATGAGTGAATTTACTAGTAACCCAATATTATGACCTTTAATATACTTGTATATTTATTTATCAATCAATATTTACATTTTTTTCCATTCAAATTGATTTATAACCTAATATACATTTATATTAGTCCCATTTCATTCCATTCATTAATGGGTATTGCACTAACCTTATTACTTTACATTACATTCAGTTTCCAAATTTTATAGAATTAAATTCTAATCACTTACCATTTAATCCATCAATTATTGATTCCATCCAAACATGTATTTAGTTTTTATTTTAATTAATTTATTCAATGTTGACATCCACTTAATAAAATTTACTTTCATTTATATAGTTGTAATTCAATTCAGTTATTATTTCATTAATACTATTTCCAATTTATTTCTTCCGGTATTAATTTCACAAATCAAATTTAATTAACAAATTATAATGGTTTCCACTATTTCTTAATTGGATTTCATTTCAATACTAATTTATTACCTTTTTTTATTTTTACAAAATTCCAATTACAAAATCCTATTTAATTAACAACTTTAATTGTCGAAATATACGGGTCGTTACACTCTCCCCCACTCAAAACTTTTCGTCCCCGAAAAGAAAAAGAAGGGAAGAGAAGAATTAAGAAATCATTATATCTTACACAAAATATAAAATTTATAACCAAGTAGATTTAACAAATTAATTAATTTAAATACAATATACCAATTTATAACCATTAAATCTTTCTATACTTAAATTAATAAAGTTTGTAAATCATTTTCAAAAATTTCTAAGTCCAAAAATTTCGAATTTTTTTTGGCAGAGTCTCCTTTGTACGGGGAGGCTCGGGAGAAAGTACAATATAAATATAACAACAAATATTTTACAATATAATATAAATCCCAACACGGGAAAAAATATATAAAGTAGCGCTATAAACCGTAATCCGAAACGTACCTATTTGCCGGGCAATTTACACTTAATTTATGGAACCAAAAGCAGTAGTAATTGCTTCCATAACCTGCATTTCACTTATAAAATCTAAAAGGGTTAGAAATTATATAAATGAAATATTTAAGTGGTTTCAATCACTAACAACAAATTAATACAACAACCATCAATTTCAACAAATAGCATACACAACAAATACAAAACAACCATTCAATCAAACAAACAAATAGTTATTCGGGTTCAAAACTTTTTAAATTGTACGGAATGTAGAATAAACTACTAGCGCATCATTTATTCAATAGTCTTAGATAAAAATAAATAGATTATTCGTTCACCCGAATCCAATTTTAAAGTATCCTTGCCTAAACAACCATCAACTAAACAACAACAAATCCAAACAACAATCAACTTAACTTATTATTAATTTCGTTTCATACCTTTGTTGTTTGATTTTCATTTTATTTATACAGTGATTTATCTTTTTAATTTACATTTATTTCTTACAGTATCATTTATTTGCATTTCATGTATTCATTCCTCAATTTCGTTTACTTAAGTTTATAATTACTTACTCTCTACCAAATGTTTATTATGGTACATTTCAAATACATAACAGTGAATTCATTGAACGCTTTCATTACCTTAAGCTTTACTTGTAAGATTCCTCATTACATTTTCTCATTAATATTTCGACTTTTAATATTTGGTAAGTTATATATATGCTTCTAAAGAATGTAATTGAAAGTTATACAAGTTTTCCCATTTCTTTTAATTAATTCATTGTTCAATAAATTTTTACCTTTTCCTTATAAGTTACAATTTCAACTTCCTTTTTATTTCCTTTATAACTTAGCCTTAAATCTCTTACCTAAATTTGAGGTTTCAATTATTAATTACTTACCTTTCATTTCACTATAATAATTGAAACAATTAATTAATGGAAATTTAAGAATTTAATACCGGGTTAAATTTCAATTTATTTTAAAATAATAGATAAATATATTCTTACAAATTATATATCTCTAATTATATTTAAAAAAATTCAAAATTTATATATTTTTCCAAAAATGAATCTGCAGTAAAACTACTACAGTGGCCTTCCCCCTTCGAAACTCGAAAATGAAAGTCGATGATGCGGCCGCCATCACCGAAATTATTTTCCAACGACAGAGAGGAAAGTACATAACTTATTTTCTCCAAAATCTTCTTTAAAACAATTCTTCCGAATTATATTGAAATATTTATATCAAAAAATAATTATAAACAATATTATTATATTCCAAAATTTATTCGAAAAAATTTCAAAACCCCGGATCTTAAGTTCTAAATTTCCAAATTTCATTTATTTTATTTTTCAATCTTATTTCTATTATTATTTATACATTTTATTACCTAACAACCAGTCTATTGCAGCCAAATATAGATATCATTTGAAAATTTTATTTTATATATAGAAAATATAATAGGCAAAATTATTTCATTCACCTATATTAAAAACAAATATTATGTCGTTCTGTCCTATTAAGTGCTTAGAAATCCCTATTGATGTCACAGCGTCCCATGCACCAACCAGAATTTATAAATACAAAATGGAACAAACTAACACAATATAAAAACCTTTTTATAACACTATAAATATGCTCTCTCATATATATACTCTCAGCGACTCCCATAGGGTATTTCTACCCTATTAATAAAGAGTCAAACCCCACAAAGCTAAGGTTTAGCGCTAAACCACAGCTCTGATACCAGATGTAACATCCCATCTTTTTGCACGCATTAAATCGACGATAAACCATACACATCAGACTTAAGACATACAAAAGGGCGGATTGTTATGGGGTAAATAAGAAAACAGAGGAGAAAAAAAACTAAACAGAATCTCACAGCGGAAGGATAAAATATAAAAATAAAATATACAGTTTATAATGCTGTTTAAAATATTCGATTATACTTATACAACATACATCAGAGTTACACATACCATATAACAATGCAGCGGAATCTCCATTTGTAATGTCAGATGCTGAGTGTAGCTGTAAATGATCATTGTGTTGATTATTTGTGATAGGATCATTTGTTTGATCGTCTATCTTGGTGATCATTTCTATGATCATTTGTTGACCCAAAGCATGGCTTTTGTATAAAGTATGTTTTTGTGGACGTGACTTCGTCGAGCCTCACAAACCGGTAATGGTCGAAATAGGAATTGTGCGGCAATGTTTTCAGGGATCGCTTCCCTAAGGTATAGCCATTCCTTCTGGAAAAGGGTAGTATCATGGTATGGAGCCCAGATACTTACTCATGTTGAAAACACTTTATGATTGTGTGATGATGGTGACGAGCGCTCGGTGAAAGGTTCCAAAGGACCGGGAGTGGCATATCTGAGGGTTTGTAATATTCCTTGGGAAAAGGAATTCCCGGCTTTGTTTAGCGGAGAACGGTGGTTCTCGGGGCGTCCTTCCAGAGGCGTTTCCATGTGGCAATGGGAAGTTCCTTGGCCTGACCATTTGTTGGAAAATCCATTTTTCAAATATGAGCCTTGTACGGTTTTAGTTGTATTACCTGTCATGGAATATGGCGGTAACCCGCTATTGAACATGGTAGCTATAGTAGGCATAAGTGCGAAATGTCTATGCTGGCTAAGATTTATATCTTTATTTTCGAAATAATTTCTACACTATGCACTAATAATAATATCAAATGTTTCTTTTTAATGCGTATCAAGCATCTTTGACTATCATAAGGAGAAATCTCCTCCGATTCTGCGTTTGCATGTGTGTGTGTGCGGGAGGCCTTATGGTAGTCTCATTTTTAAAAGCATCGCGAATTGAATTTAAAAATATTCCTCTATTTTTATTTTAAAGTAAATAAACTGTTTTAGTTCTCACACCAGTCACATGACTGACTCGGAGTTTATTGTTTTCCTTCCTAAACTCTGGGTGCCCACTAATTTTCACATGGGCAGTCAAGAGTTGAGGTTTATCAGGATATTCTGGAAATTCAGGAGTTGCTGGAGGCAAGCTGGATGGCATGGCGTATTACTAGTTGATATAGTAGTTCTTTTTCCGCTGCACTGTTGATGTTATATGATGTTGTACACTCTGATGATATGATGTAATGTAATGTATAAAATGTAATAACTGATAGTTCTTTGTTTAAAGATTATTCATTTATTATTATATGTTGTTCCGCTGCGAATTGTGAGATTCTGATTTTGTTCTGTTGTTTTCCGTTCCGTTCTATTTTCTATTTTCTTTTCCCTCGATTCTCTATCTTCTCTCTCTTCTACTTCTTTCCTTTTCCTTTCCTTCTTTCTTCTTTCTTAAAACCCATAACTATTCGGTTTTTCGGCAACGAAAAATCGCATACGTTACAGGAAAAATACGAGTGTAGTGAAATATAATAAATAATAATAGAAGTCTCCGTCTTCGTCCTCCAGAGCTAAAGTCTTCGATCCTGAAACGCTCAAACTGCCCCAAGCGAATTGAAAACACAAAACACTTGAGTCAGAACTAAAAGATCTTATGTAAGTTAAATCAACAGAAATAAATATGAGTGCAGTAACTCAAAAGATGTTCGGGATTCACATCTCTTAAGGATCCATTAAACTATTTACTACGTAGTATATTTCGCTATTATAATAGTGTCTATTAGTAAAATAAACTTACTTTAAAATAGCGTTAAGGAGTGACCCAATATTCCCCTTTACACATAATATATTCCCATAGTCTATACAGTACCGTAATCTCCCCCGTACTGGACGTCGTCAGAGGGCACTCCATAGGTATGGTACAAAGCCAAAATCGTATGAGGCTCGCTAGGGTAGGTGACATGGCACAACTAGGCAATGCCAGGGTAGATATACCAATTACGCTTCCGGACCGGTGGTAACGCATAGCCGTAGCTATCGCCCACCTCGAAAAGACTCCCCAAAATCAAAAGTAAAGGTGGCCACCGAATAAATCCAAAGTCAGAGTATAGTATCGAAGAGGAGTGTCCGATAAAGGGCGCAACCCCCTTAGCCCATCGATCGCTTCTACTTTAGCCACCTTATGCCAATTCACGGGAGTTGGGTCCACGTACTTACCTCAAAGGAACGCCGCCACCAACCTACTTCATTCTGAAATCTCCACCGCGTATACGGTTGTTAAAGTGGTTTTCAGAGTTGGCAGAGAGTATGACAACTTCTGATCCCGGTCTCTTCAACAACCAAACGTTATTATAACACCGCGGTCTTTAAAATAGTTTATACTTTAAAACCAAAAAATAATTATCCATTTCAAAAACCCATAAATACGATATCATTTCCATTTCCAAAACAACTCATTTTGATATTATTTTTATAAAACCCAAATCAATAATATCATTTTATTTCAAATATATTTCTCCTCCAAAATCATACTGCTTTAATATTTATAATATCTGGAAACCAAACATTTGAATTATAGCTTTCAAAACATAATACTGCGAAATTCATAGCTTTAAAACCATAACTTCTAAAATTGAATAGTTTGGATATTCAAACGGTATATAAAATAAAATAGTTTGAATTTAAAATTTCTTTATAAAATCAAATAATTTCTGCGACTTTAAATTTTATTCATAAAAAAATTTAGTCTAAATCCATAAAATTTAAATTCACTTTCAGTTAAATAAACCACTTCAAATTCAATATATTTCTAACTTTGAGTATTTAACAATTTCAAAACTTAAGGTTGGAATTTATATTCACCAATTCAGTATTCTATTATTTAGTTTTGAAATGTTTACATAATAAATCAAAATCATTTAAAATAAAACTCCAGTTACTAACAACTTAAATATTTCCTTCAATTTATTTATGGTAGAAATATTCGTATAATTTATCTTGAAATAGAAATCTAGTAATAAATCTCATAACTTTACAATTTCCAAGTTTTCTAAGTTTTACCTCAACTTGTAGAGTTTAATTTTTTTTTTATAAGCTCAATTCCAAATAAATTTCCAATTTATCTTCAAATCTTAATTGATTTGAACCATTTTAAACTTTATATATATACACCATATCTTAAACCTGTACTTAATCATATAATAAAAATTATCAAACTCCATTTTTCAACTTATTCATTTTTATTTAACAGATTTATACGTAGCTTAAATTCACAATTTAACCATATATGTATATGTAAAATAATATTTATAAAATATCAAAATTAAATATTTATTAAACCGTATCCTATCCAAACCATGGAAATTATTTCAAAATAATTTATATACATAGACCGCGGTGCCTGTATATAATTTTCTATCCTATGGTCAAGTGATACAGATATTTATCATTTCAATCCGTAATTTAAAATAAAAATTACGGTTATATATCATTTCAAACCGCAATCCCGAATGAAATGAAAAGCACGATAACTTGTAGATTATATAATATAGAACACATTATCCATTCACCAAACATCAATCATCAACCATTTATTACAATCATCATCCAATTTGAACAAAACATCAATATATATCATATAAAATATAACAGGTATCAACAAACAGTTTGTATTCAATAATAAATTAATAACTGTTTAATTAGAAGTTTATATGCAATAATCAATAAATTTAACTGTCAATTTATATGCAATAATAAAATTAATTAACAATTTAATTTAAATAAATGCAATCTAACTGAGATGATGAATAAAATATGCCAAACAGTCATAAATGAATTTCTACTCATATCATCAATCAATTTAACAAACACAAGAAATTTTAGAAGTTGTGAGTGGGTTAATACACTCACCTTTTGAATTTAAATTGAATTTAAATTCAATTTAAACTCAAAAATTGGACAATCTCTAAATTTGTCCAAACCAGTGTCAAAATCTCCGGAATCCCAATACGAACCTAACGAAGAAAACCACGCGTGAATTTGACTACGTATGCAAAAGTTATTCAATTTAAACGAGTTGAAAACAAAAATTAAATTAAAAACAAGATGAACAAATTCGTCCTCACCAACTAAAGTGTGCCACACAAGCATCCCTCTGCCACGCAAAGCAGATCGAACGCACGCATCTCGGCTACAGGAACCGGACTTTCTCGCGTTCGAACATGCGAACCGCCGCCGCCTAGGGCACGCCACCACCCACCGGACCTCCAACCTACGCCGCAATTTGACACGACACCCCCAAACGGCTCGAAGGAGCAGCCGCCGTCACCTTTAACCATGGAAATTTCGAACCCTAATTACCCAATCAATGATGATCCAACCGATGAACCCCACTAACGACCTAGATGAAATCCCTTTGCAAATCTCCACAACCCAGCACAAAGAAATCGACGATCGGTTGCAGTCGATCGTGACACGACGAACGGCCGAGACTTCCTTCATTTTTACTGATCAAACGACAATCCAAAACGAAAATGACTACCACCAGTGAATTACTCTAGTTGTGTGACGCCCCACCTCTATACCCACGCTAGCCAAGAACACTACGGAGTAATGCTGTCAACTAGCACGGAGAATAAGGCTGTTGAGGAGCGACCATCCATGTAATTTCTTTGTGCGAGCACCGATATGCCAGATGAAATATAACATGCATTTCTTTTCAAGAGGAAATCCGACATACCGACACAAACTCAAAGCTACTACACAGTGGCTATAATGTCTTCGGAAACAAATATAGAAATAAACATAACATAAATCAGTCACAGACAATTCATATCACAAAGGCGGAAATAGATATGAATATTACACATGAAAGTGTATATCATAGTAGTGGCCAAAAAGATCCACAACATCACAAAGGAATAGATGCAAGTGCTAGACAAAAATATTTATACATCAAGGAGTCTATGTCATAAATGTATACAACAAAAGCTACTAAACTATAGTAGTTAGCCAAAAGATCAGATGAAAGTCCGATAAGGAGTCAAGCAGAAGCACCTGTAAAATCTCAGTCTGACCCGAGTATTATTTAAGAAGAAAATAATAAACGGATCAGTCTAGCTATAAATATCAGATGAAGTGATATATAATAAGAGATATGACTAAACCCATAATAATCACAATGCCAAGCTGTGATAAATAAGAAATTGAAAATCAACAAGAGATTAATCAATATCGCAAAGATCTTTTCAAAGATAAAAAGGAATGTCATACTCCTAATTTCATTCACCAAGCCACAATAAATGACATATATATCAATGCCAATCGTAAAAGTTGGTGAAACATAAATTCCAGAATTCAACACACGAAATCCAGAAATCACAAGAAAAAGGATGGCCAATCCCACAAACTGGACATCGACGCACCTAGAAAGACACGCCCCATGTACAGTCGAACATCGACGCACCTAAAAAGATACGCCCCATGCTCTTGCATCGACGCACCTAGAAAGATACGCCCCATGCACAAATAAACATCGATGCACCTAGAAAGATACATCCCATGCATAAATAAACATCAATGCATCTAGAAAGATACACCCCATGTAATGTCTAACATCGATGCACCTAGAAAGATACACCCCATGCTAAGTCGAACATCGACGCACCTAGAAAGACACTCCCCATGCATAGACAAACATCGACGCAACTAGAACGATACGTCCCATGCCCCGACTTATTGAGCCGATTGCTCCATGAAGTAAACAAACATCGATGCACCTAGAAAGGTACACCCCATGCATAATAAACATTGACGCACCTAGAAAGGTACGACCCATGTGTAAACAGACATCGACGCACCTAAATAGGTACGACCCATGTAAGAAATGAGACGAAGCTCAATAAAATGAGGAACAGTCCTCCACATAGACAAAGAGACATCGCACATTGCTAGTCTAAATCACAAAGATGATCATCATGATCAACGAGAAGTGTCGATTACAGTAAGCTAGTAAATATATGAGCTTAGCTTCATGTCCCATAAACACTAGCTTAACTTAAATATTTACGAACAAATTGTAGGTCTCCACTAGAAAATTGTCACAAGAGATTCAATCGAACAAGTCCAAGAATTAACCGACGAAGTAAACGCAAGCGTTTCATACCACTTGTTTTACTAAGTCGTTTAATTAGATTTCTCATACGAGTGAGGTAAAGGTTTGTATATACTAATAGATTAGAAGTCGGTTTGAGAAAACGAGCTTTGTAATAAAATAGTGTTGAAATCATTTGAAGAAAGAGTTTTGATATTTACTACTAGTATAGAAAACCTTTATATTTTTAAAGTGACAAATCACAAAGAAGATTGTAAGAACAATCAATCACTAAAATTCACATTCGAAGACGTGAATAAAATCCAAAGAAACCGATAAAGAATCCGTCGAAATGGATATTCAAAAATCCCTAAATAGGAGTCATCAAAGGCATAATAAATGATAACAACAAATAGGATCATCACGAATCGATTTAAATTGGAATTCTCAAGCGGATAGGCAAATAGGCAAAACACTGCAATTTCGGACGTCCGAAACAAGTGGTTCAGACGTCTGAATCTGGAAATATAAAGATTTCCAGAACATAATTCAGACGTCTGAATCAAGTGTTTCAGACGTCTAAAATATGCACTTTTTAGCCTATTTCCTTTCTGGTTCTGTGACGCCCCAGCTCTATACCCACGCTAGCCAAGAACATTACGGAGTAAATGCTGTCAACTAGCACGGAGAATAAGGCTGTTGAGGAGCGACCATCCGTGTAATTGCTTTGTGCGAGCATCGATATGTCAGATAGTATAACATGCAATTCTTTTCAAGTGGAAATCCGACATGCCGACACAGACTCAAAACTACTACACAGTGGCTATAATATCTTCGGAAACAAATATAGAAATAAACATAACATAAATCAGTCACAGACAATTCATATCACAAAGGCGGAAATAGATATGAATATTACACATAAAAGTGTATATCAGAGTAGTGGTCAAATAAGATCCACAACATCACAAAAGAATAGATACAAGTGCTAAGACAAAAGAATATGTATACATCAAGGAGTCTATTTCCCAAATGCATACAACAATAAACTACTAATCTAGAGTAGTTAGCCAACATCAGACGATTGTTCCAGATAGGAAGTCAAGAGGAAGCACCTGTAAAATCTCAGTCTGACCCGAGTATTATTTAAGAAGAAAATAATAAACGGATCAGTCTAGCTATAATTATCAATTAAAATGAGATAAAAGAAGAGATATAATAAAAAGACGTA
The DNA here is from genome assembly GCA_030765085.1 of Allium cepa. NCBI lineage: Eukaryota > Viridiplantae > Streptophyta > Magnoliopsida > Asparagales > Amaryllidaceae > Allium > Allium cepa. The sequence goes on from CM060938.1 coordinate 217,439,820, forward strand.
TGATAACCAAAATGTCATACTACGATAAGTATACATTAGAAAATCCACAAAAGTCATACAATATCTCAAGAATCCCATAGCTTCAAAAGAATGTCATATTCTTTATCTAATTCACCAAGCCACAAAATGACATACATATCAATGCCAACTGAAAAAGGTGGTGAAACATAAATTCCAGAAATCAATAATTAGAAATCCAGAAATCACAAGAAAAGGATGGCCAAGACATTGATGTAGTACAAACGGTACATCCAATGAATCAAATACACTGATGTAGTACAAACGGTACATCCAATGAATCAAAACACTTTGAAAGTGCATGGGTGGTTAGCCCACAAAGAAATGAGACGAAGCTCAATAAAATGAGGTACAGTCCTCCACGTATACAACGAGACATCGCACATTGCTAGTCTAAACTATAAAATGATCATCATTGATCATCAAGAAGTGTCAATTATAATAAGCTAGTAAATATATGAGTTTAGCATCATGTCCCATAACCACTAGCTTAACTTAAATATTTGCAAACATATTGTAGATCTCCACTAGAAAATTGTCACAAGGGTTTCAATCGAACAAGTCCAAGAATTAACCAACAAAGTGAACGCAAGCGTTTCATACCACTTGTTTTACTAAGTCGTTTAATTAGATTTCTCATACGAGTGAGGTAAAGGTTTGTATATACTAATAGATTGGAAAATGGTTTTATAAACGAATTTGGTATTAAAATAGTATTGAAATCGTTTGAGGAAAGAGTTTTGATATTTACTATAGTATAGAAAACCTTTATATTTTTAAAGTGACAAATCACAAAGAAGATTGTAAGAACAATCAATCACTAAAATTCACATTCGAAGACGTGAATAAAATCCAAAGAAACCGATAAAGAGTCCATTGAAATGGATATTCAAAAATCCCTAAAAAGAGTCATCAAAGTCATAATAAATGATAACAACAAATAGGATTATCACGAATCGATTTAAATTGGAATTCTCAAACAAAAAGGCAAGAAGGCAAAATCACAACAGTTTCAGACGTCTGAAACAAGTGATTCAGACGTCTGAATCTGGAAATATAAAAATTTCTAGAACACGATCCAGACATCTGAACCAAATGTTTCAGACGTCTGAAATAGGCATATTTTAGCCTATTTTCTTTCTGTTTGAAAATAAGCCAATTCAGACGTCTGAAATCCCAAATTCAGACGTTTGAATCTGGGAATAGAAAACTTCCAACACAATATTCAGACGTCTGAATATCACGTTTCAGACGTCTGAATGAAGGGTTCAGGGCATTCCCTGAACCTAGGCCAAAAATGGCCAAACGAATATCGAAATCGACCGAACGAGCAAATGGCGATGACTAAGGAATTATGACGAACGACAACCCAGTCTAAACGGCTCTTCGATACGCCTCAAATATCAATGTCCAAATATCCATAATAGGATTTTCATAAATTAGACCAAATCACCAAAAATTGGAATATACGCCAAATCAATCCAAACCAAAATCAAATGCACACGAATAAACGTTAGGAATTCATACCTAACAATCGAAGATAATTATAGACAAAGATGTGAGATAAAAATCTCACCTTTGAACCCAAATGATTGAAGAAGAAGCTTGAAAGCAAAGGGGGAATCAACCACACTTCAAATCCAACTCAAGAAGCTTGATTCTCAACTCAAAAGAAGAACATTCCTAAATTTAGGTTTAGCAAATTTCAGAAATCAAAGAGAGAATGAGTTGGAGAAGAAGAAGGAGATGCTTACCAATGGGTTCTCTAGAGTTTGGAGCTAGAAGATGAATTTGCTAATGAAGACTAGGGCTTGGAATTTTAGTTTCCTCTTCCACTCCTCCATTATTATGAAAGCTTGAGTATTAGGAATATAGAAAGGAAGTAAATGAAGAGGAGAGGGTTGGGACAGAATACATAAGTGGGGTTAATGGGCTCAGCCCAAACCAAAGCCCTGAGTAAAAAATGGCAAAAATCAACTTTCTCCAAACATATCGAAGCTTATACTCAAAAAGGTCGCAAACGTCATTTTGAACTCAATGGGGGTGGTCTCAAGTCCCAATTCGACTGTTTGAAAAAAGTAGCTTTTCGTACCAAAATCCGACGAACTATAAAATATTTAAATATACAATTGATAAATATGCGGGTTGTTACAGACTCCCCTCCTTAAATAAATTGCGTCCTCGCAATAATTAAGAAGGAAATATATAGTAACAACCGTGGAAGCATATCAACACAAAAGAAAATTTGAATCAAGAAGTTCACCATAAAGAGCACGAAGGCATAAATCCGAAAGTTTTCGTTCGATGAATTCTCAAGATTTCACAAGAGCAATCCTTAGGATTTGAGAACCATTGAAATTTTATCAAAAAGAATATCTTTATATCGAAGGCGCTCAACCTCCAAAGCAATGATGCGAATAGAATGTTGCTCAAAAGTCAAATTTGGTGAAACTTCAATCCCTCAATAACACCGGGCTCAAGAATAAAAACCGGAAACATAAAAGCATTTCCATAGTTAAAAGACGTGGAAAACGTCAAGAATAGCAGAAAGTTGAGCTGGTGCAACGGCGTAGTACAAATACGGTACGCCCGAGAAACTAGAAACTCGAATAATTTGGAAACCGACGTAGTACAAAGACGGTACGTCCAATGAACCAAAAGGCCAAGTCATTGATGTAGTGCAAACGGTACATCCAATGAATCAAAAAGCGAAGACATTGATGTAGTACAAACGGTACATCCAATGAATCAAACAGCAAAGTCATTGATGTAGTACAAACGGTACATCCAATGAATCAAAAGCAAAGACATTGATGTAGTACAAACGGTACATCCAATGAATCAAAAGCAAAGACATTGATGTAGTACAAACGGTACATCCAATGAATCAAACAACAAAGACATTGATGTAGTACAAAGGGTACATCCAATGAATCAAACAACAAAGACATTGATGTAGTACAAACGGTACATCCAATGAATCCAAGCTCAAATAATTCGGAACACCGACGCAGTACAAAAACGGTACGTCCAATGAACCGAAGCCCGAATGATTTCGGAACACCGACGTAGTGCAAAAACGGTACGTCCAATGAACCGAACACAATAAAAGGACATCGGACGCTAGTCCATAAAAGAAATGAGATGAAACTCAATAAAACGAAGTACACCAAAACGCCCGATGAACTTGGTAAAATGATGATTCCATTCCGACATCATCAAAGAATCAACACCTTATTGCCTACGACAAAACGTATTGGCAACACGATTTCCCCTTCGGGAATAAAAAGAATATTAAGATCATAAGATGCTAGGAACTCGAGTCAACATGCAGTTCCTTAAGAGAACATAAATATTCCAAAGATTTATGATCGAGGTAGAGAACAAATTTCTCATCCAAATATGATGATGCCAAATTCCAAAAGCAAAAACAATAGCCGAGAGCACTAGATCATAAGTGGCATATCTAGTCTCGATAAGCTATAATGATTTAGAAGCACAAGTGATAGCACGTTCTCTTTGGCAAGAGAACGGCATCCAAACTAATACGACTAGTATCGGTACAAATAGCAAAGTCTTGGTTCCCCTTCAGGAATCACAAGAACAAGAGTATCGAAAGGAAGACTTCTTTTAGATAATCTTCTTTCTCGAAAAGATAAAACTTTCAAAATCACAATTATTTCAATGTAAAAATATTTCTACAAAAATTTACAATTTACAAGTCAATATATCGTGTCTGATTGTCACATCAAAGCGTTTAGTAAATTCCTATCGATAACGTTGATCAAGCGCATCGACCAAAATTCTTAAAGCACTCAACGGGCAATACAATCACAAAATCATCTTTTATAGGATAAATAAATCTCTTAAAAAGTTTTAAGAATATTCTTTGTTCGTTTCAAGAACAAAATCCAGTTTTACTTATAAATAAATCTTATGAAAAAGATTTGCAAAATTTTAAATTACTATTTTCATCCAAAATCAATAAATACAAAAATGGTCTCATCGAAATATTCATAGAATATTCGATTTATAAAATGGATGAAATAAGCTGGACAAATTGAATGACATAATAAGTCATTCATAAGAATCATAACGAGTGCGGAATGCGGTAAGAATGCTAACTTCCGCAACTCGTAGCAAATGAAAACCGGTGATAAGGTCAAATTGAAAAGACCTTAGCACCACTCAAAAGATTGCTTAGGAGATATTCCAAAGACAAACTCAAAAATACCGGAAAAGTTTCACAAATTATTTAGATAAGAGAAATAATACTTTCCTCACCATAAGGGCTTAAAGAATAAAATGATGCCATCAAATTGGAATCAAAATCACAAAGGAAAAACAAAAATCTGCTTAACAGATTGAAAATGTCAAAGATGAATAGTCCTCTAGAAATAATAGGATATAGGCTTCATTAATGATTAAGCCAATCCTATCGCACAAATCAATTCCAGAGCCTAAGTAAAAATATCGGCTCGGAAAGAAAAATCACATAAAATAATTTCGACATCTAAACAAAAGCAAATTGTTGCGGATCCATCGGATTCACAATCCTCAAAGAAGTCTTCAAGCCCAAAAATGTTTAAAAAGAATCAACAAGTTCTTTTGATATAAATTAGTGAGATGGAACCCATATCAAAAAGAACTCGAAAAGAAAAATCATAAAACAAATGTCATCAAGGATAGAATGGTACCTTGACTAAGAGAAGAGTTGCTAGGGGCTTGCAGCTTTCCTTCTCTCTTGCTTGGAAGCGTAGGGCACGAAGACAAAAGATGACCCAAACCTTTGCAATAACGACAAAAGAGGGGTTTCGGGCACTCCCTTGCATAGTGGTCTGTGGAACCACAATTGTAGCATTGTCCACGACTAGAGGTAGGAGTCTTTGCTACCGGAGTTGGTTGCTTCCCTTTCTTATTAGAATTGGGGCCTTTGAATATGATAGGCCTCTTCAAGTTATTGTTGAAGTTCTGTTGGGCACGCACAACTTCAACATCACCTTCATTATCGGCCTCTTCAAGACGAAGAGCGATATCAATAAGCTGATCAAATGAAACCTCAAGTTTCAGAAGTAATGGCTTCTTAAGATTCTTATTCAAGCCATAGACAAATCTCTGATTTTTCTTCAATGGGGTATTAATGTACTCAACCCCGTATTTGGACAGAGATTCGAAAGATGCGACATAGTCTGTCACAGAAGATTCACCTTGAACAAGGTTAATAAAACGCCGGGCCAAAGTTACTTTTTCGGCCTCCGGCACAAATTTCAATTCGAATCTTTTTCGAAATTGCTCCCAAGTTAGATCCGCTTCAACGATTTCAGAAATTAAAAGCTCATACCAATCTAACGCTCTTTCTTGGAGCATGCTAGAAGCCACTTGGACTCGATGTAGATCGATAAGGTTCATGCGAGAAAAGATGCGATCGCATGATTTGAGCCAAGCTTGAATTTCTATAACACTCTCGAATCCCGTGAATGGCCTTCCTCCCAAATCGTTGTAGTCTCTGCACAAGCGTGCAAAACCGGATCTAGGATGAGTAGGCTCTGAATTGGGACCGGCAGCTTGAGCATTCTTTACTAGATCAAGAAGCTGCTGGGGAGACATGAAAACTCCATCTTGGGGAGTAGCACTAGATTGACCAGCGCTGGGACGGCCTGGTCTAACCATTTCTCTTCTTTAAGAAAGAAAGAAAGAAGAGGAAAAAGTTATTCTCAAAATAAATATCAAGCAATCTTGATAGATAAAACAAGGAATCATAAAAGAAAATAGGATAGGACGGTACGAAGACCCGAATAAAATCCTAAAGCACGACTCCTAAGATGGACTTAGGACGATGATCCTTGTTATAATATTCTATATTGTTCCGAAGTTTGGCTCTGATACCAAACTGTGACGCCCCACCTCTATACCCACGCGTGCCAAGAACATTACGGAGTAAATGCTGTCAACTAGCATGGAGAATAAGGCTGTTGAGGAGCGACCATCCGTGTAATTGCTTTGTGCGAGCATCGATATGTCAGATAGTATAACATGCAATTTTTTTCAAGTGGAAATCCGAAATGCCGACACAGACTCAAAACTACTACACAGTGGCTATAATATCTTCGGAAACAAATATAGAAATAAACATAACATAAATCAGTCACAGACAATTCATATCACAAAGGCGGAAATAGATATGAATATTACACATAAAAGTGTATATCAGAGTAGTGGTCAAATAAGATCCACAACATCACAAAAAAGAATAGATACAAGTGCTAAGACAAAAGAATATGTATACATCAAGGAGTCTATTTCTCAAATGCATACAACAATAAACTACTAATCTAGAGTAGTTAGCCAAAATCAGACGATTGTTCCAGATAGGAAGTCAAGAGGAAGTACCTGTAAAATCTCAGTCTGACCCGAGTATTATTTAAGAAGAAAATAATAAACGGATCAGTCTAGCTATAATTATCAATTAAAATGAGATAAAAGAAGAGATATAATAAAAAGACGTATGATAACCAAAAATGTCATACTACGATATGTATACATTAGAAAATCCACAAAAGATATACAATATCTCAAGAATCTCATAGCTTCAAAAGAATGTCATATTCTTTATCTAATTCACCAAGCCACAAAATGACATACATATCAATGCCAACTGAAAAAGGTGGTGAAACATAAATTCCAGAAATCAATAATTAGAAATCCAGAAATCACAAGAAAAGGATGGCCAAGACATTGATGTAGTAGAAACGGTACATCCAATGAATCAAATACACTGATGTAGTACAAACGGTACATCCAATGAATCAAAACACTTTGAAAGTGCATGGGTCGTTAGCCCACAATGAAATGAGACGAAGCTCAATAAAATGAGGTACAGTCCTCCACGTATACAAAGAGACATCGCACATTGCTAGTCTAAACTATAAAATGATCATCATTGATCATCAAGAAGTGTCAATTACAATAAGCTAGTAAATATATGAGTTTAGCATCATGTCCCATAACCACTAGCTTAACATAAATATTTGCGAACAAGTTGTAGATCTCCACTAGAAAATTGTCACAAGAGTTTCAATCGAACAAGTCCAAGAATTAACCAACAAAGTGAACGCAAGCGTTTCATACCACTTGTTTTACTAAGTCGTTTAATTAGATTTCTCATACGAGTGAGGTAAAGGTTTGTATATACTAATAGATTGGAAAACGGTTTTATAAACGAATTTGGTATTAAAATAGTATTGAAATCGTTTGAGGAAAGAGTTTTGATATTTACTACTAGTATAGAAAACCTTTTATTTTTAAAGTGACAAATCACAAAGAAGATTGTAAGAACAATCAATCACTAAAATTCACATTCGAAGACGTGAATAAAATCCAAAGAAACCGATAAAGAATCCATCGAAATGGATATTCAAAAATCCCTAAAAAGAGTCATCAAAATCATCATAAATGATAACAACAAATAGGATTATCACGAATCGATTTAAATTGGAATTCTCAAACAAAAAGGCAAGAAGGCAAAATCACAACAGTTTCAGACGTCTGAAACAAGTGGTTCAGACGTCTGAATCTGGAAATATAAAAATTTCCAGAACACGATCCAGACATCTGAACCAAATGTTTCAGACGTCTGAAATAGGCATATTTTAGCCTATTTTCTTTCTGTTTGAAAATAAGCCAATTCAGACGTCTGAAATCCCTAATTCAGACGTCTGAATCTGGGAATAGAAAACTTCCCAGACAATATTCAGACGTCTGAATATCACGTTTCAGACGTCTGAATGAAGGGTTCAGGGCATTCCCTGAACCTAGGCCAAAAATGGCCAAACGAATATCGAAATCGATCGAACGAGCAAATGGCGCTGACTAAGGAATTACGTCGAACGACAACCCAGCCTAAACGGCTCTTCGATACGCCTCAAATATCAATGTCCAAATATCCATAATAGGATTTTCATAAATTAGACCAAATCACCAAAAATTGGAATATACCCCAAATCAATCCAAACCAAAATCAAATGCACACGAATAAATGTTAGGAATTCATACCTAACAATCCAAGATAATTATAGACAAAGATGTGAGATAAAAATCTCACCTTTGAACCCAAATGATTGAAGAAGAAGCTTGAAAGCAAAGGGGGAATCAACCACACTTCAAATCCAACTCAAGAAGCTTGATTCTCAACTCAAAAGAAGAACATTCCTAAATTTAGGTTTAGCAAATTTCAGAAATCAAAGAGAGAATGAGTTGGAGAAGAAGAAGGAGATGCTTACCAATGGGTTCTCTAGAGTTTGGAGCTAGAAGATGAATTTGCTAATGAAGACTAGGACTTGGAATTTTAGTTTCCTCTTCCACTCCTCCATTATTATGAAAGCTTGAGTATTAGGAATATAGAAAGGAAGTAAATGAAGAGGAGAGGGTTGGGACAGAATACATAAGTGGGGTTAATGGGCTCAGCCCAAACCAAAGCCCTGAGTAAAAAATGGCAAAAATCAACTTTCTCCAAACATATCGAAGCTTATACTCAAAAATGTCGCAAACGTCATTTTAAACTCAATGGGGGTGGTCTCAAGTCCCAATTCGACTGTTTGCAAAAAGTAGCCTGAACAATATTCAGACGTCTGAATATTACGTTTCAGACGTCTGAATGAATGGTTCAGGGCATTCCCTGAACCTAGGCCAGAAATGGCCAAACGAATATCGGAAACGATCGAACGAGCAAATGGAGATGACTAAGGAATTACGTCAAACGACAACCCAGCCTAAACGGCTCTTCGATACGCCTCAAATATCAATGTCCAAATATAAGTAATAGGATTTCCATAAATTGGACCAAAACACCAAAAATTGGAATATACACCAAATCAATCCAAACCAAAATCAATTGCACACGAATAAACGTTAGAAATTCATACCTAACAATCGAAGATAATTATAAACAAAGATGTGAGTTAAAAATCTCACCTTTGAACCCAAATCAATGAAGTAGAAGCTTTAAGACAAGCTAAGATCAATTCCTCTTCAATAGCAACTCAAAAAGCTTCAATCTAAGCTTAAAAGAGAAACATTTCCTAAATTAGGTTTAGGAAATTTCTGAAATCAAAGAGAGAATGAGTTGTAGAAGAAGAAGGAGATGCTTACCAATGGGTTCTCTTGAGTTTGGAGCTAGAAGATGGATTTGCTAATGGAAACTAGGGCTTAGGATTTCCTAATTCTTTTTTCTCTTCCCCCATTTTTGATGAAGCTTGAATGTATTAGGAAATTATGAAGGAATGAAGAGGATAAGGGGTTGGGACTGAATATATAAGTGGGGTTATTGGGCTTAGCCCAAACCAAACCCAAAGTGAAAAGTAGCAAAAATCAACTTTCTCCAAACATATCGAAGCTTATACTCAAAAAGGTCGCAAACGGCATTTTAAACTCAATGGGAGTGGTCCCGAGTCCTCATTCGACTGTTTGCAAAAAGTAGTTTTTCGGACCAAAATCCGACGGACGATAAAATATTTAAATAAAATATTTAAATATAAAATCGATAAATATGCGGGTTGTTACAAGTTGAGAGCTTCAACTTTTTTTTTTTGGAATTTTTCTGAGGACTTTGATTTTTAGGCTTTGGATTTGACTTTTGAAATTGAAATTGGATCTAGGGTTTGCAGCCACTGGAAGAAGAGGAGGAGCTGATGAAATTTATGCGTAGACAAATGAGAATAGACGAAGGCTTGGGTTTAGTAAGATATTTATAGACAAAGTTGAAAAATAGATGGATCGGGTTGATATATATACGTGTTACCACTAACGTTGCCCAAGAAGCCCGTTCTGACCCCGGAACGAAATTAGGTAAACTCATATGTCGAAATAGGTGTTTTAAAATATTCTGAATGCGATGGAAAAAGTTTCACGTCCAAATTCCATCGTATGAAGAAGTTATGTTGAAAATAATATTTTCAAATTGATTTCAAATTGATTTCAATTAAATCGATTTCAAGGCGTTTCGCGTCCGTACGATCAAACGACAAGTCCGATCGCTACGAAACTTGAAATCCTACAATAATTTACTGTTACGGATCCGTTGAAACTAGTTTCGTCAAAATTCGAGTCTGTGACCAAAATGGCTATTTTTTTATTAATAAAATAAATTTAAAATAAATTAATTAAATCAAATTTCGCGTTAAAAATTCTGAACCTTGCAATCTTTATCACTTTATAATTTTCAAACATTTACAATGATTTAACAATTTTTTAAAAGTCAATTTATTAAAGATTAATCAATAGAAATCTTCAATTTCATAAAATTCAAAATTATAGATAAATTTCCAAATTTCCATTAAATTGAATTTACCCATAATTTTTCCATTCATAATTTCAAATGGAAGGGTTTACCATTGGATTTCTAAAATTATTACATAAATATTTCCAAATTTCAACTTAATTTTTAAATTAACGTAATAGTTAAATATTTGATTTCATTCATTTGTAAAAATCCAATTATTATAAATTAAATAAATCAACTCACTATTAAAAATTCGAATTCTATAATTCATAAATTTTATCATCTTGTATTACTTATTAATTTATAATTCTTTAAACCAATTCCCATCTCTATTTAAAGTAACTTAATTCACCAATTAAAGAATTTATTTCAATTTCTTAAAATAACCTCTTTATTATACATTGAATCCAATTTATTTTGATAAGTTTCCAATTGAATGGATTAGATTCAATTTCAACCTTTAACTTACACTTAAGTTTAGGTCATAATCAATTTATAACGTGTTCCTTTCTTAGTTATTACTTTACATACTTCTCGTATTAATTTCACCATTAATCATAATTATTAAAGTAATGCTTATAATAAATACGACCCTATAATTACTCGACATTTAAACGAACGTTATTTCATTTTTCATTAGTGTAACATTCATTTATTTTATTATCACTTATTTCAAATTCTAATTCCATTAACAAATAAGCAGGTAATTTATAATATATGTTACAAATTTTTAATTAATCACTATTCATTATTATTGACTTTAATTTAGCATTGTTTACCTTGCATTAACATTGTTACTTAAAATCCCTATCCAATTGCAATTAATATTCTAATGAATACATTTACTCTTTTTCGTTAAGTTATTAATTATCATCAAGGCACATCTAATTATCTATATTGGTAAATGAGTGAATTTACTAGTAACCCACTATTATAACCTTTAATATACTTGTATATTTATTTATCAATCAATATTTACGTTTTTTTTCATTGAAATTGATTTATAACCTAATATACATTTATATTAGTCCCATTTCATTCCATTCATTAATGGGTATTGCACTAACCTTATTACTTTACATTACATTCAGTTTCCAAATTTTATAGAATTAAATTCTAATTACTTACCATTTAATCCATCAATTATTGATTCCATCCAAACATGTATTTAGTTTTTATTTTAATTAATTCAATGTTGGCATCCACTTAATAAAATTTACTTTCATTTATATAGTTGTAATTCAATTTAGTTATTATTTCATTAATACTATTTCCAATTTATTTCTTCCAGTATTAATTTTACAAATCAAATTTAATTAAAAAATTATAATGGTTTCCACTATTTCTTCAATTGGATTTCATTTCAATACTAATTTATCACCTTTTTTTTTTACAAAATTTCAGTTACAAAATCCTATTTAATTAACAACTTTAATTGTCGAAATTTACGGGTTGTTACAAGTCCCCACCTAAAACAATTAGTTTTCACTTCTAATCCCAAAATCCTTATTTCAATTTCAATTTGAAATCAATTTGTTGTAAACAAAAATTTTCCTAAAATTTTCAAAATTTTTCTAACACCTTAATTTTCGAATTTTTAGACAAAATCTCCTTTGTACGGAGGACCTTTCGTAATATGACAATAGAGATAAATATATACACATCGACCCACACGGTCAAAAAATAATATATATATATATATATATATATATATATATATTCATTCTTTTATTGCGTAGACGTACTTTTATTTAGTGTTTTTAAGAAAGCGGCTTATTTAACGTGCAATTAGTGCAACCAAAGTCTGGCCAAATGTCCTCCAGGTACTTATACTTACTCAATTTAAACACATAAGTACCCAAAACAAGAAATTTTAATAACATTTTATTTGTTTACATAATTATAACACATAAAATCCATAAACCAACATGTCAAACATATATAATAAGAAATTATAAGGCCCCGATGCTAATTTAATTGCTTTTAGTCGATTCGTATACCATTTTCTTCCCCTCAGATGGTTTTACAACTCACTTTACATGCATTCTATTCATTTTTAAACCAAACAAACTCATACCAAACCAAATTGATTCAAAAATCAATTTATTCTCTTTTATTTGTTTTGTATAATTTTATTTACTCCATTTTCGTCGAACGATAATTGCTTCCACGCAAATTTTGACGATATCTATTTAATGAAATATCCACTTAGTTTATTACTATTTTAAATTTGATTGTAACTCAATTTATGTTTAATCACATTCCATTTCTATTTTATCCTAAACCAATTCATTTTGCAGTCCATTCAAACCCACATTCATTGTTTTCAAATTCAATTTATTTAGCTCGAAAACATTCCATGCTATTTTATTTAATGGCCATTTCACAAACTTACTCGAAGCCAAGCTTTTATTAAATATTTACTTAAGTTAACTTATTTACTTCAAATTATTCCAACTCCATGACTTAAGTTTATGCAACAAATTCCATTTGAAAACTCTTGATTTGATTTTATTTAATCAAATTTCATCCATTTACTAATTAATTTAATTATTTTATTCACTCAATCCATTTTAAATTTTAAATTCCACACTAATTTCATTCCTGATTTTTTTAAAAATGACCCTTAAGATTATATTCAATTAATTTGTAATCAAATTGCATTTTATTTGTAACATAAGCTATTTCTGTTTCAATCAAATTTTATTTTATTCGACAACATTTCAAGTAATTTAATTCACTTACAATCTAAACTGGATTTTACTTATAACTCGGGTTTCATTTCAAAATTCCCCTTTTAATTAGCAATCCAATTTTATTTAACTAAGTTAAATTTAATTAACATATTCAACTTACTAATTTATTTAGCTAATTAGTCCACTTCAAATTACCATTCAATATCACTTCGACTTATATTACTTGAGTCCAATTCATCTTAAAATTCAAGCTTGGGTTTTTACTTCATTACTAAAATATTAAACAATTTTTTTATCACTTTTCAAATTTTTATAAGTCCCATCACTTAGCTTTTTTCACATTCCAATCCATTTTATGCTCGAGTACATTTTTATTTTTATTTTTAACTCGAGATTATACACTTATTTATAGCCAAGTATATTTTTATTCAATCCATTTCAACTTTTATGAGTTATTCAAATTTATTTAACTTAACTTAAGTTAAATCTAAACTTCATACCATTTCTTTTAAATCATTTAAGTAAGAATTCAATTTTCATTCAACATCATCTATAACTCGATTCAATTTTATTTCTCAATTTAATTGAATTTTATTTTCTTCAACTTAATCTCAATTAAACCTCATTTTAACTTTTCACTTTTAATTGCAACTCCAAAATTAAATTATCATATTTTTTCTTTAAAATATTCACCATCTAAAAATCAAGGATTCCATAATTTTTAAACACCCGGTATTTATTTCAAATCACCTTTGAAATCTCAAAATTTCCAAAATCACACTTTTTAAATTTTAAACCAAAGTTGGTTTTTATCTAAAACAAATTCCCTTCGGAATTTTTCAAAACAACTTTTTTGGCCAACAAATCTGAACAATCAATTACAGTAATAAACCGTCACTTAAAAACTCGAAAATGAATACTTATGATGTTGCAGTCATTACCATAATTATTTTATAGAAACTGAAGTGAGTTCAGTGCAATTTTCACTTTCAAAAATCCATTTAAAAACATTTTCTATTCAAGAGTATTTCCAAAATAATAATACTATTATTTATTTCAAAATCCTTTGGAAAACATTTCCAAAATCTTCAGGATTTAAACTCTTAAACCCTAGTTTTGAATCCATTTTCAATTTTATCTTGTATAACTCATACCTATACAATCTTCCTTTGGTTATATATAACGACTTAAATTTTAAAATCTTATTTAGATTATAATATTATCAACCAACACTCCAATATGCTTTAGTAATTTCTAGAAAATTATTTCTTGTATATAAAAATATAATTTGGGTAAAATTATTTCATTTACTAGCATCAAAACAATATTGTGTCAGTTTACCTGGTTCAAGTATTTAGAAATCGCTATCGATGTAGTGGTGTCCCACTATTCGACAAGAATTTCTGTACCACTCAACCAATGAGTTAACACAATATAAAATCTTTTTATATTCACTAAGAAATACGCGCTCATATCTATTATTACACTCAACTCATTCTACAGTACTATTGACTCTATCTCTATTGAGTAATCCCCACTAGAGCCAAGGTTCTTGCTTAATCTTCAGCTCTGATACCAACTGTAGCAAACAAGTTTTTCGACCCTCGAAAACCAACATTTATATGTCTACTGTATAAAGTGCCGAGCAGTCAAATACCGAAAATACCAGTTCAATAGGGGTGAAGAAGAAGGAGATAAAAGAAGAATAAAAACAACAATACATAATCTTACAATCCAACGGAACAAAATATAATATATAATAATAGATTGTATACAAAAGAATCTGTAACAGTTTATATACTTACAATCATCAGAGTACAACAATTAATACATCAAACTGGAAAGTTATATAACTTTTCCTTCATAGCGGAATATAAGTCACGTACGAAAATATGTCTAAAAACTCCTCTAGATAGTGTCTTGAGCTCCATAGCATTTAACCTGAATTAGTAATACTCAGTCTGACCTAAGAATTATAATAAAATAACACCGGATTCAGTCTGGAAAACCAGCATGAGAAAGCAATAAATTTGAATTATTAGAGCTATCAAAATCCTTTGAAAACGAAGGTATCTCGTAAGACCGCAACACACATAAACACGATGGGTTTTGCCTTACGATAACCAAAACAATTTTATAGAAAATCCAGTGATATTATAATAGTGTCTAAATATAAATACTTATTCAAATAGCTGAAATTGTTACATTAATTCATTCCAGCATACTAGGCTTTATAAACAAAACTGTAAGCTCATATTGGAGAATGGATTCCAACTGAATGACTAGGCACTGGGGTACCACTTTTACAGTACACCTCTAGAACAATGTATCGATGACCACTCTAGGATCCCCTGCTACACAAGACCAGTCTACCCCTTAATCTGGATAGACCAAATAAGATTATCCTATGGTTGGGATCAACAACCGCCACACAGTCGAATAAAAGGGACTCAAGATAGGGGTAACCTTACCCTACTTGGGTGTGACCCACTTAACCTTGCTGCATCTCCCCTGATTTTCAAATATTCCCGATTGATGAGGCTCGAGGCTAAGTGTTACCTTTTCAAGAACAATTTTACTTAGAATGCTCATCATCCTCTAATGACGATGTTCTGCAAGCATTCGTCCATACAAATTGTCTAGGGTCTGGACAAACCGAATCACCGTCTTCATCATCTTCACGGTATTCATTCGTTACATTCAAACCGGATCAAAATGGTTTTCAGATAATTAAATCGGATCCTTGTCTCTTTGAAACGATTAACAAAATTGGCCAATATTGATAGTCGGTTATTTAATTATTAAATAAACATCCATAAGCAATCATCTGGCCTTAATATAATTTTTCTCAAAATATTTACTTTCAAAATATCTTTAAAGACATATCAATTTCTTTTAACATTTGAAAACTATTTCACAGATACTAAATCTGTAATGGGATATTTTCAACACCTCAACACTTAGAAATATTTCCAAATTTCTCTTTTCTATACTTAGGAAAAGTTTACCAGTCTTATTTTCCAAAATCCTTTCAATATTAATGTTTCAGAGAACTATTTCGTAACTTTTTCTCAAAATCTCCGAAATCACAAATAGATTTTCTCTCCTCAAATCATATCCTTTTATAGGCCCCTTTTTCGAATCTCGAGAGAGTTTATGAAATAAAAAAAATTCAAATTTCGTTAAAACTATATATATATATATAATAGGTATTTAAAAGATTAATAATTTATTTTTAAAATATGTTCAAGTAATTATTAAAATATCAAAAGCGCTTTCACAACATTAATAACTCATCTTTAGTTAAATAAATAATTTTCAAAGTTGATTTTAAAAGTTAGAATTTACTAAAATAAATATTTCATATTTAAAAATCTACTTACCCAGTATTTAAATCTCAACTGGTTTAAAATTCCCTAGTTATAAAATAATAAAATTTCCCCTATTGATCAATCTCACCTCTTATAGATTAATAATATATTTTTAAAATCTTCATAGAAATTTTAATTTATAACTTTCTCTCGATTTCATAACATCTCGATTCATTGTCGATTCCCCAACCATTCTCATTTCAAAAATTGAATTTTTCGTTTTTCTCAACCCTGTCTCCAAAATCTAATATAAATTCCTCCTATGAAATTTATATTCCCAATTAACATCTGATATTGATATCTTCATTATAAACATCGTCTATCAATTTTATAATCCCCTTTGGATTTACCTGTTTATAAAAATAAATCGATTTATAAAAATCAATTATATAAATTTTATTTCTCATAAATTTCATTAATACTTCCAATATATCTTTTCAATATTAATTTCAAATTCTGTTTTTTATATTTTCAGAATATCACTTATAAATTATTTTATATAATTCATTTTAAAAATCTTCATTTAGTGATTCACTATAGTTAAGCATAACCAATCAATTATATTTTTCTAATTCAATTTCATTAAAATAACTCAAATTAGTATATATATATATTATTTTTAAATTCCCTTCAATTCCATAAATTTCAAAAAAAATATTTATAGTATTTAAATTATTAAAATTCAGGCCAATGCTACAATAACATCCAATAATCCAATCACTACAATAGTCTATAATAGATTATTCTACACAAATCATATATCACTATATATGAAAAATAAACAATAACTTTTCCCTCCAATCTGTTTTTCTTTCATCCACAGATGTTAATACACCTAAAATAAATACTAATCCTACTTCGAGAACGATATCGAGGTAAATAGGGTCATCCGCTATTATGCGGCGCACATAGGGTCTTATCCGCTATAATATGCGGGAATATCACTCTAAATACTAATGCATACATACTAGTATATATATTATATCATTCAACAAATAATAATTTATAAATTCTACCAACAACTTATAATTTAAAATTCAACATTATTAAATTATTCTAGCAATCCAAATGAGTGAGATTTTACTCACCTTGATTTATTTTGCAATATGTTTCAATTTTTATTCCACTTTGAATATTCCGCAGCTATGAATTCAAACGGTTCGTTCCATTCAATTTACCC
The DNA here is from genome assembly GCA_030765085.1 of Allium cepa. Taxonomy (NCBI): domain Eukaryota; kingdom Viridiplantae; phylum Streptophyta; class Magnoliopsida; order Asparagales; family Amaryllidaceae; genus Allium; species Allium cepa. The sequence goes on from CM060938.1 coordinate 217,457,361, forward strand.
TCGTATAAGAAAATGTCAAATTATATAAATTAAAGATTTAAATTTAATTATAGTTAATCAACTACTTATCTAATTTAGACTAATTGCTAATTAACAAATTTAGTGAACCTTACCACATTGCTAACTCCACTGCCAATCTCATTTCCAAGCTTCCCAGGTCACTGCTTCAAGGAGATTAGATATGAGTCGACACTTCACCTTGCTGGTAAAACCGAAGTCGCACGCAAACCTTGTTCATGCACCCTTGCATCCGCCTGAATTCCCTTCGTCTTCCTCCAATCTATGCGACTTCCATCGGATTCCGTGACGCCCACTGCCGAGACCATTTCCAGTGCTTCCCTGTTCAACTTCACTCCTGGCTCCGACTGTCGCGACGCTATCATCTCCTATTCCTACGTGCGCCCCTTCACTTGATGTCGTCGCAACCCTCCAAAGCCAACTTCCTCCATTCGCCCCTTTCAGGTCGAGCCTCCCTCCCTCAATCAATCGTGCATCGATGAGATTTTGATTACGTTACCTTCGACGATGAGTTCCATCATGCGATCCTCTGGCCATGCTAAAGCTCTTGCGCGTGCGAATCTGATTCGATCGCCATACATCATCACCCTTTTTTATTAAGGAACGAACTGATTCATTTTTGTTCGAATGATTTTGAGAAGACAAAGGAAAGGGGAGTACGTTGTTATATAGGAGAGTGGCTTCGAAAGCAAGCTAGGCAGCCCTTTGATTTTTTTCTCTTTGAAGTTGAAATGAAAGAAGGAAGGTGAATGAAAGACGTGATTTTTGAATTTGAGTTGAAGGGTTGCATGAAGGAGGCCAGCTATAGTAGCTATGAAGTGAAGGAAATAGTGTTGATGTGAAAATATAGGTCATTTCAACATTATATTGTTAAAATTTAAAACGTCTCGATTTCACAACACAAAATGTCGAACCCTTATTGAGACATGCCACTAGACGTTTATAAAGTTATACCCCTATTCCGAACACAATGGAAAAGGTCTCGAGTACTAATTCGATCGTATGGAGAATACAGCTTTTTAGACTCGATTATTATATTAATTTTTCGATATAAATTTTCAACGCATTTATACCCTATACGACCAAACGATAATTCCAAACACCATGAAATTCGAAATTCGATAGCAATACGCTATTATGAATATAATGGAACTAGTTTCGTCAAATTCCGAGACTGTGCCTCCGATGGCTATTTTTTAATTGTCAGTTTAAATAAGCTATTTTTAAAATTGAACAAATCACCTTTAAATTCAATTTTAAAACTCATATTATCTTCAATATTATAAATATAAATTATACAAGCATTTTAATTATTTTTTTATCAAGATTAGAACTCAAGATACAATAATTGATCCAATATTCAATTATAAACTTCAAAAATTAAATTATCCAATAATTCGCTATATTCAAATTCTGAATTTATTTTATAAATAAACCCAAATATTTATATTCAAAATCGATCTATAATTCAAATTTAATATTTAAATCCATTTAAATATTCCAAATCAAACGTCGAAAAATCCAAATTGTTACAGGTTATGTGCTGAGCTTTTGATTTAAAGAAGACATTTTTAAAGATAAAATAAGAAATGGAAGGAGAATCAAGTGAAATAAGTGGCAAATAATGCAAACTTTTCATAAAATTTTATTTCAAGTGCAAAGCATATTGGATCAAAATAGACTACTAATTACTGAGATTAATCAAAACCATGAGTCGAAAATGCCAAAGAAGTTAAGTAATCAGAGAGCTAAACAATAACATAAGGAGTAGAAAAGTCGTAGATGAACAAGTCAGGCTTTAGGAAGTCAAAATTAACCCAAAATCAATATATATACATCAAATTCAAATGCTAGGATATAAGCGAATGATTAACAAGTTGTAGGCAGCAAAGAACGAACCAGAGCAAATAAATTTAAGCATATTCAAATATATTAAAAACATATTCAATCGATGATCAAATGAACAAGTCAAAAATCATCACAATCATTCAATCAAGAATTGAATTAGTGAGCACAACAATTGACAAATTCAAATCAAAATATACAAAACAAAATTATAGGGTTTTGATCCCTATAAATACCTAATTCGTCATTGGCAATTGTTAGTTCGAGTTTAAGAAAATCAACAGAAGAAATAAAGTAAATAGCATACCTTTATTATACCGTTTGAACTCAACAATTGAAATAGCAGTAGGAAAAATTAAGGAATAAAAGCATTGAAGCAAATGAGTTGAAATTATATTTCCACGCGGTGGCTCAAATTCAACAAAACCCTAAATCGAAGACAACGAAAGTGAAAGAGGGATATCGGCGTGAATATACAAAAAGAATAAGAGCATCAATTTCTTTAGACCGCACTTTTTTTAATTGGGCCGATGTTATTGCTTTGGGCTAAATTATAATTTAGGGTTTTAATTAAACTTGTATTTTTCCTTTCTTAACTTTGAGAAAACTCTAGTTTTAACTAGGTTACTAACTACGTGGCATAGTTCAACTCAATGGCTGAGCTGTGACAGGGTTTTAAGCTTAGAGTTAGGTTAATCGAGTTAGCAGGTATCACAAGTTTACATGTCTATGCAAGCGTCTAATTACATAATTTTTAATAGAAACCTTAGAGGCAGTACGTAGGCAGGTTTTTGCCAAAGCTGGGTAAAACTGTGTGCGATCTTTACTGCATTACTTTCTGTTTTTGTTTTTATTTCTGCATTAATTTTTAGCAGACCCTATTCACACCCCCCCCTCTAGAGTGAAAACTATCCTATGGTTATAAATATAGAATGTGAGTAAACTTAAGTAGAAATTTAGGGAATTGTGTATAAATACGTTTGTATAACTTATTAAACTGAGAAAGTGGAAGAATATGACCAAGTTAAAATGGTTAAGTATTTGATAATATGGAATGAATTCAATTTAAGAGTAAATGAATTTAATATGGTTTTGGAGTATGGATTGGATAAGATTGGGTATGAACTTAAGTTATAAAGCTGAATATGAACAGAAGTAGAAGTAAGGAATGTTTATAATAAACCTTAGAAATAATTTTATGAAATGGTTTATAAATTAATTAACATGGAATGAAATGTCGTTCACTATAAAATGAAGTGAATAACACTATGTGAATTAAATGGAAGTGAATGGAAAATATGTAATATAAGTTGGAAGTGAAATTAATATAAATGCAAGTGCATGAAACTAAGCTGAGTTGTTCAAGAATCGATTTACATGGAATGATTTCGAGATCAATAAAATGGAATTGAATATAGTGAATGTGGATATGAATGGAATGCAAATGAATTGATTATGAATCAATTTGAAATTGAATATGCATTGATTGGTAATGGATAACTGAATGTTGGAACCTTATACTTGTTTAAGCATTCGAAATATACATGTTATAATATGTTTGTTTTATGAAAAACTATGTTTAGTTCGTTAAATGGATGGAATGTTATAAAAGTTTCATAGTTATGAAACTTATGTGCTTATTTCCATGTATAGGGAGCTGTTTGGATAGATTTTTGGTTGTGTAATTGCAAACTCGCTTAATAATGATATTATAAGGTACTTTTTGCATTAAAAGAGAAAATGAAATAAATACATACACACATAAACACACACACACACACATATATATATATTGTGTTTTCGAACGTGTGGATTGATGTATATTATATTTATCTTATTTGTGATATTGTAAAAGGCTCTCCATATAGGGGAGATTCTATCAAGAAATTTCAAAAATTTAGGGTCTTATAAAATTTTTGGAAATTTTTTATTAACTAAATTTGATTTGAAATTATTGCTTGAAATAATGGAATTTGATAAATAAATAGAAATTAATGGATTTTGGTGGAACTAAAAGACTTAGAAAATGGTAATAACAGAATTTTAACCAAATAAGTTTTGAAAAGAAATGGGTTTGGAGCATTTTTTCTACATTAGCAATTTCGGGGACGAAATTCTTCTAAGGGGGAAGGAATGTAGTGACTCAGAATTTTGGTCGTTTGGTTTTGAACATTTAATTTATTTTAAATGTTGAATTTGAAATATTAATTTATTTTGAATATGGAGATTTTGGCTGAATTAGTGAAACAGTTTAAAATTTCAAATATAGCGTTTAAATGGATTCGGGAATAGTAAATCTAATATTTGAAATTGGGTAAATATGTGAATCTGGAGTTAAATGTGAATGGAAATGATTTCTAAAGTCGATTTAAACTCTATTTGAATTAGAGCGATGATAGTGGACTTTTGAATGGAACTAAAAGTCAATAAATTAAACTTTGAAATTTATATATTAATTAAGTAGTGAAATTTAATATTTGGAATGATGTACTAATATGAATCGAAATGGTTTTTAATATGAATATAAATTCTATTTGAATTATAATTGAGTTGGTAAGCTTTTCAAATTGAAATTTCAAGCAATTTCATCGATTTTGAAAATCGCTCAATTTAATCAACGCATTAAAATAGCCTTCCATCGCATAGTCCCGGAATTTGACAAAACTAGTTTCATTGGATCTGTAATAGTGTCTTATTGTAGGTTTTCAAATTTTGTAGCAATTGAATTTAGCGTTTGCTCATGGGAGCCAAAAGCGTAGAAATTAATTTGAGCAATTTAATTTAAAATCAGTCGTTTAAAGTCATAACCCACATATAATTTAGAATTGTCTTTTGAAACATGTTCCATTGAGTTTGGAATTTATAAATGCCTGGCGGCATGCTTCGTTTGGAGGTCGGAAAAAATCAAGTGTTAACAGGGCTTTTAAATAGTAAACTATATATATAGACACAAACACACACATACCCCCCCCCCTAAAATAGCACAAACCAATATATCTCTAGCCGCCATTTATAATTAATGGCTGAAATTAGCCAGTATTCCCCTCGGTTTATCTCCGAATCCATCGGTTTTCGTGAAAAAGCTTCAACTACAAAAAGTAGAGCTCCTCGAGCTCGACGAATCCAACTGCTATAATTTGATATGGCGAAGAGAATCAACGGCTATGGCTATGAATAGGCGCGATGTTAAGTGGGTTGCAAGCGTTAAGGGGAGACCGAGATTATTGTCGTTGAAGATGGGGGTGCGGTGTTGGTAGGCGCAGTCGAAGGCGGTGACTAATCGAGCTAAAGCGACGTGGAGGAGGTACGACATCGAGAGGAAGGTTGTGTGCATGTGGTTTTCTCAAATATGAATTGCCTGGAATGTACGAGATGAAGGAAGAAGCAACATACGAACAGGATTCTTGGTGTGAACATCTAGATCTGAGTTTTTTTTTTAAAAAAAAAAGAGATTTGTAAATTTATTTAAATATTAAAACTTGTAATCATTAAAATACTGTAACTTTTCCATACGAGGTCCGATTGAGACGAAATAAGCGGCGTTGGAATCATGACGACGAGCACTATATTCTAGAACAGATTCGGAGACATTTAGAAATAGTTGAAATTTTGGATTAAATCAAACATCATTCGATTTGATTTAAAATTGGAACGTTTGGCAAATTGGAAACCAAGGTGATTTAAACTCACTTACTTGGTAAATCAGTATATTTTTATAGTAAATAAAAAATTATTTCTACTTGCTTCGATTGTTGAAATTGACGACTATTGAAATTAATCTAAGATGATGATATAACATCTTGAAATGATATTAGATTGGTTGAACCAGATCTAGGTTCACTATATAGCTTCTCGAATTGCTATTAAATCGTTTATGTTTATTTTTATGTTTATTTCCAGTATTGAATCATATGTGTGTGAAAGTGATAAATGATTTTTCTTGGATTACGTTGTTATTTATAACGCAGATTGAATTGAAGTATATTGCAATTATCTATTTGGCCAAATAAATGCCATCTAGTATTGAACAGAATATGGTTTGAATGATATGTTAGAAGCAGAATAAACTTCTGATATGATATGATATAAAATTTGGGGCGCATGTTTTATTGTTAGTCAACTAATATGGAATAAGTGTCGTTTAACGAATTGATTTTTACTCATGAGTTTGGATGTATATTTGTAAATGAATCATGTGAATATGGATAATTTTACTTGGATAGTTAAATTGAATAAAGTGGTTTCTTATTTAAGTACCGTTGGAACTATTGAGCTTGCTTTGAAATTTGAAAAGTTTCTGATTGTGTTTAGCTTCAGATTTTATAATCTGAAGTAAAATGTCTTATTGGATGAATATATACAAGTGTTTTGTTAAGTTATTATTTATAAATGATCTGTATATTGTTTTTTAGTAGAAATGTTGGTCGTTTTGATTAAATTGTGTAAGGGCTATTTCAAGATTTTAAGTGTATTATTTATTTAGGGTAATATATTTATTTGATAAATGGATAGTAAAACATCGATTACTTTGTTTAAACTATATTATTTCGGAATAATTACTTAGATGGATTTTTAAGGGTTGTTCTGAATTTATTATAATATATTATTTGATAATTCTTTATAAGGGTTTCAAACTATATTATTGTTTTATAAAAAAGGTTTAAAGTGATATTTTTATGACAATTAAATTATTCATTTGAAATGAATAAGGAATTGATTCCGAAGTATTTAATTTAAATGGAAATATCTTAAAGAGATTCCTTTTATTGAAGGAGTATTTTTAAGAATCCATAAAGTGAGAATGTTGAGTTTTAGAAAGCGAATATATTTTTGAATGATTGTGGGAAGGTTAAAGGTTTAGAAAAAAAGAATTATAATTGGATCTTTGGGATTTATAAAAAGAATATTTTATAAATAACTTGGAAATTCGCAAAGACGTTTATAAAGATAGTAAGAGTTCTACAAAAGTTTCAAGGGAAATTACATCAGTGAAATATGGAATTATTAAAGATTACTTTTATAAATGGATTTGGAAATGCATTAAGAATAAATAAACGTTATTTAAAGTCATTTTATTTTATTTATCAATTGGAGAAGTTTTAAAGGTTTAAGAATTTATTTATTTTATTATTAAAATGTTTTTAACCATATTTCTTTTATATTTTTTTAAAAATGATTAAAACTAAGTATATGATGTTTTGGTTTATTCATTTTAAAATAAATAAATAAATTGTTATAAAAGGGATTCTTTTATAAAAAGGATTTATGTAAAGGGATTTGTAAATTTGGGAAGATGATTAAAATTGAAAAAGAAGTTAGATTATGAAGGATTATGGAAAAGAGGGATTTTACAAATGGGTTAGGAGACTTGGAAAGAGTATCTTTGTAAGTAAACGTGGAGATGTATAAGAAGATATTCTAAATTAGAAAGGAGGATGGTTAAAGAGAGAAAGGGTATTTTGGAATGTTTATATTTTCATTTTAAAGGACACTTGTGTGCAATTATCTTAATATGATCTTGAGATAAGTATATGAAAATGATTTCCAAGTATTTGAAAAGTGATTTTAAGTTAATGAAGGTGAAGCTCAATGGGTTCCATGGGAAATGAAATCTATGATTTGAATATTGTTTATTTCATAGTTAAGTAATCGGCTATCAAATCTGTCCAAATTCATTGATCGTTTCGAAGTGACCGTTATCGGATTTGATTACGGAAAACCACTTCAATCCGATTTGTGCGTTACGAATTGTGATATTGTGAAGCTAATAAAGACAGTGATCTTTGAAGAGATTGGTTTGTTCAGACCTAGAAAAACTTGTGTGGGTGAATGCTATCATTGCATTGTTGCATGGAAGGCAGTGTTAGCATTCTAAGTGGAATTGCTATTCAAAAAGGTAAACCTAGCCTTAAGCCTTATCAACCGAGAAATGACCAAAATAAGGGCATGCAGCAGGGCAAAATGGGTCGCTCCCATTAGGGTATGTCATCATCATTCTAGATTACCCAATATTATTATGGATTTAGTTGTGCATGAGATCTCAAAATGGTAGAAAGAGCGAGATGATGACATATTTGGTACAGTAGTCAACTGCTTGGCCTATTTTGTGTGCTAGGGTACAAAATGTTCTTGTCAGACCCGGATGCATTGATCTAGAGATGCAATCATCGTCGGTAGTTCCTTACCTGGTCATAGTATGGAATCCATTCTCTAATATGCACCGTAAGGTTTTCAGCTGCATACCAATTATGCTAAAACATGAGATGCAAGCATTTCAGCTATTTTCTACTTTACTTTCTATAGACACTATTATTAATTTTGATATAAAATGTTTTGGTTATCGTACGGTAAAAATCTGTCGTATTTGTGTGTGGCGTGGTTTTAAGAGATACCTTTTGATTTCAAAGTATTTTGATAACAGTAATAATTCAAATTGATTGTGTTTTTTTATCACATTGGTTTTCCAGACCGACTCTGGTGTTATTTTATTATAATGCTTAGGTCAGACCGAGCATATTATAGATATAGATTTGGATTTCTTTGGAGCTCAGGAGATGAGCTGGAGACTGAGACGTATTCTCATACTTGTTTATTCCGTTGTAGTTTTTGTTTGAAATTATCAGCAATTGTGAGGAGAGGCTGTTATAACTATCCAGGCTAGTATTTATTGATTTGTGTACCCTAATTTGAGTTATTTATATCACTGTTTTAATTTACATAAAATGCTATTAATATTATATATTATTCAATCCACTGTGAGATTCTGCATTTTTTAGTTTCTTCTTTCTTCTACCTTTTTCTTTTCCTCTAACAATCTGTTTTTCCTACACTTGATTTTTGGCACGCTATATAGTGAACGTATTGATGTCGATTTTCGAGGGTCGAAAAGTCGGGTCGTCACACAGAGTCCCATAAATGAGTATGAAAGTTGGTAAAAGTTGTGTAAATGGGTTTGGTTTAAAGCAAAGAGGATTTCATGGATAAAGAAATTTATATAAGAATTTGTTCGAAATACTTACTATTAGCGCCAAAATTGGTCAATAACATCTAATCGTCGATGAAAGCACCAACAAACGGTCGCAAATATCAGATAGAGTGTATTTAGAGAGTATAAGTATGAAGAGAAGTAAAAATTAAAAAGAAAGCAGTAATAACAGAGGATTTATAGTGGTTCGGTTAACTTGGCCTACGTCCACTCCAGAAATTTCTTTTTTACTAATACGAGAATCAATTACAGTTACAATCCGGAGTTTTTAAAATAAAAATGGCAGAGTAGCTTTAATGAAGAAGATAAAGAGAAACAAAATGAAGATCCCCTTTCTTAATCCCCTCATACTGTATTTATAGGCAAAACCCATGTTACTGGGATTCCCGAATGATCTAGGCCCATCTAGACTATAGTCGAACCCAAATCAATCACCACTGCCGACCCCAAGTTTAGAACATGTCGATCCAATGTTCCCTCGGGAATGACTCAAAGTAAACATATATAGGACGCGGAGCAAACTCACCTGCGACCCAAAATAACCTATGTTTGGAATCGGAGTGACATGGTGTCGACCCCTTTCTAAGTTGCCGACTTGATCCTCTTTAGCCGACCCAAATTCTTCATAACACTGACCCGAAGCACACCTGCATATGACCCGAAGTAAATTGTGTTATGACTTGGAGTAACTGGATGCCGAACCGATCCTCTTTAAGATACCGATCCAATCCCTTTTAGCCGACCTGAAGAAAAGCATTGACCGACCCGGAGAAGATAGATTACCGACCCGAAGTGAGAATAGTTGCCGACCCCATACTCACTGATCTAATACTAAACTGCTGATCCCTTTGCTCATCGGTTCCGTCAATTTTCTCCAATACTGACCCCATCTCCAAAGCTCTTACCGACCTGATGTTCCACACAGACCTGGAGAAACACACATGCCAGACCGAAGTCATGTCCTTGCCATCCCGAAGCAATGATTTAACCGATCTCTCTGAAATGTACACTGACCATAAGTGACTCGAACCAGAGCTCTGCCTGACCCGAAGCAGCCTACAAAAAACCCAAAGCTAAAACACAAGCGACTCAGAGCAAACTCTAAGCAACCTGAAACGATTCGACTTTTGTCAAAACTCGTATTTCAAGTATCCCATGTCTTCTTTCCATCAACTATGTCGAATCTCGGCTTCACAATCATGTTTATCGTCCATGATTAATCGTCTGACCCATCGTATTCCAACCTTGGTACGGACCAATCAATTTAGTTAAATCCACCTATCTACGTCTTTGCCACAAGGCGGGTTAACAATTACAATAGGAAATTGAGGTTTGGGTTTCTTGATGTTGACCTTTTAAGAAAATGTTGGTATGGAACATCTATTCCACACTTTACACTGAACGGATGGTGCTTAAAATTATCCTTTTCTCCAATTTAAATAATGTAGTTAAATTCGTTTAAGAGATTTGGATTAGAAAATTATACAAATATTTTATGAATATACTTATGTGAAGGAGATAAGTATATGAATGTTGACAAAATGTTTGAGAAAGGAGATTTATAAATGAAAATGGTTTTAAGGCTTAATAATTGCTTTAAGTAATTAAATATCGAGATTTTATTGTTGTTACTTAATAGTTAAATACCCGAGTATCAAATTTGGCCTAATTTGACTTAGGAAGTATAAATGTAAAATTAGATTTTTCGACAAGGACTCCAATACCTGGTTCCAAAAGAACCAGGAATGAGTCAAACGGAAATTATCGGTTGTTGATACAGAGAGACCGGGATTGGATTTATATATCTGAAAACCACTCTGAACCAACATGCACATTCTAGTGGAACACATCTTGATGATGATTGAAGATAGTTCTCTTTGAAATGCAAGGGCTACTGCTACTAATCTTGAGGGTGATTCAAAATGGATGTTTTGCTATTCAGAAAGGTAAAATGTAGCCTCAAGCCTCATCAACCGAGAATGACTAAAATAGATGACATGAAACAAGTTATGTGGGTCGCGCCCATTAGGGTATATCATCCCTTCTAGATATATACACATTCATAAATGAAGTCATGTATGTGGGAGAGTTCAGTTAAAGGTTGCAAAGCAACCAGGGTGATGATTATATTCGTTACTATCCAGTAAGGGGAAGGCTGGTCCTATGTTAGCAGGGATCGTTAGGTACGACCTCGGTACATTTTTTTGAAGGTGTACTGTGGCGTGATACCCTAGTAGCCCTATCATTAGTTGGAATCCAATCACCAATACATGCGTTACGTTTTCGATTGTAGAGCCTAGTATGTTGGAATGTCAGATGCAAGCATTTTAGCTATTTTATTTATTTACTTTAAATCTAGACACTATGATATATTACTGGATTTTGATATAAAAAGTTTTGGTTACCGTATGGTAAAAACCCGTCCGTTTTATATGCGATGTGGTCTTACGAGGTACCCTTTGTTTGAAAAGTTTTCAAATGTAGAAATTGGTTTGATTGCTACTTGTTAACGAGTTTTATTCACGCTGGTTTACTAGATTGTCCTGGCCGTTATTCCACGTAATGCTTGGGTCAGACCGAGCATGTATTCACGTATTTTTACTTATGCTATATTATAGAGTCTGTATGTTTGTCAAAGTGGGAATAGGTTTCTATAACTATCCAAAAATTTAGGATAAGTCTAATGTACTATGATGTTTTATATATGAATAAAAACGTTTCCTTTCTGTAAAGATCATGGTTGTATTATATATTATTTGGTGCTTGTGAGATTTTGTACTATTTTAGTTTTCTTCTATCTTCCACCCTCTTCTTTCACCCTGACAATCAATATTTCTGGCATTTGAATGTTTGGCTTGTGATATAGTGGACGTATTAGTGCCGATTTTTTAGGGTCAACAATCCAGTTCGTTGCGATAGGAAACAAACCCAAACATAGAGGATGGGAAAAAACAATATAAAGATCCAGACTTGAAAGATTGGAAACAGTCTGAACAAAATCCAAACTGAACAATGATTAAAATAAGATAATAGTCCAAACTTGATAGAATGGACAAAACTTATAATTAAACATCGTGAAGAGTAGTTGACTCCTCCCATTGTAATTGTAGAAAACAATTCGAAGGTTCAAATCAAATAAGGAAAGGAAAATTTCCAACAAATGACTAGGAAGGTGCACTACCCTTGAATATATCTCTAGTAATCTACTTCTGAGATGCTCATCTACTCCATGACACTTCTTGGACAATACCAAGCCGAACCTCACCAAACCGTACCGAGAATCTAGATATTTCCATATCTAAGTACATAACCAAATCCAAACTAGATGAGATGTGAAAATACCCTTTAATAGGAGCAACCCACATAGCTTGGCTTACTCTCGCGCTTTGCGTTTATTCATTTTCGACAAAGGATAACAATGCTCAATGGAGCAACAAATCATCTTAGAATGATGATAATAAAGAAGCCGAGGTAACCGATAGCCAAGAAACCGACTATGAGCATATAAAATGATCGTATACAGAAATTAAATCTTATATACTTAATACCACTTAATGAATTCAAACTTGTATTTATTTCTTGGCTAACAATAATACCAGACAAGTCAAGGTAGGATTACCTCAAAATTATGTCTCATGGTTATTCTTAACTTTCAAATTAGCGACAAGTCTACTTGTTTGATGTTTAGTGCTAATTATACAAATAAATCGTTTCCATATAAGTGAATTGCTTTATGGAAACTAATCCATTTCTACAAATAGACCAAACCTTTTCTTTTAAAAACCTGAATTCATGCTTAGCTTCACATACAAGTTTACAAGTATTATACAAGTTTACAAGTATTAGCTTTAAAGCTCTTTGTTAAAAGAGTTTGCTAAGTTTAAACGTCATTATTAAAAGGTTTAAGTAACTTAAATCATCCTTATTACATTGATTAATTAACTTTAAAACTTCATTAATTCAGTTGATTGATTGACTTCAATAGCCCTTAATTCAAAAGAAGTTAATCAACTTTAAACGTCATTAATTTAATTAATTAATAAAAAATAATTATAATTCAATAAAATAAACAAATAAAAAACTAATTATTATTATCTAAAATGAATAAAAAAGTCAAAATATCCTTATTACTTTGGTAAATTAACTTTGAAACTTCATTAATTAAGCTTATAAATCAACTTCAAATGCTTCTAATTTAAAAAGGTAAATCACCTTTAAAAACATCATTATTCAACTAATCAGTAATATGTAAAGATAATTAATTAAATTAATTAATTAATAATTAAATCTCTTTATTTAAAAATGATTTATTAATTATAAACATCATTAAAGGGAAGATTAATTAAAGTTAAAACAAGTTGTTTAACATGAAAATCCATTAATTACAAAGATTAATTAATTTTCATTAATTCATTGATTAATTAACTTTAATCCATCATTGTTAAAAATATAAATTATCCTTGAACATCATTAAATAAAATGATTAATTAATTTACAAAATCATTAACCAAGTAATTAGTTAAATTTAAAATTCGTTATTAATATGTTAATTAGTTAACCCTAATCCTTATTAATTCAATAACTAATTAAATTAAATAATCATTATTAAAATAATTAATTACTTTTGAAAACATTATTAATCAAAATCTTGCTTAACTTGTAAAATAATTTCAAGCATAAAGATGAAATCAGATCGATTCAGAAAAAAATGATTTCCTGAACGTGCCGACATAACGACTTACGGTCAATTGGTTTCGATACAAATCCTACTCTTTTTCACGTAGAATTTCATGAGGTGACTCATTTGGCCCAGCCTCATCTTACACGCTAAAATGTATTCAATCAGCCTTCTAGCCTGATATCATGCCTATGCATGCGTTAATATACCTATTTATGCACATTTATACACACATGCATAAGCAAACACACGGTCACTACATTATTCACATTTCAAGCTTCACCCGAGGATTACTTGACCTGATATTCTCTCACGCAACTTAGCTTATATGATATTCACTATATGCTTATGCACAAATATAGATATTCACATACTACAAACAATAACACAAATACACTTATACACACACAACCACATATGACAACTCTAATTACAACGCACGAACTATCCAAATTATTTTATAACTTCAAATATCTGCATACATATACATACAAGTATGTTTAAATAAGTTTTCAAGTATTAATTAATCAAATCTTACTTTTATTTACTAATCTTATCTATAAATGTCTAATATCTTTTTCTACTTCTTTTTCTATAAAGTCTTCTTTTATAAAATCTCGTTTATGCTATTTTATAATTCCTCTTTTATAAAATATCTCATTCAAAATATTTTATAAAATCATGCGACTATTTTATAAAACACGTTACTAGCTCATTATTCACTTAAGCACTTTTTAACACCTTATCTCTTTACCAAAATAAGGCATTCGTCTCATAGTTATATTATTAAACCTAATACCATATTTATAAAATATTCTATCACTTGTAAATAATTTCCTTGCTTAAATAACAATTATAAGCACTATTTAAGCTTTATTAAGCCTACAATCATTTTAATAATAAGTGTGCAGTTCAAAACTCACTTACTTAGCTTACTAACTTCCTTAAAAGTCATCTTTAATGTCTTCAGTAATTAGTGTATTAATATTACCATGTTTACTACATAATTATAAGCTCAAATCATTTCACACTATTCATTATCAAATATTAGTAATTATAAATACTTAATAACTTATCTAAAATCAACTCAAATGGCTTAATTAATACTAATTAATGATGTGTACATAACAATACCATTGAATTAGCCCTTAATTAATAATAGCATCATATACAATCATTTAGTTAAACCAAAATCATTTTTTAAGCATGCTAACTTTTCCAAAAGTAGTAATTAACGTCTCTAATAAGTAATATGCTAATATCATGTTTACAACATAAACATAAGTTCAAGTTAACAATATTTTAACCTCCCTAATTTTTGATAACATTATTCAAAAGATTTAATTAGCTAATAAATAGAATAATGACGATAAGGAGATTGAGATTTGAATAAAATATATAGGGCCGTGCGTTACCATAAGATAAATGGACTGTAATTTGGTTTGTTGGTTAATTAACTTACACATGGGCATATTAGTAAATTAGCCAATTTACAATACGTGGCTATATCCTTTTGTAATTGTCCATTTATGTTTCAATTTACACTTTCACATACGCAAATCAAATCTAAGCTAAAGCCGACCGTTAGCAAGGAAGAATAAGAAATTTTAATCTAAAGCAAAGGGTCAAGCTAGGAAAAGATTAATCAACAAAAAATCTCAAGTTCGTTATCAAATCTAAGGTGAATAATAATTCATTCCATCCCTATTTGGTTTCTATAATCCTATGATTTTGGATTTAAGTATTTATTTCATTTTTATGATATTTTGATGATGAATGCTAAAGTTAAAGATTGTTTGATTTAAATAATTTAATTACATGTTAAATTTGTACGGTTTTAGGAGCAAAACAATGGATTATTGATCTCAGATTGCTAAGGAAAATTTTATGTTAAGTAAAACATAATTTTGAAGATGGATTTTTATTTTCAGAATTTTCCAAGATAAGGAAATTTTACTATAATGAAAAAATGATGTAATTGTGTTTAAAATTAATTTTGAGAATTTCAGGAAGAAATTGGGTCTAATATTTTAATACGTGTGATTACATGATGAAATTGACTTTCTGTAATTTTTAGGGATTTTTCCAATTGATTTTTTGGGAAAATAATTATTGTTAGAAAAGGGATTTTCTACAAACTTTGGTTTTTTCATATAGAAGGGCTTAATGTTACAAAGCTTTGATTTAGATCTAATTAGTGCAGGAGTTTTTATCTGTAAATTTTTTAAAAAGTTTTAAAGTAGCCAATCAAGGAGTTACAAATGGGAGGTTAGCTATAAAGTAAATTTCCATTTTTAAATATATAAAATAGCTTTTACGGAGAAAGGAGGTTCCGTCTATTTTGAGGCACCTTTTGACCCCTACCTACGCTCCATTTCATTCGAAAACATCACTGTTGGAACTCACATAATCAGAACCAAGGCGCACGTTATCAACAGAAATTAGTACTAAGTATATTGGTAAGTAACGGAAGGTAGGGCGTCGAATACTATGCATTCATCAAAGTTGGAACCAAGGCTTCAATTTTAAAAGAAGACCAATGCCTGCCTAGGTTTTAAAGGGATTTCGACCTAGTTGATACCCTATAGAGTCGAAATCTTAGCTTGCTTTTTAAAGTTAATTCCTGCCTTGATTTACTTAAAGATTTCAACATAGTCGAAAGCCATGCTTTCACAACGAACTTTAAAATTAGCTTTCAAATGGGAATTTTTTCTTTAAATAAGAAACTTTCGAAAGGGTAGGTTCCGACCTAGTCGAAACCTAGCCGCCTTTTTCCTTCCAAAGTATTGAATTCATCAACACCTTTGAAAGGTCATACATGTTTTTACCTTGGTTAAGTCACTGCCTAATTGCTTTCGAAAGAGGTTGGGGTTTCGAAGGAGATAGAGTTGAAAGTAGGTTTCGAAACTATCCCTCGAAATTCTAATTTTTAAAGTATTTGCTTTCAACTAGATCCAACACCATCAACTTTTCCCCATTTTAATTTTTATTGGTTTCAAAAGAGATACTTTCATAGACAACCATTTTGACCCAAGTGTTTTTTTTAAACAGTAAACCCAATGCTTTTGAAAGAGGGACTTTAATTTGTTTCGAAGCACTATATTTTAAAAGATGATTTGTTACCTTCAAAAGGTACCAATGGTTTTGAAAGAAAATATTTTCCAAGTGTTTTGAATGGTATGGATACCATATTTTGAAAAGAAGTCTTTGCTTCCGAAGAAGGCTATCCAAAGGTTTTGAAAGAGATGTTTATATGATTTCAAAACATAAACCCAATTCCAATTTTTAAAGTAATAAACATGGCATAAGTAAACAAAGTGTTTTGAAAAGAAGATGTTTTCCTTGATTCAAAAGGGTTAAAAGGTTTAACTGGGATATGTAAATAAAATGGTTTTCAAGGATAATGAACCATAGATGTTAGTATGTTTTTGTTGTAATGTTTACTTCTTCAATATTTATTCACATTACTAACCCACAACTGTATATTGGGGAAAGGGAGAATAACCAGTTAGGTTGACCTAGTAGTGAATATAACTTAACAGATGTTAAAAATTTAATTAAAGATATTGGAAGGGGCCAACAGGTTTACAGTGAGCCTATGAAAACTGTATGATATTGGCACGGGCTAATTAGTTCGTAGTCAGCTCATGAAAACTATGATTTGATACTGGCAGGGCCAATAGATTTGTAGCTAGCCCATGAAAACTATATCTGAATTAAGATATTGGCAATCAGCCAATAGTTTTCTAATTAACCCATGGAAACTAGGATAAGAAATTAAGATATTGGCATTACAAATAGGTTCTTAGTGATCCTAAGAAAACTAAGAAATTGGACAAATAGTCCTTAACATTCAATAGATTAATAATTACCCATAAAATAATAATTGGGATAGATAGTCCGGATAAGTGGGGATGGGTAATCCAAATTTAATTTACTTGTTTTGCATATCATCCTAATATCTTGAAATACTATGTTTTAACCATTGTGGATGCAAGAAGCACTGCATATGGTTTTATAAGTGTTTTATGACACTAGTGAGGGGAAAACCCGTTCCATTATGCGGCCAGTCTCACTAGATATCCAAAAATTTTGAGATGGTAAATTATTATTCATACCCGGCTTTATGTCTGACTCTAAGCTTTTGCTTTCTCCTTAAACTCTCGGGTACTCAATTTATTTTGAGTAGCTTGAGAGTTAATGTTTTCAGGTTTTCTCTTTAGACGATTAAAGCTTTCGGAGGCATACAGGAAGCATATAGTTATTTAATTTATTTTATTTCCATTGTGCATTGGTTGTAAAGGCAAACTGTTTTAGTGCCTTATTATGTACTCTAATAAACCAATGGGGCATCTTCATATATCGCTTTTGGCATATTTTGTTATTATTATATGTTATTTGAACATGGTCTGCAAACTGGGATTATGTAATCAATTTAAAATAGTTTGAAATGGAATGTGGATTTTATTTGCTGTTTAATTTTTTTCCAAATTCTTGTTTTCTGTGTATCAATGTATCTAATATCGCCATATTTGGTCGTCGATGATTAATAACTATGGATGACTACATCATCCATGCTCATTAGTTTTGGGCCTCCAAATAGGGAGATGTTAAAAATTGGTATTAGAGCATATGGTTTATGAAACTTTAAAAGAAATTTAAACCTAAAAGATTTTTCAAACAAATCTAAAGAATCAGTTAATAAGATTGGGGTTTGAGTTAACGCTATGATAACGTGCTTGTATTTGATATATAGTCATATACAAGCACGTATACCTACTCTCTTAGACCGTTCTTCTGTATCTCACTAAGGCTCGTATGCAGATTTAAGAGAAAGGAAATATGGAAGAAGAAAACGGAAGAGGAAATCTAGGTGGTGGAAGCTACTAATGGAAATGCTCGACCCACTACCCGAGGAAACCCAGGTCGACCGGCTAATGCTAGTAACCAAAATACAGAAGCCAATGTGGGTGTTGGAAATCCACCAGTAGATATGGGGGTGATGTATCAGTTCTTTGCTGGTTTGATACAATCTAGAGCTGCAGTTTGTGTTGCTAGAAATGTAAAAGTAGCTAATCCTATGGCTCCAGTAGGGAACATTGCTTTGTTGAGTCGGGATTACACTAGTTTAGGTGGGAAGCCATTCTTAGAAATGGGAAGTGCTGTGGAGATTCAAAATTGTTTGTTGCATTGTGAACTAATATTTTTTGATATAGGTATGAATGAAGGACCAAAAAGAAGGTTGGCCTCTAGGCAGTTACAGGGGTCAGCACTGCACTGGTGTAATAATGTTATTGCAAGAGTGCGGAAGAACAGATAACTTGGATTGATTTATAGGCAAAATTTGAGCAGAAGTTTGCATCTAAGTTTGCTAAGTCTGAGATGATGAGGAAGTTTATAGATATAGTGCAAGGAGAGATGTCAGTAGTTGAGTATGCTACTAAGTTTGAGGAGCTGTCCAGATATGGATATGCTATTATAGATACTGAATTAAAAGAAATGAGAAGTTCTTACGAGGACTGAGGCCCAAGCTTGCAAGAATGACCATAACACATGTTAGTGATCCTTGTAATATAGCGGTAGAGATGGCTATTCGCCATGAGGATTTGCTTGCTAATCTAGCTAAAGAGACGTCAGTGGAAACCCAAGGTTCTCAAGGAAAGAAATGAAGTTCGTTAAAAAGAAGGGAATCCAAAAAAAAGGCACTCCTAAGAAGACTATGGTTGAGGTAGTTTGTTGTAAATGTGAAAAGAAAGGTCACTTTTCAAATGAATGCCAGTCAGGAAATGGGATGAAAGCTGCAGTTGAGAAGAATGTGAAGTGCTTCAACTATGATCAAGTCGGGCATTATAAGAATCAATGTCTAAAGCTAGTCAGGGCGGATAAAGAGAAGGTCTTTGCTATTGGATCAGCTAGGCCTACTGCAACAGACAATGGAAAGACTGTGATGGAAGGTACACTTTTGATTCAAAGTATTCCAGTTAGAGTACTTTTTGATGCCGGTGCATCACATTCATTTATATCTCAGTGTTTGGTTAATTGACTATGCTTAGAACCCACCTGCCTTGTTACTTAAGGGTTGTGAATCCCATAAGAGGATATGCAACTTTAGGGTTGAGATGTGACAAGTTAGAACTTGATTTGTTAGGTCATAAATTTGCATGCAGTTTATATGTTATTGATTTCGTAGATTTTGGGAATGGATTGGTTGGATAAGTATGAGGCTAGAATATTTTGCCAAGATAGAGAGATATCATTGAGACACCCTGATATCATAACTGAGTGATATTCTCAGTATAGAATACTGACCAAAGTGTTAGTGCTTCTTTTAGTGCTATGGAGATAGTAGATGAGTTTTGTCAGGTTCGGGTAGCAAGAGAGTTTGTAGATTTCTTTGAGCCAGTCACTGGATCACCCCTTAAAAGAGCTATTGAATTTAGAATAGATCTTATACCCGAAGCTGAACCTGCAAGTAGATCGCCTCGGATAATGACACCTATAGAGACGAAGGAATTAAAGGTGCAGCTAGTGGATCTAGAAGGAAGGAATTTTATTAGACCAAGTAATTCGCCTTGAGGAGCGGCCGGAGTGCTCGTAAAGAAACCAAAAAGGTTGTTAAGGATGTGGATTGACTATCGTAAGCTGAATGAAAGAACAATTAAGAATAATATCCTTTGCCCATAATAGATGATCTATTCGATTAGTTGAATGGAGCCAAAGCGTTTTACCAGTTGGATATGGAAACAAGTTTCCATTACTTAAGAGTGGCGGGGGACGGTACTCCTTTGATTGCATTTCAGACTAGGTATGGTTCATATGAGTGGTTGGTGATGGTGTTTGGATTAATGAATGCACCTGCTTTCTTCATGGATTTGATGAATCGAGTTTTCTGAGAGTACTTGGATAGGTTTTTTCTAGTCTTTATAGAGACATTCTAGTATACTCTAAGGATGAGAGGGAGCATAGAGTTTAACTTAGAGTGGTGCATGAGACGCTGAGGCAGAATCAGCTAAGGGCTACCCAGAAAGGAGGTGATGTTTATTTGGTCCGACAAATATGAGGAGGCATTCCTTAAGTTAAAGCATTTGTTAACCAATGCACCAGTGTTTGAAGTTCCAGATGAAAACCAAGTGTAGGTAGTATATATTGGTGCATGCAGAACTGGATTAGGAGCAGTGTTGACGCCGTATGGTAAGGTTATTGTCTACACATCCAAACAGCATAGAACGCATGAAGAAAGATATCCTACTCATTATTTGGAGTTGATAGCAGTAATCTTTGTATTGAGGATTTGGAGAAATTATCTCTTAGGAGAGATATTTGAGTTTTATATTGATCATAAGTCTTTAAGATATTTATTCTTTCAGAAGGAGTTGAAAATGAGACAACAGAGGTGGCTGGATTTTTTGGCAGCTTATGATTTTGGTATAGAATATACACTAGGGGAAGGTAACAAGGTAGCAGATGCTCTTAGTAGAAAGCATCAGAATGCAGTGTTAGCTATGTTGGCGGAGTGGAAAGATTTAGAAGCTTTAGTCAGTTGTGATGTGTAGTTAAGATCGGCTGCTGGTTCTAGTCAAATTTTCGCCAGATTATCTTATTTAGAAGTCCGACCAGTACTGATAAAGAGAATTTCTTCGAAGCAGAAAGAGGATCTTGTATTAGATAAATGGATCGAAAGGCTTGAGGTTGGAACAGAGATCGATGGTTTAAAGGATTTTATCCTTGACCAGAAAGGATGCTAAGAAAGATGAGACGGTTGTGTATTCGAATGTGAAGGAATTATGGAAGGAAGTTCTTGGAGTATGTCATTGATTCAAGTTTACGATTCATCCTGGAGGAACCAAGATGTATCAGGATATGAAGAGGAGCTTCTATTGTGAAGGCAAGAAGAGGGATGTTGACTTGTGGGTTAGACAGTGTGCAAACTATCAACAAGTGAAAACTGAACATCGTAAGCCTAGTGGATTGCTACAACCTTTGGAGATTCCGGTTTGGAAATATGATTCAATATCTACGAATTATTGATGGGTGCCAAAGTAAAATAGAGGTAATAAAAGTATGTGGGTTGTAATAGACAGATTCACCAAGAAGGCCCATTTCATCCCAGTTAAGCCATCCAAGACGGCACATGCTTTAGCTAAGTTGTTCATGACGAACATAGTTAGACTGCATGTAGTTCCAAGTAGTATAGTCAGTGACAGAGATGCCTAGTTTACTAGTGAATTTTGGAGGAGTCTACATGAAGTGATGGGTACTAATCTTAATAGGAGTACTGCATATTACCCTTAGATAGATGGGCAGACAGAGAGAGTCAATAAGGTGCTCGAGGATTTATTGAGAGCTTATGTGTTGGACTTTGGTGGATCTTGGGAAGATCACCTACATTTGGTTGAGCTCTCCTATAATAATAGTTATCAACTAGTATAGGAATGGTAACATTTAAATCTTTTTATGGAAGACCATGCAAATCACCAACATGTTTGTTGGAGAATGGAGATAGATTAGTCTTAGGTCCGGATTTGGTTAGAGAGACATAAGAGAAGATTGTGTTAACCCAAGAGAGGATGAAGGAAGCTTGGTGCAAACAAAAGAGTTACTCAGACAAGAGGCATAAAGACTTAGAATTCTCAGTTGGAGATAAAGTTTTCATTAAGGTATCACGTATGAAAGGTGTGGTATGATTTGGAAAGTTAGGGTAGTTAGCCCGTGATTTGTTGGTCCATTCCAGATTTTAGAGAGTGTTGGAAAGCCTGCATATAGTGTAGAGTTATCGAGAAATATGGCAGGTGCCCATAATGTATTTCATGTGTCTCATCTTCATAAGTATGTGCATGATCCAAAGACTACTATTCCTCCGACAAGGTTGGATGACATAGTGGTAGAGCCTAATTTGACTATTGTTAGACAACCAGTTTGGGTCATAGCTAGAGATGAGAAAAGAATAAGAAACAAGACAGTCAAGTTGGTGAAAGTTCGGTGGAGAGACAATGAGAAGGAATGTACTTAGAGACAGAGGACAGGATTAGAGATACTTATCCGGATTTTCTTTGAGGACATAACTGTATTAGATCTATATAGGTAGTTGCTAGTCAGTTAGACCAGTATGGTTATTAGGAGTTGTTACAGATGATTGCTATGTTTAGTATTTAGTCCTAGATGAATTTCGAGGACCAAATTCTTTAAGGGGGGAGCTTGTAACATCCTTAATTTTTGGCAACATATTTAGAAGATTTAATTAGATAAATTAAATAGAATATTGTTGATAACGAGATTGAGATTTGAATAAAATATATAGGTCTGTGCTTAACCATAAGACAAATGGGCTTTAATTTGGTTTATTGGTTAATTAACTTATAGGTGGGCATATTAGTAAATTAGCCAATTTACAATGCATGGCTATATCCTTTTGTAATTTCCCATTCACGTTTTATTTTCCACTTTCACAAACGCAAACAAACTGTGATAACCCAAAATTTTGGACATCTGTTAATGGGTAATTAGCAGGGTTTAATTTATTAAAATAATAATTTTTAAATTAAAAAAAATAAGATTTGATAATTAAAGATGTCTGGATGTATATATAAGTGGATTAAAATAATGAATCTTATAGTAAATTATTAATTATATTAATAGATCTGTGTAAACTTTGTAATATGGAAATTTTAAGTATATACATACACAAGTATATAGGTGTGTGTGTGTATATATATATTTCTTTTGAAATTAGTGAGTTAAGCATGAGATAAAATATAATTTGTTGAAGAATATAAACATAAATTTATATATATATATATATATATATATATAATAAAGCATGAGTGATTAAGGCAAAATATTATATTTAATGAAGATTAAGACATTTGTAAGCATAAGAAAATTTATATAAAATGTATTAGGACATTTGTAAGCATATAAAACAAGATTGCCATTTGTAAAATGATTTAGGCATGCAAGTACATTTGTAATGCAATAAAAAATTACAAGTGGCCAATTTCTTTTGAAAATGAAGTAACAAATATTTTGTTGTAAAAGAAAACCTGGTTGTTCAGTTTCAAAACTTCTCTATTCTCTTTTCTTCTTCTAAAACCTGGAAACTAAATTCAAAAGCGAATTCAAAATTCAAAGAAAACCAAACTATTGCAGCGTCTATTTCATCTTCCACCTAAATCAAAGCAAGCAGTAGGATCAACTCAGTTAAAAATTGATCAGGCTTCCACTTCAAGATCAAAAGACATTCTAGATTTTCAGAACCCTCTTCTGTTCAAACACAAGGTGAGTAAACTATATAGTTAAAACTAAATCTTTTTATATTTAAATTCATAATGTTTGAGATAATATTGAAAAATGTTTCCATGAACGATTAATTATGCTTGCATGACCATGTATATAAAGATGATTCTGTGCATGCATGTATAATTGACTCTGTTAAAAATTCTACAGTCTAATCAGTTCAAAAAATAAATTACTCTTGCTTCAATCCTTTTCTGGTTTTGATCATTGAAAGAAAAATGTTTGAATGGACGTGATTTTATTTTTAATAATAGTTTGAAGTGATTAAATCAAGTAATTAATTCTAGAATTGAAATTTACAGAGGAAACCAAGTCAAATCAAAAACTCGATTATTAAAATTCCAAGTTTTGATTGTAAATTTGAAATCGAGCTTGGAAATAATGATTTTTGACAATAGTTTCATGATTTTAATGTGGTGTGTGTCGTGATTTTGTGAGTTGATCGGAAATTGGTTAATCAGAAATTTCGGGCGATCATGCCAGTCTGTAGTCTTGGGGTCTTGGCGAAAGGTGGCTCGTAGATCGATGGTTGTGGGAAAAATGACCGCTGGCTTCATGGGTCACCGTGGTGGCAGGTGGAGGATGATCTAGGGTTCGAGGGTCAGTTAGGGACGATTTTGTTCACCAGGAAATGGCGATGGCTGTGGGGCATCGGAGGTGACCGCAAGGTGGGTGATTGGTGTTGGAGGTCGAGGCGGCCATCTGGTGGGGTCGGCGAGGTTGACCAGGGTTGGGATCGATAGTGATGGTCGTTTTTCCGTTGATGGTGGTTTTCTGATTTTTGAACGATGGGTTCGATTTTAATTCGTTGGCAAATCAGTGAATCTGGGTAATCGTATGCGACGATGGGTTGATTGTCGACTTAACGAGGGTTACGGTGTCGACCTACAGTGGTCGGAGCTACCGTGCACGTGCACGTGCACGTGCACACGTGCACGTGCACGTTGGGACAGGCGTTTGATCATTGGGTTTAGGAAGAAGAAGTAGCCCAGGGGAATCTCGAAGCGTTCCAGAGTTCGACCCGAAGCAGGGGACGGGTTGTTGTTTCCTTAGTGTATCGATGTTTACTCGGGAGTTCACTCGAGTTTTCTTGTGATTTTGTCGAAGCTAATTCGAGTTTTGATTTGCTTGAGCTCGGGTTGGTTTCTGTGTGGTAACCTGTTTTTAATTTTTTAAAGTTAAATATGTACAAGTTTTAAAAAGCGATGTAATTGAAATTAATTCATGTATTCAAATTGAATTAGCTAAGTTTTAAGTAAAGGTCAATTAATGAATAATTACTTAGAGTAAGTAACTAGTGGATAGTTAATGATTGTAATTAATATAAAGATTATTAACTAGTGATTATGATGATTAATTAAGATAGTTAATTTAATATAATTAATTTGTAAATTAATTAAGGATAACCACTAAAGGAAATTGATTAAGTATAATTACTTAGTTAATAGAGTATAATTACATAGAGTAAGTAATTAATGGTTGAGTGTAATAAATAAAGAGAAATTACTTGGTGAAAGTAATTAGAGGGTAATTACTCAATGGGAGTAATTAAAGGTTAATTACTCAGTGTAATTAATTAATGTAAGAAATTAAAGGATAGTTAATTACTATTTGTAATTAATTAAGATTGATTTATGAATATGATGGGTTTAAATAAGGAGGATAATTACTTTATGGAAGTAATTAAGGAGGAATTAGTTAGTGAAATTAATTAAAGGATTAATTAATGTAGGTGATTAAGATTAGTTAATTAATGAATGAGATTAATAAAGGTTAATTAATAAGTGTGATTAATTTAAGATTACTAGTTAAATGTGATTAATTATAAGGGTTAAACTTACTTTTTTTCATGGGGACTGTTTCTTCTCCATCCCTTCCCGTCCTTTCTTCTGTTCAAACTTCTGACAACCGCTTTCTTTCTTCTGCTACCTCGTCTGCCTTGCCCATTCCTCCATTGACGCTTCAACATTCTGTCCTTGTCTCAGCTGCCCAACCCATACTTCCTCCTCCTTCTCGTGACCCACCTCCTCAACCTGTCGCTGTTCAGTCTTCTCCTACCACGTCACCTTCACTTGTCCACTGTCCTTCTCCACCTATGAACCAACTCCGTTGCTTGTCTCGGTGCCTTGGTCTTCTCTATTCAAATCCAAAACACGTAATGCTGGCTCGTACATTGCCCAGGATATTCCTCTTCATTTCTCTGGTGATGTGCTTGTGCCTTCCAGTGAAATTATTATTGCAGGCACGGAAGTTTGGAAAGACTACCTCGTGGGGTTTTTCCTGGATAAGCCCCTTCCTTATGCATCTGTTGTGTTTCATCTGAAGAAAGTAT
Source organism: Allium cepa (assembly GCA_030765085.1). NCBI lineage: Eukaryota > Viridiplantae > Streptophyta > Magnoliopsida > Asparagales > Amaryllidaceae > Allium > Allium cepa. The sequence goes on from CM060938.1 coordinate 217,483,512, forward strand.
GGAAGCTTAAAGATGAAGTTAAAGTCAAATCTGATGGTTTCCTTTTTCTTTTCAGTTTTTCTTCATCTGAGGATAGGCATAGAATCTCCGAGGCAGATCCAATTATTATGAAAAATAAGCTGTTTATCATTAAGCCTTGGGATGTTACTGTGGGCAACAGTTGTGGGACTATACGCTCTGTTCCAGTTTGGATCAAGTTAACAATATACCCTTGTATGCCTGGTCGCATTATGGAGTAAATTGGTTGGCAACGAGGGTAGGGAAGTTTCTGTGCATGGATCAGTCTACTGAGAGATTGGAGAGGATAACTTTTGCAAAATGCCTTGTTGAGGTCACTCCTGACAAGGAATTAGTTGATAACTTTCTTGTTAAACTAATGGATGGCAGTGACCAAATGGTTTCAGTTGAATACTTATGGAAACCAGAGGTCTGTGTAATTTGTAGTGAATTTGGACATACTAAACATAACTGTTCTTTTTCTTCAAAAGAAGCTAAAGACACAAATCATGAAGTACAAGTTGCTCATAGTGTTAAGGATACAGTTAAGGAGAAGTATAGTAAGACATGCATAAAAAGTAACCTGAAACAGGTTTGGACAAAGGTAAACAATTCTAAAAGCAAGTACAAGGAAGCTACTGTACTGGAAGTTGGTGAAAAACAAGCAGAAATTGTTGGCTCCAAGACAACGCAATTATCCACTGCAAATGTTGAGGGAAGTACCATGAATGGAGTTTTAAAACATACACATTTACCCCCTATTTTTCAAGGTAATGATATTAGTATGGTGAACAACTTTCAAGTGCTTGATGATGAAATTCTAGAGGAAGCTGATGAAACAGTTCAAGTAGTTAAGGAATTAGCAATAGAGGATGTTGTAAGTATTGAGGAAGGAGAAATAATCGAAGTAGGCTTGGTAGTTCCAGCTGATTGCCTCCAAGTGACTGAATGTGGGAATTCTCAGGACATTGTCGCTGTGCATGGTGTGTCACCTGTGCATGTTCATATCAGTACGGTAACTAACCAGCATGAAGTAAGATTACCTCATATGTTCAATGATCAGACTCTAAAGGACGCATCGCTTGACATAAATATTCATCACTCTCCTTACTCTGAATCCATTTTTTTAACTCGTTTGCTAAAATCTTTTTTGACCTTGTCTGTGTTATGCAGAATGTTCCTTTACCTAATTTACCAAATCTCTCTGAAGCATTTTTATCTAATCCTGTTCTCAACATTCGAAACTTGTCTTCTACCCCTTTAAATCGCTCTGATTCAGCTTCTACCACTCCTGTTCCCATCAACCTTAACTTGTCTCCGTCTTTACCTTCTTCTGATACTCACTTCCCTTATGTTCATAAAGCTACTATTCCAGGTTGGTGTGACAAAGGCAAGCAATTGAGTGATGAAACAAGTCATTGTAACAAAGACAATAATTCCAGAATGACAGCAAAAAAACCTCCAAAAAACGAAGTATTACCTGTTGATTCGCAATCTCCTGCAACTAGGAGTAGGAAAAACATTTCCCATCAACCTCTTTAGATTATGATGATACAAAATATTGGTGTGTGGAATATTAGGGGTGCTCACAGTCATCTTAAGCTTGATCAAGTTAAAAGTCTTATCCACTCCCACAATCTCAAAATTATTGCTATCCTTGAAACAAAACTGAATCTACCGTTATCTTCTAGGGCTTCATCTTATGTTAACCCTGACTGGAAGTATCTCCATAACCTATTTGAAGCTGAATATGGTAGGATTTTAATCCTTTTTGATCCAACTGTATATACTGTTACCACTGTTCTATCTTCAAGGCAATACATCCACACTAAAATCAACTGCCACATATCCAAATCTTCTTTCTATCTTACTTTTATTTATGCAGACAATTCCACTGCTTCAAGACAAAAACTTTTTGATTTCTTGCCTTTTCTTAGGCAAGAATCGCACCCATGGCTGGTCATTGGTGATTTTAACAGCTGCTATCAGCTAGATGATAAGATTGGTGGCCACCCTTTATTCCCTAAGCATATTTTACCTTTGAGTGTTGCCATAACTGATTCTGACCTTTTCAAGCTACATTCTTCTGGAGCTAGATATTCTTGGAATAACAAAAGTAGGCGTGGTCTCAGAACATTCTCCACAATTGATCATGCTTTCATCAACTTCAAAGCTCTCACAACCTGGCCTAATCTCTCAGCAAACCTAATCCACCCTATCCTCTCTGATCACTCCCCTTTGGTTCTTTCAAATGGTCCCTATATTAAAAATGTAAAAAGAAGTTTTAAATTTTTTAATGACTGGACACTCTCCCCTGAATTTAAATCCATTGTGGGTAAAGCTTGGACTACATATTGCTATGGTAACCCAATGTTTATTCTTTGCAGGAAGCTCAACATTGTTAAAAAGCTATTGAGGGCATGGTCAGCTGAAAAGTATGGAGATGGTTCTAAGCAAACAACTATTTTGAAGACATTGTATAAACAAGCTCAGGAGAATATGATGAACAACCCTCATGACCTGGTTGCTGCTGAGGAAGAAGTCAAGCTTTGTGAGCTTCTCAATAAAGCCCTTGATATTGAAAGTGGAATGAAACAACAGCAGTTGCACTGTAAGTGGCTTAAATTTGGTGATCGTAACATTGAGTTTTTTCATTCCTCGATCAAAATCAAACAAGCTAAAGAGAATATAAGTACTATTCTTACACCTGATGGTACTTTAATCTCCTCCCCTGATAAAATTGATGCTACTTTCACTGATTATTTTGAAAATCTTCTTGGTAACTCCACCAATTTTTCCCCTGACCTTGACATGTTGAATGAAATATCTCTACCAGCTATTTCCAGTTTCCAAGCTGAGTTGCTTGTCAAACAGGTTACTGATGAGGAAATAAAGCAAACCCTTTTTGCTATGAACAGAAAATCGAGTGGTGGCCCTAATGGCTTTAATGTTCACTTCTTTGTTTCTTGCTGGGACATTGTTCATGTTGATTTTTGCAAAGCTGTTCATAATTTTTTTAACAAATGCACTCTCCTTTCAGAAGTTAACTCTACAAACATTGCACTCATACCTAAATGTCCTGAAGCTAGCTCTGTTACTTCCTTTAGACCTATATCATGTTGTAACGTAGTGTACAAGTGCATTTCGAAAATTATTGCTTCTAGGCTTTTGCTTGTTCTCCCTGATATTATTTCGAATAATCAATTAGCTTTCCTTCCTAACCATTCAATTTTTGACAATATTCTTCTTGCCCAAGAACTTCTTTGTGGGTATGCAAGAACCAATGCAACTCCTTCTGCAATGTTAAAGTTAGACATCACCAAAGCTTATGACTCCATACACTGGTCCTCAATAGTTCGTATTTTGGCCTTAATGAATTTTCCTAAACCCTTTGTTGGTTGGGTGTATGAATGTATCTCAACACCTAGTTTCTCCATTGTCTTGAATGGTCGACCGGTTGGATATTTCAAGAGTAGGCAAGGAATTAGGCAGGGTGATCCTATCTTATCCTACTTATTTCTTATTGTGATGGAAGTTCTTACAAGATACATAAATTCCAAGTACTCTTCTGGCATAATCAGGTATCACCCCAAATGTAAGCTCACTAATGTAACTACTCTCATGTTCGCTGATGATATTATGATATTTACAAAGCCTCACCTTCCCTCAATCCAGTGTGTTTTCAAACATTTTGTCTGATTTTTTTATGATGACTGGCTTGCAACTTAATTGTTCAAAGTCTGGAATAACATTTGCGGGAATAACCTCTGCTATCTCCAATCCTATTCAGCAACTTACTGGTCTTCAAAGTATGGACACTGATATGACTTATCTTGGTCTCCCTTTACTAACCTCTAGATTGAAGACTGCTGATTGCCTTCCACTGTACACTAAAATTGTTTCATTGTTTGACAAGTGGTCAAACCGATTCTTAACTCAGGCAGGAAGGCTTGTGCTCATCAAATCAGTTGCATTTTCCATGATTGTTTTTTGGTCTAAAGCCTTCATTCTCCCAGTCAAGCTTTTGCATATGGTTAGAGGTGCTATGCTCAGATTCTTTTGGACTGGTTCCATCAACAACGGGAAACCTCTGCCATGCTCCTTCAGTCTCTTTGAGAAGGACTTGAAATCTGGTGGTTTGGGGGTCATGAATATTGTTAATTGGAATATTGCTGCCTTCAGTACTCATTTGAATTCTATATTAGTCAGGAAGAACTCAAGTTGGGTTAAGTGGGTTTGGGCTTTCAGAATTGGTAGGTCCAATTTCTGGTCTATGCCAGCTCCTATTACTTGTAGTTGGACATGGAGAAAGTTACTTAGTTTGCGTGAAACATTACTTCCCCTCATTGTTCACAAGATGGCCATCTCTTCTGCTGTTAAATTTTGGTATGATCCCTGGGTTGACAAGGGGGTGTTATTGCATAAACTTCTCAGCAATCAGAAAATGATACAATCTGGCATTCCCACTGATGCAATTGCTGTTGATTACATTAACTTTGGTCACTTGCAACTTCCTTGCTCCTCAAACCAAGTCATCAGGTCATATTGGAATGAAATTCAAAGTAAACTCTACCCTGCTGTTGATGTTGAAGCTGTGCATTGGGATGCCAAACCTCACTCTGTATCTCTTGTGTATAAACATTTGCAAAGACCTGGTAGCCTTTCTTTTAAATGGTGTGAGGTTATTTGGTCTGCTGATTCTTCTCCTATGGACAACCTGATGCTTTGGAAAGTTGTTCAAAGTGCATGGTTAACTAAAAGCAGGTTGATGGAGATGGGTTTTGATTCTGGTTTGAACTGCCTTTTCTGTGATAATGCAGTCGAGACCATACACCATTTGTTTCTTCATTGTTCACTTACTTTGGTGATTTTTGATAAAATGATTTGTAACATGCTGTCAGGGCTCAGGGCTGTGGATCTTGATATGATTTATAAAGCAACTCGGTGGCGTACTATGAAAGTTAGATGCATAACTATCTGTCTGAAAAAATACATGTCAATTGTGTGGCTGGAGAGAAATTTGATTTGTTTTGAAAAGAAGAGGAGGGATGGGAATGTGTTATGGGAAGTTTTGAAGAAGGATATCTATCAGGCATTGATGTTATTACCAAATTTTCCCACTGGTTTCAGGGATGTGTGGAGTTAGTTGGTGGTCAGTGTGTTTTTTTCTTCTCTAGTTCCTCGATTCGCTTGTTTTATTTCTTTTCTTTCCTTGTTTATCACTGTGTGTTTTCCTTTGCTTGTGTCGATTCTTTGACCAAGCTTCTGTATTTTATTGTGTTGTTGCAATAAAATCAGGTAGGGGCCTTGCTAACCCCGCTAGCCTTTGCTAAAAAATTATAAGGGTAATTAATTAAGGAAAGTAATTAGAGGATCATCAATGAATGTAACTTATTAATTAAGGTGGTTAATTAGAGGTAAATTAATATGAATGGTTGGGGCTAATTAATCTATGGGTAATTAAAGTTAATTAATGAATAAAAAGATAATTAGTGATTAATTAAGAGGAATGATTAAAGGATGATTAATTAATTGGTTTATAATTAATTAATGTTAAGCAAAGGTAATCTAAGTGATTAATGATTAGTAATTAATTTAATTAAAGATAAGTTAAATTAATTTTGGAAGTGATCAATTTTGCTTATGAATAATTGAATGATGTTCAATGCCTTGAATTTGTTGACATCTCTGATATGAAATGTTTTGGGTTATGATATTTTTAGGTGGACAGTGATAAATGTGGTTATCTATCAATGATGAATTATTGTGTAAAAAAGTGACATCCTGTATTTAAAGTTGAATTGTATTTAATAACTTGGGTTAAGATGACATGAGATTCGAAGAGACCGGAGTCGGGTATCGGTAAATACCCGGAACCACTTCGATTTGTAATCTACAAAATTCTTTTTAATTGGATATGTGGTATTAAACAGGCTGGAATGGAATGAATTGTGTAATATGGATATTTAACCTGAAACTGTTATGTTATAAATGTTGACTATGAGAACTCATAAGGGTATGAGTTACCCTGTTATTCTCGTATGTAATAGCTTGGTATTTCATATTATATGGGTTCACTCACGCTGGTTTCCAGCCTGACCTGGGTGTTACTTTGATGTAATGCTCGGGTCAGACCGAGTATTACAGATTTTTCAGGTAAGGACGTTCTGGAGCTCAAGAGACGAACTGGATGGCAGGAACGTATGGAGAGTATTCCGCTGTGATATATTGGTATTTATCTGGGACAATTTATTTTAACTGTCTGGTGATTGTGAAATGTTGTAACTCTGATGTATTGATGTAAATTAACCGATAGTTTTTCCATGTATAGCTTTTTTTATTTGATATTATATTTTGATCCGCTGCGAATGTGAGATTCTGTGTTTCTTTTCTGTTTCTTCTTCTATCTCTTTTCTTCTTTTCCTAACTATTTGGAATTTTCATGTTCGAAAACTTTGGGTCATCACATTTGGTATCAGAGCAAAAGGTTAAGCGAGAACCTTGGCTCTGGCGGGTCTACTCATTAAGGACATGGTCAATGGTACCCTAGGATGAGTTGAGTGTAGTATATATGCGGGCGTATTTGTTATTTTCTTATAAAATGATTTTAAAAATGATTTTATATAAGGTTATACTTTGATATATAAAAGAAATTGGTTGTTGATTATTGGAATTAAATAAAATAATGAAAATTAAGTGATACAACCAAATTGAAATTGAATAAAGATAAGTTTGAAATGGATCCAAACTAAAATTAAAATTGTGAATTTGTAGAAGTGTTTTTAGAATAAGATAATAATAAATTGGCTTCCAGATATGATAATCTTGGTTATTTGTGTTTAGTAATGAAATGTATTAAGGAAGTAAACCTTTAGGTGAGTAGGACTTATAAATTGTAATTGAAGATAATTTAAATTGTGAAGTTTTAAATCCTAAGTCTAGGAACATTTGAAATAGTTTCAAAATGTTAAAGGAAACAATAAATAATTTTATTCTGACTATTTTGAGTATAGTCTTATTTTAAAATAAGAAGTTGTTTGAAAACTTTAAAAGAATTTGTTTTGAATTAAAACCAAAGGTGGTTTAAATTTTAAAATTTGGCTTGGTGGGCCAAGAAGTAAATATGTATATATTTGTGGATATACATAATATCAATGATGATTTGAAACAAACTCTAAAGTGATGAGTTTTGATTTTCCCTGAAGTGTGATGTAAAAACCCAACGTAAAATAAGTTTTTGAACTTTTAGGTGATAGAAATTTGAAATTTGAAGTGGGAATTCAAATTTGAGTAAGGTTAACAGGACTTAATTGAATTTAACTTAAGATGAAGTCCAATAAATTTGAATGAACAACCTGATTTGGAAATTTGAAGATGAAATTGAGATTTAACTTGGGAAGTTAAATGGTTGATTTGAATGGGGAGTTTGTGTGATCTCAAAATGGTTTGAGATTTGGAAATTGAAAATGGATGAATGTTTTAAAATAATTTGGATGATATCATCCTGTTGTTATTAATAATCTTTAAACTGTGAATTGGATTTGTTTAAATGACTGAAGAAATGGATTGTGGTAATATATCCATTATTGAGATAAATGGGAAATAAAACTTTAATTTGAAATTAAGGATATGGAATCACTTTGAACTTAATATTTGAATGTTAAGAATTGAATTTGTAAATTAAAATTGTCTAAGAAACGCTTCCAAGGTTGGAAGATGAATTGGGTAATAAATTGAATTTTGAAGATAATATTGCTTTGAACTCTTATTTAAACTTTGAAATAAGTTATGTAAAGGTAATTTAAACTGGGATTTTGAAATTTGGACTAAGAATTAAATTGTTTAAGGACTTTAAAAAAATAAAAAGGTTAATTTGGTTTAAGAGGTTAAGCCAACATTTGAAAATTTAACTCGAATTTATATAATTCGAGGCGATTTAAAGGGAGACTGAATTTTAAATTAGCTCAAATTGAAATTCGATTTGAATAATTTCGAATTGTGATTAAAGTTGAATAGTTTTAAATTCAAATAGAATTTTATTTGAATTTGGAAATAAATCAAGGATAATTCAACATGAATTAGGATTGAAAAAATTCAATGGGTTGGGAAGTGATTGAAAATGGAGATTGGAATTGAAATTAATTCAAACTGGAATTGAAATGATTTAAAATTGAAACTGGATCAGTTTGAAATCTATTTGAATTAATTGAGATTGAAATCGAAGTTGAATAAAGTTTAAATTTGGAATGGAAATTGAAGTTATTTAAAATTGAATTGATTGGAAGGAAGGTTGGGTAGTGGAACAGTTTGGCTCTGAAACTATTTTCAAACAAATTATTGTAATATAAGCTTTCTCAAATTTATTTTTCCAAGCTATTTACTATAGATACAACCTTTCTTATTAAACACCAAACTATCTTATAATTATTTTATAACTACTTTTGGAATTATTTAACTATTTTGCAACTGTTTTATAACTAATTACTATTTTGCAACTATTTTACAATTATCTAACTACTTTACAATTATTTCATAACTACTTAACTATTTTACAGCTATTTTACAAACTAATAATTACTTTACAACTACTTATCCATTTTTAACATTTCAATTTAATTTCAAAATTTAAGCTAGACAGAGTTCAAACTGTTTATGATTTAATACCCAATTGAGATAAGAATTGAGGTGATAATCCAAATGGGGATTGAAGCAATTGTGAATTCAGTAACAGAATCAAAGTAAAAGTGAATAGAAAGAAGATTGATTTGGCTAATAATCAATGGAGATAAATATGTAGGATGTATGTTTATTATTTTATTCGCATAGTGATTTGATTCAGATTCGAGCATAGAATTTCAAGATTGTATATCAATCCGAGTTTGGATTTTTCACTCGATTTTCGATGGCGAACCTGGATATGGATTTTTGATTGGTTTTGGAAATTCTCTATCATAGTTATAACTACGCAAGGAGAATTATGGTTTCTGATCAAGAAACCAGATCTAAGTCCGCACTAGGAAGTTGAGTGGACGATACTAGTTCAGAAGTGAAATTGTATGATCGAGCAAGCGATCAGGTTGAATTGCATACAGATGGTATATGTACATCGTACGGGTTTGAATGAAATTGATATTGATAATTTGTGGATAAGAACTATAAATGATTTTTGAAATGAAAAGTATATTTTGTGAAATATATGATGAAATAAAATGGGAATTGGATATTTCTATGATTAGAATTCATTTTATAGAAAAGTAATATGGTTAATAACTTTATAAAAGAGTAATCAAATTTGAATATTTGATTCGGAATAAACAAAGTTATATATTTTTGTTATATAAGGTAAATCTCCCCTTGTTGAATCTATTGCCGGAAGAAAAGGGTTTTTGAAAAGTATTTGAATTATAAAAAGGGAATTTATACAAGTATGAGGTGATTCAAAGATTTTCAAAGTTATATATATATATATATATATATATATATAAAGAATCTTATGAGAATGATTTCGGAAAAAGGTTTTGGATCCTATGGATTTTGGAAAGGCTTTTGATTTTTGGAAAAAAAATCAATTTTGGAAATTTGGAAAGCCTTATTGAGAATATAGATTTTAAGAAAGGAGACTTATATGGGATTCATACTATGCGTATGATTTGAAAGATACTATATGTGTATAGTTTAATGTGTTTTGAAAATGGCTCTAGAGAAAAAGGCGCTCCGCTGAAATGAACTTCTCAGGAGTACCATAGGTTGGTACTTCCTTGAGCCTTAAAAGGGGGGAGGCTCTATAGTGGATCCTATTTGGAAGTCTGTACAAACTTAAGTTCCTGAGGATTATTGGGTAGCGAAAGACGAGGACGCTGATGCTTGCAGATGCATTTGGGTTATGCTGTGATAACATTGTAACTTGATTTCGCTGCGATCTCCTTTGGACCATAGCGGAAATCGTGTGGAGGTGAGTGTCAACAGTCTATCCTTGAGTTTTCTAGGAAGATAACGTAACATCGGTAGACTATGATCTATAGTCGAGTGGAGTGGAGAAGTTTCATTATTTTGGCAGCGGAATTCGAGGCCGTTGATGCCTACAATTATATGGGTTTTTGCTGTGATAGAAACATAACTCCGGTGTAGCCGCGATCTGTAATAGGTTCCATGGCGTAATCGAGAGGCATGGAGTGCCTATAGTTATCTATAGATTTTTTCGGGATGGCAACGTAATCATCGGGTTAACTGCGACTATGGATGTGGTGATGATTTCCAGAGCATTCTCAGTAGATGTTTCCTCTATTTTCAAAAATATTTTCTATATCTTCAATAAATTATTTTCCAAATATTTTCACTCGGTGTTGGAAGCGGGTTTACCAAGTACTTATAGATTTTCAGTCGTACGCCTGATCTACGTATGACCGAATTTTTGTGAGAACAAGGATGGACTGGTTAAAACATTGAGTATAAAAAGTATTTTTATAAAAACTATTTTATAATATTATGTAGATTTTAAAAGTGTTTTAAAAAGTGATCAAAAAGTGATTTAACTGATATTAAGTATTTTAATAAATTCTGGCTTCGTACCTTTTCGAGGACGAAAAGATTCAAAGGGGGGAGGAATGTGATAACCTAGAATTTTGGACATCTGTTAATTGGTAATAAGCAGGGTTTAATTTATTAAAATAATAATTTGTAAATTTAACAAATAAAATTTGATAATTAAAGATGTCTGAACGTATATATAAGTGGATTAAAATAACGAATCTTAGTGTAAATTATTAATTATATTAATAGATATGTGTAAACTTTATAATATGGATAGTTTAAGTATATACATACACAAGTATATAGGTGTGTGTATAAGTATATATATATTTCTTTTGAAATTAGTGAGTTAAGCATGAGATAAGATATAATTTATTTAAGAATATAAACATAAATTAATATATATATATATATATATATAATAGAGCATGAGTGATTAAGGCTATATTTAATGAAGATTAAGACATTTGTAAGCATAAGAAAATTTATATAAAATGTATCAGGACATTTGTAAGCATATAAAACAAGATTGGACATTTGTAAAATGATTTAAGCATGCAAGTACATTTGTAATGCAATAAAAAATATACAAGCGGCCAATTTCTTTTGAAAATAAAGTAACAAATATTTTGTTGTAAAAGAAAACCTGGTTGTTCAGTTTTAAACTTCTCTTTTCTTCTTCTAAAACCTGGAAACTAAATTCAAAAGTGAATTCAAAATTCAAAGAAAACCAAACTACTTCAACATCCATTTCATCTACCACCTGAATCAAAGCATGCAGTAGGATCAACTCAATTAAAAGTTGGTCAGGCTTCCAGTTTAAAATCAAAAGAAATTCTAGATTTTCAAAACCCTCTTCTGTTCAAACACAAGGTGAGTAAACTATACAGTTAAAACTAAATCTATTTATATTAAAATGAATAATGTTTGAGATAATATTGAAAAATGTTTCCGTGAATGATTAATTATGCTTGCATGACCATGTATATAAAGATGATTTTGTGTATGTATGTATAATTGACTCTATTAAAAATTCTACAGTCTAATCCAGCTTAAAAAATAAATTACTCTTGCTCCAATCCTTTTTTGGTCTTGATTGTTGGAAGAAAAATGTTTGAATGGATGTGATTTTATTTTTATAAATAGTTGAAGTGATTAAATCAAGCAATTATTTCTAGATTTAAAATTTACAGAGGAAACCAATTCAAGTCAAAAACTCGATTATTAAAATTTCAAATTTTGATTGTAAATTTGAAATCGAGCTTGGAAATAATGATTTTTGATAATAGTTTCATGATTTTTAATGTGGTGAGTGTTGTGATTTTGTGAGTTGATCGGAAATTGGTTAATCAGAAATTTCTGGCAATCACGGCAGTCTATAGTCTCGGGGTCTTGGCAAAAGGTGGCTCATAGACCGATGGTTGTGGAAAAAATGACCGCTGGCTTCCTGGGTCACCGTGGTAGTAGGTGAAGGATGATCTAGGATTCGAGCGTCGGTTTGGGTTGATGTTGTTCGCGAGGAAAGGGCGATGGTTGTGGAGCATCAAAGGCGACTGCAAGGTGGGGGATTGGTGCTTGAGGTCGAGGCTGTCATCTGGTGGGGGCGGCGAGATTGACCAGGGTTAGGATCGACGGTGATGGTTGTTTTTCCGTTGATGGTGGCTTTCTGATTTTCGAACGATGGGTTCGATTTTTACTTGCTGGCAAATCAGCGAATCTGGGTGATCATATGCGACAATGGGTTGATCGTCGACTTAACGAGGGTTACAGTGTCGACCTATGGTGGTCGGAGCTACCATGCACGTGCACATGCACGTTGGGATAGGCGTTTGATCATTGGGTTTAGGAAGAAGAAGTAGCCCAGGGGAATCTCGAACCGTTCCAGTGTTCGACTCGAAGCAGGGGATGGGTTATTGTTTCGTGAGTGTATCGATGTTTACTCGGGAGTTCACTCGAGTTCTTTTGTGATTTTCTCGAAGCTAATTCGGGTTTTGGTTTTGTTTGAGCTCGAGTTTCTGCTGTGGTAACCTGTTTTTAATTATTAAAAGTTAAATATGTACAGGTTTTAAAAAGCGATGTAATTGAAATTAATTCATGTATTCAAATTGAATTAGCTAAGTTTTAAGTAAAGGTCAATTAATGAATAATTACTTAGTATAAGTAACTATTGGATTGTTAATGATTGTAATTAATATAAAGATCATTAACTAGTGATTATGATGATTAATTAAGATAGTTAATTAAGATAATTAATTTGTAAATTGATTAAGGATAATCACTAAAGGAAATTGATTAAGTATAATTACTTAATTAATAGAGTGTAATTACATAGAGTAAGTAATTAATGGTTGAGTGTAATAAATAAAGAGAAATTACTTGGTGAAAGTAATTAGAGGGTAATTACTCAATGGGAGTAATTAAAGGTTAATTACTTAGTGTAATTAATTAAAGAATTCATTAATTAAGAAGTTAATCAATTAATGTAAGAAATTAAAGGATAGTTAATTACTATTTGTAATAAATTAAGGTTGATTTATGAATATGAGGGGTTTAAATAAGGAGGATAATTACTTTATGGAAGTAATTAAGGTGGAATTACTTCATGAAATTAATTAAAGGATTAATTAATGTAGGTGATTAAGATTAGTTAATTAATGAATGAGATTAATTAAGGTTAATTAATAAGTGTGATTAATTTAAGGTTACTTGTTAAATGTGATTAATTAAAAGGGTAATCAATTAAGGAAAGTAATTAGAGGATCGTTAATGAATGCAACTTATTAATTAAGGTGGTTAATTAGAGGTAAATTAATATGAATGGTTGGGGCTAATTAATCTATGGGTAATTAAAGTTAATTACTGAATAAAAAGATATTTAATCAACGGTGATTAACTAAGAGGAATGATTAAAGGATGATTAATTAATTGGTTTATAATTAGTTAATGTTAAGCAATGGTGATCTAAGTGATTAACGATTAGTAATTAATTTAATTAGAGATAAATTAAATTAATTTTGGAAGTGATCAATTTTGCTTATGAATAATTGAATGATGTTCAATGCCTTGAATTCGTTGATATCCCTGATATGAAATGTTTTGGGTTATGATATGTTTGGGTGGACAGTGATAAATGGAGTTATCTATCAATGATGAATTGCTGTGTAAAAGAGTGATATTCCGTATTTAAAGTTGAATTGTATTTAATAATTTGGGTTAAGATGACATGAGATTCGAAGATACCGGAGTCGAGTATAAGTAAATACCCAGAACCACTTCGATTTGTAATCTACAAAATTCTTTTTAATTGGATATGTGGTATTAAACAGGCTGGAATTGAATGAATTGTGTAACATGGATATTTTACCAGAAACTGTTATGTGATAAATGTTGACTATAAGAACTCGTAAGGGTACGAGTTACCCTGTTATTCTCATATGTAATAGCTTGGTAATTCATATTATATGGGTTCACTCACGCTGGTTTCCAGCCTGACGCGGGTGTTACTTTGATGTAATGCTCTGGTCAGACATAGTATTACAGATTTTCAGGTAAGGGCGTTCTGGAGCTCAGGAGATGAGCTGGATGACAGGAACGTATGGAGAGTATTCCGCTGTGATATATTGTTATTTATCTGGGACAAGTTATTTTAACTGTCCAGTGATTATGAAATGTTGTAACTCTGTTGTATTGATGTAAATTAACTAATATAGTTTTTCCTTCTATGACTGTTATTTTATTTGATGTTATATTTTGATCCGCTGCGAATGTGAGATTCTGTGTTTCTTTTTCTATTTCTTCTTCTATCTCTTTTCTTCTTTTCCTAACTATTTGAATTTTCGTGATCGAAAATTTTAGGCTGTCACACAAACCTAAGCTAAAGTCGGTCGTTACCAAGGTGGAAGAAGTAATTTTAATTTTAAGCTAAGGATCAGCTAGGAAAAGATTAATCAACAACAAATCTCAAGTTTCTTATCAAATGTAAGGTGAATAATAATTCATTCCATCTCTTTTTGGTTTCTATAATCCTATGATTTCGGATTTAAGTATTTATTTCATTCTTATGATATTTTGCATGATGATATGCTAACTTTATATATTGTTTGATTTAAACAATTTAATTACATGCTAAATTCATACGATTTTACGGGCAAAACCTTGGGTTATTGATTTCAGACTGCCATGGATAATTTTTATGTTAAGAAAAACATAATTTTGGAGATGAGTTTTTATTTTCATTATTTTCCTAGCTATGGAAATTTTATAATTTTTGACAAAAAGTATATTGTAATTGGGTTTAGAATTAATTTCGAGAGTTTCAGGAAGCAATTGGGTCTAAATTTTTTATATGTTTGATTACATAATGAAATTGATTTTCTATCATTTTTGAGGATTTTTCCTAGTTGATTTATTTCGGAAAATAAATTATTGTTAAAGAAGAGCTTTTCTGCAATTATTGGTTTTATCATATAGAAGGGCTTAACGTTACAAAGCTTTGATTTAGATTTAATTAGTGCGGCAGTTTTTATATGTAAAGTACTTGAAACGTTTTAAAGTAGCCAATCAATAGGTTACAAATTGCAGGTTAGATATAAATTAAATTTCATTTTTGAATATAAAACTACTTTTCAGGAAAAAGGATATTTCGCTTATTTTGCGGACACCTTTCGACCCCTTTACCTCCACTCTATCTCAGTTCAAACCATCACTGTCGAAACCCACATAATCAGAACCAAGGCACAAGCTATCAATGGAAATTGGTATGAAATGTATTGGTAAGTAGCAGAAGGTAAGGTGTTGAAAGCCGTGCTTTCGTCAGAGTCGAAACCAAGGATTCAATTTTAAAAGAAGACCAATGCCGGCCTAGTTTTTGGAGGGTTTCGACCGAGTCGATATCCTATAGAGTCGAAACCTTAGCTTGTTTTCTGATATTAATTTCCCGCCTTGATTTACTTAAAGATTTCAACATAGTCGAAGGCTATGCTTTAGAGAAATTTTATAAATTGCTTTCGAAGGGGAACTTTTTCTTTAAATAAGAAACTTTTGAAAGGGAAGGTTCCGACCTAGTCAAAACTTAGCCGCCTATTCCTTTCGAGTACTGAACTTGTCAACGGCTTTGAAAGGTTATACTTGTTTTTACCATGGTTAAGCCACTTCCTAATTGCTTTCAAAAGGAGTAGGGGTTTCGAAGTAGATGGAGTCAAAAGGGGGTTTTGTCTCTGTCCCTCGAAGTTCTAATTTGTAAAGTCTTTCGCTTTTGACTAGATCCGATGCCATCTTTTCCCTAATTTAATTTTTATAGGTTTCGAAAGAGATACTTTTGTATACAACCACTTTGACCCAAATATGTTTTAAAGAGTAAACACAATGCATTTGAAAGTGGGACTTTCATTTTTTTCGAAGCACTATATTTTAAAAGATGATTTGATACCTTCAGAAGGTACGAATGGTTTCCAAAGGGAATATTTTCCAAGTGTTTCGAAAGTTATGTATACTGTGTTTTGATAATAAGTTATTGCTTTCGAAGGAGGCTATCCAGAGGTTTTCAAAGAGATGTTTATTTGATTTCGAAACATAAACCCAATCCAAAATTTTAAAGTAATAAACATGGCATAAGTAAACAAGGAGTTCTGAAGAGGTTTTCCTTAGTTTAAAATGGCTAAAGGGTTTAACCAGGATATGTAAATAAAAAGGTTTTCAAGGATAATGAACCACAGGTGTTGGTATGTTTTTGCTGTTATGTTTACTTCTTCATATATTTATTCACATTGTTAACCCATAACTGTATTTTGGGGAAAGGGCGGAATAACCAGTTAGGTTGATCAAGTAGTGAATATAACTTAACAGATGTTAAAATTAAACTAAAGATATTGGATGAGGCCAATAGGTTTACAGTAATCCCACGAAAACTGTATGATATAGGCAGAGGCCAATAGGTTCGTAGTCAGCCCATGAAAACTATGGTTTGATACAGGTAGAAGCAGTAAGTTTGTAGTTAGCCCATGAAAACTATATCAAGATTAAGATATTGGAAACTAATTAATAGGTTCCTAGTTACTCCATGAAAACTATAATAAGAAATATGATAGTGGAGTTACCAATAGGTTTTCGTGATCCTATGAAAGCTAAGAAATTGGATAGATAGTCCTTAAAATTTAACAGGTTAATGGTAACCCTTAAAACTATAATTGAGACAGATATTAAGAATAAATGGGGATGGGTAATCTAGATTTAATTTATTGGTTTTTCATATCATCCTAACATTTTGAAATACCATGTTTTATCCATTGTGGATGTACGAAGCACAGTATATGGTTTTATAAATGTTTTAGGATACTAGGGAGGAGAAAACCCGTTCCGCTATGCGGCATGGTCTTACTAGAGATCCAAATGGTTTGAGATGGTAGATTATTATTCATACTAGGCTCTATGTCTAACTCGTTGTTTTTATTTTTACCTTAAGCTCTAAGGTACTCAACTGATTTTGAGTAGGGTGAGAGTTAAGGTTTTCAGGTTTTCTCTTTAGACGGATAAAGCATCCGGAGGCGTGTAGGAGGCAGATAGTTATTTAAGTTATTTTATTTTAGTTGTGTGTTTGGTCGTAAAGGAAAACTGTTTTAGTGCCATATTATGTACTCTGATCAACCAAAGAGCCATCTTCGTATGTCGCTCTTGGCGTATTTGTTATTATTATATGTTATTTGAACGTGGTCCGCGAAATGGGATTGTGTAATCAATTTGAAATAGTTTAAAATGGAATGTTGATTTTATTTTTATTTTATAATTTTTTTTCCAAATTCTTATGTATTTGTGTATCAATGTATCTAATATCACCGTATTTTATCACCAAGGATTAATAAATATGGATGACTGCAACATCCGTAGCCATTAGTTTGGGCCTCCATGTAGGGGATGTTAAAAGTTGGTATCAAAGCATGGTCTATGAAACTTTAAAAGAAACTTAAACCTAAAAGATTTTTCAAACAAATCCGATGAATCAGTTAAGAAAATTGGAGGTTGGGTTAATGCTGTGATAACGTGCTTGTATTTGATATGTGTGTGTGTGTGTGTGTGTGTGTGTGTGTGTGTGTGTGTGTGTATAAGTACATATACCTCGCTCTCTTAGATCGTTCTTTTGTATCTTACTAAAGCTCCTATGTAGATTTACGAGAAAGGAGATATGGGAGAAGGAAACAGAAGAGGAAAGCTCTATGAAGGAAGCACCGCAACTAATGGAAATGCTTGACCCACTACCAAGAGAAACCTGGGTCTACCGGGTAGTGCTAGTAAACATAATGCAGAATTGTGGGTGCTGGGAATCCACCAGTAGATATGGGAGTGATGTATCAGTTCTTTGTTGGTTTGATGCAAGCTGGAGCTGCGGCTGGTGTTGCTAGAATTGTGGGAGGAGCTAATCCTTTGGCTCTGGTAGGGTGCATTGCTTTGTTGAGTAGAGATTACACCAGTTAGGGTGGGAAGCCATTCTTGGGAACGGGAACTGTTGCAGAGGTTCAAAATTGGTTGTTGCATTATGAACGAATATTTTTTGATATGGGTCTGAATGATGGACAAAAGAGAAGTGGCCTTTAGACAGTTATAATGGTCAACAATACACTGGTGGAATAGTGTTACTGCCGGAGTGCCGAAAGAGCAGATAACTTGGACTGATTTTAAGGCAAGATTTGAGCAAAAGTTGTATCTGAGTTTGCTAATTCTGAGCCGATGAGGAAGTTTATGGATTTAGTGCAAGGAGAGATGTCAGTAGTTGAGTATGTTACTAAGTTTGTAGAGCTGTCTAGATACAGATATTCTATTATAGATACTGACGTTAAAAGGAATGAGAAGTTCATACAGGGACTGAGGCCCGAGCTTTCTTGAATGACCATGACACGTGTCTATGATCCTTGTAATATAGTGGTGGAGATGGCTATTCCCCATGAGAAGTTTCATATTGATCTAACTCAAGAGAAGTTAGTGGAAACCTAGGGTTCTCAAAGGAAGAAGAGGAAGTTATTTAAAAAGAAGAGAGCCCAGAAGGAAGACACTACTAAGAAGTCTAAGGCTAATGTAGTTTGTTATAAGTATGACAACATTGGTCACTTTACAAATGAATACCGGTCAGGAAATGGGAAGAAAGCTACAGTTAAGAAGAATGTGAAGTGATTCAACTATGGTCAAGTTGGAAATTGCAAGAATCAATGTACAGAGCTAGTCAGGGTAGATAAAGGGAAGGTTTTTTCTATTAGATCAGCTAGGCTGTAGCAGATAAGGGAAAGACAGATGAAAGGTGCACTTTTGATTCAAAGTATTCAAATTAGAGTACTTTTTGATACCAGTGCATCACATTCATTTATATCTTAGTGTTTGGTTGATAGATTATGCTTAGAACCCACCTATCTTATTACTTCCTTAATGGTTGCAAATCATATAGGAGGGTATACAACTCTAGGGTTGAGATGTGACCAGTTAGAACTTGATTTGTTAAGTCATAAATTTGCATGTAGTTTGTATGTTATTGATTTCGTAGATTTTTGGATCATTTTAGGAATGGATTGGTTGGGTAGGTATGTGGCTAGAATATTTTACCAAGATAGAAAGATATCATTGGGACACCCTAATAGTCATAACTAAGTGGTATTCTCAGTAGAGAATAATGACCAGAGTGTTAGTGCTTTGCTTAGTGCTGTGGAGATAGGAGATGAGTTATGTCAGGTTCAGGTAGCAAGAGAGTTTCGAGAGAGCTTTGAGCCAGTCACTAGATTGCCCCCTTAAAGAGCTGTTGAGTTAAGAATAGATCTTGTGCCTAGAGCTGAACCATGTGTAGGTCGCCTAGCAGAATGACACCTATAGAGATGAAGGAATTGAAGGTGCAGCTAGTGGATCCAGAAGGAAGTAATTTATTAGACCAAGCAATTCACCCTGGGGAGCAGCCGTAGTGTTCGTAAAGAAACCAGATGGGTTGTTAAGGATGTGCATTGACTATCGTAAGCTGAATGAAAGAAAAATTAAGAATAAGTATCGTTTGCCCAGAGTATATTATATGTTCGATCAGTTGAATAGATCCAGAATGTTTACCCAGTTGGATTTCGCAACAAGTTTCCATCAGTTAAGAGTGGCATAGGACAGTATTCCTTCGATGGAATTCAGACTAGGTATGATTTATATGAGTTATTGGTGATGCCGTTTGGATTAACGAATGCACTTGCTTTCTTCATGGATTTGATGATTCGAGTTTTCAAAGAGTACTTGGATAAGTTTGTTCTGGTGTTTATAGATGACATTCTAGTATACTCTAAGGATGAAAGGGAGTATGAAGTTCATCTTAGAGCAGTGCTTAAGGCGCTAAGGCACAATCAGCTAAAGATGAAGTTTACCAAGTGTCAATTTTGGAAGAAAGAGGCTTAGTTTCTTGGTCATGTGGTTTCAAAGAAAGGATTGTCAGCCCATCCAGATAAGATCTATGCTATTAATAAATGGAAGAGACCGGAGACAGTGACTGAGATCAGAAGTATTCTTAGACTTGCTATCTACCACCGGAGATTCATCAAGGATTTTTCGTGGATAGCAACATCCTTCCCTAAGCTAACAGAAAAGAGGTGAAGTTTGTTTGGTCTGACAAATGCGAGGAAGCATTCCTTAAGTTAAAGCATTTGTTGACCAATGCACCCATGTTATAGTTCCAGATGGAAACCAAGAGTGTATTGTGTATACTTATGTATGCAGAACTAGATTAGGAGCAGTGTTGATGCAAAATGGTAAGGTTATTGCCTGCGCATCAAGACAATTTAGACTGCGGGAAGTAAGATATCATACTCATGACTTATAGTTGGCAATAGTAATCTTCACATTGAAATTTAGAGACATTATCACTTAAGAGAGAGGTTTGAGCTTTATACTGATCATAAGTCTTTAAGATATTTATCATTTCATAAGGTTTTTAATATGAGACAACAGAGGTGGCTGGAGTTTTTGGCAGCTTATGATTTTGGTATAGAGTAAACACCAGCGAAAGATAATAAGGTAGCAGATGCTCTTAGTAGAAAGCATTAGAATCTGGTGTTAGCTATGTTGGCGAGTAGAAAGATTTAGAAGCTTTAATCGGTTGTGATGTGCAGTTAAGATCGACTGCTGGTTCCAGTTAGAGTTTCACCAGATTATCTTGTTTAGAAATTAGATCAGTATTGATTGAGAGAATTTCTTCTAAGCAAAAGGGTGATCCTATATTAGCTGAATGGATCAAAATGCTTGATGTTGGAACAGGTATCGAAGATTTAAAGGATTTTAGCCTTGAACCAAGAGGATGGCTAAGAAAAAAGGGACGGTTATATGTTCCTTATGTGGAGGACTTGCGGAAGGAAGTTCTCGAAGAATGTCATCGATCCAAGTTTACGATCCATCCTGGAGGGACCAAGATGTATCAGCATATAAAGAGGAGCTTCTACTGGGAAGGCATAAAAAGGGATGCTGGCTTGTGGGTTAGACAGTGTGCAAACTGTCAACAAAGAAAGCTAAACATCAGAAGCCTAGTGGATTACTTCAACCTTTAGAGATTCTGGTTTGGAAATGGGATTCAATATCTATGGATTTTATAGATTGGTTGCCAAAGTCAAATAGAGGTAATGAAAGTATATGGGTTGTAGTGGATTGATTGATCAAGAGTGTCTATTTCATTCCAGTTAAATCAACTAGGATGGCACCTGTTTTAGCTAAGTTGTTCATGAAGAACATAATTAGACAACATGGAGTTCCTAGTAGTATAGTCAGTGACTGAGATGCTTTGTTTACTAGTGAATTCTGGAGGAGTCTACAGGAAGTGATGGGTACTAAGCTTAATATGAGTACTGCATATCACCATCAGACTGATGGACAGACAGAGAGAATCAATATAGCGCCTGATGATTTATTGAGAGCTTGTGTATTGGACTTTTGGTAGATCTTCGGAAGATTACCTATATTTGGTTGAGTTTTCCTATAATACTTATCAGACTAGTGCAGAAATGGTGACGGTTGAAGCTTTATATGGAAGACCATGCAAATCACCGGCATGTTGCTTGGAGACTGGAGATAGATTAATCTTAGATCTGGATTTGGTTAGGGAGACGTCAAAGAAGATTGAGTTAATCTGAGAGAGGATGAAGGAAGCTCGGTGCAGACAGAAGAGTTAGGAAGACAAGAGGCATAAAGACTTAGAATTCTCGTTTAGGGATAAGGTTTTCATTAAGGTATACCTATGTAGAGTGTGTACAATTTGGAAAGTCAAGGAAGTTAGCCTAGAGATATGTTGGTTCATACCAGATTTTAGAAAGGATTGGAAAGCTTGTAGAGTTGCCGAGCAATATGGCAGGTGTCCATAATGTATTTCATGTGTCTCATTTTCGTAAGTATGTGCATGATCCAGAGACTACTATTCCTTGGACAGGGTTGGATGACTTAGTGGTAGAGCCTAATTTGGCTGTTGTTACACAACCAGTTCGGGTTGTAGCTAAAGACGAGAAAAGATTAAGGAACAAGACAGTCAAGTTAGTGAAAGTTAAGTGAAACGACAATGAGAAGGACTGTATTTGGTAGACATAGGACATGATTAGACATACTTATCTTGATTTTCTTTAAGGGTATGTCTATATTAGATTTATATTGGTAGTTGCTAGTCAGTTAGACTTATATGGTTGTTAGGAGTTTTTATAGATGATTGCCAAGTTTAGTATTTAGTCCTTACTAAATTTCGAGGATGAATTTTTTTAAGGGAGGAGCCTGTAACATCCCTAATTTTTGATAACATTTTTCAGAAGATTTAATTAGATAAATTAAATAGAATAATGTTGATAAAGAGATTGAGATCTGAATAAAATATATAAAGTCGTGCTTAACCATAAGATAAATGAGCTTTAATTTGGTTTATTGGTTAATTAACTAACACAAGGGCATAATAGTGAATTAGCCAATTTACAATACATGGCTATATACTTTTGTAATTTCCCATTCAAGTTTTATCTTCCACTTTTTCAAACGTAAATCAAACCTAAGTTAAAGCTGGCCATTACCGACAAAGAAAAAGAAATTTTAATCTAAAGCTAAGGATCAAGCTAGGAAAAGATTAATCAACAATAAATCTCAAGTTCCTTAAAAAATCTAAGGTGAAAAATAATTCATTCCATCTCCTTTTGGTTTCTGTAATCCTATGATTTCGGATTTAAATATTTATTTCATTTTTATGATATTTTGAATCATGATATGCTAATGTTATAGATTGTTTGATTTAAACAATTTAATTATATGCTAAATTCGTATGGTTTTCGGGGTAAAAACATAGGTCATTTATTTCAAATTGCCATGCAAAAAAAATTATGTTAAGCAAAACATAATTTTGAAGATGGGTTTTAATTTTCAGAATTTTCCAAGCTATGGAAATTTTATTATGAATGTTTGGTGAAAAATATGATGTAATCGGGTTTAAAATTAATTTCGAGAATTTTAGGAAGAAATTGGGTCTGAAATTTTAGTATCTTTGATTACGTGTTGAAATAGATTTTCTATAATATTTAGGGATTTTTCCTAGTCGATTTATTTGGGAAAATAAATTATTGTTAAAGAAAGTCTTTTCTGCAAATTTTGGTTTTGTCATATTGAAGGGCTTAATGTTACAAAGCTTTATTTTAGATTTAATTAGTGTGGCAGATTTTATCTGTAAAGTATTCAAAAAGTTTTAAAGTAGCCAATCAAGGAGTTACAAATGGCAGTTTGATTATAAAGTAAATTTCCATTTTTAAATGTAAAACAGTATTTCAGGAAAAAGGAGGTTCCGCCTATTTTGGGGGCACCTTTCGACCTTTTTACCTCTGCTTCATCTCAGTCGAAACCATCACTATTGAAGCCCACATAATCGAAACCCAGGCACATGGCATAAATGGAAATTGGTACGAAGTGTATTGGTAAGTAGCAGAAGGATAGGTGTCGAAAGCTATGCTTTCATCAGAGTCGGAACCAAGGCTTCAATTCTAAAAGAAGACCAACGCCCACCTAGTTTTTGAAGGACTTTCGACTGAGTCGATACCCTATAAAGTTGAAACCTTATCTTGTTTTCTAAAGTTTATTTCTTGCCTTGATTTACTTAAAGATTTCAACATAGTCGAAAGCCATGCTTTCGAAAGGAACATTGTAAATAGGTTTCAAAGGGGAACAATTTTTTAAATAAGAAACTTTCAAAAGGGTATATTCGAACTAGTCAAAACATAACCGCCTTGTTCCTTCCAAAGTATTGAAGTCATCAACACCTTTGAAAGGTTATACTTGTTTTTACCTTGGTTAAGCCGCTTCCTAATTACTTTCGAAAGGGGTTCGGGTTTCGATGTATATGGATTCGAAAGGGGGTTTCGACTCTATCCCTCGAAGTTCTAATTTTAAAGTCTTTTGCTTTCGACTAGATCTGACACCATCAACTTTTCCATTGTTTAATTTTACCAGTTTCGAAAGAGATACTTTCATATACAACCATTTTGACCCAAGTGTTGTTTTTAAAGAGTAAACTCAATGCTTTCGAAAGGGGGACTTTCATTTTTTTCGAAGCATTATATTTTAAAAGATGATTTAATACTTTCGAAAGGTACTAATGGTTTCGAAGAGAATATTTTCCATGTGTTTCGAAAGGTATGTATACTACATTTTGAAAAGAAGTTTTTGCTTTCGAAGGAGGATATCTAGAGGTTTTGAAAGAGATGTTTATATGATTTCAAAACATAAATCCTATTCTAAATTTTAGAGTAATAAACATCGCATAAGTAAACAAATGTTTTGAAAGGAAGAATCTTTCCTTTATTTGAAAAGGCTAAAGGGTTTAACCAGGATATGTAGATAAAATGGTTTTTAAGTATAATGAACAACATGTGTTGGTCTACTTTTGTTGTTATGTTTACTTCTTCATATATTTATTCACATTGTTAATCCATAACTGTATTTTAAGAAAGGGTAGAATAACCAGTTAGGTTGAACCAGTAGTGAATATAACTTAACAGATGTTAAAATTTTAATTAAAGATAGAATGTGCTAATAGTTAAAACTTTATGATATTGGTAGGGGACAATAGGTTCATAGTTAGCCCGTGAAAACTATGATTTGGTACTAGTAGGGGCCAGTAGGTTTGTAGTTACCCATGAAAACTATATCCAGATTAAGGTATTTACAGTTAGCCAATAGGTTCCTAGTTAGCCCATGAAAACAAGGATAAGAAATAAGATATTGGAGCCACCAGAAGGTTCTTAGTGATCCCATGAAAATTAAGAAATTGGACAGATAGTCCTAAACATTTAACAGGTTAATAGTAACCCTTAAAACTATAATTGAGGAATATAGTTAAAATAAGTGGTGATGGGTAATCCAGCTTTAATTTATTGTTTTACACATCATCCTAATGTTTTGAAATACTGTTTTTTAACCACTGTGGATTGAGGAGGCACAATATATGGTTTTATAAATGTTTTAGGATACTACTGAGTTGAAAACTAATTTCGCTATGCGGCATAGTCTCACTAGATATCCAAATGGTTTGAGATGGTAGATTATTATTCATACCAGGCTTTATGTCTTACTTGTAGTTTTTATTTTTCCTTTAACCTATCGGGTACTCAATTGATTATGAGTAGGTTGTCAGTTAAGGGTTTCAGGTTTTCTCTTTTAAAGAATAAAGCTTCCGGAGGTGTGTAGGAGGCAGATAGTTATTTAAAGTTATTTTATTTCCACTATGTGTTTGGTTGTAAAGGAAAAATTGTTTAGTGCCTCATTTACTCGATCAGCCAAGGGGGCATTTTCATATCTCGCTCTTGGCGTATTTTGTTATTATTATATGTTATCTGAATGTGGTCTGCGAACTAGGATTATGTAATGAATTTGAAATTATTTAATTTGCTATTTAAATTGTTACGATATTCTTGTGTATCTGTGTATCAATGTATCTAATATTGTCGTATTTGATCGTGAGGATTCTAGGTATGAATGCAACATCTGTAACTGTTAGTTTTAGGGCTCCACGTGGGTGATGTTGCAAATCTAATTCTCTAAATTATTTCACATAACTTTACAATCATGTAAACATAAATCTGTAAAGTATAGTAAGCAAACATAGGTAGGGAATCATCTCACTAACCTTCTTCTTCACCAAATCAAGCTCTAATCACCAAAACCTAATTCCTACCCCTCTT
The DNA here is from genome assembly GCA_030765085.1 of Allium cepa. Taxonomy (NCBI): domain Eukaryota; kingdom Viridiplantae; phylum Streptophyta; class Magnoliopsida; order Asparagales; family Amaryllidaceae; genus Allium; species Allium cepa. Next base: position 217,509,227 of record CM060938.1, read on the forward strand.
GAAATTTGAGATTAAGCTCCAAAGTCTAATTCAAGCAAATCCAATAATGGATCTTAAAATGGATAGGTAGATAAGAATCATAGGGTTTTTTGGGATTTATTGGAACTTATTTAGGCTTGGATTAGAAGATCTAGGGAAAGGGATTGAGGAGAGATTAGGAAAGAAAGAGGAGACAGAAATGAAAAGTAGCATGGAATGAAAAGTAAATGAAGGTGTTAGCCAATTAATTGGCAAGCTAACTGGCCTTATCCTCAAATTCATTTCATATACATGAAAAAAATCACTTCAAAAACATACCGACTCCAAACACAGCCAAGTTTATACTCATTCTTATCACAAGGGAATTGCGGTCTAAATGGTTAGTGTGTCAAGTCCCAATTCATTCGTCTCTAAAAGTTGATTATAAATTGCATTCCATTAATTAATGATTAAATATTTAAATTAACTATTTAAATATCCAGTCATTAAAAACGCAGGTTGTTACAAAGATTCCATAACTGATCCCAATTGCAAGTGGTAGATTGATAGAGTTAGGGTATGCCATAGGGTTAAATATGTAATTTGTTACATATAATCAACTTGATAACCAATTGTGTTCAGAATAAAGGTGTTTGATTTCTATAATATATTTTGTTAAATGCTGATATAATTAGTTAAGTAACTGACTTAAAGTATATTAAATAGAAAATCCTTAAATGATATGTTGTGTGATAGCAATTACAATTTGTCATGGTCATGAGAAATGTATCACACCAAAATAACATATTATTTTAATTATTTTTAGTCAAGATGTTTTGAAAAAGGATGTCAATTATCTATTGAGGCAAGAGTATGTAGTGCTCTTCAAATGTTGGGCAGTACATTATTCATAACAATTGGAGGCACCAAGGGGTTGCATACTGATAATAGACACTCCACTTTGATTAAAGTTAAATCATGGAATGATAATCCATTAAGTGACTATAGTTGGGTCTAACTTAAAGCATTGGTAGTATAACATATTCAATAGAGAATTATCCTTTTCGATTATAAGACGTTAGTATAACGGTCAATTGTATTAAATTCAAAGTTAAAGTCTCTAACAAAAGTAGTATGGTCAATGATAATTTTTATTATTGAACCAAGGATTTTATGTTTGGACCAATCAATTGAATTTGGATGATATTGGAATATTGACTAAAACCAAATTCCATAAGTCCCATAGTGATGTTGTTTTGATGAAGAGAATTAGTGCAAAAGATCATTATTGCCAGGCACCGCTTATAATAGTAAAATGATATTTTGCTGAAAATATGTGTAAGCGATAAATTTAGCCAAAATGTCACACTGCAAGCTAAGGTGACATGTGAACTCAATATTCCAGTTGTTCTATATTAATTGCTGATTGAATTTATACCTTTGAATCGCACAACTGCAATGATGAATACTCTAAAAACAATAGAGTTTAATAAATTTATAATCATCGTAAATTAATTAATATTTATGAAATATTCATTATTACATTTAATTTGATTGATTTTTTAATGCCTTTAGTATTTAATGAATAACTTATATATAAAAGCTATGTATGCGCATATCAATATACGATATCGATAAAATATTTAAATTTGATTTAATTAGATTAATTATTATGGGCTTTTAGGTAATATGAGGACCCACATCACCCCTATCATGGAGGCCATACATAAGAAGGGGTAGGGGACTTAATTGGGATTTGATGACGAACTAAGGAAAGAAGGTTTTAAGGAAGGAACTGGAAAGCTTTCAATTATACTTGTAAAACAAATTCTTTTCATTCACTCATTTATTCTCTATGATAATTCATCTTTCTCTGGCACTCTTCTCTCTCTCCTATGGTTGAAATTTACATGGCTTCATGGAAGAAAAAATTGCTTATCCAAATAAAAAATAAAATAAATACAAAAAGTAGTGTTTCAGCTCATTGCAGTTTCTAGCGGCGATTCTGTTGGATCTAGGAGTTTAAATTCATTAAATATGTGATTTTTGGCTTCATCAAAAAGTAAATTTTGGCCCCTTCTAATATATGTTACATGACATTAGAATGGTCTAGATTGTCTATCATTACATCTCATTATGATTATATTTTACATCTTGTTAATTTAGTTTATATCTCATATTTATACAACGAATTTATGTATGCCTATTTGGCCAAAATGTTTGTTTTCTATGGTTTTAGAGATTAAAGATTAATATAAAAAATTGATCTTTATCTAATTTTAATTAGTTTAAATATTTTGTAGTAATTTTGTGTACAATTATAAGTGAACCACATACATAAACTACTTGAAATTTTCCTATGAAATTGAATGTAAATTCCATGTATATATGTTATTTAAAATATCAAATATTTTAGTTGTTATATACACATGTTTGTTCTTATTGTTTCAATTCAAAATTTACAAAATGGCTTTTGTGTAAAATTATATAACTAATGATGATATCTTCCTAAATCAAAACTAGTTTTTAGATTTGTAAATTTTAATTGCAATATATAATGTTACAGGTTTTATACATATTAGTATATTATTTTGAATTTGAATATAGTTTTCATTATTTATATATTTGTATGCAAACATATATATATATATATATATATATATATATATATATTGTTATCCCACTTTTTGATCAAAACTGGAATATCAACAAGTTGGCGAGGAATGATGGATATCGGGATTGGAGATCGATTGGAAGCAAGACGGCGATCGATGTCGTCAAAATTTGGTTGAACTCCGATCGGGACGAAATTGATTGGAGATGATGATAAGGATTAGGAAAGGCTATGTTTCAAATTTCAGGTTAATCAGAGTTCATATGAAGGAGTTATGATCGATGCAAGGTAGGAAAGTCATGCTGTTCGAATCCATCAAGGGGTCAAGGTGGTGCTCGTTTCGAATCCATCGGATTCGAACCCATCAGGTTCGCATCGATCAAAGGCACGGCGCAAGGATGGTTCGAATCGATGCACCTCGTATCGATCAGGAAGTGATGGCTTCGAATAGATACCTTTCGTATCGATCAGCTTGCACACGGCTCGATAGTCTTCGTATCGATCAGTTGGGAAGGACAGGTGGACTTCGACTCGATGACAGCATGGATCTCCTTCGTATCCATAAGGTGTACACAGGTTAGTTCGTATCAATGGTGGTTCAAATCGATAGGATTCTGGATTCGCACCTATCGGTACGAAGAGAGCGTTCGAGAAGGATACGAGGGGAGTCGACTTCATGGATTCGAAGGACTTAGGGACAATTTCGAAGCGATCGATACGAACCAGGAAAGAAACGTTCAACGCGGCGACAAAGGTGGATCGACCCGGAGAATTCGTGACACGTCATCGATGCGCACGCGCTTTGGATGGAGTCGAAGGGGATGGATTCGAAGCATGGATTCGAACCAGGCAGAACATACGGAGCTTTGATCTCGAATCGATCATATCTTCCAAACCGTTGATCCAAATGCAATGAAATTTTTACAGGAGCTTACATACATGTTGAAGAATGTTCTCACCAAATTTCATCTCAATTGGATGATTTCTCTATCGATTCGAATGGAGTTCGAATCGATCCCGATGTGGACCCGGATCTCCAGAATTCGACTGTATGGGCCCTCTCATGTGCCAGAAGCGGTCTACCAGATTTTTAGGAGAAATATCAGCCTCCTACGCTTATAAATAGAGCCCCTGGTCATTCAGAAAAGGGGTCGGAGAATTTGGGGAGAACAAGCACGCCCGGACGCTGCCAGAATCATTCCATATCGTCATTTCTACCATTGATTTCGAATTTGGACTTTGTAACTGCTGTAATCACTTGTAACCAGAAAGGATAATTAATAAAAGGATAAAACTTTGGAGTGGACGTAGGCCGGAGATAGCCGAACCACTATAAAACTTGTGTCACTGCTCGTTATTTTTGATTTGCTGCTTGTTATTTGCTGAGATCTGTTATTTTTGTTTGAATATTGTTGACTTGTATTCATACACTGGTGCTTTCATGGTATTTGGGGTTTGTGACCAATTTTGACGCAAACACTTTGGTGCTTTCACCGAGAAGGACTAGCACCCGCTACATCGGATTTGAAGTTTGTATTTGAAGATTTTAAGGAGTTCGGATTTGAGGACGATGACTAGGCAAAATAGTAGAAGGCAAAGGGCTGAGAGAAGCCAACAGGAAGGAAGTCAACAAGCATCCTCCGGAGCTGGGGAAGGACGGGCTTTAATCTACATAACTCGGGATAAAATGGAAGCTATGACGAATTCTTTGCAGGAGAGATTGTTGAAGAACCAGCAGGAAATGATGCAGACTTTCTTTGAGCAAATGAGAGCTGCAGAGATGCAGAACTTAGGAACAGCTACCGCCGCTGTGGGTGAAGGACAAGGAGCTAGGGTTGTAGAACCCAATGGAGGACGGGATACGGAGCCAGAAGGCAATCAACAAGGGCTTGGGGGCAGGCCTACGGGGTCCAACACAGGAGGACCTTTGGAAGGAGTTCAACAAGCTAGAGCTAACATTGCTACTAGTGAACCACACGAGGAATATGTACCAAAGTTCCCTCGGGGGCATGGGGGGCAACCCCCAACAGACAATACCGGATTGTAGAAATCATCAAAAGAACTGTGCGAGGCGGTTTGACCAACAGAGACTTGGAAAGAGTGAATAGGAGTCCGTTTGCTCGGGAAATAAGGATGGCTCAGAATCCACCTAAGTTTAAGCTACCTAGCGTGGAGGTATATGATGGTAAGGCAGACCCAACTGATCACCTGATGAGGTACACCAGACACATGGAGGTGCTGGGGGCATCGGAGGAAGTGATGGGCCAATGCTTCCCTTTGTATCTGACGAGCTTAGCTGCAATGTGGTTTAGGCAGCTGGGAGAAGGATCTATCAGGACTTGGAGGGAATTGGTGGAAAAGTTTTTGGGATAGTTTCAGGTTCACATCAAGAGGCCGAAGAATGTGATGACATTAACATCAGTGAAGCAAAGGATGGATGAATCGCTTAGAGCTTTTCTAACTCGATTCAGTGCGGCGGTCGCTTCGGTGGATCGTCTTGATCCATCGATGGTTTTAATGGCAGCAGTATCAAGAGTCAGGGAGGACTCGGATTTCAAGGTATCTCTGATACGAGATCCCCAACAGGATCTCGACGAATTCTTTCACGAGGCAGAAAGGTTCCTTCGGCGGGAAGATGCGAGTACGGATTTAAAGGTAAAAAAGGTTAATGCAACTCAGGATGTAGGACCATCCAGCAAAGGCTTGGATAAAGACAAAGGGAAAAGGAAATTGGATGATGATTCTGGAAATGCTAGAAAGCGATGGAAGGATCCAAAGTTTTCCACATACACAGGATTGAACGAGATGTTGGAGCGGATATACCTGGATACTCGGAATCGCCATCCCTACCGGAGGCCGGCTAGGAGAGAACCATCAGAACGGGAAAGGACATCAGGAAGGCACTGCCTCTTCCATGATTTAGATGGACATGATACCAACAACTGCAGGCACTTAAAGGATATAATCGAGGAGCATGTAAGGAATGGACAGTTACAGCAATATGTCGGAACTCGGAATGCAACGGTGGAGCAGGAGCAACCATCGACCACCTCACGCCGTGATGATGTGAGGCCCAGGGATGATGGTCGATTGATCATCCACTGATCAGGATAATATGAAATAAGTAGAGAACTACTAGCAAGCAACCAAGTCGTTTACAGATGTATGGGGACGGAGATAGCCCCTAGGCATGCTCTGAATGATGATAAACTGCGATGCTGTGGTTTGTGAAATTTATCTTTTGCTTTCTAATTGGACACTGCTTTTCTTTTTGGATTTGGTTTTGGAGTTCGGATCGAACTCCTAGTTTTGCTTGCTTTTTGATTTGGATTTTCCATTGGATGATTGTTTTTGGTTCTGGATGCTGGTTTGGATTTCTGATTCTTTGATTTTGATTTGGATTTTTGGGATTTGGATTCTGGATTGGATTTTGATTGGATTTTTATCTGGTTTTTGATACATGGTCGTCAGGTATGGATTATGCCTGGAAAGGGGTGAGTCACTTTGCCCGAACATGGTAAATTGACTCATTCAGGTCGTCGAGTATGGACTATGCTCGGCAAGGGTCCGGACTGACCAGGATTCGGCCTAGGACTTAGGCCCCATATTATCGATTATTGTTTCAGGTCGTTGAGTATGGACTATGCTCAACAAGGGTCCGGAGAGACCAGGATTCGGCTTAGGACTTAAGCCATGGCATTGCACGACGTCCAGGGACACTGGACCACGGTCATCAGGTGCGGATTGCGCTTGGCAAGAACCCGGAGAGGTTAGCTCAACGTCCAGGGACACTGGACCATGGTCGTTAGGTATGGATTACGCTTGGCGAGAACCCGGAGAGGTTATGGATTCGGATATCGACCCGGAGGGGTCCTGGATCTGGTTATTGGCTATTGGATAAGGATGGATTAGGACTCGGCTGTCGAGTTCGAATGAATATGGAATTGGCTAAGGCTTTGGTTATGGGATTTGGATTTGGGCATCGGCTCGAAGCAGTCAAGGATGGCATACTCTGGCGATATGGCTATGGACTTTGGATATTGGAATCGGAACTATTCAAAACATGCCTACCTATCAAAAGGCATGTTTTGGGGGGCAAAGTGTTATCCCACTTTTTGATCAAAACTGGAATATCAACAAGTTGGCGAGGAATGATGGATATCGGGATTGGAGATCGATTGGAAGCAAGACGGCGATCGATGTTGTCAAAATTGGGTTGAACTCCGATCGGGACGAAATTGATTGGGGATGATAATAAGGATTAGGAAAGGCTATGTTTCAAATTTCAGGTTAATCGGAGTTCATATGAAGGAGTTATGATCGATACAAGGTAGGAAAGTCATGCTGTTCGAATCCATCAAGGGGTCAAGGTGGTGCTCGTTTCGAATCCATCGGATTCGAACCCATCAGGTTCGCATCGATCGAAGGCACAGCGCAAGGATGGTTCGAATCGATGCACCTCGTATCGATCAGGAAGTGATGGCTTCGAATCGATACCTTTCGTATCGATCAGCTTGCACACGGCTCAATGGTCTTCGTATCGATCAGATGGGAAGGACAGGTGGACTTCGACTCGATGAAAGCATGGATCTCCTTCGTATCCATAAGGCGTACACATGTTAGTTCGTATCGATGGTGGTTCAAATCGATAGGATTCTGGATTCGTACCTATCGGTACGAAGAGAGCGTTCGAGAAGGATACGCGGGGAGTCGACTTCATGAATTCGTAGGACTTAGGGACAATTTCGAAGCGATCGATACGAACCAAGGAAGAAACGTTCAACACGGCAACAAAGGTGGATCGACCTGGAGAATTCGTGACACGTCATCGATGCGCACGCGCTTTGGATAGAGTCGAAGGGGATGGATTCGAAGCATGGATTCGAACCAGGCAGAACATACGGAGCTTTGATCTCGAATCGATCATATCTTCCAAACCGTTGATCCAAATGCAATGAAATTTTTACAGAAGCTTACATACATGTTAAAGAATGTTCTCACCAAATTTCAGCTCAATTGGATGATTTCTTCATCGATTCGAATGGAGTTCGAATCGATCCCGATGTGGGCCCGGATCTCCAGAATTTGGCTGTATGGGCGCTCTCATGTGCCAGAAGTAGTCTACCAGATTTTTAGGAGAAATATCAGCCTCCTATGCTTATAAATAGAGCCCCTGGTCATTCAGAAAAGGGGTCGGAGAATTTGGGGAGAAAAGCACGCCCGGACGCTTCCAGAATCATTCCATATCGTCATTTCTACCATTGATTTCGAATTTGGACTTTGTAACTACTGTAATCACTTGTAACCAGAAAGGATAATTAATAAAAGGATAAAATTTTGGAGTGGACGTAGGCCGGAGATAGCCGAACCACTATAAAACTTGTGTCACTGCTCGTTATTTTTGATTTGCTGCTTGTTATTTGCTGAGATCTGTTATTTGTGTTTGAATATTGTTGACTTGTATTCATACACTGGTGCTTTCATGGTATTTGGGGTTTGTGACCAATTTTGACGCAAACATATATATATATGTGTGTGTGTGTGTGTGTGTGTGTGTCTAAATATATAAATATATGTGTGTGTGTGTATTTTGTGTGTATTTGTATATATGCACACACACATATACAATTGTTATTTCATATATAATTTTTTTTAAATAACTATGGACAACAGAGACATATATAAAGGGGAAAATGTGTCTATTACGGTATAACTTCTAACATCTACATATGTACACATTAACCGCATACACAGTTTATATGTCGCACTTGCACTATACATATATGAATGCATTTGATACACTTATTATAATGAGAAATGAATAAATAATTAGCTAAATTTAAATCCTTTTAGAATAAATTAAATAAACTAAAATTTATTTAAAATAAATATTTAATTAGATCTAATAAATAGTTTAGACTTCATAGGCCTAATAGATCCAAAACAGAAAAAAAAATTAAATCTACTTATTTCTTCCAGTTTCAACCAGTCTGACTCCTTCACTTTTCCTCCCTAACATATATTGCATCCACAGCTAACCTTCCTATAAGATTACCCCCGAAGTCATAGTTCAAACTAGATTGAATTACTATTCATGTGTACTATCCTCTTGCATATATACCTCATTTTGTCGCTTTTGATGATAATGATGAATTTCCACACGGTCGAATCATCATTCCAACTGCTTCCTATATGGATTGATTTTTCAGATATCTCCAACTATTTCAGACCACATTCCTTCATTTTCGAAATCTCTCAAAATAACTTTATGCCTGATGCTATTTGGATTTCTTCAATTCATAATTTGAGCCCACTTTTTCTTTATGTTTTATAAACACTTTCCTATGACCATATTCCTTCGTTTTCAAAATGTTTCAAAATAACTTTATGCCCGATGCTATCTGGATTTCTTCAAATTTTCATAATTCCAGCCCACCTTCTCTTTATGTTTTGTAAACACTTTCCCATGGAAACTTACTTGTTCTACCCCTCTAAACAAAGTTATTCCATACATGAGTTATGTTTTGCATCATTGCAATAGAAGATATGGAGCATAACATCCAGTATTAGACCATGGGATATATTGTCGATCTAATTAACTCAGTTCTACCTGCTATGCTCATCATTCTACACTCCCAACCTTCCATCTTGTATTTTATTTTTCAAACAACTCTTGAAAATAAATATTTTCAGGTTAACAGTCGATAAAGAAATGAGAAGGTACTTAATGGTAAGGGATCCTTCCTAAATATCTAAGATTGAAATAATTTCCTCTTTATGACAACAACCACGTCCAAAAATGATGTTTGATTTTGTACTGCTAAGTTGTAGTCATTTTTCTTTGCATAGATTGTTGAATATTTCTTGTTATTCGGCGTTTTGACCCGGCTACATTATGACTATCGAGAATGTTAGGCTTAATGATAGACAAGGCAAGCAACCCGAGGAGGCGATCACAAAGACCAGAGATCAAGTGTAGACAATAATATGAAGCAACGATCAAGCAGAACCGAGGGATAGACCCTACAAAACATTATAAAGACTAGTGCTTCTGTAACAACCCAAAACCTAAGATATAGTAATTAATTAATGAATTAATTAAATAATAAAATTAGTTTGTGCAATTGTCAGAATTGAGCCACGGGATCGCACCATTGTGTCGGTGATGGTTTTTTGGTCAATTTTCATATATAGCTTGTTAGAATCCGAGTTAATATGAAGGAGATAAGAAAGAAAGAAGAAATCAAAAATCAAAAGAATAATAATAATAATAATAACAAGGTCAGTTTGACCCTACGGTCGACTTCCCCATAGCTGGGTTGACCTATAGGTCGACCCCCACCATACATAAGTCGACCTGGTAGTCGACCCTCTTATGTATTAAGATGACATTTCGTCCAGGTTCGTATATGGAATGTTTTTCCATTTATGTTCGATCCTATGCATCCGTGCTTCCATCCGATGGTTCTCGGCAAGCCTATGACGTGGTTGCATTAGATTTAATCTTCAAATCCAACAGCCTGAGATCCCTAAGTGACACTATAAATAAGACCCTAGACCTAGCTATTTTTTTCATTCAGATTTTCTCCTATCTGGGTTCATTGCCTGAAGCTAGACCCTAAATGGAATATTTTTCTGAGGAAAAGGCCTTTTTAATTAGAATATTTTATGCCTTAGAAGTAGATCTGGGAAAGCCGAGGAAAAGTACTAAGGACCATATGTGAGTGTTTAGGAATTATTTTAGATTTTTAAATAATTTAAAATAATAGGGTTCTCAGTAGCTATAGTTTTTCTGCAATTTTCAGACCATTTCTGTATAAGTTATTTACGGCTAGTTTTTAACTTCTTTTCAGTCTATTTTATTCAGTTATTTTTATTCATCTATTTTATTCAGTTATTTACAGTTAATTACAGTTATTTACCGTTATTTGCATTTATTTACATCTTTTTACGTTAAAATTCACCATGTAAATGTTAGTTTCTTTTTACTCCTTTTTACGCAAATAAATTAAAAAGAATAGAATTAAAAAACTACATTTACATAAATTAGATGTAAAATAATAAGAATAGTAATTAAAAGAAGTTAGACTGAAATAGGCAAATTTGACACATTTGCAAGCTTGTTTATAACTAGTTATTATTAATAAAAAGACAAAATAAAAGAGCAATTATAACATAGGTTATAATTAAGCAGAGAGAATAGAAATGGCTTATTTTAAAACTTAGATTTAAGTTAATTATAATGGAGATAACAAAAAAGGCTTATTTTAAGACTAAGATTAAGTTACTAAGCAAACAGAACATAAATAACAGAAGAGGCTTATTTTAAAACTTACACTAAGTTAATAAGCAAAGATAGGACCTATACCGACAGCTTTCCCCATCAGTCAGGAACTGACGGTCTCACAATAGTTAGATGAGTTTAGGACATGCTTATGCTGAATAGGGTAGATAAGTGGTCAATAGATAGAAGCTCAAATGGGGGGATTTGGACAAGGGGCACAATTAGATTTGGTTTGTTAGGACCCATACCGGCAGCATTTCCCTTTCAGACTTGGACCGATGGTATCATAAAACATTTAGGTGAGACTGGGAAGGCCTTATCAAATTAGGACGGATGGTCTCACAATAGATCTGGTGAGGCTGGACACACTTATGCTAACTAGGGTAGATAAGAGGTCAAAATAGGGAGCAACAGATAGTGCGAAACGGCGGTGACCGAGCGTGCGACATCGATTAGGGGAAATAAGTTGATATTGAGTTCCAAAGCGCTAAACATGTGTCTTTTTACTATGGGACCCATAGGATGGGACCAGATCACAGTGGCACAATAGAGATAGAAAGCAGATCAAAAGTGTAGAATTAGGATTTTAACCTAATTAAAATAGGATTAGGGTTTTAGCCTAATCAAAGCGGCTAACTAAGACAAGTGCAAACAATCAAACTATCAAAGTGAATAGTTAAATAGTATTTCATTCTTGCTTTATCCTCCCTTTATTTCCTTTTATACTAGAACTGTTGCTAAGTCTATTATCTTTATCTTGCTTAAAAGTGCTAGTAATTACTTCCACTCACCAGACTTATAGTCTGCCCACTCCTTCCCTTTTTTCCACATAGGCCAGTAGAATCCAAGGTAGTAGATTTCGGACTTGCTTGGAGATATTTCTGGAGTTCTTCATGTATTCTTCTTCTTTTTAGCCTTCTTTTCACTTGGATTTTGATGTACTGGTACTTTTTGAGAGGGATGATTATTTTTATTATACTCTTATTTTATGAGTCCGAGATCTATTTTTCATAAGACTTATGTATTTGGTATTTGAGCTATGTGAGGTTTCTAAGACTTATTTATGAAGTTTTATTTTGAATATCAAGTTATTATTTAAATGTTTCTGGTGTTTTTATTTATTTTTCTTACGAATCTTAGTCTCTGTAAAGTTTTTAGCTATACCTATAATGCACCATATCCTTTACCGTGTACTTTTGGATATACTAAGGGGTGTGGGGTGTTTCACTTAGTATCAGAGCATAAGGTTACAGGATTCCAAAAGACTTGTTTTAAAAGTAAAGTAATTTTCAAAGATAACAATTTTCAAAAGTATTTTTCAGAGAGAAACTCTTAGAAATAGATTTCAATTATAAAGGATTTTTTTATAAATCCCCTCAAAGTCTAGTTCAACCTTCTTTCGATTCTTTCGAGCCTAAATTTTCTTTTCTTTGCATAGTCTTATGGACGCTCCAAATATTCTAGAGGGCATTCAACTCCCTAGCTAGTTTTGTAGATACCTCCAAGCTACGATACCAGACGTGCAAGGGCAAGCGCCTAATCCAGCACCAGCGGGTGGAGATCCTACTAATCCACCTGCTGCGACCAATTTTTCTAGGCTATGCGAGGACTTTGCTAATCTAGGAGGCAAGACATTTTCTAGTATAGAGGATTTCATGGAGGCACGAGGTTGGTTAACGAGTACAGAGAGGATATTTAGGCTATTGGGATTGGAGGATCAGCAAAGAGTTCATCTTGCAACTTGGCAGCTAAAACGAGAGGCTTCTTATTGGTAGGAGGTTATTGAGTTGAAAGGGAGAGGCATTTGTTGGAATGTATTCCGTGAAAAATTTGAGAGGAAGTTTGTGTCACAAGCAGAAGAAAGTATGTGGTTAGAAAGGTTCATTAGTTTGAAGTAAGGAAGTCTTTCAGTAAAAGAGTGTATCAACCAATTTAATGAGTTGTTGCGGTTGGGATAGAGCTTGTCAATACGCCGCACAAGAAGGCCATGAAGTTCGCTAAGGGATTGAACCAATCCTTCCAAGGGTTGACATTGACGCATGTACCGATGGGAGCTATATATGAGTCACTGGTGGAGATGGCCCTCATGTCTGATGTAGCTAAGGAAAGGGAGTCATAGGAGGTCTCTAAGTCGAAGAATTCTAAAAAGCAGTGGAGGAAGAATAAGAAGGACAAGAGGAAAGGAGGAGGACCTCAGAAAGGGCATATCAGGAAAGGCGAGAAATGCAATAATTGTGGATTGCTTGGGCACTACACAGGGGACTACAAGAAGGATTGAATGAAGGGAAAGTGTTATAGTTGTGGACAGCCGGTCACCTTAGTAGATTTTGTCCTTAGAAGATAGGGTAGTGAGCGGGCACTGCTACAGCGCAGAAGCAGGACTTCGATGAAGCACCTTCTAGCAGTGGACCAGATAGAGATTGGAAAGTCACCGTGGAAGGTTTGACCTTTATTTCGGATTTTTCCATTCGGACTCCTTTTTATTCTGAAGTGTCACACTCTTTCATTTCAAGTTCCTTGGTTGATTGTCTGCACTTAGATATCTATCTAGTAGTAGACCCCATCATTGTTTCAAACCTCGTAGGAGGATCGGCACATTTATCCATGATTTGTAGGGGTTTTAAAAAATTTATACTAGGCGTAGAGTTTGACTGTGACGCCACGTATTAGGATATTCGGGGTATGGAATGATTTTTGGGATGGATTGGCTATCCACTTATAGAGCGATATTGGATGGCGAGAGGAGATTCATTAGACTAAAAGACATGTAGCGGATGGACTCTTAAGGTTTCTTGTGACCCATAGGGGTTAGTCATGTTGAGCTTCGTTTATTCCCTCGATTCATCACCAATTGAGTTAGATTCAATTCCAGTCGTAAGAGATTTTCCAAACATCTTTGAGAAGGTTAAGGGACTACCCCTAAGAGAGAGATTGGCTTTAGGATCTATCTTAATGGCAATGCTAAGCCGGTGGTATCATTGTCATTGCCCGTGAGATATATGGCACCTAGGGAGAGGAAGGAATTAAATAAGCAGATTGGTGAGCTATTGGAGAAAGGCTTCATTAGAAGGAGCATATCTGAGTGGGAAGCGCCAGTCGTCTTCACTACAAAGGCATATGTTTCCCTTCGACTTTGCGTAGACTATAGAGAGTTGAACAAGCTCACTAAGAAGAACCGTTACCCACTCCCTAGGACAGATGATCTTTTCGATTTATTGGTTGGCTCTTCAGTATTTTCTCAGCTTGATTTAGCTACTGGATTTCATCAACTTAGAGTTGCTGAGGATAGCATCGATAAGACAGCATTTAGGACACTCGACGGATTCTTTGAGTGGTTGGTTATGCCATTTGGGCTAACCAATTCCCCAGCATATTTTTTACAGTTGATGAGCCGTGTTTTTCGAGATGTCCTAAATAAGTTAGAAGTAGTTTTCATGGACAACATTTTGGTGTTTTCCAAGAGTATGGAAGAGCATGTTATTCATCTTGAAGAAGTTCTTCGCACACTTTGTGTTCATCGGTTAAAGGCAAAGCTCTCGAAGTATCACTTTTGGCGAGAGGATGTATGTTTCTTGGGGCATGTAGTCTCAAGAGAGGGTTTAGCTGTGAATTATGCTAAGGTAGTAGCGGTACAAGATTGGAATGCAGTCAGGAACGCTACTGAAGTTAGAATCTTCTTAGGTTTGGCCAGTTATTATAGGAAGATTATTGAAGATTTCTCTAAGATTACAGCACAGCTTACTCGCCTCACTAAGAGGAATGCGACATTCATATGGGACGAAGATTGTGATGATTCCTTCACAATGCTAATAAGAACCCTTACTAGTGCACCGGTGTTAACTTTAGCCGATGGAGCTAAGCCTTTTATAGTATACACTGATGCATGTGGGATTTGTCTTGGAGCAGTATTGATGCAAGAAGGAAGGGTAGTATGCTATGGAAGTAGGCAGTTGAGAATGCAAGAGAAGAACTACCATACCCATGATTTGGAGCTAGCTACTATTGTGTTTGCACTCAAGTCTTAGAGATATTACTTACTAGGAGAGAGGTTCGAGCTATTCACTGACCATAAGTCGTTGAAGTACCTACTCTTGCAAAAGGATTTAAGCTTGACGCAGCAGTGTTGGATGGAGTTTTTGGCATCATATGACTTTGAGATACCTTACACCCCTTGCAAGGGTAATGTGGTTGTAGATGCGTCAAGTAGGAAGAGAGCAACCCTTAGTCCAAAGTTCATGGAGTGGAAAAGCTTGGAGTTTATTTCCACCTTTGACTTTAATCCCTGTATGAACATTACCCCGAGATTATTGGCAGTTCTTAACGTTAAGCCCACCCTCATAGATCAAATTGGTTCGAGGCAGCGAGAGGATTCAAAGCTTGTGGATATTCCAGAGAGGATCAGCAGAGGAGAGGTCTCTAGAAATCTCCAACGCTATTCCATTAACAGCAAAAGGTGGCTAAGGAGATATGGAAGATTTGTGTCCCCCGCACTAGTGATTTGATAAGACTAGTTCTAGCACAGGCACACCATTCTTAAATGACTATTCATCCGGGTGGTGATAAGATGTATAGGGATATGAAGAGAGTGTTTTATTGGAGCTTCATGAAGAAGGATGTGGTAGAGTTTGTAGCTAAGTGTCTTATGTGCCAAAGAGTTCAGGCGGAGTAGCAGAAACCCAGCAGATTGCTTCAACCATTAGATATACCCAAATGGAAGTGGGATAGTGTTTCGATGGACTTCATAGATGGTTTACCCTGATCTTAAAAGGGGAATACCAGTATTTGAGTGATTATAGATCGTTAGACTAAGAGCACCCACATCATTTCAGTCAAGGGTGAGAGGACGACACCTTATTTGGCACCCTTATGTGTTTGCTAGATTGTCCGACTTTAAGGAGTTCCCTCTAGTATAGTGAGTGATAGAGACCTTATTTTTACTAGTGAGTTTTAGAGAACCTTTCAAGAGGCTTAGGGCCGCAGCTTAGATTGAGTATGGCCTATCACCTTTAGAAGGATAGCCAAACAGAGAGAGTTAATAGAGTGCTCAAGGATTTATTGAGGATGTGCATTCTTGATTTCGGAGGAACTTGGGAGGAGCATCTTTCTTTAGTGGAGTTCGCATATAATAATAGCTTTCAGACTAGCATTGGGATGGCACTTTTTGAAGCTCTTTATGGAAGGCCATGTAAATCACCTTCATGTTGGTTGGAGTCCACGGAGATATTGCTACTTCGTCCCAACATGGTTAGGGAGACTTCGAAAAAGATAGATTTGATTCGTAGGAGAATGAGGACGACCCAAGATTGGAAGAAATCTTATGCAGACAAGCGGAGAAGGGACATTGAGTTCGAGGTAGGCGATTTAGTTTTCATTAAAGTATCACCACTAAGGAAGGTAGTGAGATTTCGATCGAGTGGGAAACTAGCTCCCAGATTCATATGACCATTCATCATTGTAGAAAGAGCAGGGAAGATAGCGTATCGGGTAAAGATACCAGAGAGGCTCACAGGAGTGCACGATGTTTTCCATGTTTTACACTTGAGAAAGTGCCTACATGACTTAGCAGAGATTGTTGAGCTTAGTCGACTGGAGGAAGTTAAAGTGGAGAGAGAAGCATCAATTCGTCGTATTCTTACCAAGATCATTGGAAGTGATATCACGAAGCTTAGGAATAAGGAATTCTCGTTGGTTAAGGTGCAGTGGGGAGATAGCATTGAAGATGCTACTCGGGAGGCTGAAGACTAGATTCGTCCTCTTATCCGCATCTCTTCGATAGTAAGTTTTAGAATTTCCTATTTCCATCTTTAGTTTTGAATAGGTTCTTTCCTTTTATTATCCTTTTGGAGGGTAGATCTTAGGACTTAACCTATGGATGGTAGGACTGAATCAGAACATTTTATCAGAACATGTTATGTATGATGGATACTACTGATTGCAAGTGTTTGCTAGTGGATGCTAATGAACGCATATATATACACTTGGCACTATTATCTCTTAGGGATTGGTTTAACTAGGTCACTAGAGCATATGCATATGGATATGTATGCATTTGCATTTTATTTTATTTCCATAGTTGCTATGAATGGATGATTATTAGATGATTGTTGCATTTGGATGATGGTTGTAGCATGCATGTAGAACTATCGGCTGTCATTAGGAAATTTGCATTCATTTGGATACATAGCACGAACATGATTACATAAAAAGGAGATCGACTAAATCAGTAGACCGCCTAATCTTTTGCATTAGTTAGGGACATTGACACTACACTATTTGCATATGTATCATAAATTGCATTAGAAATTTAAGGACAATGGATGTAATGGATGGTGGTTGAGTTTATGGTTGTAGAATTTGGATGATAATATTTATTTCCTTCTTCTGTCCTTAGAGATTTCAGGGATGAAATCTCTTAAGGAGGGAAGAATGTAACAACCCAAAATTTAAGCTATAGTAATTAATTAATTAATTAATTAATAAAATAATTTTGTGAAATTTTAATAATTGAGCCACGGGAGTTGCACTATTGTGTCCGCGATGATTTTCTGGTCGATTTCCATATATAGTTTGTCGGAATCTGAGTTACAATGAAGGAGATATGTAAGAAAGAAGAAATCAGAAATTAAAAGAATAATAATAATAAGGTCAAGTCGACCTTAGGGTTGACCTTCCCTATAGCTGGGTCGACCTATAGGTCGACCCCTACCATACATAGGTCGACCTAGAGGTCAATCCGCTTATGTATTTGGACGTCATTTCATCCAGCTTCGTATATGATGTGTTTTTCCATTTCTGTTCGATCCTGTTATCCGTGCTTCCATCTGATGGTTCCCAACGAGCCTATGATAAGGTTGCACTGGATTTAATCTTCAAATCCAATGGTCTAAGATCCCTAAGTGACACTATAAATAAGACCCTAGACCTACCAATTTTTCTAATTCAGATTTTCTCCTATCTGGGTTCATTGCCTGAGGCTAGACCCTAAATAGAATATTTTTCTAAGGAGAAGATTTTTTAATTAAAATATTTTACGCCTTAGAAGTGGATCCGAAAAGGCCAAGGAAAAGAGTTAAGGACTACATGTGAGTGTTTAGTAATTATTTTAGATTTTTAAGTAATTTAAAATAATAGGGTTCTCAATAGTTGTTGTTTTTCTGCAATTTTGAGACAATTTCTATATAAGTTATTTACAGCTAGTTTTTAAACTTCTCGTCATTCTATTTTATTCAGTTAGTTTTATTCAGCTATTTTATTCATTTATTTACAGTTATTTACAGTTATTTACTGTTATTTGCAATTATTTATATCTTTTTTAGTTAGAATTCAGCCTGTAAATGTTAGTTTCTTTTTATTTCTTTTTACATGAATAAGTTAAAAAGAATAGAATTCACTAGTATGGATTAAATAGAATTAGAACATGAAATTTATAGAAATTAGATGTAAAATAAGAAGAGTTGTAATAAAAAGAAGATAGACTGAAATAGGAGAATTTGAGACATTTGCAAGCATGTTTATAACTAGTTGTTATAACTAAAAAGACGGAATAAAAGAGCAATTATAACACAGGTTATAACTAAGAAGAGAGAACAGAAAAGGATTATTTTAAAACTTAGAGTTAAGTTAATAAGCAAATATAGCAGAGATAACAAAAAAGGCTTATTTTAAGATTTAGATTAAATTAATAAGCAAATAGAGCGTAAAGTAGAAGAGGCTTATTTTAAAACTTACACTAAGTTAATAAGCAAAGATAGGACCCATACCGACAGCATTCCCCTTCAGTCGGGAACTAATGGTCTCACAATTGTTAGGTGAGGCAGAGACACACTTATGCCGACTAGGGTAGATAATTGGCCAATAGATAGAAGCTCAAATCGACGGATTTGGGCAAGGGGCACAACTAGATTTTATTCGTTAGGACCCGTACGGCAGCATTTCCCTTTTAGACTAGGACTGATTGTTTCACAAAACACTTAGGTGAGATTGGGCAGGACCTTATCAGTCTAGCACGGATGGTCTCACAACAGATCAGGTGAGGCTGGACATGCTTATGCTACTAGGGTAGATAAGAGGTCAAAATTGGGAGCAACAGTTAGTGCGAACCGGCGGTGACTAAGCGTGCGACATCGATTATGGGAGATAAATCACTATTGAGTTCCAAAGCACTAAACATGTGTCTTTTTTATGGGACCCATAAAATGGGACTAACTCACAGTGGCACAACAGAGATAGAAAGCCAATCAAAAGGGTGGAATTACGATTTCAGCGTAATTAAAATGGGATAGGGTTTCAGTCTAATCAAAGCGGCTAAATAAGACTAGTGAAAACATTCAAACTAACAAAGAAAATAGTTAAATGGTATTTTATTTTAGCTTTATCTTTCACGTTATTTCCTTTTGTACTAGAACAGTTGCTAAGTCTATTATCTTTATCTTACTTAAAAATGCTAGTAATTACTTCCACTCACCAGACTTATACTCTAACCCACTCCTCTATTTCCCCGTTTTCCCCCATATGCCAGCAGAATCGAGGGCAGTAGATTTCAAACTTGCTTGGCGATATTTCTAGAGTTCTTTATGCATTCTTCTTCTTTTCACTTTTCACTTCATTTGGATTTTGATGTACTGGTACTTTTTGAGAGGGATGGTTATTTTTATTGTACTCTGAATTTATGAGACAGATCTATTTTTCATAAGACATATATATTTGATATTTGAGACATGTGAGCTTTCTCAGACTTATTTATGAAGTTTTTTTTGAATATCAAGTTATTATTAAAATGTTTCCGCTATTTTTTTATTTGCATTATAAATCATAATGTCTGTAAAGTTTTTAGCCATACCTATAATGCGTCGTATCTTTTAATGTGTCATATTGGGTATACTAAGGGGTGTAGGGTGTTTCATCTTCTTCTAGTTAAAGAATTGGATTAGATCATTATGGCTATGTACAGCTTGAATCAACAGTTCAACTCAATGAGAATCGATTGATATCGCTTAAAACCTGAAAGCAACTATGAAAACAACTTTGGAAACAGGAAGCTATTATAGAAGGGTAACCCACTGACCGATCGCAGGTTGCCACATAGTTAGGAAGACCGATCGACCCTGATCGCTAGATATTAGGAGTTGGCCACGAGATTTTTGAGTGACCTCATTTGCTTCTTTAGATACTACCGATGAATTTTACGAAGATATTCTGTCATCTATGCCTATAACTATAGGTTTCATAGCTCATTTGAATTATCTTTATGTTGTTGTTTTCTTTGTCCACTGTTGTAGTGATTAATATGCTAATTTCATCAAAATGGAAGTTGGCATTCAATGTTGAACGACTATATATTTGTATGTTATTTCTTTTTACTTATTTTCTGCTTGTCTCCTCTATTATAATTTTAATTTCTTAATTTATTTCTCAATGTAATCTATTGGGAGTTTGTACCAACTTTTGGTGCAAAAATTTGATGCTTCAACTGAGAAATAATTCTCAGCGTGATTGGTTCTTTATTGGTGGATTCCTATATCCGTGAGTTAGTTCCAGATTTCTACTAACGAGTTTTCGTTTTTTCTCTGATTTGAAGATGACATAAAAGGAAGCTCTTAGCCATGTCCAGAGGAAAGTCTACTACTTTCTACGTTGTTGAAGGAATTGATTATGCTAGTGTTCAACAAGTTAACCAATATGTACAACCGATGGCCGCAGATGCCCAAAATACATCAAAATATATCACTGGAGCTATATTTGAAGTCCTAATGAAGAAATTGATGGATAGCTATCAACAGCTCAATCAGCAAGTCTAGGCTAACATTGACTTGATGAACTAGTTGAAAGATCAGTTTGGAAAGATAAGGAGGGAGCCTACTCAATTTCAGGATTGGAAAACGTCTCCTCATCCAATGAATATCACAGAAATAGACACTATAAAACGGATGCATATGTAGTTGGAACATTAGGACAGGTCAGCAATCGGCCATGGCCGATCGATATCGATTGGTACTGAACCCTCTAATCATGGTGGATCGGTATGCTGGTAGAGAAGCTTACTTTGGAGGTCCCGCGATCGATCAAAGTGCTAGAGCTCAGATGAATGTGGTTTAATCACACTTGAGAGACGACGATAGGACTGCTACTCCGTAAATGGATCAAGAGTAAGAGGGGCTAAATCAATGTGGCACTGCTCAGAGGCATGGGTCGAGTCGTTCATGTAAGTTGGAGCACCATTACTCCCTAGCACCAACTTTCCAAAGACTTGACTTAACAGCTTTGGTGAGGCAGCCATTAAAAGAAAGTCAAGGTTTGACCAACGATTATTGGGGACTCTCCAAAAGTCATACTCCGTTCACCGACAACATTCTACATGCAAAATATCCACAAAGGCTCCACATGCCTATGGTGCCTGCCTACGTTGGAAAACTGACCCTAGGCAGTATCTCTTGAAGTATGAATGGCACATGGACTCCGCTGGAGCCACTAATGTAGTCAAGTGCGGGTGTTTCCCATTTTCCTTAAAGATGTTGCAACCATGAGTTTCACTAAGTTGCCACCATGGTCAATATCTTCATTTTATGCGTTAGCAAAGAAGTTGCTAAAGTAGTTTCAAATGCATATGACTCGCCTTAAGGATGTATTGCCACTGCCCAGCTTGGTACAGGCATGAGGAAGTCATTAAAAGATTTTCTAGAAAATTTTAATACAACTGTTATAGAAGTCAGTACTTTGATTGATGGTGCAATACTCATGGCACTGACTAGGGGAGTCAACATCGACTTCGAGTTTGGCGATTTGTTAGCGAGAAAGTCTCATTCTGCATCAGATCATTTCTTTGCAAAGGCAGCTTAGTTTATGAGGAAGGATACGACAAAGCAACCAGGAAAAGAGATTTTGCAAACCCAAGCTTCGAGGAAGTACAGAGTAGTATGATAGTAAAGCAAACCAGTGATAGTTTCGAAAAAGTTCAGACCAATGTTCAAACCAAAACGAATGAGCAGAAGATAGGCGGCGATAGAAACCATGACAAAAGACAGATTTCGGGAGAGGGAAGCCGTGGATCCCATCCTTTGACACGTACACGCCATTGATTATGTCATTGGAGAATGTTTATCTATCACCTATAACACTATGTAGTACAAGAAACTACCTCCAAAGGAACCAATGGAGGAGTAGAGAGAGTCTGGAAATTAATTTAGATTTCATGAAATTTATGGACATATCATGAATGAGTATCGCTATCTCTTTGATGTTATTGAGAAGCTCATTTGAGAAAGAAAGTTGCAGCAATTTGTTAAAGCCCCATAGGATGACAGATAGGGAACATCGAACCCTTGTCGAGGACAAGCTCCACCCAATGCAAAGGAACCTCGGTGGACAGCAGGGAGATTGGTTATTAATACCATTATCAAAGGACCATATCCGGCTGATAAAACCTGGAATGAGATGGACCGCTATGTAAATGCCATCAGACATGTTGACATTCAATGTTATTTGAACATGCGGGATGATTATCTAACAAAGCAGCAGTGAACTATGACAAATGATATCGTATTTTGGAGTAGAAAGCGGACAAGGTAGAGGCTCCTATGTTTGACATGATGGCGATCTCGGCTATGATCGACCTCGCCTTAGTGAAAAATTTCTTATTGATTGCGGAAGATCCGTGAATTTATTTTCAAAAAGGCATACGACCAGATGTTATTAGAAGCCAAAGATTTGAAATCGTGCAAAGCTCATATCGATGGCTTTAACAGTATCGCAGCTTAAATAGTAGGCTATGTCGAGCTAACAGTGGAGTTAGGAGGAGGCAACCAAAGGAGAGTGCAGTTGCTGCCCTTTGTTGTAACGGATGTGAGCTTTTCGTACAATTCTTTTCTAAACCGACCGATCCTTGCTGAATTCAGGATAGCAATCGCCTTTTGGTGTCTGACCCTCAAATTATTGACAGAGAATGGCGTGGGAATTATTCGTGGAGATCAGGCGACTGGACATGTCTTTTATGTGGCTGGGTTGATAGACACTTAGTGAAGGGAGAAAAGAAAGGATGCGGAGAAGCCTCCTTGTGTCAAAAGAAATGAAGCTTCCCAATCAACATCCGAGCCTTGGCTCAGGCACGAGAGTAAGCTCTCTAAAGATATAGATCCAAGAGATGTGAAGAGGGGCATAAAGAAATAAAGGCTGCACCTGCTGAGCTAACGACCGACGTAATCGGCCATGACGACCCATCACATGTTGTGAAGATCGGATCATAGCTCAATGTAATGGTGATGAAGGAATTGGCTGGCTTTATCCAAGCAAACCTTGATGTGTTTGTTTGGACTCATTCTAAAATGTATGGGATATCTTCGACTATAGCAAGCCATGTGTTGAATATCGACCTGAGGCATGTCTCGGCGAAACAAAAACGACGAGGCATGCATCCGAAGAGATCCGCTACACTCAAAAAGGAGATGGATAAACTCAAGAATAATGGGTTTATCATTGACACCCTCTATGCAAAATGGGTATATATTCCAGTTCCTATAAGAAAAGCTAATGGAAAGTGGCAGATGAGCATTGACTAATTAGACTTGAACAATACATGACCAAAAGGTAGGTTTTCGATGCCGTGAATCGACCGGCTGGTAGATTCGATCACTAGACATGAATTGCTTTCGTTCATGGAAGCGTACTTTGGAAATAATAAGATCTCGATGCATGTCCTCGACCTGGAAGACGCTAGCTTCATTGCTGAAATGGGATTATACTACTATGTTGTTAAGCCTTTGGGACTAAAGAATGCTAGAGCAACTTATCAGAGACTGGTCAACTAGATGTTCAAAGACCAGATCGAGCGATCAATAAAGTATACTTCGATGATTTTCTCGTAAAGTCGTGCCAATCAAATGACCACATCAATGACTTAGTGAGAATGTTAAGTGTTCTTCGGACATATGGAATGAAATTAACCACTTGAAGTGCTCTTTCAACATTGCATTAGGAAAATTCTTGGATTTTATCATTAACTCACGTGGAATTAAGGCCAATCCAAAGAAGATTCAAGCTATAAGGGATATCTAGGTTCTGAAGACAATCAAGCGGGTGCAAAGTCTAAATGGGAAGGTCGCCATCCTAAGCCGGTTCATCTCCATAGCCAACAACAAGTGCAAACCTTTCTTCGACTTTATCAGGAGAGGGAAGAGAAACTTTGAATGGACAAAAGATTGCATTGATGCATTTCAAGCTCCAGTACATCACTTGACATACCCTCATCTTGTCCAAGCCACTGCATCATGAAGACTTATACATCTATTTCGTAGTGCTAGTACATGCCATAAGTATCGCACTACTGTGTGAAGAGAATTGATTCCAGAATCTAGTGAGAAATTGAAGCACCGATTTCGGATCATAGCCCACGTTTGTGCATATCTTGATGATCTGAATCATAGCCCACATCCATTTTCGAGCCATGAGAAATTGAAGCACCAATTTCTTGACTAGTAGGAAGGTCTTAGTAACCTGATCCTAAGGCTTCACCACCATTCCCTTTTCGATGATCCCTGGATCACTGAGTAAACAAAGCTGAGCTGCCTTGGGCTCTTCATCGCACAAAAATTCATGCATGAGCTATAGGAAATGCGGATTACGGATCTTAAGGTAGAATTAAAACTAGAGGGGGGTGAATAGTGTTTAATTAACTTTATGAATCTTTTTGAAATCTTTCCAAATTAAACCCAAACAGATGCAATTCAAAAACACCGAGACAATCACAGAACCAGGCACGGATGCAAATAGTAAATAAAAGGAGTAAAGGAAAGAACACCCTGGAATTTTATACTAGTTCGGAGTTACCCTACATCCAGTCTCATACAATTTCTTGTGTAGATTTCTTTTCAAATATAATGTCGATATTACAACATGATTTCAAGGTAACGTAACGAGATACGCCCTCATGTCTCTGAGTCCAGGGCAAACTCTTTTAATTTAATCAGGCTACAATATCACCTAATTGATTTACAGGCTACAATCACACTGAATTGATTTACGGGCCACAAACACACCGTTTCCAATCACACTTTGATAGAGAGAAACTCTATATACTTCGACCGTTGATTATAAATGATCCTAACCCTAATAACACTGAGATCTTTGAAAGTGGGTGGTAGAGAATCAAACTAGAGACAATCGAGTTTGATTCACTTGGGATTTCGACAGAATTTTGTTAAAGCATTTAAAAGATAAGAGAATATTTGACAGAAGAAGGAGTGAAGAAATGAAGGAAAACTAACTTGAAATTCGTTAAAAACAACTGGTATATATAGGAGAATAACAGTGATGTCCATTCATGAAAGGTTATGATAAATAGACACTTCTTTTGAAAATCTAAATTTTAAAATCTACAGTTGCCATGTCGACATGGCGGGTATATGCATGTTGACATCCCCTAATTTTTTTTGAAAATTGATTATTGTTTTAAAAGAGATTTTTTTCCAAAACAATCTTAGAAATTTGTAAACTATTTTGAATATAGTTTATGATTATAAAAACCTTTGGAAAGTGATCTTACGAAATATAAAAGTAATAAAAACTAAATATATAAATATTTTGAGATTAAAGCTAGAACAATAAAACCAGGAGATAGTTTAAAAACAAGAAATGCTTTCGAAATTAATGTGAGTAAAAATATTTTTGAATTAAGGCTAAAATATTTAAACCGAGAGAGAGAGAGATGTCTTTTTTAAAAAGATAGTTTTGAAAAAAAAATCTAAAAAAAAAATCATTTTGAAAATTTCGTGGATTCCATTCCATTAGAGAAGGTCATGGGTTTCATCCCACTAAAGAGGTCGTGGTTTCCATCCTAGTATTAAAGCGAGAAGGTGGATTCCATTCCATAATTAAAATTAGAATAAAGATTTTGGTGCTATTATGAAGTTTTAACATAAATCTAGACTATATTACTTATCTTGATATTATGCACTCTTGAACACTTAATAATCTTGATACTCATGAGTCTTCGGTCTTGATTTCTACAAACTTGAATTCATCGGTCTTGAATCTCTATACTATATAGTCTTCATTCTCAGTACTTGCATATATATATATATATATATATATATATATATCCTGCATATACATATATATCTAGACAAAGATATTAGTATTTATATTTTTGAATGTCCTAAGGTTGTTGTCATTAAAACCATCATCTCAGGAAATAACAATCTCCCCCGTTTTGATGATGACAACCTATATTTATAAAATATATTCCACCAAACTCTGATTCTACTCTGACTACCCCTTATTCCAACAACTCCCCCTTAATCTAAGCCTAACTAACAGCCTAACTATCCTTTTTATAATTCTCTCCTTTTGTCATCGACAAAAACTAAGCCTAAACTACATAACCCCCTTAAACTAATACTATAGAACTAAATGCTAATAACGTAGTATAATAAGAGAAACATAAATCCAATTTCATTACATATTATGTTACATTACACATATATATGAAACATAGACACAAATATATACAAGTACACAAAATATAAAAACATTAATATATAACAATCTAACGAGAGTTCTTGACAATTGGTGACTGTGAATCGAACAATTAGGGTAATGGAGACAAAAGTTTCCATGTTGTTTGACCAAATTACCATTTTAGTCAAAATAGACTTCTCCAGTGCAAACAAAATTATCATCCTCATCCATTTGCACTTCTTCCTTTTCTTCTTCTTCTTCTTTGTCGTCCTCTAATGGATTAAGAATACATATGTTAAAGGAATCATCTTCAATCACATTAGGGTCTGCATGATTATCCATTTAAAATTTTTACAAATTTTTAAGAATCTTGCCTTGTTTCTCTTGTTCCTCTGCCATCCTTATTTGCAAGACTTGTAATTTAGTCATGATTTACAGAGAATCCTTCATAATTTTCTCAATCTTCATTACTTGAGCCAATGTAATATGTTGGAATGGACCAGAATTAGGAGAAGGGAAGGAAATGGTTGCATTTTGGTTTGATTTAGAAGAGGAGGCCATTATTTGTATTTTCAGAAGTTTATTACAGAGAAAATGAAGTGAGAAGACAGATGAATTCAAAATATTGTGGTTATATAAGCACCAAATCGATTTTAGAGGAAAAATCAAAATTTCAAATCTGACCATTGTATGTCGACATAGGGGGTATGTGCATGTCAACATCCCTTTGAATGTTTTGAAAATTTTGTTTTTCCCTATTTATTTAAATATATGTATTACTACATCTATATTCTATATCTCAAATATAAAACAAATACCTAGTTCCCTTCTTAATTTAGTAATGGCTGATTGATTCAAAGGTTTGGTCAGAATATCAGCTATTTGATTCTCAGTGTTGATAAATTCAAGAGAAATAATTTCTTTACTTATATCAACTCTGAGAAAATAATGTCTGATATCAACATGTTCTGTTCTGGCATGATTAGTAGGATTTTGGGATAAATTTATTGCACTTGTATTGTCACAATAAATTGGTGATTTTGAAATATTTAATCCAAAATCCTTTAGGGCCTGTTGCATATAGATAACTTGAGAAAAAGCCAAAGCAGCAGAGATATATTTTGCTTCAGTTGTTGATAGTGAGACAATATTTTGCTTTGCACTAAACCAGGAAACCAGAGAATGTCCTAAAAAGTGACAAGTTCCACTTGTACTTTTTGGGTCTAATTTACAACCAGCATAGCCAGCATCACAATATGAGATTAAATCAAATGTATCATTTTTAGGGTAAAATAAACCATAGTATAAAGTGTGTTTAACATATCTTATGATACGTTTAACAGCTTTTAGACGGGTTTCTTTGGGTTGAGATTGGTATCTTGCACAGAGACAGACACTATGCATGATATCAGGCCTACTCGTAGTTATATAGAGTAGCGATCCAATCATAGTATTTAATCAACATTTTTTGACATGTATTCCTTATTCAAGGCTTCATTAGTTGATATAGGAGTGGGTTTTCCACTCGCATTGGTCATACCAAACTTACTAATTAGATCCCTAGCATACTTTTCTTGACTAATGAAAATTGCACTATCTAACTGTTTTATTTGCAATCCTAAAAAGAAAGTAATTTAACCCATATGACTCATCTCAAACTCTTTTGTCATTATTTTTGAAAACTTTTTATTCATTTCATTGTTTGTTGATCCAAAAATGATATTATCTACATAAACCTGTACTAACTGGATATCATTTTTGTTTCTTTTAATAAAAAGAGTATTTTGTACTCTACCAATTTCAAATTTTGATTGTAATATATAAGATCTTAATCTTTCATACCAGGCTCTAGGAGCTTGTTTCAAACGATATAAAGCTTTCTTTAATTTGTAAACATGATTTGGAAACTTTTCTTCTTCAAAAAGTGGAGGTTGTTCAACATAAACATCCTCTTTAACAAAACCATTTAAAAAGGCACTTTTGACATCCATATGAAATAATTTGAAACTGTTGTGATTTGCTGAAGTAAGTAGAATTCTAATGGCTTCTAATCTTGTAACGGGTGCAAACGTTTCATCAAAGTCTCTTCCTTCTTCTTAACAATAATCTTGCGTGACTAACCGAGCTTTATGTCTAATGACCTCACCTTGTTCATTCATTTTATTTTTCTAAATCCATTTAGTTCCTATTATAATTTTGTCCTCAGGTGTAGGAACAAGTTCCCAGACATTATTTCTGGTGAATTGATTCATTCTTCTTGTATAAAAAGAATTCATGAATCGTGAGATGATGCTTCCTTTGCATTTTTAGTTATCTTGTTTAGTTGAATTCTAGTTCTAACAATAGATTCAATATTTCCTAGTATATTTCTATAAGATGATCTTTTAAAAGCCTAATCCTTTTATTAGGGAGTTTCACAATTTGTTTCATTAAATTCATTATTAAAAGTAACAAAATCATCTTCATCATTTATTTGAACCAGATCTTTGAAATTTTCGTCAAAAGATACATGTGTTGTTTCTTCTATGGTGTTAGTTTTTTAAATGAAAAATTTGTATGCTTTACTTCTATTAGAATATCCGATAAAGATTGTTTTGTCGGATTTAGGATCAAATTTATCCAAATTTGCCTTTGTATTTAGAATAAATCATTTACTTTCAGAAACTTTAAAATAAGATACCTTTGGTTCCTTATTGAAAAGAAGTTCATATGATGTTTTATTGGTTAGAGGTCTAATTAAAATCCTATTCAAATGCAACAAGTTGTAGCGACTGTTTTAGCCTAAAAATTTCATTTAATTTACTATCTGAAAGCATTGTTCTTGCACACTCTTGAATCGTCCTATTTTTATGCTCTACCACTCCAGTTTGTTGTGGAGTTCTTGGAAAAGAAAAAATATGAGTTATTCCTTGTTGATTACAGAAATTCTCAAAATATTCATTTTCAAATTCTCCGCCATGATCAATAGGAATAGTTTGATTTTTAAAGAAAGTTGATTTTGAATTCTTTTTGCAAAAGTTTTTAAATAAATCAAAAGCATCGTTTTATTTTAAAAAAATTGTAACGACCCGATATTTTCAACCATTCGCATCCGCACATGTCGGACTTGAATTGTTCAAAATAACACGTTGTAAATAAAATTTGGCAAATCTCAAAATATACAGTAAATAATTAATCACAGAATCACAGAATCAGAATACTCGCAGCAGAATTTAAAAATACTTAGTGGTTCATGAAGCCACTATAAATAGTCTCAATCAAATAAGAATTACATAGTCTTTAATCCAAATATAGTTTTAATCATTAGTAGAACAATCCAAATGTCCACTAGTCTTGATTTCAAAAATTTAGATAAAGAACTGGAAAGGAAGTTTGCCAGCAGCTTGAAAGTGATCTACGAAAATCCCAGCTCCGGGATGAAACTGAACTGCAACTCAGGCTGACCCGAGCGTAACATAAAACATAAACACTCGAGTCAGGACATACATACTTATATAGTGTAAGCTAATTCAAGTGTACTGTAATATAGAGCAAGTAACTTAAAGGATGCTTGGGACTTCCCATCCTCTAAGGATCCGTTAAACTATTTACTATGTAGTAATATTTTCGCTATTATAATAGTGTCTATATTAAAATAAACTTACTTTTAAATAGCGTTAAGGAGTGACCCAATATTCCCCTTAACATGTAATAGTCCCAGTAGTCCATCCAATATCATGGTCCCTCCTGATCGGGAAGCCACCAGAGGATATCACACGGGCTACGGGAGAAAAACAAACTCGTACAAGGCTCGCTATGGTAGGTGACACGGCACAACTAGGCAATGCCAGGGTAGATATACCAATTACTATCCGGACCGATGGAAACGCGCAGCGCGCAGCTGCCGCCCACCTCGAACAACACTCCCAAATCAATGGTGCTTACCAAAACAATCACAAGAGTAATAGAATGGCATACGAAGAAGTGCGTCCGATCAGAGGTGCTACCTCATTAATCCGAGAATCGCTCCTGTTTTAGCCACCTTATGCCAACTCACGGGAGTCGGGTCCATGTATTTACCTTAAAGAAAACGTCACCACCATCCTACTTCATTCTGGAATCTCCACCGGGTACACGGTTGTCAAAGTGGTTTTCGGTATCGACAGAGAGTATGTCAGATATCCGATCCCGGTCTCTTTAACAACCAAACGTTATTATAACCTGTGGTTACAACTTTTAAAAAATGGTATTTATACTCTAAAAATCAAATATAAATTCCAAATACCTTTCAATATCATAATATCATTTCAAACATCATTTATTTAAAACATCAGTCATTTTATAAAATACCATTTATATCTATTTAATTTATTTAGGAATTAATTGCCTTCCACCTCGCATTTAAAAGTTAAGTTCTTCCATTCAAACCACTTAAAGTCAATTCCTTATTTTACATATTAAATTCCAAACTTTAAGCTTTTTCCCAAAGATTATTTCCTTTAAATTCTTTTATTAAAACAATCAAAATTCAGTTTCCGTAGCACTTATAAAATGCTACCTAAAGTCATAGGTTAAAACAGTTCATTTACAAAAGACATCATTTAAGTGCTGAAATAAATTACTAACTTAACAATTAATTTTAAATTCCCAAATATAACTTATTATCAATTATTTTACTTAACTAAAATCTCACTTTTAACAAAAATTCAGAATAAGTTATATTCCAAAATTTTACTTAAACTTCCATTTATTTAACATTTTGACTCATTCAAAAATCATTATAAATTTCATAAAATCCTTTAAATACATTTAAGCCAGAATATCATAAACTTTCTATTTAAAATATTTTTAAAACATTTCATAAAATATTATATAAACCACGGGTCTGTATATAGTTTTCTAGCCTAGGTCAAGTGATACAGATATATATCATTTCAATCCGCAATTTACAAAAACCCGGGTTCTATCATTTCAAACCCGCAATCCCAAGTTAAATATTTAAATTTTAAACAATTAAATAAATAAATGAATAAATAATTATCGTACAGGCCTATCATTTCAGCCTATAACGATCTCAAATTACAGGGAACTTGCAGTGATGATTTAACAATAAATAAGCATTAAATAGTATAACTGCAATAATATGAAATAAATAAACAACTGATGATGTGTCAATTTAATAATGGGGTTTAACATCATACGCTTATATCACAGGCAGATAAAATTTAAATAAAAGTTTACAATTACACTTGTGATAAATTCACAGATATATAGGTATGTTTGTCTGGTGAGAAATACTCACCTTAAAGCTGCAGAAATTTTGATTCAAAATGAAAATCCCCCGAAAAAGAATCGCACAGCGGGTAACGATCAAATTTTCCCCGGATGTCATGCCTAGATTCAAGATCCAAATACCGAATACGTGACTTTAAAAATTACGGTCAAAGCAAAAATTTTGAGACAATAGGAACGAATAGAGTAAAAGAAATTTTGGTTCAGCTTTTGCTCAACTGCCTCACCCCACCTCCCGACCCCAACTTCATAGGCTTGGCAATACTATTTATTATTATTATACATTTTATTATTATTATTTATTTTTTCCAACGGCATGTCCTAACTTATCAAGTTTTGAAAATATGTATTTGTGCAAAACTTGCGTCTCTGCCTAAACTATTCTTCAATGCAAACTCTCTCTGTTTCTTAATTACAACACGTCTCTGCCGCTTCAATCTCAAAACATGCACACATGCACACATGCACTAACGCCCAGGCTTATTTCATATCCTATTTTCTTTCTCTACCATATATATCAATTTCCTTTTCAACTACCTCTACTCAACACGTGAACTAGATTTGCAAAATAATAAAACACTTGGGGGGAAAATATGCAGGCAAGCACTTATGCATGGCACGGACCTGGGTTGTTTCACACGCACTACTATATCACAAAGTATTCTAGATGGCTCCAAATATATCCCCATTTGCTAAAACACATCAATATGGCTCACATTAAAGGTCACGTGGCCCAACCTATAGGTACGCATGCAACATTTCTCAACAGAATGCAAAAAGAAAGAACAAATCTTGGTTTCCTTTATCACTATGGTATGCACGGCAAAACATGGCAACACTATCAGGGGTTGTTCGGGATATAAGCTCGGTTATGAAAACTTAGAGGGACGTGACGTGGTGGAGGGGAAAATAGGGTGTAGGCCGAGCATTTTTTTTGAAGCAGTGGAGCAAACGATATAAACTGATCATAAGGAAATGTAAAGAAGAAGAAAGAGTAAAACCATTACCTAAAGCTTGTATGCAACAGCTCGAGAAGATCAGAGGAGAGGAGGTATATGAAAGTTTAGGTGAACGAGTAGGGTATTTATAGATGATAAAACTTGCGAAATCTAGGAAGTCAAATAGGCAAGCTTGAATTTATTTTTGTTGACCAGAAAAAACGTAAGAGATAAATGATAAAGGGAAACGAATATAAGGAGGCAAGCGAAATAATGTTTACATAATTATGCGTGATTTATTTCCATATATACGAAAAATTTGATTGCAACGTTATATCTCTTTTTTTCCAATTAATAGTTGCGTGCTATTTTTATAGTCTGAGAGATTTATATACAAAGAATCAGCAAGTATTAATTTGCTTTGGATGCTACTTCAAGGACAGATTTGAATGCATGCGTTGATTTATGTCACGGAGAGAAAATGGTAAGAAATTTAATTTTCTGATTGATTGAATTTTAGAAGGCAAGCAATTATATTTGATTGAGAGGAATGAATGGCAAGTGGAATAAAATTTATTTGTGAAAGTTTTTAAATCAAATCTCTATAAAGAGGCAAATGACAAAGATGTTAAAGGAAATAAATTTCACTGATATGTCACGCGCAAGGAAAGCAAGTTTGATTTTTTTCCAGATGATATTTGCGTGAAAGGGAAGCACGAATTTGAAAACAATATTGGTAGTGGGAATCTCCTTAATCAGTGCATGATTTTAGAGAAACGGATAGGCATGAAATCAATACGTTTTGGTTGGAAATCTCCTAACTGATTTTATTAATCCATATAGATATTGCAGTATGCATTTTAAAATACGCCAAACCGACGCAATACAATACGCCCAAAATTTATGCAAAAGTAACATTTTTAATTTATACGTTTATACATTACTTATACCATTACAATGCGTACCCTTTTTAAATGCGAAATTTAACAGTCTGTAAAACACTGAATTTTACAAAGTTATTACTTAACTAAAATTTTAACTTGTTTACGTTCTTCGTATTTACTTATTTTAAATATACAAAATTCATTTTTATTAAAATTCCAATTGGAGTTGTCTTTTAACCAAGTAAAAATTTCAAAACTTCCAATTTTATATTTAGACATTTAGGAAATGATTAAATCAAGTTAAAATTTATATTAAATTTCAAGGTTTTATAAATAAAAAGAAATAAAGAGTAGGCAATTAAAACGGGAAGCAATTAAGACAATATAACGCATACCCTTTTAGTTTCTTCCAAGCCATAAATAAAAGATATAAACAAGCAATAATCTAATAAATAAACATGACTGTCAAAAATAAAAATAGAAAGATAAAATAGAGGTGAATATATGAAATAATAATAATAAGAACATATATATAATATGTAATAAAAGTAGAAAAAAATTTATTGCGTGTAAAACACTGTATTTTATCAAAAAAAAAAGTATAAGTTTTAAATTCCCAATAAATCCATATATTTGATTTCTCAATCATGTTATTGAATCGACTATTAACTTATCCTCTTATAGGTAATATTAAAATTGGTTTTTCTACTAAAAAAAATTCCCAATTCATCCAAATTTCAATTAATTACTTTCCAATAACTACCATGCTTTAATCCTACTCTTTTATTAAATCTCTTATCACTTTATAAACCTAGTTATTATTTGTTTATCTTTCCTTACAAAAATATATATTCCAATTTTCATCTTTCTTTTGTAATAACTTGTTATTTTCAATTATATTGAATTTTCCAAATATATACATTTATCATAAATAAAACCTAAATCAACTTATTCAACTTGGTTTCATTCCTTTATTTCATCTTATGAACAAAATATAAATTTCCATTTATGTCATTTCATTTGCATTCACACATTACAGTTACAGTCCTATCTCACATTAATGAACATTTACCTACATTTAAATGTAATTAACTTCCTACTCTGAATTTAGCATCCCTAAATAAAAATGTGACTTGCATAAATGTTGTCACTAACTTTATATTACACTCAAGTTTATTATTTCCACTAATTATCAGGATTGCTTATATAATGTTGAATTGCTTATATAATGTTGAATTGACTCCATTACCATACGTTTATTTGCATATATTCAATTTAATACCCAGATGTAACAGTTAAAACTTCATTAATAGACCAATTAAATAGTAACTTACAACCGTTACTATATCCCTATTATTTTCATTTCATTTTAAACACTCACTTCATTATAAATTATAAAGGTTTTTTTTTCTTAAATTTAGTTACAAAAATCTTATTAAATTAACCAGTTTAATTATGGAAATTTACAGGTCATTACACTCTCCCCCACTCAAAACTTTTCGTCCCCAAAAATGAAGGAGGTAGGAGAATAGAACACCCTGAAAGAAAACTAAATTGAAACTCAAAATGGAATCATTTATTTAAACCATATAAATTCAATTTGAATTAATTAATATTCAATAATTGATTTAATTCATTTAATTTTTATTGAAGTTAAATCAATCTTAACTATTTCCAAATTAATTATCTTATTATCCAATTATTTTGAAATCAGAAATTTCTAAAATCATAAATTTGTATAGTCATTTATAATAATCATCTTTTATTCAACAAATTTAATTCTTCTTTATTCTAGATTATTATTAAATATATTCTACTTACTATATCTTATCGCACATATTAAGTAGATTATATTTATTATAACTATTCTAATTTATTTCTAAATTTCCTTTAACACCATTTGATATTGTATATTATTCAATTATTATTTTATTTCTATTTACCTCTATTTTTCTTGTTGTAACTGAAACTATAACATTTATTATAACCACTCAAATTTTATTTATAAAATCCTTTTATATTATACATTATCCAATTACATAGTTGATTTCTGAATGATTTAGGTAAGTTGTATTGGCATGCAATTATACAAGTAAAAAAAATTTCCAATTCTATTATTCAAGTTTAAATATTCATTCAAAATTTGACTTTATTTTATCATTAGAATCACCTTTTAACATAAATTTATGAATTAAATTTCCAATTAACTTCAAACCCTTTAGAGATAAATAAATACATACATATAGCATATGTCAAATCAAATTTAAATCATATATCTATATATATTATAAATTAAGTCATCTTCTAGAAATTCAAATCAGTTAAATTTTTGAAGCAAAACTACAACGTGGTCTCTTTACTTCGATACTCGAAAATGAATGTCGATGATGTTGTAGTCATCACCGAAATTATTTTCTAGCGACAAAGAGAAGAGCACTAATCTTTAAAACTTTAAAATTCTTTGGAACCAAATTTATATTCGAAATTAATTTAAATAATAATATATCCTTTTAAGACTTTAAACACAAGGTTTGAAACTATCAGAAATTAAATTCTTAAATTCTTGTTTAAAATTCATTTCTGTTTCCAAATAAATTTATAACCATGTTTTATAGTTCAATTATTTATATAAGACAAAACCAATGGTTTACAAAACCATAAATAAAATCAAACATTATTATTTCTAAACAACTAGTTAAATTCTGAAAATTATACTTATATATATAATATTAGATTTTTCCCAAATATAGGAATAAATTTTTCAAAACAAGTATAGAGATTCAAATTTGAAGGACTCAAATTAAAGAGAATTTTGATTTAAAGATAAGTTGGAATCAGAAGATCCGATGATTAAATAACATAATAAGAAACCAGATAAGTTTATATAAATCGCGGGCAACCTTAACCGGGTCAAACGTGACTTAAAGAATAAGATCGATGTGGATTTTTTAGGGTAAATCTACATTCGATCTGAAGAGATAGAGTTAAGAATAACCAAAGATACTAGCATCTAAACCGAGGTTAAATATAAATCTCTGGTGAATCAATGCTAATTGTAAAGGAGTTTCACCCCTATATTAGAATATTGGCGAAACCGTCAATTCACTATATAGATCATCCGAAGTGGAGTTATGGGATACTCCAGAATTGAAAGAAAATGAATAGTGAGGGACACGAATGAACTTTGGAACTGCAGGGAACGTTCCAAAATTCGAAAAGGAAGAAATTCAAGCTCGAATGAAAGTGATTCTGTAAATCAAATTTACCATACATTCTAAGTTTTGCCTAGAGCCAAAGCTCTGATACCAAATGTAACGACCCGATATTTTCAACCATTCGCATCCGCACATGTCGGACTTGAATTGTTCAAAATACCGCGTTGTAAATAAAATTTGGCAAATCTCAAAATATACAGTAAATAATTAATCACAGAATCACAGACACAGAATCAGAATACTCGCAGCGGAATTTAAAAATACTTAGTGGTTCATGAAGCCACTATAAATAGTCTCAATCAAATAAGAATTACATAGTCTTTAATCCAAATATAGTTTTAAATCATTAGTAGAACAATCCAAATGTCCACTAGTCTTGATTTCAAAAATTTAGATAAAGAACTGGAAAGGAAGTTTGCCAGCAGCTTGAAAGTGATCTACGAAAATCCCAGCTCTGGGATGAAACTGAACTGCAACTCAGGCTGACCCGAGCGTAACATAAAACATAAACACTCGAGTCAGGACATACATACTTATATAGTGTAAGCTAATTCAAATGTACTGTAATATAGAGCAAGTAACTTAAAGGATGCTTGGGACTTCCCATCCTCTAAGGATTTGTTAAACTATTTACTATGTAGTAATATTTTCACTATTATAATAGTGTCTATATTAAAATAAACTTACTTTTAAATAGCGTTAAGGAGTGACCCAATATTCCCCTTAACACGTAATAGTCCCAGTAGTCCATCCAATATGATGGTCCCTCCTGATCGGGAAGCCACCAGCGGATGCCACACGGGCTACGGGAGAAAAACAAACTCGTACAAGGCTCGCTATGGTAGGTGACACGGCACAACTAAGCAATGCCAGGGTAGATATACCAATTACTATCCGGACCGATGGAAACGCGCAGCGCGCAGCTGCCGCCCACCTCGAACAACACTCCCAAATCAAAGGTGTGCACCAAAACAATCACAAGAGTAATAAAATGGCATACGAAGAAGTGCGTCCGATCAAAGGTGCTACCTCATTAATCCGAGAATCGCTCCTGTTTTAGCCACCTTATGCCAACTCACGGGAGTCGGGTCCATGTATTTACCTTAAAGAAAACGTCACCACCATCCTACTTCATTCTGGAATCTCCACCGGGTACACGGTTGTCAAAGTGGTTTTCGGTATCGACAGAGAGTATGTCAGATATCCGATCCCGGTCTCTTTAACAACCAAACGTTATTATAACCTGTGGTTACAACTTTTAAAAAATGGTATTTATACTCTAAAAATCAAATATAAATTCCAAATACCTTTCAATATCATAATATCATTTCAAACATCATTTATTTAAAACATCAGTCATTTTATAAAATACCATTTATATCTATTTAATTTATTTAGGAATTAATTGCTTCCACCTCGCATTTAAAAGTTAAGTTCTTCCATTCAAACCACTTAAAGTCAATTCCTTATTTTACATATTAAATTCCAAACTTTAAGCTTTTGCCCAAAGATTATTTCCTTTAAATTCTTTTATTAAAACAATCAAAATTCAGTTTCCGTAGCACTTATAAAATGCTACCTAATGTCATAGGTTAAAACAGTTCATTCTCAAAAGACAGCATTTAAGTGCTGAAATAAATTATTAACTTAACAATTAATTTTAAATTCTCAAATATAACTTATTATCAATTATTTTACTTAACTAAAATCTCACTTTTAACAAAAATTCAGAATAAGTTATATTCCGAAATTTTACTTAAACTTCCATTTATTTAACATTTTGACTCATTCAAAAATCATTATAAATTTCATAAAATCCTTTAAATACATTTAAGCAAGAATATCATAAACTTTCTATTTAAAATATTTTTAAAACATTTCATAAAATATTATATAAACCACGGGTCTGTATATAGTTTTCTAGCCTAGGTCAAGTGATACGGATATATATCATTTCAATCCGCAATTTACAAAAACCCGGGTTCTATCATTTCAAACCCACAATCCCAAGTTAAATATTTAAATTTTAAACAATTAAATAAATAAATGAATAAATAATTATCGTACAGGCCTATCATTTCAGCCTATAATGATCTCAAATTACAGGGAACTTGCAGTGATGATTTAACAATAAATAAGCATTAAATAGTATAACTGCAATAATATAAAATAAATAAACAACTGATGATGTGTCAATTTAATAATGGGGTTTAACATCATACGCTTATATCACAGGCAGATAAAATTTAAATAAAAGTTTACAATTACACTTGTGATAAATTCACAGATATATAGGTATGTTTGTCTGGTGAGAAATACTCACCTTAAAGCTGCAGAAATTTTGATTCAAAATGAAAATCCCCCGAAAAAGAATCGCACAGCGGGTAACGATCAAATTTTCCCCGGATGTCACGCCTAGAATCAAGATCCAAATACCGAATACGTGACTTTAGAAATTACGGTCAAAGCAAAAATTTTGAGACAATTGGAACGAATAGAGTAAAAGAAATTTTGGTTCAGCTTTTGCTCGACTGCCTCACCCCACCTCCCGACCCCAACTTCATAGGCTTGGCAATACTATTTATTATTATTATAATTATTATTTGTTATTTTTTTCCAACGGCATGTCCTAACTTATCTAGTTGTGAAAATATGTATTTGTGCAAAACTTGCGTCTCTGTCTAAACTATCCTTCAATGCAAACTCTCTCTGTTTCTTAATTACAACACGTCTCTGCCACTTCAATTTCAAAACATGCACACATGCACTAACGCCCAGGCTTATTTTATATCCTATTTTCTTTCTCTACCATATATATCAATTTCCTTTTCAACTATCTCTACTCAACACGTGAACTAGATTTGCAAAATAATAAAACACTTTGGGGAAAAATATGCAGGCAAGCACTTATGCATGGCACAACCTTGGGTTGTTTCACACGCACTACTATATCACAAAGTATTCCAGATGGCTCCAAATATATCCCTATTTGCTAACACACATCAATATGGCTCACATTAAAGGTCACGTGGCCCAACCTATAGGTACGCATGCAACATTTCTCAACAGAATGCAAAAAGAAAGAACAAATCTTGGTTTCCTTTATCACTATGGTATCCACGGCAAAACATGGCAACACTATCAGGGGTTGTTCGGGATATAAGCTCGGTTATGAAAACTTAGAGGGACGTGACGTGGTGGAGGGGAAAATAGGGTGTAGGCCGAGCATTTTTTTTGAAGTAGTGGAGCAAACGATATAAACTGATCATAAGGAAATGTAAAGAAGAAGAAAGAGTAAAACCATTACCTGAAGCTTGTATGCAACAGTTCGAGAAGATCAGAGGAGAGGAGGTATATGAAAGTTTAGGTGAACGAGTAAGGTATTTATAGATGATAAAACTTGCGAAATCTAGGAAATCAAATAGGCAAGCTTGAATTTATTTTTGTTGACCAGAAAAAACGTAAGAGATAAATGATAAAGGGAAACGAATATAAGGAGGCAAGTGAAATAATGTTTACATAATTATGCGTGATTTATTTCCAAATATACGAAAAATTTGATTGCAACGTTATATCTCTTTTTTTTCAATTAATAGTTGCGTGCTATTTTTATAGTCTGAGAGATTTATATACAAAGAATCAGCAAGTATTAATTTGCTTTGGATGCTACTTCAAGGACAGATTTGAATGCATGCGTTGATTTATGTCACGGAGAGAAAATGGTAAGAAATTTAATTTTCTGATTGATTGAATTTTAGAAGGCAAACAATTATATTTGATTGAGAGGAATGAATGGCAAGTGGAATAAAATTTATTTGTGAAAGTTTTTAAATCAAATCTCTATAAAGAGGCAAATGACAAAGATGTTAAAGGAAATAAATTTCACTGATATGTCATGCGCAAGGAAAGCAAGTTTGATTTCTTTCCAGATGATATTTGCGTGAAAGGGAAGCACGATTTTGAAAACAATATTGGTAGTGGGAATCTCCTTAATCAGTGCATGATTTTAGAGAAACGGATAGGCACGAAATCAATACGTTTTGGTTGGAAATCTCCTAACTGATTTTATTAATCCATATAGATATTGCAGTATGCATTTTAAAGTACGCCAAACCGACGCAATACAGTACGCCCAAAATTTATGCAAAAGTAACATTTTTAATTTATACGTTTATACATTACTTATACCATTACAATGCGTACCCTTTTCAAATGCGAAATTTAACAGTCTGTAAAACACTGAATTTTACAAAGTTATTACTTAACTAAAATTTTAACTTGTTTACATTCTTCGTATTTACTTATTTTAAATATACAAAATTCATTTTTATTAAAATTCCAATTGGAGTTGTCTTTTAACAAAGTAAAATTTTCAAAACTTCCAATTTTATATTTAGACTTTTAGGAAATGATTAAATCAAGTTAAAATTTATACTAAATTTCAAGGTTTTATAAATAAAAAGAAATAAAGAGTAGGCTATTAAAACAGCAAACAATTAAGACAATATAACGCATACCCTTTTTGTTTCTTCCAAGCCATAAATAAAAGATATAAACAAGCAATAATCTAATAAATAAACATGACTGTCAAAAATAAAAATAGAAAGATAAAATAGAGGTGGATATATGAAATAATAATAATAATAAGAACATATATATATAATATGTAATAAAAGTAGAAAAAAATTTATTGCGTGTAAAACGCTGTATTTTATCAAAAAAAAGTATAAGTTTTAAATTTCCAATAAATCCATATATTTGATTTCTCAATCATGTTATTGAATCGACTATTAACTTATCCTCTTATGGGTAATATTAAAATTGGTTTTTATACTAAAAAAAATCCCAATTCATCCAAATTTCAATTAATTACTTTTCAATAACTACCATGCTTTAATCCTACTCTTTTATTAAATCAGTTATCACTTTATAAACCTAGTTATTATTTGTTTATCTTTCCTTACAAAAATATATATTCCAATTTTCATCTTTCTTTTGTAATAACTTGTTATTTTCAATTATATTGAATTTCCCAAATATATACATTTATCATAAATAAAACCTAAATCAACTTATTCAACTTGGTTTCATTCCTTTATTTCATCTTATGAATAAAATATAAATTTCCATT
Source organism: Allium cepa (assembly GCA_030765085.1). Taxonomy (NCBI): domain Eukaryota; kingdom Viridiplantae; phylum Streptophyta; class Magnoliopsida; order Asparagales; family Amaryllidaceae; genus Allium; species Allium cepa. The sequence goes on from CM060938.1 coordinate 217,550,969, forward strand.
TATGTCATTTCATTTACATTCACACATTATAGTTACAGGCCTATCTCACATTAATGAACATTTACCTACATTTAAATGTAATTGACTTCCTACTCTAAATTTAGCAGCCCTAAATAAAAATGTGACTTGCATAAATGTTGTCACTAACTTTATATTACACTCAAGTTTATTATTTCCACTAATTATCAGAAATTGCTTATATAATGTTGAATTGCTTATATAATGTTGAATTGACTCCATTACCATACGTTTATTTGCATATATTCAATTTAATACCCAAATGTAACAGTTAAAACTTCATTAATAGACCAATTAAATAGTAACTTACAACCGTTACTATATCCCTATTATTTTCATTTCATTTTAAACACTCACTTCATTATAAATTATAAAGATTTTTTTTTCTTAAATTTAATTACAAAAATCTCATTAAATTAACCAGTTTAATTATCGAAATTTACAGGTCATTACAAAAATTATCCATGTAAATCTAGAATAATCACCTACAATCACAAAAACATAGTTACTGTGATTTATTGACTGAATTTGAGATGGACAAAGCAGATCTAAATGAAGTAACTCAAGAGGTTTTGAAACTGAAATCATATCTTTCAATTTGAATGCACTCTTCCTAAATTTTCCTAATTGACAAGCACCATATATACTATCTACTTAAAAATCCATTTTAGGGACACCTCTTACTAGATCAAGTTTTGAAAATCTAGATAAGAGTTTGAAGTTCAAATGCCCAAATCTTTTATGCCAAATCCAAGGGTCACTTGTATTATCCAAAAGACATAAGTTCTCACTTGAGATTTTCATACTGAGAATACAAATACTTTCTTCCTAATTCCTTGAAAGATAATATTTGAATTATTATCTTCGACATGACACATCCTTTTGAAACTTAATGTTGTAGCCCTTGTCACATATTTGACTTATGCTAAGTAAATTGTGTTTTAGATTCCTAACTTACAGAACATCAGAAAAAGTAGGAGTTTTAAAGTTACCGTCATTACCGATGCCAATCATATATCGTTTTGAATTATCTCCAAAGTTGACCAGTCCTCCATCTTCATAAATTATGTCATTCAGTATCTCCAGATTACCAGCCATGTGTCTTGAACATCCACTATCAAGTATCCACTTGTTTTTTCTTGATTTGCACCATTTGTCCATTGAGTACTGATTCTTCAAACGACATATAAAACATCTGTTCTTGCACAATACGCCAATCCGGTAGATAATTTGATTTTGTATAATAACAATATGCCGACTTATGAGACAATATGATTTGGATAGTTTTGAACTAGTGTTAACAGAATCTCCAAAAATTTCCATTTAAAACTTTTCCAAGATTCAGATTATGATAACTTTGAAAACCTGACTCTGATACCAAATGTAGGTAATGTGGATTACGGATTATAAGGCAGAACTAACACTAAAGGAGGGGTGAATAGTGTGTAAATAATATTATGAATCTTTTTGAAATCATTTCAAATTAAACCCTAAAAGATGCAATTCACAAACACAGAGGCAATCACAGAACCAGACACAGATGCAAGTGGTAAATAAAAGCAGCAAAGAAAAGAACACAATGGAATTTTATACTGGCTTGGAGTTACCCTACATCCAGTCTCACACAATTTCTTGTGCAGTTATCTTTTCAAATATAATGTCGATATTACAACCTCGATTTCAAGGCCACGAGATACACCCTCCTATCTCCAAGTCTAAGGCAAACTCACTTGATTTAACCTAGCTACAAGATCATCTAATTGATTTACGGGCTACAATCACACCCAATTGATTTACGGGCCACAATCACACCGTTTTCAATCACACTTTGATAGAGAGAGACACGATACACTTCGGTCTTTCAATCATTGATTGCAAATGATCGTATAACTCTGAACATCACTGAAATCTTTGAAAGAGAGTGGCAGAAAATCAAACTAGAGGCAATCGAGTTTGATTCACTTAGGATTTTGGTATAAATTTGTTAAAGCATTTGAAATATAAGAAAATATTTGAGTGGAGGAGTGAAGAAATGAAGAAAAACTAACTTGAAATCGTTGAAAACAACTAGTAAATATAGGAGATTTACAGTCATGTCCACTCGTGAAAGGTTATGACGAATAGATGTAAGATCGATTTCACCCTAGAGGGGGGTGAATAGGGTGATACTAATAATTATAAAAATTTAATGTGGAAATATATAAAATAATTGCAACACAGATATAGCAGAATAATAGCAGCACAGATAATAGCAGAATAATAAAAACAGAAATAGAACAACACATATTTACCTAGCTTCGGCAAAACCCTGCCTATGTGCTGCTCCCAAGGTTTCTACTAGAAATTAAATAGTCGGATGCTTATACACGTAAACTCGCGACATCCACTATCGACGAACCAAACTTTATGCTTAAAACCCTGCCATAACACAGCCACTGACTTGCGAATTCTCAAACTACACCACCATAGTTCGTCCCCTAGTCACACGACTAGAAAATTACAAATGATTAAAGGTAAATTACAAAATGAAAATAATATAAAAATTAGAAACCCAAAATTTTAAAAATAAAAGCCCAATAAATTGTCGGCCCAAATACGTTAAGTGATAAAAATTATCCTTTTTTTGCTTTTATACTTTCTGCCGGTATCCTTTCTTTGAAAAAATGGTTGCTTCCTATTTTGTTCATTCCTCTTTAAGAAAATTACGGCTTCTGGAATTCAAGTAGTCGATTGATTATAGATCGATTGAATTGATATTCTTATGATTACTTTGTCGATCGATCGTCTCTCTGATTTGCGAACAGCTGCTTCAATTCGTCGAGCTCTTTTTGAAAAAAAATCTAGTATGTAATTTTCTTTGTTATTCTCGTTGATATGCCTGAACTCGATTGCCTCCATATGCCGATGATGTTAACCGGTTTTATAGGGTTGAAATCCTTAATTTTTTTGTTGAATATATTGTTTGAATTCGTCTGATAATTTTAGCTTGGCCGTTTGATTTTGATCGAATACATATGATTCATCCTGACTGGTTCAATTTCATACATACTTTTGCTTGATCATCACGGCTTTGATTTTGGCTTGTTCAATTTTTTCTTGGTCACCACGGCTTTGATTCTCTGGCATTTGAACTTGACTTTGGTTTCGTTCTTTATTCCCTTTGACTTTGGCGTCAATTTTTTTGATAATCTAGATTGATACCACTTGTTCAATTTACTATATATATATATATATATATATATATATATATATATATATATATTTGTTTGAACATTTTTGACCAACGGCTTGTTTGGTTTTTGACTTGACCTGATACTTGTAAAACCTGCTACATGAATTTCTTTTCTCCTGTGACTTTGTTCAAACTCTACCTTGATTTATTTTTTGTAACTGCAAATTGACTTTGTTTGAAACTGCTACTTCTTTGAACAATGACTTGTACTGTGTTCATGTGGTCTGTACTTTGCATTTCATGTGCATATATATATAGACACACATGTGTGTATGCAGATGTGTGTGTATATATATGTATGTATGTATGTATGTATGTATGTTTATTGCACAATGTAGTTTGCTTGAAGTTGTATTCTTGCTTGAATATTGATCTGCTTCCATTTTGTCCCATATTGCCACTGCCCATGTATACATGTTGTTTACTGATTCGAGACAGATCATGTTGTTCATATTGCCAGTGCATATGTGCTTTGTTCTCTAGTGTCTATAGCACTGTGTGTTCGGTTGTAGCGTGTTCATTAGTCTGCACTGTGTGTTCGGTTGTAGCGTGTTCATTATTCTGCACTGTGCACTTTGTTGCACTGTATATTCCATTTGTGCCTTTGTGTCTTCATGTTGGCATGTCTGGTTGCGTGGTCTGTCTTGACTGCTCATTGCAGTCTGAGTTTGTATTCATATGCTTGCAGTTAAACTTGACTGTGCCATCTGCACTTGTATTCAGTTGAGCTGTGGTCTCATTATGATCTGATTTGTGGTTCAGTTTATGTTGAGTAGCCTTATTACATGTGTTATTCATATAGTCTGCTTGGAGCTTATTGATAGTTTGGGTTGTTCTTACCAGTTCATTGCATTCATGCCAGAATCTCTGGTTTTCACTTGAGTTTGAATGGTTTAGTAATTTTCAAGTGTACATTGAATTTTTGGTTGTGGCTTGTTTTATGTTAGTTTTTGAATTCTTGTGCTCGACAATTTTATGACGTATTTCTGTTGCACATAAGTTAAACCTAGCTTTGGCTCGGGTTTGACATTGTGCTCACCTATTCCTGTAGTTTTATCAAGTGTATATTGGTGTGCATGGCCTCGTGGCATGTACAGCAAGTCACAAGTTGTTCGTGTATGATCAATTCAAAATAAATGATGACGAACAACCCAAATAACTGAGGCAAATAATATGTTCAAAATACACATTTTATTTTACACTGCATAAATATTTACTTTTCAATTTTACTGCGTCATTGTTTATTTTGTAGATAAATCAGATGCTGGATACAAACTGGAATATAGTTGAAGACCAATTATAAGTGAACGAGTAATATTTAGTGAGGTACTAATGTAAGTGATAATTGTATAGTGAAAAATTGTGTTGTAATTTGAATTTGTATTGTAGTTGAAAAATGTGTAAATATAGTCAGAACTCAAATTTTGTACTATTTAAAATTTGTAATAAAATATTTGTTTGAATAAAATTTCCATTTGAATTTAAATTATGTGTTATTTATTTTATTCAACAAGTATTTATTTAATTATGTAAAAATTAAAATAGTACATTAAAAATACATTTAAATGAATATATATATGTTTATTATCATCAAATAAAAAATAATATACTTGCATATTCAATAATAGACACTTCTTCTGAAAATTTGAATTTTAAAATCTACGACTACCATGTCGACATTGGGTGTATAGGCATGTCGACGTCCCCTAGTATTTTTTGAAAATTGAATTTCGTGTTAAAAGAGATTTTCTTTCTAAAGTTTGTCGAAATAGTCTTAGAACTTTGTAAACTATTTTCAATATACTTTATGATTATAAAAACTTTTAGAAAGCGATCTTACAAAATATAAAAGTAATAAAAACTAAATATATAAATATTTTGATATTAAAGCTAAAGCATTAAAACCTGAGATAGCTTAAAAACAAGAAATGAATTTAAAATCAATATGATTAAAAAATAGTTTTTGAATTCAGGCTAAATATTTAAACCATGCGAGAGATATTATTCTTAAAAAGATAGTTTTGAATAAAAACTAAAAATATGTCATTTTGAAAATTTCCTGGATTCCATTCCACTAAAGAAGGTCGTGGGTTCCTTCCCACTAAAGAGGTCGTAGGTTCCATCCGACTGTTAAAGCGAGAAGGTGGATTCCATTCCGCAATCAAAATCAGAATAAATATTTTAGTGTTATTACGAAGCTTTAACATAAATATAGACTCTATTATTATCTTAATATCTTGAACTCTTAAACTCTTGATAATCTTGTTTCTCATGAGTCTTTAGTCTTCGTTTCCACAATCTTGAATTCATCAGTCATGAATCTCTATATTGTAAAGTCTTCATTCTAAGTATCTGCATATATATATATATATATATATATATATATATATATATATATATATATCCTGCATATACATATATATCTAGATAATGATATTAGTATTTATATTTTATAACAAGTCCTAAGGTTGTTGTCATCAAAACCATCATCTCAGAAACTAACATGAGCTACTCTTCATCCACTACAAAACCACTGAGAGTCTTCTTTTTCAGATCTACAATATGATCCTAGGCTTGACAAGCGATTCGAGATACTCCTCTCCGAGGAAGTAGTGGTTGTAATTTATAAGGATGCACGCATTGTAATATATCATCAACGGATCGAAATCGTCCTTTATTTCTATCCAACCCACCTTCCTAGCCTCTTCCTTAAGGGCCTCTATCTGCACAAGCTGGTTTTCAGCCTTTATTTTGATTTCATGAGCATCATCGATCTCATTGCAGTATCGTTGAGGCTCTACTTAAGCCTTAAGCTTAACCGACTCTTCCTACTCAATCTTTTCCTCCGGCAATTTAATATGAAGGGTCAGAGCATCATTCTCTTTTTTCATCACATCCTTCTCCTTGTGTAAGACGTCTTTCTCAAGGGCTAAATTATCGCTATGATGAACGACAGTGTCCAGTTCAGCCTAATGCACCTTTATTAAACGCTCAACAGCTTTAGATGACTCACCGACTTTTTTCTTAGAATTGACCAACTTCGTACCCAACTGCTTGACCTTATCGTCCAAGTACTTGATGATGTCTTTGTCATCGGTATAAGAGTTCAGCGATCAATTCATGTTTCCTTTCCATCGACACCTTAGAAATTCTCTCAGCTACATGACGAGTTGTATCATGTTGTTTTATTGACATCGTTAATGTGAGATAGCACCATGTCCTTGTCTTATAAGGGAATTGAATGCAAAGAGGAAAAAATTTAAACTCGTCAAGCACAAATTAGGAAACGTGGCCTTAAGCTCGACCATCTTGTCAGCGGCAGTGTCATCAAGAGTAGTCGGGGCTAAGAGGGCCCATTTGTCATGCTAGCGAGATGAAGTATCAAGACCTTCTACACCTGATTGTATTTCAAAGATTGATGGGTGTTGGAAGAATCTGAATTTTTCTTGGCCCGTAGTAGTCGAGCATGAGGCAATGACTTACTACTACTACATGTAGTAGGGTGTTGACAAACACCTTTATGGTGAGAAGATTGAGATGTGATTTATGTTTGGATGACGAGTCCTTGGATTGGTAGCTTCGGTCTCGGTTATCTCTTCCTTCGTACCCTTCTTGTCTTGACCAGAGTCCGCACCTCGAATAGGCTTAAAATAAGATGGATGGGTATGCTGATTTTTTTAAGTGATTATAGTTATAAGGGCATCCCAATGAGCCTGCAAACAAATTGAAAGCATGTAAGAATCACTGTAGTCAAAGGTGGATAAGTGTCATGTGGTGCAGTGCACGTGATCATGAGTGTTAAAGTATCCTCCAATGGACTGGTTACTGGAGCTTTACTCATTGGGGTAATCTTGCCCATGCTAGTGGAAGAAATGTCAATGCCAAATCGCATAGGAGATTTAGACCCTTCCCCACCTCAAAGCTCAAGTTGGCAAAATCATAATTTTCAACATCATCCAGAAGCAGGATGCCCGACAACCCCTCCAAGAGATTTTCTAAAGGCAAAGAGCTAGACTAATCTATAGCACCAAAGATCGACTTGGATTCCTTGAAGACCTTCCCTCTATGAAGTTTATAAATGAGCCATTTTCCTTTTCTCTTCTCCGAAGCGAGGAGTTTAGGCCTTGGAAGGATCTGGCCATAGGCTCATGACTTAGGCTCACAATGTCATGAATGGGTTCATCAGCATCGCCCCTTACCTCGCCTTATTCGACGACATCTCGTGCTCCTTCAATGGGGATTATGACAAGATCAACTTTGTCACCTCCTTCCCGAATGACGCCTCTACTTTCCACAACTTCCTCCTTAGTGTTTCATGTTAGTCCTATGTTGCAGCCTTCTCCAATTAACCTGAAGATGAAAAGATGATTGTCGTAAGAAGAGACATGATGTCTCTAGCTATCACGGGTATGTTTTTAGCACTAAAACTGCCTCCGTGTATGTGTCACCAGTGGGATATGGATGGCTACTTGCAATGTTCAAAAAAAAGTACTTAATTCTGGATACGGCTTAAATAAAAGTACTTCAAGTTAAGTTTGAAATGACATTTAAGTCCTTTCAGCCATCGTCTTGCAAAACGAGGTGGCCAGCGCACGTAGGACCGTTCATTCTTAAAAGCGCTCAATTTATTCCGTAACAACCTAGAACTTTGAGATATTTCAAATTGTTTATTTAGTTGATGCTAAATATTGGAAAGTTAAATTTTATCGATTTAATAGATTAAATTTCAAATATAATGATTTATTGATAATTTAATTGTTGAATTAATAATTAAAATCATGAAAACAATTTAAATCTTGGACTTTTTTTGGAAAAAATAGTTTAAAGGATTATTAAATTTATAGTCATAAGAATGAAGGTAATAGAACATTTAAGTTGAATTTAAAAGTGATTTACTTGATTTTAAAAATAACTCGTTTAAATTAGCATATAAAAAATAATTATCCGGGACACAGTCTCGAATTTCGATGAAACAAGTTCCATTAGATCTATAATAGTGTATTATTATCGAATTTCAAATCTCATAGCAGTTAGAGTTATCGTTTGGTCGTATGGTATAGAAACACATCAAAATTAATATCGAAAATTTAATATTATAATTGGGTTCAAAAAGCTATCTTATCCATATGATCGAATTAGGTCTCGGAACTTGTTCCATCACATTCGAAATATGTGTACAACATTATAAACACCTGGTCACGCCTTGATTGGGATCCAAAATTTATAGCTAGATATTTTTTGAAATTTGAAATTATATATACACACACTCACACACACGATTTGACAACAACCTCCTTTGTTTCAATCCAGCCACCCTACCTACCTCTGTGCGTTCCTACTATTTCTTTTTAAAAAGAACATGTCGTTGTCTTCACTTTTAAAATGCAACTATATATTGAAAAGAAGAAAAAAAATTCAAAAATAGATGTCTCAAGATATACTCAATAGAAAAATCAAAAACGAGCTTTAAAAATCTTATTTCGGGGAGATCTTCAAATTGATATGAGCTTTGTAGGGTTCAATGTTGGTTGGGTCGACTCGATAGTGAAAGTCATGGGTCTAGGTGAGCTAGGGTTTGTGATCAGGCGAAATTCAGGCATCAATGGGCTATGGCGACTTGATCTTCGAAATCATGATGGAGCGTAGCACCTTCGCACCGAGCAGGAAAGATCACAGATCATTATAGGAGGGACGACTCCTGTAGCAATCGAGATGCAGCGATTCATTGGGTGACTTGGAGGGATGGCAGAGGGTGCCATAGGCACGAGAGTATCGAGGGAAGTTCATCTTCAAGCTTGGAGGTGGGATTAGAGCGGTGGTGGGGTTTGCTAGATGCACGTTCATGCATTGTGTATGGGAGGAGCATTTAATGGAAAGAAGAAATAGTTGGGGAAGAAGAAAGTAGGTTTTGTTGGGCCAGTTTTCTTTGTTTTGGTCGAGATTGTGAAAATGGGTATTATAATTTAATTAAAAATTTTAAGTTCTATAAATTAGTTATCTTACATACCAATTCTTATAAAATTCATATCTTAATCCTCTTAGGTCAGAATCCAATGCAGCTAGTGACGTTGGGTTCGTGTTAACGAGCTCTTTGCCATGGAATCAAGTTGGTTGAGTTTAGAGTGGGTAGAATTTTCAGTTAAATTCGAACGCGTTTGAATGTTCAAATTTAATCGGAATCAGAACGCAGAAGCGACAAAAAAAATAAAGGTGAGTGTTTTATAACGCTAACAAATACTAAAATATTTTATGGTAGTTAAATTTGAAATTATGAAGTGATACAAATTTATTGGTTGTTGTTTGATACATTTAATTATCACTTGAATTAACTATTAAAAATTAAAATTGATAGTTAGATTTGAAATTAGAATTAATTACCAGTAAAATACCTGGTATTGATATCTATGAGATTGTTGTGAATTATGTTGTCTGTTTGTATGTTTGATTATGATGGAAGCCAATTGATTGATATTTGGATGATTTAATGTTTATTGATTTTATATATATCCTGTTATCACTTGCTAAATTATTTACAGTGTATAAAACTGTAAATTGAATTATTTTGAGTAAATTAAGAAATAGGTTGAATGATATACCTTTGACATTTATTTGGATTGAAATGATACATATCCATCCCTGAAATTAAATTGAAACAACTGATCACTTGTCCATATGATAGAAAATTATATATGGACACTGGGTTAGTTAAATGAAATAGTTTTAAAAAATATGATTTGAAATTATTTAAATGATCTTCACTTAAAGGAAATAAAAATCAAATTTAGAGAAATCAAATTATTTTCTAACTTGAGCCCTGAATGTTGAAATTTAAATTTAGTAAAATGGAAATGTCTAAATAATCGAAGTGAGATTCTAAAGTTATATTCGAAATATGATTTGAATTTCGAAAATAATTTGTTTCAAAAAGGATTTGAAATTTCATTCGAACCTTGTATTATTGGTAAGTAAAGGTAATTTAATTGGATACAGATTTGGACTCAAGAATGGAACTTTTTATATGTTTTTAATCTTAATTCGAAGATTGAAATTTAATCCTTGATTTTAATCGATATTTTTGAAAGTCGAACTCGAATTTATATAAATCAAAGTGGTTAAAAACGAGAATGGAATTGAAATTAATTAAAATTGAAATTGGATTGAATTAATTAGAATTGAGATCAAAACTGAATTAATTTGGAATAGAAATTATAATTGATTTGATTTAAAATTAGAAGCGAATTTAATACAAATTGAACTCGGAATTGAATCGATTAAATAAAAATGGAAATAAATTGATTTGAATTTGAAAATTTTGGAGTTGGATCAGCTTGACTTTGAAACTCTTTTGAAAATAAATTATTTTATTATATAAACTGTGTAGAAATCTATCTAATAAATATTCAAATTATTTTGATTTTCCAAACCATTTTAGTAAATAAATCATCTTAAACTATTTTATATTAAACTACTTTAACCATTTAAACTATTTTTAACTATTTTAATTATTAAAACTATTTCAAAACCTATTCAAACTATTTTCTAAAAAAATTCAAAATGGTCAAAGGTGGAATGTTTATTTTTAAATCATGGATTTAAATGCGAATTGGGTCAAACGAAATTATAACCCAAATTGAAATTCGAAACGATTTTGGAAGCGAAATCGAGATATATTGAGGCGAAATGATTTTTGAAGTGAAATGGTATATTTTGAGTAAATATGATAATTTTGAAATGGATTTCATTTTGAAGCAAATATGATATTTGATATTAAGTATTAACTATTTTCGAAATTAAAAAGTACCGATTGGTGTGAAAAATGACGTTTGGTTATTAAAGAGACCGGGCTAGATATGGGCATACTTTTTCTGTCGATACTGGAACCACTTTAACAACTGTGTAGGCGGAGTGCTGACCCAGAACGAAGTGGCTGGATTCGACGTACGTTTTTTGGATTTGAAAAATGAGGATGATGATGGATTAGCCCTGGCACCTATGCCAATTTGAAATGACAAAAACAGGAGCCGTACCGGTCAATAATACCCTAGAATGAGTTTGAGTGTATATATGAGTGCGTATTTGTTAGAAATGTAAAAGTTGTTTTATATTGTGTTGGTTGATTTGTTGAGTGACTTATGGATTATGGTCAATGCGAGTAATCAACCTTACTGATAGGGATCTTTAAACACTTGAACAAAGCAACCCGATATAATATTGTTTTGAAACTGGATAAATGAAATAATTTTACGCTGATTATATTTTATATACAAAGAAATAATTTTTCAAAAATTATTAGGGTATATATTGTGTGTTAGTAGTTAGGAACGATAATATTGGTCATTATCATTAATTGGTTGTTGTGCCTTAATAAAATATGTTTAAAATAAACAATGATAAAACACTTGTGAAATGTTTTAAGGAAGTGAAATTTTGAAAACATAATTTATTAAAGTGACTTACAAATTATAATGGATTTAAATTAGGAAGTTTTGAGTCTAAGTCCCGGAGATTTTGAAATGTGTTCCAAAGTGTTTTGGAAATAATAATGATAGCATCATTTTGAAGTGTTTTTTGAATAAAAATGGTTTTTTCAAAAGAAATAAAAGCAGTGAACTCACTTCGGTCATTGGAAAATAATTCCGATGATGATTCCGATGATGATCGCAATATCATCGGTATTCATTTTAGAGTTTCTAAGTGATGGACTACTACCTTAATATTTTGCTAATGGAGTCTTGTTTTGATAAACAAGTTTTTGATTTTAAGAAATTTAAAATATCGATTTGATATAAAATTGATATATATATATATATATATATATAATATGACTTCAAATTGATTTGAAATTAAACAGGGTGTTTATATTTTGAAATTTGCTATCTAAGTGTTATGAAACGAATAAAGATAAGTTTTAAACTTATAAATTTGAGAAATGATATATATATATATATATATATATATATAAGAAAAGAAATTTTGAAATTGAGATAAGAGGTTAAATTTAACTTAAGAAAAGTAAGTAAAGTGATTATGGTAGTAAAATAAATTAGTAAAGTGAACAAATTAAGTTACATGAGTTGAACTAGTAAAGTGAAATTTGGAAATTTAGGCTAAGTGGGGCTAAAAAAATAAAATTTTGGAAATGGAATATATTGAGATTTGAAATAATTAATGAAATGGGGAAAGTGAACTAACTAATTTAATTAGTGAGCAAATATGGGTTGGACATAGTTGATAAAATTCAATATTTAAAATTGGGAGGTAAATTGAGTTAAATGGAATTGATAGAAGTGGATATAAATTGTGACGCCCCACCTCAATACCCATGCTAGCCAAGAACACTACAGAGTAATGCTGTCAACTAACGCGGAGAATAAGGCTGTTGAGGAGCGACCATCCATGTAACTTCTTTGTGCGAGCACCGATATGTCAGATAGTATAGCATGCATTTCATTTAAGGAGGAAGTCCGACACACCGATACAAACTCAAAGCTATCACACGGTGGCTATAAATAAATCTTCGGAAACAAATATAGAAATAAACATAACACAATCAGTCACAGACATCCATATCACAAAGGCGGAAAAAAATATGAATATATAACTAACACATGAAAGTGTACATCAGAGTAGTGGTCATGAAAGGACCACATACACAAAATAATAGCAACACGTGCTATACAAAAGAATACATCTATGAGTCTATATCTCAAGTGTAAACGACAAAAACTGCTAATCTAAATGGTCAGCCAAAAGTCAGAGTAGTAAATCCCTGGGGGAGAAGTCAAGCAGAAGCACCTGTAACATCTCGGTCTGACCCGAGTTGTAACATCCCGCCTTTTCGCACACTTTAAACCGACACACGTGCCAATTGAAAGCATACGCAAGGGCGGATTGTTATGGGGTAAATAAGAAAAACAGAGAAGAAATAAAAACAAAACAGAATCTCACAGCGGAAGGATAAAATATAATAATAAATATACAGTTCAAAACAGTTTACAAACACTTGATTGGCTTTATACAATAAATATCAGAGTTACACATACCAATACAATCAATGCAGCGGAACAGTATGAGTGTGGTGCAATACTATAGATAATAGTAATACGACTCCTTCGTCTTCGTCCTTCAAAGCTAAAGTCTTCGATCCTGAAACGCTCGGACTGACCCGAGCGAATTTGAAAAGACAAAACACTCGAGTCAGACTAAAAGATCTTATGTGAGTTAAATTAACAGAAATAAATATGAGTACAGTAACTCAAGAGATGTTCGGGATTTACATCTCCTAAGGATCCGTTAAACTATTTACTATGTAGTATATTGCGCTATTATAATAGTGTCTATTTATAAAATAAACTTACTTTTAAATAGCGTTAAGGCTTTACATTTTCCACCTTAACACGTAAAATGCCAATAGTCTATACAGTACCGTAATACCTCCTGATCGGGAGGCTACCAGAGGATACTCCATAGGTACGACACAAATAGAAACTCGTAGTAAAGGCTCGGTATGGTAGGCGACACGGCACAACTAGGCAATGCCAGGATAGATATACCAATTGCTATCCAGGCTGGTGGAAACGCGTAGCCGCAGTTACCGCCCACCTCGGACTAACTCCCCAAAATCAAAATATAGAAGTGGCCACTGAATCAATCCAAAATCAAAGTATAATATCGAAGAGGAGGGTCCGATCAGAGGAATGACCTCATTGGCCTGAGAATCGCTCCTGTTTTAGCCACCTTATGCCAACTCACGGGAGTCGGGTCCACGTATTTACCTTACAGGAAACGTCGCCACCACCTACTTCATTCTGGAATCTCCACCGCGTACACGGTTAGTCAAAGTGGTTTTCGGTATCGACAGAGAGTATGTCCATATCCGATCTCGGTCTCTTTGCCAACCCATCGTTATTATAACACCGCGGTCATTTAAAAATAGCTCATACTTTAAAACCAGAATAAACATTTCCATTTTAAAATTATGAATACGATATCATCTTAAAACCCAAAACAATATGATATCCTTTATCCCAAATATAAACCTTTTCAAAAATCCAAATGCTTTAAAATTTATAACGTCTGAAAGCCAAATATCCTTTCAAAGCATAATATTTCGAAATTCATAATTTAAAACCATAACTTTTAAAACTTGAATGGTTTGGATATTCAACGGTATATGAATTAAAAGGTTTAACTTAAATGCTACTTTGTAAAGAAAATAGTTCTCATGGCTTTACAAATACATTTCTTTATTAAAGACTAACCCAAAATTTGTAATATCTCTCTCAAGTTCCAAAACCACTTCAATTTATTTATATATACGTATATCCATTTTGAGTATCAATATTTCAAACTAAAGTTGGATTTTTTTTCTTTCAACAAATCAATTGTTCTATTAATTAGTCTTGAATATTCACATAAAATCCATAAATAAATAAAAACTCCAATTTCTAGTAATAAAATATATATATATATTTTTTCAATTCAAATTATACTAGAATATTCATTTCAATTTATCTAGGGAAAAATCCAATTATAAATATCATATCTTAAAATTTCCAAACTTAACATTTAAACATATGATATAAATTATCAAACCCCATTTTCTTAAAAAAAAAAATCCATTTTTAATAAAGAGATTTATACACCTTTTAATTTCAAAATTTTCAACTTCATATGTATATATATGGAAGAATAATATTTATACAATATAAAATTTAAGATTATTATAAACCGTATTCCATCCAAACCATAGAAATCACATTAAAATAGTTATATATATACCGCGGTGCCTGTATATAATTTTCTATCCTATGGTCAAGTGATACGGATATTTATCATTTCAATCCGCAATTTAAAAGATATAAAATTTTGCGGTTGTATATCATTTCAAACCACAATCCCGAATGAAAGGAAATATGCATGATAATTTGCAATTTAATGATATACAATAAAACATCCATCAACATCACCCATCATCCAATCACAATCATCAAGCAATATCAATCAATAACAATTTATATTTGATAATATATAACAGGTAATAACTGGCAATTTTATTCAGATTAAATTTAACAACTATAAATTCTAACAGTTTATATTCAGTAATAATCTATATAACTGTTAACTAGCAGTTTATAGGCAAACAAATAAATTCTAACTATCAATTAATACGCAATAAATAAATTATATTAACAGTTAAATTTAATAAATGCAATTCAACAAATATGAGTGAAATAAACATGCCAAATACTCATAAATAAATTTCTATTCATTTCTAAAATTAATTTAACAAACATAAAAACTTTTAGAAATTGTGAGTGGGTTAAAACACTCACCTTTTGAATTTAAATCGAATTTAAATTCGATTTAAACCCAAAAATTCGCCCGTCTCGGAATTCGTCCAAACCAGCGTCATCAGATCCGAAATTTAATTACGATCCTAAAAAAAGAAATTTCGCGTGAATCGGAGATCGTATGAGAAAGTTATGGCAAAAAATGGTGATTGAAATCATATAAAAAAATGAGAAATGGAACACATATTCACTTTCATCTTTGCCACGTCAGCAAGATAATCACCCACCTCGTCTCTTCCTGTACGCACGCATGAACCCGCTCCTTTAACAAAATGCGACCCAGAACCCTGGTCGTTGACAACGCACGCAACGCCGCCTCCTCCCTGTGCTAGCCGTGGCCACGCGCAGACATCCCAGAAGCCACCTCGGCCCCTGGCGAACCCCCCCTGCGCCTTCACTTCTGCTGTTAGAGGCGCCGGCCGCCACTAGGCTAAAACCCTAATCGAATACTAACGCCAATCCAACCGTTGATTCTCGAAACAAAACACATAGATGCGCTCCCCATCGTCCATACTACAATACCCAGAAACAGAATTTCGATCAGGCGAACTTTGATGCGACGCTGATGAACGGCCACGAACTGTTTGAATTTATTCTGGGTAAACGATAACTCCAACTGAAAAACGAATTTCACCATGGGATTACGTGTTTCGAGAAGATTAACATATATTTTTGTGGAATTTTTCTGGAGAGTTTGATTTTTCACTGAAATTTGGATTGGAGTAGATCTAGTTTTGCATCCATTTGAGGAGGAGAAGGAGATGAAGAAAAATGTACGTACAGCCAATGGCAATAGGATGGAGCTAGGGTTTATAATTATATTTATAGTTAGGGTTGGGTTAGAGCGTATAGACTAGAAGGATGAACGTACGCCACAAACTATGGCCCAAAAAGCCCGTTTAGCCTCCGGAACAAAATTTATTAAACCCATATATCCAAATAGGTATTTTAAAATATTCTGAACGTGATGGAAAAAGTTTCACGTTCAAATTTGATCGTATGAAGAAGTTATGCTGAAAACAAAATTTCCAAATTGATTTCAAATTGATTTTATTAAAATTGATTTCAAGGCGTTTCGCGTTCGTACGATCAAACGACAAGTCCGATCGTTACGAAACTTGAAACCCTATAATAATTCACTGATACGGATCCGATGAAACTGGTTTCGTCGGAATCCGAGTCCGTGGCCAAAATGGCTATTTTTATATTCATCAAATAAATTAAAATAAATTATAAAAATCCAATTTTATATTTAACTTCTAAAATTGACCAAATTTTCTCCCTTTAAATTTTTTTAATTATTTACTCAAATTCTAAACAATTTAAGTGTCAATACATAGTTGTTCTATTCATCAATTTAAATGTTAATCCTTAACTTAAAGGTTAAATTCCAATTTTAATAAATTCAACATTATAAATTCGATTAAATCTATTAAATTCACTCCCTTCCTATTATTCAAATTTATTGATGCCAATTAAATGGAATTAATACTGGCTCAATATCTATACAATAAAAATCTCCGATTTAATCTTAGATCTCAATTTACACAAAATTTAATTAATTCCATCTAAATATATATCTTCCTAGTATCTAACTATTTAAAAATTTGCTTACCACCTTTTAAAGTAAACATTTACTAGTCAATTTGTGTCATTTCTAACCCCTTAGATATTTAAAAGCAACTAACAACACATTTACTTATAAATTCATTGTCAATTATTTCAGCAAATAAATTTCCAAAGGTTACTGCAAATAAATCCAAATTAGTTGCCATAAATTCTAATAAATTTGATTTTTATTGGATTTCAAACTTAACACTAAATCAATTATTACTCAGCTACAGTTAACGTTCCTTTTATATTTCATTACAGTAATAATTCCCAATTTCCATCTTTTATTTGCATAAATTACTGGATTTCAATTAAATTGAAATCTTGTTAACTTACATATAAATAAAACTTAAAACCTCAATTAATTCATTCCACTTTGGTTGCATTCTTAAGATTACACTAATTATTATATTATAAAAATGAAATTTTCCCTTGGTTACATCTTATTTATTCACTTACCAATATTCTACACTAACTGCAATAATTTAGTGCATAAATTGAAATTGATTAAAATAAAATTTAACAAACAAATAGAATAAATACGTACGATAATTATTGTCATAAATCTATTTTATAAGTCTACACTTAATTATTACCTTACAATACGTTTTACGTTACAATAAATTTATATTCACTCTTCCGTTACTTTATTAATAATTACTAAAGTAACATTTTTCTTAATTAAAACTTTCTCCACAATTGAATGAACTTTATATTCAATACATACTACCGAATTACAATCACTTATGTTCTATCCAACATACATTAAAAATTCACTTTCATTTATTTATCAAATGTTTACATCCACAAATTAACAAATAAATTTCATTATACAATTTCAATTCATATCTTATAAATAAATTTCCCAATTTTATTTCTTTCAGCATTAATTAAACAAACATATTTGATTAAGAAATTATAATGCTTTTAACTATTTCCAATTATACTACATAAAACCCAAACAGTCGTTTCAATCACACTTGAATTTGCATATAATTGATTGTCTATCAACTGCCATTTATTTTACTACCTTAATTCACATACGGTTACAGTTTTATCAATATATATTAATACATAAGTGATTTAAATTCCTGTCTTTAATTCCTTATTTATAATTTATTCAAGTGCAACAATTTACACAATTCTTTATTTACTTCACTTAAATTTCAACAATTTGGTTAAATAACTGTTTCTAAAATTCATTATAAATTATAAATTTAAATCTCCTTTATTTATTCAACTTACACAAGGGTATAAATCTTACATATTCTCAATCATTAGATTTCTATAAATTTAACAATTAATTAAGATTTTTAATTACCGTTGCTATAAATTTTCATTTAGCGTTCATCTAGTATTAATCTATCTCCTTTATATATATATATATATATATATATATATATATATATACATTTCCCTTTTCTACAAAATTTAAATTTCAAAATCCTTTTTAATTAATAATTTAATTGTCGAAATTTACGGGTCTTTACACTCTCCCCCACTCAAAACTTTTCGTCCCCGAAAAGGAAGAAGAAGGAAGGAGGAAGAATTTAATAAACAGTACATCTTATTTCAAATATTAACTTATAAACAACAATTTACTGGATTAATTTCCTTTAATGAAATATACCCGTTTATAATCATTACAACCTTTTATACTTAAATCATTAAAGTTTGGAAAACATTTTCACAAAATTTTTAAGTCCAAAATTTACGGAAAATTTTGGTAGAGTCTCCTTTGTACGGAGAGACTCTGGAGAAAATATAATATCAAAATATAACAAATATATTACAAATATTTTCCAAATATTATATCCCAACACGGAAAAAATAGCGCTTTAAACGTAATCCGAAAACGTACCTATTTGTCGGGCAATATACGCTTATTATTTTGGAACCAAAAGCAGTAGCAGTTGCTTCCATCACCTGTATTCACTTATATAATCTAAAAGTTTAAATATTTATTTTAAAGTGAACTATTCAAGTGGATTCAATCATTAATCAACCAAACAATTCAACAACCATCAACCTTACAAACAACATACATACACAAACAAAGCAACCATTTAATCCATCAAACAGATAGTTGTTTGGGTTCAAACTTGAAATTTGTATGAAATGAAATTAACTATCAAGTGCATCCTTTACTCAACAGTCTTAGATGGAACAAAGATAGATACTTATTCATTTACCCACTTCAAATTTCTTACCCAACAACATAAATCAAACAACACAATTCAAACCAACACCCAAATTTATTTATTATACATTTACCTCATGCTTCAATGGTTTGATTTTCTTTCTTTCATTTATGGAGTGATTTCTTTATTTCTTATAAATTTTCATTTTCCAATTATCACAAAATTCATTATATTTGTATTCCAATTTATTTACTAAAGTTTCTATCATCTATTTATACTACTTACCTTTACTTATAGTAAAATTTCCAATTTAACTTAAGTTTATACAATTAATTCTCATTAATAACAGCAAATTTATTGAATACCTTAATTACCTCAAGCTTCACTTGTAAGATTTCCCTTTACATTTTCTTACTAACATTGCAACTTTTTATTATATGGTAAGTTATGTATGTTTTAAGAATGTAAGTGAAAATTTACAAGTTTCTTCTCCATTCCTTTAATTAATATATATTTGTTTTATAAATTACAATTTCAACTTACCTTTAATCTCATTCATTTATTTAATGTTGAAGTCTCCATTATATTTAATTACAGTAACCCTCTACTTACACTTAATTTATTAACCTTATAACTTGCATTCCTATAAGTGAAAGATTTTACTCATTCATTAACTATGGATTGCAGTCATTTATATTTTTCCTACTTTCCATTATATTAGAATAGGGGAAATTAAGGCGTACTTAAGTTAATAACCCTACAATCAAACTGTATAAATTAAGGAATTTCATTTTTTACTTCTTAAGGTTAAAATCACCTATTAATAATACAACCTTTAATTTTAGTAAAATTCCAATCATCACTTAAGTTAATACCATTAAATTCTTATTTATAACAGTAATTTATTGAATACTTCATTATTTCCAAAAATTCTACTTGCATAATATTCTATTCCACTCTTAATTTACATTTCAACTTTTTATACTTGGTAAGTTATTTATGTTAAAGAAAAGCAAAAGAACTTATGCAAGTTTAATCTCGAATCTTTTAATTCATTGATTACTTCTTTTATTTCACTAACCTAAATTTTTACAACTAATTAATGGAAATTCAAGAATTAATACCGGGTCAAATTCCAAAATTTCTTTAAAATAATAGATAATTAATTTCTTACAACTTTTATATCTCTAATTACTTTTAAACCATTAAAATTTTAAATAATTTCAAAACAAATCTGCAGTAGAATTTACTACAGTGGCCTTTCCCTTCGAAACTCGAAAATGAAAGTCGATGATGCGGCCGCCATCGCCGAAATTATTTTCCAGCGACAGAGAGGAAAGTACAAAACTTATATTCTCCAAAATCTTCTTTAAAATAATTATTCCGAATTATACTAAATATTCATATAAGAAAATACTTATAAACCAAATTATTATATTTCATAAATCCTTTGAAAGTAGATTTCTAAAATCCCGGACTTAAGTTCTAAAATCTCCAATTTGATTTATTAAAATTTCAACTTAGCTTTAATTTATTATAAATATTTTTATTTCCTAACACCCAATCTATAGCAACCAAATATATATATATATATATATATATATATATATATATATATATATATATATATTTATAAAAATATTTTTATATATAGAAAATATAATAGGCAAAATTATTTCATTCACCTATATTAAAAACAAATATTATGTCGGTCTGTCCTATTAAGTGTTTAGAAATTCCTATTGATGACATAGCGTCCCATGCATCAACCAGAATTTATAAATACAAAGCAGAACAGATTAACACAATATCAAAATCTTTTATAACACTAACAAGTACGCTCCCTCATATATATATATATATATATATATATATAGATATACACACACACACACACACGCTCAGTGACTCCCATATGGTATTACTACCCTATTAACAAAGAGTCAAACCCCACAAAGCCAAAGTTTATCGCTAAACCAAAGCTCTGATACCAACTGTAACATCCCGCCTTTTCGCACACTTTAAACCGACACAGGTGCCAATTGAAAGCATACGCAAGGGCGGATTGTTATGGGGTAAATAAGAAAAATAGAGAAGAAATAAAAACAAAACAGAATTTCACAGCGGAAGGATAAAATATAATAATAAATATACAGTTCAAAACAGTTTACAAACACTTGATTGGCTTTATACAATAAATATCAGAGTTACACATACCAATACAATCAATGCAGCGGAACAGTATGAGTGTGTGCAATACTATAGATAATAATAATACGACTCCTTCGTCTTCGTCCTTCAAAGCTAAAGTCTTCGATCTTGAAACGCTCGGACTGACCCGAGCGAATTTGAAAAGACAAAACACTCGAGTCAGACTAAAAGATCTTATGTGAGTTAAATTAACAGAAATAAATATGAGTACAGTAACTCAAGAGATGTTCGGGATTTACATCTCCTAAGGATCCGTTAAACTATTTACTATGTAGTATATTGCGCTATTATAATAGTGTCTATTTATAAAATAAACTTACTTTTAAATAGCGTTAAGGCTTTACATTTTCCACCTTAACACGTAAAATGTCAATAGTCTATACAGTACCGTAATACCTCTTGATCGGGAGGCTACCAGAGGATACTCCATAGGTACGACACAAATAGAAACTCGTAGTAAAGGCTCGGTATGGTAGGCGACACGGCACAACTAGGCAATGCCAGGGTAGATATACCAATTGCTATCCAGGCTGGTGGAAACGCGTAGCCGCAGTTACCGCCCACCTCGAACTAACTCCCCAAAATCAAAATATAGAAGTGGCCACTGAATCAATCCAAAATCAAAGTATAATATCGAAGAGGAGGGTCCGATCAGAGGAATGACCTCATTGGCCTGAGAATCGCTCATGTTTTAGCCATCTTATGCCAACTCACGGGAATCGGGTCCACGTATTTACCTTACAGGAAACGTCGCCACCACCTACTTTATTCTGGAATCTCCACCGCGTACACGGTTAGTCAAAGTGGTTTTCGGTATCGACAGAGAGTATGTCCATATCCGATCCCGGTCTCTTTGCCAACCCATCGTTATTATAACACCGCGGTCATTTAAAAATAGCTCATACTTTAAAACCAGAATAAACATTTCCATTTTAAAATTATGAATACGATATCATCTTAAAACCCAAAACAATATGATATCCTTTATCCCAAATATAAACCTTTTCAAAAATCCAAATGCTTTAAAATTTATAACGTCTGAAAGCCAAATATCCTTTCAAAGCATAATATTTCGAAATTCATAATTTAAAACCATAACTTTTAAAACTTGAATGGTTTGGATATTCAACGGTATATGAATTAAAAGGTTTAACTTAAATGCTACTTTGTAAAGAAAATAGTTCTCATGGCTTTACAAATACATTTCTTTATTAAAGTCTAACCCAAAATTTGTAATATCTCTCTCAAGTTCCAAAACCACTTCAATTTATTTATATATACGTATATCCATTTTGAGTATCAATATTTCAAACTAAAGTTGGATTATTTTCTTTCAACAAATCAATTATTCTATTAATTAGTCTTGAATATTCACATAAAATCCATAAATAAATAAAAACTCCAATTTCTAGTAATAAAATATATATTTTTTTTCAATTCAAATTATACTAGAATATTCATTTCAATTTATCTAGGGAAAAATCCAATTATAAATATCGTATCTTAAAATTTCCAAACTTAACATTTAAACATATGATATAAATTATCAAACCCCATTTTCTTAAAAAAAAAATTCCATTTTTAATAAAGAGATTTATACACCTTTTAATTTCAAAATTTTCAACTTCATATGTATATATATGGAAGAATAATATTTATACAATATAAAATTTAAGATTATTATAAACCGTATTCCATCCAAACCATAGAAATCACATTAAAATAGTTATATATATACCGCGGTGCCTGTATATAATTTTCTATCCTATGGTCAAGTGATACGGATATTTATCATTTCAATCCGCAATTTAAAAGATATAAAATTTTGCGGTTGTATATCATTTCAAACCACAATCCCGAATGAAAGGAAATATGCATGATAATTTGCAATGTAATGATATACAATAAAACATCCATCAACATCACCCATCATCCAATCACAATCATCAAGCAATATCAATCAATAACAATTTATATTTGATAATATATAACAGGTAATAACTGGAAATTTTATTCAGATTAAATTTAACAACTATAAATTCTAACAGTTTATATTCAGTAATAATCTATATAACTGTTAACTAGCAGTTTATAGGCAAACAAATAAATTCTAACTATCAATTAATACGCAATAAATAAATTAAATTAATAGTTAAATTTAATAAATGCAATTCAACAAATAAGAGTGAAATAAACATGCCAAATACTCATAAATAAATTTCTATTCATTTCTAAAATTAATTTAACAAACATAAAAACTTTTAGAAATTGTGAGTGGGTTAAAACACTCACCTTTTGAATTTAAATCGAATTTAAATTCGATTTAAACCCAAAAATTCGCCCATCTCGGAATTCGTCCAAACCAGCGTCATCAGATCCGAAATTTAATTACGATCCTAACAAAAGAAATTTCGCGTGAATCGGAGATCGTATGAGAAAGTTATGGCAAAAAAAAGTGATTGAAATCATAAAAAAAATGAGAAATGGAACACATATTCACTTTCATCTTTGCCACGTCAGCAAGATAATCACCCACCTCGTCTCTTTCTATACGCACGCATGAACCCGCTCCTTTAACAAAACGCGACCCAGAACCCTGGTCGTTGACAACGCACGCAACGCCGCCTCCTCCCTATGCTAGCCGCGGCCACGCGCAGACATCCCAGAAGCCACCTCGGCCCCTGGCGAACCCCCCCTGCGCCTTCACTTCTGCTGTTAGAGGCGTCGGCCGCCACTAGGCTAAAACCCTAATCGAATACTGACGCCAATCCAACCGTTGATTCTCGAAACAAAACACATAGATGCGCTCCCCATCGTCCATACTACAATACCCAGAAACAGAATTTCGATCAGGCGAACTTTGATGCGACACTGATGAACGGCCATGAACTGTTTGAATTTATTCTGGGTAAACGGTAACTCCAACTGAAAAACGAATTTCACCATGGGATTACGTGTTTCGAGAAGATTAACATATATTTTTGTGGAATTTTTCTGGAGAGTTTGATTTTTCACTGAAATTTGGATTGGAGTAGATCTAGTTTTGCATCCATTTGAGGAGGAGAAGGAGATGAAGAAAAATGTACATACAGCCAATGGCAATAGGATGGAGCTAGGGTTTATAACTGTATTTATAGTTAGGGTTGGGTTAGAGCGTATAGACTAGAAGGATGAACGTACGCCACAAACTATGGCCCAAAAAGCCCGTTTAGCCTCCGGAACAAAATTTATTAAACCCATATATCCAAATAGGTATTTTAAAATATTCTGAACGCGATGGAAAAAGTTTCACGTTCAAATTTGATCGTATGAAGAAGTTATGCTGAAAAAAAAAATTCCAAATTGATTTCAAATTAATTTTATTAAAATTGATTTCAAGGCGTTTCGCGTTCGTACGATCAAACGACAAGTCCGATCGTTACGAAACTTGAAACCCTACAATAATTCACCGATACAGATCCGATGAAACTGGTTTCGTCGAAATCCGAGTCCGTGGCCAAAATGGCTATTTTTATATTCATCAAATAAATTAAAATAAATTATAAAAATCCAATTTTATATTTAACTTCTAAAATTGACCAAATTTTCTCCCTTTAAATTTTCTTAATTATTTACTCAAATTCTAAACAATTTAAGTGTCAATACATAGTTGTTCTATTCATCAATTTAAATGTTAATCCTTAACTTAAAGGTTAAATTCCAATTTTAATAAATTCAACATTATAAATTCGATTAAATCTATTAAATTCACTCCCTTCCTATTATTCAAATTTATTGAAGCCAATTAAATGGAATTAATACTGGCTCAATATCTATACAATAAAAATCTCCGATTTAATCTTAGATCTCAATTTACACTAAATTTAATTAATTCCATCTAAATATATATCTTCCTAGTATCTAACTATTTAAAAATTTGCTTACCACCTTTTAAACTAAACATTTACGAGTCAATTTGTGTCATTTCTAACCCCTTAGATATTGTGACGACCCGGAATTTTTAACAATTTAAAATGGAATAATAAATTGATTTTTACCATTTGAAAGGTTAATTTCAGCTTGAATTCCAAAATATTAATATTTATTAGATAATTAATGTATTGAATTATATAATAGAAATTGGGTAAATTGTTGAATTTGAGATTTTAAGCCTATTAAAAATAATTTGAAGGCTTATAAAATTTACAATGATGATACTGAAGATAATTGAATGATTAAAATTTTATTTAAAGGTAATTTGTACAAGTTTAATAATATATCGTTTAAATTAAATTTAAAAATAGCCTTCCGAGGCACAGTCTCGGAATTTGACGAAACCAGTTCCATTGGATCCGTAATAGTTAGTTATTTTCGGATGTCAAATCTCATAGCGTTTGGATTTACCGTGGGCTCATACGAGGGAGAAACGCGTCGCAATTAAAACCGATAATACAACGAGATATTTTCAATATTAAATTATTTTATAAACAGCGTGCCCAAGAAGCCATCTCCCTTCGTTATATTTCCAGTATTCTCCACTCTTCCCTTATCTTCTCCAGGAATTCAATTTCGAAACAAACGAAAAATAATTAAAATTAATGGCCGAGCGTTAAAACCCAAGATCTTGTTCCAGTTAGGTCGCATACCTCTTTCCCTTTTTCTCCTTCGTACCTCAATTTAGTGGAGATCCAAATAAAAGAAAAAAAAAGAAAAAGTCGTGCGTGTTCCATCTCCTCAAATTATCGAACGCCATTCAATTCGATCTGAGTTTTCTCGAGTTCATCATCAGCCGCTTCTTCCCATGGTTCGATTATTAGTGGCGATAGCAAGTTGGTTCATGAGCTCGCACCCAAAGTCGTCGTGACCTAGGGCGATAGGGAGGGTTGCATCTGGGCTTGAGGGCATTCGAGCTCGAGAATGGGGGCGTCGCTGTCGAAGTATAGCGCCGAGCAATAGGGAGAGTCGCGAGTTGGAGTCGCGATGTCAACGGTCGATGAAGTAGCGTGAGATGTCGACTTTGCAGTAGGGTCGTGGCTCGATGTTGACACGGTGTCGTGGAATCAAGCTCGAGCACGAGAACAATGGTGGAATTCGTGGCATTTTCAGAGCATGTTCATTGTTCGCAGTAAGGTATTAAGCTTACCGTAGGTCATTTCATTTCTCTTTTTTTCAAATTTTAATTTAACATATATGTTTATTAACTCACATATTTTATTTAAGCAGTAAGAATATAATAGATGTAAGATTTCTAAAAAAATAGGAAAACTTTAGAATGCTGGTAGAGTTTGAAGAAGATTAGTGGATTCTTTAATAGGTATAAACTTGTAAATTTAATTATTTACCAAAATCTAATAATAAAGTTAAATTTAGAATGTTATTGCCCTAGTAGATTTCATTTCAAAAATGAGGACCATTATTAAAAAACTAGCTAATTAAAATTTGTTTAATATTAGAAATAAATTGTCAAATTAGATCAAGTTGTTAATAGATTATAAAATGTTTATACAAGGTCAACACATTGAGGAAACCAAGGCAATATGGGAATGGATTGCGAAAAACAAATCAAAGGTGAGTAAATCTCACTCAGTCGGATTTTTATTTAGATTTGAATGGTTTGGTTGAATGATTTTATTGATTGGACGAATATTGATGATGATATGACTTTGGTTTTGTTTGGTTCTTGAGTTGATTGTGGTTTGACTCGAAGTATATTGGGATCTAAGTTGTATTAAGCTTAAATCATAAATGAGGAAATGTCTTCATTTTAAATTGAATAAGGGCTTGATGTTTTGTGATTCATTAAACTAATAGGATAACTGAAATGAATAATTGATTAATTCAATTAATTAATGCTTGCTTAATTAATTTAGTGGTGAAGGGTTTTGAAGTAATTAATTAAGTTTAAGGTAATAAATTAAGTGTAAGTAAATCAGAATAATCATTGGTTGGTTGGGTAAATAATTACTTAATGAATTAATAAAATATAATTATTTGTGAAATAAAGCAAGAGATTAATTATGGTTATTAAATAGGAGAAATTTGATTTAATTAATAAAGTAAAGAAATGGATAATTAATTACAGATTGTGAATAATCGAAAGTGATTAATATTGAGGTCGAATCAAAATAATCCATTTAGACTGGAACAAATTAAAATAAATTTGAAATAATCAATTAATATAATTAGCGATGTAATTGAAGATTGATTAATTAAAATGAATTAACCAGTAATAAGCGACTTATGGGAAGTTAATTAGTTTAAGCAATTAAGGATTAATGTAATTAAATAAATAATTAATTCATGAAGAAATTAAGGTTTCTTAATAATCTCGGTGGAGACTAATGAATATTGTGAAGTTAATTTAAGAGAATTACTTGAAGGAAATGGGAAAATAATTAATCCAGGGTGATTAATTAAGATGAATAGTGAATGGTTGATTAACTAATTGATTTGGAAGTAATTAATATTGAAGGAAAGGAATCAAGTGAATGTGGTTAGAAATTCAATTAGAATTAATTGAATTAATCTGTATGTGATTAAGAAATTGCTTATGGACGACTGAATGATATTGGATGCTTTGGATGAGTTGATTTCTCTGATATGAAATGTTGTGTATTTTCATTTGGATAACTTGGGATCGGATGATATGAGATACGAAGAGACCGGGTCGGGTATTGGGTAAATACCCGAAACCACTTCGAATGTTTATAGATTGATATGTGAAATCTATATGCTGGAGTAAGTGAATTTGAGGAATTGGACTATTTTAAATTCTAAACCTTTGGTATTGAGAAACTTATATGTGGAATAAGTGTTGTTTGTAATAGAACGTGGCCGTGTGAATTGATATATGTTACCCGGTTTTATATGAGATGTATACTTTTGTATTCCTTGTTAGATGAGTTTACTCACGCTGGTTTCCAGCCTGACCCGGGTGTTACTTTGGTGTAATGCTCGGGTCAGACCGAGTATTACAAATTTTCAGGTAGGTACGTGCTGGAGCTTAGGAGGCGAGCTGGTTGGCGATAGCGTATAGAGTATTGCCGTTGTATTTCTGAGACATGATGATTGTAATATCCAGTGACTGTATATAATGTGAAAACTCTGATGTATATTAAATGTAATCGACAGATATAGTATTCTTTTGTAAACTATTATTATTTATTATTATATTTTATCCGCTGCGAATGTGAGATGTTTGGTGTTTCTGTTCTATTTCTTCTATCTCTTTCTTCTTTTTCATAACTATCTGGAATTTTCGGGTTCGGAAATTTCGGGTCGTTACAGATATTTAAAAGCAACTAGCAGCACATTTACTTATAAATTCGTTGTCAATTATTTCAGTAAATAAATTTCCAAAGGTTACTGCAAATAAATCCAAATTAATTGCCATAAATTCTAATAAATTTGATTTTCATTGGATTTCAAACTTAACACTAAATCAATTATTACTCAGCTACAGTTAACGTTCCTTTTATATTTCATTACAGTAATAATTCCCAATTTCCATCTTTTATTTGCATAAATTACTGGATTTCAATTAAATTGAAATCTTGTTAACTTACATATAAATAAAACTTAAAACCTCAATTAATTCATTCCACTTTGGTTGCATTCTTAAGATTACACTAATTATTATATTATAAAAATGAAATTTTCCCTTGGTTACATCTTATTTATTCACTTACCAATATTCTACACTAACTGCAATAATTTAGTGCATAAATTGAAATTGATTAAAATAAAATTTAACAAACAAATAGAATAAATACGTTCAATAATTATTGTCATAAATCTATTTTATAAGTCTACACTTAATTATTACCTTACAATACGTTTTACGTTACCATAAATTTATATTCACTCTTCCGTTACTTTATTAATAATTACTAAAGTAACGTTTTTCTTAATTAAAACTTTCTCCACAATTGAATGAACTTTATATTCAATACATACTACCGAATTACAATCACTTATTTTCTATCCAACATACATTAAAAATTCACTTTCATTTATTTATCAAATGTTTACATCCACAAATTAACAAATAAATTTCATTATACAATTTCAATTCATATCTTATAAATAAATTTCCCAATTTTGTTTCTTTCAGCATTAATTAAACAAACATATTTGATTAAGAAATTATAATGCTTTTAACTATTTCCAATTACACTACATAAAACCCAAACAGTCGTTTCAATCACACTTGAATTTGCATATAATTGATTGTCTATCAACTGCCATTTATTTTACTACCTTAATTCACATACGGTTACAGTTTTATTAATATATATTAATACATAAGTGATTTAAATTCCTGTCTTTAATTCCTTATTTATAATTTATTCAAGTGCAACAATTTACACAATTCTTTATTTACTTCACTTAAATTTCAACAATTTGGTTAAATAACTGTTTCTAAAATTCATTATAAATTATAAATTTAGATCTCCTTTATTTATTCAACTTACACAAGGGTATAAATCTTACATATTCTCAATCATTAGATTTCTATAAATTTAACAATTAATTAAGATTTTTAATTACCGTTGCTATAAATTTTCATTTAGCGTTCATCTAGTATTAATCTATCTCCTTTATATATATACATTTCCCTTTTCTACAAAATTTAAATTTCAAAATCCTTTTTAATTAATAATTTAATTGTCGAAATTTACGGGTCTTTACACGAGTATTATTTATAAGAAAATAATAAACGGATCAGTCTAGCTATAAATATCAGGTAACATGATATATAAAACAATAGATATGGCAAGAACATATAGTAACCATAAAGACATACTATGATAAGCATGTAAATGAAGATCATCAAGAGATCAAACAATATCAAAAGAATCTTCTAAAAAGATCCAAATTCACCTAAAAAAGGGTGATGACACACAAATTCACCAAAACATAAAAGCTGGAAAATCGTAACAATGAAAGTCATGAAAATAGGTGAAGCACAAATTCCAGAAGACTACACAAGAAATTCAGAAATCACAATATAGGAGCATGAAAACTCACAAAATGGGAGCAAGAAAACTCACCTAAACGTGTAACACAAAGCGAGACGCTATCTCATGGTTGCAAGCCATTAATTTTGACACACGAATGGCCCAAAGACCGTGGGGCGCTACCCCACATTTGTGATGGCGAAACATCACACAAATGCGATGGCGAAACATCACAAGAGCGGGGTCTAGTCTCTCTCGCAGACAAAGAGACATCGCACAGTTGCTAGTCTAAAACACAAAAATGATCGTCATGATCATCAAGTAGTGTCAATCTCACCAAGCCAGTAAATATATGAGTTTAGCTTCATGTCCCATAACCACTTGCTTAATTTAAATATTTACGAACAAGCTGTAGATCTTCACTAGAAAATTGTCACAAAAGGTTTTAAGGAAAAGGTTTGTATATACTAGTAGATTGGAAAACGGTTTAAGGAAAGAGCTTTGTAGTAAATTAGAGTTAAAATCGTTTTGATGAAAGGGTTTTGATATTTACTACTAGTATTGAAACCTTCATATTTCTAAAGTTGTTATTCCGCCTTTTTAGCGAGGCCGTGATACCATAAAATCGACCGAGAAGTCAAAGATAGTTTGTCTCGAAGAATGGTCAACTCAGCATCTCAACAAATCAAGTTCTGTTGAATGTTTTTCAGATAAGATCCCCTACGGAGCGGGGTCCAAGGGGGTGGAAACCCCCCAAGGTGGGGGTGCGGGGGAAACACCCCCGCTACGGGGTTCGACCTGCCCGGTCAGGTCGTGGGGGCCCAAGGGGCAGCGCCCCCGGCGAGGTGCGGGGCAGCGCCCCATCCAGAATGGTACGACCTAGTGAAGACCTAAGGGAGGATAGGATCGAGCGACCTAGGGGTCTAAAGGGTCAAGCGACCTAGTGGTTGCGACCTAGAGGTGTTCGCGTGTTAGCAGAAGCGAGCGACCTAACATAGGCGAGCGACCTAAGGGACTCGTGACCTAACAAGGTAATAAGGTCGAGCGACCTACGACCTAACGAGGTAAAGGCCTAACGGCCTAGTGAAACACGCGACCTAAAATGTACGCGACCTAATGCGGCCGAGTGGTTTAAGGTCGGAGACGACCTACGACTTATAAAGGTTGAGCGACCTAGCGAGGCTCGCGACCTAACGACCTAATGGTGAAAAAGGCCGAGCGACCTAACGCGTGAACGAGCCAAACGACCTAAGGGATAAAAAGGCGAGCGACCTAACGTCGACCTAACGCTATAAGGCCAAGCAACCTAGATCCAAGCGACCTAAGACCGAGGTAACGTTTCCAACAGAGGGAGCGACCTAATGACCTATGGCCTAATGACCTACGGCCTAATGACCTACGACCAAGCGGCCCACGACCTACGACCTGATTCCGAGGCGAACGACCTAAATCATGCAAACAAGTTTAAGGCCAGAAACGAACTATTTAGTGACCGAGACTTTTCCATGCAAACGACCTAGCATAGGCAGAACGACCTAAGTGCAGAATTTTACCAAAAACACAAAAATTGGAGTTTTTCGCCAATCCAATCCAAACCAAATGCAAATGCACTGCTAAGGTGATGGGAATTCATTCCCAACAGTCCAAGATAGTTATGGACAAGAATGTGAGATAAAAATCTCACCTTTGCACAAATTCAACAAAGAAGAAGCTTGAAGTCAATAGAGAAGCAACTACAAGCTTGAATCCAATGTCTTTACTTTGATTTTGGAGTTGGACGTTGATTTTGCTAATGAACTTGGGCTTGGAATTTTAATTTCCCTTTCCACTCACCATTAATGCTAAAACTAGAGTTAGGTAGGAATTTATGAAGAG
Source organism: Allium cepa (assembly GCA_030765085.1). Lineage (NCBI taxonomy): Eukaryota > Viridiplantae > Streptophyta > Magnoliopsida > Asparagales > Amaryllidaceae > Allium > Allium cepa. The sequence continues at coordinate 217,583,349 of CM060938.1, forward strand.
ATGAGGAGAAGGGGTTGGGACTTAGGTTTAATAGGCTAAACCAACCCAAAGTCCAAAGCGGGAAAAGTTAGTGAAATTCCACCAACCCCAAACATATCAAAGTTTATACTTAAAAAGATTGTAAACGACATTTCGAACTCAATGGAAGTGGTCTCGGGTCCTAATTTGACCGTTTGCAAAAAGTAGCTTTTCGGACGAATATCCGATTAACAACAAAATATTTAAATAAAATATTTAAATATAAAATCGATAAATATGCGGGTTGTTACATAAATTTAAGTGGTGAAGCGGTAATAAACATAAAAACTTTCGTATAAAAATGTTTATAGTTGACTTAAGAAAATTTGATGAGAAAATTCTTAAGAGATAATTGGTATTGAAAAAAATACTAAGAAATTAAGCAATGTGAATAATGCAATGTTGATGATAATTGTGAATAAGTGAATGGAAATGAAGTAAATGTAAACAAATGAATTTGGTATCTTTAAGAAACAATAGAAATAAATACTTAAGTTGTACGTATATTATTCGCATAATGATTTGATCTAGGTTCGAGCACAGAATTTCAAGATAATTTATATCGATCCGAGTTAGGATTTTTCACTCGATTCTCAAAGGCGAACCCTGGTATGGATTTTTGATTTAATTCTAGAATTGTCTATCATAGTATATGGCTAGCCAAGGAGAATAATAGTTTCCAATCAAGGAACCAAATCCGAGCCCACACTAGAGAGTCCTGTGAACGATACAAGTTCGAAGCGAAATTGTGTGATCGAGTGAGCGATTAGATTTGATATTGTGTATGGATGAATTATGTGCATCGTACGGGCTTAAGTAAAGCAAATATTGAGAATTGAAAATGAAAAATATAAAATGATTTTAAATTATATGATTGGATATCGTTGGTAAATAAGATGTAGGTATTTAAAATCAAGGAAATTTTGGATTGCCCGAGAAAAAGATACATGTTTATTTTGTCATTTAACTTGATGGTTTTATGATTGAGCCATTTGGATTTTGTTTTCTTTTGTTGGTTTGGGGCCGTAGTGGCGTTTTGTAGTGGTTTCGATCTAGCCGCGCAAAGGAGATGATGGTGAAATTTCTCAAAAATTTAAGGAGTTAGAAATTTTTGAATTTTTTTTAACAACGGAAATTTGATTTTGGATTATAACTTGAAATGATTGAGTAAATAATATTATTTGGAATCTATGGATGAATTTGGGAAATAGTTAAAATGACAATGTGGTTTCAACAAATAGATATTTGGAAGTTGTTTCAACTAATTTGTTTTGCTAAAGTTAATAGGTATTAGGCCATTCTTCTTACCTAAGTAATTTTGGGGACGAAACTCTTTTAAGGAGGGGGAATGTAATGACCCAGAATTTTGGGTTATGTGAAATTGTTTATTTGATTTATTTAAATATTGGAATAAAATTTTATCGATTTAATAAGTTAAATTTCAAATATAATTATTTATTGATAAATTAATTGTTTAATTAAATAATTGAAAACGTGAAAATAATTTAAATCTTGTAGTTTTTTGGAAAAAAGTAGTTTAAAGGCTTATTAAGTTTATATTCATAAGAATGAAGGTAACAGAACTTTTAGATTGAATTTAAAAGTGATTTATTCGATTTTAAAAATAACATGTTTAAATTAGCATATAAAAACAGCCTTTCGGGACACGGTCTCGGATTTCGATGAAACTAGTTTCATTGGATCCGTAATAGTGTATTATTTTTGGATTTCAAATTTTATAGCATTTGGAGTTATCACTTGGCTGTACGGTATAAAAACATGTGAAAATTAATATCGAAAATTTAATATTATAATTGGGTTCGAAATGCCATCTTCTCCAAACGATCGAATTAGGTCCCAGAAATTGTTCTACCGCGTTCAAAACTAGGGCATAACATTATAAACGCCTGGAGGCACGCCTCGATTGGGATCCAAAATTTATAGCTAGATTTTTTTTGAAATTTTAAATTTTATATATATAAATACACGCACACATTATTTGATAATAACCTCCTTTGTTTCAATTAAACACACTCTATTGTTCAGTCCAGTCACCCTACCTACCTCTATGCATTCCTACTTTTTCTTCTTAAAAAGAACATGTCCCACTCTTCACTTTTAAAATGCAACTGTACATGGAAAAGAAGAAAAAAAATTCAAAAACTGATTTCTCAAGATCTACTCAAAGGAAAATCCAAATCGAGTTTTAAAAATCTTATTTCAGGGAGATCTTCAATTTGATATGGGGTTTGTAGGGTTCGGTGTTGGTTGGGTCAACTCCACAGTGAAAGTCATGGGTTCTAAGCGAGCTAGGTTTTGTGATTAGGCGAAATTCGAGCATCAACGGGCTATGACGACTTGATATTTGGAATCGTGGTAGTGCACAGCACCTTGGCACCGAGCAGGAGAGGTCGGGGTTCATGGTAGGGAGGCGGCTCCAGTAGCAATCGAGATGTCATGATTCGTTGAGTGTCTCGGAGGGATGGGCAGAGGGTCGTAAGCATGAAGGGAAGTTCGTCGGCAAGCTTGGAGGTGCGAAAAGAGCAGTGGTAGGGTTTGTAGGTGCATGTGCAAAGATCGTGTACGGAAGGAGCATTTAGTGGAAAGAAAAATAGTTAAGGAAGAAGAAGGTAGGTTTTGTTGGGCTGGGTTTTCTTTGTTTGGGCCGAGATTATGAAAATGGATATTATAATTTAATTAAAAATTTAAGTTATATAAATTAGTTAAATTATATTCCAATTCTTATAAAATTCCTATCTCAACCGTCTTAGCTCAGAATCCAATGCGGTCAGTTGCGTTGGGTTCGTAATAACGAGCTCTTTGAGATGGAATCAAGTTGGTTGAGTTTAGAGTCCGTAGAATTTTCTGTTAAATTCGAACTCGTTCGAACGTTCGAATTTCATCGAAATCAGAACGCGGAAGCAACAACAAAAATAAAGGTGAGTGTTTTATAATGCTCACAAGTACTAGAATATTTTTTATGATAGTTAAATTTGAAATAATGAAGTGATATATATTTATTGGTCATTGTTTGATAAATTTAATTGTCATTCGAATTAACTATTAAAAATTAAAATTGACAGTTAGATTTGAAATTGGAATTAATCACCGATAAAATACATGGTATTGACATCTATGAGATTGTTGTGAATTATATTGTCTGTTTGTATGTTTGATTGTGATGGATGCCAATTGATTGATATTTGGATGATTGGATGTTAATTTATTTTATATATCTTGTTATCACCTAGCAAATTATTTTCAATGTATAAAACTGTAAATTGAATTATTTCGAATAAATTAAGAAATAGGTTAAATGATATACCTATGAAAATTATTTTGGATTGAAATGATACATATCCATCCCTGAAATTAAACTAGAATAACTGATCACTTGGCCATATGATAAGAAAATTATATACGGACACTGGATTGGTTAAATGAAATGTTTTTTAAAAAATTCATTTGAAATTCATTTAAATAGTTTGGATCTAAAAGAAATAAAAATTAAATTTATAGAAATCAAATTATTTTTAAGCTTGAGCCTTGAAAGTTGAAATTTAAATTTGGTTAAGGGGAATTGTTTAAATAATCGAAGTGAGATTTTGAAGTTATATTCGAAATATAATTTGAATTTTGAAATTTTATTTGTTTTAAAAGGATTTGAAATTACATTCTAACCTTGTATTATTGCTAAGAAAAGGTAATTGAATTGGATATATAGATTTGGACTCAAGAATGGAATTTTTTTATGTTTTAAATCTTAATTCGAAGATTGAAATTTATTTTGAATTCGGTGATTTTAATCGATATTTTTGAAAGTCGAATTCGAATTTATATAAATCGAAGTGGTTTAAAATTGAGAATTGAATCGAAATTAATTCAAATCAAGAATTGAGATCAAAATTGAATTAATTTGGAATGGAAATTGAAATTGATTTGAATTAAAATTGGAAGTGAAGTTAATTCGAATTAAAGTCGGAATTGAATCGATTAAATGGAAATGGAAATTGATTTGAATTTGGAAAATTTGGAGTTGGATTAGTTTGACTTCGAAACTATTTTCAAAATAAATTATTTTATTATATATACTGTTAAAAATCCATCTTTTAAATATTCAAATTAATTTTATTTTCCAAACCATTTTACTTTATAAAAAAAATTTAATACTTAAACTATTTTAACCATTTAAACTATTTCTAACTATTTTAATTATTTAAACTATTTTAAAAACTATTCAAACTATTTTCTAAAAATTCAAACTGGTTAAGGGTGGAGTGCTTATTTTAAATCATGGATTTAAATTCGAATTGGTTGAATGAAGTTATGACTCAAATTGAAATTCGAAATGATTTTGGAAGCGAAATCGAAATATTGAGGCGAAAATGATTTTTGAAGTGAAATGGTATATTTTGAGGAAATATGATAATTTGAAATGGATTTGATTTTGAATCAAATATGATATTATGATATCAAGTATGAACTATTTTCGAAATGTAAAAGAACCAACTAGTGTGAAAAACTACGTTTGGTTGTTAAAGAGACTGGGGCTGGATATGGGCATACTCTTTGTCGATATCAGAACCACTTTAACAATTGTGTACGTGGAGTGGTGATCTAGAATGAAGTGGTTGGATTCGACATACGTTTGCTGGATTTGAAGATAGGGAACAATGAAGGATTAGCCTGACACTTGTGCCAATTTGAAATGACTAAAACTGGAGCCGTACCGGTCAAGCGGATTAGCTATCCCGAGCGGACACACTTCTTCATATTACCATCATTTACATTTTGACTGAGTTGGTGCGCACCCTCGAATTTCGGGAGGGTTGGACGGGGTGGGCGATTATAGTTATGATGTGTTGCCATCAGTCGGGAGGTATATTGGTAGTATCCTACCTTGGGCTTTGCCTCACGTGCTTTGTCATAATTTTATCCCTATATGAGTATCATACGATTTAAGGTTTAGTGTTGTCATATCATGGCGCATCCCTGAGTACCGATGTGCTACTGATGATGTCAAATGCAAAACGTACGACGATGCTTAAAAACACCTTATGGGGGATCGATATAAAGCCTTAACGCTAAGAAAATATTTATTTTACTGACTAAACATTATATATGTAGCATATTTAAATATAAATATTTTGATGGATCCTTAAGAGATGGAATATCCCATAACATCTCTTGAGCTATTGCACGCACGTTATACACTGGATAGGAGATGTGAAATCCCGTAAACATCTCTGATGCTATTACACTCATGGTATATGCGATATTGATTTGATGTATATAATGTTTGTGCCAAAATTGGTCACAAACACCCAACTATCGATGGAAGCACCAGTTTACAATCACAGATCACAGATAACAAGTATGTAGAGAATTAAAAGTGAAGAACACTCAGTAAATTAAGAAAAAAGCAGTAAAGAACACAGAATTTATAGTGGTTCGGCAATCCGGCCTACATCCACTTTGAAATTGATCACTTTATTGATGTTTCCTTGCTGATTACAGTTGATTAAAGCGGATTACAGTGATGATTTTCGAGTACAACAGTAGGCTTGAAGTGCAAAAACAAATTCGGCAGTGTCTAGACGTAGAAGAATCAAAATTCCCCTTTTTGCTGGCTCTAGGATGCTATTTATAGGCATAGGATGCAAATATCTCACTTAGATCTCGAGAGACCTCTTCTGGCATGTGTGGGCCCATTACGATTGATCCTAGGTGATTTCGACTTGATCCGTGATCGATACGAATGAATTTTGTGTCGATGAAGATTTAATCCAATCGAGTTGAAATTTGGCATGAACATTCCTTAGGTCGTACGTAAGCTCCTGTGAAAATTTCATAGCATTGGACGATGCAAGTTTTGGTTTTCGGTAGGCTGTTTGGTTCGTATCGATCCTTTCGCATACGCTCTGTTCGCATCGATCAGAGCGTATGTCTACATTTTGATATGGTGCTCAATTCTTGGATCGATCCACTTTCGATGCTGAATTGACCGAGTCATTCCATGGTTTTTGCCTTGTTTGTATCGATCTTAACCGTTCTGTTTATATCGATCGGTCGTGCCGCCTTGTTCGCATCGATTGGTTGCGTTGTTCTATTCGTACTGATCGATTGCATTGACCTAATCGATACGAACTAAACACTCGTGCTTTCGTTGATGTACTAGACCGTCTTTGATGGATACGAGCAGGACAGTCTTCGATGGATACAAATATGATAGCAGCATGGTGATGGACACGAATAGATAGGTATGTGATGGATACGAGATCGACCGATGCGAAGAGATGAATTGCGGCTTGATCGATAAGAAACGATGGATACGAACGAGTTGGTTTCCTTGACTTGTATCGATCATATCTTGAGTATATGAACTCGAATTGACTTGAAAATTGGAATTTGGGCTTTGAAAGCTTTTCTTATCATGTCTTGTCAATTGTAGCTTGATCCAGTCTCAGACAAAATTCATCGATTTCCATAGTGAACCAGCGTATGACCGATCTTCGGGACGAACTGTCTTTGGTTTCCAGTTAATCTTTTGGTATCGTGGCCTTGCTAAAAGGCAGGATAATACTTGCCTCCCAAAACATGCCTTGCGGTAGGAAGGTGTGTTTTGTAATACTATAAGCTGGATGTTCATATCCCGTTGACGACCTGTAAAAGAGATTGACAATCTTACTTGACTTTGAATGACGATCATTCGAGATCGTATGTCATTTGAGGTGATATGTAACCGTTTGAGGTCAGATGCCGTTTTGGGAGAATGGTGACCATTCACAGTCGGGTGCCATTCGAGGCAAGTTAGGACCGTTCACGGTTAGGTGCCGTTTGAGACGAATTGTGACAGTTCGCAGTCGGGTGTCGTTCGAGGCGAGTTGTGACCGTTCGCGGTCGGGTGTCGTTCGAGGCAAGTTGTGACTGATCACGGTCGGGTGCTGTTCGAGGCAAGTTATGACCGTTCGTGGTCGGGTGCCATTCGAGGCGAGTTGTGACTGTTCGCGGTCCGTTGCCTTTCAAGGCGACTTTTGACCGTTCGCGGTCAGGTGCTGTTCCAGGCAAGTTGTGACCGTTCGCAGTCGGATGCCGTTCAAGGCGAGTTGTGACCGTTCGCGATCTGATACCATTCGAGGCGAATTGTATGCGTGCCTGGGGGGCTTAGTATCATTAATGTCAGATTTCACATTCGAGTGAGTTTTTGAATTTTCTATGGTTGTGGTTTATTGCCATCTCATAGCATCCCTAAGGACCACTCCGATACCGTACATGTGTAAGTGACTTGGCCGTTACCTTCGATATGCCCCCCGAGTTCGCGAGGAAGTCCCAGAATCTGCTCTCCTGGACGAGCATCCATTTCTCTATCAACGCCATGTCGAATAGTTTTGTCTGGTATCCTGCCTGAGGATGGATCAAAATATTTCATACGAATTCCCCTAGCTCTGGGGCTGCTCCTCATGGTCCCGCTCTGTTTAGAATTTTGGTTGCTCCAGGCTCCTGATCCCTATCTCTAACATCTCTTGCGGTTGCATTCCCTTGAGTTTATGCTCCAAGTTACCCAACCCGTTGGAACAAATTCTGGATCATCTCCTCTTGTGTTTTCGACGTCGTCTCCATCTCATCCCTGTTGATGAAAACTGATGCTTGGTTCGCTCTTTAGGAAGCCTCCTGACTCCCTTAATGCTGACTTCTTTCGGTTCTTTTTCTTCTCACTGATTGCTTGGCCATGATTGCTTTCAGATCTGATCCTCTATCTTTCCAAATCCAAACTCCAAGCTTTATAATTCCTGAGCGCTAGGTTCTCGGTGAAAGCACCAAAATGTTTGCGCCAAAATTAGTCACAAACCTCCAATTGTCGATGAAAGCACCAGTTCACAATCACAGATAACAAGTATGTAGAGAATTAAAAATGAAGAACACCAAGAAAATTAAGAAAAAAGCAGTAAAGAACAAAGATTTTATAGCGGTTCGGTAATCCGACCTACATCCACTTTGAAGTTGATCACTTTATTGATGTTTCCTTGGTGATTACAATAGGTCACAGCGGATTACGGTGATGAATTTCGAGTATAATAGTAGCCTTGAAGTGAAAAAATGAATACGGTAGAGTCTCGACGTAGAAGAATCAAAAGTCCCCCTTTCTGTTGGCTCAAGGATGCTATTTATAGACATAGGATGCAAATATCTCGCTCAGATCTTGGGAGACCGCTTCTGGCACGTGAGTGGGCCAACGCGATCGATCCCTGGTGATTTCGACTCGATCCATGATCGATACGAATGAATTTCGTATCGATCAAGATTTAATCCAATCGAGTTGAAATTTGGCATGAACATTCCTTAGGTCTTTACAGTGTTTGGACTTGTTGACTGTGAGTTATAGTCGATGCAAGTTTGGGTTTTCGATAGGTTGTTTGGATCGTATCGATCCTTTCGCATCGCTCTGTTTGCATCGATCCGAGCATATGTCGACATTTTGACGTGATGCTGAATTCTTGGATAGATCCACTTTTGATGCCGAATTGATCGAGTCATTCCAAGGTTTTCACCTTGTTTGTATCGATCTTAATCATTCTGTTCGTAACGATCGGTTGTGCCGCCTTGTTCACATTGATTAGTTGCGTTATTCTATTCATACAGATCAATTGCATTGACTTAATTGATACGAACTAGGCACTCGCGCTTTTGTTGATGGAGTAGACCATCTTCAATGGATACGAACAGGACAGTCATCGATGGATACGAACAAGACATCTACATGGTGATGGACATGAATAAATAGGTATGTGACGGATATGAAATCGATCGATGCGAAGAGATGGATTATGGCCTGATCGATACGAAATGATGGATACAAACGAGTTGGTTTCCTTCACTTGTATCGATCATATCTTGAGCATGCATACTCGGATTTAATTGAAACTTGGAACGTGAGCTTTCATATCTTTGCTTGTCATGTCTTATCAACTGTAGCTCGATCTGGTCTCGAACAAAATTCATCGATATCCATAGTAAACCTACGTACGATCGATCTTTGGGACGAACCGTCTTTGCTTTTTAGTTAATCTTTTAGTATCACGGCCTTGCTAAAATGCAGGATAACACATAAGGATATTTTAGTCTTGACTCGAGTGTTCTGTTTCATTTTACACTCGGGTAGCTCTAAGTTTTTTAGCTTATTGAAGATTTATTCTAGGGGACGAAGATGAAGGTTTGGTATATAGTTACTATTATTATTCCTACATCATGTTATCTGCGTCATTACTTTATTTATTCCTGATGTATATATAACTCTAATAAATGTTGTATAAATTATAATCAAATTTATAATATAAACAGCTTCATGAACTATTTATTTGATTATCATATTTTATCGTCCCGCTGCTAGATTTTGTGTTTGTTTTCTTCTTTTTTTCTTATTTTTTTAATTAACCCCATTAATTATTTATGTTCTAGATTGTTTAAGTCAGTCATGTGTGGATTATTGTCGATTTAAACCTTCTGAAATGTGGGTCGTCACATGTTCCAAGCACCATTTACGACCTGGCAGTTACTAACCGACTTGAGAAAAGTGTACGAGAGGCTTCTCCTTCACTATTTGAGGTTGTAAATAAATATGATGTCTTCTGGAGTTGGCCCACGATATAAGAATTCGAGGAACACTAGTATGTGCAGCGCAAAAATGCATAGCTGTTTGGATGGAGCTGAGCTGATGCCAATCTTGAATAATCGAATGAATGGATTGAAAGGTGGGACATAACCAGCCTAGCACATAAACATGTTGCATGTAGTATTCCCTTCTGAGGCTAGGTAGACCTATTGTTATGGAACAGGACTTGCACATCCTCATATGGAATTTCATGTTTAATGCATAGCCTACAGAGAGAGGCCTCATCGACCTTTAAAACCACTAAATCCTCTGGATCATTTAAAGATATGACATCTTCTAAAGTGTCAAGTACTAGCTCGAATTTTTCTTCTAAGTTCAAAGGAATTCTTGGCATCTGGTTAGGGCTTTTAGGCTGTTCAAATTGATAGCTCATGGAGTTTCGAGCAGATATTGTTGCTGAGCATGATTTTGTGTTGGAATTATCATGAGAAGTAGTTTTCTCGGTGCCCATAGCAGCTAAACGCTCTGAGCGTCTAGGACCCATACCTATCAAACTCAACAATAGTAATCTTTAGAGAAATTAACGTATTCCCCATGTAAAGTGTAAACTAATATGGTGTGGTATAGTGTTATGCAATGCAGTGGTAATAGTTAAGAATTAAAAATGATAGTATTGACGAGATTCTAGTGTTCGATCGTAGTGACGTTCATCGTTAACCGTCTCAATTGGTTTTCATGTTGATGGTTGTGGATTTTTTTATCTAAGTTCTGGGATCGGTTATCAGCACAATAGAGCATGGTATTTGCATCCAAGTTTGACCCCAAGTGTTACACTTGTTCTAGTTCAAGTTGCGATGATCAAGTCATGTGTCCCCAAAGTCCAAATGCTTGGGTCCGAAGTCATGTGCAATCTATGTTTAAGTTTAAGGTAGATGTCCCTCTTTAAGTTTGAATTTATATGGCTTCATATGCAAGCGTTCATGTTCAAGTCTATTTCAAGTGCTTATGTTCAAGTCAGTTCAAGTATTTAAATTCGAGTGCACATGTCCAACTCAAGCAAAAATAGTTTAGTCTCCATAAAGGGAGGGACATATCCGACACTTGCGTGGGGAACCTAGCCTTATGCCACTTTAGGTTCTACAAACCCATAACTGATCCCCTTGAATTGATCGCTCCCTTAACCATACTCCACAGCTACTCCCTTCTACATTCAAACACCATTTCATCTCATAAATATATACCAATCACTCCATGCATGCTCGTGCCAATCGATCCTTAAATTTCCACCCTTCCACTTCATCTTCTCTGTTCATGACCAATCCATCCATCCATGCATCAACACACTATCATTAATCTCCTACCTCTGCAATTTCATTACCTCAATGCTTATAACCAATCATGTGACATTGGCCGATCAGTCCATCTTTTCCACTTCGTATATTCTAATCCACTACCGAACCATACGCCTACGCCCATCGACATAAACAACCAGACCATCTCGTAACATAAACCCATTCCTATATTGTATGCAAGTCAAATCATGGCCCACCAATGTAATCAAACGATCAAACTCGACTATAAGGAGTGAAAAAAAGGTAAGTTTCGATTCGAATTACAAGATGGGTATTGGGTACTGGGATTGGAGTGAAGAAGAAGGCGAACTGATTGGTGGTGATGGTGAACTATAGTGGGGAGGTGGGTGTTCGGATTGGGAGGTTAGTGATTTAAGGTGATGAATCTCATGCTTAAACTATTTAATGGTGAGTGTAAAGAGGAAAAGGGGTTCGGATCGGCTGTGGAACAAATAAAACAAGTGGAATGAGGGAAGCTAAGTGCTTAGTTCATATATTGGTTTGGTCCACTATCATATTGTTCCAAGTTGGCTAACTATTTTGCAAGTGGACCATTCCTCTTGAGCCTGAAAAGGAACTAAGTCCATAAAGGGCATCGGATTTTATCCCTTACCTAGGTGTTCAAAGCTAATCCCTTTCCATGATTTAAAAAAAAATGAAAGTCAAAATGATAATGAATGAATGAAAATGATAAGAAATTGCAATGCACTTATGCTTCAACTACCTGATATCAGTGATGATCCATAAGGGTACAAGCGTGTTTGGGAGCCAGTTACCACAATATGTACTTAATCACGTGTGCACTCCCAACATTTGATTTTTTGAATCGACTGAAAATGAATTATCAACTGGATTTCTCATAAATGAAGTCGCTATCGATAGTCAAGGTCTTCTAACATGATCGATTAGCTCGATGGAACCGAGCATAGACAAAGGCTGAAGGCTACATCTTGAATTTATACTAACTAATATTATCCAAGCATCACAACGAACATAGAGAGATACAACTCTGCGGAAATACAACTTAACGGAAGGACAATGATTGTTTGAGAAACTAAATGGGATTCTTCCTGGCGATTCTAACTTGCATTGATTCAAAGCACGTCATGTTCGAAACACGATCGCTAGATATTGCCAGGAAGATTGATTGACCAAGATCGCTAGGTATTGGGAATTCAACAATAAGATTTTTTGAGTGAGCTCGTCTACATCTGGAGATTCTATCGATGAATTTTTAGGAAGATGTTAGGTCATCTACGCCTATAAATACTGGGTTCGTAGCTCATGTTAAGGATTTTTACGTTGTTGCTTTCTTTGTACTTTATTGTAATTATAGAATATGATCTGATCCCTCTTATACTTGAAAGTTCGAGTGACTAAGAAAGCAATTTCATCAAATTGGATGTAAGCATTCAACATCAAACCACTATAAATCTGTTTGTTATTATTATTTACTTGTTTTATGCATATTTCCTCTGTTTTAATTTTGATTTCTTTATTAATTCTCTATATATAATGTATTAGGTGTTTATGCTACTTGCTAATGCAAACACTTCTTTAGCTACATTTTCTCTTTGAATATCTGCCTAGGAAAAAAGAAAATATCATCTGCATAAATGATATGATTTAGTATGGGCTCATATGTGAAAAATATTTCATCACCATGCAGAATAGCAAGGGCTAAAATGGGTTACTACATCGAAGGCCATTCAACTTTCAAAGTAACCAAAAGCACTGCCTTGATACATGATCGAGAAGAACAGGGAGTTAGTAAGTTCTTGCACTAGATTACAACATTTCTCTATGAATCCAAAACTTCTCATCATATAAATGAAAAAAAATCTCTCTTGACTAGGTTGTAAACTTTAGTAATGTCCACTTTAATGCATACATTCATACTATTATACCTTTTGAATCCTCTAAGAATTTCATGAGTAAGTGGAATATTATTCACAATATTCTTTCCTTGAACGAGCACAAATTGATTCTCCGATATCAATTAAGTTTGTAAATGACCTGATTTGATTTGTCAAACTTTAACGATGAATTTGTGTAATAGTTACAATAACAAACAGGACAAAGTTCTTTAACAACGCAAGGAACCCTTACTTTTGGAATCAAAAAAATGTTCATATGATTAACTTCCTTTAATAACTTACCAGTTTCAAATTCCTCATTGATCATGTTTAGCAACTTATCGTTTATATCAGAATAGTGAAATTTGTTAAATTTTGCACTAAATCCATCCAGTCCGAGCACTAAGTGGTTAATAATATTGAATATTGCCTCCCTCGCTTGCTCAAGCTAGCTTCACCTATCATTCACGAAATTACGACCATAGTCCGTAATTAAAAACTTACACTCTATGTTTGGAAGAAGATGTTGTGTCCGATGTCGGTTTTAAAGCTTTTCGTAGAAATAAAGAAGATATTATGTTTCCAAAATTATTTGTTTCATGCCATCAACTTCAACTTCAACTCCCTACAGATTCCACAGCCTTCTATTTGGACATCTTTGCATAAAAGTATGCCAAAAGTTCATCTCTATCGCTACTATTTTCGTACTTTGGTTTTTGCATAACATCCAAGAATTCTCTAGTAAGTGCCAAGTCTTACTCCAGTTCCATACATAAAAATTATTTGGTCATATTTTCATCGTGTAACACCTCCATATATTTTTGAAATTCTCCATATATTTTTCTAAGCTACTCCACCACCTAACTAGTACCATGTTTGTCTTTACTTCACTTTTTTAACATTTCTTTGAACCTTTTTGTTTTTTAGTAAATGGAAAAGAAAATGACATTGACATCCACATTTCATCACCTTATAAATAAGTTCTCATGCATATGCCATTGGCATATATTGAAAAGTTCTATCTTTGTCTATATTCATTTTGTGAAACAACCTATAATTTCGCTACTTCAAAAATGAGAGATTTTATTTATTTTTAAATTTAAAAAGAATTTAAAACTTAAATAAAAATTTTATATATAATAAATAATTATCTATTCTTATAGTAAATAAATTAAAAGGTATAAATTTAGATTTTAGAACAAATCAACAAAAGTGAAGTTTTGTTAATAATAAATAAAGGCTTAAATGAATAAGTTTAAATATTTATTTGATAAGTTAAATCTTATTTAAAACATGTAATAAAGATAATAAAAGTATATTAAAAGATTTAAAAGTATGTCAATAATCATTTTACAAAAATAACCAAAATTTGTCGTGTTTTGTCAGTTTTACATACACTGTAAAATTAAAGATTTAGATATTAATTAAATATGATTTTAAAATATAAAGGGATATGTTTTAATTTATTTAAATGATTAAAAAAGTTCATTTTAAATTTGGTTTACATAAATGAATAGTTTAGCAAAAACGTCAAAATGTGACTGTGAAACATTTTGTCGAAAATCAATGAATTATCGATTAAAAGTTGTCGCAACGTTGTCGCACCTTTATTTTCTTATATATGAACATATATTCAAATGGTATAAATATTATTTAATTCACTAATCAAGTTTACTTTTACTAAACAAGTTTAGAAACAATTAACAAAAGTAATCACAAAAAGACAAAACGTGTCACATCAAATCCAACCAAATATTTACTTTACTTAAATATGAAGTGATTAAGACATAACTTAATGATGTGATAATGTGATGGTAAGTGTTGAAAAAGTAAGGTAAACTAAGGATATTTTAGTATTTTGTAAAGGGTTGGTTTTGTAATTTACCACTCCTTACTTTTCTTATAAATACCTATCCATTCTTCTCATTTTTTCACACAAATCATTCTCTTCTTCTTTCTTTCAGCTATTTTAATGGCTTCTCTCTTCAAGAGAGGTAGGAGGGTTAAAAATAGTGGAGTGATTAAGCATTAATCCACTTATTACTCTTTAACCTATTCTTAATTTACTCCTTCTTCTTCTCTTCTTAAAAAATGGCCTTAGCTCGTGAGGATGAAGGTGTTTAAGGGCTTAGGCTGAGAGCAAGGTGGTAGAGGAGGGCCATGACCGTGAGCAAAGCAAGTAGAGGTGGAGATGGTCGAGCACTTGGAAGCATGGTTATGACAAGATTTAGAAATATTTAGTGAAGTGTTGGTTTGGATAAGAATGTTGGTAGGAAGTGAAACGATTTTGGTTAAATGTGAGAGAATTCTCAACGCTTTTAAAAGATCATATTTTGATTTTGTTATAATATTCATCTTATTACATGCAAGTATACACCTTTTAAAATGTTTCTATGGATGTTTGGTTATGTTTATGTTATGTTTGAATAAGTAGCAAATGTTTATGGTTGTGATTATTTATCATGTTAGCTTACGTATGGACCATAATTTTGTTAGTGATAAATGTTAAATTTGATTATGTTCATTTTGATTAAGCAATCCCTTCGTTAAATAAGACCCAATTTTGGTGATATGATATAGTTCGGAAAAATAAGTCTCTTTTCAATTAGAAGTGAAATTAAAGTAAAAATAAAAGTGAATTTGAAATTTGAAGTGAAACGGGTAAGAAAAGGATAATTAAATTGAAATTGAGATGAATAGCGAAATTGAAATTGAAATCGATTTTGAAAATTGAAGTTGAGATTAAGGATGAATTGAAGTTTAAATTGAAATTAGATTTGAAATCTATGTTTTAAATGTGTTTAATTTGAAGTTAGAATTGAAATTGATTTGAAATTGGAATTTAAAATTTAATATTAAAATAATGGGAATAAAATATTATTATAATATGGTAATTCTGAAAATTCATTTTAAATACTTTAAAAAGTAAAAATATTGATTTAAAATAATTCGTAATGATTTTATAAGTAACAGAATTCAATTTGAATAAACTATTTCAAATCTAGAAAAATAAGTTAAAACTAGGTGCGTCGCGCAACGGTACTTCGCGATTTCACATCGAAAAGTTCAAATGAATGTGTAGAGTGGAATATAGCTTGGAATTCCTCGAGATAAGAAAATTCCAGACTAAATGAAGAAAGAAAATCAAAATTTCGTTGAATAAATTTTGATTTAAGTACAAATCAATTTTCAGGAAAAATCGCGCTAGTGCATTTAAGTGACCATAATGGAAAATCTGTTTAAATAAACGTTTTATTTATGGAAAATTATGGAATAAATTTGATAAATCCATTTAAATAGTTTAAAAGAGATTTGAAGTGGAAAATAATAATTTTCAGATATTAAAAAGTGGTTTAAATCAATTGAGCTTATATAGCACTTTCCAATGCACTTTTATGCTGCGAATTGTATAACTTTTTGAATGTAAGTTTAAACGTTATGATTTTTCCTAGAATAAATTGTGAATGTTTTTAAAAGGAAAATTAAGCATTTAAAAGATAATTTGAAATCTTTATAATCAATTTCAAAATAAAGTTGATAGCTGAGTACGCGGAAACGACTAATATATTTGTCCCGACTGTGAGATCTAGGAAGATAAAAAAGGTGTTTAACTAAGGTTAGAGATGGAGCAACCAGTGCCTTGAATTTACCTGGCCTATGTTTTCTTTTCTTAGGTGAGGGGTTGGAACAGTGTAACATCCTGCCTTTTTGTACGTTTTAGGTAGACACACATGCCCGTTCAAACCATAGAGAAGGGCGAGTTGTTATTGGGGGTGAATAAGAAAAAGCAGAGGAAAAAAACAAACAGAATCTTGCAGTGGAATGACAAAATATAATGATAAAATAAATAGTTCATGAAGATGTTTTATAAAAAAAATTGATTACACTTATACAACATAGATCATAGTTACATATACGAGAGAATATTAAATAATGCAACGGAATATATGATGTAGAGAAATACAATAAATAATACTAATACAATCTTCATCTCCGTCCTCCAGAAATCGGATCTTCAAATCCTGAAATGCTCAGGCTGACCCAAGCGAATTGAAAAGACAAAACACTCGAGTCAGAACTAAAAGATCTTATGTAAGTTAAATCAACGGAATAAATATGATTGGAAATGGCGACAGAGATGTTTACGGGGTTTGACATCTCTTATCCAGTGCCTTGCGTGAGTGCGGTAACTTAAAAGATGTTCGGGATTTACATCTTCTAAGGATTCGTTAAACTATTTACTATGTTGTAATATACGCTATTACAATATGTCTACAGTAAAGTAAAAGTATAAAAATAGCGTTAAAGTGTTACCCATGTCTCCCTTAACACATTTTATATATTCCCATAGTCTATACAGTACCGTAACTCCCCTGTAAACTGGAGGGCTATCAGAGTGCACTCCATAGGTATGGTACAAAACAAACTCGTAGAAGACACGCTAGGGAATGTGAACACGACACACGAGGAAATGCTAGGGTAGATATACCATTTGCATATCCGGAATGGTGGTAATGCATAGCAACTACTAACGCCCACCTCGAAACACACTCCCAATCAAAAATTGAAGAGTGGCCACCAAACCAATCACAAATCAGAATATAATATCGAAGAAGTGTGTTTGATTGAAGGAATGACATCACTTGGCCTAGCGTGGCTCCTGATTTTAGTCACATCAAAGCTGACTCACGGAAGTAAGAGTCACGTCATACCTCATACAGAAATCATTTACCAAACCATCCTACTTCATTTCTGGAATCTCCACCACTTACACAGTTGTTAAAGTGGTTTTCAGTAGTGGCAGAGAGTATGACAATATCTGATCCTGGTCTCTTTAACAACCAAACACTTATTTCACACCAGATAGTTCTTTACATTTCAAAGAAAATTTAAAATTGATATTAAAATATCATATTCTCAAAACCATAATACCTCCAAATCATATTCACTTTCAAACCATATTCGCTTTAAATCCACAATCACTTTAAAAAGTCATAATTCCTTCCAAAACCATGTTTTCAAAACAGGTTAAATCCTTACTTCAAAATCATTATTTTCAATTTATTATACCTTTAAATCATTTCATCATATTTGCTTTTAAACCAAAGGATTTTGAATATAAACACTTCCCTTTTGTTAGTCTGAAAATTTAGAATACGTTAAATATAATTAAAATAGATTAAATGGGTTTAAAATAGATTAATTAGATTTAATATGAGTTAAATGGTTTAATTAGTTTTAAAAATAAATTTAATGGTTTTACAATAGGTTAAATTGATCTTATATAGTTAATATAGGCTAAAATAGTTTATAATTCTGAAAATCATAAAATTTAGAGTCTTAAACATAACATAATTTGAAACAGTTTATATTTGAAAACATGAATTTGTAATTTATATCGATTTAAAACTATTTATTTCTTTTCAACAAATTCAGACCATTTCAATTTCTCAAACTCAATTTCAAATTTCGAAATTTCCAATTCCCAATAAATCATTCAATTCAATATCGCTTCCAAACTATGTTCAAAATATCACTTGAAATTATTCCAATTCCGTTACATTTCAGAAGTTATATTTTCCAACAACTCAAATAACGCAATTTTGACAAATTTCACTTTTATCTCAAATTCGACTTTTAAAATTTCAATTTCATCTCTTAAAACCATTCCTTTAAACAAATTCACATTTAATATAAAATTTGATTTTCAATAACACTTTAATTTACATAAAACAAAATTTTATTTCAAAATATCCCTTTATTAAATTCAAAATTTTAAGGATTTTAAATCATTTAATTTAACCAATCAGATGTTCGTATATAATTTCTATCCTAGGGTCAAGTGATACGGATATTTATCACTTCAATCCACAATTTAATATTTTATGGTTATATAACATTTCAGATCGCAATCCCAAATTAATAATAAAAATCCATAACGAACTTGCAGTTTATACTGATATAAAATAAAACATTCATTCATCAAATTCAAAAATTAAGCATTCATCACAAACATCATCCAATTCAATCAACAAGCATCAATATATAACTGATAATCAGTACAAGTATTAAATTAACAATTTAAATTCAATATTAAATTAAATTATAATTAAATGCAATAAAAGTCAATTTGAATCAGAACGACTATTTAACACAGCAAACAGAAATCAACAAATTTATAGTTACTTTTTAAATTCAATTTAACGAACACAAGAAATTTTAGAAGTTGTGGGTTAAAGCACTCACATTCAAATTTAAATTGAATTTAAATCCAATTTAAACACAAGATTCAAAAAGCCTCGGAATTCGTCCAAACATACATCACAATGTCCGGAATCTCAATACAATAACAGCAAAGAAAATTGCGTGCGAATCCGAATTCGTATGTGAAAGTTATACGCGTTAGAAGATTGGAATCTTAAGTTAAAATAAAATAAATAAGAAAAAAACACGAACCAATTAAACTTTTCCACGTCGCTCATGCAACCAATCTCCCAGTAAACCCTACCCGCTCGACTGTAACACGATGCCACCTAGCCACCGTGAATCGCCACCGGGCTTCGCCACTGCGGCTGCGCCGACCGCCCCCATGCGAGCGCCTTCATTCTCGGTCCCCTCCGCCTAGCCACAGTCGACAATTTGGTTCGATCGACAAAAGAAATTGACGACCGCTGAAAACTTCAAAACCCTAATTGAAATATCCACCTCAATCCAACTGTCGAAGTTCCAATCGAACACTGTCGATGCCTTCCACTCGATGATCTCGACAAAACCCACAAATCAATTCGGCGATCGGTTGCAATCGATCGCGATGAAAAGAATGGCTGAGAATTAATTCGTGATTTCTGAAAAAATAAAGACCCGAATCGAAAAACAAACAGCATATTCAACTTGTGCTCGTCGAGAGCTGCAGATTGATATATAATTCGATATTATTTGAGGAGTTTGAATTTTTGGCTTTGAATTTGATTTGAAATTGCATTTGTGAATTAGGTTTTTGTCTGCCATTGGAATGAGGAGGAGCAAATAGGATCATAAGTACAGGAAAATGAGAATAAAGAGTAGCTAGGTTTATAACGAGATATATATAGGCATAGCTGCAAATAGAGTAGATGGACAAGATTGATCGAATGATAAATGACCCGAAAAGCCCTTTTCGCCTCCGGATGGAAAATGGGTCAACCCATATATCAAAATAGATGTTTTCAAATATTTTAAACTCAATGGAATAGGTTTCAGGTCCTAATTCCATCGTATGAAGAAGTTATGATAAAATCAGCTTATTTCAAATTGATTTCAATTGATTTTAATTAAATTGATTTCTAGGCGTTTCAAGTCTGTACGATCAAGCGACAAGTCCAATCGTTACGAAATTTGAAACCCTATAATAATTCAGTATTACGGATCAGATGAAACTGGTTTCCTCGAAATCCAAGCTAGTGACCAAAATGGCTATATTTCAGTTAATTAAATAAATTAATATTAAATTAAATCAAATCATATTTCATTCAAATTATATTATTTATAATTTTTATCATCTTGGATTACTTTAGTAATTTATAATCCTTTATAACAAATTTCTATATCAATTTAAAGTTAATTTATTCATCAACTACAGTATGAAATTTAATTTCAGTAAAGTCTTTAATTATCAATTGAAATTCCAATAAATCTATTTATTTGATTTCTCAATCTTGATCTTCAGCCAATTATCATTTTATGGGTATAATATCATTGGTTTATTTTATTACATTAATATTTCCTATTTCATCCTAGTTTCAATTAATATAGTATTTAATTTCATTTACTTACCATTAACTCATTTGTTATAGATTGAATTCCAATTAATTAACTTCAAATAAACTGATTTGATTCAATTCAAATCTTTTTATTAAGTCTATATTACTCTATAAACCTAGTTAATATTTTTTTATCTTTCATTACATTAATATATTCAAATATCCATCTTTCCTTATTATTCAGTTATATTGAATTTGTCAAATATATACATTTATTATAAATAAAATCTCAATCAATTTATTTAACTTGGTTTGGTTCATTTATTTCATCTTATGAATAAAATATACATTTCCATTCATCTTATTGCATTCATATTTTGCAATTATTGTCTAAATCTCATAAACGTAACATCAATTTACATTTAATTATAATTGATTTCCAATTAATTTTAAAGACAAATTAAATAGGTAACTTAATTGTTACCATAACCTTTAATTACACTTAGGAATTCGTTATTCACAACAGATGTTACAATTCTTATATAATACTGATTTTATTTACAGGTTATTTATTTCGTACTATCCTATTTATTAATTCAATGTTTACATTTGTGTTCTCACATCAATTTATAACCAAGTATAGCAATTTACATTATTTCAATTAATTGTAATTTCGTTCAAATCATTAATTATTAGCTTGAATTATCATTGTTACATTTCATTTTAGCTTTCGCTTTATTATTAAATTACAAAGTTTTATTTCTTTCATATTTAATGAGCAAAACATACTAATTTAACAAATTTAATTATTGAGATTTTATGGGTCGTTACACTCTCCCCCACTCAAAACTTTTCGTCCCCGAAAGGAGAAAGAAAGGAAAAGAAAGAATTAAGTAAACAATACATCTTATTCAAAAATATTAACTTTATAAACAAAAAATTTACAAAATTAATTTATTTAAATAAAATATACCAATTTATTACCATCAAAACTTTTTATACTCAAATTAATAAAGTTTGGAAAACATTTTTCAAAATTTTTCTAAGTCCAAAATTTACGGGAAATTTCGGCAGAGTTTCCTTTATACGGAGAAGCTGGGGAGAAAATATAATATCAAATATAATAATATATAACATATATCTCAAAAGAATATATCCCAATAATGGGAAAATATATATAATATCGTGAGAAAACCGTTATCCAGAAACTTACCTATTTGTCGTGCAATTTATGCTTATATTATGAAACCAAAAGCAGTAGCAATTGCTTCCATAACCTGCATTTCACTTATATATAATCCAAAAGGAGTTAATAATTATATAAAATGACATGTTTAAGTTGTTTCAACCACTAACAACCAAATCAATATAAACAACCATCATTTGCAACCAACTTACAGTCATCATATGAAATCAAATATAAATCAGCTATCCATCCATGTCAACCAAAAGAAATAGTCAGTTCGGGCTTAGACACTTTTAAATTATATAGAATGACAAATAAACTATTAAGTGTACCATTTTGTGATGTCCTGGAATTTTGAGCAATATTTATTTGATAATCTTCATTTATAATTATTTAAAATGTGCAATATTGGTTTAATAATCTTCTTTTATAATTATTTTAACTAGGTCTTTTTACCTTTTCAAAAGCTAATAATATTTAATTTGGCAAATTTATATTTTTCAAAAACAAATTTATCTTCTTAAATTTAATAAATATGTTTTCTATTTATAATGTGTATATATATATATTGGTATATATATTGTAATTAGGAAGGCTTTGGTTTGAATTTAACAAAAATGTTTTCAAATTAATATATATATATATATGTATTTATGTATGTATGTATGTATGTATGTATGTATGTATGTATTGTGATTTGGAGGTTATGTTTTAAATTTAATATAATATTTTTCAAAAGGGATATTTAAAGTTAATTCTATATTTTCTAAACCAATTTAATAAAAGTATTTTAGCTTTAGTTTTAGATAAGATTTACAAAAAGATTTATTATGCTTTGTTTTAAAATTTACTTTAACTAAAATAGTTTATAACTAAGTGTAGTTTTTACATAACCATAAATTGATATAAACATAAACATATATTAATAAAAACATAAGTAAAATAAAGTTTAAGCATTTGTAAACATTTTAATATAGCTTTTGACATTTGTATAATGATAATAACATGTAATCTACATTGTAAGCTTTGTAGGATTTAGATTAACAAGTGGCAAAATTTATTTCTTTTAAAAAGAATTAATTTTAAATAAATAAGTGTTTAAGAAAGAAACCTGGCTTTTTAATTTTTTTCAGTTCGAATCTTTTCTTTCTCAATTCCTTCTTTCTTCTTCTTATAAACTAAAAACTAAACCTGAGAAGAAAAAACAAAACCAAACAACAAACTATTTCAAGCAAGATTCAAATTCAACTACTTTCGAGATCTACAACAAGCTAACAAGCAGTAAATGAACTCAACTAAATTCATATCAAGCTAAGCTATGATTCAGATTAAAAATCGATTCCAAGATCAGTATCAACTTCAAGCTTCAGGAAAAATAGTTTCCAGATTAAAATCAAGAACCTCTGTTCTCTGTTTTATAAAATCTGGTGAGTGAACTTTCTTAAAAACAGTTTTTAATCTATATTATACTAATGCATGTGATAAATTTGTATAGAAAATGTTGTAGTATGGTTTTCATGGTTGTTTTTTTATCTGGAATATATTTTGTACTGCTCTATTTATATGTGAACATGACCGAGTGTATATATGATCACAGACTCAAGACAACCCAAATAAATTCAATTTCTCTTTATATATTCAAATTTAGGATTATGATCTCCAAAGAATATATGATTGTATGAATGTAATCATATTTTTAAAAATAATACCAAGTGTTTATATTTTATATTCATTTCTAAAATGGTAAATTATAGTAAAGCTCAATAATAATCCAAAAATCGACGTTTATAACTTCGAGTTTGGATTTTATGATGTGATTTGTATTGGCAAATGATGAATTTAGGTAAAGATATCATGATTTTTAGTATTGTATAAGTTGAGATAGACTAAGTTGATCGATTTTGATTATATCATCGATTGCCGATGATCGACGACGAGGGATGTGTCGAGATTGAGGGCCGGAGGAGGATGGAAGGTGGGGGAACTCAGGAAAAATGGGTGGAGATTTTTCTGATGAACATAGCGGATCATCGAAGGCGGATTAGGGTTTTACGGTTGGTTTTGGTCGTCGGGGTTGTCGAGGCTCGTACGGCATTGATGGTGGACCAAACTCGATCGCGTGAGGGGTAAATGGTTCGTCCTATCGTGCCACGTCTCTGGGTGGAGCGGCAAGTTTTCTGGTGGTCGGATTAGGTGGCGCGAGTTGATTTTCATCAGGGTGTCAGGGTTCCAGTGGGTTCTGGGTTGTTTAATTTTTTTTCCTCGCGAGTTCGTCGGTGCTGAGGGGTTGGAGCATTCATATAGGTGATCGTCGACATGCTGATGACCTCGGCGAGGATAAAAGGTGGTCCGATGATTGGGGCATGTGGGCGCGTGCACGTTGTATCAAGTGGTGTTGAAGTTTTGGGAAAGATGAGGTTCGATTCGGGTTAGGCTCGAAGTAGGCCATAGTTTTTCTCGAAGTTAGGTGAGTACGTGAGTTTGCTCAAGAATGTTGTGTAGCTGGCTCGGTTTTTTATTCTTTTGGGTTCGGGTTGTTTTATTTAAATAACAACGTTTAAATTTGAGGAAAATTATGTACAGGTTTTTAAATTTTAAAGGAAATCAACACCCAGGTTTTTAAATTTAATTGAAACAAGAATCCGGGTTTAAAATATGAAACAATTTTATAAAAGCATAAGAAGTACAAAGTTTCAAAGCAATGTCTTAACAAAGTTTTTAAATAACCAAGTTTTAAATATAAAGTATGAACAAATTTTAAGGCATGTTTAAGTGAACAAGTTTTTCAAAGAAATGTAAACCATGTTTTTCCAAGGTAAAATTTATTAAACAAGTTTCTAAAGTTATTAAAGAAATTAAATTTTCAAAAGAAAAGTTTCAACAAGTTTTCCAAGTAGAGTATTTATTAAGTTTTCCAAGCAAAATGCTTTAAACAAGTTTTTTCTAAAATTTTAAATGATAAGGTAAATGTTTAAAATTATTAGTTAAAGGTAATTATATTTAGTTAATTATGTAATTATATATGTTTTTCAAATGAAGTTTAAAGATGTAATTAAAAAGTGTTTAAGGTAAGTATTAGTCCTTAATTAATCAAGAAGATCTCAAATGATTTTTGTACAAATTAATTTCAAGCATTAAGTAAGATTTAAATGAGTAATTGGTTAAGATAAAGAATTATCTTTAAATTAATTAAGGTATGATTAATTAGGAATAGTTAATTAGTGAAATTAATTAAAAGTTGATCACTTAATATAATTAATAAGGATTAATTAATGTATGTTAATAATTAATAGATAATTAACAGGTGTAACTAATTTAAGGATCATTAACTAGTGATTAAGGGATAATAAGTTAATGTTATTAATTTAAGATAATTGGTTTAATTAATTAAGGATAGCCAATTAATTAAGGGTAAATAAATCATAGTAATTAAAGGTTAATTAATTAAAGGGTAATTAATTAATGGAAGTAATTAAAGGGATTAATTACTCAATGTAATTAATTAAATTAATTAATGTGATTAATTTAAGATAATTAATTAATTTAATTAATTAAGGATAATCACTTATGAAATTGGTTAAGTATAATTACTTAATGTGATCATTAAAGTGTAATTACTTAGTGTAAGTAATTAACGGATAATTATTGAATGTAAATAATAAAAGGAAATTACTTAGTGTAAGTAATCAAAGGGTAATTACTTAGCTGAAGTAATTAAGGATTAATCAATATAATTAATTAAGGAGTTAACTAATTAATGTAAGTAATTAAAGGATAGTTAATTACTTAATGTGATTAATTAAGGTTGTAATGAATGTGATTAATTAAAGATTAATTATTAAATGTAATTAATTAGAAGAATAATTAATGAGTGAAAGTAATTAGAGGATCATTAATTAATGTAATTAATGAGAGTAATTAAAGGTTGATTAATATGAATGGTTAAAGGATAATTAAATTATGTAATAAATTAAAGGCCAATTACTTAAAGTATTTAAAGAATAATTAATCAAGGATGATTAACTAAGATGGATAATTTAAGAATGATTAATTAAATTGTTTATAATCAATTAATGTTAAGTAAGTAGGATTAATGGTAATCTAAGTAATTAAAGTTAGTAATTAATTTAATTAGAGATTAGTTAAATTAATTAGGAATTAATCAATCTTGCTTATGGATGATAGAATGATATTGAATACCTTGGATTATGTGATATCTATGATTTGTGATATGTGCTGCTTTGTGATATGAGATGCTTTGGTTGAATTGTGATAATATGGATTATCTATCTATGATAATGTGAATTATCTGTCTGTGTGAATATATTATCCTAAATGATAGATTAAATTGTTTGAACTTAAACAACTTAGACATTAAAAGACGGCGTTTTGGATTTCGATAAGACCGGGATCATATTTTCAAATTGGATATCCAAAAACCACATCGATCCAAATTAGACGATAGGTCGTGAAATCTCAAGTGAAGTTCAAGATGAAGACTCGAAGTGTAAGGGCTATTTGTCTTAACTCTGAGGGTGATTCCAAAACGAGTGTAGCGGAGATAGTGCTTTCATTTTTGAGATGAAGATTCAGAGTGCAAGGGCTATTGTCGTTAACTCTGAGGGTGATTTCCAAAATGAGTGTAGCGAGATAGTGCCTTCGGTTTCGTTCGAACCCGGAATGAACTTGTATGGATTGAATGCTTTCTGGACATCGTCAATGGAGGACGATGAGCATTCCAAGATATGTGTTCAAAAAGGTAATTGTAGCCTCAAGCCTCATCAACCGGGAATGGCTAAAATAGGGGAGGTGTAGCAAGGCTAAGTGGGTAGCACCCAAGTAGGATAATATTTTTCCATGTCTAGAGGTCCCTTTTATTCGGCTGTGTGGGCGGTTGGTCACGACAACTGTGGGGTTATCATATTCGAGATTATCCAATAATGAATGGTTCCGGCCTTGGGTTGCAGGGGATCAGGGTGGATCCTCAGTAACGACCCGTCTTTTTGGACAGTTTAAACTGACGATCAAATACACATGTCGATTCCAAACTATTAAAAAGGGCAGATGGTTATTGGGGTAAATAAGAAAAGAAGAGGAAAGAGAAATAAAAGAAAGGAAACAACACAGAATCTTGCAGCGGAACGATAAAATATAATAGTCAAATAAACAGTTCATGAAGCTGTTTACTATACTTTGACAATTATTTATACAACATTTATCAGAGTTATACATATACAACAGAACATTAAAAATAATGCAGCAGATAGCATGATGCAAGGGTAGTAATAGTAATAGTATACCAAATCTTCGTCTTCATCCTCCAGAATAGATCTTCAAAAATCTAAAAAACTCAGGACTGACCCGAGCGTAATGAAAAGACAAAACACTCGAGTCAGGACTAAAATATCCTTATGAAAGTTAAATCAATCGTAAATAAATATGAGTGTAACGGCGTCAGAGATGTTTACGGGGTTTGACATCTCATATCCAGTGTCAACGTGCATGCAATAACTTAAGAGATGTTACGGGATTTTCCATCTCTCAAGGATCCGTTAAACTATCTAGTATGTAGTAATGTACGCTAAGTAGATAATGCCTATTAGTAATATAAAGTATCAAAATAGCGTTAAGGCGTTACCATAATCCCCTTTAACACATTTTTATAATGCCATAGTCCATACAGCACCGTAAGCCCCACCGTAAACTGGTGGTTATCAGAGGGTACCCCATAGGTATAACACAAAACAAAAGGTAGTGGTCGCGAATAAGATAATCAGTATGACAAGGTACATGAGGCGATACCAACTAGGATACTAGTAGTTGCGTGATCCGGACTGATGTTGAGCATAGCCAGCAGCTACCCCAACACCGCGAAATAACACTCCCAAATCAAGGGGTGCACCCAAATCGAATCACAAATGTAATAGATGTGGTATCGAAGAAGTATGTCCGCTAGAGATGGCGAACCTCAATGGCCCGGCGCGGCTCCTGTTTTAGTCATGTCAGGGGTCATCCAATATCATTCTCTTTTTTCAGTCAACGCGTTCACCAAACCATCCACTTCATTCTGGATCAACACTCCGCGTATACAAGTTATTAAAGTGGTTTTCGGTATCGACAGAGAGTATGTCCATATCCGATCCCGGTCTCTTTAATAACTACGTATTATTACACCGATGGCTCTTTTATATTTCAAATCAATTCATAATTGATATCAAAATATCGTATTCGCTTCGAAAATCAAATCTAGTTCAAATATCATCGTATTTATTCAAAATGTAAGATTCCGTTTCAAAAATCATTTTTCGCCTCAATATCTCATTTCGATTTCAAAATCCTTTCGAATTTCAATTTAGGTTGCAACTTTATTTAAACCAATTCGTATTTACATTCAAGATTTAAACATAAACATTTCACCTTATTTACCTATTTGAAATTTTAGAAAATAGTTTTAAGTAGTTTAAAAATAGTTTAAATAATTAAAATACTTAAAAATACTTAAAATCTTTAAAATGGATTTAAAATAGATAAATTAGTTTAAGATAATTTAAATTGGGTTAAGTAGATTAAAAATAGATTAAAATAGTTTAAGTATTCAAAAGTGATTTATATAACTGAGTAATTTGGAAAACAAAATAAAACAGCTTCAAAACCAAACCATTTCAATTATAACTTCCAAATTCAAATCAACTTCAATTTCCATTCTACCGTTTCAATTTCGATTTCAATTCAAATCAATGTCAATTTTTACTTCAAATTAATTCAATTTTACATTCACATTTAATTTATTCAATTTCAATTTATATCAATTTTTAGCTTGATTATTCAAAATATCAATTTTTAACACTTAACAAAATTATCCTTCAATGTTCAAATTTAAATCCCAATTACAAATATGATTCAATTTCAAGCTCAATTTCAAAATATCATTTTATATCGCTTTTACTTAGTAATATTCAAAGCTCGAATTAAGGTTAAATCTTTAAACAAATCAATTTTCGAAATTCAATCATATCTCGATTTTTAATTTCCAAAGTCTCCACTTTAATTATTTAACAATTTCTTTTAACCAAAATTTATTTCGACATTCCAAACTCAATTTTTCGATAAATTCGATTTCTATAAATTTCTTTCTATTTATAACTATTAAATCAAAACATTTAAATAAATTTCAAATCGACGATTTTAAAAATTATTAATTTAGCCAATTCGGTGTTCGTATATAATTTTCTATCCTATGGCCAAGTAATTATTTATTTCAATTAAATGTCAGTGATGAATATATATCACTTAAATCAAATCACAGTTTCATATGTATGCATAACAGGATATATATAAGCAAATAAACATCCAAACATTTCAATATCAACCAATAGCATCCATCGAAATACATCATCCAATAGACAATACAATTCATAGCAATTTCATAGTTATCAATGTCAGGCAATTTAATCGCAATTCAATTTCAATTTCAATTTAACTGTGAATTTAAATTTTAACGGTTAATTCAAATGACAATCTATATGACAATTAAATTTTATCATACAACGACAAATAAAATTCATAACACTACATAATGTCAAATTTAACTAGCATAAAGATATTCAGTACGTTGTGAGCGTTATAAAACACTCACCTTGATTTTCCATTGTCGCCGAGGCTGTAACGTTTTGCGATTTTTCGTTCCCGAAAAACCGAATAGTTAAGGTTGAAGAAAAAGAAAAAGGTAGAAGAAGAGAGAAAAAGATAGAACGGAACAGAAAGAAATAATAGAACAATAACAGAATCTCACAATCGCAGCGGAACAACATATAATAGATAAATGAATAATCTTTAAACAAAGTACTATATCAGTTATTACATTACATCTCATTATATTTCATTACATTACATCATCAGAGTGTACAACAACAAAAAGCGGAAAAGAAATACTATATACTAGTGAATACGCCATGCATCCATCTTGCCTCTAGCAACTCCTGAATTCCAAAATATCCTGATAACCTTACTCTTGACTGCCCGTGTGGAAATTGGTGGGCACCCAGAGTTTAGGAAGGGAAACAATAAACTCCGAGTCAGTCATGTGACTGGTGTGAGAACTCAAAATATTTTATCTTTAAAACAAAATAGAGGAATATTTTTAAAGTCAATTCGCAATGCTTTTTAAAAATGAGACTACCATAAGGCCTCCCGCACACACACACAATGCAAACGCAGAATCGGAGGAGATTTCTCCTTATGATAGTCAAAGATGCTTGATACACATTAAAAAGAAACATTTGATATTATTACTAGTGCATAGTGTAGGAAAAATCATTTCGAAAGTAAAGATATAAATCTTAGCCAACATAGGCATTTCGCACTTATGCCTAGTATAGCTACCATCCAAACAGTGGTGACCACCATAAGTGAATGATAGGTTCTACAACTAAAACCGTACAAGATCGTATTGTTTCTTTGGATTTCCAACAAATGGTCAGGCCAAGGAACTTCCCATTGCCACATGGAAACGCCTCTGGAAAGACGCCCCGAGAACCTAACCGGATCTCTACCAATACAAGGCCGGGTTACCCCTAACTGGGTAACTACTGACACGAATATGTCATCTCCCGATCGTAACCGATCTATCCGAGGATCCTCGATTTCCAACAACCACAAAGCAATAAATTTGCAGCAACAACATAGGTTAAGTATCTGGGCTCCATACCATGATACCACCTCTATCCAAAAGGAATGACATACACTAAAGGGGCACTACTCCCTAATTACCTTGCCGCGTCCTTCCTGTTTTGACCATTTCCGGGGTGTGAGGTCCGACGAAGTCTCGTCCACAAAGCCACACTTTATACAAAAGCTGTGCTTTGGGTCATCAAATGATCAAAGTAATGATCACCAAGATAAATGATCAAACAAATGATCATATCACAAATGATCAAACAATGATCATTCCACAGCAACACTCAGCATGCCACACTACCAAATTAGGAGTATATCACTAATAACCTTCAACTACGTAACCTCTGAGCTCGTACGTCTCAGAGAAGGGTGTTAAACTAAGAGAATAAATTCTCCGCCACCAACAGAAATATATTTGAAAGAAATCAGCTTTATATCTCAACTTGTAATGTCAGACATACAATCCATACAAGTCTGTTCCGGGCTCGAATAGAACCGAAGGCACTTACAAAGAAGTCCTTGCATCTCGGACAATTTCTAATCACGTCCGGACTTCCCGTCACTAAGGGTGATAAAACCTCTATATCGGAGATCAGCCAATGCAGATTAACTCAACGGTAATCCTTCCGTTTTCAAAAATATCCGGTCTTCAACAACGGTCATCAAATGCAATCCATTACGACGTATCACATATTCGGAATGGGTTATACGACCCCAAGGTCCTTTCCCGGCTAACCCGAATAGTGAGCGCTTATTCAAAAATAAGTGTGGCATTCAAATTCAAGCAATCACAACGAATACCTATTTAAAGGTAAATATTGATAGTCGGTTATTTAACTATCAATAGGCGTGTTCAACATCACCAGATTCTAAATAATTTTCCAAATTATTTACTTTCCAAAATATCTTTACTAGATATAAATTTTCCCACACTTCAACATTTGAAAACTAATTTTCAAATCACTTTTCACCTTTACCACTTTTGAAAACAAATTTCAAACATTTTCCTTACGCGGAATTTCTTTCATTTCAACATGGTTCATTTAAACCAATTAAATAAATCCTTACCGATTTACTTTATATTTACGTTCCAAATCCGTAAATTTATTCCCACACTTCAAAAAATAAATCAACGTTTATTTTTAAACAAATTCCATAGTGAATTTACATTCCAAAATATTTATGAATATATGATTCGCAAATCGATTTCTAATATTCATTTTCCATTACCTTTAAAAGATAAAATCTCAAAATATTCACTTCATATTGGAAAACACTTCCATACTTATCTAATAATAAGTAATTCACAAATCCATTTATTTTCAACACTTGGAAAACATTCAACATACTTAAATCGAAATTAAGTATATATTTCATTCTTTAAGGAAAACATTCACTTAAACACATTTATTTGGGCCAAAACGAATGTTGCGTAAAACACCGTTACGACGATCCAAAATCACTAGTATAGGGATTCGAAATTTGGATAGATATATAAATCCCAATGCTATATAAAACATTTCCTTTCGGAAACCATTTACTATAACAACAGTGTTATAGTCCACCATTTCCTTATTCCTCGAAAACGTCTATTTCAACAATAAATGTTGAAATCTATGGTTTCGATAGTTAATCCATTTTAAAACATCTTTAAAACAATTAACTTCATTTGATAATATTCATTTTCCCAAACATATCCATTTTGTTTAATAATATATTCACTGTCCAAAATCGTGAATATACTTCCTTTAATAAACTATAATAATTAACTTATCAAAATAAGTCGTTTTCGGATTTATAAACAATGTCTATAAATTCCATTTCTATATTTTATAACAACTTCGTTTCATAAATCTCCTTTAATAACCAATTCTATTTATATTTCATTTACATGTCGAATCCAACTTATAAGTAAATTACTTATAATTCACTTATTCACAAATCCATTCTTTTATATCAACAATATTTATAAATCAAAAATTCTTATTTACTTATGAATCTAGGTTCAAACTTTATTTTAACACTTATAAAAGCTCGTTTTATCATTTCTATATTTTAATTTATAAATATTAATTTTATACAACTTTTATGTAAATTGTTTATAATAATTCAAAAAATCCCAATTTAAATAAACCAATCTCTTTATTAATTTACAAAACGTTATTTAAAACTTGTATAACTCCAGAATTACACTTAAGTATTATTTTCCCAAAAATATAACTTTTATAACTAAAATTAAAATGTTTATTTATTTTAACAATTCAAAATTAAATAAAACATATACTTTCAAAAATCACTTTAAAAATTCTTTTAAAAACCAAAATCATTATTTTAAAACTTCAAAAATGGATCCAATGATGCAACAGCACCAAATAGTCAATCACGACATCCAAATATCATATATCGATATGATAATCAACAAATACACAATATCTGTAAATAAATCAATGCGGTTGAGGAATCCAGTAGGATCCCTCCAACCTGTTTCCCTGCATCCACAAACATTAGCACAATACCAATTCCGTTCCAGTACGGAATTATCGCGGTATATGGGATTTAAAATATTATCCGCTTAATAGACGGTGCAATAGGGTCTCATCCGCTATATAATGTGGAAAATCAACTCCAAGTACATAAATAATACCAATTTCACCGTACTGTGAAATATTCGCGGTATATGTTTTTAATAAATAACATCCGCTTACTAACGGCGCATAATGTCTGTTTTAACAATCAATAGATAACAATCATCATTCAAACATGCATTCAAGAATTTTAAATATAACTATTTAAAATTAAAAATCGAAACCGATTCGATTGAGTAAGAAGTTCTCACCTTGATTTATTTCCGTTTCAGCTTTTATTTCGAATAAAATTAAACGGACGTTTAATTTTACCCGAAATTTTCATTAACTCCAATCGACTCCAATCCAAGTCCATAGCGTAGTGCTCGTCCATATGATTCCAACGCAACTGGTTTCGTGTGTTTTCGACCTCGTATGAAAACGATATGAATTTTTAAAGATTCACGAATTTTTATATAAAATTTACAACATATTTTTTTATTTTTAACCCTACAACTAATCACAACCTTTGGATCTCCATCTGCAAATCACGGCCGTCCACTTCCCACTTCCATCTCACGCGTTCATCCCCAGTAAACGAACGCAAGGAAACCCATTAGCTCGAATTTAGGGTTAGAAATCGCGACCTCCACGACGACTTTGAAGACGATCAGCCACTGCCATTCCACTCGTCATCCCACGAGCTACAATCGACCACCCCCCTGTAAAGCTCGGTCGAGCCATTAGCACGAAAAACGTGCTCGAACTGCAGCTGAACGCGGCCACATTCCCACCTCCTCGCCACACCAAACTCGATCACCACCGTTGAATACCTTCGTCTCGACAAGATCTACGTTTTTTCTAGTTGGTGATTTCAGCTAAAGAAGAGAGGATGTGAAGAAAAATAAGGGAGAAGGTGGTAGAGTTTCGGCCTTAGGTTCCATTAGTGGCGGCTCTGAAGTAAAAATTAGGGTTTTAGAATTATGTTGAAAATTGTGAATGTTTTGGGGTTTTTATAGAAAATTTCGCAAACACTATTCATCCCGGAATTTCCAAACTCCAAACGAAGCGTGCCGGTTGGCGTTCCTAAGGTTTACCCCGCGTTCCGAACACAATGGAACGTGTTTCGGGATCTAATTCGGACATCTGTGCGAGTTATGACAATAAACGTTCAATTTAAATTAAACCGATTTAAACTATTTTCTAGGCGTTTTAGCTTGCACCGGACAAACGGTAAATCCAATTGACACGAAATTTGAAACCATACAATAATATCACATTACGGATCCGATGAAACTAGTTTCGTCGAAATCCGAGACAGTTTGAAAAATGACTATTTTAACTCGACAAATTAATATTAAAACAATTTCGATGCGTTTTGAGCTGCCACGGTCAAACGAAAACTCCGATTGCAACGAAAATTAAAACCCGATAATAACAAACTATTACGAATCCAAAGGAACTAGTTTCGTCCAATTCTGAGACTGTTCAAAAATTGGATATTTTACAGTCGATAATTAAATATTAAAATATTCAATTTTCACAAATTTACTCTTAATTCAATTTTAAAAGTTATAAAATATCGTTCTAACTCCAATATGATAAAATAAAATTTTACAAATCAATTTTAATCATATTTAACCCTATTTTCAATTATTTCTGTATTTTCAACAATTAAATTATCGATTTAATTATTCAATTAAATCTAATTATTCGAAATAAAATTTATTCGACTTATAAATTTCACTTATTAATATTTAAAAATCAATTAAATATATAATTTTTAATTAATAAAAATTCTGGGTCGTTACAGAGACGTTCCGGTTTGGAACTAAACCGGACGAGTTCCAATTTTAGCCCAAATTTCAACTGTTTCCAAATTTGTCCAAACTAGTTTCATTGCGGAGCTCTCGTCATCACGATCGCAACACAAAAAGTTTTGTTCCAATTGGACCTCGTATGTAGGAGTTATGCATTTTATAAGTCATCGATATTTAAATTTATAAAACAAGTTAATTTTCCTTTTTTAAAAAAATGTTCGTTACCCAAAAGGCCCAGCCCACGAAACTTCATCCCTCCCAAACTCCTACAGCCAAATTCCTGCACACGCAACAGAGAAGAACCCATTCACGCGCGTGCACAATCCCAGTGATACGGAGCTCCGGACGACGAAACCAAATTCTGCCTTCGCCATCGGCTTCCCCACAACGAACTCGACCTCTCCATACCAAAATCCTCAAGCTCGGCCACCCCTAGAAAATTGCGACTCGCATTCCCTACCGTACGCACGCGATCAGGTCGCCCCCTCCCCCCAAGACGCTGCCGAGCACTCCAAAAATCTAGCCGTAGATGGTATCTTCAATGGTGAACTCGAATCAAGGCTCCGATTCACGAATCGAAGCCTACAACCTTCACAAATTCTAACCCTAGTTCACAACTCCCACGTCGATATTCATAAACCAAGGCCGCACCCAGCAACGAGCATACCAGGTCGAAGCGAATGATGAAATAGGATTTTTAAAACTAGTCGGAGATTTTTTTATCAAGTATTGAAGGAGAGATAAAAAAAATTTCTTTTGAAGCTTGGATTTTCCTTACAGTGACTTGTGTATGCAGTTATTAAAAAGGAAGAAGAGGCTTTTGCGTGTTTGAATGGGTCAAAGGTACAGTGCAAAGATGGGATAGCAGCTGAGAGGGAGATTGACTAATTAAAATATTTATTTAAATTTTCAAAATACCTCGATCTACGCAACTAAAAATCTCGAACCCCCATCAGGGCATGCCGCTAGGCGTTCATAATGTTATACCCTTATTCCGGACGCAATGGAAAAGCTTTCAAGTCCCAATTTGATCGTATGTGTGAGTTACGGAAATAAACGATCAATTTTAAATTAAACCAATTAAACAAATTTCTATGCGTTTTGGCTTGCCCCGGACAAACGGTAAATCCGATTGACACGAAATTTGAAACCTTACAATAATATCACGTTACGGATCCGATGAAACTAGTTTCGTCGAAATCCGAGAATTTTTGAAAAATGTCTATTTTAACTCGTCAATTAAATATTAAAATATTCAATTTTCACAAATTTACTTTTAATTCGATTTTAAAAGTTCTACAACATCATTCTAACTTTAATATGATAAAATAAAATTTTACAAATCATTTTTAATCATATTAAATCCGTTATTCAATTATCCAATAAATTCCAATTTTAAAATCTTATTAACTCTTATGAAAATCCCAATATAACTTACATTCACTTTGGAAACCAATTTGAATCATATTAAATCAAATTTCAATTATTCACTCTATTTTCATATATTAAATTTCAATATCAAATTAATCATATCAAATTCGGAATTTAATTATTCAAACATTCGTAATATTAAATTTAAACGAATTTTATTATTATTGAATCACTATCTTTTGAGATATTCAAAAACGAACTTAAAAATTTAATTTTTGAAACGAATTAAAATTATAGAACAACCATTTTCATTATACGGTTATTCAATTCCAATTATTAAATTATTCAATAAATTCCAAATATTAAATTTAAACAATTTCGATTATCCAATAATTCATTATTTTTTGAAATATTGAAATTGAACTTATAAGATTCAACTTTTAAAACCAATTCACAATTTAGAACACTATTTCCATTTTATAGTTATTCAATTATTCAATAAGTTTTAAATATTTAATTTAAACAATTTACCTGTTATATTCAATATTTGATTTAAATAGATTTTACTTATCAATCAATTACTCTATTATACCCAATGGATTCAACATTTATTATTACTCCAAACGACTTACAATTTTTTTCTAACACTAAATCACAAAATCTTTTAAATTAGCTATTTTGATTATCGAAAATTTACGGGTCGTTACACTCTCCTCCACTCAAAACTTTTCGTCCCCGAAAAGGAAAAAGAAGGGAAAAGGAACTAAGTATAGAATTCAACATTAGATATATTTTATTCAAAGTTACCAACTTATAAAACAATGAAATTCCATTTATAAAGTCATAACTACGCTTTCACTAAGTTACTTCGAACGGATTTTTAACTTTAAAAGTTAGTTATCAAAACAAGTTACATAAAAAAAAATTAAAACTTGAAAAAAATTCTAACACCCGGATTTACGGAAAATTTCGGCAGAGTCTCCTTTGCGCGGCTCGATCGGAAAAAAAAGGACAGTATATATATCACAAATATACATCTCATCAAGTGATGAGGCATCCCGCAGGGAAAAAGTGTAAAAGTACGGTATGTAATCCGAGATATGTACCTTATATATTATTAGCGAGCATATACGGCTAGTATAGCGCGAAAGCGAGCTCCAAATGCGAAGCAAGCGCAATCCGCACCTACTAAACACTCAACAAACCATGAGAAACATGCATATATGAAAATAATATCAATATACACCATATAGCAACATAACAACTACATGTGCCAACATAGCAAATGCAACAAAACAACAAATGCAACCATCAATCAACTATCATCCAACTATCATCCAACGAATCCATAACCAATCAATATAAATTCACTTCTCATTAATATTTATTGACTTGGTTTTCAATTTTAATCACAGTTGATTCATTAACGTTGGATTTTACTAACATCCATTCTTAATTCCATTAGTTTAACATTCACTAATTTATGTTTACATTAGTTCACTTCCAATTTGAATCAAATTAAATTCTATTTAAATTCATTTAGCTTCCAATTTGATTTCAATAATTTATAGCTTTCAATTTCATTAACACTTAATGAATTATATACAATCAACTAACAATCATATAACAACCAAAATCATACCCAACATAACCAAATTATTAATTTTACATTCAATTTGGTTTATCTCTTTCAATTCCAATTTATTTTTAGCCGTACCAAATTCTTTTGTTTACATTTACCTCATATTAAGTTTCAGTTAATAACCAATTTATTTGCGGACATTTTATTAATGAAGAACATTTTATTAATCATCACTTTAATTTATAGTCATTCCATAAAGGTCTAACTTCTTATATACGACTTTTCTTAGTTTATGGTTATCTCAAAATTTGCAAATTTATCTTCACATATTTGGCATCTTAAATTTCCAATATTAACTTTAATTAAGTCCGTAAGCCGTACATATATCATCCGTGAGCAATATCAATCTAATCGCTTATTCGATCACACAATTTCACTTCCAAACTAGTATCGTTCACACGACTCTCCAGTGCAGACTCAGATTTGGTTCCTTGATTGAAAACTGTTACTCTCCTTACATAGCCATATACTATGATAGAGAATTCCAGAATCAAATTAAAAATCCATATCTAGGGTTCGCCGTCGAAAATCGAGT
This sequence comes from Allium cepa, assembly GCA_030765085.1. Taxonomy (NCBI): domain Eukaryota; kingdom Viridiplantae; phylum Streptophyta; class Magnoliopsida; order Asparagales; family Amaryllidaceae; genus Allium; species Allium cepa. The sequence continues at coordinate 217,621,718 of CM060938.1, forward strand.
GAAAAAACCTAACTTGGATCAATATAAATCATCTCGAAATTTTATGCTCGAATTTGGATCAAACCGTTATGCGAATAAAATAATATACGTACAATCTCACGTATTACCTTCTAATGGATTTCTATCCAATTTATCTATATTAAATTATTTTATTGACTTTCATTTTATTTACAATCAATTATTCACAATCCATTATTTAATTAATATATCTATTTCTTTACATAGCATATTCTTCAACGTTATCTTTTCTTAAACATCATATCAAAGAATTTGTTTACTCAAGTTCATTTTAAACATTCTATATAATTTAATTAAATTCAATTTCATTTTCCAATTGATTCTTAGCTATAAGAAATTCCTTTGTTTACTTTTATTGCATTTTCATAATTTCAGTTAATAACGAATTCATTTGTGGAACATTTTATTAATCAGCACTTTAGTTTATTAATCATCCTATAAAAGTCTAACCTCTCATAAATGACTTTTCTTAGTTTACAATTATCTTAAAGGTTACAAATTCAGAAAAAAATTTTACAACCCCTTTGCAATTTATATTTATTTTCTATAACCAATTTGCAAAGATATAATACGATTCATTTATCTTCTTTCTTAAGTTCACTTACTTGTTCCATTTATCCATTCATCATTTCATGCTATATTTAAGTATATAACAATTTTTTTATCACAACCAAATTTTCATTTATATACATTTTAATTCTTTTTGAGTTTCCTTACTTGTATACTTCAATTATTTTCAGGTTCTGTTTATTTGTACAATATCTCATTTCATATCCAAAACATCATTTTAACTTTTAACATTTGGTAAGTCTTGTTATATGTTATCAGAATGTAATTTTGGTATTATACAAATTTATAGAATTTCATTTTACTTAATTAGAATGTTCACAAATTTAATTTGTTTAAATCCTCTTTACCTTTCAACTTTAAAGTTTTCCCAAACAATAGCTTAGATATCTTAATCCTCTTATTTTATAAATTCTGGTTATTCACATTTCATTCAAAAAAAATTTGAAAATTATTAATTAACAGAACTTAGAAATTTAAATGCCCGGTTCTTTTCAAATCGTTTGAAATAAACATATACACTTATATCCCTTTTTTTTATAACAAATCATACCTTTAGAGTTTAAACCAAAACCCATTTACTCAAAATAATTTCGAAGAAAAGCAAAGCTTTTTAGGAGTCTCCCCCACTTTGAGACTCGAAAATGAACGTCGATGATGCTGTGTAGTCATCACCGAAATTATTTTCCAGTGACATAAGAGAGGGGTACTGAATTCATTCCTTCTAAAAAAAATCCTTTCAAAATACATCCATAAACAATTTCCAACTAATATTACTATATATTTCTTCAAAACTTTGAGAACCATTGTTCAAATCTCCAGGTCTTAAATTCAATATTTTCACTTTAAATCTATTTTAATTCATAAGTCACCTTAAAAATATTCTTATAGGATTTTTTCTTAAAACAATCCACAAGTGTTTTATCATTGTTTATTTTTCAATAAACCATATTTATTAAATTACAATACCCAATTAATGATAACAACCAATATTATCATTCCTAACTACCAAGTAAGCTAGATAAGTCACAATAATTTCTGAAAATAAATCCATTATATACAAAATATAATTAGGGCAAAATTATTTCATTTACCCAATTTCAAAACAATACTATGTCGAATTGTTCTGTTTAAGTGTTTAGAGATCCCTATCAATGACGTTAATTACTCGTATTGACCAGAATCCATAAGCCACTCAACAAATCAACCGACACAATACAAAACATTTTATATCACTAACAAATATGCTCTCTCATATATATACACTCAGCGACTCATCATAGGGTATAACTACCCTATTTATAAAGAGTCAGACCCCACAAAGCTAAGGTTATCGCTAAACCAAAGCTCTGATACCAACTGTAACGACCCGCCTTTTTGGACAGTTTAAACCGACGATCAAATACACATGTCGATTCCAAACCATTAAAAAGGGCAGATGGTTATTGGGGTAAATAAGAAAAGAAGAGGAAAGAGAAATAAAAGAAAGGAAACAATACAGAATCTTGCAGCGGAACGATAAAATATAATAGTCAAATAAACAGTTCATGAAGCTGTTTACTATACTTTGACAATTATTTATAAAACATTTATCAGAGTTATACATATACAACAGAACAATTAAAATAATGCAGCAGATAGCATGATGCAAGGGTAGTAATAGTAATAGTATACAAATCTTCGTCTTCATCCTCCAGAATAGATCTTCAAAAATCTGAAAAACTCAAGACTGACCCGAGCGTAATGAAAAGACAAAACACTCTAGTCAGGACTAAAATATCCTTATGAAAGTTAAATCAATCATAAATAAATTTGAGTGTAACGGCGTCAGAGATGTTTACGGGGTTTGACATCTCATATCCAGTGTCAACGTGCGTGCAATAACTTAAGAGATGTTACGGGATTTTCCTTCTCTCGAGGATCCGTTAAACTATCTACTATGTAGTAATGTACGCTAAGTAGATAATGCCTATCAGTAATACAAAGTATCAAAATAGCATTAAGGCGTTACCATAATCCCCCTTAACACATTTTTGAAATGCCATAGTCTATACAGCACCGTAAGCCCCACCGTAAACTGGTGGTTATCAGAGGGTACCCCATAGGTATAACACAAAACAAAAGGTAGTGGTCGCGAATAGGATAATCAGTATGACAAGGTACATGAGGCGATACCAACTAGGATACTAGTAGTTGCATGATCCGGACTGATGTTGAGCATAGCCAACAGCTACCCCAACACCGCAAAACAACACTCCCAAATCAAGGGGTGCACCCAAATCGAATCACAAATGTAATAGATATTGTATCGAAGAAGTGTGTCCGCTAGAGATGACGAACCTCAATGGCCCGGCGCGACTCCTGTTTTATTCATGTCAGGGGTCATCCAATATCATTCTCTTTCTTCAGTCAACGCGTTCACCAAACCATCCACTTTATTCTGGATCAACACTCCGCGTATACAAGTTATTAAAGTGGTTTTCGGCATCGACAGAGAGTATGTACATATCCGATCCCGGTCTCTTTAATAACTACGTATTATTACACCGATGGCTCTTTTATATTTCAAATCGATTCATAGTTGATATCAAAATATCATACTCGCTTCAAAAATCAAATCCAGTTCAAATATCATCGTATCTATTCAAAATGTAAGATTCCGTTTCAAAAATCATTTTTCGCCTCAATATCTCATTTCGATTTCAAAATCCTTTCGAATTTCAATTTAGGTTGCAACTTTATTTAAACCAATTCGTATTTACATTCAAGATTTAAACATAAACATTTCACCTTATTTACCTATTTGAAATTTTAGAAAATAGTTTTAAGTAGCTTAAAAATAGTTTAAATAATTAAAATAGTTAAAAATACATAAAATCTTTAAAATGGATTTAAAATAGATAAATTAGTTTAAGATAATTTAAATTGGGTTAAGTAGATTAAAAATAGATTAAAATAGTTTAAGTATTCAAATGTGATTTATATAACTGAGTAATTTAGAAAAAAAATAAAACAGCTTCAAAACCAAACCATTTCAATTATAACTTCCCAATTCAATCAATTTCAATTTCCATTCTACCGATTCAATTTTGATTTCAATTCAAATCAATGTCAATTTTTACTTCAAATTAATTCAATTTTACATTCACCTTTAATTTATTCAATTTCAATTTATATCGATTTTTAGCTTGATTTTCCAAAATATCAATTTTTAACACTTAACAAAATTATCCTTCAATGTTCAAATTTAGATCCCAATTACAAATATGATTCAATTTCAAGCTCAATTTCAAAATATCATTTTATATCGGTTTTACTTAGTAATATTCAAAGCTCGAATTAAGGTTAAATCTTTAAACAAATCAATTTTCGAAATTCAATCATATCCCGATTTTTAATCTCCAAAGTCTCCACTTTAATTATTTAACAATTTCTTTTAACCAAAATTTATTTCGACTTTCCAAACTCAATTTTTCGATAAATTCGATTTCTATAAATTGATTTCTATTTATAACTATTAAATCAAAACATTTAAATAAATTTCAAATCGACGATTTTAATAATTATTAATTTAGCCAATTCGGTGTTTGTATATAATTTTCTATCCTATGGCCAAGTAATTATTTATTTCAATTAAATGTCAGTGATGAATATATATCACTTAAATCAAATCACAGTTTCATATGTATGCATAACATGATATATATATAAGCAAATAAACATCCAAACATTTCAATATCAACCAATAGCATCCATCGAAATACATCATCCAATAGACAATACAATTCATAGCAATTTCATAGTTATCAATGTCAGGTAATTTAATCGCAATTCAATTTCAATTTCAATTTAACTGTCAATTTAAATTTTAACGGTTAATTCAAATGACAATCTATATGACAATTAAATTTTATCAAACAACGACAACTAAAATTCATAACACTTCATAATGTTAAATTTAACTAGCATAAAGATATTCGCTACGTTGTGAGCGTTATAAAACACTCACCTTGATTTTTCGTTGTCGCCAAGACGTTCTGGTTTGGAACTAAACCGGACGACTTCCAATTTTAGCCCAAATTTCAACTGTCTCCAAATTTGTCCAAACTAATTTCATTGCGAAGCCCTCGTCATCACGATCGCAACACAAAAAGTTTTGTTCCAATCGGACCTCGTATGTAGGAGTTATGCATTTTATAATTCATCGATATTTAAATTTATAAAACAAGTTAATTTTCCTTTTTAAAAAAAATATTCATTACCCAAAAGGCCCGGCCCACGAAACTTCATCCCTCCCAAACTCCTGCAGCCAAATGCCTGCACACACAACAGACAAGAACCCATTCACGTGCGTGTACAATCCCAGTGATACGGAGCTCTGGACGACGAAACCAAATTCTACCTTCGCCATCGGCTTCCCCTCAACGAACTCGACCTCTCCATACCAAAATCCTCAAGCTCGGCCACCCCTAGAAAATCGCGACTCACATTCCCTACTGTACGCACACGATCAGGTCGCCCTCAAGACGCTGCCGAGCACTCCAAAAATCTTGCCGTAGATGGTATCTTCGATGGTGAACTCGAATCAAGGCTCCATTTCGCGAATCGAAGCCTACAACCTTCACAAATTCTAACCCTAGTTCACAACTCCCACGTCGATATTCATAAACCAAGGCCGCACCCAACAACGAGCATACCAGGTCGAAGCAAACGATGAAATAGGATTTTTAAAACTAGTCGGAGATTTTTTTATAAGTATTGAAGGAGCGATAAAAATTTTTCTTTTGAAGCTTGGATTTTCTTTACTGTGACTTGCGTGTGCAGTTATTAAAAAGGAAGAAGAGGCTATTGCGTGTTTGAATGGGTTAAAGGTACAGTGAAAAGATGGGATAGCAGCTGAGAGGGAGATTGACTAATTAAAATATTTATTTAAATTTTCAAAATACCTCGATCTATGCAACTAAAAATCTCGAACCCCCATCAGGGCATGCCGCTAGGCGTTCATAATGTTATACCCCTATTCCGGACGCAATGGAAAAGGTTTCAAGTCCCAATTTTGTAACGACCCAAATTCCACACTCCAGGAAGTCGCATCGCTAATAAGAAAAGAAAGAGATAGAAAAGAGAAAGAAAGAGAAGAAGAAGAAGAAACAACACATCAGAATCTAAACAGCGGAATGAATAAATTATATTAATAACATAAAATATTACATAGTTTACAACCACTATCAGAATACATAGATATACAACATATACTAGACAGTTATAAACACCTGTCTAATATTTACAACATAATACAATTCCAGAGACAACACAGAGACACACAGCGGAATACTATATATCTAACGCAGAAGCCTCCTGCTCCATTGCTCCTCCAATATTCGTCAAAGCTAACCTGATTCCCTTGGCTACTCGTAAAAATTTGAGTACCCAAGAGTTTATGAAAAACAAAAATAAACTCCGGGTCAGACATGGGTCTGGTGTGAGTAATAGGTTAAAGTTGCTTAACTTTCAAAAATCTTTTGAAAAGAAAGGTATCACGTAAGACTTCCCACACATAAACATGGAAAAGTTTTTACCTTATGCTAACCAAAACATTTGATAGGAAATCCAGTGATATTATAATAGGTATAGGGTTTTTAAGTAAATATGAAATAGCCAAAATTGTTACATCTATTAAATTCCAGCTACTAGCCACAAAAGTGGGTAATACAATCAAAACCGTTGGCACTTATTGGATTTTGGATTCCATACAATGGCAAGGCTACTGGGGTACCGCCCGTCACAATACGTGGCCTAGATCAACGTACCAAGGAGTACTCCCACTCCCCTGCAACACAAGGCCGGACCCATTCCTTACTGAATAGTTCCGAACAAGACAACCCCGCAGTTGGTGCGCAATTCCAACTGCCCACTAAACCGAATAAAAAGGGAGCTCTAGATAAGGATCAATCTTGCTCTCCAGTGGGAGCTACCCACGAAGCCTTGCTGCACCTCCCCTGTTTTATCCATTCCCGGTTGATGAGGCTTGAGGCTACGATTACCTTTAGAGGACACATCACTTAGAATGCTCATCGTCCACCTGACGATGTGCTGAAAGCATTCAATCCATACAAGTTCGTTCCGGGTTCGAACGAAACCGAAGGCATTATCTCGTTACACTCATTACGGAATCACCCATAGAGTTAACGACGATAACCCTTGCACTCTAAATCTCCATCTCGAATCTATAAGTACTATTCCGTCAAAACTCATTACGGAATCACCCACAGAGTTATACTGACGTATAGCCCTTACGCCTCGAGTCTTCCCTCTTCGCATAAGATTTCACGACCTATCCTTAATTTGGATCGATGTGGTTTTCGGATATCCAAATATGGAAACCCGATCCCGGTCTCATCGAAATCCAAAGCGTGTCTTTTAGGTCCAAGTTGTTTTAAAGTTTAAAACAAATTCAATAACATTATCTATATACACACAGATAAATATCTCATGGATTCACAACAGATAATTATCGTTATCAAACCACAGATAATCCACATTATCACTATTAAAGATAATCCATCTCAATATCACAATACAACCAATGCATCCATATTACTAATCTCATAGCTGAGATTCAAAACCATTCAAAGCAACCAATAACAACCATTCATAAGCAATGATCTATAATCATACTATCTATAATTAATTTAAAATAAATTAAATTAATTACATCATATTTAATTAATTTAAAATGAATTAAATTAATTACTTATATTAAGATAAATCTTTGCTTATTACCAATTAATTAATTGATTAAACTCTAATTTATCATCTTAATTAATCAATCCTGATTAATTATACTTTAATTAATTCCACAAAATTAATTACCCTAAACCAATACAGTAATTACCCTTTAATTACTTCATTAATTAATTAACTATAATTAATTACATTTAACCTTAATTAATTACAATTAATTAATTATACTAAATCATTTATTATTGATTAATTATTTTAATTAATCAATCTTAATCACATCATTAATTATACTAATTAATGACTCTTAATTAATTACTTCATTAAATTAATTACTTTCAGTAATTAATCTCACTTAATCCATAATTATTACTCACCTTTGATTAATCTCATTCTGTAATTAACTACCCTTCATTACTTATCAAATTAATTATTCCTTAATTAATTTCTTTAATTAATCACTTGATTAATCATACAAAATAATTTAATCCAAATTATTTTCACAATCTCAATATCATTTATTAATTACATTCAGTAATTATCTTTAATTACTTCACTGAGTAATCTCACTTCATTAATTACATCAAGTAATTGTTATCAAATCTCATGTTTAAAATTAATTAAACTTAATTAATTAATCTAAACCAATCTCAATAACTTCATTAATTACATTAAGTAATTAATGTCTTAATTACTTTTATTTAAGTAATTAACTTAAATAAATTACATAATTTATTATCATTAATTAACAATCTAATTAATTATTAAAAATTAATCATATTAATTAATTACTAAATAAACCTTAGTTAATGACCATCATTAACTATTTTTAATTCTTTAATTAATTTTCTTTAATTTCTTCTTAATAAATCTCTAATTTAAATTAATTCAAATTATTAATTAAATAAATTAAATAAATAAGTTATTCCTTAATTATCCAATTTATTTAATTAATGTCTTAATAATTTCTAAGATAACCCATTCCTTATTAACAATTATATAAATATGAAAGTATACTTAGAACTTTTAAATTCAAATTTCATTTTAAATCAAAAATTCAAAATGAAATTTATTATAGCATTATCAAATTTTAAATTTCATTTATTCTTACGAAAGTAAATATAAATCACATTCATTACTTAAAAATAAAACTTATATAAGATAAGTCTTAATATACTTAATAATTAAAAATTTAGTTTAAAATACATTATTATTTAAATTTCAAATTCAAGTTAATAATCATTTATCTTTCTATTATAAATCTTTTATAAATGATTTCATTCAAAAAAAAATCAAGTTTTAAAAATATTTGTTTGAAAACAAATTTACTCCTAATAAACAACTTAAATCTCAAACTTGTTTGAAAACACTCAAATTCTAAAATTTATTCAAATATCCAGATTTTTAAATTCAAAATCTTTGAACCATTCCTTATGTAAAATTATTTGAATTTAAACTTGCATTGAACTTTTTGCTTTACATCTTGATTTTTAAACTCCTTATTTAAAAATAAAACTTGAAGATTTAAAGATTCTTATGAAAACTGGACTTAGATTTGAATTCAAACTGCTAATTTAAAATTAGCTTTCAGATCTAAATTGAATTTTAAGTTTTCCAGAAAAAACTGCCAGGTTTACTCTTCTTCTTTTCTTTACTGAAAACCATTTTCAAATTTTTAAACATACATGACTTCAAACTCCTATAAACTATACCTTTTCCAGCAGATTTTTAAACTTTGTTCAAATATTATCATAACTACTAATTGTATTTAAATTTTGGATTTAAACTTTAAAACTGCAGACAGTTTTTCAAAAAAAAACTGTAACATAAAATTTACCCGAGTCAACCTTATGTTTGCTTCGAGTCATCTAACCAAAATCTTCGGGCAAAACATGGAAATACCCGAGTTAAACTCGAGACAGAAATATTGTCTCCACCCAGAAAACAACAGGCTAACCAAAATTGCACGGTGCACGTGCACCGTGCCTCTGGCCACTATCACCTCCTTCCGGCGACCTCCTGACATCGACCAACAACCCCACAACCTACCTCCATCCTCAAATTTCCTTTCCTAAACCAAAATTTGAAACTTGAGTTTTCCTCTCCAAACCTGAAACTGCAAGATCAAGTTTTACCCAAACCTGTAACATCTTCTTCCACCACCTTCCGATCTCCGGCATGTCAGTGACTCTGGTCACTTGTTCATCCATCGATCTACTATCATTCCCCAGAGACTCAGACATCTTGATCGCTCCTCCTTGAAGAACTGACCACAGAGACTTCCTATCTTAAACTAGGGTTACAGGTAACAAAATCACCACACCGTCTTCATATTGCTTTGCATCATTACCTAATAATTTTCCATTCATCAATGATAGCTCCTCCACCTACCTGAATGACCCTGACCAATACATTGCCCAGTTTCCCCCAAAAATTCAAAAATTCCCTATACAGATCAACACAGAACAATACCATACTTCTCCACTAAAAAAAAAATCCTACTATTTGTCCTAAAAATCCTAGTTTGATCTAGGTATTAAATTCATAGTACTGAATTTATAATCTATTAAGTATGATTTTTATGTGGAATTTCATAATTTGCTCTGTGTTCCTATTCATATTACTGAATTTACAAATTTACAGAGTTTGATTTCTACTTTATAAATCAATCACCACTGGTACTTATTATTATTTTTTCTCTAAGTTTGAACACAATTTAAACTTTGATTCTAAATTTAATAAACACATTTGAATGAACCTGTATACAATAACATATACTACATTATGTAATGTTAGTGATTCTAGCCTCTGGAAATAAAATGCAGAGGACAAGATAATCAAATTATTCACACACTTCTACAGAAAATTACTGATACAAATACATAAAATCATTCACACTAAAATATGAAAATAAACAAGCAACTTTTTAAAATACTTAAACTTCATTAATTAGGATGTTACTCACCTGATTCATGAGGGAAGAACAGAGCTTCCAGATCTGAAACAGTTTGAACACCTTATAACTGAAATCCCTTGTTTTAGAAACTTTGAGTTGCTTTTTCTTTAGTTTTGAAAAATGCAGTTGGCTCCCTTAAATTTTGAGACTGCATGCATGATGCTTGAATCCAGATTTTAAAAAGAAAATGCAGGTATGCTTGAATATAGGATTGCTTTTTTTGCTTGCATGCAGGCTAATTTCAGAAGTGCAGGTGATTTTTTTTCATTTGAACAATATGCAGTATTGCTTGCATATGAAATGCAGGTTACAGATTTTCTTCATGCTTTGAAGTAGTTACAGGTTTTCTTGAGAGTGAATAAGGTTTTGATTAACAGGGAGATGATTTACAGGCTTGATTCTTTTGAAGATGTGTAAGTTGCTGTTTTAGATTTGATAAATGAGAAGTTTTGTCTCAGATTTAAGTTTGGAGAATGTGATTCCTTTTTGTTTAGCTCTAGAAAAGAAATAAAAATGGAAAAAGAATTTGTTTTATATATAAAACTGAAAATTTAAATTTTATTGAACAAATAAAAGAAAAGCCAAATTTAAATGACACATGTCTTACATTCTACTTAATCTTTAAACACTTGTTATTAAGTGAATTTAAAAGCTAACACTTGTCTTTTAAGAGTTATCATTCATTAAATGTTAATTAGTATTTTGTTAGATGTTAATATAGGATACATGTAAGCTTGTTTTAATTAATTAGCCAATCATGTATTTATTTATATGTACATAAATTGTAAAATGAATAAATATTAAACTTATACAAATGATTCAAAATCAAAATAAAATAAAAACAATTATACTTTAGATTTAAAACTTTGAATTCATGTTTCAAAATAAATTTTGAAATCTAATTTATTTACAAATACAATTACAAAATTTGAATTTTGGACAACAATTATTTTTATTAAAGATTTATTTGTTAAAACAATGTATTATTATATTTTTAGAAATAACAATATTTAATAATCATAAATAACTTATAAAAGAAATTATTTCTTTATTAATAAATTATTTATTATCACATTATATTTAAAAGAAACTCAAAATGACCTCATTGTTATTTATTTAAATTTTAAACTTGAATTAAAATATTTTAAAACATTTCAATACTTATCTTATGTATTTAAAACCTTATTTTATTTATTAAATAGCTTTTTAAAAAAAATTAACTTTTAAATAAAAATCATAATTTCCAATTTTACTAAAGATATAAATTTTATAGAAAACAGGATTCATTTAAAACAATACCTATTTACAATATACACAATATTCTATATATATATATATATATATATTATAAATATAAAACAGTTTATCTAATTTAAAAAGATAAAATCTATCAATTTACTATTTATTTTATTGAATTATTAAATTAATTCAAATCTTATTACAAAGATTATCAAATCAATTTAATTTTTAATTCAGATTATTAAATTGATATTGTCAGAAATTCTGGGTCATCACAAATTTGATCGTATGTGCGAGTTACGGAAATAAACAATCAATTTTAAATTAAACCAATTAAACAAATTTCTATGCGTTTTGGCTTGCCCCGGACAAACGGTAAATCCGATTGACACGAAATTTGAAACCTTACAATAATATCACATTACGGATCCGATAAAACTGGTTTCGTCGAAATCCGAGACTGTTTGAAAAATGGCTATTTTAACTCGTCAATTAAATATTAAAATATTCAATTTTCACAAATTTACTCTTAATTCGATTTTAAAAGTTCTACGACATCATTCTAACTTTAATATGATAAAATAAAATTTTAAAAATCATTTTTAATCATATTAAACTCGTTATTCAATTATCCAATAAATTCCAATTTTAAAATCTTATTAACTCTTATTAAAATCCCAATATAACTTACATTCACTTTGGAAACCAATTTGAATCATATTAAATCAAATTTTAATTATTCACTCTATTTTCATATATTAAATTTCAGTATCAAATTAATCATATCAAATTTGGAATTTAATTATTCAAACATTCGTAATATTAAATTTAAACAAATTTTATTATTCTTGAATCACCATCTTTTCAGATATTCAAAAACGAACTTAAAAATTTAACTTTTGAAACGAATTAAAATTATAGAACAACCATTTCCATTATACGGTTATTCACTTCCCATTATTAAATTATTCAATAAATTCCAAATATTAAATTTAAACAATTTCGATTATCCAATAATTCATTATCTTTTGAAATATTGAAATTGAACTTATAAGATTCAACTTTTAAAAGCAATTCACAATTTAGAACACTATTTCCATTTTACAGTTATTCAATTATTCAATAAGTTTTAAATATTTAATTTAAACAATTTAACTGTTCAATATTCAATATTTGATTTAAATAGATTTTACTTATCAATCAATTACTCTATTATACCCAATGGATTCAACATTTATTATTATTCCAAACGACTTACAATTTTTTTCTAACACTAAATCACGAAATCTTTTAAATTAGTTATTTTAATTATCGAAAATTTACGGGTCGTTACATCCTCGGTACTCTGATCTAGACCAAGTACTGTGATAGGCGGTACCCTAGTAGCCCTGCCATTGTATGGAATCCAATCTCCAATAAGTGTGCCGTACGTTTTGATTATGCCCAACTATGTCGGAACGTGAGATGTAAGCATTCCAGCTATTTTTGTATTCTACTTGAAAACTCTAGACACTATTATAAGATCACTGGATTTGTCTATCAAATGTTTTGGTTATCGTAAGGTAAAAACTCGACATGTTTATTTGTAGCGTGGTCTTACGAGATACCTTTTTTCAAAAGATTTTCAGATTTAAGCAACTTTAACCCGTTTACTCACACCAGACCCATGTCTGACCTGGAGTTTATTTTCTGTTTTCTTAAACTCTTAGGTACTCAAATTTTTACAAGTAGCCAAGGGATTCAGGTTTACTTTGACGAATTCTGGAGGAGATATGGAGCAGGAGGCTCAGCGTATGTTGATCTTGTGGTTCCGCTGTGGTAATCTCTGTGTTGTATCTTGAGTTGTTTGATAGATAGGTTTTCATAACTGTCTTATGTGTTGTATAAAGCTATGTAACTCATGTAATAACTATGCGATTAATATATTTTATTCATTCCGCTGTGAGATTCTGGTATTGTTTAGCTCTTTCTTTCCTATCTTTTCTCTTTTCTATCTCTTTCTTTCTCAATGATGATGCGTCTTTCTGTGCAATGAAAGGCGGGTCGTCACACATTTACTCAACAGTCTTAGATAAACTGAATAGATTATTCATACATCTAAATGATTTTAAAGTATTCTTGCGTAAACAAACATAAACCAAAACAAATAGCAAATTTTAACATTACTTAAGTTTATTCTTATAAATTTCTTTCCACAACATTTATTGTTTATCTTTCTTTTCCTCATTCATTGATTTTTTTTTCTTTAATTTTACATTTACTTCTTACTAAATTTTTATTTCCATTCACTCATTCAGTGTTTATTTCATTTATTACTTACAATATTCATTTTCATTTATTAATGTCATGTAAATTTCTTCTTTGTTGCAATATATTCATTCATTCATTATTACTTAATTTCATTTATTTACTTCCTTTTACTTATAGTATTCATGTTCAATTCAAATTCTTTGCCTACTAATTCATCTACTTAAGTTTATAATTACTTACTTCTAATGCTTACCTTTCTATTATATTTAATTAGTAGCATTTCAATCATACTTAAGTTTATAAAAAATAGAACAACAAATTTTTATTTATTAAAGAATTTCATTGAATATTTTCATTACTTTAAGTTTTACTAATAAAATTTCCATTACATTTTCTTATTAAACGTTACAACTTTTAATAGTGGGTAACTTTTATTTATATATATATATATATATATATATATATGTATGTATGTATGTATGTATGTATGTATGTATGTATGTATGTATGTGCTTTTAAGAATGCAATTGAAAATCATACAAGTGTATACCATTTGTTTTAATTAATTTAATGTTCAATAATCGTATGTTTTGTTTTATAGGTCACACATTTCAAATTTCTTGTAATTTCATTCATAACCTAGCATTTAATCTCTTATTTCATTTAGACGTTCCAATTATTAATTAGTTACATTCCATTTTACTATAATAATTTAAACTATTAATAAACAGAACTAAAGAACTAAATACCAGGTTCCGTTTCAAAGCATTTAAAATATTATATATAACTATATCCTTACATATATCTATCAAATCATATTTGAAATTCAAAATCAATATTTGTGTGACGACCCGCCTTTCTAACCTCAGAAATACGTATCATCAATAAGAAAAGAAAGAGATAGAAATAAAAAAGATAGAAAGAAAGAATAACAACATCAGAATCTCACAGTGGAACTGAACAGAATATAATACATCACATAACTATTACATAGTTTTATATATATCAGAGTTACACAATATCATACAACAAGATAGTCCTATATATATATATATATATATATATGTCATTAGATACATCCTAAAATACAACATACATTAACTAACACAGCGGAACTAGATAGATAGATATATACGTCTGGACTCCTGCTCCAAGCTTCTTCAGAACTCAACAATCCAAAACCTATCACTTTGCTACTCATAAAAATTTAAGTACCCAAGAGTTTATGAAAAACAAAAAATAAACTCCAGGTCAGACATGGATCTGGTGTGAGTAAATGGGTTAAAGTTGTTTAACTTTGAAAATCATTTGAAAATAAAGGTAGCACGTAAGACTTCCCACACATAAACACAGGTAATTTTTTACCTTAAGTTAACCAAAACATTTTATAGGAAATCCGGTGATATTATAATAGTATCTAGGGTTTTCAAGTAAATAGAAAATAGTCGAAATTGTTACATGATTAAATTCCAGCTACTAGCCATAAAAGTGGATAATACAATCAAAACCGTAGGGTCTCGTGTGGAAAATGTGTTTCCATCAATGGCAGGGCTACGGGGGTACCGCCCGTCACAGTACGAGGCCTAGATCACCGTACTGAGGATCACTCCCGATCCCCTACAACACAAGGCCGGAACCATTCCTTACTGAACAGTTTCGAACAAGATAACCCGGTTGTGGCCAACAACTGCTCACACAGCCGAAATAAAGGGACATCTAGACAGGGGTATATCTCGTCCTGCTTTGGTGCTACCCACCTAACCTTGCTGCATCTCCCCTGTTTTAGCCATTCCCGATTGATGAGGCTTGAGGCTGCGATTACCTTTATAGAACACATCCCTTAGAATGCTCATCGTCCGCCTGACGATGTTTGGAAAGCATTCAATCCATACAAGTTCGTTTAGGGTTCGAATGAAACTGAAGGCATTATCTCGTTACACTCATTTTGGAATCACCCTCAGAGTCAACGATGATAACCTTTGCACTCTGAAACATCATCTCAATCTTCACTTGAGATGCCATGACCTATCGTTTAATTTGGATTGATGTGGTTTTCGGATCAAAATTGACACCTGATCCCGGTCTCATCGAAATCCAAACGCCATTTTAAAGGTCAAGTTGTTTAATAGTTTAAACAATTTAATTCAACACTTTGAATTCACATAGCATTTATCACAGATAAATCATATTCAAATATCACAGATATATCCAGAATAAATCACAGAGAACCACAGAATATCACCAAATAAATATCACAAATTCAGGTATTTTACTCATACAATCATAAATAAGCAAGCATCTTTAATCCTCATTGTAATTAATTCAATTTAAATTAATTACCTGAGAATCAATCAATTAATCCTGCTTAATAAATCATTAATTAATTAATTATTCCATTTCAAATTATTTAATTAATTACTTACTCTTTAATCCATTTATTTAAACCTTAATCACTTAATCCATTTCCCCTTAATTATTAATTAATAACCTTATTTATTAATTTATTAAACTTAATTACCCATCTATTAATCACTAATTACTTAATTAATCAATTACTAATTCTTAATTAAATTAATTAATTAGTTAACACAAATCATACATTATTTAACTTAAGTAGTTAATTTAAAATTCTTAATTACAAATTGATTAATCACTTAATCATTAATTAACCAAGCTTTAATTACAATATAAATTAATCATTCTTAATTACTTTCTAAAACAATTTATTAATAATAATTATTTGTCTTAATTAACATTTTAAAATCTTCCTTAATAATTTTGAATCAAATTATTACTAACCTTAAAAGCTTTAATAGTAATTAACTTTAACACTTACCTTACATTAACTACCTAATTAAAATATTATTTAAGATTTAAAAACATTCTTAAGTATTTACTTGGTTAATTAAAGATTAAATGAACTCATTAATTAGGTCCTCGGTACTTAAACTTTGGTTAAGATGAAATAACATAGATTTTGTTCAGCTAAGTATTTTGAAACCCAACCCGAGAAATCCCCCAGGTCCACTCGAGTTAAAATACGAGTTTCTCCTCCTATTTCCTGAGTCTCCCCTCTCTATCTTCTTCTCATACATTTCTTCTCCCCTCTTTTTTTCTGTAATTTTTAAGTTATAAACTACAATAACAGGCAACACTCACGCACCTAGGTTTCACCCAAAGAAACCCCCCATCTTTCTCGAGTAACAACTCGAGTCGTTCACCATCAACTTCTTGACAACTATTTGGTGCCGTGCACGTGCACGGCACTTCGCCGGCGCTCTGGCGAACCGCGCCACCTCCAGCGAGTCACGAAACAACACTACACTCGAATGCGAAGTTCAATTCGACGCGAAAAACTCTAGATCGAAATTAAGCTTCCAGTTCGAAAAACTCGAACTCGACCCATTCAAAAAATCACTTCCCCCAGTTTCTCCGACCATCAAAGATGCTCCATCTCCGTCCACACCTCGCTTATCCCCAATTCTACTCTCCCCCTCAATTTCGTGCAGCTCGATCAATCAGAGGTGATGAAATCACCTCGCTTCTGACCACGTCCAAAACTCGAGCATAAACCCTAAATTCGCCTCGTCCTATCAATTCTTGCAATAGATAATTTTTTTAACAATTTTCCTGACTTCAACAAGGGTCAAGCAAGCTTCGTGCAAAATTTTAACATCCAAAAATTCTTCAGTCAACAGAAATTGATCAAAATATGTTTTCGGTTCAACTACGAACTGCACTTTGCACACTCAACTAAAAATCACCATTTTTGTTTTAAAAATCTTATTTTTGTATGTAGACTCAAGCTATATAATTGAATCGACGGTTTAAAATATTCGAATTTTCGTATGTTCATCCTTTTACTGTAAAATTTAATTTGCAGAGACAATACTTCAATATCGAGCTTAAAACAAATTCTAATCCATGATTTAAGTTTAAACAAACTTATTTTGTTTAAAATCCTAAGCTTAAAAATGTTTGTATGAAGATATATTATTATTTTTCTGCTTTACTTTACTCTATAACCAGAAATTAAGAAGAACAGACCATATAAAAAAAATCTCAATACAACAGAAACATATAGAATTACTTATTTAAAATATACAGCAAAGCACAATTTTCTCATGAATCAAATACCCAAATTTAAAATTTTAAAATAGTATGTTTACTCACCTGAAAAGTGTTTGTATAGAGAGCAACTTTTGTTTTGAAGGCTGCAGTTTGATTTTCCCTTAAACCTTCCTGTTTTGATCTTGAATGATGTTTGAGTTTGTAAGATAATGATATTTATTTTTCTTTTCTTTCAGGCTTGCTAAGTTATGTTTGAACGAACTAGAATAAAAAGATACATATATAGAAACAGTTTTACAAGGGTAGGCTTCTGGTACAAGCTTATTCCTTTGGTCAGATTTTTGTGTTTTTGACCAGCAAGATTTTCTGAAATTGAAAAGATTTTTGTTTGTGTTAAGATGATGTTATTTAATTCATATGTTTCTCTCTACTTTTACATCTTATCATATTTCTTGTATGTACATAGATCTTGTTTGTAGATGTTTTTTTAATATTATCTTCTTGCCTTGCATAATTCTCATGCATACTTGCCTGGTTTTGCTTTATTCTTTTGTCCTTACAAGTTTTAATTTATGTTGCATATACCCATATAATTTATTACTAACATAAATCCTTAGTTTAATTTCTATTTAAAGTTTAACTATCAAACATTTAAGTTATATCCATATGTTTTATACTTATATTTTAATATTGATAGGATTGATTTTATTTTAAACATTATTATTTAGATTACATTCATATATACATATGTATATGTATATGTATTATATCAAATGTCAATAATGTAGAGCCATTTATTTAATTAAATAAGATAGATTTTATTGTAAATATTTTTGAAAGGTTTTATTTTAAATTTTCAAATCATAATTTCCTTCACAATACACACACATATATATATAAATAACTAGTAAATGTCCAAAGTCCTATCTGTTTATAAAATGAAAAGCTTGTATTTTATTTAATTAGATTAAATGCTTATTAAAATAATATTGCCAAAATCCCGGGTCGTTACATTCCTCCCCCTTAAAAGAACTTCGTCCCCGAAATTTAAAACAAAAGTTAATTCAAAAGCTTTTATACCAACAATCCAAACACACATATGATCCATACAATAACAATCAACCAAACAGTCTATCCTAACGAACATCACTAGCTATCCGGAGACAAATTTGGATAGGCTTTCCTAAAACTATCTAGAGTTTCCCAGGTACAATCCCTGGGATCCTCACTCCATTGCACTTTGACGAGCTTCACTACTTTGCTCCTCAGTTGCCTCTCGTCTTGATCAACAATCCGAACTAGATTCCTGACCACAGTCAAGTTTGGCTCGGCTTCCAAATCTTCCTGGACTACTGGTTCTACAACTAGTGATGGGTCATGGACAAACTTCCTTAGATGGGATACATGAAATACATTATGATTCCAGACATCCGTTCTGGCAATTCAATTCTGTAAGCTACAACACCAATTCTTTCCAACACCTGGAATGGTCCAATATATCTTGGGGCAAGTTTTCCCGTCTTTCCGAAATAACTCCTATGATCGGGGAAACTTTGACAAAGAGTAAATCTCTAATCTTAAATTCCAATTGTCTTTGCCTTTTATCTGCATATTTCTTCTGATGGTGTTGAGCAGCTTTCATTCTCTTCTTGATAAGCTCAACTTTCGTAGAAGCTTCACGAATCAAATCTGATCCAAGCACAAGACGATCTCTCGACTCTATCCAACAGGATGGGGATCTACACGGTCTTCCATATAGAGCTTCATAAGGAGCCATCTTAAACTCGCTTGGTAACTGTTATTATATGAGAATTCTCCAAATGAAGATGGTCTTCCCAAGATCCACCAAAATCCAAAACACAAGCTCGTGGCATATCTTCTAGAATTTGGTTCAGCCTCTCCGTCTATCCATCTGTCTGAGGAAGATAGGCTGCACTCAATCTTAAACTCGTTCCCATAGCTGATTGCAGAGCCCCCTAGAATTTGCTGGTGAAGATAGGATCACGATCACTTACTATACTGACAGGAACACCAAGCAATCTGACTATCTCCTTCAAGAAAATCTCTGCCAGGGAAGCTGCAGTACGAGTTGCCTTAACGGGTATAAAATGGTCGCTTTTAGTTAAACAATCCACAATCACCCATATTCCTTCGTTTCCTTTCTTGGTTCTAGGCAAACCGTCAATGAAATCCATTGAGATCATTTCCCATTTCCATTCTGGAACTTCCAAAGGCTGCAATAAACCCGCCGACTTCTGTTGGTCTCCTTTAACCTGCTGGTAGATAGCACAACTATTAACGAAAGCAGCTACATCTTCCTTCATGCCCTTCCACCAAAAGACTCTCTTCATATCCTTATACATCTTAGATATTCCTGGGTGGATATTCAATCTGGAATGATGAATCTCTGACAACACCTCTTGCCTTAGATCCCTATCATTCGGAACACAAATCTGCCCGTTAATCCTCAATGTTCCTTGGCCATCAATCTCAAAACTTGAACACTAACCCTTCCTAACTCTTCTGATGATTCTTCTCAACATTTTATAGATTCTTGTTTGCTCGAAATCCTTTCAATAAGAGATGGAACAACTTCCAAAAGAGACAGAACTACATTCCTACTAAGAGCATCTGCTACAACATTCGCCTTCCCCGGGGTATACAGAATATCCAAATCATAGGATGCCAGAAACTCGACCTATCGCTGCTGCTTCAGATTAAGATCCTTTTAAAGAAAAGATATTCCAACGATTTGTGATCCATGAATAACTCAAACTTCTCTCCCAAAAGATATTGTCTCCAGATCTTCAAAGCAAAAACAATGGCTAACAACTCAAGATCGTGCGTAGCATAGTTTCTTTCATGAGGCTACAATTGCCGACTCGCATACGTAATTACCCTTTCATTCTGCATCAGAACTGCTCCCAGTCCAACTATACAAGCATCTGTATAAACCTCAAATTTGCTCTTCCCATCCGGAATAGATAGCACATGAGCACGGCTAGCCTAGTCTTCAACTCTTGGAAAGCCTCTTTACACTGGGTAGTCCATTTGAACTTAGTTCCTTTCCTTGTCAGCTTAGTCAG
Organism: Allium cepa; assembly: GCA_030765085.1. NCBI lineage: Eukaryota > Viridiplantae > Streptophyta > Magnoliopsida > Asparagales > Amaryllidaceae > Allium > Allium cepa. Next base: position 217,642,646 of record CM060938.1, read on the forward strand.
ATGCGAAGAAATCTTGGAATAATTCTTGATGAACTTCCTGTAGTAGCCAGCTAATCCCAGAAAACTACGAACTTTAGTCCGTGTCTGCGGCTGCTTCCATTCCAGAATAGTCTCAACCTTCGCTGGATCTACAGAGAAACGTTCTCCAGAAACAATATGCCCTAAAAATTTGACTTCCGATTTCCAGAAATGACACTTAGAGAATTTCGCCTTCAAAACATGCCTCCTCAGTGTCTCCAACACAATTCTCAAATGCTTCTTGTGCTCTTCTTCAGACTTAGAGTAGACTAGAATATCATCAATGAATACCAGAACAAATTTATTCAGTACATCTCGAAAGACTCGATTCATCAGATCAACAAAGTAGGCAGGAGCGTTGGTTAACCCGAAAGGCATAACCAACCACTCATAGAAACAATTTGGTCCCCTAAATGTAGTCAAGGGAATACTGTCCTCAGCTACCCTTAACTGATGGAAACCTGAAGCTAAATCCAGCTGGGAAAAGACAGAAGCTCCATGCAACTGGTCAAATAGATCATCAATACGAGGAAGAAGATATTTATTTCGAATGGTTACTTTGCTCAATTCTCTATAATCCACACAGAACCTTAGCGATCCATCCGATTTAGTGACAAACACCGAAGTAGAGCCCCAATAACAAAAACTGGGCCTAATCAATCCCTTCTCCAAAAGATCTTGAGTTTGCTTAACTATCTCCTCCCTCTCCTTAGGAGCCATCCTCCTACTAGGCTGAATCACCGGTACTGCTCTTGGAACCAAATCAATGCGAAACTTTATCTCTCGATGCGGAGGGAGACATTTGACTTCCTCGAATACATCAGGAAATTTTTGGACCACATCGATATCTTCAACCTTCTCTTGAGAAGTCTCAACTCCATATAAAAGACTACTCAAGTGAATTTCAGAATTATCACACGTCATTCTAGCAATTCTACCCAGATCAATTTCCAATGAAACTGTTCTCTCATCGCAATTCAGGACGGCTTTATACTTATCAAGCCAATCCATTCCCAATATAAGGTCAAACCCCTTAAAATTCAACACATAAGGGTCACAAGAAAAACTATGGGATAGATAGGAAATCTTCAAATCCTTACAGATCATATCTAATTTGGTTACCCCTCCTATAGGATTAGATACAAAGATGGGACAGTCTACATACTAGGGGTAAGAAAGAACTTCTCTATAGATTTCAAAGAAATAAAACTCAAAGAATCACTCGAATCAAACAAAACTTTAATATACTTGCCATCTAAAAGTAACGTACCTTCCAATACTCCCTTGCCTTTAGATGAAGTAGACGGTGCAACTTCCAAAGAAAATACCTTATTCTGCTGAGCTTTATGAAGTAGCGGGCAATCCTTGATCATATGACCTGGTTGGTGGCAATTGAAGCATAAAGATTTCTGAACCAAAGCCGAACCCGGTCCACTATAATGCGATTGTTGTTGCAGTTGCTGAAATCCTTTCCTGGGATACTTATTCGCCAAGGGACCTTCTTCTTGACATATATAGCATTTGCGAGGTTCGTTGTTACTTCCAAGCTTCTTCTTGTCCTGCTTCCTCCAATTAGGATTGAACTTCCTCTTATTCAGATTAGCGAAATTCCCTCCCGATGTTGCTAATGGTGCCACTGATTTCTTGTTCATCTAATCCTCATATCTCAGAGCCATATCAATTAATTCCACAAAAGATCCTTTCAAATGCGCCGTCATATTTTCATGAAATTCTGGCCTCAATCCTTGCACAAACATTCCATTCTTTTTGAGGGAGTATCAATGAGCCCTGGTCCACAACAAGAAAGTTCATTGAATTTGGTCTCATACTCAGATATAGACATACTTCCCTGCGTCAAATTCAGAAAATCCTGGTACCGACAAGTTTTCCTTGCCGTTGGCATGAATTTTTCTTCAAATAACTTCTTAAATCTTTCCCAAGAAATGTCGTCCTCAGAGATATTTGTTACCGCGGCATCCCACCAGGCTGTTGCGCCTTCCTATAACTGCCATGAAGCCATTTCCCTTTTTCGTTCATTAGGCAACTTCATACTCTTAAAGATGCGCTCACAAAAGCGTAGCCAAGCTTAGACCTCAATTATCGATTCTGACCCTTTAAATGGTTTACCTCCAAGGTTAATGAAGTCCTTGCATAAAGCGGCAAAACTAACCTGAGGCGGTACTGGATCTACAGCTTCACTAGCAGTTTGACTTCGTCCATTATCAGTCGAGATACTGCCCCTACCTCTTTCTCTCCTTCCCGGGCTCATGTTGGCCACCTGGACTGGTAACTCAAAAAATTTAGATAGGTATATAATTATATGAAAATACAAATACGCACTCTCAAGATAGATATTACTCCAGAGCCTAGGTATTATCTCAACTTATGCTCTGATACCAACTGTGACGACTCGCCTTTCTAACCACAGAAAGACGTATCATCAATAAGAAAAGAAAGAGATAGAAATAGAAAAGATAGAAAGAAAGAATAACAACATCAGAATCTCACACCGGAATGGAACAAAATATAATACATCACAAAACTATTACATAGTTTTACATATATCAGTGTTACACAATATCATACAACAAGACAATCATATATATATATATATATATATATATATATATATATATCTGTCATTACATACATCTTAAAATACAACATACATCAACTAACACAACGGAACTAGATAGATAGATATATACGTCTAGACCCCTACTTCTCAAGAACTGAACAATCCAAAACCTATCACTTGGCTACTCATAAAAATTTGAGTACCCAAGAGTTTATGAAAAATAGAAAATAAAATCCGGGTCATACATGGGTCTGGTGTGAGTAAACGGGTTAAATTTGTTTAACTTTGAAAATCATTTGAAAATAAAGGTATCACGTAAGACTTCCCACACGTAAACACGGGTGAGTTTTTACCTTACGCTAACCAAAACATTTTATAGGAAATCCGGTGATATTATAATAGTGTCTAGGGTTTTCAAGCAAATAGAAAATAGCCGAAATTGTTACATGATTAAATTACAGCTACTAGCCACAAAAGTGGGTAATACAATCAAAACTCTAGGGTCTCGTAGGGAAAATGGGTTTCTACTAATGGCAGGGCTACTAGGGTACAGCCTGTCATAGTACGGGGCCTAGATCATCGTACCGAGGACCACTCCCGACCCCCTAAAACACAAGGCCAGAACCATTCCACACTGAACAGTTTTGAACAAGATAACCCCGTAGTTGTGGCCAACAACTACCCACACAGCCGCAATAAAGGAACATCTAGACAGGGGTATATCCCATCCTGCTTGAGTGCTACCCACCTAACCTTGCTGCATCTTCCCTGTTTTATCCATTCTCGATTGGTGAGGCTTGAGGCAACGATTACCTTTATAAAGCACATCCCTTAGAATGCTCATCGTCCGCCAGACGATGTTTTGAAAGCATTCAATCCATATTCGAACGAAACCGAAGGCATTATCTCGTTACACTCATTTTCGAATCACCCTCAGAGTCAACGGTGATAACCCCTGCACTTTGAAACACCATCTCGATCTTCACTTGAGATGCCATGACCTATTGTTTAATTTGGATCGATATGATTTTTGGATAATCAAAATTGACACCCGATCCCGGTCTCATCGAAATCCAAGCGCCATTTTAAAATTCAAGTTGTTTAATAGTTTAAATAATTAAATTCAACACTTTGAATTCACATAGCATTTATCACAGATAAATCATATTCAAATATCACAGACATATCCAGAATATATCACAGAGTACCACCGAATATCACCAAATAGATATCACAAATTCAGATATTCTACTTATACAATCATCCATAAGCAAGCATCGTTAATCCTTATTGTAATTAATTCAATTTAAATTAATTACTTGAGAATCAGTCACTTAATCCTGCTTAATAAATCATTAATTAGTTAATTATTCCATTTCAAATTATTTAATTAATTACTTACTCTTTAATCATTTATTTAAACCTTAATTACTTAATCCATTTCCCCTTAATTATTAATTAATAACCTTAACTATTAATTTATGAAACTTAATTGCCCATTTATTAATCACTAATTACTTAATTAATCAATTATTAATTCTTAATTAAATTACTTAATTAGCTAACTACTAATCATACATTATTTAACTTAAGTAGTTAATTTAAAATTCTTAATTACAAATTGATTAATCACTTAATCATTAATTAACCAAGCTTTAATTACAATTATAAATTAATCATTCTTAATTACTTTCTAAAACAATTTATTAATAATAATTATTTGTCTTAACTAACATTTTAAAATCTTCCATAGAATTTTGAATCAAAATATTACTAACCTTAAAAGCTTTAATGGTAATTAACATTAACACTTACCTTACATTAACTACCTAATTAAAATATTAATTAATATTTAAAAACATTCTTAAGTATTTACTTAGTTAATTAAAGCTTAAATGAACTCATTAATTAGGTCCTCAGTACTTAAACTTTGGTTAAGATGAAATAACATAGATTTTATTCAGCTAATTATTTTGAAACCCAACCCGAGAAATCCCCCAGGTCCACTTGAGTTAAAACTCGAGTTTCTCCTCATATTTCCTGAGTCTCCCCTCTCTATCTTCTTCTCATACTTTTCTTCTCCCCTCTTTTTTCTGTAAGTTTTAAGTTATAAACTACAATAACAGGCAACACTCACGCACCTAGGTTTCACCCAAAGCAACCCCTCATCTTTATCGAGTAACAACTCGAGTCGTTCACCATCAACTTCCTGACACCTATTCGTTGCGTGCACATGCACAGCACATCGCCGACGCTCTGGCGAACAGCGCCACCTCCAGCGAGTCACGAAACAACACTACACTCGAAAGCAAAGTTCAACTCGACGCGAAAAAATCTAGATCGAAATTAAGCTTCCAGTTCGAAAAACTCGAACTCGATCCATTCAACAAATCACTTCGCCCTAGTTGCTTCGACCATCAGAGATGCTCCAATTCCATCCACACCTCGCCTATCCCCCATTCTACTCTCCCCCTCAATTTCGTACAGCTCGATCAATCAGAGGTGATGAAATCACCTTGCTTGTGACCATGTCCAAAACTCGAGCATAAACCCTAAATTCGCCTCATCCTATCAATTCTTGCAGTAGATAATATTTTTAACAATTTTCATAACTTCAACAAGGGTCAAGCAAGCTTCATGCGAAATTTTAACATCAAAAATTCTTCAGTCAATAGAAATTGATCAAAATATGTTTTCGGTTCAACTACGAACTGCACTTTGCACACTCAACTAAAAATCACCATTTTTGTTTTAAAAATCTTATTTTTTTATGTAGATTCAAGCTATATAATTGAATCGATGGTTTAAAATATTCGAATTTTTCGTATGTTCATCCTTTCACTGTAAAATTTAATTTGCAGAGACAATACTTCAATATCGAGCTTAAAACAAATTCTAAGCCATGATTCAAGTTTAAACAAACTTATTTTGTTTAAATTTTAAGCTTAAAAATGTTTGTATGAAATTATATTAATTTTTTTCTACTTTACTTTACTCTGTAACCAGAAATTAAGAAGAACAGACCATAAATAAAAAATCTCAATACAACAGAAACATACAGAGTTACTTATTTGAAATATACAGCAAACCACAATTTTTTCATGAAATACCCATATTTAAAATTTTAAAATAGTATTTTTACTCATCTGAAAAGTGTTTGTACAGAGAGAAACTTTTGTTTTGAAGGCTGCAGTTTGATTTTCCCTTAAACCTTCCTGTTTTGATCTTGAATGACGTTTGAGTTTGTAAGATAATGATGTTTGTTTTTCTTTTCTTTCAGGCTTGCTAAGTTATGTTTGAACGAACAAGAATAAAAAGATACATATATAGAAACAGTTTTACAGGGGTAGGCTTCTGGTATAAGCTTATTCCTTTGGTTGGATTTTTGTGTTTTTGACCAGCAAGATTTTCTGAAATTGAAATGATTTTTGTTTGTGCTGAGATGATGTTATTTAATGCATATGTTTCCCTTTATGTTTACATCTTATCCTATTTCTTGTATGTATATAGAACTTGTTTGTAGATATTTGTTTTTTTATATTTTCTTCTTGCCTTGCATAATTCTCATACACACTTGCATGGTTTTGCTTTATACTTTTGTCCTTACAAGTTCTAACTTATGTTGCATATAACCATATAATTTATTACTAACATAAATCCTTAGTTTAAATTCTATTTAAAGTTTAAGTATCAAATATTCAATTTATATCCATATGTTTTATACTTATATTTTAATATTGATAGGATTGATTTTATTTTAAACATTATTATTTAGATTACATTCATATATATATATATATATTATCAAATGTTAATAATGTAGAGCCTTTTATTTAATTAAATAAGATAGATTTTATGGTAAATATTTTTGAAAGATTTTATTTTAAATTTTCAAATCATAATTTTCTTCACAATACACACACACACACACACACACACACACACATATATATATATATAACTGGTAAATGTCCAAAGTCCTATCTGTTTATAAAATGAAAAGCTTGTATTTTATTTAATTAGATTAATTACTTATTAAAATAATATTGCCAAAATCCCGGGTCTTTACAATTTATTTATCAAACAATTGTGTAGTTACTACTACAGTAGTCTTCCCACTTTGAAACTCGAAAATGAATGTCAATGATGCATGCACTTGTCACCGAAATTATTTTCCAACGATAGAGAGGGGAGCATAGGACTTATTTCTTTCCAAAATTCCTTTAAAACATTTCTTTCATATTATATTGAAATATTTATATCAGATAATGCTTCTAAATAATAATATTATTATATCCCAAAATCATTCGAAAGAAATTTTCATAAACCCCGGAACTTTAGTTCTAAATTTCCAATTTTTATTTATTTTATTTTACAATCTCATTTCCAACCAATATTTATAAATTTCACTACCTAACAACCAATATATTACAATCAAATATATATTATTTATAAATCATTATTTTATATACATAATATATATAGGCGAAGTTATTTCATTTACCTATATCTCAAAACAAATATTGTGTCAGTCTGTCCTATTAAGTGTTAATCCCTATCGATGTCATAGCGTCCTATGCACCAACTTGAATTTATAAATACAAAATGAAACAAATTAACACAGTATCAAAACCTTTTTATAACACTAACAAATAAACTCTCTAATATATATACACTCAGTGACTCATTCTAGGGTATTACCACCCTATTAATAAAGAGTCAGACCCCACAAAGCTAAGGTTATAGCTTAACCAAAGCTCTGATACCAACTGTAACATCCCACCTTTTTGTGTGTTTTAGGCAGACATACACACCCGCACATACCATACAGAAGGGCGGATTGTTATTGGGGTGAATAAGACAAAGCAGAAGAAAAAAAAACAGAATCTTGCAGCGGAATGACAATATATAATAATAAAATAAACAGTTCATGAATGTTTTATAAAACATTTGATTATACTTATACAACACAGATTAGAGTTACACATACCAGAGAATAATAAATAATGCAGCGGAATACATGATGTAGTGAAATACAATAAATAATACTAATACAGTCTTTGTCTTCGTCCTCCAGAAATAGGGTCTCAAATCCTAAAATGCTAAGGCTGACCTGAGCAAATTAAAAAGACAAAACACTCAAGTCATAACTAAAAGATCTTATGTAAGTTAAATCAACGGAATAAATATGAGTGGAAATGGCGTCAGAGATATTTACGGTGTTTGACATCTCCTATTCAGTGTCTTACGTGAGTGCGGTAACTTAAAAGATGTTCGGGATTCACATCTCCTAAGGATCCGTTAAACTATCTACTATGTAGTAATATACACTATTGTAATATGTCTACAGTAAAGTAAAAGTATAAAAATAGCGTTAAGGCGTTACTCATATCCCGCTTAACACATTTTATATATTCACATAGTCTATACAGTACCTAACTCCCCTTCATAAACTGGAGGGCTATCAAAGGGCACTCTATAGGTATGGTACAAAACAAACTCGTAGAAGGCACGCTAGGGCATGCGAACACGGCACACGAGGAAATGCCAAGGTAGATATACCATTTGCGTATCCGGACTGGTGGTAACGCATAGCAGCTACTACCGCCCATCTTGAAACACACTCCCAATCAAAATCGAAGGGTGGCCACCAAAACAATCACAAATCAGAATATAATATCGAAGAAGTGTGCCCGATCGGAGGAATGACCTCACTTGGCCCAGCATGGCTCCTGATTTTGGTCACATCTAAGCTGACTCACAGGAGTCAGGGTCACGTCGTACCTCGTACAGAAATCGTTCACCAAACCATCCTACTTCATTTCTGGAATCTCCACCACGTACACAGTTGTTAAAGTGGTTTTCAGTATTGGCAGAGAGTATGACAATATCTGATCCCGGTCTCTTTAACAACCAAACACTTATTGCACACTGAATGGTTCTTTACATTTCAAAGCAAATTTACAATTGTTATAAAAATATCATATTCTCTAAACTATAATACTTCCAAATCATATTCACTTTCAAATATATTCACTTTAAAAAGTCATAATTCCTTCCAAAACCATATTTTCAAAACCGGTTAAATTCTTACTTTAAAATCATTATTTTCAATTCATCATACATTTAAATCATTTCATCGTATTTGCTTTTATACCAAAGGATTTTGAATATAAACACTTCCCATTTCTTAGTCTGAAAATTTAGAAAATAGTTTAAATAGTTATAAGTGGTTAAAATAGTTATAATAGATATAAAATACATTAAATGTAATTAAAATAGATGAAATGGGTTTAAAATAGATTGATTAGATTTAATATGATTTAAATGGTTTAATTAGTTTTAAAAGTAAATTTAATGGTTTTAAAATAGGTTAAATTGATTTAATATAGTTAATATAGGTAAAATAATTTATAAATATGAAAATCATAAAATTTAGAGTCTTAAGCATAATATAATTTAAAACAGTTTATATTTGAAAACATGAATTTTTATTTTATATCGATTTAAAACTATTTATTTCTTTTCAACAAATTCAGACCATTTAATTTCTCAAACTCAATTTCAAATTTCAAAATTTCCAATTCCCAATAAATCATTCAATTCAATATTGCTTCCAAACTATGTTCAAAATATCACTTTAAATTATTTCAATTTCGATACATTTCAGAAGTTATATTTTCCAACAACTCAAATAACGCAATTCTGACAAATTTCACTTATATCTTAAATTTGACTTTTAAAATTTCAATTTCATTTCTAAAAATCATTCCTTTAAACCAATTCGAATTTAACATAAAACTTGATTTTCAATAACACTTCAATTTATATAAAACAAATTTTTATTTCAAAATATCCCTTTATTAAATTCAAAAATTTAAGGATTTTAAAATCATTTAATTTAACTAATCCAGTGTCCGTATATAATATCTACCCTAGGGTCAAGTAATATGGATATTTATCATTTTAATCCGCAATTTAATATTTTACGGTTATATATCATTTCAAACTGCAACCCCGTATTGATAATAAAAATCCATAACGAACTTGTAGTTTATACTGGTATAAAATAAAACATTCATTCACCAAATTCAACAATTAAGCATTCATCACAAGCATCATCCAATTCAACCAATAAGCATCAATATATAACTGATAATTAATACAGGTATTAAATTGACAATTTAAATTCCATATTAAATTAAATGATAATTAAATGCAATAAAAGTAAATTTGAATCAGAATGACTATTTAATACAACAAACAGCAATCGATAAATTTCTAATCACTTTATAAATTCAATTTAACAAACACAAGAAATTTTAGAAGTTGATAGTGGGTTAATGAACTCACCTTCGAATTTAAATCGAATTTAAACCCAAAATTCAAACAGCCTCAGAATTCGTCCAAACCAATGTCACAATGTCGGGAATCTCAATATGATCCCAATGGAGAAAACTGCGTGCGATTACAAATTCGTATGTGAAAGTTATACGCATTAGAAGATTGGAATCTTAAGTTAAAATAAAATAAATAAGAAAAAAATGAACTTATTAACTTTTCCACGTCGCTCATGCAACCAATCTCCCAGTAAACCCTACCACGCTTGATTGAACACGATGCCACCCAGCCGCCGTGAATTGCCACCGCGCTTCGCCACTACGGCTGCACCGACTGCCCCCTAAGTGAGCGCCTTCATTCTCGATCCCCTCCGCCTAACTACGGTCGACAATTTGGTTCGATCGACAAAAGAAATACATAGTCGTCAAAAAATTCAAAACCTAATCAAAATATCCACTTCGATCCAACCGTTGAAATTCCAAACGAACACTGCCGATGCCTTCCACTCGATGATCTCGACGAAACCCGCAAATCGATTCGGCGATCAGTTGCAATCGATCGCGATAAAAAGAACGACCGAGAATTAATTCATGATTTCTAGACAGACAGAGACCCGAATCGAAAAACAGACAGCATATTCAATTTGCGCTCATCGAGAGCTTCAGATTGATATATAATTTGATATTATTTGAGGAGTTTGAATTTTTGGCTTTGAATTCGATTTGAAATTGCATTTGAGAATTAGGTTTTTGTCTGCCATTGGAATGAAAAACCCATTTCGCCCGAAAAGCCTGTTTCGCCCGTAAAGCCCGTTTCGTCCGAAATGAGAATAAAGAGTAGCTAGGGTTTATAACGAGGTATATATAGGCACACCTGAAAATAGAATGGATGGACAAGGTTGATCGAACGATAACGACGCGAAAAGCCCGTTACGCCTCCGGAACGAAAATGGATCAACCCATATATTGAAATAGATGTTTTCAAATATTTTAAACTCACTGGAATAGGTTCTAGGTCCTAATTTCATCATATGAAGAAGTCATGATAAAAACAGTTTATTTCAAATTGATTTTGATTGATTTTTATTAAATTGATTTCTAGGCGTTTCAAGTCTGTACGATCAAATGACAACTCCGATCGTTACCAAACTTGGAACCCTACAATAATTCAGCGTTACGGAGCCGAAATCCAAGCCAGTGACCAGAAAGGTTATATTTTAGTTAATTAAATAAATTAATATTAAATTAAATCACCATTTCATTCAAATTCTATAATTTATAATTTTTATCATCTTAGATTATTTTGGTAATTTATAATCCTTTATAACAAATTTTATATCAATTTAAAGTTAATTTATTCACCAACTATAGTATCAAATTTCAATTTCAATAAATTCATTAATTATTGATTGAAATTCCAATAAATCTATTTATTTGATTTCTCGATCTTGTTCTTCAGCCAATTATCATTTTATGTGTATAATGATCATTGGTTTATTTTGTTACATTAATATTTCCCATTTCATCCTAGTTTCAATTAATATAGTATTTAATTTCATTTGCTTACCATTAACCCATTTTGTTATAGATTGAATTCCAATTAATTAATTTCAAATAAACTGATTTAATTCAATTCAAATCTTTTTATTAAATCTATATCACTCTATAAACCTAGTTAACATTCGTTTATTTTTCATTACAGTAATATATTCAAATATCCATCTTTCCTTATTATTCAATTATATTGAATTTGTCGAATATATACATTTATTACAAATAAAATCTCAATTAATTTATTTAACTTGGTTTTGTTCCTTTATTTCATCTTATGAATAAAAAATACATTTCCATTCATCTTATTGCATTTATATTTTGCAATTATTGTCTAAATCTCATAAATATAACATTTATTTACATTTAATTATAATTGAGTTCTAATTAATTTTAAAGACAAATTAAATGGGTAACTTAATTGTTACCATAACCTTTAATTACACTTAGGAATTCATCATTTACAACAAATGTTACAATTCTTATATGATGCTGATTTTATTCACTGGTCATTTATTTCATACTATCCCATTTATTTATTCAATTTTTACAGTTGTCTTCTCACATCAATTTATATCTAAGTATAACAACTTACATTATTTCAATAATTTTAGTTTCATTCAAATCATTAATTATTAGCTTGAATTATCATTGTTACATTTCATTTTAGCATTTTCTTTATTATTAAATTACAAATTTTTATTTCTTTCATATTTAATTACCAAAACTTATTAATTTACCAAATTTAATCATTAAGATTCTACAGGGTGTTACAAACAGATCGAAAGGAAAGACCGGATGCTCTTAAATAAAAATATAGTATTGAGTTTCCAAAATAAAAGAAGATTGGTATTATCCAAAATTTAAGCAATCTCCAAAATGAATTATTTTTATGATCCAGTTTACTCAAAAATGTTTGCTAAGATTGATTTAGGACTTATCGTAAACAATATCTTGAATAACATTGTTTTTGACCCACCTAAAAAGTTAAGAAATTTGGATCGAGAGTTAAGTGATGAAATTTGAGATATTTTTCAAAGCAAAAGAATGAATTACTTAGAATTATCCTAAGCCAAAATAAAGAGATTTCGAAATCAGCCAAAAAGAGTTAAAGTGAAAAGAGACTTAATAAATCCTATATACTCATATTCACTTTTTATCAATAATTAGATTCCGAAGGAACCGGGGTCGGATTTGGGTGATTCCTATCTGAAAACCTCATCGAACCAATATATACGTTCAAGTGTGAAGACATGTTAAAGACGATGATTATTGAAGACCGTGGATCTCCATAGCGTGAAGACTGCTTGTTGAACATGCTTTAGGTAGCTCCCATTATAGAGTTATTTATAGAAGTGGTCTCCTCATGGTGGAGATTTTTTGGATTGCAAGGACTACTCGCTACTAGTGGTTGTAGGAGAGTGCCTTCGGTTTGTCCTATTCATGGACAACATGTATGGACGTTTGTATGACATTGCGTTTCAAAAGATTATGTACATTGCTTTTTACAAATGTACATCAGTGGTGGCGGAGAAGGCAACTTCTCTTTGCTTAACACCCTCCTTGAGATGTACGAGCTCAAGGGTTGTATTTTTGTGAAAGGCAATTAGTAGTTAACAAAAATGAAGATATGGCATTCAAAGATATGATATATGCTATATGAAAAGGTAATCGTTGCCTCAAGCCTCACCAAACCGGAAATGATCGAAATAGAATTAGATACGGCATGGTTAAGTGAGTCATTCCCAAGTAGGGTATGGTCATCCCCTTATAGATATTTTTCTTCCTACTATGACGTTCCGGATTAAAATTAATGTGGTGTATGGAAAAACGAGCGCTCGGTTAAAGGTCAGTAACAACTAAGGGATGTCATATTCGGTACTATATAGTTACAGTGGCAGGCCGGTCTTGTCTTGGCAGAAGTTCCTTTGTGGTGTTCCTCGAGACATCCATCTAGAGGTATACCCATTCAGAAGGTAGATCCTTCATCACGTCATTTGTATGGAAATCCATTCTCCAATAAGAACCTATGGTTTTGTTTGTAGAACCTAGTATGCTGGAATTTAATAATAGTAACAATTTCGGCTAAGATTAATAAGTTTATTTGAAAATGTTCAAAGAATGTCATTAGAAATAATATCAAAGGTTTTGATATAAAAGTGTTTTAGTTATCATAAGGTAAAAACCCGTCTGTGTTTATGTGTGAGCGTGGTCTTATGAGATACTCTTTATTTTCGAGGATTTTATTCAAAGGCTAATGTATGACACTGTCATTTATTGTCGAGTTTTTCTCATGCTGGTTTATCAAGCCTGATCTAGGTATTTTCAAATCTCGGATCATATCCGAATGGTTTCAAATTTTGTTGAAGACAGTTGGAGTTTCCAAAAGAGAACTGGAGATATTCATCTTCATATAACAAATTCTATCATCCGCTATACTTAGTTGTTTTAGTTTGATGTTTGTCAGCAATTGTAAGGACATATGTTTATAACTGTCCAGGCTTAATTTAGTTAGACTCTGTGTATTTTAAAATTTTTCCATTGTAAGGATATTTGATCAATATTATATGTTATTCCATTCGTGTGAGATTTTTTTCAGTCTTATTTTTTTATTCTCTTCATGTTTCATATTTTCGTGCAATTTAAGTTGGACATGGGTAAGGAAAAATGGGCCATGACATTTGGTATCAGGGTTGAAGGTTTAGCGAGAACCTTGGCTTTGTTATGATAAAGACTCATTAGAAATATGATTAGTAATATCATAGGATGAGTAACTCATTAAAATAGGGTTAGTAACATCATAGAATTAGTTATGAGAGCATTATATAAACGAGCGCGTACTTGTTAATTTTATAAAAATGATTTTGTTTTAAAGAAATTGATAGGTGAAATAATTTTACCTTGGGTTTATACATTAAAATAGGATATTATTATTTTTGGTTAGAAATTAAGGGTTGATTGTAATTTTGCTTTGTAAAACTATAGTATGAATAATGATTAGAATTGCATGATTTGACTATAAGATATTGCATATAGAATCAATTAGTTGAGAACTAGAATTTAGAACTTTAATCGTATACCCTTGGGTATTTAGTATTAATAAATAATAATGATTAAGTACTTATCATAATAGATGGATCTAAAAGCTAAGTACAAATATCTTGTGAAGTAAAATTCTTGATTTGACTCTAAGATATTTGATGATAATCTTGAAGCTAGAAGTTGTTATTAGAGAAAGTAAAAAAGAAAATGCACAGAAAAATTCATATCAATAAGATAGAAAAGATAAGCTGAAATTGAGATTTTTGGGTAAGTATAATATGGAAGGGTAAGTTCTATAACTTATAAAGCGGTTAAGATAATTTGAAATTTAGACACTTTAATTAGGTAAAAAAATCAAAATGAAATTTAGGAAAAAGAGATATAAGAAATATCATCCTAATATAAAACTTTAAATTAGTGATACATTTAGGTAACATTTGTAATTCAAAATGAAGTAGGAATAGAAATGGATAGTTTTGAATAATATGGTTAATAGGTTGATTGTTGAATGAAAATGTTTAAATTACAAATACCATGTGAATTAAGTTTCATAATTGGACTATAAGTTATTTGATGGATTTAAGGTTAAGAAATTTGATTTAGAAAATGGATAGGTAAATAAGTTAAGACTGGTAAGAAAAATATGTACACTTAGTAAAGTTGTCTTATTAATATATAGATTAGATAAATACTACTAGCTAAATTGAAAACCTTAGGTAAAGAAAACTAAGGATTAAGTTTTATAACTTATTATTTTGAGATAATAGTAGAATTCCACATTTGTTAAACACCCTAATTGAAGTAATAACAATTTGAAGTTTGGGGATATGTATATATACTCTTAGGAAGTAAAGGTATATTATACAAGTTAAATCATATTTGTATGCTTAAGTAATAATGGATTTAGAAGAAAATAAATGATTCTGAACCAAACTTGTATTAATAGAAATTTTGAAAAAAATGTATTAGGTAAAAGTGAGTATGAATAAATACATAAGTTATACGTAGATCATGTTGGTGTTGGGCGAATTTTCACCCAGAAGATCTCGAGACCGAGAAGCGTCAGTTTCACCCGGGTTCGCAACCTCCATTCCATCCGGTTCCTAAGTCCATTCGGCATTTCAAGCAAAAGCTCATTCGGCAATACAAGCAAAGTTTCATTCGGCATAACACACATACGGTCCAAGCTCCTGCCGAATCAACCCCCAACTCCACCGGTCCGACACAATTTCCATCAATCACCGGTCCAACCCCTTTCCCACCATCACCGGACCACCATCACTGGTCCAACCCATTTCCCACCACCAAGACCGGACCAACCCTCAAAGCACCGGACCAACCACAAGCCCTTCAATACCGAACCAAGTGGCTATCTCATCACTGAACCATCCACAACCGGACCAAGCTCCAACCTCTCCAAGCATGGCCGAACCAAGGCTTCGCCGAACCAGAATGCTACCAGGCCAGATTGTTTCAGCCCGGGCCCACCAGCAGCTGTATACATCCAAGACCCCTGCCTCCAGCCTCACTCTATAAATAGAGGGGCAGGGGTACAACAATGGCAGACAAGTTTGAGAGCTCAAGCACGGAAGGAACTTTCAAACTACTTTCATATACTTGTACACAAAGCATTGTACTTGTAATCTGAAAGAAAGAAGATAATAACATATAAAGTGGACGTAGGCACGTTCTGGCCAAACCACTATAAATCTGTGTGTCTTTTACATTTCAGCCCCTGCTTTTTTCATATTTACATAACTCATCTAAATCATTAAGAATCACATAAAATCAACTAAATCACACGACTTGGAGGTGTTTGCCCATTTTTTGCGCAAACATTTTTGGTGCTTACACTGAGAACCTCGAACTCGAAGCTAAAGCTTCCCTCATTCAACCTTCTTTCCCAATAGCACCCTTCATTTCCTAGGAAACATGACTTCCAGGCCAAGAAAAGACGCCAACAAGGGAAAGAACATTGCAACCAGCAGCGCTCCAATTCCAATGGATCCAGATCAAGAGAACCATCCCACTACAGCAGCAGTGCCGCATGTAGATCAGGCAATTCCAACAGCCCCTGCCGCGGAACAACCGGCAGTAATCACTAGAGCAGACCTAGACAGAGTTGTGGTGGAAGTGACTAACCGCTTCGCATCCCAACAAGAAGCTTTGGTGAACCAACTCATGTCACGCTTGAGGGATGTCGAAGAATCCAACCGCAACACTGAATCATGGGGTGAATCTCAATCTGGAGGATCTCGGAGACAGCAAAGGTCTTCCTTCTTCGAGGAAGCCATCAACAGGAACAACAATGATAGGGGCCGCACCCGGACTCAGCCCGAACTCTGACTCGAGGAAGCTCTTGGAACCGAACTCAGTGGGGGAGGCGCCAGACGAGGGTCGGATGTAGCTGAGCTAGTCATGCCACCTAATCATAGAAACCCCGCTGAACGGAGTCGAGCTAGAACCCAACCCGAAGTTGACCCCATGGAAATGCTCGAAACAGAACCCCACAGGGGAAGATCAAGGCAGGGGGAAACTGTAGCTGGTCCTAGCATGCATCCGAGCAGCCAGAGGCAACCACTGGATAACGTCAGAAGTGATAGACTATACCATCCCTACAGGTCATCTGGACGAGATCGATCCCGCAGGGAAGAACCAAGTTCATTTCTATCCGCTCCAAATTCTGATGAAAGAATGGTGCGATTATTCAGAGAATGCGTCCAACGGGAGCAAAGCGACCGAGGAATAAGCGCTAGGGTCACCAGCCCCTTCACCCGCAATATCGAAACTGCCATCACCCCCCGGGAATGGAAAATGCCAACCATGGAACCTTACAAGGGAACTTCCGGCCCCATCGTACACTTACAGAGATACACCCAGCATATGCTCATGAGCGGAGCAACAGAAGGGGTGTTGTGTAAATGCTTTCCGCTATTCCTAGCAGATCTAGCTACCTCTTGGTTCTGCCATCTACCCCAAGGATCTATCAGCTCATGGGAGATGTTGAAAGAAAGGTTCATTAGCCAGTTCCGCATCCATGTAGAACAACCCAAGGATGCTTATTCTCTATCCAATGTCAAACAGAAATCCAGAGAGACACTGCAACAATATCTAACCCGGTTCAACGCCGCAGCGGCCGCAGTCCAAGATGCCGATGAGAAGCTCACCCTAATGGCCCTCTGTAGTGGTGTACACCCAGATACCAAGTTCGCTAGAAGACTAACTAAGGAAAAACCAGCTACTTTACCTGATTTCTTCCATGAAGCTGGAAAGTATATGAGACTTGAAGATGCCGCCACTGAGAGGCAGTCAGGGCAATAAGGTAAGACAACTTCGGACAAGCTTCCCGCTGCAGCTAAGGACACTCGAAAAAATGAATCTAGAGACAATGCTGGGGGCAGGAAGGTTGAAAAACGCCAATATCGACCAGGACCAAGATTTGACTCCTTCACTCCTTTGAATGAAACAATCGAAAACATCTTTCTAGCCACTCAGGGCAAACTCGGATACAAGCGCCCCCCGCACAAGAAAGAATCTGATGACGCACTCAAGTCTGGAAAGTTCTGCCGCTTCCACGAATCCCACGGACATGACACCAATGAATGCCACCATCTCCGGGACTTGATCGAAGAACACATCAGAAGAAGAAGGCTGGAACGCTATGTGAAAGGTCAGAACAGGACTCCAACTCCTGCCAATGAGAACTCAAAGCGACCCCTCCCAGAAGTAGGCGGAGGGAATCGCAACACCAGTGGCTCTAGTCAAGAGAAGATAGTGGTCCATACCATCTCGGGAGGACCACACATCGTCGACAGAAGCTGGGCAGAGATGGAAAGATACGGCAAGTCACTTAGAAATGCTGAAGGCTATGTTAACTCCATTATGGAAGAACGCCACCCGAAACGGAAAGAGAGTGACGACATCGTATTCAGTAGGCGTGATTTAGAAGGAAGACAGTATCCACATATGGATCCCATGGTCATCTCTGCCTGGTTCGGTCCAGCTAAAGTTTTCCGAAGTCTAATAGACACAGGAAGCTCCGTAAATATCCTATTCAATCATGCTTTCGACAAAATGAAGCTGTCAATGAAGGATGTGTCTCCCTGCAACAAACCCCTGCACGGTTTCACTGGAGATGCGAAAATGCCCCTCGGGCAACTTGACCTCTTCGTCGAAATAGGAAGTCATCTCCGCTCCGTTGTGCGAAAACAAATGTTCGTACTAATAGAAAACCACTCGGCCTACAACGCCTTCTTGGGAAGACCAGCCTTATCTGACTTCCAAATTGTCCTAGCCCCGTGGTGCCTAAAGATGAAATTCCCAACAGATAACGGAATAGGAGAAGTTGAAGGAGATCAAGACGCCGCTCGAGATTGCTATGTAACTGAACTTCGCAATAACCGTAGAAAGAATAAAGGGAAAGATGCAGAGACTACTCTCTGCATGAAAAGCTTGGAAGCATAGCAACTAAAGAAAGCCCCTCCTCTTCGATACACCAGCGATCCTTTCAATGAACTAGACCCCAGGGATAAGGAGGAGGAGGCTACCGCTGAGCCTGTAGAGGCCAGGGAATTCGTATCTATAGACAAACATGATTCAAGTAAACTATTAAAAATAGGATCTCAGCTAAAAGCAGAATTGAAGGATCAACTCATTGACTATCTCTGCCACAACTTAGATGTATTTGCATGGACACATGCCGATATGACAGGAATCTCCCCAGACATAGCATGCCACATGCTGAACATCGATCCCACCAAGGTACCGATAAAGCAGAAAAAAAGAAGCATGGGAGCAGAACGATCAGCAGCCCTCGATGAGGAAGTAAAGAACCTACTTGCTAATGACTTCATACGAGAAGCCATCTACCCAGAATGGATCGCTAACCCGGTACTAGTAAAGAAAGCTAATGGAAAGTGGCGAACATGCATTGATTTCTCCAACTTAAATGACGCTTGCCCGAAAGACTGCTTCCCGCTCCCCCGAATCGATCAACTTGTGGACAGCACAGCCGGGCATGAACTTTTATCTTTTATGGATGCATACTCCGGATACAACCAGATTCCCATGCACGCTCCCGATCAAGACCACACTAGCTTCATCACTGACCGGGGATTATATTGTTACAAAGTCATGCCTTTTGGACTCAAAAATGCCGAAGCTACCTATCATCGCCTCGTCAACAAGATGTTCGCGGAATTAATAGGACGAACTATGGAAGTATATGTGGATGACATGTTGGTAAAGTCCAGGAGAGCCGACGATCATGTAAGCCACATGGGCGAGATGTTTCAGGTACTTCGCCGATATGGAATGAAGCTGAATCCTCTAAAGTGCTCCTTCGGAGTGTCATCGGGAAAATTCTTAGGATTCATCATCCATGCCAGAGGAATTGAAGCAAATCCTGAACAAATCCGGGCTCTAAAAGAAATAAGGATACCTTCCACTCGAAAAGAAATGCAGAGCCTAAACGGAAAGGTGGCCGCCCTAAGCAGATTCATTTCCAAAGCAACTGACAAGTGCGTCCCTTTCTTCGAAGCTCTCAAGAAAGACAAAGGAAAGTTCGAGTGGACCGATGAATGCTTAAAAGCCTTCCTTAACCTGATCGAACACCTTCAGAGACCACCAGTACTCTCAACTCCAAACGAAGGCGAAGAGCTATACCTATACCTCGCTGTATCATCTCATGCTCTAAGCGCTGCCTTGGTAAGAGAAGAGGACCGCACACAACGCCCGGTATACTTTATAAGTAAGAGATTTACAGGGGAAGAAGCCAGATATCCTAAACTTGAGAAATTGGCATATTGTTTATTGATCGCGTCACGAAAACTGCGACACTACTTCCAATCTCACTCCATCAGAGTTCTAACCGATCAACCATTAAGACAGGTGCTCCATCGTCCCGACACCTCTGGACGACTCCTCAAATGGTGCATTGAACTAAGTCAGTATGATGTCACCTACCATCCTCGCACCGCTATCAAGGGGCAAGCCATGGCCGATTTCATTGCCGAATTCACTACCAACGAAGGCAAGGATCAATTTGAAATAGCAAAAAACATCAAGTGGAACCTCTTTGTAGATGGAGCATCGAACGAACAAGGCTCGGGGGCAGGTATTGTGATAATCACCCCCAGGGGAAGAAAGCTGTACTATGCATTAAGGTTGGAATTCGCGGCCACTAACAACGATGCGGAGTATGAGGCAGTAATAGCAGGATTGGAGCTTGCCTTAGAAATTGGAGTCAATTCTTTATGTCTTCATAGTGATTCTCAACTTATCGTAAACCAAGTACTAGGAGAGTTCCAAACACGAGGAGAACGACTCACAGCATATCTAAAGAAAACCAAACTGCTGCTCGATCAATTGGACCATTATCTAATCAAACACATTCCTCGAGAAGATAACCAAGAGGTCGATGAACTAGCAAAGCAAGCTAGTATGAAGAATAGCACCATTTCCGGAGCACTAGCCATCTCAAGAAAGCTAGCCCCAAGTTTCGAACAAGTGAATCTAATAACTGCAATCGAAGAAGGAACTTGGATGACTCCTATCCGGAAATATTTGCAAGACGGCACACTACCAGACAAACGTGATGAAGTCAGGAGAATTTTGAGGAAAGCTCCCCACTACACAATACAAGAAGGCATCCTCTATCGGCGTGGCTTCTCTAGCCCCTTATTCAGATGTGTCGCTGGAAGGGAAGCCAAGGAAATCTTATTCAACATCCATCAAGGAAGTTGCGGAGATCACACTGGAGGGCAGACTCTGGCGAAAAAGATACTCTGATATGGATATTACTGGCCCACACTAAATAAAGACGCCTTAGACTTCGTCAAGAGATGCGACAGATGTCAGAAATTTGCCAAGATTTCTCGACTACCCACAAATGAGATTACTCAAATGACCAGCCCTTGGCCCTTTGCTGTATGGGGAATTGATTTAATTGGCGAACTGCCAACGGGCAGAGGCGGAGCCAAATATGCTATAGTGGCAGTCGATTATTTCACCAAATGGGTGGAAGCGGAACCCCTAAATAAAATATCTTCAGCAAAAGTTATCAACTTCTTGATCAAAAATATTCTGTGCAGGTACGGAGTACCACTCAAGATCATATCGGACAATGAACTCCAATTTGACAGCGAAGAATTCGCCGACTGGTGCCAAGAGCATGGAATTCATAAAAGCTTCTCATCAGTAGCTTATCCTCAGGCAAACGGACAAGTCGAAGCTGTCAACAAAATTCTCAAAACCCTAATCAAGAAGAAACTTGAAAAGTCAAAAGGCGCTTGGGTGGACGAACTTCCTACGGCACTTTGGGCCTACCGCACATCTTTCAGAACATCAACGGGACATACTCCTTTCTCTTTGGCATACGGATCGGAGGCAATGCTCCCTATTGAGACTATTGTTCCTTCCCACCGTAGGATCCACTACAATCCAGAAGAAAACGAAGAACTCCTCCTCATGTCTTTGGGTCTGATTGAGGAAAGGAGGAACGATGCAGCACTCAAAGCAGCAGTTCACAAACAAAAAGTGGCAGCACTATACAACTCCAAAGTCAAGCATCGCATCTTACAAGAAGGAGATCTTGTCCTCAGGCGAATCTTTCCACGCCCCGGGGCACTGGACCCCATCTGGGACGGACCATATGTAATTCATAAAGATCTCCACAACGGAGCTTGTATTTTGTCAACAGTGGACGGAGAGGTGTTCCAGAGGGCATGGAACATCCGACACCTCCGTCGATACTTTTCTTAACTTGTACTGCCCATATGAAGTGAATTAACAAAGAGAATCAGTGGACGTAGGCTTTTTCATGCCGAACCACTTTAAAAAATCTTGTCTCTTTTTAACTTGTTCCTTTATATCTTGGATGCTTGTTAAGCTTTATCCTTTTCTGTTGAACAAAATCCTATGGCATCTCCACTCAAGACGCACCACGGCCTCATCTGGACAAGGCCTAACAGGTACGCTACGATTCTATGCACTCGCCAATGAGACTCTTTTGCTCCAGCATCCCTCTGCTGCGGGTTAACTCATTGCTCGCGACTGCCCTCAAAGCCAACTGTAATGAGCCGATTATAAGTCATCATAAAGGCCGACTATAGCCGATGGCAGCTCATTACGGCGTTCGGCTCGCCGGCAACTGTGAACCTACTTTAAGCCCCAACATAAGGTGTGGCCAGCCAGGGGTAGTTCACGGCCAACGGCACCCACGCTAGCCGGCCACGGTAAATCGAATAATACCCACGATTACGGACCATAATAGTTCGGGTAGTTACCGTGCGTGATCTCGGCTCCGATGTGTCTTAAGTACGGCTGTGGTAAAAAAGAAAACTCCCCGCGGAGGCGTAATATGGGTGACAAATGTCTCCAAGACCCACGACTAGGGAAAGTGACTACAAAACCCGTTTGCCACGAACTTAAGCACATCGACGGCCTTCCGTGACTGGAAGTTTTACTTTTCCCATATTTCCATTTCATTTAAATACTTTTCTCCTATCCTGTATAACAAACTCTAAAGTACAGGAAACCAAATAGGGAGCATTCACTCATGAGAATCTAAGCCTGCGTACTGGGTGGCAAGGTACTCAGCTATATCCATGATCAGTTACACAAAACGCTCAAAGCTACCACCTGCCACTAAAACATGAAGGGCGGTACTCTCTTCTCTTGTACATAAATATGTAACTATAGTTTATTCATACGTCACACTAACATTGCAAAACATGAAATTATATTTCGAGCAACAGCTTAACATCAAACACAACTAAAATCACAGGCATATGCATACTTCTCACGCACCACATCAAAATGAAAACAACATTTAAACATAACAAAATCAGCTTATGTCATAAAATCACACAAAGTTATTCTTTGCAAATAATATTATTACAGTCACATCAATGTTTTGGACTAACATAAACAGCGATAAAGGGAAATAAAAAGGTGGCCAAATCCGGACAAGTAACCAGCTGCGTCCACACTTCGCTTTCATCCTACCAACTCCCCCAAGCCTACTTGGCCGCAGGGTCGGAGCTCCCAGCGTGTTGATCGGAAGTTCCACCTGTCCAATTCAGAAGAGGAATTCACTAAACAAACGATAAACGAACAAGTTATGGAAACCCAGAAAGAAAAGGAAAAGAGAAGAATAACTCACCAGCATCCGCCGCTTGATCCTCATCCTCCAGTTGCACACCCGCTTCCTCGCAGCAAGCAACCGCATCCCCTCCTTCACCGCCGCTTGCTCCTCTTTCGAGAACTGAGCAGTGACCACATCTAGACTAAAAGCCACTCCACCTTCCTTACCCGCATTGACCCTGGCCTCCTCTAAAGCCCGAAGATATATCTTGGCCATGACCCGGGGATAGTCATCCATCCAAGACAAGCTGCCCTCCTTCCAAGTGCGGAAGTACATGTCCTGCAGCATCTCGTCCGTCATCCCCTCATTCTCCTCAAACTCCCTCACCCGGGCCTCGGAAACTTGCAACTTGGCGACAGCGACATCCCTCTCTGATCGGTATCTCAAGCAGTCAGCCTGGAGAGACCTCCTCATCTCCTCCATCTCCTCCTTTAACTTGACTTGAGCCATCTCCGCGGCCTCAAGCCTCCCAGACAACTCCTCTACCTGCTCGAGATCCGCATTCCGAACCTCATCCACTGTCGCGATGGCCATGTCGATCCGCTCCTTACAGGCGGCCTCCATCTTCCGTAGTTCTGCCCTACTAGCCTTTTCCATGGTCTCTTTCAGCCGCCTGGAGGCTTCCTCGT
Source organism: Allium cepa (assembly GCA_030765085.1). Lineage (NCBI taxonomy): Eukaryota > Viridiplantae > Streptophyta > Magnoliopsida > Asparagales > Amaryllidaceae > Allium > Allium cepa. The sequence continues at coordinate 217,666,949 of CM060938.1, forward strand.
GCTGAGAAATCTGAATGGCTTGACCGGCAAGCTTTTCGGCCTGATCGGCAACCTTTAGCCGCAACCGAATATTAGCACTCCCAATCTCCTCCCCGGCCTTGACCAATTGAGCATGATGCTCCATTAACTTCTTGGTCTCTTCAGCCACCCGATCGATATTAGCTTTGGCTTCGTCTCCCATGGTAGCTACCCAAGTAGTAAGCAGATCAAGATCTAGGGACTTGGCCTCATCTAGCACTCGTACCATGGGGTTGCGGGGAAGAAGGTGCTCACCCGTGGCCTCATCAAATGAAATATCCCGAGAGCTTAGGTCTAAATCAGGATGACCGGCAAAGGGGTCGCGAGGCACGTCAGGACGCCTTATACGGATAACAGTGGGATTCTTAGAAGGAGGTGGAGGGGGGATAAACTCCGTGCTCTCCTCCGTGGTATCACGAGGAGGCTGAACAGGAAGCTGCGGACCAGGGGAAGGCTCAAATAAGGAATGACTCCTCTTCTTTTTCTGAATGCTCTCTTCAATGTCCCCAAGAAGAGGACGGTATCTGACCACGTCCCCAGGACGACCAGTAAGAGGCTTCGGCTTATCAGAAGCTCTCATCAACTTGAATTGTTCAAGGCGGTGTCGAACGTCTGACGTTTTAGCCGCCTGGCCTGCCCCTGGAGTAAAAAACAAGTGTTATGAACATACGACGATCCATAATTCAAGAAACATGTTAAATTAAAAAGAAATAAAAAGTGAGAATGCACATCTATTATACAAACCCTGCGGAGGAGTGGGATACTGCAATAAGTCCTGAATCTCATTCCAGGACGGAAGTGAACCATAAAATATTTCTAAGTCCCTGTCGTAAATGGAATCGACAGAGGACAAAAGTTCACCTTGCACCGCCGGAGTCACCCTGGATGAGGAGCCCTTAGGGGATAGATCGGCACCAGCCCCAACCTTACCAGTCTCCTTCGCCTTCTCCGCTTCCGATTCTTCCTCCGATTCCCCGAAGGCCTGGCGGAGAGCCTCATCCAGTTCAGGGTCTTGCCCAGAGGTTAAGGCACCAGCACCACTACCACCCTGACCATCTCCATCTCCTCCGCCCTCCGACTCTCCTTCCATATCGCCTCATTCGCCCTCTTCCACACCTTCCTCCTCCGGGATGATCGGGCAAGTACTAGGAGAGGGGCCCTCAGACTCCTTAAGCTTCTTGCCTCCCACGATGGGATGTTGTGCAAAGGGCTTCCTCTTGCCACTCTTCACCGTGGCCCCCTCCTTAGCTTTAGCGGCTTTCTCCTCAGCCGTGTCCCTCTGCTTAACCACGGACTGGTGCGGCTGGATCAAGTTGTACTCCAGGAGGGTAGCGTTCCTGATCAGGAACGAAGCCGACCTGTCCCGTGCGGGAATGGCCTTTATTTCAGCAGCCATCCGCGCCAAAGAATCATCTTCCACGACTGCAATGCCACCTGTCGCTAGCAAGAAATAGAAGCGTGTCAGAAGAAGCACTACAGTCAGAACATGGAAAATATAAATGAAATTCATCTTACAGCCGGAAGTGAAAAGGCGGAAAGAAACAAAATCGTCCTTGATAAAAAACCATTCTTTCTTGAACATGGTAAACTTTGAATATAAGTCCAAGACCGGTTTGAAGGGCACGGCCGCTTCTAGACTAATATACGGAGACCCCTTCTTGTAGCCTCTCAGGTTATACAAATATCGAATTTCCCGGTTAGAAGGGGGGCGCCCGTACCTCCTCTGGAAGATAACGAAAAGGCTCACCAGAATGGCATAAGAGTTCGGCTGGAGCTGGAATGGAGCCACCTTCAAATATGTGGTAAAGCTAACTATCCAGGCATTGATAGGAGGGATAGCACCACACATGCAATGATATCTACTGTAAGCAAAGTAGCATTCGGGGGGATTATACGGCATCACTCCATCTCCCGGCAACAGCATGCGAGCCCTGTCTATCCCGAAGGAATGGGATATAACATCAAGTTGCTCCTCCTTTAGGGAGCTAGGAAAGCAATCGGGAGGGGAGACCAGAAGTTCCTGGGGACCGTACCCATCCACTAACGACCTCTGGGCAGGCCCATGTGGCACCGGTCTTGGTTGGGCTGGGGGCACGGAGGAGGATGACTCTCCTCTACCTTCAGATTTCTTTTTATCCGATCGGGTTTCCGCTTTGCGAGACATTTATCTCCAGCACAAGAAAAACACGGTGTTAGAACAAGAAGTATAGAACATAAACAAGCAAGTATCTAAAGCAAGCGTATAAAAGCCTAAGATTTCGCTCAAGATTCAAATTTCCGAGTCTCATTCGGTATATGCCTCGTTCGGTAGTTCCATTCGGCATTGGAAGTTCATCCGGTATACGAGTCCATTCGGCTATGCAAGCACACATTTTCATTCGGTAGTAAAAAAGCCTTCGTGTTTATTCGGCATCAGATTCATTCGGCAGTAAAGTTCATTCGGCAAAGATATATACCTGATTCGGTAAAAGCTTGATTCGGCAAAGAGTTGATTCGGCTAGAGATTGATTCGGCTCTCGTTGGTTCGGTAAGGAATAACTAAGGGGGGGAGTAGCCCCTATATATAGACGAGCGCAGGAGCACCGGACCAACCGGTTCGGCATACCGGACCAAACGAAAGCCGAATGAAGCTATCCAAACCAGCGAAGACCAGAAGCAGGGGGCATGCAAAGCGCCTCACTCAGATAAGTACCGGACTCTAGGATCTACTGATAAAATAGAGATTATGATAACGATGAATAAGTAGTAAATCTCCCACTAACATGGGTTAATCATTTACACATGTACGCGACCACGAACGGTCCACAGACATGCTCTGAATGGCTATTGACCCTACCGTCGTGAGAATTTACACTTTGACATCCTTTTAAAACTCATCGGTTGAATGGATATTTGGTTCTGATAATTCTGAAATGGCTAAGCTACTTACACATGTACGGGGTTGCAAACGATCCTTAGGCATGCTCTGAGCTGGCGATAAACCATCTTCGCAAACGATCCAGGGACCCACTCGAACGTAAACCTGGCATCAATAATGCTAAGCCCCCTCGGGGCACACCTACTCGCCTCGAACGGCACCCGACCTCGAACGGTCGTCATTTGAAATCACATTAAAACCGTAAATTCCTTTGTAGGACATCAGCAGGATACGAACATCCAGCTCATGGCATTACAAAACAAGCTTTCTTATCGTAGGGAAACAAAGCGCGACACATGCAAGCACGTGCCCCACTTTGGGGGGCAAATGTTGGGCGAATTTTCACCCAGAAGATCTCGAGACCGAGAAGCGTCAGTTTCACCCGGGTTCGCAACCTCCATTCCATCCGGTTCCTAAGTCCATTCGGCATTTCAAGCAAAAGCTCATTCGGCAATACAAGCAAAGTTTCATTCGGCATAACACACATACGGTCCAAGCTCCTGCCGAATCAACCCCCAACTCCATCGGTCCGACACAATTTCCATCAATCACCGGTCCAACCCCTTTCCCACCATCACCGGACCACCATCACCGGTCCAACCCATTTCCCACCACCAAGACCGGACCAACCCTCAAAGCACCGGACCAACCACAACCCCTTCAATACCGAACCAAGTGGCTATCTCATCACTGAACCACCCACAACCGGACCAAGCTCCAACCTCTCCAAGCATGGCCGAACCAAGGCTTCGCCGAACCAGAACGCTACCAGGCCAGATTGCTTCAGCCCAGGCCCACCAGCAGCTGTATACATCCAAGACCCCTGCCCCCAGCCTCACTCTATAAATAGAGGGGCGGGGGTACAACAATGGCAGACAAGTTTGAGAGCTCAAGCACGGAAGGAACTTTCAAACTACTTTCATATACTTGTACACAAAGCATTGTACTTGTAATCTGAAAGAAAGAAGATAATAACATATAAAGTGGACGTAGGCACGTTCTGGCCGAACCACTATAAATCTGTGTGTCTTTTACATTTCAGCCCCTGCTTTTTTCATATTTACATAACTCATCTAAATCATTAAGAATCACATAAAATCAACTAAATCACACGACTTGGAGGTGTTTGCCCATTTTTTGCGCAAATAATGTTGGCATACAAATTTTTAATCTAAGATTTGAGTACAGAACTTTGAGGTGTTTACACTGATTCCTGACGGCGAACATTGACGAGAGTTTATGATTATATACACGAGTTTTCTATCATAGTTGGGATCTATGCAAGGAAAGCCAGGGTTGTGATTAGGAAGTCTGATCAAAATCTGCACAAGAAAATCGGGGGATCGATACTACCTCAAAAGTAAAGTTGTGGATTCAAATAATAGATCGCATTAAATATCAAACATATTATGATGTTTGATTATGTCTACATAACAGGTGGATTGTTATTTTAAATAGTAGACACTAAGAGATAAGGGTTAGACTTATGTTTTGATATGTCTACATGCTTAGGTCTGGGGTTGAGTTATGTGGATGTATTCATTTATGTTGATATAGTATCAGTTGGGTTGTTTTTGGATGTATAGTTTTTTTTTGGTTATTGTATTTATTATCTTAAATGTACAATTTGCACTAGGATGGTTACAATAGAAGTCTAACTTGATGTATGTATATAGCCTTAAGTACGCAATAAGTACTCAGGTTAGTGTGGGGAATCTCTGTATGTATGTTTGGCATCATTTGTTTTAGTGTTGTTATGATATCAACCCCCTTCTTTTCTATCATCAGTACAAATAAGTCAAATTATTTGAAGATATGAGTATGAGATAGATTCCCTTATCTAACTTTCATTTCGAGGACGAAATGCTTTTAAGTAAGGGAGAATGTAACAACCCGTAATTTCGCTACTTAAAAAATGAGAGATTTGTTTATTTTTAAATTTAAAAGGAATTTAAAACTTAAATAAAAATGTTATATATAATAGATAATTATCTATTCTTATAGTTAATAAATTAGAAAGTATAAATTTGGATTTTAGAACAAATCAACAAAAGTTAAGTTATGTTAATAATAAATAAAGGCTTAAATAAATAAGTCTAAATATTTATTTGAAAAGTTAAATCTTATTTAAAACATCTAATAAAGATAATAAAAGTATATTAAAAGATTTAAAAGTACGTTAATAATCGTTTTACAAAAATAACCAAAATTTGTCGCATTTTTTCAATTTTACATACAGTGTAAAATTAGAAATTTTGATATTAATTAAATATGGTTTTAAAATATAAATATTTTTTAATTTATTTAAAGAATTAAAAAAGTTCATGCTAAATTAGGTTTACATAAATGAATAGTTTAGCTAAAACGTCAAATTATGACCGTAAAATATTTTGTCGAAAATCAACGTTTTGTCGATTAAAAGTTGTCGCAACGTTGTTACCATTATTTTCTTATATATGAACATATATTCAAATAGTATAAGTATTATTTAATTCACTAATCAAGTTTACTTTTACTAAACAAGTTTAGAAACAATTGGCAAAAGTAAACACAAAAGGACAAAACATGTTACATCCAATCCAACCAAATCTTTACTTTTCTTTACTTAAATATTAAGTGATTATGACATAAAGTAATGACGTGATAAGGCCATGGTAAGTGTTGAAAAAGTAAGATATAGTAAGGATATTTTAGTAATTTTGTAAAGGGTTAATTTTATAATTTACCACTCGTTGCTTTTCCTATAAATACCCATCCATTCTTCTCATTTTTTCACACAAATCATTCTCTTCTTCTTCCTTTATGCTATTTTAATGTCTTTTCTTTTTAAGAGAGGTAGGAGAGTTAAAAATAGTGGAGTGCTTAAGCACTAATCCACTTGTTACTCTCTAACCTCTTCTTAATTCAGTTCTTCTTCTCTTCTTAAAAAATGGCCTTAGGCTGTGAGGATGAAGATGTTTAAGGGCATAGCCCGAGAGCAAGGTGGTGGAGGACGGTCATGGCTGTGAGAAAAACAAGTAGAGGTGAGATGGTCCAGCACTTGGAAGTATGGTTATGATAAGGTTTAGAAATGTTTAGTGAAGTGTTGGTTTGGATAAGAATGTTGGTAGGAAGTGAAACGATTTTGGTTTAAGGTGTGAAAATTCTCATTGCTTTTAAAAGATCATGTTTTGATTTTGTTATAATAATCATCTTATTACATGCAAGTATACACCCTTTAAAATGTTGCTATGGATGTTTGGTAATGTTTATGTTAGGTTTGAATAAGTAGAAAATGTTTATGGTTGTGATTATTTACCATGTTAGCTTATGTATGGACCATAATTATGTTAGTGATAAATGTTAAATTTGATTATGCTCATTTCGATTAAGTAATCCCTTTGTTAAATAAGACCCAATATTGGTGATATGTCATACTTTAGAAAAGTAAGTCTCTTTTCAATTAGAAGTGAAATTAAAGTAAAAATAAAAGAGAATTTGAAATTTGAAGTGAAACGTGTATGAAATGGATAGTTAAATTGAAATTTAAATTGAGATGAATTGTGAAATTGAAATCGATTTTGAAAAATAAAGTTGAGATTAAGGATGAATTAAAGTTTAAATTGAAATTAGATTTGAAATCTAAGCTTTAAATATGTTTAATTTGAAGTTATAATTGAAATTGATTTGAAATTGGAATTTAAAATTTAATATTAAAATAATGGGAATAAAATAATACTATAATATGGTAATAGTGAAAATTCATTTTGAATATTTAAAAAGTGAAAATACTGATTTAAAATGATTCGTAATGATTTTATAAGCAATGGAATTCAATTTGAATAAATTATTTCAAATATTGAAAAATAATTTAAAACCAGGTGCGTCGCGCAACGGTAGTTCGCGATTTCGCACCGAAAAGTTCAAATGAATTTGTAGTGTAGAATATAGCTCGGAATTCTTCGAGATAAGAAAATTACGGACTATTATATCCATATCTTCTGAACGAAAAAAGAAAATCAAAATTTCGTTGAATAGATTTTTTATTAAGTCCAAATCAATTTTCTAGAAAAATCGCGTCAGTGCAGTTAAGTGACCATAATAGAAAATCAGTTTAGATAAACATTTTATTTATGGAATAAATTTGATAAATCCATTTAAATAGTTTAAAAGTTATTTGAAGTGGAAAATATGAATTTTCAAATATTAAAAAGTGGTTTAAATCAATTAAGCTTATATAGCACTTTCCACTGCACTTTTATGCTACAAATTGTATAACTTTTGAATGTGAGTTTAAATGTAGCGATATTTCCTAGAATAAATTGTGAATGTTTTTAAAAGGAAAATAAATCATTTAAAAGATAATTTGGAATCTTTATAATCAATTCCAAACTAAAGCTGATAACTGAGTACGTGGAAACGACTAGTACATTTGTCCTGCCTGTGAGATCTGAGAAGATAAAACAATGTGTTTAACTAGGGTTAGGGATGGAGCAACCAGCACTCTGAACTTATTAGGGCTATGGTTTCTTTTCTCAGGCGAGGGGTGGAACAGATCGAAAGGAAAGCCCGGATGCTCTTAAATAAAAAGATCGTATTGAGTTTCCAAAATAAAAGAAGATTGGTATTATCCAAAATTTAAGCAATCTCCAAAATGAATGATTTCTATGATCCTATTTACTCAAAAATGTTTGCTAAGATTGATTTAGGGTTTATCGTAAATGATGTATTGAATAACATTGTTTTTGACCTGCCTAAAAAGTTAAGAAATTTGGATTGAGAGTTAAGTGAGGAAATTTGAGATATTTTCCAAAGAAAAAGAATAAATTACTTAGAATTATCCTAAGCCAAAATAAAGAGATTTCGAAATCAGCGAAAAGAGTTAAAGTGAAAAGAGACTTAATAAATCCTATATACTCATATTCACTTTTTATCGATAATTGGATTTCGGAGGAACCGGAGTCGGATTTGGGTGATTCCTATTTGAAAACCACTTCAAACCAATATATACATTCGAATGTGAAGACATGTTGAAGATGACGATTATTGAAGACTGTGGATCATCACAGCGTGAAGACTGCTTTTTGAATATGCTCTGGGTAGTTCCCATTATAGAGTTATTTATAGTAGTGGTCTCCTCATGGTGGAGATTTTTTGGATTGCAAGGACTACTCGCTATAAGTGGTAGTAGGAGGGTGCCTTCGGTTTGTCCTATTCCTGGACAACTTGTATGAACGTCTGTTTGACATTGCATTTCTAAAGATTATGTACATTGGTTTTTATAAACGTACATCAGTGGTGGCGGAGAAGGCAGCTTCTCTTAGCTAACACCCTCCTTGAGACGTACGAGTTCAAGGGCTGTATTTTTGTGGAAGGCAATTAGTAGTTAACGGAAATGGAAATGTGGCATTCAAAGATATGATATATACTATGTGAAAAGGTAATATTTGCCTCAAGTCTCATCAAATCGAAAATGACCGAAACAAGATTGGATGCAGCAAGGCAAAGTGGGTCATTCCCAAGTAGGGTATGGTCATCTCCTTCTAGATATTTTTCTTCCCGCTATGACGTTCAGGATGTAAATTAATGTGGTGTATGGAAAAACTAGTGCTCGGTTAAAGGTCGGTAACGACCGGAAGATGAAATATTTGGTACTATCTAGTTACAGAGGTAGGACGCTCTTGTGTTGGCAGAGGTTCCTTTGTGTTGTTCCTTGGCACATCCATCAAGAGGTGTACCCATTCGAAAGGTAGATCCTTCACCTAGTGATTTGTTTGGAAATCCATTCTTCAATAAGAACCTTTGGTTTTGTTTGTAGAACTTAGTATGCTGGAATTTAATAATGGTAACAATTTCGGCTAAGATTAATAAGCTTATTTGCAAATGTTTTCAAAGAATGTCATTAGAAATAATATCAAAGGTTTTGATATAAAAGTATATTAGTTATCATAAGGTAAAAACCCGTCCGTTTGTGGACGTGGTCTTATGAGATACTCTTTATTTTCAAAGGATTTTTATTCAAAGGTTGATATATGACACTGTCATTTATTATCGATTTTTTCTCATGCTGGTATATCAAGCCCGATCCGGGTATTTTCAATACTTGGGTCAGATTCAAGTAGTTTCTGGTTTTGTTAAAGGCGGTTGGAGTTTCCAGATGAGAGCTGGAGATATTCATCTGCATATGACATAATCTATTATCCGCTGTACTTAGTTGTTTTAGTTTGTTGTTTGTCAGCAATTGTAAGGACAGATGTTTACAATTGACCAGGCTAAATTTAGGTTAGACTCTGCTATATGTATTTTAAAAGTTTTCCTCTGTAAAGATATTTGATCAATATTATACGTTATTTCATTCGTGTGAGATTCTATTCTGTCTTATCTTTATTCCCTTCATGTTCCGTATTTTCATGCATTTTGAGTTGGACATGTGTGGTTTATTGTTGATTCAAAGGGTACGGAAAAACGGGCCATGACATTGTCTCTGCCTTACTAGAATTGACAAGTGATCATTGTTGTTAAGTGGTAAATTAGATAATTCACAAGATAGGAAGTCATATATCCAATAAATATTGGCCAATGCTCTGTTTATTCTTGTTAGATGTTTTTGACCGGTCCAAACCATTTGGAAAATTTAAATCCCCTAATGCCCAATCAGTTAGCTCTACACGTGCCATACATTTGTCTATTTTTATCATTTATTAAAGAAAATTTATTGCCTCCTAACTTCTTATTTTCACATCTAATGTAGTTGAAATCGTCAATAAGAAACAAAGGGTGAATATACTATAGGTATTATTTTCTATGTTGTACCATAAACTCTCATGTGGATAATCAAAGTTATGTCCATATACAAAAGAGCAAGTAAATATCTTTCCCTATCTACCTTCTTCATTGGTAATGAAATGTGTCGATTGCTTATATTGATAATCTTAAATTCTCATGTGTCACTATCTATTAGAACTAATATGCATCATTTGTAATCTCATTCCACATTACCAATCACCTATCGAATTTTAATAATTTATTGACTTTGTTTTCAAATTTCGAAGCTAAGAGTATTAGTCTTTTTGATTGCTTTAGGGAGAAGATGGAGATTGATAAAGTAAGGATGCGTGAATATTTTGGTGATGAGAGAATTTTGTAAGGAATGTTGGGCTTGGGTATAAAAGGTTGGATCTGTTAGTCCGTGAGATGATGGTTTTGATGACAACAACCTTAGAATAGATTATAAAATATAAATACTAACATTATAAGTTTAGACATATATGTGTATGCAGGATTTAACCATGCAGGTACTGAGAATGAAGACTGTACAGTATAAAGATTCAAGACATCAAGATTGAAGACTCATGAGTATCAAGATTATAAGAGTTTAAGACTTCAAGAATAAGTATTTTAATTAGGAATTTTGTTAAAACTCCTAGAAAAGCACTGGCATCTTAAAATCCAATTTATTCGTGGAATGGAATCCACTTTGAGCCCGTTAAAGGGATGGAACCCTAAGTAGGATGGAACCTACGAAAAATCTAGTGGAATATTGTTTTGTATCCGCTAATTTTTATTCAAATGATTTTACAAAAATTATCTTGTTTTCAAAATGATTTCAAAACTTTCCTTTTAAAATATTCAAAAACCTCTATCCTGATTTTAAATAATTTTAGCCTCAAAATCATCTTTAATTCAAAGTCAAATTACTCCTGATTTTAAACTATCTTTTAATATAATATATTTAACTTTTAAATATTTATAATTAGATTTAAATGTAAAATTATAGTTAAATTCTATATATATTATTCTCTATATTTACTTATGAATTTTAACTATAGTCAAGTATATTTATAAAGCTTAAAATAGTTTTAATATAAGATAAAGGTTATTTTCAAAGAAAATCAAATCATCAAAAATTGCCTTGGGATGTCGACATACTCATGGTGACCATGTCAACATAGTTTCAGTTAAGTTCAAAATTTAAATTTCAAAAGATGTGTCTTGTAACAACCCGCATATTTTACGATTGTGTATTTAAATATTTTATTTAAATACAACATCGTTAGTCGGATTATAGTCTGAAATGCTACTTTTTGCATACGGTCGAATTAGGACTCAGGACCGCTTCCATTGAGTTCAAAACGTCGTTTGCGACCTTTTTGAGTATAAACTTCGATATGTTTGGAGCTAGCTAAAATTTGACTTATGCACTTTGGACTTTGGGTTTGGGTTAGCCAAAACTATTAACTCTAGCTCCACCCCCACTTCTCTTCATTCACTTTCATTTCCTAATACCTTCAAGCTTTCATAAAAATGGGGGAAGAGAAAGAGAATTAGAATTCCTAAGCCCTAGTTCCATTGCAAATCCAAGTTCTAACTCCAAATTCAAAGTGAAGCTATTGGTAAGCATTCTCTTCTTCTTCTCCAACTCATTCTACCTTCAATTTCAGAAATACCTAAAGTCTAACTTAGGAAATGTTTTTCTTTTAAGCTTAGATTCAATCTTCTTGAGTTGCAATTGAGGAGTGATTGTTTTTACCTTGCTTTATAGCTTCTTCATCCTTGATTTTGTGCAAAAGGTGAAATTTTTATCTCACATCTATGTCTATAACTATCTTTGATTGTTGGGTATGAATTCCTAAAACTTATTCATGTGCATTTTCTTGGTTTGGATTGATTTAGTGAATATTTCAATTTTTGGTGTTTTGAAGTCAAATCCTTAAAAATCCTAACTTTGAATTTGAACAAGTTTTTGGTGTTGCATCGAAGGGCCTATAGGGCCGGGTCGCCGATTGGCATAAACCCCTAGCGCCCATTGCTCATCCGCTTGCAATTTTGGAGGAATTGCTCTTTATTTGATAGACTGAAAAACAGTCCCAGTGCCAGTCATTCGATTGACCTTTGCAGTCAGTCGATTGGCTATAGTAAATGAACGTTTCTGGGCTCTAAACAAAGGCTGGAAGTCTCTGTTTTCTGCAATCAGTCGACTGGCCTCTGTAATCAGTCAACTGACCTGCTTGTTTTTGCCTATTTAGCCTATTTTGCTTGAAATTCCAATTTTTATCGATTCGTGTTTTTCCGATTTATTGTTATCATTCATTATCGACCTTGATGACTTCTATTTTGGATTTTTTGGGTATATCCATTTTGATGGGTTTGGAATTGATTTCTTTGGATTTAATTCACGTCTTTGAACGTGAAATTTTGGTAATTGATTGTTCTTACAATCATCTTTATGGTTTGTCACTTTAAAACGCAAAGGTTTCTATACTAGTAGTAAATATTCTCAAAGATGATTTCACCTCTATATCTAATACAAAGTCCTTTATAAAACCATTTTCCAATCTATTAGTATATAAAAACCTTTACCTCATTCGTTCGAGAAATCCGATTAAATGACTTTGCAAAACAAGTGGTATGAAACGGTTGCGTTTACTTTGTCGGTTAATTCTTAGACTCGTTCGGTTGAAACTCTTGTGACAACTTTCGAGTGGAGATCTACAATTTGTTCGTAAATACTTAAGTTAAGCCAGTGGTTATGAGACATGAAGCTAAACTCATTTATTTACTAGCTTAGTGTAATTGACACTTCTTGATGATCGATGAGGATCATTTTTGTGGTTTTGACCAGCGATGTGCGATGTCTCTTTGTCTGCGAGGGACACTAAACCCCGTTTTGTGGAGTTTCGACTCAAATTGGTGGGGTAGCGACCCTTGGTCTTCGGGTCGTTTGTGGAGCCTCGGCTCAAATTGATGGTTAGCAACCATGGAATAGTGTTCCGTTTGTGATGCACGTGTTGGTGAGTTTACATGCTCCCGTTTATGGTAGGCCTCCCCTTTTTTGTGATTAGGCCTCCCCCTCTTTGTGATTTCTAGATTTCTATTGATGATTTCTAGAATTTGTGTTTCATCAAAATTCATGATTTATAATGATAAGCTTTATCAATATTTGTGCATTGGTGAATTTGTATTTCACTAACTTTTGTGAATTTGTGTTTCAACAACTTTTACGATTAGCATTGATAAGTTTGTCAATATTTGTGGTTTGGTGAATAGAGTAAAGAATATGACGTTCTTTTTAATGTTATGAGATTTCTTGAGATATTGTATGATTTTTGTTGTTTTCAAATGTATACTTTTCATAGTATGGCATTATTGTGATCATACGTTTTGTTATATCTCTTATTCCATCTCATTTATCTGATATTTATAGCTAGACTGATCCGTTTATTATTTTCTATTAAATAATACTCAGGTCAGACCGAGGTGTTACAGGTGCTTCTACTTAACTCCTCATCTGGGAGTATTACCTGACTTTTGGCTAACTACACTTTATTTGTATTTTGTTGTTTTACATTCAAGATAGAGACTCCTTGATGTATACATTTTCTTTTATCCAGCACTTGTATCTATTCTTTTGTTATACTATGGATCTTGTTTGACCACTACTCTGATAAACACTTCTAAGTGTTATATTCATATCTGTTTCCGCCTTTGTGATATGGATATCTGTGATTGATTTATGTTTTGATTATTTCTGTATTTGTTTTTCGAAGATCATATATAGCCACTGTGTAGATGCTTTGAGTTTGTATCGGTGTGTCGGATTTCCTCTTGTTATACCATCTGACATACCGTTGCTCACATAAGGCAATTACACGGATGGTCGCTCCTCAACAGCCTTATTCTTCGTGCTAGTTGACGGCATTACTACGTAGTGTCCTTGGCTAGCGTGAGTATAGAGGTGGGGCATCACAACATGGTATTAGAGCCAAACTTCAGAACAATGTAGAATAATTTAACAAGGATCATCATCCTAAGTTCATCTTAGGAGTCGTGCCTTAGGATTTTATTCGAGTCATTGGACCCGTTCTATCCTTTTCCTTTGTGATGCCTTGTTTTATCAATCAAGATTTTTTTGATATTCATTCTAAGATTAACCTTTTTCTTCTTCTTTCTTTCTTTCTTAAAGAAGAGAAATGGTTAGACCGGCCATCCCAGCACTGGTCAATCTAGTGCTACTCCCCAGGATGGAGTATTTATGTCTGCCCAACAGCTTCTTGATCTTGTAAAGAATGCTCAAGCTGCCGGACCCATTCCAGAGCCTACTCACCCTAAATCTGGGTTTGCACGTTTATGCAGTGATTATACCAACTTGGGTGGGAAGCCATTCAAGGGTACCAAAAACATCATTGAAGTCCAAGCTTGGCTTAAAACATGTGATCGCATCTTTACTCGTATGAATTTTATTGATCTTCATCGAGTTCAAGTGGCTTATAGTTTGCTCCAAGAAAGAGCATTATATTGGTATGAGCTACTTATTTCTAAAATTGTTGAAGCTGATCTTACTTGGAAGAAATTCCGAGAAAGATTTGGATCAAAGTTTGTGCCGGAAGCTGAAAAAGTGACTTTGGTCCATCGTTTTATTGACCTTGTTCAAGGTGAATCATCTATGGCAGAGTATGTCGCAACTTTCGAATCTCCTTCTAAATACAGGGTTGAGTACATTAATACCCCATTGAAGAAAAAACAGAGATTTGTCTATGGCTTGAATAAAAATCTCAAAAAGCCATTACTTCTGAAATTGGAAGTTGCTTTCGATCAACTTATTGATATCGCTCTTTGACTTGAAGAGGCAGATAAAGAGGGTGATGTTGAAGTTGTTGGTGCCAAACCGAACTTCAACAACAACAAGAAAAGTCCTATCAAGTTCAAAGGCCCAAATCCTAACAAGAAAGGGAAGCAAGCAGCTACAGTAGCAAAGACTCCTACCCCTATTAATGGGCAATGCTACAATTGTGGTTCTAAGGACCATTATGCCAATAGATGTCTGAAACCTCTCTTTTGTCGTTATTGCAAAAGTTTGGGTCATCTTTTATCTTCATGTCCCAAACTTCAAGGCAAGAAGGAGGGAAAGCTAAATGTTGTGAAAGCCCCTAGTAACACTTCTCGTGGTCAAGGTATTTCTCATTCTATCCTTGATGACATTATTATGTTTCGTGATCAACCTATTTGAGTTCTTTTTGATACGGGTGCATCCCATTCTTTTATATCAAAAGAGCTTGTTGATACTTTTTCTTTGAGTGTTATGGCTTTAATGACTTCTTTGAGAATCGTGAATCCAATTGGTGGATCCGCAACACTTAGTTCGCTTTGTAAAGATGTCGATATTATTTTGTGTGATTTTTCTTTCCGAGCCGATTTTCATGTCATGCGTTACTTGGGCTTCGGAATGATTTTGGGAATGGATTGGCTTAAGCGTTATGAAGCCCATATCTTATGTCCTGAGCGGACTATTCATCTTCGACATCCTCAATCTGTTAAGCAGATTTCTATTTTTCTTAAAGATTCGGATTCCAACTTCACAGCATCTTTATATTCTTTAAATCCTCATGATGACGATTATGATGATGAGGAAGATGTCATTTCTCTTATTCACGTTGTTCGTGAATTTTCCGACATATTTGAGCCCGTTTTGGGATTACCACCTAAGCAAGCAATTGAGTTAATAATTAATCTAATCCCTAGAGCTCTACCTATCACTTGTCGTCCTTATCGTATGTCCAATAAAGAAAATGAGAAGATGCGCAAACAATTATCCGAATTGGAGACGAAGCAATTTATTCGTCCTAGTTCCTCTCCTTGGGGAGCTTCAGCTATTTTTGTGAAGAAATCTGATGGTACACTTAGGATTTGCGTTGACTACCGTAAGCTTAATGATCTCACTACTAAGAATAAATATCTCTTACCTCGAATTGATGATCTATTCAATCAACTTAGTGGTGCTAGAGTCTTTACACAATTAGACTTAGCAACCGGTTTTCATCAGCTTCGTATTACAGAGGATAACATTCCTTTGACATCGTTCCGTACTCGCTATGGATCTTATGAATGACTTGTTATGCCATTTGGTTTAACGAATGCTCCAGCTTATTTCGTTGACCTTATGAATCGAGCTTTCAAAGACTTCCTCGATCGATTTGTTCTCATCTTTATAGATGATATTCTAGTTTATTCTAAAACCGAGGAAGAGCATGAAAAGCATCTTCGGATTGTGTTGGAAACTCTTAGGAGTAATCAATTGAAGGAAAAATTTCGAAATGCCACTTTTGGAAATTTCGAGTGATTCTCGACCATATTATTTTTGAATCCGGAATTTCCGTGGATCCTTCAAAGATTGAAACGATTCAAGATTGGAAGAGACCGGAGAGTGTGACGGAAATCCGTAGTTTCTTGGATTGGCGGGTTATTACTGTCCATTCATAAAAGACTTTTCCAAAATTTTCGTGCCTCTTACTAGCTTGATAAAGGAGTTAAATACATTTGGTCGGACAAATGTGAAGCTTCTTTTTAGAAATTAAAAGAACTCCTTTTCAATGCTCCTATTCTTGTGATTCCCGAAGGGAACCAAGATTTTATTGTTTATACCGATGCTAGTCGGGTTGGTTTGGGTGTCGTTATTATGCAAAGAGAAAGAGTTATTGCTTATGCTTCTAGGCAATTGAAGCCTGCCGAGACTGGATATGCAACTCATGATTTAGAGCCCGCGGCTATTGTTTTCGCCCTTCGTGTTTGGCGTCATTATCTTTTGGGAGAGATTTGTTCTCTACACCGATCACAAATCGTTGAAGTTTTTGTTTTCTCAAAAGGAACTTAATTTGCGTCAGCTACGTTGGCTCGAATTCCTTGCATCTTATGACCTTGATATTCTTTATACTCCCGGAAAGCGAAATCGTGTTGCCGATGCCCTCATTCGTAAGCTATAAGCGGTTGTTTCTATGATGATATCTGAATGGTATGATCTCGAGACTTTATCCACTTGGGAGATTCGAGATCGTGAATACAATTTATGTTCATCTCTTGTTTTATGTAGCCTTGAGGCTCATCCATCTCTTTTAGACCGCATCCTTGAAGCTCAAAAGTTATATCCCGAATTGGCTCTTCTTAGCCAAAGTTGTAGGGATAAAATTGATATTGAAGGTTTGAAAGACTTTAATATTGACTCCAGTGGCGGTATTCGAAAATTTGGTAGACTTATCGTGCCAAATATTAGTGATTTTTGTAGAGATATTTTAGAAGATTCTCATCATTCTAAATTTACCATTCATCCCAGTAATAGTAAAATGTGCGCGGATATGAAGTGACTTTACTTTTGGGATGGGATGAAATCTAATATTGCTAACTTTGTTAGGCATTGCATGACTTGCCAACTAGTTAAAGCTGAGCATCAAAGGCCCGGTGGGTTATTGCAACCTTTGGACATTCCAATTTGGAAGTGGGACTAAATATTCATCGATTTTATTGATGGCCTTCCCCGTTCTCATTCGGGTCATGATAGGCTATGGGTGATAGTTGGTAGACTTACAAAATCCGTCCATTTTATTCCCATTCAGTCCAATCGGGCCGTGCCTCTTTTGGCCAAACACTTTATTAAAGAAATTGTTAGATTACATGAAATTCCTACTTCTATTGTTAGCGATCATGATCCATTGTTTACTAGTGGATTTTGGAAGAGTCTTCAAAAAGCGTTAGGAACGAAGCTTACTTTTAGCACTGCTTATCATCCTCGGTCCGATGGACAAACCGAGCGTGTGAATCAAACTCTTGAAGATCTCCTTCGTGCTTGTGTCCTTGATTTTGGTGTAAGTTGGGAGCTTGTTGATTTTTCCTATAATAATAGCTTCCAATCTAGTATTGGCATGGCACCTTTTGAGGCACTTTATGGAAGTCCATACCGATCTCCTTCTTGTTGGCTTGAGGCCGGTGAGAAGCTGGTTTTGGGTCCAGATTTTATTCGTGATTCCACAGAAAAGATTGGCCTTATTCGTCATAGGATGAAAGAAGCTCAAAGTAGGCAAAAATCCTATGCCGATAACCGAAGAAGGAAATTAGAATTTTCTGTGAGAGATTTTGTGTTTATTCGTGTTTCACCTATGAAGGGTGTTGTGCGTTTCAGTCGATCGGGAAAATTAGCGCCTCGATATATTGGTCCATTTTCCATCACCGAACGTATTGGTTCCGTGGCTTATCGCATTTTATTACCGGTTCAGTTTTCTTCTATTAATGACGTGTTTCAAGTTTCTCAATTATGAAAATGCCTTCGAGATTCCGATTCTATTCTTGAGCCCGGTGTTGTGGAAGAAATTGAAGTTTCGGCCAATTTGACTTATGAGCAACATCTTATTCGTATTATTGCATCGGAGGTTAAACAGCTTTGAAATAAAGATGTCCCTCTTATGAAGGTTCAATGGTCCTCAAATCCTAAGGATTGTTCTTGGGAGTCTAGAGAATTCATCGAGCGAACACATCCGAACTTACTTTCTCGAGCTCCTTGAGGTGAACTTTTTATTTCAAATTTCTTTTGTGTTGATATGCTTTTATAGTTTTACTTTTTATTGTCTTCTTAAATATTGCGGGGACGCAATTTCTTTAAGGAGGGGAGTCTGTAACAACCCGCATACTTTACGATTGTCTATTTAAATATTTTATTTAAATACCGCATCGTTAGTCAGATTATAGTCTGAAATGCTACTTTTTGCATACGGTCAAATTAGGACTCGTGACCACTTCCATTGAGTTCAAAACGTTGTTTGCGACCTTTTTGAGTATAAACTTCGATATGTTTGGAGCTAGCTAAAATTTGACCTATGCACTTTGGACTTTGGGTTTGGGTTTGGGTTAGCCTAAACTATTAACTCTAGCTCCACCTCCACTTCTCTTCATTCATTTCCTAATACCTTCAAGCTTTTATAAAAATGGAGGAACAGAAAGAAAATTAGAATTCCTAAGCCCTAGTTCCATTGCAATTCCAAGTTCTAACTCCAAATTCAAAGTGAAGCTATTGGTAAGCATCCTCTTCTTCTACTCCAACTCATTCTACCTTCAATTTCAGAAATTCCTAAAGTCTAACTTAGGAAATGTTTTTTTAAGCTTAGATTCAATCTTCTTGGGTTGGAATTGAGGAGTGATTGTTTTTACCTTGCTCTATACCTTCTTCTTCCTTGATTTTGAGCAAAAGGTGAAATTTTTATCTCACATCTATGTTTATAACTATCTTTGATTGTTGGGTATGAATTCCTAACACTTATTCATGTGCATTAGCTTTTGGTTTGGATTGACTTAGTGAATATTTCAATTTTTGGTGTTTTGAAGTCAAATCCTTAAAAATCCTAACTTTGATGTTTGAACATGTTTTTGGTATTGCATCGAAGGGCCTATAGGGCTAGGTCGTCGATTGGCATAAACCCCTAGCGCCCATTGCTCGTCCGGTTGCAATTTTGGAGGAGTTGCTCTTCATTTGATAGGCTGAAAAACAGCCCCAGTGCTAGTCAGTCGACTGACATTTGCAGTCAGTCGACTGGCTGTGGCAAATGAACATTTCTGGGCTCTCGGTAGAGGCTGGAAGACTTTGTTTCCTGCAATCAATCGACTGGCCTTTGTAATCAGTCGACTGACCTGCTTGTTTTTGCCTATTTAGCCTATTTTGTTTGAAATTCCAATTTTTATCGATTCATGGTTTTCCGGTTTGTTGTTATCATTTATTATCGACCTTAATGACTTCTATTTTGGAATTTTTGTGTATATCCATTTTGATGGGTTTGGAATCGATTTCTTTGGATTTAATTCACGTCTTTGAACGTGAAATTTTGGTGATTGATTTTTCTTACAATCATCTTTATGGTTTGTCACTTTAAAACGCAAAGGTTTCTATACTAGTAATAAATATTCAAACTCTTTCTCAAAGATGATTGCAACTCTATTTTTAATACAAAGTTCTTTATAAAACCATTTTCCAATCTATTAGTATATACAAACCTTTACCTCATTCGTTCGAGAAATCTAATTAAACGACTTTGTAAAACAAGTGGTATGAAACGCTTGCGTTTACTTTGTCGGTTAATTCTTCGACTCATTCGGTTGAAACTCTTGTGATAACTTTTAAGTGAAGATCTACAATTTGTTCGTAAATACTTAAGTTAAGCCAGTGGTTATGGGACATGAAGCTAAACTCATTTATTTACTAGCTTAGTGTAATTGACACTTCTTAATGATCGATGAGGATCATTTTTGTGGTTTTGACTAGTGATATGTGATGTCTCTTTGTCTACGAGGGAGACTAAACCCCGTTTTGTGGAGTTTCGACTCAAATTGGTGGGGTAGCGACCCATGGTCTTCGGGCCGTTTGTGGAGCCTCGGCTCAAATTGATGGTTAGCAACCATGGAATAGCGTTCCGTTTGTGATGCACGTGTTGGTGAGTTTACATGCTCCCGTTTATGATAGGCCTCCCCCTTTTTGTGATTTCTGGATTTCTATTGATAATTTCTAGAATTTGTGTTTCACCAAAATTCGTGATTTATATTGATAATCTTTATCAATATTTGTGCATTGGTGAATTTGTGTTTCACTAACTTTTGTGAATTTGTGTTTCAACAACTTTTACGATTGGCATTGATAAGTTTGTCAAATTGAGGTTTGGTGAATAGAGTAAAGAATATGACGTTCTTTTTGATGTTATGAGATTTCTTGAGATATTATATGATTTTTGTTGTTGTCAATTGTGTACTTTTCATAGTATGGCATTATTGTTATCATACGTTTTGTTATATCTCTTATTCCATCTCATTTTATCTAATATTTATAGTTACACTGATCCGTTTATTATTTTCTTATTAAATAATACTCGGGTCAGACCGAGATGTTATAGGTGCTTCTACTTGACTCCTCATTTGGAAGTATTACCCGGCTTTTGGCTAACTACACTATATTGGTAGTTTTTGTTGTTATACATTCGAGATAGAGACTCCTTGATGTACACATATTCTTTTATCTAGCACTTGTATCTATTCTTTTGTTATACTGTGGATCATGTTTGACCACTACTCTGATAAAAACTTCTAAGTGTTATATTCATATCTGTTTTCGCCTTTGTGATATGGATATCTGTGACTGATTTATGTTATGATTATTTCTATATTTGTTTTTCGAAGATCATATATAGCCACTGTGTAGATGCTTTGAGTTTGTATCGGTGTGTCGAATTTCCTCTTGTTATACTATCTGACATACCGTTGCTCGCACAAGGCAATTACACGGATGGTCGCTCCTCAACAGCCTTATTCTTCGTGCTAGTTGATGGCATTACTCCGTAGTGTCCTTGGCTAGCGTGAGTGTAGAGGTGGGACGTCACATGTTTATTCGCCATAACTCTTCACGAATGGACATGGTGTTGTTCTTCTATAAATAGGGGTTAGTTTCAACGAATTTCATATCAGATTTTCTGGTTTTTCACTCCTCTTCTTCTTCCGCATTTCTTAATACATATTCTTACCATTACTCTGCCGAAATTAACATTGAATCAAACTCGATTACTTCTAGTTTGATTCTCTATCACTATCTCAACAAGGTTCTCAGTGCTATTCAGAGTTCTAGATTTCTTTGTAATCTATTAAGCGAGAAAATGTGTGATTGTGGCCTTGAAAATCAATCAAGCGAGATAAGGTGTGATTGTAGCCTTGGGAAATCAATTGGGTGAACTTGTTGCCCATAAATCAAATGGGTGAACTTGTTGCCCATAAAGTCAAGTATCTCTACCTAGAGGATTTGATTCTAGAGGGTGTACCTCGTAGCCTTGAAATCGAAGGTGTAATTGTAAAGAATGCTTTTGAAAGGAAATCTGTACTTGTGTTGCAGGACTGGATGTAGGGTAACTCCAAACCAGTATAAAATCCGGTGTGTTCTTTCCTTTACTGCTTTTTATTTTATTTCTGCATCTGTGTTTGTTTCTGTGATCATGTTTGTGTCTGTATATTGCACACATCTGTGTCTAAATTAACATTAACTCAAAAAGATTTAGTAATTCTTTATAAACACTATTCATCCCCCTCTAATATTGATCCTAGCCTTAAGATCTGTAATCTGCATTTCTCATAATTGGTATCAGAGCAAGGTTTTCAAAGTTTCATAATCTGTTTTTGAAAAAGCTTTTAAAATGGCTATATTTGTTAATACTAGTTTAGAAATATTCAAATCGTCATTATTTCATGAGTTTACATATAATCAATATTCAAATTCAAGTTATCTACAAAAATTGTTTGATGTGCAGGAATCATGCTTTATGGCTGTTGAGGAATCAATCCACAACGGACAAATTGTGCAGATCAGAATAAACAAATGGATACTTGACAGTGGATGTTCTAGACACATGACTGGCAATCCAGATATACTGAATGATATTATATACAAAGACGGAGGACTGGTTAATTTTGGAGACAATTCAAAAGGATATGTGATTGGCATCGGCAAAGTCGGTAATTCTAAAACTCCTACTATTACTAATGTTTGGCTAGTTAAGAATCTGAAACATAATCTACTAAGTATAAGTCAACTATGCGATAACGGATATAAATTAAATTTGAAAAAGATAAATGTCACATTGAAGATAATAATTCAACCATTATATTTGAGGGAGTTAGGAAAAAGAATATTTACATTCTTAGTATGAAAGTTTCAAATGATAACCTGTATCTGTTGGCAAATACAAGTGACCATAAGAGATTTGGACATTTGAATTTCAAACTCATATCTAGACTATCAAAACATGATCTAGTAAGAGGTCTTCCTAAAATGAATTTTAAAGTAGATAGTCTATGTGATGCTTGTCAATTAGGAAAACTTAGAAAAAGTTCTTTTAAATTAAAAGATATGATTTCAACTTCAAAACCTCTTGAATTACTTCATCTTGATTTATTTGGTCCATCTCAAATTCTGTCAATAAATCATATTAAATATGTTTTTGTAATTGTAGATGATTATTCTAGATTTACATGGACAATATTTTTGAAACATAAAAGTGATACTTTTGAATGTTTTAAGAACTTTTCAAAAAGAATTCAAAATCAATTTTCTTTAAAAATTATAACTATACGTAGTGATCACGGTGGTGAATTTGAAAATGAAAAGTTTGAGGAATTCTGCAATAAAAAAAGGAATAACTCACAATTTTTCATTTTCGAGAACTCCACAACAAAACGGAGTAGTAGAACGTAAAAATAGGACGATTCAAGAGTGTGTGAGAACTATGTTTTCAGGTAGTAATTTACCAAAGAATTTTTGGGTAGAAGCAGTTGCTACCGCATGTTATATTTTAAATAGAATTTTAGTTAGACCTTTAACTGATAAGACATCTTATGAACTTCTTTATTCAAAGAAACCTAAGGTATCTTATTTCAGAATTTTTGGAAGTAAATGCTTTATTTTAACTACAAAAGATAATTTAGATAAATTTGATCCTAAATCCGACAAAGGAATCTTTATCGGATACTCTAATAGAAGTAAAGCATAAAGAGTGTTTAATTTAAAAACTAACACCATCGAAGAAACAATGCATGTTTCATTTGATAAAAATTTCAAAAATTTTGAAGATACAAATGATGAAGAGGATTTAATCACTCAAAATCAAGAATCAATTGAAACTAATAATGAAATTAATCATCCTAATAAAAGGACTAAACTTTTTGTGATGCGCCACCTCTATACCCACACTAGCCAAGGACACTACGGTGTAATGCAGTCAACTAGCATGGAGAATAAGGCTGTTGAGGAGCGACCATCCGTGTAATTGCTTTCTGCGAGCACCAATATGTCAGATAGTACAACATGCATTTGGTTTCGGGAGGAGATCCGACACATCGGTACAAACTTAAAGCTACTACACAGTGGCTATATATATATATTCTTCGGAAACAAACATAGAAATAAACGTAACACAAATTAGTCACAGATATCCATATCACAAAGGCGGAAAAAGATATGAATAAAACACATGAAAGTGTACATCAGAGTAGTGGTCAAACAAAACCCACAATATCACAAAAGAATAGCTACAAGTGCTAGACAAAAGAATATGAATACATCAATGAGTCTATATCTCAAATGTATACAACAAAAACTACTAATCTAAGTAATTATCCAAAAGTCAGGATGATAATCCCAGATGTGAAGTCAAGCAGAAGCACCTGTAACATCTCGGTCTGACCCGAGTATTATTTAATAAGAAAATAATAAACGAATCGGTCTAGCTATAAATATCAGATAAAATGATATAGAATAAGAGTTATGACATAAACATATGATAACCATAAAGCCATACTGTGAAAAGTATGCAATTGAAAATCAACTAAGAATTAATCAATATCACAAGAATCTTCTCAAAGATCAAAAGGAATGTCATATTCTATATTTTCGTTCACCAAAACCATGAATATTGACAATAATATCAATGCCAATCACAAAAGTTAATGACACACAAATTCACCAATGCACAAATATTGATAACACATATCAATGTACGGTGAAACACAAATTCTAGAAATCATCAATGAAAATCCAGAAATCACAAAAGGGGGAGGCCTATCACAAAACGAGAGCATGAAAACTCACCTACACGTATATCACAAAATGAAACGCTATTCCATGGTTGCTAACCATTAATTTTGAGCCGAAGCTCCACAAAACGGCCCGAAGACCATGGGTCGCTACCCCACTAAATTGAGCCGAAGCTCCACAGAAACGGGGTTTAGTCTCCCTCGTAGACAAAGAGACATCGCACATTTGCTAGTCCAAACCACAAAAATGATCATCAACGATCATCAAGAAGTGTCAATTACAATAAGCTAGTAAATATAAAAGCTTAGCTTCGTGTCCCATAACCACTAGCTTAACTTAAACATTTACGAACAAATTGTAGATTTCCACTAGAAAATTTTCACAAGAGATTCAATCGAACAAGTCCAAGAATTAACCGGCGAAGTAAATGCAAGCGTTTCATACCATTTGTTTTACTAAGCCGTTTAATTAGATTCCTCGTACGAGTGAGATAAAGTGACAAATCACAACAATGGTTGTAGAAACAATAAATCACAAAAAAATTCATATACGAAGACGTGAATGAAATCCAAAGAATTCGATTCCAAATCCATCAAAGTGGAAATACCCTTTCTACTCGACACGGCGCGACCTAGCAGATGAGCGACCTAAGAGGTAGCGGCATAAGTGCAGGGGCGAGCGACCTAAGGGATGGTGCGACTCAACAGTGCAAACAACCTAAGTGGAAACGGCATAAGTGCAGGGCTAACGACCTAAGGAATGGTGCGACCTAATGAGCCGAGCGACCTAACACAAGCGACCAAGGCTAGCGACCCACGTAAGAAGGCCGAGCGACCTAAGTGGTCAAGTGGGCGCGACCTAAGAGAGCGGGCGACCTAACAGATACGGCATATGGCCAAGCGGCCTAGGGAGAAATGACCTAAGTGGGAAGGTCGCGTGACCTAACGACTTAAACAAGGCCAAGCGACCTAACGACTTAAGGGGTAGACAAGGCCGAGCAACAACCTATGGTGCAAGCGACCTATGAGGGAGGAACGACCTAAATGCAGGCCGACCTAAAGGAGATAAGCCGAGGAATGACCTAGCATGACGCGACCTATAGAGAAACGACCTAAATGCAGGCCGAGAATCCTTCATGTGCAGGCCGAGCGACCTTGGGGTTGAAGTGCAAAAACTCTCCCAATTTGCAACCGATCGAGCACGAACGCTAGGGGATTATTCCCATAGGCTACCCGGTCGTATTGGCTTCTCGATGCATCACCAAAAACGTGTTCAAACATCAAAGTTGGGATTTTTAAAGATTTGAACCCAAAACACTAAAAATTGGGATTTTCACCAATTTAATCCAAATCAATAGCAAATGCACATGAATAAGTGTAAGGAATTCATACCTAACAATCAAAGATAGTTATAGACAAAGATGTGAGATAAAAATCTCACCTTTACACAAGATCAATGAAGGAGAAGCTTGAAAGCAAGGAAGAATCAATGGCTTCTCTTTGAATTTGGAGTTAGATGTTGGATTTGCAAATGAACTTGAACTTGGAGTTTTAATTTCCCATTCCTTCCTCCATTTTCGATGAAGCTTGAGTGTTAGGAAAATGAAAGTGAAGTTGTGAAGGGAAGGGGTTGAGTTAGAATTAATAGTTTAGCCTAGTGGGCTAAACCAAACCCAAAGTCCAAAGTGAAAAAGTGGCAAAATTCCACTAACTCCAAACACATCAAAGTTTATACTCAAAAAGATCACAAACGACGTTTTGGGCCCAATGGAAGCGGTTCCAAGTCATAATTCGACCGTATGCAAAAAGTAACTTTTCAGACTAAAATCCGACTAACAATAAAATATTTAAATAAAATATTTTAAATATTCAATCGTAAAATATGCGGGTTGTTACAGACTCCCCTCCTTAAAGAAATTGCGTCCTTGCAATATTTAAGAAGAAAATATAAGGTAACAACCATGAAAGCATATCAACACAAAAGAAATTTGAAATAAGAAATTCAGCTCAAAGAGCACGAGAATGTAAGTCCGGATGTGTTCGCTCGATGAACTCTCTAGATTCCCAAGAGAAATCCATAGGATTTGAGGATCACTAAACTTTAACAAGCGGAACATCTTTATTTCGAAGGCGTTTGACCTCCGAAGCAATAATACGAATAGGATGTTGCTCATAAGTTAAATTAGGTGAAACTTCAATTTCTTCCACAACATCGGGCTCAAGAATTGGATCAAAATCTCGAAGGCATTTCTGTAATTGAGAAACGTGAAACACGTCGTGAATAGCAAAAAACTGAGCCGGTAATAAAAGGCGATAAGCCACGGAACCAATACGTTCGGTGATAGGAAATGGCCCAATATATCGAGGCGCTAATTTTCTAGATTGACTGAAATGTACCACACCCTTCATAGGTGAAACACGAATAAACACAAGATCTCCCACAGAAAATTCTAGTTTCCTTCTCCGGTTATCGGCAAATGATTTTTGTCTACTCTGGGCCTCTTTCATCCTATGACGAATAAGATCAATCTTTTCTGTGGAATCACGAATAAAATCTGGACCTAATACCAGCTTCTCACCGGCCTCAAGCCAACAAGAAGGAGATCGGCATGGTCTTCCATAGAGTGCCTCAAATGGGGCCATACCAATACTAGATTGGAAGCTATTTTTATAGGAAAACTCAACAGGAGAAATATGATCTTCCCAACTTCCACCAAAATCAAGAACACATGCACGAAGAAGGTCTTCAAGAGTTTGATTCACACACTCAGTCTGTCCATCGGACTGGGGTTCATAAGCGGAGCTAAAATTAAGCTTCATTCCCAAAGCTTTTTGAAGACTCTTCCAAAATCCACTAGTAAACAATGGATCACGATCACTAACAATAGAAGAAGGAACTCCATGCAATTTTACAATTTCTTTAATAAAGAGTTTGGCCAAGAGAGGAACGGTTCGATTGGACCGAACGGGAATAAAATGGGCGAATTTAGCAAGTCTATCAACTATCACCCATAATCTATCATGATCCGAACGAGAACGGGGAAGGCCGTCAATAAAATCCATGGAAATTTGGTCCCACTTCCAAATTGGGATTTCTAAAGGTTGCAATAATCCACCGAGCCTTTGGTGTTCGGCCTTAACAAGTTGGCAAGTCATGCAACACTTAACAAAGTTAGCAATATCAAATTTCATTCCCTCCCAATAATAAAGTCGCTTCATATCTGCGTACATTTTACTACTACCGGGATGAATGGTAAATTTAGAACGATGTGAATCTTCTAAAATATCTTTATGAAGATCACTAATATTTGGCACGATAAGTCTACCAAATTTTTGAATACCACCACGAAAATCAATATCAAAGTCTTTCAAACCTTCGATATCAATTTTATCCCTAAAATTTTGGCTAAGAAGAGCCAATTCGGGATCTAGCTTTTGAGCTTCAAGAATGCGGTCTAAAAGAGAAGGATGAGTCTCAAGGCTACATAAATCAACAGATGAACATAAATCGGAAACACGATCTCGAATCTCACAAGTGGATAAAATCTCGAGATCATTCCATTCGGATATCATCATGGAAACAACCGCTTGTTGCTTGCGACTAAGGGCATCTACAACGCGATTTCCCTTTCCGGGAGTACAAAGAATATCAAGATCATAAGGTGCAAGGAACTCGAGCCAACGCTGTTGATGCAGATTAAGCTCCTTTTGAGAAAATAGATATTTCAAAGATTTATGATCGGTGTAAAGAATAAATTTTTCTCCCAAAAGATAATGACACCAAATACGAAGGGCGAAAATAATAGCCGCGAGCTCTAAATCATGAGTGGCAAATCTAGTCTCGGCTGGCTTCAATTGCCTAGAAGCATAAGCAATAACTCGTTCTCTTTGCATAAGAACGGCACCCAAACCAACGCGACTAGCATCGGTATAAACAACAAAATCTTGATTCCTCTCGGGAATAACAAGAATAGGAGCATCAGAAAGGAGTTCTTTAATTTTTGAAAAGAAGTTTCACATTTGTCCGACCAAATGTATTTAACTCCCTTCTTTGTCAAACTAGTAAGGGGCACGGAAATTTTAGAAAAGTTCTTGATAGAACGACGGTAATATCCCGCCAATCCGAGAAAACTATGAATCTCCGTCACACTCTCCGGTCTCTTCCAATTTTGAATCGCTTCAATCTTTGAAGGATCCACGAAAATTCCGGATTCGGAAATAATATGACCGAGAAACTTCACACGAGATTGCCAAAAGTGGCATTTAGAAAAAATTTCTTTTAATTGATTGCTCCTAAGAGTTTCCAACACAATCCGAAGATGCTTTTCATGCTCCTTCTCGGTTTTAGAATACATAAGAATATCATCAATAAAGATGAGAACAAACCGATCGAGGAAGTCTTTGAAAACTCGATTCATAAGGTCAACAAAATAAGTCGGAGCATTCGTTAAACCAAATGGCACTACAAGCCATTCATAAGACCCATAACGAGTACGGAACGATGTCAAAGGAATGCTATTCTCTGTAATACGAAGCTGATGAAAACCGGTAGCTAAGTCTAATTGTGAAAAGACTCTAGCACCACTGAGTTGATCGAATAGATCATCAATCCGAGGTAAAGGATATTTATTCTTGATAATAAGATCATTAAGCTTGCGGTATTCAACGCATAGCCTAAGTGTACCATCGGATTTCTTCACGAAAATAGCTGAAGCTCCCCAAGGCGAGGAACTAGAGCGAATAAATTGCTTCGTCTCCAATTTGGATAATTGTTTGCGCATCTCCTCATTTTCCTTATTAGACATGCGATAAGGAGGATGAGTGATAGGTTGAGCTCCAGGGATGAGATTAATTCTGAACTCAATTGCTCGCTTAGGTGGTAATCCTAAAACGGGCTCAAATACGTTGGAAAATTCACGAATAACATGAATAAGAAAAATAATATCTTCCTCGTCGTAATTATCGTCATCATGAGGATTTAAAGAATATAAAGATGCAACCAAGCAGGAATCCGGCCCTTTAAGGTCAATAGAAATCTGCTTAACAGATTGAGGATGTCGAATATGAATAGTCTGCTCAGGACATACGATTTGGGCTTCATAGCGGTTAAGCCAATCCATTCCCAAAATCATTCCAAAGCCCAAGTAGCGCATAACATGTAAATCGGCTCGGAAAGAAAAATCACACAAAATAATCTCGACATCTTTACACAATAAACTGATTGTTGCGGATCCACCAACCGGATTCGCAATTCACAAAGAAGTCATTAAACACAAAACATCCAAAGAAAAAGTATCAACAAGTTTTTTTGATATAAAAGAATGGGACGCACCCGTATCAAAAAGAACTCGAATAGGATGACCACGAAACAAAATAATGCCATCAAGGATAGAATGAGAAATACCTTTACCACGAGATATGTTGCCAAGGGATTAAGCAACATTAAGCTTTCCCTCCCTCTTGCCTTGAAGTTTGGGACAAGAAGATAAATAATGATCCGGGCTTTTGAAATAGCGAGAAGAACGAGGCTTTGAACACTTGTTCGCATAATGGTCCTTAGAACGGCTGTTGTAGCATTGCCCGCCACTTGGGTTAGAAGTCTTTACCACCGAAGTTGATTGCTTCCCTTTATTATTGGGATAAGGACCTTTGAACTTATTAGGCCTTTTCTTGTTGTTGAAGTTTGGTTTAGCACTCACAACTTCAACATCACTCTCTCTATCTGCCTCTTCAAGACGAAGAGCGATGTCAATGAGTTGATCAAAAGAAACTTCTAACTTTAGAAGTAATGGCTTCTTGATATTTTTATTCAAGCTATAGACAAATCTTTGGTTTTTCTTCAATGGGGTATTTATGTATTTGACCCCGTATTTAGAAAGTGACTCGAATGATGCGACATAGTCTGCCACAGAAGATTCACCTTGAACAAGGTCTATAAAACGGCGGGCCAAAGTCACCTTCTCAGCTTCAGGTACAAATTTTAATTCGAAGCGTTCCCGGAATTTCTCCCAGGTAAGATCCGCTTAAACTATTTCAAAAATAAGAAGCTCATACCAATCTAATGCTCTTTCTTGGAGCATGCTAGAGGCCACCTGAACTCAGTGAAGATCAATAAGATTCATGCGAGAAAAGATTCGATCGCACGTTCTCAGCCAAGCCTGGACTTCAATAATAGTTTCAGATCCTTTGAATGGCTTCCCACCCAAATTGGTATAATCATTGCACAAACGTGCAAATCCAGACTTAGGGTGAGTAGATTCCAGATTTGAACCGGCTGCTTGAGCATTCCTTACGAGATCAAGAAGCTGCTGGGCAGACATAAATACTCCATCTTGGGGAGTAGCACGAGACTGACCGGAGCTGGGACGGCCAGGTATAACCATTTCTCTTCCTTTTGAAAGAAAGAAAGAAAGAAGAAGGATAAGGTTATTCACCAAATGAATATCAAGCATTCTTGATAGATAAACAAGGAATCATAAAGAAAATAGGATGAATCGGTACGAAGACTCGAATTAAATCCTAAAGCAAGATTCCTAAGATGGACTTAGGACGATGATCCTTGCTAGATTATTCTACAATATTCCGAAGATTCGCTCTAATACCAAGCTGTAACGTCCCACCTCTATACCCACGCTAGCCAAGGACACTACGGTGTAACGCAGTCAACTAGCACGGAGAATAAGGCTGTTGAGGAGCGACCATCCGTGTAATTGCTTTGTGCGAGCACCGATATGTCATATAGTACAACATGCATTTGGTTTCAGGAGGAGATCCGACACATCGGTACAAACTCAAAGCTACTACTAGTGGCTATATATATATTCTTCGGAAACAAACATAGAAATAAACGTAACACAAATCAGTCACAGATATCCATATCACAAAGGCGGAAAAAGATATGAATAAAACACATGAAAGTGTACATCAGAATAGTGGTCAAACAAGACCCACAATATCACAAAATAATAGCTACAAGTGCTAGACAAAAGAATATGAATACATCAATGAGTCTACATCTCAAATGTATACAACAAAAACTACTAATTTAAGTAGTTAGCCAAAAATCAGGATGATAATCCCAGATGTAAAGTCAAGCAGAAGCACCTGTAACATCTCGGTCTGACTCGAGTATTATTTAATAAGAAAATAATAAACGGATCAGTCTAGCCATAAATATCAGATAAAATGATATAGAATAAGAGTTATGACATAAACATATGATAACCATAAAGCCATACTATGAAAAGTATGCAATTGAAAATCAACTAAGAATTAATCAATATCACAAGAATCTTCTCAAAGATCAAAAGAAATGTCATACTCTATATTTTCATTCACCAAAACCATGAATATTGACAATAATATCAATGCCAATCACAAAAGTTAATGACACACAAATTCACCATGCACAAATATTAATAACACATATCAATGTAAATCGCGAAAATCAGTGAAACACAAATTCTAGAAATCATCAATGAAAATCCAGAAATCACAAAAGGGGGAGGCCTATCACAAAACGGGAGCATGAATCTCACCTACACGTATATCACAAAATGGAACGCTATTCCATGGTTGCTAACCATTAATTTTGAACCGAAGCTCCACAAAACGGCCCAAAGACCATGGGTCGCTACCCCACCAAATTGACCCGAAGCTCCACAGAAACGGGATTTAGTCTCCCTCGTAGACAAAGAGACATCGCACATTTGCTAGTCTAAATCACAAAAATGATCATCAACGATCATCAAGAAGTGTCAATTACAGTAAGCTAGTAAATATAAAAGCTTAGCTTCGTGTCCTATAACCACTGGCTTAACTTAAATATTTACGAACAAATTGTAGACTTCAATTAGAAAATTGTCACAAGAGATTCAATCGAACAAGTCCAAGAATTAACCGACGAAGTAAATGCAAGCGTTTCATACCATTTGTTTTACTAAGCCGTTTAATTAGATTTCTCGTACGAGTGAGATAAAGTAACAAATCACAACAATGACTGTAGAAACAATAAATCACAAAAAAAATTCATATACGAAGACGTGAATGAAATCCAAAGAATTCGATTCCAAATTCATCAAAGTGGAAATACCCTTGCTACTCGGCACGGCGCGACCTAAGAGGTAGCGGCATAAGTGCAGGGGCGAGCGACCTAAGGGATGGTGCGACTCAACAGTGCAAACAACCTAAGTGGAAATGGTTTAAGTGCAGGGCGAGCGACCTAAGGAATGGTGCGACCTAATGATCAGAGCGACCTAACACAAGCGACCAAGGCGAGCGACCCACGTAAGAAGGCCGAGCGACCTAAATGGTCAAGTGGGCGCGACCTAAGAGAGTGGGCGACCTAACAGATACGGCATATGGCCAAGCGGCCTAGGGACAAAACGACCTAAGTGGGAAGGCCGAGTGACCTAATGACTTAAACAAGGCCGAGCGACCTAACGACTTAAGGGGTAAAAAAGACCGAGCAACGACCTATGGTGCAAGTGACCTATGGGGGAGGAACGACCTAAATGCAGGCTAACCTAAAGGAGACAAGGACGAGCAACGACCTAGCATGACGCGACCTATAGAGAAACGACCTAAATGCAGGCCGAGAATCCTTCATGTGCAGGCTGAGCGACCTAGGGGTTTGAAGTGCAAAAACTCTCCCAATTTGCAACCGATCGAGCATGGACGCTAGGGGATTATGCCCATAGGCTACCCGGTCGTATTGGCTCCCGTGTTCAAACATCAAAGTTGGGATTTTTAAAGATTTGAACCCAAAACACTAAAAATTGGGATTTTCACCAATTCAATCCAAATCAATAGCAAATGCACATGAATAAGTGTTCGGAATTCATACCTAACAATCAAAGATAGTTATAGACAAAGATGTGAGATAAAAATCTCACCTTTACACAAGATCAATGAAGGAGAAGCTTGAAAGCAAGGAAAAATCAATGGCTTCTCTTTGAATTTGGAGTTAGATGTTTGATTTGCAAATGAACTTGAACTTGGAGTTTTAAATTCCCATTCCTTCCTCCATTTTTGATGAAGCTTGAGTGTTAGAAAAATGAAAGTGAAGTTGTGAAGGGAAGGGGGTTGAGTTAGAATTAATAGTTTAGGCTAATGGGCTAAACCAAACCCAAAGTCCAAAGTGAAAAGGTGACAAAATTCCACTAACTCCAAACACATCAAAGTTTATACTCAAAAAGATCGCAAACGGCGTTTTGGACCTAATGGAAGTGGTTCCGAGTCCTAATTCGACCGTATGCAAAAGTAACTTTTTGGACTAAAATCCGACTAACGATAAAATATTTAAATAAAATATTTTAAATATTCAATCGTAAAATATGCGGGTTGTTACACTTTTAAAAGATCATCCTATAGAAAATATACTGCGAGATATGCAATATGTTGTTAAAACTAGAAATCAACTAAGTCAAATGAGTAATGTAGCTTTTATATCAACTATTGAACCCAAAAATCCAAAAGAAGCACCAACTGATGATTCATGGATTTTGGCTATGCAAGAACAATTAAATCAATTTACTAGAAATGATGTTTGGGAACTTGTTCCTAGACCTGAAAATAAAACTATAATTAGAACTAAATGGGTTTATAAAAATAAAATGAATGAACCAGGAGAGGTAGTTAGAAATAAAGCTCGATTAGTCGCTCAAGGTTATTGTCGGAAGAAGGAATAGATTTTGATGAAACCTTTGCTCTCGTAGCAAGATTAGAAGCCATTAGGATTCTACTTGCTTTCGCAAATCATAATAATTTAAAATTATTTCAAATGGATGTTAAAAGTGCCTTTTAAATGGATTTGTAAAAGAAGAAGTATATGTTGAACAACCACCACTTTTTGAAGGTGATAAATTACCAAATCATGTTTACAAACTTAAGAAAGCTTTATACGGTCTAAAACAAGCTCCAAAAGCCTGGTATGATAGATTAAAATTTTATTTATTACAATCAAATTTTGAAATTGGTTAAGTAGATAATACTCTTTTTATTAAAAGAAATAAAAATGATATTCAACTAGTACTAGTTTGCATAGATGATATCATTTTTAGGTCAACTAATTTTGAAATGAATAAAGAATTTTCTGAAATAATGAAAAAAGAGTTGGAGATGAGTCATATGGGTGAATTAAATTTCTTTTTAGGATTACAAATAAAACAATTAGATAATGGTATCTTTATTAGTCAAGAAAAATATGCTAAAGACCTAATTAGTAAATTTGGTTTGACTACTGCAAGTGGAAAACCCACTCCCATGGCAACCAATGAGTACCTTAGTAAAGAAGATCTCTCGAAAGATGTAGATCAAAAATTATATAGAGGAGTGATTGGATCACTACTCTATATTACTGCTAGTAGACCTGATATCATGCATAGTGTTTGTCTCTGTACCAGATATCAATCCCAACCTAAAGAGACCCACTTAAAAGCCGTAAAACGTATCACAAGATATGTTAAACACACATCTGATTATGGTTTATTTTACCCTAAAAATGATTCTTTTGACTTAATATCTTACTGTGAGGCTGATTATGCTGGTTGTAAATCAGACATAAAAAGTACAAGTGGGACTTGTCACTTTTTGGGGCATTCTCTGGTTTCCTGGTTTAGTAAAAAGCAACACAGTTTCTTTATCAACAACTGAAGCAGAGTATATTTCTGCTGCTTTGGCTTGCTCTCAAGTAATATATGCAACAAACTTTAAAAGATTATGTTTTAAATATCTCGAAATCACCAATTTATTGTGATAATACTAGTGCAATAAATTTATCCAAAAATACTAGTCAACATGCTCGAACTAAACATATTGATATCAGACATCATTTTCTCAGAGGTAATATAAGTAAGGAAGTAGTTACTCTCGATTATATCAATTCTGAGAATCAAATTGCTGATATTTTAACAAAACCCTTAAATGAATCGATATTTACTAAATTAAGAAGAGAATTTGGTATTTGTTCAATAACTGAAATATAAAATATAAATATCGATTATAATAAATGATTAATACTAAAATAAGTCAAATAGTAAAAATATAAAGGAGCATGTCGACATCCTCCATATACCCATGTCGACATATAACGTTTTTATTTTTGTTTAAATTTTCCCACCGAAATTCAAAAAATTGGTTATATATTCTTCTTATTTTCGAATTTTTGATCATTCTCTCTGTTCTCTTTCTATTCTATCTTTTGAAATAAATAAAATCATGGCATCATCTTCCAAATCGTACATAAAATCAACATTTTCGTTCCCCTCTCCTACTTCTGGTCCGTTTCAACGTACTAGTCTCGCTCGTGTAACAAAAATAAAGGAGTCTCTGAAGGATGCACTTCAGATGATGACTGAAATTCAAGTGATTCAACTACGTATGGCAAAGGAACAAGAGAGGCAAGGCAAGATTCTTCGGAATTTGTAAAAATTTCTAATGGATAATCAAGCCAACCCTACCTTGATTGATGAAGATTCTTCACACAATCAAGAACAAGAGGCCAGCGAAGAAGAAGAACCCATGGAAGAAGCGGAAGATGACGACAAATTCGTTTGCGTAGGAGAAGTGTGCTTTGATAAAGATGGGAATCTTATTGAACAACGTGGAAATTTTTGTTTCCACTATCGGCATTGTTCGATTCACA
Source organism: Allium cepa (assembly GCA_030765085.1). Taxonomy (NCBI): domain Eukaryota; kingdom Viridiplantae; phylum Streptophyta; class Magnoliopsida; order Asparagales; family Amaryllidaceae; genus Allium; species Allium cepa. Next base: position 217,702,882 of record CM060938.1, read on the forward strand.
GATCTCCTATTTAGTTTCTTTTTTTCCTTCTCCATTGTTGTTTGTGTTTCTTTATGTTCTCTAAACGCTCATGTAAATACAACTTTGTACGTAATGTGTGTTTTTATATGTTTTGATTATAAGTATTATCATGGATTTTAGTTAGAATAGTTAGTGGTAAGTTTTAATTTTTAGATCTAAGTGTTGATTACTTATGATAACACTATCATTATAATCACATATCGTAGGGTATTAGATTTAGGGGGAGTTATATAGTTTGGATTTATAAAGTTTAGAGTTTGTTTTTGTTGATGACAAAGGGGGAGAAGTATAAAATAGGGTAATTAGGGCATAGATTAAGGGGGAGTTATTAGTTTTAGGGGGAGTTATTAGGATAGAAGTAATATTTTATAAACAAAGGGCATCATCATCAAAAAGGGAGAGATTGTTAGTCCGTGAGATGATGGTTTTGATGACAACAACCTTAGAATAGATTATAAAATATAAATACTAACATTATAAGTTCAGATATATATGTATATGCAGGATTTAACCATGTAGGTACCAAGAATGAAGACTGTACAGTATAGAGATTCAAGATATCAAGATTGAAGACTCATGAGTATCAAGAGTTCAAGACTTCAAGAATAAGTATTTTAATTAGGAATTTTGTGAAAACTCTTAGAAAAGCACTGGCATCTTAAAATCCAATTTATTCGTGGAATGGAATCCACTTCGAGCCTGTTAAAGGGATGGAACCCTAAGTAGGATGAAACCTACAAAAAATCTAGTGGAACATTGTTTTGTATCCGCTAATTTTTATTCAAATGATTTTTTATCTTGTTTTCAAAATGATTTCAAAACTTTCCTTTTGAAAGATTCAAAAACCTCTATCCTAATTTTAAATAATTTTAGCCTCAAAATCATCTTTAATTTCAAAGTCAGATTACTCCTGGTTTTAAACTATCTTTTAATATAATATATTTAACTTTTAAATATTTATACTTAGATTTAAATATAAAATTATAGTTAAATTCTATATATATTATTCTCTATATTTACTTATGAATTTTAACTATAGTCAAGTATATTTATAAAGTTAAAATAGTTTTAATATAAGATAAAGGTTATTTTCAAAGAAAATCAAATCATCAAAAATTGCCTTAGGATGTCGACATACTCATGGTGACCATATCGACATAGTGTCAGTTAAGTTCAAAATTTAAATTTCAAAAGAAGTGTCTATTCGCCATAACTCTTCACGAATGGACATGGCTGTTGTTCTTCTATAAATAGGGGTTAGTTTCTACGAATTTCATATCAGATTTTCTGGTTTTTCACTCCTCTTCTTCTTCCACATTTCTTAATACATATTCTTACCATTATTCTGCCGAAATCAACATTGAATCAAACTCGATTACTTCTAGTTTGATTCTCTATCACTATCTCAACAAGGTTCTCAGTGCTATTCAGAGTTCTAGATTTCTTTGTAATCTATTAAGGGAGAAAAGGTGTGATTGTGGCCTTGAAAATCAATCAAGCGAGATAAGGTGTGATTGTAGCCTTGGGAAATCAATTGGGTGAACTTGTTGCCCGTAAATGAAGTGGGTGAACTTGTTGCCCGTAAAGTCAAGTATCTCTACCTAGAGGATTGTGATTCTGGAGGATGTACCTCGTAGCCTTGAAATCGACGGTGTAATTGTAAAGATTGCTTTTGAAAGTAAATCCGTACTTGTGTTGCGGACTGGAAGTAGGGTAACTCCGAACCAGTATAAAATCCGGTGTGTTCTTTCCTTTACTGCTTTTTATTTTGTTTCTGCATCTATGTTTGTTTCTGTTATCATATCTTTTCTGTATATTGCACACATCTGTGTCTAAATTAACATAAACTAAAAAGATTTAGTAATTCTTTATAAACACTATTCACCTCCTCTAGTGTTGATCCTAGCATTAAAATCTATAATCTGCATTTCTCACAGGATCTTGAAATTATAATGCACACAAGTTTATATATTCATTTCTTTTATTCGTAAACTAAATCTTATTTGAAGTTTAATTGTAAATAACCCTAAATTCCTCTTTAAGCTTAGCTTTGACATTAAAAATCAATATTATATTTGAATGTAACTACAAGTTGTATTGTAGTTTAAAGTATAGGAATATCACACTTTGGCACTTGCTTGTTTATCTTGGGACAATTGAGAGTTGAAGTAGATAGCTTGTGTGAAGAAAACTGAACTTCCTTTCCTAATTTATTTTTGGATTTAATTTTTTTGGTCGCTCATTTTCTTTTCCCCCCAATATTATTTCTACCATTACCAAATTCCATAAGCCAAAGTGATATAGTTTTGAAGAAGAGAATTGGTGTAAATATATATTACAACTGGGTAACGCTTAATAAAGTGGAATTGGACTTTACCGAAGCTGAGTAAGTGATATATTTGGGCATAATATGGCACTACCTGCTAAGTGACATGTTAGTGTTAACATTTGATGAGTTTGATATTAATCGCTGACCGAATTTACACCCAAGAATGACACAACAGAAATGATGAATTCTCTTTACACCAAGCCATTTAATTAGTTTATAATTTTTATAAATTAATTAAATTAATTAATATTTATGAAACATAAGTTATGAAATTTAAATGTGATTTGAGAAATAAAATTATTGCATATATTTATGATAGTTATAAATATATCGATCGATATGAGATATCGATAACAAATTAAGTTAAATATAATGGTATATATTTATTTTGGTTAATTAGGCTCGCAACCCATGATTTTTAGAGATGATAGGCAGCTGGTTTGGTTAGGGTTAGGGGCGGCTACAATATGGGATTAGAGTTTGGAGATGTGTAGCTAAGATCTAGTGAGAAAGTTACGTAGTTTCTGTAACAACTTGTACCTTAATAGGCCTAAATTTCGATAAAAATCAAAACCCAAGTCTATTGAAGTACAGATCATTTGATTTGATACCTGCAAATAAGTATGAGCATTATCATAGATTGCTAGAGATTTAGACTCACGGCGGAAACAATAATAGGATAAGAATACTAATTGTGACTACTACCTTGGAATTATTATATTCCTTGGATAGCTCACATTAGCATCGAGCATGAGAGAAAAGAAGACTTCTCCAACAACCACACACATCCAGCACCGGTGAGATGTTCCTATTAATCTATCCTATAGTTGTAATGATGAGGGAGTTAGAACGATTTTCTAGTGACTGGAATATCTATAAACCATCCACAACATAAATTTATACCAAATGATTCCCATTTAATTATTATGTCTATTAAGATTAGAAATTCTAATCTAAGCTTGCATTGCACACACGATTATTATCTACCCATTCCCTAGATACAAAATACTAACGAAGGCTTATCAACCATCCAATACTTCCATGCCTATTTTTCAATTAATACTTCCAGATACAAAGTGGGCTTCTACATCACCACATAATACTTTTAAAAGAGAAATAGAAGGACTTTCCCATTTAAGACCTCGATCAAGGTAGGCTCCGTCGTTCAAGACATATTTCCAAGGAGGATTTCTAACATCGTCATTATTGGTCCATTGGTCCTAATTACAGAGACATTTGACCACTATGTTTGATCTCATAATTTATAATGGCCACACCATTAGCGCAACTATCGTTATTAAAGTCTTAGCAATGTTAGAGACAGTACCCAAGCCACTTAATACCTCATTAGTAAGGACTAGTCATGCCTATAATCATTTAAAACTTATTTATAGGTAGGCCTTTACTGCATAATACCTAATCCCAAGGCAGATTTCTCACCAGTAATATCTAGCTGATATTGCTTGGAAATATCATTAGGCTACTTAACACTTCTTTATAGGAAAGAAGCGGACCTTACCACCGCTTAATACCTCAAACCTAAAGCAAACCTCTCCTAAGATATCCAGTATCACTTTTATAAATATGGAATCTCATTGGATTACTTCTTTCGATAGGGAAGAGGGTAATAAGATGGCCACTTGATACCCCAATAGTGAAGTAAACCTTTTTAGAGATATCCCTCACTGCTCCAAATTATAAATTCGGACCATTTAATCCTTTCCAGTTAAAAAAGTAGGTCCAAACTCTCATGCCATCATGGGTTCTAGGATTAGTCATATCTCATATCAGTAGTAAGTGCGCCCGACTGCTGGTAGCCTCAAAGTGAAGGGTAACCTTTCATCGAATAACTCTACTAACCTCGCATCACTAGCATACTAAGTTCAATTAACCATCCCGAGTCCTTGCTTATACTATCTTAGATTGATATTGGACTTCTCCTACTAATTCCATTTTTTATTTAAGGCAATAAGATTTACCCTAAATACTTATCTAACCATAAATCCCCTTTTGATGCTCATAAGTATCAATTTGTCCATAAAATCCTAATGGACATTTCCGGAGACATTAGTGTATGGTTACTAATTTAAAATTAGTAACTTTTTAATATCTATTTCAATTTTATCTATCCCATTAATCTATTTGCCTCTATTAATTGTAACCCTTAATATAATACTATACATTATTTCTCTACTATACATTATTTCTCATTAGTTGTCTATTAATTTAGGTTACAATCTTAGATTTCCGGTTAATTAATTAATAGGAATTCCTCTTTTTTTCTCATTAATATGAATTACTACCTTTTCTAATTCAAACTATACGTCTCCTTGATTATAATAACAATAAACTAACATTATGCATAAATAATGCATGAATAAACACTATTCTTCTTTATTAATGCAATAAACATGTATGAACTGCCTGATAATCTACCTACTCGTAAACAATATATTCGAGTAGTAAATATATATTAGAATATACTTTTCAAATTAAATTTTCCAGAATTTTATTCCTTAGAAATATTTTCCGCTATGATTTCCATAAATTGATTTAACATAAAAAGGAAAGGCTAATTCCATTTGAAATTATAAGGAATGGATAATTTTTATCCTCGTTAAATCAAACATAGCCCTTTTGAATGAAAAGTGGAAAAATAAACAAATCTATAAAATCAAATAGATGCTCTTCCCACAAATTAAAATATGAAAAATCTATAACATAACACAATTGGGTAATAATCCAAAAATCCTATTTTACACCTAAGTACAGATCTAGAATAAAACTATACAACATTCAAATTCTAAAATCTTTGGGACTGATTTTCAGATCTAGGTATAAACATATTTCAAATTAGATCTAAAACACGAATATGTATGCAAAAAATTTATACACTAACTTAAGCCTACAATTCACAGATAAATTTGATTTAGATATAAAAATAAAAAATATGCCAATGAAATAGATTTAAAATTATAAACAACATATAAAATTTTCTACTCACCTTTTAAAAATGATCCAAATCTCCAAATCTTAAGTAAAACCTTAAATTCATCTCTAAATCCTTTTTATTCCAAGAAATATATATAAAAAGGGTACATACTTACACTAGAAATACAGATCTTAGAAGTGATTTCGGATTGGAAGAGAAAATAGATACAAATATATAAATTCCTCAAATACGTGTGGTTGGTTCTCTTCTCTTCTCCATTTTATTAGATTCGATTTATATGAATACAGATATAAATAACTTATTTTTTAATTCAGAAAGAAAGTGGCAAAGAAGAAATGGCAGAGCCTCATTGCTCTATTCAAAAAAATATGAGAAGAGAAGGAAGTGTTAGGCCAGTATATATATAGGTGCTGGAATCAATCAGAATCATTAGATCAAAATATAATAGATCCGAGCCATTGGGCGTATTAGGGTCGACCGTCCCAGATCAATCGCTACACTAAGCGGCTCAACCTATGGACCCCATTTAATTATTAAAAACACTAATTTCTTAATGAATTATTTTCATTTCGAATTCGTTTTTTGTCCATAACTTCTTCGTTTAAATTCCAATCGCAAAAATTCAAAGATAAAAGTTGCTCATAATTTTGCCACGGACGCAATGGTATAAATTTCATGGTCAAATTCCATCGTTGCATAATTTTTGTACCAAAATTGGTCAATAACACCCATTGAAGATGAAGGCACAATTCACAATAACATATCACAGATAGAAAATATGTAGAGGATACAGATATGAAGAACACTCAAAATTTTAAAAAGAAAGTAGTAAAAAGACAGTTTTTATAGTGGTTCGACATTGTAGCCTACATCCACTTTGAAGAGTTTGTTGTTTATTGATAATTCTCAACTGATTTACAATGATACATTCGATAGAATTTGAGTTACAATGGAGTTTCAGCAGAGTAATGGCGTAGAAGAGCCAAACATCCCTTTTCTATAAGCATCAGGTTGCTCTTTATAGGTGTAGGTATAAAATATCTGCCTTTGAACATGGAATTCTCCTTCTCACATGTGGGTAGGCCCACCCAATCGATCAGGGATTGTTTGGGATCGATCCTCATCTTGTTCGTAACAATCGAAATGTTATCCAATTGGGCTGAGATCGATCAGAGACATTCTTGAGGTGGTAGGAAAAATCCTGCGAAAATTTGGCAGTATTTGGATTTATGGATTTTGAATTATGATCGATCCAAAATTCACGTTGTAGGTTGACTGAACTATGCGTATCAATACCTTTGTATCGATCAACTTTGGATCGATGATTATTCGTATCGATCGGTCGTTCTTTGATGACGTAGAGCGGCAATCACGTGGAGATCCACTTTTCAAGCTAATGGACCGCTTTCTTTATTTGATCGTGCCTTTTCTATATCGATCTAGTGTAACCCCTCTCGTATCGCTCCTTGCATGTATCTTTCGTATCGATGCTTCTATATGCTCTTTGTATCGATAGTTAGAGGCTAATTTGTATCGATCATCGAATGCAGCTTCTTTCCTTCGTATCCGTCCCATGCTATCCTCTTCGTATCGATGCCGAAGTCCCTTCTTCATATCGATCAGTGAGTGATCGATACAAAGAATTCTGCCATCACTTAATGGATATGAACAGAAGAGTGAGGATGGATGGCTACGAATATGATGGATGGATATGAAGTAGAACGCAGAGTTTGATGGATACCAATCGATGTGAGTTATATGAAGATTAACTGATCCATTGCTCTAACCCGAAGCGACTTCCTTCTTGACCTGAGGTAAACCTGCCACTAACACGAAGTATGATGCTTGATGACCCGAAGTAGTCCAATGCCATCCCCTTCAAGGAATTCCCTACAATGACCCAAAGCAAACACTACTCTAATTCGACATAGCCTGCTTGAAAACCCAAAGTAAACCTAAGGACGACTCGAAGCAAACTCCAGGCAACCTGTTTTCCCTAAAATCTTTACTCTAAGTATGTTGTGTTTGTTTATCATCAACTATGCTCTGCCTTGTACTCATATTCTTGTTTATCATCTGTGAAAATCCAGCTTCGATCATTGTGCAGTAGATTGGGTTAAATCTGCCATTGCCTTGCCTAAAGGCTGGTTAACACAAAAATTCCATTTTTGGAGCTAAATTAACTAACTAACTAATTAAATATATAATGCCAAATTATGGGGTGTTACATTCTTCACCCTTAAAAAAATTTGCTCTTGAAATTTCACTAATGACTGAGTCTGGTTTTGGCTCCTAGTTATCATAAACTACACAACCAATAAATGTATAACCAATTTTGCAACCAATGGGCATAAGTGTATATTGTATTACCATATTACCATATAGAAGATATGTATGCAGAATGATTCTAAAACTGATCCTCCTATATGAATGCATTTCTTTGAAAACATTTTTGAGAAACATGATGCAAACAACCTATATATGTATATACTAGCACTTTTATAAGCAATTTTTGAAAAAAAATTCAACCAAAACCCCTATACTCCTATGAATAGAAGTATGAAGCAACCAATTTTTTCATCCAGTTCCTACCTTCCAAAATCTAACGCATCGCAATATCGCTTCCTAAACCTTACTCCTATATCAAAAAAAGGAATTTAGGTGGAGAATTTAAATTCTTACCACTCTATAATCTTCATTTTCCCGTAGTATAATGGAAATTTCCTAGCTGTCGTGGACTTACTTTAATTTTCCATGCACAAAACGCATTTGGAAGCTTATTTTAAGACTCTAAGACAGAATTGAGTCTAAAACTAGACTAATGGGTGTCATCAATAGGTTAATGAAACAGAAATTCCAAAGGGCATAATAACTTCTCACTTATTACCGCTTGCATTTATCGCTTCGTCAATCCTAGTGCACTGCTCAATCCATAAGTTTTAACACCGTTTGCCTTCCCTACGCTTAACATGTGGCCTTCAAAATCAAATATTTCACAGAAATCTCTCACTTTTCAAATTAGTACGTCATTTGAAAAATAAAATCCCAAAATATTGGGATTCATATTTTCCCTTGAAATAAAATTTTTGGACAATAATTTTAAAAATAATTTAAGATCCAAAAATAACTAAAACCTAAACAAATTCAGAAGTGAAGCTTTCAAAATATTTCCTTTTCAAAAAATTGATAAACTAAGCCATAATTTCAACATAGTCGGAAGTCGGTTATGCATTGAATGTATAAACCAAATTCTAAAATTCTATACCTACCTTTACCCATAAAACTTAACATTTTGTTTAAAAATATCATCATGCCTAGTTACCTAAAAATTTTAGCTTTTAAGAACATGTGCAATGGCGCATGATACCAAAACAACTTTATCATGTCCTTTGCTAAAAAAATCAACTATTCTAAACTTCCAGTCTTATTTTGCATTTATTGTTATTTAAGTGTCATTTATGAGGATTCTATATTTATATCGCCTATTCATTATGCATATATAAGAGCGATTTGCATGTCCAATAATAATAACGCAGTAAATGAATAGGAACTCATAATATCATGGGTGACTTTTACAAGAGACAGCTTATAGTTACAACACAAACAACCTAAAAGAAAAGAATAAATGTTGAAAGAAAAAAGGCAACAACACCATAAATCCTAAAATAAAGCTTACAGACTATGAGATGCCTTGCTCCACGGTGGGAGCTCTATCCACTATTGTGACCATTGAGCGGTCGTAGAATGGTGGTTGTCCAATCTCCTACCACTATTGTTGCTGGTGTTGCTAATGTATTTGGAATTACCATCTTCCTAAGAAAGAATTTAATGATGGCAAAAGAAACCTTTTACTAATTTGTCTCTCTACAGAGGTTATAACACCCCGCATTTTTAGATAATTGAATAATAAAATAATTATAAACGGTGAAAATGAGTGTTTTGGGAATTATCAGAATATGGCCTCGAAACTTATACCATTGTGTTCGCGGTGATTTTCTTATTAATTTACATATAAAATATGCTTTGAGCAGACATCGTATGATAAATTTGTTGACGTTCGAAGTTCCGTATCGAAAAATGATTATAAGTGTAAATGTGCGTGAATATATTTGTTTATAAATATATGCACGCATAAATTCCAGAAATAACATAGATTTGAATTTCAAAATAGACGCGCATCATAAAGGAAATTAATTGACATCGGCAATTAGAGGTAATTAATCAACATTAGTAGGCAATGTTAAACAAACCAGCAATTAATTTATATTAATTAGCAACGTTTGAATTTCAAAATAAACATGTGTTATAAAGGGAACTAAATTTGCAATTGATGGATATTAATTAAAATGAATAGGAAACAGTTAAAAGTTAACGTTTAATAATTTTATTTTCGCGCAATCTCGAGCGTTGTTTTCTGGATCCAACGATTCATGGCAAGCCTATGATGTGGTTGCATTAGATTCAATCCTAAAATCCGATGGCCTGCGATCCCTAAGATTCACTATAAATAGAATCCTAGGCCTAGCTATTTTCTCACAATCAGATTTTCTCCCAATTAGGTTCATTGCCTATGGCTGAACCCAAAATAGAGAATATTTCTTGGGAGAATATCTTTTTAATAAAAATATTAGGCGTCAAGAAGTGGATCCAGGAAGGCCATAGACTAAAGATAAGGACAATAGGTCAGTGGATATAAATTATATCTCTTTTATGTTTATGATATATAATATCGTTAGATTTCCGTTAAATATTTAATTCGGCATTTGGACTAATTTCAGTAATTGGTTCTAATAGCTAGTTATGTTAAAATTATAAATTTTATAAGAGAAGTGTGCTTGTATTTAAATGTTATTTATGAAAAAAGAAATGAATCCAATTAAATATAAGTAATATTAGGCTTAAAAAATTATAGAGAAAGCATAAGCCTAAAAGTGAGAAATTTACAGTAAATTATGTTGAAACAGGAGAAACGAATTAAAAAGAGGAAAATAAAAAACTCAATCCAGAGCCCTGATGAAATTAAAGAGTTGGAAGGAGCCCTCCTCCCCCCGCTTGGTCCGACCACAGACAAGAGGGATGTCAGCCAGCCCAGCACATAGATTTGATGTCCCAAACCATTTATATGTTTTTTATAGACACACCTCCACGCCTAGAAATTGGGAGTAGGGCAGACGGAAATTGAACGCACGACCTGATTACCAGGAAGCAGGTATCTTACCAGTGCGCCTTAGTGATAGATTAGTTGGCTGGTTTAGGAAAGGGAATACATTTCCATAGTTTAATTTTGTAAGAATAACGGTAAACATAATTGCAAGAATAAAAGTAAGAAAAATGGAATTAATGCAAAATAGAGACATTACTGTATTTTGCATTAGCCAACAAATAAAAAAACAATAAAAGAAATGTCTTGGAGTTACAGGTTATTATTTATGGCATTATTTAGTATTAAAACATGGAAATGGATTTTAGTATAGTTTTTGTAACCAACCAAATAGAATGAACTACTTCCTAGAATAAAAGAGAACAACGTGAAGCGGTAAATAAATTAAAGAAGGGAAAATTGTAACAACCCAAAAATTTTAGTGATTTTTATTTTTATTTATTTATTTATTCATTTATTTAAGTTAAAGTTTTATGAAATTTTAAATACTTGAATTTTTAAATAAAAATTTAATATTTGAAATACGTCTAATTAAACATAGCAAATGGTAAATTTTCAATTAATTATATGAAAGTTTATTTTATTGTGTAATTATATTAAATTCAAATCAGTTAATAATTGATGATAATAAATGTATTTCAAAACCTGAATATTTTTCTATAGAAAATTTCTAAATCCTCTTCTAAGTGAGACGTCATTTTCGTTTTTCAAAATTCGGACTTTAATTCCTCCGTTTATCTTATTTCTGACAGATTTGCTGCATTTTTGGTACGATTATCGACTTTTGATCGGGTAATCGTACCACTGAAATCTGTTACTATTTTGATCGTCTCGTCATGCTGATCTCCATGGTATATTCGTTTGATTGTTTCAGCATCCGATGGAAAACGGAATCTGTAAAACAGTTCATCATATCGGTACGTTTCGAGCCTTTTATTAGTTGTGTCCATCCAAATTTCAAACTGCAGCCACTAACTTTTATTTTAATATTTAATTCATCAGTTACCATCTTATAGCCGTTTGGAAAATCAAACGTATAAATTTATATACGTTTATATTTATTATTTTGAACTGTTCATATACCTTGGCCTTTATAATTTGCAGCCTTTTTTGTTTGGTTTCCTTTTCTACCGTTACCTTTTATTTATATCTTGCTTCTTCTTCCTTTTTTATTTTACCTCTTGCTCCAGATTAACCCCGCATCCCCCTCTTATTTTATTTTTTCTTTTCCTTCATCCTTAGTCTTGCGTACAGGAAGACATCTTCGCGTCCACCGTTCTCCGCCTTGAACTCATCCTCTCTGACCGCCTGCCTTTCCTATCTGCCTCACACTTCCTGTCCCCGACCCAGGCCTCGCCGAATGTCATCAACCGCCACCTCACAACCACACCAACAGCCTACTTGCCTTTACCAAGACCGCACTCCTCCTCCCATTATTCGGCCATGAAAAAAAATCATAGCACGTTCAATCCTCGCCGACCACAGTCGCACCAATCACCCGCTGCTCACGCAGCCCTCTCCACCGAGCATTGCCACCCAATTCCCACATGCCGCTGCAATCCGTGATGCACGCAACCCTCTTGCCCCTCTGGCCCGTTCTTCCACCATAGCTTGAGCCAAGCACAGGAACTTATGCAGCCTCCATGTAGCTTGCAATAGAGGATATTATAGATATTATTTAAAGTTATGAAGGTTAGTCGTTATGCGTTATATATGTTAGTTTAATTTTTGCGTGTAAATACATAATTTGTTGTTTCATATGTGATTTTTTTATATAATAAATTAGAGTCTGTTATAGATTAGCCTTTGCTGTATAGATCAGGATATAAGATTTGTTTATATTTATTTGTATGTATCAGTTCGCTTTATGCGTATAAGCTAGTTATGTATTTAAGGTTTGAATATATGTATAGAAGTATATAAGTTTATAAAATTGTAAAGGTTATAAAGTTATATAAATTTATAATATATACACATGGTTTTGAGTAGGGATATTTAAAGTGTTATAATTGAATTTGTGTTAGTGTTTTCAACTTTAATATACATATTATGAAGAAAATTTATAACATATAGGCTGCTATATACTGTTGCAAAAGGTATATTTATGCAAGATGTTAAGTTGATGCTGAGGTTTATATTTTGAAAATGTATGTTCTGTTCCACATAAAATTTTATAGTATGCATACCCAGATTTACAAATGGCCCAATTTCTGTTAAGTTACAATAGTATACATATAAGCTATATTAGTTTACAGTATATATAATTTTTTATTTATACAGTTGTTACAATACTTATTATATATAGTGTAGGTTAGTATATGGATTGGTTGCTATATTTAGTGTTGCATATTTGTTAATATACTATTTTGGATTCAAGCTGATTTTATAAAGATTAATGTGTTTTATAAAGGTTGTTTTAAAATATAACATGTAGTGCTGATATTTTATCGGTTTAAAAATTTTGGTGTTGGTTGATTACATAAGTTATAAATATACATGTAAAACTGTTAAGTTTTATATGTATTGATTTAAAAGTTAATATTTTATGTAAGTTTGACCTTATTACTTGATTTTTGGTTTAATATGTATTTGAAGAATTTTTGAAAGAAACGGACAGATTCTATATATCCTATTTTAATATATGTTTGGATTTAGAGTACGACTTTGTGTGTGTGTATATATAGTTATAAATAGTTATATATATAAGTTCACTTATATCGTCATCTTCATCGATCCCATTTTGATTTGAATTCGTCTATTTCTATTTATCTGCTTTGATCGTCGATTTGTGCCAATCTTGCTACGATTTGGAAGTCGTGCTTGCATTTCGTTACCTAACTTCATTACCTATCTCTCTAACCTCGAAAGGTGAGCAATCACTCATGATTAACGTTCTTATATTTATTAAATTTGATTTCAATTGAAATGACAATTGAAATATGCCGCTATTAGTTATTTTAAATTGTGGTGTATATGCTATTATTATGTAACTGTTCACCAATGGGATATGACACTATATCCTGTTGTTTATATTATATTGTTATTTATGATATATGCATGTTATTATTATTGTATCTGTCATCAATCTGCAAGTTCCTTGTTAGTATAGAGTTCACTATGGGTTGAAATGATACATACCCAAATGGACTTTAGATTATGAGAAAATTGTTATGGGTTGAAATGATAGACCCAAGCGATTTTCATTGAATTGAATTTGGGATTGCGGGTAGAGATGATATCTACCCGTACATATTTAAATTACGCATTGAAATTATAAATATCCGTATCACTTGACCATAGGATAGAAAATCTTATGCCGGCACCGTTCGTCTATACATAAATATTTTAAAAATGATTTCTATGGGTTTGAAAGGGAATACATATATGGTTTTATTTAATATTGGAAATATTTTATATAGAAATAAGTTTAATATAAAGTAGATTTAATAATAAAATTTAATTTAATAAAGTTTGATTTAATTAATATAATATGTCAAAATATTATATTTTTAAATAGATTTTTAAGGATTTGTATAAGTTAAGGAAGATAAAGTCGAATTAATTGAAATTGTATTTAATTAAGAATTCCGCTTAATTAGATTGATTTGAACTATTGAATTTGAAATTTAAGATTTGATTTTTATAACTTGATTTTGATTTAAAGTGATTAAATGGATATTTCAATTTTAAATAAATCAAAGGGAATATTTAGTTTAAATGTAATTTAAGTTTATTTAAATAATACTGAATTTATTAAATATATATTTCAAGATTAAATAATAATGAGGTTAAAACAAGATCCATATGAAACTGTAAAATGGAACATTGAAATGTTGAATATCAAAGCTTTAAAATATATGAAATTTAAAGGGTTTATTTTGTGATTCGGATCTGTATTTGAAATCAATATAATTTGAATTTGTTATTTATAAACTAAATTGAATTAAAATGGATAATTCTAGATTGGATCAAATTTGAATTTGGAACTCGAGTTGATTTGAATCAATTTGTGAAATTGAGGATATATATATATATATATATATATATATTCATATATATATATATATATATATATATATATATGTATGTATGTATGTATGTATTTCGTGGAAATGATATTTCGGTTTTGAAGTTTAAATTATTTTGAAAGGACCACGGTGTTATAATGACATTTGGATGTTAATAGCGTATATTTCTACATCGTAGATAGTTCCACGGATCCTTAGAGGATGGTTATCCCAAAGACCATCTAAGTTACTTGTTTCAGTTGATATTTCACTTGAGTTGGATTTATTGATATAAGAATGTTAGTCCTGACTTTAATGTTTTGTGTTTTGATTTACGCTCGGGTCAGACTGAGTGATACAGCTTTTGAGACTCACCTTTGGAGTTTGGAGCTTCGTTTGGAGATTCAACTATCGATTCAGCTTACAGCTTTCCACTTGATTTGTTTAGGAAGGTCATCTGTTGTACTAGAGACTTCATTGTATTGAGATATTCTGCTGTATTTTGTATTCTAACTCTGATGTTTGTGTAGTAGCTTAATGAACTAATATTTCTCTATTCTGCTGCCTTATTATTGTACTACTCTGTGTCTGTGATTCTGTGACTTACTGTATATGCTAAGATTTACCAAATATAAAATAGCAATCTGATATTTTGAGCAATTCAAATCTGATTTGTGCGGATGCAAATGGTAGAAAATACCAGGTCGTTACAGTTGGTATCAGAGCTTTGGCTCTAGGCAAACTTAGCATGTATTATAAATTTATTTGCAGAATCACTTTCGTTCGAGCTTGAATTTCTTCCTCGTTGATTTGGTTTTCCTTTGGACTTTGGAACATTCCCTGCGGTTCCAAAATCCATTATCCTTCTCTCCCTGTTCGTATTTCTTGATTCTGGAGTGTCCTATAACTCCACTTCGAATGATCTCTATAAAATTTGGCGACCCTGCCAATCTTTGAATGATTTATAAAGCGATGAAACTCCTTTATGATTCGCATTGATTCATCGGAGATTTATATATCTTGGTTTAGATGTCGCCATCTCCTATGGTCGAATGTTGATTTTCCTCAGAATTCTGCATCGACCTTGTTCTTGAAGTCACGGTTGACCCAGTTAAGGTCGCCCGCGATTTATATAAGTATATCCATCTCCTATTTTGAAATTTAATTATATCATCTTCGATCGAGCTTATCTTCAAATTGGAATTCTAGTTGATTAGAGTTCCTCTAATTTGAATCTCTATCTTTGTTTTAAAATCCATTCTTGAATCATCCTTTGAAAAATCGGGTTTGTTTATATTCTAGAAATTGTTTTTTATACACCGAAATTATTATTTGGATAAGTATGATTATATTATATATATAAAAGAGAAAATGTTTTCCATAAGAATTATATACCCTTTTGAAAGCAAGAATTTGAAGCTTCGAAAGGATATGAAATTTTGAAAATTTTATAAGAAATTGATTTATATAAAAATGATTATAACTGAAGGGTTTTGAATTTGAAATCCGAGGAACTGAACTTTGTTATTTTGAAAATTGGGTTTAATATTTTTGAAATAGATAATAATAGGATTTAAAAGTATTTTCCCAATAAGAAATGTTTCGAATGACTTCAAATGAATTCTTATGACTTGAAAGAAATTTAAAGAAGTTTTCGAGAAAATAGAAGTCCAGAACTCACTTATGTCGCTGGAGAATAATTTCGGTGATGAATGCATGCATCATCGGCATTGATTTTCGAGTTTCAGAGCAAGAGAGAGGCACTTTAGAAGCTTTGCTATGCGAGTGATTTTATGAAACCAATTTTGATTTCAAATTCCGAAGTATGATTTGATATTAAAGGATATATGTACATATATTTGAAATGATTTGAAGCGAACCCGATGTTCAATCCTCGAGTTTCGGATTTGATACAACCCTATCGATTAAAACTGATTTACCGATTTGTTGCTGATTTCCAACTCTTGGATTTAAAATTTGATTTCTCCGATTATTTTGAATGTTTGAACACTTCCAAATCGAGGTTTAACTTTCAAAGTTAAGTAATTTCGAAAAGTATAAACTATTTGATAAAGTATACAAGTTAAGTTTTGTATGTTTAAGTAAGAAGTAATATGATTTAAGTAAGTTTGAGACTGTTTTGTTAAGTAAATAAATAAGACTATTTTGAATTATACTAATACTGAATTTAGTTCTGGAATAATTTGAATAAAATTTAGTTTAAATAATTTGCAAAAGGTAAATTGGATTTTTTGAATAGAAATAAATAGTTTAAAGGTTTTGAAGGGATAGTTATAAACTTGGAAATCATTTTGGGTCTAATTGATTTTTGATAAAAATATTAGGTTTCGAAAATAGATGGGAATTTAAGCCCAGTATTTATATGATGGTTTCGGAAATGAATTTGTTGACTTAAATTATGTTGATTTGTAACTAGGATTATTTTCTAAGCCTATTATTTTGGAAACTTTAAAACTGAAGATATTCAATTTGGAAGAAATAATTTGGTGAAATCGTATATGATTTTGAAACTGAATTGATATTGAAATGAATTGAGATTGAGAACCTTGTTTTATTAAGTATTTGATTTGGGAGTTACCGAACTTATATAAAATTGATTTGTATAATTATGAAGTTGATTTGAAAACTATTGATTTTGGAAAGTATTTGATTTGAAAATGGAATCTTATATATAATAGGCTTTATGTAAGTATGATATTTGAAAGTAATTTGAAAAGGTACTATGTAATACATATTTTCGAAGTAAAGATATAAAAAGTGCCTTCTGGTTGATATCCGCTTTATGGCCACATTGTGGATTCATTCTATCGATATTATTCTCTTTGATTTTGGTTTTCTGGATGTGATATTCGAGTGTCCTACCATGGCATAATCCATGGTCATTTTTTTGGGAAGCGTAATCCGCAAGACAGATATTGCTTAAAGGGTACGGATATTTCCTGGGGGATCCAGGCGTAACCATTATTATGTATCCAACGGTTTACAGTTTGTTGTGGTGGCGTAATCCGCAAGGCAGAGATTGCTTAAAGGGTACGGATGTTTCCTGGGTGTTCCAGGCATAACCATTGTTATGTATCCTGCGGTCCACAATTTTGGTTATCATGGCGTAATTCGCAAGGCAGTGATTGCATAAAGGTATGGATGCTTTCTGGGGGATCCAGACGTAACCATTGTGTATCTACGATCCAGATGATTTGTTTGGATTGTACTTTCCATACCGATTTTGAAGGTTTTCAAGTATTTTCACTGGATGTTGAAACAGGTCTACTAAGTACTTGAAGAATTCTAGCTTTACGTCTGATCAACGCATGGCTAGAGTCTGCAAGAACGAGGATTAACTTGTGGAAACATCGAGTTATAAAAGTACTTTCGAAAGGAAAATTTGTTTCGATATAAAAGTATTTTATTATAAAAGTATTTTATTACAAAAGGTATTTTTTAAAAGTATTTCCAACAAAGAAATTTTGTAATTGAAATTCTTATGGTTTGAATTAACTATACGTGCCCGATACTATTCTTCGAACTTACCTTATCTGCTCAGCTAATTTATTCAACTATATTCTGTCTTCTGAATCTACCTTCTTTCCTTTTTGAATATATCCTTTTAAAATATTGTTTATTTATATACTACATGGTTTAATAGTAAATTATTATTGTTATTAATATTTAAAGAAAATGATTATTGATTTATTGATAATGTTGAAAAGTATCTTGAGATAAATTTATAAATTTATGAATTATGGATTTAATGTTTTCAATAGCTTCTTTGTGAATATAACTAGTGATGTAAATAATTGTTTTCAAATAGCTTTCTTATATTTATAAAGGTGTTATTTAGACATATAAATGTACTTATAAAGGAAGCAAGAAACTTTACAAATGGGTTTTGAAAACTATTAAAGTATTGAAGATAATAGATTTGCAAATCAAGTTTTCAAATGAATATTTCAAATAAAATTTATATAGTTTTAAATTAATTGTTTATCTTGTCTGTCAATCTATTTTTCCTTCTGGTAGTTTCTATTCTTCTACCTCCTTCCTTTTCGGGGATGAAAAGTTTTGAGTGGGGGAGAGTGTAACAACCCAAAATTTTTAGTGATTTTTATATTTATTTATTTATTTATTTAATTTAAAGTTTTATGAAATTTTTAATACTTGAATTTTGAAATAAAAATTTAATATTTGAAATACGTCTAATTAAACATAGCAAATGGTAAATTTTCAATTAATTATATGAAAGTTTATTTTATTGTGCAACTCTATTAAATTCAAATCAGTTAATAATTGATGATAATAAATGTATTTCAAAACCTGAATATTTTTCTACATAAAATTTCTAAATCCTCTTCTAAATGAGACGTCATTTTTCATTTTTCAATATTCGAACTTCAATTGCTCCATCTAATTAAACATAGAAAATGGTAAATTTTCAATTAATTATATGAAAGTTTATTTTATTGTGCAACTCTATTAAATTCAAATTAGTTAATAATTGATGATAATAAATGTATTTCAAAACCTGAATATTTTTCTAAAGAAAATTTCTAAATCCTCTTCTAAGTGAGACGTCATTTTTCATTTTTCAAAATTCGGACTTCAATTGCTCCGTTTATCTTATTTCTGACGGATTTGCAGCATTTTCGGTACGATTATCGACTTTTGATCGGGTAATCTTACCACTGAAATCTGTATACCGTTTTGATCGTCTCGTCATGCGGATCTCCATAGTATATACATTTGCTTATTTCGGCATCCGATGGACAACGGAACTTATAAAACAGTTCATCATTTCGGTACGTTTCGAGCCTTTTATTAGTTGTGTCCATCCAAATTTCAAACTACAACCACAAGCTTTTATGTTAATATTTATTTCATCAGTTAGCATCTTATAGCCGTTTGGAAAATCAAACGTATAAATTTATATGTTTATATTTATTATTTTGAATTGTTTGTATATCTTAGCCTTTATAACATGCACCCTTTTTTGTTTGGTTTCTTTTTCTACCATTCCCTTTTATTATATCTTGCTTCTTCTTCCCTTTTTATTTTACCTCTTGCTCCAGATCAACCCCGCATCCCCATCTTATTTTATTTTTTCTTTCTCTTCCTCCTTAATCACGCGTACGGGAAGACATCACCACTTCCACCGTTCTCCACCTTGAACTCATCCTCTCCAGCCGCCTGCCTTTCCTATCCGTCTCACACTTCCTGTACCCGATCCAGGCCTCGCCCAATGTCATCAACCGCCACCTCACAACCATGCCAACAACCCACTTTCCTTTACCAAGACCGCACTCCTCCTCCCATTGTTCGGCCATGAAAAAAAATTCGTAGCACGTACAATGCTCGCCCACCACAGCCGCACCGATCACCCGCTGCTCACCCAACCCTCTCTGCTGAGCATTGCCACCCAATTCCCACGTGCCGCCGCAACCCATGATGCATGCAACCCTCTTGCCCCTCTAGCCCATTCTTCCACCATAGCCTGAGCCAAGCACAAGAACTCACGCAGCCTCCCTGTAGCTTGCAGTAGAGGATATTATAGATTTTATTTGAAGTTATGAAGGTTAGTCGTTATGCACTATATATATTAGTTTAATTTTTGCGTGTAAATACATAATTTGTTGTTTCGTATGTGATTTGATATATAATAAATTAGAATCTGTTATAGATTAGCCTTTACTGTATAGGTCAGGATATATGATTTGTTTATTTTATTTTATTTATTAGTTCGCTTTATGCGTATAAGCCAGTTATGTATTTAAAGTTTGAATATATGTATAGAAGTATATAAGTTTATAAAATTATAAAGGTTATATAAGTTATATAAATTTATAATATATACACATGGTTTTGAGTAGGGACGTTTAAAGTGTTATAGTTGAATTTGTGTTAGTGTTTTCAACTTTAATATACATATTATGAAGAAAGTTTATAACATATAGGCTGCTATATACTGGTTGCAAAAGGTATATTTATGCAAGATGTTAAGTTGATGCTGAGGTTTATATTTTGAAAATATATGTTCTGTTCCACATAAAATTTTATAGTATGCATACCCAGATTTAAAATGGCCCAATTTCTGTTAAGTTATAATAGTATACATATAAGCTATATTAGTTTATAGTATATATAATTTTTTATTATGCAGTTATTACAGTATTTATTACATATAGTGTAGGTTAGTATATGGATTGGTTGCTATATTTAGTGTTGCATATTTGTTTATATACTATTTTGGATTCAAGCTGATTTTATAAAGATTAATTTGTTTTATAAAGGTTATTTTAAAATATAACATATAGCGCTGATATTTTACAGGTTTAAAACTTTTGGTGTTGGTTGATTACGTAAGTTATAAATATACATGTAAAACTATTAAGTTTTATATGTATTGATTTGAAAGTTAATATTTTATGTAAGGTTAACCTTATTGCTTGAGTTTTGGTTTATCATGATTTGAAGAATTTTTGAAAGAAACGGACAGGTTCTATATATCTTATTTTAATATATTTTTGGATTTAGAGTATGACTTTTTATATATATAGTTATAAATAGTTATATACATAAGTTCACTTATATCAGTCATCTTCATCGATCTGGTTTTGATTTGAATTCGTTTTCTTTATTAATCGGCTTTGATTGTCGATTCGTGCCAGTCTAACCTAACTTCATTGCCTATCTCTCTAACCTCGAAAGGTGAGCAATCACTCACGATTAACGTTCTTATATTTATTAAATTTGATTTCAATTGAAATGACAATTGAAATATGCTGATGTAAGTTATTTTAAATTGTGGTATATTTGCTATTATTATGTAACTGTTCACCTATGGGATATGACACCATATCCTGTTGTTTATGTTATATTGTTATTTATGATATATGCATGTTATTATTATTGTATCTGTCATCACTCCGCTAGTTCCTTGTTAGTATAGAGTTCACTATGGGTTGAAATGATACATAACCGAACGGACTTTAGAATAGGATAAAATCGTTATGGGTTGAAATGATAAATCCAAGCGATTTTTCATTGAATTGAATATGGGATTGTGGGGCGAAATGATATCTACCCTTATATATTTAAATTACGGATTGAAATGATAAATATCCGTATCACTTGACCATAGGATAGAAAACCTTATACCGACACCATTGGTCTATACATAAATATTTTAAAAATGATTTCTATGGTTTTGAAAGGGAATACATATATGGTTTTATTTAATATTTGAAATATTTTATATAGAAATAAGTTTAATATAAAGTAGATTTAATAATAAACTTTAATTTAATAAAGTTTGATTTAATTAATATAATATGTCTAAGTATTATATTTTTAAATAGATTTTTGAGGATTTATATAATTTAAGGAAGATAAAGTCGAATTAATTGAAATTGTACTTAATTAAGAATTCCACTAAATTAGATTGATTTGAACTATTGAATTTGAAATTTGAGATTTGATTTTTATAACTTGATTTTGATTTAAATTGATTAAATGGATATTTCAAGTTTAAATAAACTGAAGGGAATATTTAGTTTAAATATTATTTAAGGTTACTTAAATAACACTGAATTTATTAAGTGGATATTTCAAGATTAAATAATAATGAGGTTAAAACAAGATCCATATGAAACTGTAAAATGGAACTTTGAAATGTTGAATATTAAAGCTTTGAAATATATTGGAATTTAAAGGGTTTATTTTGTGATTTGGATCTGTATTTGAAATCAGTATAATTTAAATTTGTTACTTAGAAACTAAATTGAATTAAAATGGATAACTCTATATTGGATCAAATTTGAATTTGGAACTCGAGTTGATTTGAATCAATTTGTGAAATTGAGGAAATATATATATTTAATGGAAATGATATTTCGATTTTGAAGTTTAAATTATTTTGAAAGGACCACGGTGTTATAATGACATTTGGATGTTAATAGCGTATATTTCTACAACGTAGATAGTTCCACAGATCCTTAAAGGATGGTTATCCCAAACACCCTCTAAGTTACTTGAATTTCAGTTGGTATTTCACTTGAGTTGGATTTATTGATATAAGAATGTTAATTTTGACTCTAGTGTTTTGTGTTTTTCTTTATGCTCGGGTCAAACCGAGTGATACAGCTTTTAAGACCTACCTTTGGAGTTTGGAGCTTCGTTTGGAGATCCAACTATCGATTCAGCTTTCCAGTTGATTTGTTCGGGGAGGTCATCTATTGTACTGGAGACTTCACTGTATTTTCGATATTCTGCTTTATTTCGTATTCTTACTCTGATGTTTATATAGTAGCTTCATAAACTACTATTTCTCTATTCTGCTGCCTTATTATTGTAATACTCTATGTCTGTGATTCCGTGATTTATTTATTTACTGTATATGCTGAGATTTGCCAAATATAAAATATCAATCTGATATTTTGAACAATTCATATCCGTCTTGTGCGGATGTGAATGGTTGAAAAATACCGGGTCGTTACAGAAATAATCAAGTTAAGTATTTGACAAGACTAGAAATAATAAACAGAAAATGTGAATAGATCTACATTTACTGCGCAGATAGTAGAATGAAAAGTAAAGCGGTTATTATGATAAATAATTTATGACAGTTGGATGTAATCATAAGCTAAGACTGTCATATAATATAAGAGAACTAAAGAGAATTTAGTATCATAATAAAAGATGACAGTCTAGAATAGAAAAGAGACACTTGCAATTGCATTTATTACATGTAGGTTATAAAAAAAAGAATCTAAAAGTGACAATTGCAAGTATAATTGTAACAAGTAGGTTATAATTAAAAAAAAAAATAGAAAAGGTTTATTTTATCAACTTAGATCTTGGATTAAGTTAATAAGAAAAATAATAGAAGTGGCCCGTACCGACAGCATTCCCTTTCAGGTTTAGGACTGATAGTCTCACACATGGGTGGGTCTGGGCATGCTGATTAGGGTAAATAAGTAGCCAACAGAATAAGAAAAGTAAACAAAATGAATAGTAAAAGATTAGACATATGGTTTAATTAAATGATAGGGTGAGTTTGGAGCAGCCCGAAGGGAATCTGGATAAAGAGCCCAACGAAGCAGTTCACCATAGATTTTTAGTGCAGAAAGAGCACGTCCAACTTAGTTATTTTGGGCTGGAAGGAAGTACGAGACTTCAAAGGGATGTGAGGATACTGTAGGATGACCCTCTAGGGTAGGCCTAATGAAGCTGCACCCTCGGAGGCTGGTCTGTAGGTGTTCCATCAAGAGAGTATGCCCCGACTGCTTGTGCGTTGCAGTCCTAAGAAAGCAGAACTTTGTAGGTAGTCAAAAGATTAATGATGGAGTAGGATATTCGTATGACAACTTAGTCTACTTTGTGAGTAGGTTATAGTGGGCAGAACCCAAAAGGATAGTCGCATGTCGAGATCAGCCATCATCAGTGCGAGTTTGGGAAAGACTAAAGTTAAACCAACTGGCCAAATATTCTTTCACTATCGAGACATTGATGAGGGGCATAACCGATTGGATGTCTAGATTGTTTGCAGTAGGGCACAACCACTTAGCTCTTGAATGGTCTTTCGATTAGTTGAGGGAGAGCTGCGTGGGGCCATAGCCACGATGAGAAAAGAGATAGACCAAGTATAATATTTAGAAAATCCCCGACTGAGTTCCGTACAAGGTAGACTTTGTTGGTGGAATTCAAGGAGTAGACAGAACGATTACATGTAGTCCTCAAGGTATGCACTAGGTGGTACATTATGGATGTCCGAGCACTATTATAAGCTAGTGCAAATGCAGTTTCATGTTTTCACAGTAGACCACGAAACATCTGTATTATAGGCCTCACGAAGCTGTCCTTTACATATGTAGTTATGTTACGCTCTAGTAGCGAGACGATGGATTTTTTTGAGGAGGATAAGTAAGGTACTATGGGTAGTACGTAGGACCGATATGGTCGTTGGGCATGTAGCTACATATATATATATATATATATATATATATATATATATATATATATATATTGGTTGTTAGGTCTTAATCTACTAGGGAGTAGATGGGTATGATTCATGCACAAAAACGAGAGAATTATAAACTCAATAAACCTAATATAATAGAAAATGGAAATAAAACGGTATATGTAGAATTATGCTTAGAATATTTTTTTCATTCACTAGAACTTTAGTTACCCCTTTCTCATATCATCCTACAGGTTAGATAGATGGCAGAGATTTTCCAGCTTTGAGGCACTTGTTTAGAAAGTGTTATTACCTTGGTAACTATTTACTTACAATTATATTTTAGTCAGTTCCACTGTGAGATATTTATTTGAGCTTTGATATATTTATCTTGCCTATTTGCAGCATACCAGATACCCAACTCGGGCTTCAGTGAGCTTGGATTTTAGCATTTTTGTGAAAAATCCGGACAATGGAATTCGGGTTGTTACATTTGGTATCAGAGCTTAGGTTAGTAGATCGTAAGTAAATTAGGAAATATGAGTGAGTGTAAATATACTAGAATCCAAATAGTCCCCAAGTATAGATCTTAAATTATGAAATTTTTTTTTAGAAGTATATTTATGCATAGTTTGCTAGTTTGGTTTGGGATGACCCCACGATGTTGAGGGCTTTATTATTACCGATTTATAATGTATAACAAGATATGTTTTGAGAGAAGATTGGCATCCATATGTTAAAGGAAGTGGGAAAGTTCCCTAAGGATGGTAGGGATAGTATTTTTATTTTGGAAGGAATAAGAGATTTTAGTAAGAAAATGAGATTTTCAAGTTTTAGGAAGGGTTTCCTAAGGTAGTAAGAAGAAAATCCACTTTATGTCTAGCCCAATAAAATGAAACTTTTGGAATTGAAAAGTTGAAAAATATAATTGTCAATATGTTTGAGGAAGTAAATATTGGGTTTTTGAAAAAAGTAGTATGAAATTTAAATTGGAGTTTATATGATGTAAATTTTGTTGAAAGTGAAATTCTTTTTGAAGAATTATAGAGCATGTATAGCTCACTAGTTTCTTTGTAGGTAAAAGAGATTTTAAATATAAAAACCTAGAGTGTGTTAAGTATCGAAAAAGTAGGTTACAACATTTATTGTTGTAATAGATATTTGAATGAAAAAAAAAGAAAGCATAGACTATGACACTATTGTCATAGTAAATGACTCCCAAAGGAAATGTTTTTACATAGGATATGAGATTTATTAATATTTATTTTAATTGAATCCCTATACTAGTATCTTTGGGTTGCAATAACGGTATTTTACGCAGCATTTGTTTTGACCCAAATAAAATTGTGTTTTGAAGATAATTTCTAAGTATAGAAATAAAGTGATTTGTAAGTACACTTATTATTTAAATAAGTATATGAAAATGTTAAAACAATTTTAAAATGAGTTCTTTTGGAAAAAAGTGGATGTAAATTAAATATTAGGAAATTAATAAATTTCGTAGAAAATGTCTATTGTAAGTAAATATTAATTAAACGTACTTTAATCTATTGGAATGAAATGAATAATGATATAATTTTCTGTGAAACCAAACCATAAATAAAGATGTTTTGTGCAAGTTATAAGGAATACGTGAAAGAGATGACAAGGTATGGAAAGCACCATATTTTATATAGCCTATTTTGATAATATATAAAATAAGTTCTCTGTAATTTCACATAAACATGAAATCCTCTTTTAAATGATTCATAGAGGATTTTAGCGTTAATGGTTTCTTATAAGAGAAAGTAGTTCCAATACATTAAGGTATAAAACCATTAGATGTAGTCAGAAGTGTGATAATTAAAGACAGTGTTATTTAGGAGGGATATTATAGAAAGTCTTAATAGGAAAGCTAAGTAATGGAAATTTCATATTTTTCCATCGATTTATGCGCATTGGTTGCTTGTCCTTGTAGAAAATTCTCATTTGTAGTAAGTTAGAAACTCGTTGATGTGCACGTAAATGTGCATATTTTTACCACCATATTTAATTTATTTAAATTAAATAAATGATCATATTGGGTATTTTAACTTGTTTTAATCAAAATCCATATTAATTTCATATTGTCGCATATCAATCTTCATATAGGGGTAAAACGGTCATTTATGTGCATATATTTCTTTGAGAAAAATTAATTGGATATTTATATATATTTTTATAGGAATTTGATCTTAAATAGGAGTGGTTTCATGAAGATATGCATGCACAAAAAGAACACAAAGGAATCAAGATAGAAATAATTCAAAGTGAAGCACATGGAAGACCCCACTTACCCACCTACCTTAATGTACAAATTAGAGGCTAATGCATATGCTTATGGAATTAATGGCTTCATGTACATTTAAATGATGATTAGTAGAAGCTAAAGATTACTTGGCATCCATATTACCTCAAGGGCATTTTGGTCATTCCCCAAATTATGGATTAGAGTTTCATGCTTGTATAAATAACGCATTATGTTCATGTAACCTCTTCTCTTCCGTAATCTTTCCTTTAGGCTCTCTTTTTTTAGTCTCTTCTCTTAGGAAAATAAATGAGAGCTCTTTTTTTTCATGGCTACTTAGCCATTTTTATTTTATATAGTTTTCTTTTCATTTTATGTAATGTTAATTATTGTTTCTTTTAAATTACATGTTCATTTCCTTTTATGCAAGCAGTGTAGATTTTCCTTTATGCAATTAGATTAGTTGTATTTTCATTAGCTTTCATCTTCCTTTCTTTTTGTTCGATGTTGCGTGCTATATTTGTTAATCAAATGACAAATATGAGAGACTAAACCCCTTCAATTTAGGGGTAATGAATCTCTCTAATTATGTAGCCTCAACTATTTGTTAATTTATGCTCTCTTTTTGTGCTTAATGATGATGATAGAAATGGTTTAATTGTTGTTTTTGCTTTGAATTTGATAGCCTATATTGTTGACATCAAATAGGCTATGCTTAAACAATCACTAACACAAATGCCTCTTCATCAAAATATAATTATGGCATAAGAAAGTGATTTGAAATTCAAATTGAATGGTCTATATTTCTAATCAATAGTTAATAGACCATGCTTAAAATAGATTTCATTTTCATTATCTTTGTCAAAGTTCATGAAAGTTGGTAAGTGCTTTAATGGATGTGTTATAGTTTGATGGCTTATGTTGGCTAATCAATGCACAAATATGTCATACTTATGACAAGCACATCAATTAAAGCACTAATGACCATAAAAGAGAGATCATGATTTCATATATGTTGAGCTACATGATCTAGATAGTGGATTTATTTCCTAAATTGTCACTTAACTCTTATATTTGTTTCTCTTTTCTTTTAGTTAGTTAGTTATCTCTAGCTTAACTTTCCATCGGTTTTGGTTTAATTTGATTGAATAGAATTTTAAAACCATCAATTCCCTAGGATCGACCCGTATTCGCCACGTACTACAAGCATACGCCGTGCGCTTGCGGTAAAATTTAATTTGAAATTTTTCTACGGTTTTCTAATTCGATAGAAATTCCGTCGATTAACAAGTTTTTGGCGCCGTTGCCGGAGAATTTGTTTTTATTTGATTTTATGTTCTTCGGATTATTTTTATATGATTTTATTTGTGTTTATTTTGTGTGTTTGTTTGCATTTAAAAATAATAATTGTGTCGTGTATTTTGATAATTTTATTTGCATTTGTTTGTGTGTTTGTTGTCTAGTTTTCTTGCGGCATTTGCATTTCTATTTCATAAAAAAAACACACACACAATTTCAAAAACAAAAATATTTTTATTATTTGCATTTGCTTTTACATCTCCTTTTTGCATTTGCATTTACATCTCCTTTTTTTTACAAAAAAGAAAATTGTTTTGTTTTTATATTGCCTAAACTGTTCGCTGTGCATTTTTTCAACTCTGCACTGTTATATCAAAACAATCACAGACACCTCTGCTGACCGGTGCCACAAACCATCCAAACATTCATAGCTTCTACTGCTCAACCACCATTCACCTAACCATCATCTGATCAAGTCTGCCAATAATTGCAATTGACTTCACAATCACTGCCATCCCTTACAACCATTCCTGCACATTCCCAGTTGACAATACTTAGAAACACTTATCACAAAACAAAGCCCACTCTCCTCAACCACCAACCTCCAACTACATCACCTTGCAACCTTGCAATTACTGACCAGACACTTCCACCATCTGCTGTATCACCTTGCCACAAGTGAACAACCATACATTCAAACCACCTCAAAACTACTTCACTTCTACAAAACACCTCCACACTCCATCATACAATGGTGCATTTACAACTGTGTAACTAGTCACTCCCCACATCACTACAAACAAACCACACTACTGCTCCTCTACACTACAACAACCATCGCCAGCATACATCCCTCCTTCACAGTAAATTATCTTCACCGCCAAATAACTGCCCCTTCAATTGACAACAAACGCTCCAAATCAACAACTTCTTCAATCCCACTGTCATTCACCTCTACAAAGCTTCAACAAACATTCCCAAAGAAAAAAAAACAGTACCATCTCCTTAAACCACACTGTACATAACCACCTTACTGCCATAACCACCTTACTGCCTTCTTCTTTCAGTTCACCACCTCTGCGAACCTGCCCTCCTCCACTAACATACCAATAACATTCCTCTAGCACTGCTGAGACACGATCACTTGCCTTCTCTGACATCGCATAACAACTTCCTTATATTACACTGTCGAACAATACTGCATACCACTTGACTATCTGCAACTTCAAGTTCCCCTGAAAAAAAACAGCTCCTCCACATAACTTCTCCTCCAATCGGTCACTACTCCACCTTACTGCCAATTTTAAGCCACCACTTCATACAAATACATCAACCTAGTGCACCAACCATCTCAACAGTATCACAGCTTCCCCCCTGCATACCTCACTTTGCACCGCAACCACAAACCCGCATTCCAACAACCTCATCGCGACCACCGGCAAACAATGGTTCAACAACACATTGAGAATCCTTCACTGCCTCACTCACCTCGCTGCCTTCAACCCTTCATCTTGAACAGGCATCGAACTTCCACCCTCAATCACCTCAAAGACCACCAGAAATCAAACCGCGAACTTAACCACTTAACCTCAACCACAACGTCGCCTGAATCTGAACATCATCACCGAACAACCCAAATTGAATAACCTCAAACTCATTGCCGCGATCCCTAATTCACCACTAGAGTCACGTCACCTTCCTCCAATCACCGCGTACATCTCCATAAACCCGTAGCCAAAATCAACGATATCATTGCTACCGAAATCGCACATTCTCCATCAACCTAATTGCCAACACATCGACCAAAACCAAACGCCTGAAGCTACACATCATCGACTCCTCAACTTATCGAACACATCCGCGACCCTTCATAAATACACGATATGTGTTGCGGTTGAAGAAAATTGAATTTTTCTGTCAATCGAAAAAAAACAAACAAAAAAGTGGAACATGAATTTTCTTTCATAAATCGATTTTCTGTGTTTTGTTTTATGGGAGAACGCTTTTGCATAGTTAGTGGGTCGGGTGGGTTGTTTAAATTGAAGATAGCTTCTTGTTTTTGTTTTTGTATTTATTTTTAATTTTGTTTTGCTTAGTCATTTGTTCTTTCATCCCTTTATTTTAAAAAAAGAAAAAAAAAACAATTTTTTCTTAGTTCCTTTCTTAGGAAAAAAAGGGTTGTTTTGAATTTGTTTGTTCTAGTTTTCATTTGTTTTACTTTCATTTGTTTGTTTTTCACTTCTTTGATAAACATGTATAAAAATACTTTGTATATGTCTTTGTTTTATTCTCAGGTTGCAGAAGCAGAAAATCAGAAGGAAAAGAAGGGCTTGCTAAAATAAATTACTTTGCTTAGCTTGCAAAAAAAAAATTGTCTGCTTGCATTGTATTTATTTGCCTTGCACTGTATATAACTCTTGTTTTTGTTTTAGTTGCATTGTTGTTTACTTGCAAATAAAAAAAATTCAAAAACAAAAACACAAATCCATTCGTAATTGCATTGTTAGTACGCGTTTAATTTCTTCTTTGCATTTCATCTTAGATTATGATTAATAATAACGATTAGACATCGATAACACTTAATTGTATATTGACAAGTTGTCCTCTTTCGACAATTTAATTTCTTGGTGTCTAGGCTACGCAGAGCAATAATCAGTTATAAATATTACGGTGATTCGTAAATATTACACTGAATTGTTTCTCTGATACTTAAACTTTCAGCTGCATTACTACGTTGATTCATGGTGCACCGATAAATTCTGCCCGTTACCTGGCCGAGAACTATCTTGTTGATTTAAGACAATGTGTGAATATATAATTTTGGGTTAGCTTAGGATAAAGCATTTGTAATTAACCCCTGTATTCATATAGTTGCATTAGTTCATGCATATAAAAAGAATTCAGAATACAAAACTAAAAAAATTATAAATATTTCTTAACTTAGTTTTTTTCCTTTTCCTTTGAAAATTGATAAATCAAAATTCCACAAATACAAAAAAAATTACTTAGCTTCAGAAAATCAAAAATTCAAAAAAAATATAAATCTTTTCAAAAAACAAAAATTTGAAAAACCAAAAATAAAACAAAAATTAATTTTCCATTTTGAAAAATAAATTCTATCTGTAAACAGTTTTCCTTTATAAAAAACAAAAACATTCTTGAAAATGTCCGAGTTTCCCAACACACTTGAACTTTACAATAGTTGTGAAAATCAATATAATCCATATGATTTCACTCCAAATTCGTATGGATATTTTAATGACAATCTTTGAATAAACAATTCAAATTTTGAACAACAAAATTTTCAAAACATTAACCATCCCTCGACTCTTGAAAATAGCATTCCATATTTACTTGAATTCTCTACACAACAAAATCAAAGTGTAAATGAATTGTGTTATTTATATTTGTGTAATAACTCGAGTCAAGGATTTCAAAATTTGAATACAATTCGAAATTCAAATGAGTACGAGGATAACCCGTACCAATTCAATTTTGAACTCCAAAATGAATTTCAAAATCAAAATGAAAATGTGATCAACTTTTCAAATAATTTTGGCAATGGAAATAAACTTGACTACAATACAAGTGAAATTTTTTGTTCTCGACAAATCCAAATCGAAAATTCTCAAGTTAATAACTATAAATTGGATTTTGTTGAACAAATAAACAAAATTTATGATGATTGCACAGATTTGTTGTTTGAAACTTATATGAAACAACGTGAACAACAAAAGAAAATCTCAACGTGTGATGAGTCAAATGATAATCCATCTTTTACCCAAATTGACGATTTTCTAATAACAACTTTTGAAATTGAAAATAATAATCTTAATGAAGTTGTTGAAAACACGGTAATTGAGTTGGATTTCAATTCTTTTGAGGGTGTGGAACCAAATTTAAAATTCGATCTTTCTTTTCTCGAGTTCGAAAATTTGAATACAAAAACTTTGGATTTTGAACTTGAGATACGCAATGAAGTTGTAGATAATCCAACAAAGGAAGACGAATTTAATGAACACAAATTTTTTGGACTTTTGGATGACGAGTTGTTAAATTCCGACGGGGAAGATTTAAATTACCACTTTGATTTTGAAATCAATAATTTTGAAGAATTTTTTAATGACAAATTTGAATGTCAATTTGGTGAAAATAAACTTGAATTTCAATCAATCGTTATATCTACCCCAAAAATCATTGAAAATAAAACAACTCATACGATTTTTAATAAAACGACATTCATTTTTCCAAGTCCACATTCGATTCCAAAATATTTTACGATTTGGTTTTCTACGCTTAAGCTATGTCTCGCACACTTGGCGAGACAAATGAATCGGTTTTTGGAAGACCGTTTTATTTACTTTTTGATGATATACTTTCTGATCTCGTGTAAACACGGTTCGTTTTCGTGTAAATAATAATAAACCTTCCTTTCACTTGGGTTGACTGTTGGGACACAGTCAAAATCAAGTATGGAGGGAGACTCATCATCATTTTCGATTTTTCATGGTTTATTTTTAATTTTTCTTTCCAAAATTAAAAAAACAAATAATTGTTTTTACCATTTTGATTTATTTTTGAAGAAACACTATAGGATAAGTATAAGTTTTGGTTAATAAATTGAAATTTTTGAAAATTTATTTGTCTTAACAAAAATAAAAAAGTTTGATTACAAATAACAATGGTTTAAATAGTATATAGGAAGGTTCATCTATGTTAATTATGAAGTATGTTCTAATTGAAAATCTTTGTTTAAAAAGTAGTAAATTGAAAGTGAGGGATATAACATTTTTATCTTCTAAGTTAAATGGTGCTAAGATGATTTTGCAAAACTCTCTCTCTTAAAAAAAATATAATAATAATAATAATAATAATAATAACAACAACATCCAAAGTATTCGCTCTCATTTAAAAGTCCTCACGGTTATGCATGGGTGAATTACTTGGAATCTTGTGATTTCATACTCATTTAAAAGTCCTCACGGTTATGCATATATGGAACACACGTAAAAAAGAACAGATTTATTAAAAACCGCCTATGGTCGATAGATGTATGCACGAAAGTGTGTGCACTCGCCATGCTCTGTACTCCCCTCACATAAGCCCAAAAGGCAGTGCATGGATGGTATATCAAGCCTCAGTTTACCTGAGCTAGGTGTGTAATTTTTCTTGCAAATAATGAGAAAGCAAGCAATTGAAATCCTAGCACTATTTTAACTTGTTTAATTTAACATGTTATTGAAAAGAAATGAAAATACCACTTTAATAAACTTTGATAATCAACTAAGGATCCATTTTATAATTACATTGTGTTATCAACCGAAACAACTAGCCAAACTATGGTATATCCGTTATGACAACTTGATTTCTATTGGAAATTTTAACGAGTAAATGACTTAAATTTTCAAGACAATAACCAAAGCTTGTATTTAACTTACTTGTGTCTATTTAAAAGTGAATCCTTCATTGTAAATATTTTCAAAAACTCGCATTCATCTCTTTGTAAATAAATCTTGCATTTTGTAAATATTTTCACTTTGCATTTGGATTTTGTGAGTAGTATCCGCTGAAAACCCTCACGAGACAACACTCGTCCTACTGGAGACACCTAGAGGTTTAACGGCTTGTTGCATACGCTCAATGCAATCGTGCTCCTAGGAAAACGAATTTATCATAGTTTTTCTTTATTCGAGGACGAATAAAAAGATAAGTGTGGGGGTATTTGATATACATGTAAATGTGCATATTTTTACCACCATATTTAATCTATTTAAATTAAATAAATGATCATATTAGGTATTTTAACTTTTTTAACCAAAATCCATATTAATTCCAAATTATCACATATCCATCTTCATATAGGGGCAAAACGACCATTTATGTGCATATATTTCTTTGAGAAAAATTAATTGGAAATTTATATATATTTGTGTAGGAATTTGATCTGAAATAGGAGTGGTTTCATGAAGATATGCATGCACAAAAAGAACACAAAGGAATGAAGATCGAAATAATTCAAAGTGAAGACCATGGAGGACCCCACTTACCCACCTACCTTAACGTACAAATTAGAGGCTAATGCACATGCTTATAGAATTAATGGCTTCATGTACACTTAAATGATGATTAGTAGAAGCTAATGATTACTTGGCCTCCATACCTCAAGGGCATTTTGGGCATTCCTCAAATTATGGATTAGGGTTTCATGCTTGTATAAATAACTCATTATGTTCATGTAACTTCTTCTCTTCCTTAGTCTCCCTTATAGGCTCTCTTCTCTTAGTCTCTTTTCTTAGGAAAATAAATGAGAGCTCTCTTTCTTTTCATGGCTACTTAGCCATTTTTATTTTATGTAATTTTCTTTTCTTTTTATGCAATGTTAATTATTGTTTCTTTTAAATTACATGTTCATTTCCTTTTATGCAAGCAGTGTAGATTTTCCTTTATGCAATTAGATTAGTTCTCTTTTCATTAGCCTTCATCTTCCTTTCTTTTTGTTCAATGTTGCATGCTATATTTGTTAATCAAATGACAAATATGAGAGACTAAACCCCTTCAACTTAGGGGTAATGAAGCACTCTAATTATGTAGCTTCAACTATTTGTTAATTTATGCTCTCTTTTTGTGCTTAATGATGATGATAGAAATGGTTTAATTGTTGTTTTTGTTTTGAATTTGATAGCCTATATTGTTGACATCAAATAGGCTATGCTTAAACAATCACTAACACAAATGCCTCTTCATCAGAATATGATTATGGCATAAGAAATTTATTTGAAATTCAATTTGATGGTCTATATTTCTAATCAATAGTTAATAGATCATGCTTAAAATAGATTTCATTTTCATTATCTTTGTCAAAGTCCATGAAAGTTAGTAAGTGATTTAATGGATGTGTTATAGTTTGATGGCTTATGTTGGCTAATCAATAGCACAAATATGCCATACTTATGATAAGCACATCAATTAAAGCACTAATGACCATAAAAGAGTGATCATGATTTCATATATGTTGAACTACATGATCTAGAGAGTGGATTTATTCCCTAAATTGTCACTTAACTCTTATATTTTTTTCTCTTTTCTTTTAGTTAGTTAGTTAATTCTCTAGCTTAACATTCCATCGACTTTGGTTTAAGTCGATTGAATAGAATTTTAAAATCATCAATTCCCTACGGATCGACCCGTATTCGCCACGTACTACAAGTGTATGCTGTGCGCTTGCAGTTATTTTTATTATAAAATTCATTCGACTACTTTCTAACTCGTTAGACATTTAGCCGTCCGAACACTCGTCCAAGATTAGGTAATTGGAAGAGTAGGAAAGTTAAAGGATTTTTTATAAAATAATTATTCTTATCTACTCCAGTTTTTGTAAATTTGAAAATTTACGAAAAGAAGATGTTCTGAAAACATGTAAGGACATTTTTGGAAGTCAAGAAAAAAGTTTTAAGGACAAGTAATGCATGTTATAAAGAAAAATGGTGTGGTGAAAAAGTAAATAAGTTTTTGGAAGTGAAAAGCTTAGTAAATAGTTAAATTTAAAAATCCAAATGTTTTTTACGGAAAGATCTTAAGGTTTTTAAAAGGAAAAGAGGAATAAGTTCTAAACTTAGAATTTATAAGTTTCCCCTCTAGGTTTGGGGAATTATTTAAATTCAAAGAGCTGTAAAATTTCAAGTCTAGAAAGATAAAATGTAAAGTAACCAAGTAATTTGAATTTATAAAAACTTGAAATTAACACTTTTAAAGGCATGAATTTTGGGATTTGATGTTTCAAAAATTTAGAAGCTTTAATTTTTTAATTGAAATGATAAATACCAAACCAAACTTTTAAACGCGGAGTAGATAAAAACCGTTTCTATATGTGACGGGAAAAGTGTAAGGCTATAGCAGTGATTACTTTTAGTAGTAATAATAAAATTTTCGCAAAGTATATAGGACACTAGTGAGAACCTAGTGTGTAGACTATAGAAGAATAGTGAAGTAATATTAGTAAAATAGTAAGACACACGTGGTTGGGATAGGTAGACCTTAGTTGGGAAAAATGAAAGATGAAGGGAAAGAGAAAATTTCCCCAAGCTTAGTTGCCTTTTTAGATAGAGACTGCATAGATCGAAATCCTTATTAATTGCAGCAAATGAGACTT
This sequence comes from Allium cepa, assembly GCA_030765085.1. Classification (NCBI taxonomy): domain Eukaryota; kingdom Viridiplantae; phylum Streptophyta; class Magnoliopsida; order Asparagales; family Amaryllidaceae; genus Allium; species Allium cepa. Next base: position 217,739,037 of record CM060938.1, read on the forward strand.
TGTTATTCCATTCTGAGTATGGAATGGAAGAGATGAATAATTCTTATTCATCGTGAGTAATACAGAGTAAATTATTAACGAGTGATAGGCGGTAGGAGGAGCATATGAGTTACTTGGATTCCTAGAGTATGACCTTTTTGTGTTAGGATGGACACGGTCCGAGGCCTCCTAGCCCTAGATGATAGTTGTGCTTAGCTGCTATATTTACCTGTCAAGCACCGCTTTGCAGTAGGACTTGTTTTCCCTTTTAGTTATGAGATTGTACTCCTATGTAAGCATTTAGTTCCTACTATAGTAAATAAGTAATGATTAGTATGGTTTCTCTATGATTTTGTGATGTTCACAAGAAGAGAATAAGGACATAGGATGTAAATAATAAAAGAAAGGTAAAAGCCAAAAAGAGTAACTAAAAGGAAAACAACAAATTTAAAGAAAGCAACAGAAACGTCAAACGAAAAATTTGAAAAGAAAATATTTCTTATGTGAACTGTGCTTAGGAAAGCAAATAGAGGTTTTTATAGAATAGTGGCATAAGTTCCAAGTAGAAGAAAGAGGTCTGCAAAATTAAAACGGAATATGTGAGATTTTCCTTTATCTACGTTCTTTCTTGTTAGTCCGTGAGATGATGGTTTTGATGACAACAACCTAAGAATAGATTATAAAATATTAATACTAACATTATAAGTTTAGATATATATATGTATATGCAGGATTTAACCATGTAGGTACTAAGAATGAAGACTGTACAGTATAGAAATTCAAGCTATCAAGATAAAATATCAAGATAGAAGACTCATGAGTATCGAGACTATCAAGAGTTCACGATTTCAAGGATAAGTATTTTTATTATTATTAGGAATTTTTGTTAAAACTCGCAGAAAAGCACTGGCATCTTAAAATCCAATTTATTCGTGGAATGGAATCCACTTCGAGCCCGTTAAAGGGATGGAACCCTAAGTAGGATGGAACCTACGAAAAACTAGTGGGACATTATTTTGTATCCACTAATTTTAATTCAAATGATTTTACAAAATTATCTTATTTTCAAAATGATTTCAAAACTTTCCTTTTAAAAGATTCAAAACCCTCGATCCTGATTTTAAATAATTTTAGCCTCAAAAACATCTTTATTTTCAAAGTCAAATTATTCCTGATTTCAAACTATCTTTTTTAATAATATATTTAACTTTTAAATATTTATACTTAGATTTAAATATAAAATTATGGTTAAATTCTATATATATTATTCTTTATATTTACTTATGAATTTCAACTATAGTCAAGTATATTTATAAAGTTTAAATTAGTTTTTATATAAGATAAAGGTTATTTTCAAAGAAATTCAAAACATCATAAAATGCTTTGGGATGTCGGCATGCCTATGGGTACCATGTCGACATGGTGACAGTTTGATTCAAAAATTCAAGTTTCAAAAGAAGTGTCTATTCACCATAACTCTTCATAAATGGTCATGGCTGTTGTTCTTCTATAAATAAGGTTCAGTTTCAACGAATTTTTAATCACTTTTTTCTGGTTTTCACTCCTCTTCTTCTTCCTCATTTCTTAATACATATTCTTATCATTACTCTGCCGAAATCAACATTGAATCATACTCGATTACTTCGAATTTGATTCTCTATCACTATCTCTACAAGATTCTCAATGTTATTCAGAGTTATAGATTTCTTTGTAATCTATTAAGCGAGAAAAGGTGTGATTGTAGCCTTGAAAATCAATCAAAAGGGAAAAGGTGTGATTGTAGCCTTGGTAAATCAATTGGGTAAACTTGTGTCCCGGAAATCAAGTATCTCTACCTAGAGGATCGAAATTCTGGAGGGTGTACCTCATAGCCTTGAAACCAAGGGTGTAATTGTATGATTGCTTTTGAAAGGAAATCCGTACTTGTGTTGCGGGACTGGATGTAGGGTAACTCCGAAACAGTATAAAATCCGGTGTGTTCTTTCCTTTACTGCTTTTATTTTATTTCTGCATCTGCGATTATTTCTGTGATCATATCTGTGTCTGTGTATTGCATACTTTTGTGTCTAGATTAACATAAATTAAAAAGATTTAGTAATTCTTTATTAACACTATTCCCCCCTCTAGTGTTAATCTTAGCCTTAAGATCCGTAATCCGCATTTCTCACATTTCTAACATAAGAAATCGAGTTCAGAAAATTAGATTTTTTCGAAATTCGAATATTAAAAGTTGTGTGGTAGGGTTTGAATGTAAAATTTGTTGAACTACGCCCCTATTAGTTAGGAGTGTGGGAAGCATTGGATTAAAATGTTTTGAGTTTTCAAAAGATTGCATTCATATAAAAATTGCATGTATATTTAGATGTGTGTATCATATTTAAAAAGGAGTTTTTAAAGAAGAAAAACATTCATAGGAGGTACCGCTTAGAAATTCATGTACATGCATATATTTTATGTTGAATGACACTTTGCACAAAGACATGGATGGTCGCAAAATTTGAAGTACACAAAATAAATGTGATTGATGCGAGGAATTACATAGCTTTACCCTTGTCGAATTTCGGGGATAAAATTTCCTAAAGAGTGGGAGAATGTAACACCCCGCATTTTTAGATGATTAAATAATTAAATAATTATAAATAGTGAAAATGTGCATTTTTGGAATTGTTGGAATATGGCCTCGAAAATTATACCATTGTGTTCATAGCGATTTTCTGATTAATTTACATATATAGTATGCATCGAACGGTGAAAAAGTTATCGATGTTCGAAGTTCCATATCAAAAAATAATTATACGTGTATATGTGCATGAATATATTTGTTTATAAATATATGCACGTATAAATTTCATAAATAACACATGTTTGAATTTCAAAATAGACGCATGTCATAAAGGAAATTAATTTAAATCAGCAATTAGAGATAATTAATTAAAATTAGTAGGCAATGTTAATCAAATCAGCAATTAATTTACACTAATTAAAAACGTTTGAATTTCAAAATAAACATGTGATATAAAGAGAATTAAATTTGCAATTGATGGAAATTAATAAAAATGAATAGACAATGGTTAAAAGTTAACGTTCAATAATTTGATTTTCATGTAATCTCGAGCGTTTATTTCTGGATCTAACGATTCGCAGCAAGCCTGTGACGTGGTTGCACTATATTCAATCCTAAAATCTAACGACTTGAGATCCCTAAGATTCATTATAAATAGAACCCTAGGCCTAGCTATTTTCTCACAATCAGATTTTCTCTCAATAGGTTCATTGTTTGAGGCTGATCCCCAAGTAAAAAATATTTCTAAGAAAAATATCTTTTTAATAAAAATATTAAACGTCGTAGAAGTGGATCTAGGAAGACCATGGATTAAAGCTAAGGACGACAGGTGAGTGGATTTAAATTATATCTCTTTTATGTTTATGATATACAATATCGTTAGATTCCCATTAAATATTTAATTCAACATTTGAACTAATTTCAGTAATTGGTTCTACTAGCTAGTTATGATAGAATTGTAAATTTTGTAAGAGATGTGTACTTATATTTAAATGCTATTTATATGGAAAAAGAAAGGAATCCAATTGAATATAAGCAATATTAGGCTTACAAAATTATAGAGAAAGCATAAGCCTAAATGTGAGAAATTTACAGTAAATTATGTTAAAACGGGAGAAATGGATTAAAAAGGAAAAAAAATCTAATAACTTAATTTTGAAGTTAGTGATAGATTAGTTAGTTGGTTTATAAAAGGGAATACGTTTCCATAGTTTAGTATTGTAAAAAAGGGTAAATGTAATTACAAGAATAAAAGCAAAAAATAAATGGAATCAGTGCAAAATAGAGACATTACTGTATTTTGCATTATCCAATAATTAACAAAACAATAAAAGAAATGTCTTACAGTTACGAGTTATTGTTTATGACATTATTTAGTACTAAAACATGAAAATGGATTTTAGTAAAGTTTTTGTAGCCAACCAAATATAATAGAACTACTTCCTAGAATAAAAGAGAATAATGTGAAGCGGTGAAGAAATTAAAGAATAGGAAATAATCAAGTTAAATATTTGACAAGACTAGAAATAATAAACAGAAAATGTGTCTAGATCTTTGTTTACTGCGCAGATAGTGAAATAAAAAGTAAAGCAATTATTATGATAAGTAATTTGTGACAGTTGGACGTAGTTCCAAGCTAAGATTTCCATATGATATAAGAGAACTAAAGAGAAATTAGTATCATAATAAAACAAGACAGACTAGAAAAGAAAACAGACACTTGCAATTACACTTATAACATGTAGGTTATAAAAGAAAGAAAAGAATATAAAAGTGACAATTGCAAGTATAATTGTAACAAGTAGGTTATAATTAAAAAGAAAGAAATAGAAGAGGCATATTTTGTCAAACTTGGATCTTGGCTTAAGTCAATAAGAAAAATAATAGAAGTGGCCAGTACCGGCAGCATTCCCTTTCAGGTCTAGAACTGATGGTCTCACACATGGGTGGGTCTAGGCATGCTGATTAGGGTAAATAAGTAGCCAATAGAATAAGGAAAGTAAACTAAACACATAATAAAAGATTAGACATAGGGTCTAATAAAATGGTAAGGTGTGTTTGGAGCAGCCCGAAGTGAATCTGGATAAAGAGCCTAACGAAGCAGTTTACCGTAGATTTTTAGTACAGAAAGAGCTTTCCAATGTAACAACCTGCCTTTTTGGACGGTTTAAATCGACACACATGTCAGACTCAACCCATTCGAAATGGAAGATTGTTATGGGGTAAATAAGAAAAAGTAGAGAAAGAAAGAAAACAAATACAGAATCTCGCAGCGGAATGACAAAATATAATAATCAAATAAACAGTTCATGAAACTGTTTACAAATAACATTTATTATTCTTTTAAAATACATATCAAAATTACACATGACATGAATAAATAATAAAAAATGCAACGGAATAACATGCTGTAGTGGAATAAACATAATAAATAATGATAGTACAAAATCTTCATCTTCATCCTCTAGAAAGCAATCTTCAATAAACTGAAAAGCTCAGACTGACTATAGCGAATTGAAAAGACAAAACACTCGAGTCGGAACTAAATGATCTTATCTAAGTTAAATCAACAGTAAATAAATATGAGTGTAACGGTGTTGGAGATGTTTACGGGGTTCCACATCTCCTATCCAGTGTCTAACATGAGTGCACTAGCTTAAGAGATGTTTCGGATTTCCTCTCCTAAGGATCCGTTAAACTATCTACTATGTAGTACAGTACGTAATTATAATAGTGTCTACAGTAAAGTAATGTATTAAAGTAGCGTTAAGACGTTACCCCTATCCCCCTTAACACATTTTATATATTCTTATAGTCAATACAGTACCGTAAGCTCCTCTGTGAGGTTTACCCAGAGGGCACCCCATAGGTATGGTACAAAACAAACTCATAAAAGACGCGATAGGGCATATGAACATGGCACTCGAGGCAATGCCAGGGTAGGACTCTACCGTTTTGCAGAACCGGGATGGTGGTAATGAATAGCAGCTACTACCGCCTACCTTGGAACACAATCCCATAATAAAAATCGAAGGGTGGCCACCAAATCATCACAATGTCATAATATGGTATCGAAGAAGCATGTCTGATCGGAGGAGTGACCTCGGTTGGCCCCCGTATAGCTCCTGTTTTAGTCACATCTAAGCTGACTCACGGGAGTCAGGGTCACGTAAATATCTCATACGGAATCGTTCACCAAACCATCCTACTACATTTTTGAAATCCACCACGTACACAATTGTTAAAGTGGTATTCGGTATTGGCAGAGAGTATGACAATATCCGATCTTGAAAAAGTGTAAGGTTATAGCAGCGATTACTTGTAGTAGTAATAATACAAGTTCTCGTAATGTGTACAGGACACTAATGAGAACATAAGAATGTCGCTTCATGTGTGTAGAAAATAGAACAATAATGAACTGATATTAGTAAGATAGTAAGACACACGTGGTTGGGATAGGTAGACCTTGGTTCGGGAAAAATAAAAGGTAAAGGTAAAGAGAAAATTTCCCGAAGCTTAGTTATATTTTTAGATAGAAACTGCATAGATTGAAATTCGTATTCCTTGCAGTAAATGAGACTTGTTTATTCCATTCTGAGTATGGAATGTAAGAGAAGAATAGATCTTATTCATAATGAGTAATACAACATAAGTTAGTAATGAGTGATAGGCAGTAGGAGGACCATATGAGTTACTAGGATTCCTATAGTACGACCATTTTGTGTTAGAGTGGACATGGTCCTAGGCCTCCTAGCCCTATATGATAGTTATGTTTAGCTGCTATATTTAACTATCTAGTATTGCTTTGTACTAGGACTTGTTTTCTCTTTTAATTATGAGATTGTACTCCGATTTAAATATTTAGATCCTATTGTAGTAAATCAATAATGAATAGTATGGTGTCTTTTCTCTGTGTTTTTGTGAGGTTGACAAGAAGAGAATAAGGACATAGAACGTAAATAGTAAAAGAAAAGTAAAAGCCAAAAAGAGTAACTAAAAGGAAAACAACAAATTTAAAAAAAGCGACATTAGCGTCAATAAAAAAATTTGAAAAGAAAACTTTTCTAATGTGAACTGTGCTTAGGAAAGTAAATAGAGAATTTTATAGATTAGCGGCATAAGTTCTAAGTACGGAGAAAGTGGTGCGCAAAAGTAAAACGAGAAATGTGAGGTTTTCTGTTTTATACCTTCTTTCTGGCATAAGAAATCGAGTTCGTAAAATTAGATTTTTTTTTTTGAAATTTGAATATTAAAAGTTGTGTTATAGGGTTTGGATGTAAAATTCATTGAACTATGCCCCTATTCAGTAGGAGTGTTGGAAAAATTGGACGAAAAATGTTTTGAGTTTCAAAAGACTGCATTCATATAAAAATTGCAAGTATATTTAGGATGTGTGCATCATATTTTAAAAAGGGGTTTTTAACGAAGAAAAGCAGGAGTTACCGCTTAGAAATTCATGTAAATGCACATATTTTATGTTGAATGCACTTTGCATAAAGACACGAATGGTCGCAAAATTTGATGTACACAAAATGGGTGTGATTGATGCGATGAATTACATAGTTTTACCCTTGTCGAATTTCAAGGACGAAATTTCCTAAAGGGCGGGAGAATGTAACACCCACATTTTTAGATAATCAAATAATTATTAACAGTGAGAATGAGCTTTTTGGAATTTTCAGGATATAGCCTCAAAACTTATACCATTGTATTCACGGCAATTTTCTTATTAATTTACATAAATAATATGCCTCGAACAGACTTCGTATGAAAAAGTTATTGACGTTCGAAGTTCCGTATTGAAAAATAATTATTCGTGTAAATGTGCATGAATATATTTGTTCAAAAATGTATGCGCGTATAAATTCCAGAAATGACGTGTGTTTGAATTTCAAATTAGACGTGCGTCATAAAGGAAATTAATTGACATCAGCAATTAGAGATAATTAATTATCATTAGTAGGCATTGTTAATCAAATCAGCAATTAATTTACATTAATTAGCAACGTTTGAATTTCAAAATAAACATGTGTTACAAAGGGTATTAAATCTGCAACTGATGGAAATTAATTAGAATAAACAAGCAATGGTTAAAAGTTAACATTTAATTATTTTATTTTCGTGCAATCTTGAGCGTTGTTTTCTGGGTCCAACGATTCGCAGCAAGCCTATGACATGGTTGCACCAGATTCAATTCTAAAATTCGACAGCCTGAGATCCCTAAGATTCTCTATAAATAGAACCCTAAGCCAAGCTATTTTCTCACAATCAGATTTACTCCCAATTGGGTTCATTGCCTAAGGCTGAACCCTAAATAGAAAATATTTCTAGGGAGACTATGTATTTAATAAAATTATTAGACGCCGTAGAAATGGGTCTAGGAAGGCCATGGATTAAAGCTAAGGACAATAGGTGATTGGATTTAAATTATATCTCTTTTATGTTTATGATATAAAATATCGTTAGATTCACATTAAATATTTAATTCAGCATTTGGACTAATTTAGTAATTGGTTCTACTAGCTAGTTATGTTAAAACTGTAAATTTTGTAAGAGAAGTGTACTTATATTTAAATGTTATTTATGTGAAAAAAGAATGGAATCCAACTAAATATAAGTAATATTAGGCTTAAAAGATTATAGAGAATGCATAAGCCTAAAAGTGAGAAATTTACAGTAAATTATGTTAAAACGGGAGAAATGAATTAAAAAGGGGAAAATCTAATAACTTGATTTGGAAGTTAGTGATGGATTAGTTGGCTGGTTCAGAAAAGGAAATTCATTTCTTTAAACGTAATTGCAAGTATAAAAGCAAGAAAAATGGAATTGGTGCAAAAATAGAGACATTACTATATTTTGCATTATCCAATAATTAAAGAAACAATAAAAGAAATATCTTGCAGTTACGAGTTATTGTTTATGGCATTATTTAGTATTAAAACATGGAAATGGATTTTAGTACAGTTTTTGTAACCAACCAAATAGAAAGAACTACTTCCTAGAATAAAAGAGAATAATGTGTAGCGTTAGAGAAATTAAAGAAGAGGAAATAATCAAGTTAAATGTTTGACAAGACTAGGAATAATAACCGAAATATTACTAGATCTGCGTTTACTACGTAGATAGTAGAATAAAAACTAAAACGGTTATTATGATAAGTAATTTGTGACAGTTGGACGTAGTCCCAAGTTAAGACTATCATATAATATAAGAGAACTGAAAAGAATTTAGTATCATAATAAAAGAGGACAGACTAGAATAGAAAAGAGACACTTTGTAACAACCCGCATATTTTATGATTGTACATTTAAATATTTTATTTAAATTTAGCAACGTTAGTCGGATTATAGACCGAAATGCTACTTTTTGCAAACTATCAAATTAGGACTCGAGACCACTTCCATTGAGTTCAAAATGGCGTTTGTGACCTTTTTGAGTATAAATATCGATATGTTTGGAGCTAGCTACAATTTCGACCTTTTCACTTAGGGCTTTGGGTTTGGATTTCAGCCCATTAACCCCAACTTAAGACTCTAGCTTCACCCCTACTCCTCTTCATTCATTTCATTTCTATTTCCTAACACTTCAAGTTTAGGAACAACGAGGGAAGAGATTGGAAATTTAAATTCCCAAGCCCTAGCTTCTTAGCAAATCCAAGTTTTAGCTCCAAATTCAAAGAGAAGCTTAGGTGAGCATCTCCTTCTTCTTCTCCATATCAATCTCTTTCCAATTTCAGAAATTTTCTATAACTTAATTTGGGAAATTATTGCTTATGATCTTAGATTGGAGCTTTTAGAGTTGGGATTGAAGAGTGGTTGATCCTCCTTTGTTTTCAAGCTTCTTCTTTCTTGTTATTGGTGTAAAAGATGAGATTTTTATCTCACGTCTATGTCCATACCTATCATTATTGCTAGGTATGAATTCCTAACATCTAATCATGTTCATTTGTTTTTGATTTGAATTGATTTGGTGAACGTTTCAATTTTTGGCGTTTTGAAGTTAAATCTATAAAAATCCCAGCTTTGATGCTTGAACGTCTTTGGGGTGAGTCGAAGAGCCTATAGGACTGGGTTGTCGCATGGAAAAAATCCCTAGTTACGATTGCTCGATCGATCGGCTCCGTTTGGATTCTTGCCCCTTTGGGGACTAGGATGGAAATTCTGGAAAACAAGTTCCAGTCGAGTGGCGCTCTGAGTCCAGTCGACTGACCTGAAACCCGAGAGTTTTCCAGGCATTAAGCCAGTCGACTGAACTCAGTGACTAGTGGATTGACCTGCTGCTTCATCCCAATTTGCCTATTTTGCTTGAAATTCCAATTTTTATCGATTCATGATTATCTGAGTTGTTGTTATCATTTACACGACTTTGATGACTTCTATTTCGGGATTTTTAGGGAATATCCATCTTGATGGATTCGGTACCGATTTCTTTGGATTTAATTCACGTCTTCGAATGTGAATTTTGGTGATTGGTAGTGTTTACAATCATTTCTACGGTTTTTCACTTTTAAATACAAAGGTTTCTATACTAGTAGTAAATATTCAAACTCTTTTACAAAGATGATTTCAACTCTATTTTCAATATCAAACTGATTTATAAAACCATTTTCCAATCTATTAGTATATACAAACCTTTACCTCATTTGTTTGAGAAATTCAATTAAACAACTTAGAAAAATATGTGGAATGAAACGCTTGTGTTTACTTTGTTTGTTAATTCTTAGACTCGTTCGATTGAAACTCTTGTGACAACTTTCGAGTGGAGATTTACAGTTTGTTCGTAAATATTTAAGTTAAGCCAGTGGTTATGGGACATGAAGCTAAACTCATTTATTTACTAGCTTAGTGTAATTGACACTTCTTGATGATCGATGATGATCATTTTGTGATTTAGACTAGCAATGTGCGATGTCTCTTTGTCTACGAGGGAGACCAAACCCCGTTTCTGTGGAGCTTCGGCTCAATTTTGTGGGGTAGCGACCCATGGTCTTCGGACCGTTTTGTGGAGCTTTGGCTCAAAGGTCTTCGGGCCGTTTTATGGAGCTTCGGCTCAAAAATTGATGGTTAGCAACCATGGAATAGCGTTCCGTTTTATGATGCACGTGTTGGTGAGTTTTCATACTCCTGTTTTGTGATAGGCCTCCCCCGTTTTGTGATATTTGGATTTCTATTTGATGATTTCTAGAATTTTTGTTTCACTAATTTTTATGATTGGCATTGATATGTTAGCCAATATTTGTGGTTTGGTGAATGTGTTAAAAAATATGACATTCTTTTCGGTGCTTTGAGATTTCTTAAGATATTGTATGATTTTAATTGTTGTTGATGCATACTTATCATAGTATGGCATTATTTTTATCATGCATTTTTGTCATGTCTCTTATTCTATCTCATTTTATCTGATATTTATAGGTAGACTGATCCATTTATTATTTTCTTGTTACATAATACTCGGGTTAGACCGAGATGTTACAGGTGCTTCTACTTGACTCCTCATCTAGGAGTATTATCTGACTTTTGGCTAACTACTCTAGTTTAGTAGTTTTTGTTGTTATACATACGAGATAGAGACTCCTTGATGTATACATTTTCTTTTGTGTAGCACTTGTGTCTATTCCTTTGTGATATTGTGGATCTTGTTTGACCACTACTCTGATATACACTTCTATGTGTTATATTCATATCTATTTCCACCTTTGTGATATGGATATCTGTGATTGATTTATGATATGTTTATTTCTATATTTGTTTCCGAAGACCACACAACCACTGTGTAGTAGCTTTGATTTTGTATCGGCATTTCCGATTTCCTCTTGAAATGAAATGCATGTTATACTATCTGACATATCAGTGCTCGCACAAAGAAATTACACGGATGGTCGCTCCTCAACAGCCTTATTCTTCATGCTAGTTGACGGCATTACTCCGTAGTGTCTATGGCTAGCGTGAGCATAGAGGTAGGGAGTCACACACTTACAATTGCAATTGTGACATGTAAGTTATAAAAGAAAGAAAAGAATATAAAAGTGACAATTGCAAGTATAATTGTAACAAGTAGGTTATAATTAAAAAGAAAGAAATAGAAGAGGCTTATTTTATCAAACTTTCATGGATTAAGTTAATAAGCAAAATAATAGAAGTGGCCCGTGCCGGCAGCATTCCCTTTCAGGTCTAAAACTAATGGTCTCGCACATGGGTGGGGCTGGGCTTGCTGATTAGGGTAAATAAGTAGCCAATAGAATAAGAAAAGTAAACTAAATGCATAGTAAAAGATTAGACGTTGGGTCTAATAAAATGGTAAGGTGTATTTGGAGTAGCCCGAAGGGAATCTGGATAAAGTGCCTAACGAAGCAGTTCATCACAGATTTTTAGTACAGAAAGAGCTTGTCCAACATAGTTATTTTAGGCTAGAAGGAAGTATGAGACTTCAACGGGACGTGAGAATACTCTAGAATGGCCCTCTAGGATAGGCTTAACTAAGCTGCACCCCCGAAGGCAGGTCTGTAGGTATTACATCTAGAGAGTATGCATTGACTGCTTTTGCATTACAGGCCTAATGAAGTGGACCTTTGTAGATAGTCAAAAGGTTGATGATGGAGTAGGATATTCATATGAAACCATACCCTAGCTTGCGAGTAGGTTATAATGGGCTGGACCGAAAAGGATAGCCGCATGCGGAGATCAGCCATCATCAGTTAGAGCGAGTTCAGAAAGACTAGAGTAAACCAACAGGCCAATGATTCTTTCACTATAGAGAATTAGATAAGGGTCACAGCCAATTGGATGTTTATATTATTTGCAGTAGGGCATAACCACTTAGCTATTGAATGGTCTTTCGATTAGTTGAGGGGGGCTGCGTGGGGCCATAGCCATGATGAGAAAAGAGACAGACCAAATAGAATATTTGTATTGTACGCCTAACGATGCGGACCTTTAGTGATATAGAAAATCTCCGACTAAGTTTTGTACAAGGTAGATCTTATTGGCGGAATTTAGGGAGTTGACAAAATGATTACATGTAGTCCTCAAGGTACGCACTGGGTGGTGCATTGTGAATGTCCAAGCACTAGTATAAGCTAATGCAGATGCAGTTTCATGTTTTCACACTAGACGATGGAACATCTGTATTGTAGGCCTCACGAAGCTGTCCTTTATAGATTTAGTTATTGTACGCTCTAGTAGCGAGACGATGGAGTCCTTTGAGGAGGATGCAGAAGGTACTATAGGTAGTACGTAGGGCTGATGTGGTCTTTGGGCATGTAGCTATATATATATATTGGTTATTAGGTCTTAATCTACTAATGAGTAGATGGGTACTATTCACGCACAGAGGCGAGAGTATTATAAACCTAATATAACAGAAAATAAAATAGAACGGTTTGTGTAGAATTATGCTTAGAAGTGTATAATTTGTCCATTCACCAGAACTTTAATTCTGACCCCCTACTCATATCATCCCATGGGTTAGATAGATGGTAGAGATTTTCCAGCTTTGAGGCACTTGTTTAGAAAGTGGTATTATTTGGTGAGTATTTACTTACTATTATATTTTAGTCAGTTCCGCTATGAGATATTTATTTGAGCTATGATATATTTATCCTTGCTTATTTGCAGGATACCAGATACCCAACCCGGGCTTCAGTGGGCTTGGATTTTAGCAATTTTATGAAAAATACGGACCATTGGAAATCGAATTGTTATAAAGGTTCACCCGTATTACCTAAAGACAAGTGTGAATAGGTAATTATACGGAAAGTGACTTTATGTAGTGCTAATCCTTGATTAACAAATTGCATCATAAGGGTGCGGGTCAATTGACGGCAATAACGTGAATACTAGCATATGTGATCTTCCGCTCTATGGGATAAATTCAGATGTAACTTCTCGTTTTAAGGATGATGTTATACTAAATGATGCGATTACCCTAAAGGGCATTTAGATGTAGATTATCCATCTTATCTGGGAAAAAATCTACTACAAAATTCTTGTGTCAGTCACTTCAAAATCATCCAAGGCCACGTCCATCGTGGAGGCCTCCAAAATCTCAGCGAGATCATCATTAGTTAACTCAATCAAGATAACCTTCGCCTCCAAATAAATCAAATTGTTGCCTCCATTGAAATTCTACGCCAACAGGACATCGAAAAGGCAGATGCAGCACGGGTAACATTCCCGCTCAAAGGTCTTGAAGTAGAGAATCGGTGCAAATCCTACCACGACGAATAGATTTTCCAACCCAAAAGTGCAAAACCCTCTGCTCATTCCAGTCCAACCAAATGGCCTCTAGAGGGTTGAGGCCATAACAGGAGGAAAAAACTGGTAGTGTGGAAAGATTTCATGGGCTAAGAAGTGGTTGGAGGGTGGAAATAGGGTTTAGATCAGAAGTGGTAGTGGGGTGAGATCTAATGCGCAAAACCAGCACGAGGAGGAGGCAAGGTTGCTGCTCCCAGGGAAAAATGGCATCGCCTAGGGGAGGAACAGAAGAGAGAGGCTAATACTTGTAGGAGGATGGAGATCGGGTTAGGCTTGTTGAGGAAGGAGGAACGAAAGAAGGCAACCAAGGGACTTTGGAGGTGACTTTTATAGTCATGTTCCAGGTTCAAGTTGTGCCAAAACTCATTAGCTAGCATGTCGCTCTACGTTTACCGTTAGATGTTAACCGCTACATGGGCTTTGGGCGTCAAATGAACTTAGACCCAATTAGGGCTGGATTAAATAATAATAATCATTTCACGTCATCTCTTCAATTTGACATGATCCAAAAAAATTCAATCCTCATCCCTGTAGTGTCAAAACTTACTGCCAAGTCCTGAACCATGCCCTAGCAATGCACAGTAGTCCAAACAAAATTGCTACGACCAACAAAAATTCCAAAAACCTAAAGATATTTCAGCTTTTATTTCCTACCTACTTCACACGGAAATATTTCTTCCAATAGTTGGAGGCACAACAACACTTCGAAATACATACCCCAATAAAATGAATGACATTCCTATATATTTTGTCTATAAGTTAAAGAGAGAAGATTTTAAAATCCTCGATTTTATAAACCAAAAAATCACCGAGCTAAATATATGTTCCTTTGTACTTATTTCTAAGTACTTAAAACTATTTCATACCAAAACTTCTCTTAAAAATCAAACTTATATATATAAATATTTCACGGTTTCTAAAAACCTTTTTTTTAAATACAAATTTCCTAAATTGGGAAACTATTTCCTTGCCAAAAATCAAATCAAGCCTCTACAGATATATATACATATTAATATTTAAGGATTTTGGAAATTAATCTTTTATAAATTAAAAATTTCTTAACATGACTATCGTAGTATATGTGTTTCTTCAAAAATTAAAATTTAAAAATTTCCTAAAATAAAATTTCCAAAATAAATTATTGGGAAAAGAAATCCTTTGAAAATCCTTGTTCCAAAATCTAAGGCATTTTCAAAATATACTTTATAAAAGTTATCTCATACTTTTTAGAATAAGGGATTGAAATTAATTATTCAAATAAAAATCCAATTTGTTATTAAAGAGGTGATCAATGAATGCACCTTAGCAAAAACTTGCCACTAGACTATTGCTAATTTCTCGCCCATCTGGAATAAATGTATGTCTCCAACTGGAACTCTTCATTAAAATCCAAAATCACAAGGTAGCTAGAATCTAAACCATCAAGTACAACACCTCTAATCTTTGGGATTCTGCCATATATCGCTCTTCATTATTAGTATCTTACGCATTACTAGAACTCCATGGGTACTTCGGGGTCGGTGTGAAAATCTTAACTCTGAGATATTTTCGACCCATATTTGCTTTGCACATTCATTCAAAGTGGAACTACAGCTACTACGATAGTCGGAATTCTTAGAATCTAATATTAAAATATGATAATAGTAGATACGAAAGTACGAAAGCATTCTCTCAGTTTATCCTAATTCCTTTAATCTGCTTATCTAAGCTCTGATACCAAATTAACAACATGCATCTTAATGGGCCTACATTTCGACAAAAATCAAAATCCGAGTCCATTAAAACAAAGATCGTTGGATTTGGTACCTGTCAATAAATATGAGCATTATTAGAGATTGATAGAAATCAAAACTCACGGTGGAAACTATAATAGGATAAGAATATTGATTATGACTACTACCTTGGAATTAATGAAATTCCTTGGACAGTATATTGTCACATCAGCATCGAGCATGAAGAAAAGAAGACTTGTAATGACCCGCCATTCATTCCACTGAATGACGCATCATTAATAAGAAAGAAAGGGATAGAAAAGAGAAAGAAAGAGAAGAAGAAAGAAACAACATCAGAATCTCAACAGCGAACGAATAAATTATATTAATAACTTAAGTATACATAATATACAACATCTGTTAGAGTTACGCAACTTATACATCACATACTAGACAGTTATAAACACCTGTCTAGTTATTACAACTCAAATACAATATCAACAATCGACTCAGAGATCACACAGCGGAACACTATATATCTATAACGCAAAAGCCTCCCGCTCCATTGCTCCTCCAGAATTCGTCAAAGCTAACCTGAATCCCTTCACTACTCGTAAAAATTTGAGTACCTAAGAGTTTAAGAAAACAGAAGATAAACTCTAGGTCAGACATGGGTCTGGTGTGAGTAACAGGTTAAAGTTGCTTAACTTTTAAAAACCTATGAAAGAAAAGGTATCACGTAAGACTTCCCACAAATAAACATAGGTAAGTTTTTACCTTACGCTAACCAAAACATTTGATAGGAAATCCAGTGATATTATAATAGGGTCTAGGGTTTTCAAGTAAATATGAAATAGCCGAAAGTGTTACATTTAATAAATTCTAGCTACATAAGTTTACAATCAAATCCGAGGGCACTTATTGGAGTTTGGGTTTCCATCAATGGCAAGGCTACTGGGGTACCGCCCGTCACAGTACGGGGCCTACATCACCGTACCGAGGATTACTCACAATCCCATGCAACATAAGGCCGCAACCATCCCTTACTGGACAGTCCCGAACAAGACAACCCCGCAGTTGGTGCGCAATTCCAACTGCCCACACCGCTGAATAAAAAGGGGCCATTAGACAAGGGAAATCTCATCCTAAGTGGGCATAACCCACTTAGCTTTGCTGCACCTCTCTTGTTTTAGCCATTCCCGGTTGATAAGGCTTGAGGCTACGATTACCTTTATAGAACACATCTCTTAGAATGCTCATCGTCCATCTGACGATGTTCTGAAAGCGCTCAATCCATACAAGTTCGTTTCGGGTTCGATCGAAACCGAAGACATTATCTTATTACTCTCATTTTGGAATCACGCTCAGAGTTAACGACGATAACCCTTGCACTCCGAATCTTCATATTCATTTGAGATTCACGACCTATCGTTAATTTGGATCGATGTGGTTTTCGGATATCCAAATCTGAAAACCCGATCCCGGTCTCATCGAAATCCAAAACGTATCTTTTAAGTCCAAGTTGTTTTAAAGTTAAAACAATTCAATTCCACTATTTATATACACACAGATAATAATTCACATCATCATAATAGATAATCTACATTATCTTCACAAACAGATAATTCACATTATAATCATAAATAGATAATTCATATTATCATCACACTTTAACCAAAGCATCCATATCACACAGCACCACTCATCTCATATCTGAGATCTCAAACCATTCAAAGCAATCAATATCATCCATTCATACATAAGCAAGGATTCATTAACCACACATAATTAATTTAAAATGAATTAAATTAATTACTTCCATCTCTAAATAATTTAAAGTAAATTAAATTAATTACTTACATCACATAAATCTTGCTTACATAACCATTTAATTAATTAAAAATCAATAATTAATTATCTTCGAATTTTCATCTTAATTAATCACCCTTGATTAACTATCCTTTAATTACATTTTCAAGTAATTAGCCTTTAATTGATTTCACAAATTAATTATTCTTAACCACTTAAAGCAATTAACCTTTAATTACTTCAGTAATTAGTTAACTATAATTAATTACATTAATCCTTAATTAATTACTCTTAGTCACTTATCATTTATTAATCTTAATTAATCAACCCTTAACTAATTATATTAATGATCCCTGATTACTTTTTAATTATTTACTCTATTTAAATTAATTACATTAAGTAATTAATCTTTAATTAAGCCACAATTATTAATCACTCTTGATTAGTCACATTCAGTAATTAACTTACCTTAATTACTTCATTAAATAATTTAATTACTCCTTAATTAATTATCTTTAATTAATCCCTTGATTAATTACAAAGATTAATTAAAACTCAAATTACTTCCATTATTAAATCATCTTCAATTAATTACATCCAGTAATTATCATTAATTAGTTCACTAAGTAATTATACGATCATTAATTTCATTAAGTAATTACACTTAACAAATCATCAAGTGATTATCCTAAATTAATTAACTTAAACTAATCACGTTAAACTCAATTAATTACATTGAGTAATTAATTCATTAATTACTTTCCTTAAGTAATTATTCTTAAACATTTTCACAAATGTCTATCTTTAATTAATTAATTAATAAATTATTAAAATTAATTATATTAATTAATTATTTAATAATCTTAAGTTAACGACCTTCAGTAACTATTAACAATTCTTTAATTACTTTCTTAAGTAATTAAACTTACATTAATCATTATTAATTACAATTTAATTAATCTTTAATAATCCATTAATTAAACTCTAATTATTTAATTAAGTGTTAACTTTAACTTAATTAATCCTTAATTACTTCATTAATTAATTATTAAACATTAATTAATATTTTAATTAATAATCCTTAATTACAAATTAATTATTCCTTAATTAATTAATCTTAAACTTTAATTAATTGATTTAAAACCCTTAATTACTTTAATTAATTATCTATTTCATTAATTAATTAAATTAATTATCCATTTTAATTAACTTAATAATTTAATAAATTACAAAACATTTAAATCTTTATTAATTTTAAGATAAACACCATTCTTATTAATGATTAAATTATCATTATCAAAGCATCTAAAAACAATTTGCTTTCAAATTTATTTTCAAATTTATTTTCAAATTTTCATTTTTAAATTTAATATTTAAAATGAATACAATTTTAACTTTAACAAAGTTAAAAACAATTCAAAAACCTTTTGAAATCTTATGTTAAGGAAATACTCATTTTATAAAAGAAGTTTAAAGAAATTTAAAACCAAATTCATTTTTAAATTCAAATCAATTTAAAAATACACTTTAAACATTCAAAGTTATTTAAATCATTTTAAATTTAAAAACTTTCTTTAATTTCAAAACTGGAAAACAGACTAAATCTTGATTCCAGATTTAACTTAGATTTAAAAACTTACTTACATTTTAAATCTTCATTTTTAAAATTCAAACTACTTAACCATTTAAGGTTGTTAAAATAATTCAAATTTTAAACTTTATTTTGTTTTTAAAAATGAGATTTAAAATTAAACTAGATTTAAAACTTAGATTTAAACTTTACTTACATTTTAAACTCAGTTTTTGAATTTCATTTTAAAAATTTAAAAACAGAACAAAACAGGTTTCTTTAAAACCTATAACAAAATATTAACCCGAGGCAAACCTATTTTGCTTCGAGTCCAACCTATCTTATCTTCGAGCAAAGCATCACATTACTTCGAGTCAAACATCAAGTTGCTCGAGTACAAACCAAATCAAAGTTCACCAGAACATCAGTGCATCGTGCACATGCACGGTGACATTGATCATCTTAGATCATCAACGATGATCTTACCACATCGACAACCTCTCATACACCCTAATACGATCATCAGATCGTACTCCTAATCTCGAAATCGAATTCGAGATTTCTAAAACCAAACCTGGCACAGACAGGAACCACTACACCTAAACCTGAAAACGCCTCGTCTACGAAACTCTGACCACCAGAAAATCTGCAACTCCGGTCCTGACCTCGTCGATGACCAAGCTTCCATCACACAAAACCCTACTGCACTCGATCAACTTTAGAAGCCGTGGTGATCGAATTTCCTAACCTAGTTAAAACTAGGGTTCCAGAAAAGATTCAACTGCTACTACTTCCTCACTGAATTGCATCACCTTCAGCCATTTTTCCCATCATTACTAATCACTCCTCCATCATTACCCAAAATCCCGACCTCTCCAAACCTTTGGATCACCAGAAAATCTCAGATTTCCATTTTGAGTTCAAACAAGAACTGCACCCTCATTCCCAAACTAAAAAACTTGATTTTAGTTTTAAAATTCATGTTTTTAAATGTTGTTTCAAATTCTAACCCTGAAACAATAAATTGTGGTATTAAAATTTCAGTTATTTTTAGTCTTGGACAGTTAATTTGGTTTCCAGAGTCATATTAATATTATTCTGACTTAACTAAAATTCTAAACTAAAGTTTGAAATGAAACAAACAATTTTCATTTGAATCTTAAGTCTAAACAAAGGTTAAATTAGAAGATTTTGAATTTAAATCAAAACAGTAAAACTGGAACTAGAAATAGAGAATTATTCTTACGGAAACAGCATGCATACCCAAACATTCATATGTATACACAACATACTTCATAATGCATATTCTTTTCAACAACATTAGCATGCAACCAAATTTTATACTTAAACTTTTAAAAATAAAGTTACTCACAGATTTTGGAATGAAGACAGAGCCTCCAGATTTGTTTTGAAAAGCTTTTGAAAACTGGTTTCCTTTTTCTTTAAAACTTTGCACTTGAATGCTTGATTTGGTTTGAAAATTGGAATGTTTACTTAGTTCTCAGATTTTCTTAGAACCTGAAAATTAAGTTGCATGTAGTAACAATTTCCAGATTGCATTTTGAAATGAATTACAGGTTACAGATTCCAGATTTGCTTTGCATGTTTGATTTAAGGATGATTACTGATTTGTTTTCTGGTTCTTGAGGAGTTGTTTTACAGATTTGTTCCCTTTATTTTGATTTCAGATTTGTTTAGAAATGAGATTAGAGAAGAAAATAAAATGAAGGGAGAAGAATAATAGTTATATAAAGGCTGAAATTTGATTTTAAATAAAAATAAAAGAAAACTAAATTAAATGACACTTGTCCTATATCATATTAATTATGTACCACTTGTTATAACGAGGCCTTAAAAATATAACACATGTCTTTTAATTAATTAGTACTTGTAATTAAATGATTATATAAGATTATGCTTAATTAATTAGTTAATATGTACTTATTTATATGTATAGATAATTTTAAAAGAAATAAAACAATTATATTCATAACTAAAAGTTTATACAAATATTTTAAAATCCAAACCAATGTAAATATCTATTCTTAATTTCAAACTTTAAATTCAATTCAAATCAAATTTTAAAATCCAATTTTAAAATCAAGTTATATATATACATATATAACTACACAAATTCAATTTGAAAAACAATTCTATTTCTATTAAAATCTATTTGTGTTTATAAAATCTAAGTATTATTATTATTATTTGAAAATAACAAATTTGACAATTCTAAATAATTTATAAAATAGATTATAAATTACTTCTATTGCTCAATGAATTAAGATCATATGTTATATCTGTAGGATCTAGATTAACCCTAGAGGGGGGGTGAATAGGGTTATAGCAAATTTTTGTGAATTAAACACAGAAGCAAACTGCAGAAATAAATATGCTGAAAAATAAATCACACACAAAATTTACCCAGCTTCGGAAACCCCTGCCTACTGCTGCATTCCCAGATTTCTATTAGAATTAAACAGTTTCCCGCTTACAAACACTCTAACAGACTTGCAAACCCTGCTACCGCCTATAGAGTTTTGCAAACTTGCAAACCCTGCTAACTGGACTAACTCTAACTAGACAATCTGACAACACCTAAACCCTAGGTGATAATTTACCATGTTTTGTTTTGAAAAGAACATACAAATAAAGCAAATTATAAAAGCAAGCTCTAAATTTAAAACAATTTAAATTATCTTGCCTTTATAATAAAAATAAAGATACCCTTAACCCAAAACAACAAATATGCGGTCACTTCCCTTTATCTTATTTCACCCGGTCCATTTTCTTTTGTTTGTAAAAAAAATGGCGGCCCTCTGTTTATTCGATCTGAATTAGGGCTTCTGTTTCTTCCTCGAATTTGGGGCTTCGGCTTCTTTCTGATGTCTGATTAAGCTCTTGCTTGTCCTCTGATGATTGATGCTTGTTGCTAGCTCGTTCTCTGTTGATCGAGTTTGTTGATGGTTCGGTATGTAATTTCTTTTGTTGCTTGTTTGATTGCTTGCTTTTTAACTCGATTGTTCTGTTGTCTATGATGATTTCTTAGGGTGTATTTATAGGGTTGAAACCCTAATTAACACTGTCAGATTTGATTTCTTCATGTCGTTGATTATTTTCCTGAATTTGTTTTGGATTTGGAGTATTCCTTTCTTGATTCAATTTCGAATAATTGCTGACCATATTTGTATTCGAATTAATTGATTCGAAGATTTCTTGCTGTATTTGTTGTCTCGGTCCTCATTTGAATTAATACTGACCATATATGAATTCGAGAAATTTGCTGCAGAGATTTCTTTCCAAATTAGAAATCTTTGACTTAATCAAAGACTTAATCAAAAGATACGAATTTGTTCTTTAACTTCGGCTTGATTTCTGCACTGCCTTGTACTTGCCACTGTCTTGTGTTCACTACTGCACATTCACCAGTTTACTATATATGTGCATATATACATTTGTATGTGTGTATGCATATATTTTTGGGTTTGTACTTGGATTTGAACTGCTTCATGTTATGTTGATCTTGATTTTGGGGCTGCCACTGACTTCTTTGTTGTAACTTGAAACAGTTTTGACAATTCGAATTTCACTTGCATACTCCATGTTGCATTATCACTGTGTTGCATTGTAGCTTCATCTTGACTTGAACTTTTTCACTGTATCAGATGCTACACTTGTTCATGTATTCAACTGTTGCACTTGAGTTTGTTTCCACTGCTTCATCAAGTTGTATTCATCCCTTGTATGCTTCAAGTTGCCTTGAGTTGAACTTATCTTGGGTTTGACCTTGTTTGTGACTTTTGTGCATTGTGCTATGTTGCTGTATTTGCATTGTGTTACTGATTTTGGTCGAGACTTTGTTTGTTGCAGTTTGTCACTGTAATTGCTGTTACATTACTTCACAGTGTTGCATTTGTTCATTTGCATTGGTGTATTGCTTTGTACATCCATGTTCTTTACTTGGTTGTTGTCACTGGTCTGCTGCCATGTTCACGTGCACTTGAGTTTGTTTCCACTGCTTTGATACAGATACTACACTTGTTCATGTTGCCTTTGTACACTTGTTCATATGAGCTGTTGTTCCATTGTTGTAGTTGCAGTATTTATGTTACTTGTTTCATTTGAAAGCTGGTTCGATGTACTCAAATATTGTCTGGACACATGTTTTATCACTTGAGTTTGCAGTCTTCATTTTTTGCTGTGACTCTTGTGATATTCATGTTGATTGCTTCATGACTTGTTGTTGGCAAGTACATTGTTTTCACTGTTGCACTTGGTGTTTGTAGCTTCTCTGTTATGTTGCTTTGAATGAATTTGTGTTTTGTTGTAGTTTGTGCACACGAGTTGGCGTGGCAGTGCACACGTATACGAATGTACACGTGTGTACTGCAGCCACTTATAATTGCCTGTCCCTGATAAAAATTACTGATATGCATAGATATTGCACAATCAAAGATGATGACAATAACCCATGTATCTGAGACACAAACAAATTTTATTTTTGCAAATTTAAATTTGTTTGTTTTCAGATTACTGTTGTAGTTGCTAATTATACAGGTACACAGGAGACAGGACGAGAAGTGGAGCTTGGACAATGCAGATAGATGCAGATGTGCAGACAGAGTGAAAAACTGAGTGTTGAGTGTTGTAGTGAGAAAAGTAAAATGTATGAACTGATGTATGTATATATATATAGAGAGAGCTGAAAACTTTGCATTGTTTAAGTGTTGTAATAAAATATTATATTGAATAAAAAATACTAGTTGAATTATATAGATTCTGTGCAATAGTATAATTATTCAATATGAATATTTCTTCCTTTCTGTATATAGTCCAAACTGCAAACACATATATATATTGATATATATATGTTTGTTATCATCAAACAAAAAATCACATCAAACAATATCGTATTTTAAACTTCTATTTTCAAATCATATTTATCAAGTAATATTTAAAAAGAAATAAAACAAAGCTTTTATGTTAATCTTATTTAAATTCATATTTAAGCTAAATATAATTTTAAACAAATAGCATTTACCTTAAGTATTTACAAACCACACAGTTATTTATTAAATGGCTTTGAAAAGCTTAATATTAAATTTAAATCAAAATTTCCAATTTACCCAGAATAAATTAGAATTTAAAAACAAGATTTTATTTATTAAGTTCAAACCAAAGAAAACCAAAGATTTCTATTTACAATATATACAAATACACACACACACACACACACACACATATAAATAGAAAATATTTTATTAGCTTTTAAAAGATAAATTCACTAGTTTAAATATTTATCAAAAGAAGACTATTAAATCAATTCAAATTTTATTAACATAAATTATCAAATCAATTTAATTTTTATACAGATTATTAAATTGATATTGCCAAAAATTCCGGGATATCACATTCCTCCCCCTTAAAAGAATTTCGTCCCCGAAATTTAAAACAAAGGTAATTTAATAATCTCATTAAAGATTTTAATTTTAAAACACAAGCATATATTATCTACCATATGCTAATAACAATAGCAACCAATTCATCCAAACAGACAAATCTAACTATCCAGACAAAATTCTGGATAGAATTTCCTAGAGTTCCCCAAGTATAAAAACTGGGTTACTCGCTCTATAGAATCCAAACAATCAATACTACTAAGCTACAGAACTTCTACTAATCTAGATCTACAACTGAACAGGATATCAGACTACAGACGAGTCTGTCTCAACAACCACATCCTCGTGAACTGCTGGTTCCAAAACCAGAGATAGATCATACGCGTACTCCCTCAAAGATACGTGAAACACATCGAATCCCAATTATCCAAACTGGCAATTCAATCCAGAAGACCAAACACTTATCCTCACAAGAATCCAAAAAAGATCCAATATACCTTGGAGCTAGTTTCCTAGCCTTACCAAAACTTATAGTTCCTTCGATCGGAGAAAACTTATCCAAAACCAAATCTCCGACTCAGAAATCCAAATTCCTTCGTCTCTTACCCACAAAATTCTTCTAACGATGTTGGGCTGCCTACATCCTTCCTGATCAGCTCGATCTTCGCTGATACCTTTAGAAACAAACTGGACCAAAAACAACCCAACAGAATGATCCTCTCACGATTGATCTAAAATCAAGAACAAACTCTACTATCATCAGTAGAAATCAACTTCTCCTATCCGGAAAAGACAAACAGATGCACTCCCAAACTGCTTCCGTTGCACAACTCTGATCTGGAGTAGATGAAAATGCTGATGACAAACACGAGCACAAACTGGTCAACCCATCCTTCAACTAGCTGATCCACCGGAATCATTCCTGGAATCCTAGCCAATACAAAAACTTAATCTCTAGATGCGGACAAACCTCTGACTTCTATGAAGACATCTGGAAAAATCTCTAACAACTCCAAGAGAACACTCAAACTATTGCAAGTCACTTTTGTGATCAATCCAGCCTAATTCCAAAGAAAAACTGTTCTCTCTTTAGCAATCAGAACAGCTTACACTTATCTATTCAATCCATCGAAGAAATGGATCCACTCAGCTGCTTCTGAACTCCTCCTCTAGAAAAACTGCTAAGCCAGAAGACTTCCTGTGACACATAAACCATCTCCAAAGCTCTTCGAGAAAGTCGGACCTTAAACCAAACAAAAACACCTTGCTAAACTCAGTCGCATCACCGATGTAGACATACTTCCTTAAATTTGTTCCAAAGAAACATCTTCGAAAACATCCATAGTCGCTGCATCTCATCACGTAGCTACTACTTCCTGAGGTTGCCAAGATACCAAAACTTGCTTTTGCACATCCGACAGATCCAAACTCTAACTAATCCAAACTTGCACTTCAAAAATGAACTCCGAACCTTTAAAAGGTTTCCTTCAGAGGTCGACGAAATCCTTACACCACTACAAAACTCACTCAAGACGGTATTAGGTCTACAGTCTCGACAGATACACTCCCAACCTCAAACACTTCAGACTCCAACCAATGGTAGTCGTGTTACACACACCACTACCCCATCTACCTTTATAACTTATATTGGAAAACCCGAACAGGTAACCCAACAGATAGGTAGAAATATATATATATATATATATATATATATATATATATATCAATATATATTAAAAATAAAAATACGCTCTCTCAAGAAGAAATCACTCCAAAGCCTAGGTATTCACTCAACCTAGCGCTCTGATACCAAATGTAACGACCCGCCATTCATTCCACAGAATGACGCATCATTAATAAGAAAGAAAGGGATAGAAAAGAGAAAGAAAGAGAAGAAGAAAGAAACAACATCAGAATCTCATCAGCGGAACGAATAAATTATATTAATAACATAAGTATACATAATATACAACAACTATCAGAGTTACACAACTTATACATCACATACTAGACAGTTATAAACACCTGTCTAGTTATTACAACTCAAATATAATATCAACAATCGACTCAGAGATCACATAGCGGAACACTATATATCTATAACGCAGAAGCCTCATGTTCCATTGCTCCTCCAGAATTCGTCAAAGCTAACCTGAATCCCTTGGCTACTCGTAAAAACTTGAGTACCCAAGAGTTTAAGAAAAACAGAAGATAAACTCTGGGTCAGACATGGGACTGGTGTGAGTAACAGGTTAAAGTTGCTTAACTTTTAAAAACCTTTGAAAGAAAAGGTATCACGTAAGGCTTCCCACACATAAACATGGGTAAGTTTTTACCTTAGGCTAACCAAAATATTTGATAGAAAATCCAATGATATTATAATAGGGTCTAGGATTTTCAAGTAAATATGAAATAGCCGAAATTGTTACATTTATTAAATTCCAGCTACATGAGTTTACAATCAAATCCAAGGGCACTTATTGGAGTTTGGATTTCCATCAATAGCACGACTACTGGTGTACCGCCCGTCATAGTACGGGGCCTAGATCACCGTACCGAGGATTACTCACAATCCCATGCAACATAAGGCCGGAACCATCCCTTACTGGACAGTCCCGAACAAGACAACCCCGCAGTTGGTGCGCAATTCCAACTGCCCACACCGCTGAATAAAAAGGGGCCATTAGACAAGGGAAATCTCATCCTAAGTGGGCATAACCCACTTAGCTTTGCTGCACCTCTCTTGTTTTAGCCATTCCCGGTTGATAAGGCTTGAGGCTACGATTACCTTTATAGAACACATCTCTTAGAATGCTCATCGTCCATCTGACGATGTTCTGAAAGCAGTCAATCCATTCCGGGTTCGAACGAAACCGAAGGCATTATCTCGTTACACTCATTTTGGAATCACCCTCAGAGTTAACGACGATAACCCTTTCACTCTAAATCTTCATCTTCATTTGAGATTCACGACCTATCGTTAATTTGGATCGATGTGGTTTTCGGATATCCAAATCTGGAAACCCGATCCCAGTCTCGTCGAAATCCAAAACGTATCTTTTAGGTCCAAGTTGTTTTGAAGTTAAAACAATTCAATTCCATTATCTATATACACACAGATGGACAATTCACATCATCATAATAGATAATCTACATTATCATCACAAACAGATAATTCACATTATCATCACAAATAGATAATTCATATTATCATCATACTTCAACCAAAGCATCCATATCACACAGCATCACTCATCCCATATCTGAGATCTCAAACCATTCAAGGCAATCAATATCATCCATACAAACATAAGCAAGGATTAATTAACCACAAATAATTAATTTAAAATGAATTAAATTAATTACTTCCATCTCTAATTAATTTAAAGTGAATTAAATTAATTACTTACATCACACAAATCTTGCTTACATAACCATTTAATTAATTACAAATCAATAATTAATTATCTTCTAATTTCCATCTTAATTAATCACCCTTGATTAACTATCCTTTAATTACATTTAAGTAATTAGCCTTTAATTAATTTCACAAATTAATTATTCTTAACCACTTATAGTAATTAACCTTTAATTACTTCATTAACTAATTAATTATAATTAATTACATTAATCCTTAATTAATTACATTAATTAATTACTCTTAATCACTTATCATTTATTAATCTTAATTAACCAACCCTTAATTAAATATATTAATGATCCCTGATTACTTTTTAATTATTTACTCTATTTAAATTAATTACATTAAGTAATTAATCTTTAGTTAAACCATAATTATTAATCACTCTTGATTAATCACATTCAGTAATTAACTACCCTTAATTTCATTAAATAAATTAATCACTCCTTAATTAATTATCTTTAATCAATCCCTTGATTAATTACAAAAGTAATTAAAACTCAAATTACTTCAATTATTAAATCATCTTCAATTAATTACATCCAGTAATTATCATTAATTACTTCACTAAGTAATTATACGATCATTAATTACATTAAGTAATTACACTTAACAAATCATCAAGTGATTATCCTAAATTAACTAAACTTAATTAATTAACTTAAACTAATCACATTAAACTCAATTAATTACATTGAGTAACTAATTCCTTAATTACTTTCCTTAAGTAATTATTCTTAAACATTTTCACAAATGTTTATCTTTAATTAATTAATTAATTATTAAAATTAATCATATTAATTAATTATGGAATAATCTTAAGTTAACGACCTTCATTAACTATTAACAATTCTTTAATTACTTTCTTAAGTAGTTAAACATACATTAATCGTTATTAATTATAATTTAATTAATCTTTAATAATCCATTAATTAATCTCTAATTATTTAATTAATTAAGTGTTAACTGTAACTTAATTAATCCTTAATTACTTCATTAATTAATTCTTAATCATTAATTAATATTCTAATTAATAACCCTTAATTACAAATTAATTATTCCGTAATTAACTAATCTTAAACTTTAATTAATTACTTTAATCAATTATCCATTTCATTAATTACTTAAATTAATTAATTATCCATTTTAATTAACTTAATAATTTAATAAATTACAAAACATTTAAATCTTTATTAACTTTAGGATAAACACCATTCTTATTAATGATTAAATTATCATTATCAAAGTTCATCTAAAAACAATTTCCTTTCAAATTTATTTTCAAATTTTCATTTTTAAATTTAATATTTAAAATGAATACAATTTTCACTTTAACAAAGTTAAAAACAATTCAAAAACCTTTTGAAATCTTATGTTAAGGAAATACTCATTTTATAAAAGAAGTTTAAATAAATTTAAAGCCAAATTCGTTTTTAAATTCAAATCAATTTAAAAATACACTTTAGACATTCAAAGTTATTTAAATCATTTTAAATTTAAAAACTTCCTTTAATTTCAAAAGTGGAATACAGTCTAAATCTTGATTCCACATTTAACTTAGATTTAAAAACTTACTTACATTTTGAATCTTCATTTTTAAAATTCAAACTACTTAACCATTTAAGGTTGTTAAAATAATTCAAAATTCAAAATTTATTTTATTTTTAAAACTGAGATTTAAACTTGAATCTAATATAAAACTTAGATTTAAACTTTACTTACATTTTAAAATCAGTTTTTAAATTTCATTTTAAAATTTTAAAAACAGAACAAAATAGGTTTCTTCAAAACCTGTAACAAAATATTAACCCGAGGCAAACCTATTTTGCTTCGAGTCCAACCTATCTTATCTTCGAGCAAAGCATCACATTACTTCGAGTCAAACATCAAGTTGCTCGAGTGCAAACCAAATCAAAGTTCACCAGAACATCAGTGCACCGTGCACATGCACGGCGACGTTGATCATCTCAGATCATCAACGATGATCTTCCTACATCGGCAACCTCTCATACACCCTAATACGATCATCAGATCGTACTCCTAATCTCGAAATCGAATTCGAGATGTTAAAACCAAACTTGGCACAGACAGGAACCACTACACCCAAACCTGGAAACGCCTCGCCTACGAAACTCGGATTACCGAAAGATCTGCAACTCCACCCCTGACCTCGTCAACGACCAAGCTTTCGTCACACAAAACCCACCGCACTCGATCAACTGTAGAAGCCGTGGTGATCGAATTTCCTAACCTAGTTAAAACTAAGGTTCTAGAAAAGATTCAACTGCTACTACCTCCTCATTGAATTGCATCACCATCAGCCATTTTTCCCATCATCACTGATCACTCCTCCATCATTACCCAAAATCCCAACCTCTCCAAACCTTTGGATCACCAAAAAATCTCAGATTTCCATTTTCAGTTCAAACAAGAACTGCACCCCCATTCCCAAACTAAAAATCTTGATTTTAGTTTTAAAATTCATGTTTTTAAATGTTGTTCCAGATCCTAACCCTGAAACAATAAATTGTGATATTTAATTTCACTTATTTTTAGTCTTGGTCAGTTAATTTGGTTTCCAGAGTCATATTAATATTATTCTGACTTAATTAAAATTCTAAACTTGTAACATCCCGGAATTTTGATAAATTAATATTCGGTTAATAATTTGAACTTTTAAATTTAATTTGAGAATTTGAAAAGGAATAAAATATTGTCGATATTAATATTACACAGTTATATAGAATTAAATAAAAAGAAAATTTATAGTTTAAGTTTTCTTAAAAGAATGATAAATTAAATGTTGATTGTAAAACTTCAAATGGAAAATAAAATAAACAAAGTATGTAGTAATATGATTACATACAAGAATCAAATGAATATTTTACTAAATCAAAACAGGTAAGTGTAAGAAACTAAAACAAAACTCTTTCAATCAACAAAGTAAAATAAGGAATAAGTTAATTAAAACAAACACTTTCCTTTAGTAAAACAAAAGTAAAATGATACTTGCTAAAAGAATAAAACAAAAGCCTGTAAAGTAAATAAGAAAGTAAGTACCTTAATAGAAAAATAAAAGAAATTATAAGTAAACAAAACATACTTGCTGTAAGTAAATGTAAACAAAACCTTGCTGTGAGTATAATTATATGTAAACAAAAACTTGATGTAATAAAATGTACTTGTAATAATCCAATGTAAACATAACATGCTGAAAGTATGCAAAGTAACATGCTTCATTTAATGCTTGTATTAAATGCTATTTACTCCTTTGCATGTACAAAAGCATTTCAGCCGAAATTTAGTTTGTTAGTCAACAAACAAAGATATAAAAATGTACTTATAAAATCAAATTGAACAAGAACATGTTGCAACATAGAAAAAGGGGAAATATGAACATTCCATTTACATGCTTCATTTAATGCATTGCAACTCAGCCCAGGAACAAGTCAGTTCGAAATAGTAAGAAAGAAAAAATGTGCAAATAGTTGCAAAGTACAAAGCTTGTATAGAATAAGTATACAATACAATGATGCTCTGTGCTGTACTTGAGCCTGCATGTCCTCCTTATATACATGGCAATTGTCTTAGTTTATACGTTCAACAAATTTTTGAAAAGATCAGAAAATAAAATAAAAAGAGAAAAGAAAAGCTAAGTACACTAATATTATCAGTAAGTAAGGAGGTCAGGGTATTATCATCTCCTAAGCAAAACAAAGACAGAGATCAAACTGTAGGCCTTCAAAAGAGAAGAAAAAAAATTGTTCTCTGTTTTAAACATTTTCCAAGTGAGTAAACTTCTGTTTAAAACAAAATTTATGATCTAATATTATGATGATACTCAAAATAATTATTGTAGTAGTGAAACAAATGATGTTTACATGCATAGATTCATTTGTGAGGTGATTTGGGTTGTGAATATCTAAGTATTTCTGCTCTTTGTAATTTAGTTACAGGGTAGATAAAACTGAAACCCAATCAAACATCTTCATATAAATTTCTTTAAACTTAAAGTCTTGAACAAAATAAGTTTGTTTTTAACTTGAATTACAGTTAAAATTTGTTTGGAGTATAGAAATGGAACACTCGACTCTGTATACATGATTACAGTAAAAACAAAATTTTTTTATGATAAATTCAAGAATGTTAAATCGTTGAATGGATTGCATAATTTGGATAAGCATACAAAGTTACAATTTTTAGAAGTAATATGATGATTTTTACTAAAGTGGTTTAAGAGCAGTTCTAATTCAAACAAAAGTTTCATTTTTCTAAATCTCTGATTATCTAATCAATTATAAATGCTGAAAATTGTCATATAGCAAGTTTAATCCTTTACAAATCCAAGAAAAATGCTTAAAGATTTTTCGAATGCAAGGATTTTGAGGTTGGAATAAAAGTAGGGTTTGGGTTCCTAAATTTCTATGCTCTGTAAATTAATGATCGTGTCACCAATAAACGATCGAGTGGTACGAGCTTCTGGAGGTTGATGGTTTATCACGTCGGCGACGAGTGAGCGAAATCCTGGGTGCTGCAGGTGGATGGTGCGGCGGTGGCCAGGCATTTTTGCCAAAGGGGTTCGTTCCAGTTTTCGAGCGATAGGCAAATTTTTGGATTTTGTTTTTTTCCGAAGCTATGGATTTTTATTTCTAATGGAGGGATGAAGCACGACTTGTTGGCGATCGCGATGGCCACCGGTGTGGCGCCGTGACGATGTGCACGTGCACAGCGCTCGTTTGGGAACAGGAAATTTTTGCGTGTGCTTGGCTTCGGGGGAAGACTCGGAAAATTTCGAGTAATGCTTCGGGTGGGTACTCGTGTTCGAGCGAGTTCTCCCTGATGTTATTTTAGTTAGATAAAATTTAAACTTACGAAAAAAAAAAGAAACTGGAAGAAGAAAAGAAACTGGGATGAGGAGAGAAAGGGAAGGTCTCGGGGATGTAACGTGAAGAACCCGGGGTAAACGCGAGTGAGACCTGGGTTTTACTCGGGTTGTTTTATAATGGGCTAAGACCATTCAAATCTTCAAGTTAACAATGTTAGGAAAATTTTGTGTTTGCAATGTAAACAATATAGATTTAGTTAAGTTAAATTATTTAACAAACGTTTTAGAATTTGTTAATTCTTTAATTAAGTAAAGAAAGTTTAAAATAAAATTTAATTAACCCTTTAATTAAATGATTAAATTTTAAAACAAGAATTTAAAATTAATTTACATTAAATTTCAATGTAGCAATAAATTAATTTTTTTTAAGTATAAAGCAAAATTTCAAATGATAATTAAGGTAAACAATTTATATTAATAGTTTTAAAAGGAAATTTAGAATGATTTAAAAATTGTAATAAGAAAATTGATTTATAAACAATTAAGTATTTAAATAAATTTAAGTAAGTAAGAATTTGTTAATTTGGAAACAATTAATCGAGTTAATTTAGATTTAAATTATTTATTCAAATTCTTATCATCGATTTAAATTAATTTTGTGGTAAATTTATTTAAACCACATTTGAAATAAATTAACTATTGTTGTTAACTTATATTGATATTTCTGTTCTGATTGTGATGCTGTGTTATGTAAATTGTCATGTTCTACACTGTGTTGTGATTATTCTGTATTGATGTGAAAACCCTGTTGCCCGTAAAACGGCATTTAAACTTCGATGCGACAGGGAATCAGATTTTCGTTTGTTATCCGAAACCCACATCGAACCTGTGAATTTTTGTGAATGACATCCACACGTTTTAAAATTTGACACTCACTATTCGGTTTAGCCAGGAAAGGACATTTGTGTCGTATAACCCATTCCGAATATGTGATACGACGTTATGGATAGCATTTGAAGACCGGTGTTGAAGACCGGGTATTTGCGAGAGCGATAGGATAAACTATCGATTGTCTCTGCACCGAGTAGCTACGGTATAGAGATTTCTTAAGTGATAGGAAGTCCGATCGGGATTGTGGATATCCGGATTGTGGATATCCGGATTTCAAGGACTTCTTTGGAAGTGCCTTCGGTTCTGTTCGAACCCGGAACAGACTTGTATGGATTGTATGTCTGACATTACAAGTTGAGATATAAAGCTGATTTCTTTCAAATATATTTCTGTTGGTGGCGGAGAATTTATTCTCTTAGCTTAACACCCTTCTCTGAGACGTACGAGCTCAGAGGTTATGTAGTTGATGGTTATCAGCGATATATTCCCAATTTGGTAATGTGACATGCTGAGTGTTGCTGTGAAATGATCATTGTTTGATCATTTGTGATATGATCATTTGTTTGATCATTTATCTTTGTGATCATTACTTTGATCATTTGTTGACCCAAAACATGGCTTTGTACCAAAGCGTGGCTTTGTGGACGAGACTTCGTCGGACCTCACACCCCGAAATGGTCAAAACAGGAAAGATGCAGCAAGGTTATTGGGGGTAGCACCCCTTGGGGTATGTGCATTTCCTTCTGGATAGAAGTGGTATCATGGTATGGAGCCCAGATACTTAACTTATGTTGAAATCGCAGATATATATATATATATATATATATATATATATATATATATATTACTTTGTGATTTGTTGCTTGGGCCCCAGTTAAAGGTTGGTTACAACCGGGAGATGGCATACTCGTGTCAGTAGTTACCCAGTTAGGGGTAACCCGGCCTTGTGTTGGCAGAGATCCGGTTTGATTCTCGGGAACGTCCTTCCAGAGGCGTTCTCATGTGGCAATGGAAAGTTCCTTGGCCTGACCATTTGTTGGAAATCCAATTCCCAATACGAAACCCTGTACGGTTTTAGTTGTAAAACCTGTCATGCAGCGTGGCGGTAACCTGCCACAAAACATGGTAGCTATAGTAGGCGTAGTTCGAAATGTCTATGCTGGCTAAGATTAATATTCTATTTTCAAAATGCTTTCCTCACTATGCACTAGAAATAATATCAAAGAATTCTTTTTCCTCGTACCAAGCATATTTAACTATCATAAGAAGAAATCTCCTCCAATTCTGTGTTTGCATTGTGTGTGTGGCGGGAGGTCTTATGGTAGTTCCATTTTTAAAAGCATCTCGAAAATTCTTTTATAAATCTTGTTTTATTTAAATGCAACTATTTTTGTTTACTCATACCAGTCCCATGACTGATCCGGAGTTTATTGTTTATTTCCTAAACTCTGGGTGCCCATTATTTCCACACGGGCAGCCTAGTAGCAGGTTTCTGTATTCTAGAGTAGCAGTATTTTGGAGCTCTTATCTTGGAGATATCTTAGGAGCTTTTGGAGATTTCAGGTGTTTAGCTTTTGGGAGTTCGTTATCACCTCTCTCATTTGAGGACTTTTGGATATATGTTCACTGTTGTATTATCATGATGTTGTATCTGGAGTTGGTGTATGTATTTTATACTCTGTTGTAGTATGGATATTATGTTGATGTTGAAACTGTGATGATATTTATGATATTGATTCTGTTCCGCTGTTTTATATTCATCTTATTGTTGTTATAAGCTCCGGCGATGCGAATTTGATGTCGTTTATCGGACATCGAGTTTGGGTCCTCACAAGTGGCATCAGAGCTGTTGGTTGAGTAAGAACTTTAGCTACGGAGTATAACACAGTAGATGGCTCATTAGAGATAGGGTGAAGTATACCCTAGAATGAGTATAACCAAGACTGAAACTTTAAATTTTCTTAGTCTATTTCTTTTTACTGCTGATATTCCTTAAGATATCTAGTCTGTATATCTAAATCAATTTTCTTACTAATCTCAGATAGTGAAAATGAGTGGACGCAGAGGAAGAGCTAGGGGTCAAGGCAATGCCGCAGCACCTAATCAAATTCCCCCAGCCGCAGAAGCAGTAATAGATATTCAGCAGCAGCCGGACTTGGCTGATTTATATAAGAAGTTCGAAAAGCTTGGTGGCAAATCGTTCACCGGCAAGGAGTCAATTATTGAGGCTCAAGCTTGGGTAAGATCGTGTGAGAAGATTTTTGAAAGGCTAAAACTGCAGGATGAGCAGAAGAGACTTATAGCTTCTTGGCAACTCCAAGGAGAAGCTTCAGCTTGGTGGGAAACAATCATTATAGATGAACCCGAGGAAGAATTTACTTGGGATCGTTTTAAGGAAGTGTTTGAGAAACGTTACATGCCGTCGGCGGGATTTTCCAGAATGTATCAGGAATTTCTGGATTTGAAACAAGGAAGTTTGTCGTTTGAAGAATACTTGAATAAATTCATCGAACTATCTCGGTTTGGCCCGGAATTGCTAAACACACCTCTTAAGAAAAACGAAAGGTTTATCCGTGCAATGAACCAGAAATATCATGAAAGAATGACGGGCCACGTTAAAGAATCTTTTTCATATTTAGTAGATATGGGGTACAGATACGCTACCCTTGATATACAAGAAGCAACGGTGGAGAAAGGTAATTCAGGAAATCAAAATTGGAAAAAGCGAAAATTTGGAGGCAAGAAACCTTGGCAAGGCAACGAGAAGAAGAAGAGCATTCAAGGAAGCGCAGCAGAAAATGTCACTTGTTACAACTGTAAAGAGAAGGGCCACTATTCAAATAACTGCCCAAAATCGAAGAAGCCAGCTAAAGAATGTTACAATTGTCACAAGCCGGGACATGTAGTTAAAGATTGCCCGGTGATGAAGCCAGCGCAGGTGGCAAAAGTTTATACGATAAAGAAGGACCCCTCATCTTCAAAAGCTGATAAAGGGAAAAGTATTTTGGAAGGTAACCTTACTATTAATGATAGAACTGTTAGAGTTTTATTTGATACAGGAGCTTCACATAGCTTTATCTCTCAACAAACAGTAAATGAATTAGGACTTAAAACTAAATTTGTTGACGATCCTATTTGCGTGAAAAATCCGGTTGGAGGTCCCGCAAATCTTTGTTCATATTGTAAGAGAGTTCCTATTTCATATGCTAGCTATCAATTTCCTATCAACCTTTTTGTCCTCGAATTTAATGAATTTGAAATCTTACTCGGTATGAACTGGTTATCGAGATACGAAGCTATATTGGATTGTAATAATCGGACAGTTTTAATCAAAACGAACCTTGGAAATTTTATTGAAATCTCTTGTGAGGATCCAAGTACAAGGAGAGATAGATTGATGTATACTTTGGGAAATCTTGAACCCACTTTGCAGTCTATACCTGTTGTTCGGGATTTTTCCGACGTATTTGAAGAAGTGAAATCTTTACCTCCTCACCGAGAAATAGCATTCCGAATTGACTTGGTACCTAATGCTCGTCCTGTTGTTCACGCAAGTCGCAGGATGGTACCCAGGGAAAAGATTGAATTGGTTCATCAAACTGATGAACTACGAGCAAAAGGATTAATTCGACCCAGTGTTTATGAATGGGGCTCAGCCGTCGTTTTTGTTGCTAAATCAGACGGATCTTTGAGATTGTGTGTAGATTACCGCGATCTAAATAAACAAACTCTCAAAAATAAATTTCCACTGCCCAGAATTGATGATTTATTTGATCAGTTGCACGACGCTCGTTTCTTTTCAAAAATGGATCTAGCCCAAGGATTCCATCAATTACGAATCGCCGAAGATTGTGTCCATTTGACCGCTTTCAGAGGTCCTGATATGTTCTACGAATGGTTAGTTATGCCTTTCGGGCTAACCAATGCTCCAGCATACTTCGTAGATCTTATGACTCGTGTGTTTCAGGAAGTTTTGAATAAATTTGTGCTTGTATTTATAGATGACATTTTGATCTATTCCAAGACTAAAGAAGAGCATGCCGAACATCTTAAAATCGTATTGGAAATATTGAGGAGAAATGTTCTATATGCAAAATTTTCCAAATGCCACTTCTGGGTCAATGAAGTCAAATTCCTTGGCCATATTGTTAATGAAGAAGGAATTTCGGTAGATCCTAGCAAAATTTCTACTATTCTTGATTGGAAATAACCCACTACTCCAAAAGAAGTTCGAAGCTTTTTGGGTTTAGCAGGCTATTACCGAAAATTCGTTCGAGATTTTTCTAAGTTGGCTAGCCCATTGACTAAGCTAACAATGAAAAATGCAAAGTTCATTTGGGCTCCAGAATGTGAAGAAGTTTTTCAAGAGTTGAAAAAGAGATTGACCACTGCTCCTGTTCTCACTATTGTTAACGGGAACCAAGGCCTATCTGTCTATACTGATGCATGTGGTGAAGGGGTAGGTGCAGTATTAATGCAAAATGGAAAGGTAGTTGCCTACGCGAGTAGACAATTACGTCCGCATGAGAAAAACTACCCGACGCACGACTTGGAACTTTTGGATGTTGTTTTCGCTTTAAAAAATATGGCGACACTATCTTCTGGGTAAGAATCTTTTCAGCTTTCCTAACAATTTATGAACTAACTTAACTAAAGAAATATACCTAATAAACTCTCTTTGTTTTAGGTGAAAAATTCGAATTATTCACCGACCATAAATCCTTGAAATATCTTTTCACCCAGAAGGATTTGAATTTGCGACAACTACGTTGGTTGGAATTTCTGGCATCATATGACCTAGATATCCAATATACGCCGGGAAAGGCCAATATGGTTGCCGATGCTTTAAGTAGGAGACATGCTGTTCTTGCATATCTTGTTATCACTCCTACTCTCCTCGAGAAGATCGCAAGACTGCAGAAAGAAGATGAGTTTCTTCGAGGAATCCATACAAGAATATGCCAGGGTGAAGATACTAGTTTTGAGATAGATAATAGAGAAGTTATAAGGATGAAGGGCAGAATTTGTGTCCCTGACCTTCCAGAACTGAAACGTGAAGTATTGGACGAATGCCACAAGTCCAAACTCAACATCCATCCAGGAGTCAACAAAATGTATCGTGATGTTAAAAGAACATTCTGGTGGAAGACAATGAAGAGAGACATATCTATTTATGTGAGTCGCTGTGCTACTTGTCAGCAAATAAAAAGCGACCAAAAGAAAGTGGCCGGTTTACTTCAACCTTTGGAAATACCGAAATGGAAGTGGGATCAGGTATCGATGGATTTCATTGATGGATTGCCTCGTACCAAGAAAGGCAATGAAGCAATTTGGGTTATTGTGGATTGTCTAACCAAAAATGCTCATTTCATTCCAGTTAAATCCACTCGGACTACGGCAAGCTTGGCAGATATATATATATATATATAAAGGAAATTGTTCGCCTCCATGGTATTCCCAGCAGTACTGTAACAACCATGGTATTGGAGATTACTGATGATATTAAATTATAATGATAGTTATAATTTAATATGGTAAATAGAAATGTAATGAAGAAATAAATATGGTTTAAATTGTGTATTTCAAATAAACAATACGTATGGAGTTAAAATATGGGGTTTAAAATTCATTGTTTGGTATTTTGGTTAAATATAATGGAAAATATTGGAATTTAGGTAAATTTGAATTAATAAATTTACCAAGTGATGTATTTCAACATTTAATTGTCGAAATAAATGAAAATTGATGGAAATAAAGTTTTAAAACTTTATTTTGAGGTATTGGAGTGAAATTAGTCATTTACTATATTTTAATTAGTCAATGTGATAATATTGATAATTATTGTCATTATTAGCCTTTTATTAAATATAAAAGGAAAAATATGAAGAAAACATGTCTTTTAATAAAATAAAAGATGAAATATTGGGAAAAAAATATTATTTTGTGGTTTTAAAAGTGTTAGAATGATCTATTAAAATTTATTTGGCTAAGAGAATAAATTTTGATCAAGTTATACTTTAAAAATAGTGTTTTTACACTAAAAGTATGCAAATTGTAAAACACTGTTAAAATGGGGATTTATTGTTAAAAATTATATTTTTATTGTTAAAATAAATTTCATTTTGTCACATTTACTATTTTATTTCAAAATAAATTAGTGTATGCATTTTATTTGGCTTGAAAATGAAGTGTTATATGCATATAGTGTTAAATTAAGAGGAAACATGTATACAACTTTCTTTCTTTTTTTGCTAATGTTTTATTTGGGCTTAAAGGGTTTGGATGGGATCCAAAGCCCATTCCCTAGACCTTTCTGGTGAGGAAAAGCAAAAAAAAAAAAAAATTGTACGTAATTTGCATCTTCTTCTTTCTAAAACCTTCTTACCGTGAAAACAAAAGGAAAAACAGTGGTTTCCTCAAAATAAATCAAATTTCCACTCAATTTGCTGCAAAAATTCAAAGAGAAATCACCTAAATAAGAAGAGAAAGGTAATCTCCAACCTTTTAGATCCTCTAATCCATCTAAAGTTTGGATTTCTATTTAATATAATTTTATTTTGATTGAATTCCTTTCTGCATGTTCCTATTTTGCAATCTACAGGCTCTTGAAGGCCATTTTCTAACTAAATCCAACAATTTGCTGCTGAAACCATTGCTAAATCAAGTGGTAAGAAAGGTAAGGGTTTCTTAAAGCAAGCTAAAGAAAGAAAAAAAATCAATTTTTGATGTCAATTTATTGATGGAATTGCTCTATTTATCTACTTTGTTTTCTGTTTTGCTGGCTGAAAAAGCCCTATGTTCAAAAATTCGTTTCTTCTCCAATTTACATTATTTGAGTCTGAATTTTTCACATGTTTTAGTACTTGGATTGAGCAATATTATGGAAATTTTCAATGAATTTGGAGTTGTTTTGGTTTGGAAAATTTGTGCTTGAAAATGGCCAAAAACTGATTTATGATTTCTGGCCGAAAATAGGTCATATTAGAAAATTCATATGTTTTTCAATTCTTGGCAAACTAATGTCAGTTTTTGATATATTGTTGTAGTCGGAGTAATCTATATTTCTGGAAATTTTAATTTAATTTTGATTTATCTAGTTATAGGAAACTATTGCTTGAAATTGGTCAAAAACTGACCTCTGTGTATTGGCCGAAAATAGGTCATATTAGAAAAATCATATCTTTTTCAATTCATTGCAAATTAATCTCAGTTTTTGATATGTTGTTGTAGTCGGGGTACTCTACATTTCTGGAATTTGTCATTTAATTTTGTGTTATTTTGCTATAGGAAACTATTGCTTGAAATTGGTCAAAAACTGACCTCTGTGTATTGGCCGAAAATAGGTCATATTAGAAAAATCATATCTTTTTCAATTATTAGCAAATTAATCTCAGGTTTTGATATGTTGCAGAAGATTAGTTGCACAATATTTATGAAAATTTTCAAGAAATTATGAGCAGTTTTGTTATAGATAATCCTTATTGCAAAACATCCAAAAATCTTGTTTTTTGTGCTTGTAGAAAAGAGCTATGTTTGAAAAATTATAACTCTTTCATTTTGCAGTGAATTGCTCCAAATTTTGGATATGTTATAGTCCTCCTGTCATAGTATAACATAGTAATGTTTGGCAGAAATCTGAGTTTTTTGGCACCTCAAATTACTATCCAAAGTTAGCCAAAAACTAAATTGTTTGGTAGATTGTTCTCTTGCTTCTATTTGCGCTTTCGTTAGCTGTTTCACTGCAAATTTCGATGATTTTAAATATTGTTTGAATAAGTTTGATGATGAATGTTTAGTATTATTATCCGATAATGAATTAGCTTGATTTTGGAAATTTGTAGAATTTAAATTTTATTTAAATTCTATTTTAATCTAAATATCGATAAATATCGGTATTTGAAGAATTCGATGGTTTTAATTGATTTTGGTTTTGTATAAGTTTCTGAAAATTATTTATAAATTATGGTTAATTAAATAAATGTTTTCAAAACATTTTAAAGGGTTTTTAAGCAATTTTTTTTTTTAAAGTATTTTATATATAGATAATGTATTTGATAAATAGATTTTTCCTTTTACAACTTACTTAAAAAAATTCTAAAAATTGTTTAAAAATCCCGTTTTCTCTATAAAATGTTTCTAGATATATTATAGCCTGGTTAGACGATTTTCGACATATGAGAATGAGAATTAAACGATTTGGCAAAAATACGTGGTATGGGACATGTGTTTTCGCCTCATCGCTTAATATCGGACTTTTATTGTCGAATCGGCTTTGAAGTACTGTTTTATGATATTTTTACCTGCCGAGGACATGAGGCGGGGTTGTTATGATGAATTGATGATTGTTGTGATGTTTAAGATGGACTTTTACTTGTCGATGAAATGAGACAAGTTTTGATGTCACTTTAAACTCATTAAAGTATGAGACACGATGAGTTGGATGCTTTACACTCGCCAATGAGACGAGGCGGTGTATGGTTGATTTGGATTTTTATGACTGTTTTCTAATG
Organism: Allium cepa; assembly: GCA_030765085.1. Taxonomy (NCBI): domain Eukaryota; kingdom Viridiplantae; phylum Streptophyta; class Magnoliopsida; order Asparagales; family Amaryllidaceae; genus Allium; species Allium cepa. The sequence continues at coordinate 217,780,968 of CM060938.1, forward strand.
TGGCATCGACTGAAGATTAGTAAACCAATAGGTGCGAATGTATGGTATGGGACGTACATTAACACTCATTGGGTTCCTATACGAGATGTTGTGACACATTCAAGATGTTATTAGTACTACAAACCGAGTATAAGATTGGAATCATTACGATGTTCTTGATGTCATTACTAGATTCCAATCATCATGATGTTTTGCTCGGATTTTATGATTTGGGTGTCATCGCGATATTCGACTATAGTCAATCAAGATGATCACGATGCTAAGATGTTAATGACCCCAAGTCATCACGATGTATGGTACCAAATAATAGTAGTACTAGTCAAGATGAAAAGCACGTGCAATTTTCTATGAAGTTTTCTATGTTCGATTTCACCTTTTTGTGATGCGTTATTTGAACATGGCCTTGAGTATGATATGGGCTACATTCATATTATTCTATATGGTGATTTTGATAATGATTTCTTTTAACTCTTAATGAGTTTTTATGATAGATAATGATGATTTGATGTTTCTGTATGAAGTTATTATATGGTTTTCATCTCTTATCCACTTTACTTAGAGATGTCCTTAAGAGAAACCATATGCATGTTACTTATTGAATTTCTTTGAAATAGATAGATGAATCCTCGATATCCCCTTTCTTATTAATGATATGATGAATAACATGTCGTTCCGTTGGCAACAACAGAGTGATTCTCACCATTCCGCTTATTATTGAGATCCTTACTACTGATAAGTTTAGCTTGCCTGACCCGTGTGTTTTTCACTCGGGTCAGACCGAGTTGCAGGTTAGATTGGATTGCTTCACTTCTTGGGTCATCTTGATAGTTTTGGTTGGACTTATCATTTTGGCTTGGATGTCGTTTTGAGTCGTCTGCTTTTATGGGTTTTATTGTATATTATTCTGTGGGATGGGTGTATATGTGATTTAGTAGTCCATGATACTTATATATGATGTATTATTATGGAGATGTATGGTGATGTATGTATTTATATATATACTCTGATCTGGATTTGCTGTTCTGTGACTGATGTTTTCTATCTGCATGTATATTACATTATTTCTGAAAGGGTCTGAATCCACCATAGTGTGCATTAGTTATGGACTAAGCGTGTCTACCACTTATGAGGTAATGAAAAAAAAATCAAGACATAATTGACATGCTTAGCTCTTAACTAACGTATTACTATGATGGTCGCCCTTAACCAGCCCTATTCTCTGCATTAGTAGACAGAATTACTTAGTAATTCTCTTTACTAATGTAGGTCTCGAGGTGGGGCGTCACAGCTTGGTATCAGAGTATTGTTTCAGAATATAATGTAATATATACAAAACAGCATACGAGATACCATACATCAGATATAATACATCCATATACATCATCCCTTAATCATGATCGGTTTCACCTTGACCTTGCCTTGCCCCTTTCCTTGTTTTGATTCGTGTCCCTTTTTAATCTCGTGTCCCTTTTTAATTCTTTTGGGATAGATAGAAAGGAATATGTCTAGGAATGTTAATTATATTCCGTAGCATTCCATAATAGAGTTTGATGTCATCTTATCTTATAAATAATCTTATTTAGGATTATTCTATTCCCATTTTTGTCGATACGAGTGAGTTCGTATCGATGGAGCTGATTGATTTCTTTGATCATTCTTGTTGCATTCCTTTGAGAGTTGTGAATCCTATTAAAGGGATCCACAACGATTGGCTCGTTGTGAGAATTCTGAGATTTTTATTTTTGATGTTGCTTTTGTGAGTATTTGTTTGTTACTCACAATCTTGAGATGCATTTGATTTGAGATGGATTGACTTATTTGATATTAAGTCCAATCCTTTGTTTTATAGATCCTATTGTATATTTAGATTTCCTATTTTGATTGGTGCATTATTTCTGTCATTTTGGAATGTTAATGACGATTCCAAAGCTTCTGAATTCACTCTTGAGTATCGAGATGTTGATGACATATCTCGAATTCCAATCAAGATGACCTTGTTGAGTTTTGATCAGTCCGTTTGGGTTTGATATCCAATCGGCCAATTGAGTTTTAAATTAACCTTATTCCTAGCTATTAGCCTTCGGCTATCCTTCCACGAGGACTTCCACTAAGGAATGGGTGAGTTTCTTGATTATTCGAGCTTGATTGAGTTTATTATTCGGTTTCTTTGAGTTATCCTTTTGGAATACTCAATCGGTGTTATCCTTGGTAGCATTACTTTGTTTGAAGTAATGATTTGTTGTTTGTATGCTTCTTCTCCTTTGAGAAGAATATCTTGCTTATCTTGTGTCTTGGTAATTTCTATGAGCGACTTGTCACCTTGTAGGAGTTGGCGAACACTCCATTTCCTTATGTTGATTTTGAGAATCGAGTATTCTAGGAATATCTCAATGCATTCTCTTAATGTTCTTTCGTTTGAGTTTTGAAGCTAAATAAATATGAGTTTTAAAGAGAAATTTGAGCTTTGAGATACATAAAAAAAAATTCAAAGAATATTTTGAGAATATATTTTATAAGAGCAATATTACTTTTATAGAAATAATTTAAGAGTGTTGGGTTGTCCATCAAGTAGTTAAGAGTTCTTGTCGATACGCCTGATCAACGTTATCGATAGGAATCTCCTAAATGTTATGATGAGGCAATCAGACACGATGGTTTGTGATTTAAAAAAAAATGATATTTTGAAAATAATATTTGAGATTAAATATTAAATTTATTTTTGAATGGTAATTGCAACCATTGATTTTAGAGATGAGTAATAGAGTGGCGAGGCAGTTTTGATCGTTCGATCAACTCTGTAGCCAACAGATATATTTATTTATTAGAGACTCAATGGCAAGGCAATTCCATTTATTTATTTTTTTAATTATAAAGATGAGGATATAAATGAGATTATATTATTTTATTTTATTTTGTCGTGCTTTATTGAAAGTCTATTTTGAGATTTTAGAATTATATTATATACATTGGATGTTTAAGAGAAGAGTTATAAGAGAATTTGAAGATTGTTTCTTTAAAACTATTTAAGTGGTTTAATAGAAAGAGTAAAGAGAATTTAAACTCTTAATTTATTTTGAGGAATATTATTATGGATTTACAAATTTCTTTGGAAATTAATTTTGAAGTAAGAGAAGAAATTTGGACTTTTAATTTGAGTTTTAAAATTACTTACTAAGTAGTATAGTAAAGAGTTTGAAAATTTTCAAATGTTGAAAATTGAGATTTAAAATTTAAAAGATGCTGAGATTTAAAAATTCTAAATATCTTGAATTAAAAGTTAATTCGAGCCTATTTCCTTGTTTCTTGAGTATATTCTATCTTTGAGCTATTATTAACGACGTGCATTTTTCACGGTCATTCAAGTGGGTGGCCTTGTGAGAAGCCATCTTGTGATTTATCGATCTTGTATATTGTGTTTATCTTGTTATGAGGATGTTCTTTCTATATTATTATGCGGAAAATTTTGTTGATGATCTTCTTTATTATTTAGAATTCGGGTTTGAGTGGGTTTGATCCCGACGCTATTCGTAGAGTTTTGAGCAATCAATCATTTTCGATTGATTATTTGTTGAGCATCCTATTGAGTTTTGATTCAAGACGGGAGATCTTCGAAATTCTTTCGAGTTGCTTGGAAAATTCGATGGTTTGCTAATCACTATATTAGCATATGATAGGCCATTGAATTAACCAAGTGAGTTTTTCCTTGTTTCTTTCTACCATTCTATATTGAGAAGTATGAATGATTTGGAAATCGAGCTTGTCTTTCTCCTTCGATGATTGTATCTTTAGTGTTGTTTACAGCCTTTTCCTCTAGAAATTGCGAGGACGCAATTTTGTTAAGGAGGAGAGTCTGTAACAACCATGGTATTGGAGATTACTGATGATATTAAATTATAATGATAGTTATAATTTAATATGGTAAATAGAAATGTAATGAAGAAATAAATATGGTTTAAATTGTGTATTTCAAATAAACAATACGTATGGAGTTAAATATGGGGTTTAAAATTTATTGTTTGGTATTTTGGTTAAATATAATGGAAAATATTGGAATTTAGGTAAATTTGAATTAATAAATTTACCAAGTGATGTATTTCAACATTTAATTGTCGAAATAAATGAAAATTGATAGAAATAAAGTTTTAAAAACTTTATTTTGAGGTATTGGAGTGAAATTAGTCATTTACTATATTTTAATTAGTCAATGTGATAATATTGATAATTATTGTCAATATTAGCCTTTTATTAAATATAACAGGAAAAATATGAAGAAAACATGTCTTTTAATAAAATAAAAGATGAAATATTGGGCAAACATATTATTTTGTGGTTTTAAAAGTGTTAGAATGATCTATTAAAATTTATTTGGCTAAGAGAATAAATTTTGATCAAGTTATACTTTAAAAATAGTGTTTTTACACTAAAATTATGCAAATTGTAAAATACTGTTAAAATGGGGATTTATTGTTAAAAATTATATTTTTATTGTTAAAATAAATTTCATTTTGTCACATTTACTATTTTATTTCAAAATAAATTAGTGTATGCATTTTATTTGGCTTGAAAATGAAGTGTTATATGCATATAGTGTTAAATTAAGAGGAAACATGTATACAACTTTCTTTCTTTTTTTGCTAATGTTTTATTTGGGCTTAAAGGGTTTGGATGGGATCCAAAGCCCATTCTCTAGACCTTTCTGGTGAGGAAAAGCAAAAAAAAAAAAAAAAAGTTGTACGTAATTTGCATCTTCTTCTTCCTAAAACCTTCTTACCGTGAAAACAAAAGGAAAAACAGTGGTTTCCTCAAACTAAATAAAATTTCCACTCAATTTGCTGCAAAAATTCAAAGAGAAATCACCTAAATAAGAAGAGAAAGGTAATCTCCAACCTTTTAGATCCTCTAATCCATATAAAATTTGGATTTCTATTTAATATAATTTTATTTTGATTGAATTCCTTTCTGCATGTTCCTATTTTGCAATCTACAGGCTTTTGAAGGCCATTTTCTAGCTAAATCCAACAATTTGCTGCTGAAACCATTGCTAAATCAAGTGGTAAGAAAGGTAAGGGTTTCTTACAGCAAGCTAAAGAAGAAAAAAAAACAATTTTTGATATCAATTTGTTGAATGAATTGCTCTATTTATCTACTTTGTTTTCTGTTTTGCTGGCTGAAAAAGCCCTATGTTCAAAAATTCGTTTCTTCTCCAATTTACATTATTTGGGTCTGAATTTTTCACATGCTTTAGTACTTGGATTGAGCAGTGTTACTGGAAATTTTCAATGAATTTGGAATTGTTTTGGTTTGGAAAATTTGTGCTTGAAAATGACCAAAAACTAATTTATGATTTCTGGCCGAAAATAGGTCATATTAGAAAAATCATATGTTTTTCAATTCTTAGCAAACTAATCTCAGTTTTTGATATATTGTTTTAGTCGGAGTACTCTATATTTCTGGAAATTTTAATTTAATTTTGATTTATCTAGCTATAGGAAACTATTGCTTGAAATTGGTCAAAAACTGATCTTTGTGTATTGGCCAAAAATAGGTCGTATTAAAAAAATCATATCTTTTTCAATTCATTGCAAATTAATCTCATTTTTTGATATGTTGTTGTAGTCGGGGTACTCTACATTTCTGCAAATTTTCATTTAATTTTGTGTTATTTTGCTACAGGAAAGTATTGCTTGAAATTGGTCAAAAACTGACCTCTGTGTATTGGCCGAAAATAGGTCATATTAGAAAAATCATATCGTTTTCAATTCTTAGTAAATTAATCTCAGTTTTTGATATGTTGTTGAAGATTAGTTGCACAATATTTATGAAAATTTTTAAGAAATTATGAGTAGTTTTGTTATAGATAATCCTTATTGCAAAACATCCAAAAATCTTGTTTTTTGTGCTTGTAGAAAAGAGCTATGTTGAAAAATCATAACTCTTTCATTTTGTAGTGAATTGCTCCAAATTTTGGATATGTTATAGTCCTCCTGTCATAGTATAACATAGTAATATTTGGCAGAAATCTGAGTTGTTTTGGCACCCCAAATTACTATCCAAAGTTAGCCAAAAACTAAGTTGTTTGGTAGATTGTTCTCTTGCTTCTATTTGCGCTTTCGTTAGCTGTTTCACTGCAAATTTCGATGATTTTAAATATTGTTTGAATAAGTTTGATGATGAATGTTTAGTATTATTATCTGATAATGAATTAGCTTGATTTTGGAAATTTGTAGAATTTAAATTTTATTTAAATTCTATTTTAATCTAAATATCGATAAATATCGGTATTTGAAGAATTCGATGGTTTTAATTGATTTTGGTTTTGAATAAGTTTCTGAAAATTATTTATAAATTATGGTTAATTAAATAAATGTTTTCAAAACATTTTAAAGGGTTTTTAAGCAATTATTTATTTTTTTTAAAAAGTATTTTATATACAGATAATCTATTTGATAAATAGATTTTTCCTTTTAAAACTTACTTAAAAAATTTCTAAAAATTGTTTAAAAATCCCGTTTTCTCTATAAAATGTTTCTAGATATATTATAGCCTGGTTAGACGATTTTCGACATATGAGAATGAGAATTAAACGATTTGGCAAAAATACGTGGTATGGGACATGTGTTTTCGCCTCATCGCTTAATATCGGACTTTTACTGTCGAATCGGCTTTGAAGTACTGTTTTATGATATTTTTACCTGCCGAGGACATGAGGCGGGGTTGTTATGATGAATTGATGATTGTTGTGATGTTTAAGATGGTCTTTTACTTGTCGATGAAATGAGACAAGTTTTGATGTCACTTTATACTCATCAAAGTATGAGACACGATGAGTTGGATGCTTTACACTCGCCAATGAGACGAGGCGGTGTATGGTTGATTTGGATTTTTATGACTGTTTTCTAATGTGGCATCGACTGAAGATTAGTAAACCAATAGGTGCGAATGTATGGTATGGGACGTACATTAACACTCATTGGGTTCCTATACGAGATGCTGTGACACATTCAAGATGTTATTAGTACTACAAACCGAGTATAAGATTGGAATCATTACGATGTTCTTGATGTCATTACTAGATTCCAATCACCATGATGTTTTGCTCGGATTTTATGATTTGGGTGTCATCGCGATATTCGACTATAGTCAATCAAGATGATCACGATGCTAAGATGTTAATGACCCCAAGTCATCACGATGTATGGTACCAAATAATAGTAGTACTAGTCAAGATGAAAAGCACGTGCAATTTTCTATGAAGTTTTCTATGTTCGATTTCACCTTTTTGTGATGCGTTATTTGAACATGGCCTTGAGTATGATATGGGCTACATTCATATTATTCTATATGGTGATTTTGATAATGATTTCTTTTAACTCTTAATGAGTTCGTATGATAGATAATGATGATTTGATGTTTCTTTATGAAGTTATTATATGGTTTTCATCCCTTATCCACTTTACTTAGAGATGTCCTTAAGAGAAACCATATGCATGTTACTTATTGAATTTCTTTGAAATAGATAGATGAATCCTTGATATCCCCTTTCTTATAAATGATATGATGAATAACATGTCGTTCTGTTGGCAACAACGGAGTGATTCTCACCATTCCGCTTATTATTGAGATCCTTACTACTGATAAGTTTAGCTTGCCTGACCCGTGTGTTTTTCACTCGGGTCAGACCGAGTTGCAGGTTAGATTGGATTGCTTCACTTCTAGGGTCAGCTTGATAGTTTTGGTTGGACTTATCATTTTGGCTTGGATGTCGTTTTGAGTCGTCTGCTTTTATGGGTCTTATTGTATATTATTCTGTGGGATGAGTGTATATGTGATTTAGTAGTCCATGCTACTTATATATGATGTATTATTATGGAGATGTATGGAGACGTATGTATTTATATATATACGCTGATCTGGGTTTGCTGTTCTGTGACTGATGTTTTCTATCTGCATGTATATTACATTATTTCTGAAATGGTCTGAATCCACCATAGTGTGCATTAGTTATGGACTAAGCGTGTCTACCACTTATGAGGTAATGAAAAAAAAATCAAGACATAATTGACATGCTTAGCTCTTAACTAACGTATTACTATGATGGTCACCCTTAACCAGCCCTATTCTCTGCATTAGTAGACAGGATTACTTAGTAATTCTCTTTACTAATGTGGGTCTCGGGGTGGGGCGTCACACGTATAGTGAGTGATCGTGATCCGATCTTCACTAGTAGATTTTGGGAAGCATTCCGAGACGCATTGGGAACGAAATTAAATTTCAGCACTGCTTATCACCCACAATCAGATGGACAGACTGAGAGGGTCAACCGAATTTTAGAAGACCTACTGCGTGCTTATGTTCATGATTTTGGTGGTTCTTGGGAGGACCATTTGCATCTGGTTGAATTCTCATATAATAACAGTTATCAGGCCAGTGTAGAAATGGCTCCTTTCGAAGCTTTATATGGTCGTCCGTGTCGATCACCTACATGCTGGATCGAATCAGGTGATAGACTTATTCTTGGACCGGATATGATAAAAGAAGCCACTGGGAAGGTAGACTTTATTAGAAAGAAGTTATTAACTGCCCAAAGCCGTCAAAAGAGCTATTATGACCGCCGAAGGAGAAATTTGGAATTTCAAGTTGGAGATTCTGTATTTCTTAGTATCTCCGATGCGGGGTGTATTGAGATTCGGGAAAACTGGAAAGTTGGCACCGCGTTATATTGGTCCTTTTCCTATTCTGGAAAGGATCGGTCCTTTAGCATATCGAGTGCAGCTGCCCAGCTGGTTGTCTGGCGTACATGATGTGGTCCATATTTCTAATCTTAGGAAATATGTGCACGATTCAGATGATATTATTGAAGAAGCTGCTCAGCAGGATCTAGAGATTACTCCAAATTTGGCAGTTAGAAGGGAACCGATAAAAATTGTTGTTCGTGATGAGAAACGATTAAGAAACAAGATTGTGAAGCTGGTCAAAGTTCAATGGAGTGGCGATCTAAAGGACTGTACTTGGGAGACTGAAGATAATATGAAGAAATCATATCCCAACTGCATAATTGACATCTCGGCTTAAAACTGTAAGTCATTTCCTTGTTTTTCTGAATTCGTATATTCTTTGTTTGCGTTCTCTCTCTTTCAATTTCGAGGACGAAATTTTCTTAAGGAGGGAATATTGTAACATCCTGGAATTTTGATAAATTAATATTCGGTTAATAATTTGAACTTTTAAATTTAATTTGAGAATTTCAAAAGGAATAAAATATTGTTGATATTAATATTACACAGTTATATAGAATTAAATAAAAGGAAAATTTATAGTTTAAGTTTTCTTAAAAGAATGATAAATTAAATGTTGATTGTAAAACTTCAAATGGAAAATAAAATAAACAAAGTATGTAGTAATACGATTACATACAAGAATCAAATGAATATGTTACTAAATCAAACCAGGTAAGTGTAAGAAACTAAAACAAAACTCTTTCAATCAACAAAGTAAAATAAGGAATAAGTTAATTAAAACAAACACTTTCCTTTAGTAAAACAAAAGTAAAATGATACTTGCCAAAAGAATAAAACAAAAGCCTGTAAAGTAAATAAGAAAGTAAGTACCTTAATAGAAAAATAAAAGAACTTATAAGTAAACAAAACATAATTGCTGTAAGTAAATGTAAACAAAACCTTACTGTGAGTATAATTATATGTAAACAAAAACTTGATGTAATAAAATGTACTTGTAATAATCCAATGTAAACATAACATGCTGAAAGTATGCAAAGTAACATGCTTCATTTAATGCTTGTATTAAATGCTATTTACGCCTTTGCATGTATAAAAGCATTTCAGCCGAAATTTAGTTTGTTAGTCAACAAACAAAGATATAAAAATGTACTTATAAAATCAAATTGAACAAGAACATGCCGCAACATAGAAAAAGGGGAAACATGAACATTCCATTTACATGCTTCATTTAATGCATTGCAACTCAGCCCAGGAACAAGTCAGTTCGAAATAGTAAGAAAGCAAAAATGTCCAAATAGTTGCAAAGTACAAAGCTTGTATAGAATAAGTATACAATACAATGATGCTATGTACTGTACTTGAGCCTGCATGTCCTCCTTATATACGTGGCAATTGTCTTAGTTTATACGTTCAACAAATTTTTGAAAAGATCAGAAAATAAAATAAAAAGAGAAAAGAAAAGCTAAGTACACTAATATTATCAGTAAGTAAGGAGGTCAGGGTATTATCATCTCCTAAGCAAAACAAAGACAGAGATCAAACTGCAGGCCTTCAAAAGAGAAGAAAAAAAAGTGTTCTCTGTTTTAAACATTTGCCAAGTGAGTAAACTTCTATTTAAAACAAAATTTATGATCTAATATTATGATGATACTCAAAATAATTATTGTAGTAGTGAAACAAATGATGTTTACATGCATAGATTCATTTGTGAGGTGATTTGGGTGGTGAATATCTAAGTATTTCTGCTCTTTGTAATTTAGTTACAGGATAGATAAAACTGAAACCCAATCAAACATCTTCATATAAATTTCTTTAAACTTAAGGTCTTGAACAAAATAAGTTTGTTTTTAACTTGAATTACAGTTAAAATTTGTTTGGAGTATAGAAATGGAACACTCGACTCTGTATACATGATTACAGTAAAAACAATTTTTTTTTATGATAAATTCAAGAATGTTAAATCGTTGAATGGATTGCATAATTTGGATAAGCATACAAAGTTACAATTTTTAGAAGTAATATGATGATTTTTACTAAAGTGGTTTAAGAGCAGTTCTAATTCAAACAAAAGTTTCATTTTTCTAAATCTCTGATTATCTAATCAATTATAAATGCTGAAAATTGTCATATAGTAAGTTTAATCCTTTACAAATCCAAGAAAAATGCTTAAAGATTTTTCGAATGCAAGGATTTTGAGGTTGGAATAAAAGTAGGGTTTGGGTTCTTAAATTTCTATGCTCTGTAAATTAATGATCGCGTCACCAATAAACGATCGAGTGGTACGAGCTTCTGGAGGTTGATGGTTTATCACGTCGGCGACGAGTGAGCGAAATCCTTGGTGCTGCAGGTGGATGGTGCGGCGGTGGCGAGGCATTTTTGCCAAAGGGGTTCGTTCTAGTTTTCGAGCGATAGGAAAATTTTTGGATTTCGTTTTTTTTCGAAGCTCTGGATTTTTATTTCTAATGGAGGGATGAAGCACGACTTGTTGGCGATCGCGATGGCCACCGGAGTGGCACCGTGACGATGTGCACAAGCACAGCGCTCGTTTGGGAACAGAAAATTTTTGCGTGTGCTTGGCTTCGGGGGAAGACTCAGAAAATTTCGAGTAATGCTTCGGGTGGGTACTCGTGTTCGAGCGAGTTCTCCCTGATGTTATTTTAGTTAGATAAAATTTAAACTTAAGAAAAAAAAAGAAACTGGAAGAAGAAAAGAAACTGGGATGAGGAGAGAAAGGGAAGGTCTCGGGGATGTAACGTGAAGAACCCGGGGTAAACGCGAGTGAGACCTGGGTTTTACTCGGGTTGTTTTATAATGGGCTAAGACCATTCAAATCTTCAAGTTAACAATGTTAGGAAAATTTTGTGTTTGCAATGTAAACAATATAGATTTAGTTAAGTTAAATTATTTAACAAACGTTTTAGAATTTGTTAATTCTTTAATTAAGTAAAGAAAGTTTAAAATAAAATTTAATTAACCCTTTAATTAAATGATTAAATTTTAAAACAAGAATTTAAAATTAATTTACATTAAATTTCAATGTAGCAATAAATTAATTTTTTTTAAGTATAAAGCAAAATTTCAAATGATAATTAAGGTAAACAATTTATATTAATAGTTTTAAAAGGAAATTTAGAATGATTTAAAAATTGTAATAAGAAAATTGATTTATAAACAATTAAGTATTTAAATAAATTTAAGTAAGTAAGAATTTGTTAATTTGGAAACAATTAATCGAGTTAATTTAGATTTAAATTATTTATTCAAATTCTTATCATCGATTTAAATTAATTTTGTGGTAAATTTATTTAAACCACATTTGAAATAAATTAACTATTGTTGTTAACTTATATTGATATTTCTGTTCTGATTGTGATGCTGTGTTATGTAAATTGTCATGTTCTACACTGTGTTGTGATTATTCTGTATTGATGTGAAAACCCTGTTGCCCGTAAAACGGCATTTAAACTTCGATGCGACAGGGAATCGGATTTCCGTTTGTTATCCGAAACCCACATCGAACCTGTGAATTTTTGTGAATGACATCCACACGTTTTAAAATTTGACACTCACTATTCGGTTTAGCCGGGAAAGGACATTTGTGTCGTATAACCCATTCCGAATATGTGATACGACGTTATGGATAGCATTTGAAGACCGGTGTTGAAGACCGGGTATTTGCGAGAGCGATAGGATAACCTATCGATTGTCTCTGCACCGAGTAGCTACGGTATAGAGATTTCTTAAGTGATAGGAAGTCCGATCGGGATTGTGGATATCCGGATTGTGGATATCCGGATTTCAAGGACTTCTTTGGAAGTGCCTTCGGTTCTGTTCGAACCCGGAACAGACTTGTATGGATTGTATGTCTGACATTACAAGTTGAGATATAAAGCTGATTTCTTTCAAATATATTTCTGTTGGTGGCGGAGAATTTATTCTCTTAGCTTAACACCCTTCTCTGAGACGTACGAGCTCAGAGGTTATGTAGTTGATGGTTATCAGCGATATATTCCCAATTTGGTAATGTGACATGCTGAGTGTTGCTGTGAAATGATCATTGTTTGATCATTTGTGATATGATCATTTGTTTGATCATTTATCTTTGTGATCATTACTTTGATCATTTGTTGACCCAAAGCATGGCTTTGTACCAAAGCGTGGCTTTGTGGATGAGACTTCATCGGACCTCACACCCCGAAATGGTCAAAACAGGAAAGATGCAGCAAGGTTATTAGGGGTAGCACCCCTTAGGGTATGTGCATTTCCTTCTGGATAGAAGTGGTATCATGGTATGGAGCCCAAATACTTAACTTATGTTGATATCGCAGATATATATATATATATATATATATATATATATATATATATATTGCTTTGTGATTTGTTGCTGGGGCCCCGGTTAAAGGTTGGTTACAACCGGGAGATGGCATACTTGTGTCAGTAGTTACCCAGTTAGGGGTAACCCGGCCTTGTGTTGGCAGAGATCCGGTTTGGTTCTCGGGAACGTCCTTCTAGAGGCGTTCTCATGTGGCAATGGGAAGTTCCTTGGCCTGACCATTTGTTGGAAATCCAATTCCCAATACGAAACCCTGTACGGTTTTAGTTGTAAAACCTGCCATGCTGCGTGGCGGTAACCTGCCACAAAACATGGTAGCTATAGTAGGCATAGTTCGAAATGTCTATGCTGGCTAAGATTAATATTCTATTTTCAAAATGCTTTCCTCACTATGCACTAGAAATAATATCAAAGAATTCTTTTTCCTCGTACCAAGCATATTTAACTATCATAAGAAGAAATCTCCTCCAATTCTGCGTTTGCATTGTGTGTGTGGCGGGAGGTCTTATGGTTGTTCCATTTTTAAAAGCATCCCGAAAATTCTTTTATAAATCTTGTTTTATTTAAATGCAACTGTTTTTGTTTACTCATACCAGTCCCATGACTGATCCGGAGTTTATTGTTTATTTCCTAAACTCTGGGTGCCCATTATTTCCACACGGGCAGCCTAGTAGCAGGTTTCTATATTCTGGAGTAGCAGTATTTTGGAGCTCTTATCTTGGAGATATCTTAGGAGCTTTTGGAGATTTCAGGTGTTTAGCTTTTGGGAGTCCGTTATCACCTCTCTCATTTGAGGACTTTGGATATATATTCACTGTTGTATTATCATGATGTTGTATCTGGAGTTGGTGTATGTATTTTATACTCTGTTGTAGAATGGATATTATGTTGATGTTGTAACTGTGATGATATTTATGATATTGATTCTGTTCCGCTGTTTTATATTCATCTAATTGTTGTTATAAGCTCCGGCGATGCGAATTTGATGTCGTTTATCGGACATCGAGTTTGGGTCGTCACAAAACTAAAGTTTGAAATGAAACAAACAAGTTTCATTTGAATCTTAAGTCTAAACAAAGGTTAAATTAAAAGATTTTGAATTTAAATCAAAACAGTAAAACTGGAACTAGAAACAGAGAAGTATTCTTATGGAAGCAGCATGCATACCCAAACATTCATATGTATACACAACATACTTCATAATACATATTCTTTTCAACAACAATAGCATGCAACCAAATTCTATACTTAAACTTTTAAAAATAAAGTTACTCACAGATTTTGACAGAGCCTCCAGATTTGTTTTGAAAAGCTTTTGAAAACTAGTTTCCATTTTCTTTAAAACTTTGCACTTGAATGCTTAATTTGGTTTGAAAACTGGAATGTTTGCTTAGTTCGCAGATTTGCTTAGAACTTGAAAATGAAGTTGCATGCAGTAACAATTTCCAGATTGCATTTTGAAATGAATTACAGGTTACAGATTCCAGATTTGCTTTGCATGTTTGATTTAAGGATGATTACTGATTTGTTTTCTGTTTCTTGAGGAGGTTTTTTACAGATTTGTTCTCTTTGTTTTGATTTCAGATTTGTTTAGAAATGAGATTAGAGAAGAAAAAAAATGAAGGGGGTAGAATAATAGTTTTATAAAGGCTGAAATTTGATTTTAAATAAAAATAAAAGAAAACTAAATTAAATGACACTTGTCTTATATCATCTTAATTATCTAACACTTGTTATAATGAGGCCTTAAAAATATAACACATCATTTAATTAATTAGTATTTGTAATTAAATGATTATATAAGATTATGCTTAATTAATTAGTTAATATGTACTTATTTATATGTAGAGATAATTTTAAAAGAAATAAAACAATTATATTCATAAATAAAAGTTTATACAAATATTTTAAAATCCAATACAATGTAAATATCCATTCTTTTGAATTTCAAAACTTTAAATTCAATTCAAATCAAAATTGAAAATCCAATTTTAAAATCAAGTTATATGTATACATATGTAACTACACAAATTCAATTTGAAAAACAATTCTATTTCTATTAAAATCTATTTGTGTTTATAAAATCTAAGTATTATAATTATTATTTGAAAATAACAAATTTGACAATTCTAAATTATTTATAAAAGAGATTGTAAATTACTTCTATTGCTCAATGAATTAAGATCATATGTTATATTGTATTTTAAACTTCTATTTTCAAATCATATTTATCAAGTAATATTTAAAAAGAAATAAAACAAAGCCTTTATGTTAATCTTATTTAAATTCATATTTAAGCTAAATATAATTTTAAACAAACAAAATTTACCTTAAGTATTTACAAACCATATAGTTATTTATTAAATGGCTTTGAAAAGCTTAATATTAAATTTAAATCAAAATTTCCAATTTACCAAAAATAACATAGAATTTAAAAACAAGATTTTATTTATTAAGTTCAAACCAAAGATTTCTATTTACAATATATACAAATATATATATATATATACATTATAAATAGAAAATATTTTTTTACCTTTTAAAAGATAAATTCACTAATTTAAATATTTATCAAAAGAAGATTATTAAATCAATTCAAATTTTATTAACACAAATTATCAAATCAATTTAATTTTTATACAGATTATTAAATTGATATTGCCAAAAATTCCGGGATATCACAAGACTTCTCCAACAAATAAACACATCCAGCTCCAATGACCCATTCCTCTATATCTATCATGCGGGTTGTAATGAGAAGAGGGTCAAAGCATCGTTTTGGTGATTGGAAAATCTATAAACTATCTATAACATAAATTTATATCGATTGATTTCCACTTAATTGTTATGTCTATTAAGGTTGGCCATTCTGATCTAACCTTGCATTGCACACAAGATTACTTATCTACCCAGTCCCAAGGTACAAAATACCGACAAAATCTTATCAGCCACCCAATACTTCCATACCCATTAGCCACTTAATACTTCTAAATATAAAGTGGGCTTTAACTATCACCACCTAATACTTTTAAAAGATAAATAGGCAAAATTTTCCATTTAAGACCTCAATCGAGGTAGACTCCATCAATTAAGATTTACTCCCAAGGTGGACATTTGGCATCATCGTTATTGGTTAATTGGTCCTAACTATAAAGACCTTTGACCACTATAAATGGCCTTATAATTTATAATAGCCATACCACTAGCACATCTATTGTTATTAAAATCTTAGCAATATGAGATATGGTATCCAAGCCACTTAATAGCTCATTAATAAGGACTAATAGGCCTTTGACAATTTAGCACCTATTTATAGGTAGGCCTTTGCCATTTACTACCTAACCCTAAGGTGGACTCCTCAATGGTACTATCTAGTTGACATTGCTTGGAAATCTCATTGAGCTACTTAATACTTTTTTATAGGAAAGAGACGGACCTTACAGCCACTTGATACCATAAACTTGAAGCGAACCTCTCTCGAGATATCAGGTATCACTCTAATAAATATGGAATCTCATTAGATTACATCTTTTGACAGGGAGGTGGGTCATAAGATAGCAACTTAATACCTTAACACTAAAGTAGACCTTTTTAGAGATAGCCCTCAACTTTCCAAAATTCAAATTTGGACCATTTAATACTTTTCAATTAAAAAGTAGATCAAATATCTCACGCCGTCATAGGTCCTAGGATTTATGATATCTCCCATCAGTAGTACGTGTACCCGACAGCTAGTGGTGTCAAAGTGAAAGACTGTCTTCATCGAGTAACTCTACTGACCTCACATTACTAACCTACTAAGTCCAACTAACGTTATGAGTCTTTACTTATACTATCTTAGGTTGACATTAGATTTAGCTTACTAATTTTCATTTTATTTAAGGCAGTAAGATTTTCCTTAAATACTTATCTACTTTCAAATCCCCTTTTAATGCTCATAAATGTCAATTTATCTATAAAATCCTAATGGGCATTTCCTAAGACATTTATGTATGATTACTAATTTCAAATTAGTAACCTTTTTATATCCATTCCATTTTTATTACTTTCATTAATCCATTTTTCTCCGGTAATTGTAACCCATAGTTTAATACTATCCATTATTTCTCATTAATTGTTGTTGACGTCAAAATTGGCCACCAATACTCAGTTATTGAAAGCACCAATACCAATCATAGATCTCAGATAGTATCTACAGTGGATAATATAAGATGAAGAACAAACAAATCAAAAACCAAAGAATGTAAAAGAGATCATATTTATAGTGATTCGACTTACTCCATCCTACGTCCACTACAGAATAATCCTTTATTATAATATTGTACCTTATTTATGGTTACATTACGAAATCACGAATAAAATTGGTAGAGTGTAACCTAGGTTGAAGATAAAGAGAATAAGAAAGAAGATACCTTTTTTGATGTCATGCCTGCTGTGTTTATAAGAGAATACGTGAAAATATCTCGCTCAAAACTCGGATCTGGAAGCCTAAAGTCAAGACAAGCCTGCCTAGAAAGTTTGGGGCTCTCCATAGACCATAATAGGGATCAGTGTCGACCCCTATTTTGGTGAAATTATGGGGTGTTATTTCTATGGTCGGTCCCCCTACGATGTTATCTTCTTGCTCTCAAAATTTCATGTCGATCGCACTTACGGACATTGATATATCGATAGATCATTACTGCAAATTCAACAAAACCAATCCCTAAATAAGGATAAGAGCCAATCCCTCCAAGTTGTTCCTTTAATCATGTGATCCCTATGGTGTGTTCCTTGTATTATAATATGCTTGTATTCCAAGTTTCACGTTGATAGCATCTATATATTTATTAATCGATCATAGCTACAAATCCAACTAAATCAATCCTAAATAGGGATAGGGTCCGACTCCTCCAACCTCCTCCAAATGATGTGTGATCCCTAAGGGTGCTTCTCCATGTTGTATTATGCTTAGCCTCCAATCTTCATGCAAATTGAATTAGTAGAACTCGAGTTATCAATCGACCTTTGTTGCAAAATGTTATGAAGGCTGATTATAGCTGGTCCCTATATAGTGATAGGGGTTGATCCCTTCAGACTGCTCCAAATGACATGCGATCTCTAAGGTAGACCCCTTAGGGTCCTCGCTTTCTATTTCTAAAGTTCCACTTCAATCCACCCTGTGGTTGTTGAGTTATGGAGCGATCATCGTTGAGTTGTGTTGTGTGCATTCTGTTTAATACAATCCCTCTATTCTGATTCCTCTTCTTGGGGAAGGATTAGTTCCATATTTAGTCATTTTTTGAGTGTTTATCCGAAACCATTCAACTATAGTCCACATTCAAATATAATCGATCTCCAATTCTAGTAACCATCTATTTGGGCTTTCTGCCTTAATGATCATGAAGTCTATTGAGTTAAATCTGCCTATGTACTACCTTGCCGTAATATGGGTTAACAATTGCCAAAATTGTTATATTAATTAAATTCTAGCATAATAGGTATACAATCAAGTCTGAAGGCTCGTATTAGAAAATGGATTCTAACTATGGCAAGGTAAGGGTCTACCTTCCAGATCAGTACACATCCAGATAAATGTACTAGAAGCTACATTATGTTGCACCTCTGCTACTCTAGACCGGCCTTGCCCCTTACTGGAGAGCGTCGTATATGATCACCCATTGGCTGCAATCAACAACCATACAAGGGATCCCAAAGCATATAAATCATATATACGCTCTAGATTAGGCGATAATCATACCCTAATGCGAGCAACCCATGTAACTATGTCACATGTCCCTACTTTAATCATTTATTAGTTGTCTGCCTTGAGGCTATGCATTTACCTTTTCTCCTAGCAGACCATCTTGGAATGCTAACATTTCCCTCTATGCATCAAATGCAATGATAGCATTTATCCATACTGTTACCTGGAAAATCGACCAGGCAACTAGACGTTCGGTCATTCAGAGTTGTACTCGGCATCGGGATTGTTCGGCCGTACAGAGTTATACTCGGCGTAGGAGGACGCTCGGCATAAAGGAGCACTCGGCCTCTGGGAACGTTCGGCATACAAGTGACGCCCGACACCTATAGACTTTCGGCATACAAAAGCGTTCGGCATCCCATATTACTCGGCATCCAACTATTGTTTGGCACTAGCACACTGCTCGGCAATTTGTGGAACGTTCGACCTCCAGAAGATCGTTCGGCTTAGTTCACTCGGCATAAGTGCTCCCTAAGGAAGTCAGTATGCTCGACCTCCTCCCACTCGGCCGAAGTGATCATTTGGCCCACCTCCTCCATTCAACAAGGGGATCATTCGGCATTAGGAGGGCTCGGCACACCTGTCGTTCGGCATTACTATCAGTTGGCGTTCCTATCGGTCGGCATGTTCTACTCGGCACACAGAGCATGCCCTATTTGGACCAAGCTGTCTAGCCATCTGGCCCACCAGGGAAGTCCAGTCCACATTCGTCTATATATAGAGGGGCAGGGGCACAGAAGAAGGGATATTTTCGGAGAACACTGAGGAGACTCTGCCATTTTGTAACCTCATCCAAGACCTCTACTTTTATTTCACAATTGTATTTGAATACTTAAAAGCGGATTGTATCTGTAATCAAGATTAAAGTGAAGAAATAAAAGGATCAACTTCAAAGTGGACGTAGGCTACAACGCCGAACCACTATAAATTATGTGTTCTCGGCTCCCGCATTTTAATTTATATTATCTATCTTCTTCATTAATCTCTCTACACAAACTCTCTAAGGGTGTTAGTGACCAATTTTGGTGCTAACATTTTGGTGCTTTCACTGAGAACCGAATTCTCAGGTTGTGAGGATCTACTTTGTAGCTACTGGATTACATAAATCCCCCGAAGAAGATCCGTAATTATTCATAAGGCATCTATTGATTCTACTCAGAGTTACCACCCATGACTCTACCATGGGAAGACCATGAACAAGATCGACCTCCCAAAATGTAGATGCCCGTGAAACCGCTAGTGTTCAACAACTTGGACCTAACGATCAACAAGCTATTCGAGGCACGGGGCCCTCCAGCCAAAACCAAGCGGAAGCTGTTTCACGAGCAGAATTGAATGACTTGATAAAGGAGCTTACGGAAAGCAGAAGGCAACTCACCGAGAAAATGCAAGTTAATGCTGACCTCATAACCCGACTTGCCCAACAGCAGCATCAGAATGCCGGAGGTAGCCCTGTCCCCTACTCCGAAGATGATAGCTCAGCTTCAGCTGATGAACCTCCCAAGCGTAGACGCCGCAAGGATGAAGATGACCAAGCGGGTGTCACTGACCGCTCTACTAGAAATCAAGCCCGTGGAGCGGAACCCAACCTTCCTCCTACCATACAAACCCCGGATTTGACAGCTATGGTCAGGCAGTTGATGAGAGAGAATCAAGGTTTGACTAATGAAGATTGGGGAATGTCTAATAGTCATACTCCCTTCGCAGATACCATTCTACAGGATGAATACCCAAGGAAGTTTAACATGCCCACCATGCCCGCCTATGAAGGAAAAACTGACCCTAGACAACATGTAATGAGGTATGGATGGATGATGGATTCAGCAAGGGCCAACGACGCAACTAAGTGCAGGTGCTTTCCAATAACTCTGTCCGAAATTGCCACCATGTGGTTCACTCGGCTTCCTCCACGGTCAATCTCAAACTTCGACGAATTAGCAAGGAAATTCATAGAACAATTCAGGATACATGCCACTCGACCCAAGGATGTGATGTCCTTATCAAGCGTGACCCAAGCTCCTAGAGAGTCACTGAAAGCATACTTGCAGAGATTTCATGTTGCCGCTACTGAAGTGAGCAATCCAAACGACCACGCAATTTTGATAGCGGTAATGCGCGGAGTGAATCCAGATTCTGAGTTTGGGGATTGCTTGGCAGGAAACCACCAGCTACGTTGGAACGTTTCTACTCGAATGCCCACCAGTTCATGAGGAGGGAAGAAGCTCGGTGGATAAGGAAAGACAAGGCACCAGGGTCCGTTCAGGAGTCTGTAAAGGGCAATACCGCCATGAAAGCAACCGGCGATAACCTTGGAAAAACTCAGGCCGGCGTCCAAAATAAGCCCGGGCAGCCTAAGGGAGCTGGAAGTGGAAACCCTGGAAAGAAGAAGGAAACGGGGAAATGGAAATCAAGGATCCCAACCTACAACGAATACACTCCATTGAATGCGTCTCTTGAAAACATCTACTTATCGACCTGCAACACTTTTCAATACAGAAAACCACGCCCTAAGGAATCAACAGAGGAGCAAAAGCGGACTGGAAAGTATTGCCGCTTTCACGAGACTTATGGGCACAACACAGACGAATGCAGGCATCTCCATGACGCTATTGAAAATTTGATTAGGCAGAAGAAGCTGCAGGAATTCGTCAAAGATACACCAGAAGGAAGACAAGAGACTTCAGACCCCGGACATGGCCCAGCTCTACACCAACCAGAGCACCCTACTCGAACTGTGGGAAGATTGATTATTAACACAATTGCTGGTGGACCTCATCCTATGGATAAAAATTGGCAGGAAATGGAGCGATATGCTAATTCCTTGAGACATACAGAGCATGAGTGCTGTTCAAATGTTGAGGATGGAACTCCCGCAAAGCAGCAGCGCACGATGCACGACGATATTGTATTTAGGAATAGAGACGCGGATAAAGTGGAAGCTCCCACCATCGATCCATTGGTCATATCCGCAACCATCGGACCGGCATTCGTAAGGAGAATCCTAATTGATTGCGGTAGTTCCATTAACATCATCTTCAAGAAAGCGTATGGCCAAATGAAGCTGGAAACTAAGGATTTGAAGCCATCTAAAGCCCGAATCTATGGCTTTAACGGCGCAGCCACAGACGCAGTAGGATATGTGGAGTTACCAGTTGAACTGGGACAAGGTGAACGCAGGAGAGTGCGAATCCTACCATTCATAGTGCTGGATGTTGATTCACCATACAACGTGTTTTTGGGGCGACCGGCCCTCGCAGATTTCAGGACGGCCTTGGCCCCGTGGTGTCTCACACTGAAATTCCCGACGGACAAAGGAGTTGGCTAGTGCACGGCGACCAAGCAACCGAACGTGCATGTTACGTGGCCGAGCTAAGAGAAGCCCAGCGCAGAGAAACGGGGAAGACTGCGGACAACATCGTCCGCATCCCGAGTTCTGATGATTGACAATTAGTGCCCGAGCCCTGGCTCGGGCGACATTCTCGGATCGTTGGAGACATAGATCCGAGAGATGACAAAGGGGAACCCAGGGAACCAGACGCAGCACCGGCCGAACTAACAACCGATATTCCAGTTAGCCATAGCGACCCAACACGAGTTCTTAAAATTGGGTCGCAGCTCGATCCCCTAATGGCAGAGAATTTATCTGATTTCCTCCGAGCGAATCTTGATGTCTTCGCCTGGACGCACTCTGATATGCATGGGATTTCCCCTGCAATTGCGAGCCATATGTTGAATATAGACCCGAAACACATACCTGTGAAGCAAAAAAGGAGAGGCATGGACCCGGAGAGGTCTACGGCTCTCAAAGAGGAGGTGGATAAACTCAAAGCCAATGGGTTTGTCCGCGACGCCCTCTACCCAGAATGGGTGTCCAACCCTGTGTTGGTAAAGAAAGCAAACGGGAAATGGAGAACCTGCGTTGACTATTCTGATTTAAACAAAGCATGCCCGAAGGATAGCTTCCCGCTACCACGAATTGATCAACTGGTCGATTCAACTGCAGGGCATGAGTTATTGTCATTTATGGATGCATACTCTGGATACAACCAAATTCCGATGCACATCCCAGACCAAGAACACACCAGCTTTGTCACGAATGTCGGGCTATACTGCTATGTAGTGATGCCCTTCGGACTGAAGAACGCCGGAGCAACTTACCAGCGTCTGGTAAATCGGATGTTCAAAGATCAGATTGGTAGAACAATGGAAGTCTATGTGGATGACATGCTCGTGAAGTCACGACGGTCAAACGACCACATCCAAGACTTGGCCGAAATGTTTGGTGTACTAAGGCACTATGGGATGAAGATCAATCCTTCAAAGTGTTCATTCGGTGTGGCATCAGGGAAGTTCTTGGGATTCATTGTAAATGCACGAGGAATTGAAGCTAACCCGGAAAAGATCCAGGCCATCCGAGATATACAGGCACCTAGAACCGTAAAACAGGTACAGAGCCTGAACGGAAAAGTAGCTGCGCTCAGTCGATTCATATCCAGAGCCACAGATAAGTGTGTTCCTTTCTTCGATGTCATAAAGAAAGGAAAGAGAAACTTCGAATGGACGACTGACTGCGAGGAAGCATTCAGAGCCCTGGTAAGACACTTGGAAAGTCCTCCGGTGTTGTCAAAACCAGTAGACCACGAGACGTTGTACGTATATTTGGCTGTGTCCCGGCACGCTATCAGTACAGCCCTGGTTCGCGAAGAAGACAAGGTCCAAAGGCCGGTGTACTATGTTAGTAAATGACTGACGGGGGCAGAAAAGAATTATCCAAAGATCGAGAAACTTGCCTATTGCCTGGTGATTGCATCACTCAAGCTTCGTCCCTACTTTCAGGCGCACTCAATCAGTGTTTACACTGACCAACCCTTGCGACAGGTACTCCAACGACCAGAAACCTCCGGTAGGATGCTAAAGTGGAACATCGAGCTAAGCCAGTTTGATATCACCTACCTGCCGCGAAGGACCATCCAAGGGCAAGCATTAGCTGACTTCGTTGCTGAGTTCACCATTCGGGATGAACCGGGTGAAAATCACAAAGAAATCCCTCCTGTCCGATGGAAGATGTTCACTGACGGGGCATCTAACAACCGTTGGTCGGGAGCTAGGATAGTTCTGATAACTCCCGAAAACCGATCGATTTGCTACGCTTTGAAGCTCGAATTTGCAGCGACAAATAACGAAGCCGAATACGAAGCACTGATTGCCGGCTTAAGACTTGCCAATGAACTAAGGGTGAAGTCCATCGAAATCTTCTACGACTCACAGCTGGTGGTATATCAGGTATCGGGAGACTACCAAGCGAAAGGACAGAGGCTGGCTCCTTACCTTGCTTGGGTCCGGGAACTACTGGTAAACCTGGAATATTATGACATCTCGCATGTCCCGCGCGAACAGAACAGGGAGGCCGACTCGTTAGCTAAATTCGCGAGTACTGGCGATGCACAGCAGATGGGATTGTTCCCTGTCGAGACTCTGCTTGCTCCAAGTATTGACATGATGGAGATAGATCTCGTATTGGAGACCGAACTCGAAAGGGTATCATGGCTGACCCCGATCAAACAATACTTGATATACGGGGACTTACCTGAGAAAAGAAGCGAAAGACGCCAAGTCATTCGTAAGGCCTCGCGTTATGTGATACAAGATGGAATAATGTATCGAATGGGATTCTCAACCCCCTTGCTTCGATGTGTAGCACACGACGAAATAAAGCGAATCTTGGGGGAAGTTCATGAAGGAGAATGCAGCGGCTATACTGGGGGGCAAACATTAGCAAAGAAAATCCTCCGCTATGGATACTACTGGCCGACTATAAATCAGAATGCAGCAGACTATGCAAGAAGATGTGATAAATGCCAGATATATGCAAAGATTCCAAGAGCTCCGCCAACGGAACTCACACAAATGGTTAGTCCCTGGCCATTTGCAATGTGGGGAATCGACCTAATTGGATCTCTGCCCATAGCCAAAGGAGGCGCGAAATATGCAATAGTGGCAGTCGATTATTTCACCAAGTGGGCGGAAGCAGAGCCAATGGCCACAATCACCACCAAGAAAGTCATTAATTTCGTTGTACGAAATATCATATGTCGTTTTGGCCTCCCGCGGACCATCATAACGGACAACGAAACTCAATTCGAAAGCAAGGAATTCAAAGAGTTCTGTCAGAGGTATGGCATTGAGAAAAGGTTCGCAGCGGTTGCTCACCCGAAGGCGAATGGGCAGGTAGAAGCCGTCAATAAAATCATCAAGTCCATATTGAAGAAGCGTTTGGAAAAGGCTAGAGGCAAGTGGGTGGACGAACTCCCAACAGCGCTTTGGGCCTATAGAACAACCCACAAGACCGCGACTGGCCACACACCATTCGCACTGGCGTACGGCACGGAAGCCGTCATACCGTAGAGCTTAAAGTTCCGTCACACCGGGTAAACTATTACAATACTGCGTCAAACCGGGATCTCCTATTGGAATCATTAGACTTCATCGATGAGAAACGCGAAGAAGCTGATTTGAGAGCAGCCTCATACAGACACCGAGTCGCTAAATATTATAATGGAAAAGTCCAACCAAGAACCTTTAGTGTGGGAGATCTCGTTTTGAAACGAGTCTTTGCAACCTCTTCGCACATGAATCCCGCATGGGAAGGTCCATACATCATCGAACGGAGGCTTGGAGAAGGAACTTTCAAGCTAACGACCGTCCATGGTGCGACACTCCCTCGAGCATGGAACAGCGAGCATTTGCGGCGTTATTACACTTAGTCTATTTCCTTTATGCGATAGTTGCATTTATTTCCAATGTAATTAGATTATCTAGCTTGTTTTCATCAATAAAGGCTTGAAGCCATCTTTTCCATGAATGACCAATGTCTCTTCGTATGATATTCCTATGACGCGCAATTAAAGATTATGATATCCTGGCTGGCGTACGAACGCTTATAATAAACGATTAAAAATCTACAAGTCCCCGGAGTGTGGACAGGAGTACCCTAAGTCCCCGGAGCGCAGACTCGAGTATAAACGATTAAAAATCTCCAAGTCCCCGGAGTGCGGACGGGAGTACTCTAAGTCCCCGGAGTGAGGACTCGAGTATAAACGATTAAAAATCTCCAAGTCCCCGGAGTGCGGACTGGAGTACTCTAAGTCCCCGGAGCGCGGACTCGAATATAAACGATTAAAAATCTCCAAGTCCCCGGAGTGCGGACGGGAGTACTCTAAGTCCCCGGAGTACGGACTCGAGTATAAACGATTAAAAATCTCCAAGTCCCTGGAGTGCGGACTGGAGTACTCTAAGTCCCCGGAGCGCGGACTCGAGTATAAACGATTAAAAATCTCCAAGGCCCCGGAGTGCGGACGGGAGTACTCTAAGTCCCCGGAGTGCGGACTCGAGTATAAACAATTAAAAATCTCCAAGTCCCCGAAGTGCGGACGAGAGTACTCTAAGTCCACGGAGCGCGGACTCGAGTATAAACGATGAAAAATCTCCAAGTCCCCAGAGTGCGGACTGGAGTACTCTAAGTTCCCGGAGCGCGGACTCGAGTATAAACGATTAAAAATCTCCAAGTCCCCGGAGTGCGGACGGGAGTACCCTAAGTCCCCGGAGCGCGGACTCGAGTATAAACGATTAAAAATCTCCAAGTCCCCGGAGTGCGGACGGGAGTACTCTAAGTCCCCGGAGTGCGGACTCGAGTATAAACGATTAAAAATCTCCAACTCCCCGGAGTGCGGACGGGAGTACTCTAAGTCCCCGGAGCGCGGACTCGAGTATAAACAATTAAAAATCTCCAAGTCCCCGGAGTGCGGACTAGAGTACTCTAAGTCCCAATAGTGCGGACTCGAGTATAAACGATTAAAAATCTCCAAGTCCCCGGAGTGCGGACGGGAGTACCCTAAGTCCCCGGAGCACGGACTCGAGTATAAACGATTAAAAATCTCCAAGTCCCCGGAGTGCGGACGGGAGTACTCTAAGTCCCCGGAGGGCGGACTCGAGTATAAACGATTAAAAATCTCCAAGTCCCCAGAGTGCGGACGGGAGTACCCTAAGTCCCCGGAGCGCGGACTCGAGTATAAACGATTAAAAATCTCCAAGTCCCCGGAGTGCGGACGAGAGTACTCTAAGTCCCCAGAGCGCGGACTCGAGTATAAACGATTAAAAATCTCCAAGTCCCCGGAGTGCGGACTGGAGTACTCTAAGTCCCCGGAGCGCGGACTCGAGTATAAACGATTAAAAATCTCCAAGTCCCCGGAGTGCGGACTGGAGTACTCTAAGTCCCCGGAGCGTGGACTCGAGTATAAACGATTAAAAATCTCCAAGTCCCCGGAGTGCGGACTGGAGTACTCTAAGTCCCCAGAGTGCGGACTCGAGTATAAACGATTCGAAATCTCCAAGTCCCCGGGGCACGGACTGGAGTACTCGAAGTCCGGTGTATAGACTTAATTACAAGTAGTTCAGACCTCCGAGTTCCTTGAATAGGAACTACGACACAAATAACTTGGATACGTCAAGTCCCCAACATACAGGCTATGAAATATTCCAAGTGCTTGAAGCACCAAGTGGGGATTAATCAAATCCAGGTAAGCTCCCAAGCAATGTAAAGGCAAACCGAGAAGTCCAAGTTACCCACAATAATTCAGACTTCAATCACAACCATAAAAGAAACTGAATAATAAAAGTCTTTTGAGAAGACACAAGTGAAGATCAAATTTTATTCACAAAAAAAAAAGCTTCCCGTTACAAAAACGCTCTGAAGTCCAGAGCCAATAGCCTATTTGCACAGTCTACAAAAATTAGTACATGACTTAAGCTAGTCCTCGTTGAACGGGGACGACGGTCACTTCTTGTGTTTCTTCGACTTCTTCCCGGACGGTTCCATCCCAGAGCGCTTACTCTTGGAATCCTTCCCTGACGGAGGGGTGACGACCGAAGACATAGGGGGAACATCCATGGGCTGGGACTTGCCAGGAAGAATGACCTTCAATGGTTTGTTCAGAGGATCACCCAGGTCCACTTCACGCGGCTCGACCTTGACTGAGATCGTATCTCTTTTCTCTTTCTCGAGCCGTTACTTCATGCTCAAGTCGGATGTGTGCTCAGAGGCGCCTGTGATGTCTACTTCGAAACTCTCCGAGGAAGAGTCAGATTTGCCTTCATCCAGCGCCCCGATTACTTGAGCATCTGGACCAGGATCTCCGCCGACTTGAGTGGCCTCACTCGCCTTTGTCTCCACCTCCTTGGTGGCATCGCTCCTCGGAGAAGGCTCGGGGTCAGAGTGGCCTGCACAATGTCATAAGAGAACAAGTGTTAGGGCGCGGCAGCTTCCAGAGAAACACAGGAACCCTATAAAACAAAGAGATCGCTTACCGGGGGCCGGTGGAATCTCGGTTGTCAGAGGGGTCTCACCCTCCGGGATGGGAGACAGGACATGAACGCCAAGCCCGGGGGCATCCGGGTCGTAGCCAAGATGCCGCTCGAAGGGAACAAGCGTCGGCCGGCTAGCCGGCTGGGTAGGCACATGAACTGGGGGCATAGTGCCGGATGGACCTGAAATCACTTCCTTTCCTTTCCTCGAAGGAAAATCTTTGCTGTAAAGGGCCTTGGCCGCTGATAGGTCTGAGGGTTCTTTTCCCTTCAAGAACTCCTTAATTAAAGCTTCCTCATCGACTTCTTCAGCACCGCTCTCGACCTTCTTGATCTGAATCAAAGTCTCCCATGCCTCGATCAGAGACTCGAGGTAACCGTCGCCCAGCAAAGTTAAATCCCTATGCATGAGGACTCGGGCATTGAACTCGGCGATCAGCGGGTCGAATTCAGTCTTAATTTCCTCCCTACCTTCTTCCCTAGCTGCCTCAAGGCGAGAGTCTATATCGGCAGTCGCTATCTTTTTACCCTCCTCACGGGCTTCATGTTTTAGGGCCTCAACTTTGGAGAGATCGTCCTTTAGTTTCTCCTCTAGGAGTCGGGTGGCGACAATCTCATCGCAATAATGTTGTGCCTCAACCTGGGCAGACACTTTCTCTTTCCTCTCCACGAGAAGTTGCTCCTCGAGTTCCTTGACCCGATAACTAAGTGTGTCCCGCTCCTTCTGAATGGAGTCTTTCTCCAAAGCTAATGCCCCACACTGTTGAACCGCTTCATCGAGCTCTTTCTTATGAGTTAATTCGAGGCAGGAAACAGCCTCGGCGGTGTCCTTAGCGCTCTGACGAGTAGCTTCAAGTTCGGACTTATAGGCAGCAATTTCTTCATCCTGTGCCTTAATGATATCCCTGTCATGAATAGCTTCAAGCTTTAGGCGGTCAATTTCATGCTGGCGCTCCGTAGAGACTTCGGAAAGTTTCTCAGCCAGGTGAACGAATGCGTCATGTTGCACGTAGACGTCGTTGGTACAGGCAATAGCATTTTGTTTAACATCTCCGGGAATAGGATGGATCGCCGGGAGGAACTTTAACCCATCAAAACAAATCTTCGGAAACTTAGCCTTAAGTTCGTTCAATCTCTCCGGCACTGTTGGGTCTGTTACAGGAGCGGGAGGAGGCGGCTTTGAGAGTTCGCCCTTCCTATGAGAATCTCGGGAGTGCCGGGTAGAAGAAGAGTCAGAGTGTTGGTCCCGGGGAGCATCAGAATGCGACCTCTCGTGGCCACGTTTGTCTTTGCTTCGCTCCTGATGAGAAGAGGTCTCCTGGCGGTGTTCGGGCTGATAATAAGTTTTCTTCCAAGATGACGAGTCCCGGGCATGATAATCTCGGTCGTTGTCGCTGTCTCTGTCTCGGCGCTTCCCGAGGCCCGAGTCCCGACCAGACCGGCGTAAAGTCGATGAGCCGCGAAGGCAGTCGTATCCATGAGAGCGCCCCATGTCACCTGCAATCGAACAATAGTGAATTAGCGAAAGAGCAGAATGATGAAAGAAAGGTAGATGCAAAGTGAAATGCATGTGTCTGTGTGTGTCCTAGTGCTACCCCCCGACGGACCAGTGGCTTTGCTAACGGGAGTCTTTTACCCTTGGATCGAGGCCAGGACACCCGTATCGCCCCTGACAGGCGAGCGAAACTTAAACAGCTCCGGATCGTTGAAATCATAGTTGAGCAAGTCTTCGGGAATGGAGAGATTCGATAATCCCTTCAGAGAACTTTCAACGCGTTGTGGAGAAGCCTCTTTCTCTGGCTGAATAGGCGTAACTTTGGAAGTCCCACCAACTTTCTCCTTCCTCGACTTGCATGCCAGCTCCTTTTTCCCCTTCGAAGGGGAAGATGACGTTTCAATATCATGAACTTCGGCTGCAGAGCCCAAATCCTCACCTTGCTTTTCGGGTGACTCGCCTGGAATTTCCCCTTCTTCCGGAGCTTCAAGAGAAGGGGGAACGGATGATTCAGGCAGTTTTTTCCCTCTGACGTGTACGGGCTTGGGAAGCGAGGCGCCCTCTGGAAGAGTAACCCGGCGGCCAGGGGCTAACAAGCCAAACTTTGATAATGACTCATTGGAAATGAGGGCTTGGATATCTCGCTCTTCAGCGGGAAGAGCTCTAATGGCGTCAACAGCATCAGAGTATCCTCGGCCCTCGGGGCGGGGGATGGAACCTGAAAAGATAGAACAGCAAGTTAGGAGAAGCTCGGCCTCAACCGGGAGCGGATATCAACTCAGAAAAAAGACTTACTTCCTTCAATCCATCGCCTCGCAAAGCCCTGGGGGCAGCGCACGTAAAACCACTCCTGCTTGTACAGGGCGAATTTGCTACTCCACGCGCTAGTGAAAAGTTGGCACTTCCGATGTGGCTCAAGGAACATGTAAGAGGGGTTGTCTCCCCGTTTCTTGGTTGTGTATATGTACCTTATATCGCCAGGGGTTGGAGGCCTAGAGAGGACGGCCATGAAGAGCATATACATGCCATAAATGAAAGCGTGACCATTTGGATGAAGCTGAGACGGGGCAACGTCCAGGTACTGCAGCACGTCGCGAAGGAATAGATTGAAAGGTGGCACGCTACCAACCCAGCACATTGACTTGCTACACGCCGTATATCCCACTGGGGGCAGATGTGGGCGGTCATGCCCCGACGGAACGCGCACGTCAGCAAATGGAATGCCATGAATAGAACATATCCGCTTAAGAGCGGCCTCAGTGACTCTCGAAGCCTGTGAGTCAACTGGGTCATCCAGTAAGATCGAAGATTCCAAAGTATCGGGAGCCCAGTCATGAGCAGGGGAAACTGACGGGTCAGTCGTGTCGGGGGCCGTTCGCTTAGAAGACGGCCCAGGTTTGTCGGAAAGTGTAGCAGAACTGGATCTTTTGGACATCTTGAATAAATAGCAGACCCGGCCAAGCACCTGTGTGAACTATACTCGAAAAATGATTGACGTTAGAATTAACAACGCAGATAATCCCCCCCCCCCCCCGTGTGGTGTGTGAACTAGTGCAATCAATCGTGCATAAGCATTTAATATAACGTCAAGCCTAAAAACGTCGCTTTCGAAAACCGTCATCGCTGACCGTCTCCGAAAGCCTTCTGAATAACGACCGCAGTAAGATACTGCCGAGTAAAGGCCAGCTACGAAATTGGGCAAGGGGAGTATGTTCGGCATTTGTATATGTCCGGCATGTATGTGTGCTCGGCACCTAATTACGCTCGGCATGCTAACTATGTTCGACACATAAGTATGTTCGGCACTTAGTTTGTTCGGCATTTGTATTTGTTCGGCATTGGTTTATACTCGGCTTCTAATTATGTTCGGCATGAAGATAGGTCCGGCATTTATACGTGTTCGGCATGTAAGTATGTTCGGCATTCAACTATGTCCGGCATGCCAGTTTGTTCGGTTAATTGGTGACTCGGCAAGACTACTATTCGGCCTACAACCATCGTTCGGCCGAACCTCAGTTCGCACTGAGATAGTGTCGTTCGGCCAAAACACGATTCGGCCGAAACAACGCCCGGACTACCCACTGACTTGCACATCTTCCTTCTAACCCATCGTTCGGCCGTCGTTATGCCGGGTCGAACTAAGATCATGCCGAGTTCTAACACTCGGCGTAGCCTCCATACCTTCCTCTCCTCCGCCTAACTCCCTCTCGAACCCTACAAGGCATTCATACTTGACTCTCTCTCCCTACCTCACGTCGCTCAACTTTGGAAACACTCCAAGTAAAAATTCGAATTCCCGTCTACATTGAACCCATGTGAATCAGTGGGAACTCACCAGGAAAAGGAGTTAGGTAAAGAGATTGTACCTAGTTCGTGGATCGAGCTTTAGAAAGGTTTGAGAAGTCCTTAGATTTTGATTGCAAGGGTGGCTCGAAAATTTGGGATTGCAGGAGTAAAAGTAAAGAAAGGAAGAAGAAGGAGGTGGTTTTTATAAAGAGGAAGGAGAAGTCGAAGAGACTTTGACCGGCTCTACCGGACGAAACGGTTTCACTCGGCACTCGTATCGTTCGGCATCCTTAACACCCGGTGACGATGCCCTGATCCAGTAGTTCAAAGCACACCCTGTTCGAACACACGGCGTACTTTGGGGGGCAAAATGTTACCTGGAAAATCGACCAGGCAACTAGACGTTCGGTCATTCAGAGTTGTACTCGGCATCAGGGATTGTTCGGCCGTACAGAGTTATACTCGGCGTAGGAGGACGCTCGGCATAAAGGAGCACTCGGCCTCTGGGAATGTTCGACATACAAGTGACGCTCGACACCTATAGACGTTCGGCATACAAAAGCGTTCGGCATCCCATAGTACTCGGCATCCAACTATTGTTCGGCACTAGCAGACTGCTTGGCAATTTGTGGAACGTTCGGCCTCCAGAAGATCATAATACAAAAGCGTTCGGCTTAGTTCACTCGGCACAAGTGCTCCCTAAGGAAGTCAGTATGCTCGGCCTCCTCCTACTCGGCCGAAGTGATCATTTGGCCCACCTCCTCCATTCAACAAGGGGATCATTCGGCATTAGGAGGGCTCGGCACACCTGTCGTTCGGCATTACTATCAGTTGGCGTTCCTATCGGTCGGCATGTTCTACTCGGCACACAGAGCATGCCCTATTTGGACCAAGCTGTCTAGCCATCTGGCCCACCAGGGAAGTCCAGTCCACATTCGTCTATATATAGAGGGGCAGGGGCACAGAAGAAGGGAGATTTTCGGAGAACACTGAGGAGACTCTGCCATTTTCTAACCTCATCCAAGACCTCTACTTTTATTTCACAATTGTATTTGAATACTTAAAAGCGGATTGTATCTGTAATCAAGATTAAAGTGAAGAAATAAAAGGATCAACTTCAAAGTGGACGTAGGCTACAATGCCGAACCACTATAAATTCTGTGTTCTCGTCTCCCGCATTTTAATTTATATTATCTATCTTCTTCATTAATCTCTCTACACAAACTCTCTAAGGGTGTTAGTGACCAATTTTGGTGCTAACACATACCGTTTGTTCTGAGATCAAGCAAACATTCAACAATTACGATCTTTCGTTTAGGAATCACCCTCAGGAAGAATAATACAGCTCCATAACATACTTATAACGATCCATCATGAAGTTATTAGTTTGGAGTGGTTCGAATAAATCATACTTATCTGAAATCGGTGTCTCCAAATTAAGTGGTAATTTTGGCTAACTCAATTCTGGTTTCTTTAGAAGTATGCAACCAATATTCGATCTTCTTGGAGGATCTCGAATATACACAACATACATCCTGAGTTAAAACATGTAAAGTTATAAATAGAGGACAATCCGCTGCCTAGGGTTAAAACATGACCCATTGATAGGAATTAACTCTACCACACCTATCACATTTTCGATACTTCAGTCTTACTCTATCCCTCGTCTAGGGATAAATTCTAAATCACATAGATAGAGACTCGCCCTACTCATCGTCTTTAGAGCAAACTATGGGATGACTTATATCCCATAATGTGTCATCATATTAGCATTGGTTTCATTTTGTTTGAGGTTACTTAAGGGTAATCGACAAATAAATATCTTGATCAAAACATTTTTGCAAAAAAGGAAACTGTTTTAAAAACAAAATCAATATTTAAAAATAAAGTGATTTTTAAAATGAAAATCCTTAATAATTAATTAAATAATAATTTATGTGTTAAATAATAATTAAATCTAAATTAAATCCTAATTAAATCTTTATTAAATTTAATCTAACCAGTAATTAATTAATAATTAACCCCTTTTTAAATAAATAATCAATCAATGATTAATCTTTAATAAATAATTAAATAGTAATTAATTCCTAATAAATAATTAAATAATAATTAACCTTTAAATTAATTAACTAATTATAACTAAATTTACATGATTAATACTTGAGTACCAACTACGTTTGTTAATTAATGATCAAGTACTAATTACTTTACTCAATTACTTAATTAAATAATCATTAATAAAATAAATAACTAATTAATTAAATAATTACTTGTTATTATTTAATATATGTTTGAAACTCTTTTCAAAAGGATACTTAGAGAAAACAAATTTGATTTCAAAAAGCATTCGATTCCACGAACTGCTTCCATAGCGACTATCGCAACACGACCCATAATTTTCGAAAGTTGAAAATTTTCTTTCCAAGTCTCCTTAAAACTACAACACTTGGAAAAAATTTACAATTTGTAAAACATAAAGGTACGTCCTTGGAACTAAACAAGTACAAAATTTGAAAATAATTTGAAACTTAAAACCAAAGATCATGGATTTACACAAGGGATGCTAAGCCACTTAAACTAGTAAAGGTGCTAACTTTCTTAGCTTACAATCATGTATTAATGTTCATAAGATACAAAATAACATCACAAACGTAAGCAAAGAGTCAAATTTCTCACTAGCATAAAGATTAGGCTTCATGTGACGCCCCACCTCTATACCCACTCTAGCCAAGGACAATACGGTGTAATGCCGTCAACTAGCGCGGAGAATAAGGCTGTTGAGGAGCGACCATCCGTGTAATTGCTTTGTGCGAGCACCAATATGTCAGATGGTACAATAAGCATTTGGTTTCAGGAGGAAAACTGACATACCGATACAACTACACAGTGGCTACATATATATTCCTCGGAAACAAATATAGAAATAAACATAACACAAATCAGTCACAGATACCCATATCACAAAGGCGGAAATAGATATGAATATAACGCTTAAAAGTGTGTATCAGAGTAGTGGTCAAACAAGATCCAAAATATCACAAAAGAATATCTACAAGTGCTATACAAAAGAATATGACTACATCAATGAGTCTATATCTCAAATGTATAAAACAAAAAACTACTAACAAAAGCCAGGGTGATAATCCCAGATGTGAAGTCAAGCAGAAGCACATGTAACATCTCGGTCTGACCCGAGTATTATTTAATAAGAAAATAATAAAAAGGATCGGTCTAGCTATAAATATCAGATGAAATGATATAGAATAAGAGATATGACAAAAACATATGATAACCATAAAACCATATTGTGATAAGTATGTAATTGAAAATCAACAAGAGATTAATCAATATCACAAGAATCTTCTCAAAGATCAAAAAGAATGTCATACTCTTTAATTTATTCACCAAACCATAAATATTGATAATTATATCAATGCCAATCACAAAAATTAATGACACACAAATTCACCAATGCACAATAGTTGATAAAACTAACTAATGAAAATCACGAAAAGTGGTGAAGCACAAATTCTAGAAATCATCAATAGAAATCCAGAAATCACAGAAAGGGGGAGGCCAATCACAAAACGGGAGCATGAAAACTCGCCAACACGTGTATCACAAAATGGAACGATATTCCATGGTTGCTAATCATTAATTTTGAACCGAAGCTCCACAAAACGGCCCAAAGACCATGGGTCGCTACACCACCAAATTGAGCCGAAGCTCCACAGAAACGGGGTTTAGTCTCCCTCATAGACAAAGTGACATCGCACATTTGCTAGTCTAAATCACAAAAATGATCATCAACGATCATCAAGAAGTGTCAATTACAGTAAGCTAGTAAATATATAAGCTTAGCTTCATGTCTCATAACCACTAGCTTAACTTAAATATTTACGAACAAATTGTAGATCTCCACTCGAAAATTGTCAAAAGAGATTCAATCGAACAAGTCCAAGAATTAACTGGCGGAGTAAACACCGGCATTTCATACCACTTGTTTTACTAAGCCGTTTAATTAGATTTCTCATACGAGTGAGGTAAAGGTTTGTATATACGAGTAGATTGGAAAACAGTTTAAGAAACAAGCTTTGTAATAAAATAGGGTTGAAATCGTTTTGATATTTACTACTAGTATTGAAACCTTCATATTTTTAAAGTGACAAATCACAAAAATGATTGTAGGAACAATAAATCACAAAAGTTCACATTCGAAGACGTGAATAATGTCCAAAGAATTCGGTTCCAAATCCATCAAAGTGGAAATACCCTTGCGACTAAACATGGCGCGACCTAGCAGGCCGAGCGACTTAAGTGATTGCGACTTAATCATGGCGCGACCTATAAAAGAAAGCAGAGCGACCTAAATTGGAAGCGACTTAAGGGCCGAAAATGACCTAAGATGCAAGCGGCTTAAGGATAGCATGCAGCCTAAGCGGTGCGGCCTAAGGGGTGAGAGTAGGCCGAGCGACTTAAGGGGGTGAGGCTGAGCGACCTAAGTGGTTGCGAGCTAGCCGAGCGACCTAACATGGCCGACCTATATGCATGGCGTGACTTAAAGCATGGGGCGACCTAAGAGGTTGCGACCTAACTTGGCATGACCTAAGTTGGTTGCGATCTAAGTTGGTTGCGACTTTAAGCAAGCCGAGCGTCTTAAGGAGGTGAGACCTAACAGGCCGACCTATTAGTGTGTGCGACCTAAGGCATGTCGCGACCTAAGCATGGCGCGACCTAAGCATGGCGCGAGCTATGTTGGCCGAGAGACATATATGTGCAGGCCGAACGACCTAAGGAACTGAAATGCAAAAACTCTCTCAATTTGCAACCGGTCGAGCACGGACGCTAGAGGATTACACCCATCGGCTAGCCGGTCCTATTGGCTCCTCGATGCATCACCAAAAGCTTGTTCAAACATCAAAGTTAAGATTTTTAAGAATTTTAACACAAAACACTAAAAATTGGGATTTTCACCAATTCAATCCAAACCAAAAGCAAATGCACATGAATAAGTGTTAGGAATTCATACCCAACAATCAAAGATAGTTATAGACAAAGATGTGAGATAAAAATCTCACATTTTCACAAAATTAATGAAGAAGAAGCTTGAAAGCAAAGGAAGAATCAACCACACTTCAATCTCAACACAAGAAGCTTGAATCAATGGCTTCTCTTTAAATTTGGAGTTAGATGTTGGATTTACAAATGAACTAGGGCTTGGAGTTTTAATTTCTCATTCCTTCCTCCATTTTTGATGAAGCTTGAGTGTTAGGAAAATAAAGTGAAGTTATGAAGGGAAGAGGGGGTTGAGCTAGAGTTAATAGTTTAGGCTAATGGGCTAAACCAAACCCAAAGCCCAAAGTGAAAAGGTGGCAAAATTCCACTAACTCCAAAATATCAAAGTTTATACTCAAAAAGATCGCAAACGACGTTTTGAACTCAATGGAAGTGGTCCCGAGTCCTAATTCGACCGTATGCAAAAAAGTAACTTCTCGGACTAAAATCCGACTAACGATAAAATATTTAAATATTCAAATCGTAAAATGTGCGGGTTGTTACAGACTCCCCTCCTTAAAGAAATTGCGTCCACGCAATATTTAAGAAGCAAAAATAAGGTAACAACCATGAAAGCATATCAACATAAAAGAAATTTGAAATAAGGAATTCACCTCAAAGAGCACGGGAAAGTAAGTCCGAATGTGTTCGCTCGATGAACTCTCTAGATTCCCAAGAGCAATCCTTAGGATTTGAGGACCATTGAACTTTAACAAGCGGGACATCCTTATTTCGAAGGCGTTCGACCTCCGAAGCAATAATACGAATAGGATGTTGCTCATAAGTTAAATTAGGCGAAATTCAATTTCTTCCACAACATCGGGCTCAAGAATAGAATCGGAATCTCGAAGGCATTTCCGTAATTGAGAAACGTGAAACGCATCATGAACAGCAGAAAATTGAGCGGGTAATAAAAGGCGATAAGCCACAGAACCAATACGTTCGGTGATGGGAAATGGACCAACATATCGAGGTGCTAACTTTCCCGATCGACTGAAACGTACAACACCCTTCATAAGTGAAACACGAACAAACACAAGATCTCCCACAGAAAATTATAATTTCCTTCTCCGGTTATGGGCATAGGATTTTTGTCTACTTTGGGCTTCTTTCATCCTATGACGAATAAGATCAATCTTTTCTGTGGAATCACGAATAAAATCTGGACCTAAAACCAGCTTCTCACCGGCCTCAAGCCAACAAGAAGGAGAACGACATGGCCTTCCATAGCGTGCCTCGAAAGGTGCCATACCAATACTAGATTGGAAGCTATTATTATAGGAAAACTCAACAAGAGAAATATGATCTTCCCAACTTCCACCAAAATCAAGAACACATGCACGAAGAAGATCTTCAAGAGTTTGATTCACACGTTCGGTTTGTCCATCGGACCGAGGATGATAAGCGGTGTTAAAATTAAGCTTCGTTCCCAAAGCTTTTTGAAGACTCTTCCAAAATCCACTAGTAAACAATGGATCACAATCACTAACAATAGAAGTAGGAACTCCATGCAATTTAACAATTTCTTTGATAAAAAGTTTGGCCAAAAGAGGTACGGTTCGATTGGACCGAACGGGAATGAAATGGGCGGATTTAGTAAGTCTATCAACTATCACCCATAAGCTATCATGACCCGAACGAGAACGGGGAAGGCCGTCTATAAAATCCATGGAAATTTGGTCCCACTTCCAAATTGGAATTTCTAAAGGTTGCAATAACCCACCGGGCCTTTGATGCTCGGCCTTGACAAGTTGGCAAGTCATGCAACACTTGACAAAATTAGCAATATCAGATTTCATTCCCTCCCAATAATAAAGTCGCTTCATATTCGTGTACATTGTACTACTACCGGGATGAATGGTAAATTTAGAACGATGAGAATCTTCTAAAATGTCTTTACGAAGATCACTGATATTTGGCATGATAAGTCTACCAAATTTTCGAATACCGCCACGAGAATCAATATTAAAGTCTTTCAAACCTTCAATATCAATTTTATCCCTAAAATTTTGGCCAAGAAGAGCCAATTCGGGATCTAGCTTTTGAGCTTCAAGAATGCGGTCTAAAAGAGAAGGATGAGCCTGTGACGACCGCCCATGACTCCCGCACCAAAACAAGAGAATAGAGCGCTGAAAGGTGTGCCAGGCAGCCATGGACGATAGTCAGGGTAAAATAAAATCGCAGAATCTCTATCGTAACTCACAGCGCATGGATAAAATACAATAGAGAAATATATAGTGAAGTCTCATAACAGAAAATCATCATATAAGCATCACAGAGGTTTTATACAATCATCTCAACAAATCCATACATCAAGACCTCACTACAAGCACTCATCAAATACAGCAGCGGATACCCAGTACATATAAGAAAATAATATGCATAGCCTCCTGCTCGTCTTCGCCATCATCAACGGAAAACTCTACTCTAAGCACAGCACCTGCCACCTGCTACCTAGTCTGCCCATCCCAAACATGGATGAACAGCCCAAGGTAATAAGAGGAGACATAAAACCTTGAGTCAGACAAAGTCTTAGTGAGCAGTAAATTAACAATCAAGCATACCAAAAGAGCATAAGGAAATAAAGGAATAGGAACCAAACCATCCCACTCCACCTCTTTCTACAGTGATAGCCCCCAGACACACACTAAGGAGAAGTAGGCATAACATAGCAGATAAGTAAGGTAAAGCAATAATCACTCGAGTCAAGGACGATGTTTTCCAAATACAAACCCCCAAGGCCTAAACCAAGATCAGATAAGCACCCAGAAAACACCGCTCTTGAAGCCGAATGATGATACAACCAAACATCCAAACATCCATGACTCTGGCTATCACTGTTAACCTTGCTTCGAAATCACCGTTAATTGAATGACCGACTCCTTCCTGAGCCATCTGTCAAGGGCTAATGGTAACCCCGGTTCTAGACAAAACCCCGCACACTGCCTTGTGCCTAGGACTTATCTTCTTGGCCCAGAGTACTCGACTAACTGCCTGTAGTCTTTTAGGCGTCCCTATGTACTCTTGCTTTAGGTTTGCTAGAACCTTCAATAACGATGAGATCCAAGCCTCCTTGTCATCCTTCTTGACGACTTCTATCAACTTAGCCCAAGCTTCCTCTTGAGCAATCCATTATCAACCAACTTGAACTACC
The DNA here is from genome assembly GCA_030765085.1 of Allium cepa. Lineage (NCBI taxonomy): Eukaryota > Viridiplantae > Streptophyta > Magnoliopsida > Asparagales > Amaryllidaceae > Allium > Allium cepa. The sequence continues at coordinate 217,821,138 of CM060938.1, forward strand.
CTTCAAGTTATCAACATGCTTGGAATGATCCCTGCCTGGATTAAGCCAAGACTCACATCATACTTCGCTTCATCGTACCAAAGCAAAGTCTCAACTCAACCATACTTTGCCTTTTCGCATCCTGACAAAGTCCCATCTCGATCTCATACTTCGCCTCTTCGCATCACGGCAAAGTCCCATCATCGAATCCATCCATATGAGCTTCCACATCCGCTTCATATACCATCGGCAGCTTTCACCATTCAAGAGCCTTTCCACTTAGCTTTTGAATCATCTTCAACCATCTTGTTCCAAATCAACTACAAGCTAACTTGGAGCAATCAAATCTAACATACATTCAAACATTCAAGCATTCAAACAAGATATATTAAGCAATATCAACTATAATGGCAATTTCGTAATTAAGTGAGCAAAAGTCCAACATATGTGAAATCATAGTTTTTAGCATAAATCTATCAAATCTAAAACATGGGTTTTGTCTCTAATACTTGTTAAATAGCTTCTATAGATAAACATTTTCAAATATGATGGATCTACATTCAGACTTAAGGAAAATGCGAGAAAACGCTAACTTTAACACATAAACATATCACCAATCCCATATACTCCTTTGGATCCGCGTGAGAGATAACTACCACTCACCAAATCACCAAAACAACCTAAAATCAAACAACTTCAGATCTGGACAGCAAGGACTTGAGCTTGATCCGGAGAAATTTCACTTGAAACGGTGAAATCTAGCCTCTTCGGATGAAAATCTTCAACTTTGGCACTTGATCTTTGATCTTGATCCTCGATCTTCAATGGATGTTAGCACTTTGATGGAAGTAGAGAAAGAAGTGAAGAAAATACTGTAGTCGAATCTCCAAAATGGCAGCACTTCGTCGCTTCGAAATCCGGTGCCAAAAAGTGAGCCGAACACCTCTATTTATAGGCTGGATACCCCATGAGTCGTCGCCCATGAGTCGGTCACGAGTCATCTTATGAGTCGTTCGCGACTCAATTCTTGCCGACTCACTATGAGTCGTCGCCGACTCATCAACTCCAGAAGCCTAACCGAGACAACAATCCTAGCTACACAACGGCTCAACGACTCAGCGCCCTACCGACTCAAGCGCTCGCGACTTAACACACATAGCCTATTGCCTGAAGTCAGCGACTTAACAACCATGCCGACTTACGACTTAACATACCTACGACTCATCAGTGCCGACCTAACCCCTATCCAAACTAACCCTAAGTCGCTAACGACTCAACTTGTCTCACCGACTCAACTCAAGGCCGACCCAACGACTCAACTAAGACGCGACTCAAGACCCTGCCGACTCAACCTAAGTCCTAGCCGACTCAACAACTTATCTGGGTACACGGCATACGACCTAACGACTCAACTAGGTTCGACCTATCTCAATACCGAGTCACGACCTAACACTCTGCTAACTCGTAACTCGCCAACACACAAGCCTTACTAACTCGTTAGGTCGCAAACACGTTAGGTCGTTCCAGACGACTTACGACCTAACTTTCTAACCTGTTAACTCGGCCATATCTACTAACTCGTACACGAGTTAATCCTTACCTCGGTAACTCTTTAACCCGGTAACACGTAAAGAACACTAACTCGTTAGCTACCCTGCACACTATAACTCGCTAACGACTCAAGGCCACTGACTCGTCCAAGCTATGAGTCGGTCTAACTTATAACTCGCTAACACCTATAAGTCGTTAACGACTCAACTCATATCATGTTAACTCGTAAGCCTATGGCTCCACTGACTCGGTCACGACTCATCATCACACGAGTTAACTTTACAACTCGTGCACGACCCATTCCCTTAAGTCGTACACGACTCATCCATGAGCCGTTCACTGCCTTAACTTGTTAACTCGTATGCGACTCACTTCCTAACTCGAACACGACCCAAGCCTTGTTAACTCGGCCACGACTTAACACTTAAGCACACGAATTAACTTCCTAAACGACTCAGGCTAGAGACAACATCAACAACACTAACAACCTGTCAATTCTACGATATATCGACACGTAAAATACGGGTCGTTACATTCTCTCCCCCTTAGGAATTTCGCCCCCGAAATTCCAAGCAAACAACAGCAATCAAAGATATTCCGCATGCCTACCATCCATAGCAAACAACAAACCATGCATCCAATTCTAGCCTAGCATGCAGAATTCTAAGATAGAAATCAAGATGCAAATTCATGAGATGTCACGACACCTTAGGGCCATACCTCGAAGAGTTCTGGATGAGCTGCCTTCATCCTCTCTTCCTCCTCCCACGTACAGTCGTTAACATCTTCACTCCATTGTATCTTGAGAAGTGTAATCGTCTTCCTCCTAAGCTGTTTCGTATCGGTTTCAACAATACGAAGCGGCTTACGAGGTCTCGTAACCACTGGATCAACCTCCAAGTCTTCACAGCTATCAGCAGAAACCACCGTACTTGGGTCGTGCACATACTTCCGTAGATAAGATACATGAAAAACATTGTGCACACCCACCATCTTCTCCGGTAACTCCAATCTATAAGCGAGCTTTCCAATTCGCTTGATAATCGGGAATGGTCCAACAAATCTTGGAGTCAATTTCCCTTTCTTCCCAAATCTTATAACATTCTTCAATGGAGAAATCTTCACAAAAACCATATCACCCACGTCGAATTCCAAATCCTTTCGACGATTATCTGCATAACTTTTCTGACGATCTTGGGCTGCCTTCATTCTTTGCCGAATGATCTCTATACAATCCGAAGTCTGTCGAATCATCTCTGGCCCAAGCATCAGCTTTTCTCCAGTTTCCAACCAACATGTCGGAGAGTTACACGGTCTTCCATATAATGCCTCATATGGTGCCATACCAATACTCGACTGATAACTGTTATTATATGCAAACTCCACCAAATGAAGGTGATCTTCCCATGATCCTCCGAAGTCCAAAACACATGCCCTAAGAAGATCTTCCAATACTCGGTTGACTCTCTCAGTCTGACCATCTGTTTGAGGGTGATAAGCTGTACTCAAACACAACTTGGTTCCCAAAACCTCCTGGAAGCTCTTTCAAAAATCCACTAGTGAACAACAGATCTCGATCGCTCACTATACTCTTCGGAACACCATGGAATCGAACAATCCACTTCACATATAGCTCAGCCAATTTCGATGCAGTCCTAGTCGATCGAACAGGAATGAGCCTTGCACTCTTGGTCAAACGATCTACAATAACCCAAATCCCTTCATTCCCTGTCCTGGTTCTAGGTAGACCATCAATAAAATCCATCGACACTTGCTCCCACTTCCACGTAGGAACTTCTAATGGCTGAAGTAATCCACTGGGCTTCTTCTGCTCAGCTTTCACCAACTGGCAATTCATACACTTGGAAATAAAATTTCCAACATCCTTCTTCATACCTTCCCAGTAGTAAGCTCTCTTCATATCCCGATACATCTTATTTCCACCTGGATGAATTGTCAACTTCGAGTGATGACTTTCCCTCAGAACTTCATCTCTCAATCCATCAATATCGGGAACAACCAATCGTCCTTGCTTTCGAAGCCAACCCTCTCGATCGACCTCGAATCCTTTATCCTTCTCTGGATCCAATCCAGATTCCAAATCACGGATAATCTTGACAAGCTTATCATCTCGCCTTTGGCTCTCACCAATTCTTTCCACAAGTGTAGGCCTTATCGATAAGTTTGCCAACATCTCAGGTTCCAATTCGCATCTAGGCCTGAAATCAAATCCAGCCAAATACTTAAGACTCTTCCATTCCGAAAACATGGCTCCCAAACCTGCATGTCTTCGACTTAACGCATCTGCCACTACGTTACCTTTTCCTGGAGTATAGGCTATACCAAAATCATAAGATGCTAGCAACTCTAACCACCTTTGCTGTCGAAGATTCAAATCCTTTTGGGAGAACAGATACTTCAACGACTTATGATCCGTAAACAACCCGAATCTAACTCCCAATAGGAAATGTCTCCACATCTTCAAAGCAAACATAATCGCCGCTAACTCCAAATCATGAGTTGGATAATTCCTTTCATGCGGCTTCAGTTGTCGACTAGCATACGCAACAACTTTATCCTTCTGCATTAACACTGCTCCTAATCCAGTACCACATGCATCGGTGTAGACCACCATCTCATCATTCCCACTAGGAATAGTCAAAACAGGAGCACTTGTCAGTCGCTCTTTCAGGATTACGAAAGCTTGCTCACACTTATCATCCCATCTGAATGCTTGGTTCTTCTTCGTCAATCCTGTCAACGGTGCAGCTATCTTGGAAAAGTCTTTGATAAACCGACGATAATATCCTGCTAATCCAAGAAAACTTCTCACATCAGATGCATTCTTAGGTCTAACCCAATCTTGGATTGCTGCCATCTTAGCGGGATCAACCGCTATTCCATTTCCAGAGATAACATGGCCTAAGAACCTCACTTCACTCTTCCAGAAGTGACACTTCGAAAACTTAGCCTTCAGCTGATGTTTCCGTAGTATTTCCAAAACAATTCTCAAGTGCGTCTTGTGCTCTTCCTCAGTTCCGGAATAAACCAAAATATCATCCACGAACACAAGCACGAACTTATTCAACTGATCTCTGAATACTCTATTCATAAGATCCACAAAATATGCTGGTGCGTTAGTCAATCCAAACGGCATTACCAGCCACTCATAAAACCCGGACGGTGTCCTGAGTGCAGTCTTTGGCACACTATCCTTCGCCACTCTCAACTGGTGAAATCCCGTTGCCAAATCCATCTGAGAGAACACCTTCGCCTCGTGAAGCTGATCAAACAAGTCATCTATTCTCGGCAATGGATACTTGTTCTTCTTAGTCACCTTATTCAACTCACGATAATCAACACACAACCTCAACGATTCATCCGCTTTGGTTGCGAACACAACGGGCGCACCCCATTCGGACACACTTCTCCGAATGAATCCTTTCCGAAAAAGGTCATCAACCTGCACCTTCAGCTTTTGCTGCTCCCTCGGTGCCATCCGCCTAAGAGGCATCACAACAGGTCTGGCTCCCTCAACTAGATCGATACGAAACTCGATCTCCCTATGCGGCGGCAACCCTTTGACTTCGTCAAAGACGTCCTCAAATCCATTCACAATAGGCACCGATGACAGTCCATCCCGTGGAACAACCAGCGAATACATGAAGCTCATGAAGACGCCTTCTTCATGCTTACATCGTATCACAACCTTTCGCCCATCCACATTCCCGACTGTCACCTCCAGCCTCTCACAATCAACCCTAGCCGCATACTTCCTAAGCCAGTCCATACCCAAAATAATTCCGAACCTTGCAAAGTTCAGAACAAAGCAATCACAAACAAACGAGCAATCATGACTCGACACAACCAGATCACAGCATAACATCCACAACCCAGACAAATCTTCAACTGAAATAGTTACAACCAAGGGTCTATCAATAATATCTGGTTCCTAACCCAATTGGTCATACAAGTTATTACAAACAAGAGAATGTATCATCTCAACATCGAACAACATTCTTAAACGGAAACATCTCAAATGGAAAGAGTACTTTAAACCACCACACTCTTCCCCTTTTCCTCAGCAGTAGGAGCTTTTGAAGTTGGAGGAACAGCTCTCAACACATAGGCTTGCTCAACCTGCTCAACCTTTGGCGGCTCTGGACAATTCTTCTTAATATGCCCTGGCTTATCACAGTTGTAGCACTTTCCCTGCACCTTTGGATTCTTGCAATCCCTGGAGAAGTGGCCCTTCTGTTGGCAATTGTAGCAGGTCACCTCGTCCTTCTGCTTCTTTTGGCCACTCTTACCCTTCTTCTGTTGCTGTCTCTTCTTCTTGTTCCCGCCTTGCGATGATTTAAACCCATCCTTGGTAACAACAACATCAGACTCTTCTTTAGGAAACAGGCTCCTGTGCCTAGAAGTCTTCTCCATAAATTCTTCAAATGAATTATCCAGAAAGTCCACCAACTGTCTCTTCATGATTGAAGTCACCATAGCCTCGAACTTAGCATCATGATCAATAACTCCTTCAGCTTCACAACCTTCCTTAGCAGCTTGTCCCTTTTCTAGACTCATCCTTAATATCTACAAAAAGAAATGATTAGAACACCTTTGAGAAACAACTGCATAAGGAGTGCAAATCCTTCTAAGCTACTATATTATATATATAGTAATCATCCATCAAAATACAATTACGTCTCTCTTACGTAATTACGTCAGCGAGCGTTGGCTAAAATCGATTAACCTCGCTCTGATACCAAATGTGACGACCGCCCATGACTCCCGCACCAAAACAAGAGAATAGAGCGCTGAAAGGTGTGCCAGGCAGCCATGGACGATAGTCAGGGTAAAATAAAATCGCAGAATCTCTATCGTAACTCACAGCGCATGGATAAAATACAATAGAGAAATATATAGTGAAGTCTCATAACAGAAAATCATCATATAAGCATCACAGAGGTTTTATACAATCATCTCAACAAATCCATACATCAAGACCTCACTACAAGCACTCATCAAATACAGCAGCGGATACCCAGTACATATAAGAAAATAATATGCATAGCCTCCTGCTCGTCTTCGCCATCATCAACGGAAAACTCTACTCTAAGCACAGCACCTGCCACCTGCTACCTAGTCTGCCCATCCCAAACATGGATGAACAGCCCAAGGTAATAAGAGGAGACATAAAACCTTGAGTCAGACAAAGTCTTAGTGAGCAGTAAATTAACAATCAAGCATACCAAAAGAGCATAAGGAAATAAAGGAATAGGAACCAAACCATCCCACTCCACCTCTTTCTACAGTGATAGCCCCCAGACACACACTAAGGAGAAGTAGGCATAACATAGCAGATAAGTAAGGTAAAGCAATAATCACTCGAGTCAAGGACGATGTTTTCCAAATACAAACCCCCAAGGCCTAAACCAAGATCAGATAAGCACCCAGAAAACACCGCTCTTGAAGCCGAATGATGATACAACCAAACATCCAAACATCCATGACTCTGGCTATCACTGTTAACCTTGCTTCGAAATCACCGTTAATTGAATGACCGACTCCTTCCTGAGCCATCTGTCAAGGGCTAATGGTAACCCCGGTTCTAGACAAAACCCCGCACACTGCCTTGTGCCTAGGACTTATCTTCTTGGCCCAGAGTACTCGACTAACTGCCTGTAGTCTTTTAGGCGTCCCTATGTACTCTTGCTTTAGGTTTGCTAGAACCTTCAATAACGATGAGATCCAAGCCTCCTTGTCATCCTTCTTGACGACTTCTATCAACTTAGCCCAAGCTTCCTCTTGAGCAATCCATTATCAACCAACTTGAACTACCCTTCAAGTTATCAACATGCTTGGAATGATCCCTGCCTGGATTAAGCCAAGACTCACATCATACTTCGCTTCATCGTACCAAAGCAAAGTCTCAACTCAACCATACTTTGCCTTTTCGCATCCTGACAAAGTCCCATCTCGATCTCATACTTCGCCTCTTCGCATCACGGCAAAGTCCCATCATCGAATCCATCCATATGAGCTTCCACATCCGCTTCATATACCATCGGCAGCTTTCACCATTCAAGAGCCTTTCCACTTAGCTTTTGAATCATCTTCAACCATCTTGTTCCAAATCAACTACAAGCTAACTTGGAGCAATCAAATCTAACATACATTCAAACATTCAAGCATTCAAACAAGATATATTAAGCAATATCAACTATAATGGCAATTTCGTAATTAAGTGAGCAAAAGTCCAACATATGTGAAATCATAGTTTTTAGCATAAATCTATCAAATCTAAAACATGGGTTTTGTCTCTAATACTTGTTAAATAGCTTCTATAGATAAACATTTTCAAATATGATGGATCTACATTCAGACTTAAGGAAAATGCGAGAAAACGCTAACTTTAACACATAAACATATCACCAATCCCATATACTCCTTTGGATCCGCGTGAGAGATAACTACCACTCACCAAATCACCAAAACAACCTAAAATCAAACAACTTCAGATCTGGACAGCAAGGACTTGAGCTTGATCCGGAGAAATTTCACTTGAAACGGTGAAATCTAGCCTCTTCGGATGAAAATCTTCAACTTTGGCACTTGATCTTTGATCTTGATCCTCGATCTTCAATGGATGTTAGCACTTTGATGGAAGTAGAGAAAGAAGTGAAGAAAATACTGTAGTCGAATCTCCAAAATGGCAGCACTTCGTCGCTTCGAAATCCGGTGCCAAAAAGTGAGCCGAACACCTCTATTTATAGGCTGGATACCCCATGAGTCGTCGCCCATGAGTCGGTCACGAGTCATCTTATGAGTCGTTCGCGACTCAATTCTTGCCGACTCACTATGAGTCGTCGCCGACTCATCAACTCCAGAAGCCTAACCGAGACAACAATCCTAGCTACACAACGGCTCAACGACTCAGCGCCCTACCGACTCAAGCGCTCGCGACTTAACACACATAGCCTATTGCCTGAAGTCAGCGACTTAACAACCATGCCGACTTACGACTTAACATACCTACGACTCATCAGTGCCGACCTAACCCCTATCCAAACTAACCCTAAGTCGCTAACGACTCAACTTGTCTCACCGACTCAACTCAAGGCCGACCCAACGACTCAACTAAGACGCGACTCAAGACCCTGCCGACTCAACCTAAGTCCTAGCCGACTCAACAACTTATCTGGGTACACGGCATACGACCTAACGACTCAACTAGGTTCGACCTATCTCAATACCGAGTCACGACCTAACACTCTGCTAACTCGTAACTCGCCAACACACAAGCCTTACTAACTCGTTAGGTCGCAAACACGTTAGGTCGTTCCAGACGACTTACGACCTAACTTTCTAACCTGTTAACTCGGCCATATCTACTAACTCGTACACGAGTTAATCCTTACCTCGGTAACTCTTTAACCCGGTAACACGTAAAGAACACTAACTCGTTAGCTACCCTGCACACTATAACTCGCTAACGACTCAAGGCCACTGACTCGTCCAAGCTATGAGTCGGTCTAACTTATAACTCGCTAACACCTATAAGTCGTTAACGACTCAACTCATATCATGTTAACTCGTAAGCCTATGGCTCCACTGACTCGGTCACGACTCATCATCACACGAGTTAACTTTACAACTCGTGCACGACCCATTCCCTTAAGTCGTACACGACTCATCCATGAGCCGTTCACTGCCTTAACTTGTTAACTCGTATGCGACTCACTTCCTAACTCGAACACGACCCAAGCCTTGTTAACTCGGCCACGACTTAACACTTAAGCACACGAATTAACTTCCTAAACGACTCAGGCTAGAGACAACATCAACAACACTAACAACCTGTCAATTCTACGATATATCGACACGTAAAATACGGGTCGTTACAGAGCCTCAAGGCTACATAAAACAAGAGAGGAACATAAATCGGAAACACGATCTCGAATCTCACAAGTGGATAAAATTCCGAGATCATTCCATTCGGATATCATCATAGAAACAACAGCTTGTTGCTTGCGACTAAGTGCATCGGCAACACGATTTCCCTTTCCGGGAGTATAAATAATATCAAGATCATAAGATGCAAGGAACTCGAGCCAACGTTGTTGATGCAAATTAAGTTCCTTTTGAGAAAATAGATACTTCAAATATTTATGATTGGTGTAAAGAATAAACTTCTCTCCCAAAAGATAATGACGCCAAATTCGAAGGGCGAAAACAATAGCCGCGAGCGCTAAATCATGAGTGGCATATCTAGTCTCGGCTGGCTTCAATTGCCTAGAAGCACAAGCAATAACACGTTCTCTTTGCATAAGAACGACACCCAAACCAATGCGACTAGCATCGGTATAAACATTAAAATCTTGATTCCCCTCGGGAATAACAACAATAGGAGCATCAGAAAGGAGTTCTTTTAATTTCTGGAAAGAAGGTTCACATTTGACCGACCAATGTATTTAACTCCCTTCTTGGTCAAACTAGTAAGAGGCACGGAAATTTTTGAAAAGTCTTTTATAAAACGATGATAATAGCCCGCCAATCCAAGAAAGCTATGGATTTCCATCACGCTCTCCGGTCTCTTCCAATTTTGAATCGCTTCAATCTTTGAAGGATCCATGGAAATTCCGGATTCGGAAATAATATGACCGAGAAACTTCACATGAGATTGCCAAAAGTGGCATTTAGAAAATTTTGCTTTTAATTGATTACTCCTAAGAGTTTCCAACACAATTCGAAGATGCTTTTCATGCTCCTCCTCGGTTTTTGAATACACAAGAATATCATCAATGAAGATGAGGACAAATAGATCGAGGAAATTTTTGAAACCTCGATTCATAAGGTCAACGAAATAAGCCGGAGCATTCGTTAAACCAAATGGCATAACAAGCCATTCATAAGATCCATAACGAGTACGGAACGATGTCAAAGGAATGCTATCCTCTGCAATACGAAGCTGATGAAAACCGGTAGCTAAGTCTAATTGTGAAAAGACTCTAGCACCACTAAGTTGATCGAATAGATCATCAATCCGAGGTAAAGGATATTTATTCTTAATAGTAAGATCATTAAGCTTGCGGTAGTCAATGCAAAGCCTAAGTGTACCATCAGATTTCTTTACAAAAATAGCCGAAGCTCCCCAAGGCGAGGAACTAGAGCGAATAAATTGCTTCGTCTCCAATTCGGACAATTGTTTGCTCATCTCCTCATTTTCCTTATTGGACATGCGATAAGGAGGACGAGTAATAGGTTGAGCTCCAGGAATGAGATTAATTTTGAACTCAATTGCTCGCTTAGGTGGTAATCCTAAAACGGGCTCAAATATGTCGTAAAATCCACAAACAACGTGAATAAGAGAAATAATATCTTCCTCATAATCATTATCGTCATCATGAGGATTTAAAGAATATAAAGATGCAACCAAGCTGGAATCCGAATCTTTAAGGTCAATAGAAATCAGCTTAAAAGATTGAGGATGTCGAAGATAAATAGTCCGCTCAGGACATAGGATTTGAGCTTCATAGCGATTAAGCCAATCCATTTCCAAAATCATTCCAAAGCCTAAGTAGCGCATACCATGCAAATCGGCTCGGAAAGAAAAATCACACAAAATAATCTCGACATCTTTACACAATAAACTGATTGTTGCGGATCCACCAACCGGATTTGCAATTCTGAAAGAAGTCATTAAAGCAACAACACTCAAAGAAAAAGTATCAACAAGTTCTTTTGATATAAAAGAATGGGACGCACCCGTATCAAAAAGAACTCGAATAGGGTGATTACGAAATAAAATAATGCCATCAAGGATAGAATGAGAAATACCTTGACCGCGAGATGTGTTGCCAGGGGCTTGAGCAACATTAAGATTTTCCTCCTTCTTGCCTTGAAGTTTGGGACAAGAAGATAAATAATGATCCGGGCTTTTGCAATACCGATAAGCACGAGGCTTTGAACACTTGTTCGCATAATGGTCCTTAGAACCACAGTTATAGCATTTTCCACTACTAGAGGTAGAAGTCTTTGCCACCGAAGTTGCTTGCTTCCCTTTCATATTGGGATAAGGACCTTTGAACTTATTAGGCATTTTCTTATTGTTGAAGTTTGGTTTGGCACCCATAACTTCAACATCACTCTCCCTATCTGCCTCTTCAAGTCGTAGAGCGATATCAGTGGGTTGATCAAAAGAAACTTCTAACTTTAGAAGTAATGGCTTCTTAAGATTTTTGTTCAAGCCATAGAAAAATCATTGGTTCTTCTTCAATGGGGTGTTTATGTATTCGACCCTGTATTTAGAAAGTGACTCGAAGGATGCAACATAATCTGCCATAGAGGATTTACCTTGAACTAAGTCTATAAAACGACGAGCCAATGTCACCTTCTCAGCTTCTGGCACAAATTTTAATTCGAAGCGTTCCCAGAATTTCTCCCAAGTAAGATCCGCTTCAACGATTTCAGAAATAAGAAGCTCATACCAATCTAATGCTCTTTCTTGGAGCATACTAGAGGCCACCTGAACACGGTAAAGATCAATAAGATTCATGCGAGAAAAGATTCGATCGCACGTTCTCAGCCAAGCCTGGACTTCAATAATGGTTTCAGAACCTTCGAATGGCTTCCCACCCAAATTGGTATAATCGTTGCACAAACGTGCAAATCCAGACTTAGGTTGAGTAGACTCCGGATTTGAACCGGCTGCTTGAGCATTCTTTACGAGATCAAGAAGCTGCTGGGCAGACATAAATACTCCATCTTGGGGAGTAGCACTAGATTGACCGACGCTGGGATGGCCAGGTCTAACCATTTCTCTTCCTTTTGAAAGAAAGAAAGAAGAAGAAAAAGGTTATTTTCCAAATGGATATCAAGCAACCTTGATAGATAAAACAAGGAATCATAAAGAAAATAGGATGAATCGGTACGAAGACTCGAATTAAATCCTAAAGTACGACTCCTAAGATGGACTTAGGACGATGATCCTTGTTAAATTATTCTACATTGTTCTGAAGTTTGGCTCCGATACCAAGCTGTGGCGCCCAACCTCTATACCCATTCTAGCCAAGGACACTACGGTGTAATGCCGTCAACTAACGTGGAGAATAAGGCTGTTGAAGAGCGACCATCCATGTAATTGCTTTGTGCGAGCACTAATATGTCAGATAGTACAACAAGTATTTGGTTTCAGCAGGAAATCCGACATACCGATACAAACTCAAAGCTATTACACAGTGGCTATATATATTCCTCGGAAACAAATATAGAAATAAACATAACACAAATTAGTCACAGACATCCATATCACAAAGGCGGAAATAGATATGAATATAACACTTAAAAGTGTGTATCAGAGTAGTGGTCAAACAAGATCCACAATATCACAAAAGAATAGCTACAAGTGCTAGACAAAAGAATATGAATACATCAATGAGTCTATATCTCAAATGTATACAACAAAAAACTACTAATCTAAGTAGTTAGCCAAAAGCCAGGGTGATAATCCCAGATGTGAAGTCAAGCAGAAGCACCCGTAACATCTCGGTCTGACCCGAGTATTATTTAATAAGAAAATAATAAACGGATCAGTCTAGCTATAAATATTAGATGAAATGATATAGAATAAAAGATATGACAAAAACATATGATAACCATAAAACCATACTGTGATAAGTATGTAATTGAAAATCAACAAGAGATTAATCAATATCACAAGAATCTTCTCAAAGATCAAAAATAATGTCATACTCTTTATTTTCATTCACCAAACCATAAATATTGACAATTATATCAATACCAATCACAAAATTTAATGACACACAAATTCACCAATGCACAATAGTTGATAAAACTTATCAATGAAAATCATGAAAATTGGTGAAGCACAAATTCTAGAAATCATCAATAGAAATCCAAAAATCACAGAAAGGGGGAGGCCTATCACAAAATGGGAGCATGAAAACTCGCCAACACGTGTACCACAAAATGGAATGCTATTTCATGGTTGCTAACCATTAATTTTGAGCCGAAGCTCCACAAAACGGCCCGAAGACCATGGGTCGCTACCCTACCAAATTGAGCCGAAGATCCACAGAAACGGGGTTTAGTCTCCCTCATAGACAAAGAGACATCGCACATTTGCTAGTCTAAATCACAAAAATGATCATCAACGATCATCAAGAAGTGTCAATTACAGTAAGCTAGTAAATATATAAGCTTAGCTTCATGTCCCATAATCACTAGCTTAACTTAAATATTTACGAACAAATTATAGATCTCCACTCGAAAATTGTCACAAGAGATTCAATCGAACAAGTCCAAGAATTAACCGGCGGAGTAAACACAAGCGTTTCATACCACTTGTTTTACTAAGCCATTTAATTAGATTTCTCATACGAGTAGATTGGAAAACAGTTTAAGAAACAAGCTTTGTAATAAAATAGGGTTGAAATTGTTTTGATGAAAGAGTTTTGATATTTACTACTAGTATTGAAACCTTCATATTTTTAAAGTGACAAATCACAAAAATGATTATAGGAACAATAAATCACAAAAGTTCACACTCGAAGATGTGAATAATGTCCAAAGAATTCGGTTCCAAACCCATCAAAGTGGAAATACCCCTGCGACTAAACATGGCGCGACCTAGCAGGCCGAGCGACTTAAGTGGTTGCGACTTAATCATGGCGCGACTTATAAAAGCAGGCCGAGCGACCTAAATTGGAAGCGACTTAAGGGCCGAAAACGACCTAAGATGCAAGCGGCTTAAGGATAGCATGCGGCCTAAGCGGTGCGACCAAAGGGCTGAGAGTAGGCCGAGCGACCTAAGGGGGTGAGGCTGAGCGACCTAAGTGGTTGCGAGCTAGCCGAGCGACCTAACATGGCCGACCTATATGCATGGTGTGACTTAAAGCATGGGGCGACCTAAGAGGTTGCGACCTAACTTGGCGCGACCTAAGTTGGTTGCGACTTTAAGCAAGCCGAGCGTCTTAAGGAGGTGAGACCTAACAGGCCGACCTATTAGCGTGTACGACATAAGGCATGTCGCGACCTAAGCATGACGCGACCTAAGCATGGCGTGAGCTATGTTGGCCGAGAGACATATATGTGCAGGCCGAACGACCTAAGGAACTAAAATGCAAAAACTCTGTCAATTTGAAACCGGTCGAGCACGGACGCTAGGAGATTACGCCCATCGGCTACCCGGTCCTATTGGCTCCTCGATGCATCACCAAAAACGTGTTCAAACATCAAAGTTGAGATTTTTAAGAATTTGAACCCATAACACTAAAAATTGGGATTTTCACCAATTCAATCCAAACCAAAAGCAAATGCACATGAATAAGTGTTAGGAATTCATACCCAACAATCAAAGATAGTTATAGACAAAGATGTGAGATAAAAATCTCACCTTTTCACAAAATTAATGAAGAAGAAGCTTGAAAGCAAAGGAAGAATCAACCACACTTCAATCTCAACACAAGAAACTTGAATCAATGGCTTCTCTTTGAATTTGGAGTTAGATGTTGGATTTACAAATGAACTAGGGCTTGGAGTTTTAATTTCCCATTCCTCCCTCTATTTTTGATGAAGCTTGAGTGTTAGGAAAAGAAAGTGAAGTTATGAAGGGAAGAGGGGGTTGAGCTAGAGTTAATAGTTTAGGCTAATGGGCTAAACCAAACCCAAAGCCCAAAGTGAAAAAGTTGCAAAATTCCACTAACTCCAAGCATATCAAAGTTTATACTCAAAAAGATCGCAAACAGCGTTTTGAACTCAATGAAAGTGGTCCCGAGTCCTAATTCGACCGTATGCAAAAAAGTAACTTTTCGGACTAAAATCCGACTAACGATAAAATATTTAAATATTAAAATCGTAAAATATGCGGGTTGTTTCACTTCGTTTCAGGTTTAATTCCAAATCATGGTATACAAGCACAAATAAATTATACCCAAACATCATTATAATCCAAGTACTTACATACATGCAAACCAACATTATTTTTACCCAAACAAACATCATATTTACAACCAGGTTAAGCAATGATATCTATTTTAAAACTTAGTAAAAAGGTGAGAATTTAACTCATCAAAAGTTGACTAAGTCAAGCTAGTTTTACTCGAATATGATACAAGTTTTTGCTTTGCCTTCGGAAAATGAAGTCTTTGTGGGCTTTTGGGTGGAAAAGTGTATGGCCTAGGGGGATTTAATGCTCAGACAAGATGGATACGCGGTAATGAGGGCTAGTTCCATGAAGGAGGACTATTGAAATGGGAGAAAATGCCTTAAACAAGGATTCATGAGTTTTAGAAGTGAAAAGAACTAAGGTTTTTAAACTTAAGAATTTTTTTAGAAGACCTTAAAGTATACATGATAACATAGAGGAGTTTTAGAAAGTGAAAGTGAAATGATATAAAAGAAAAACTATATGAAAATTGATTTTATGAAAAAATATATGAAATAACTAAATAACTAAATTATCCTTAAATACATGGCCTCCACTCCATGCTTACCACATCATAACCGTTGTCCCCCCACCATTGCTCAGGTGAATGATGTTCGCCTCCTCTTTATTTATTGACCAACATGAACTTATGATTTAGGTACTTAATATTTTTAGGGAAATGACATTTTACGTCGCTTTATTTTATATATTTCTTTTCTTTTTAACTTACATATTACGTCACGTCATATCCTACATATATTTTCTAATATCTAGTACAAAATCCTAAATTACTTATAAATATGTGAATATGTTAACTCAAATGTGCACAACGTTTAGACGCCGAAAACTCGAAAATTCAAAAAATGATTTTTGTCACATTTTCTATTTTTCTTTGAACTAGTTATTTTTGTAAACAAATTTTAAAAACTATTTCATCATCATTAGTTATTATTTAAAAGAATTTTATTTTGAGTTGTAATACCCATTAATTAATTATTAAAAATATATTTAAATATTCATATTTAAGATGATTAAATTCTAGGTTGTTACATACACATACACTAGAACCAGACTAAAGATTAGCATCACGACTTCTTGCTCCAAGAGCCACACGTGGCCCATATGACATGAATTAAGTATTCGGTTACCATTACCTTTCCCCTCTCGATCGTAGCAAAGATCTACCATAGGCTCGACAACGCGTAGCCTCTTTAGCCACAACTACCGACATGTACCTATGTAACGATCCCGGTTTTGAGTCAAATTTAATTTGATAATTAATATAAATTTTTGGATTAAATTGTGAATTAATTTGAATTTTTTTAAATTAAATAAGATATGTGCTTGTTTATTTATATAAACAGATTGTAATTTGAAATTTGAATTTGAAATAATTCCAAAATAAATAATATATGTTGCTTATTTATATATATGCATACAAATTGATTTTTAATTGAATTTTGAATTTGAAACTCAAAAATAAATATTTTAGAAAATAAATTGAATTTAGATACTCTATATTTTAAGATTAATAAAATTTATTTTCTAATTGTAATATATATGCAATACATATTTTGAAAGTTATATTTTGAATTTGATATAATTAATTTTCAAAAGTTATTTAAAGCTAAATTCTATATTTTGTAATATAATATGTGTGTTCATTTGTTAATGTGTAATTAGATTTTATAAGAAAAAATCAATTTCTTAAAAGTTATAAATATTTGTAAAATATATATATATATATATATATATATATATATATATAAATAGTTATAAAAGGAAACATAAATAGAAAATTACATACAAATATATTTAAAATATTAAATACATGAAAAAGACAAGTGTAATCATCTTATCATCTTATTAAATATGTGTAAGCATAATATTACTTAAAAATACAAGTGTAAGTGTTTTGAAATGGAACTTATCATTTACAACAATTTTTTCAAACAAAAATACAAGTGTCATTTGCCTTTTTATTTTCAAAATTTATGAATAAAACAAAAACAAGTTTATAAATATCACTCTCCTTCTTCCTTCTCATTTTTCTTTAATCCATTCAAACCAAAACATAAAGAAAAAATCTGAATCAAACAAAACCAGAGAAAAAGCAAGAATAAAATCAAAATCTGAAAACACAAACCTGAAAATCCAAAACAAAATCGAAGATCAAACAATTTTCAAAAGAAACTAGAATCAAATCAAAGTTCCAGATTTATGTTTTAAAGCAAACAATCTTAAATCCCGAGCAGTAATTTCAAATGCAACAAGAAGCTCAGATTCAAACTCAACTATCAGCTTTAGATTCAACATCAAGTCCAAGGTTCAGGTTTCAAAATATTTTCCCAGTTTTTAAAAAGAGTTCAACCTGAGAACAAACTAAAGCCTGTGGGAATCAAGCAGGATCATCTCAACAAACTTCAACCTGAAGATTGGCATTAAAATCAATTCAGTTTTATCAAGAAAGTTTCAGATCTAAGTCAGGATAGATCCAAATTCTAGCTTTCGGTTCAAAAGTTTGTTCTCTGCTTTCAAACCAAACCAGGTGAGCAAACTACCTTATTAAGGCTTGAAAATCTGTTGGATCTAGTTTTCATATGATGTTAATATTGTAAAAAGTATTTATATAGATGTAAGTATGCTTGCATGTATAAATATACATGTAAATAATGTGTGCATGTCTGTATATTCCTTTGATTCCAGGTTTACAAGGTTTAAAACCTGTTCAAAAATTCATATTATCCAAAAGAATTAATACTAGGCTTTGATCTCTAAACAAAATTTGATTGTAAGACTATAACAAGAATTGTAAAAATGGTTTTCAGAATTTATATTAATTAAATTTATCAAAAATGATATAGTAGAAAGGAAATTATGCAAATCAAAAAATTCGATAATCTGGATTTCGAGTTTTGATTATAGGAATAGATTCGCATTGGGAAATTATGATTTTCGAAAATCATTGTAGGATTTTTATGTCCATAATCGTTGAGAAATCTCATGTTGAATTGAATTGGAATTTTGGTCAATTCTTGGTGATCGCAGAGGTCGAGGGCATTGGAATTTTGGCCAGAGGAGGGTTGTAGGATGGCAATCGTAGGAAAAATGACCGGTGGTTTTTCAGGTCGATGTGGTGGTCAATCGATGATGAATTAGGGTTTTTAACATAGTTTTGTTCGATGAGGAAGACGAGACAATTTTGTCAGCAATGATGGATCGGAGCTGATCGCACCAAGGGGAAAGGAAAGAGGGAGGTCTGGTGCAGCTTTGGGTGTGATGGTGAGGTGGATGGTGATCGGAATCGTCGTCGGCGTGTGGTTTTTGTTGATCGGGTTTGAATTTCTGTTATGTCGGATAGCTCGTTTCCAATTTCGAGGTGAAGTCATGGAGCTGGGTTGTCGAGTTCATCGGAGAGGTCATGGTCGACATGTTGAGGGTCACGACGACGATCGGAGATGACCAGATCATTGGTGAACATGTACCTGTGTGCATGGGTATCTGGGTTGTTTGCGAAGTTGGGGAAGAAATGTTGGCTTGTGTATTAGCTCGGGTTGATGGTGGGATTGTCTCGAAGAAAAGAAGAGCGTGAGTGACTTGGGTGCGTTATTGGGTTCGTCTCGGGGGTTGCTCGGGTTTGTGTTGAAAACAGTTTTTTATTTTTAAAACAAAATAAGTTTTTCACGTTTTAAATCTAATCAAGTTTTAAACACTTTCTTAATTAATGATAAATGTTTTATACTAGTTTTGGTTAATTAGTTAAAGTTTTAAAAATTAAATATTTTTAATTATTTAAGTTCAAGTGTTTTACTTCTTTATTTTAAATAAATTCTTAAGTTTATTATAAATAAACTTAATGTTGTAATTAAGAAGTAAATCGAAAAGATAAAATGTTTTTGGTTGTTAATTAACCTAAAAATCTAAGTTAATTTATGGATTAAAAATAATTTTGTTTCAAAGATTTAAGGTTTAAAGATTAAATGTTTTTAAAGTTAATTGATGGATAATTACTTTGTGTAATTAAATTAAAGCTAATTACTTTGTGTAATTGATTTAAAAGTTAATTACTTTGTGTAATTAAACTAAAGATAATTACTTTGTGTAATTGATTTAAAAGCTAATTACTTTGTGTAATTAAATTAAAGCTATTTACTTTTTTTAATTAATTTAAGGCTAATTAATTATTGTGATTAAATTAAAGAATAAATAATGTAATTAATTAAAGGATTTATTAATTAAGTTAATTAATTACTTAAAGATAATTACTTAATGAAAGTAATTAAGGATAATTAATTAATGATTAAAGGTTGATTAATCAAGTGATTAAATAATAATTAATTAAAGGATAATTAATTTATGTGATTAATTAATTAAGGTAATTAACTTGGGGATAATTAATTAATTTAAAGGTTAAGTAATTAATGAAAGTGATTAAGGGATGATTTATTAATTAAGGTTTAATTAATTAATATAATTAATTAAGGATAATTAATTAAAGAATAATTAAATGATTAAAGGTTAATTATTTAATAACTAAAGGTTGGTTAATTTATTAATTGAAATTGATTAATTAATAATTAAAGGTTGATTCATTTATTATTAAAGGTTAATTAATCAATGATTAAAAGAAAATTAATTAAAAAGGTTTTTAATTAATATTAATTAACCAAGATTAGTAATTTATTCATAAGTACTTAATTTGGTTTAAATTAATTATAATCAGGTGATTAATTTATCTTGCTTATGGATGATTGGATTCTATTGAATGCCTTGAATTGTTTGATATCTATGATATGTGATAATTGTTGTTTTGAATTGAACTGTGAATTGTGATTTATTTATCTATGATAAATTTACTTGTTTATCTGTGAATGAAAGATAAGCGTTATAGGAATATACCGCTTATCGATATTGTTGTGTTTGAATTGATGATGGTTGTGATATGTTATTGTTGTGTGTAAAACCCCAAGACTACACCACACACAAAAATATGGATTTCACGGGAAATTGGTAAAGTTACAGATATTTTGAATTTAAATATTATTTTGTTTAAACTTTGAATCCAAAATGGTTTGGAAATGTAATTTGGCTGAATATGAAAAGCTTTTGAAAAAAAGTTTGAAATTCAAATTTAGTTTGAATATAATATATCTTATTTAAGTTTTGAAATTATTTTGGAAATTATGGTTTGAAAGGGTTATACGAGTTATACAATATATATGGATTTTAAACCATTTGAAGTATATTAAAGGAATTATTTTTGGGAATTTAAATTTAACCCAAATAGAACTTGCCGGATATACGACAGTTCGCTGATTTTCCTTTGAAAGGCTTTAACTTGCGTAAATTGAATCAAATTTTCCCAAATGAAAAGCATTTGTTTTCAAATGATAATTGCTTTCATATAAAGAAAGAACTTCCAGTTTTGTTAAAAGGATTTTGAGTTGTGAAATGGAAATTGTTTTGAAAGCTATGAATGAATCTTTGTTAAAGATTGGTGAACTTTGTTTTCAAATTGAAGAGGATCTTAAAGGGTGAATCTTTTGGTTTAAAATATTAAAATGGAATTTTGTTTAATCCATTCAAAAGAAAGGTTCTGGGCTAAAAGTTGTGACTTAACTAAGATCCCAATATATCCGTATGTTTTTAAAATAAGCGCTTATTATTCGGTTTAGCCGGGAGAGGACTTTATGTCATAAAACCCATTCTGAATAATGATACATGAAATGGATAGCATTTGAAGACGGTTGTGAAGAACATGTATTTTTGAAAACGATAGTTTTACCTATCTAATGTCTCTACACTGAGTCGCGCTGGTATAGAGATCTCCAAATGTGATGGGGAGTCCGATCGGGATTGTGAATACCTCAATTTGCAAGGGCTTCTTTTGAAGTGCCTTCGGTTCCATTCAGTCCCAAGATGGACTTGTATGGATGTATGTCTGACATTACACTTCGAGATGTAGAGCTGGTTTCTATCAAATACATTTTTGTTTGGTGGAGGAGAATTTATTCTCTTAGCTTAACACCCTTCTCTGAGACGTATGAGCCAGGTTATGTAGTTGATGGTTACTAGCGATGTATTCCCAATTTGGTAATGTGGCATACCAAGTGTCGCTGATCATTTGTTGATCAAAGCATGGCTTTTGTGAAAAGCGTAGCTTTGTGGGCGAGACCTCGTCAAACCTCACAACCTGGAAATGGTCGAAATAGGAAGGATGCAGCAAAGTTATGAGGGTCGCGCCTTTTAGAGTATGTGCATTTCCTTTTAGATAAAAAGTGGTATCATAGTATGGAGCCCAGATATTTAACTTATGTGGTTGTTGCAATTTGTTGGTGAATCTCAGGATAAAGGTCGGTGACGACCAGGGGATGGCATACTCGTGACAGTTAGTTACCTAGATACAGAGATAACCCGGCCTTGTGTTGGCAGTGAGTCGGTTAGGTTCTCGGGGCATCCCTGTAGAGGCGTACCCATTCGGTGAAGGAAGTTCCTTAACCTGACCATTTGTTGGAAATCCAAATAAAACCATACGAGCCATATACGGTTTTAGTTGTATAACCTGCCATGGAATGTGGTGGTAACCCGTTATTGAACATGGTAGCTATAGTAGGTATACCATAATGGTGGTATGCTGACTAAGATTAATATTATACTTTCAAAATGTTTACTGCACTATGCACTAATAATAATGTCAAAAGAATTTTCGCGTATCAAGCATGCTTGACTATCATAAGGAGAAATCTCCTCCAATTGTGCGATCGCATTGTGTTTCATTACTGCATGATAGGGGTTCTCGCTTCGGGCTTGGTGGCGAGACGGAGACTCTTACTCCTATATGTCCCCATGGAGGGGTTGGCTAACCGGTTAGGTTGAGAGTCGAGAGGCTGGCCGTAAAAACCAATGAGAGGTACCATTATGAGCCACGGCGGGGCTGGGATGGTTGAAAAGCCTACCAGTCGAGGTTAGCCGTTGTCGGAAGGTCGAAGAACCTAACCGTCACATTTGGTATCAGAGCTAAAGGTTGAGTAAGAACTTTAGCTTTGGAGTATAACACATTAGGTGACTCATTAGAGATATAGATATAAATGCCGTATAATGAGTATATCCCTAAGATATCCATCTGTATGCCTCAGTATATTCTCTTACTATTCACTGATAGTAAGTATGAGTGTAAGAAAAGGATGAGGTAGAGGACAGGAGAGTACAACTACAAATGGTCAATACCCTGTAACAACGGGAATAACTTTCTCTATCAATCTCTTTGATCATCATCCAATTTCAATTCTTTGATGGTTTCATGGCAGCTACAAGAAGAAGCTTTGGTGTGATGGTGGCCCTGTGAATCTTTGTTTACGTTGTAGGAAAAGTTCCTATTTCATATTCCATTCATTAGTTTTCTATCAGCTTTTCATTTTAACTTTAATGAATTTGAAATTTTATTAGAATAAATTGATTAACCAAATATGAATCTAAATTAGATGGTATCAATAAAATGATTTCGATCAAAATCAAATTTAGGAAAATTTCTTGTGAGGATCTAAGTTCGAAGAGGGACAAGCTAGTGTATACTTTAGGGTATTCCGACTTGAGTTTGGAATCCGTACCTAGTGTTTGAGAATTGTGGAAGATTATATCCATTTGTCGATTCTTTGGGGTTCAAATATATTCTACGAATGGTTAATTATCCTTTCGGACTAACTAATGCATCCGCATATTTCGTAGACCTGCTGACCCGAGTACTTCGTGAAGTGTTAAATAAAGTTGATCTTGTATTTATTGATGATATTATGATCTGGTGAGCCAAATATAGAATAAATATTTCAGCTTGATCTGAAGAGCTTTTCTCTAATGTGTTCATCTGTTCTTTAGTTGTCTCCCTGTCTAGCAAATTTCGAGGATGAAATTTTCTTAAGAGGGCAATCTATAATGATCCCGGTATTGAGTCAAATTTAATTTGATAATTAATATAAATTTTTGGATTAAAATATGAATTAAATTGAAAAAAATTTCAAACTAAATAAGATATGTTTTATATAAATAGATTGTAATTTCAAATTTGAATTTGAAATAATTCCAAAATAAATAATATATGTTGCTTATTAATATATATGTATACAAATTGATTTTTAATTGAATTTTGAATTTGAAACTCAAAAATAAATATTTTGGAAAATAAATTGAATTCAAATACTCTATATTTTAAGATTAATAAAATTTGTTTTCTAATTGTAATATATATATATATATATATGTATATATGTATTACATATTTCGAAAGTTATATTTTGAATTTGACATAATTAATTTTCAAAAGTTGTTTAAAGCTAAATTCTATATTTTGTAATATAATATGTGTGTTCATTAATTAATGTGTAATTAGATTTTATAAAAAAAAATCAATTTCTTTAAAGTTATAAGTATTTGTGAAAGAAATATACATATATAAATAGTTATAAAAGGAAATATAAATAGAAAATTACATGAAAATATATTTAAAATATGAAATACATGAAAAAGACAAGTGTAATCATCTTATCATCTTATTAAATATGTATAAGCATAATATCACTTGAAAATACAAGTGTAAGTGTTTTGAAATGCAATTTAACATTTGTAACAATTTTTTCAAACAAAAATACAAGTGTCATATGCCTTTTTATTTTCAAAATTTATGAATAAAACTAAAACAAGTTTATATATGTCACTCTCCATCTTCCTTCTCATTTTTCTTTAATCCATTCGAACAAAAACTTAAGGAAAAAATCTGAATCAAAAAAACCAGAGAAAAAGCAAGAATAAAATCAAAATCTGAAAACACAAACCTGAAAATCCAAAACAAAATCAAAGATCAAACAATTTTCAAAAGAAACTGGAAACAAATCAAAGTTCCTGACTTTGTGTTAAAGAAAACAATCTTAAAACCTAAGCAGTAATTTCAAATGCAACAAGAAGCTCGGATTCAAACTCAACTATCAGCTTTAGATTCAACATCAAGTCCAAGGTTTAGGTTTCAAAATATTCTCCTAGTTTTTAAAAAGAGTTCAACCTGAGAACAAACTAAAGCCAGTGGGAATCAAGCAGGATCATCTCAACAAACTTCAACCTGAAGCTTGGCATTAAAATCAATTTAGTTTTATCAAGAAAGTTTCAGATCTAAGTCAAGATAGATCCAAGTTCCAGCTTTCAGTTCAAAAGTTTTTTCTCTACTTTCAAACCAAACCAAGTGAGCAAACTACCTTATTAAGGCTGGAAAATCTGTTGAATCTGGTTTTCATACGATGTTAATATTGCAAAAAGTATTTATATATATATGTAAGTATGCCTGCATGTACATATATGCATGTGAATAATGTGCGCATGTCTGTATATTCCTCTGATTCTAGGTCTACAGGGTTTCAAACCTGTTCAAAAATTCATATTATCCAAAAGAATTATTACTAGGCTTTGATCTTTAAACAAAATTTGATTATAAGACTACAACAAGAATTGTAAAAATGGTTTTAAGAATTTATATTAAGTAAATTTATCAAAAATGGTAGATTACAAAGGAAATTGTGCAAATCAGAAAATTCGATAATGTGGATTCCGAGTTTTGATTATAGGAATAGATTCGCATTGGGAAATTATGATTTTTGAAAATCATCTCAGGATTTTTAAGTTTATAATCGTTGAAAAATCTTGTGTTGAACGGAATTGGAATTTTGGTAAATTCCTGGTGATCGCGGAGGTCGGGGGCATCGGAATTTTGGCCAGAGGAGGGTTGTAGGATGGCGATCACGGGGAAAATGACCGATGGTTTTTCAGGTCGATATGGTGGTCAATCGATGACGAATTAGGGTTTTCAACACAGTTTTGTTTGATGAGGAAGACGAGGAGATTTCATTAACAATGATGGATCGGAACTAATGGCACCTGGGGGAAAGGAAAGAGGGAGGTCTGGCGTAGCTTTGGGTGTGATGGCGAGGTGGATAGTGATCGGAATCGTCATCAGCATATGGTTTTTCTTGATCGGGTTTGAATTTCTGTTATGTTGAATAGCTCGTTTCCAATTTCAAGGTGAAGTCATGGAGCTGGGTTGTCGAGTTCATCGGAGACGTCATGGTTGACAGTTGAGGATCACGACGACGATCGAAGGTGACCAGATCATCGGTGCACGTGTACCTGTGTACATGGGTATCTGGGTTGTTTGCGAAGTTGGGGAAAAAATGTTGGCTCAGATATTATCTCGGGTTGATGGCGGGTTTGTCTCGAAGAAAAGAAGAGCGTGAGTGACTCGGGTGTGTTATCAGGTTTATCTTGGGGGTTGCTCGGGTTTGCGTTGAAAACACTTTTTGGTTTTTAAAATAAAACAAGTTTTTCACGTTTTAAATCTAATCAAGTTTTAAACACTTTCTTAATTATTGATAAATGTTTTATACTAGTTTTGGTTAATTAGTGGAAGTTTTAAAAAACAATTATTTTTAATTAATTAAGTTCAAGTGTTTTACTTCTTTATTTTAAATAAATTCTTAAGTTTATTTTAAATAAACTTAATATTGTAATTAAGAAGTAAATCGAAAAGATAAAATGTTTTTAGTTGTTAATTGACTTAAAAATCTAAGTTAATTTATGGATTAATAATAATTTTGTTTTGAAGATTAAAGGTTTAAAGATTAAATGTTTTTAGAGTTAATTGATGGATAATTACTTTGTGTAATTAAATTAAAGCTAAGTACTTTGTGTAATTGATTTAAAAGCTAATTACTACGTGTAATTAAATTAAAGCTAATTACTTTGTCTAATTGATTTATTAATTACTTTGTGGAATTAAATGAAAGCTATTTACTTTGTGTAATTAATTTAAGGCTAATTAATTATTGTGATTAAACTAAAGAATAATTCATTAATCAATTGAAGGATTTATTAATTAAGTTAATTAATTACTTAAAGATAATTACTTAATGAAAGTAATTAATGATAATTAATTAATTATTAAAGGTTGATTAATCAAGTGATTAAGGAATAATTAATTAAAGGATAATTAATTTATGTGATTAATTAATCAAGGTAATTAATTTAGGGATAATTAATTAATTTAAAGGTTAAGTAATTAATGAAAGTGATTAAGGGATGATTTATTAATTAAGGGTCAATTAATTAATATAATTAATTAAGGATAATTAATTAAAGAATAATTAAATGATTAAAGGTTAATTATTTAATGACCAAAGGTTGATTGATTTATTAATTGAGATTGATTAATTAATAATTAAAGGTTGATTAATTTATTATTAAATGTTAATTAATAGATGATTAAAAGATAATTAATTAAAAAGGTTTTTAATTAATGTGAATTAATCGGGATTAGTAATTTATTCATAAGTAATTAGTTTGGTTTAAATTAATTATAATTAGGTGATTAATTTTCTTGCTTCTGGATGATTGGATTCCATTCAATACCTTAAATTGTTTGATATCTATGATATGTGATGATTGTTGTTTTGAATTGAGTTGTGAAATGTGATTTATTTATCTATGATAAATTTACTTGTTTATCTGTGAATGAAAGATAAGCGTTATAGGACTATACCGCTTATCGATATTATTGTGCTTGAATTGATGATGGTTGTGATATGTTATTGTTGTGTATAACACCCCTGGACTACACCACACACAAATATGGATTTCAAGTGAAATTGGTAAAGTCACAAATATTTTGAATTTAAATATTATTATTTTTAAACTTTGAATCCAAAATGGTTTGGAAATGTAATTGGGTTCAATATGAAAAGCTTTTGAAAAATAAGTTTGAAATTGAAATTTAGTTTGAATATAATATATCTTGTTTAAGTTTTGAAATTATTTTTGAAATTATGGTTTGAAAGGGTTATACAAGTTATACAATATATATATATGTGTGTGTGTGTGTGTGTGTGTGTGTGTGTGTGTGTGATTTTAAACCAATTTGAAGTATATTGAATGAATTATTTTTGGGAATTTAAATTTAACCCAAATGGAACTTGCCGGATATACGACAGTTCGCTGATTTTCCTTTGAAAGGCTATAACTTGAGTAAATTGAATCAAATTTTCCCAAAATGAAAATCATTTGTTTTCAAATGATAATTGCTTTCATATAAAGAAAGAACTTCCAGTTTTGTTAAAAGGATTACGAGTTGTGAAATGGAAATTGTTTTGAAAGCTATGAATGAATCCTTGTTAAATATTGGTGAACTTTGTTTTCAAATTGAAGAGGATCTTAAAGGGTGAATATTTTTGTTTAAAAGATTAAAATGGAATTTTGTTTAAACCATTCAAAAGAAAGGTTTTGGGCTAAAAGTTGTGACTTAACTAAGATCCCAATATATTCATATGTTTTTAAAATAAGCGCTCATTATTCGGTTTAGCCGGGAGAGGACTTTATATCATAAAACCCATTCCGAATAATGATACGACGAAATGGATAGCATTTGAAGACGATGGTGAAGACCGGGTATTTTCGATAACGATAGGATTACCTATCGAACGTCTTTGCACTGATTCATGCCAGTATAGAGACTCCATATGTGATGGGGAGTCCGATCGGGATTGTGAATACCTGGATTTGCAAGGGCTTCTTTTGAAGTGCCTTCGGTTCCATTCAAACCCAGGATGGACTTGTATGGATGTATGTCTGACATTACACTTTGAGATGTAGAGCTGGTTTCTATCAAATACATTTCTGTTTGGTGGCGAAGAATTTATTCTCTTAGCTTAACACCCTTCTCTGAGACGTACGAGCTCAGAGGTTATGTAGTTGATGGTCACTAGCGATATATTCCCGATTTGGTAATGTGGCACACTAAGTGCTGCTGATCATTTATTGATCAAAGCATGGCTTTTGTGAATAGCAAGCTTTATGCATGAGACCTCGTCGAACCTCGCAAACTGGAAATGGTTGAAACATGAGGATGCAGCAAGGTTATGAGGGTCGCGCCCTTTAGGGTATGTGCATTTCCTTCTGGATAAAAAGTGGTATCATGGTATGGAGCACAGATATTTAACTTATGTGTTTGTTGCTATTTGTTGGTGAATCCCAAGATAAAGGTCGGTGACGATTGGGGGATGGAATACTCATGACAGTTAGTTACCTAGTTACAGAGGTAACCCGGCCTTGTGTTGGCAGAGAGCTGGTTAGGTTCTCGGGGCGTCCCTCCAGAGGCGTACCTATTCAATAAAGGAAGTTCCTTAGCCTGACCATTTGTTGGAAATCCAAACAAATCAATACGAGCTCTGTACGATTTTAATTGTATAACATGCCATGGAATGTGGTGGTAACCTTTTATTGAACATGGTAGCTATAGTAGGTATACCATAATGGTGGTATGCTGGCTAAGATTAATATTATACTTTCGAGATGTTTTCTGCACTATGCACTAATAATAATATCAAAAGGATTTTCGCGTATCAATATGTTTGACTATCACAAGGAGAAATCTCCTCTAATTGTGCGTTTGCATTGTGTGTGTGGCGGGAGGCCTTGTGGTAGTTTCATTTTCCAAAAAGCGTAGCGAATTTCTTTTTATTGCTTTTTGTTTAAAATAAACTGTTTTTGTTTGCTCACACCAGTTCCATGACTGGCCTGGAGTTTATTGTTCCCTTTCTAAACTCTGGGTACCCACAATTTCCACACGGGCAGCCTAGAGTCGGGTTTTCAGATAGTCAGTTAGTAGGTGTAGATTTGATAGCCTTCAATCTTTGGAGTCTTTGGTTTGGCGATCGCATTGAGTTTTAAGTTCAACATGATGGTGGTTCGAGCTTCTGGTTTGGAGTTTTGGAGCTTGGCATTGAAGATGTTGTTTTCCGATGCTGTTGTTGTCTTATTCTTTTTGCTATTGTGTATCTTTGATATATGTTAATCATTTCATTTGTATCATTGTTGTATCAAATATTGTGTATCAACAAAATTTCATTTGCTTTGCTATAAGCTCCAGTGAATCGGTTTTCAACGTTTGAATCTGTGGCATTCTAATACGGGTGAAGTATGTATGTCGATTTTCGAGTGCTGAAATCCATGTGGTCACAACCTCTATGATAACTGATTATTGACCTATATGGCACAAGGAGCAACCAAATCTTGTGATGAGCATCGAATATAACATACAACAACGGCGTCGCAATCAAGGGCACGACATCCTCGATCAGACCACCAGGGTGGATACCGACCAATAATTCACTCACGAAACATAAAGGGAGCTAAACAATAGGCAGATGAGTAGCCTCTATATATGCTCAACACAGCGAGTCGCATACCCTTCGTATGAGGGTCATCCATAAGCAAGGAAAAGCAGAATAAATAACACAATGGAGTCCCATACCACCATGTGTTATTAGTCCATTTATTCAGTGCTCACATACGACATTCACTGCTTCAATATTCTATATAACGAATCTAAAGAAAAACCAAAGAAATATTACCGAATGCCCCATTCCAAACAGTGTTATAACTCTATTTATTTAGATTCCTCATTACACAGAATAAAAATCATTGTAAATCACTTAAAAGGATGTCATCATTGTATCATACCAAATCACTAGATAACCCACATCTATGGTGAATCACTCATATAATCCAATTCAATATACAAGAGAAGAATAATCATAAAAGTAATATAAAATAGATTATTCAAAAAAATAAACATAGCAACAAAAGATTCAATATTTAATAATGAATCATTTATAACAAAATAAATACTTAGAAATAGATACCAAATATACATTAAATAACATATTCACTTTGTTTGCTTAATCCCAATATAAGATTAAATTATTAAATTTTATTCCTAAACCTTATATATTTTCTAGAACATCCAAAATCACTTTATAAGTTACATATAATTAAAAAGTCATTTCCAAATTATCAATAATCAAAATCACTTTTGAAGTGATCCCTTTACATTACAGTCCACCAATATATAATTCAAATCATTCCATACATATGTGCAAAGCTTTATTATTTATATAAAAATCACTTAGTACATTCAAGAGTCATTTAATATTCTTATACAACTATAAACTATGCCCACATTAGTCTATATTAAGTCAAATAGATTTTAGGAATATATATATATATATATATATATATATATATATATATATATATATATATATTAGTGTGTATGGTAAATCATAATCCTCTAAACATATTTACATTTAAACTAACTTCATAATTTCCAGGACCATAAATTAACTTCTATTAAATTTATATTAAGAAAATAGATTTCAAGATTGATAATAAATTAAACTATAATAACATTTTAAACATGTATAGACTAAATTACCAACAATCGTTTTATTACACATTCTCTTTTATTCATTTATAAATATACTTCAAATAAATCTTAAAACACTATAAGTACATTCCTAAACCTTTCAAAAAAAAATTTTAAAAATAGGGAAAATTAATAAATCGTCTAAATTAAAACCATGGAATAAAATTCTCCAAAACAAACAAACACACACCAAATCACTTGATCAAACAAATATCCTGAATACACAAATCATCCAGACAATTCAATCAACATTCATAATCAATCGGTTCCTAAACAAGCATCTCAACAAAGCAATTCAACCAATATCAAAATTATATATACACAATAGATATAGATGTAGTTGTGAGTAAAATTTACTCACCGAATTCATTACTGGTTTAAACTTCTCATGTTGTGCTTTAGCCAACATCGAATTCCACAAGTAATATCTGCTCAAACTCAAGTGTTTCCTAAGACTTTACCTACCTAGCAATCTTTTCTCAATGCTGCAAGACCTATACTTGTCTTCATCCTTATAAATAGGTGCATCAGCCATGCCTGCATGAATACACCCACGAGCCCCTCTTCAACACTGAAATTCATCATCAACACCGAATTTGCTAGCCAAAATCGTGATCAATTTTTTTTAAAAAAGAGGCGAATCATCAATGGACATGAGCAGGCAATGACACGAGCTGGGAGGTCGACTTGGCATCGTGGCGGGAAGCAGCGATTTAGGATGTGCATTGATGATACTCTTAAACATATATCTCCAATTTTCTATTTCCTCCGACCAAATTTTCAATGAAAGTAGTTCAAAACAACTTACTTTCTACTTACATACATGATTCTTTACATCCAACATTCTTAGGGAAAAAGACCTCACATTTCAGCATAGCAACCTCGTTGTTTATTTGCAGATTTTAGTTCTACTTATCAACTCCTTACCCTTAAAGGTACTACTCTTTGTTTCAATTTCTTTCTGATTATCAACTTCCTCCAACATCGAGTTCTTTGTTACTTGATGGTCCAACTTTAACAACTCCAAATTTGTATTCCTCTTAGCTAAGCTCTTATGTGGAATGACCATATGTAAGCTACTATCTCTGGATTTTGGATACAATTATATAAGCTATAAGTTTATCTATGCAAGTCACCACCACTTTCTCTTAGGCTAATATATCCAGGACCTACATAATTTTTATTTATTTGATCACTACCAACATTATCATGAATTTCACTAGAAAAAAGTGAGATTTGGAAATGAAATATTTTTGGTAATTTTGTCCTTGAAACTCAATAAAGACTCATTTCCAACCATTGGCCCAATTGGCTTGGATGGTGTTATGACTCCTTTCCTAGTAGACGTAACCAATGAGATAGAAGCTGTAACGACCTGTATTTTATTTATCGAAGGATCATAAAATATTATTTTTATTCATATAAAGTCATATGATTCCATAATTTTAGGATATGACTCTAAGGGACAATTTACACACCTATGATATTTCCTGAATTTCTATATGACGATTTTGACACTAAAATCTTATTTGGGCTTTAATTTTTGATAGGACTCGAATTAGGATCTCAAACTAGTTTCATTACTTCGGAATGATGGTTTTCTATTCTACAGAGTGGTCATAATAAAAAAACGGATTTACAATTAGAAAGTTAAGCTTGTTTTATGTTATTCAAGCTGCTAACCAGGATTAGTGTATAAATAATTAAGCCCATTAGTTTAGTCAGAGAATATTAAAAATAAAGGGCTGAATAGACAAGTTAAAGCTTTTCCCTCTCATTTTAAATTAGCTCTAAACTATAATTAGGTCTAGATCCATCCTAATTCCATCCAAAATCACCTAAATTTCACTCTAAATCAAACTAGATTGCGAAATTAGAGATTAGATCATCAACTAGAAGATAGATTTCATCAATTTCCTCGATATAAAGTGCAATCCATTGCTCTTAGGATTGGATCTACATTCATATTGGTTGAATTTGGTAATTGGTGAGTGGTTTATGGCTTCTTATTATACTATGCATGTTTATTTGGTAGAATCATAAGATTTAGCATGTTTTAAATCGGTTTTTGGTCATAGAACCTTTTTCCAACTTTAAATTGTAACGACCTACCTTTTTGGATTGTCTAAATCGACAATAAACCACACACGTCAGATTCAAGCCATTCAAAAGGGCATATTGTTATGGCATGTATAAGGAAAAAACAAAGAAAGAAAGAAAACAAATATAGAATCTCGCAGCGAAATGACAAAATATAATGATCAAATAAACAGTTCATGAAGTTGTTTACAAATAACAATGATTATACTTTTATAATAAAGACCAGAGTTACATATAATAAGAATAAATAAATAAATGCAGCGGAACTACATGATGCAGTGGAGTAAATATAATAAATAATAGTAGTATAAAATCATTGTCTTCATTCTTTAGAAAGCAGTCTTCGATAAACTGGAAAGCTCAGACTAACCCAAGCGAACTGAAAAGACAAAACACTCGAGTTGGAACTAAAAGATCTTATGTAATTTAAATCAACAGAAATAAATAAGAGTGTAACGGCGTCAGAGATATTTACAGGGTTTGACATCTCCTATCCAGTGTCTAACGTGAGTGCGATAACTTAAGAGATGTTTGGGATCTCCATCTCTTAATAATCCGTTAAACTATCTACTATGTAGTACAATACGCTATATAATAGTGTCTACAGTAAAGTACTAAAATAGCATTAAGGCGTTACCTATATCCTCCTTAACACGTTTTATATATTCCCATGGTCTATATAGTACTATACACTCCTCCGTGAGGTTTACCCAGAGGGCACTCCATAGGTATGGTACCAAACAAACTCGTAGAAGGCGCGATAAGGCATGTGAACATGGCACTCGAGGCAACGCCAATGAAGATATACAAATTGCACTCCCATACTGGTGGTAATGCATAGCAGCTACTACCACCTACCTCGGACACACCCCTATAATCAAAATCGAAGGGTGGCCACCAAATCAATCGCAAAGTCAAAATATAGTATCGAAAAAATGTGCCTGGTAGGAGGAATGACCTCACTTAGCCTGGTACTGCTTCTGTTTAAGTCACATCTAAGCTGACTCACAGGAGTCGAGGTCACATAAATACCTCATATAGAATCGTTTGCCAAACCATCTTACATCATTCTGGAATCTCCACCACGTACATAGTTGTTAAGGTATTTTCGGTATTGTCAGAGAGTATAACAATATCCAATCCCGGTCTTTTTAACAACCAAATGCTTATTTCACGTCGAATGGTTCTTTTACATTTCAAAAGTCAATTCACAATTAATATCATATTCTCAAAACCATATCATTTTCGAAAACATATTCACTTTCTAAATCATATTCACTTTCTAAATCATAACGATAAGATAAGTTAATTAAATGCTCATTTCAAAATCATAATATTTACTCAAATATATCATTTCATTAGCAAATATCATTTCAAATCACAATTTCAATTGTAACATTATTAACCATATTTACTTTAAAAATCAAGGATTCAAATATAAGCACTTCCACTTCACAAAGTCTGAAATTTAGAAAATGGTTTAGATAGTTATAAATAGTTTAGTATAGTTAAAAATAAATTTTTAAATAGTTAAAATACTCTAAAATAGTTTTAAAAATAGATTAAAATAGATTAAATGGATTTAAGATAGTTTAACTAGAATTAAAATAGTTTATATAGATTTAAAATCAATTAAACAAATTTAAAATAGTTTAAATAGAACTAAAATAGTTTAAATATATTTAAAATAGAATTAAATGGATTTAAAATAAATTAAACAGATTTAAAGTAGATTAAATAGATTTAAAATAGATTAAATAGATTCAAATAGATTAA
Organism: Allium cepa; assembly: GCA_030765085.1. NCBI lineage: Eukaryota > Viridiplantae > Streptophyta > Magnoliopsida > Asparagales > Amaryllidaceae > Allium > Allium cepa. The sequence goes on from CM060938.1 coordinate 217,855,778, forward strand.
AATGGTTAATTAGTTTAAAATAGGTTAAAATAGATTAAATTGTATTAAATGGATTAAAATAAATAGTTTAAATTGATTAAAATGGTTTAAAATAGTTAAAATAGATTTCAAACTTATATCCAAACATTCTCAATAACTCAATTTTGATAAATTCATTTATATTTGACATTTCAACTTTGAAATTCCAATTTAAATCCTTTGAACAATTCTTTTAAATCAATTCCATTTTCAGCACTAAGGCTTCGATTTTCGAAAATAATTCAGTTTATATAAATCAATTTCTATTTCAAAATACCAATTAACCAAATTCAAATTTTAAAGAATTAAAAATCATTTAATTTAACTAATCCGGTGTCCGTATATAATTTTCTACCCTATGGTCAAGTGATATGGACATTTATCATTTCAATCCGCAATTTAAAATTTTATGGGTATATATCATTTCAACCCGCAATCCCAAAACTTAATTTCAAATTCATGAAATCCTCGAGTCTATCATTTCAACCCATAACTATTTCTCCCTAATCTATAAGATCGTTTGGGTATGTATCATTTCAACCCATAGGGGACTTGCAGTGTTATAACAATATAAAATACGACATCCAGTCATCCAATATCAACAATCAAACATCCATCACAATTATTATCCAAATCAACCAATAAACATTAGTAGATAACTGATTATCATTAACAGGCATTAAATTGACTATTAAATTCAACGTTAGATTAAATGACACTAAATGCAATAAAAGTCATATTTAACTAGAATGACAATTTAAACATACCAAACATTAGTTAATCAAATTCTAATTATATCATAAATTTAAATTAACTAACATAAGATAATTTAGTAGTTGCGAGTGGGTTAAAACACCCACCTTTGATTTTAAATTGATTTGAAATCCAAAAAAAGCCCAAATTTGAAGTGTCTCATAATTCATCCAAACCAGTTCTACAATATCCGAAATTTCGATACGATCATAGCGGAATAAATCACGCATAAATTCGACCTAATACTTAAAAGTCATGCTAATTAGAAGGTTATACGAATTAAAATTAAAATAATAAAACAAATATGGGAAATATGACACGTCACCTCGTTGCGTCGATGGAAACCCTAGCCCGACATTGGAAACACCATCGCGAACAGTTGAAGCCGCCACCACATCACTCAATACCGCACTGCCCACGAGTCCGAACACCAGATCGACCAACGCCACCATGACCGACACCTCAGCGCGACCCCATAGACCAATCGCACCACCCTCCGGTGCTGCCTAGCGCCACCGCCACCGCACATATTCCCAGGCCAACTATGGAGAGGTCGAGCACTTCTAAGATGAGCGGCTATATCCCTGAGATCTGCTCGACGAGCTCTACCACCCCATGTCTCCCGATCGTCAAACGATCGATGATCCAGCATTGGAGCATCAAAACCCTAATATGAATGGCCGACGTCCAACCCCAATTTCTTGACAAACGATGATTTGAATGCAAAAACGAATTGCAGATCTGGGTTATGCTCGTCGAGAGCTTTGAAACAGTATATAATATGATAGTGTTTGGAGGAGTTTAATTTTGAAATTGATTTGAAAATTGAATTTAGGTTTGGAGATTGAATTTGTTTATGCCAGAAAAGTAGAAGATAGACAGAAGTTGATGTACGTATAGAATAAGAAAAATGGCTGCTATAGTTAGGAAATAAGACTATTTATAATAACAAAACCCGATAAGAAAATGAACATTTATCAAATCGGTACGAACGACAATAACGACAAGAAAAGCCCGTTTCGTTTCCAAAATGAAAGTGGGTCATCCCATATAAAAAATAGATGTTGTCGATATTTCTAAACTCAATGGAACATGTTTCAAGTCCTAATTCCATCATATAAAGAAGTTAGCTTAAAAATCAGCTTATTCAAATTGATTGCTGAGCGTTTCGAGTTCGTAAGATCAAGCCACAAGCCTGATTGCTCCGAAACTTGAAATATTACAATAATTCACCATTACGGATCCGATGAAACTAGTTTCGTCGAAATCCGAGACAGTGGCCAAAATGGCTATATTCACGTTAACTAAATAAATTATTATTAAATTGATTAAATCCCTTTTTAATTTCAAATTAAATGACTAACCATTTATTTTCATTTTGATTACTTAGACATTTACAATAATTTAATACAAATTTACATATCAATTCAGTGTTAAATATTTCACTAATTATAGTATTCAATTTCAATTGTAATAAATATAATGGTTATTACTTTAAATTCGAATAAATTCATTTATTTACCTTTTCATCTTGTTATTCAATCAATTGTCATTTCATGGCTATAATTAACATTTGTTTATATCTTATTACACTAATATTTTACCATTGTCATCTTAATTTTTCTTTAACGTAATATTTCATTTCATTTAATTGCAATAAATCTAATTATTAAAAAATTAAATTCCAATAAATTGATCAAACTTGATGTCAATCTTTTATTTAACCAATCATTATCAATTGGATAAAGTTAACATTGGTTTATATCTCATTACACTAATATTCTCCAATTTCATCTTAATTTACATTAACGTAATATTTAATTACATTTAATTGCAATTGATTTTCAGTTTAATTCAAAAGACTAAATAAATAGGTAACATATAATAATTGTAACCATTAACTTTTAATCACATTTATAAGTTTATTATTTACAAACAAATGTTATAACAACTTACAGTATACTAATTTTATCCAGTTACGATTTACTACACATTACTTCATTAATTAATACAACATTTAATTATTTATTACTCCTTTAATCCAATTATCAACTAATACATATTATTACAATTAATTTACATTCTATAACCAATTATAACTTTTTAATCATTTCAATTAAATGTGAATTACGTTTAAATCAATTATCAATTACCTTAAATTAATACCATTACATTTTATTCTAGTTATATTCTTATTATTAAATCACAAAATTTTATTTTTTCCAACAGTAAATCATAAAACCTTATTAAATTAACTATTCTTAATTATCGAAAATTATGGGTCGTTGCGCTCTCCCCCATTTAAAACTTTTCATCCTCGAAATAGGAAAGAAGCGATTAAAAGAATAATATATCTTATTCAAAATATCAAATTTATAAACAATAAGTTAAAAAAATTAACCAATTCAAATATAATATATCAATTTATAAATAATTAAATCCTTTTGGATTTAAGTTAATAAAAGTTTGAAAACATTTCATAAAATTTTTCTAAGTCCAAAATTCACGGAAAATTTCAGCAGAGTCCCCTTTGTACGGAGAGGTTTGGGAAAAATAATAATATCAATAATAACAATATATATCATACTTTTCAAAATAATATCCCAAACCACGGGAAAACAATATAATTTCGCTAGAAAAACCATAATCCAAGAACATACCTATTTGTCGGGCAAATAACGCTTATTTATAAAATCAAAAGCAGTAGCTATTGCTTCCATAAACCTATATTTCACTAATGTAATTCAAAGAGGTTAATAATTGAGTAAAAAAAGAAATATTTAAGTTGTTTCAACTAATAACAACAAAACAATCACAACATAACAATAATCATTCGTAAATCAAGCAGCATAAGCATCATTTTCAACAAAGAGAGCAATTATCCATCCATAGCAACCAAAACAAATGGTATGTTTGGGTTCAAAACTTTTAATCATATAAATTGATAAATAAACTACTAAGTATACCATACCCTCATTAGTCTTAGATAAAACTTGATAGATTATTCGTACATCCTAAACAATTTAAAGTATCATCTCCCCAACATCCCATATGCCAAAATAAATAATGATTTCAAGTATTATTCAAGTTCATTCTTATAAATTTTATTTCACATAATTTATTGTTTAAAAAATTTCATTCATACAATGATTATTTTCTTTAATTTTCACTTATCACTTACAAAATTCATTTCCCATTAAATTACATTCATTACTTACCAAATTTCATTTCTCATTTATACGTATAATGCTATTTTTCTCTTTTCGTTACTTACATTCATTGCTTACATAATCTATTTCCATTCAATTATCTGGATTATCCATTATTATGTAAGTTTCTTTACAATTTAGTTCACCATTAATAGATATTCTTTTTCAGATTCATTCTTCCCTATATAGTATTTTTGAATGTTAAATCCATTTCTAATCATTTCAGCATTTTTTAGAGTTACCATTAATATGGTGATCAGTTTTACTATTCGTTTTAATTATAAATAGCTGCAACATTTACTTAAGTTCGTAATTATTTACTTACCATTCTATTAAATTGATTACTAGCAATCTTTAGTTATTAACATAGTTTATAAAAAAATTATAACATCACAGTTCTTATTTATAAACATAATTTCATTGAACACTTCATTACTTAAGTTTTACTTGTACAATATTCCATTACCTATTTTTATTAACATTTCAACTTTTATATTTTGGTAATTTATATGTAACGACCCAGAATTTTGAACAATTTAAATTGAAAATATTTAATTAATTTTAAATATTTGAATGATAGTTTGACTTGAATTTCAAATTATCAGAATGAATTTGGCGATTAAATTATAAAATTTAATCTATTGAAAGTTGAATAATAATTTGAATCATCGGTTTTAAGCTGATTTAAAAATATTTCAGAGGCTTGTAAAATTTATGTTCATAACACTGAAGATAATCGAAGCTTCATAATTGGATTTGAAACTGCTTTGTTCAGTTTTGAAATTATATCGTTTGAATCGATATTTAAAAATAGCCGTCCGAGGCACAGTCTCGGAATTCGACGAAGCCAGTTCCATTGGGTCCGTAATATTGAATTATTCTCGGATTTCAAATTTCGTATTTTTCGGAGTTGATATGTGAGCACACGGTGAATAAACGCGTTGAAATTTTCAACGAATTCAATTTAAATTTAAATTTAAATTTAAATTTAGTCAACAACACACCACGTTCTTCCTTAAAACACGCCCCTTTGTTTCAGCCGAGTATCACGCCAAAAATCATGGAAGAAATCGCGCAAGCATGCTTCGTTCAATTTTAAATATCTCATGCCCTTTCCTTCATAATTCACGCATCTTCTCGTTCAAAACAAAATGGCCGCAGCTTCAAACGAAAGAAAATCTTCGTTCAAATTAAAATTCTCGTTCCATAACCAAAGTAAATGGCCGCACCTCCTTCATCTTAACTCAAATCAAAATCCCGTTCCTTCAGTTTCGAATTGAAAAAAAAAATCAATGGTCGCGCGCTCGAACGAGATGGGGGAAACGTGCGCACACGCGCGCTAGGGAGGTGGCAACTTTATGCTGTGATGGAGGCGCAGGCGCACGCGCGCGTGCTCGCGCGTGGGAGAAGGCGGCGGTCGCGATTTTGGGGGAGCTGGATTTCGAGCATCTCGAAGTGGAGGGGGCAGCGTCGACCTCAGTAGAGGAGTTTGCTAGGGTTTCGTTTGTCTTGGAATGCGAGCTGTAGATGGTCGTTGTTCCAATTCGTAGACGTGATGGTGATTTCGAAATTTCAAGACAGTGAAGGTATTGTCTTGTTTATATTTATATATTTTATTTTATCCCCGGATATTTGTATGCTCGAAAAAAATAAATAAATAATAACAACAATATGCAAATTTTTAGTTTATAGATTGCAGAAGGAAAAGTTTTGGTTTTAATTAAATAATTAGATTACATAAAATTATTTAAAGGAAATGTAGTTTAGAATTTATATTTTGTTAAGTAAATTTATCAAAGGAAATCTGTTTAATTAAAATTATTAATCCAAATTTACTTACTTAATTTGTTCAGTTACTAAAAGATTATTAAAAGGGAATTTAGATTAAAACTTAATTTTTATAATTATTTAAAAGAAATTGATTTAAAGATATTAATATAAAGTAAAATAATTAGTTAAAATAATTTACTAAAAAGGAATTTGTTAAAGATTTAAACATAGAAGTGGAATTTATAAAGCTTAAAGTGAAAATTGTTAGTTAATTAAATTTATTGAAATGAGAAATTAAATTTTTCGTCTAGTTCAAATATTTATAAATCGTATAATGTTTATATACAGTAAATGAAAGTATCAAAGAAAATTTAGATTTAATAGGGATTTAAAAAGGAAATTAGTTAAAAATTCAAATTTTTGTTTAAAACAAAATCGCCGATGAATTGAAATTATCAAATGAAAATTTATTATTCGATCTGTTCGAATATTAATAATGTGTATGATATTTATACAAGGTTCAAAAATAGTGAAGAAAACAAGTTGAATTGGGAGTGGATTGCTAATAAAAGCAAAGGTGAGAACTTCTCACTCAAAAAGGGTTTATTTCAATTTTAAATAGTTAGATTTAAAATTGTTAGACTGTGTTGATTGAATGCTTGAATGATGATTGTTATATATATATATATATATATATATATATATATATATATATATATATATATATATTGGATGTGAATAGATCCTATACGCCGTTAGTAAGCGGAGGTTATTTATTAAACCCATATACCGCGATATTCCACCTTGAAGTGGAATTGGTATTATATTAGTATATAGCAATATATATATATATATATATATTGGCATATGTATATATTGCAGTTGATTGATTTCCCGCATTGTATAGCGGATGAGACCCTATTGCACCGCCTATTAAGTGGATAATATTTTATAAATCCCATATACCGCGATATTCCGTCTTGAAACGGGATTGGTGTAACGTCCCGCCTTTTCGCACACTTTAAACCGACACACGTGCCAATTCAAAACATAACGGAAGGGTGGATTGTTATGGGGTAAATAAGAAAACAGAGAAGAAATAAAAACAAAATAGAATCTCACAGCGGAAGGATAAAATATAATAATAAATATACAGTTCATAAATGGTTTACAAAACACTTGTTATTCTTTACACCATAAATATCAGAGTTACACATACCAATACAATCAATGCAGCGGAACAGTATGAGTGTAGTGCAATACTATAAATAATAATAATACGGATTCTTCGTCTTCGTCCTCCAAAGCTAAAGTCTTTGATCCTGAAACGCTCGGACTGACCCGAGCGAATTTGAAAAGACAAAAACACTCGAGTCGGACTAAAAGATCTTATGTGAGTTAAATTAACAGAAATAAATATGAGTACAGTAACTCAAGAGATGTTCGGGATTTACATCTCCTAAGGATCCGTTAAACTATTTACTATGTAGTATATTGCGCTATTATAATAGTGTCTATTTATAAAATAAACTTACTTTTAAATAGCGTTAAGGCTTTACATTTTCCACCTTAACACGTAAAATGCCAATAGTCTATACAGTACCGTAATACCTCCTGATCGGGAGGCTACCAGAGGATACTCCATAGGTACGACACAAATAGAAACTCGTAGTAAAGGCTCGATATGGTAGGTGACACGGCACAACTAGGCAATGCCAGGGTAGATATACCAATTGCTATCCAGGCTGGTGGAAACGCGTAGCCGCAGTTACCGCCCACCTCGGACTAACTCCCCAAAATCAAAAAATATAGAAGTGGCCACTGAATCAATCCAAGTCAAAGTATAATATCGAAGAGGAGGGTCCGATCAGAGGAATGACCTCATTGGCCTGAGAATCGCTCCTGTTTTAGCCACCTTATGCCAACTCACGGGAGTCGGGTCCACGTATTTACCTTACAGGAAACGTCGCCACCACCTACTTCATTCTGGAATCTCCACCGCGTACACGGTTAGTCAAAGTGGTTTTCGGTATCGACAGAGAGTATGTCCATATCTGATCCCGGTCTCTTTGCCAACCCATCGTTATTATAACACCGCGGTCATTTAAAAATAGCTCATACTTTAAAACCAGAATAAACATTTCCATTTTAAAATTATGAATACGATATCATTTTAAAACCCAAAATAATATGATATCCTTTATCCCAAATATAAACCTTTTCAAAAATCCAAATGCTTTAAAATTTATAACGTCTGAAAGCCAAATATCCTTTCAAAGCATAATATTTCGAAATTCATAATTTAAAACCATAACTTTTAAAACTTGAATGGTTTGGATATTCAACGGTATATGAATTAAAAGGTTTAACTTAAATGTTACTTTGTAAAGAAAATAGTTCTCATGGCTTTACAAATACATTTCTTTATTAAAGTCTAAACCAAAATTTGTATTATCTCTCTCAAGTTCCAAAACCACTTCAACTTATATATATATATATATATACGTATATCCATTTGGAGTATTAATATTTCAAACTAAAGTTGGATTTTATTCTTTCAACAAATCGAATGTTCTATTAATTAGTCTTGAATATTCACATAAAATCCATAAATGAATAAAACTCCAATTTCTAGTAATAAAATATATATTTTTCTCAATTCAAATTATACTAGAATATTCATTTCAATTTATCTTGGGAAAAATCCAATTATAAATATCATATCTTAAAATTTCCAAACTTAACATTTAAACATATGATATAAATTATCAAACTCCATTTTCTTAATTAATTTTTTTTTCATTTTTAATAAAGAGATTTATACACCTTTTAATTTCAAAATTTTCAACTTCATATGTATATATATATGGAAGAAAAATATTTATACAATATAAAATTTAAGATTATTATAAACCGTATTCCATCCAAACCATAGAAATCACATTAAAATAGTTATATATAGACCGCGGTGCCTGTATATAATTTTCTATCCTATGGTCAAGTGATACGGATATTTATCATTTCAATCCGCAATTTAAAAGATATAAAATTTTGCGGTTGTATATCATTTCAAACCACAATCCTGAATGAAAGGAAATATGCATGATAATTTGCAATTTAATGATATACAATAAAACATCCATCAACATCACCCATCATCCAATCACAATCATCAAGCAATATCAATCAATAACAATTTATATTTGATAATATATAACAGGTAATAACTGGCAATTTTATTCAGATTAAATTTAACAACTATTAATCTAACAGTTTATATTCAGTAATAATCTATATAACTGTTAACTAGCAGTTTATAGGCAAACAAATAAATTCTAACTATCAATTAATACGCAATAAATAAATTAAATTAACAGTTAAATTTAATAAATGCAATTCAACAAATATGAGTGAAATAAACATGCCAAATACTCATAAATAAATTTCTATTCATTTCTAAAATTAACTTAACAAACATAAAAGCTTCTAGTAGTTGTGAGTGGGTTTAAACACTCACCTTTGGAGTTTAAATCGAATTTAAATTCGATTTAAACCCAAAAATTTGACGGTCTCCAAATTTTTCCAAACTAGCGCCCAAACGTCAGAAATTCCGATACGATCCCATCAAAACAAACCGCGCGCGAATCCGAGCTCGTATGCAAAAGTTATGAAAATTTGAAAAATGGAAAATTCTGGTCCTGGGTCGACTTCGGGTTTGACTTCGGTGCGCCGCCTCAATTCCCCGGTGCTTGCTTGGAGTTTTCGCCAAAACGACCCGGAGCGACCCGAGTCATTTTCTTCCTGACCCGAAGTTGCTCTAGGGTTTTCTCCCCTGAAACCCGAAGCGCGATCAGAAGCTGCTGCAGATCCGCAAAATTTTTTTTTTTTTTTTTTTGAAATTGAATTTTTTTTTTTTTTTGAACTGACTGGATCTAGGGTTAGCCCCCATTGAAGAAGAAGAGAAGCTTGAAGAAGATGAACGTACAGCAAATAGACAATAGAATGGAGCTAGGGTTTATAACTGTATATTTATAGGTAGGGTTGGGTTAGAGTAGATAGACTAGATAGATGAACGTACGAAACAACTAAGGGCCAAAAAGCCCGTTCTGACCCCGGAACGAAATTTGTCAAACCCATATATCCAGATAGGTATTTTAAAATATTCTGAACGCGATGGAAAAAGTTTCACGTCCAAATTTGATCGTATGAAGAAGTTATGCTGAAAACAAGATTTCCAAATTGATTTCAAATTGATTTTAATAAAATTGATTTTCAAGGCGTTTCGCGTCCGTACGATCAAACGACAGGTCCGATCGATACGAAACTTGAAACCCTATAATAATACACCGATACGGATCCGATGAAACTGGTTTCGTCGAAATCCGAGTCCGTGGCCAAAAAGGCTATTTTTAATATTCATTAAATAAATTAAATAAATTATAGAAATCCAATTCTATATGAATATTCTAAAATTGTCCCAATTCTATTGCTTATGTAAATTAAAATCAATTTAAATGATTTAACAAGTTTGGCTGTGAATTAGAGTTGACAAGTCTATCAAATTTCAGTATACATTCCTCCGCTTCCTTATATTAAGGAATTATAAATAAATTCCTCAAAACCTATTTATTACATTTTTAATCCTTGTATACTTATCTTTTATCCAAAATAGGGATGCCACATACTTTGGTTCATGATTCACATTATTATTCTTAAAGTCTATTTTAAATTTCAGTAACGTAATATTTAACGTTAAATTCCCTTTATTTATGCAATAAGCGCAATTATTGAATTTGATACTCAAATTAATTTATAGATTCTGCTTTCTAAAAATCTATATCAACAATTTGGTCCAATTATAAATAGAATAAGTATTAACCTCATCTTATAGAATTAATTATTGCAATAAATCCAATTTACCATATCTTAAATCCAAATTAATAGATAAAGCTTGATTCCTTTATTAACTCCTTTGGTTTTCAATTAACCTTTTATGGTGAATATAAATTCCAATGTATAATTGAAACCTTATTTCCATTTAATTTCACTATTTCATTAAAAATCCTCATATTCCAGCTAAATTTCAACTAACGTATAAATTAGCTATTTCAATTTCATTTAATTGCGATTATCATACTATAGAAATTAAATTCCATTAAATAAATAAATAAATGTTGATTCCCATCTATTTACATTATATTACATTGGTATTTCTATTTACAACTTAGCTTTGTATAAATGTTTGAATGTGGAATCTTGTCTATTTCACGTATTAATTAAGCCTTAAAAATCAATTAATATTATATCCTTGGTCTAACCTCATTTTACCCATATTTATATTAATATATCCTTTGAATTAGGTAAATTACCATTGATTATCTACCTTAACTTATCAGACTCCACTAACGTAATGGTTAAATATTAATTACACTTGTAAAAAAAACAATCCACAAGATTTGCATTTCACATTACAAATGAATACATAAATCTTGGCTTTCTTTTTCTTTGCTTCTTAAAGGCCAAATCAAACTACCCTATCATCACTAATTTATGGCAATTAATTGCAATTGATTCTCCATTAAACTACATAAGTTATCCAATTGAAACCTAAGTAGAATGTTTATTTATTTACAATCCTACTGTTTAAATGAATTGATCCTTTACGGTATAATTCACATTTGACTTGATTTCTCATTTATTTTGCAAAACAGTAAATTTCAATTGCTACCAACATTATATTTAATATTAGATTTCCAATTAATTCTATTGGAATCAATATATCTTTATATATATACTTTACGTATAAATATCTAAATTACCAAATCAAGTACATTTATTAGAGACAACATTCAATAAAATTACTTATCACACTTATTGCATTGATTTATTCCAACGGACACTTTTATTTAGTCACTATTTATTATTACAACCAAATGTACAATCTCCACTATTTATTTTATATTAAATGAATTCCATTCTAGTAAATATTTTTATTAATATTCACTGATTCACATTTATATTGGTTTCTTATATTTAACTTATAACAAGGTGTGCAAATTTACATAGTTCAAATCTATTTCCATGTAACTATTAAATTGTTACATTAAATTCCAATTATTATAACAAATTACTACATTTTCTCAAATAAAATCTTAAGACCTTTATTTTATTCTAAATTAGATTAGAAACGTATTAATTTAATTTATTTAACATTATCAAATTTAACGGGTCGTTACAATTGGTATTGTGCTAATGTTTGTGGATGCAGGGAAACAGGTTGGAGGGATCCAACTGGATTCCTAACCAATATTTATTTGATTTTAGATATTGTGATATTTGATTATTTTATCATATCGATATATGATGTTTGGAAGTCGTGATTGACTATTCGGTGTGTTGCATCATCGGATCCAATTTTGAAGTTTAAAAATAACGATTTTGATTTTAAGGGATTTCTAAAGTGATTTTTAAAATATACGTTTATAAAATATTTTTTTGAATTGATTCATCTTAAATAAATAAACGTTATAATTTTAATGTTATAAAAATTATGATTTTTGAGAAATACAGTTAAAAGTTGATTTTTGAAAAATATGAGATTAATGATTTTATAAAATAGTAAAAATTTGGATTTCTGAATTTATTATAAAAAGTTTAAATATAGGATTTATGAAATTTGATTATTTTGTAAATCTAAGAGAATGATGAAATTATAAAGGAGTTTAAAGACGTTTTAAATGAATAATATAAATTGATCCATATAAAAGATTTATAAATTGATATTTATAAATTAAAAATATTGGAATTGTAAAACGAGCTTTTATAAGTGTTAGAATGAATTGTGAATGAATTTCGTAAATGAATGAAATTTATAGAGTTATAAATGGTGAAGTTATAAATGGAATTTTATAAGCAGTAGGTTTATAAAATTTATAAGGTTATTAAAGGAATAGATTTGAGTAAATAAATGAACCTTATAAGTTATAAGATTTATAATTTGAGAAGTTTAAAGGAATAATTTTGTAAATAAATTATAAGCATTTAAATTGTAATATGAACTTTTAGTATATAATTGAGTTATGAATTGAATAGGTTAATAAAGGAATTTATAAACGTTGTTTTATAAATACGCAAATGGCTTATTTTGATAAGTAAATTGTTATAACTTATTTATGGAGTTATATTCACGTTTTAGACGGTGAATAATCCTTTGAAATAAAAAGAATAGAAATGATAAAATTGGTTAACAAGTATATTCACGTTTTTGAATAGTGAATAATATGTTAAAGAAATGGTTTTGAATGTGATGTTTTAAATAGAATTAAAACGATCTAAAGATGTTTTAAAATGTATTAACTATCGAAACCATAGATTTCAACATTCATTGTTGAAATAGACGTTTTCGAGAAATAGAAGGAAATGGTAGACCATAACACTGTTGTTATAGTAAATGATTTCCGAAAGGAAATGTTTTGTATAGTATTGGGATTTATATATCTATTTTAATTTCGAATCCCTATACTAGTGATTTTGGGTTGTCGTAACAATGTTTTACGCAACATTCGTTTTGGCCCAAATAAATATGTTTAAGAGAATGATTTCCTTAAAGAATGAAATATATACTTAATTTCGATTTGAGTATATTGAATATTTTCCAAGTATAGAAAATAAAAAGATATTGTGAATTACTTATAAATAAATAAGTATGGAAATGGTTTCCAATAAGAAATGAACGTTTTGAGAATTATCTTTTTAAGATAAATTGAAAGTGAATATTTGAAAACGATTTGAAAATCGTATGTTCACAAATATTTTTTGGAAATGTAAATTCAATAAGGAATTTATAAATGAAATTTGGAAAATGGGTTTAAAAATAAATATTGATTTATTTTTAAAGTATGGAAATTATGTATATATGTTGTAAAGATATTTTTGGAAAATAAATAATTTGGAAAATTATTTGGAATCTGGTGATGTTGTGCATATCTATTGATAGTTCGATAAACGACTATTAATATTTACCTTTGAATGGGTATTTATTGTGATTTGCTTGAATTTGAATGCCACACTTTTTTTTTTAAATAAGCGCTCACTATTCGGGTTAACCGGGAAAGGACCTTGGGGTCGTATAACCCATTCTGAATATGTGATATGTCGTTATGAATTGCATTTGAAGACCGGTGTTGAAGGCTGGATATTTTCGAAAACGAAAGGGTTTCTTGTTGATTGTCTCTGCACTGGCTGATCCCCGGTATAAAGATCTCCATATGTGATGGGAAATCCGGACGTGATTAGAGATTATCCGGATTGCAAGGACTTCTTTGTAAGTGCCTTCGGTTCTGTTCGATCCCGGAACAGACTTGTATGGATAGTATGCCTGACATTACAAATTGAGATATAAAGCTGATTTCTTTCAAATATATTTCTGTTGGTGGCGGAGAATTTATTCTCTTAGCTTAACACCCTTCTCTGAGACGTACGAGCTCAGAGGTTATATAGTTGAAGGTTATTAGCAATATATTCCCAATTTGGTAATGTGACATTCTGAGTGTTGCTGTGAAATGATCATTGTTTGATTATTTGTGATATGATCATTTGTTGACCCAAAGCACAGCTTTTGTATAAAGCGTGGCTTTGTGGACGAGACTTCGTCGAGCCTCACACCCCGGAATGGTCAAAACAGGAAAGATGCAGCAAGGTTATGAGGGGTAGCTCCCTTTAGGGTATGTGCATTTCCTTCTGGAAAAGGGTGGTATCATGGTATGGAGCCCAGATACTTACTCATGTTGAAACACTTTATTATTATGGTGTGATGTTGATTACGAGCGCTCGGTTAAAGGTCCCAAAGGACCGGGAGATGGCATACTCGTGTAAGTTGTTACCTAGTTTGAAAGGTAACCCGGCCTTGTGTTGGCAGAGATCCGGTTAGGTTCTCGGGACGTCCTTCCAGAGGCGTTTCCATGTGGCAATGGGAAGTTCCTTGGCCTGACCATTTGTTGGAAATCCAAAGAAACAATACGAGACTTGTACGGTTTTAGTTGTAGAACCTGCCATCTAATATGGTAGCTATAGTAGGCATAATATAACGGTACCCATGCTGGCTAAGATTTATATTCTACTTTCGAAATGTTTTCTACACTATGCACTAGTAATAATATCAAATGTTTCTTTTAATGCGTATCAACCATCTTTGACTAACATAAGAAGAAATCTCCTCCAAGTCTGCGTTTGCATTGTGTGTGTGGTAGGAGGTCTTATGGTAGTTACATTTTTAAAAACATTGCGAATCTATTCTAAAAATTATCATGTTCTTGATTTTAAAGATAAATAAACTGTTTTGAGTTCTCACACCAGTCACATGACTGACTCGGAGTTTATTTTTTCCTTCCTAAACTCTGGGTGCCCACCAATTTTCACACGGGCAGTCAAGAGTTAGGTTTATCAGGATATTCTGGAATTTAGGAGTTGCTGGAGGCAAGATGGATGGCATTGGCGTATCACTAGTATATAGTATTTTCTTTTTCCGCTATTTGTTGTTATTTGTTGTTGTACACTCTGATGATGTAATGTAATGTATAAAATGTAATAACTGATATAGTTCTTTTGTTTTAATGATTATTCATTTATCTATTATATGTTGTTCCGCTGCGAATTGTGAGATTCTGATATTGTTCTGTTCTACCTTTTCTCTCTTCTTCTACCTCTTTCTTCTTCTTAAAACCCTCAGTGTTCAATTTTCCGGCATCCGACTGATCGGCATTCGATATAGTGGACGTATTGATGTCGATATTCGGGAGTCGAAGAATCGGGTCCTGACAATGTGGTATAAGAGCATATGGTTAAGCGACAACCATAGCTCTGTTGGGTGTTACTCATTAGAGATAGAGTCAGTAGTACTCTAGAATGAGTTTGAGTGTAATAATAGATATGAGCGCATATTTGTTAGTGAATATAAAATTGTTTTGCATTGTGTTGACTTATCGGTTGATTGTTTATAGATTCTGGTTGGTGCAGTCCAGCTAACTGTGTTGATAGGAATTTCTAAACTCTTAAACAAGATAAACCGACACGATAATGTTTTTGAATCGGATAAATAAGATAATTTTGCCCAAAACTATTTTGTATAGAAAAGAAATGATTTTCTATGAATTATTATAGTATATGGTTGCATGATTGTTAGGAAGTAATAATATTAACTTATTATCATTAGTATATGGAATTAAATAAGAAATAAAATGTATAACCAGAGATTAGACATAAATTCATTTAACAAATGAAATTTATAAATAAATAAAAAATATAAGGAAATGAATTCATATACAATTGGGATTTATAAAATAAATTGTAAATAAATTGAATTGGTATCAATTTAAATTGGTTATAAGATAAAATGGATTGAATTCAAGTAAACTAACTTGATAAATTATTAATTCATGGACTAATGAATTGGAATTTGAATTGGTTAAATTAAAGTTTAGTCGTGAGCTAAATTTGAAGATAAATTTGAATTTGTATATAAGTTCAAGTAAGTAAAAGAAATAAATTGAAATTCCCTTTGTTAGTAATTAAGTAAATTCGAGATGAATTGAATATGGAAATTGAAATTTAAAATGAATAAGTGAATGTACTAATTGAAATGAATTAGTGAATGAAACTAATTTAAAGTAGTAATATGAATTAGTAAATGAAAGTTAATCGATAAAATTCAATATTTAGAATTTAAATTGTGAATTGAATCCAAATGAAATTGAAATGCAAGATTGAATGAAAATGGATATGTAACTTCAATAGTGAAGTGAAAAATGTATAAGAAGTATATATTGAATATTTTGTAATGGAATTGGCAAAATGGTTTGAATGTTGGAATTGGATATTATGGATAGCAGGATATACAGGTGTATTAAAAGAAATGGAATTGAGATTTTGATTTCAAAGATAAAATTGAATTGCTCGACAAAAAAGTACGTATTTCAATTTCAGTATGAAATTTGGTGATTTTCTTCTCCAGCCACTTGGCTTTCTCTTTTCTTTTTGATTCTGAGGGGCCGTGGTGCCATTTTGTAGTCGTACCGAGCTAGCCGCACAAAGGACACGCTGGCGAAATTTTTCGAAAATTTAGGGAGTTATAATTGAAGTTGGAAATGACCCAGAATTGAAGTTGGAAAGCTAGTTGAAATGATAATGAATCTCTAGTAAAAAGATTTGTTTTAGAAAGTTGATAAAACTATTTGGATTGTGAAAAATGATAGACGAGATAAGGGCATTCTTCTTAACTTGTAATTTCGGGACGAAATTCTTTTAAGCGGGGAAGATTGTAACGACCCAGAATTTTGAACAATTTAAATTGAAAATATTTAATTAATTTTAAATATTTGAATGATAGTTTGACTTGAATTTCAAATTATCAGAATGAATTTGGCGATTAAATTATAAAATTTAATCTATTGAAAGTTGAATAATAATTTGAATCATCAGTTTTAAGCTGATTTAAAAATATTTCAGAGGCTTGTAAAATTTATATTGATAACACTGAAGATAATCGAAGCTTCATAATTGGATTTGAAACTGCTTTGTTCAGTTTTGAAATTATATCGTTTGAATCTATATTTAAAAATAGCCATCCGAGGCACAGTCTCGGAATTCGACGAAGCCAGTTCCATTGGGTCCGTAATATTGAATTATTCTCGGATTTCAAATTTCGTACTTTTCGGAGTTGATATGTGAGCACACGGTGAATAAACGCGTTGAAATTTTCAACGAATTCAATTTAAATTTAAATTTAGTCAACAACACACCACGTTCTTCCTTAAAACACGCCCCTTTGTTTCAGCCGAGTATCACGCCAAAAATCATGGAAGAAATCGCGCAAGCATGCTTCGTTCAATTTTAAATATCTCATTCCCTTTCCTTCATAATTCACGCATCTTCTCGTTCAAAACAAAATGGCCGCAGCTTCAAACGAAAGAAAATCTTCGTTCAAATTAAAATTCTCGTTCCATAACCAAAGTAAATGGCCGCACCTCCTTCATCTTAACTCAAATCAAAATCCCGTTCCTTCAGTTTCGAATTGAAAAAAAAAAAATCAATGGCCGCGCGCTCGAACGAGATGGGGGAAACGTGCGCACACGCGCGCTAGGGAGGTGGCGACTTTATGCTGCGATGGAGGCGCAGGCGCACGCGCGCGTGCTCGCGCGTGGGAGAAGGCGACGGTCGCGATTTTGGGGGAGCTCGATTTCGAGCATCTCGAAGTGGAGGGGGCGGCGTCGACGTCAGTAGAGGAGTTTGCTAGGGTTTCGTTTGTCTTGGAATGCGAGCTGTAGATGGTCGTTGTTCCAATTCGTAGACGTGATGGTGATTTCGAAATTTCAAGACAGTGAAGGTATTGTCTTGTTTATATTTATATATTTTATTTTATCCCCAGATATTTGTATGCTCGAAAAAAATAAATAAATAATAACAACAATATGCAAATTTTTAGTTTATAGATTGCAGAAGGAAAAGTTTTGGTTTTCATTAAATAATTAGATAACATAAAATTATTTAAAGGAAATGTAGTTTTCGAATTTATATTTTGTTAAGTAAATTTATCAAAGGAAATCTGTTTAATTAAAATTATTAATCCAAATTTACTTACTTAATTTGTTCAGTTACTAAAAGATTATTAAAAGGGAATTTAGATTAAAACTTAATTTTTTATAATTATTTAAAAGAAATTGATTTAAAGATATTAATTTAAAGTAAAATAATTAGTTAAAATAATTTATTAAAAAGGAATTTGTTAAAGATTTAAACATAGAAGTGGAATTTATAAAGCTTAAAGTGAAAATTGTTAGTTAATTAAATTTATTTAAATGAGAAATTAAATTTTTCGTCTAGTTCAAATATTTATAAATCGTATAATGTTTATATACAGTATATGAAAGTATCAAAGAAAATTTAGATTTAATAGGGATTTAAAAAGGAAATCAGTTAAAAATTTAAATTTTTGTTTAAAACAAAATCGCCGATGAATTGAAATTATCAAATGAAAATTTATTATTCGATATGTTCGAATATTAATAATGTGTATAATATTTATACAAGGTTCAAAAATAGTAAAGAAAACAAGTTGAATTGGGGGTGGATTGCTAATAAAAGCAAAGGTGAGAACTTCTCACTCAAAAAGGGTTTATTTCAATTTTAAATAGTTAGATTTAAAATTGTTAGACTGTGTTGATTGAATGCTTGAATGATGATTGTTATATATATATATATATATATATATATATATATATATATTATATGTGAATAGACTCTATACGCCGTTAGTAAGCGGAGGTTATTTATTAAACCCATATACCGCGATATTCCACCTTGAAGTGGAATTGGTATTATATTAGTATATAGCAATATATATATATATATATATATATATATATATATTGGCATATGTATATATTGCAGTTGATTGATTTCCCGCATTGTATAGCAGATGAGACCCTATTGCGCCGCCTATTAAGCGGATAATATTTTATAAATCCCATATACCGCGATATTCCGTCTTAAAACGGGATTGGTATTGTGCTAATGTTTGTGGATGCAGGGAAACAGGTTGGAGGGATCCAACTGGATTCCTCACCAATATTTATTTGATTTAGATATTGTGATATTTGATTTTTTTTATCATATCGATATATGATGTTTGGAAGTCGTGATTGACTATTCGGTGTGTTGCATCATCGGATCCAATTTTGAAGTTTAAAAATAATGATTTTGATTTTAAGGGATTTCCAAAGTAATTTTTGAAAATATACGTTTATAAAATATATTTTTTGAATTGATTCATCTTAAGTAAATAAACGTTATAATTTTAATGTTATAAAAATTAAGATTTTTGAGAAATACAGTTAAAAGTTGATTTTTGAAAAATATGAGATTAATGATTTTATAAAATGGTAAAAATTTGGATTTCTGAATTTATTATAAAAAGTTTAAATATAGGATTTATAAAATTTGATTATTTTGTAAATCTAAGAGAATGATGAAATTATAAAGGAGTTTAAAGACGTTTTAAATGAATAACATAAATTGATCCATCTAAAAGATTTATAAATTGATATTTATAAATTAAAAATATTGGAATTGTATAACGAGCTTTTATAAGTGTTAGAATGAATTGTGAATGAATTTCGTAAATGAATGAAATTTATAGAATTATAAATGGTGAAGTTATAAATGGAATTTTATAAGCAGTAGGTTTATAAAATTTATAAGGTTATTAAAGGAATAGATTTGAGTAAATAAATGAACCTTATAAGTTATCAGATTTATAATTTGAGAAGTTTAAAGGAATAATTTTGTAAATAAATTATAAGCATTTAACTTATAATATGAACTTTTAGTATATAATTGAGTTATGAATTGAATAGGTTAATAAAGGAATTTATAAACGTTGTTTTATGAATTCGCAAATGGTTTATTTTGATAAGTAAATTGTTATAACTTATTTATGGAGTTATATTCACGTTTTGGACGGTGAATAATCCTTTGAAATAAAATGAATAGAAATGATAAAATTGGTTAACAAGTATATTCACGTTTTTGAATAGTGAATAATATGTTAAAGAAATGGTTTTGAATGTGATGTTTTAAATAGAATTAAAACGATCTAAAGATGTTTTAAAATGTATTAACTATCGAAACCATAGATTTCAACATTCATTGTTGAAATAGACGTTTTCGAGAAATAGAAGGAAATGGTAGACTATAACACTGTTGTTATAGTAAATGATTTTCGAAAGGAAATGTTTTGTATAGTATTGGGATTTATATATCTATTTTAATTTCGAATCCCTATACTAGTGATTTTGGGTTGTCGTAACAATGTTTTACGCAACATTCGTTTTGGCCCAAATAAATATGTTTAAGAGAATGATTTCCTTAAAGAATGAAATATATACTTAATTTCGATTTGAGTATATTGAATATTTTCCAAGTATAGAAAATAAAAAGATATTGTGAATTACTTATAAATAAATAATATGGAAATGGTTTCCAATAAGAAATGAACGTTTTGAGAATTATCTTTTTAAGATAAATTGAAAGTGAATATTTGAAAACGATTTGAAAATCGTATGTTCACAAATATTTTTTGGAAATGTAAATTCAATATGGAACTTATAAATGAAATTTGGAAAATGGGTTTAAAAATAAATATGATTTATTTTTAAAGTATGGAAATTATGTATATATCTTGTAAAGATATTTTTGGAAAATAAATAATTTGGAAAATTATTTGGAATCTGGTGATGTTGTGCATATCTATTGATAGTTCAATAACCGACTATTAATATTTACCTTTGAATGGGTATTTATTGTGATTTGCTTGAATTTGAATGCCACACTTTTTTTTTAAAATAAGCGCTCACTATTCGGGTTAACCGGGAAAGGACCTTGGGGTCGTATAACCCATTCCGAATATTACGTCGTTATGAATTGCATTTGAAGAGCGGTGTTGAAGGCCGGATATTTTTGAAAACGAAAGGGTTTCTTGTTGATTGTCTCTGCACTGGCTGATCCCCGGCATAGAGATCTCCATATGTGATGGGAAATCCGGACGTGATTAGAGATTATCCGGATTGCAAGGACTTCTTTGTAAGTGCCTTCGGTTCTGTTTGATCCCGGAACAGACTTGTATAGATAGTATGCCTGACATTACAAATTGAGATATAAAGCTGATTTCTTTCAAATATATTTCTGTTAGTGGCGGAGAATTTATTCTCTTAGCTTAACACCCTTCTCTGAGACGTACGAGCTCAGAGGTTATATAGTTGAAGGTTATTAGCAATATATTCCCAATTTGGTAATGTGACATGCTGAGTGTTGCTGTGAAATGATCATTGTTTGATTATTTGTGATATGATCATTTGTTTGATCGTTTATCTTTGTGATCATTTCTATGATCATTTGTTGACCCAAAGCACAGCTTTTGTATAAAGCGTGGCTTTGTGGACGAGACTTCGTCGAGCCTCACACCCCGGAATGGTCAAAACAGGAAAGATGCAGCAAGGTTATGAGGGGTAGCTCCCTTTAGGGTATGTGCATTTCCTTTTGGAAAAGGGTGGTATCATGGTATGGAGCCCAGATACTTACTCATGTTGAAACACTTTATTATTATGGTGTGATGTTGATTACGAGCGCTCGGTTAAAGGTCCCAAAGGACCGGGGGATGGCATACTCGTGTCAGTTGTTACCTAGTTTGAAAGGTAACCCGGCCTTGTGTTGGCAGAGATTCGGTTAGGTTCTCGGGACGTCCTTCCAGAGGCGTTTCCATGTGGCAATGGGAAGTTCCTTGGCCTGACCATTTGTTGGAAATCCAAAGAAATAATAAGGGACTTGTACGGTTTTAGTTGTAGAACCTGCCATCTAATATGGTAGCTATAGTAAGCATAATATAACGGTACCTATGCTGGCTAAGATTTATATTCTACTTTCGAAATGTTTTCTACACTATGCACTAGTAATAATATCAAATGTTTCTTTTAATGCGTATCAAGCATCTTTGACTAACATAAGAAGAAATCTCCTCCAAGTCTGCGTTTGCATTGTGTGTGTGGTAGGAGGTCTTATGGTAGTTACATTTTTAAAAACATTGCGAATCTATTTTAAAAATTATCCTGTTCTTGATTTTAAAGATAAATAAACTGTTTTGAGTTCTCACACCTGTCACATGACTGACTCGGAGTTTATTGTTTCCTTCCTAAACTCTGGGTTCCCACCAATTTTCACACGGGCAGTCAAGAGTTAGGTTTATCAGGATATTCTGGAATTTAGGAGTTGCTGGAGGCAAGATGGATGGCATTAGCGTATCACTAGTATATAGTATTTTCTTTTTCCGCTATTTGTTATTATTTGTTGTTGTACACTCTGATGATGTAATGTAATGTATAAAATGTAATAACTGATATAGTTCTTTTGTTTTAATGATTATTCATTTATCTATTATATGTTGTTCCGCTGCGAATTGTGAGATTCTGATATTGTTTTGTTCTACCTTTTCTCTCTTCTTCTACCTCTTTCTTCTTCTTAAAACCCTCAGTATTCGGTTTTCCGGCATCCGACTGATCGCATTCGATACAGTGGACGTATTGATGTCGATATTCGGAAGTCGAAGAATCGGGTCCTTACATTATATATATGTTTTCAAATGGAAATAGAAGGTTACACAAGTTATCATATTTATTTTAATTAACAAAATGTTCAATAGTTACATTTTCTTATTTTGATTTCTTAATTTATAAGTGACAACCTTCTATTCTTGATACATTATTAAACTTTTAACATCTAATTTCTTGTTTTCCATTTTAGCTGCCCCCAATTATTAAAATAGTTAAGATTACATTCTATTACAATAACCGAAAGCTACTAATTATAAAAAAGTTTATTTCTGGATTACATTTCAAATTATTTAAAATTAACATATATATACCCATAACTTATATATATCAAATCATATTTAAAAATTAAACTTTAAGATTCGTTATCAAAACAAATGCGCAATACAACTACTACAACAGTCTTCCCACTTCGAAACACGAAAATGAACATTGATGATGCGTGCACTCATCACCGAAATTATTTTCCAACGATAGAGAGGGGGGTACAGAACTTATTTCCTTCTAATCCTTTAAGCATTTCTTTCAAATCATAGTGAAATATTTATATCAGAAGATACTTATAAATAACATTATTATTATATTCCAAAATCATTCGAAAGAAATTTCTAGAAATCCCGGAACTTCAGTTCTAAACATCCGATTTATATTTATTTTATGTACAATCTCATTTTTGAACCAATATTTATAATTTCACTACCTAATAAAAAATATTATAATCAACTATATCATTTATAAAATTATTATTTTATATACAATAATATATAATAGGCAAAATTATTTCATTTACCTATATTTTCAAACAATATTGTGTTGGTCTGTCTTATTAAGTGTTTAGAAATCCCAACCGATGTCATAGCGTCCCATATTCCGACCAGAATTTATAAATACAAAACGGAACAAATTAACACAATACAAAACCTTTTATAACACTAAAAAATACGCTGTCTCATATATACACTCAGCGACTCATTCTAGGGTATTACTACCATATTCCCTAGCGAGTCAGACCCCATAAAGCTAAGGTTATCGCTAAACCAAAGTCTGATACCAACTGTAAAGACCTGCATTTTTGGATGGTTTAAATCGACGATAAGCCATACATGTCAGACTCAAACCATTCAAAAGGGAAGATTGTTATAGGGTGTATAGAAAGAAAGAAAAAAAATACCGAATCTCATAGCGGAATGACAAAATATAATGATTAAATAAACAGTTAATAAAGTTGTTTATATATAACATTGATTATACATTTATAATACAGATCAGAGTTACATACAACAAGAATAAATAAATAAATAAATAAATAAATGCAGCGAAATAACATGATGCAGTGGAGTAAATATAATAATAATAGTATAAAATCTTCGTCTTCATCCACTAGAAAGCAGTCTTCGATAAACTGGAAAGAATAGACTGACCCGAGCGAATTGAAAAGTCGAGACACACGAGTCAGAACTAAAAGATCTTATGTAAGTTAAATCAATAGAATAAATAAGAGTGTAACGGCGTCAGAGATGTTTGCATGGTTTGACATCTCCTATCCAGTGTCTAACATGAGTCTCATAACTTAAGAGATATTCAGGATCTCCATCTCCTAAGGATCCATTAAACTATCTACTATGTAGTACAGTACACTATTGTAATAGTGTCTACGACAATGTAAACAAATAGCATTAAGCCGTTACCCATATTCCCCTAACACATTTTATATATTCCCAGTCTATACTGTACCATACGCTCCTTCGTGAGGTTTACCCAAAGGGCACTCCATAGGTATGATACAAAAAAAACTCATAGAAGGCGTGATAGGGCATGTGAATATGGCACTTGAGGAAATGCCAGGGTAGATATAC
Source organism: Allium cepa (assembly GCA_030765085.1). Lineage (NCBI taxonomy): Eukaryota > Viridiplantae > Streptophyta > Magnoliopsida > Asparagales > Amaryllidaceae > Allium > Allium cepa. The sequence continues at coordinate 217,880,537 of CM060938.1, forward strand.
CAATTGCACTCCCGAACTGGTGGTAACGCATAGCAGCTACTACCGCCCACCTCGGACACACTCCCATAATCAAAATTGAGGGGTAGCCACCAAATAAATCACAAAATCAAAATATAGTATCAAAGAAATGTGCCTGATAGGAGGGATGACATCACTTGGCCAGGTATAGCTCCCGTTTTAGTCACATCTAAGATGACTCACAGGAGTTAGGGTCACATAAATACCTCATATAGAATCGTTCACCAAACCATCCTACTTCATTTTGGAATCTCCACTACATATACAGTTGTTAAGGTGGTTTCCACATTGGTAGAGAGTATGACAATATCCGATCTCGGTGTCTTTAACAACTAAATGCTAATTTCACACCGGATGGTTCTTTTACATTTCAAAAATCAATTCACGATTAATATCAAAATATCAAATTCTCAAAACCATATCATTTTGAAAAACATATTCACTTTAAAAACCGTATTTACTTTCCAAATCATATCGATAAGATAGGTTAATTAAATCCTCATTCCAAAATCATCATATTTACTCAAATATATTATTGCACTAGCAAATATCATTTCAAATCACATCTTAAGTTATAACGTCATTAACTATATTCTCTTTAAAAATCAAGGATTCAAATATAAGCACTACCACTTCATACAGTCTGAAATTTAGAAAATAGTTTCGATAGTTATATATAGTTTAGTATAATTTAAAATAATTTTTTAAATAATTAAAATATTCTAAAATAGTTTTAAAAATAGATTAAAATAGATTAAATGGATTTAAGATAGTTTAAATAGAATTAAAATAGTTTAAATAGATTTAAGACAGTTTAAATAGGATTAAAATAGTTTAAATAGAATTAAAATAGTTTAATTAGATTTAAAATAGATTAAATAGATTTGAAATAGATTATAAAGATTTAAAGTAGATTAAATAGATTCAATAAAATGGGTTAACTAGTTTAAAATAGGTTAAAATGGATAAAATTGTATTAAATAGATTAAAATAGTTTAAATTGATTAAAATGGTTTAAAATAGTTAAAATAGACTTTAAAGTTATATCCAAACATTCTCAATAACTCAATTTCAATTAATTCATTTATATTTGACAATTCAACTTTGAAATTCTAATTTAAATCCTTTGAACAATTCATTAAGTCAATTCCAATTTCAGCATTAAGGCTTGGATTTTCAAAAATAATTCAGTTTATATAAATCAATTTCTATTTCAAAATACCAATTAACCGAATTCAAAATTTAAAGAACTAAAATCATTTAATTTACCCAATTCGGTGTCCATATATAATTTTCTACCCTATGGTCAAGTGATATAAAAATTTATCATTTCAATCCGTAATTTAAAATTTATGGGTATATATCATTTCAACCCTCAATCCTAAAATTTAACTTCAAATACATGAAATCGTTCGAGTCTATCATTTCAACCCATAATGATTTCTCCTTAATCTATCAGATCATTCGGGTATGCATCATTTCAACCCACGGGGATCTTGTAGTGTTATAACAATATAAAAAATAACATCCGGTCATCCAATATCAACAATAAAAAACATCCATCATAATCATCATCCAAATCAACCAATAAACATCAGTAGATAACTAGTTATCATTAACAGATATTAAATTGACAATTAAATTCAATATTAAATGACAATTAAATGCAATAAAAGTCATATTTAACTGGAATGAAAATATAAATATACCAAACTTTAATCAATCAATTTCTAATTACATCATAAATTTTAATTAACCAACATAAGATAATTTAGTAATTGTGAGTGGGTTAACACTCACCTTTGATTTCAATTGATTTGAAATCCAAAATAAAACCCAAATTTGAACAGTCTCAGTATTCGTCTAAACCAGTTCCATAATGTTTGGAATTTCGATACGATCATAGCGGAATAAACCACGCGTAAATCCGACCTCATACATAAAAGTTATGCTAATTAGAAGGTTATACGAATTAAAATTAAAATAAATATAGGAAATATGACACATCACCTCGTTTCTTCGATGAAAACCCTAGCCCAACATTGGAAACACCATCGCAAACAGTTGGAGCCGCCACCACTGCGCTCAATATTGCACCGCCCACGAGCTCCAAACACCAGATCGACCAAGCCCACCACGACCGACACCTCAGCGCGACCCCATAGCCCAATCACGCCACCCTCCGGTGTTGCCTAGCGCCACTGCCATCGCACATATTCCCAGGCCAAGTACGGTGAGGCTGAGCACTTCTGAGATGAGCGGCTACATCCTTGAGACCTGCTCGATGAGCTTTACCACCCCATGTCTCCCGATCGTTAAAAGACGAACCATTGTTGGATTGTCAAAACCCTAATATGAGCGGCTGAGGTTCAACCTAAATTTCTGGAAAAATGGCGATTTGAATGCAAAAACGAATTGCAGATCTACGTTATTGTAACAATCCCATTTTTAAGCCAAATTTAATTTAATAATTAATATATATTTTTGGATTAAATTGTGAATTAATTTGAATTTTTTTCCAAAATAAATAAGATATGTGTTTGATATATATTTATACACACACACACACACACACATATATATATATTGTAATAGAATTTTAATTTGAAATTCAAAAAAATAATATTGAAAATAAATTAGATTTAAAACTCTATATTTTTAAAACTAATAAAAATTTGTTTTGTGATTATAATATATATATATATATATGTATGTATGTATGTATGTATGTATATTAAGGAAGTTATATTTTGAATTTAATATAATAATTTTCAAAAGCTATTTAAAATTTAATTCTATATTTTCAAACACTAAAGATAAATATTTATTTATTTAAAAGTATGATACCTTAAAAATAATAAAAAGGTGCTTTCCTTTGAAATTTTTACATAAATTAAATAGTTTGTATATATATAAATATAAAACATATGTTAATATAAAAAGGAAATGCATTAATTAAATTTGAAAATATAATATAAATTATATAAAAACCAAATACAAATATAAAATCATATTAAAGACATTATAGTATGCAAAAAATAACAAGTGTAAAAAGATTATGCCATGCATTAAACATGTGTAAGTATTATAACACACATAATAACAAATGTTAGCTTGATTTTAACGTGCATTTACAAGTGTCAAATATTAATTTTCTTTTTTTTTCATTTTCAAAAATAAAATAAAAAGATTTATATAAAAACATCTACTTCTACTCTTTTCATTTTCTTTCATAATTTCAAAACCTAAAACCTGAAAAGAAAGCAAACCAAAGAAAAGAAAATAGAAACAAAATCAAACAGCAAGCAAACTAAATTCAAATCAATAACCTTTTTCAAAATCAAAACGTGGAAGCAAAGAAAATATATGGTTCTATTGAATCAAAACAAGTTCAGTTGCAAAATCAAAAGCATGCAAGTTCAATTCAGTTTTATCAAGCAAAGCAAAGATCAAATTCCAAATTTCAACTCCAAGATCAAAATCTATTTCGGTTTTCAAATCAAATTCAGTTCCAGGTTTTGTGTTCTCTGTTCAAACCAAACCAGGTGAGTAAACTAACTTGGATCTGTCTATATACCTTGATGTTTGGATTGAATACTTGAAAATATGTTGTGAAAAATGTTTGTATAGATGAAAGTATGCCTGTATGTCTGTAAATTGATTTGGTGCATGTCTGTTTGCCTTTGTTCTAAGTATGTAGGTCTAAAAACCTATTCAAAGATTAAAATCTCTTCCCCTGATCTTTTTTATCATGTGATCTTTAAAAGGAATCTGTTTGTAATACCTAAATTTGATTTTTTTAAATATTTTTGAGTACAATTGACAAGTATATTTACAGGAATCAAGAAAACACAGTGTAAATCATTTCAAGTTAGAAAATCAATCATTTAGATTTCATATTTTAACCTCATAACTAGATTCATACTTAAGAATAGGGAATTTTAATATTAATTTCATGATTTTTAATTTTGGGGTCGGGTTGAATTTTCGAGTTGAACGGTTTTGGGTTTTCTGTCGAATATTGGCGATTGGGGGATAGATATTCATGGTGTTTGGGTCTGGAGGTGGCTCGAGAGCTGAGGGTTAGAGGTAAAATGATGGATGGATTTATAGGTGGTCGTGGTGGCCAGACGACGAGGTAGTAGGGTTTAAGATCCAGTTTGGGTCGCTGTCGAATTCGAGGCTAGTTCATCGTCGTCGAGGGATCGGACTCAACTGGTGGTGGGGGAATTGAGGTGTGGTTTTGTGGCGAAGCTATGGTCTGAGTTTCAGACCTTTTGATGATCAGAGGTGGCTACTCGAGGCATTTTCAGACGATCAATTTTGGGTTCCAACTTGTATTGATTTGTTCGACTTCGATTCTAGGTGTAATCGATGACTCTGGGTGGTCGTATCGATTGAGGGGAAGATCGGCGATGTAAGGTCTCGACGATGGTTGGAGCGATGACATTGGCTTGTGCAGGTGCACATGTATCTGTGTGTGTCAGTAGGTTGGGGAGAAGGAAAAAGAAGAAGTAGGCTCGAAGTCGTACTTGGGGAAACGTGATTTTGCATCAGGTTTGTGTTCGAGTAGTTCTCGAGTGTGTAACAGGGTTTAAATTTTAAATCAAAACAGAAAAAATGATGAGAGGGGTGACTCGGGGTCTGACTCGGGGATTTTGAGTTTGGGCTCGGGTTGTTGCTCGGGTCAGAAAGCTAGGAGTATATTTACAAGTTCTAAAACTTTAAATTAATCAAGTTTTAATAATTTTCTTAAACTAATTCTTTTATACGATATGTATTTATATATTTTTATAATTATTTAATTAATTAAGTTTTAATAGATATCCTTTATTTTAATTAATTCTTAAGTTTATGTTAAATAAAATCAAATAGTATAATGAAGAAGTTAATTAAAAGATAAGGATGTTTTTAATTGTTAATTAACTTAAAGGTCTAAGTTAATTTATGGTTAATGATGAATTAATTCCAAAAGTTATTTAAATGAGATTTTAAAGATAAATGGTTTATCTTAAATAATGTTTTTAATTATTAATGAACTTAAAAGTCTTAAGTTAATTCATATGTTAATAATAAATTTATTTCAAAGGTTTATTTAACAAGATTTAAATGTTGTAATTAAGTAATTAATTAAGATAAGGGGTTTATCTTTAATTAATTAGGGTCTTGACTAATTAAAGGATCGTTAATTTATTAATTTATTAATTAAGCAGGATTTAGAGGTAATTAATTTAATTTTTTTGGTAATTAAATTAAATTAATTAAGTAATTGATTAAGATAATGGTTTACCTTAGATTAATTAAGGACTTAAGTAATTAAGGAATGATTAATTAAAGGATCATTAATTAATGTGAGTAATTAAAGGATAATTACTTAATATAATTAATTAGTGATTAATTAATGTAAGTAATTAAAAGATAATTAATTACTTAAAAGATAATTACTTAATGTAAGTAATTAGAGGATAATTAATAATAAGTATTTTGATTCCTGCGCGATTTTGATTTAATGGCATGCTCCTGCACGATTTTGTTTTCCAGTTCGCGGTAGTCCTTCTCTCTTCTCCCCTCCCATCCGCGTTCATGCCTAGCTCCCCCCTCATCTTCCAATTCTCTCCGCTGCACCGTCTTCTTCCCCCTCTTCTACACGATCTGGAAGAGTATATAAGGTTCCCCAGGTTTCGAATTTATCTATGCCGGCCCTGCAATCGGAGACGGAGTTCCCTCCTCTCCCTTCAGCTAATGCGTGCTCAGTTGCTGCTGCGTGCCCTTGTGTGCGACATGAATGTGCTTTGGTGGGTGATGAATGTCTAACTAACTGTGGTACATTGAATTCTCTTACGAGCACAGTTAAAGTTGCTGGTGATACTGGTGAGGCCAGTGGTGTGATTGGAAGAGAGAATTGTACGGTCGATGCTACAATTTCGAGTTTGACTGAATGCACACCAGGTGTTTGTCATAAGTCTATTGAGAAGGAAGTTTCCAAATGCAGTGTTTTAAGAACTGGTGGTACGTTTCTTGCGGCCACCCCCTCTGTTGTGCTTGCGTCTTCTGTTGGTGGTACATATGTGATGCCGTTCAACCAGCTGCTTCTCCTGCAGGACCCAGAGCTTGGTCTTTGCTTTTTACTTCTATGCCCCGTAATGCCGGGGTTTATGAACCTGTGGAATTTGATATTGTAGAGGAGAATGGAGTGATGATCTCACCTCCTAATGTCATGCAAGCTAGTTTGAACTACTGGTCAGAATATTTAGTTGGCTTCTTTTTGGATCCTAAACATCGTCTACATGACCCGTCTACTGTTTGTCGTAAGGCCTGGAGGCTTCGAGGTAATCTTCGTGTTAAGCTTGTTGACTCTATGTATTTCCTATTGTTCTCCTCCTCTGAGGAACGACGCCGTGTTCTTGAGGCGGAGCCATCCTTTTTTGATGGGAAACCTTTTATTATTACTCCCTGGTCCCCAATGGTTGCAAGTGCTCGTGAACAAGTGTTATCTATCCCTGTTTGGGTTTATTTTTCTCAAATTCCTTCGGCTCTTCAACCTCTGCTGGGTTTGAATTGGCTTGCTTGCAACGTTGGTAAGATGAAATTTTTTGATGCTAATACAGTTGCGCGTGAAAAGCTGGTGTACGCTAAGGCCTTGATTGAGATTACCCCCCTTAAGCCTCTCCCTACCTCTATTCCTGTTCAGCTAGCTGTTGGCCATGTGGTCGATGCTCGTGTTCGTTATGGTTGGATTCCCGACATATGTACTACCTGTCACTCCTTTGGCCACTTAGTTTCTGCCTGCTCCCATACTGCTGCTTCCGCTTCTGCGCCTAAGATACCACTTCCGTGGCCTCCGCTTAGGAAATGGGTTCCCAAGGTGTCTCAGGTTTCACCTCCCGTTGTTCCTGTCCCTAGATCGCCGACTTCCCCTGTACAGCCTGTTTCCCATGTTGCATCCATTGTTACTAGTGTTGTTCCTGTGGATTCCATTGCTATTCCGGATCTTGTTCCGTCTCAGTTGCCTATTGTTTGGGTTGAGTCTGAGAGATGTTGGGTTGATCGATGTTCTGACTTGCGTTATAACCCTGTGAAAGATTCTTTCTTTAGATATGTTTCTAACGATATTTCGGACCTACGATGCCTTTATTACAGACCGTCTGGTGACTCCTTGGTTCTTGATTTGGATGGTTCATATGCTGATTTAAATTCTGCCATGCTTGCTGATTCTTCTTGGGATCGATCCTTTCTTTACTCATCTGATGTAGACATCTTCGATCCTATACTTGCTCTCCTATTTTGCCCCTTCTTTGGACTTCTTGGGGATGTCTCTCCGGATTCTTCCCAGGTTGAAGTTGATGCTGGTGGTACTACCTCTTTGGAGGAGTCTTAGTCTTGTCAGTTTTTTCTAGTAGCTGTGGCATGTCTGTCACACTCCTGTGTTGTATTTATTTCTCTCTTTATAGTAGTTGAGGTGTCTCAACCTTACTCCTGTACTTCATGTTTTTTATTACGTTCGTAATAAAAAGTGGACGGTCCACTATAAAACCGACTGGCCTTGCCAAAAAAAATTAGAGGATAATTAAATAATTAAAGGTTAATTATTTAAAAATTAAAGGTTAATTAATTTATGATTAAAGGATAATTGATTAAAGATTAAAGGTTAGTTAATCAAGTGATTATAAGATAATTACTTAATGTAAGTAATTAAAGGGTTAATTTGTTAATGTAATTAATTAACGATTAATTTAAGGTTAATTAATTTATGTGGTTAAATAAGGGATAATTAATTGATATAAGTAATTGAGGATAATTACTCAAGGTGAATAATTAATGATGATTAATTAAGATGGATAATTATGGTTGATTAATTAATTTTCATTAATTAATTAAAATAATAGCAAATGGTTTGTGATTAATTAATGTTAATTAAGCGGGAGTTAAAAGTAATTAGGAATTGAAAAACTAAGCCTGCTTATGGATGATTGGATTATATTGAATGCCTTGAATTGTTTTATATCTCTGATATGTAATGTTCTGTGGTATGAATTGCTGTGGATTGAGCTGTGATTATCTATCTTTGATGAATTGTTGTGTGAATGTGAACTTCATAATTGAATTGAAATTGTTTACTTAAACAACTTGGCCTTTAAACGGCATTTGAATTTCGATGCGACCGGGGGTCGGATTACAAATGGTTATCCGAAAACCACATTGAATCGTAAAGATGATCTTTTGTTTTAAAGATTAAAAATGGAAACTTGTTGTGTATGTATCCACGTATTTTTAAAATAAGAGCTCATTATTCGGTTAAGCCGGGAGAGGACATTAAGTCATAAAACTCATTTCGAATAATGATACGACGAAATGGAATTGCATTTGAAGACGGTGGTTGAAGACCGTATATTTTCGAAAGCGAAAGGATTACCTGTCGAATGTCTCTACACCGAGTGGCCCTGGTATAGAGATTTAGATTACCCAATGTGATGGGGAGTCCGGACGTGATTAGGGAATATCCGAATATGCAAGGACTCTTTCGTTAACTGGACGAAGTGCCTTCGGTTCCATTAAGACCCAGGATGGACTTGTATAGATGTATGTCTGACGTTACACTTTGAGATGTAAAGCTGGTTTCTATCAAATACATTTCTGTTTGGTGGCAGAGAATTTATTCTCTTAGCTAAACACCATTTTCTAAGACGTACGAGCTCAGAGGTTATGTAGTTGATGGTTACTAGTGATATACCAATTTGGTAATGTGGCATTCTAAGTGCTGATATTGGTTGATCGAAGCATATCTTTTGTGAAAAGCATAGCTTTATGGGATGAGACTTCATCGAACCTCACACCTCGGAAATGGTCGAAACAGAAAGGATACAGCATGGTTACGGGGGTCGCGCCCCTTAGGGTATGTGCATTTCCTTCAGGATAAATAGTGGTATCATGGTATGGAGCCCAAATATTTAACTTATGTGGTTGTTGAAATTTGTTGTTGGCGCCTCGGTAAAGGTCGGTTACGACCGGTGGATGGCATACTTGTGACAGTTAGTTACCTAGTTACAGAGGTAACCCGGCCTTGTGTTGGCAGAGATCCAATTAGGTTCTCGGGGTGTCCCTCTAGAGGCATACCCATTCGAAAAGGAAGTTCCTTAGCCTTGACAGTTTGTTGGAAATCCAATCACCTAATACGCGCCCTTTACGGTTTTTAGTTGTAGAACCTGCTATTTAACATGGTAGCTATAGTAGGCATACTATAATGGTACGTATGTTGGCTAAGATTTACATTATACTTTCGAAATGTTTTCCACACTATGCACTAATAATAATAATATCAAAAGGAATTTCCATATCAAACATGTTTGACTGCTATAAGGAGAAACCTCCCCCAAGTGTGCGATTGCATTGTGTATGTGCCGGGAGATCTTATGGTAGTTTCATTTTCCTAAAAGCATAATGGATTTCTTTTTATTTCTTTTGTCTATTTTTGTACAAACAACTGTTTTTGTTTTATCACACTAGTCCCATGACTGACCTAGAGTTTATTGTTCCCTTTTTAAACTCTGGTTGCCCATAATTTTCCACATGGACAGCCTAGAGTCAGGTTATCGATAAATATAGATTTGATAGTCTTTGAAGTCTTTGGTTTGGGATCGCATTTGCTTCATTGCAGCATGATAGCTTTGGTTTTGAGCTTTTGGTTTAGAGTTTTGGAGCTTTGGCAATGAAGATGCCGTCTGTTGATCTCTTTCACTCTATCTCTCTCTGTATGTCTTTTGGAGACCCTGTTGAAGATATATTTCCACTGTTGTTGCTCTTGTTCCCATTTGCTGTTATATCTTTCCGCTGTTGTATATTTGGCTCTAATATTATTGTTAAGGATTTGTTATCAGATATTGTATTCATGTTGTATCCATTTGTGTATCAATAAAATCAATTCTTCTTTGTTTCCGCTGTGTTATTTTCACCTAATATGTTATAAGCTCCGACGAACCGGGCTCCAACGTTTGTATCTCTGGCATTCGAATATGGGTGATGTATTAGATGTCGATTTTCGGGCGCTGGAATCCCGAGTCGTCACATCTGGTATCAGAGCTAAAGGTTGAGTATGAACTTTAGCTTTGGAGTATAACTCATTAGGTGACTCATTAGAGATAGGGATATAAATGCCCTAGAATGAGTATATTCCCTAAGATATCTTGTCCGAATGTCTCAGTCAATATTCTTACTATTCACTGATAGTGAGAATGAGTGCAAGAAGAGGATGAGGTAGGCGACAGGGGAGTACCACTACAAATGGTCGATACCCTGCAATAACACTAATGGTTGCGAACAACTTTTCCCATCAACCATCTTTGATCATCATCCAATTTCAATTCTTTGATTACTGCCTGGCAATTCCAAGAAGAAGCTTTGGTATGGTGGGAGACCATTACTTTGGCTGTATCGGAAAATGTGTTTACAATGGATAGATTCAAGCAAGTAATTGAGCAGCATTATATGTTTTCCGCTAGTATTTCCAGGATGTATCAAGAAGTTACCTTACTTCTTACGTAATTTTTTTATTTATGATAAAATTGTTAGAGATCTATTCAACACTAGAGCAACGCATAGTTTTAGTTCTCAATAAACCGTAGAAGAACAAAATCTTGAACCCGAATTCATAAATGAACCTATTTGTGTGAAGAATCTGGTAGGAGGCCCTGCGGATCTTTGTTTACGTTGTAGAAAGGTTCCTATTTCGTATTTTCATCCGTTTCCTATCAGCCTTTTCATTCTTGACTTTAATGAATTTGAAATTTTACTGGAATGAATTGGTTAACAAAATATGAAGCTAAATTAGATTGTATCAATAAAACGATTTTGGTTAGAACCAAATTTGGGAATTTTATTGTGATTTCTTGTGAGGATCCAAGTCCGAAGAGGGACAAGCTAATGTATACTTTAGGATATTCCAACCTGAGTTTGAAATCTATACTTGTTGTTTGAGAATTTCCTATCGTATTTGAAGAAGTTAAGTTTTTACCTCTGCATAGGGAAATTGAATTTAGAATCAACTTGGTTCCCAATGTCCAGTGGTGCATTGCAAGTCCTTGGATCACCAAGAGTAGAGCCAGTTGAGCAAACCTAAGATTCACTGGAGAAAGGATCTATACGACCTATTCGTTCCAGTTTTGGTTCAGCTATAGTATTTGTAGTCAAGTCCGATGGATCTTTGAGATTATAGATTATCGTGATCTTAATCAGTTAACTTTTAGAAATACTTTTTTTTTTGCCCGAATCGACGACCTGTTCGATCAATTGCATGGTGCTCGATTCATTTCTAAGATGGATCTAGCCCAAGGATTCCATCAACCGAGAATTGTGAGAGATTGTATCCATTTGTCTATTTTTTGGGGTCCCGATACATTCTACGAATGATTAGTTATGCCCTTCGGACTAACCAATGCCCCTGCATATTTCATAGACCTGATGACCCGATTATTTCGTGAGTATTGAATAAGTTCATTCCCTTATTTATTGTTGATATTTTGATTTATTCCAAATGTAGAATAAATGTTTCGGATTGATCTGGTAAGCCATTTCTCTATCTTTCTATGTGTTCATCTGTTCTTTGTTTGTCTTCCTGTCTAGCAAATTTTGGGGATGAAATTTTCTTAAGGGGGGAATATGTAACGATCCCGTTTTAAGCCAAATTTAATTTAATAATTAATACAAATTTTCGGATTAAATTTTGAATTAATTTGAATTTTTTCCAAAATAAATAAGATATGTGTTATATATATATATATATATATATATATATATATATTGTAATAGAATTTTAGTTTGAAATTCAAAAAAAAATATGTTGAAAATAAATTAGATTTACAACTCTATATTTTTAAAACTAGTAAATTTTGTTTTATAATTATAATATATATATGTGTGTATGTATGTATGTATATTAAGGAAGTTATATTTTAAATTTAATATAATAATTTTCAAAAGCTACTTAAAATTTAGTTCTATATTTTCAAACACTAAAGATAAATATTTATTTATTTAAAAGTATGATAGCTTAAAAATAATAAAAAGGTTAATATCCTTTCTTTTGAAATTTTTACATAAATTAAATAGTTTGTATATATATAAATATAAAACATATGTTAATATAAAAAGGAAATGCATTAACTAAATTTGAAAATATAATATAAATTATATAAAAACATATATAAATATAAAATCATATTAAATACATTATAATATGCAAAAAATTACAAGTGTAAAAAGATTATGCTATGCATTAAACATGTGTAAGTATTATAACATACATAATAACAAATGTTAGCTTGATTTTAACATGCATTTACAAGTGTCAAATATTAACTTTCTTTTTTTTATTTTCAAAAATAATAAAACAAGATTTATATAAACACATTTACTTCTACTCTTTTCATTTTCTTTCATAATTTCAAAACCTAAAACCTGAAAAGAAAGCAAACCAGAGAAAAGAAAATAGAAACAAAGTCAAACAGCAAGCTAACTGAATTCAGATCAACAACCTTTTTCAAAATCAAAACCTGGAAGCAAAGAAAATATATGGATTCAATTCAAAAAGAATCAAAACAAGTTCAGTTGCAAAATCAAAAGCATGCAAGTTCAATTCAGTTTAATCAAGCAAAGCAAAGATCAAATTCTAGATTTCAAGATCAAAATCTATTTCAGTTTTCAAATCAAATCCAGTTTCAGGTTCTGTGTTCTCTGTTCAAACCAAACCAGGTGAGTAAACTAACTTGGATCTGTCTATATACCTTGATGTTTGGATTGAATACTTGAAAATATGTTGTGAAAAATGTTTGTATAGATGAAAGTATGCCTGCTGTAAATTGATTTTGTGCATGTCTTTTTGCCTCTGTTCTAAGTATACAGGTTTAAAAACCTATTCAAAAATTAAAATATCTTCCCATGATCTTCTTTAGCATGTGATCTTTAAAAGGAATCTGTTTGTAATAGCTAAATTTGATTTATTTATTTTTAAATATTTTTAAGTACAATTAACAAGTAAATTTACAGGAATCAAGAAAACACAGTGAAAATCATTTCAAGTTAGAAAATCAGTCATCTAGATTTCATATTTTGATCTCATAACTAGATTCGTACTTAAGAATGGTGAATTTTGATATTAATTTCATGTTTTTTAATTTGGGGTTGGGTAGAATTTTCGAGTTGAATGGTTTTGGATTTTATGTCGATAACTGGCGATCGAGGGAGAGATGTTTGTCGTGTGGGTCTGGAGGTGGCTCGAGAGTTGAGGGTCAGAGGAAAAATGGTGGATGGATATATAGGTAGTAGGGTTTAAGGTCCAGTTTAGGTCGCTGTCAAATTCGAGGCTAGTTCATCGCCATAGAGGGATCGGACTCAACCGATGGTGGGGGAATCGAGGCATGGTTTTGTGGCGAAGATATGGTTTGTGTTTCAGACCTTCTGATGATCGAAGGTGGCTACTTGTGGCGTTTTCAGACGATTAGTTTTGGGTTCCAGCTTGTATTGATTTGTTCGACTTCGATTCTTCATGTAATCGATAACTCTGGGTGGTCGTATTGATTGAGGGGAAGATCGGCGATGTGTTGAAGGTCTCGGCGATGGTGTTGACTTGTGCAGGTGCACATGTATCTGTGTGTGTGTCAGTGGTTTGGGGTAAAGGAACAAGTAGACGTAGGCTCGAAGTCGTACTCGGGGAAACGAGGTTTTGCATCGGGTTTGTGTTCGGGTGTTCTCGAGTGTGTAACAGGGTTTAAAATTTAAATCAAAACAGAAAAAAATGGTAGAGGGGTGACTCGGGGTTTGACTTGGGAATTTTGAGTTTGGGCTCGTGTTGTTGCTCGGGTCGGAAAGCTAGGAGTATATTTACAAGTTTTAAAAGTTTAAACTGATCAAGTTTTAATAATTTTCTTAAACTAATTCTTTTATATGATATGCATTTATTTTTGGGGATTAAATAAAGGTTTTTTGAAATTATTTTAATTAATTAAGTTTTAATAGATATCCTTTATTTTAATTAATTCTTAAGTTTATTTTAAATAAAATTAAATAGTATAATTAAGAAATTAATTAAGAAGATAAGGATGTTTTTAATTGTCAATTAACTTAAAGGTCTAAGTTAATTTATGGTTAATGATTAATTAATTCCATAAGTTATTTAAATGAGATTTCAAAGATAAATGGTTTATCTTAAAAAATGTTTTTAATTATTAGTTAACTTAAAAGTCTTAAGTTAATTCATATGTTAATAATCAATTTAATTCAAAGGTTTATTTAATAAGATTTAAATGTTGTAATTAAGTAATTAATTAAGATAAGGGGTTTATCTTTAATTAATTAAGGTCTTGACTAATTAAAGGATCATTAATTTATTAATTTATTAATTAAGCAGGATTTAGAGGTAATTTATTTATTTGGTGATTAAATTAAATTAATTAAGTAATTGATTAAGATAATAGTTTATCTTAGATTAATTAAGGACTTAAGTAATTAAGGGATAATTAATTAAATGATCATTAATTAATGTGAGTAATTAAAGGATAATTGCTTAAAGGATAATTACTTAATATAATTAATTAGTGGTTAATTAATGTAAGTAATTAAGGGATAATTAATTTCTTAAAAGATAATTACTTAATTTAAGTAACTAGAGGATAATTAAATAATTAAAGGTTATTTTTTTAATAATTAAAGGTTAATTAATTAATTAATTAATTAATTAAAGGTTAATTAATTTATGACTAAAGGATAATTGGTTAATGATTAAAGGTTAGTTAATCAAGTGTTTATAGGATAATTACTTAATGTGAGTAATTAAAGGGTTAATTTGTTAATGTAATTAATTAAGAGTTAATTTAAGGTTAATTAATTTATGTGGTTAACTTAAGGATAATTAATTGATATAAGTAATTGAGGATAATTACTTAAGGTGAATAATTAAGGATGATTAATTAAGATGGATAATTAAGGTTGATTAAATAATTTTAATTAATTAATTAAAATTATAAAAAATGGTTTGTGATTAATTAATGTTAATTAAGCGGGAGTTAAAAGTAATTAGGAATTGAACAACTAATATTGCTTATGGATGATTGGATTATACTGAATGACTTAATTGTTTGATATCTCTGATATGTAATGTTCTGTGGTATGAATTGATGTGGATTGAGCTATGATTATCTATCTGTGATGAATTGCTATGTGAATGTGAACTTCTAAATTGAATTGAAATTGTTTACTTAAACAACTTGGCATTTAAAACGGCATTTGAATTTCGATGCGACCGGGGGTCGGATTCCAAATGGTTATCCGAAAACCACATCGAATCTTAAAGATGATCTTTTGTTTAAAAGATTAAAAATGGAAATTTGTTGTGAACGTATCCATGTGTTTTTAAAATAAGCACTCATTATTCGGTTGAGATGGGAGAGGGCATTAAGTCATAAAACCCATTCCGAATATTGATACGACGAAATGGAATTGCATTTGAAGACAGTGGTTGAAGACCGGGTATTTTCGAAAGCGAAAGGATTACTTGTCGAATGTCTCTGCACCGAGTGACCCCGGTATAGAGATTTAGATTACCCTATGTGATGGGGAGTCCGGACATGATTAGGGAATATCTGGATTTGCGAGGACTTTTTCCTTAACTGGACGAAGTGCCTTAGGTTCCATTCAGACCCAGGATGGACTTGTATGGATGTATGTCTGACGTTACACTTTGAGATGTAAAGTTGGTTTCTATCAAATACATTTCTGTTTGGTGGCGGAGAATTTATTGTCTTAGCTTAACACCTTTCTCTGAGACGTACGAGCTCAGAGGTTATATAGTTGATGGTTACTAGTGATATATTCCTAATTTGGTAATGTGGCATGCTAAGTGTCGATCATTGGTTGATCGAAGCATGGCTTTTGTGAAAAGCGTAGCTTTATGGGACAGGACTTCATCGAACCTCACCCTCCGAAAATGGTCAAAATAAGAAGTATGCAGCGAGGTTACAGGGTTCGTGCCCCATAGGGTATGTGCATTTCCTTCTGGATAAAAAGTGGTATCATGGTATGGAGCCTAGATATTTAACTTATGTGGTTGTTGGAGTTTGTTGTTGGCGCCTCGGTAAAGCTCGGTTACGACCGGGGGATGGCATACTCGTGAAAGTTAGTTACCTAGTTACAGAGGTAACCCGGCCTTGTGTTGGCAGAGATCCGGTTAGGTTCTCAGGGCGTCCCTCCAGAGGTGTACCCATTTGGAAAGGAAGTTCCCTATCCTTGACCATTTGTTGGAAATCCAATCACCCAATACGTGCCCTGTATGGTTTTTAGTTGTAGAACATGCCATTTGACATAGTAGCTATAGCAGGCATACTATAATAGTACGTATGCTGGCTAAGATTTATATTATAATTTCGAAATGTTTTCCACACTATGCACTAATAATAATGATATCAAAAGTCGTGTATCAAACATGTTTGACTGCTATAAGGAGAAACCTCCCCTAAGTGTGCGATTGCATTGTGTGTGTGTCGGGAGACCATATGGTAGTTTCATTTTCCAAAAAGCATAACGGATTTCTTTTTATTTCTTTTGTCTGTTTTTGTACAAACAACTGTTTTTTTTTTTTGCTCACACCAGTCCCATGACTGACCTGGAGTTTATTGTTCCCTTTCTAAACTCTGGGTGCCCATAATTTTCCACACGTACAGCCTAGAGTCAGGTTATCAGTAGACATAGATTTGGCAGTCTTTGAAGTCTTTGGTTTGGGATCGCATTTTCTTCGTTGCAGCATGATAGCTTTGGTTTTCAGCTTTTGGTTTGGAGTTTTTGAGCTTTGGCAATGAAGATGCAGCCTGTTGATCTCTTTCGCTCTATCTCTCTCTCTCTCTCTGTCTTTTGGAGACCCTATTGAAGATATATTTCCGCTGTTGTTGCTCTTGTTCCCATTTGCTGTTATATCTTTCCGCTATTGTATATTTGGCTCTGATATTATTGTTGGGGGTTTGTTATCAAATATTTTATTCACGTTGTATCCATTTGTGCATCAATAAAATCAATTCTTCTTTGTTTCCGTGGTGTTATTTTCACCTAATGTGTTATAAGCTCTGGCGAACCGGACTCCAACGTTTGAATCTCCGGCATTCGAATATGGATGATGCATTGGATGTTGATTTTCGAGCGCTGGGATCCTGGGTCGTCGCAGTTATGCTCGTCGGGAGCTTCGAAACAGTATATCATATGATAGGGTTTGGAGGAGTTTAAATTTTGAAATTGATTTGAAAATTGAATTTAGGGTTTAGAGGTTGAATTTGTTTCTGCCAGAAAAGAAGGAGATAGACATAAGTTGATGCTTGTACTGAATAAGAAAAATGACTGCTAGGTTTAGGAAACAAGACTATTTATAATAACAAAACCCGATAAGAAAACGAACACATATCGAATCAGTACGAACGTCAATAAAAGTCCGTTTCGTTTCCAAAATGAAAGTGTGCCATACCATATATGGAAATAGATGTTTTTGATATTTTTAAACTTAATGGAACAAGTTTCAAGTCCTAATTCCATCGTATGAAAAAGTTAGCTTAAAAATCAGCTTATTTCAAATTAATTTCAATTAAATAAATTATGCACGTTTTGAGTCCGTACGATCAAACGACAAGTCTGATCACTACGAAACTTGAAATCCTACAATAGTTCACCGTTATAGATCTATTGAAACTGATTTTTTCAAAATCCGGGACAATTGCCAAAATGGATATTTTCACGTTAATTAACTAAATTATTATTAAATTGATTAAATCCCTTTTTAGTTTCAAATTAAATAACTAACCTTTTTTTTCATTTCGATTACTTAGATATTTACAATATTTTAATACAAATTTACATATCAATTTAGTGTTAAATATTTCACTAATTACAATGTCCAATTTCAATTGTAATAAATACAGTGGTTATTACTTTAAATCCCGATAAATCCATTTATTTGCCTTTTCATCTTGTTATTCAATCAATTGTCATCTCATGGCTATAATTAACATTTGTTTATATCTTATTACACTAATATTTTATCGTTATAATCTTAATTTTTCTTTAATGTAATTTTTCATTTCATTTAATTGTAATAAATCTAATTATTGCAAAATTTAAATTCCAATAAATTAATCAAACATGATTTCAATCTTTTATTCAACCAATCATTATCAATTAGATATAGATAACATTGATTTATATATAATTACACTAATATTATCCAATTTCATCTTAATTTACATTAACGTAATATTAATTACATTTAATTGCAATTAATTTTCAATTTAATTCAAAAAACTAAATAAATAGGTAACATATAATAATTGTCACCATTAACTTTTGGTCGCATTTATAAGTTTATTATTTACAAACAAATGTTATAACAACCTACACTATTATAATTCTATCCAGTTACAATTTACTATACATTATTTCATTAATTAATACAACATTTAAATTATCCATTACTCCTTTAATCCAATTATCAATTAATACATATTCTTACAATTAATTTACAATCTATAATCGATTATAACTTTTTAATCATTTCAATTAAATAGGAATTACATTTAAAGCAATTATCAATTACCTTAAATTAATACTATTACATTTTATTCTAGTTATATTCTTATTATTAAATCATAAATTTTTATTTCTTCCAATATTAGATCACAAAACCTTATTAAATTAACTATTTTTTATTATCGAAAATTACGGGTTGTCACATAACTACATGTTAAACTATGTATATGATTTAGATTAATTAGAAACCATCCTTTCTCATGCTCATATATTCATGATATATGTAGATACATGTTAGAGATTGACTTATTTATCTTATTTTAGTGGATGACATGTTTAATTGGATGAAATTGCTTGTTATCCTATTTTGGGTGATATAATTTGATGTTATTTGCTAGTGTTGCGATTGCATAGAAAATTAGGTTAGAGAATTGAGCAAATCAAAGGCAAAGTTGGTTGAAACTTGATGAAATTTGGAGGGGAGGCTTTGGAGTATTGGAAGAGCTTGTGGTTCAAGGCGCAAGTTCCAGTTCATTAATTTCATAAGTTAGCATCAAGATGAGAGATCAGCACCAACATGTACTATTTGGTCTATGGTGGGGTAGATTTGGGAAGAGAAAGGATGTTGCTAATAGAGTTTTCCTAAGGTGATGGATCGGTGATTGGCTAAGTGTTGGAGGCTATGACGCCTTGTTTCTAGAATATGAAGTAAGGTGCTTTGAAGAGAGCACTTGTTCTATGACGACTTGATTTGTGCAGAGAAATCAGGGTCAAAACATCTGGGGATGTAGAGGTTGATTAAGTATAGAGCTCGGGGATGACGTGAGAGGTCGGTACCGACTTCTAGGGTTAGGTCCAAATGGGATGAAACTTCTTGAAAGTGTAGTAGAGGTCTTGTAGACCGTGCTAGAGGTGTTGGCTCGTTCGTATCAGGTAAGATGATGATATAACAACATGATGAAAAGCTACGGTCTTCGAATGTTGGATCATTTTGGGAGTAGGTTCTAAAGTTGGTAACTCATAAAGGGATGGGCCTTTGGATCGGGGAATGTGGAAAGGTTCCTTGTGAATAATGGAAACTAGGTTGAGAAAGATGGGCTCGGTATCCAAATGAAGCAAGGGCGGGCTCGGTTGTATGTGCTAAAGAATCATTGATGACTAAGAGAGTTTTCAGTTGTACTCGAAGTAAGGGTATTGTAAATGAGGTCACCCATAGGTCAATGAAGGGACCTGCATACCATGGATCTATAGATTTGGGTCTAGTGTCCAACTTTAGGCTATGAAGTACGAGAGTACAATAGAGAACTAAGATTTTTATTAGTCCCTGGCTTGGGGGTCATATGAGTTTTCATATATTCAGAGCACATGGAGTGATAGGAGGAATGTTTGATGGATGCTATGGTTGCTTTTGTTGCTCTTTTTAGTAGGTTATCACTCGTAGGTATTGGGGATAGGAATGCTAGGAAGACCGATATCCTTTATTTGGTTCGCGGTGTGTCTTTATGATTTTTTAGAGTAGCATATCATAGTGTTGTATGCTAACTGTTTGGTTGTAGGGACATGTCAGGCATGCTTTGTTTACTCTTGCTCCTTACCATATTTACCTATTTAGTATTTTGTGACTCATTTAACCCTCACACTGGAATGTTGTCTGACTCAAGGTTTTATGCTTTACCTCTTATTATCTTGGGTACTCTTAAATGAATAGACCAGATAATAGGTCTAAGTGATGTAGTAGTTGTTTGGAGAACGAGCTAGATGGTGCCATCTCGTATTATATACATATATGGAGTCTATGCGTATTCCACTGAGCAAAGCTGTAGAGTCTATAACAATTCTTGCTTATACTATTTGTTGAGATAGTTTATTTAATTTTATTTGTGTTGTATGAACTCTACTCATTTGATGTATAAATTTATGGGTCAATTGCTCCAATGATGATTTGTTCACATAGAACTGTCTCTTCTGTTTTATCTATGATATTATATTTCATCCATGTGCTATGAGATATGGCAGGTTATATGTTATATTTGTTTATTTCAACCTTGATGATCACCATATATTGGTCGGGCACGGATAGTGCACTAATTATATACTATTGGTGCCGATGGTATAAGGCGGTCATCACATTTGGTATTAGTGCTTTGATTACACAGTTAGCTGGAGTTAATACCATTATCTAGTAGACATGGGAAATGTGTAATCGTTTTAGAATGGATCAAGAGTATGTATATGTATGAGAGAGTTTGTACTTGTTATAAATTTGGTTTCCAAAACTACATAGTAATATATTATATACTAGTATAAGTCACATGCACATGAGCATGACAAAATCGATTTTATTTATGAGAGACTGATCATTCTTGTTATAGATAAGAATGAGCCGGTATACAAGGAACGTTGTGAGGAATTCTACTTTATTAGTAGAGGAAGGACCGAGATTAGGAGCTGCAACACCTAATGTCCAAGCCATATTCAATGCTATGATGGCTTATATGATGAGGAATGCTCCTAAAGTAGGGATAGATGGAGGTGCTCCCATGCAAGCGCCTAGGAATGATTTCACCAAGCCAAATAAAGATTATTCTATTCTTGGAGGGAAGTCATTTTATGGAATGGAGTCAGCCATAAAAGAGAAAGATTGGTTGGATATTTATGAGCGCATCTTCGTTGATATGGAGGTAGAACATGTTGTGAAGAGGAAGTTGGCTTCAAGACAACTTCAGGGCCGAGCCATAAATTGGTGGAATACCGTTACGATTGCTACTCCAGAAGATCAGGTCAAGGCAAGGTTTAAGGAGAAGTTTATTCCGACTACTTAAAAGTTAGTTTTATTCAGAAAATTTGTCGATCTTTAGCAGGAAGAGATGATAATTTTTGAATATTTGGTATAATTTGATGCTTTATCTAGGTATGGGATATCGTTCATCGACACTCCATTAAGAAAGAATGAGAAATTCATCCTTGGTTTGGATGACTACTTGGGGGAGAAGCTGGTGGACCATATAGATAAGCCGTTGAGAAGCTTGTAGAGAAAGTGCTTCGCCATGAGAGCATTTACCCTAAGCATAAGACTGCTATTATTGTTTCTGCTGAAAAAGAAGAGATAAAGCCACAACAAGGCGGTGAATGTAAGAAGAAGTGGGACAGAAAGAGAAAGTAGCCCTAGGGAAAAGGTGGTAAGAAGAATGGTAGATGGGAGCCTACCTGCTATGGATGCAATGACTAAGGTCATTTTATTAATGATTTCAAGACGAGTGAGAAGTGGTAGTGTTACAATTGTGACAAGCCTAGGCATTTGAAGAAGAATTGTCCAGAACCGATGATGGATAAGCATGTAGTGAAGTCATATGCTTTGGATGTAGTCCCGACTTAGCCAAGTGCTACCTCGATGAAAGAGAATGGGAAGGGAGCTGTTTTTCAAGATACGATTTTTGTAGTGATGTTATAATTCAAATTTTATTTGATACCGGTGCTTCTCGTTCGTTCATTTATAATGATCTGGTATACGGATTGAGATTGGAATCTGAGGTAGTAGATCGACCCTTAATTGTGACGAACCCTGTTGGAGGCTCTACTAGTCTTTACAAGGTTTGTCATAGCCTAGTCTTATCAAGTCATGAATGTTCTTTGGTTTGTGTTTACTTTTTTTGAACTTTGTTGGATACAGCATTATCTTAGGTATCGACTAGCTTAGAAAGTATGCAGCCATAGTAGATTGCAAGAAGCTATTGGTGACAACCAGAGATGTGGATGGGCGAACAGTAGTGATTGGCTTCCTACTAGAGGATGGAGTGATGATTAGCTTTAAATATTCGCTTGAGGCTCCATAGAAGGAATTGTCATCAGTGCCTATCGCTAGACAGTATCTACATGTCTTCGAGGAAGTGACTAGATTGTCTTCGCATAGAGAGATTGAGCTTCGAATAGACTTGGTAAAGGAAGCCGGATAGATAGTTATGCTTTTAAGGCATATGGCAATTGTAACAATTCGATATTTTCAGCCATTCCCATCCACACATGCCAGACTTGAATTGCTCAAAATACCGCATTGTAAATAAATTTGGAGCAAATGAAATATAAATCACAGAATCACAGACACAGAAATATCAGAATAACTCGCAGCGGAAATTAAAATACCATAGTAGTTCATGAAGCTACTATAATAAACTCTCAAAACATAATACATAATATCATTCTGGAAAAATCATATACAATAGAAATCTCAAATACATAGAAGTTTACAAATACCAGAGCTGGAATAGAACAACTGAAACTGAAAGGGAATAGATAACTAGACAAGCAGAATCTCCAGCGATTTCTAGCTCCAGAAAAAAAATCCAAAGCTAAGATGTAAGTACTCAGGCTGACCCGAGCATAAAGTAAAACACAAAACACTCGAGTCAGAACATATATACTTATATAATGTAAACCAACTCAAGTGAACTGTAGTAGAAATGCACAATAACTTTAAGGTTGCTTAGGATCGCCCATCCTTTAAGGATCGGTTAAACTATAAATTAAATACATCTCGTGGTTAAAATTTCAAAATGGTATTTTATACTTCGAAATCAAATATCATTTCAAAAATTCAAAAATTCAATATCATTCAAAATCCATTTCAAAATATCAAAATATCATATCTTCGAAACCACATTCAATTATTTAAAATACCATTTCAACACACATTTCAAATAGTTTATATTTCAAAACAAATTACTTCATTTTAAATCATAAAAATGAAGTTATTTTATTTAATTATTAAATTATTAAATTTTCAAAATTTTAATCTTTCAAAATTCATTTATTCACTTAAATTTATTAAAACAATAAAAATTCAACTTTCGCAGCATTTAGAAAATGCTACAGAAAGTTACATTCAAAACAGTTCAATTTAACAAAAGACGGCATTTAAAATGCTGCAATAGGGTTACATTAGTTTCAAATAAACTTAGTTAAATTCAACAATTATAGCACTTACAAAATGCTATAATAGCCTTTAATTAAATTTAGCCATTTGGTTCATTATTATCAACTATAGCATTTACAAATGCTGTAATATCATTTACATTAAAAATAATAGCATTTCAAAAAATGCAGTTGATTAACTTCAAATATTCAATATAATTTCACAAACAATTATATTTTTATTTAAAACATTTTTAACTTATCAAATCGCATATTTACACTTTTAAAACAATCATTCAAATACCCTTATATTCATGATTCTATAAAGTTAAATTTCCATTCAAAAATCAAGATTTAATAATAATTCACATATTAAATTCCAACATTAAATTTTAAATTCATTAAATTAAATTTAACGTAACACTTAAGTTTAAATTTTCAAATATAACTTAATTTCATTTTTATTTACTTAACTTAAAATTCACTTTTAGGCCAAATTCACAAATTTTCAATTTTAGTTATATTTCAAAATTTCAACTTAAATATTCATTCATTTCACATTTTAACTTTATTCAAAAATCGCTAATATATTATAAAATCATTTAAATTCACTTTAATCCAAATTATCATGAATTTATCATATTTTCATATTTAATTTAAATTCCAGTAATCACTAAATTAAAATTTCCCAAAATAACTTATATTTCAAATTTTCTAACTTTACCATTTATTTATTTCACTTATAAATTTTCGAAAATCAATAATACTTTACAAAAATCATTTTTAATTAAGTTTAAATCAAAATATTATAATATTTATATTTCTAAAATATTTTAAAAATTTTAGAATAACATATTTTAACTACGAGTCTGTATATCATTTTCTACACAAGGAAAAGTGATACGGGTAATATATCATTTCAACCCGTAATTTACAAAGAAAACCCGGGTTTTATTAATTCAAACCCGCAGTCCCAAGTAAATTAAATAATTTGAAAATCGTTCAAGCCTATCATTTCAGCCCATAACGATTTTTCCCTATTCTAAAGTCTGTTCGGGTATGTATCATTTCAACCCATAGTGATTCTAATCTAAAAGGAACTTGCAGTGTGATAAACTGATATAAACAACAGAACAGCATAATATAACAGTAACATATGATATAACAGGTGTTTAAGCATGGGTGAACATCATATAATCATAGCATAGCAGATAAAATATGGTGATGCATTTTACAGATTCAAAAGTGGTCAATTTACTAGTTATATAGGTATACACTATTTGGTGAGAATAACTCACTGGTATAGCTGGAGATGACAACTGAAATACACAAACAACGATCTTCAGAGGCACCAAAGCACGACAAAGATTCGAGTGGGAGAGCCAAGGATTAATTCCCTTGAATACAATTCAAACAAAACAATGTAACAATCATAAGCTTTCAACTCAAAATACGATTAAACAATGCTAAAAATGAATGCAAAAAACAAAGCTAAAAGCTTTGCATTTGCTTTCAACTCTCCTTATGCTCGGCCATAGATTAGAATAAAAGGCTACAGCATGGTTTTTGATCTGTTTTTTGGTTCATAAGGGGTCGGCCTACATGGGAAAAATGGTGCAAAACTATGGTGATGGGAAACAACACAACACAAGCAACACATATAGATTCAATGCAATACAAGGCCACGGCCAAGGCCATATGGGCACGTCCTTCTCTGGTGGGGTCAATAAGATGACGTGGCAGAGGGTTTTAGGTCAGCTGGAGGTGGTGGTGGTGGTGGTGGTGGTGGTGTAGGTGGCGGCTAAGGGGTGATGAAGGTGATGGAAGCATATATGTGCACGGCTATGCTATATAGTTGGTGTTTTGGAGCATTTGGAGAAGGATCATCATCATGGGATGGCTCAGCAAGGGATGGTCAGTGAGGAGGAGGTGGTGGTGATGGGTTCTAGTGGTGGTGGTGGTGGAGGCGGCAAGGCTGAAGGAGGAGCAAGGCCGAACCTTGAAAGAAGAAGAGCAAGAGCAAAAATCAAATAAAACAGTGAAAAAAAAGTAAACAAAGAAAGAAAGATTTACCGAATTCTTTTCAAAGGAGAGGCCGACTTTTTTTTTTCAAAAATGAGAAGGAGAATGTTATATGTGAACGTGAAGAAGTGAAGTCGGTTGAAGGGGAATGTTATGGCTAAAAAGTTGAATAGGTGTTGTTTGAAAGTGAATAGGTAAGAATACAAAAGGCCTTAAGAAATAAAAAGTCACAAAACCTTTCACATTTCTCTATTTTATTTTTATAAATTTAAATAACTGAAATATATATAATAATTCAGTTAAAATACAAACATATAAAAAATAAATAAATATGAATAAATAAATATTAATTATATATGATTAAATTAAGAAAATAGCACAAAAATGAAAACTAGTCTAGAAAATTTGAAAATAAATGGAATAAACTTTAGAAAATCTATATGTATATGAAAAATATTTATAAATAAAGATAATGTAACGACCCGCTATTTTGGACCATTCAAATCGACAATAAAACCATACATGTCCGACTTGAATAATTCAAAATATCGAATTGTTAATTAAAATTTTGACATAACTTAACATACATAGTAAATAAAGAATAGTAGTTCATGAAGCTACTATATACATTGGAGTTAGAAATAAAATACAACCGAATATCTTAGATGTAGTGAAGTCTCCAGTATGCGCAGATGACTTCTCTGAACAAATCAACAGGATGACTGAAAGGATAGATAGCTGGATCTTCAAGCAAGGCTCCAACTTCGAAGATGAGTCTCAAATGCTGTATCACTCAGTCTGACCCGAGCGTAAAGAAAAACACAAAACACTCGAGTCAGGATTAACATTCTTATATCAATAAATCCAACTCAAGTGAAATATCAACTGAAATACAAATAACTTAAAGGATGTTTGGAATAACCATCCTCTAAGGGTCCATGGAACTATCTACATGGTAGAAATATACACTATAACACCGTGGTTCTTTCATCTTAATTTATACCTCAAAATCAAATATCATTTCACTTCAAATATAGCTATTTTCCAAAATAGTATTTAGATATATTAAATAATTTATACCGTAAAATATATTCAATTCCCTCAACTTAACAAATTGTTTCAACATCAACCCGACCTTCCCATTTAAATTTTATTCAATCTCAATTTATCAATTTTAATTCAACTTAATCCTAAAATAACCACTTAAATTTTATCGATCCCAATTTGGATTTGAAATCACAATACCCCTTTATATTCAAAATATTTCAAAACTTTAAGTATTCAACGTTTCAAACTAAATTTTATTCAATTTAGTTTTCTACATAATAATTCAATTTAGTTCAACCTAAATTTTCATTTTTATTCAATTTTAGTTTCTAAATAACGAATTCAACTATATTGATTTTAAATACAGATCCGATTCTCAAAATAAACCATTTAAATTCCAATATAGTTCAAGGCTTTAATATTTAAATGTTCAATTTAACAGTTTCATATAGATCTCGATTTAACCTCACTATTATTTAATCTTGAAATACTCCCTTATTTGATTCAATATTATTTAAGTAACCTTAAATTCCATTTTTACTCAATATTTTTCTTATTTTAGTTAAACGTGAAATGTTCATTAAATCACTTAAATCAAAAATCCAGTTATAAAATCCAGCCTTTAAATTTCCCATTCAAAAATTTCAAATCGATTTAAAAAAATCCTTATTTAAATACCATCTTTAATAAACCCAAAATTATCTTCCCATCTTAATTTATCCCAATTCTTGAAAAATCTATTTGAAATATAATTTACATAAATATTTAACAAAATTTATGTATTAAATCAATCTTAATTAAATTAAATATTATTAAATCTATCATTACTCTTATATATAATAATTTAAGAATTTACACTTATTAAGACCATATATTTCTTTCCAAAACAATGAATTTATTTTCAAAATTATTTATATATGGACCAACGGTGTCTGTATATATTTCCTATCGTATAGTCAAGTGCTACGGATATCTATTATTTCAATCCGTACACTAAATATGTACGGGTGGATATCAGTTCAACCCGTAATCCCAAATTCAATTAAATGAAAATCGCTTGGGTTTATCATTTCAACCCATAACGATTTTCTCCTATTCTAAAGTCCGTTCGGGTATGTATCATTTCAACCCATAGTGATTTCTCAACTACAGGGAACTTGCAGAGTGATAACAGAAAATACAATAAAATAACAGGCATATATCATCAATAACAATATAATATAAACAACAGGATATGGTGTCATATCCCGTAGGTGAACAGTTACAGATAATAGCATATATAACAAATTTAAATAACTACAGCAGCATATTTCAATTGTCATTTCAATTGAAATCAAATTTAATGAATAAAAGAATGTTAATCGTGAGTGATTGCTCACCTTTCGAGGCTAGAGAGATTTGACAAAGAATTGAGCTACGGATTTGGTCACGATCTAGACAATCGAACAAATCCAAACAAAAATCTCAAAGCGAAGTAAACCAAATGTGGATTTGACGAGCAAAGCTGAAAGATAGAGATTGATGGAGACGAATCAGAATCGTCTTGATATAATCGAAACAAAATATATGTTATAAATTCCAAATCAAAATTAAATTTAGAACACTTACAAACCTTTTAATTTAAACTGTTATTATTCTTAAAACCAAAAATTTTGAACTTGTATATTTATCAGAGCATTAAACTTTAAGACCCAACACAACCATCTCTTGAAACAAATGTTTTAAATGCATACCAGGATATATATATACTGCACACACATCAGTAAACAAGTTTCTTAAACTAATGTATATATACCTCTTGACAGACCTAATGTAAACTTATACATATATATATACGTACTATTTATTTATTATTATTATTGTTATTATAAGTCATCTACTCAGTATCTTAGTAGACATATATTATATTACAAAATATACGTATAAATAAAACCTGATATTTTTACCATATACTATAAACACTTATATATGTATAACCCTAAGATAATGCATCGGCTTTATGCAAACACACACACACATCTTAAAGTATCAACAAAACTATGGCATAGACCTCACATAAACAAGCCTATAGACGTACGAATCGAACCCAAAATACATAGTATACATTAATATAATAATATAAGAAACCATACACTGCAAATCCTACCTATAATAGAGACCTACCCCAAGTTATATAATTAAATATCCGTCACTGCACAATACACTAATATACCTATATAATATTACCACCTTTTCAAAACTGTCCTATAGTTTAAATGTTTTTAAGCTTAACATATATGTGAACAAAATATATATATAACAAGAGAAGAATCCAGGAAGAGGAAAACACAACTCACCGCGGCAAGACAGTGGAGAGGCTGATGCAGCTGAGTTGAGGCGCAAAAGGCGACGTGGGTGCTACAGGGAAAAAGACGGGTACGGACGTGGCTGCGATGGTGGCTAACTTGGTGGTGAGGCCGAGATTGGCGGAGGCGCTGGCCGAAGTGCTCGGGTTGGCTTGGTGGTGGTCCGTTATACGCGGAGGGTGGCACTGAGGCTTACGTGCCTGGTGATATCAGGGAGAGGGCACGGCCAGTGGATGGAATCTCGGGTTTGGTTTGAGTTGTGATGAGGCGGCGAGGGGATGGTTGTGAGTTTCGGCCTTCGGTTGATGGCACGGTGGTTGAGGTGGAGCCTAGGCTAGAGAAGCCGGGTCTGGGATGTGGGCGCATAAAGGTCAACATGGCGGCTCGTGAGCTTGGTTTCGCGGTGAATAAATTTGGAGGAGGAAAAAAATAGAGAGAGAAAAGAAGATGGTGAGCAGCCGCAAGGAGATAGAGGAAACCAAGCTTCAGATCTAAAAGCAAATGTGGAATCTGGCACTTTATATTCTACCAATATTAATAAATTTATTGAAAAAGAAACGGCTGGGATAGAAATAGCAGAGGTGGTTTTGATGGGTTCAGGGATGAAGGAAATTTTCTTTTGCTGTAGTTATATTTGGAGAGCAGAAAAATAAAAGAGAAAAGGAGGTGAAGTGGGAAATAAATAGGATATAAAAAGTAACGGCAACAGTCGAATCCCTGGATTTGAGCTGAGCAATTTGTTATTATTTTTGTCCAGCACGTTTCAAAGTTTTAATTGTAAAAGAAACATAAAATTGCCCATTGATTCATCAATGTGATTTAATCAAAATAAAAGGAAATGAAGAGTAACCGTCAAACGTTTTAATTTGGTGAATATTTACAGCAAATAAACAGTAAAGAAAATAAATGGACCAGTATAAAGTTAAAGAAGGTCACGAATAAATTTATTGAATACATTGAAAATGGAAACGGCAAGGTAAGCTGAATTCAAGGAATGGGGAAGTCTATCCAAGGATTGGAAAAATTTACTAAAGCAACAATAATTTGAATGGTAGGAAAAAAATAATCACAGCTACCCACTGATTCAGAACAATTAAAACAATTAATAGCTTGATTGGATATCACGTTTCAAATTTTGAAACGGAAGGGAGAAATAAAGTCAAAATTAAAGGTACCGTTACCTCGGACAATTTATTGCTTCCGTTGTGCACCGGATTTCAAAATACAGAAGTAAATATACTGCTAAGGTCAGCACGACGAGACGATCAAAACGATATACAGATATCCGTGGCATGATCATCCGATCAAAAGTCGATGATCGGTACCAAAATGCTGCAAAATTTGTCAGAAATAAGGTAAACGGAGCAGTAGACGTCCGAATTTGGAAAAACGAAGGATGACCTCTCACTCAAAAGAGGATTTAGAAATTTTCTATAGAAAAATATTCAGGCTTGAAAATAAACTTATTATCAGCAATTATTAGCTAGCTTGAATTTAATAGAATTACAAAATAAATAATCTTTCATAAAATTAATTGAAAATTTACCATTTGCTATATTTAATTATACGTAATCCAAATATTAACTTATTATTTGCAAATTAATTTATTTAAAATTTCACAAAATCCAATTAAATACGTAAACCATTAAGATTTAATGAAATCTTACAGGTCGTTACACTCTCCCCCACTCAAAACTTTTCGTCCCCGAAAAGGAAGGAGGTAGGAGAATAGAAAAACCAGGAATAAAGTAAACTGAAAGTCAAGGGTAAATAATTAATTTAAAACTATATAAATTTTACTTGGAATATTCATTTGAAACTTCATTTGCAATTTAATTTTCATTAATATTTAATACTTTTCAAACTCCTTTTGAAACAATTATTTACATTATTATTTATATTTACAAAGACTATTGAAAATATTAAATCCAAAATTTATGAAATTTTTAATTTAACTCAAGACACCTTTCAAATATTATCAATAAATTAATAATCATTCTCTTTAAAGAGTTTTATTTAATTAATAACTTCAAAATATTTACAAGATTCAAAATTCTTCTATTAACCCAAGTAATATATAAATAAACAGTATTTTAAAGATTATATTTAAAAGGAAAGAAAGGTAGATTCAGGAAACAGAATATAGGTGAATAAATAAGCTGAGCAGATAAGGTAGATTCAAAAGACTAGTATCGGGCACGAATAGTTAATATCAAACCAAAAGAGTTTAAATTTCAAATATTAATTCAAAATTACCTTATTGGAAATACTTTTAAAATAAAATACTATTATATCGAAATAAATTTCCCTTTCGAAAATACTTTTATAACTCGATGTTTCAACAAGTTTATCCTCGTTCTTGCAGACTCTGGCTATGCGTTGATCAGGCGCAAAGCTAGACTTCTTCAAGTACTTAGTAGACCCGTTTTAATACCCAGTGAAAATACTTGAAAACCTTTTAAAAAAACAGATATGGAAAGTACAATCCAAACAAACAACCAAACCAAAACCTTTGTCCGATCATGGTTCGCAGATACACAATGGTTACGCCTGGGTCCCCCAGGAAACAATCCATATCCGTAAGCTTTCTCAGCCCTGCGAGTTACGCCATGATGACTAGTAGAGTGCAGGATACAAAATGGTTACGCCTGGATCCCCCAGGAAACAATCCGTACCCCTAGGCAAGACTCAGCCAGACACTTGCGCTACTATTCGCGACCTACACAGATTGCAGGATACACAATGGTTACGTCTGGATCCCCCAGGAAACAATCCGTACCCCTAGGCAAGACTCAGCCAGGCAATTGCGCTATGCATTCACGAGAGAGGAAAAAACCATGGGTTACGCCACGGTGGGAACACTCGAGTATTACATCCGGAAAACCAAAAATCAGAAAGAATAATATCGATAGAATGAATCCACGATGTGGCCACAAAGCGGATATTAAGCAGAAGGCACTTTCCATAGCTTTACTTCGAAAATATATATCATATAGTACTTTTCAAATCACTTTCAAATATCATACTTATATAAAGTCCATTATATATAGGATTCCTTTTTCAAATCGAATACTTTCCAAATCAATAGTATATCAAATCATACTTATATAGACTTCGATTATATAAGTACCTTTCAAATCAATAGATTTCAAATCAACTTCATACTTATACAATCCATTTTATATAAGTTCGACCACTCCCAAATCAAGTACTTAATAATATAAGGTTCTCAAATTTCAAATCATTTCAATATCAATTCAGTTTCAAAATCATATATGATTTCACCAAATTTTCTTCCAAATTAAATATCTAAATTTCAAAGTTCCCAAAATAATAGGTTTAGAAATTTATCCCATTTTCCAAATTAAAATAATTCAAGTCAAACAAATTCATTTCCAAAATCACCATATAAGTACTGGTTTTTTAATTCCAATTTAATTTCAAAACCAAATATTTTCCCAAAATCAATTATACTCAAAATGGTTTCCAAATTTATAATTATCCCCTTTTTAAAACTTTTAAACTATCTATTTCTACGTGAAATATTCAATTTACCTTTCTGAAAACCATTATTCAACTATTTTTTTTCAAAACATTTCAAAACTAAATTTATATTCTTTATCAAACATTTTATACTCTTCGAAATTTCTTAGCTTTGAAAATTTAATCTCGATTTGGAAGTGTTCGAACATTCAAAATAGTTAGGGAAATCAAATTTTCAATTCAAGAGTTGAAAATCAACAATAAATCAATAAATAAATTATTAAATCCGAAACTCGAGGACTGAACACCGGTCTCACTTTAAATTGTTTCAAATATATACATATATCTTTCGAAAATATCAAATTATACTTCGGAATTTGAAATCATGACGGTTTTACAAAATCACTCGAATAGCGAGCTATTAAAGTGGCCTCTCCCCCACTCTGAAACTCGAAAATCAATGTCGATGATGCGTGCACTCATCACCGAAATTATTTTCCAGCGACATACGTGAGTTCTAGACTTCTATTTTCTTGAAAAATTCTTTGAAATTTCTTCAAAATTATTTGAACTCATTTGAAACATTTCTTATTTGGAAAAATACCTTTAAATCGTATTATTTTTATATATTTTCCAAAATCTTAAATCCAATTTCAAAATAACGGAATTCAATTCTCGAATTTCAAATTTAACCCTTCAGTTGTAAATCATTTTTATATAAATCAATTTCTTACAAGTTTTCAAATTTTCAAATCCTTTCAAAACTTTTATATATATAGAATAACATTTCTTATTTGTTTTATATATAGGTATATAATCCTTATCGAAAACAATTTCTTTTTATATATAGAATAAAATCATAGTTATCAAAATAATAATTTCGGTACAAAACAATTTCAAAAATACAACATACTCGATTTTTCAAAGGGTGATTTAAGAATGGATTTCAAAACAAAGGTAGAGATTTAAATTAGAAGACTCTAACCAATAGAATCCTGATTCGAAGATAGACTCGATCGAAGAAGATTAAATTACAAAATAGGAGATGGATATACTTCTATAAATCACGGGTGACCTTAATTGGGTCAATCGTGCATTTAGCAATATGATGGATGCAGAATTCTAAGGCAAATCGACATTCGATCGCTAGAGATAGAATTTGGAATAACATGAGATAGTTGCATCTAAACCGAGGATACAAAAATCTTCAGTGAATCGACGCCAATTGTAAAGGAGTTTTCATCCCCCTTTACAAATCATTTAGTGGAGTTATTGGATACTCCAGAATCAAAAGAATATAAATAGAGAGAGACAAGAATGAATTTTGGGACCGAGGGACATTCCAAAATTCAAAGGAAATCGAGTCAGAAAGGAAGAGATTCAACTCGAGCAAAAGTGATTCTGTAAATAAATTTACCATATATGCTAAGTTTTGCCTAGAGCCAAAGCTCTGATACCAACTGTAACGACCCGCTATTTTGGACCATTCAAATCGACAATAAAACCATACATGTCCGACTTGAATAATTCAAAATACCGAATTGTTAATTAAAATTTTGACAAAACTTAACATACATAGTAAATAAATCATCACAGATCACAGATACAGAGTAATATAATGCAACGGTATAGATAAAGAATAGTAGTTCACGAAGCTACTATATACATTGGAGTTAGAAATAAAATACAACCGAATATCTTAGATGTAGTGAAGTCTCCAGTATGCGCAGATGACTTCTCTGAACAAATCAACAGGATGACTGAAAGGATAGATAGCTGGATCTTCAAGCAAGGCTCCAACTTCGAAGATGAGTCTCAAATGCTGTATCACTCAGTCTGACCCGAGCGTAAAGAAAAACACAAAACACTCGAGTCAGGATTAACATTCTTATATCAATAAATCCAACTCAAGTGAAATATCAACTGAAATACAAATAACTTAAAGGATGTTTGGAATAACCATCCTCTAAGGGTCCATGGAACTATCTACATGGTAGAAATATACACTATAACACCGTGGTTCTTTCATCTTAATTTATACCTCAAAATCAAATATCATTTCACTTCAAATATAGCTATTTTCCAAAATAGTATTTAGATATATTAAATAATTTATACCGTAAAATATATTCAATTCCCTCAACTTAACAAATTGTTTCAACATCAACCCGACCTTCCCATTTAAATTTTATTCAATCTCAATTTATCAATTTTAATTCAACTTAATCCTAAAATAACCACTTAAATTTTATCGATCCCAATTTGGATTTGAAATCACAATACCCCTTTATATTCAAAATATTTCAAAACTTTAAGTATTCAACGTTTCAAACTAAATTTTATTCAATTTAGTTTTCTACATAATAATTCAATTTAGTTCAACCTAAATTTTCATTTTTATTCAATTTTAGTTTCTAAATAACGAATTCAACTATATTGATTTTAAGTACAGATCCGATTCTCAAAATAAACCATTTAAATTCCAATATAGTTCAAGGCTTTAATATTTAAATGTTCAATTTAACAGTTTCATATAGATCTCGATTTAACCTCACTATTATTTAATCTTGAAATACTCCCTCATTTGATTCAATATTATTTAAGTAACCTTAAATTCCATTTTTACTCAATATTTTTCTTATTTTAGTTAAACGTAAGATGTTCATTAAATCACTTAAATCAAAAATCCAGTTATAAAATCCAGCCTTTAAATTTCCCATTCAAAAATTTCAAATCGATTTAAAAAAATCCTTATTTAAATACCATCTTTAATAAACCCAAAATCATCTTCCCATCTTAATTTATCCCAATTCTTGAAAAATCTATTTGAAATATAATTTACATAAATATTTAACAAAATTTATGTATTAAATCAATCTTAATTAAATTAAATATTATTAAATCTATCATTACTCTTATATATAATAATTTAAGAATTTACACTTATTAAGACCATATATTTCTTTCCAAAACAATGAATTTATTTTCAAAATTATTTATATATGGACCAACGGTGTCTGTATATATTTCCTGTCGTATAGTCAAGTGCTACGGATATCTATTATTTCAATCCGTACACTAAATATGTACGGGTGGATATCAGTTCAACCCGTAATCCCAAATTCAATTAAATGAAAATCGCTTGGGTTAATCATTTCAACCCATAACGATTTTCTCCTATTCTAAAGTCCGTTCGGGTATGTATCATTTCAACCCATAGTGATTTCTAAACTACAGGGAACTTGCAGAGTGATAACAGAAAATACAATAAAATAACAGGCATATATCATCAATAACAATATAATATAAACAACAGGATATGGTGTCATATCCCGTAGGTGAACAGTTACGGATAATAGCATATATAACAAATTTAAATAACTACAGCAGCATATTTCAATTGTCATTTCAATTGAAATCAAATTTAATGAATAAAAGAATGTTAATCGTGAGTGATTGCTCACCTTTCGAGGCTAGAGAGATTTGACAAAGAATTGAGCTACGGATTTGGTCACGATCTAGACAATCGAACAAATCCAAACAAAAATCTCAAAGCGAAGTAAACCAAAGGTGGATTTGACGAGCAAAGCTGAAAGATAGAGATTGATGGAGACGAATCAGAATCGTCTTGATATAATCGAAACAAAATATATGTTATAAATTCCAAATCAAAATTAAATTTAGAACACTTACAAACCTTTTAATTTAAACTGTTATTATTCTTAAAACCAAAAATTTTGAACTTGTATATTTATCAGAGCATTAAACTTTAAGACCCAACACAACCATCTCTTGAAACAAATGTTTTAAATGCATACCAGGATATATATATGTACTACACACACATCAGTAAACAAGTTTCTTAAACTAATGTATATATACCTCTTGACAGACCTAATGTAAACTTATACATATATATATACGTACTATTTATTTATTATTATTATTATTTGTATAAGTCATCTACTCAGTAGCTTAGTAGACATATATTATATTACAAAATATACGTATAAATAAAACCTGATATTTTTACCATATACTATAAACACTTATATATGTATAACCCTAAGATAATGCATCGGCTTTATGCAAACACACACACACATCTTAAAGTATCAACAAAACTATGGCATAGACCACACATAAACAAGCCTATAGACGTACGAATCGAACCCAAAATACATAGTACACATTAATATAATGATATACGAAACCATACACTGCAAATCCTACCTGTAACAGAGACCTACCCCAAGTTATATAATTAAATATCTGTCACTGCACAATACACTAATATACCTATATAATATTACCACCTTTTCAAAATTGTCCTATAGTTTAAATGTTTTTAAGCTTAACATATATGTGAACAAAAAATATATATATAACAAGAGAAGAATCTAGGAAAAGGAAAACACAACTCACCACGGCAAGGCAGTGGAGAGGCTGATGCAGCTGAGTTGAGGCGCAAAAGGCGACGTGGGTGCTACAGGGAAAAAGACGGGTACGGACGTGGCTGCGATGGTGGCTAACTTGGTGGTGAGGCCGAGATTGGCGGAGGTGCTGGCCGAAGTGCTCGGGTTGGCTTGGTGGTGGTCCATTATACGCGGAGGGTGGCACTGAGGCTTACGTGGTTGGTGATATCGGGGAGAGGGCACGGCCAGTGGATGGCATCTCGGGTTTGGTTTGAGTTGTGATGAGGCGGCGAGGGGATGGTTGTGAGTTTCGGCCTTCGGTTGATGGCACGGTGGTTAAGGTGGAGCCTAGGCTAGAGAAGGCGGGTCTGGGATGTGGGCGCGTAGAGGTCAGCATGGCGGCTCGTGAGCTTGGTTTCGCGGTGAATAAATTTGGAGGAGGAAAGAAAAATCGAGAGAGAAAAGAAGATGGTGAGCAGCCGCAAGGAGATAGAGGAAACCAAGCTTCATATCTAAAAGCAAATGTGGAATCTGGCACTTTATATTCTACCAATATTAATAAATTTATTGAAAAAGAAACGGCTGGGATAGAAATAGCAGAGGTGGTTTTGATGGGTTCAGGGATGAAGTAAATTTTCTTTTGCTGTAGTTATATTTGGAGAGGAGAAAAATAAAAGAGAACAGGAGGTGAAGTAGGAAATAAATAGGATATAAAAAGTAACGGCAACGGTCGATTCCCTGGATTTGACCTGAGCAATTTGTTATTATTTTTGTCCAGCACGTTTCAAAGTTTTAATTGTAAAAGAAACGTAAAATTGCCCATTGATTCATAAACATGATTTAATCAAAATAAAAGGAAATGAAGAGTAACTGTCAAACATTTTGATTTGGTGAATATTTACAGCAAATAAACAGTAAAGAAAATAAATGGACCAATATAAAGTTAAAGAAGGTCACGAATAAATTTATTGAATACATTGAAAATGGAAACGGCAAGGTAAGCTGAATTCAAGGAATGGGGAAGTCTATCCAAGGATTGGAAAAATTTACTAAAGCAATAATAATTTGAATGGTAGGCAAAAAATAATAACAGCTACCCACTGATTCGGAACAATTAAAACAATTAATAGCTTGATTGGATATCACGTTTCAAATTTTGAAACGGAAGGGAGAAATAAAGTCAAAATTAAAAGTACCGTTACCTCGGACAATTTATTGCTTCCGTTGTGCACCGGATTTCAAAATACAGAAGTAAATATACTGTTGATGTCAACACGACGAGACGATCAAAACGGTATACAAATATCCGTGGCATGATCATCCGATCAAAAGTCGATGATCGGTACCAAAATGCTGCAAAATTTGTCAGAAATAAGGTAAACGGAGCAGTAGACGTCCGAATTTGGAAAAACGAAGGATGACGTCTCACTCAAAAGAGGATTTAGAAATTTTCTATAGAAAAATATCCAGGCTTGAAAATAAATTTATTATCAGCAATTATTAGCTAGCTTGAATTTAATAGAATTACAAAATAAATAAACTTTCATAAAATTAATTGAAAATTTACCATTTTCTATATTTAATTATACGTAATCCAAATATTAACTTATTTTTTGCAAATTAATTTATTTAAAATTTCACCAAAATCCAATTAAATACGTAAATAAAACCATTAAGATTTATTGAAATCTTACAGGTCGTTACAGATAAGAACATTAAAATAAAAATGCATTCACAAAACTAAATAAATAAATTTTAATTAAATATAATTTAAATGAAGAAAATAGCAGAAAATAGAAACTAGCCTTTAAAAATAGAAAATAAATGCAATAAATTTTGAAAAACTATATTATCATTTTAAAAATATCTAGAAATGAAATCTCACAAATAAAACAAATTTAAAATAATTTCAAAATGAAATAAGTCAAATTTAAATTATATTCAAAAATCTAGGGTTGTTACACTCTCCCCCACTCAAATCTTTTCGTCCTCGAAAAGAACGGCAAGGAAAATAAAGAGAAACAAGATAGAAAAACAAAATAGTACCTGAAACGAACAATTCCGGATTCGAAGCACAAATACCCTCCTCCGTTTCCCAGGTACAATCTCGATCGTCGGTACTCCACTGTACTTTGACCAGATTAATAGATTTCCTTCTGAGATGCTTCGTACCTCTGTCGACAATACGAAGTGGCTTCCTCTTGACAGTCAGATTAGGCTCAATATCCAAATTACCAAGAGCAGAAGGCTGGACAATAAGAGATAGATCATGAAGATGACGGCGAGGTACGAGACATGGAATACATCATGCGCTCCAGAAAGTTTCTCGGGCCAATCTAAACGATAAGCCAAAGAACCAATTCTTTCCGCAAATGCGAAAAGGACCCTCGAAAAGTAAGAAGAAGGTAGGAATAGCTAGAAGGGGAAATAAATTGAAAGACAAGGATGAACTATTATTTTAAAACCATCTAAATTTCAATTTAAAATTTTATATTTAACGTTTTAAACATTTTATAATATGATGAATAGTCATTTGATTCAATTTTAATAGTTCTAAGTAAACAATATTTAAAACAATTTAAATCACGATTAAAGTATCCTTTATATAATACTTTACCAAAATACTTTTATAAGTCGATGTCTTAACAAGTTTACTTTCGTTCCTGCAGACTCTGGCCATGCGTTGATCAGGCGCAAAGCTAGAATTCTTTAGTACATAGTAGACTTATATCAACACCCAGTGAAAATACTGGAAAAACTTTAAAAAAAACAGATATGGAAAGTATAATCCAAACAAAACAACCAAACCGAAACATGTCGATCATGGATCGCGGATACAAAATGGTTACGCCTGGATCCCCCAAGAAACATCCGTATCCGTAGGCCGACTAGCGCAGCCCTGCGATTACGCCATAAAGACTGGTAGTACCGCAGATACACAATGGTTATGCCTGGATCCCTCAGGAAACATCTGTACCCTTAAACTCTCGCAGCCCCTACAGATTATGCTACCAAGCGACCCAATAGATCACAGATACATAATGGTTACGCCTGGATCCCACAGGAAACATCCGTACCAGTAGGCTCTCGCAGACCCTGTGAATTACGCTATGTAGTCGCGCTCGTAAGACCACAGAGATCGCTGTGGAATTCGATGGACACTCGAGTATCATATCCAGAAAACCCAAATCAGAGAGAGAATAATATCGATAGAATGAATCCACAGTGTGGCCACAAAGCGGATATCAAGCAGAAGGCACTTTCCATATCTTTACTTCGAAAATATGTATCATATAGTACCTTTCAAAATCACTTTCAAATATCATACTTATATAAAGTCCATTATATATATGATTTCATTTCAAATCGAATACTTTCCAAATCAATAGTATATCAAATCATACTTATATAAACTTCAATTATATAAGATTTCTCTTTACAAATTGAGTACCTTTTCCAAATAAACAATTTTCAAATCAAGTTCATACTTATACAAATCAATTTTATACCCATACAAATCCATTTTATATAAGTTCGATAACTCCCAAATCACAGTATTTAGTAAAACAAGGTTCTCAATTTCAATTCCTTTTCAATATCAATTCAGTTTAAAAATCATATATGATTTCGCCAAATCATTTCAGATTCACATTCTTTATCAAAATAAAGATTAAATCATTTCCAAACCACT
The DNA here is from genome assembly GCA_030765085.1 of Allium cepa. Classification (NCBI taxonomy): domain Eukaryota; kingdom Viridiplantae; phylum Streptophyta; class Magnoliopsida; order Asparagales; family Amaryllidaceae; genus Allium; species Allium cepa. Next base: position 217,921,015 of record CM060938.1, read on the forward strand.
TCAATCATCAAAATATCAAAATGGTTAAAGAGTTTAAAACCATCTCTTTTAAAACCTTTAAACTATTTATTTCTGTATGAAAAATCCAGTTTACGATTGAAAAGATTTTTATTCTATATATATACTTTATTCAAAACGTTTCAAATCTATATTTCATACCAGTATAATTCAACAAAGTCTTATTTATTTCACTCAACAAATAGTTTCAAACTTATATAAATCATATTACTTTATACATTAATCAGACCAAACTAAACTTATATTCTTTATCAAATACCATATGCCTTTCAAAATTGCTTCTTTGAAAAGTTAACCTTGATTTGGAAGTGCTCGAACCTTAAAATAGTAAAAGAAATCATATTTTCAATTCAAGAGTTGGAAATCACCAACAAATCAGTAAACCAATTTCAAAAGATAGGGTTATACCAAAACAAATCTGAATCTTGAGGACTAAACATCGGCTTACTTTAAATCATTTCAAATACACACACACACACACACACACACACATATACATATATCTTTCGAATATCAAACCTTACTTCAAAATCTGAAATCAAAATTTAGTTTCACAAAATCACTCGCATAGCAAAGCTACTAGAGTGGCCTCTCCCCCACTCAGAAACTCGAAAATCAATGTCGATGATGCATGCATTCATCACCAAAATTATTTTCCAGCGACATAAGTGGGTTCCGGACTTTTATTTTCTTGAAACTTCTTTGAAATCTCTTCAAAATCATTGGAATTCCTTCGAATACATTTTTAAACATTTCTTATTCAGAAAATATTTTTAAATCATATTATTAATATATATTTTCCAAAATCTTGAAACCGATTTCAAAACACCAGAGTCCGATTCCTAAAAATTCAAATTCAAAACCCTTCAGTTATAAATCATTTTATATAAATTTAAATTCCTCATAAATTTTCAAAATTTCAAATCCTTTCGAAGTTTCAAATTTCCTTTTTCAAAAGATATAAAAATCCATATTGAAAACATTTCACTTAAATATATAAAATAGGGTCATCCTTATTAAAATAATAATTCTGATATATGCACAATTCCAAAATACAACCAAACACAAATTTTCAAGGGATTCAAGGATGAATTTCCAACAAATAGATATTCAATTTTTGAGGAACCTTAATCAAATAGAATTCTGGTTCGAAGGTAAGATCGAACGAAGATGAGATACCTTTATTACCAAATAGAAGATGGATAAGCCTATAAAAATCGCGGACGACCTTAACCGGTCAACCATGACTTTAGGAATATAATCAATGCGAAAATTTTCTAAGGCAAATCGACATTCGATCGCCAGAGATAGAATCCAGATAGAGCAGGAGATAGATAGCATCGTAAATCGAGGATATAGAAATCTCCGGTTAATCATTGCCAATTGTAAAGGGTTTCATCCTTTTACAAATCATTTAAAGATCGGCGGAATCACCGATCTTTATAGAGGCCATTCCAAAGTGGAGTTATGGTATGCCCCAAAATCAAAAGGGTAAAATAGGGAAGACAAGACTGGATTTCAAAACAAATGGGAGCGTTCTAAAGTTCAAGGAATCCTAGTCGATAAGAATCCTAACCAAGAGATTTCTAACAAGGTGGATACAGAAGGAATGAAGCTTATAAAATCTTGGCTTCAAAATAAGAAGATTTTTATACCAAAATAATCTTTGAAAATACAAAAAAAATCATTTGGAAATCATTTTATACTTCAAAAATACATTCTCTCACAAAGAAAGGATTCTGAGATTGATTTCACTCATTCTAGGGTATTTTTACCCTATCTCTAATGAGTTATTGCTCCGCAGGCTATGGTTTGCCTAAAACCAAAGCTCCGATACTAACTGTAACAACCCGATATTTTCAACCATTCGCATCCACACATGCCGGACTTGAATTGCTCAAAATACTGCATTTTAAATAAATTTGGAGAAAATGAAATACAAATCACAGAACCACAGACACAGAAATATCAAAATAACTCGCAGCGGAGATTAAAATACCATAGTAGTTCATGAAGCTGCTATAACAAACTCTCAAAACATAATACATAATATCATTCTGGAAAAACCATATACAATAGAAATCTCAAATACATAGAAGTTTATAAATACCAGAGTTGATAAAGAACAACTAAAACTGAAAGGGAATAGATAACTAGACAAGGAGAATCTCCAGCAATTTCTAGCTCCAGAAAAGAAATCCAAAGCTAAGCTGTAAATACTCAGGATGACCCAAGCGTAAAGTAAAACACAAAACACTCAAGTCAGGACATATATACTTATATAATGTAAACCAACTCAAGTGAACTGTAGTAGAAATGCACAATAACTTAAAGGATGCTTGGGATCGCCCATCCTTTAAGGATCAGTTAAACTATAAATTAAATACATCTCGTGGTTAAAATTTCAAAATGGTATTTTATACTTCGAAATCAAATATCATTTCAAAATTTTAAAAATTCAATATCATTCAAAATCCATTTCAAAATATCAAAATATCATATTTTTGAAACCACATTCATTTATTTCAAATACCATTTCAACACAAATTTCAAATAGTTTATATTTCAAAACAAATTACTTCATTTTAAATCATAAAAATGAAGTTATTATATTTAATAATTAAATTATTAAATTTCCAAAATTTTAATCTTTCAAGATTCATTTATTCACTTAAATTTTTTAAAACAATGAAAATTCAACTTTCGCAGCACTTAGAAAATGCTGCAGAAAGTTACATTCAAAACAGTTCAATTTAACAAAAGACAGCATTTAAAATGCTGTAATCGGGTTATATTAGTTTCAAATAAACTTAGTTAAATTCAACAATTATAGCACTTACAAAATGCTATAATAGCCTTTAATTAAATTTAGCCATTTGGTTCATTATTATCAACTACAGCATTTACAAATGTTGTAATATCATTTACATTAGAAATAATGGCATTTCAAAAAATGCAGTTAATTAATTTCAAATATTCAATATAATTTCACAAACAATTATATTTTTATTTAAATCATTTTTAACTTATCAAATCACATATTTTCACTTTTAAAACAATCATTCAAATACCCTTATATTCATGATTCTATAAAGTTAAATTTCCATTCAAAAATCAAGATTTAATAATAATTCACTTATTAAATTCCAACATTAATTTTAAATTCATTAAATTAAATTTAACTTAACAATTAAGTTTAAATTTTCAAATATAACTTAATTTCATTTTTATTTACTTAACTTAAAATTCACTTTTAAGCCAAATTCACAAATTTCCAATTTTAGTTATATTTCAAAATTGCAACTTAAATATTCATTCATTTCACATTTTAACTTTATTCAAAAATCATTAATATATTATAAAATCATTTAAATTCACTTTAATCCAAATTATCATGAATTTATCATATTTTCATATTTAATTTAAATTCCAATTATCACCAAATTAAAATTTCCCAAAATAACTTACATTTCAAATTTTTTAACTTTACCATTTATTTATTTCACTTATAAATTTTCAGAAAATCAATAATACTTTACAAAAATAATTTTTAATTAAATTTAAATCAAAATATTATAATATTTTCATTTCTAAAATACTTTAAAAATTTTAGAAAAACATATTTTAACTACGGGTTTGTATATCATTTTCTACACTAGGAAAAGTGATGCGGGTAATATATCATTTCCACCCATAATTTACAAAGAAAACCCGGGTTTTATCATTTCAAACCCGCACTCCCAACTAAATAAAATAATTTGAAAATCGTTCAGGCCTATCATTTCAGCCCAAAATGATTTTTCCCAATTCTAAAGTCTGTTCGGGTATGTATTATTTCAACCCATAGTGATTCTAATTTAAAAGGATCTTGTAGTGTGATAAACTGATATAAACAATAAAACAGCATAATATAACAGTAACATATGATATAATAGGTGTTTAAGCATGGGCGAACATCATATAATCATAGCATAGCAGATATAATATGGTGATGCATTTTACAGATTCAAAAGTGGTCAATTTACTAGTTATATAGGTATACACTGTCTGGTGAGAATAACTCACTGGTATAGCTGGAGATGACAACTGAAACACACAAACAACGATCTTCAGAGGCACCAAAGCACGACAAAGATTCGAGTGGGAGAGCCAAGGATTAATTCTCTTGAATACAATTCAAACAAAACAATGTAACAATCATAAGCTTTCAACTCAAAATACGATTAAACAGTGCTATAAATGAATGCACAAAACAAAGATAAAAGCTTTGCACTTGCTTTCAACTCTCCTTAGGCTCGGCCATAGGTTAGAATAAAAGGCTAAAGCATGGATTTGGATCTGGTTTTGGGTTCATAAGGGGTCGCCTACATGGAAAAAATGGTGCAAAAGTATGGTGATGGCCGGAAACAACACAACACAAGCAACACACATGGATTCAATGCAATACAAGGCCACGGCCAAGGCCATATGGGCACGGCCTTCTCTGGTAGGGTCAAGAGGATGACGTGGTAGAGGGTTTCAGGTTGGCTAGAGGTGGTTTTGGTGGTGTAGGCGGCGTCTAAGGGGTGATGAAGGTGATGGAAGCATATATGTGCTCGGCTATGCTATATAGTTGGAGTTTTGGAGCATTTGGTGAAGGATCATCATCATGGGATGGCTCGGCAAGGGATGGTCAGTAAGGAGGAGGTGGTGGTGATGGGTTCCAGTGTTGGTGGTGGTGGAGGTGGAAAGGCTGAAGGAGGAGCAAGGCCGAACCTAGAAAGAAGAAAAGCAAGAGCAAAAATCAAATAAAACAATGAAAAAAAAGTAAACAAAGAAAGAAAGATTTACCAAATTATTTTCAAAGGAGAGCCGACTTTTTTTTTGCAGAAATGAGAAGGAGAATGTTTTACGTGAAAGTGAGAAAGTGAAGTCGACTGAAGGGGAAGGTTATGGCAACAAAATTTGAATAGGTGTTGTTTGAAAGTGAATAGGTAAGAATACAAAAGGCCTTAAGAAATAAAAAGTCACAAAACCTTTCACATGTCTCTATTTTCTTTTTATAAATTTAAATAACTGATATATATATATAATAATTCAGTTAAAATATGAAAATGTAACAAATAAAAAAATATAAATAAATAAATATTAATTATATATGATTAAATTAAGAAAATAGCACAAAAATGAAAACTAGTCTAGAAAATTTGAAAATAAATGGAATAAACTTTGGAAAATTTATATGTGCATGAAAAGTATTTATAAATAAAGATAAGAACATAAAAATAAAAATTCATTCACAAAACTAAATAAATAAATTTTAATTAAATATAATTTAAATGAAGAAAATAACAGAAAAATAGAAACTAGCCTTTAAAAATAGGAAATAAATGCAATAAATTTTGGAAAAATTCTATTATCATTTTAAAAATATTTATAAATGAAATCTCACAAATAAAAAAAATTTAAAATAATTTCAAAATGAAATAAAGTCAAATATAAATTATATTCAAATTCTAGGGTTGTTACAGCATCTAATGAAAAGAAGGAATTGGAGGTGCAAGTGAATGACCTATTGAGGAAAAAGTTCATTCGAAGAAGCATATCTAAGTGAGGCACACCTATAGTATTCGCAATGAAGGCAGATAGCTCTTTGATATTGTACGTGGATTATCGTGAGCTGAATAAAATAGCAAAGAAGAACAAGTATCCACTCATATACATTAATGACTTGTTTGATCAGCTGCACGGTGCAAATGTGTTCTTCCAAATGGATTTGGCGATAGGATTTCACCAGTTGAGAGTAGCAAAGGAAAGTGTGCCTATTACTGCATTTCATATGTCGTTGGGTTTCTATGAGTAATAGCATTTGGATTGACCAATGCTCCGACATACTTTGTAGATTTCATGAATTGAGTTTTCAAAGTCCATTTGAATAAGTACATGCTTGTGTTCATGGGTTATGTTCTGATATATTCCAGAACTGAAGAAGAGCATAAGACGCACTTGAGGATGTGCTAGAGATATTGAGGAAGCACAAGTGGAGGGCAAAGTTCTCTAAGTGTCATTTTTGAAGAGAGAGTGAGATTCTTGGTTCATGTCATTTCGGTACAGGGTATAACAGTGGATCTTGTAAAGGTGGTAGAGATCCAAGATTGGAACCAATCCAAGAATGCAATGGATACGAGAAGCTTCTCAAGATTGGCGAGATATTATAGATGCTTCGTAAAGGACTTATTGAAAGTAACGGCCTCGTTGACCAGTTTGACGAAGAAGAATCAGACTTATGTATAGGATGCAAAGTGTGAGCATGTATTTGTGAGTCTAAAAAAGAGGTTGTGAGTGCACCGATATTGATCATTCCAAGTCGGAATGAAAAGTAAACAGTATACGTCAATGCTTGTGGTGCTATATCGGGTACGGTGTTAATGTAGAAGAGAACCTTTGTCGCTTATATGAGTCGACAGCTAAAGCTGCACGAATGGAATTATCCAACTCATGATTTGGAATTGGCGGTAATTGTTTTTGCTTTGAAGATGTAAAGGCACTATTTTTTAGGATAAAGATTTGAGCTATTTACGGACTACAAATTCTTGAAGTACCGTTTCTCTCAGAAGGATCTCAACGTTCGACAGAAACGGTGGTTGGAGTTCTTGGCCTCTATGATTTTATTATTTCCTATACTCTAGGAAAAGAGTGCAGTTTCCAATGCATTGAGTAGAAAACATGCGAGGTTGGGAGCAATGTTCTTGGACTGGAAGCAGATGGAGTATATTGTTGGATTTGATTTCAGGCCTTACTGTGATCTAGAACCTAAAATGTTGACAAGTTTGTCGACTAGACTTACTCTAATTGAAAGATCAGTACTAGTCAGAAGCAAGATGTTAGTCTAGCAAAGATAGAAGAAGGAGTAGAGTCTGAAGACATAAAACAATACGAACTCGACCAAGGAGGTTTGCTTCATAAGGATGGATGATTATTTGTTTTCCAATGTTTATGGATTCAGAGTTGAAGTTCTAAGAGAGTGTCATCATTCCAACTTGACCATTCATCCCGGCGATAACAAGATGTATCCAGGCATGAAGCGAATTTACTACTAGGAAGGTATAAAGAGGGGTGATGTGACATTCATCTTGAAGTGTATAAACTGTTAGTTGGTAAAGGCAGAGTAGAAGAAACCTAGTGGATTATTCCAGCCATTAAAGGTTCCTTAATGGAAATGGGAACAAGTATCGACAAATTTTATTGATGGATTGCCAAGGACTTGAGCAAGGTACGATGGCACTTGGGTCATAGTAGACCGGTTGACCAAGAGTGCAAGTTCATACCTGTCAAGTCAGTAGAACGGCATCCAAGCTGGCAAAATTGTATGGAAAATGGGTAGTACGATTTCATTTTGTGCCAAAGATCATTGTGAGCGACCGAGACCCATTGTTCACTAGTGAGTTTTGGAAGAGCTTACAAGAGGCATTAGGGATGGAGCTACATCATAGTATAGCTTATCGCCCACAGATGGATAGGTAGATCGAAAGAGTAAATCATGTATGCAAGCATGTATTATAGACTTTGGTGGATCATGGGATGATCATTTGCATTTGGTGAAGTTTGCATTCTACATCAGTTAACAATTGAGTATTGGTATAGCTCCGCATAAAACATTATAAGGCCGACCATGTAATCCTTTATGTTGGTGGGAAGCAGACAAGATACTGGTACTTGGGCCACATATGATTAGGGAGACTTCGAAGAAGATTGAGGTCATTCGTCAACGAATGAAAGCTGTTTAGGATCAATGAAAAAACTATGCTGATAAGAGACAAAGAGATTTAGAATTTTCTGTTGGAGATATGGTTTATCCTTTAAAGAATGTAGTTTAATTCCATAGAAAGGGGAAGTTGGGACCAAGATTCCTAGGTCCTTTTCCAATAGTTGAGAGAGTCGAGAAGCTAACATATAGGGTCAACTTACCTGACAGACGTACACAATGTTTTTCATGCCTCTTATCTACGTAAGTTTGTGCTCGACTTAGGCATGAAGATTACACCAAAACAGTTGGAAGAAGTTGAGGCAAAACCAGAAGTTTGTATATCTCGTAGGAGGCTTCATATTGTTGGGAACGATACGAAACAACATAGGAGAAAAATATTAAAGCTAGTTAAGTTACAATGGAGTGGAAATGAGGATGATTTTATATAGGATATGGAAGAGAGCACGAGGGCATCTTATCTAGATCTCTTTGAATGGAAAGACCCATCTTTTATCATGTTTACTTTCACCATTGTATACTATATTTGATAAGTCAGTATTCTACATGTTATAATAGGTCACCTATACTATTGATTGCATAGGTGCTTATTTAATATGGGTGATGATTGCTTATGATTAGTAGGCATGTGAAATGACCATGGACACTTATACTTTGGCTTGTTTGGGAATTTCGGGGATGAAATTCCTAAAGTATGAGTGAATGTAAAGATCGGCATTTTACATATCAGAGAATCATAAAATATTGTTGTTTTATTTGTATGAGGTCATATGATTCTATAATTATAGGATATAACTTTGAGGTACATTTTACATGCCTATGATTTTCTTGAACTTTTTATGCGACAATTTTGAATTTAAAATCTTATTTGGACTTTAACTTTGATAGAAGTTGAAATAGGGTCTCAAACCGATTCCATTGCTTTAAAATATTGGTTTCTCATTTCGTAGAGTGGTCATAATAGAAAAATGGACTTGCTGTTAGAAAGTATGCTTATTTTATGTTTTAAAAGCTATTGGTCGAGATTAGTGTGTAATTAATTAAAATCCATTAATGAGCCCATTAGTCTAATTAGAGAATACTATAAATAGAGGACTAAAGAGTTAAGTTAAAAAGTTTCCCTCTCATTCTAAATCAGGCTTAAACCCTGATTAGCCCTAGATCCATCCTAATTTCATCCAAATTGCTCTCTAAATAAAATTTGATTGTGGATTAGAGATTAGATCATCAACCAAAATATAAAATCATCGATTTTCTTTATTTGAAGCGCATTCGATTGTTGTTCGGATTGGATCTGCATTCATATTGGTTGAATTTGGTAATTATGAGTGTTTATGCCTTATCAATATACTCTGCATGTTTATATGATAGAATCATAGGGTTCAACATGTTTTAATTCAATTTTTTTACCACCTTTTTCCAACTTTAATTATATATTAAACTATGTCCATGATTTATATTGATTTAAAATCACCTTTGCTTATGCTCATATATTCATGTTATATGTATATCTATGTCAGTGATTGACATGTTTGCCTTATTTTGATGGATTGCATATTCGATTAGATTAAATTTCTTGTTATTCTATGTTGTATGATACGATTTGATATTGTTTGCCAGTATTGTGGTTGCATAGAAAGTTAGGTTGGAGAATTGAGCGATTCTGAGGCAATGTTGGTCGAAATTGGATGAAACTTGGAGGGAGGCTCTGGAGTATTGGAAAAGCATGTGGTTCAAGATGCAAGTTCTCGTTCATTAACCACATAAGTCGACACCAAGATGAAAATTCGGCACTGACATGTAATATTTAGTGGTGGCAACTTTGGGGAGAGAAAGGATGTTGCTAGTAGAGGTTTCTTGAGGTAATGGATCGGTGATTGGCTAAGTATTAGAGGCTATAAGAACATGTTTCTAGAATATGAAGTAGGGTGCTTTGAAGAGATCACTTGTTCTACAATGACTTGATTTTTTTAGAGAATTCAAGGTCAAAGCATTTGGGGATGGAGTACTAGAAGCAAGGAATAAGTGGAAGAAAACTTAGCCATGGTTTGGCTAAATATAGAGCTCGGGGCCGACATGAGAAGTCGGTACCGACTTCTAGAGTTAGGTTCAACTAGGATGAAACTTCTAGAAGGTGAAGTAGCGCTCCTATAGATCATGCTGGAGGTTTAGCTCATTCATATCAGGTTTGATGAAGATATAACAGCATGATGAAAAGCTAAAGTCTTCGGATATTGGACCATGTTGGGAGTAGGTTTCGAAGATGGTGGCTCGTAAAGGGGATGAGCCGTGTGATTGGAGAATGTGAAAAGGGTTTTCATGAATAATGGAAAATGGATTGAGTAAGAAGGTCTCGGTATGCAAATGGAGCAAATATAGGCTCGGGTATATGTGTTGAGGAATCGTTGATGACTCGGAGAGTTCTCAGTTATACTCGAAGCAGTGGTATTGTAAATAGGGGCATCTATGGGTCAACGAAGGGACCTATATCCCTGGACCTCTAGCTTTAGGTCTAGTGTCCAACTTTGAGCTGTGAGACACGTAACCAGCTTTGGGCTATGAGATACGAGAGTACAACAAAGAACGGGTATTTCCATTAGTCCCTGGCTCGAGGATCATACGAGTTATCATACATTCAAAGCACATGGAGTTATAATTAGGATTATTTGATGGATGCTATGGATTCATGGTTGCAATGATTGTTTCTTTAGTAGGCTATCACTCGTAGGTATCATGAGAAGTAGGTATTAGAGATAGAAATACTTGGAAGACTGATATCCTTTATTTGGTTTATAGTATATCTTTATGATATTATAGAGTAGCATATTCTAGTGTTGTATGCTAACTCTTTGGTTGCAAGGATAGGTCAGGCATGGTTCGTGTACTCTTATTCCTTATCTTATTTATCTGGTTAGTATTTTTGACTCATTTATCGCTCACACCAGATTATTATCTGACCCAAGTTTTTATACTTATCCTCTTCTTATCTTAGGTACTCTTAACTGAGTGGACTAGATAACAGGTCTAAGTGACGCAATAGTTGCTCATAGGACAAGCTAGATGAAGTTAACTTATATTATATACATATATGGAGTCTACGCTTATTCCATTGAGCAACGTTGTCGATCCCATGACAATGCTTGCTTATTACTATTTGTTAAAACGATTTATTTGAGTTTACCTCTGTTGTATAAACTCTGTTGCATTTGATGTATAACTTTGTGGATCTGTTACTCTGATGATGATTTGTTCACATGGTTATTACTATCTCTTCTGTTATATTTGTGATATTATATTTTATCCATGCTCTATGAGATATAAAAGGTTATATGTTATATTGGTTTATTGGTTTATTTTAACCATGATGATCCTCCTATATCAGCCAGGCACGGATAGCGCACTAATTATATACTATTGGTTCCTATGATATAGGACGATCATCACAGAAATGTAACACGCTTCATTCACATCCGCTGGCTACACCTTCTCCACGATAGAGCCTACTAAGGTTCATTCAATTGACTTTCCTATCCCTCTTCCTTTTCCTGAACCAATGCATGCACTTCAACCACTTTGTAGTCTGGCTTCATAATCTTAACATCGTCTTCAGTTTCTAATCTGTCTTTACTTTTTCCAAAAGACCTATCTGCTTACGGCTCTTCTTCTTAAGTTATCAATCATCCGTTTCCTTTATCATTCACCTTTTCCAATTAAGCTTATGCTCTTTGTCGCCATTCCCCAAATCTGGTGCCTCCATCCGGTCTGTTTTCCCATCTTTATTATCATTGATTCTATTCTCCACCTTTTTCATAGAGTATCCGCTAGCCCTTTTTTCCTTCTCCTTCAAAATGTTTCTCTCTCATTCTTTGATGACATTCTCTCTTGCTAATTTTAGCTTCATAATTGCACCTTTAATGTCATCTATTATCTTGATCGTTCTTACTTCCTCCTCTCCACTATTACGCTCAATTTTTACATCCACATCCATAACTCCCTTCTCATTCTTACCCTCCACATGTCATCTACATCCTTCCTTTACTTATCTACCGGGATCCCAAGTCTTCACCATAGGACACTAAATCTTTGAAAGGGAGTGCGGATTAAGGATTTTAAGGCTAATTTAACACTAGAGGTGGGGTGAATAGTGTTTAATGGATTGTAAGACTTATATGGACTAAATTAAAATTATGACACAAATAAATGCAGAACTTAATCATAGAAATATCACATAATCAAACACAAGAAAGTAAATAAAAAACAGTAAAAGGGAAGAACACACTGGATTTTATACTGGTTCAGAGTTACCCTATGTCCAGTCCTGCACCAAGGCAAATACCTCGCACAGATTTTTATTATACCAATGTCGAGATTACAATCCTCAATTCTAAAGGCCTTGAGGTACCCTCCTGTCTTCGAGTCCGGGGTAAACACTTGATTTACGGGACACAAGATCACCCAATTGATTTCTAAGCACAACCACACCTTATAGAGAGACTCGATAAACTTTTGATTAAAATTGATCATATAACTCTGAATAGCACTTTGATCTTCGAGAGAGGGCAGAGAATCAAACAAGAATGAGATTCTAATTTGATTCACTTGAGAATTCGACAGAATTTCGGCACGATCTTAAAAATATGAAAATTTTAGAATATGGATTTGTGGAGAAGAAGGAGTGAAGAAAATAAGAAAAAAATAGTTAATTAAAAAATTCGTTTGTGAAGGCTATTTATAGACCAGTAACGGTCATAACCATTTGTGAAGAGATTTAAACAAATAGACATTTCTTTTGAAAATTGAAACTTTTGAATTTAACGGCCACCATGTCGACATGGGGTATCCCATGATGTCGACATCCCTTAGTTAAAAACTATATAAAATTTATTTTGAAATTGGTATTGAAAGGAAAACAAGATGAAATGATTCTGTAGTAAAATAAATTAATGTTCCTATGATGTAAGATAAAGAAGAGTAGAAAATATATTTTTAGAATGTATATATAAATTTGATTTTAAATCTCAAGTATATATATATTATAAAAGAATTTTTAAAAATCAGAAGATAGTTTAAAAACAAACGAAGTTTAAAACAAGAGTTTATTTAAAAACAAAAAAAAGAATATTTTAAGGCTAAAATATCTTTTTGAAAATCATTTGAAAAGCAGTTTTGAAAATCATTTTGAAAAACATTTGAAGTAGGTTTGCAAGCTTCTTCCTGCAGAATATTTCATCACATCAGGACTCGAGAACTTGTACAAAACCAGGATGTTCGTGGGTTTGTAAGCCACTTGTCGTAGGTTTGTAAGCTACTTGTCTTTGGTTTCTAAGCCACTAAGAAGGTAGAAATGAGTTCCATCCCAAATGAAATTTGGAATGAAGATTTCCATGCTATTATGAATTTTTAACAAAACTAGACACTTATCTTGAAATCTTGTTTTGATACTCATGAGTCTTCAAACTTGATTTCTTCATCTTGATCTTCATATTGTACAGTATTCAGTAATAAGTACCTGCCTTATATATATCCTGCATAATAACATTCATATATATCTAGACAATACTATTAGTATATAAGTTATAATAAAATAGGTTACAAATGTTGTCATCAAAACCACTATCTCAAGTTCCTAACATCTTTGTACGCCCAAAGCATATACAGTTGTCGCGTTTAGGCTGGGATTTCATATTCTACCAACTGCCCGTACACTGAGTCATCTTCAAACACACCTAACATACTCGGAGACCTCAACTCTACGTTGTCGAACACTCGAGTCGTCATCATATGTGACGTCTTATGAATCAAACTTTTGTCCAAAAAAAAACCATGCATAGTGTTTAATAATACTATTACGATCTTTTTCATACCCAAAGTTGATCCAAACAAAGACCGTTCTCCCTTGATGGCAAGGTGAGTCCTTTCTCTCTTCTCCACAATCTTTTCATATATGCATCTAAGCTTTTATAGTACGGTATAAGGGTGGCTATATAAAGTAATACATAGAAACTGCATCTGACCACAGCCTTGCTCACCGCCTACTTTGTTACCTCTTTTAGATCCAGCAATGTTGATTGGTTTAACATACAACAACTACTTATCCCCCGAGTTACTGCTTATAGCACCTTTCACTGCTTCAATATATAACACCATCTTTGCATCCGCCAAACTACAAACTTCACATATGCTTCATTTCACCTTCGGATCTTGCATTTTGCGGGCCAGATTTGACAATCGTCGCTTACGAATTGAAGCATCTCCTTTTCTGGCCTTGGATTGTATTCCATCCCCTTTCGTATGTTCCTTTGACCCCACTCAGCCCTTTCGTACTTACCTTTTAGCCATCTCTTTCGCTTTCATTAGTAAATACAAGTTGAGCATATCCATTGGAACATTAATCTAACGGCTGAAATATTAGTTTCTAAAATCAAATGGGAACGATGGGAACGTAATAAAAATGTATTCATTGGAATGTTAATCATGTACATTGGAAAAATAAAATCATGTGTTATAATCAAAAATCCAAATAAATTATCATCCCAAAAAAGAACCATTATATTAAGGACTTAAAATTCGAACAAGGTGCATTCTATAAAGGGGGAAAACGACAGACTTCAAAAATATTTTTGAATCTAGAACACAAATTTTTTAATATAGGGAGAAGGACCGCATCCACCCCATTGCATTGCCATCGAAACTCCACCGTCTCCATCACCAGAAGCGACAACCTATCACAATCATTGTAACAGCCCAAAATTTTAACAAATATTTCATCTTTTAATTATAAAATTTTGGGGTTTATTATATAAAAATCTAAAATTTTAAAATTGATTAAAACATTGCCCAAATTTTTAATTAAAGGATAAGATTTCTGAAATTTTGACTGTGGTTAAGGATTTACTTTAATTGGAAATTTTGTTTATTTTGTTGAAATGGTAAATAACTAAATTTTAAGCAAAATCATGTTTTATTTAAGCAATAAAATTTGGAAAAAAAAATATAGTGTATAAATAAGCTTTATAAAAAGACGCGTTTTAATTTGCACATTTAAACCCGTTTTGATTAATTTGGTGGTATAAATAGTATGTATTTAATGGGTACTCTTTAAACGTGTAAATGTAAAAACCGTTATTTTCGTTTTAAATTTGGGCATAAAATGTCGCATTTGTAGTACGCATTCTTAATTTTTACCTTAGCTATAAATGGATAAATTAAACAGGAGACATAAAATTCTAAGTGGTAAATGATTCAGAAGATCGTAAATAAATTTTTTTTTTCGTTAAGTAATAAATTTCAAAATTTACAGTGTATTAATATACAGTTTAATTAGGCGTCTAAAAGGCACGTTATTTGATGGAATAAATAACGTATAAGCGTTACTTTTGTATAAATTTGGGTGTATACTAGTGCGTCGGTTTTTGCGCATTTCTAAAATTCATACCTTAACTGTTTATCAATCAATAAATCACGTTTAAAATTTTTCCATTTACCTCTAGTTTATAGTAGGAATAAATGCTTTCATGATCAGTGCAAAATAAATGTTTGCCTATTTTCACCTTAAATCAGCGCAAGATTTTATTTATTAGAACACGTTCAAATTTGATTTCTTGTCGTTCTTTTATTTATCAACGCAATCTCTTCCTGATAATTCTCAACCGAGTATAAATTATAAAATTCTTGCCTATAATCCCTCATCTTAATCAACGCATACTTTTAAGTAGAATTTAAAAACCTCATATACCTCTCTCTATAGCCGTTCCAATATCCTTATTTCTTGCATTTACAAAAAATCCATTTACTTCCTTACTAATATAAACGCGTACAAATTAATTGCTTCTTAATCTTTCTCCCCTCTAATTGCGCAATTTTGCTGATTTAATTACAAAACCCACGTCCCAAATTTTTTTCAAAAGTCTACCAAAATCAATTTTATTCTTGTCGTTTCTTTTTATCAACCAACGCAATCAATTCCTGCTTGCCTACGTTTAAACTTACAAATCATCGCATTTCTTCTGGTCAGAATATCAATCACGCAATCCTTTTTTCCCTTGATTTACGTTGCATCACCGATTTAATACCAAATTCCTTTATCCTTGCCTAAAGAAGAAATCTGCATGCCATGATTCACGTTCCCATTTACGCAACCCTTTATATTAATACACTATCACGTTCAAATTTTCTCATCACCTCAATTGGATCCATCTCATTTAAGCTTCAGCTTCTTCTTCTTTGCGTGAGCTTCACATATCAGGTGTGGCTGAATATCTTTTCTCCTTCCTCCTTTTTACTTTCTTCTTCTTTTATTTCCCTGTTCAAACGCTCCACCGCATGACAAACGCCTAACTTCCTTCCCCTCCTCTTCGATCTGGTCGTGCATTGCCGAGCATCTCTGATGCAGTTTTAGCCTAGCACTTGAATATTTATTTTATCGCCACATGTATATTGTTATCCTTTTATAAGACAAACATTTCTTTACCATGTAATTTAAAATGGTTTTTAAATTGTTTAAACTTTGTTTAAGTTAAATTGTATTCATTTTACATCTCATTTTTGAAATGAAAATTTTAAAGTAAATTCAAAAGTAAATTGTTTTCAAATATTTTTGTTAATAACAATTGAGTCATAATTAAGAAATGTTTTTATCTTAAAGTTAAATTAAGATTTAATGATTTGAAATTAATTAAATTAATGAGGTAATTAAGGAATAATTAGTTAATTTAATTAATTACTGATTAGGGATTAATAAATAATTGATTAAGGGTTAATCAATTTGAAATTAAAGATCATTAGATAATTAATCATTATTAATTAATGATTTATTAATTAAGCAATAAGTTATAATCAAGGTTAATTAATCATGTAATTAAGGGTTAACTGCATACTTGTTTGAGTATAGGTGCACTTCAGTTTGAAGAAAAAAAAAATAATATAAAAGGCATACGCCATCTAAGGTTAGCCCAGCCTAAAAAATTTCAGATAATTCCACTGCTTTGTTTACGCGAGTGTTAAGGGAAGAAGTATTTCCAGACCATACGCGTTTTTTTTGTTGGTCACATGTGTTTTAAAATTTAGAAACATTACGTATGAGGATATATGATATATGTAAGAACAGTATAAAGTTGTTTTGATTTGGATTTTGATATTTTACTTGTTTCCTAGCAGAGAAAAACGAAAAGAAAAAAAAAAGAAAAGAAAAAATGAAAAAGAAGAAAAAATATAATTAATAAATATTGCATGCGCCACCTTTATGTATCATTGCCGTGAATTGCATGTTGCCCACATAAGATTTGCCACCTTTTTATTAACACGTCATAATATTTTGTAATAAGGGTAAAAAAAATAGAGTATAAATTTAATTTTGTAAATTTTGATTTGGAAAAAAATAAATGGGCAGGTTGAGCTTTTGTTTTAAATGGGTCAAGTCGTGCGGTGAAGTGGTCGAGCAATTTGAGTCAATTTTCATTTTATTTTAGCTCGTTCCAATTTTATTTTATTTAAAAAAATTCTTTGTCCGTAATTGGAATTCGCGTACTCAGTTTTATTTAGGGGTTTTTAGGCTCAAGGAAAAAGTTAGAGAAAAATTTAGTCTCAAGGACAAGAAGTTTGTTTTTAGGCTGAAGGACACTTTTTAGTGTAAATCACAGAATGATAGTTGTAACTATCATTTTCAATTTACACTAAAAAGTGTCATTCAGACTAAAAAGCAAACTTGTCGTCCCTGAGATTAATTTTTTTTGCAACTTCTTCCTTGTGCCTATTTACCTGTTTTATTTATTTAACTTGTTTCAAGATCGAAATCTGTTTGTCTAATCTTCCAATATTTGATCGTGCTTTCTACGCTGTTTCGGCGTGGTTATCGTAGTTTTGAATCTAATTTTCAGCAGCATAGAGGTGAGTATTCTCACCAGACAAACGTACTTATAGATTGGTAAATTAATAACAAGTGTAATTGTAGAATATTTATATTTTATTTTTCTTGCCTGCAATATAAATTTATGATGTTAGAAACCCTGTTGTTAATTTGACACATCATCAGTCATATTTTACACTGTTATATTTAAGCTGTTATACTATTTATTTATTTATTGTTTATCACTGCAAGTTCCCTGTAGAATTAAATCGTTACGGGCTGAAATGATAGGCCTGAACGATATTTATTTATTTAATTAATTATTTATTTAACTTGGGATTGCGGGTTTGAAATGATAGAACCCGTATTTTTCTTTGTAAATTATGGATTGAAATGTTATATTATCCGTACCACTTGACCTAGGTAGAAAACATTATACAGACCCGTGGTTATATATATATATATATATATATATATATATATTTCTGGAAAAATTTAAGTAATTTAAATTGGTATAGTATTATTTTGATTTAAATTGAATTAAAATGATTTTTAGTGATTTATACAAGTTATATATATATAAATAAATAAGTGGGTAAGTTGGAATGTGGAATATAAATTTGTTTTGGAAATTGATTTTGTAAAGGAATGAAATTCAAGTTAAGTAAATAAAGTATAAAATTTGATGTAATTGAATTTAAATGGATAAATAAGGTGTTATTTAAAAAAATTTATAAATTAAATGGCTAATAAAATAAATACATAAAATAAAATTTTAAATATAACTAAACTTAGGAGAAGTGGAGTTTAGTTGAAGAAAATGGGTAAGTTAAGGAATAAATTGAAAAATAGTTATATTTTGGAATTATAAATCAAATTTAATTATTAAGTAAATTTTGAATGCGAAGAATAGACAATTTGATTTGACTTTAATAAGTGAAGCCTTAAGAAGTTGATATTTATTTGTGAAATTTACCTTATATAAATCATAAATTTTGGGAAATCTAAATGACTATTTTAAAAGTGGAAATATGATTTTATAAGTTAAATTGGTTAAATTTAAGTTTAATTATTGATAATTTATATTAAAGTCAAAAATTTAATTTACTTAAATACTGTTGTAAGGGATATTACCGCACTTTGTAAGTACCGTAGTTGATGAAAATGAACTAAAGGCTAAAATTAATTAAAGGCTACTGCAGTACTTGGTAAGTGTTGTGGTTGCGAATTTTTAAAACTAAACCCGAATAAAAAAAATAAGGGCTACAGTAGCACTTGTTAAGTGTTTCCGTTGGCTGAAATGAGATTTTTGAATATTTGATTTGAAAATATAATAATTTCACTTTTGAAAGTTAAAATGAAGTATTTTGATTTAAATATAAACTATTTTTGAAATTTATAACCACGGGTAATAATAACGATTGGTTGGCAAAGACACCGGGATCGGATATGGGTACACTCTCTGTCGATACCAAAAACCACTTTGACAACCGTGTACGCGGTGGAGATTCCAGAATGAAGTAGGTTTGTGGCGGCGTTTCCTATAAGGTAAATACGTGGACCCAACTCCCGTGAGTTGGCATAAGGTGGCTAAATCAGGAGCGATCGACGGGTTAATTGAGGTAGCACCTTTGATCGGACACATCCCTTCGATATTCTACTCTGACTTTGGTTTATTCGGTGGCCACTTTGATTTCTTTGATTTGGGGGTGTTGTTCGAGGTGGGCGGCAGTAGCAGCTACACGTTATCACCGACCCGGAAGCGTAATTGGTATATCTACCCTGGCAATGCCTAGTTGTGCCGTGTCACCTACCCTAGCGCGCCTTATACGATTTTGGTTTTGTACCATACCTATGGAGTGCCCTCTGACGACGCCCAGTACGGAGGAGATTACGGTACTGTGTAGACTATGGGAATATATTATGTGTTAAGGGCTATATGGGTAACCCCTTAATGCTATTTAAAAGTAAGTTTATTTTACTAATAGACACTATTATAATAGCGAAATATTACTACATAGTAAATAGTTTAATGGATCCTTAGAGGATGGGACGTCCCAAGCATCTTTTAAGTCACTTGCCATTATATTACAGTTCACTTGAATTAGCTTACACTGTATAAGTATGTAAGTCCTGACTCGAGTGTTTGTGTTTATTTCTTACGCTCGGGTCAGCCTGAGTTTCAGTTCGGACTTTATCCCTGGAGCTAGGCCTTCTGCAGATCATCTTTTCAAGCTGCTGTCAAAGTTCCTTTCAGTTCTTTATCTTAGTTTTGGAGACAAATAAATTTGGATTTTTCTGTGGTTGATTCAAACTATATTTGGTTTTAAAAACTATGTAATTTATACTTATTTTGAGACTATGTGATAGTGGCTTCATGAACCACTAAGTTATTTTTATTCCGCTGCGAGTATTATGATTATGTGTCTGTGATTTTGTGATTACTTATTTACTGTATATTCTGAGATTTGCCAAATTTTATTTACAACGCGGTATTTCGATCAATTCAAGTCCGACATGTGCGGATGTGAATGGTTGAAAATATCGGGTCGTTACATTTGGTATCAGAGCTTTGGCTCTAGGCAAAACTTAGAATGTATGGTAAATTTGATTTACAAAATCACTTTCATTCAATCTTTTCCTTTTGATTCGATTTCCTTTGAATTTTGGGAACATTCCCTGCGGTTCCAAAGTTCATTCATGTCCCTCACTATTCATCATCTTTCGATTCTGGAGTATTCCATAACTCCACTTCGGATGATCTTTATAGTGAATTGGTGGTCTCGCCAATATTCTAATAAAGGGGTGAAACTCCTTTACAATTAGAATTAATTCACCAGAGATTTATATTTATCTTCGGTTTAGATGCTAGTATCTTTGGTTATTCCGATCTCTATCTCTTCAAATCGAATGTAGATCTACCTCATAAAATCCACATCGATCTTATTCTTTAAGTCACGGTTGACCAGGTTAAGGTTGCCCTCGATTTATATAAACTTATCCAGTTCCTTATTCTGTTATTTAATCATCGGATCTTCTGATTCCAACTTATCTTTAAATCAAAATTCTCTTTGATTTGAGTCCATCAAATTTGAATCTCTATCCTTGTTTTGAAAAATTTATTCCTATATTTGAAAATAAAATCTAATATTATATATATAAGTATAATTTTTAGAATTTTTATAATTAATTTAACTAGTTGTCAAGAGATAATAGTCTTTGATTTTATTTATGGTTTTGTAAACCATGGGTTTTGTCTCATATAAATAATTGAACTATAAACAATGGTTATAAATTAATTTGGAAACAGAAATGAATTTAAAACTAGAACTTGAATTCCCGATGGTTTCAAACCTGGTGTTTAAAGCTTTAAAAGGATATACTATTTAAATTATTTTCGAATAGAAATTTGTTTCTAAAGAGTTTTAAAGGTTTAAAAATCAGTGCTCTTCTCTTTGTTAATGGGAAATAATTTCGGTGATGACTGCAACATCATCGACATTCATTTTCGAGTTTCGAAGTGAAGAGAACATTCTGTAGTCTAGCTACAGTGTTATCTTGAGAATTTAATTTATTTGAATCTCTAAAATATGAATTGATTTATAATATATAGATATATGATTTAAATTTGATTTGACATATTATGTACATATATTTATTTATCTCTAAATGGTTTGAAGGGAATCAGAAATTTAATTCTTAAATTTTATATTGAGGAATAATTTCAGTTATAAAAAAAAATCAAATTTTTGAATAAATGATTCCAACTTAAGATAATTGAATTTAAAAGTTTTATTTGTATAATACTCAATTGCATTTCAATAAAACTTACCTTGATTTTCAGAAGTTAACAATGTAATGGGATAATATACAATATAAAAAGATTTTATAATAAAATTTGAGTGGTTATAATAAATGTTATACACTTAAATTCTAGTTATAAAAATATTAACAAAGGTAATGGAATAATTTACAATATAAAATGATGATAAAGGAACTAAGAATAAATTTTAAGCAGTTGTAATAAGTGTAAACATATTTAACATAGATGATAAAAATATATTGAGAGAAATAAATTTAATTGTAAAAAAAAAGATATTAATTTGTTGAACACATTTTTGAGTATAACAAATGATTTTCAAACTTATGATTTTAGAAATTTTTATTTTAAGATAATTGGAAGATGAAGTAATGGAATTTGAAATAGTAAAATTTAACTTAAGTGAAATTAAATAGATGAAATTAATTATTAATTTAAAATTTAATTTGTATGGTTTAGATTAATGATTCTATTTTGAGTTTCAATTTAATTTTCTTTCAGGTTGTTTCTATTCCCCTACCTTCTTCCTTTTCGAGGACGAAAAGTTCTAAGTGGGGGTGAGTGTAACAGCGTAAAATTTTAACAAATATTTCATTCTTTTAATTATAAAACTTTGGGGTTTATTATATAAAAATCTAAATTTTTAAAATTGATTAAAACATTGCGCAAATTTTTACTTTAATTGGAAATTTGGTTTATTCTGTTGAAATGGTAAATAACTAAATTTTAAGCAAAATCATGTTTTATTTAAGCAATAAAATTTGGAAAAAAAAATATAGTGTATAAATAAGCTTTATAAAAAGACGCGTTTTAATTTGCACATTTATACCCATTTTGATTAATTTGGTGGTATAAATAGTATGTATTTAATGGATACTCTTTAAACGTGTAAATGTAAAAAACGTTATTTTCGTTTTAAATTTGGGCATAAAATGTCGCGTCTGTAGTACGCATTCTTAATTTTTACCTTAGCTATAAATGGATAAATTAAACATGAGACGTAAAATTCTAAGTGGTAAATGAATCAGAAGATCGTAAATAAATTTTTTTTTTGTTAAGTAATAAATTTCAAAATTTACAATGTGTTAATATACTGTTTAATTACGCGTTTAGAAGGCACGTTATTTGATGGAATAAATAACGTATAACGTTACTTTTGTATAAATTTGAGTGTATATTAGTGCGTCTGTTTTTGCGCATTTCTAAAATTCATACCTTAACCGTTTATCAATCAATAAAGCACGTTTAAAAAATTTCCATTTGCCTCTGGTTTATAGTAGGAATAAATGCTTTCCTGATCAGTGCAAAATAAATGCTTGCCTATTTTCACTTTAAATCAGCGCAAGATTTTACTTATTAGAACACGTTCAAATTTGATTTCTTGCCGTTCTTTTATTTATCAACGCAATCTCTTCCTGATAATTCTCAACCGAGTATAAATTGTAAAATTCTTGTCTATAATCCCTTATCTTAATCAACGCATACTTTTAAGTAAAATTTAAAAACCTCGCGTACCTCTCTCTATAGCCGTTCCAATCCTTATTTCTTGCATTTATAAAAATCCATTTACTTCCTTACTAATATAAATGCGTACAAATTAATTGCTTCCAAATCATTCTCCCCTCTAATTGCGCAATTTTGCTGATTTATTTACAAAACCCACGTCCCAAATTTTTTTCAAAAGTCTACCAAAATCAATTTTATTCTTGCCGTTTCTTTTTATCAACCAACGCAATCAATTCCTGTTTGCCTCCTTTATTTTTCACCTACCCATTTTTCATTTATTTCCTACGTTTAAACTTACAAATCATCGCATTTCTTCTGGTCAGAATATCAATCACGCAATCCTTTTTTCACTTGATTTACGTTACATCACCGATTTAATACCAAATTCCTTTATCCTTGCCTAAAGAAAAATCTGCATGCCATGATTCACGTTCCCATTTACGCAACCCTTTATATTAATACACTATCACGTTCAAATTTTCTCATCACCTCAATTGGATCCATCTCATTTTAGCTTCAGCTTCTTCTTCTTTGCGTGAGCTTCACATATCAGGTATGGCTGAATATCTTTTCTCCTTCCTCCTTTTTGGTTTCTTCTTCTTTTATTTCCCTGTTCAAACTGCTCCATCGCATGACAAACGGCTAACTTCCTTCTCCTCCTCTTCGATCTGGTCGTGCATTACCGAGCATCTCTGATGCAGTTTTAGCCTAGCACTTGAATATTTATTTTATCGCCACATGTATATTGTTATCCTTTTATAAGACAAACATTTCTTTACCATGTAATTTAAAAGGGTTTTTAAATTGTTTAAACTTTGTTTGAGTTAAATTTTATTCATTTTACATCTCATTTTTGAAATGAAAATTTTAAAGTAAATTCAAAAGTAAATTGTTTTCAAATAATTTTGTTAATAACAATTGAGTCATAATTAAGAAATGCTTTTATCTTAAAGTTAATTAAGATTTAATGATTTGAAATTAATTAAATTAATGAGGTAATTAAGGAATAATTAGTTAATTTAATTAATTAATGATTAGGGATTAATAAATAATTGATTAAGGGTTAATCAATTTGAAATTAAAGATCATTAATTAGATAATTAAAGATTATTAATTAAGCAATAAGTTATAATCAAGGTTAATTAATCATGTAATTAAGGATTAACTGCATACTTGTTTGAGTATAGGCGCACTTCACTTTGAAGAAAAAAATATAATATAAAAGGCATACGCCACCTAAGGTTAGCCCAGCCTAAAATTTTCAGATAATTCCACTGCTTTGTTTACGCGAGTGTTAAGGGAAGAAGTATTTCCAGACCGTACGCGTTTTTTTTTTGTTGGTCACATGTGTTTTAAAATTTAAAAACATTACGTATGAGGATATATGATATAAGTAAGAACGGTATAAAGTTGTTTTGATTTGGAGATTTTGATATTTTACTTGTTTCCTAACAGAGAAAAAAGAAAAGAAAAAAAAGGAAAAGAAAAAAAAAGAAAAAAAAGAAAAAGAAGGAAAAAAATATGATAAATAAATATTGCATGTGCCACCTTTATGTATCATTGCCGTGAATTGCATGTTGCCCACATAAGATTTGCCACTTTTTTATTAACACGTCATAATATTTTGTAAAAAGGGTAAAAAAATAGAGTATAAATTTATTTTGTAAATTTTGATTTGGAAAAAATAAATGGGCAGGCTGAGCTTTTGTTTTAAATGGGTCAAGTCGTGCGGTGGAGTGGTCGAGCAATTTGAGTCAATTTTCATTTTATTTTAGCTCGTTCCAATTTTGTTTTATTTAAAAAAATTGCTTTTTTCGTAACTGGAATTCGCGTACTCAGTTTTATTTATTTATCTTGTTTTAATATCGAAATCAGTTTGTCTCATCTTCCAATATTTGATCGTGCTTTCTACGCTGTTTCGGCGTGGTTATCGTAGTTTTGAATCTAATCTTCAGCAGCATAGAGGTGAGTATTCTCACCAGACAAACGTACTTATAGATCGGTAAATTAATAACAAGTGTAATTGTAGAATATTTATATTTTATTTTTCTTGCCTGCAATATAAATTTATGATGTTAAAAACCCTGTTATTAATTTGACACATCATCAGTCATATTTTATACTGTTATATTTAAGTTGTTATACTATTTATTTATTTACTGTTTATCACTGCAAGTTCCCTGTAGAATTAAATCGTTACGGGCTGAAATGGTAGGCCTGAACGATATTTATTTATTTATTTAACTTGGGATTGCGGGTTTGAAATGATAGAACCCGGATTTTTCTTTGTAAATTATGGATTGAAATATTATATTATCCGTACCACTTGACCTAGGTAGAAAACATTATACAGACCCGTGGTTATATATATATATATATATATATATATATATATATATTTCTGGAAAAATTTAGGTAATTTAAATTGGTATAGTATTATTTTGATTTAAATTGAATTAAAATGATTTTTAGTGATTTATACAAGTTATATATATATAAATAAATAAGTGGGTAAGTTGGAATGTGGAATATAAATTTGTTTTGGAAATTGATTTTGTAAAGTAATGAAATTCAAGTTTAGTAAATAAAGTATAATAAATTTGATGTAATTGAATTTAAATGGATAAATAAGGTGTTATTTAATTTTTTTTTATAAATTAAATGGCTAATAAAATAAATACATAAAATAAAATTTTGAATATAATTAAACTTAGGAGAAGTGGAGTTTAGTTTAAGAAAATGGGTAAGTTAAGGAATAAATTGAAAAATAGTTATATTTTGGAATTATAAATCAAATTTAATTATTAAGTAAATTTTGAATGCGAAGAATAGACAATTTGATTTGACTTTAATAAGTGAAGCCTTAAGAAGTTGATATTTATTTGTGAAATTTACCTTATATAAATCATAAATTTTGAGAAATTTAAATGACTATTTAAAAGTGGAAATATGATTTTATAAGTTAAATTGGTTAAATTTAAGTTTAATTATTGATAAATTTATATTAAAGTCAAAAATTTAATTTACTTAAATAACGTTGTAAAGGATATTACCGCACTTTGTAAGTGCCGTAGTTGATGAAAATGAACTAAAGGCTAAAATTAATTAAAGGCTACTGCAGTACTTGGTAAGGGCTGTGGTTGCGAAATTTAAGACTAAACCCGAATAAAAAAAGGGATACAGTAGCACTTGTTAAGTGTTGTCGTCGGCTGAGATGAGATTTTTGAATATTTGATTTGAAAATATAGTAATTTCACTTTTGAAAGTTAAAATGAAGTATTTTGATCTAAATATAAACTATTTTTGAAATTTATAACCACGGGTAATAATAACGATTGGTTGGCAAAGAGACCGGGATCGGATATGGACATACTCTCTATCGATACTGAAAACCACTTTGACAACCGTGTACGCGGTGGAGATTCCAGAATGAAGTAGGTTGGTGGCGGTGTTTCCTATAAGGTAAATACATGGACCCAACTCCCGTGAGTTGGCATAAGGTGACTAAAACAGAAGCGATCGACGAGTTAATTGAGGTAGCACCTTTGATCGGACACATCCCTCGATATTCTACTCTGACTTTGGTTTATTCAGTGGCCACTTTGATTTCTTTGATTTGGGGGTGTTGTTCGAGGTGGGCGGTAGTAGCAACTACACGTTACCACCGACCCGAAAGCGTAATTGGTATATTTACCCTGGCATTGCCTAGTTGTGCCGTGTCATCTACCCTAGCGCGCCTTATACGATTTTGGTTTTGTACCATACCTATGGAGTGCCCTCTGACGATGCCCAGTACGGGGGAGATTACGGTACTGTATAGACTATGCGAATATATTATGTGTTAAGGGCTATATGGGTAACCCCTTAACGCTATTTAAAAGTAAGTTTATTTTACTAATAGACACTATTATAATAGCAAAATATTATTACATAGTAAATAGTTTAACGGATCCTTAGAGGATGGGCGGTCCCAAGCATCCTTTAAGTTACTTGCGTTTATATTACAGTTCACTTGAATTAGCTTACACTGTATAAGTATGTATGTCCTGACTCGAGTGTTTGTGTTTATTTCTTACGCTCGGGTCAGCCTGAGTTTCGGTTTGGACTTTATCCCTGGAGCTAGGGTTTCTGCAGATCATCTTTTCAAGCTTCTGTCAAAGTTCCTTTCAGTTCTTTATCTTAGTTTTGGAGACAAATAAATTTGGATTTTTCTATGGTTGATTCAAACTATATTTGGTTTTAAAAACTATGTAATTTATACTTATTTTGAGACTATGTGATAGTGGCTTCATGAACCACTAAGTTATTTTTATTCCGCTGCGAGTATTCTGATTTTGTGTCTGTGATTCTGTGATTACTTATTTACTGTATATTCTGAGATTTGCCAAATTTTATTTACAACGCGGTATTTCGAACAATTCAAGTCCGACATGTGCGGATGTGAATGGTTGAAAATATCGGGTCGTTACAATCATCACCATCGTTAGAAGCCAAAACCACATTGCTTTGCCACCAAAATTCCTCCTCCGCCTCCATCATTCAAGGTCGCGCCCCCTAGTCTTCACCACCTCCTTCGTTATCGTACGTCTCAACCCTAAATCTCGAACAAAAATTTGAAAACTAGATTGCACCACTCCACCTCACCAAACCGAAACCAATAAAAAAATACCGACGAATAGTAGAAGAAAAATAATCAACAATAGTATAAAATGCTAAATTAAACTAATATTATATGAATACAATGCTATATTTATTTTTATAGTTTTAAAAAAAGCTAAATTAAACCAACATTTTAATAAACAAGTACCGTAATTATTTTACAATTCAAAAACTTCTAGTTATGACTGGCATCAAAAAGTTAGTGAGTTGTTCACTTGTTTACTTTTACAACATAAATAATGCTAATTGTATTTAGCATTATCGGCTATTATTCCAAATAAATAGAAATATCTCATAAGTTTGTCTTATGTTGAATTATCGCAAAAGCTTGTCCTTTGAGCCAAAATTAAAATTTGAAATTTGATGTCCTTGAGACCATTACTGTTTTTTTTTAAGTGTGTACCTGAGCCTGTTTTCTCAT
Organism: Allium cepa; assembly: GCA_030765085.1. Taxonomy (NCBI): domain Eukaryota; kingdom Viridiplantae; phylum Streptophyta; class Magnoliopsida; order Asparagales; family Amaryllidaceae; genus Allium; species Allium cepa. Next base: position 217,949,027 of record CM060938.1, read on the forward strand.
TCGATCAATCCAAAGGGATACTGGTTTATCTCCTGGCCTTGTTTGGCGCCTCATTTTTCAGGCCTTCCAGGTTTATAAAAAATACATTGTTAAAACCGTCAGATCTTCCGTCCAAATGACAGCGTTTTCACGCTCAGGCGTAGATCAGAGTATCCGATTCTCCTCTACAAGGGACCTACAAAGAAGCATATTTTGTCCGGAAACGAAGAAACACACTCTAGTGATGAAATACTCTGCATTTCAACCTTGTCAGATGGCCTTTTTATTCAAGTATTCAGCATTCCATTCAAGTTCTTTACACTCTCAGCGAAGATAATCATATTGTTCAAACTTCAAACCCCTCTTTCCAAGTACATAAATAACATATTTGCTTTTCATACTGAATATAACATTAAATCCACAATTACATCCTAAAAACACCATATTTGGTTTCTTCCGGAACATGCTTAAGGGAAGCAGCAATGCATAAGCCAAGAACCTTTCTGGTATCAGCAGGATCTATGATGCCATCGTCCCATAATCTTGCAGATGAATAGTATGGACTTCCTTCTCTATCATATGATTCCACCACTCTGCTTTTGAATCTCTCTTCTTCCCCCTCGCTCCACTGCATTTGATATATTCGTCATAAAGTATAAGCATAACTATTAAGCAATATACATGTATGTAAGTTGGAATGGTACCTCTATCCCTTGCCTTTTCTTGGTATTCTTTTCAATCTGGGCAAGTACCCCTGCAGCCTGTTAGAAAAAGACCTTTTTTTAACTTATAAGTAGCATAAGTTGATATAACTTGGACCTTACTATGCGCAGAAAGGAATTACATGGCCTTGGAAAAGTACAAAGTAACTTGCAAATGTTTTTAAAACATTTGCGTCATAGTTTTAAAGTTCGTAGATGAAAGCAAGATTTATGTCGTAGTTTTAAAGTTGCAGCATTCACACATACCATAGTGGTCCGTTGGATAGCATTAGAAAAGTTTTTTTTTTAATTTGGAAAAATATTAGTATAAAAAAAACGTCAAGTTGGAAAACTTATTTCAGATTTAACATGGAAGTACTTTTTTTTGTGGGGGGTGCTTTTGACAGTAAAATTGGTTGGTATTATTTACTTTACTACCTTATAAATGAGTGTTTTATCAGTTTGATTTATCAACTATTTTACCATTTTAAAGCAAAATGTGTTTTTTAACAAAACCAAAACGATTTTGCTGTTGACTCCCAACTATGCCCTTAGACTGATGGACATCTGACTCCATTACACATTGCAAGCATATATCAAGCGGATTAGTATAATAGGGCATCTTATTAAAGCAAACATCTACCTAGTCCAGTGCGTAAGCAGTTCAGCCAAAATCAAAAACCAAAGTGAAATAATGTGAATCAGATAAATGCATCGACTTTTGATTTCACAAACAAAATCTGGATTAACAATGTAGAATTATATATCAAATAACACACAAATTTACTACAATATGGTTAAATGATAGAGTGTAAGTACCTGAGCCCCACCCATCACAGAAATCTTAGCTGTTGGCCAAAGAAACAAGAAATTAGGACTGTAAGCACGTCCACACATTCCATAATTCCCAGCACCAAAACTTCCACCCACAATTAATGTTATCTTAGGAACCTATACATGGAAACAAATCAGAATTTTAAACGATTCGCTTTCATGCAGAGACATAAAAAAAGTAAAAAGCAATTAATATATTACTATTATTACAACCCAAAAAGAAAGTTCTAGTAACTGATAGCGATAGATCATTGCAGTTGTTGGTCACTAACAAGGAATAGTTAAATTTTGTTGATCATTGGAGTCATTAGCTCACACTGATTACCTTAAAAGGTATCACAACGGGAGGAAAAAAAAAAGTCAAAGGCAAAAATACACAAAAAAAGAGCAAAAATAACCTTTGCACATGATACTGCCATAACCATTTTCGCCCCAGCTTTAGCAATACCAGCTGCCTCCGATCGAGATCCTACCTACAACAGGAAACTTTTAGCATTGATATAGTTAGATTTAGTAGAGACCTATCGACTCACAACTGCACTATTACATTTTACTATTATGCATCCTCTAGAGCTAATCAGATACCATAAATTGTCTTACACAAAAACATCATTACACTTTTATTTAGTAACTATGAGCATGTTCAAAGTCCGGTCCACGGCCAAGTTTCCATACTGAGAGTTTATAAATCATACATTTTAATAGTATATTTTTGTAAGATCAGTTGATTTTAAGATCTTTATATATAGCATATGAATGATCAGCTGATCGCTACATCTGTTCTTAGCCCTCATCATAAAATCTTAACAAAATATTACCTCTAATGCACTTAACTTTCCATGTATCATATATAAAGTTAACTATTTCTAACATATGACTCATTCAATGAATATAATAAAACAAATACGAAGTGTTTGTCCTAAATTTTCCACATATATAGTTTTTATATATTCCATTGTCAGAGGTCGACATGATTAAAGAACTTAAAATGATATAAAAAGAAATGAGCTACGATCTATTAAAGATTTTACCATGAAACCTGTGATATTCTGGAGAAATATTAATGGGATATTGCGTTGTGCACATAGCTGAATGAAGTGAGTTCCCTTCAATGCAGATTCAGTAAACAATATTCCATTGTTTCCTATTATTCCAACTGGTTGGCCGAAGATCCTTGCAAAACCGGTTACAAGTGTCTGAACAGTTGCAGTTATTAGAAAACTACAGAAAATTGCCATGAGTTTAAATGTACATTAATGGAAACGTAATCCTTACGGTGCCATAAAGTTTTTTGAATTCATCAAATTCACTTCCATCCACGATACGTGAAATAACTGATCGAATGTCAAAAGGCTGTTTTTGATCTGTTGGTGCAATAGACCGAAGTTCCTTTGTATCATATCTGGGTTCTTTATACTGAGAAGTAGTGTTGTGAGTCCCTTTTCCAGCCATGTGTATATTCTTTACAATATTTCTTCCAATTGCAAGTCCGTCAAGTTCATCTAAAGCAAATCAAAATAAAGTAGGTTCTACACCACAAAATTGGTACCGATACACTAAGAGAAAAGGTTTTAATAAGTTAGGTTGTGTTCGCTTAAAATAAAAATGGTCTGATTGTTGAATGTTGTTTAGCTTTAAGTGTGTTTGTTACCGTCCAACGTTTATATTATTAAGCGCTTTGGAAATGTAATAAGGATTAAGACTTCAATAGGCATAAGGTTGTTAATAGTTGCGATACACTTAGACACTTACCATTTGCAAAATGATCCGAAACCCCTGAAGTTTTGCAATGCAAGGAAGCCCCACCCAAATCCTCTGCTGAAACCTCTTCTCCTGTAGCAGCCTATCAAAATTCTTACTTAAGGAATTAATCTATTTTATAAAAATTACATTTCCTTGAAAGTTCACAACATTATGAGATAACTGAAAATAACCTTCACAAGAGGAGGTCCCGCTAGAAATATAGTGCCATTGCCTTTGACAATAACACTTTCGTCAGCCATGGCAGGTATATAAGCACCTCCAGCAGTGCATGATCCTAAAACAAGAGCAATTTGGGGAATGCCCTCAGATGACATTTTTGCTTGATTATAGAAAATTCTACCAAAATTATCCCGGTCAGGAAAGACATCAGCTTGCCTTGGAAGATTGGCACCTCCGCTGTCTACTAAATATATGCAAGGCAGTTTACACTCCCAAGCAATTTCTTGAGCCCTTAGGTGCTTTTTGACAGTAATGGGATAATATGTGCCGCCTTTCACAGTGGGGTCATTAGCTACGAACATACATAGGTGTCCATGCACAGGGCCTATTCCAGTGATAATCCCACCTGATGGCAATGGTTCGTCGTATAGTTCATAACCTGCTAGCTTTGGAGAGTAAACGTCATATTAAGATGTAAAATAAGGATTAATGAGAATTTGGAAATAATGAGTAAATGTCAAATTAAGATGTCATATTACTAAAACATTTTTTTTGCAATTTTTAGGAATTAGGTAGAATTGTGGTGAAATGGAGGGAAATACCGATACCGGGTCTAGAGTTTTTGGAGGCTATCTTCCAAAATGAGGCCATTGGTAAATAGGTCTGCCAATGGATCGTGTTCAGTCCATGTAGCTTAAAATTCGACTTGAGCCTATTTACTAAAACCGTCATCTGAGCTCGACCTTTGCCCAGTGAGTATTTAAACCTACTATCTGGCCCTGGTCCATTGGGATTTCTAAGTCTACTAGGTGAAAATTGTTAAATACCCTGAATATTTGTAACGACCTGTATTTTTGGCTATTTTAAATTATTAAATTGAATGTAATTATTGTATTAAGTATGGATAGAAATAAAATTTAATGATTTGTTTATATTGATTTATTGGATAATTAAATTGTTTAAAATTTAATGTTGTAATTTTTTGAATAATTTAATTTTGGATGTAATATGATTAGAAATGGTATCAGAAATTGATTCAAAATTTATATAAATATGAATGAAGACTGTTTATCTTTAAGATCTGAAATTAAAAATGGATAGTTAGAAATTGGGAATTTTATATTTTGATTAACAAGTAAAAATAGCCATTTTGACCACTGTCTCGGATTTCGACGAAACCAGTTTCATCAGATCCGTAACAGTGAATTATTATAGGATTTCGAGTTTAGTAGCGATCGGACTTATCGTTTGGCCGTACGAGCTTGAAACGCGTAGAATTTAAATTCAAAATTTAAATAAAATATTCAATTCGAAAAGCTATCTTCCACATACGATTGAATTAGGCCTCAGGACTAGTTTCATTGTGTTCGGAATGGGGATAAAACATTATAAACGCTGGACGGCACGTCTCATTTGGAGTTCGGTTTGTCGGGCGGTTATAAACGAGATATTTTATAATTTAAATAATAAAATATAGTCAAACCGCTCCTACCCATTCGAGTCAAAACCCATGCTATATGCCATATCTCTCTCTCGTCTTTTATTTCAAATCCACAGCCGATTAGAAAAAATTGCCAATCGATCTTAAAAAAAGCAACGAAAAAATGGTCGCGGCCAAATAAAAAAAAGACTCGATCGATTGAACTAACAGCCGAACTCAATGTCGTTGAGGCAACTGGAAGGAGGGCTCGCGGGGACGCATGCTTGGACAATCGAGCGAGAGCACTTCGATTTAGGGTTTGGATTTTGGGGTCGGCCTGGGGATGGAGACGTTGTACGCGAGTCGAGCGACGATGGCGATGGCACTTCAGCAGGATCGACGTTCGTTTGAGATGGATAGTGTTTTGCTTGCATTTTCTGACCTCGTCAATGAGGCGATTGCGACAGTGAAGATAGTCGCGTGTGTGGCCTGAGACGATGAACGGGTATGTTGCTTGGGTAGAGCCGTGAAAGATTTAGGTGAAAAAAATTATAATAATTTTATTTTATCTAATTAATGTTTAAATTATATCGATAATTGACAAATTCGAAATTAATGCAGGCAAGGTCTAATTCGGGCAAGAATAATTGCGTGTAATCGTATCGACGTCGTCTGCAGCTTGGCTCTGGATTAGCATTTATTTGAAGCTGAAGATATTTTCAGTTTCAAATGAAAGGTGAGTTTTTTATGCTCACGATTGACTAAAATAATTTCTTTGTCAGCTAAATTTATATTAATAGTGATATGAATTTATTGGCTGTTGTTTGGTAGGTTTAATTATCATTATATTGATATATAAATTAATTGACAGAATTTAAATTGACCGTTAAAATAAATTTACATTTAATTGGCAGTATTATACCCGATATTGATAATTATAAAATTGCTGTAAATTATATTAATTGTATGGATGATTGGTTGTGATGGATACTATTGGGTGTTAATTTGGATGTTTATTTATTTTGATACTTCATGTTATCATCCCATATATAATTTATAGTATATAAGACTGTAAATTGAATTATTTCGAATTAACTAAGAAATAGGTTGAAATGATATATACCTATGACATCTATTTTGGATTGAAATGATATATATCTATCCTTGAAATTAAATTGAAATAATTATCCACTTGTCATAGGTTAGAAAATTATATACGGACACCTGGTTGGTTAAATTTAATGATTTTAAAAGTTGATTTGAAAATATTTAAATGAATTGATTTTTTTTAAGAATAAAAATCAAATTTATGAAAATTGAATTATTTTGAATTGGAGCTAGAAATGTTGGAATTTAAACTTAATAAACGAGATTGTTTAATTAAGCAAAATTTAAATTTTAAGTTATAGACGAAATACATCGTAAATTTCAGAAATGGATTTGTTTAAAAGATTGGCTTTGATCAAACTTTGAATATTTATAAGGAAAAATGATATGAAATGATATTTCAAATTTTGAGTTTGGAATCGAATTATAAATTTAAAATTTGGTATTGGAAGTAAATTTGATTTAAGTGTTTAAATCGATATTTTGAAATTAAATTTGGAATTGGAAATGGGAGATAAATTTGAAATTGAAATTTAAATTAATCTGGAATTGGAAATTAATTTGGAATTGGAATTGGAAATTAATTTGGAATTGAGATTTAAATTAAGTTGGAAATGGAAATTGAAATTGAAAGAAATTTGTGAATTGAAAGAAATATGTATGGAATCGAAATTTATTCGAGTTGGAATCGGAATTGAATCGATTAAATTGAATTGAAATTTGGAATTTATTTGGTGGGAAATTAGGAAGTTGACCGGTTTGACTTTGGAATTATTATTTTTTATGAATATTTTAGTATATATGATTTAAAATTTGTATTCTTTAAATGTTCAAATTATTTTGATTTTTCAAACTATTTTACTATATAAACCATGTTATATTCAAATTATTTTCGATTAAACTATTTAAACATTTTCTATTAAACTATTTTGACTATTTAAACTATTTTCTAAAATTCAATCCAGTTAAAGTGTAAATTGTTTATATTTAAATCTTGGATTTAAATGCGAACTGGGTTAGAGTGAATTATAACCAAAATGTAATTCGAATCAAGTTTTGAAGTATTGATATATCGAGTTGAGTTGATATTTTTGAGTAAATACGATGATTTCGAAACGGATATGATTTTTGAGTAAATATGATGATTTCGTGATGGATTTGATTTTGAAACGAATATGATATTTTGATATCAAGTATGAATTATTTTCGAAATGTAAAAGTACCAACCGGTGTGTAAAATGACGATTGGTTGTTAAAGAGACCGGGACCTCTTACTGGCATACTCTTTGTCAATATTGGAACCATTTTGACAACCGTGCACGCGGCGGATGATATGCACAATGTAGTGGTTGAATTGGCGACGTTTACTGGAATGAAGTAAGAGAACGATGATGGATAGCCTTGACGTTCGTGTCATAATTAAAATGACTAAAACAGGAGCCTATGTTTGGCCATTGAGGATAGCTACCTCTAGCGACGTTGATCCCTCGTATTACTATTGTGGTTTCGGATTCGATGGATGCACCTTATTTGTCGTTTGGATTAATTGTCGCAGTCGGCCACGGATGGGTTATGACCAGCCAGAAAGGATAAATTGGTAGAATCCTACCTTGGGCATTGCCTCACGTGCCTTATCATATTTATTCATATACGAGCCCATTACGATTTTGGTTTAAAACTGTAAAATGTGTTAAGGTAGATCAATGTGAAGCCTTAACACTATTTTGATATTTATTTTACTGATAGACATTATCTATTATAGCGTAAACTATTATATATAAATAGTTTAACGGATCCTTAGGAGATGAAAAATCCTGCAACATCTCTTAAGTTATTGCACTCATATTTATGATATTGACTTGAATTACATAAGAGTATTATTTTAGTCCTGACTCGAGTGTTTTGTCTTTTCATTACGCTCGGGTCAGTCCTGAGTTTTTCAGTATATTGAAGACTATTCTTTGGAGTACGAAGACGGAGTTGTGGTATATTACTATTATTATTATGTCTTGCATCATGTTGTTCTGCTGTATTGATTATTTATTTCCGATGTATATTTATAACTCTGATAAATGTGTATAAATTATAATTGAATGTATAGTAAATAGCTTTATAAATTGTTATTTGATATTATACTTTATCGTTGCCGCTGTGAGATTCTGTGTTATGTTTTCTTCTTCTCTTCTTATTTTTCTTATTTAACCCCATTGATTATCTACGTTTTAGATTATTTAAGTCGGACATGTGTGGATTATTGTCGATTTAAACCTTCCGAAATGTGGGTCGTCACAGTTGGTATCAGAGCGAAGGTTCGGCGATAACCTTGGCTTTGTAGGGTATGACTCATTAGAGATAGGGTAGTAATATCCTAGAATGAGTCAGTTTGAGTGTATATATATAGGAAAGCGTATTTATTAGTGTTATAAATTGTTTTATATTGTGTTTACTTATCCGTTGAGTTGTTTATGAATTCTGTTTGATGTGCGGGACACCGTGATATAAATAGGGGTTTCTAAAAACTTAAACGAGACAAGTCGACGTAATATTGTTTTAAAAATCGGTGAACGAAATAATTTTATCTAAAATTATATTATATAAAATGATTTTTAATGAAATTATTGTTAGGAAATGATAATATTTAATTATCACCGATCATTGATTGAATTAAAATAAAACGAATACTTAATGAATTTTACTTTATGAAGTATTGATAATTAAATTGAATTGAAATATAATTGCAATAAGAATTGTTTAAAATGACCAATTTGTAAAGTAATGGAATATTTTGATAATAAGCTAAGAAAATTTGTTGAAGTATACCTATAATATAGCTTATATATAGAAATGAAAAAAAAAAATTGATTGAGAATTTTAGAATTTAAATTCCTTATTGTTTTCAAAATTGTTTGCGAAGCCTTCAAAATTAATATTAATATTATTTAAAAGAGTTTTGACGAGAAAAATATATTATAAAAAGATTTTGAAGAAAATAAAAGCATTAAACTCGCTTGGTCGATGGAAAATAATTCTGAGGATGACTGCAGCATCGCCAGTGTTCATTTTCGGATTTCTCAGTGAAATTTCTACCAAAAGGAATTTATTTTTCAATTAAAACAAGTTTTTGATTTTGAAAAAAATATATATTCTATGTGCGATTTAGTAAGTATATGAAAATAGTTTTGAACTTAAAAATTTTAAATAGTAGAAAAGAAATAAGTTTATAACTTATAAATTTGAATAGGAAAATGAAACCAAATTTAAAATGGTTAAAAATTTTGGTTAGACAAATGGAAGGAAGAAAATTTTGAATTTGAGATACAAATAAAATAATTAGCTTAGCATTGTAAAACTAAATGGAATTAGTTAAATGAAGTAAATAAAATACATTTAGCCCAAGAAGCTTAAAAAAAATTGCATGTAAAATAAATTAGATAAAATGAAATTTTAAATGAATAAATTGTATAATTTATAGATTTGAGAATATTAAGCTAAGACAAATTCTAATTTTGTAGAATTTGAATGATAAGAGAAGAAAAAAAGTTTAACTTCAATAAGATTAAATAAAACGAGCAATAGATTAAAATAAATTGAAGTTTAACTTAATAAATTGAATTGGATATTAAATGAAACTAGATAAAGTGGTAAAGTGGATTAATTTTGTTTGAGCTATAAAATGAATTAAAAATGAATAAGGACTTGAAATGTAATTTAAATATGAAAAAGATTAAATAAAATAAATGAATGTAAGAAAATTTTAGTATGAGTAATTGGATTTGATTTAAAATTGGATAAAGAAAATTTTAAATTGCAAGTGGAGTAGTTTAAATAAAAATTTGAATGTTAATTAATATAATATGGAAAAAGTTATTGAAAATAAATTATAAGTTAAAATGGGCTTAAGAGAAGCTAAAAGAATTAATTGTGAAAAAAAAATTATTAATATGAATTGAGTTATAAAATAAAAATTTATCTTGGTAAATAAATAATATGAATTTGAATAAATAAAGTGAATCGATGGATTAATAATAGTTTAAGATATGAAATAAAAATAAAAGTAAGTTGTGTTGTATAAAAATATTTGTAATAAACTTAGCTAATTTATAAATGTTGTTAGCATGATAAAAAGGAGGATATACTAAGTGGAAATAAAATAAATTTAACTTAACAAGGTTAAATGGAATAATTCTATAAAATGATTCATAAATGAGTTTCTATGAAATAGGTTAAACAAAAAGTGAAACAATTGAAATTTCACAAATTGAATTGAATAAAATTTAATACAATGAATTTGTAACGAATGTTAATAAATTGAGAATCAATGGAATGTAAACCGCTTAAAAGTGGATGAAACAAACGTAAATAATTGAAATAAATAGATTGAATGTAAGTATGTTGAATTGAAATAAATCAAGTGTGAATGCAATATATATTTATGAAAAAGAAGAAAAAGAAAGAAAAGAATGAATTGAAACCAAAGTAGTTGAATGAAAAAAATTAAAAGCGAATGAAATGAATATAAATCTATTGTATGATTAACAAAATGAGTATTAGTAAGTGAATGGGAATTAAATTACTTAAGTGTAACTAAATTTATGAATTATTGAAATGAATTAATGGAAGTGAAGAAGAAGAAAATGAATGTAACTATAAACGAGGGTAAATTAATAGAATGTGAATTGATTAATGTTGATAAATAAATTTGAAGTAGATAAATTGAATGAAGAATCAATGGAATGTGAATCTAATTGAATAAAAGTTGTTGAATGCAAATAAATTGAATCGAGCAAATTAAAGGTTAATAAAATTTGATGTTGATAAGAATGAGAGTGTATAAATTAAATATCGACATTGAAAATGTAAATTGTGATAGTTATGGATTTATTTGAATAAATATTGTTTTGATGAAGATCCTTGTTTAATTGTTTTGCATGCATATGATTGTTGTATGTTATGTATTTGTGATTGTTTGTGTTGTTTGGATTCAAAATCCATGTCAAATGCTTATGTTACACTTATACATGTTTCTGTATCGTTATAAGTTACTAACATTTCGAATTGAGTTGAGATAGGTACATGCGAACTTCATTTGGGCATATACAGGAGTTTTTATGCTTTTGCTTGCTTAATACGAGCGAACTCGCTCATATTATAAATAATAAGGTACGTATCTCGGATTAAATACCGCGATTTTATATTTTTGCTTTTCGGTATGCCTCATCATTTAGATGAGATGTATATTTGAAATATATTGGTTATATTTGTATTATATATTGAATTGTAAAAATTTCCCGATCGAGCCGCGCAAAGGAGACTCTGCCGAAATTTTCCGTGAATCCGAGAGTCAGAAAAAATTTGAAGATTTAAAATTTTTCTTATTTTTATATATAGGTTATATTTTTTTGTAAACCAATAGCGGAGTGGCGTAGTAAAGATTTTCTAATAAGATTGTTATGTTTTATAAGTAATTGTTTTAAATAAAATCCATTAAATGTTAAATTCTTTACTTAACGCCTTTTCGAGCACGAAAAGTTTTGAGTGGGGGAGTATGTAACGACCCGTATTTTTGGCTATTTTAAATTATTAAATTGAATGTAATTATTGTATAAGTATGGGTAGAAACAAAATTTAATGATTTATTTATATTGATTTATTGGATAATTAAATTATTTAAAATTTAATGGAAATTATTTGAATAATTTAATTTTGGATGTAATATGATTAGAAATGGTATCAGAAATTGATTCAAAATTTATATAAATATGAATGAAGACTGTTTATCTTTAAGATCTGAAATTAAAAATGGATAATTAGAAATTGGGAATTTTATATTTTGATTAACAAGTAAAAATAGCCATTTTGGTCACTGTCTCGGATTTCGACGAAACCAGTTTCATCAGATCCGTAACAGTGAATTATTATAGGATTTCGAGTTTAGTAGCGATCGGACTTATCGTTTGGCCGTACGAGCTTGAAACGCGTAGAATTTAAATTCAAAATTTAAATAAAATATTCAATTCGAAAAGCTATCTTCCACATACGATTGAATTAGGCCTCAGGACTAGTTTCATTGTGTTCGGAATGGGGATAAAACATTATAAACGCTGGACGGCACGTTTCATTTGGAGTTTGGAATGTCGGGCGGTTATAAGCGAGATATTTTATAATTTAAATAATAAAATATAGTCAAACCGCTCCTACCCATTCGAGTCAAAACCCATGCTATATGTCGTATCTCTCTCTCTCGTATTTTATTTCAAATCCACAACCGATTACAAAAAATTGCCAATCGTTCTTAAAAAATGGCCGCAGCCAAATAAAAAAAGACTCGATCGATTGAACTAACAGCCGAAGTCAATGTCATTAAGGCGACTAGAAGGAGGGCTCGCGGGGACGCACGCTTGGACGATTGAGCGAGAGCACTTCGAATTAGGGTTTGGATTTTGGGGTCGGCGCGTACTCTGGCAACGGCGAGCACGATCGTAAAGGGAGGGGTCACGATGTCGGCCTGGGGATGGAGACGCTGTAAGCGAGTCGAGCGACGATCGCGATGGCACCTCAGCAGGATCGACGTTCGTTTAAGATGGATAGTGTTTTGCGTGCATTTTCTAACCTCGTCAATGAGGCGATTGCAACAGTGAAGGTAGTCGCGTGTGTTGCCTGAGATGATGAACGGGTATGTTGCGTGGGTAGAGACGTGAAAGATTTAGGTAAAAAGAAAAATTATAATAATTTTATTTTAGCTAATTAATGTCTATAATTATATCGATAATTGACAAATTCGAAATTAATGCATGCGAGGTCCGATTCGGGCAAGAATAATTGCGTGTGGTCGTATCGACATCGTCTGCAGCTTGGCTCTGGATTGGCATTTATTTGAAGCTGAAGATATTTTCAGTTTCAAATGAAAGGTGTGTTTTATGCTCACAATTGACTAAAATAATTTCTTTGTTAGTTAAATTTATATTATGAAGTGATATGAAATTTGTTTGGTAGGTTTAATTATCATTATATTGATATATAAATTAATTGATAGAATTTAAATTGACCGTTAAAATAAATTTAAATTTAATTGGCAGTATTATACTCGATATTGATAATTATAAAATTGCTGTAAATTATATTAACTGTATGGATGATTGGTTGTGATGGATACTATTGGGTGTTAATTTGGATGTTTATTTATTTTGATACTCCATGTTATCATCTCGTATATAATTTATAGTATATAAGACTGTAAATTGAATTATTTTGAATTAACTAAGAAATAGGTTGAAATGATATATACCTACGACATCTATTTTGGATTGAAATGATATATATCTATCCTTGAAATTAAATTGAAATAATTATCCACTTGTCATAGGTTAGAAAATTATATAAGAACACCTGATTGGTTAAATTTAATGATTTTAAAAGTTGATTTGAAAATATTTAAATGAATTGATTTTTTTAAGAATAAAAATCAAATTTATGAATATTGAATTATTTTGAATTTGAGCTCGAAATGTTGGAATTTAGACTTAATAAACGAGATTGTTTAATTAAGCGAAGTCTAAATTTTAAGTTATAAACGGAATACATCGTAAAATTCAGAAATGGATTTGTTTAAAAGATTGGCTTTGATTCAAACTCTGAATATTTATAAGGAAAAATGATATGAAATGATATTTCAAAATTTGAGTTTGGAATCGAATTATAAATTGAAATTTTGAATAGAAAATTTGGTATTGGAAGTAAATTTGATTTAAGTGTTTAAATCGATATTTTGAAATTAAATTTGGAAATGGAAACGGGAGATAAATTTGAAATTGTGATTTAAATTAATCTGGAATTGGAAATTAATTTGAAATTGAAATTTAATTAATTTGGAATTGGAAATTAATTTAGAATTGAGATTTAAATTAAGTTGGAAATGGAAATTGAAATTGGAAGAAAATTGTGAATTGAAAGAAATTTGTATGGAATTGAAATTTATTCGAGTTGGAATCGGAATTGAATCGATTACATTGAACTGGAATTTGGAATTTATTTGGTGGGAAATTGGGAAGTTGATCGGTTTGACTTTGGAATTATTATTTTTTATGAATATTTTAGTATATATAATTTAAAATCTATATTCTTTAAATATTCAAATTATTTTGATTTTTCAAACTATTTTACTATATAAACCATTTTATATTCAAATTATTTTCGATTAAACTATTTAAACATTTTCTATTAAACTATTTAAACTATTTTCTAAAATTCAAACTGATTAAAGTGTAAATTGTTTATATTTAAATCTTGGATTTAAATGCGAATTGGGTTAAAGTGAATTATAACCAAAATGTAATTCGAATCAAGTTTTGAAGTGATATCGATATATCGAGTTGAGTTGATATTTTTGAGTAAATACGATGATTTCAAAACGGAAATGAATTTTGAGTAAATATGATGATTTCGTAATGGATTTGATTTTGAAACGAATATGATATTTTGATATCAAGTATGAATTATTTTCGAAATATAAAAGTACCAACCGATGTGTAAAATGACGATTGGTTGTTACAGAGACTGGGGCCTCTTACTGGCATACTCTCTGTCAATATTAGAACCACTTTGACAACCGTGTACGCGGCGGATGATATCCACAATGTAGTGGTTGAATTGGCGACGTTTACTGCAATGAAGTAAGAGAACGATGATGGATAGCCTTGACATTCGTGTCATAATTAAAATGACTAAAACAGGAGCTTATGTCTAGCCATTGATGATAGCTACCTCTAGCGACGTTGATCCCTCGTATTATTATTGTGGTTTCGGATTCGATGGGTGCACCTTATTTGTCGTTTGGATTGATTGTCGCGGTCGGCCACGGATGGGTTATGACCAGGCAGAAATGGTAAACTGGTAGAATCCTACCTTGGGTATTGCCTCACATGCCTTGTCATATTTATCCCTATACGAGCTCATTACGATTTTGGTTTAAAACTGTAAAATGTGTTAAGATAGATCAATGTAAAGCCTTAACGCTATTTTGATATTTATTTTACTGATAGACATTATCTATTATAGCGTAAACTATTATATATAAATAGTTTAACGGATCCTTAGGAGATGGAAAATCCCACAATATCTCTTAAGTTATTGCACTCATATTTATGATATTGACTTGACTTACATAAGAGTATTTTAGTCCTGACTCGAGTGTTTTGTCTTTTCATTACGCTCGGGTCGGTCCTGAGTTTTTTAGTATATTGAACACTATTCTTTGGACTACGAAGACGGAGTTGTGGTATATACTATTATTATTATGTCTTGCATCATGTTGTTCTGCTGTATTGATTATTTATTCTCGATGTATATTTATAACTCTGATAAATGTGTATAAATTATAATCGAATGTATAGTAAACAACTTTATGAATTGTTATTTGATTATTATATTTTATCGTTGCCGCTGTGAGATT
The DNA here is from genome assembly GCA_030765085.1 of Allium cepa. NCBI lineage: Eukaryota > Viridiplantae > Streptophyta > Magnoliopsida > Asparagales > Amaryllidaceae > Allium > Allium cepa. The sequence continues at coordinate 217,964,439 of CM060938.1, forward strand.
CTGTGTTATGTATTCTTATTCTCTTCTTATTTTTCTTATTTAACCCCATTGATTATCTACGTTTTGGATTATTAAAGTCGGACATATGTGGATTATTGTCGATTTAAACCTTCCGAAATGTGGGTCGTCACAGTATTGATTTGGAAGACAACAAAAATATAAATACTAATGTTTTTTTGAGTTGTTCGATATTTTCACATATGCCATGAAGACATTTTATAGAGATATACAAGAACCTCAGTTAATGAATGCAAACAAATGAATCATGTATATAAAGATTAGCCAAAGCAAATGAAAGACAAAATTGACCTAAGATGAAAGGAACACAAGCGCTTAAACGACGAAGATAATCAAAGTCTTAGGTAAGTTTACCGAGTCTTAAAATTTTGTTAAAGACCCAATAGCAAATATCCTTGATATTTCTATTTCATTTGAATTTATTTTATATCTCTAACATCTTCATATAAACAAACAATCAACGTGGAAGTCAAAATTGAATTTTAGAAAAAGAACTTCAAAAAATATTTGAGTATATCTGACAAACTCTGCATGAATATGTCGACATATAGGTAATTATTTTGAAACTCAAATTTAAATGAGAAGATTTTGGCATCATCTCTTCATCAATGAACACATCCTTTCATCCTCTATTTAAAGGGTCTGGAAAACGAATTTTCAACAATAATTCTTCATTATTCTCTTTACTCTAATTTCTATAATTTGTGAAAAAGATTCCTTAATATACATCCTCTCTTTGCAAATCCATACTTTTTCGCTAATATTCTCCAAGGATTTGACAACTACCCAAGATTAAAGAGTTTGCACTTGAATTCTCAATCATTCTATCTATGGTCTCATCATGTTCCTATTTGAATTTAAAGATATACTGCTATTGGAGATCTAGATAATCATTGTATTAAAGCTGTAGGAAATTGTATTAGAGATATAACTATTGGAATAATGCCCTTTCACTTAAAGAGTTGTGTCCCGTGTCCCATTCTATAACATGTTTCTTTCGTTAAAATACTTTGACTAAAAGTTTTGTCTATTTAAATATATGTCCATGGAACTAGTAAAAATATGTATTCATTATATGCAATCATCATTCATTCACTCAAGAAAAAACATTATATACAAATCATGAGCTTCGTTGTCATATTTCTATTTCTATTTTAAATCTTGCTTCTATCTCCAACAAATTGGTATCAGAGCAGGTTCCTTTTTTGGAAAAACTTAATCATTTACAAAATGTCCTCAAAAGAAACCACATTACTTCCTTATCCAATTATTCCTAATTATGACGGTGAAAACAATGATTTTGGAAAGTAGAGATGATGATTTTGCTTCAATCCGAGGGCCTTTGGAGCATAGTTTAAAGTGGACTTGTTGAACAGACAAGTGAAGGTGATGTGACTTAAAGACAAAAGGAAAAATATGAAGCAGATTCGATGATAGATGATAGAGCTTTATCAAAAATTCAAAATGGAGTTGATACAACTATTTCTCCAAGAATATGCAGAGCAACAATGGCAAAACAAGCTTGGGAGATCTCAGAGAGAGAGTATCAAGGCAACAGTAAAACAAAAACAATCAAACTTCAAGGTATGCGAAGAGAGTTTCATAATTTGAAAATGAAAGACTCTTGAATGCATCCAAGAGTACTCCTCTCGAGTAATTGAGTAATCAAATTAGAAATCTCGATGAAGAGATGACTAACCAGAAAGTTGTCGAGGACATATTGATTAGCTTACCTGAAAATATGATTCGATTATCACAACAGCCATCGAAGAATCCAAAGATATCACTACATTGTCAATTGAACAACTGATGGACTCTTTAAAAACTCACGAGCAAAAAAGACATTGTTGTAATGATAAATCCATGGAAAGTGTTTTTCAATCAAAACTATATATAAAAGCAGACAAATTTTCGAAGGAGGGCAAAAGAAGAGATGATCGAAAAAGCTACAATAACAACAAGCAGGTTCATAATAGAAAAGGAGTTAATTATGCAAACGAAAATTCTAATGGAATTTGTCATCGTCTTGGTCATTCTACAACGATTTATTGAAATCGTGGAAAGCCTTAACTCTTGAAAAAATTGGTCACACCAAGAAAGTATGTTGTTTCAACTCAAACAATCAAATTTTTTTGGGAAAAAAAAAGGATAACGAAGAAAAATATGAGAACCTCTTTTATGCTTGCTTGTCAGTCCATGAAGAAGATAACATATTTAATATTGATAGCGGTTGCAACAATCATATGACTCAAAGTGAAAAGTTATTCATTCATTTGGTCACTACGATTACTAAAAAAAGGAAGATGATTATTTTGTTCTAGCAAAAGCAAAAGGCAAACTTCCTGTTAAAACAAAGAAAGACGTACTTTATATCCATATCGTTCTTGTTCTACAAATTGACCAAAATTCGCTAAGCGTAGGTCAATTTATGCAAAATGGATATAATTCTGTCTTTGATGATATAGAGTGCATTATATATGATAAAAAAGACAATAATCATACTGTTAAAGCTATCAAAAAGGGAGCAAGCCGTACTTTCGCACTGGAACTTCATTACAAGCATGAGATGACAATGAAAGTAGATACTGAAGACAATACTTGGTTATGACACAAGAGATTCTATCATCTTAATTTTAAAATCTTAGCTTATTTTATAAAAAAGAAATGGTAAAGGGGCTATCAAATATGGAAGCAATAAAGTTTTGAATAAAACTTATTGAGAATTTTATTGATAGTTCAAAAATATTTTTAAGTACATTTACAACTCAATACAATAGTATTTATAATGTACAAAGTTATAATGGGTCGAATAAGGCAAGCCCAAAGCAAAAATAAAAGCTGGCAGCGAAATGGTTCGGGTAGCATTTTGCAGATAACCCGCATGTATGTAATATACTTTGGTATACTCCAATTGAGATGATATCAAACCCTACAACCTTTATTCTTTACTCCCCTTTCAAAACCGAGGCTAGGGCAAAATACGATTTCTTCGAATCCTTTCAGATCCAAACAAATACTTCAAAATTGATGAAAAAATTGGGAGGAAGCTTGAGCGATCTGAATCTATAAATCAATTAACCCACAGATCAGAGTTGTTGAAATTTTGTGTTGCAGATCTAAGGATATTCTTTAGATCTGTAGCTAAAATCATGTTGAAGTTGAGTTCTCATCACATGTACATGCTTGATTTGGTCTCTGAGGCATTTAAATCTTCAGACCTGAGTAAAGGCGAGGTTTTGAGTTATTGACCTACTGATTTTGAGTGTCAAATCTACTGATTTTCTTTAGATCTGAGGCTACGTTCACCTTGCCGACAAGATTTCAACACATGTTTGGAGTAGATCTGATTCATTGAAGTTAGCTGGAACTCGACTTCACTTTGAGCTCATCTCTGAATCTTATGAAGTTTCTTGACGACAGAGCCTTGGTAAGCACGTCAGCCCTTTGGTAAGTTGCAAGTACATGATAAAATTGAAGTTTTTCACTAATATTTTCTCTCGTACAAAGTATAAATCTACTTCAATATGCTTTGTCTTTGAATGAAGAACTGCATTTGTAGACATATGCACAGTACTTAGGTTATCACACCATATGATTGGCTTGAGATCTAATTTAATTTTAAGCTCGTTTAATAAATATTGAATCCATAAAATTTCTGCTATAGCACTGGCTAGGCTTCTGTATTCTGCATCTGTACTTGATCTAGAGATGGTAGATTGCTTTTTAGAACAGCATGATATGAGATTTTCTCCAATGTAAATACAGTATCCAGAGACAAATTTTCTGTCATCTAGATCTGTAGCCCAATCAGCATCTGTGTAGCTAACTATATTGAGATTTTTGCACTTTTTAAATGATAGTTCATAGTTAACAGTCCCTTTTAGATGTCTTAAAATTATCTTTACAGTTTTGCAGTGCTCATCCAATGGTTCCTGCATAAATTGAGAAACTTTGTTAACACAAAATGATATATCGGGCCTAGTTATTGTTGCATATTATAATGCACCAACAATACTTCTGTATTGTAATATTAAAAATTGGTTATCCCCTGTTTTTTGAAAGCTGATAGTTGCTTATCATAGGAGTTGGTTGAGGGTCTGCTTCATTCATTTTTGACTTTTGCAGGAATTCAGTTATGTACTTCCTCTGACCGAGTATTATCTCTAAATTTGGCCTTCTTATGATTTCTATGTCCAGAAAGTAGTTTAGATCCCCAAGATCTTTAACGGAGAATTTTTTGTCTAAATACAGGATGAGGTTGTTGATTTCTTCATCACTGTTACATGTAATAATCAGATCATCAACATATATTAGAATGTATACTATGGATTCTTTGCTATTTTTAATAAAAAAAGAATTGTCTGATTTGGTAGACCGAACAAGTTTTATCAAAGTAATTTTCAGTCTATCAAGACAACTCTTGGTGCTTGTTTAAGGTCGTATATTGCCTTATTTAACTTGCACACATAATTTGTATTTTGATTGTATCCCTGCGGTTGTTCCATATATATCTCCTCCTGTAGAACACCATTCAGAAATGCATTATTAACATCAAATTGTCTAATACTCTAGTTTTTGTGCAAGGCGATAGTAAGAATGATTCTGATAGTTGGTGGTTTGACTACTGGGGAGAGTGCCTCACTGAAGTTGAATCCATATTGTTGAGTGCAACCCTTAGCAACAAGTCTTGCTTTATATCTGGCTATAGATCCATCTTGATTTCTTTTTAATTTGTATGTCCATCTGCATCCCACTATATTTTTGTTATCTGGTGGATAAACTAAATCCCATGTTTTATTTCTTATAAGTGCATTATATTCTTCATCCATTGCTATTTTTCAGTTCTTGTCTTTTGCAGCTTGATCAAAGATTTCTGGTTCCTCGGTCGTAATGGTTGCAACGTAGAGCTTAGGCTTGAATATGCCACTTTTTGCCCTAGTGATCATGGGGTGGCTAGACCTAACATGTGATTCCATTCTGTTTGTTTGATCACTATTATTTCTTAATATATCCTGTTGAGTGCTTGCACTTTCTTCACTGACTTGTTGAGCTTGACTGACAGGTTGAGGAGGAGACTGACTGAGATAGTTGGATGCTTCAACTGGTTCATTATCTGATTGCAGTGGTGAATCGGAGTCTTCTACAGTCCTTCTAGTCTCTTCATGTTGCCAATTACCCAAGTAGATAGGTAAGTCAAGTATTGAAGTTCTTGGATTAAGAACCTTCTTTGTTGTCTTCATGTCTGCATTGCTAAAAGGGAATATATGTTCATTAAATAAAACATGTCTGCTAATAAAAATTCCTCCTTTGTCATCTAAACACTTATATCCCTTCCGATTTGCACCGTATCCTATAAAAGTACATGGTTCAGATTTGAACTCTAGTTTATTTTTATTCTATGGTCTTAAATAGGAAAAGCATAGACATCCAAAGTTTTTTAAACTCTAATAGCCAGGTTTCACACCATATGACTTTTCCATAGGACTTACTCCTTTAAAACTTTTGTTGCCAATCTATTAATTAAATAGACTGTTGTATTAAATGAGTCAGACCAAAACTTCAAAGGTAGAGATGTCTGAGCCAAAAGAGTAAGTCCTTTCTCAACATGTCTATGTTTTGTCTCTATTAAACCATTCTGCTCAGAAGTATAGGGACATATTATTCTATGAATTATCCCTCTTTTATTAAAACAACTGCCGAAAGTCTTGAATTCAGTACCACCATCAGATTGGATAGTTTTAACCTGATAACCAATTTGCTTTTCAGTAACAGATATAAAATGAATTACGGTATTGTATGTTTCAAATTTAGCTTTTAAGAAATAAATCCAAGTATATCTAGAATAAACATCAATAAAAGATATATAATATTTATAGCCATAATCTGAACATACTGGGGCAGGACCCCATAGGTCTGTAACAACTAATTCTAAAGGATTTAAATATACAATGTGTGAAGTGTTAAATGCAAGCTTGTGACTTTTATCCATCTGACCATATGTACAAACATATGGTAAGAAAATATCATCAAATACAATTTTATTATCACTTAGTACTTGTTCAACAACATTCATATTTGGATGTCCAAGCTTGTAATGCCATAGATCTAAAGTACTTCTATGATTTACAGTCTGAGTTGCTTCAAACAGATTACGATTTTGATGTTCTTTCCATGATTGATATGACTAACTAGTTTGAAACAGACAAGCACCAATGTCTCAGTGGTTAAGTGATTTGGTTTTGGTGCGAGAAGTCACAAGTTCAAAACTTGCGTAGCGTAATTCGAACGTTTATTGATATGTAATATATTGTCACGGTAATTTGTTGTATATAAAGTACCATTTCAAAAATAACTAGTTTGAAACAATATAACCTTCTGTCAGCATCACCATGCAATAAAATTTCTTTAGTTAATATATCTCTAACCAAACAATACTTGGGAAATAATTCAAAATAGACATCATTGTCTTTAACAAATTGAGAAACATTGATTAGATTTTTCTTTATTTTTGATACTCTCAATAAATTATTTAGAAACAACTGTCTAGCATCTTTAATATGTGCTTTTCCGGAATGAGTGATACTAATAAGCTCACCATTTCCAATGCAAATTGACTATGTACCTTTATACTCTTTACATCCAAGATTCAAGTTGTCAAATTTGCTTATTATATGATTTGTTGCTCCAAAATCAGGATACCATGCATCATCTTGAATATGTTATGGCCTTGTAATTTGATTTCAGATGCTTTCTGGTTGATTGCTTGCCTCTGACTGCACTTGTGCCAAGTTTGCACTGTAACTATTGTTTCTTTATTGCTTGAATTCTACCCTGAAACATAATTCAAATTAAGTCTAAAGTAGCATTTAGGGGCAGTGTGACCAACTTTTTTACATATTTGACACTTCGGCCTGTTATTATTGTTCCACCTTCATCTGCCCCTTCCTCTGAATGACTGATTACTTCTTTAATTTTGCTGTTCGGTCTTGTTGTTGTATTGAGTTTTGTTTCTGTTGTTTGCTGCATAATTAATGGACATATCAGAATCAGTGGGTTTCTTGAAACCAATTCTTCCTTCATATGCAAGAAGTATAAAATGCACATCTTCTATGGGCGGTGTAGAGATGATATAACCACAACTGACCCATATACATCATTTAGACCACTTAATATGATCAACACTTGTTCTGAATCAGTGATTTTATGTCCAGCTGCCTCAAGTAAATCACAAGTTGTCTTAATTTTTGCTAAATATTCACCCATGGATAGATTATCTGTTTTGATGCTGTGCAGTAGTCTTTTATAATGCATTATTTTGGCGGCAGATTGAGAATTAAAAATTCTCTCAACTGTTGTCCATATCCCTTTTGCAGTCTTGCTTCCTATTACTTAAGGCAGTAATTTCATGCTTATGGAAGACAATAGCCATGAACATATTAAGCTATCTTGTTTTTGATACTTTATATACTCTTCATTGCTGATTGTTTTATCTTATTGATCAGTTATGAACATTGCAGGGATAGGTATTGTACCAAGAAGAAACCCTTTAAGGCCATAGCCTCTGGCTGCTGTTTCAACTTGGTTTTTCCAGAGAAGATATTTATCTTCTTCGAGCTGGGTGTAATCAACTAACTATGAGGGCTTGTGATGGTTTTGATGAGGCTTTCAGTGGCAACCTGATATGAATTTGATGGATTTGATGATGTGGTAGAACTTCCTTCTGTCATGATGATAAATCTTGAAGCAAGAAGAGGCTTAAGAATTAAGGAACTTCCTTTTGAGAACAAGAAATGCTATCAGAATCAAGAAGCAAGTATGATACAGCCAAAGAAACGAATAATGAAAGTATTCGGATGATTTTCTTGGCACGGCAATGCCTTTTTTGTTGTTTTAATATGTTTTCTTGATTTCTGTTTTTGAGAATTGTGGATATTCCTGATGCTTTTCTCTTGAAAATTTGAGCAGACAGAACTTTAAATTGTTTTCTTGACGAGGCACTAATTTTCGGTGAGAAAACATGAAATAACCCAATGATGAAATCTATTATGATGGGTTAAAGATCACCAGAAGATGAAACTAAATCTGATGATGTTTCTTTCGAACTTAATCTGATAGCTTTTACTTTCTCTGGTATGAATACTAATGAAAATGTTGTTAAGCTTTAAATTTTGCTCCGATATAATGTAAAGAATTGAATAAAACTGATTGAGAATTTTATTGATAGTTTCAGAAATAATTTCAAGTATATCTACAACTCACTACAATAGTATTTATGACGTACAAAGTTATAATGGGCCGAATAAGGCAAGCCCAAAGCAAAAATAAAAGTTGGCAGAGAAACGGTTCGGGTAGCATTATGTAGACAACCCGCATGTATGTAATATACTTCGGTATACTCCATTTGAGATGATATCAAACCCTACAACCTTCATTCTTTTACTGAAGCAAGGCAGGAACAACAAGATTTTACTATCCTACGTACCTGCTCCTATATCAATCTAAACATAACTATCACTAATCTATTTCAGCCATCTCACTCATTCACATTATCTCAACTTAGGCAGACTGATGCGGGTGACCTTTGAACGCAACTATGCATCTTTACGCATGCAAGAATGTTTTTTTGGGTATAGCAGTCACATCGATGTTTGTGGACCTATGCATATATTGTCATTTAATTAAAACGAATACTTTCTCACCTTTATCGATTATTATTCAAGAATGACATGGGTACATAATTTTAAAAGAAAAATCTGAAACTTTTCATGTTTTCAAAAGTTTCAAAGCATTGGTGAAGAAACAAAGCGGATGTTCTATACAGTAATTTGAAGTGACAGGGGTGGTGAATATATTTCTCATGAATTTGAGTAATACTGTCAAAATGAATGGATGTGGAAGCAACTTACAACAAGTTATAGCCCGCAACAAAATGGTGTCGCTGAAAGAAAAAAATATTACAATTGTGGAGACAACAACAATGATGACTGAAAAAAGTTTGCCAAAATTCTTTTGGGCATAAGCAGTGCATGCAACGGTTTACGTTCTCAATAAATGTCTAATAAAGACAATTACGAATAAGACTCGGTACAAAGCACGGAGTGGCTCCAAGCCACTTGTATGTCATTTTAAAATTTTCAGTAGCATCCGTTACGCTCACATTCCGATTGAAAAATAAGTGAATTTCATGAATAAAGTCAAAAATGCTTTTTTCTGGATATATTGACAACACCAAAGATTATCGTCTTTACAATGTTAAAATAAAAAAGTTAATCATTACTAGGGACATTAATTTTAATGAAAAAGAAAGTTGGAATTGAAATAAAAATGAAGTACAGAAAAAGCAATATGTAACTATTCATGAACATACAAGAAGGCAAAGTCAACGAGACGATAAAGAAATCACTCCTCAAATGCCAATAACACCTTCAACTCGTACAACTCCGACAAGCAATATAGATGCAAGTCCTTCACTAGCTACTTCACTATCAGAGAGTCCTTTAGAAGGATGAAGGCTAAGCGACATCTATAACTCATGCAACTTTGTCAGTATTAAATCAGCAATTTTCAAAGAAGCTAAAGATCTATAAGTTTGGATGAATGCGACGAAGGAAGATATGTCTATGATAGAGAGAAATCAAGCTTGAGAGTTTGTAGATTGTCCTAAACACCACGAAATCATTGGGGTGAAATGGATTTATAAATTGACTCTGAATCAAAATATCAGCATTCAAAGGCATAAACACGATTGGTGGCGAAAGGTTTTCTCAAAATCCAGTATTGATTTTTCAAAAAACTTTGCTTATGTTGCAAGGCTAGAAACTATAAGAACTTTGATTTCTCTTTCTGCACAAAAGAGTTGGTCAATTTATCAATTTGATGTTAAATCAACATTTCTAAATGGAGTACTAAAAGATGAAGTCTTATGTCCAACAACCAAAAAGATTTATCACTGAAGGGGGAGAAAATAAATTTCACAAATTAAAAAAGGTATTTATGAGCTTAAGCAAGCACCTCAGACATGATATGCAAAAATTGATAATTACTTTGCAAAGAAAGGTTTCAAAAAATGTTCAAGCGAACCTACTCTTTGTATTCTAAAAAACATGAACCTGTTCTTATTGTATCCCTTTATGTTGATGATATAGTATACACGGAAAATTATAATAATATGATTCAAGAATTCAAAATAGACATGATGAGAAATTATGAGACAAGTGACTTATGGCTTCTTCGTTACTTTTTGGAAATAGAAGTTACTCAATTCTAATTGGGAATATTTATTTCGCATCAAAAATATGCAGAGAACATCTTAAAAAGATTTAATTTACTGGATGTAATCCTATTGCAACTCCATCAATGTTAAATGGAAAAAAAAAAATTTAAAAAGGTGGTGCCAAAAAGGCAGATTCTACTAAATATAGAAGTCTGGTTGACACTCTAATGTAAATTACTGCTACAAGTCCCAACATAACGTTTGCAGCAAGTATGCTTTCCAAATATATGCAGGACCTAAGTCAAATTTATTTTGGTGTTGCAAAAAGAGTTCTTAAATATTTAGCAGGCACGATGGAGTATGGTATTCTTCACAAGCCGGGAGAAGCTGCAATTCTCATTGGATATACTGACAGTGATTGGGCCAGATGTCATGATGACATAAAAAGCACTTCTACCTATATATTTTCTCTTGGTTCTGGAGTTTGTTCGTGGTCTTCAACAGAACAAAAAACAAAAGGTGTCGTTAGCAACTGCAGAAGCAAAATATGTTGCAGTAACTCAAGCAATGTGGCTACGAAGAATTCTTGCAGATATTGGAGAAAAGCAAGATTATGCAACTACTTTATATTGTAATAACAAATCAGCATTTCTATTGGCAAAAATCCAGTCAATCATGACCGTAAAAAACATATTGCTATCAAGTATCATTTTATTAGAGGAATCATTGAAAAAAATGAAGTTCAACTTGAATATTGTAAATCAGAAAAACAACTAGCTGACATCTTGACCAAAGCACTTCTTGCTAAAGAAAAATTGTCATCTTCAGCTCATTAGAGCGGTAAGGAAAGCGCATTAAGAGGAAGTATTGGAATTAGTGTCCTTTCAAGTGAAGAGGCATGTGTACTTGTTTTCTTTCATTTAAAAGACTTCAATCAAAAGTTGTGTCTATTTAAATATGTCCATTGAACTAGTATAAATATGTATCCATTCAATGTAAACATCATTCATACATTCAAGAAAATAATTATATATAAATTAAGAGCTCTGCTGTGGCAACTCGTATTTCTATTTCTATTTTTAAATCTTGGTTTTATCTCCATCAACATTTACTTGTTGTACTTTACTATTATAAAGATTGTTAAAAAAAAATCCATCCGTGAAAAGTCTTGCTACTCATGGAAAACAATGAAATAATAATGAAAATTATGTACATGGAGTACATGACTGGATGTTGAAGTGGATATCCGAACCAATATTAAAATTCATAGTGTCATTTACTTTAATGCTTTTACATTACTTTATATTTACTCCATGATCATATGCCTTTTCTCGATAACAAGAGTGATACTTAGGTTAAGCAGGTTTTGATGTCTCGATGATCGAATCCAATACCTCTAGAACCATAATCTAAAGATTATACCACATGAGCTAGTGGACTTGGATGATTACCTGCCACTGTCTATGACTTGATTACCAGTAGATAAACTTCAAATTTACAAGTTGACTTATAAATGGTTGATATACTTTATTCACCCCCTCCCCTCCCCTGTATTGGTGGCCTTAAAGATCTATTTCGCATCAGTGTGTTTAGGCATCCATGACCCACAAAATCGTATACTTCGAGCTAAAACATTGATACCATAATCATCATCATCTACCTTTGTAATTTTCTAAAGAGATATAGACATAGTTTACAAATAAATTGTGAGCAATGAAAATCAAACAAAAGTACGCAAAACATTCTACATGTAGACAAACAAATTATGCAAAAAGTATACACACTCGTATTTTTGGTACAATTGGTAGATAACATAATCAATGTGGACCAAAATTGGGCCAAATAATAACAAAATGTATCTAATTCTAATAATAATCGGGTCGGATTTTGTTGCGGTCCGGGGAGTCAATACTGAACCTATACCCATATTAACAGGGCGGGTGCAGGCCGGTTTCAGACCAAAGTCCGTACCATGGGTAGGCATATTGGTAAACACGTGAACTCCACACAAGCAGATTTAGGTATTATTTATGAATAATTAAGTATAATTTATCAATTATTGTTATCAAAAATATATAAATTATTAAATACTAATTATAAATTATTAATTATTAATTATCATTCATCCTTTTTTTTAAGAATAAGAGTAGTACTATATTCAAGCAGAGCGCTTATTTATGGGATTCGAATCTAGAACCTCGGTATAAAGCGTCGTACTATTTGTCACTTGAACTAGTGGCTAATATATGGTTGGCCATAATACCATTTATCAGCATACATATTTCCGGCCCAAAATATAATTAACTCGTTAATTATCTAAAAATTTATTTAAGCTCTTTTAACTTAGTTAATTCTAATGACAAAAAAAAAGAACTTCCAATCAACTTCTAATCTCTGAACTTTAATCAAATGTGTCCAGTAACGGTTTCAACCTCTAACCAATTTTATCCAAGAATTCACCTAAGAGTGTCAATAAAAAAATAGCAGACGGGAATAAAAAATTATAATGGTGTTATGTTCCTCTTCAACCAAGGTCAAAAGTATATAAAAGTATTTTATGTAGAGATCAAAGGTATGTATTAATTGGTACTCATGGTTAGTATGTATACAAGTCGTTAAATTCTAATTTAATTATAGTATAAAGTATTAGAGAAGATGTACTGTTTCTCACTCTAATAACATTATATCATCATTAATTAGTTTTCTATCTGCATTCTTTGAATCAACAAACTAAGAAATTTTCAATTTGGTGAGCTTTTAACATAATAAAAATGTATTTCTATCGATGTTTATTTTTGCGCAAACGCAAGTAGTGCGAGTAAATCAAATCAATTGTCTAGAGTCAAAACACATAAATTTACTCAAAATATGTGATATCTAATTATGTTTAAGTAAGATCGAAACCTGAGAGAGCTCCAGAAACGAAGATCCCTGATCGATTATGCGATCAATCCGCTCTCTAGGCATCAATTTATTTCTTGTCCTATTCCTTTTCACTGCTACAGACCCTCCACCGCTAATAACCTATAATAAATTAATCACTTTGCAATTCATTAACTAACAAGTTAAGAACAGCTGATAACAAAATTTTACAAGTTAAATCACCTTTTGGATGTGGGAATGGAGCTTGGAAACAAGCTCTTGAGCTACCGTTGAGTTGCGAATGAATTCGTTGGAGCTGCGATCGATTTCATCTGCAAGAATCGAGCTTGATGAATAATAGAATGATGAAATAGTTTTGAAATTTGATGGAGTTAATCCTTTTTTTTGGGATAATGATCTAAGCATTCTAACTGATTATTGTTGTGTTTTGTGGGAGGGAATAGAAACGAAAGAGATTTGACTGGTCTTAACTAAAAAAATATAGGATAAGAATATACGTGCAAATGACGTGTCGCCGACTCGCTGCGTTCCATATTGATTAAAAACCAAAGGGTCGATATTTCACTACATTTTAGAACATGGCCATATTTTTAAGTAAATGTTAGCCTCTTTTTCTTAAAATCAAACTTAAAGTACTAAAACTCCTTTCTAAGGAAAAAATTGTAATTTGGGTCTTTAGTCAATGATTAATTGCAAGCATTTATGCAAGTGGAAAATCGACTGAAGGACAAATGTTGAAAATAAATTATACCGGAGGACAACAAATTTATTGTTTAGGCGGAACGACAAACTTTGAAAAAAAATTGACTGAAAGAAAGTGCTAAATATATCTAGCATTTTGTATAGTGTAAAACTGAATATAATGCTAGTTATAACTAGCATTTTGTATAGTGTAAAAACTGAATATAATGCTAGTTAGAATTAGCATTGTTTTTTAGTCTAATTTTCTTTCAAAGTTTGTCCTTCAGCCCAAAAATAAAATTTGGTGTCCTTAAGCCTATTTTTTTTTAAAAGTTTGCTCTTGTGCCTAATTCCCTGTATATATTCAGAAATCGCATAAATGTCTGCAATTATTCAATGAATAAGTGCAAAAATTTCCACAATTTTTTTAGTGAATACTTGCGGAAATGTCCGCAATTTTTTGTTGAATAAGTGCGTAAATATCTGCAATTTTTTCAAAAAATTGCATAAATTTCCACAATTTTTAGATGAATAATTGCGGAAATATCTGCAATTTTTGTATATAATTGCATAAATTTCTGCAATTATTACGCTAACTAAATTTCATGAACCTAATTTACATACTTTTTTGGCAAGAATGTTTGGTGTATTTCGAAACTTCATAGGGACTTTAGCGAAACTGTCCCTAATAAATGGAAAATAGTAATATAAGAAAGGAAAAAAGGTTTCACTTTAGTTAGCATTGATAACTTTCTTCAGTACCATTCTTTGCCATAACTTGACGGCTCTCTCCTTCCTCTCTAATGGTGAAAATTTCATAGCCTCCCTGGCTATTTTTTCAAAATAAATAATTACAAATCAAATCTATTATTTGAGCCGAAAATGGCACAAACACCCGAGAGATTGTGTAGAGAATAAAAAGTGAAGAAAAGTAAACTAAAATGAGCAAGAAAAGAACACACCGCGGTTTATAGTGGTTCGGCTAATCTTAGGCTACGTCCACTTAGTAATTTTATTGATTAAATTATTAGTTCACAAGCACTGGTTCTTATGGATCGATATAAATCCATGGATGATTAAAAGAGATTAGAGTAAGAGAGCATTAGGACTGAAAAAGATCTTTAAAAATGAGCCCTCCTTCCTATTTATAGCCGTAGGAAGCCTAAAAACTTGCCCCCAAGATCTTCACATAATTTTCCACGTCCGGACTAGTCCTCCTAAGAAATTTGGTGGATACCTCATCGATATGTGTGGATTGGTACACATCCATGGGATTAGATCGGTAACGATCCATAAGATAACCAAATGGACTATCTTGAACTCTTTGTCTGGCTCGATTTATGGTTAGCTTCATGATTCCAAACTTATTTGTACCATTATTGGTTTGTTTCTGAGTCCAAATAATGGTTTAGTCGAAGAATGGAGTTGTTGATTTCAAATGCTCGAGGAGATCGATAGAGGATTGCATGAGATCAATGCAATATGACTTGGAATATTCTTCTAATATCAAGAGGCTGAATAATACTTACCCCCGAAGTACATCTTGTTTCAAACGTGATGTGCTTTGAATCGAGACAAGTCGGGATTACTATAAAGGATCCCACTCTGTGCTTCGAATGGTCACTGTACTTTTTCAAATCGCTTTTTGTGAACAGTTGTATCTCTAGTTATTCGTCGTAATGCTTTACCAGCATCTGGTCTTATAAAACAAGAATGCATTCTCACAACCTGTTATCCTAAGCTTGGTAATTTTGAACCGGTTCTTTTCATGGTTTTTCCAGGTTTGAATCTGATTTTCTCTGATTCCGGTCACTCTTCCTCGACCTGGGAGCATCCAGAGCATGCTTGTTGGATCATCGCAGAGCACTCCATCCACGGGTCAAGGAGGAAGTGCGAAGAAACCTGGTCAAGCTACACATCCCTCCAAAGAAGAGAAGAAAAGTTCCAAGCGACAAAAGCATAAGAAGTGATCGTTGAAGTGCCAATCCCTTTGCATTTATATGTAAGCATATCGGGTTTTTGAAATCCGGCCAAATTTCGATCACCTAGAAAGGTGATATAAGCATTCCTTTTTAAGGAACTTTAAATGCGATCGCGCTTGCCTTCGAGCATCTATCGAGGTTCCGAAGAGATCTCGTCTAGCTTTTCGAAGAGATCTCCTCTAACTCCAGGCAACAATTCCTTGCCAACCACTGGGCAAGACATTAGCATTTTACCAAACTCCGGGCAAAAGCTAATGGATGGACGGTTGAGTCACGTCCATTTTGGTTTATGCTCCTGCCCTTACATCAAGGGAAAGAGCGGTAGATGGTCAAATCACGTCATGTTTTGTTTATACTCCTGAGTGCTCTACAAGGACAAGGTTTAGCAGATGAACAGTCAATTCATATCTTTTTTAGTTTAAACTCTTGCCCCCACTTTAAGGATAAGAGTTAGCTGGCATTCATCTCTGGACCCCGAGAAAGGTTGAACTCTAAGTATTCGATTATGGACCATAAAAGGTTGGTTTGCACCAAACTCCAGGTGCCTGCATACCTGCATTATGTACATGCAGATTCATTCAATTCGGTCATATTTCATAACTCTTAAGCTATTTAAAGACAGAGTCACGGCTTCAGAAAGTCATTTCACTTTATTAAAAAGGGAAATGACATGTTATGTCTTGTTTCATGGCTTTAATTATGTACCTATTTATTTCTAAGTAAAATAGCATCATAAATGTTCGCTATTCCATGCCCTCAGGAGTGAGATCTTGTCCACTATTGCTAGCTTAAAAGTGTCATCTCTAAGCTTTTGTTCAATTGCGTATGGACCTTCCCAACTCGAACCAGGTTTCGGGGGCTTGGAAGATTTGATTGAGAACCAAGTCACCGATTTCAAAGGTCTGATTCATAACCATGGTGTTGTAATATCGGACTACTCGCCTTCGGTGTGCAGCTGCTCTCAAGTCAGCTTCATCACGCTTCTCATTGAGCATATCAAGAGACTCCAACATTACTCATTTTTCCATGGATTATAGTGAATCACTCGATGAGAAGGTACTTTCAATTCAACCAAAATCATAGTCTTTGATCTGTAGGCTAAGACGAATGGAGAATGGCCAGTCTCTGACTTGTGGGCCGTCTGATAAGCTCAAAATGCTAATGGAAGTTCATCGACCCACTTGTCCTTGGCCTTTTTCAATTGTTTCTTAAAATGGCTTCAACTTGTTCATTCGACCGGGGGTGTACCACCGTAGCAAATCTCTTCTCTATACGATGTCGGCTGTAGAAATCTTTAAATCGGTGCGGTTGAACTAAGTCTCGTTATTGGTAACAATTGCTTGTAGAACTCCAAAATTACAAATGATATTTCGGACCACGAAGTTGATTGCTTTCTTTATGGTAATTATTATGGCTAGTCACTCAGTCTCAGCCCATTTGGCGAAGTAATCAACAGTGAAGATGGCGTATTCCATTCCTCCTAATATGGGCACCACATGCATCTTTAAGAGCTTCTCTCAGGACTTGTTTGGCCTCATCGTTGGAGACACGCCGTAACATCGGGACTGAGAATCCTTTCCTATAAAATGCTCCTTGCTGAAAGATATATCTCAAAGCATAGCGAAGGAGCTTCTATCACTGGTTCTTTATATCCAGAAGGATTCCCCTCTATTAGTAGTTTTTTGCTGGAGTCATCCATGACTTCTTCCTACACTTGGCCTCCAAGATCTAATCGACATCCATATGATCGATGCTCGAAACTGACAACACTTCCACTGAAACCAGGCCCATGAGTTGTGCAACTTCAAAACTAGTCAGCTTAGTCAATGAGTCGGCCTTGCATTTTCCTCTCTGGGAATATGCGTTATCATGAAATATTCAATGTCACTAAGTAGTTCAAGGGTTCGGTCTAGATAAGGAGTTATCCTCCTTCTCTTTGCTTGAAACTCTTTCCGTGCTTAGCATACTACTAGTTGGGAATCACACAAAATATGCAAAATTTTAACTCCCAGTTCCTTCGCTATTTTGAGTCCTGCAATCAAGGCTTCGTACTCCACTTCATTATTTGTTTGCTAGAAAATCGAGTCTTAAGGCATAACAAATTGAACGTTCCTTAGGAGTGACAAGTACCAGTCTAGCACCGTAACACCATTCATTCGATGCATAATCTATGTACGTCTTCCACCTAGCATTCTTCTCACCACTGCTCTCCGGAGTATCATCTCGTGCAGTGTACTCACTATGGAATCTGCTAAAGCTTGACCCTGGATAGCTCTTTGAGGATGGTATGTTACATCGTATTGGCTTAATTCAATGTTCTATTTCAACAGCCTTCCAAAAGTCTTAATTCACTGAAATTTTTTTCGTAAAGGCTGGTCGGTAAGAACTTTGATTGGATGAGCCTGAAAGTAGGGGTGGAGCTTCCTTGAAGCGATCAACATGCAGTATGCTAGCTTTTCCAGCTTCAGATGATTTCTATCTGCTTCTTTCAATCGCTCATTGATGTAGTAGATCGGTCACTGAATGTGGGATTCCTCATGTACGAGCGCAATGCTCAAAGCATGCATCGACGCTGCTAGATATATAAAGAAGTCCTCATCATCTAACAGCTTTGAAAGAATGGGAAGTCTCTCCAAGTGATTCATCAGAGCCTAGAATGTGTCTTTACACTCTTGCTCCAAGCGAAATTCCTCTTTTCCTTCTTAATTACATCAAAGAAAGGGATGCATTTTTTTGTTGCTCTGGAGATGAATCGACTTAGGGCGGCTACCTTCCTGTTTAAACTCTAGACTCCATGATCGTCTTTGGGGCTCCAATGTTTTTTAATGCCTCGATCTTTTCAGGATTGGTTTCAATCCCATGGGAGTTCACAATAAAGTCCCGGAATTTCCATGATGCAATGCCAAACGAGTAATTCAAAGGGTTGAAATTAATCCTGTATTTTTGGAGAACCCTAAACATCTCTACCAAATAGTCAATGTGGTTTTTCGAATGTCGTGACTTCATGAGCATGTCATCCACATAGACTTCCATCGAATGCCCAATCTGATCTTTGAACATCTTATTTACTGGCCTCTGGTAGTTTGCTCCAGCGTTCTTTGACCCAAAGGGCATGACAAAGATAACAATGTAGTCCTAAGCCAGTTATAAAGTAGGCATATTCCTAATTCGGTCCGTGCATTGGAATATGATTGTATCCAGAGTATGCATCCATGAACGAAAGCAATTAATGTTTCATTAGTCAATCAGCTGATCTAGCCTTGGGAATGGAAAACTATCCTTCGGGCATGCCTTATTCAGGTTAGAATAGTCAGCGCATGTCTTCTATTCTCACTAAGATTGGGTTTGATACCGATTGTAAGTATAAAGCATCATGGATGAAGCCATTATCCTTCACTTCTCCACTTCTTTGAGTGCAGCAGATCTCTCTGGACCCAGGCTGTGAATGCATTTGGGATTTATATTTAATGCATGGCCACTATCTCCGATGAGATCCTATACATGTTAGAGTGCATCCAAGTGAACACATCTAAGTTCGCCCGGAGAAAACCAATCAATTCCTTCTTCATTATGATGCTAGGCTATGATCCAATCTTTAAGATCTGTGTCGGGTTATCCTGACTGACCGAGACGTTAACTGTCAACTTGATTAGAACTGCCCTTCTATATAGTGGCTCTTTTCGTGGATCTATATCCGTATGGAACCGACGGTGCTGCCCAAGCCGGGGCTCAGGCAGTGGTTACTATGTGTCCAAAGCCTTGATGCAGAGGGTCCCCTCTACACTCTTTCCATTCTCTCTTTGCCTCGCTTCCTTCAGCTCAACGACATAACACTTACGGCCAAGTCCCTTTCCCTGGACTATTCCTACACCATTCTCTGTATGGAATTTCATTATCAAGCACCAAGGAGCTATAGACGCTTTGAATTCATCCAGGGCTGGTTGGCCTAAAAATACGTTGTAAGCAGAGTAAACATCCAGTACCACAAAAGAAACGACCTACACTCCCTTATGGTCACCTTCGCTAAGCACCAACAGTAGTTCCACATATCCAACTGGCTCCGTGGTCATCCTATTAAATTCCTAGATCCGAGATTTACATGGTTTCAAGTCCTTTCCCTCTAGAAGCATATAGTCATAGGATTTCTTAAATAAAATGTTGAGCAAATTCTCACAGTCAACCAGCACTTTTCGTACAATAGCAGGGCTAATCATAGTCGTAATCATGAGCGAGTAAATTGTTGAGGTTTCCACCCCATCAGCAACTCGATTCTAGAAAACAATGTCGTCTGTCATGGTTCTGAATTTTTTTTGCCAAAGCTTCATCATCAAAGTAGCTTTCATTCTCTGCATGTTATAAAGCACCGACGTATTGATCCATCGTGTTTCAACTCTTGTCAGCTAGATGTGGTCAATCGATGATTGTATTTATCACCAAATGTTTTTCAGCCGCCCAGGATCATCAATACCATACCCAACTTGTCCCCATTGGAAAGATGATAATGGGTTAGAATTTCCTTACCGCCATCCTACAAGACTTTCAAAAATTGCTGCAGCTACTTTTTATGAATCAACTCGTTGATCAAATCATGCAAATGTCTACATTTATTGGTGTTATGACCGTATGTCTCATGGAACATGGAAAACTTGCCGGATTTTTTCTCCTGCTCTGTCTACTCTCTCAAAGCCAGCTTCTAGTACTACTCGGTAACTTGAGTAGCCAAGTAAATATTCTCTACCAAGTTATTCAATTCAATATAATTATTATACTTATGAATCATGGAACAATTCCTATTATTCGACTGTCGCTACCTGGCGCCATTATCACTCCGTTTCCGACCATCAATCTTGT
Organism: Allium cepa; assembly: GCA_030765085.1. Classification (NCBI taxonomy): domain Eukaryota; kingdom Viridiplantae; phylum Streptophyta; class Magnoliopsida; order Asparagales; family Amaryllidaceae; genus Allium; species Allium cepa. The sequence continues at coordinate 217,985,067 of CM060938.1, forward strand.
AGCCAAAGGTCACATCCACATTTTCAAAACTTCACTCGGACTATTTCACAGCAATATTGCTCTGTGTCACTTTAGTTAAAGGCCCGACATCATCCTTTCAGGAGCGAGTGTGTGCCTCTTCCAAGCACAAGAACCGATTAGCCTTCCTATAAAAAAATATCCATCATCGACAGGGGTTTAATTCTCAACCATCTGAAGAAATCAGTCTCGGGATGAACCTCCCTAATCAGTGCCATCAATACTATATCATCAACAACATTTATAACTTCCATCATAGAAATATGGAACCTATTTAAGAAATCCTTCAATGACTCTCCATCACCTTGGAAGAGGTTTGATAATGACATCACATCCTTCGAGGGTGAAGTGTGTAGATGGAATTGCTTCAGAAACCTTCTCTTTAACTCTGCAAAAGATGATATGGATCTCGATGGGAGTCGAGTGAACCACATTGTCGCTACTCCCTTCAAGAAGATTGGAAAGCAATGATATCTCAAGGCATTAGATGCTCTAGCAGAGTACATATGCCATTTGTATTTCATCAATTGCTGCTTCAAATCTATTTTTCCACCGTACAACAGTATCGTCAACATTACAAATCTTTGTGGATACTTCACACATAGAATGTTCTCGATAAATGGGTTTCGACTTGGAGAAGTATCCCACTCATCATTACTCCTAAACTGGTTTTCATTCACAAATTTTCTAACCATCTCGCTAAGTATTTTGATTCTACAGATTCGTATGAACGGTAGTAATCGAGATCCATTCTGAGTGCTTGGCCTAGCGAACACTCTCGGGCAGACCCTCAATGCCAGGGTTTTCTAGACTCTAGAAGATAAGTTTGACCAATAGTCCCCCTGTTTGATTTCTATGCAACGAATCATTAGCAGTATCTCGATATTCCATATTTCAATCATCTACAGTGTGATTAGAGGTCAAGTTGATGCGGCCATCCAGAAGGTGAAGTACCGATCCAACATTGGTTGGATCAATACTGATCCATCCTTTTGGATCGATGATCTACGAACCTTTGCCGCCAGTTTGTCTCATTTCTTGATTTGAGGTCCTAACCGTGTCTTGCGTCTTCTTCTGCTTTCTATTCCTCTATCTCCGCTTGGATGATGAGGAACTATCAAACTTTGAATCAAAAGATGTTGTGTCCCTTTTCCCCTTTTATGGCGGTTCTAAGTTAGCTTATTCAATAATCTCAAGTTCTCCTGTATCTGTTGGCACATCCCATTCCTACTCTCCGATAACCTATCCTCCATTTATTTCATTATATGATCCATCTCCATCATGTTCATTACATCAGTTAGACTCTACATCTCTGGACGATTTGGCCAGGCAACTTCATCCACACGCTGAGTATCTTGGTCCCCAGCTTCATCAGATGTTATGGATATTGTAGCACGTTGTTTCCTTGGAGCCATGGCGAATAGGTTCTTTTAGATTGTTGAAAATATGAATAGTAGAATGGTAAGATTGGAAGGTTGATCTATTTTTTGGACTAAGAAATCCTATAGTAAACGATGGATCCAAGTCGCTTGAGAATATAGCTCTCGGTGAAAGCACCAAATTGTTTGAATCAAAAATGTCACAAACACCCAAGGGACTGTGTAAAGAATAAAAAGTAAAGAAAAGTAAATTAAAATAAGCATGAAAAGAACATGTAGCGTTCTATAGTGATTCAACTAATCTTGGCCTATGCACACTTAGTGACTTAATTGAGTAAATCATTGGTTTACAAGCACTAGTTCTTATGGATTGGTATAAATCCATGGATGATTACAAGAGATTAGAGTAATAGAGTACTAGAGCTGAAAAAGATCCTTAAAAATGAGCTTTGCCCTCCTATTTATACCTATGGGAAGCCTAAAAACTCACTCCCGTTATCTCCACATTTTCCATGTCCAGACTAGTTCTCTTAAGAAATTTGGTGGACACCTCATCGATATGTGTGGATCCATACCGATCCATGTGCTTGGATCAGTACCAATCCATAAGATGGCCAAATGGATCATCTAAAACTCTTTTTCTAGGCTCGATCCATGGTTTGCTCAATGGTTCCAACTTGTTTGCACAATTATTGCCTTGTTTCTAAGTCCAAATGATGGATCGATGGAATAATAGAGTTGTCGATTTCAAGTGATCAAGGAGATTGATTGAGGATTGCATGAAATCAATGGAATAGGACTTGGAATAGCCTTCTAGTATCAACACATACAAGTAGGAGGAATTTGGGCTAGAATTAGCAAAGAATCATGGGTCGATACCGATCCAAGTGGCTGGATCGATATCGATCCATCACTTAGGTGGATCTTAGTATTTTGCTTCTTGTGGTGGTTTGTTCCTTGCCTCATGGCTATGTTTTCACTTGGTTTCTAGATTCTTGGGTTATTTATCAAGGCGTCTTGCCTCGACAGCTTTCAAGTTCGGCTCGTCCATACTATCCAAATATTTCCTGGTCAAAAGGCTGGATAACATCTATTTTATAATGGTGGTTATTTCCTCTTGGTCTTTGCAACATCTAAAGGTTGATTAAAAATCCACGAGTTATTGTTCATCATTCAAGGTGCATTTTTTTACTACATCTTAAGGTAAAATTATAGATTTTATTTATTCATTTTGGTCATATGATATAGATCTTTCCATACCACGTTTGAATTTATGTTTATCTATCTAAATAGATTAAATCCCCTTTTGTCCATTAATAATATTTGTTCATGATGTTATATTTGATTTAGATCTAATTTTATGTTATATCCTTTTAATTATACGTTCACCTTGTTAAAATTAGATCTATCACATGATATATTTTATTTATTAGTTATTAATATTTTTCATCTAGTTTAGATCTGAACATTACAACAAATTTATATGTGCCCAAGCCGTCCTTTTTGTTCTTGTTTCAGGAAATCATTGTTTAACAATTTTTTTAACAATTTGATTAAAATATACTATTGAATTAATTAATATAATTTTTAGTTCTTGTTGCGTATATATTCACAACTGAAAAAAACAAATGTTGTTTATTTGAAATCATTTGGAATTTGAGTATGAGTTCTGTATGGTTGTTATTTTGAATATAATTCTTTTCGTCATTGTATATTATTATTTGAGAGCTAAAAAAAATCATAAGTTGACTTTTATGCAAAATTTCATATGCCTTCTTGTTCCTTTAGTTGGTTTGATTTTATTTTATTAACCTTCATTTTAAACATATATACATTCGTATGTCTTTTTAACTTAAAGTTTATAAAATAGATCCTTCTGATGAATCATTAATTTACTTTGAAACCCGTATTAAATTAGATCTAGTTTTAATTTCTGATTTTAAAATGTATAAATAGTCAATCTTAATATAGATTATTAGTCATGAACAATGAAGGTGTTTAGATGTAAATGCATTTAATATGTCAATTGATCGATTTAAAGAGAGAGAGAAGAAAGGTTTATATCTACATATATAATCTCATTTCCCTTGATTAATTATGCATATTAAGAGAGAAAAATAAAAGGTTTTCTTCTCTAAAAATTTATATGTTTGTTTACACACATATAACCTGCTTATATGCTACATTTACACTTCACACATATGAATGTGTTTGACACATTCATTATAATACATACAAATTTAATTAAATTTAAACTTTCTTTCAGATATGATTTTATTTTAAACTTTATTAGAGTGGATTTAATAGTCTGTAGATTTCATAGGCCCAACTAATCCAAAATAGGACTTTTTTTGAAATCTACCTATTTTACCTGCTTTTGATTAGCCCGGTTCCAACACCGGTGAGTTTATAGAAAATAATAAAAATACGAGTCAGATGTAAATCTTGGTATGAGTGATACCTTACTCTAAATAAACAATCATATAGTGGGACCATAGTTCTAAATCATAGAATGAGTTTTTCCTTCACTATCTCAACCAATCATCAATTACACAAAACTCTGTAATAACATCCAATCACGATCAAACCCAAGTCACCAACTTTAACATAAGTGTGAGATTCCTTTCACAATATTTTTCGACTAGTTTCTATAGTCAGATCATTTTAAATTTCCACTCAGGCCTTATTCTTGTTGCTCTAATAACCATACTAGACTGCTATCTTACTTTATTTCAATTTTATCATGAACAAATGATTAGGTTACCACCAAGGCCTTACACCACCAGACATTAAATATATTGTCGAGCTTAGATAAACTACCGCCACACAGGCCTTATACCTCCAAAGTTATCAAATATATTGTCGTATGTAAGCAAAAGAGTGCCACTTAGGCCTTATTCAACGTTACTAAGTATAATGTCTTATTTAGACAAATGGTCATCACTCAGACCTTACACCTACCCATGATAAATATAATGTCATGTTTAAATAGATGGTTGCCTCTAAGGCATTAAATCTTCATTTTATTTCCTTAAAAGGTTTTATTTATCGTTCCTTGGCTTTTTTTCAAACCTAGTCGGATTCTCCCTTTTTAAATTAGTTATTTCATTTTAACTTGCTATCCTTCATGATCATTTCATTCCTATGAAATTTTAAACCATCACTTAAGAAAATGCTTCCAAAGTGCTATAAATATTCACTCATTTACATAGAATTTCTTAGAATTATTAGCTACCACATGTTATCATTACATGGCTATCACATATTAGTGTTTTATAACCATCACATGTCAAGGAGCAATGGCATGCCTATACTTATTGCAAGCCAAAAGGTATCACAACCTAAAGCTATCGCGGCCTAAAGTTAGCGCAACCAAGCCACCACAATACTATTATATATCTTGCTAATGAATGGACATGCGATAACTTCAGGCCACTTTAGCTTATGTTACCATGGAATGTGTAGCCACGGGCCAATGGATTAACTAGGAACAACACAGGGATGATCGGCTAGAATTATTGCTATGACTAGTCTTATGCTATGAGTAACTTACATTACTGCTATGTATTGCATGATGTTATATGGTATTGATATTTAGGCTATCGACTTAGCATATTGGTAGGTAAATAATACTTCTTGTACCACTATTATAATGTTTTGTAATATAGCTACATAGCTCCACTCTACACATCCTTTCGCTAAAAAAATCATATTTCTAATTTCTTTTTTTTGGGCAAGGCCAGCCTGTTTTTATAGTGGACAGTCCACTATTTATTAAACAAAATCAAAATACAAAGATTAGAAACAACAAACCAAACAAAAGGAGGTACAGTGACAAAGCCACAACCAATCAAAATAACACAAAGACCTCATCGCAACAAAATTTTAAAAATCAGAGCAGAAATAGTTGTGGAAGACCGCGTAAATCTGCGCGAATTTCTTTCCTCCCAAATCGCAGCTATCATTGGCTTAAGGAATCAGAGAAGGCGAGTGGTAGATAGGGATTTCCATCTGGTTACTTGAAAGATACGAACCCATTCAAGATTGAAGTCTCTGAATGGAGGCCTCTCATTTATGTGATGAAGAACACGTTTCCATAGTTGGTAGGAGAATAGGCAGTTGAAAAACAGGTGGCCAACATTTTCAGAGGCACGATTACAAAGGATGCACAATGAGTGATCGATAAAATGCCTTTTAACGAGATTATCCTGTGTATGAATAGCATTCATCAGGCATTTCCAGAGTAGAAGATTATGCTTAGGTTTCGATCCAGACTTCCAAATACGAGCATGCCAAGGAAAAGGAGATGAGTGATAATTTTGAACCATAGCTTTGTAAACCAAGGAAATACTGTGTTGATTGTCATTCCATCTTAGCCCCGATTGTTCCGCATACTTAAATGAAGTAGTAATAGAAGACCAGAGGTTGCTCAACGTGGGAGAACTGACTTGAGGCAAATGGAGATCCTCATTGACAATAAAAGAATTAGCATTAGCATTATGAGGTATACCAGAATTATTAATAAGATTATAATCAATCGAGTGAGAAAGGATCTTACCTGGAGCACACCAGGGGGAGTACCAAAAAGAATTGTTAGAGCTGCATTGAACCAATGGCAGGTAATGTTTTCTATTCTCCATAATTCTTTTCCAAAGAAAGCTAGCTTCTTTGTTAACATCCATAGTCCAAAAATTGCCACCTTTAAGATTGTAGTGTCTATTCCAGACCTCCCACAACCCCAGATTATTACTAAGCAATCTGTTAACGTGATGTGAAGCAGTAGCAATGTTCCATATTTTAAGATTAATGATACCTAGGCCACCCTTATTAAAGGGGGATATAATCTTCTTATATGCAATCGGTATGAGTTTTGTGGAATAAATATTTCCATGCCACAGAAAATGGTTAAAAGCCCGATTTAACATGTTAATAAGCTTTATAGGAATGATGAAAAGCCTAAAATAGTATGCACACATAGAAGTGGCAATACTTTTTATGATCACAAGCCGGCTAGCTTGTGATAGATTGTTACCATTATAATTTTTGAGTCTAATTATTATTTTTTCGTATAATGGAAGGCATTGCGCATTGGAAATTCTGGACTTACACATAGGAGCACCAAGGTACATGGTATTATGATCCATGATCTGAAGACCAGAAACGAAGAAGAATATTCTGGTAATTGTTTTCTGGAACCCCAGCAATATTTATATGAGATTTACTTTTATTTATGTGGAGACCTGTCATCTGATTGAATTTTTGAAGAGTGGAGAACACATTGGTGATGGATTTAATATTTGGTTTGGTAAAGAGCAAGAGATCATCAGCAAACATTAATGTATAAATTTGATGTTTTTGACATTTAGGATGAAAGTCAATATTTTTATTTTTGCATTCTAAACTAATCAAGTATGTAAGTACTTCCATAACTAAGATGAATAGAGAAGAAGAGATAGGATCCCCTTGCCTAATACGCTTTTAGGTTTTGAAATAGCCAAAAGATTCACCATTGAGAGATAAGGACACATAGACAGTAGAAATGCAAGTGTATATCCAGGCTAAAAAAGGTAGGGGAATGTTCATCCGGGACATAATTGAAATGATAGCCTCCCATCTAACTGAATCATAAGCTTTATGTATATCTAGTTTCAGGAAGCATCTAAGAGAGATGTTTTTCCTATTGTAACCTTTAATAAGTTCTTGAGAAAGTAAAATGTTATCAGTAATAGATCTCCCAGATATGAATCCATTTTGATTAGGAGAGATTAAATCTGTAAGGCAAATTTTCATGCGGGTTGAGATAATTTTAGCAATACATTTGTAAATGACATTGCAACAAGTAATGGGCCTGAATTCAGAAACTGATTGGGGAAGATTAACCTTAGGGATAAGAGTTAGTTTAGTATGATTAATACCATTCAGTAAGGTATTGGTTTTGAAAAAGTGTTGAATAGCCTTACAAAATTCATAATTTACAATGTGCCAGCATTTTTGAAAAAACATAGCAGAAAACCCATCGGGGCCAGGAGAGCTAGTGGATTTGATTTTTAAAATAGTATGTTGTATTTCTTCTGGAGTTATAAGCTTAATTAAATTACTTGCTTGTTCATTAGTGATAGTATTAAGCGATAAGTCATTTAGAATATGTAAATTAGAAAAAGAGTCAGAATGAGCAAAAAGATGCTTATAATAATTAAGAAAGGAGTGCTTTATACTAGATTGAGTGTTCACTTCAAACCCATGCATATCTTTAATCATGTGAATTAAGGTAGAAGTCTTCTTAAGTTTCAAAGAATTATGAAAAGTTTTAGTATTTTTATCTCCTCCTATATCCCAGTTTTGTTTATTTTTTTCACGGAGCATAAGAAGCTCAGAATTGATAGCTAATTTCAAGTTTTTGGTAAGCTCATGTTCTTTATCTGAAAGCACTAAATTACTGGGATCATCCTGCAACTGAATATGAATAGCATTAAGTTCAGTACTTAATTTAGAAGAAAGAAGGTTACCAGTACCATACTTTTTCAATGACCAAGCTTTAATGGAAGCTTTACAATCTTTAAGCTTTGATTGCAGAATAAACATGGGATTGCCAAATTTGGGAGAGGCCCAAACATGCTCAATCAATGGTAAAAATTCAGGATCAGAAATCCAGCTATTGAAAAAATTAAATGTTGAAGGACCTTTATTATTCCTAGTGCCCCAATCCAATATGATAGGACTATGATCAGAAAGAGATGGTGTAGGGAAAAAAGAAATAAGAGAAGGCCAAGCATTAAAGGCAGAAGAATTAAAGTAAGAACGATCCAATTTGCAAAAGGTTTTATTACCAGATCTGCTACAGTTATTCCAAGTATAAAAAACACCTGATTTAGGAACTTCATGAGGCTGAGAAAGGAGGATGGCATTATTCAGAGGAGCAACATCAAGCAAAGACAGAGGCAAGCCACCCATCTTTTCATCAGAGCTTTGCATGCAGTTAAAATCTCCTAAGCAAATCCAAGGACTGGAAGTGTGCAAAGTAGGAAGTAAGTCAAGAAAGAACTATCTATTAGCTTTCATGTTATCTGCATACACAAAAGTAGAGTTAAATTTGAAATTAGTAGGTAAGTTCTCTATATTGCAGTGAATGAATTGTCTGTGAGTATCAGTAGCATTAATAGAGTAAGCTTGGGAATTCCACAAAATCAATAAATGGCCAAAAGGGGCAGCAATATGATTGTGGATAAATGCCCACCCAGGTGCAATGCGATTAGCAAATGTGTTAGTTTCTTCTTCAGAATATTTAGTTTCACTGATGCATATTATGCCCAATTTGTTGCCTTTGATGAGTTGTTTGATTACATATACTTTGGCATCATCATGCCCACCACGTATATTCCAATATCCAATATTATCTAGCATCACTACTTTTTGTGTTTTTTGGCAGATTGCCGTGTAACTCTTTGTTGTCCTTGTTTCTTAGCAGAGGCTTTCTTATCACTCTTTTTGGAGTTATTTGGATTGAGCTTGGCCAGAATTTGCTCGTGATTGTATTCATAGCCATCATTCATATCGTCTTCAGAAAAGAAATCAGATTCTGATGATGATCCCATATCAGATAGAGGATTGATATCATTGGTTGGAGTAAACAGCGGAATTTCTTGGGGTGGCTTTAATTTAGCATATGGACTGTCTGATATGTTTAAACTAGTATTCATAGATGATGAAACAACTGTAGTAATATTGGTATACTCAGGATTAGAAAAGCAATTATGTACTATTGTCTCATTTTCTTTGTGTTTACTTTGATTTGTATCATGCTGCTGATTGTAAATATTACTTACTTCAGCTTGGACTTGCTTCTTCTGTGAACTAATGTAATTATCTGAGTTGCCTTTATACTGCTGATTTACATTATTGCCCGTTTCTTCTTGCATGTTTCCTATTGTTCCCATGTTCTCTTCTATACATTCTCCTTCCTCAACATCAGAAAGAATGGCAAAGGCATTACTTGTTTCAATTGGATCATGTGTTATACCTTGAAACTGTCTATCTTTGGTAACTTGAACCGTTTCTGTATTTTTAAAAATATTTAAATCCAACTCTGTAGTCACTTTACCAATGTTTGGTTCCACCACTTTTTGTTTCACTTGAGTAGCTTTGGGTTTCCATTTTTGTTGCTTATTCTTCGTATTATCCCCAAAAGATTTCCTAGGGACAGTAGCTTTACTTTTAGCTGTAGGAGCTGTTTCATTTGCCAAAACTTCTTTTTCAATGCTTACTTTCTCTCCATCATTATTTTTGACCATATCACAGTTTTTAGTAGAATGACCAAAAACTTTATAAGACGTGCAAATAAGAGGTCTCCATGAATACTCAATGTAAACTTTTTGACATGTCTCCTCGTCATCTCCTATTAGCGAAAATTCAGGTAACTCTTTGTCAGGTGATATTTCTACTAAACATTTTGCGTATTCCATTCTCTCACGCCTTTCAGTGGCTTCATTGAAGCAAAGCGGTTTCCCTAGATGACAAGCAATCCAATTAATACCAATTAGAGTCCAAGCTATATGGGGAATATTGCAAAGATGAATCCATATGGGAACCGATCTCACTAGAGATTGAACCGAGCCGAAAGCTGGCTTCCAGGTTGTGATGACAAACATTTGACCACGAATAAAGGAAGGATCTGCTTGAAGAACATTTTGCTTGTCCTCAGGACAGCTAAACTTGAAAAAGTAATTGGCTCCATCAGATTTGATGTCATAGGATCCTTTCAGTTTCCAAGTTTTTTTGATATGGGTAACCACTGCCATGTAATTTGCTGGAACTCCAAGAAAGAAGCCCACTAAATATCCTTCCCAATAACTCTTACCTTCTGACAGCAGAATGTCAAGGGGAGGAAGCGGCGTACCTTGATAATCAAGAATGAACTCCATTGGAGAAAAGGAGCCAGCGTTCCTAGGTTTAGATGCAAATAGAGAAGACCAGGAAAGTGGAGTGTCTGAAGCAGATGGCGTCGTAGAGGACAGGGAGGATCCAAGATAGGGGAGGGAAGTGCCGGGAGGGAAGAAGCAAGAGATGGGTTCGGTGGAACTGAAGGGAGAGGAGGAGGAGGGATATGAGCAGGAGGGAGAGAGTCAGACAACGGATGGGAAAGAAGAGAAGGGCAGGGAGAAGAAGAAGATGGAACAGTGATGGCCGATATAGCCGTTATATTGGTCGCCATTGAATTTTTTTGGCTCGGTTAAGTGAGATATATGTAAACATCTATACATTTATATGTAAGCATTCAAATTGCAAATTTGTAATCAAAGCATATATGTAAACAACTATACATTTATATAACTTCAAACTCAAGTCATTGAGTCATTGTAATTTTAGAAGTTCAAATGATACTCCAAGATCTCGAATTTTTTTCATCCTGGCCTACAAATTTAGTGGACTCCTTTGTATGTTGGGCCTGACTACTAGGTTATAACCCATGGTTCTAACAAATTTTACTATTAAAACTGATTAATATATTATTTTAACCATTCAACATACGTTCATCTAATTTTAAATGGGATAAGTATTACCCTTAAATTTGAATTTGAAATCCCCAAAAAAATCATGTAGTGTTTTGAGACGCTGGATAGAATCTCAAAACTTTTAAAACTAAAGTCAATGTAAAATTTATTTTTATGTTCTTATAATTTAGTTTGTGCACCCTTATAATTCAACCAATTACGAAGGCCCTCTCCCTTAAATCCCATAACCTTTAAGGTGCGTTAACAGCTTTTTTTTCTACCTCGATGTTTAGATCAACTATGACACGTTGGACGTGTCAAATGTGGGTTTCATATAATACCCCATTTGGGTCAACCATTGGAAAAGTAACAATTGATGTCAGATGCGTCCAACACATCTAACGCACCTGTTTTTTCCAACGTTTGGTCACTTCTCCCTATATATTTCCCGTTCTCTTCATTTCCTATACCTGTAACGACCAAGAAATTTGGTTATTTGAAATTGGAATATTCAATCGATTTTAAATATTTAAAAGTTAATTTTAGAGATTTAATAACTTGAATTTCAAATATAATGATTATTCAGGTAATTTAATTGTTGAATTTAATAATTAGAAATCATTTAAATGATTTAAATCTTGGATTTTACTTGGATAAAAATGATTTAGAGGCTTATTAAATTTATATTAATAAGAATGAAGGTAATAAAAACTTTTAAATTCGATTTAAAAGTGATTTACTCGATTTTTAAAATAACTCATTTTAATTAACATATAAAAATAGCCTTTCGGGGAACTGCCTCGGATTTCAACAAAACCAGTGTCTTTGGGTCCATAATAATTAATTATAATACGATGTCAAATTTCATAGCGATCAGACGTATCGTTTGTAGTACGTGATAGAAAACGTTGAAATTAATATTGAAAATTTAATATAATAATTGCGTTCTAAAAGCTATCTTCTCCATACGATCAAATTCAGGCTCGAGACTAGTTCCATTGCGTTCGGAATAGAGGTATAATATTAGAAATGCCAGGCGGCAAGCCTCAATAGGTGTTCAGGATTTTAAGTTACTTTAAACGAGATATTTTGGAATTAAATAATATCATAAAATTTTAAAGTCAACCCCCCAGCCACCCTACTCCTAAAACAAGCCACGCTACTCTATGAGGTATGTCATCCATCTTTTTCTATTTAAATGCAATATATTAGTGAAGAAAAAAGGAAATTGGAAGTTACAAAAAATTATAATTTAAATTTTATCCAACGAAAAATTCTCAAACAAATTTTAAAAATCATAGTTTAGTGAGAGCTTCGATCCAAGATGCTTTTGAGAGGTCTGAGGCTTGTTCTTATAATTTGATGGTAGGTCGAGGGGCGATAAATGGCTAGGGTTGGGATTTATGGCCAATAGAGGAAGAATTAGGGGAAATAAAGGCCCTTTTGGATTCAAGGTTGTAGATAGCAGCTAGTCATCGAGTTTGGAGATGATTGGCCATGATTTTGGTCACGTGAACGGTGTACACCTGGAAGTGGGGCTACGATGCGTTTTGCTAGGCTCAGTTTGGCGATGATGCATGATGTCAATCAAGTAGAGTTCGAGTAAAGCAAGTCGTTGGTGAAGTCGGTTTGTCGAACGAAGGCGCCTAGCTCCGTATCACTCGAATAACTTGTATGACGAATTTGGGTTACTCTGTGCATGTGCAGAGGATTGTTATTGAGCAAGAAGAAGAGATGAGGGTATGTTTGTAATTATATTTAAAAGGTTTTAGTTTGTTTATTTAATTATTATTTAAATAATCGGTAACTTAAAAATTCTATAACTCCTTTATACGAGGTCCGATTGAAACAAAATTTTTGCATTGCGCTCGTAATAATGAGAGCTTCGTGGTGGAACTAGTTTGGACAATTTTGGAAACTGTCAAAATTTGAACTAAAATCGAATGTCGTCCGATTTTAGTTCCAAACCGAAACGTCTCGACGACAATAGGAAATTTTGGTGAGTTTAACCTGCCTTTTTGGATAACAGTTTGATTTATAGTTTATAAGAATTACCGAATGATTATTTGGTTGAATTACTATATTTATATTAGTTGGGTTGAATATTCCCACCGCTTGGAGCAGATGAGACATTATACGTCTGCATAATAGTGGATGACCCTTTTTATTGCGATATGCCGCCTCGAAGCGGATATATAAAATATGTGGTTGTAAGGATACAGGTTGGATGGATCAAAATGAATTCCTTAAAAATGTTGATTTTAGTTTCATATATAGTGATATATGATGTGTTGGAATAACCTACGATAGATTATGATGTGATTTGAATTTATTGGATGCTATAGTAGCACTGGCCTTAATTTTGATATTATAAATACCATAAATAATATTTTTGAATTTGGAAATGAAAATATTGATATTGATTTTGGGATTATTTAAAAGGGAATTGATTTGGATATAATAAATTATTGAACTTTGGATATTTATTTATCTATTTCGTAGAATGGCTTTAAATAGAGAATTTAAAATTTAGGATTTTAAATAAGATTCTTAAAATACGAAATGGAAGTCGAAATTGAGATTTGAATGGTCTTGGAATATAGTTTGGGTTATTTAAGAAATAGATTTATAAACGGAATTTTAATTAGAAATCGATTTACAAATAGATTTTTGTAATATAAACCTTTTTAAAACTGGAAATGAGTTTATGAAAGTTATAAGTAATGTTTATTATAAAGTGGAATGATTATCATTTGATAAATTGGAAATACAAATTCACAGTGTGAATTTAAAATGAGATATGGAAATCGGTTAGAAAGTAATAGTAAATTCTATTTTGGAATTTTGGGATAGTTATGAAATTGGAAATGTATTTCGATTTACGATAAATTGAGAGAGATTTATATGTATAAAAATGGGTGTTGATTTTAAAAATGGTTCTTCACAAGAAGTTAAGGTTTGTTTTAGAAAAGGGTTTTTATTTATTAAATTATGTAATTTTAAAAACTATGAAATGGATTAAAATATTTTAGAAAGTTAATTATGTAAATAGTTAAATTTATTGAAATGAATTCTATGTTTTATAAACTATTTTTGTAAATTGATTAGAAATTTTATAAATGAATTGGAATTAGTTATTGACATTTATTTTAAAAGTGCTTTGATATTTTAAATAATTATTTGACCATGTTTTTGAAATTTATTATTATATGTATATAGTTTGAAAGTATGTGATTGTAGTTTATTAAATGCTCTTGGGATTTATGAACCCGGTTTTATTTAATGAATTTGATTTTACAAGAGAAAATCTTATAATGGAATTCGGGAACTTAAGAAAATTTGAGAAAAGAAAATTTCCAAATTGTTTGGATACGGGAACTTCGGAAATGAATTTGAATTCATTAAAGGAGTTATAAATTATTAGTTGGATTGTAAATAAGTATAATAGATAATTTTTGAAAATTGTAAAATGGAATTAATAATATTCCGAACATTTTTGAGATAAGTACGAAATATTTCCTAAGCGTGGATACTAGAAATTATTTTAGGAAAAATGTCTTATAATATTTTCCTAAGTATTGGAATTAAAAATGTTTTAAAGATATTTAATGATGAAATAATTTATATAGAAATATTTTTTTCGTCTAAGTAATGAATTATAAGTTGGATTTGGAAATATTTCTAAGTGTTGATATGGGTTGAAATATGGTGTTATGGATTTAAGTATTTGAAACTGCTTTCAAATATTGAAATACTATAAGAGATTTGAATATATATCTTTGTAAAGATGTTTTGAGATAAATGTTTGAAAGATTTATAATATGGGCCTGGTGACTGCTTATGTGTGTAATTTGATAGTTCAATAGCCGCCTATCAAATCTGACCAAATTCATTGATCATTTCGAAGACATCGGGATCGGATTTGATTATCCGAAAACTACTTAGATCTGATTTGAGCGCTGCAAATTGTGATATTTTAGAGATAATGAAGTTGATGATTATGGAGATTTGGTTTGTTCAGACCCAGAACAACTTGTATGGATGAATGTTATCATTGCATTATCGCCTAGAAGGTGGTGTTAGCATTCCAAGTATATGAATGCTAAATCTAAGGTAAATGTAGCTCAAGCCTCTGCAATTGGGAATGACTAAAAATCAGGGGAGTTGCAGCAAGCCTAAGTGGGTCGCACCAATTAGGGATGTTGTCATCTTCAAAGATACATTTACATATTTATGGATTGTTTGTGTATGAGATCTCGATAAAAAAGGTTACAAAGCAACCGGGGTGATGGCATATTCGGTACTATCCAGTCAAGAGTAGGCCGATCTTGTGCTTGTAAGGGATGCAAGCGAGGTCCTCGGTGCATTTTCTAGATGTGTACTGTGATAGGTGGTACCCCGGTGCCTAGTCATTATATGGAACCTATTGTCCAATAGAGCCTTTATGGTTTTGATTGTAGAGCCTAGTATGCTGGAATTTGATTAGTGTAATAGTATCAGCTATTTTAATAAGTATTTGTACTTAGACACTATTATAATATCATAGGGTTTTATATATAGTGTTTTGGTTATCACAAGGTAAAAGCCCATCGTGTTTATGTGTGGCGTGATCTTAGGAGATACCTTTGATTTTCAAAAAAATTCTTATGACTTTTAATCCAGTTGGGTGTGTTTTTCTCACGTTGGTGTTCCAGACTGACTCGGGTGTTATTTTATTATAATGCTCGGGTCAGACCGAGCATTATATGGATTAGATTGGATGCATGGAGCTTCAAGAGACGAGTTGGAGGCCCAAAGACATTTTCATGTAAATGGTTATATTTTACGTTGTATTCATTAGTCCGTTATCAGCGATTGTGAGGACAGATTGTTACAACTGTCCAAGCTGAAATAGGTTAGTATACTCTGATTGATGTTTTTATATACACATATTATAGTTTTGTTTTTTTGTGAAAACTTTTGATATATTATAGATTATTCTTTCCGCTGTGAGATTCTATGTTGTTTAGTTTTCTTCTTATCTTTCTTCTTTTTTTCCCTAACAATCGGGTTCTCCGACATTTGATTTCTCGGCATGTGATACAGTGAACATATTAATGTCGATTTTTGAGGGTCAAAAATCTCGGTCGTTGCATTTGCTCGCCTTAAAAGAATTTCGTCTTGAAATTTCCAAGATTGGAAATTGCCCGAACCTATTTCTTTTTTCTAAAACAAATTAGTTGAAGTAACTTCCCCAAATCCTTTTTAAGACTTTAACTTTCCAAAATAATAATTTTTGAAACCTTATTATTACTTTTACTAAGTTTCCAAATTCATCCATAGGTTCCAAATAATATTATCCATTCAATCATTTCAAATTATAGATCGAAATCAAATTTTAGTTATCAAAATTTCTAACTCCTTAAATTTTTGAAAAATTTCATCAGTGTCTCCTTTGCGCGGATAGATCAGAACAACTACAAATCTCCACTATGGGCCCAAATAAGCAAAATAAAACAAAAGCCAAGTGGCTCAACCATAAAACCATCAAATTCAAACAACAATTTAAACATTTACATTTTTGTTGGGCGACCAAATTTTCTTATGAAATCATAGACATCAAATTTGCCCTGGCTTTTATATACATGCATCTTATTTACTATTGATATCCAAACATATACATCTAAATCATATTGTTTTGCAATTTAAATTTCCAACATTTGCTTCACTAAAATCGTACGATGTACATATATAATCCATATACACATTTCAATCTGATCGTTCGCTCGATCATAAAATTTCACTTCTGAACTAGTATCGTTCAAACGGTCACTCTAATATGGACTCGGATTTGTTTCCTTGATTAGAAACCATCATTCTCCTTGCATAGCCATATAATATGATAATGTGAAAAATCCTAACTCGGATCGATATAAATTATCTCAAAATTTTATGCTTGAATCTGGATCAAATCATTATATGAATAAAGTAATATACGTACAACTTACATATTTATTACAATTGATTTCTTAGCTATTCCAAATTTTCCTATTCACATTCATTTTATTTACAATCAATATTATTCACAATTATCATTCACATTGCATTATTCACATTCCCTTATTTACTTAGTATATCCTTTCCATATTGATATCATTTAAGAATTATTCCACCAAATTCAATGTTTAACACATTTCACTTCATACATACTTCATTTATGACTTATTTCGTAAAATTTTATTAAATTTATAAACATTTTATACAACTCCTTATGGTTATTACTACTTAACAACTTAAGTCTATATCCATTTTAATCAAACTCAATTTTATTTCACTCAATTCCATTGTTAAATTTCAATATTTCAACCATATTCCAAAATCATATTCAATTCACTAATTTATTCCATTAGTTCATTCCTTAATTCATTTCCAAAATTTATTTTATTTATCCTAACTTAGGCTAAATTTCTTTCCATAATTCATTTTATACATAACTTAAGTTAAGTTTAAATTCCATAGTTTAATTCCAAATTTACTTTCCTTAACATTCACATGCAACAATGTTAAAGCTTTATTCCACTTGCAAATTTCCAAAATTTATAAGTTATCGACTTATTTTTCTCATATTCTCATAAAACATTTAAATGAGAATCCTAGAGTTTACACACCTTGTTCTTAAATATTCCAAATATTTTTTGAATCACACTACACAAAAAATCCCTTGGTATATCATATCATTCTTTGGATTTTAAAAAATCAAAACTAGTTTTCCAAAACTAAACTCCAATGGTAGAAATTTCTCTCTAGGAAACTCGAAAATGAACGTCGATGATGCTGTAATCATCACTGAAATTAATTTCCAGATACCGAAGTGAGTTTATTGCTTTTATCTCCTTAAAATCCTTTTAAAAATAATTCAAAAATATTTTTCAAATAATACTATTATTATTCTCCAAAACTTTGAAAACTCATTTCCAAAATTAACGGAATTTAAATTCACAAGTTCCCATCTTTTAAACTCTTTTTACTCACAATTGATATTTATAATATACTTCAAGAATTTCATTTCATTTAAATTTATAAATCACATTCACAAATCATATTTTTATAGTTCCATTTTGCTTATATAAAATAATTTCTTTGTTGTTAGTCTTGCTTACATTAAAATATCGACCACTTTATTAGAACACAACAACAAATGATAACCGAATATTACCATTCTCTAACATCCAAGCATACCATATACAACTATAATAATTTCTGAAAAATTATTCCTTTATATACAAAATATAGTCAAGGTAAAATTATTTCATTTACCCAGTTTCAAAACAATACTATGTCGAATTGATCTATTCAAGTGTTTAGAGATCCCTATCAATAACGTTAATTACTCGTATTGACCAAAATCCATAAGCCATTCAACAAATCAACCAATACAATATAAACCATTATTACGTCACTAACAAATACGCGCTCATATATATACACTCAAACGCATTCTAGGGTGCTACTGACCCTATCTCTAATGAGTTAGCCCACCAAATCCAAGGTTCTCGCTTAACCTTCAGCTCTGATACCAATACAATACCCTTCTTCCTCCTCTAGATCCAAAAATTGAAGCTTTATTTAGCAATTCCACTTCCAGTTTTTAAGGCAATTTTTTTTTGTATTTATATATTCCATATTAGTATCTACCTTCTCCATTTTTCAAGAAATTTTTTTGATTTTTTTATAGAATGTCAACCCACGAATCCTCTAACTCTACCTACAAATCGTAGATTGGACAGAGGAAAACGTTGGCATATATAGATATTTGCCATGAACACATCACAACTTGAAAAGGTCTGGTTGGGTGTTGGTACTCCAATAGTACTGCTCTCTTCAAAACACGAATGGATGGCGATTACGACAATAGTCATATCAAGAACAAGTTTGACAATCCCAGGCATGAATGGAACCTATGTTATTGCAGATTAATGGCGAGTTCTGAAATGTGGATATGGACACCGTCGGAGGATTTGATAGGTGATGGGAGTTGGTAGCTACTAAGCACAGGAAATTGAAAGTGGGTTCGCCTCTGAAATTCAAGGAGCTGAATGTGATATTTGAAGGCTGCATCAGAAATCAGCCCTGTAAGTTCAAGATTCTGAATGCTCCACTTGCCAATGCCCCATTCGACACCCGGATTTACAATGATTTTCTTATGGGAAATATTGTAGAGATGAAGATTCATACTCCTCGATTAGCACATCTGCATCGTTCAGCTGTTGCTTCCTCTCGTAAACGTCAATCGAGTGGAGTTTCATTTCATGAGGATGTGATGAAAGAGACCATTGAGAGAATAAGGAATATGCGACATGAGAGTGACTCGTATTCCAAATGGAAAATCATATATATTCTGCCCAATGGTAAGTCACATTGTATTGATGTCCATCTGCTGATGAATAAGACCGATGAGCTTAGACAATTGTTGACTATATAGCGAGAATGAAGAGAGATATGTTGGTTTTTTTTTGTACTTCAAACTAATAGTATATGATAAAAACTATCTATTTTATTGCTTTTTTTAGCATTTCATGATTTATAAATAAAATAAATTCATTTAACTATGTTAATTAAAAAAAATGTTAAAACAAAATATAAAGTATAAAAATGATTATTTATAACAAAACAATCAAAATACTCCTTTCAGAATGCTTCTTTTGCATATAAGAACATATTCCCTTTCGTAAACTAAATTTTATGAGTACTCCAAACGAAATTAAACTGCTATGAGGATATACATCCTATTAATAATTTATATTTTTTTCTCTTTTTCCCTTAATTGAAACATTAAACCCCTCAACTGTAACACCCTGCATTTTTAGATAATTAAATAACCAAAATAATTAAAAACAGTGAAACTGAATGTTTTTGGAATTGTCAGAATATGGCCTTAAAACTTATACCATTATGTTGATGGTGATTTTCTGATTAATTTACATATATAATATGCCTGGAACGGACTTCGTATAAAAAAGTTATTGACTTTCGAAGTTCCATATCGAAAAATAATTATACGTGTAATTGTGCGTGAATATATTTGTTTAGAAATATATACGCGTATAAATTCCAGAAATAACATGTGTTTGAATTTCAAAATAGACATGCATCATAAAGGAAATTAATTGACATCAGTAATTAGAGGTAATAATTAACATTAGTAGGCAATGTTAATCAAATCAGCAATTAAAGAAAATTAATTTACATTAACTAGCAATGTTTGAATTTTAAAATAAACATGTGTTATAAAGGGAATTAAATTTAGAATTGATGAAAATTAATTAGAATGAATATGCGATGGTTAAAAGTTAACGTTTAATAATTTATAACGTTTAAAAATAGAGGAAATAAAGCAATACGTATAAAACAAAAAGGCTAGACACGTCAAAACTGACCTGTTTTGCTTGTTTTTAATGACTGATTTCAATTGCTTTAAATGAATGGGCAACGTTGCTTTAGATCTCTATAAATAAACATGCAAGGCTAGCCTTCAAACTCATATTCTTCTGAATGGGCACGGAAGCCCTATCACTTCTCTTTCTCCTCCAATTCTTCAGAAACCAAACATATTATACTTAGGTGTTCTTATTTGCAATTTGAAGGTAGAAACTGTAGATCTAGAGAAGAGACGTCCAAATTAAGCCATCCGTATGAGGTGAGTTTTCAAATTTGGTTTTCTAGTTTATCTATTTATTTTTCTTCAATTAGATCTAGATTTACAAATCCATACAAATTCCAATTTATGGATCCAAATAGGGTTGCAAAGGGAAGACTATGGATAATAAAACTGGAATAAAAAAAATCAGATCTGGAATTTGGAATGTTTTCTTTTTAGGTGAGTGGATTTAAATTATATATCTTTTATGTTTATGATATAATTATATATCTTTTATGTTTATGATATATAATATCGTTATATTCCTATTAAATATTTAATTCAGCATTTGGACTAATTTCATTAATTGGTTCTACTAGCTAGTTATGTTAAAACTGTAAATTTTGTAAGAAAAGTGTACTTATATTTAAATGTTATTTATATTAAAAAAATGAAAAGAAACCCAATTAAATATAAGTAATATTAGGCTTAAAAGTTGTAGAGAAAGGCATAAGCCTAAAAGTGAGAAATTTATAGTAAATTATGTTAAAACGAGAGAAATGAATTAAAAAGGGGAAATCTAATAACTTTATTTGGTAGTTAGTGATATATTAGTTGGTTGGTTTAGAAATGAGAATACATTTCCATAGTTTAATATTGTAAGAACAACGATAAACATAATTGCAAGAATAAAAGGAAGAAAAATGGAATTAGTGCAAAATAGAGACATCATTGTATTTTGCATTATCCAACATTTAAAGAAGCAATAAAAGAAATATCTTGTAGTTACGAGGTATTATTTGTAGCATTATTTAGTACTAAAATATGGAAATGGATTTTTAGCACGGTTTTTGTAACCAACCAAATAGAATAGAACTACTTCTTGGAATAAAAGAGAATAACACAAAGCGTTAAAGAAATTATTTAAATTATCAAGTTAATTATTTGACAAGACTAGAAACAATAAACAGAAATATGACTAGATCTGCATTTATTGCACAGATAGTAAAGTAAAAAGTAAAGCGGTTATTATGATAAGTAACTTATGATAGTTGGTCGTAGTCCCTAGTTAAGACTGTTATATAATATAAGAGAACTAAAGAAAATTTATTATCATAATAAAGGAAGACAGACTAGAATAGAAAAGAGACACTTGCAATTACATTTATAACATGTAGATTATAAAAGAAAGAAAAGAATATAAAAATGACAATTGCAAGTATAATTGTAACGCGTTGGTTATAATTAAAAAGAAAGAAATAGAAGAGGATTGTTTTATCAAACTTAAAACTTGGATTAAGTTAATAAGCAAAAATAATAGCAGTGTCCCGTACCGACAGCATTCCCTTTCAGGTCTAGGACTGATGGTCTCACACGTGGGTGGGGTTGGGCATACTGCTTAGGGTAAATAAGTATCCAAAGGAAAAATAAAAGTAAACTAAACGCATAATAAAATATTAGACGTAGGGTCTAATAAAATGGTAAGGTGTGTATGGAGCAGCCCAAAGAGAATTTGAGTAAATAGCATAACAAAGCAGTTCATCGTAGATTTTTAGTATAGAAAGAGCACATCTAACTTAGTTATTTTTGGCTAGAAGGAAGTACTATGCTTCAACGGGATGTGAGGATTCTCTAGGATGGCCCTCTGGGGTTGGCATAACAAAGCTGCACCCCCGGAGGCAGGTATGTAGGTGCTCCATCAAGAGAGTGTGCCTTGACTGCTTTTGCATTACAGACCTAATGAAGCGGACCTTTATAGGAAGTCAAAAGGTTTATGATGGAGTAAGATATTCATATGACACCATACTCAAGTTTGCAAGCAGGTTATTGTGAGCATGACCCATAAGGATAGTCGCATGTGGATACTAGCCAACATCGGTCAGAGCGAGTTCAGGAAAGACTGGAGTTAAACCAATAGGACAATGATTCTTTCACTATCGAGACATGAATGAGTGGCACAGTCAAATAGAAGTGTGTAATTTGTCCATTCACCAGAACTTTAGTTCTGATCCTCTCCTCATATCATCCCATACGTTAGATAGATGGCAGAGATTTTCCAGCTTTGAGACACTTGTTTAGAAAATGTTATTACCTTGGTGAGTATTTACTTACTATTATATTTTAGTCAATTCTGCCGTGAGATATTTTTTTTTCGAGCTTCGATATTTTTGTCTTTACCCATTTGCAGAATACCAGATACCCAACTCGCGCTTCAGTGGGCTTGAATTTTAGCATTTCTACGAAAAATCCGAACCCACTAGAATTCGGGTTGTTACATTTGGTATCAGAGCGAGGTTAGTAGATCCTAAGTAAATTAGGAAATATGAGTGAACGTATTTGTATTTTTGAATAAAATATAAATATATTTTGCACTAAAATCCAAATAGTCCCCAATTATAGATTTTAACATATGGAAAGTTTTTAGAAGTATATTTGTACATAGTTTGCAAATTGGGTTTGGGATGACCTAGGGATGTTGATGTTAGGAAATCAAATCTACGGTTTCGATGACAACAACTGTATAATGAAAATTGAATATGCACATATATATTTCTATTTACAGGTACTTGCTAGAGTAACATCACTAGAAAGACAAGAACAAGGCTTAAAGAACATTACAAGAGACTATAGGTCGATAGAAACAATGGAGCAACATGACAGATGCACAAAATAAACATGCATAGTTTTCAGACGTCTGGGTGCACTAGCCTGACGTCTGAAGAAATATTCTGGAATACAAAACAGATAGGATCAGATGTCTGGTTGATGCACTCAAACGTCTAAAAGACTACTGTATACAAAAAATATATAGAGTCAGACGTATGAAACAAATGTCAGTCGTCTGATTTCGAACTCGGGATTTAAAATTCAAATTACAACTACTACATTTGAAAAGACATCTTCACTTCTCTTCGTTGTAACTCTTCATCACCATCAAGAACAACTGTAGAGCACTTGTTAATGGATTCAACTACTCAAGGAATCTCTCTACAACTATATATAACATCAAGAATCAAAGAGAACATTCACCTTACTTGCTGGCGCTCTTTACTTGCATACTCTGTTATATTCTTGATCTCTAGCAATCTATACTTGTATTTCACTCTATATATATACTGATCTTCTCAATAATAATCTATATATATATATATTTATATTAGAAGCATTTGTACTTAATAGTCTATATCTGTGTTATAGAACACATACTTGACAAGAACAAGTTATTATAACCAAACCCATCCTCCGGGCGAAGTGAGGGTGTTTGATAGTCGAATTCCAAAGGGGAGCTTCGGGACTGGACGTAGGATGGGAGGTCTGAACCAGTATAAAATCTTGGTGTGCTTATTCTACATTTATCTAGATTAATTTTATCTTAGTTGCATCATATATTATGTCACATATACTTGCATATACACTACATGATCCACCATATAGACTTTCAATTGGTATCAAAGCAAGGTTTGATCAAAGAACAGTAACATGTTTTTGAATCACTTTAATATGGCAAGTATTTTTCAAAAAGGACAATCCATAGCACGACCCCACTTTTTAATGGCTGTACCTATGTATATTGGTTAACAGGTTTGAGAATTTTTATGAAAATTAATGGACTAGAAATTTAGTCAGCCACTCAAGATAAATATGAAGCACATGCTACTGTTATGAACACATGGACCGATGCACAAAAAAGGCAGCTTCTAATAATGATAAAGCTATGAATGTTCTATTTTGCTTATTAAATAAAAATGAATTTTCATGTGTCATGTTATGTAACACTGCATTTGATATTTGGCATACCTTACAAGTTACACACGAAGGCACAAACAAAGTTAAACAAACTAAGATTTCAATTTTACAAATCAATTCTCATCATTTAAAATGAAACAAAATGAATCTATATTAGACATGTACTCTAGATTCCAAACCATTCAACATGATTTATTGGCACTTGGAGCCAAACTTACAAATTTTGATTTAGTATCTAGAATACTCAATTCTTTAACTCCAAAGTGGGAAAGAAAAGTATTAGCTATCGAAGAAGCTAATGATCTCTCAGCACTCTTAGTTGAAGAATTGATAGGAAATTTAATGTCATATGAAGCTAATTTGCAGGCACGAAAATAAAAAAATTCGAAAAAGAAGAACATAGCATTCCCAGCAACAAATGAGGACTCCGACTTAGACGTAGAAGAAATTGTATTTATTGCCAAAAACTACAACAAAATCAAGAAGTTTAGGAAAATGACTAAATTTCAGAAAGGAGGAAAATCAAGCTCAACAAATCAAGCATCAATCAAATGCTATGAATGCGATTAATTTGGACATATGAAGAAAGAACTGTCCCAAGCTCAATAATGATAAAAAGAAAAACAAATTTGAAAAATTCAAAAAGAAGAAGGCTTTCAAAGTAACATGGGATGACTCGGATTCTTCATCATCATCAGATAGTGATAGCGATAGTGACAGAGAACAAGCTAATTTATGCTTTATGGCACAAACTGATGAGGTATATCCCGAACTTAGTTATGACGAATTATTAGAACTTAGCATGGAATTTGATGATAAATTTAGACAAATTAAAAAATTGAACAAAGAACATATTGCCAAAATAAATAGATTAGAACTTGAAGTAGGAATGTTAAAAGATAAAAAATTATTTTAGAAGAGGAACTAGAATTATCCCAAGAAAAAATTAAAAATAATTTGGTCGAAAATAAGGCTATTACTAGCGATGTTGATAAAACAAAATTAGAAAAGGATAACTTTTTAAAAGAAAATGTCAACTTGAAGAGTAATATTGAAATATTGAAAATTGAAAATTTTGAATTAAAAGAAAAATTAGATAAAACTACAAATAATGTTTCAAAATTTAATAAAGAAAAACGGGATTTGGAAAATATTATTAAAACTTCAAAACCATCGGGTAATAGAAATTGAATAGGATTTAAAAATACTCCTAAATAAAGAGGAAATGATGTTAAGAAATATAGTTGTATTTATAAAAAGACTATAAGTTCACCTAATTCTAATATGAATACCAAAAATATAAAAATTTGGATTCCTAAGACAAATAATAATTTGATTAGACAAAAACATATTAATAACTTCTTAGAGAATGTAGTCTATAATAAGAATTATTTTCATAAAGGTACCAAACCTTCTTGGGTATGACTACCTACTTCTCCTAACATCTTGGACTGTAACAAAGTATATGGATACCAATTAAAAGATCTTTTATTTTGCAGGTACCCAAAATAAAAAATAAGGAGAAATGGATACTAGATAGCGGATGCTCCAAGCATATGACCGGAAATTCGAAAATTTTATCAAATATAACATACACCGATGGTGGAACAGTAACTTTTGGAGATAACTCAAAAGGATACGTCGTGGGCATTGGAGAAGTCATCAACTCTGGTATTTCTAGCTCTCCTATTATTACAAATGTTTTATTAATAGAAAATCTAAAACACAACCTACTAGTCAATTATGCGATAAAGGGTTTCAAATCAATTTCGAAAAAGATAGATGTAATATTTTCGATAATAACAAACAATTTATATTTGAGGATTTTAGAAACAAATATATTTATGTCTTAAACATGAATATAAATAAAAATTCAAATCTGTGTCTAACCACCAAACATAACAATCCATGGTTATGGAATAAACGATTTTGTCATATTAACTTTAAATATATTAATAAATTAGCAAAATATGAGCTAGTTAGAGGTTTACCTAAAATAAATTACAAAGTAGAAAATTTATGTGACGATTGTCAAATTGAAAAACTAAATAAAAGTTCTTTTAAATCTAAAACAAATATTTCTACAAAACAACCATTAGAATTATTACATTTAGATTTATTTAGTCCAACACAAGTACAATCTATAAATCACAACAAATATGTTTTTGTAATAGTTAATGATTTTTCAAGATATACGTGGACTTTATTTTTAAAACATAAAAGTGACACCTTTGGTATGTTTAAAATATTTGCTAAAAGAATTAAAACACAAATGGATTTGAAAATTAACAATATTCGAAGTGATCACGGTGGATGATTTGAAAATGACCTTTTTACTAATTTTTGTAATAAGAAAGGAATAAGTCATAATTTTTCTTTTCCTCGCACACCTCAATAGAATGGTTTAGTAGAAAGAAAGAATCATACGTTACAAGAATATGCACGAACACCATTAAATAGTAGTGGTCGACCAGAACATTTTTGGGCTGAAGCTATTGCCATAGCTTGTTATGTTTTGAATCGTGTAATCATACGTCCTATGACTAAAAAAATTTGTTTTGAAATATTTTTTGGAAGAAAACCTAAAGTATCATACTTTAAAACTTTCGGATCAAAATGTTTTATATTAAATACAAAAGATTATTTAGGAAAATTTGACTCGAAGGCCGATGAAGAAATCTTTGTTGGATATTCGGATCGCAGCAAAGCATATAGAATTTTTAATAAACGAAATAACACCATTGAAGAAAGTTTATATGTTTCGTTCGATGAAAATCTTCTTAACCATCATACTAATGACAATGAAGAAATAATTTCGATAACTAATACAACAAATTCTATTAATAATGAGACAAATGCGCAAAGTAATACTTTGATATCATCTCCTAGAATTCTTAAGGATCGTCCAAAAGATAATATCATTGGAGATCTCAATTCTAGAGTAACTACAAATCAACTTAATCAAATAAGCCATATAGAATTTGTGTCAAATTTTGAACCAAAAAATTATAAAGAAGCTTCAAATGATAATTTTTGGATAATAGCTATGCAAGAAGAATTAAATCAATTTGAACGTAATAATGTTTGGGAATTAGTACCAAGACCAGAAAATCAATCGGTTATAGGAACAAAATGGGTATTTAAAAACAAAGCAGATGAAAACGTAAATATTGTTAAAAATAAAGCATGTTTAGTTGCTCAAGGCTATAATCAAGAAGAAGGTATTGACTATGACAAAACCTTTACTTCAGTAGCAAGAATAGAGGCCATATGTACATTACTCGCTTTACAAATCATCACAATTTTAAACTATTTCAAATGGATGTCAAAAATGCTAAAGAAAACGTATATGTTGAACAACCTCCATTGTTTGTTCACGAAAAATATCCCAACCATGTTTTTAAATTACAAAAAGCATTATATGGATTAAAACAAGCCCCCCGTGCATGGTATGAACGTCTTAGAAATCACTTAATTACATCTGGTTTTCAAATAGGCAAAATTGATACAAGTTTATTTATTAAAAGAGAAAATAACGATATTTTAATTATACAAATTTGCGTAGACGATATTATTTTTGGTTCAACTAACAAAAATCTTTGTAATCAACTTTCAAATATTATGAAAAATGAATTTCAAAATGTCTCACATGGGAGAATTAAATTTCTTCTTAGGTTTACAAATAAAACAACTTGAAAATGGCATTTTTATTCATCAAGAAAAATATTGTAACTATCTATTACGTCGTTTCGAAATGGATAAAACTTCAAGCAAATCAACACCGACTAGTACTAGTGTTCACTTGGAAAAGGATGGCAACGGAAAAGATTTTGATGAAAAATTATATTGTAGCATGATTGGTTCCTTACTCTATTTGAGGCTAGTCGATTCGATATTATGATGAGTGTACGCCTATGTGCCCGATTTCAAGCAAAATCAAAAGAATCTCACCTCAGAGCTGTTAAACATATCTTATGGTATCTATCTAGTACTAAAGATTATAGTTTTTTTTTACCCTAAAGGATCATCGTTTGAACTAGTTTCATATAGTGATGCGGATTTCGGTGGATGTAGAACAGATCATAAGAGTACTAGTGGAACATGTCACTTTATTGGACAATCATTAGTTTCATGGTTTAGCAAAAAACAAAATTGTGTCTCCTTATCTACTTGCAAAGCCGAATATATTTCAGCAGCTCTAGCATGTGCACAAGTGATATACATGCAACAAACACTTACGAATTTCGACAAAATTATCAATAAATCACCAATATATTGTGATAACACGAGTGCAATAAATCTATCAAAAAACCCTATAAATCACTCACGAACTAAACATATAGATATACGACATCATTTTTTACGTGACAATGTTGAAAAAGGAATTATTTCATTAGAATATGTAAATATCGATAATCAAATAGCAGATATTTTCACAAAACACTAAATGAACAAACTTTTATTAAACTGCGACGTGATTTAGGGATATGCTCTCTTAATAATCTTCTAAATTAATAACCACACCTTCATTTATGCTTTGTTTAGCCTATAATTTTCTATTCACAAATTATAATTGATAAATCCTTCACCTTTAGTTTTTTAGTTAGTTAGTTTCTGAAAATGAACTATAAATAATTTTTGAACTCATATATAAATCTTTATATAACACGAAAAAAACATATATACACATTTCATATTTTTTTTCGACAAAATTTAATCATGTCTTTTGAAAATTCTCATCTATCCTTCTCCACACCTACAACGGATAGCTCAGTGGATACACCGCAATGGCTTCCTACCCGCACACCAAATCAGGAACCGACGTATAGGTGGTCCTCCTATCACACGGGATTCATTCCCGATAACAAGAAGTCAAAACGTTCTTTATTTGTCTCTCCGAACACAAAGGGAAAAATTGATGAGATACATCACTATCAAAAACAACAAATAGATCTGCAACTAGAATTATATTTTGAACAAAAAGTCACGGCATGACGACTAAGCTTTTTGGAGCAGGTAGCGATGAAGTTCTGTAATTCACGGAAGAAGGATGTTTATGAACCACTTCCGATTCCTTGCAATTCCTTGGATCCCTCATCCTCGTATCGTACACCTTTGGATACTTCACCAAGGCGATTCTCTGGTTCCCCAAGAAACCACGCACGTGGAAATATATGGTCTCCACTCAAACCACGGAGGGATGACAAGTCAGATGATCGCAAAACTCCATCGCCGTCTAAATTGTTTATATTATTTTTTATTGTATTTATATCTACATATATTTGTAATTTTTTCACAAAAATAATACTGCATTTCTTTTCAAACAATAGAGGGTAGAGAAGTAAGCAACACCCTTAACATTTAGGCTATTTTTAGAAAGATTGGTTGTTTCAGACGTCTAGATATGGACCTCAGACGTTTGACACTCCGTTAAACCATATTTTTACATTATCGTGCATATGTTAGACATCTGATAGAACTTTCCAGACGTCTGAAAATTGTCTCTGCTTACTCAAAATAAATACCAGACTATTTCAGATGTCTGAACTATGATCCAGACGTCTGAATAAAGTCTACCACCAAATTATAAAAAATCGATCTATTTCAGACGTATGATATTTATACCAAACGTTTGAAAAATCTCTCTGACTATCAATTTTAAAAACTCGACCAACTTTTGATGTCTATCAAACTAAAGCAGACGTCTAACTCTATCTACTATGTCACTGTTAGGTTAAACTAGACGTCTGAATTACATTCCAGATGTATGATATTCAAACGACACTCTTATATGCCCAGATAATGACTATTTCTCTTGCTCTTTCTTATTTTTCTTCATTTTGTCCTTCGGTCGATAGAGATTTTTTTGCCGCAATTTCTTCCTCTTTCAAACTTAAATGAATTCAATGCCTCCTAGAACTAAAAACCCTAAGATATCCAAAAGAAAACAAGACCAACCAACTTCCTCAAACCCTCAAGTTTGCTCGGATGATCAATTCGAACTATGGATGAATCGAGCACCATATTCACTTAAGAGGTATGAGCAAAATCCGGAGGAAGAAACTTCACACAGGTCCATTTTATAACTTACTCATGTTTCCAATGTATGATTTAGATGAAATGTGTGACAATGGCGGTTTAGAAACTCTGATATCTTTCAACCCCAGTAACATCCAAATTGATCAATTGGCTATATTTCTCTTATACACAAATTTGGATAGCACGGCTGTTTGGAACACGAAAAATGAAGATAATCGGCTATGGTCTAGCGTTTATGGTAACACGATTAGGCTCACTCTGGGAATAATAGGCAGAACTCTCGGATGTTACGACACGGGCGAAGATCTATATAATATTCCCGATATGCGTTTCAAACCAAGGAACAATATAACACATCAAATATGGGAGGATGAAATGCCTAAATTTGCATCCAAATATCTACGACCAAGGCGAGACTTCTTACTCGAATGATCATCAACACTATCATTTCTTGTCTAGAAAGTCATAAGCACATAACAAAGTTAGAACAAAAAACTTTATATGCTCTGTTCAGCGGAAGAAGGGTGAATTGGGCCAAATTTATATTTGATGAGCTCCAACACTTTTAGACTTGATCACGACCATCAATTATCTACCCCACATTCATCATGAGACTTCTGCATGCTCACAACATCCCCTCCTACTTATCTACTTTTGAAGAAATTTCTCCAAAATATGCTTCCATGAAGTTTTTCTCACTAATGCATCTACCGTAAATTCCTCCGGAATTTATATCTTTTGAAGATTGGATGCACAATCGTCAAGCTAGACAAGCTAGGCCTCCACCTCAACCACACCATAAACCATCACAAGAGGAGGAACAACATCGTGAGATAACTCCTCCTCCTCCTGTGCCATTTGATTATACGAGCCAGGATGAGATTTTGGAAACTCGGACATAAACAAATCCAAATGAAAGCATTCGAGATCTCACTCGTCAAAATCAACATATCTTGTCTCAAAATCAATTTTTTTTGGCTAAGCGTATTGATAGCTTTGAAACATCTTTTGCCACACGCCTAGCAACAGTTGAAACATCACTTTCAACTGTATTAATGGTTCTCAAAGAGTTCTTCAAAGGGTTGTGGTCCGACACCCCCTTTCGAAGATTGGCTAACCCCAATGCCTTCTCCTCCTTCGAAACATCCCAAACTTTTTGAGGAGGGAGGACCTCTAAAACAAGCTCCGACATCTCCTACAAAGCAACCTAGCTCTTCGCAAAAAGAAGATAAAGGAGATGATCAAGAAAAAGCTTCCTTGAAAGACTCATAGATTTTAGGATTTCATCTTATGTACAATTAAAAAAAATCTGTGTACTCAATTATAATTATTAATGAAATCCTGTTTTGGTGTGTTATCTTTGTATATGTCTTTGACGATTGATTAATATTTTAACATTTAAAAGTTTGATATCCTTTTTGATAATGCCAAAGGGGGAGAAATGAAAAATAAATAATAAATAATAAGCGCATATTCAGGGGGAGATGTATAAATTATATATAAGTACATTGTATAATTGTCATCATCAAAAAGGGAGGTTGTTAGAAAATCAAATCTACGGTTTCGATGACAACAACTATACAATGGAAATCGAATATGTATATATATTTCTATTTACATGTACTTGCTAGAGTAACATCACTAGAAAGACAAGAATAAGGCTCAAAGAACATTATAAGAGACTACAAGTCAATAGGAACAATGAAGCAACAAGACAGATGCACAAAATAAACATGCACAGTTTTCAAACGTCTAGGTGCACTAGCCAGACGTATGAAGAAATCCTCTGGAACACAAAATAGACAAGATTAGACGTCTGGTTGATGCTCTCAAACATGTGAAAGACTACTATATACAAAAAATATATAGAGTCAGATGTCTGAAACAAATGCCAGACGTCTGATTTCGAACTCAGAACTTAAAATTCAAACTACATTTACTACATTTGAAAAGACATCTTCGCTTCTCTTCGCTGCAATTCTTCATCACCATCAGAAGCAATTGTAGAGCACTTGTTAATGGATGCAACTACTCAAGGAATCTCTCTACAACTATATATAACATCAAGAATCAAAGGGAACACTCACCTTACTTACTTGTGCTCTTTACTTACATACTCTGTTATATTCTTGATCTCTAGCAATCTATACTTGTATTTCACTCTTCCGTATATTCTGATCTCCTCAATCAATACTCTATATATATACATATATATATATACATATATATATATATATATATATATATATTGGAAGCATTTGTACTTAATAGTCAATATCCGTGTTATAGAACACATACATGACAAGAACAAGTTATTGTAACCAAGCCTATTCCTCCGGGCGAAGTGAGGTTGTTTGATAGTCGAATTCCGAAGGGAAGCTTCGGACTGGACGTAAGACGGAAGGTCCGAACCAGTATAAAATCTTGGTGTGTTTATTCTATATTTATTTAGACTAATTTTATCTTACTTGCATCATACATTGTGTCACATATACTTGCATATACACTACACGATCCACCCTATTGACTTTCAGTTAAGCCCTATGTTATTGCCATTTTATAGTGTACAACAAGCTATGTTTGAGAGAAGATTGGACTCCATATGTTATAGGAAGTGGGAAAGTTCTCTAGGGATAGTAGGGAGGGTATTTTTATTTTGGAAGGAATAAGATATTTTAGTAAGGAAATAAGGTTTTCAAGGTTTAGGAAGGGTATTCCTAGGGTAGTAAGAAGAAAATTCACTTTATGTCTAGCCGAATAAAATGAAACTTTTGAAATTGAAAAGTTGAAAAATATAATTGTTAATATGTTTGAGGAAGTAAATAGTGGGTTTGTGAAAAAAAAGGGTATGAAATTCAAATTGGTTTTTATATGATGTAAATTTTGTTAAAAGTGAAATTATTTTTAAAGAATTATAGAGCATGTATAGCTCACTAGTTTTTTTTGTAGGTAAACAAAGATTTTAAATATAAAAAACCTAGAGTGTGTTAAGTATCGAAAACGTAGGTTACAACATTTATTATTGTAATGGATGTTTTCATGAAAAATAAAGGAAGCATAGACTATGACACTATTGTTATAGTAGGCGACTCCCAAAGAAAATATTTTTACGTAGCATATAGGATTTTTTATTTTAATTGAATCCATATACTAGTTTTTTTGGGTTGTAGTAACGGTGTTTTACACAACATCTGTTTTGACCCAAATAGAAATGTGTAGATAATTTAAAGTGGTTTGTAAGTGCACTTATTATTTAAATAAGTATATGGAAATATTTTCTAGTTATGAAAATATTAAAAAAAATATGAAAATGAGTTCTTCTGAAAAAAGATGTAAGTTAAATATTGGAAAATTAATAAGTTTCGTAGGAAATATCTATTGTAAGTGAATATAGATTAAACATACTTTAATATATTGGAATGAAATGAATAATGATATAATTTTCTATGAAACCAAATCGCAGATAAGAATGTTTTGTGCAAGTTATAAGTAATACGTGAAGGATATGTACAAGGTATGAAAATCACCATATTTTGTGTAGCCTTTTTCGATAAATTATAAAATAAGTTCCTTATAATTTCACATAAACATGAAATTCCCTTTTAAAGGATTCATAGAAGGTTTTAGCGTTAATGGTTTCTCATAAGAGAAAGTAGTTCCAATACATTAAGGTATAAGACCATTAGGTGTAATAAGAACTGTAATAATTAGAGATAGTGTTAGTTATGAGGGATATCTAGAGAGCCTCAGTAGGAAAGCTAAGCAATTGAAATTTCATATTTTTCTATTGATTATGCGCACTGGTTGCTTGCCTTGGTAGAAAGTACCAATTTGTTGTAAGTTAAAAACTCCTCCATGGTTAGGTAATTGAAAGAGTAGGAAAGTTAAGGGATTTTTAATAAAATATTGTTCTTATCTGCTCCAGTTTTCGTAAATTTGAAAATTTATGAATAGAAGATGTTTTGAAAACATGTGAGGACATTTTTGGAAGTTATGAAAAAAAATATTTTAAGGACTAGAGAGGCGTGTTTTAAAAAAAAATGTTTTGATGAAAAATAATTAAGTTTTTGGAAGAGAGAAACTGAGTAAACAGTTAAATCTAATTCAATTTTTTATGGAAAGCTGTAAAGCTCTTTAAAAGAAAAGAGGTATACTTTTTGAACTTAGAATTTGTAAGTTTTCCCCTCTAAGTTTGGTGAATAATTTAAATTCAAAGGGCTGTAAAGATGCAAGTCTAGAAAGATAAAATGTTAAGTAACTAAGTACTTTTGAATTTAATAGAAACTTCAAAGTAACACTTTTAAAGGCAAGGATTTTAGGATTTGACATTTCAAATATTTAAAAGCTTTTATTTTTGAAATAAAATGATAAATACGAAACCAGACTTTCAAATATGAGTGGATAGGAATCATTTCATAGATGTGACGGAAAAGTGTAAAGCTATGTAGGAGATAATAATTATTACTTTTAGTAGTAATAATAAAAGTTTCTGTAAAGTGTATAGGACACTAGTGAGAACCTAGGAATGTTGGTTCATTTGTGTAGATTATAGAAGAATAGTGAAGTGATATTAGTAAGATAATAAGAAACACGTGGTTGGGATAGGTAGACCTTAGTTGGGGGAAAATGAAAGGTAAAGGTAAATAGAAAATTACCCATGCTTAGTTGTCTTTTTAGATAGAGACTGCATAGATTGAAATCCTTATTCGTTGTAGTAAATGAGACTTGGTTATTTCATTTTGAGTATGGTATGAAAGAGATGAATAGATCTTATTCATCATGAGTAATATAGCGTAAGTTAGTAACGAGTAATAGGTGGCAGGAGGAGCATATGAGTTACTTGGATTCCTAGAGTAGTACCTTTCTTTGTCAGGGTGGACATGGTCCCAGGCCTCTTAGCCCTAGATGATAGCTGTGTTTAGCTGCTATATTTATTTATCTAGTATCTCTTTGTAGTAGGAATCGTTTCTCTTTTAGTTATGAGATTACTTCTATGTAAGCATTTAGTTCCTATTGTAGTAAATCAATGATGATTAGTATAATGTTTTTTCTCTATGTTTTTTGATGTTCACAAGAAGAGAATAAGAACATAGAACATAAGCAATAAAAGAAACGTAAATGCCAAAAAGGGTAACTAAAAGGAAAATAAATTTAAAGAAAATGACAGAAACATCAACAGAAAAATTTGGAAAGAAAAATTTTCTTATGTGAACTTTGCTTAGGAAAGAAAATAGAGATGTTTATAGATTAGCGACATAAGTTCCAAGTACGGAGAAAGAGGTATGCAAGAGTAAAACGGTAAATATGAGGTTTTCCGTTTTCTACCTTCTTTCTGACATAAGAAATCTAGTTTGGAAAAATTAGATTTTTCTGAAATTCGAATATTAAAAGTTGTGGGTAGGATTTGGATGTAAAAATTATTGAACTACGCCCCTATTCAGAAGGAGTGTGGGAAAAATTGAATGAAAAATGTTTTGAGTTTTCAAAAGATTGCATTCATATAAAAATTGCAAGTATATTTAGGATGTGTGCATCATATTTTAAAAAGGAGTTTTTAAATAAAAGAAGCAGTCATATAAGAGGTACCGCTTAGAAATTCATGTATATGCATATATTTTATGTTGAATGACGCTCTGCACGAAGACATGGATGGTTGCAAAAATTGGTTGTACATAGAATGAATGTCATTAACGCAGAGAATTACATAGTTTCACCCTTATCAAATTTCGGGGACGAAATTCCCTAAAGGGTGAGAGAATGTAACACCCCACATTTTAGATAATTAAACAACCAAAATAATTATAAATAGTGAAAATGACCGTTTTTGGAATTGTTAGAATACGGCCTCAAAACTTATACCATTGTGTTCGTGGTGATTTTCTGATTAATTTACATATATATATGCCTCGAACGGATTTAGCTAAAAAGGTTATTGACATTTGAAGTTCCGTATCGGAAAATAATTATACGTGTAAATGTGCGTAAATATATTTGTTCATAAATATACGTGCGTATAAATTCCTGAAATAACGCACGTTTAAATTTCAAAATAGATGCGCGTCATAATGCAAATTAATTGACATCGGCAATTAAAGGTAATTAATTAACATTAGTAGGCAATGTAAATCAAATCAGCAATTAAAGGAAATTAATTTACATTACTTAGCAACGTTTGAATTTCAAAATAAACATGTGTTATAAAGGGAATTAAATTTTCAATTGATGGAAATTAATTAGAATGAACATACAACGGTTAAACGTTAACGCTTAATAATTTATAACGTTTAAAATAGAGGAAGTAAATTTATAACTACCCGTAAATTTTAACAGTTTAAATAACGTAATTTACAGATTTTTTTTCTTTAAAATAAAACAATTAAATTTAACGATGAAAATTTGATATTTGGTATGCGTCTATTCATAGCAAATGGAAGATTTTCATCAGAAAATATATAAGTTTGTTTTATTTTGAATTTTCAATTTCAATCTAAAATCAGTTAAATTTATGGAAATAATTTTTTTTTGCAATCGGAATATTTTTATATAATAAAATTTTAAATCATTTTCTGAGTGAGACGTCGTATTTCGTTTAGCTAAATTTGGACTGCTATAGCACGTCTATCTTATTTTCGGCGATTTAACAGCAGTTTGGCAGCGGAAATCGAGTTTTGATAGGATGATCGTATCGTTGATATCTAGGTACCATTATGTTCATCTCATTGTCTGATCTCCGTAATATATTCATTTTTGTATTTCGGTGCCTGGTACTTGACGAAATCTGTGAAATGGTTAGATGTATTAGTATCCATTTTTGAGCCTTTTTGTTTCCCAAATTTAATCATTGTTCCGCATGTAAAACGAATAGCCATCAGTTATTATTATTTTTAGATTACCCAACTTTTGAATTTTTCTATTCCATGACTATTGTCATTCCCACTGGTTCCATTATAATATGGTTGTTCATTCGTTCCATTTTTCTTTTCCTTTCTCTTATTGGTTTTGGGTTGTGTGGCTTTCGAGAATTTTATAATCTAAAGAGTTTATACATATTTTTCATTTGACACGTATTCTCCCTTTTGAAACTTGCTACCTCCCTTACTTTTATAACTCGTTTTATACCCTCGGCCAAACTCCCCATCGCCATGCACTCGGCCTCGCTCACACCTCAAACCCAACCTTCATTACTACCCTCTCAACTTGCTTAGCCACACACAACATCAATAGTTGACATGCCCCGCCTTGTTCCACCGACGCACAACACCTCAGCCAAGACAGTTGCTTCCAGTAAACACCACCCTCTGCCCTATTTGACCCACAACCGCCTCCACCTATATCTGAACAACACATCGACCTAATCAAACAGAGCACTGCCTACCCTACCTACATAAGCCAGTTCCATTCTCCAACTGTTCGCCGTGGCCAACATTTCTACAAGCTCTCATCCATCACCAGCCGAACCCCGACCATCCCCTCCCATAGAAGTCACCAACCCATGTACGTTAAACACTACTGCACTCTACCCTCTCAGCCGAGCTCCTTGCCCACATCCTCATCCCTATAGCAGCCACCCCTTGATTCCCGCCTGCATCTCTTCCCTTCCACCTGACCCAGAACCCGCCTCACAACCGGAGCAACCTAGCTCATTCACGTCTAGCAGCCGCCATGACAGCCTCCCCATCTTCATGGCAGCCGAGCACAGTAGACTTTTGTACCAGGCAGCTTCTCTTCTTTATAAAAAAAACAGCAATACATAGTAAGTTTATAAAAGTTTGTAAAGTTGAATGTTTATATTTTGCCTGCTCATTTATTTCTTTATTTATGTTTTTGCTTTTAGTAGTATAATTTAAGTTTTCATAAAAAATAATAATAATTTATTTTATGTATAAAAGCTCGCGTGTATGTGTTTTATAAAAATTATAAAGTTTATAAAGTTTTGATGTAATATATAGGTAATATGATATATGTATTTTAATTAATATTGATTTTAAAATATAATTCGAAGATTTTTTTAAATATGCGTCTTAATTGAGTATTGATTTTTTTAAAATATAACATATATTTGTTTTCCATTGAATTCTAGATCTTGCTTGTCGCTATCCGTATCGCATTAGTTTATTTATTTCCTCGTTGTCCCGTTGTCGATCCGTGCTTATCCGTGTTCATCACATCTCATTCTTGTTACTTCTCTAAGCCTCGTAAGGTGAGCAATCACTCACGATTAACGTTCTTATATTAGTAAATTGATTTCACATGAAATGACGATAGAAATATGTTGTTAAATTTGAATTATTAGTTATTTAATCGTTTAAATATGATATGATATTAACTGCATTTGTTCACCTATTATAATTGATATATAACACAATGACCTGTTGAATATATATATATATATATATATATATTTAAATTTGACAATTATGATCATACTTGCCATTGATATGCTATGTCATTTTATATTATTATTCAATTGTTCTCACTCTGTAAGTTCCCTGTTAGTTTAGGAAATCCCTATGGGTTGAAATGATAAATACCTGAACGATCTTATAGATTAAGGGAAACTCATTATGGGTTGAAATCATAAACCCAAACGATTTTCATTGATTTTAAAATTTTAGGATTTCGGGTTGAAATGATATATACTCGTAAATATTTAAATAATTGCGGATTGAAATGATAAATATCTGTATTACTTGATCATATGGTAGAAATTATATACGAACACCATTGGTCTATTTTTGAAAAATGATTTCCAAAGTTTTGAAAGGAAATATATGAGTTTTTAATAAATATTGATTTTTAAATATAATATAAAGATTTTACTTTTAATATATGTGTAAAATTTGGATTTTTAAATTATATGTTTGGAAATATTAAATTTATAAGTTAAGTTTTGAAAAATGTAAATTTTAAGATTTTACTTATAATATTGTTATTTTTAAATATATATAAATATAGTTAAATATAAAATAAAATAGATTTAATAAATTAAGAATTAATTTAATAATATTTAATATAATAAAAATTTAATTTAATAGAATTTAATTGTTAAGTATGTAAATTGTATTTAAAATATTTATTTGTAATTTATATTAATATTTTGAAATAGATTTTGTAATAACTGTAATAAATAGAGGTTAGAAAGATAAATTAAAGTTGACTTGAAATTTTAAATTGGTTTATAATTGAATTTAAAATAAAGATTGATTTGGAACTTGTTGGTTTTTAGATTTAAAGATATTATTTTTATAACTTGATAACTGGATTTTGATTAAAGGTGATTAAATGAATATTTTCAAATTTAATAAAATTAAGATTGAATATTTAATTTTGATTTAAATTTGTAATCTGAGATTTTATTTAAATGCTTATAAAGCGATTAGGTGAATATTTTAGAATTAAATATAATTGAAGTTTGATATTTAATTATTGATTTTATTTAAATTTATAATTTGAAATTTTATTTAAATGTTATTACAAATAATTATGTGAATATTTTCAAATTGAAATAAGATTTAAGTTGAATTATGAAATATAAGTGAAATTTATCAAATTGAGTTATTATAGATTTTTGAGTATTTAAACTTTGAAATCTATTGAATTAAAAGTGGATCAAATTTGAAATCGATATAAATTAAAAATGGTTTATTGAGAATTTGAGTTGAACTGTAATTGATGAAATGAGATTGATTTAAATTGAATTTTGGAATTAAAGTTGATTTGAACTGATTTGTGGAATTGGACGAAACAGTTCTAATTTGAAACTATTTCGATATAAACTCTTTTTATTTAAACTATTTTTAATCTATAACTTATTTTCAAATGTAAACTATTTTTAATTTATAACTATTTCAATATATAAACTATTTTCAATATTTAAACTATTTCAGTTGGAACTGTTATGATGTAGATTTAATAGATTTAAATACTAATATTTTGCTACGATGGTTTAAACTATTTTTTAATCTGATTTCGGAAGAGAATAATGGTTTCGAAAATGATATGATTTTTTTAAAATAATATGGTATTTTGATAAGAAGTATGAACTGTTTGAAATGATTATAAAAGTGATTTTATAAAACGACTATGGTGTGAAATAAGCGTTCGGTTGTTAAAGAGACCAGGATCAGATATTTCCATACTCTCTGCCAATACTAAAAAGCACTTTAACAACTGCATACGTGATGTAGAATCCAGAACGAAGTAGGATTGTTTAACGATGATTCTGTATGAGGTATTAATGCAGTCTGACTTCCGCGAGTCAGCTTGATGTGGCTAAAACAGGAGTTATACCTGGGCCAAGTGAGGTCGCACTTTCGATCGGGCACATTTTTTCGATACCATTCTGTTACTTTGTGATTTGATTGGGTGCACCTTTGATTTTCGGAGTGTGTCTTGAGGTAGGCGATAATAGCTGCTATGCATCACGACCAACCCGGTTCTGCAAAACGATAGAATCCTACCCTACGTATTGCCTCGCATGCCTTGTCACATGACTTATCGCCCCACTAAGAGTTTGTTTTGTATCGTACCTATGTAGTGCTCCCTAAGTAAACCATCGAGTTGGTGGAGCTTACAGTATCGGTATAGACTACCGGAATATATAAAAATGTGTTAAGGGGAATATGAGTAACATCTTAATGCTATTTTAATAGTTTACTGTACTATAGACATTATATATGTAGCATATTGTACTATGTATGTAGATAGTTTAACGGATCCTAAGAGGATGGGCCTCCTAAACATCCTTTGAGTTACTTTGCATTTCGCTTGACATTTCACTTGAGTTGAATTTACCGGTATAAGAATGTTAATCCTGACTCGAGCGTTTTGTATTTTGCTTTATGCTCGGGTCAGACCGAGTGTCACAACATTTGAGACCAGCCTTTGGAGTTTGGAGCTTTGCTTGAAGATCTGTCTTTGTCTATTCAGCTTTCCAGTTACTTTAGTTTATTCTAGTTGTTTTGTTCAGACTTGTCATTGGCATTTGTATTAGTAACTTCTGTGTATTCGAGATATCTGTATTTTGTTTTAACTTTGATGTTTATATAGTAGCTTCATGAACTACTATTCATCTATTTCGCTGCTTATTGTTATATTACTCTTCGTCCGTGATTCTGTGATTTTTTTACTTACTGTATATGCTGAGTTTTGCCAAATATAAATTAACAATCTATTGTTTTGAGCAATTCAAGTCTAACATGAGTGGATGATTGTCGATTTGAATGGTTCGAAATGGCAGGTCGTTACAGTTCGTATTAGAGCTCTGTTTTAGGCAAACTTAGCATATGGAGTAAAAACTCATTAGAGATATGGTAGGAATAACCTAGATTGAGTAAAATTAATTACAGAATCATATTCGTTCGAGCTTTAAATTCTTCACTAGGATCCTCCTGGATTAGTATCTCTTTCGAATTTTTGAACTTTCCTCTTTGTTCTAAAATCCATTCTTGTCTCTCCTATTTGTGTTCTTTGATACTAAAGCATCCCATAGCTCTATTTCTGGTGATCTTTGTGTTACTAATTCCATCGTCGGTCTAACCAACCATAATATGATTTGTAAAAGGGTAAAACTCCTTTACAATAAGCGTCGATTCATCAGAGATTTTTATGTCCTTGGTTTTGATGCTGTTATCTCTTGCGAAGCCTGAAACGTTTCTCTAGTAGACGAACCGGGTAAGTCTTTTGAGATCGATTGTCAATCGCCTTGGGATTTTGCTGGCAATTTTACCTTTCGCTCGATGTTCAGCCTTGTGATCTTGACTCTACCCCTGTTATCCAACTATTTTCGGATATATTTGGTGAATCCACTTCTCTTCTTCTTAAGCAGGAAATTGAATTCCACATCGATCTTATTCCTAGAGCTCGACTAATTGTCCTTCCTCCCAGACGAATGGTTTTTGTAAATGGTTAGTCATGCTCTTTGGATTAACCAATACCCCTGCCTTCTTCGTCGATCTCATGAATCGCATTTTCTATGATGTTCTTAGCAAGTTTTCCCCCATTTTCGTTGATGACATTCTCGTCTTTCCAGAATCTCGGTTGACCCGGTTAAGGTGGTCGTGATTTATATAAGTCTATCCATCTTTCCTCTCTTTTAATTTAATTATCTTATCGTCCTCTCAAGCTATCTTCGTTGTTAGAATTCTAATTGATTAGGATTCCTCTAAATTTGAATCTCTATCCTGGTCCTAGAATACATTCTTGAATTATCCCGTGAGAGAGTGTATTTGTAATTAATATTAAATATTTTATATTGTTTTGCTTGAATTGTTAAGTTGATTTAGGGTTTCGATTGATTCGTCTGGCCAACTTTATCGATAGGAATTCTAAAACACTTGAACATAGCACTTACAATGATGTTTTCAAAATCAGTAAAGAAATATTTTTCTGTATGTTTATGTTATATATATAAGTATAATTTTATGAAATCAAATAGTTAAATGAATTGGTTGTCAGAAATAATAATACTAGATTATCATTTAATTGTTTTGTCAACATTCCTAAACCATTAATTTTTGATGTATATTATAAATAGATGGAAATTTTAAACATGGTTTATAAATCTGATTTGCAAATGAAGTGAACATAAGTTAATGATTTGAGAATTAAATTTTCGATTCTTTTCTAAATTTGGTTTTCAAAGTTTTGAAAACTATATTATTTGAAAGTGTTTTCGATTGGTAATTTTTTCCAAAGAATTTTAAAAGAAATATGTCGGTACTCTCCTCTTTTGTCGCTGGAAAATAATTTCAGTGATGACTGCAGCATTATCGACTTTCATTTTTGTGTCTCAAAGTGGAAAGACCACTTAGTAGCATTGCTACACTTTATTTTGGAAAATGGATTTTGATTTGCATTTCTTGAGTATGGTTTAACATACAATATATATATATATATATATATATATATATCTATGTATATGTATATATATTTCAGAATGATTTGAAGTGAAACCGAAATTCAACTGTTAAATTCTACATTAAGTGATGGTTTTCAATTATTTAAATAAACAAAAATTGGAATACTTGGAATGTTTAAAATGAGAAATGGAATTGAAACAACTTGAAACAGTTGAACTAATATTAAATTAATTTATATAATACTCGATTGAATTCTAAAGCAAATATAACTTGCCTGAAATACTCAAAAGTTATAATGTTTATGAGAATATGTAATTGAATAGTTTACAATATAAATATAGATAATAAGATATCCAAAATGAAACTATGTGGTTTTGAATTAATTATTTTATTTGGTACTACGTATTTTGAATATATCTTTCCTTTCCATTGCTTCTATTCTCCTATCTCGTTCCTTTTCGGGGATGAAAAGTTTTGAGTGGGGGAGAGTGCAACGACCCTAAATTTTAACGGTTTAAATAATGTAATTTACTGATTTTTTTTCTTGAAAATAAAATAAATAAATTTAACGATGAAAATTTGATATTTGGTATGCTTCTATTTGAACATAGCAAATGACAGATTTTCATCAGAAAATATATAAGTTTGTTTTGTTGTGAATTTTCAATTTCAATTTAAAATCAATTAAATTTATGAAAATGAA
The DNA here is from genome assembly GCA_030765085.1 of Allium cepa. Lineage (NCBI taxonomy): Eukaryota > Viridiplantae > Streptophyta > Magnoliopsida > Asparagales > Amaryllidaceae > Allium > Allium cepa. The sequence goes on from CM060938.1 coordinate 218,028,917, forward strand.
ACATATTCAAAATCAGAATATTTTTATATGATAAAATTTTAAATCATTTTCTGAGTGAGACGTCGTATTTCAATTCTCTAAGTTTGGACTGCTATAGCCATGTTTATCTTATTTTCGGCGATTTGGCAGTAGTTTGGCAGTGAAAATCGAGTTTTGATAGGATGATCGTATCACTAATATCTGTGTACTACTCTGTTCATCTCGTTGTGCTGATCTTCACGGTATATTCATTTCTATATTTCGGTGACCGTATGCGGCGAAATCTGTGAAACGGTTAGCCGTATCGGTATACGTTTTTGAGCCTTTTTGTTTCTCGTGTCTATTTATTTGTTCCTTGTATAAAATGAATAGCCATCAGTTATTATTATTTTCACAAAACCCAACTTCTGACTTTTGCTATTCCATGACTATTATCATTCCCACTAGTTCCAATATAATATGGTGGTTCATTCGTTCCATTTTCTCTTCCACTTTCTCTTATTGGTTCTGTACCGTGTTACTTTCGAGAATTTTACAATATAAAAAGTTTATACATATTTGTCATTTGACAGCTTGCACGTCTTCTCCCTTTTGAAACCTACTACCTCCTTTACTTTTACAACTCATTTTTTCCCTCGGCCAAACTCCCCATCGCTGTGCACTCGGCCTCGCTCACCCTCAAACCCGACCATCATCACAACCCTCTTAACTCACTTAGCCACACACAACATCAATAGCTAACATACCCCGCCTCGTTCCATCCATGCACAATACCTCATCCAAGACAGCCGCTTCTAGCAAACGCTACCCTTCGCCCTATCTGACCCACAACCACCTCCACCTATATCCGAATAACACAACGACCCAATCAAACCGAGCATCGCCTACCCTAGCTGCATAAGCCAGCTCTATCCTCCAACTGTTCGCCATGATCATCATTTCTACAAGCTCTCATCCATCACCAACCGAACCCCGACCATCCCCTCCTACCAAAGTCACCAGCCCATGTCCGCTTAGCACTGCTACACTCTCCCCTTCTCTCAGCCGAGCTCCTTGCCCACATCCTCATTCCCATAGCAACCACCCCTTGATTCCCGCCAGCATCTCCTCCCTTCCAACAGACTCGAAACCTGCCTCATAACACGAGCAGCCTAGATCATTCACGTCCAACAGACACTGTGATAGCCTCCTCCACCTTCATGGCAACCGGGCATAGTAGACATTTGTACCAGGCAGCTTCTCTTTTTGAAAAAATTAGTAATATATAGTAAGTACATAAAAGGTTGTAAGGTTACATTTTTATATTTTATTAGTAATATATAGTAAGTATATAAAAGGTTGTAAGGTTACATTTTTATATTTTTCCTAGTCATTTTTTTTCTTTCTTTACAATTTTTTCTTTTGGAAAGTACAGTATAATTTAAGTATTAATTAAAAAAAAATATTTTATGTGTATAAAAGCTCGCGTATATGTATCTGCTATCTAGTAGCATGCGACTTTCTTTTACCTTATATATGTTTTATACCATTTGAGAAGAAAGTATATATACACAGTCTGGTATTTTGCGTTGTTACATTTTTATATATATTCAAGTGCATTCGAAGCTTGCATGTATGTGTTTTATAAATATTATAAAGTTTATCAAGTTTTGATGTAATATATAGATATTGCGATATATGTGTTTTAATTAATATTGATGTGTTTTAATTGAATATTGATTTTTAATAAAATATAATATATATTTTCTTTCCGTTGAATTTTAGATCTTGCTTGTCGCTATCCGTATCACATTAGTTTATCTCTTGTCTCGTTGTCCCATTATCGATCCGTGTTTATCGGTGTTCGTTGCATCTCATTCTCATTATTTATCTAGGCCTCGAAAGGTGAGCAATTACTCACGATTAACGTTCTTATATTTAGTAAATTGATTTCACATGAAATGGCGATTGAAATACATCGTTAACTTTGAATTGTTACTTACTTAATCGTTTAAATATGATATGATATTAAATGCATTAGTTCACCTATTATAATTGACATAATACGGCATGACCTATTGAATATATATATAATATATATATATATATATATATATAATTTTGATAATTATGATCATGACCTGTTGAATATATATCATTTTACCTCATTATTCTATTATTCTCACTCTGCAAGTTCCCTGTTAGCTTAGGAAATCCGTGTGGGTTGAAATGGTACATGCCCGAACGATCTTATAGATTAGAGGAAAATCGTTATGGGTTGAAACGATAAATCCAAGCAATTTTCATTGATTTTGAAATTTTGAGATTGAGAGTTAAAATGATATATACCTATAAATATTTAAATAATTGCGGATTGAAATGATAAATATCTGTATCACTTGACCATAGGATAAAAAATTATGTACGGAAACCGTTGGTGTAACGACCCAGAATTTTAATTAATTAAAATTTGTATATTTAATTAATTTTAAATATTAATAAGTGAAATTTATAAGTCGAATAAATTTTATTTCGAATAATTGGATTTAATTGGATAATTGAATCGATATTTTAATATGTGAAAATACAGAAATAATTGAAATTTGGGTTAAATATGATTGAAAATGATTTGTAAAATTTTATTTTATCATATTGGAGTTAGAATGATATTATAGAACTTTTAAAATCGAATTAAAGGTTAATTTGTGAAAATTGAATATTTTAATATTTAATTATCGACTGTAAAATAGCCAATTTTTGAACAGTCTCAGAATTGGACGAAACTAGTTCCATTGGATCCGTAATAATTTGTTATTACCGGATTTCAATTTTCGTAGCAATCAGAGTTTTCATTTGATCGTGGCAGCTCGAAACGCATCGAAATTGTTTTTAATATTTAGATTGGCGAGTTAAAATAGCCATTTTTCAAACAGTCTCGGATTTCGACGAAACCAGTTTTATCGGATCCGTAATGTGATTTATTATAATGTTTCAAATTTCATGTCAACCGGATTTACCGTTTGTCCGGGGCAAGCCAAAACGCCTAGAAAATCGTTTAATCGGCTTAATTTTAAATTGAACGTTTGTTGCCATAACTCGCATAGATGATCGAATTAGCTTCCGAAACATATTCCATTGTGTCCGGAACGCGGGATAAACCCTAGAAACGCCAGTTACAGCGCGTAAATCATATTCCGGAAAACCCGGATGAATAGTGTTCAAAAATTTCCTATAAATAGACCTTAAATTCACAAAAATAAGAAAATTTACAAAACCCTAATTCCTATTTGCTTAGCCGCCAGTTTCAAAAATCAATGGCCGAAATGCTTCTCCTCTTCCCCCTCAAATTTCTTCAAATCCAAGCAATGATTCGCGAAATTTTCTACATGAAAGATGGAGAGGGTAGTAAGATCTTTAAAATGAACGGTCAAGATCGAAAAATATGAAACGAATCAACGGCAATTAGCTCATGAAGGCTGCGACTTCGTGCTCGTGTTTCGAGGCACATGCGTGACCGAGCTCTATGATATTGGTGCCGGAGGTGGAGCTCACGTGGGGGGTGGTTGTGGCATTTCCTGATCGAAGTAGAAGGCATAGGAGAGGGGTGCGAAATTTAGGGTTTCAAGGTGATATGGGTTGTGCGTGTTACTGAGGGGGGGGGGATACGCGTGCGTGGGGGAAGAAAATAGGATGCGGTCTGATTTCATGTTGCAAGGATGGACGGTCCTGATTCATTAGGTTAAAATAAATAAAAGTTTAATTGTAAATTGAATTCTATTAAAATCGTGTAATCTTTGTAATGCGATAACTTTTTCATACGAGGTCGAAAACGCGCGAAACTAGTCACGTTGGAATCGTATCGTCGAGCACTACGCGATGCAACTGGATTGGAGTCGTTTGGAGTTAGTGAGAATTTTGGGTAAAATTAAATGTCCGTTTAATTTTATTCGAAATAAATCGCTAAAACGAAATTGAAATCAAGGTGAGAACTTCTCACTCAATCAAATCAGTTTCAATTTTAATTTTAAATAGTTATATTTAAAATTGTTGAATGCATGTTTGAATGATGATTGTTATCCATTGATTGTTAAAATAGACATTATGCGCCGTTAGTAAGCGGATGTTATTTATTAAAAACATATACCGCGAATATTTCATAAACAGTGAAATTGGTATTATATATAATAGCAATATATATATATTGGCATATGTATATATTGCAGTTGATGATTTCCCGCATTATATAGCGGATGAGACCCTATTGCGTCGTCTATTAAGCGGATAATATTTTAAATCTCATATACCGCGATAATTTCGTACTGGAACGGAATTGGTATTGTGCTAACATCTTTGGATGCAGGGAAACAGGTTGGAGGGATCCAACTGGATTCCTCAACTGTATTGATTTATTTATAGATATTGTGATATTTGTTGATTATCATATCGATATATGATATTTGGATGTCGTGATTGACTATTTGGTGCTGCTGCATCATCAGATCCATTTCTGAAGTTTAAAAATAATGATTTTGGTTTTAAAAGGAATTTTAAAGTGATTTTTCAAAGTATATGTTTTTATTAAATTTTGAATTGATTCATTTTAAATAATTAAAACGTTATAAATTTTTATGTTATAAAAATTTAGATTTTTGAGAAATATAACCGAAATGAGATTTTTGGAAATAAATAGTTAAATTAATTTATAAATTGGTTTAAATTGGGATTTTTTTTGAATTATTAAAAACGATATGTATAAAAGACTTATAAAATTGATATTTTATAAATTAAAATTATTGGAATATTAAAACGAGTTTTTTTATAAGTGTTAAAATGAAATAGAAATGGATTTCATAAGTGAACAGAATTTATAGATTTATAAATTGTGAAGTTATAAAATGAATAGATTTTGTAAAATAGAAGATTTATAAGTAATTATCTTATAAAATCGGATTTTGGCATTTAAATAAGAGATAAATGGAATTTGTTAATAATGAGATTTATAAATCGAAGCTTATAAATAGAAATGTAATTTATAAACATTGTTTATAAATTCGAAATCAATTGAATTTGAAAAATTGAATATTGAAGTTTATTAAAGGGAATATATTCACGATTTTGGACAGTGAATACATTATTGAATAAAATGGTCATGTTTGGCAAAATAAATATTATAAAATGAAGTTAATCGTTTTAACGATGTTTTAAAATGTATTATGAATCGAATACATAGATTTCAACATTTATTGTGGAAATAGACGTTTTCGAGAAATAGAAGGAAATGGTGGACTATAACACTGTTGTTATAGTAAAGGGTTTCCGAAAGGAAATGTTTTATATAGTATTGGGATTTATATATCTATCTAAATTTCGAATCTCTATACTAGTGATTTTGGGTCGTAGTAACGATGTTTTACGCAACATTCGTTTTAGCCCAAATAAATGTGTTAAGTGAATGTTTTCCTTAAAGAATGAAATATATACTTAATTTCGATATTAAGTATATGGAATATTTTCTAAGTATTGAAAATAAATGGATTTGTGAATTACTTATTAATAAATAAGTATGGAAATGTTTTTCCAATGTGAAATAAAATGTTTTGAGAATTTATCTTTTTGAAGATAAATTGAAAATGAATAATTGAAATCGTATATTGATAAATATTTTGGAATGTAAATTCACTATAGAATTTATAAATAAAAAGGGGAATTTGTTTAAAAAATAAATGTTGACTTATTTTTGAAGTGTGGGAATTAATTTACGGATTTGGAACGTAAATATAAAGTAAATCGTTAAGGATTTATTTAATTGGTTTAAATGAACCATGTTGAAATGAAAGTATTTCGCGTAAGGAAAATGTTTGTAATTTGTTTTCAAAAAGTGGTAAAGGTGAAAAGTGATTTGAAAATTAGTTTTCAAATGGTTGAAGTGTGGGAAATTTTATATCTAGTAAAGATATTTTGGAAAGTAAATAATTTGGAAAATTATTTGGAATTTGGTGATGTTGAGCATACCTATTGATAGTTAAATAATCCGACTATCAATATTTACCTTTAAACAGGTATTTGTTGTGATTTGTTTGAATTTGAATGCCACACTTATTTTTGAATAAGCGCTCACTATTCGGGTTAGCCGGGAAAGGACCTTGGGGTCGTATAACCAATTCCGAATATGTGATACGTCGTTATGGATTGCATTTGATAACCGGTGTTGAAGACCGGATATTTTTGAAAACGGAAGGATTACCGTTGAGTTACTCTGCATCGGATGATCTCCGATATAGAGGTTTTATCACCCTTAGTGACGGGAAGTCCGGACGTGATTAGAAATTATCTGGAATGCAAGGACTTCTTTGTAAGTGCCTTCGGTTCTGTTCGATCCCGGAACAGACTTGTATGGATTGTATGTCTGACATTACAAATTGAGATATAAAGCTGATTTCTTTCAAATATATTTCTGTTGGTGGCGTAGAATTTATTCTCTTAGCTTAACACCCTTCTCTGAGACGTACGAGCTTAGAGGTTATATAGTTGAAGGTTATTAGTGATATACACCCAATTTGGTAGTGTGGCATGCTGAGTGTTGCTGTGAAATGATCATTGTTTGATCATTTGTGATAGGATCATTTATTTGATCATTTATCTTGGTGATCATTTCTATGATCATTTGTTGACCTAAAGCATGGCTTTTGTATAAAGCGTGGCTTTGTGGACGAGACTTCGTCGGACCTTACACCCCGAAAATGGTCAAACAGGAAGGATGCAGCAAGGTTATTAGGGGGTAGCACCCCTTTAGTGTATGTCATTCCTTCTGGATAGAGGTGGTATCATGGTATGGAGCCCAGATATTTAACCTATGTTGTTGCTGCAAATTTTGTGGTTGTTGGAAATCGAGAATCCTCGGATAGATCGGTTACGATCGGGGGATGACATATTCGTGTCAGTAGTTACCCAGTTAGGGTTAACCCGGCCTTGTGTTGGCAGAGATCCGGTTTGGTTCTCGGGACGTCATTCCAGAGGCGTTTCCATGTGGCAATGGGAAGTTCCTTGACCTGACCATTTGTTGGAAATCCAAAGAAACAATACGATCTTGTACGGTTTTAGTTGTAGAACCTATCATTCACTTATGGTGGCGTCCCACTGTTTGGATGGTAGCTATAGTAGGCATAAGTGCGGAATGCCTATGCTGGCTAAGATTTATATTCTACTTTCGAAATTGTTTTCTACACTATGCAGTAGTAATAATATCAAATGTTTCTTTTAATGCGTGTCAAGCATCTTTGACTATCATAAGGAGAAATCTCCTCCGATTCTGCGTTTGCATTGTGTGTGTGTGTGCGGGAGGCCTTATGGTAGTCTCATTTTTAAAAGCATTGCGAATTGACTAAAAAAAAATATTCCTCTATTTTGATTTTAAAGATAGATAAACTGTTTTGAGTTCTCACACCAGTCTCATGACTGACTCGGAGTTTATTATTTTCCTTCCTAAACTCTAGGTGCCCACCAATTTCCACACGGGCAGTCAAGAGTTAGGTTTATCAGGATATTCTGGAATTTAGGAGTTGCTGGAAGCAAGCTGGATGGCATGGCGTATTACTAGTATATTATATTTCTTTTCCGCTGCTTGTTGTTGTTGTAGACTCTGATGATGTAATGTAATGTAATATGATGTAATGTAATTACTGATATAGTTCTTTGTTTAAAGATTATTCATTTATCTATTATATGTTGTTCCGTTGCGAATTGTGAGATTCTGATATTGTTCTGTTGTTTCCGTTCTATTTTCTATCTTCTTATCTCTTCTTCTGTCTTTTTCTTGTTCTTAAACATTGAGAATTCGTATTTCCGTTCATCTTGAGTTAATCTATGGAGATTAATGTATATTTAAGGAGTACGGATTTGCGGGTCGTCACAGGTGGTATCAGAGCTTATGGTTAAGCGACAACCATGGCTCTGTTGGGTATTACTCATTAGAGATGGAGTCAGTAGTACTCTAGAATGAGTTTGAGTGTAATAATAGATATGAGAGCGTATTTGTTAGTGAATATAAAATTGTTTTATATTGTGATGATTGGTTTATTGAGTGGCGTATGAACCTTCGTCAGCACGGTCTGTACAACTATGCCGAAGGGGTTTATAAACACTTGTATAGAATAATTTGACACAGTATTGTTTAAATTGGATAAATGAAATAATTTTACCTTGATTATATTTTATATATAAAGGAATAATTTTTTAGAATTATTAAAATGTATATGAATTGATTGCTTAGTTGTTGAAAATATAAATATATATAAGTCAATAAATGTTGTTTGAATAAGTTGAATAAAAACAACAATTTTTTAAAGAATAATTGTATAAGAGAATGAATTATAAGTTTGGAGTTATAATTAAAATGATTTACAATTGTGAAATAATCTTATATATAAGAAGTGAAATTATATAAGTAAAAGATTTATAAATATGGTTTATAATCTGAAAATAAAATTACAGAGAAGTGTTTTGAAAGAAATTTGATATTTTGGAAAATTGTTTTGGAAAGATAAAAGCTCTAAACTCCTTTCAGTCGCTGGAAAATAATTCCGATGATGATCATGGCATCATTGGTGTTCATTTTTGGGTTTCCAAAAGAGGGATTGCTGCCAAATTGTTTAAAAGAAAGTTGTTTGGAAAATTTGGGTTTGGTTTTGGAAATTCAAAAGATAATTTGAATTGATTTCAAAAAAAAATGGTTTTGAAAGGTTGAAAAGACTCTGGAATCTTATGTAAAATATTATGTGAATAATAAATGAGTTGATAACTTATACAATTTGAATTTTGATAGAATAAATTTAATATAAAGGATGAAGTTAAATTAAAGGAAGTATAAGTAAATCAATAAAATCCAAGTTGAAATAAATTTGAGTTGTCATCAAATACATGTATTTGAAATTTAACAAAAGGAAAGTTAAATAAATTAATTTGGATTTGATAAGGTGGTTGAAAAGGAATATAACTTAAGTGAAGTTGAATGAAGTTAATTTTGGTATCTAAGTAAATTAATAAGTGAATTAATGAAATGAAATCATTAAGAATTTGAACTTGAGTTATATGAATGAAATTCAACTTTAAATTGTTAAAGGAGTTAGCAATTGAATTGAACTAATGGATTAAATGTTAATCAATTAAATATAAATAATTGATGAGAAATAATGAATATATAAGTGTTAATTCATTAAAAGCTAATTGAATAAATTGAAAGAGAGTCAATTTAATATGATCCAATTGGAATTAAATGTGTTGAACCAAAATGAATGTAAAGTGAATAAATTTGGTTGTATTGAATAAACATTGGTTGTTATTTGATTGTTGATTGATTGTATATAAATTCATTAAGTGTTAATGAAAGTGAATTAGCGAAATTGGAAGCTATGAAATTGAAAGTAAATAAATTTGAATAGAATTGAATGTGAATTGGATTTAATTAGTGAATGTAAACTAATTGAAAAAGAATGAAAGTTGATAAAATCCAATGTAAATGAATCAAATGTGATTTAAATTGGAAAATAAATTCATTGACTATTAATGAGAAATGAAAGAATATTGATTTGCTTATGGATTTGTTGGATGATAGTTGTTTGATGTTTGCATTTGTTGCTTTAGTTGCATTTGCTATATTATGTAGTTGTTATGTTGCTATATGTTGTATATTGATATTACTTTCATATATGCATGTTCTCATGTTGTTTGTTGAGTGTTTAGTAGGTGCGGATTGCGCTTGCTTCGCATTTGGAGCTCGCTTTCGCGCTATATTAGCCGTATATGCTCGCTAATAAAATAAATAAGGTACATATCTCGGATTACATATCGTACTATTACACTTTTTCCCTGCGGGATGCCTCATCACTTGATGAGATGTATATTTGTGATATTTATACTGTCATTTTTTTTTCGGATCGAGCCGCGCAAAGGAGACTCTAGCGAATTTTTCCGAAAATTTAAGGCGTTGGAAAAATTTTGGGAAAATTGGAAAATTTTAAAAACTTTAACTTTGATTTTGGAGTTGAAAGTTAAACAATAGTAGTTATTTTTGAAAAGATAACTAAGTATGATTTGAAAACTTAGTAAAGATATTGTAAGAAGTTTAATTATGAATTTTGGAAAAGTTAATAGATTCTGTAACTTTTCTTACTTGGTAATTTCGAGGACGAAATTCTTTTAAGGGGGGAAGTATGTAACGACCCAGAATTTTAATTAATTAAAATCTGTATATTTAATTAATTTTAAATATTAATAAGTGAAATTTATAAGTCGAATAAATTTTATTTCGAATAATTGGATTTAATTGGATAATTGAATCGATAATTTAATATGTGAAAATACAGAAAAAATTGAAAATTGGGTTAAATTTGATTGAAATTGATTTGTAAAATTTTATTTTATCATATTGGAGTTAGAATGATATTATAGAACTTTTAAAATCGAATTAAAGGTTAATTTGTGAAAATTGAATATTTTAATATTTAATTATCGACTGTAAAATAGCCAATTTTTGAACAGTCTCAGAATTGGACGAAACTAGTTCCATTGGATCCGTAATAATTTTTTATTACTAGATTTCAATTTTTGTAGCAATCGGAGTTTTCGTTTGATCGTGGCAGCTCGAAACGCATCGAAATTGTTTTTAATATTTAGATTGGCGAGTTAAAATAGCCATTTTTCAAACAATATCGGATTTCGACGAAACCAGTTTCATCGGATCCGTAATGTGATATTATTATAATATTTTAAATTTCATGTCAATCGGATTTACCGTTTGTCCGGCGCAAGCCAAAACGCCTAGAAAATCGTTTAATCGGTTTAATTTTAAATTGAACGTTTGTTGCCATAACTCGCACAAATGATCGAATTAGCTTCCGAAACCTATTCCATTGTGTCCGAAACGCGGGATAAACCCTAGAAACGCCAGTTACAGCGCGTAAATCGGATTCCGGAAAACCCGGATGAATAGTGTTCAAAAATTTCCTATAAATAGACCTTAAATTCACAAAAATAAGAAAATTTACAAAACCCTAATTCCTATTTGCTTAGTCGCCAGTTTCAAAAATCAATGGCCGAAATGCTTCTCCTCTTCCCCCTTAAATTTCTTCAAATCCAAGCAATGATTCGCGAAATTTTCTACATGAAAGATGGAGAGGGTAGTAAGATCTTTAAAATGAACGGTCAAGATCGAAAAATATGAAACGAATCAACGGCAATTAGCTCATGAAGGCTGTGACTTCGTGCTTGTGTTTCGAGGCACATGCGTGACCGAGCTCTATGATATTGGTGCCGGAGGTGGAGCTCACGTGGGGGGTGGTTGTGGCATTTCCTGATCGAAGTAGAAGGCATATGAGAGGGGTGTGAAATTTAGGGTTTCAAGGTGATATGGGTTGTGCGTGTTACTGGGGGGGATACGCGTGCGTGGGGGAAGAAAATAGGATGCGGCCTGATTTCATGTTGCAAGGATGGACGGTCCTGATTCATTAGGTTAAAATAAATAAAAGTTTAATTGTAAATTGAATTCTATTAAAATCGTGTAATCTTTGTAATGCGATAACTTTTTCATACGAGGTCGAAAACGCACGAAACCAGTCGCGTTGGAATCGTATCGTCGAGCACTACGCGATGCATCTGGATTGGAGTCGTTTGGAGTTAGTGAGAATTTTATTCGAAATAAATTGCTAAAATGAAATTGAAATCAAGGTGAGAACTTCTCACTCAATCGAATCAGTTTCGATTTTAATTTTAAATAGTTATATTTAAAATTGTTGAATGCATGTTTGAATGATGATTGTTATCCATTGATTGTTAAAATAGACATTATGCGCCGTTAGTAAGCGGATGTTATTGATTAAAAACATATACCGCGAATATTTCATAAACAGTGAAATTGGTATTATATATAATAGCAATATATATATATATATATATATATATATTGGCATATGTATATATTGCAGTTGTTGATTTTCCGCATTATATAGCGGATGAGACCCTATTGCGCCGTCTATTAAGCGAATAATATTTTAAATCCCATATACCGCGATAATTTCGTACTGTAACGGAATTGGTATTGTGCTAACATATTTGGATGCAGGGAAACAGGTTGGAGGGATCCAACTGGATTCCTCAACTGTATTGATTTATTTATAGATATTGTGATATTTGTTGATTATCATATCGATATATGATATTTGGATGTCGTGATTGACTATCTGGTGCTGCTGCATCACCAGATCCATTTCTGAAGTTTAAAAATAATGATTTTGGTTTTAAAAGGAATTTTAAAGTGATTTTTCAAAGTATATGTTTTTATTAAATTTTGAATTGATTCATTTTAAATAATTAAAACGTTATAAATTTTTATGTTATAAAAATTTAGATTTTTGAGAAATATAACCGAAATGAGATTTTTGGAAATAAATAGTTAAATTAATTTATAAATTGGTTTAAATTGGGATTTTTTTTTTGAATTATTAAAAACGATATGTATAAAAGACTTATAAAATTGATATTTTATAAATTAAAAATATTGGAATATTAAAACGAGTTTTTTTATAAGTGTTAAAAATGAAATAGAAATGGATTTCATAAGTGAACAGAATTTATAGATTTATAAATTGTGAAGTTATAAAATGAATATATTTTGTAAAATAGAAGATTTATAAGTAATTATCTTATAAATCGGATTTTGGCGTTTAAATAAGAGATAAATGGAATTTGTTAATAATGAGATTTATAAATCGAAGCTTATAAATAGAAATGTAATTTATAAACATTGTTTATAAATTCGAAATCAATTGAATTTGAAAATTTGAATATTGAAGTTTATTAAAGGGAATATATTCACGATTTTGGACAGTGAATACATTATTGAATAAAATGGTCATGTTTGGCAAAATAAATATTATAAAATGAAGTTAATCGTTTTAACGATGTTTTAAAATGTATTATGAATCGAATACATAGATTTCAACATTTATTGTTGAAATAGACGTTTTCGAGAAATAGAAGGAAATGGTGGACTATAACACTGTTGTTATAGTAAATGGTTTCCGAAAGAAAATGTTTTATATAGTATTGGGATTTATATATCTATTTAAATTTCGAATCTCTATACTAGTGATTTTGGGTCGTAGTAACGATGTTTTACGCAACATTCGTTTTAGCCCAAATAAATGTGTTAAGTGAATGTTTTCCTTAAAGAATGAAATATATACATAATTTCGATATTAAGTATATGGAATATTTTCTAAGTATTGAAAATAAATGGATTTGTGAATTACTTATTAATAGATAAGTATGGAAATGTTTTTCCGATGTGAAATGAAATGTTTTGAGAATTTATCTTTTTGAAGATAAATTGAAAATGAATAATTGAAATCGTATATTCATAAATATTTTGGAATGTAAATTCACTATGGAATTTATAAATAAAAAGGGGAATTTGTTTAAAAAGTAAATGTTGATTTATTTTTGAAGTGTGGGAATTAATTTACGGATTTTGAACGTAAATATAAAGTAAATCGTTATGGATTTATTTAATTGGTTTAAATGAACCATGTTGAAATGAAAGTATTTCGCGTATAGAAAATGTTTGAAATTTGTTTTCAAAAAGTGGTAAAGATGAAAAGTGAATTGAAAATTAGTTTTCAAATGGTTGAAGTGTGGGAAATTTTATATCTAGTAAAGATATTTTGGAAAGTAAATAATTTGGAAAATTATTTGGAATTTGGTGATGTTGAGCATACCTATTGATAGTTAAATAATCCGACTATCAATATTTACCTTTAAATAGGTATTTGTTGTGATTTGTTTGAATTTGAACACCACACTTATTTTTGAATAAGCGCTCACTATTCGGGTTAGCCGGGGAAGGACCTTGGGGTCGTATAACCCATTCCGAATATGTGATACGTCGTTGTGGATTGCATTTGATGACCGGATATTTTTGAAAACGGAAGGATTACCGTTGAGTTACTCTGCATCGGCTGATCTCCGATATAGAGGTTTTATCACCCTTAGTGACGGGAAGTCCGGACGTGATTAGAAATTATCCGGAATGCAAGGACTTCTTTGTAAGTGCCTTCGGTTCTGTTCGATCCCGGAACAGACTTGTATGGATTGTATGTCTGACATTACAAATTGAGATATAAAGCTGATTTCTTTCAAATATATTTTTGTTGGTGGCGTAGAATTTATTCTCTTAGCTTAACACCCTTCTCTGAGACGTACGAGCTTAGAGGTTATATAGTTGAAGGTTATTAGTGATATACTCCCAATTTGGTAGTGTGGCATGCTGAGTGTTGCTGTGAAATGATCATTGTTTGATCATTTGTGATAGGATCATTTATTTGATCATTTATCTTGGTGATCATTTCTATGATCATTTGTTGACCTAAAGCACGGCTTTGTATAAAGCGTGGCTTTGTGGACGAGACTTCGTCGGACCTCACACCCCAGAAATGGTCAAAACAGGAAGGATGCAGCAAGATTATTAGGGGGTAGCACCCCTTTAGTGTATGTCATTCCTTCTGGATAGAGGTGGTATCATGGTATGGAGCCCAGATATTTAACCTATGTTGTTGCTGCAAATTTTATGGTTGTTGGAAATCGAGGATCCTCGGATAGATCGGTTATGATCGGGGGATGACATATTCGTGTCAGTAGTTACCCAGTTAGGGGTAACCCGGCCTTGTGTTGGCAGAGATCCGGTTTGGTTCTCAGGACGTCATTCCAGAGGCGTTTCCATGTGGCAATGGAAAGTTCCTTGGCCTGACCATTTGTTGGAAATCCAAAGAAACAATACGATCTTGTACGGTTTTAGTTGTAGAACCTATCATTCACTTATAGTGGCGCCCCACTGTTTGGATGGTAGCTATAGTAGGCATAAGTGCGGAATGCCTATGCTGGCTAAGATTTATATTCTACTTTCGAAATTGTTTTCTACACTATGCACTAGTAATAATATCAAATGTTTCTTTTAATGTGTATCAAGCATCTTTGACTATCATAAGGAGAAATCTCCTCCGATTCTGCGTTTGCATTGTGTGTGTGTGCGGGAGGCCTTATGGTAGTCTCATTTTTAAAAGCATTGCGAATTGACTAAAAAAAAATATTCCTCTATTTTGATTTTAAAGATAGATAAACTGTTTTGAGTTCTCACACCAGTCTCATGACTGACTCGGAGTTTATTGTTTTCCTTCCTAAACTCTGGGTGTCCACCAATTTCCACACGGGCAGTCAAGAGTTAGGTTTATCAGGATATTCTGAAATTTAGGAGTTGCTGGAAGCAAGCTGGATGGCATGGCGTATTATTAGTATATTATATTTCTTTTCCGCTGCATGTTGTTGTACACTCCGATGATGTAATGTAATGTAATATGATGTAATGTAATAACTGATATAGTTCTTTGTTTAAAGATTATTCATTTATCTATTATATGTTGTTCCGTTGCGAATTGTGAGATTCTGATATTGTTCTGTTGTTTCCGTTCTATTTTCCATCTTCTTATTTGTTCTTCTGTCTTTTTCTTGTTCTTAAACATTGAGAATTCGTATTTCCGTTCATCTTGAGTTAATCTATGGAGATTAGTATATATTCAAGGAGTACGGATTTGCGGGTCATCACAGTTGGTCTATTTCTGAAAAATGATTTCCAAATTTTTAAAGGAAATATACGGGTTTTCAATAAATATTGATTTGTAAATATAATATAAAGATTTTATTTTTAATATATGTGTAAAATTTAGATATTTAAATTATATGTCTGGAAATTTTAAATTCATAAGTTAAGTTTTGAGAATTGTAGATTTTAAGATTTTACTTATAATTTTATTATTTTTAAATATATAAATATAGTTAAATATAAAATTAAATAGATTTAATAAAGTAAGAATTAATTTAATAATATTTAATATAATAAAATTTAATTTAATAGAATTTAATTGGATAAGTATGTATATTGTATTTAAAATATTTATTTAAAATTTATATTAATATTTTGAAATAGATTTTGTAATAACTTTAATAGATAGGGGTTGGAAAGATAAATTAAAGTTTACTTGAAATTTTAAATTGGTTTATAATTGAATTTAAAATAAAGATTGCTTTGGAACTTGTTGGTTTTGAGATTTAAAGATATGATTTTTATAACTTGATAACCAGATTTTGATTAAAGGCGATTAAATGAATATTTTCAAATTTAAATAAAATTAAGATTGAATATTTAATTTTGATTTAAATTTGTAGTTTGGGATTTTAATTAAATGCTTATAAAAAGTGATTAGGTGAATATTTTAGAATTAAATATAATTGAAGCTAGATATTTAATTATTGATTTTATTTAAATTTGTAATTTGAAATTTTATTTAAATGTGATCACAAATGATTATGTGAATATTTTCAAATAAAAATAAGCTTTAAGTTGAATTTTAAAATATAAGTCAAATTTATCGAATTGAGTTATTATAGATTTCTGAATATTTAAACTTTGAAACCTATTGAACAGGAAGTAGCTAAAATTTGAAATCGATATAAATTAAAAGTCTAAATTGAATTGTAATTGATGATCTGAGATTGATTTAAATTGAATTTTGGAACTAAAGTTGATTTGAACTGATTTGTGGAAACAATTCTAATTTGAAACTATTTTGACATAAACTCTTTTTATATAAACTATTTTAATCTATGATTTATTTTCAAATATAAGCTATTTTTAATTTATAAATATTTCAATATATAAACTATTTTCAATATTTAAACTATTTAAGTTGGTATTGTTATGATTTAGATTTAATGGATTTAAATACTAATATTTTGATGTGATGGTTTAAACTATTTTGTGAATATGATTTCGATGATGTATTTCGAAAGTGAATAATGGTTTCGAAAATGATATGATTTTTTTGGAATAAATATGATATTTTGATATGAAGTATGAACTATTTGAAATGATTATAAAAGTAATTTTATAAAACAACCATGGTATGAAATAAAAATTTAGTTATTAAAGATAACGACATCGGATATTGTCATACTTCTGCCAATACCGAAAACCACTTGAACAACTGTGTACATAGTGGAGAATCCAAAATGAAGTAGGATGGTTTGACGACGATTATATATGAGGTATTAACGCAGCCCGAACTCCCGCGAGTCAGCTTGATGTGGCTAAAACATGAGCTATACCTGGGCCAAGTGAGGTCGCACCTCTAATCAGGTGCATTTCTTCAATACTATTCTATTACTTTGTGATTTGATTGGGTGAACCTTTGATTTTGGGAGTGTGTCTTGAGGTGGGCGATAGTAGCTGCTATACGTTACCACCAGCCGGGTTTTGCAAAACGGTAGAATCCTAGCCTAGGCATTGCCTCGCGAGCCTTGTCACATGCCTTATCGCGCCCGCTACGATTATGTTTTGTACCGTACCTATGGAGTGATCCCTGAGTAAATCACTGATATGGTGGAACTTACAGTATCGGTATAAACTATGGGAATATATATAAATGTGTTAAGGGGGATATGGGTAATGCCTTAATGCTATTTTAATAGTTTACTTTACTATAGACATTATATATGTAACATACTGTAATATGTATGTAGATAGTTTAACGGATTCTTAGAGGATGGGTATCCTATGCATCCTTTGTGTTACTTTTTATTTCGCTTGACATTTCACTTGAGTTGAATTTACCGGTATAAGAATGTTAATCCTGACTCGAGTATTTTGTGTTTTTCTTATGCTCGGATTAGACTGAGTGTCACAACATTTGAGACTCGGCTTTGGAGCTTGGAGCTTTGCTTGAAGATCTGTCTTTGTTTATTCAGCTTTCTAGTTACTTTAGTTTATTCCAGTTATTTTGTTCAGACTTATCATTAAAATTTGTATGAGTAACTTGTGTATTCGAGATATCTGTTGTATTTTGTTTTAACTCTGATATTTATATAGTAGCTTCATGAACTACCATTTATCTATTCCGCTGCTTATTGTTATATCACTCAGTGTATGTAATTCCGTGATTGATTTATTTGTTGTATATGCTGAGTTTTGCTAAATATAAATTAATGTTGTTTTAAGCAATTGAAGTTTGACACGAGTGGATGATTGTCAATTCAAATGGTTCGATATGCCAGGTCATTACAAAATCAATACGTATAAAAAAAGGCTAGACATGTCAAAACTGACGTATTTTGCTTGTTTTTAACGGCTAGATTTTAATCGCTTTAAACGAATGGACAAAGTTGCTTTGGCTTTCTATAAATAAACGTGCAGGGATAGCCTTCAAACCCATATTTTTTTGAATGGGCGCGGAAGCCCTGCCACTTTTTTCTCCTCCAATTCTTCAGAAATCAAATATATTAGATTTAGGTTTTCTGATTTGCTATTTGGAGGTAGAAACTGTAGATCTAGAGAAGTAATTTCCAAATTAAGCCGTCCGTATGAGTTGAGTATTCAGGCCTGGTTTTCTAGTTTATCTTTTTATTTTTCTTCAATTAGATCCAGATTTATAAATCCATACAAATTCCGGTTTATAGATCCAAATAGGGTTAAAAGGGGAAGACTATGGATAATAGAAGTGGAATAAAAAAAACCAGATTTGAAATTTGTAGTGTTTTCTTTTCAGGTGAGTGGATTTAAATTATATATCTTTTACATTTATCATATATAATATTGTTAGATTCCCATTAAATATTTAATTTACCATTTGGACTAATTTCATTAATTGTTTTTTAGTTAGTTATCTAAAAACTGTAAATTTTGCAAGAAAAGTGTACTTATATTTAAATGTTATTTATACGGAAAAAAAGAAAAGTAACACAACTAAATATAAGTAATATTAGGATTAAAAGTTGTAGAGAAAGGCATAAGCCTAAAAGTGAGAAATTTACAGTAAATTATGTTAAAACGGGAGAAATGAATTAAAAAGGGAAAAATCTGATAACTTGATTTGGAAGTTAGCAATAGATTAGTCGGTTTGTTTGGAAAAGGAAATACATTTCCATAGTTTAATATTGTAAGAATAACGATAAATGTATTCGCAAGAATAAAAGCAAGAAAAATGGAATTAATGCAAAATAGAGACATCACTATATTTTGCATTACCCAACCATTAAAGAAACAACAAAAGAAATATCTTGTAGTTATGAGTTATTATTTATAGCATTGTTTAGTATTAAAATATGGAAATGGATTTTTAGCATAGTTTTTGTAACCAACCAAATAGAATAGAGTTACTTCCCAGAATAAAAGAGAATAACGCAAAGCGTTAAAGAAATTAAAGAAGAAGAAATAACCAAGTTAATTACTGATAAGACTAGAAACAATAAAAAGAAAATGTGACTAGATCTGCATTTATAGCACAGATAGTATTATGATAAGTAACTTATGACAGTTGGACGTAGTCCCAAGTTAAACTGTTATATAATATAAGAAAACTAAATAAAATTTAGCATCATAATAAAATAAGACAGACTTGAATAGAAAAGGGACACTTGTAATTACATTTATAACATGTAGCGTATAAAGGAAAGAAAAGGATATAAAAGTGACAATTGCAAGTATAATTGTAACACGTAGGTTATAACAATTAAAAAGAAAGAAATAGAAGAGGCTTATTTTATCAAACTTAAATTTTGGATTAAGTTAATAAGCAAAAATAATAGCAGTGGCCTATACTGCCAGCATTTCCTTTCAGGTCTAGAACTTATGGTCTCACACTTGGGTGGGGTTGGGCATGCCGATTAGGGTAAATAAGTAACCAACAGAATAAGAAAAGTAAACTAAATGCATAATAAAAGATTAGATGTAGGGTCTAATTAAATGGTAAGGTGCGTTTGGAGTAGCCCAAAAAAAATCTGGGTAAAGAGCTTAACGAAGCAGTTCATTGCAGATTTCTAGTACAGAAAGAAGACGTCCAACTTAGTTATTTTGGGCTAGAAGGAAGTACGAGACTTCAACGGGACGTGATGATACTTTAGAATGGCCTTCTAGGCTAGGCCTAACGAAGTTGCATCCCCGGAGCCAGGTCTGTAGGAGTTCCATCAAGAGAGTATGCCTTGACTGCTTTTGCATTATAGGCCTAATGAAACAGACCTTTATAGGCAGGCAAAAGGTTGATGATGGAATAAGGATATTCGTATGACACCGTACTCTAGTTTGCATGTAGGGTATAGTGGGCAGGACCCATAAGGATAGTCGCATGAAGATACTAGCCATCATCGGCCAGAGCGAGTTCGGGAAAGACTAGAATTAAACCAACAGGCCAATGATTCTTTCACTATCGAGACACTGGATTAGGAGCACAACCAATTGGATGTTTAGATTGTTTTCAGTAGGGCACAACCACTTCTCTCTTGAAAGGTCTTTCAATCAGTTGAGGGGGGCTGCGTGGAGTCATAGCCATGATGAGAAAAGAGACATACCAAGTAGTATATTTGTATTGTAGGCCTAATCAAACGGACCTTTATACATATAGAAAATCCTCGACTGAGTTCCGTAAAAGGCAGACCTTGTTGACAGAGCTTAGGATGTAGATAGAACAATTACGTGTAGTCCTCAATGTACGCACTGGGTGGTACATTGTGGATGTCCGAGCATTGGCGCGCATTGTTGCGGATGCAGTTTTACGTTTTCTTAGCAGATGACGGAACATCTGTACTGTAGGCCTCACGAAGCTGTCCTTTACAGATGTAGTAACATAGCGCTTTCATTGCGAGACGATGAATTCTTTTTCCAGGAGGATACGAAAGGTACTATGGGTAGTACATAGGACCGATGCCGTCTTTGAGCATATAGCTACATATATGGTTATTAGGTCTTAATCTATTAGGGAGTAGATGAATATGATTCAAGCACAGAGGCGAGAGTATTTTAAATGCAATAAACCTAATATAGTAGAAAATGAAAATAGAATGATATATGTGGAATTATGCTTGGAAGTGTATAATTTGTCCATTCACTAGAACTTTAATTCCGACCCCCTCCTCATAACATCCCACATGTCAGATATATGGTAGAGATTTTCCAGCTTTGAGACACTTGTTTAGAAAGTATTATTACTTTGGTGAGTATTTACTTACTATTATATTTTAGTCAGTTCCGCTATGAGATATTTATTTGAGCCATGATATATTTATCTTTGCCTATTTGCAGGATACCACATACCCAATTCGGGCTTCAGTGGGCTTGGATTTTAGCATTATTGTGAAAAGTCCGGACCCATTGGAATTTGGGTCGTTACATAAACACTTTCATTTACCCTCTCTTTCTCCTTTCTTTTAGGAAAAAATAACGTCGAGAACAATAAATTCATCCCGATCTTTATAAGCAAGTCCAAACTTTACCGAGAAAAAGTTAATTTCTTAAACATAATTTATCGTGTGTTTTTTAACTTCAACAAAAGTTAATGTTTAAAATTACAGTGTTAAATGCTTTATTGAGTAATAATCAATCTTGTCATTTTCTCATTTATAATTTCATCTGAAAGTGAGTTCGAATTCTTCATTATTTGATTAATGATTTGAAATAAAGATCAATGTCGATTAAGAGCAACTGAGAGTAAATAAAAAAGGACAATTAACTCGAGTTGATTTTAATTTTATGATGGGGCTGATTTGATTAAACTGATCGTTAGGAAGTTTTGCCCAACGTCAGCTGGCCAAAATCAAATATTTTCAAGCCCAAAAAAAATTGGAAACGGTAACGGTTTCCTTCCCCAGTTCATATGCTCCTTTTTCCTATCCCATTTTCTCTCCTCCTCTACTCAGGTTTAATTCCTTGATCTAATCCTATGATTTTTCAAAATTTTTTGTATACTTAGTTCTTAGAAATTAGTTGATCCATCTCCTTTCTGCGTCTAATTCTTTTTCTTCCATATGAATACTTAAGATCCCAACCTTGAGAACAAATTCATTAATTTGATGATCAAGCGCTGCCCAGATACTACCTCCATCATCAACAATGCCGCACACAGATCGTTGATTCTACCTCCATGATCAACGCTAATCGTCGATTTTGCCTCCACGATTGAATATTTATCGTTGATTTTGCCTCCATCGATCAAGTATAAAAAGTATTTACTTCTGTATTTATTTTATTTCATATTATTGTTAAATGATTTTGAGTTTATTATAGTTTTACTTGGTTATTGTCTGTTCTTATACGTCTATTGTATAACTTAATCCAGTATTACTTTGTTAAGCTAATCTTCCATTAATTCTACAACCAAAAGTTAACTGGAATGGGATTTTTTTATATTTAATTTTAATTTTGCAACAAAAAAAGAGTTATTATGATACCTATGTTTTCATGCCGCTTTCTGATGCAATTCATAAATATGACCACAACACCATCTTTACCAATACTTCGAGTTCTATGAATTTTTCCATGCATGGTTAGAAAGTGTAAGATATTTGCAAGAGCACTTGCCTAAAGACAAAATTGGCTTTAATAACCAGGTAGTGTTAAGTAACGTTTCAAACCCAAAAAAATTAGATGCAACATTGACTAATCTATACTTGCACACATCAAATAATGCACCATTTTAGAATTTACAAACTTATTTATCTCAATGTTCTTTCTAGCATAATCTAGAATTCAATGTTTTTGAACGGTATATTGCCAGCTATAATGGTTCAAAATTCATCGATCATTTACAATCAAAATATTTGGTAAGTACATAAGGTGCATTTACTAAAAATAGGAGTACTTCATGTGTTACTAGATTAGCCTAAGTGTTGCTCCAAAAAGTTACTAAAAGGCGATTTGATAACACTAAAAAATATATATATATATATAAACTCAAATTTATTTTGCACGGTGTAATATTTTGGTGTGGATCACATAGAATGAATATCTGGTCAAGGTCTGTCATGGTTATTTTGAAGGCTTTAGATTTTATCACGTTTTTATGTAGGCTAATTAAACTAGATGAAAAGCTGATAAGTAGTCTAGAAATTTGTTTTCAGAATTTTAAACTCAAGTTATTTGTAAATCCCTTTTTGTTTTTGTTAAACCTTATAACTATTTGTCAAATATTAAAACATTCAAATTTGTGTGCTGCAAGTGTTCGAAACTTATGCATATACTTGACCTTGTTGAGAAGTATCTATTAACTTCCAAATGTAAAGAGCAACAGAACTCGTATTTGTTTTAACATGACAAGCTATATGACTATTTTCCATCAGTCCTTATTATCATCCAATTATTTAACATGCAACATGAATGTGATATGTAGCAATTCAAGTTAAGTATTGCAATATTTGTATTTGAAATGTATTACATACATGTATGTGTGTGTGTATCTTTAGAAGAAAAGGGAAGGACCATAACGATGAACAAAACCGTCAGTTTTCTCAGGTATTGTAGCATTTAAAGTTTCAAATGATGATTATTGGTATATTATTTAGTTACCAGTTCATACTATAAACTCATGCATAGTATTAGCTGTAGCAGAAAGTAAGCAGCTATGTTGTTTAAAATCCAAAATCGTGAAAGAATGATTTTTACCATTAAATATAAATATAAACTAATGCATGTCTCATTAATTCTTACATTGGCAGCAATGGAAGAAAGGCCACCTTTGTTGATCTTACAGTTTGTCTAAACAAAGCTTTGTTGATTATTGATTCATCGTATCCTTCAAGTAAACTTTAGAGTTGGTTTTGTTATTTTGTTGATCCTTGTATCCATAACAATACCTTGTAATATTTGGTGGATTGATGTTGCCTTGTAAGATTCGTCCTTTTTTTTTTTTTAATTTTACAGATATACATGGCCATAATGAAAACTAACAAAGATAAAATTCAATTTGTCTTTGTATATGTAATTTACTTTTATATTTTTCATCTTTAATGTGAAAATCACATTCATGGCATGAAATTGATGGTGGTGACTACCACTTTATGAAGATTCCTATACACACACACTCTTCTTGTGCAATGTATACTGCTCTAGATAATGTGGAAATGTAAGGGCTTGAATTTCTTCTTTTTCTAGTTTCATTGATTTTTTTTGTTGACTGTAATTTGGTAAATGTTCTGTCTTATTTGGTGATTGTACTGGATAGAGGTTGTATCTGAAATTCGGTTTTCGATAACACTTGATGAAACTGGGAAGGTATGTATTTTTATAATTGAATAATGAATTTGTACTGTTTCAACTTAAAAATTTACCGATTCGCTGTATCTTTTGTTAGGTTAGCCAAATATGATCGACCCAATAGCTCATAAAATTGCCTCAAGACATCTATGCATCAGTAGAAAATGAATTCGTACTACAAATTGTATTGCTGAGTTGAGCGCTCATCTAAATTTTAAGTAGATTGGTGTGAAGAACATCCTGCTTGAATGATGCAGAAGTGTACTAGCTTGAGTTATTGGTGAAAAGTTGTTTCATACAAGACTTTAATTAATAAGGCACTTGCAAGATTTAGCAGTTTGCCTATAACTTAAGCTAATAGCCAAAAATGATATAAATTTCATAATTTTTTTTCTAATGTAAAATACTTTGTTATAAATGATTGTAACCATTCATCCAATACAGGTTTAATTTTCTCAGTAGTCATGGACATATAACTTCTCATTTTTTTCAACAATACTTGTACTTTTTGTGGTACTATCGATATTCAGAAAAATGCGTCTGGCTCCCAAAACTAAAGATCACTCCTAATTTTTGGTTTTCTACTTTTTAACACAAATTATTATTTTATTTTAAGCAAACAGACATCCAAATATTTCAAAACATAAAAGTAATCCTTGTTATTCTCTAACCCAAATTCAACTATTTTTAAAATAGAACAAAAACAATATATCATATACAAATAACCAAAAATAAAATAATAAAATTTATTTTTTCAGTCGTTTTTAGGGTGATGAAATCTTAAATAAACACTTATCCGACCGATTAAAAAATGGCGTGTCAAATCAACTTGCATGCCTTTTGAAGCATCAGATCGATCGTCTTCTTTCATATTTTAACTACCAAACGCTTCTATTCAAAATGACATGTGTATTCTCAATTTTATTATGATCAGCATCCCCTATTTGACAACCAAAAGACCAAAAGGATAAAAAATGACATAAACTTTTATTATAAATTATTATAATTCAACAACTTACATTGAGATTTTCAATTACAAACATCATCAAATTTTATAACATTCGAAATTATATTAGCAATGGGATAATTAAATTCAACCAAAAATAACAATAAAAAACCTTAAACCAAATAAAATCTAATATTGTCATGTTGAAAAAAAGATTTTAAGAAATAAAATGTCACTACTAGAAACACTATTTATTACGACGTCCATTTCTAACGGCCGTCGATGGCTAGTAATCGTCGTGACATTACTAAAAATAAATAAACTAGCCACCCGCAGCCATCGAAAGCCGTCATAAAAATACCCGTCGATGGTCGTTGGAAGCCATCGAAAAATCGCGAATACTTCTGTCCCAGTTCGACACTTCTTCTTCATCATCTAATCCAAATTTCCTTCCCAAATCTCACCTCCGCCACCTCCTTCACCTCCTCCACGCCATCAGCAAGCCTCCATGCCTCCAAGACTATCTCCATCTTCAATTTTGAAGCATCTTCATTAGCTATTGCTCTTCAAGAAGGTTTAACTTATAATCACTGTTTAATTTGGATTTTGTAAATTATGGTTAATTTGTTGTTATAGTTGTTTATAATACCCCAATGATTGTTTGTTATACCCTATTGAATACTAATTAGGTTGTTATTATAATTACTTATCATTTAAATGTTGAGAAAAATAAATTTTTAGTGTATGTGTGCTTTAATTGGTATATATGTGTTGATTAGTTAGTGCATACGTGCATTGGATTACTTCGAGTCGGTGCTCGGGATTTAGTGCATACATTTTTAAGATGACGAAAACGATGATTTAATGTATGAGTTTCTTAGAATGTAAATAAATTATTGTAAAAATTGTTCTGTGATACGCTTTACTTTTTATGAATCCGTTAAATAGTTTTGCCCCTGTCCCACAACTATTGTATATGATCAATATATGGATATTCGTTTTTATCACAGAATGGACATTTATATATGTCTGATAGAATATTTGTCAGATTTGTCCCTGTATTGGACAAGTTACAAATACAACAAAATAATTATATTTTATAAATCATTTCATTTTAAATGGTTCACAAAATTTTGACAAAACTTTCCTTTTGTTCTCTGTGTACACGCATATGTGTACGATATAGAGAACAAAGGAGGAGTGCTACCAAAATTTTATTGAATCGCTTAAAATGAAATGATTTATAAAATATAATTACTACTATATTTGTAATGAAAAGTGGGATGACTCACCATCAAAATGTAAAACGATAACCTAAAAATGTAAGATTATATTCATATAATTTGTGTAAATCTATTTGACAATAAAATTAAATAGAAAAATATTATATGTTTTGTAAAATTTAAATGTATGGTTTAACTGAAAAATAAAATGTCAATACATAAAAGATTTATGCAAGCACGTGCGTAGATGCATAAGCAATCGACACGAAAGCAATTGACCCCTGATGAGAAGAACGCTATCTTAAACTCTATTATGGACCAACACAGCGACATAGGCGCTATGGCTACGACAATCAAGCAGTAATTTATAAAAATTAACTAGGTTGTAGAAATTGCTAATTTTTTATAAAAATCACGTAAATAAGTTAAATATATTTCGATTTGTTTTGTAGGCTCGGGCCTCCCAAAAAGCTTATCAAATAGCTTAGGACAAAGTTGAGATTAATGAGCTTCGACGATAGATTGCACAGCTGTAGGGGAAGGAAACTGCCTCCAAGCAGCGCAAATGGAGCAACTGAACTAGCGTTTGGCCTAGTACATCGAGCAACATGGGGCATTCCCTTTGCCTATTTGTTCCAGTGCCGATAACGAGCCATGAGGTTCTTTTTGCAACGTTTATCTTTGAAACTTGTATACATATACAATGAGAGACGGTGAGTTTAATTTGTTGACATGTGGCGTTTGATGTTAATTTATGAGGTTGATTTGTTGGACAGATGTGTTTGATTGACATTTTAGATGTTGTATATGTTGTACATTGATGTTGGATGTTGTTACCCTGTACCTTGGCCAGATACACAATGGCAATTACAGAGCTCAAGATGGACTATTGATGAAAAAATGGCCACGAGGCGACATCTACGTGACCAAAGTCTGACTTCCCAATAGTTACATCCATCCCAGGACAAATAAGCACGACAAATGGATAGCATTGGATTTTGAGGTCTTAGTACTTGGTCTAGTTGGATTAGACAAAGTGAATAGAGCCCAAGAGATCCAACATGGTAGAGGTTGGATCGGCAGAGTGTTTGTTATGGTGTAATAGGGTTTGGGTGGGCATGGATGTTTATTAAATTGAAGGTAGTATGGTGGATTTGGCATAGAGTATGGAATAGCTCGGGTCGGTACAATGTTGGGTCGACATAGCAGAAAGGATGTGGTCAGGTCGACATATGATGGGCCAGGTCAGCATGGAGCATATGATAGCTCGGGTCGGAAAAAGATATGGAAGAGCTCGGGTAAGCAAAGGATGTGGTGGAGCTCAGGTTGGTAAGGTACACAAAATGGTTTGGGTCGGCCTAATGCATGATGTTTTTCTGGTCGACATTACATATGGTGTTACTTGGTTCGGCATAGCATGTGGAGATCGGATTGGCATAGATATCAAAGATTGTGGGTTCGACATAATGATATAGGTATGCACAGTGATTTGGGCTAAGCATTTCTCATGGTAGGCCCAATTGGTCATATTGAAGGCTGCCTTCATCTATAAATATATGGGCATGTGGCCATTCTTGGGGGATCTCTTTTTCAGCTGCTAAGAGGAAACTCTACCATTTTTGTAATTAGTTTCCTTCATTCTAATCAAGTTATTTCTTGTGAATTGCAACTGTAACAATTGATTGATAAAGCAATAATGAGAGCATTCAGAGTGGATGTATGTAATCAACGCCGAAACACTATAAATCCTATTATTTTTTACCTTTTGCTATTCTTTCTTGCAATAAATAGAATTACTCCTCATTTTGCATTTAATTTCCTCAATTGTTTTGCTACTCAAATTTATTCTCAAATGTTTGTGACCAATTTGGTTGCGAACATTTTGGTGCTTTCACTGAAAGCACGATTCTCAAGCTATTAGGATCACCTTTGTTACTACTGGATTGAAAAATCCCCCAAAGGAATCTGGGTTCGTTTTCAAGAGCTTGCATATATTATTCAGATTTTCCAAGATCTAGGCAAAGGACTCTAAGATGATAAGGTGCACCAGATCTATCTCCCACAACATTGGCGCCAATGAAACTGCTAGTGTCCAACCAGAAGGGCCAAGCAACCAGCTTGCTAATGCGAATGTGGAACCCGTTATAGTCCAGAATCCTACTGATTCCATTATCAGGGCCAAATTCAATAACCTGATGAGGGAGCTAATGGAAATCCAGAGACAGCTAAACAAGAAAATCCAGGCAAATGCCAACCTAATGAATCAGATCACTCAACGTAGCGTCAAGATACCAGAGGAAGTCCTGCTTCATACTCGGCATCTAATAGCTCAACTTCATCAGACGGACACCATTGGCGTAGGCGTCGTAGAATTGAAATGACATGAGCTGGAGCAACAGAATAACTTATGGTAGACCACCGCGGGCAATCTATTGGTGTTGAACTTGATCCTTTAACTGGGAAGATGGCTCCTCAACTACACTTGGGAAGTCACACTCAACCTGGAACAGGGAACTTAGGCACTGAAGCACGCTTAGATGCTGATCAATTACCTCACTAGGATGATAATGAAGTGGATCCTCAAGATACACATCTAGAGGGTAACATGCCGACAAGTGTGAGATGCCCCTAAGACGTTGGTCGGAACATTCACGAGGGATGGAACCCAACCTGGCACCCCCTATCCAGACTCCGGACTTATCCGCAATAGTCAGCAATTAATGAAGGAGAACCAGAGCTTGATTAACGACGATTGTGGATTTATTAGGAGTCATATTCCGCTTACTGATAGCATCTTACAGGCTGAGTATCCCTAGAGGTTTAGCATGCCTACAGTGCCTGCTTACGAAGGGAAGACTGACCTTCGATAGCACGTTATGAGGTATGAATGGTTGATGGACTCTTCTAGAGCGAGTGACATAATAAAATGCAGAAATTTCCCTATAACTCTGCCTGGAATTGCAACAAAGTGGTTCACAAGATTACCCCGCGATCAATCTCGAGATTTGATGAGCTGGCTACAAGATTCGTTGAGCAGTTTCGAATTCACATTACTCGACGTAAAGGTGTGATGTCGTGATCTAGTGTAATCCAGGCTTCGGAGGAATCACTAAGGATTACTTGCAGAGGTTTCATGTTGCTGCTACTAATGTTAGTAATCCAAATGACCATGCCATAGTCATGGCAGTAATAAGGGGGGTTGACCCAAAATCCAAGTTTGGTGATTGGCTAGCTGGGAAACCATCGGTCGCACTGGAGTGTTTCTACTCGTAGGAAAATCATTCATAAGAAAGGAGGAGGCCAGATTGTCCAGAAGGAGCAATGCTACACATCACCAAGTAGGGAAGCGGTACAAAGTAACATTGCAATAAAGCACTCTGGCGTGAGCTATGGAAAGGTTCAAGTCAATGTTGAAAACAAGTTGGGTCAATAGAAAAGTGGTGGAAAAGGAAATCCCGATCGAAAGAGAAGTCCGAAAAGTGGAAGCCATGATTTCCTACTTATAACGACTATACACCCTTGAATGCTTCTTTAGAAAACATCTACTTGTCCACCTGTAACACTTTCTAGTATAGAAAACCACGTCTGAAGGAATCGACCATGGAACAGAAGAAAACTATCAATTTTACGAGTCCTATGGGGCACAATACTGATGAGTGTAAGCTCCTTCGTGATGCCATTGAGAAATTAATTCGTCAGAAAAAGTTGTAGCAGTTTGTCAAGAATCGCTGGATCCTGGACAAGGAATGTCTGAATTCAATCGAGGGCAAGCTCCATGACGACCTGAGGACCTGCTCAGACCGGCGGAAGGTTGATAATAAACACAATAGTTGGTGGACCGCATCTCGCGGATAGAAGTTGGCAGGAAATGCAGCGTTTTGCTAGTTTGATGAGACATGTGGACTTTGAATGTTGTTCGAATACGGAGGATGGAACTCCGAAAAAGCAGTAGCATACAATGACAGACGATAGAGTGTTCAAAAGTAGAGATGCTAATAAAGTAGAGGCTCCCACTATTGATCTGATGGATATCTCCGCCATGATTGAACCTGTGCTGGTGAGAAGGATATTGATTGATTATGGAGGTTCTGCCAACATCACCTTCAAGAAGGTTTATGATCAAATGAGGATGGAGTCTAAAGATTTGAAACCATCTAAAGCTCGCATATATGGTTTCGATGGTGTGGCTACTAAAGCGGTAGGTTCTGTCGAGTTATCGATTGAGTTGGGAGAAGGTGACGTAGGAGGGTGTGGATCCTAATGTTCATCGTCTTCGATGTTGATTCGCCATACAGTGTTTTTGTGGGCCGTCCGGACCTGGCTGAGTATAGGGCAGCTCTTACCCCATGGTGCTTGACTTTAAAATTTACTACATATAATGGAGTAGGTGTTGTGCATGAAAATTAGGCGATTGGCCATGCATGTTATGTGGCTAAGTTGAGTGAAGCCCAGCGGAAGGAAAAGTGAAAAGGTGTAGACAAGTTCGTCGCATCCAAGTTACTGAAGATTGAGAAATAGCGCCTAAGCCTTGGATTGGGCACCATAGTAGGTTTATAGAGATATAGATCCGAAGGATAATGAGGATGAACCTAAGAAGGCCAAGGCAGCACCCGTTGAACTGACAATTGATATAACAGTTAGTCACGACGATCCATCATGAGTGTTAAAGATCGGATCACAACTCAGCTCTCCGATGATGAGGGAACTTGCCAACTTTCTCCTAGCGAATCTTGATGTATTCACTTTAACTCATTCTAACATCTATGGGATCTCACCTGCCATTGTCAGCTACACACTAAATGTTGATCCGAAGTATGTCCCTGTAAAACAAAAAAGACGAAGCATAGACCCAGAGAGATCAGTTTCCCTCATAGAGGAGGTGGATAAACTTAAAGCTAATGGGTTTATTCATGACACCCTCTATCCTGAATGGATATCTAACCCTATACTGGTAAAGAAGGAAAATGGATAATGGAGAACGTGTGTTGACTATTCGGACCTGAACAAGGCATGCCCCAAAGATAGTTTTTCTTTGTCCAGAATCAATCAGAAGGTTGACTTGACCGCATGACATGAGCTGTATGGTTTATGGATGCGTACTCAGGATACAAGCAAATCCCAATGCACATCCTAGATCAAGAGCACACCGGTTTTGTCATAGATGTTGGGTTATACTATTATGTAGTGATGACGTTCGGGTTAAAGAATGCATGAGCAATCTATATGCATTTGGTTAACTGAATGTTTAAAGATCAAATAGGCATGATGATGGAATTCTATGTGGATGTTATACTCGTGAAGTTACGGCAATCAAGCGACGACATTCAAGACTTGGCGGAAATGTTCGATATCCTTTGATTTTATAGCATGAAAATCAACTCGTTGATATGCTCATTTGGTGTCGCATCAGGGAAGTTCCTGGGCTTCATTGTTAATGCGCGAGGAATCGAAGTGAATTCAGAGAAGATTCAAGCCATTCAGGATATACAAGTAACCCGAACCGTTAATCAAGTATAGAGCCTGAATGGGAAGGTCGCTGCATTGGGTCAGTTTATCTCCAGGGCAACCAATAAGTGCATTCCTTTCTTCGATTTGATAAGGAAAGGGAAGAAGAATTTCGAATGGACATAAAACTGTGAAGGCGCGTTTCGAGCTTTGATCAGTCACCTGGAGAGACCCCCTGTTTTTTCAAAACTCGTAGATCATGAGGAGTTGTATGTTTACCTAGCAGTATGCCATAAGTGCCTCTTTGATTCATGAGGAGAACCGGTTCTAGAGACCTGTGTATTATGTCAGTAAATGATTAGCAGGGGCGGAAAGAAATTTCCCAAAAATAACGAAGTTGGCGTATTGCTTGGTGATCATGTCATGCAAGCTTTGCTTTTACTTCCAGGCACATCCAATCAACTTCTACACCGATCAACCTTTGCGACAGGTCCTATAGTGGCCCGAGACATATGGAAGGTTGCATACATGGAACATCGAGCTAAGCCAATTTGACATCACATATCTGCCTCGAAGAGCTATCCAGGGACCAGCGTTGGTGGATTTTATAGCAGCGTGCAAGATGAGCCAAGTGAGAGTGATGTAATTCCTCATGTATGATGGAAACTGTATACCGATGGAGCGTCTAATGATCCTTGTTCTGGAGCTGGCATCGTCCTTGTGGCCCCCGAGAACCGATCAATTTTCTATGCTTTGAAGCTTAATTTCCCTGCTACGAATAACGAAGCCGAGTACAAGGCGTTGACTACTAGACTGAAGCTTGCTAAAGAGCTCGGAGTGAAATCGATCGAAATCTTTTGTGACTCATAGTTGATAGTGTACCAAATTAAAAGGGACTACCAGGCGAAGGGATAATGGCTTGCCCCGTACCTTACCCGAGTTCAGGAATTGCTACCGGACATCGAATACTATGACATTTCACATATCCTGCACAACCGGAGCGGGGAAGCCGACTCATTGGCAAAGTTTGTAAGCACTAGCGATGCACAACAGATGGGCTTGGTTCTAATTGAGACCCTATTGCCCAAGTATAAATACAATTGAAGTTGTTCATGTATAGGAAACAGAGCCCAAAAAGGAATCATAGATGTCACCGTTTAAAGAATACCTATTGCGTGGAATCTTGCCTAAGAGAAGGAACGAAAAGAGGGAAGTCCTTCGTAAGGCTTCACGGTATATTATGCAAGATGGAGTTATGTATCGAAAGGGATTCTCTGTTCCTTTACTCAGGTGTATCGCCCATGACAAGATAAAGCGGGTCTTGAAAGAAATGAAGGAGAATACGCGACCATACCGGGGGACAAATGTTAGCTAAAAAGATACTCCGTTATTGGTACTACTGACCGACCATGAATCGAGATGCTACAGATCATGTAAGATGATATGACAAATGCCAAATATATGCAAAAGTGCTAAGAACGCCGCCGACGAAAATCACGCAAATGGTTATTCCATGGTCATTTGCGGTATGGGGGATCGATATTATCGGCTCATTGCCGATTTCCAAATGTGGTGCGAGATATGATACTGTCGCGGTTGACTACTTCACCAAATGGGCCGAAGCAGAGCCATTAGCTACGATTATAACCAAAAAAGTAATTAACTTCATTGTTTGAAACATTATATGTCGCTTCGGTCTTCCGCGGACTATCATAATTGATAACAAAACTCAATTTGATAGTATTGAGCTTAAGGAGTTTTGTCAAAGGTATCGTATTGAGAAACGGTTTGCAGTAGTCGCTCACCCTTAGGCGAATAGATAGGTTGAAGCTGTAAACAAGATTATGAAGTCCACCTTGAAAAATGCATTTGGAAAAGGCCAAAGGCAAGTGGGTAGACGAACTTCCTATGACGATGTGGGCCTATAGGACCACTTATAAGTCTGCGACTGGCCACACTCCATTTGCCCTAGCTTACAAAGCCAAAGCAATCATTCCCATGGAACTCGAAGTTCCTTCCCGTCGGGTGACTTACTACAATCCCAGAACCAATCAAGATCTCTATTGGAGTCGCTGGATTTTATTGATAAGAAGCATGAGGAGGCTCATTTGAGAGCGCCCACACATCAGCAACGAGTTAACCGGTACTATAATATGAAAGCCGACCAAGAACCTTTGATGTTGGCGACCTTATCCTGAAGCAAATCTTTTCGGTCCCATCGCACATGAACCCTATATGGGAATGGTTGTGCGTCACCGAATGGAGGCTTGAAGAAGGAACTTTCAAGATAGCGACTATTGGTGGTGTAACTCTTCCCAAAGCATGGAATAGCAAAAATTTACATCGTTATTTCACCTTGATTGTTTCTGTGACGGCCCTGACTCGACCTTCGAAAATCGGCATCGAATACGACACTCGTATTCAAAATGCCGCAGATCCAAACGTCGAATCTGGTTCGCCGGAGCTTATAACACAATTAAGTACAACACTGTGGAAGAAAAGAAATATCAATATATATATACACAACATTGATACAATGACAGATACAATATCTGATCCAACTGAATGATATAATGAATATCACTATACATCAGAGATATGATACAAGATAATAGCAGCGGAAAGAAAAAGATAACACCTGCAGCGGACAAATAATGTTTTCAATGCCAAACTCCAAATGATCCATCTCCAATCCAGAACTAGCTCGAACTCCCAATAACAATGCACAAAGCTAAGCAACGTCGGTCTGTCCAAAGACTGAATAAAATCTCCAAATGCTACCAAATCAAGGATTTCAAAAGTTATCGAATCTATACCTATTATGGGATTATCTGAAAAACCCAACTCTAGACTGCCCGTGTGGAAAATAGTGGGCACCCAGAGTTTAGGAAAGGAACAATAAACTCTAGGTCAGTCATGGGACTGATATGAGTAAACAAAAACAGTTTTTATCTTTAAAACAGACAACAAGAGAATTTAAAATAAATCCGCAATGCTTTTTAGAAAATGAAACTAGCATAAGGCCTCCCGCCACACACACAATGCAAATGCAGAATTGGAGGAGATTTCTCCTTATGATAGTCAAACATGCTTGATACGAGAAAATTTCTTTGATATTATTACTAGTGCATAATATGGAAAACCATTTCGAAAGTACAATATTGATCTTAGCCAGCATACAACCATTATTGTATGCCTACTATAGCTATCATTTTCAATAGCAGGTTACCGCCAGATTCCATGACAGGTTATACAACTAAAACCGTACAAGACGCGTATTGTTTTGATTGAATTTCCAACAAATGGTCAGGCTAAGGAACTTCCCACTGTCCAGGGGTACGCCTCTGGCGGGACGTCCCGAGAACTTAACCAGCTCTCTGCCAACATAAGGCTGGGTTACCTCTGTAACTAGGTAACTACTACTCGAGCATGCCATCCCTTGGTCCTTTGGGACCTTTATCCGAGACGCCCCTAAACCACAAAGCAACAACCACACAGTAAATGAGATTGAAGCAACCACATTGGTAAATATCTGGGCTCCATACCACGATACCACCTTTTACCAGAAGGAAATGACATACCCTAAAGGGCGCGACCCTCATAACCTTACCGCATCTTTCCCGTTTCGACCATTTCCGGGGTGTGAGGTCCTGATGCAGTCTCGTCCACAAAGCTACGCTTTATACAAAAGCCATACTTTAATCACAAATGATCATCAACATACAGCAACACTTAGCATGCCACACTACCAAATTGGGAGTATATCACTGATAACCTTCAACTACATAACCTCTGAGCTCGTACGTCTCAGAGAAGGGTGTTAAGATAAGAGAATAAATTCTCCGCCACCAACAGATATGCATTTAAAAGCAATCTTCTTTATATCTCAAAGTGTAATGTCAGACATACAACCACATAAGTCTGTGCCGGGTTCGAACAGAACCGAAGGAACTTCGTAAGAAGCCCTTGCAAATCTGGGTATTTACAATCTCGATCGGACTTCCCATCACTTAGGGAATCTCTATACCGTAGCTACTCGGTGCAGAGTCAACCGACAAGTTATCCTATCGTTCTTGAAGACACCCGATCTTCAACACCGGTCTTCAATGCAATCCATAACATCGTACCACTATTCAGAATGGGTTATATGACACAAGATCCTCTCCTGGCTAAACCGAATAATGAGCGCAATATTTAAAAATATATGGATATGGGATTTCAGTTAAGTCACAACTTCAAAGAAAACCAAAACCTTTCTTCAAATGGTTTAAAAAAAATTACCCTTTCAAATCTTTAAACAAAAAGATTAATTTCACAAAGTTCACCCAGTTTCATAGAGATCCATTTACGGATTTCAAAACAATTTCCATTTCAATTGGATTAACTCATTAAATCTTTAAATAAAAGATTTAACTTATAGCTTTCAAACCCGTTTTCATAACTTGGAAATCATTTAATTTCAAACTAGAAATCCTTTTAATACAAATTGGAAGTTCATTTCTTATGTGAAAGCTTTTATTATTTGAAAACAAATAGTTTTCGTTTCGGAAGAATCCAATTATGTTCGCACGAGTTAAAGCCTTTGAAATTAAATTCAAATTCCCAAATCAATACCTTTAAAATGGTTTAACCCGTATATAACCTGTATAACATCTTTAATCCCTAGTTTCAAATCATAGAATTCGGTTTCAAATTTTGAATTTAAATTTAAATCAAATTATTTGAACTTCAAGGCGTAATCAAGTTATTCAAAAATAAATTTTATTTTTGAAATTCCTTTTCAAAAACTTTTTACATTAATCCCAATCCATTTCCAAAACTATTTGGATTTAAAATTCAAATTCAAAACTATTTCAAAAATCTACGACTTAACCAATTTCCACGTGTAATCCATATTTGTGTGTGTATAGTGTAGTCCAGGGGTTTCGCACAATAGTGCAACATCATCAATCATCACAAATTCATAGATAAAGTAAATTAATCAATCACAGAGATTTACCATTACGATTCGATGTGGGTTTCAGATAACCAACTGGAATCCGACTCCCTGTCGCATCGAAATTTAAATGCCATTTACGGGCAAAAAGGGTTTTCACATACACATGAAAACAAATCATAAATCACAGTTCAGCACAAAGCAATTCACATTACATAGCATCACAATCACATATCAGAAATATCAATCCAGTACACAATATTTTACAATTAACTTAAATTAATCAAATTAAACTCAATAAATTACAATAAGCAATTAATTTCTTAATTACTTTCATAAAGTAATTACACTTACACAATTTCACAAATGATTTTCATTAATTAATAAATCTAATTTAATTGGCACGTTGATTAATTATTTAAATAATCTTAGTTAATGACCTTCATTAACTAAAAACAATTCTTTAATTACTTTCCTAATTAATCTCTAATTATAAATTAATCTAAATCATTAATTCATAAATTAAATAAATAAGTCATTCCTTAATTATCTTATTCATTAAATCATTTTAGTACCTTAATTGTCTCTAAGGTAATCCATTTCTTTATTAATGACTTCATTAATATTAAAGTGTATTTAAAACATTACACTTCTAAATTTAGATTCAAATTTCATTTTGAATTTAAGATTTAAAATGATTATATATTTAAACATTAACCAAATTTAAATATCAACTTATAAACCTATATAAGAAAAGTTCTAACTAAATTACTTAAATTTTTATTTAAAATTTAAGCTTTAAAATACATTACATTTTAACTTGCAAATTCAAGTTAAAACAAATTATTTAACTTTTCATTCAAAATACTTTTATAAAAGAACTTTATCAAAATCCAAGACAAATGTTTATTTGAAAATAAATTACTTAAAAAAGCTATTTGATTTAAACTTGTTTAAAACGTTCAGATTTAAAAACTGATTTAAATCACAGATTTGAATTCAAGAAACTTGAATCCATATCTAAACATTTGATTTAAACTTGGCTTTAAACTTTGATTTAAATCTTTGATTTAAACATGCTTTTAAAACCTTGATTTTGAATTCTTGATTTAAAATCCCAATTCATTTTAAATTCAATTCCTTTAAATCCACTTAATTGCTTAAAACTTATTTTTAAGTCGTTAAACAATTTAATTTCAAAACTTTATTTATTCACAACTAATTTTTAAACTAACCTGAATTCATGTTTAAAATGTGATTCCAAACTCAGTTTAAACTTTGATTTATAATTTAAACTTAAATTTTCAAAAACAACAGAACAGTTTTGTTTTAAACCTGTACAAGCATTTTTTTTACCCGAGCTAATACTACATTTACTTCGAGTCCAACACTTAACAACTCCGAGTAAATCACTCGAGTTACTCGAGAAAATCTCGTGTCCACCCTGCTTCATCCCAAACTACCCAAGTTCCAGATTCCCAGAAATTCGTGCACCATGCACGCGCACGGCACCGCCGTCACCTTCGGTCAACGATACATCGTCGAGCAAGTCGACGATCACCCATGATCCACTTTCCGACCATCAGAAACTCCATCATCCCCTCGCAATCGAATTTGAGTTAAAACCTAATGTGGAAACAGAAGAAGCTAAAACTCCTCCAAAACCTGAAAACACGTCGCCTCCGCAACCTCGACCATTAAAAGGTCAGAAACTCTAGCCATTCACTCGTCAACACTTCTTTTACCACCTCCCAAAACCACGCCACACTCGATCAACCATAGACAGCGTACGAATTGAAGTACCAAACCTCGATAAAACTAGGTTTACAGACTACAAACGCGCACCGCCGCCACCACGACCATCTGACCACCATCCCAATATTTTCCCAGAATCACTGATCACTCCTGCACCTCAAGCCAAGATCCTGATCACCACAAACCCGTGGATCATCAGAGATCATTAAAGCAACGAAATTTAGACAATCTCAAACTGCTCTTTCATCTTAGATCTAAAATTTAAAAATTTTAACTTTAAAAATCATGTTTAGATATAAGAATTCAGATTATGTACTTGAATTCGTGAATTAAATTTTAAATTTAGACTTATCTTAGGTTTGCTCGGTTATTTTGGGTTTCCAGGGGACAGTGCTAAGTTGTTTTGACTTGGATGAATTGTTAAAACTTAGCTCATGATCAAACAAACAATCTTTGTTTATATTCCAAGTGCTAATAGTTATTAGATCAAGAGAAAAGAATTTATTTTGATAAGAATTTGGGTCTAGAACCGAAGTCAGGGAGAAACACAGAAATGCTCACCAATATTTTCATACATATACACAGAGATATGCTAAAAGAAATATACTTACAAACAAACTAAATTTAAGAGATAAGCATGCAACAAAACCATATATTTAAACCATTTTAATTTTGATGCTACTCATA
This sequence comes from Allium cepa, assembly GCA_030765085.1. Classification (NCBI taxonomy): domain Eukaryota; kingdom Viridiplantae; phylum Streptophyta; class Magnoliopsida; order Asparagales; family Amaryllidaceae; genus Allium; species Allium cepa. Next base: position 218,067,985 of record CM060938.1, read on the forward strand.
TTAATTTTAAAATGAACAGAGCTTCTTCTTTTGAACCAGGCTTGAAATTGCAAGCTGAAACCTTTTCTTGATTCTCTGGTTTGAATTGATCGTATTGTTGTTTAAAATTGAATTTTTGTTTAAGTTTTAGATGATGTTTACTTCAGTTTCTTGGCTTTTGCTTGACGAAACTGAAATGAAGAAGCTTGATATATATAAAAGAAGTGTACAGGGTGATATAATTTTGCTTGTACAACACCAGCCCAAAGATTTTTTTCTTTGCTTGTTTGTTTGACTAGCAGATTTTTTTTCCTACTTGGTGGCTGATGATCTTCTTTTGTATGCTAGAGATCCTAGCATTATTACTATTGTCATTTTCCTTTTCAAGTCTACATTTATCTTTTCTTTGTTCATAGATATTTATATTATCTTCTTTTACAAGCCTATAGATATATGTTGATTTTTAACTTTAATACTTATTGTCTTATTTTACATTTGCATTCCTATATTTGTATATAGATATTTAGCTTTTAAAGAAATTGTTCTTAAAACTTAATTATACTTTAATAAAATAAACAAACATATTTTTATTCGAATTTGGAGAAACTCAAATCAATTTACCAATTAATTTCATAATTTTTATTCAAAAATTAAATTAATTATCAATTTAAACTTAGTAAAAAAATCCGGGATCGTTACGGATTCCCCCCTTAAGAAATTTCGTCCCCGAAATTTGCGGGCACGAAAACAACAAAGATAGATAAACAAAGACAGAGAAACAGTTTTCCAGGTCAAACTGGATATCTATTCTATATTTGGCTTACCAAACCAGAATATTGACAATATGAGAACAAACTCACACAATTTTTTCACAAGATACTCGGGTCATGAAATCTATGAAATATGCAAGGCACTGATTAGTTTGAAGGATAACTAACCATTCGTAATATATATCGAACCCAGAGAATAGATAAATAGATTCAATCTCTACAATTTCTCAAACACTAGATTTGGATTCCAACTTAGGTCGGAACATCCCAAAGTATATACCAACTTGTCCTTTTTCGGACTTCGATCTACCCAAGAAATTATAATAGAATTTCAAATTTGGTTTTAAACGAAATCGGTTTATCGTTTCAATTCAAATTTAGCTTTATATTCTATTAATCAATTTAACTCAATCTAAATTTCCAATTTATTTAAAATTTTCAATTTCAAATTTCCAATTCATTAAAGTTCAAATCGAAAACTGATAAGAAACCGATGAAGATACGAAGTAAGGATTTCCTACAACGATTCGTAGGGCCACAATCACACTGAAGCTTCTTTCTGGAGCTGTCACGAAGCAATCAAAGAAATTGGAAAGACGAATCAAAGGAGATTGATAGAGAAAGCTTTTTCCACTGTTGCAGGGTATTGACCATTTATAGTGGTACTCCCCTGTCCCCTATCTCGTCCTCTTCTGACACTCATACTTCCTATTTGTGGATAGTAAGAGAATTTACTGAGGCATACGAACAGATATCTTAGGGATACTCATTCTAGGGTATACTTCACCCTATCTCTAATGAGTTACTTAATGTGTTATACTCCTGAGCTAAAGTTTCAACCCTCAGCTCTGATACCAAATGTGACGGCCCTGACTCGACCTTCGAGAATCGGCACCGAATATGACACTCGTATTCAAAATGCCGCAGATCTAAACATCGAATCTGGTTCGCTGGAGCTTATAACACAATTAAGTACAACACAGCGGAAGAAAAGAAATATCAACATATATATATATAACATTGATACAATGACAGATACAATATCTGATCCAACTGAATGATATAATGAATATCACTATACATCAAAGATATGATACAAGATAATAGCAGTAGAAAGAAAAAGATAACACCAGCAGCGGATAAATAATGTTTTCAATGCCAAACTCCAAATAATCCATCTCCAATCCAGAACTAGCTCGAACTCCCAATAACGATGCACAAAGCTAAGCAACGTCAGTCCGTCCAAAGACTGAAGAAAATCTTCAAATGCTACTAAATCAAGGATTTCGAAAGCTATCGAATCTACACCTATTATGGGATTATCTGAAAAATCCAACTCTAGACTGCCCGTGTGGAAAATAGTTGGCACCCAGAGTTTAGGAAAGGAACAATAAACTCCAGGTCGGTCATGAGACTGGTATGAGTAAACAAAAACAGTTTTTATCTTTAAAACAGACAACAAGAGAATTTAAAATAAATCCGCAATGCTTTTTAGAAAATAAAACTACCATAAGGCCTCCCGCCACACACACACAATGCAAACGTAGAATTGGAGGAGATTTCTCCTTATGATAGTCAAACATGCTTGATACGAGAAAATTTCTTTGATATTATTACTAGTGCATAGTGTGGAAAACCATTTCGAAACTATAATATTGATCTTAGCCAGCATACAACCATTATTGTATGCCTACTATAGCTACCATGTTCAATAGCAGGTTACCGCCATATTCCATGGCAGGTTATACAACTAAAACCGTACAAGGCGCGTATTGTTTTGATTAGATTTCCAACAAATGGTCAGGCTAAAGAACTTCCCACTATCCATGGGTACGCCTCTGGCGGGACGTCCCGAGAACTTAACCAGCTCTCTGCCAACACAAGGCCGGGTTACCTCTGTAACTAGGTAACTACTACTCGAGCATGCCATCCCCCGGTCCTTTGGGACCTTTATCCGAGGCGCCTCTAAACCACAAAGCAACAACCACACAGTAAATGAGATTGAAGCAACCACATAGGTAAATATCTGGGCTCCATACCATGATACTACCCTTTACCAGAAGGGAACAACACACCCTAAAGGGCGCGACCCTCATAACCTTACCGCATCTTTCCTGTTTCGACCATTTCCGGGGTGTGAGGTCCTGATGCAGTCTCGTCCACAAAGCTACGCTTTATACAAAAGCCATGCTTTGATCACAAATGATCAAAAAATGATCATCAACACACAGCAACACTTAGCATGCCACATTACCAAATTAGGAGTATATCACTGATAACCTTCAACCACATAACCTCTGAACTCGTACGTCTCAGAGAATGGTGTTAAGCTAAGAGAATAAATTCTCCCCTACCAACAGATATGTATTTGAAAGAAATCTGCTTTATATCTCAAAGTGTAATGTCAGACATACAACCATACAAGTCTGTCCCAGGTTCGAACAGAACCTTAAGGCACTTCGTAAGAAGTCCTTGCAAATCCGGGTATTTACAATCCCGATCGGACTTCCGATCACTTAGGGAATCTCTATACCATAGCTACTCGGTGCAGAGACAATCGACAGGTTATCCTATCGTTCTTGAAGACACCTGGTCTTCAACACCAGTCTTCAACGTAATCCATAACGTCGTATCACTATTCGGAATGGGTTATATGACACAAGGTCCTTTCCCGGCTAAACCGAATAATGAGCGCAATATTTAAAAATATATGGATATGAGATTTCAGTTAAGTCACAACTTCAAAGAAAACCAAAACCTTTCTTCAAATGGTTTAAACAAATTACCATTTCAAATCTTTAAACAAAAAGATTAATTTCACAAAGTTCACCCAGTTTCACAAAGATCCATTTACGGATTTCAAAACAATTTCCATTTCAATTGGATTAACTCATTAAATCTTTAAATCAAATATTTAACTTATAGCTTTCAAACCCGTTTTCATAACTTGGAAATCATTTTCATTTCAAACTAGAAATCCTTTTAATACAAATTGGCAGTTCATTTCTTATGTGAAAGCTTTTATTATTTGAAAACAAATAGTTTTCGTTTCGGAAGAATCCAATTATATTCGCACGAGTTAAAGCCTTTGAAATTAAATTCAAATTCCCAAATCAATACCTTTAAAATGGTTTAACCCATATATAACCTGTATAACATCCTTTAATCCCTAGTTTCAAATCATAGAATTCAGTTTCAAATTTTGAATTTAAATTTAAATCAAATTATTTGAACTTCAAGGCGTAATCAAGTTATTCAAAAATAAATTTTATCTTTGAAATTCTTTTTCAAAAACTTTTTACATTAATCCCAATCCATTTCCAAAACTATTTGGATTCAAAATTCAAATTCAAAACTATTTCAAAAATCTACGACTCAACCAATTTCCACGTGTAATCCATATTTGTGTGTATAGTGTAGTCCAAGGGTTTCATACAATAGTGCAACATCATCAATCATCTCAGATTCAAAGATAAAGTAAATTAATCAATCACAGAGATTTACCATTACGATTCGATGTGGGTTTCGGATAACCAACTGGAATCCGACTCCATGTCGCATCGAAATTTAAATGCCATTTACGGGCAAAAAGGGTTTCACATACACATGAAAACAAATCACAAATCACAGTTCAGCACAAAGCAATTCACATTACATAGCATCACAATCACATATCAGAAATATCAATCCAGTACACAATATTTGACAATTAACTTAAATTAGTCAAATTAAACTCAATAAATTACATTAAGCAATTAATTTCTTAATTACTTTCATAAAGTAATTACACTTACACAATTTCATAAATGATTTTCATTAATTAATAAATCTAATTTAATTGGCACGTTGATTAATTATTTAAATAATCTTAGTTAATGACCTTCATTAACTAAAAACAATTCTTTAATTACTTTCCTAATTAATCTCTAATTATAAATTAATCTAAATCATTAATTCATAAATTAAATAAATAAGTCATTCCTTAATTATCTTATTCATTAAATTATTTTAATACCTTAATTGTCTCTACGGTAATCCATTTCTTTATTAATGACTTCATTAATATTAATGTGTATTTAAAACATTACACTTCTAAATTTAGATTCAAATTTCATTTTGAATTTAAGATTCAAAATGATTATATATTTAAACATTAACCAAGTTTAAATACCAACTTATAAACCTATATAAGAAAAGTTCTAACTAAATTACTTAAATTTTTATTTAAAATTTAAGCTTTAAAATACATTACAATTTAACTTGCAAATTCAAGTTAAAACAAATTATTTAACTTTTCATTCAAAATCCTTTTATAAAAGAACTTTGTCAAAATCCAATTCAAATGTTTATTTGAAAATAAATTACTTAAAAAAGCTATTTGATTTAAACTTGTTTAAAACATTCAGATTTAAAAACTGATTAAAAAAACAGATTTGAATTCAAGAAACTTGAATCCATATCTAAACATTTGATTTAAACTTGGCTTTAAACTTTGATTTAAATCTTTGATTTAAACATGCTTTTAAAACCTTGATTTTGAATTCTTGATTTAAAATCCCAGTCCATTTTAAATTCAATTCCTTTAAATCCACTTAATTGCTTAAAACTTTTTTTTAAGTCGTTAAACAATTTAATTTCAAAACTTTATTTATTCATAACTAATTTCTAAACTAACCTGAATTCATGTTTAAACTGTGATTCAAAACTCAGTTTAAACTTTGATTTATAATTTAAAATAAAATTTTCAAAAACAACAGAACAGTTTTGTTTTAAACCTGTGCAAGCATTTTTTTTTACCCGAGCCAATACTACATTTACTTCGAGTCCAACACTTAACAACTCCGAGTAAATCACTCGAGTTACTCGAGAAAATCTCGTGTCCACCCTGCTTCATCCCAAACTACCCAAGTTCCAGATTTCCAGAAATTCGTGCACCATGCACGTGCACGGCACCGCCGTCACCTTCGGTCAACGATACATCATCGAGCAAGTCGACGATCACCCATGATCCACTTTCTGACCATCAGAAACTCCATCATCCCCTCGCAATCGAATTTGAGTTAAAACCCAACCTGGAAACAAAAGAAGCTAAAACTCCTCCAAAACCTGAAAACACGTCGCCTCCGCAACCTCCACCATCAGAAGGTCAGCAACTCTATCCATTCACTCGTCAACGCTTCTTTTACCACCTCCCAAAACCACGCCACACTCGATCAACCATAGAAGGCGTATGAATTGAAATACCAAACCTCGATAAAACTAGGTTTCCAGGCTACAGACGCGCACCGCCGCCACCACGACCATCTGACCACCATCCCAATATTTTCCCAGAATGACTGATCACTCCTGCACCTCCAGCCAAGATCCCGATCGCCACAAACCCATGGATCATCAAAGATCATCAAAGCAATGAAATTTAGACAATCTCAAACTGCTCTTTCATCTTAGATCTAAAAGTTAAAAATTTTAACTTTAAAAATCATGTTTAGGTATAAGAATTCAGATTATATACTTGAATTCGTGAATTAAAAATTTTAAATTTAGACTTATCTTAGGTTTGCTCATCTATTTTGGGTTTCCAAGGGACAGTGCTAAGTTGTTTCGGCTTGGATGAATTGTTAAAACTTAGCTCATGATCAAACAAACAATCTTTGTTTATATTCCAAGTGCTAATAGTTATTAGATCAAGAGAAAAGAATTTATTTTGATAAGAATTTGGGTCTAGAACCGAAGTCAGGGAGAAACACAGAAATGCTCACCAATATTTTCATACATATACACAGAGATATGCTAAAAGAAATATACTTACAAAAAAACTAAATTTAAGAGATAAGCATGGAACAGAACCATATATTTAAACCATTTTAATTTTGATGCTACTCATATTAATTTTAAAATGAACAGAGCTTCTTCTTTTGAACGAGGCTTGAAATTGCTAGCTGAAACCCTTTCTTGATTCTCTGGTTTGAATTGATTGTATTGTTGTTTAAAATTGAATTTTTGTTTAAGTTTTAGATGATGTTTACTTCAGTTTCTTAGCTTTTGCTTGACGAAACTGAAATGAAGAAGCTTGATATATATAAAAGAAGTGTACAGGGTGATATAATTTTGCTTGTACAACACCAGCCCAAAGATTTTTTTTCTTTGCTTGTTTGTTTGACTAGCGGATTTTTTTCCTACTTGGTGGCTGATGATCTTCTTTTGTAAGCTAGAGATCCTAGCATTAATTACTATTGTCATTTTCCTTTTCAAGTCTACACTTATCTTTTCTTTGTTCATAGATATTTATATTATCTTCTTTTACAAGCCTATAAATATATATATATATATATATTGATTTTTAACTTTAATACTTATTGTCTTATTTTACATTTGCATTCCTATATGCATATATATACATATATATATATTTAGCTTTTAAAGAAATTGTTTTTAAAACTTAATTATACTTTAATAAAATAAACACACATATTTTTATTCGAATTTGGAGAAACTCAAATCAATTTACCAATTAATTTAACAATTTTTATTCAAAAATTAAATTAATTATCAATTTAAACTTAGTAAAAAATCTGGATCGTTACAGTTTCTTTCACATTCCGGTAGTATTTGCATTTTGTTTTTGATATGTAATAAGACATGTTATTCTGCCCCTACTTTTTATGGTGAATAAAAGCTTGAAGCTACTTTTCTATGGACTATTGTTATTTCATACTATGATGTGTTAAACTAATTAATAATAACATTTGTGGTGTATGGTCACACACGTAGAAACGAAAATTGACCATTTATACTGGCTTCCGATGAAAACGAACAAAAGGGGTTGCTTGGGGAGCTTAGTCGGCTGGCGTTCCCACGAGTGAATCGAAAAGGCAACTTTCGAACTGAAAAAATCTCTAAGTCTTCTAAATGCAGATTAGAGTACTTAGTCCCCGAAGCATGAACTAGAGTATAAACGGCTTGAAAAAATCTTTATGTCCCCAGAGTGCCGATTAGAGTAATCGGAGTCCCCGAAGCTTGGATCAGAGTATAAACGACTTGAAAAAATCTCTAAGTCCCCAAAGTGCTGATTATAGTACTCTGAGTCCCCGGAGCATGGACTAGAGTATAAACGACTTGAAAAAATATCTCTAAATCCCCGAAGTGCGGATCAGAGTACTTTGAGTCCACGTAGCGCGGACCAGAGTCTAAACGACTTGAAAAATCTCTAAGTCCCTGGAGTGTGGATTAGAGTACTCTGAGTCCCTGGAGTGCGGACTAGAGTCTAAAGGACTTGAAAAACTATCTATGTCCCCTATGTGCGGATTAGAGTACTCTGAGTCCCCAAAGCGTGGACTAGAATATAAACGACTTGAAAAAAAATATCTAAGTTCTCAAAGTGCGGATTAGAGTACTCTAAGTCCCTGAAGCGTCAACTAGAGTATAAACGACTTGAAAAAAATCTCTAAATCCCTGGAATGCAAATTAGAATACTCTATGTCTCCGGAGCGTGCACTAGAGTCTAAACGACTTGAAATTTTTTTTTTTGGGTCCATGGAGTGCGGATGAGTTTTCGGAGTGCGGACTAGAGTCTAAATGACTTGAAAAGATCTCAGAGTCCCTAGAGTGCGGGTTAGAGTACTCTGAGTCTCCGGAGTGCGGACAAGAGTACTCTGAGTCCTTGGAGCGTGGACTATAGTATAAATGACTTAACAAAAGTTTCTAAGTCCTCGATTATGGACTAAATTATAAATGATATGAGAAAAGCTTCCTAGTCCATGACGTAGACTAAAAAATTCTAAGTATCCAAACTGGCGGATAAACAAGAGAACTTTCAACCGTTCACTATCCAATGAACTTCGGTCTAAGATTGACGAAAGAAGCTCAAACCATTAGTGACAGAATACGACCATTGGTTAAGATTCCTGCATGGTATCGTTGGTGGCTCCCAATAGAGTCTGCAGAGGAGCTCTGAGACTAAGATAATAAATTATCAACGAAATTTGAAAAATTATCAGAAGCATTTGGAACGGAAAAAGTTACTCTACTTGTTGTGCACGTAAATATGCATATTTTTACTTCCATATTTTTATCAAATTTAACTAAATAAATCATCATATTGAGTGTTTTAATATGTTAAAACTAAAATTCAAATTATTTTCAAATCGTCACATATGCATCTTCATATAGGGGCAAAATGGTCATTTTCGTGCATATATTAATTTAAGAAAAATTACTTGGACATTTTTATGATTTTTGTAGGAATTTGGATTCAGATGTAAGTGGTTTCATGAAGATATATGCATGCATAGCAGCAAAGAGAAACAAATGAAGATGAAAATAATTCATTTCATGTATCATGAAGGACTCCATCTACCCATCTAACTTGATGTACAATTAGAAGCTAATGGACATGCTAATGGCCACTAAAGCGTCATGCATATTTAAGTGAGGATTAACATATGCTAATGATTACTTGACCTCCACACTTCCTATAGGGGTAGTTTGGGTAGTTCGCAAAAGTTAGATTAGGGTTTCAAAACATGTATAAATACATCTTATGTTCATGTAATCTTCCTCTCTTCCTCTTAGCCTCTTTAGTTTAGTTTGTGCTCAAAAATAAAATGCAAGCTCTCTTTCTTTTCATAGCTATTTAGTCATTTCTTTCATGTATTTTTCTTTTATGCAATTTTAATATATGCACTTTTCTTGTTTATTTCCTTTCATGCTAGTAGTGTAGTTTATTTTCTATGCAAGTAGATTAGTTTAATTTATTTTTAATTAGCACTCCTTTTATTTTAGCTCTATTTTTCTCTTGCTTTTATTTAATGTTGCATGCTACAGTTGATGATGTGATAACAAATATGAAAGGCTAAACCCCTTCAATTTAAAGGTAATGAAGCTCTCTTGATCATGTAGCTTCAACATTTTGATCATTTATGTTCTCTTTTTGTGTTGAATGAAAATGTTTTAAGTGGTTTAGCTTGTTGTTTTAGCTTTGAATTTGATAGTCTATATTGTTGACTCCAAATAAGCTATGCTTAAACAAACAACAAACACAAATTACCTCTTCATCTACGTATGATGTTGGTAATGAAGTGAATGTTGAAATCAAAATTTGTCTGTCTATATTTCTAATCAATAGTTAATAGACCATGCTTAAAATAAATTTTATTTTTAACTTTATTGTCATTTTCATGAGAGTTAAATAGTGGTTTAGTGGTAGTTATAGTTTGATGGTTTATATTGGACTAATTAATAGCACAAATATGCCATACTTATAATAAAGCATCAATTAAACTCACCAATGACCAAAAAAGCGAGGTTATAATTTCATGTGTTGATTTATGTGATTTAGAGAGTGAATTTATCCCTAAATTGCCTTTAAATTCTCATATTTTTATCAATTTTTTTTGCTAGTTTTCTTACTTTTTTTTTTAGCTTAACACACTCTTTAAATTCTTGGTTTAATTTGATTGAATAGAAATTTTAAAATCTAACAATTCCCCGCGGATCGATCCATACTTACCGCATACTAAAATTATACGCCCTGCGCTTGTAGTTAATTTTAATTTAAATTTGATCGGCTATTTTCTAATCCGATAGAAAATTGGCCAGTTAATTCTTGATTAATTTTCTGCAACAAAACTGTGCACCGTGTACAAAATTGTGCCTGCTCTATATCACTGCTATCCTTCAAAAGATACCCCTGCTGCCACCAACATCAGTGCACTTCAATGCTCCACTCCACCACTTTACAACCAAACAAGCTCCATTTCACAAATACCATACACCGCATAATCACCTTCAAACTTCTCTGCCACAACGTTGCCTCTGCACAGTTACTTCACCAAACTACAACTGCACATACTCCTCCATCAAAAGCTCCGCCCACTGTCTTCTCCTTTGTCAACAAGTTCAATTGCAACTCAACTCCACCATTCATTTGCTATATCTAACTACAACATCAACTGATCACTTGCACAATGCGACCACTTGCCTCTACCCAAAACTGTCAATAACCATCCATTGTCACACTTTCTACTCCCTTCTGATCAACATAACTTCATCACATACCCATCATCTATCTTTATCCTGCCTTTGAATTCACCACCATATCACAGTTCACTGACCTCATCGCCATCCCTATAAACTCAATACTGCCACCTGATCAACATATCACTACAACACACTCCATAACCCATCAACTGCATATACCACACAACTTCAACCACCAGTTTTATCCCACATCTGCTACGCATACCATCATCAACAACGATATAGCTACAACAACCACAACATCATCATCAACAACTGCAAATCCATCTCTTCCCATCTCAACACTGTTAATTCCACCATCAAGTCATCACTACACATACCTCTTCAATCATTCAACTGACCAAACCACTGACATTCAAACAATAGATAGACCCAAACTCCACTATCATTCAACTTCACTTCACAACAAACCACCAGCAAAACTCCAGCATCCCCATCTCCATCCCCACCGCAGTTCTAACCCTATCTAACCAAAACCCCCTAACAGCAGTACCCACCGTTTTACATTGCTCCAAACTCATTGACATTCACCTTCTACTGACAGTAACAATGCTACCTCAACCAAACAGTGCGCTCCTCTTCTCCAGTCCTAACCACAAATTTCAACTGCCACTGCTTGCAATAACTTCCACCACAACTGTTTCAAGACTCCACCACATACTTTTATTCCCCTGCCTACAAAAACTTGCACATAAAACTTGCACAAACAACTGTTTCAAGCCTCCCCCTTCTCACTGTTTCTCCACCACCAAATCAACCCAAACAATATAGCAGTGCACACAAGAATTGAACCCTGTCACCAAGTATACACACTGACCAGACCAAACCAGTCAACAACTTCATCCACGTACCACCATTACTGTATCTGCCATTCTCCACCTTTGAACCATCCCACAACACTCCTTCACCATACATTGCTTCAACAACCCGGACATCAGAACATCACATCCCTATCGAATAACCTCACCTAGCTTCTGCCATCACTTCCAACCCGAAAACCTAAGCTACTCCATACAACCAAACCTGCGAAAAACAAAATCATCTCCATCGCCGTTGCCAAATTCCAGCACTCCAATTGTTGCACCTCCCTGAATCCCCAAATTGAGCCCCAACCTCCAGCCTCCATCAATCGACAACAACAGAAGCTCAAAAACCCAACCAAGGACCAAATTGATCACTCGCGACCAAGCGCTGGCACACTACAAACGATAAAGTGCCTGATTCAAATCATTGGTGGACTTTGCAATTGTAATTAGAATCGTATAAAGTTGATTTTGAGAAAGACAGGAACTTGGAATTAAAAAAAAAAAATACAGGTGAATTTGCGAACTGCTGAGTTTACGCGTTGAAGAGCTGATGTTGTATAACTTCGGGACGGGCTGGTTTTAAAGTTTGTATTTCCTTTTTTTATTTTTGCTTTCTTCCTCCTTTTATTTACTTAATTTGTTTAAGCAATTAGTTTTCTTTTATTCTTCTCTCTAAAAAAAACCTGTTTTCTTTTGTTACTTTGTTTTGTTTATTTTTTTTGTTTAATCTATTTTAGTTTTGTTTAATTTATTTTATCTTAAAAAAACTTTTAAATTTGTTTTGTTTTAATTTGCTTTAATTTCCATCATTACATATATATAAAAAAACTTGTATATATCTTCTTTTTAATTTTAAGGTTGTAGGAAATAAAAGCAAGAACCGCTTGCCAAAAAAATAGCTTGCTTAAAAAAATACCGTTTTAAAATAATTTGCTAATAATTCTGCACGCTCTGGTATCGTGTTTTCATCTCCAGTTTTATTTTAATTGCATTGTGGTTGCTTGCATTTTTAGATTTTTCCAAAAACAAAAACAAAAATCCATCCATAGTTGCATTGTTAATACACATTTATTTTCACTTTTGTATTTCATCCTAGAATTTAGATTAATAACGGCTATACATCGATAACACTTAATTGTATGTTGGCAAGTTGTTTTCTTTAAATAATTTAATTTTTTGGTGTCTAGCCTACAGTACAGCAATAAGCATTCATAAATATTATGGTGAGTCATAAATATTATAGTGGTTGTTTGTCTGAATATACTTAAACCTTCGGCTGCATTGCCATGGTGATTCATGGTGCACCGATAAATCCTGCCCGTTACCTAGCTGAGAACATCTTGTTGAATTAAGACAAAATATGATTATACAATTTTGGGTTAGAAGCTAATTAGGATATAAAATTTGTAATTAAACCCTTGCATTCATTTAGTTGCATTAGTTCATGCATAATTAAAAAAAATTCAAAATCAAAAATTGAAAAAATTGTAAATATTCCTTACCGTAGGTTTTAAATCCTTTCTTTTGAAATTTTCAATGAAAATTAAAAAATCCATAAAAAATTTAGCTAGTTCTTTTAGAAAAAAATACAAAAAAATATAAAACCTTTTCAAAAATAAAATCCAAACACCAAATTTTCTTTTGAAAAATAAATTCATTTTGGTAAATAGTTTTCCTTTGCATAATAATAAAAAAAACATTCTTGAAAATGTCTGAATTTCCTTACTCACCAGAATTTTATTATAGTTGTGAAAATCAGTGTAATCCATATAATTTCACACCAAATTCTTATGAATGTTTTAAGAATAACTGTTGTAAAAACAATTCGGATTTCGCACCACCAAATTTTCAAAATAATGGTCTACACTCAACTCTTGAAAAGTATATTGAAACTATTGAATCTTTACTTGAATAACAAAATCAAATGAATGATTTGTATAATTCATATCTGTGCAATAACTCAAGTCAAGGATTTCAAAATAATTAAAATTTTAATTCACTTCAAAACTCTAATGATTTGGATTATAACTCAGTCCAATTCGATTTTGAACTCCAAAATGAATTTCAAACACAAAATGGAAATGTGAACTACTTTTTAAATGAATTTAGCAATGGAAATCGTGTGATTGAAAATTTTTGTTCTCAACAAATTCAAATTGAAAATTCTCAAATTAATAATCATGAATTTGATTTAGTTGAGAAAATGGAAAAAGACGACGAGGATTTGTTGCGTGAAACCTACACAAAATTTCATGAGAAACAAAATCAAATCTCAACGTATGAAGAATCAAGTGATAATCCACATTTTACCAAATTGACGATTTTCAAATAACAACTTTTGAAATTGAAACTAATTTTTTTAATGAAGTTGTTGAAAACACGATAATTGAGTTGGATTTCAATTCTTTTGAAAATGTGGAACCAAATTTAAATTTTGATCTTCCTTTCTCCGATTTTGAAAATGTGAATACAACGACTTTAGATTTTGAAATTGATTCATGCAATGAAGTTGTTGATAATCCAACAAAGAAAGACGAATTTGATGAACACGAATTCTTTGGACTTTTTGAAAATGAGTTATTGAATTCCGAAGGGGAAGAGTTAAATCACCATTTTGATTTTGAATTCAGTAGTTCTGAAAAAGAGTTCAATGATAAGCTTGAATTTCAGTTTGGTAAAAATAAACTTGAACTTCAATCAATTGTTCTATCAACCCCAAAAACCATTGAAAATAAAACAAATCATGCGATTTTTAATAAAACGACATTCGTTTTTCCAAATCAACATTCAACTTTGAAATCTTCCATGGTTTGGTTTTCGTGCTTAAGCTGTGTCTCTCAAACTTGACAAGACAAATGAATTGGTCTTTGGAAGACCGTTTCATTTACTCTTTAACATCATATTTTCTGATGTCTTGTAAATAATAACCGTTTTATGTAAATATATGTCATATTTTTATTTTATTTTTCTCCTTCCACTTGTGTTGACTATAGGGGCATAGTTAAAATTAAGTGTAGGAAGGAGTCTCATCTTCTTTTTGAATTTTCATGTTTAATTTTTTTACTTTCGTTTTACTTCCAAAACTTAGAAAAAATCTAAAAAAACAATTTTTCTGTTTTTTTAGCATTTTGATTTATTTTTAAAGAAACACTATAGGATAAATATATGGTTTTGGTTATTAAATTGAAATTTTTGAAAACTTAGCCGTCTTAACAAAAATAAAAAGAAAGTTTGATTACAAGTTTAACGATGGTTTAACTAGTATATAGGAAGGTTCATGGGTGATAATTATGAAGTACATCCTAATTGAAAATCTTTGTTTAGGAGTGGTTGACTTGAAGTAAATGTGATAATATTTTAAATCTTTTAAGTTACGTGGCACTAAGATGATATTGTAAAACTCTCTCTTTCCAAAAAAATGGAAAAAAGACAAAAAAAGAAGAAACGATAAATCTTGTTGCATATATATATACTAATACCTACGGTCGATAGGTGTATACACTTGTGTACACTCGCCATGCTCTGTACCCTTCTCTCGTAAGCCCAAAAGGTAGTGCATGATCGATATATCTAGCCTCAGCTTATCTGAGTTAGGTGTATGTATATATATATATATATATATATATATATATATATATATATATATAAATTCTTTCTCTAATAGCGCCTATAGTCGATAGATGGTCACACTCGTGTGTTCACTTACCACACTCTGTATTCCCCTCACATAAGCCTGCAAGGCAGTGCATGGGTGGTCTATCTAGCCTCAGTTTACTTGAGTTACGCATATGTAAATATTGTCAATATCAATAAAATTTTCAAAAACAAGAGAGAGTAAGCAACTGAAATCTAAGCACTATTTTTGCTTATTTTATTTGACTTGTTATTCAAAAGAAATGAAAATACAACTTGTGATAAATTTGAAAATTATAGTGAGCCTATTTCATAGCAACACTTTGTTATCAACCGAAACAACGAGTTAAACTATAGTCTATTTGTTATGATAACTTGATTTTTATTGGAAATTTTGACAAGTAAATGGACTTAAATTTCTTAATAAGTACCAAAAATTATATTTAACTTATTCATGCCAATTCAAAAGTAAATTCTTCATTTGTAAATATTTTAAAAACTTGCATTCATCGCTTTGTAAATAAATCTTGCGTTTAGAAATTTTCATACTGCGTTTGGATTTTGTGGGTAGTATCCGCTGAAAACCCTAATGAGACGACACTCGTCCTACTTAGGACACCTAGAGGTTTAACGGCTTGTTGCATACGCTAAATGCAATTGTGTTTCCTATGAAAACGGATTTATCTTAGTTTTAGTTTATTTCAAGGTCGAATAAAAAGATAAATGTGGGGGTATTTGATGTACACATAAATCTACATATTTTTAGTTCCATATTTTATTGAATTTAATTAAATAAATGATCATATTAGGTGTTTTAACATGTTTAAACCAAAATTTAAACTATTTTCAATTCGTTACATATACATCTTCATATATGAGTAACATAATCATTTTTATGCATATATTAATTTGAGAAAAATTACTTGGACATTAATATGATTTTTTGTAGGAATTTGGATTCAACTGCAAGTGGTTTCATGAAGATATATGCATGCACAAGAGTGAAGATAAACAAATGAAGACGAAAATAATTCATTTCATGTATCATGGATGATCCCACTTACCCACCTACCTTGATGTCCAATTAGAAGCTAATGAACATGCTAATGGCCATTAAAGCATATGCATATTTAAATTAGGATTAACACATGCTAATGATTATTTGGCCACCACACTTCCTAGAGGGGTAGTTTTGGTAGTTCCCAAAAGTTGGATTAGGGTTTCGAAACATGTATAAATACCTCTTATGTTCATATAACCTTCATCCCTTCCTATTAGCCTCTTTAGTTTAGTTTAGGCTCAAAAATAACATGCAAGCTCTCTTTCTTTTCATGCCTACTTAGCCATTTCTTTCATGTATTTTCGTTTTATGCAATTTTAATATATGCTCTTTTCTTGTTTATTTCCTTTCATGCTAGTATTGTAGTTTATTTTTCATGCAAGTGATTAGTTTAATTTCTTTTTAGTTAGATCTCCTTTTACTTTATCTCCCGTTTTCCTTGTTTATATTTCATATTGCATGCTACAATTGTTGATATGATAATAAATATGAGAGACTAAACCCCTTCTATTTCGGCGTAATAAAGCTCTCTTAGTCATGTAGCAGCATTTTGATCATTTATGTTCTCGTTTTGTGCTAAATAGAAATATTTGAAGTGGTTTAACTTGTTGTTTTAGCTTTGAATTTTATAGCCTAAATTGTTGACACGAAATAGGCCATGCTTAAATAAACAATAAACACAAATCTCATCTCAATCATCATATGATGTTGGTAATGTAGTGAATGTTGAAATCAAAATTTGATGGTCTATATTTCTGATCAATAGTTAATAGGCCATGCTTAAAACAGATTTTATTTTCAACTTTATTGTCATTTTCATGAGAGTTAAATAGTGGTTTAGTGGTTATGTTATAGTTTGATGGTTTATATAGGGCTAATTAATAGTACAAATATATCATACTTATGATAAGTACATCAATTAATTTCACTAATGACCAAAAGAGAGATCATAGTTTCATTTTGTTGATTTATGTGATCTAGAGAAGGTCATTGACCCTAAATTGCCTTCTGCTCTCATGTTTTTAACCATTTTCTTTTGTTAATTTCATTACATTTTTTTAGCCTAACACACTCTTTAAATTCTTGGTTTAATTTGACCGAATAGAAATTTTGAAATCTAAAAATTCCCTGTGGATAACTGTTACTCACCATGTACAAGAACTGTATGCCGTGCGCTTATAGTTATTTTTATTTAAAATTCGATCGACCATTGTCTAATTCGATAGGAAATCGGTCGATTCGAACAAGTTTTTGGCACCATTGCCGGTGATTAGTTTTGATTTTAATTTTCTATTCTTCGAATTATTTTTCATTTGATTTTATTTTGTGTTTATTTTATGTGTTTGTTTGCATTTTTGTCAAATGTTTTATATTCTGTGTTTGTCGTTTGATTTTTGTTGTGTGCTCGTTGTTTTTCTTGCATTTGCATTTGCATTCCTATTAAAAAAAGATATAGAAAAATTTCAAAAACAAAATTATTTTATTACATTGCATTTTAATTTAAAATTACATTTCTTTTCTAGACTTTACGTTGTAGTTACGCTTTGTAATTAAAAAAACACACTATGCATATTTTTTGTGCACGGTGCACCATCATAACTGCATATTCATTACTGCCACATAAATGTCACCAAACCACACAACTTGCCATTGCCTTCTTTCACTAATACAGTCACCGCCTTCCAGACCACTTCTATCTTTCACTAGTCAAACTAATCCCACTGCCATCCACACTACTGCACTACATAACCACTACAACCCAAACATCCATGGCCACCACCAGAAATCCCTGACCGTCAATATTTTGCAATCATCCCATTCCTACTTCGCTTCCAACTAACCCAAATAAGTAACACTACCATCATCTTTTAACCCGCAACCACAACTACACTTTATCTATATACCACCATTGATATGTGTCACCTACCGCACTTCCACTGCTCTGACCATACAGCTCTAAATCCCCGGCAATGGAGTAAATGTTTTTTCAAACCAACCAATTTTTTATCGAATTAGAAAATAGCCGACCGATTAAAATTAAAATTAACCACAAGTGCACGACATACAATTCTAGTACGTGGCGAGTACATGTCAATCTATAGGGAATTGTTAGATTTTAAAAATTCTATTCAATCAAATTAACCAAAGTTGAGAGTGTGTTAAAAAAATGTAGAAAAACTAGCGAAAGAAAATGGCTAAAAACATGAGAGTAAAAGCAATTTAGAGGCAATGTCCTTCTCTAGATCACATAAATCAACAAAATGAAATTATGGTCTCTCTTTTGGTCATTAGTGAAATTAGTTGATGTACATATCATAAGTATGGCATATTTGTGCTATTAATTAGCCTAATATAAACAATCAACTATAACACAACCACTAAACCACTATTTAACTCTCATTAAAATGTCAATAAAGTTAAAACTAAAACCTATTTTAGACATGACCTATTAACTATTGATTAGAAATATAGACTATCATATTTTGATTTCAATACCACTATTGAAATAATAATTCACTTGATGATTGGATAATTACAATTTTTTTTACAATTCCAAAAATTCCTTACAACCCCTCCGAAGGTTCGGGGCCCGCGCCCGTACATGTGTAAATAAAAAGAAGAAGAATAAAAGGAGAAACAACAACACAAGTCTAACTTATTGGGACTAAGCAAAATATTACAAGACCCCCAACTATCTCTTTGTCTTGCACTCCTTCTTCGGCTTTTTGGGGTTGTTTCGGTCGAATATCTTTTTCAAGACCCTTTGCTGCCTTGAGTAGAAGTACATAGGAAGTAGAAGGAACCGCAATGGGAGTGGACCCGCTGGAAAGGATGAATTGTAAAGGCATACTAAGAGGATCATCAACCTGCACCACATCGGGCTCACCCTTAACTTCGAGCAGTGATTTCTCCTCCTTTTCAATCCGCTCCTCCAGGCTGAACTTAGTAGTGTGCTCAGAAGCACAACTATGACATCATCATGCTTCTCCATAAGTGATGGGTCTTCAGGTTTTTCCTCACCAATCACCCAAATCATCTGAGCATCAGGCCCTGGGATATCTACGGCAGCTGGAGCCTCTACATCTTTTCCTTCCTATCCATGGCGACATCGCTCCTAGGAGTTGACTCAGGACCAGGATGACATACAAGGTTTCTTGAAAAGAAAATGTTAAATTATGACCGTTGTTCATCAAGAACATCAAATTTTTAGATTAGAAAGGGCTCAATGTGGCACTAGCATCCAGTTGACTCTCGGTTGTCATCGGAGTACTCTCTTCGATAATAGGAGATAACATGTATATGCCGAGTCCAGGCTTTTTTGGGTCATAACCGACGTGTTGCTCGAGGGACTAAGAAGATGATGTCCTAGCCGGTTGAACGGAGGAGGACCGTGGGGCTCAGTTTCAGATGACCCAACGATATCTTCCTTTTCCTTTGGTAGTGTGGGAGCTCTACAAAATTGAAGCTTTGCGGCCGCCAAGTCTGACGGCTCATTTCCTTAGAGCACTTCCCACGCAAGTTCTCCTTCGTCAAGCTCTGCCACCTCCAACTCCTCTTTCTAGATCTTGATGATAGTATCCCAAGCTTCGGCAAGAAACTCAAGATAGCCTTCACCGAAGAATGTTAGGTCGAGGTGGAGGAGGACTTTTGTGTTATATTCAACAATGAATGGATCAAATAAGCACTTGATTTCCTCCCTAGCTGATTCAATTGCTACCCCGATTCAGGGGTCAGCTTTTGCAAGCATTGCTTTCTTGCCCTCTTCGCGAGTAGCTTATTTCAACACTTCAAACTGGGAGAGTTGTTTGTCAAGCTTTGTTTACAAGTTTCTTGTCTCGACGATCTCCTCACAATATTTCTATGACTTCCTCGACTTTGTCCTCCCTCTCTGTAGATAGAAGTTATTCTAGCTCCTCCAAGCGGTGGGATAAAATGTCTTTCTCCTTTGGTAAGGAGTCTTTTTCCAAAGCCAAAGAGCCATTGTGTTGGAGTGCATTACTCAGTTCCTTTTTGTGAGAAGCCTCTAGGTGATTAATGACCTCCATCGTTCCCCTTGCATTCTTCTTCGCCTTGTCGAGTTGAGTTTTGAATGCAAGTAGCTCACTATGTTGATTCTTTATGATGTTTTTATCATGGATGGCCTCCAGCTTAAGGCGATCAATCTCATATTGGCATTCAATAAAAACCTCGGAGACTTTCTTGATTAAATGTACGAACACTTCATGTTGAACATACATGTCATTCACACATGTTAGTGAATTCTCTTTGGCTGTTCCAGGAATGAGGTGTATAGCCAGGAGGAATTTGAGCCCGTCAAAAAAATCTTTGGAAATGTAGCTTTAAGCTCAGCTAGTTTCCCCGCCGTAGTCAAATCATGAGAAAGAACCCAGGGGACTTGTTCAGATGAGATCGGCATTTTTTTATGGTGCTCATGGGACTGCCTGGTGCTTGAGGAGCCGGAGTGTTGAACGTGGGGAGCATCAGATTGAGAGCCCTAATGTATGGGCTTATCGCCAATGTGTGTAGGGGGATTAGTTGGGTCGCTTTGATGCAAACTACGTGCTTGGTGTTTCCTTATAAAGGATGAGGATGATTCTCGATAATGATAATCTTTTTCCCATCCTTCTTCTCTCTCTCGGCATCTTTCGCACTCGGAATCCCGACTCGAACAATGGAAGATGGAAGAGTCATGAAGTCGATCGAAAGCGTGTGAATAATATAATGCACTTGTAAAAGGACCAAACAAGAACATATTATTAGTTGCTATGTCAAGGGTTAAGTGCAAGTGAATGGTGGGCTGCAGGTGCTTGTGTGTGTGTCCTAGTGTATCCCTCCTGATGGACTTGTACCGTTTGCTTTACTCATAGGAGTCCTTTCTCCTTTGTTGGAAGGCTGCTTTCCTTTGCTGCTTCTTATGGGAGAATAAGCCGTTCGATGCAAAGGATGGTGAAGTCATAATTCAAAAAATCTCCTGGAATAGGGATGTTAGAAATTACCTTCAACGAGCTCTCCATTTGTCAAGAAGATGAGCCCTTTTCGACAAGAGTTTTGACGAATTTTAAGGCCTCCTCGGTTTTATTTTTCTTAATTCTATACGCCACACTTTTTCCCTTTTTTGGGGAGATTGGGATTGGCTTGTATGTGGCGCATCGGCTACCATCGTTTGCCTAGGGCCTGCATCTTCGTTTTTTGGCTCCGCATCTTCTGTTTCCTTTATCTCCCCTACTTCGATGCCTTCTTGGATTCCCTTAGCAGGGGCATCATTAGGTCGTCTCATTCTCCCCTTCTCTCGGCTATAACCTTCAGGATCGCTCTACTCCCCTGAGAGAACGATTCTGTGGCCATCTTCCAATAACCCAAATAGTGAGAGCAGTTCGTTAGCGATGAGAAGTTTGATCTCTCTATCCTCCACAGGGTCACATGGATAGCTGCACCTACCTTGGAATATCTAACGCCTTTGGGCCAAAAGTGAGCATGTGAGAAAGTAAAAAGAATTTGTATGATCAAGAAAGATTTGAGTTCTTGAATTAAGGGCAAAGGCGAGGATAGTACTTACATTCTTCCAACCACCTATTCACGAAGCCGAGAGGACACTGCACGTAGAACAATTCTTGCTTGAATTGGGAGAGCTTATTCCATGCATTCATTAAGACTTGAAATTTTGGCATGGGCTCGAGGAAGACGTATGAAGGACTATTGGTTTGTCTTTTGAACTTATAAACATAAAGGATGTCCTTGGGAGTTGGCGGATGGAATATGCATTCATGAAAAGGAAAGAGCCATGGATAAAGGCGTAGCTTTTGGGGTGCAGTTGAGTGGGAGAGCAATTCCCATATACTTCAGCACTTCACGAATAAAAAAGTGGAAAGGAAGCACACATCCAACCCATCACATGAACTTATTGCATGCGATATATCCAGTTGGGGGAAAATGAGGCTTGTCGTGCCTTGATGAAACCAGGACATCTTCAAATGGAATCTGTGGGTAGAGCACTATCAACGAAGAGTATCCTCGTCGATTTTAAAGCCTATGAATCAGCCAGATTATTCAAGATGATAGCATCATCCACAATATTAGGAGCTGGGTCTATAACCGCTGTAGAAAGAGTCGGGATATCGAAAAAAGGTCTGCGTGCTGATCAGATGTCTCTGCTACATCTCTTTGCTGGCTTGGTATGGGCTTGTCAAACAGAGCAAAGATGCTTGACTTACTATATGATCTAGAAGATATCATGGGAGAACGCTTTGTATAACTCGGTATCTGTGTCAGTTGTAGTCAATAGGCAATCAATATTAGAAATAACAAACTGTCCCTTTGTGCTGTGTGTGAAGTAGTGCAATGGAATATGAAATGAATGTGCATAGTTTAAGATTAGAAAAATGAAAGTAAAATGTCAAAGCTTAGAGTTTTCGTTCGAAGAGGCCGTTATCGCCGATCATATCGGACTAGGTGAAAGGTGATCGGCGGCAAAAGCTTTAGGATCAGAAGTTGACATTCAAAATTATGAAGTCCATTGTTTGAGTGTGTTAGGTTAGTTTTAAACTTAACTCATGCTGAGTGGATTAGAAATTTGTTCGTTCAAGTTTGAGTCCATCAATTCGTATATGCTAGTCATGTTATTGTTAGTCACTTTATGCTTAGGCAAGGAAGTAAGTAGTCATATGCTTGTATAACTCGAGTTAAAGTAGTTTTAATTTGTCAACACCGATCTCAGCCATCTATATCGATCCCTCATCTTCTCCGATGGCCTATCCTTTCTTTCTATGTATAATACCGATCCCTTATTCTTACCTTTATACCAATCCCTTCCTCCAACCTATATGCTGATCCCACCTTTCCTAGAATATACCGACTCATTTTTCTTCTAACTCGTATGCGTAAAAGAAAAATACCGACTCTATGTTTAAAACAATATACATCGACCCCTTTCTCTAAAATCCCTATGCCGATCCATCCTAGTGCACACCAAACCCTTGTTTGAGATAACACGCACCGATCCCTAAACCTACACTGACCCCATCTCCTATGTTTCCTATGCCGAACCCTCTTTAGCTAACTCCATCTCATCCGAACCCATCCTATTCTCCTTCAACTCCTTTCCTTTTCTCCTAATCCTTCTTCTCCTCCGCCTTTCATCTGTCTCTCACTGAAACCCATCTACTTATTTACCAGATGACACACAAATTCCTCAAAGGTTACAACCCAAAAACGCAAATTAAGGGGAGATTCATACCTATGTATGTTCGAATTGGATGGCAAGTGTAAGGATTCTTAGATTGAAAGATAGCAATGAGTGACTATGGGGGAAATCTTGAGTTCATGTTTGGTTTTGAGGTTGAAAATTGGAGAATTTGGGTTTATATGAAGGAGGATTTACGTGATGACGAGGGGTTCGATAAAAGGAAACTTTAGGAAGATAAAGGCTTAGAGAAATGAAAGTAAAGGAGAAAAGAAAAGTGGATGTTGGTTTTTATATAAGAGGAGAGGTAGGAATGTGAACTGGTTGCTATCGAGAGACCCGGTTCCGATGTAAGAAGGGGTCAACCATTGTGTATGCCGACCCCAACCCATGTGGATTCATCGAGGGATCGGCATGCCAAATGCCGATCCCTCTTAAATATATATATATATATGTATAAATATAAAATCAAAATAAAATAATAATAAAATGATAATATATGTCATAAACAATGATGGGAAGAGGAAATATGCTTGAATAGTGTGTGTTCGTAAGATGGAAAGGAATTTATGAATTCAACCTTTAAGAGGTTTGGTATGGAAAAATTGTAGGCTTCATATGACTAGATTTGTACATTCGGATGGGACAAGATTTCATCAAAGATTGATAAAGAACAACGATCAACCAATGACCTTAATAAGCTTGTCTCTGGGAACTTGGATGTTTCTCCAATTCAAAGCCCATCATGTTATTCACAAGACGTACTTTGTGGGATAAGTTTTACCCGGTACCTTAGCCCGACTACATAACGGTAATTACAAAGGTCAGGATTGACTATTGATGGAAAAATGGCCAGGAGGCGACACGTACTTGACTAGCACATGATTTTCGAATTGTTATATCCAGCCCAGGACAAATAAGCTCGATAAATGGATAGCGCTGGATGTTGAGGTCTTAGAACTTAGTCTAGTTGGATTAGACAAATTGAATAAGAGCCCAGGAGATCCAATATGGTAGAGGTTGGATCGATAGAGTTTATGTTATGGTGTAATAGGGGTCGGGTCGGCATGGATGTTTATTAAATTGAAGATAATATGGTGGACTCGGCATAGAGTATGGAATAACTCAGGTCAGTACTATGTTGGGTCGGCATAGCAGAAAGGATGTGGTCAGATCGGCATATGATGGACTAGGTCGGCATGGAGTATATAGTATCTTGGATCGGCAAAAGGTATGGTAAAGCTCGAGTAAGCAAAGGATGTGGTGGAGCTCAGGTTGGCAAGGTACACGAAATGGTTCAAGTTGGCCTAATGCATGATATTCTTCGGGTCGGCATTACATATGTTGTTACTCAGTTCGGCATAGCATGTAGAGACCAGATCAACATAGGATGCAAAAATTGTAGGGACGACATACAGAGGTGGTCGGGTCGGCACAATGATATAGGTCTACATAGTGAGTTGGGCTAAGCATTTCTCGTGGTGGGCCTAATTAGTCGGGTTGAAGGCTACCTTCATCTATAAATACAAGGGCAGGGAGCCATTCTTAGGGGATCTCTTTTTCAGCTATTAAGGAGAAACTCTGCTATTTTTGTAATCAGTTTCCTTCGTTCTAATTTGTATTCAATTTATTTCTTGTGAATTGGAATTGTAACCATTTGATTGATAATAAAGAGAGCAATCAGAGTAGACGTAGGCAATCAACGCCGAACCACTATAAATCATGTTGTTTTATGCCTTTAGCTATTCTTTCTTGCAATAAATAGTGTTACTCCTCATTTTCATTTAATTTCTTCATTTATTTTGCTACCTAAATCTATTCTTGGGTGTTTGTGACTAATTTGGTTGCAAATGGATTTACATAATTGCTGTTGAGTTGTGAGGTTGATAATGGATGGTTAGTTTTGTATTGATCGTAATGTTTGAGTTTGAGATTGAGATGGTAATGTTTGAGTTTTATATTGTCATTGATATTGATATTAACTTTGATGTGCTGTGATTTATATTGATATTGATGTGCTATTTGGAATTCAGATGGCTTTAGTAATTTTAAAAAAATCATCTAGATTTTTGATGGCTGTTGACAGTTTCTGACGGCTTATTGACCAAAACTCTGTGACGGCTTCCGATGGCTCTAGACGGTTTTCTTGCGATTTTTCAAGACAAGTGGACGTCTTAATCGGTGGAAAGGCCGTCGACATTGCCGTCGAAATAGCCATTGGAAGCCATAAAAAACATCATCTTTTCTATTGGAAAGAGGCGAAAGCCATGTTCTCTATACCGACGCATTTTTGACGGCTCTCATGGCCGTCGATGGCTTAGAGCCATCGAAAATCACTATATTCTTTGTAGTGAGTAAACTAACCCCTTTGTGTTCATCAAAATTAGGATCATCCACTAAATATTCACTTTTCTTCATATATTTGGTAGAAAGAAAGTTTATTTTTTTGGGTTTCGAGTTTGAAAATTTTGTTTTTCGATGATGTTTGAGATAGCGTATGTGGGTTTTTATGAAGAAGGAGAAGAAGATACGGTTGTTTAGAGTTGAAGGAAAAAACATATTTTAATCGCCATAAACATATGAGAAAAACTGATAGGTAATAAAATTTTAATAGTAACTAGAAGCATTTTCCTTGATGCCAATAATAGCATACTACTTTTTCAATATTTTATCACATATGATTAAAATTAATGAATAATTACAATAGATGCTTTTTTTTTCAAAATTATAAAATCGAACAGTCAGTTCCCCACAATTATGCAGTTATACTAATCAGTAAATTTTCTAGTAGAAAAAGAAATTGTTTTTAAAGTTGAGACAGTTTGGCTAAAGTCCCAATTAAGTTTCAGAATACACCATATAGAAATACAATCCAACATAGGTAATGAAGCTAGTGTGCTCTTGATTAGGAATGTGCATTGGGATTTGATTATATCTAGGATATGCATCCATGAAGGATAGCAGCTCATGTCCTGCAGTTGAGTCCACCAGCTGATCGATCTTCGAAAGGGGAAAACTGTATTTTGAACATGTTTTGTTTATATCTGAATAGTCAACACACGTTTTCACTTTTCATTTTCCTTTCTCATAAGTACAAGATTGGATACCCACTTAGTGTAGAGGGAGTCAAGGTTAAAACTATTGTTTTTGAGTCTATCCACCTCCTCTTTCTTGGTGGTAGATCTCTCCAGATCCATGCAGCACCTTTTCTAAATATCAGGATAGGCCTCAAGTCGATGCTTAATACATGGCTCGTACATCAAGGATAGGTGAGATTCCACACATATCAGAACGAGTCCAACCAAACACATCAAGATTCTCTCGAAGAATAACAACATGTTCTTTCATCATCGAGGGTCTAAGCTGTGATCCGAACTTTAGGACCCATGATGGGTCGTCATCGCTAACCATGATGTCAACAGTCAGTTTAGCCGATACAACTTTGGTCCCTTTTGCCTCCTCCTTGTCATCCCTTGGATCTATGTCTTTATAGAACCGACCATGGCACCTGAGCCAAGGTCCAGGCGCTATTTGTCAATCTTCGATGGCTTGGTTACGGAGAGACTTATCCACACTCTTTCCTTTCTCCTTCCATTGAGAGTCCCTCAACTTAACTACATAATAGGCATGTCCGATCATCTGATCACCATGCATAACTCCATCACCTTGTCAGTTGGGAAATTGTCACATACCATGAGGCAAGAGATGACCGAAATTCAGCTAGGGATAGTCGGCCTAGAAAAGCATTGTATGGAGAGTCAACATCCAAGACAACAAATGAAAACATACGCACTTCTCTTTGGTCACCTTCTCCCAACACTGTAGGCAATTCGACATAACCGATAGCTTTGGTCATAGTGTCGTTAATGCCATGAATGCGGTTTAAACAGAATCCTTGACTTCCATCCTCATCTAATTGTAAGCCTTTATGAAAATTATATTTATGAAACTTCCACAATCATCTAAGATCCTCCTTATTAAGGCTGGGCCAATCATGGCCGAAATGACCATTGGGTCGATCGTTAGTGCCTCCACCTTTTCTACATCTCTTTTTTTGTGAATACAATGTTGTCTACCATTGTACGTTGCTATTTTGCCGCAGCCCCATCTTCTATAGTCAAACAACACTCAAAATTCATATGTTTGATCACACTAGCATAGCGCTCCATCTTATGTCAGCTTTTATCAGCTGGATGTGGTCCTTCAACGATTGTATTAATCACTAATCTTCCACCAGTTCGCGCAGGCTCCTTGACCCTACGTGGGCTTGTCCTTGGTTGGAGTCAAACGTCCCCTGCCCATCATCCTGCCGGGCTTTAACAAACTGATGTAACTTTATTTACCGAATCAGTTTCTCGATAACATCCTGGAGATGCCTACATTCATTCATGTTATAACCATAGTGTTCATGGAATCGATAATATTTTCCAGATTGTTTATGCTTTTTTTTCGATTCTTTCGGAGATGGCTTCCTATACTGCATGGTATTGCATATAGATAAGTAGATGTTCTCTAAGGATGTATTTAGCGGTGTGTAGGTATCATATATTGGAATCCTAGTCTTTCCTCTTCTTGAATTCATCTACGTTCACGGTTTCGATCACCGCCTTTATTCAACTGATTTGGTTTATTTTTTTTACATTCGCTTGAACTTTTTAGAACTTCCTCCAAACTGATTCACTGCAATGTTACTATGCACTCCCTCTCCACTTGATACCACTACATTCTTCTTCCTAGAGCATCTAGCTTCCTTTTGGCTTAGATACTAAGATGCTTTTGCATAGAAACATTCCAATGTTGTGGGTGATTTGCTAATTAACTAATCGCCAAAGTCAGATTTTGGATTAATCCCTCTTATTACTGCCATCAATATTGAATGGTTATTCTGGTTACAGAGTTCTATGACAACCATATGAAATCTCTTTAAATAATCTTTAAGGATTCCCCCAAAGCCCGAATCACGCTGGATAGAGGCACCTCATATTTGGGGTGAGTTACTTACATATGGAAATGCTCCACAAACTTCGTTGCTAAATCATCAAATCCAGAAATCGACCATTGGAGTAATCTCATAAACCACATTGTTTTTATGCCAGAGAGTGACAGGAAAACATATGCATTTTGTTGCATAATCAGCTCGTGTGGAACCATTATCCATTCGTATCTCATGATGTGATGGCTGGGGTTGGTTTTTCCCTCATAGGCAGGCATCAATGGCATATTGCTCCATGGATACTCCGCTTGTTAGATATTGTCAATGAATGGGGTATGGATTCTTGAGATCCTCTAATCATCCTTGGTTTTCCCTTACTAACTATCTAACCATGGTGATAAGTCCAACGTTTGGATAGTTGGAGCCAAGCGATAGTTGTGCTCCCCTTTAGAGAATGGTCCGGTCGATGTCTATTAGCCATTTCGTGCCTTCTTGGCTCAACATTCTCTCGATGTATATCGCATGCATTCACTTCATCCTCATTTCGGGTAAGTAATTGGTCTATATTAACTTGAACTCCAGCATCTAGATCAACCGCATCATCATCAGTGTGCATTCTTCCCGTCATTTTCCATTGCCTGCCTCCAAAAGTTGGATCGGCATCGATCGTCCTAGATGGATTAGTATCGATCATTGTCTGTTTTTCTTGATTGGTTGGATAATAGCGGGTCCATGTTTCAACGTGGAATCTACTGATTTTGCGACATCTTTATCTACTATAGTCATCCGATGAAGTTGATCTCTTTAATGTAGAGTAGGGAGTTGGCACCCTCCTAGCTCTCCCACGTTGTTGATCTTTGAGTTGATTCATTAAATCGATACTAGCTTGAATCTACTTTTTTAACAATCAGTGGCTATCCACGAGCTCTTTCATCCGATTCTAGAAATCAACCCTTGTGATGGAATCAGCCAGATGATGGACTTCAACTGGATTGGTAACATTAAAATCTACTAGTGGATTGCTTGGGCCTTCTTGTTGGATACTAGTGTTCTTGTTTCCTTTTGCTTTTTGAGAAGAGGACCTGGTGTTTCAAACCATTATTGATAGTTTTCGTTAGACTTTTACAAATCTGAATAGAATGGATAAACTGCTTAAAATTAGTTCTGGATCTCTTCCAGGGATTATTTCTTAGTGAAAGCACCAAAATATTGGCACAAAAGTTTAGCACAACTACCCAATAGAAATTTTCTAGAGAAATAAATGAAAAAAATAAAATGAAAACAGCGGAATCAAGTAACTAAATAACATAAAGTAAGCAATGACAAGAAGAAAATGATTTATAGTGGTTCAACGTTGAAAGCCTATCTACACTTTTCAGAAATAGCTTTATGTAATGCTTGATTTATTGAGTATAAAAAGATGGATCAGAGTAAAACCCTTAGTTGCAAAGAAGTGCAAGGTAACAAGCAGCGTGAGCATCCTTAGAATGAACAATCAAGTCTATATTTATAGGGAAAGACAGTGAAATATCTTCCTGAAATTTCGGCAATGGAATCTTCAGATCCAGAAGTAGTCTTGATATCGATTGCAGGACCCTCATCCTTCAAAATGAATGAAACAAAGTGAAGCGTGCTTAGGGAAGAAGGTGAAATTAAGGGTTATCTAGCCTTTTGGCCCAGTTATATTCAAACTGATTGAACAAGTTAAACTCGATTGTCATCGGGATTGACAATCAGATTAACAATAAAGAAGCCTAGAGATCAGGCACATATAATAATATGAAGCAGTCGCGGGGTGAAAGTGGAACACAAAATCAATAGAATGTAAAAATATATCATTTACTAAATAGGTAGGGTACGATCCATATTCACCAATTATGGATCATACCGTATCGATATTACAATTTAACTCAATGGAAAATTATCGATATCTAAAAATCTACAAGTCAACTACATGTGAAACTTCGGTAACATCAACATATTGAAGAGTGGAGCTCACCATATTGATCGCATGCCAAAAGGAGCCCATAGAACGGTCATCACTGATCTATATTTTGAAGGATGCGAGTCTCGCAGTCGATAGCATGACTTCCTCTGGAAGTGGATACTCTATTATCGAAACTTCAGAAAGATATTTCACCATCTTCCTTTATAAATATAGATTTAATTTTTCATTCTAATAGATCTTTGTTCAGCTTGTTACCTTGCACTTCTTGGTAACTAAGGATTTTACTTCGATCCATTCTTTTGTACTCAGCAATTCAAGAGTTTAATAAAGTTATTTCTGAAAAGTAGACACATGCTTTCAATGCTGAACCACTATAAATCATTGTCTTCTTATCATTGCTTACATTCTGTTATTTAATTACTTTTTCCTCTATTTCCATTTTAGATTCTTCATTGTTTTCTCTATAACATTTCTATTGGGTGCATGGTTTTAAATCTCCTATATATCGCCCGAGATCTCCTCCGAGATCTCCTTTTCACGCTTAAACGAGACGAGACATCAAATCTCCTCCGTATCTCCCTCGACACTCATATCGTCTAAGATATTCAAATATCGTCCGAACTATGGATCAAAATCTCAATCCTAGATCCCACCCGAAATTATACATTTTTCTTATTTTGCATAATATTTTTTATTTTCATATTGATTCAAAAGAAATTACTCAATCAATTATAGTTTTCCAACTTCGTGAACATATTTTTTACTTTTTATCTTAATGAGTCATAGCGAAAGGTTATACTTCTTAATTATGTTCAAATAAAAGAATATTATTCAATCATTACCAAATCAATTAAGCTAATCAAGCTACCACTCTTCTAAAAATATTCATTTTTCCATGTAAATCAAGTATGTTACCATTTTTATTTTTACTAAGAAAGTTATAACCGTTAAATAAATTTTTGACACATAAGTACATCCGAGATATTCCCGAGATGCATTATAAGACCCGAGATGTAAATCCGAGATGTACACCCGATATGTACTCATCTCATCCAAGATCTCCCCCGATACGAGATAACTTGAGTAAAAATTCCAAGACGAAATGTGACCGAAATCCGATATTTAAAACCTTGATTGGGTATTTGTGCCAAAATTTAGCGAAAACACTATTCTTGTCCTACTCTTCCCTAATTTTTCAGGATCTAATGAATATGTGTGTGTGTGTGTGTGTTTATATCCTTCCTATTGTGTGTATATATATCAAAAGAAGAGATTTTGGAAGAGATCAAAAGGCTACAAATCCATTTAAGTGAAGCTAAGGTGAATCTATGAGTGGAAACTATTATATTTCTTTTTAGTAGTTTTTAGTGTATTTCTTTTGGATTTAAGTATGCCTTATGGATTTTGGGATTTCAAAAATATGATAGATCAATTTTGTAAAATTCCTTTTTATTTAGATATATCAATTCTATGTTGGGATTCCCAATTATTTACATTAATTTAATGGGATTTGTTTTGCTTATGCAATCTTTGATAATTTCGTAGTCTATTCTACTTCTCCTTCTTCTTTGGGTTAAATTGTGATCCTTTGGAAAAAATAAACGGTTTAGATTACGAATTCTACTCATTGTTTGCACCACTTATTCTTATCCATTTCTTTGTAAAGGAGGAGTTGAATAGTATACATGGTTTAGATTGTAATTCTTATTGTTTAAGATATTCCAATGAATTAGTGTAATGAATTGTATTTCTAGTTTATATACAAATCTTTTATTGCAGTTTTGATTAGGAATATTTATTCCTTGTTTTGGACATTAGAATTCCATGAAATCTCGAGAAATTAAAGAGAAAGGACTTGTAATAATAATTGGTTAGGGAATTTACAATTGATGCAAGTTCAGGGCGTGAAATCCATGCGTTTAGAACTTATTGAGCGCGAATATTTATTTATTTCTATGTAATTAACGTATAACTATTACGTATATGCATAGTTAATTAGACATTTATTTACATTTATTTTCCTCGTTAAGAAGGAAGTTGATCTTGAGATGAAAATAAAAGGAAACTCTTATATAGTGTAATTATTATTTTGAGGCGTAAAAAAGAAGGTTCCTTATAGGGCCTTATTTATGAAATAGTGAGATGATTGTGTATGCGTGTAGAGTAATTGATTTACGACTAAGTCATAAAGATGCGAGGTCAATAGAGCTACATGACTTAAGCCCGCCTTTGACTTTTAGGCTACCAGAAGTCGTGTATATTTTTATTGATGTGAGATATCCTTATGATAAATATTTGTAATGATGCGAGGTTAGTTCCCAATTCTATGGAAGTAATCTGCCCAGCTACTCTGGCGCCTCATTCTTACAGATAGAGGACTAGTGTGAGACATCATTATCCGTATGGGCCATAAGAAAAAGGCCTACTTCGGGTTTGAGGTATTAAGTGGTTGGATCCATCTTTTTCCCAATATGATGTATTAAATGGCCAAGGGGTTACACTAGGTGGTATTTTTACAAGGGTCCGCTTTTGGAATGAGGCCTCAAATGATGGGATCTGGTTATTTTCCATTTGGAAGTATTAAGCGGCCTAAGAAATTCCATATAATGTCAGTTAGATAGCACCATTAAGAAGCACGCTTCTGGAATTCGGCCTTAAATGTCGGGATCTGCCTATTTCCCATCGGGAAGTAATTAGTGGCTTGGGTATCATCTCTTACATTATTAGCTATTTATGATGTATGATTGGGATATGGGATTTATTTTTGGAATGAGAGGTATTATGTAGTTGGACCTGCCCCTTTTGCTTATAAAGAAGTATTAAATTATTTTGATGATTTTATGTTCATAGACATATTCTTAATTTTAAATATATTGCCTAAGTACTGAAAAGGGAAGACTAGAGGTTTTTATTTGCCCGACCTGGTTGGCATGTTATACTAACGTGATAGAGGGTTTTCACACTCTGAATTGTGGCGAAGCTTTGTCTCTTACCCCTACCTGTCCCAATAATGTTGGTTGGCGGTGTTATGGCCTAGGCAGTCGAGAGGTTGGTTGAAAAACTAGGATGCGTAGGATTACCATTTGTAGCCACCACCGTTTAGGGTGAACATTACAGTTGGTACCAGAGCCTAGGTTACTAATCGGCGGGAAACTATACTATATGTATGAATGTCATACTTGTTAATTTTGAGAAGGTTTTTCAAAAGATTTTTTCAAAATTCATACTATATATATACTTGTTTTTGAATTTACGCTTAACTCCATAAATTCCGATCATAGAAGTAGTTGTGACCATATTCCGAAAGGATGGACGAGGTGACTACGAGTTGGAAGAATAAATAGAGGTAATTTCTACTACTACTCCAATTACACATGGAGTAGAGATCATATCTTTAAGAGCAAACTAGGGAGAATATGACCTCAACTTATGAAAGCACCCTACAAGGTGGATAATAATTGACTCCTTGATAGAACCTATTATTCTTTATCATTATGGACCCTATAGACATATTTAATAATAAAGGTGACTATAGGTTGAAAGGTTGATGGGAAATAAATGAACTTAAAGAAACGTCTGCTAGGCTAATAATTAATATGGATAAATTAACATTTATGGAGGTAATAAATGAAGGTGTTATGTATTAATAAAATACCAAAGTAAGGATAGGAGCAAAATTCCATAAGAAGGAATACATTTATCACAAAAGGAGGAAATCTTATTTTTAAAGTGTAGAGTACAAAGGTTTAAAAGAAAGAACAAATTTTAATCCTACCTTTTGGAACATAATTTGATAAAAAGGTTTCTTTGAAAACCCCTTGAAAACTTTGAAAGTGCCTTTGAAAAGATTTTGAAATGACTGTTAAATTATACCACCATTTGTTTTGTAAAAAATTTGAAAAGAGGTTGTAAATTTAAAAGGAGAGGCGAAGGTGATTTTAATTTTAATTTTTAAAAAAATTAGTGACTTGAGAAAGAATTTTTTTTCCATTTATTAACTTCTCAATTTAATATTTGATTGGATTAGAAAAGCTTTCAAAATCCTTGTTTTTGCATTCTTCTATTTTTCTATATTACATTCCCTATGCAATAAATTTGGAAGTTCCTCCCTCTACACTTTCTTAGAGGCTGTATAAGTTGGAAAATTTTGGAAATATAAATATGGTTTAGAAATATATCACCATTAGTTTCTGAAAAGTTTGGAAAGGTAATGCATTTTTAAAAGTGGTGAATTTCTTTAAGACAAAACGGTGGATGATATTAATTGTAAATTTATGACTTGAAAGGTTTTCATTTGTTAATCATTTTAATTTTTTTTAAATTTGATCAAAAAGATTTCAATTTTTGGTACATTGATTCTTTTATTTTCCTTGTTTATAAACCTAAAAGTTCTCTCTTTAGAACTCTTTTTACGGGTTTATAGATAGAAATAACACTTATTTTGGGATAGAATGGGAAGAATAACATTCCCATTTAAGGCGATGAAGAGAATAATGACTGGAATTTAGGTAGTAATAGAATTGTGAATTCTAGTAGATGAGTTATTGATAGGAGTAATAGAGTAAGATAAAACTTATCTATGTCTTACTCTATCTATTTTTCTGTCGTATAAAGTTATAAAAGGTATTTTTGACCATTGATTGGACTAAAATGATGATTGATAAATGTAAATGTTTTTGTTAAGGAGAAGCATTTAAGAATAGATGAGAATTTTATTCATTTTTCCTAATTTGAATACAGAAGTTATATGAATAATAATAATATTGGATTTGATAAAGAAAAGTGTTGTATGAGATTTTAATAGTTCTTTTAGCAAAGTTAGGGGATATATTTTATCAAATAATAATATATTTTTAGTAATAAGGTAATTAATACTATTGTATGCTTTACCATGAAATAACTATTACTTTGAAATAATGACTGTGAAAAATTTACTATGTTATGAATGATAATTCTTGTAACCAGAAAACTCTTTGAAACAAAAACGGTCTAACATATTATTTTGGGAAGATAATTAAGTTTTGAAACTTCTGTGTTAAAATCTTATTTTCAAAACGAAGTAAATCTTTATTTTGATAACCATTGAAAGGAAAGCTTTCATGAGTTCAAAAACCAAGAAAAATTTAGATGCCATGAATTCGAAAGTCTAACTTTTATGGTAAAAAGAAGATTTGATAAGGAAAGTTTTTAAAATGGAGATTATTTTATTCCTATTTAGGAAAAAAGGAATTTTGAATCTTCAATAAAGGTTTTATTAAAGTTTAAATTTACGTAGATGGAAATATTGAATTCAGTACTTCGTAATTTAAGTATTGCAAGAAATGAAGTAATAAATGCTTTTTTAAATAAGTTTGTTTGTATGAAGATGTTTTATTTTGTGTGCAAAAGTTATGATTTTATAAAATTTTATGGAATGGATATAGATCATGACCTAGGTGGCATAGACTAAGTTTTTTAGGATATGAGTAAAATAGAAATAGGATGTAGAA
The DNA here is from genome assembly GCA_030765085.1 of Allium cepa. Lineage (NCBI taxonomy): Eukaryota > Viridiplantae > Streptophyta > Magnoliopsida > Asparagales > Amaryllidaceae > Allium > Allium cepa. The sequence goes on from CM060938.1 coordinate 218,103,821, forward strand.
CCTGATTTGGAAAGTTGAAGTCAGTTCCAAACCTCTATTTTAAGAAGTTGGTAAAGTGTAAAGTATTCCAAATCTACAATTGGGTTGTGAATTAGGTTGCCGATAGAATATAAATTTCTTTAATTTTGGAGTAATTTCCACATAATTTTTATATAATATCCAATTCCAAAATACATGTGAAAGTGCATTGTTTGAAGTAATAGGGAATACACTAAAAAAAGAGATGTGTAAGAGACAGATATTCCATTCCATAGTTTACACTGTCTATTTCAATAATAAAAAAAGAAATGATTCATTGTAAGTTCAAAAAGAGCAAAAATCTTAATTGTGGTTAATTTATGACAGTGATTTTTTTGGTGGCTTCGATGAATTAAAATATGGAAATGAGTTTTATAGTTGTAGAATTAGTAGTTAGATATAGATATCGTATAACTACGCTAAACGACTAGAATACAATGAATGGATTTTGGAAATCTGAAGAAGGTTAAAAAGATTAAAGAAGGATTAATTGGAAATGGTCCAACTCTAACTGTAATGATCAACTGCTATGGATATTAATTGAAGTAATAAAATGGACCACATTTATTAAAGACCCAAAGAAGCAAAATTAAGAAAATTAGTAGCAATGGAATGAAATAATAAAGATGGTCAATCTTAATTTAGAAAGGTGTAATTGGACCCCAACATCATTTAAATTAACTAATAATAAATGAGTAAAATTTTCTTTCAAAGTTCTTGGATTATAGTCGCTTGTTGTCTTCCATAGTGGAAAAGCGGATGATGTGCTATAAGATATATTTTCATTTTATTCCTATGTAGGCTTTATAAATGAGATTTTAACCGCATGATATATGTTGGGGAGCAATGTAAGTAAGAAATTTTATGGAAGCACTTAACTAGTGATAGACCATAAATACAAATGGTTGTTAATAAGGATATTAGTTTAGTAGCCTAAATTGAGTAATGTTTCAATCTCAAAACTTTATATTTTGGAAAATATAATGGATTTAGCTCACAAAATGCCACAATGCAAGGAAAAGAGAAAACATATAGGAATAAGAATAGAATTTCCTATTGATCTGGACTAGGAAGAAGGTAGAAGAAACTTTCCGTTAAAAGCAGTGGAATCGCAGCACTCCTACACAGCTTTATGGAGTTGCACTTCGCATCATTAGTCATAGGGACACTTAGTTTACTAGAAAATTTGGAGGGGCTTACTAATAGCTTGTAACACCGGATATTTTATAACATTATTTAGGATAATTTATTAGTTACATTAAATTAAATAATGTAAAGATTTATAGGCTAAGATTTGATTAGTTAAGGTAGCCATACCAAGATTAGTGTGTTAACTAAAATGAAATAACCAATGTGTTAGGATATGAGGAGGGCAAAATAGGAAATAAGTGGAGCTTATTCCCTAAACCCTTGGGAAATATCACACAGGTTCATTCTCATTCTACTCAAAATAAAATACTAAGGCCGGCCAAGATTTCCTATTCTTAAGAGAAATTAAAGCTAAGGTTCAAGAAGTAGGAGATAATCAACTAAATCAACATCAAATCTCACATCTATAATCTCAAAGCTAAGGTGAATAACAACTACATCACAAATTCTTTTAGTTTTTGGTTTTATGACTAGATCTGAAATGTTTTTGCTAAGTTTATGCCATGTTTTGATGTTTAAACCAATATATATGTTGTTGGTAAAATTATACATGCTCATACTTGTTATTATGATATGTTTGACATGAAAGCCCTATTTAATGACATCTAAATGCCTTGAAAATTTAAATATAGATCAGGAATGATAATTTGGAGATGAGATCTGATTTTCATAATTTTTTGATTTAATATGGATTTTATACTAATTTTCTAGTGAAGGAAAATTTTTACTGGGTTATAAATTATTTTTCGGCTGAAATAATTATTATTTGGATTTGAAACTTTTGTATATTGGAAAACTATTAAAATAGATTTATTGGAATTTTTCCAGATTTTTCCTTAGTATTTTGATTAATATATAACTGTTTAAGATATAAGACTTAATTAAGGAGAATGGGCATTTTGTAAAATAAAATGATTAATTAATTGTAAAATATTGGTAGCACATTTCTGAAAAGTATTTATTAACCAATGAGAATTTGACAAACAAAGACAGGTTAATTGAAAAGTTTCTTTTTTGAAGTTAAAAACAAAGAAACTACATTTTCCCCTTGTTTCAGCCTATACGACAACAGACCTTCCGATCCAGAATTTTCGTCACAATCGAAAGGTAATCTCTCGACAAGGTCAAAGTTTAATGAATAAGGCATCAATTATCTTGGTACGTAATGAATTGAATAAAGTCGAAGGGTCTAATTTGAAAGGTTGATGGCCAAAGGGTTGGGGTATGTTTGTCTTATAAATCAAAAGCTTTCACCTGCTTTACTTTCGAATAAAAGCTTTCAAATTGGTTCCTTTTGACTAGGTCAAATTTTAAACAAAGATTTTAAACCTTTCGACCCAATCGATAGGTTCCTGCTGCTTTCACTATTACTCTGTTTAGAAACCTTCTGACATAGCCAAAAGGTTTCTACCTCTTTATATATAAATGTTTTGCTTTGAACCTTCCGACAAAGTCGAAAGATTTACTTTGATTGATTTTGAAAGGTTTTCTTGTGTTTAAAACCAGTTTCTTCTCCCAATGCTTTTGAAAGGAAGCTTTCGACTTAGGTGATTTACACTTGTTTTATGAAGTATAACCCAAAGCTTTTGGAAAAGTTGTTTTAAAGGATATGTTTAAAGCTTTCGAAGTAGAGCTTTCGATCTAGTCGAAAGGTTGTTTCCAGTTGAGTCGAAAAGTTTATGAAGGAAGGTTTTCCAAAGGTTTTTCTAAGGTAATGTTTTAAAGTGGTTTTAAAGAAGGATGCCCAAAGTTTTGTAGCTTTCGTACGGTTTTTTGTCCAATGGGTTTGAAAGGTTTAATTTTTTATTTTGAAAGAGATGATTTCAAAAGTTTGGAAAGAGGTTCTTTCAGATGGTTAAATGTTTTTAGCAACTAAATTTTGAGTAAAGAATATACATGACATGGTGACATGATTTTGAGTAAAGTATCAAGATTATATACATTTTCTTGTTTAAGTTTGGTTTAAAGGTTTAAATCATTTTGAAAATATTTTCAAGGAAAATTATGGGAGGGGATACTTAAGCGTAAATGACTCATGTATTAGAAAACAAGATGGGACTAGTATGGGGTCGCGCCCTATACATTAGCTAATTGCCCCAGCTAATTGTTGTCCATAATTCCTGTAGGGCTTTATCACAGGTAGATCAAAATTATAGTTACACAACGAAAGGAATATATGTTTGTACACAGATAGGTTATTGGTGAGCCCGAAAAAACATTAGGATCAGGAAGACCTAGGAGATGATTATGTTAGGTACAGACCGTCCAGAAGTGAAGTATTAATAGATAGTTTGGAGACCATCTTGATGGGAAATGTTTAATAGATAGTTAAGGATAGATAATCTAGAAGATGAATATCTAACATGTGTTAGGTTAATTTTGATTATACTGTCTGGTAAGCGTGAGTCAGCCAAAGGTTAAAAGTTATCCAAACAAAACTTGTGTGTTTGAATGGATAGTTCATTATTACCTGATATTTATGTATGTTTACATAATGATTACTTTATAGTATTTAACCATTGTGGATGCATGAGCATAGTATATGGTTTTATGAAAGGTTTTGCAAAGATATGTTTTAAAAAGGATGTTAGTGAGGGGAAACCCGTTCCGCTAAGCGGCGTGATTTCACTTAACATAATTACTCTGGGATGTATAATATTATTCACACTAGGCTTTATATCTGACTCGAAGTTTATGTTTTCCCCTTAAACTCTCGGTGCTCAAAATTGATTTGAGTAGGCCGAGGGGTTAAGGTTTTTTTAGGTTTTAGAATGTTGACGAATGAGCTACTAGAGGCATGTAGGAAGCAACATATAACTACTTAGAATTTGTTGTTTTTGTTATGTTATGATGTATTTTCCACTGTGTTGTTCTGTATTAGGTCTAATATGACCATATGACTCTAATCAACCAAGAAGGCATATTCGTACCGCTCTTGGCATAGTATGTAATAATTATATTTAGTTTATCTCTGAGATGATTTAAGGTTTTATGTCGTGAATGTGAAACTAATTGATTTTAAATTTTATGAAGTAATTGTGGTTTTGAAATCTGTGTTTTGTTTCGTATTCAATACTTCTGATATTATTGATACCATTAAAATAGTCGTATTTAGTCACCGAAAGCTAATTCTATAGATGACCATCAAACAACTCTTGTGTGAAATAGGACCCTTTTATTCCATTATATTAAATAAAATTTCTTTATCATTTTGAAACAATTTTCAAATTCTGGACCCAGATTTAAAACTCCACAATTCAGATCAACTTCATTTCCAATTTATAAGTCATACTTGCCTAAATGTTTTACTTCTTTAAAACATTTCATTTTGCTTACTCATTAATTATTAAAAACAACAATCATTTATGATAATAACCAAGATTATCATATCTGAAACCATTCATTATCATATTATTCTAAAACTCTTCCCCAAATTCAAGATTAAATTTTCAGTTCGGTTATATTTCTATTTCCACTTAGTTCTCATTGTTTCTATTTAATTCCAATAATTTAACAACCAATTAACTTAATATTAAAAAAATTATTGCTTTATATATTAAAATATAAGCTTATATAAAATCATTTAAAATCTTTATATAAGAAAATAACAAGTACGCTCTCATACACACACACACACACACACACACACACACACACATACACACACACACACTCAACTCATTCTAGGGTACCATTGACCCTATCCATAAAGAGTAATCCCACCAGAGCCAAGGTTCTCGCTTAACCTTCAGCTCTGATACCAACTGTAACGAACCGAAATTTTAAATCCCGAAAATTCCAAATAGTTAGGAAAAGAAGAAAGGGATAAAAGAGGAAGAAACAGAAACACAATACAATTTCTCACATTCGCAGCGGATCAAAATATAATATCAAATAATAATAGTTTACAAAAGAATACTATATCTGTCGATTACATTTTAATACATCAGAGTTACACACATACTCAAACACTGGACATATACAAATCAACATGTCTCAGATAATCAGAAATATATTACAGCGGAAACACTCCATACGTTCCTGCCATCCAGCTCCCCTCCTGAGCTACAGAACGTCCTTACCTGAAAATTTGTAATACTCGGTCCTGTGTAGTTAAAGCGCCCTGCCGCCCCATAGCGTTTGAGGTGCGAAAAGTTGTAGCGGAGATATGTCGGGGATATAGAAGGATAAAGCGGACGACTTTAAAAAGAGGAATAATGAACATTCTACATTAAAAAGAGGAACAAGTACTGCTTATAATTTCCCACCAAGAAAAACAAGTTATAATAAAGTAAAGATAAAAAAAGTTGGCACTTAAAAGGGTAGAACTAGTTATAATAACCAACAGCTTATATCATTGTTACATCAACTTTGAAGTTACCATAAAACTTAAAAGCAAGACATCAAGCAAAATGCTTATTTGTAAGAAAGAGGGATATAACGGGGCAACAAAATCGGGGATATAGCGGATTATTGCCGCAATATCAAGGATAAGAGCAGATCCGCTATATTGGACCGCTATATTGGAATATTGTTGCCCCAAAAGTCCGCTACAAGATATATCGGGGATATATTGGGGTAATTTCGGGGAATTGACTGCACAGACTCGGTCTGACCCGAGCATTACATCAAGGTAACACCCTGGTAACTCGTACTTCACTTCGAGTTCATTATAAGTTATAGTCAATACCAATTTCATACATCAATCCCTAAGTATCATTACTTAGTTTCAAGGGTTCACATTATTCCATTCCAGCCTATTGATATCACATATAAAAGATTATTGCAAATTTCAAATCGAAGTGGTTTCGGGTATTTACAAATACCCGACTTCGGTCTCTTCGAATTCCATGTCATTTTAACCCAAGTTATTCGAATGAAATACAATTCAAACCTTTAAATACAAGTTGTCATTGTTTTAACCCAATATATTTTACCACATAGCATCACACATCACATACCAGAGATATCAACTAATCTAAGGCATAACAATATCATTCAATTATTCATAAGCAAGATAAATCAATCACACCATCTCGAATTAATCTAATTAACCATAATTGAATTAAATCAATTACCTTTAAATCCTACTTATTAATTAATTACAAACCAATTAATTTATAATACAATAACTATCCATCTTAATTAACCCTCCTTGATTAATTATTCTTTAATTGCATTAAGTAATAAATCTTTAATTAATCACATAGATTAATTATTCTTAACCATTCACATAAATTAACCTTTAATTAATTAATGACATTCATTAATGATTCTTGATTAATTACTTCCATAAATCAACATTAATTAATCATATACAGTAATTAACTATCCTTCAATTACTTACATTAATTAATCCTTTAGATTACTTACACTGAGTAATTAATCCTTAATTACTTCATTAATTTCTTCCATAATGTATTTTGTCCTCTTAAATTATGTTCCATAATTATTCATTAATATCTTATACTAAGTATCCACTTAATTAAGTAATCAATACCTAATTCATAACATAAGAGATTTATTCTTAATTAAGTAAAAATTAAATTTAAATTAATTATCCCAACTAAATATTCTTAATTGATTAATTAATTAAAAATCCATTATAATTTACTAATTTAATTAATAACATTAATCAAATAATCTTATTAATTTCATTTAACAATTAACCCTTTAAATTAACCTTCCAAATTATTAATCTCTAGTCATTCATCAATTTTTTTAGTAATAACTTTAATTTAGTTTTAAATAATGAATTTTATCATCTCTAAACATATAAAACAATTTGAATAACAAATTGTAATTAACCTTTAATTAATTTCACTATCAATTTAACCTTAATTTTAAAAACCCTAAATTAATCGAAGATAAACCATTATCTTAATTATTTACTAAATGAAATTGATTAAATTTTTATTAAAATTAAAGGATTGAAATTTATTCAAAATCACGAGTCACCTTATTCACCTACTTAATGACATCATTGAATTACATTTGAAATCACTTAGAGATTCAAGTTAAATAATTAAATCTAATAATTATTCCAAACCAAAACCATTTTGAATAAGTAGGTGAATACTTTTACTTGTTTACCGTACCTTAAATTTGAAAACTTGTTTAAACTCTTGAAATATTACTTTTACTTTGAACTTGCTTATTTCATTAACTTAATTTAAAACGAGCAGGTCCAAAAGAATTCAGTTCCGATGCCTCATCTTACATTATACATTACTTCCTACCTGGTCTAGCCCGACCCAAAATCCTAATTTACTTTCAAAGAAATTGAATCCTATTATCTCGGCCCAAGAATTTCTTTGGCCCACTACTCCTTCTTCCTCTTCCTATTATTCCCAGATAAACACCTCTCCCCTTCGTGTATCTTGAACCCATTAACATGGGACGTGTACGTGCACATGCAAGTCATTCCACAAATCTTCGATCCAAGATTGCCAACACCCTTCAATCCACAACCCTATTCCTTTACACCTACCGTCGATGCCTTCAATCATCTTGTCAGAAAAACACCCAGTCGAATGAACACGGCTACAGGAAAAAAAACGCGACCAAAAATCTTCCAGAAACCCCTCAAAATTTGCCTCGTTGAAGCCCTCTCCGAGCTTGTCATGATAGCAACCTTTAGTTTCCCAATCTATGCTTGAATCAAAGATGAAACCCAACCCTAGCTTTCTAACATCGTCAAGCATCGTCACGAAACTCCGCCGAAATAGTACCAAAAATTAGCCTTCCTCCATACGAATTCAACGGCGCTGACGGCGTCCAGAAATTCAAATAGAATTGAGAGATATGATTTTTTTGATGTTTTAAAACTTATTTCAACCATTACAGGTTATCGATGAATTCTTCGTCGATTCTTGACAAAACACTACGCTTCTATTTTTTTTAAAAAAAAACTACAGAAGACAACGAACAATTTCCGTTCAGGTCACTTAAATTAATTTGAATCATATGGGAAGATAATGATTTTTTTGAAGTTCAAGATCCTGTCTTTTTACATTTATGTAAGATATAAATTTACATCCTTAATACTTCTCAGTATTTGGTTTAAACAGAGTAAGTTTTTTTTATTTCAAACATGCATACATCAATTTCATGTATACATATACATATAAGCAACCCTTACATCCAAACTTCAATGATTAATGCATATAGATCAAGAAACAGATAGATTTGAGATGTTGAAGGGTAGATCACTCACCTTTCTTTTGAGAAGAGAGGTTATTTTTGTGAAAAGCATACCGCTTGCTTTTGTTGATCTTCCTCTGTAGAGTTCTTTTGCTTGATTCTTCAGTTTGAACTGGAAGTATATATTCTTTGGTTTCACTTAGCTTGCTTTCGAATGAATGAAGAAAAAGAAGACAGGGTAGATGAATATAAGGTATAGGCTGCTCTATGTCGTACACAACAAGCTTCTACTTTTAATTTTTTTTTGTTTTATTCTTCTTTCATTTAATTTTCTTTGGTCAAAAGCTTGCTTGACCAGACTCGATTATGCTGTGACATTGATTTTGTATTTTGTAGGCTAGGATTTGATGTTGCCTTTTTCTACATTGCTCCCCTTTATGTTTACATATCTATGCATATATATATATATATATATATATATATATATAAATATATATCCTATATGTACTATTTTACATACGTCATAAGTATATTCCTGTTTTATCACTTTACCATTTCATCTAACATATATACATACATACTTATTTATCTATCTTATATTTGAACAACATAAAACTTATATATATATATTTGAATACTTTATTTTTAATTTATATGATGGGGTTTTACATATACATATGATTTATTTTTCTATAGGATTCAAAAACTATATAATGTAATATTCAATATAGTTTTTAATTTAATTTATATATACTCATATATTTTAATCGTAAGAAATTTATTTGTTTGACTAATTAATATTACGATAAATTTAAATCAGTTAATCACCCGATTATTCGACACCAAAAACCCGGGTCGTCACATTCCTTCCTCCTTTAAATCTTTTCGTCCTCGAAAAGGAACGAAGCCAGAATTATTAAAATGCTTAAAATCAGATAAATTTTCTTCGATCATTTTTAAAATACTTTAAAAATCTATATAATATTACTACAATAGTTTTTTTATAAAAATACTTTTATAACTCAATGTTTTGGCAAGTCCATCCTTGTTCTCATAGAAATTCGGTCATATGTTGATCAGGCGTACGACTGAAAATCTATAAGTGCTTGGCAGACCCGTTTTCAACACCCAGTGAAAATACTTGGAAAATAATTTTATTGAAAATATAGAAAACATTTTGAAAATTGAGGAAATATCTTTTGGTGAGAATGCTCTGGAAATCATCACCCCCATCCATGGTCGCAGTTACATCCTGGGTTACGCTGCCATCGCAGCAAAAGTCCATGTAACTGTAGGCACTCCACGCCCCTCGATTACGCCATGGAACCCACAACAGATCGCAGTTACATTCCAGGGTTACGTTGTCATCGCAGCAAAAGTCCATGTAACTGTAGGCATCAACGCCCTCGATTTTCGCTGTCAAAAATGAAACTTCTTCACTCCCACATAGGCTGCAGTCGACTGATGTAAAATCAAACACAGACTGTTGGCTCTCAGCAGCACACACGACTTCCGCTATGTTACTATAGGTCGCAGTCTACCGATATGAAATTAAACACAGACTGTTGGCTCTTAGTGGCACACACGACTTTCGCTATGGTTTACAGTAGATCACAGTGACATCAAGTTACACTTTCGTCACAGCATAACCCAAATGCCTCTGTAGGCCTCAGCGGCCTCGACTTTCACTACACACTACACATAATCCTCAGGAACTAGTTTTGTCCGGACTCCTCACATGATCAAATTAAGAACCTCCCCCTTACAGGCTCAAGGCAGTACCAACCTATGGTACACCTGAGAAGTCCATTTCAAGGGAGTGCCTTTTTCTTTAGAGCCATTTCAAAACACTATATACTATACATATATATTATCTTCCAAATCATACACCCAGTATGAATCCCATATAAATCTCCTTTCTCAAAATCGATTATTCCAAAATCGATAATTCTTAAATAGGCTTTCCAAATCCAATATTGATTTTATCCAAAATTCAAAAGCCTTTCCAAATCCAAAGGTTCCCAAAACCTTTTCCCAAAATCCTCGTAAGATCCTTTATATATATAGATATATATAACTTTGAAAAATCTTTGGAATTTCAAACTTGTATAAATTCATTTTTTTATACTTCAAATACTATCAACACTCTTTTCCTCTGGCAAAAGATTCAACAAAGGGAGATTTATCTTATATATATAACAAAGATACATAACTTTGTTTATTCCAAATCAAATATTCAAATTTGATTACTCTATAAAGTCACTTACTAGTTTACTTACTTTCATAAAGTAAATTTCTACCATAGAAATATCCAATTTCTATTTTATTTCATCATATATTTCACAAAATATACCTTCCATTTCAAAAAACCATTTTCCAGTTCTTATCCACAAATTCCCAGTATCAATTTTTATTCAAACCTGTACGATGTATACATATCATCCATACACTATACCAATCTGATCGCTCACTCGATCACACAATTTCACTTTCGAACTAGTATCGTCCACCCAACCTCCTAGTGCGGACTCAGATCTGGTTTCTTGATCAGAAACCGTCATTCTCCTTGCATAGCCATAACTATGATAGAGAATATCCAGAACAGTTCAACAACCCATATCCAGGTTCGCCGTCGTAAATCGAGTGAAAAATCCCAACTCGGATCGATAAACTATCTCGAAATTCTGTGCTCGAATCTGGATCAAATCACTACGCGAATAGAATAATATACGTACATCCTACGTATTTAACTTCATTGATTATTAACTAAATCAATTTCTCTTTCTATTCACATTTCCTTTAATTTCTATCCACATAATCACAATTGCCTTAATCCCCATTTGGGTTATCACTTCAATTCTTACCTCAGTTGGGTATTTAATCAATAACAGTTCGAACTCCGACCAGTTTATATTTAGTAAATAGCTTGAAAATTTTGAAAATGGACAAGTAGTTGAAAAATAATTATTAGTTTGTAACATAGCTATAAAATTAAGTAATTGTAAAATAGTTGAAAAAAAGTCAAATAGTTATAGAAATTTCAAATAGTTGCAAAATAGTTGTAAAATAGTAATTAATTTGTAAAATAGTTGAAAAACAGTGATTAGTTTATAAAACAGTTGAAAAATTGTTAAATAGTTTCAAAATAATTGTAAAACAAATATAAAATAATTTGGCTTCAAAAAGAAAGGTGTATATATTAAATAGCTTGGAAAAATAAGTTTATATTGAAACAATTTATATTGAAAATAGTCCAGAGTCAAAACTATCCACTTCTCCATCAATTCAATTTAAATTTCTACTTCCATTTAAATTGACTCAATTCCAATTTAAATAACTTCAATTTCCTTTGAAATTGATTTAACCCCAATTCAAGTTGAATTAATCTTGATTTCTTTCCAAATTCAAATCAAATTCCATTTGATTTTCAACCTATTCAACTTTAATTACAATTCCTAAATTATTCAAATAAATTTCAAACTGAACCAATTTCAATTCATATCAATTCCAATTTGAAGTAATCCCAACTCCCATTTGAACTTGAACTCATTCAACTTCAATTTCATTTCAAATTAATCTAATTCAAATTTTCCATTTGATTTTTTTCTATCTTCAACCACAATTCTAATTAATTCAAATCAAATTCAATTTGAACTAATTCAATTTAAATCTCAACTTTAAACCATCTTGAATTATAAATTTGAGTTAAATTTTTAACTGTTGATTTAACCCCTTAAATCAAATTAACCTTTATTTTTAAATCAACAATCCAAATCTTTAAACAATTTAATTCTGAGTCCAATTCTCAAGATTCCATTTTAAATTATCTTTACTTAACTCATTACAAGGTTCAAGTAAGAGTTCAAAATTATTTTAATTTACAAATTCAATTCTTAACATTCAAATCTTCAGTTCAAAGTAATTCCATATCCTTAATTTCAAATTAAAATTTAATTTCCCTTTCATCTCAATAATGGATATACTACCACACTTCATTCATTTAAACAAATCCAATTCACAATTTAAAGATTGTTAATAATAATAGGATAATATCATTCAAATTATTTTAAAACATCCATCCATTTCTAACTTCCAGATTTCAAACCTATTTTAAGGTCACACAAATTCCCAATTCAAATCTACCATTTAATTTTCCAAGTTAAATCTCAATTTTCATCCTGAAATTTCCAAATCAGGTTGTTCATTCAAACTTATTTAACTTTCCTAAAGTTAAATTCAATTTAATCTAGCCAACCCTACTCAAATTTGAATTCCCGCTTCAAATTTCAAAATTCTAAACTTTACATTAATAATCTTCCCACTTATAAGCTAAAAGACTTATCACTTTGGGTATCACATCTTATCCCAAATTTAAAACTCAACATTTAGAGTTTATTTCAAACCATCTTTGATATTATGTATATTCCTCATACATATTATTTCCTTTACATACCAAGTTATCCTTAAAATTTAGACCACCTTTGATTTTTAATTCAAAACAAATTTCTTTAAATTTTCAAACAACTCTTGTGTGAAATAGGACCATTTTATTCCAATATATTAAATAACATTTCTTTATCATTTTGAAACAATTTTCAAATTCTGGACCCAGATTTAAAACTCCACAATTCAGATCAACTTCATTTCCAATTTATAAGTCATACTTTCCTAAATGTTTTACTTCTTTAAAACATTTCATTTTCTTACTCATTAATTATTAAAAAAAACAATCATTTATGATAATAACCAAGATTATCATATCTGAAACCATTCATTAACATATTATTCTCAAACTCTTCACTAAATTCAAGATTAAATTTTCAGTTTGGTTATATTTCTATTTCCACTTAGTTCTCATTGTTTCTATTTAATTCCAATGATTTAACAACCAATTAACTTAATATTAGAAAAATTATTGCTTTATATATTAAAATGTAAGCTTATATAAAATCATTTAAAATCTTTATATAAGAAAATAATAAGTATGCTCTCATACACACACACACACACACACACACACACACACTCAACTCATTGTAGCGTACCATTGACCCTATCCTTAAAGAGTAATCCCACCAGAGCCAAGGTTCTCGCTTAACCTTCAGCTCTGATACCAGCTGTAACAACCCGAAATTTTCAATATCAAAAATTCTAGATAGTTAGGAAAATAAGAAAGGGATAGAAGAGGAAGAAACAGAAACACAATACAATTTCTCACATTCGCAGCGGATTAAAATATAATATCAAATAATAATAGTTTACAAAAGAATACTATATCTGTCGATTACATTTTAATACATCAGAGTTACACACATACTCAAACACTGGACATATACAAATCAACATGTCTCAGATAATCAGAAATATATTACAGCGGAAACACTCCATACGTTCCTGCCATCCAGCTCGCCATCTGAGCTCCAGAACGTCCTTACCTAAAAATTTGTAATACTCGGTCTGACACGGTCATTACATCAAAGTAACACCCGGGTAACCTGTACTTCACTCCGAGTTCATTATCAGTTATAGTCAATACCAATTTCATACATCAATCCCTAAGTATCATTACTTAGTTTCAAGGGTTCACATTATTCCATTCCAGCCTATTGATATCACCTATAAAGGATTATTGCAAATTTCAAATCGAAGTGGTTTCGGGTATTTACAAATACCCGACTCCGGTCTCTTCGAATTCCATGTCATTTTAACCCATGTTATTCAAATGAAATACAATTCAAACCTTTAAATACAAGTTGTCATTGTTTTAACCCAATATATTATACCACATAGCATCACACATCACATACCAGAGATATCAACTAATCTAAGGCATAACAATATCATTCAGTTATTTATAAGCAAGATAAATCAATCACACCATCTCGAATTAATCTAATTAACCATAATTGAATTAAATCTATTACCTTTTAATCCTGCTTATTAATTAATTACAAACCAATTAATTTATCATACAATAACTATCCATCTTAATTAACCCTCCTTGATTAATTATTCTTTAATTGCATTAAGTAATAAATCTTTAATTAATCACATAGATTAATTATCCTTAACCATTCACATAAATTAACCTTTAATTAATTAATGACATTCATTAATGATTCTTGATTAATTACTTCCATAAATCAACATTAATTAATCACATACAACAATTAACTATCCTTCAATTACTTACATTAATTAATCCTTTAGATTACTTGCACTGAGTAATTAATCCTTAATTACTTCATTAATTTCTTCCATAATATAATTTGCTCTCTTTAATTATATTCCATAATTATTCATTGGTCTCTTATACTAAGTATCCACTTAATTAAGTAATCAATACCTAATTCATAACATAAGAGATTTACTCTTAATTAAGTAAAAATTAAATTTAAATTAATTACCCCAACTAAATATTCCTAATTGATTAATTAATTAAAAATCCATTATAGTCCACTAATTTAATTAATAACATTAATCAAATAATCTTATTAATTTCATTTAATGATTAACCCTTTAAATTAACCTTCCAAATTATTAATCTCTAGTCATTCATAATTTTTTTAGTAATAACTTTAATTTAGTTTTAAATAATGAATTTTATCATCTATAAACATATAAAACAATTTGAATAACAAATTGTAATTAACCTTTAATTACTTTCAGTAACAATTTAACCTTAATTTTAGAAACCCTAAATTAATTGAAGATAAACCATTATCTTAATTATTTACTAAATGAAATCGATTAAATTTTTATTAAAATTAAAGGAGTGAAATTTATTCATAATCACCTGAGTTACCTTATTCACCTACTTAATGACATATTGAATTACATTTGAAATCACTTAGAGATTCAAGTTAAATAATTAAATCTAATAATTATTCCAAACCAAAACCATTTTGAATAAGTAGGTGAATACTTTTACTTGTTTATAAACTTGATCCATACCTTAAATTTGAAAATTTGTTTGAACAAATTACTTTTACTTTGAACTTGCTTATTTCATTAACTTAATTTAAAACGAGCAGGTCCAAAAGAATTCAGTTCCGATGCCTCATCTTACATTATACATTACTTCCTACCCTGGTCTAGCTCGACCCGAAATCCTAATTTACTTTCAAATAAATTGAATCCTATTATCTCGGCCTAAGAATTTCTTCGGCCCACTACTCCTTCTTCGTCTTCCTATTATTCCCAGATAAACACCTCTCCCCTTCGTGTATCTTGAACCCATTAACATGGGCCGTGTACGTGCACAGGCAAGTCATTCCACAAATCTTCGATGCAAGATTGCCAACACCCTTCAATCCACAACCCTATTCCTTTACACCTACCGCCGATGCCTTCGATCATCTTGTCAGAAAAACACCCAGTCGAATGAACACGGCTATAGGAAAAAAAAAGCGACCAAAAATCTTCCAGAAACCCCTCAAATTTTGTCTCGTTGAAGCCCTCTCCGAGCTTATCATGATAGCAAACTTTATTTTCCCAATCTATGCTTGAATCAAAGATGAAACCCAACCCTAGCTTTCCAACATCGTCAAGCATCGTCACGAAACTCCGCCGAAATAGTACCAAAAATAGCCTTACTCCATACAAACTCAACGGCGCTGACGGCATCCATAAATTCGAAACGAATCGAGAGATATGATTTTTTTGACGTTTTAAAACTTATTTCAACCACTACAAGTTATCGATGAATTCTTCATCGATTCTTGACAAAACACTATGCTTCTATTTTTTTATAAAAACTACAGAAGACAACGAACAATTTCCGTTCAGGTCACTTAAATTAATTTGAATCATATGGGAAGATAATGATTTTTTTGAAGTTCAAGATCCTATCTTTTTACATTTCTGTAAGATATAAATTTTCATCCTTAACACTTCTCAGTATTTGGTTTAAACAGAGTATTTTTTATTTATTTCAAACATGCATACATCAATTTCATGTATACATATACATGCAAGCAACCCTTACATCCAAACTTCAATGATTAATGCATAAAGATCAAGAAACAGATAGATTTGAGATGTTGAAGGGTAGATCACTCACCTTTCTTTTGAGCAGAGAGGTGGTTTTTGAGAAAACCGTATTGCTTGCTTTTGTTGATATTCTTCTGTTGAGTTCTTTTGCTTGATTCTTCAGTTTGAAATGGAAGTATATTCTTTGGTTTCACTTGCTTGCTTTCGAATGAATGAAGAAAAAGAAGACATGGTAGAGGAATTATAGGCTGCTCTATGTCATACACAGCAAACTTCTACTTCTATTTTTTTGTTTTATTTTTCTTTCATTTAATTTTCTTTGGTCAGAAGCTTGCTTGACCAGACTTGATTATGCTGTGACATTGATTTTGTGTTTCGTTGGCTAGGATTTGACGTTGCCTTTTTCTACATTGCTCCCCTTTATGTTTACATATCTATGCATATATATCTACATCCTATATGTACTATTTTACATACATCATAAGTATATTCCTATTTTATAACTTTACCATTTCATCTAACATATATACATACATACTTATTTATCTATCTTATATTTGAACTACATAAAGCTTGTCTATATATATATGTATATTTGAATACTTTATTTTTAATTTATATAGTGGGCTTTTACATATACATATGATTTATTTTTCTATACGATTCAAAAATTATATAATGCAATATTCAATATAGTTTTTAATTTAATTTATATATATTCAGATATTTTAATAGTCGGAAATTTATTTGTTTGACTAATTAATATTACGATAAATTTAAATCAGTTAATCACCCGATTATCCGACACCAAAAACCCGGGTCGTCACATGCTTTGAGTGTGGAATGGACTAACGGTTAGCAAATCGTTTAGTGCGAACGTGTGGTATGTGACACACGTTAACACTTTGCGGGTTCCTATCTGAGTGGTTTGTGACAAATATTGCCAGTTAGTGGTGTCCAGTATTGTGCCTCCGGACCTTTGCCACTACGGTTTGTTGCCTTCAGGTTTGTGCCTTTGGATTTGTGCCTTCTGGTTTATTGCGTTCAGGTTTGTGCCTTCGGTTTTGTTGCCGTCGGGTTTGTTGCCCTATAGTATCACTTTTGGAGTTGGTCCTTCGTTACCCCTCGAGAGATACTTGGGTTTATCGCCTTCGGGCTTGTGGATCCTTGTTTATATAGTACTGAGCATGTGCATCCTTTGTTTCTTTGATATTTATATTTACCTAGAGTATCGCCTTTCATGGTAGGTCCTTTGAACCACACGACATATGGCGATCACCTTGTGGAAACTTGTGTTACCTTTATTGGTATTTTTTACCTACCTTTTTGGCTTGACTTGGGATATTCATATCCTTTGTTTATTTGAGTTGCCAATGATATAAGGCTTGTTATGATTCATCTTTTGTTAGATGAACGAGTTAACTCTTTTAGCTATATTTGTGGTACTTTATGACCTTGCATGTTCATTATCATTTAGCTTATCTAACTGATTTATTTAGCTAGACCGACCCGTGTATTTTATACTCGAGTCAGACCAAGGTGTTTCAGATTAGGTACATTTGGACTTAGCCTATGCTGCTTCCGCATGGATATTCTGCTAGCTCCTTTTGTTATACTTTTTTGTGCAGTCCTTTTTGGTTGTAACTCTGATATGTCTATTCTTTTGACTCACATGTATATTGTGGTTGCTACACCACTTGACATGTATCATTTTGTATACTCTGTGATGTATCTGTATATGTGTATATGTATGTGATGATCTACTGTTCTGTGATGTGTTTTACATTTGAGTTGTTATATTTTGTTCTGTTAGATCTTATAGCCATTAAAATTTTGTATTAAATATCTATTTGATATGTCGATCCACCTAAAAAAATATATATGCTACATTTATCGACGTTTTCAGTAGATAGTTAAGACAAGGCTATAGACGGTCGCTCCTATCCAGCTCTATTCTCCGTATTAGCAGACGATATTACCTTGTAATACTCTTTGCTAATATGGGTCTTAGAGTGGGGCATTACAAAACACTAGGAGAGGTCCCGTTAGTCACAAGCTGAAACTGCTGGTGCAGGAGTTCCCTAAGTGGACACGGGAGCAATGTATCAATTCTTTGGAAACATGATGCAAGCTAGAATAATAGTTGGAGTTGTCGGAGGTAATGCTGCTGGAGGTAGGGCTCATGAAGTTCATATGGTCAATCAATATGCTAACTTGAGTAGAGATTACACCAGGCTTGGAGGTAAGCTATTTATTGGTACTGAAGATGTGATCGAGGTGGAAAATTGGCTACTGCATTGTGAGAGAATCTTTGCTAATTTAGGATTGAATGATATATAGAAGAGGAGATTAGCTTCAAGACAGCTGCAGGGAGCTACTCTATTCTGGTGAAATACTATTATTACTGGAGTTGATGAGGAAACCTTAACTTGATAGGAATTTTGGAGAAGGTTTTCAAAAAGATTTATGTCTGTAGTTGCACAGGCGGCATTGGTAAGGAAGTTTATAGAGTTGGAACAAGGAGATATGTCCGCCTTGGAGTATACAAGGAAGTTTGAGGAGTTGGCCCAATACGGATATGCTTTGGTAGACACCGTGATTAGTAGGAATGAAAAGTATATCAGTGGCTTGGGGCCAGAGTTGATAAGTGCTACTTTGTTGCACTTGAGAGATCCCAGTGATGTAGCTATTGAAATGACATTAAGATAGGAAGAGGCATTGGATTGCTTGGGGAAGAAGGTGAAGGAGGTCTAGATGGGACAAGCCCTTGAAAAAGGAAAATTTTCTAGAAAAAGGATGCTCAGAAAGGAGGAGAACAAAAGAAAGGAAAGGCTGAAGTGGTTTGCTATAAATGCGACAAAAAGGGACACTATGCTAATAAGTGTCGAACCAGTAAAGGAAAAGAGGCTGGTGGGAAGTAGAGTGTAGATTATTCAATTATGATCAGGTTGGTAATTACAAGAGTAAGTGCCCAGATCCTACAAGAGAAGGAAGGGTCAAGTTTATGCTCTAAAGCGCACAACAGCAAGGCCCGTTGTGCAGGAAAAAGGAAAGGTTGTTTTGGAAGGCTCGCTGCAAATTCACGGTATGTGTGTTAGCGTTCTATTTGATACTAGAGCATCTATTTCTTTTATTTCTCAATGTTTGATAGATAGGCTTAACCTAGAATCCTCATATTTAATTACTTCCTTAAGGGTTGAAAATCTGATATGAGGTTATGCAACACTTAGGATGAGGTGTGACCATTTAGAATTTGATTTGCTAGGCCATACTTTTGATTGTTTTTAGCATATGTTTGACTTTGCGTGATTTGGGATGGACTGATTGAGTAAATATGATGCTAGGATATTTTGCCATGATAAGAAACTATCATTTAGTAACCCAGTTTGTAATGATCGGATAGTTTATACCATAGAGAACCCTAGTTGTGAAGTGAAAGCTTTATTGGGTATTATGGAGTTGGAGGATGACTTGCATTAAGTCATTGTAGTTAGAGAGTTTGCTGATGTGTTTTAGCCAGTTGTTGGACTGCCACCGAAATGAGCTATAGAGTTTCGGATTGATTTGATGCCTGGAGCTGATCCGGTGAGTAGGCCGCCAGGCAGGATGATGTCCCCACTGAGATGAAAGAGTTGATAGTGCAATTGGTGGATTTGGAAGGCAAGTGTTTAATTCTACCGAGTAGTTCGCCATGGGGAGCTACCGCTGTATGTGCTAAGAAGCCGGAAGGGTCGTTGAGGTTATGTATCAATTATCGTAAGTTGAATGAAAAGACGATGAAGAACCGACATCCATTGCCAAGAATTGATGATTTGTTCAACCATTTAAGTAGAGCCAAGGCATTCTCTCAGCTAAATTTGGCGATGGGATTTCATCATCTTAGAATGGAAGAGGATAGCATTCCTTTGACAGTGTTTAAAACATCGTATGGGTCGTACGAATATGCCTTTCAGACTAACTAATGCACCAACATTCTTAGTGGAACTGATGAATAGAATTTTTCGAGAGCACTTGGATAGATTTGTGTTGGCTTTCGTAGATGGCATTTTGATGCAATCTAAGGATGAGAAGGAGCATGAGGTTCATCTTAGAGTTATGCTCGAAACATCGAGGGAACATCAGTTAAAGGCTAAGTTTTCGAAGTGTCATTTTTGGAAGAAGGAAGTGAAGTTCCTTGGTCATGTTGTCTCAGAGAAGGGTTGTCTATAGATATGACAAAGATTGAAGTGGTAAATAATTGAAAGAGATACAAGACGATGACCGAGATAAAGAGTTTTCTTGGATTGGCTGGGTATTATCGGAATTCGTAAAGGATTTTTCACGGATAGCTGCACCGATGACTAAGCTTACGCTAAAGGATGTGAAGTTCATACGGACTGATAAGTGTGAGGAAGCGTTCCAAAGCTTGAAACACTTATTGACCCATGCAACATTGTTAGTGGTTCCAAAGGGGAATCAAGATTTAATTGTTTATATAGATGCATGTGGAATTGGACTGGGAGCTGTGTTGATGCAAAGAGGTAAAGTGACTGCTTATGCTTCTAGACAGCTCAGACCACATAAAGATAGGTATCCAATGCTTGACTTGGAGTTGGTTACCGTTATATTCCCTTTGAAGGTGTGGAGACATTATCTTTTGGGAGAACGGTTTTAGCTTTACACTAATCATAAGTCGTTGAAGTGCTTGTTTTTTTAGAGGGAGCTGAACATGAGACAACAGAGATGGTTGGAGTTTATTGCTGCCTATGATTTTGGAATTGAGTACACACACGGAAAAGGAAACAAGATGGCAGATGCACTCAGTCAGAAACACCAGAATGCAGTATTGGCTATGATTGTTGAGTGGAAAGATTTGGAAGCATTATCAGCTTGTAGTGTGCAGTTTAGATCCGAGGTAGGTTCAAGTGTAGGAAGTGTTGTGTCGCGTTGTTTAGAAGCCTGATTGGTAATGATTGAGAAGACAGCTTCTAAGCAAGTGGAGGATCCAGTTTTAGCTGAACGAATCAAAAGGTTATGGGAAGGAACGAAAAGCGATGACATAAAGAATTTCAATCTTGACCAAAATGAGTGGTTGATGGAGAAAGGAAGGTTGTGTGTTTCAAACGTAGAAGACATGAGGAAGGAAGTGTTGGATGAGTGCCATCCAGCCAGGAGGAATGAAGATGTATCAGGATATGAAGAGAAGTTTCTTTTCGGAATTGCCAACAGGCAAAAGTTGAACACCAAAAGCCAAGTGGATTGCTTCAACCATTAGAAGTTCCGTTGTGGAAATAGGATTCAATCTCTATGGATTTTATTGATGGGTTTCCATGGTCTAGTAGAGTGTGACGCCCCACCTCTATGCTCGCAATAACAAAGAGTATTAAAAGAAATACTGTCTGTTATCACGAAGAATAAGGCTGGATAGGAGCGGCCATCTGTAGTTAGGCCTTACACTAGTATTAGTTACCTCGATAGGAGTGGTATATATTTTTATTTTTCATCTCATATTTATTTACTCCCATCGACATACCCAATTCTAGTATAAAACGAACTGCGATGGTTCATAATAGTTTAGGACAATATATACAATAATAACACAGATAATGTAAACGCGGAACACAGATATAACAGAAAGTCTCATATATATAACTGATGTTAGTTGATATACATGTGATACAACTACAACTGTCGACTCTGGAAGTTACATATACAAGTACATTATCGTGAATAATATACATGAATATACAACATCCTATACATTGACAACATCTACTCCAAAAATATGAAAAGACTCCATAGCTCAAGCAGCAACCCAAAGTAAGATATCTACAACCTGTAAATACTCGGTCTGACCCGAGTATTAAATTCAAAAGAAAATAATACACGGGTCAGTCTAATTCAAACTCAGTTATTAGTACACAGAAGCAATAATAATTAAATAAAAATTAGACGACAGTCAAAATAAATTCACCTATCCGATCCTTTAACAAGAAAATCGGATAACGGTGAATATAACACGTATAGTGTTAAACAACAATTCAACCGATTCAAATCGTCAACTAAGATAAGTGAAAAGAATATCAATGAAGATAATTTATAAAACATCAGAATTGCCTAATCGGCAATTAACATCAAAATCTAATTGTTAATAAATAACTAGAAACTCATAATCTAATTATCGAATAGATAATTAGATAACAACAAAATGGTCAAATGAAACTAAATCAATTTAATCAATTGAAATATCACTTAAAAACATCAATTCTAATTGGCTGCAGTACACGCTAACGTGTACAGCCTTGCCAATACGGCATATGAAATACGCAAAAGATCAATGAATCAAAAGTAATTGAAATATCAATAAAAGCAATACCGTGTGGCTGCAGTTCACGATTGCGTGCACTGCCCTGCCACTACAGTGATGATGTACCCAATGAATACCGTGTGGCTGCAGTTCACGCATGCGTGCACTGCCTTACCACTACAGTGTTATGTACACAATGAAAATTCACAAACGAACACAAGGTCAAACCCAAGCTACAAGTTGGATTCAACGCAAGTGTATTCAAAAACAAACAAAATGCAAAGGTCAAGTCACTGCTATCATGACTCAACTCGATGCAACAATTCAAATTCCGAAATATCAAGAGAAGGAGACAACAGTGGTACAACAAGAGTGGTCAGTGAAGCCCAGAGCTAACAGCAATGCAAAGGAACAAGCCTGGACAACATGAATGCGAACTCAAATGTACACAATGGATGTACACTACTAGTTGCACATGGATAAAATGAAACAGAGGTGTAACATGGAACTGCACACGGCAGTGATACACATGAGGGCACAGCCGAATGAAGGTGTAAGCAAACAAGGATATGGCCAAAACCAAACAGCATACTCAAGGCATTAACAAGTATGACAGAGATGCATACACGCACTAGAGATGAAGACTAAACAACATGGTTCCTGTAGGACTGCAAATATAAATAGGTGCAACTACAAAGGACAACAAGTATGAAGTGCACAACAGGCTGAAGCCAGTGTATGAAGTGCGCAATAGGCTAAAGCCAGTGCACAACAACAACATACATATATTTACTTATATGTAGATGAACAAATGTGACAACAATGTCACAATATCAAAGAAACAACACTAGCCTCAATAATGAAGAAATCAAAACCAGAATTCAAGTGGATGAACAGAGGCAACAATAAGTGATGTAATATCACACAATACAGCGTAATGAGGACTACAAAGAAAAGTACCAAGAAGTGATATCAGTGCAACAGTGAATTCAAGTGAATGTTAACACGTGATAATAGCATGAGCACCAAAGGTAAGGCAACACAGCCACAAATCATAAGGGCTATAGGTGAAACAAGCATGTGCACCCAGATGAGTCAAACAGCAAGACACAACAACAAATTCCAGTGAAGTCAGAATGAAATCAAGGCATCAAGTATGTACAATTTAATGCACCAGTACAGTTCAGTGAACTGAAGTGAAGTCACAAGTGTAAAACTACAACAGACCAAGTGCCATCAAGTGAACAAGACTCAACATGAATGATCAAGTAATAGGCATATAACCATCAAGTTAGAGCATGTTAGAGAATCATAAACCAAGTGTACCCAAATGTACTACATGTATTCAACATGAAATGAAGTTTATATGCCAAAAGATCAGAGGCAATGCAAACACAACATAGCAGTATAAATGGTGAATGCAACTTATTACAACAAGTTACAGTATGGATCGACATGAAATGAAGTTTATATGCCAAAATGTCAGAGGCAATGCAAACACAACATAGCAGTATAAATGGTGAATGCAACTTATTACAACAAGTTACAAGATGGATCGACATGAAATGAAGTTTATATGCCAAAAGGTCAGAGGCAATGCAAACACAACATAGCAATATAAATGGTGAATGCAACTTATTACAACAAGTTACAGTATGGATCGACATGAAGTTTATATGCCAAAAGGTCAGAGGCAATGCAAACACAACATAGCAGTATAAATGGTGAATGCAACTTATTCTTTAAACTGTGTTTTGTTAAAATCCAATCAAGTGCACTGCATCTCGAATACAAGATACAGGCACCAGTGGAACAGAATGTCACAGACTATACATGATGAAGCAACCAAGTTAAATGACCGAAATCAAACAAGTGACAGGGGTTCAAATGTACAGTAGATTAAATAATATCACAAAGGTGTCAAGGCCGACATCAACAAGTCAGTGCCAAAGTCGAACCATCAAAATCGAAACCAAGATAAGCAAAGAAATTCAAGCTGTAAGTATCGAGGAATCTAACAAAATCAGAAATCAAAACCCAGTCAAAAATCATCAACTATCAAAACAAGCTCGACATCACAAAAATCAAGTTTGCAGTCGAAGACCACTGCAGGTCAAAGTCAATGCCGAAGTCAAAATACTTCCATAAAAAAAATAGAGTGACCAAAGCTTACTTCAATTCATAGCCGAGGGGAAAACACGAAATCACACTTTCAAAAATCACGAAAACTTTGAACTAGATGTGAGTGAAAGTTATATCACTCACCTTTCTCTTAGACGAGGGCTCACGCCAGACAAAACCGAAGTCGACTCGATCGAATCGATGTAGCCACAAGCAGACATGAAGCGTCGATCGCCAAGGCTAGGCCGAGATCATCGGTGGAACGAGCTACCGGAGTCGAAGCCTTCGATTTGAACGAGCCCTAGTTGTTGAATATGAAAACGAGGCCGCCATTTCTTTTCGTTTATCTCGTTTAGGTTTTCGAATGGGAAGGTAAAGAGGGACGGGTCGAATTGAATTAAAAAGGGAACGACATCGAAAATAAACATGGGCCGATATTAAAAATTTAAAGCCCGTAATCCCTTAACAAATTTCAAACTAATATCAACAAGATAAAATCCCTATAGCAATTAACGACCGATATAATCGTCATTTGACGATAATTAACTGTTACTAAACTCCGGGTTGTTACAGACTCCCCTCCTTATAAAAATCGCGTCCCCGCAATTTTCATAATTAAGGACGTCAATAACAATTATTTTTTTCTAACATAAACTGGTTAAGCTAAAAATAAAGGTCGAGAATACAAATGTCAAAGAAATCTTTTAACTTCATAAAAGAAATTTACAAATTCTCAACAAAAATCTAATTATCAAGTAGACAATCAGAAAACAAAACTGTATAAATGCAATCATCAGCAATATTCGATTATCAAAAACGACAATCAAATCTCAAATCAACAAATATCCGATTATCAAAAACGATAATCAAATCTCAAATCAACAAATATTCGATTATCAAAAACGATAATCAAATCTCAAATCAACAAATATTCGATTATCAAAAACGATAATCAAATCTCAAATCAACAAATCAACAATCAACAAATATCTAATTACCAAAAAGATAATCAGAAACAACAAATATTCGACTATCAAAAACGATAATCAAAATCAACAAACATTCGATTATCAAAAACGATAATCAAATCAACAAATATCCGATTATCAAAAACGATAATCAGAACTCATAACATCAAATATCTAATTACCACAAGCGATAATCAGAAACAACAAATATTCGATTATCAAAACGATAATCAAAATCAACAAATATTCAATTATCAAAAACGATAATCAAATCAACAAATATCCGATTATCAAAAATGATAATCAGAACTCATAACATCAAATATCTAATTACCACAAGCGATAATCAGAAACAACAAATATTCGATTATCAAAACGATAATCAAAATCAACAAATATTCAATTATCAAAAACGATAATTAAATCAACAATTATCCGATTATCAAAAACGATAATTAGAACTCATAACATCAAATATCTAATTACCACAAGCGATAATCAGAAACAACAAATATTCGATTATCAAAACGATAATCAAAATCAATAAATATTCAATTATCAAAAACGATAATCAAATCAACAAATATCCGATTATCAAAAACGATAATCAGAAACAACAAATATTCGATTATCAAAAACGATAATCAAAATCAACAAACATTCGATCATCAAAAACGATAATCAAATCAACAAATATCCGATTACCAAAAACGATAATCAGAACTCATAACATCAAATATCTAATTATCACAAGCGATAATCAGAACTCATATCAACAAATATCCAATTACCTGCAGATAATTGGAAACAACAAATATCTAGAATCAATTAAGATAACTAGAAAATCAACATAAAAGGTGGATCGATCCCATCATATGGCGAGTTTTAGCTACGCCGCACGTGCATCTCATATGGCCGAAGCCTACCAAGTACCATCATCATAATTTTGGCGCCCATCATATGACCCGAAGGTCCAACATATGACCCGAAGGTCTGGTACTGGTATTTGACCCGAAGGTCCATCATATGACCCGAAGGTCCATCATAGTGGCTCGAAAGCACACGAAAATCATCATATATTCAATTAATGAGTCCGGAATTAACCGAAATAGCAAACGCACATGTCCCATACCACGTGTTTTACTAAATCGTTTGATTCTCTTCATCGTTTCCTTGAACGTGTAAAATCATCAAAATCATCAAACAGCAAATGTTTCAATTAACGAGTCCGGAATTAACCGAAATAGTAAAAGTGTGGTTCCATACTCCGCACTTTTGCTACATCGTTTAAATCTCTTCATCGTTTCCTTGAAAGTGCAAATTGTGTATTCCAAAAATAACATTTCACATTCTCGAACGGACAAGTCTGGAATTAAGCGAATCAGTAAAAGAAAGGGGTCATAATCCTCGATTTTTATGAAACGTTTAAGTCACTTTCTCATTCTTCTGAAAACACAAACTATAAAAATTATGAAAACAATTTCATTTACTTTATAAAAGTAAATAATCTACATTCTCAAACGAACAAGTCCGGAATTAAGCGAATCAGTAAAAGAAAGGGTTCATAGTCCTCGATTTTGCTGAATCGTTTAAATCGCTTCCTCATTCTTTTGAAAGCATAAACTATAAAAAATTTAAAAAACAAATTTTATTTTTAAAATGATTTGCAAATCCGTGATAAAAACAGCAACATTAGTGACAATTTCAATAAGAAAATTGTACTTCTCAAAACACCGTAGAAACGGATCTCAAAATCAGCATTGCGGGATAACCGCTTGAAAAATCCACTTTAAAAATTTGACGGTTACTGAAGTCAAAGTGACAGTAATTTTTTAAACGTCAAAATTTCATCAAAATAATTTGCATCAAAATTTCATATCAGTGAATTTTCATTCATTAAAATGTCAACAAAACACCGGGCTTCAAAAATTTAGCATCGATGTAAAAATCCCGTTATAAAAATAACGGCAACAAAATACGTTTCATAACCAAGCATCGGTTCAACGTAAAACCAATGCAGTAACGTGCAATTTATATTTGCACGCACACTACAATATAAACAAAGAAATTACTCTACTATCTTCAATGAAGATAATTTTAAAACAGCAAAAATCTAATCAGATATGTGATTAGCATCAAAGAAAACCAACAAGAAGTTTCAACAAATCAAATCCACTGGTTAACAACATAATGAAATTAAATTCATTCTCATATTTTGATTTTTTTTTTCAAATTAATTATCAGCTGTACACAGCGAAGGCAGTCTCACAGTTTCCGCTGCACACTCTGGTAAACAGAACACAAATCAATCAAATCATCAAAGCATAATTTCACTTTTATTTTTAACTAAAGATATTTAAAAATTTCGTCAAAATTTCAAAATTTAGTTTTGACTCAAAGCACATAAAACATCGACAAATAGTTGTAACACATGTTCCGTCTAAGTTATGTTTTATATTATGTCCATAAACCCCAAGCTCTGATACCAACTGTGACGCCCCACCTCTATGCTCGCAATAACAAAGAGTATTAAAAGAAATACTGTCTGTTATCACGAAGAATAAGGCCGGATAGGAGCGGCCATCCGTAGTTAGGCATTACACTAGTATTAGTTACCTCGATAGGAGTGGTATATATTTTTATTTTTCATCTCATATTTATTTAGTCCCATCGACATACCCAATTCCAGTATAAAACGAACTACGATGGTTCATAATAGTTTAGGACAATATATACAATAATAACACAGATAATGTAAACGCGGAACACAGATATAACAGAAAGTCTCATATATATAACCGATGTCAGTTGATATACATGTGATACAACTACAACTGTCGACTCTGGAAGTTACATATACAAGTACATTATCGTGAATAATATACATGAATATACAACATCCTATACATTGACAACATCTACTCCAAAAATATGAAAAGACTCCATAGCTCAAGCAGCAACCCAAAGTAAGATATCTACAACCTGTAAATACTCGGTCTGACCCGAGTATTAAATTCAAAAGAAAATAATACACGGGTCAGTCTAATTCAAACTCAGTTATTAGTGCACAGAAGCAATTATAATTAAATAAAAATTAGACGACAGTAAAAATAAATTCACCTATCCGATCCTTTAACAAGAAAATTGGATAACGGTGAATATAACACGTATAGTGTTAAACAACAATTCAACCGATTCAAATCGTCAACTAAGATAAGTGAAAAGAATATCAATGAAGATAATTTATAAAACATCCGAATTGCCTAATCGACAATTAACATCAAAATCTAATTGTTAATAAATAACTAGAAACTCATAATCTAATTATCGAATAGATAATTAGATAACAACAAAATGGTCAAATGAAACTAAATCAATTTAATCAATCGAAATATCACTTAAAAACATCAATTCTAATTGGCTGCAGTACACGCTAACGTGTACAGCCTCGCCAATACGGCATATGAAATACGCAAAAGATCAATGAATCAAAAGTAATTGAAATATCAATAAAAGCAATACCGTGTGGCTGCAGTTCACGATTGCGTGCACTGCCCTGCCACTACAGTGATGATGTACCCAATGAATACCGTGTGGCTGCAGTTCACGCTTGCATGCACTGCCTTGCCACTACAGTGTTATGTACACAATGAAAATTCACAAACGAACACAAGGTCAAACCCAAGCTACAAGTTGGATTCAACGCAAGTGTATTCAAAAACAAACAAAATGCAAAGGTCAAGTCACTGCTTCATGACTCAACTCGATGCAACAATTCAAGTTCCGAAATATCAAGAGAAGGAGACAATAGTGGTACAACAAGAGTGGTCAGTGAAGCCCAGAGCTAACAGCAATGCAAAGGAACAAGCCTGGACAACATGAATGCGAACCCAAATGTACACAATGGATGTACACTACTAGTTGCACATGGATAAAATGAAACAGAGGTGTAACATGGAACTGCACACGACAGTGATACACATGAGGGCACAGCCGAATGAAGGTGTAAGCAAACAAGGATATGGCCAAAACCAAACAGCATACTCAAGGCATTAACAAGTATGACAGGGATGCATATAAGCACCAGAGATGAAGACTAAACAACATGGTTCCTGTAGGACTGCAAATATAAACAGGTGCAACTACAAAGGACAACAAGTATGAAGTGCACAACAGGCTGAAGCCAGTGTATGAAGTGCGCAACAGGCTAAAGCCAGTGCACAACAACAGCATACATATATTTACTTATATGTAGATGAACAAATGTGACAACAATGTCACAATATCAAAGAAACAACACCAGCCTCAATAATGAAGAAATCAAAACCAAAATTCAAGTGGATGAACAGAGGCAACAATAAGTGATGTAATATCACACAATACAGCGTAATGAGGACTACAAAGAAAAGTACCAAGAAGTGATATCAGGGCAACAGTGAATTCAAGTGAATGTTAACACGTGATAATAGCATGAGTACCAAAGGTAAGGCAACACAGCCACAAATCACAAGGGCTATAGGTGAAACAAGCATGTGCACCCAGATGAGTCAAACAGCAAGACACAACAACAAATTCCAGTGAAGTCAGAATGAAATCAAGGCATCAAGTATGCACAATTTAATGCACCAGTACAGTTCAGTGAACTGAAGTGAAGTCACAAGTGTAAAACTACAACAGCCCAAGTGCCATCAAGTGAACATGACTCAACATGAATGATCAGGTAATAGGCATATAACCATCAAGTTAGAGCATGCTAGAGAATCATAAACCAAGTGTACCCAAATGCACTACATGTATTCAACATGAAATGAAGTTTTTATGCCAAAAGGTCAGAGGCAATGCAAACACAACATAGCAGTATAAATGGTGAATGCAACTTATTACAACAAGTTACAGTATGGATCGACATGAAATGAAGTTTATATGCCAAAAGGTCAGAGGCAATGCAAACACAACATAGCAGTATAAATGGTGAATGCAACTTATTACAACAAGTTACAGTATGGATCGACATGAAATGAAGTTTATATGCCAAAAGGTCAGAGGCAATGCAAACACAACATAGCAGTATAAATGGTGAATGCAACTTATTACAACAAGTTACAGTATGGATCGACATGAAATGAAGTTTATATGCCAAAAGGTCAGAGGCAATGCAAACACAACATAGCAGTATAAATGGTGAATGCAACTTATTCTTTAAACTGTATTTTGTTAAAATCCAATCAAATGCACTGCATCTCGAATACAAGATACAGGCACCATTGGAACAGAATGTCATGAAGCAACCAAGTTAAATGACCGAAATCAAATAAGTGACAGGGGTTCAAATGTATAGTAGATTCAATAATATCACAAAGGTGTCAAGGCCGACATCAACAAGTCAGTGCCAAAGTCGAACCATCAAAATCGAAACCAAGATAAGCAAAGAAATTCAAGCTGTAAGTATCGAGGAATCTAACAAAATCAGAAATCAAAACCCAGTCAAAAATCATCAACTATCAAAACAAGCTCGACATCACAAAAATCAAGTTTGCAGTCGAAGATTACTGTAGGTCAAAGTCAATGCCGAAGTCAAATACTTCCACAAAAAAAACAAAGTGACCAAAGCTTACTTCAATTCATAGCCGAGGGGAAAACACGAAATCACACTTTCAAAAATCACAAAAACTTTGAACTAGATGTGAGTGAAAGTTATATTACTCACCTTTCTCTTAGACAAGGGCTCACGCCAGACAAAACCAAAGTCGACTCGATCGAATAGATGTAGCCACAAGCAGACATGAAGTGTCGATCGCCAAGGCTAGGCCGAGATCATCGGTGGAACGAGCTACCGGAGTCGAAGCCTTCGATTTGAATGAGCCCTAGTTGTTGAGGATGAAAACGAGGCCGCCATTTCTTTTCGTTTATCTCGTTTAGGTTTTCGAATGAGAAGGTAAAGAGGGACGGGTCGAATTGAATTAAAAAGGGAACGACATCGAAAATAAACATGGGCCGATATTAAAAATTTAAAGCCCGTAATCCCTTAACAAATTTCAAACTAATATCAACAAGATAAAATCCCTATAGCAATTAATGACCGATATAATCGTCATTTGATGATAATTAACTGTTACTAAACTCCGGGTTGTTACATAGAGGGAATGAAAGCATATGGGTCATAATGGATAGACTAACTAAGAGTGCCTATTTTATTCCGGTAAAGTCAACTAGGACGACACCTAATTATTTATGAAGAATGTAGTTAGGCTGCAATGGGATTCCTAGTAGTATTGTCAGTGATAGATACTCTTTATTTACTAGTGAGTTCTAGAAGAGTCTACAGGAAGAATTAGGAACCTAGCTTAACATGACTAGACTGATGTGAAAACGGAAAGAGTTAACAAAATTTTGGAGGAATTGTTAAGGGTCTGTGTATTATATTTTGGGGGATCATGGAAGGACCATCTTCATCTAGTCGAGTTCTCATATAACAATAATTATCAGACTATTATTGGGATAACACCGTGCGAAGCTTTGTATGGAAGACAATGCAAGTCTCCCGTATGTTAGTTGGAGACCGAGGATAGATTAGTTCTTTGTCCGTATTTGGTGATGGAACCTGTAGATAAGATTGAGTTGATCTGATCTAGGACGAAGGAAGCTCAATCTAGGCATAAAAGTTATGCTGATAGAAGGAAAGAATTAGAATTTTTTGTTGGCGAATATGTGTTTTTTAAGGTTTCGCCGATGGAGGGTGTAATTAGATTTGGAAAGTCAGGAAAGCTAGCACCTAGATTCATTGTACCCTTTCACAATGTTGAGAGGATCGGGAAACTCGCTTATAGAGTTTGAGTTACCGAGTAGTTTGGTAGCGTCTATGATGTTTTCCATGTTTCTCATCTCAGGAAATATGTTAGAGACCCAACGACTACCATAGCACCTACAGTGTTAGAAGATTTATTAGTAGAACCAAAATTGACTATAATTAGAAAACCGATTTAGATCATGGCTAGAGTTGAGAAGAAATTAAGGAACAAGACAGTCAAGTTAGTAAAGTTTCAATGAAGTGATGATGCTAGAGACTGTACTTGGAAGGTGGAGAGCAGGATTGGAGACTCTTACCCTAATTTGTTTATTGGTATGTTCTACTTTCGATTGTTTTGTCGTGTACCTTATCGTAATTTCCAAGATGAAATTCTTTATGGTGGGGGAGTCTGTAACACTCCATATTTTTATAACATTATTTAGGATGATTAACTAGTTAAATTAAATTAAATAATGTGAAGACCGATATGTTGAGATTTGATTAGTTAAAGGTAGCCATGCCAAGATTAGCGTGTTAACTATAATGAAATAACCTAAGCCAATGTGTTAGGATATGAGGAGGGAAAAATGGGAAATAGGTGGAGCTTTACCCTAAACCCTTAGAAAATATCACACGGGTTCATTCTCAGTCTCATTCCACTCAAACTAAAATACTAAGGCCGACCACGATTTCCTATTCTCAAGAGAAGGTTAAAACTAGGATTCAAGAGAAAGGAGTTAATCAACTAAATCAACATCAAATCTCACATCTATAATCTCAAAGCTATGGTGAATAACCACTACATTCCAAATTTATTTTTTCAGTTTTATAACTAGATCCAAAATGATTTAGCTAAGTTTATGCCATGTTTGGATGTTTAAACCTATATATATATATATATGTTGTTGGTGAAATTATACATGTTCATAGTGCTATTATGATATGTTTGACATGAAAGCGCTATTTAATGACATTCAAGTACCTTGAAAATTTAAATATATATAAAGAATGATATTTTAGAGATAGGTTTCGATTTCATAATTTTATGATTTAATATGGATTTTATATTAATTTTCTAGTGAAGGAAATTGTTTATTAGGTTATAAATTATTTTTGGTTGAAATAATTATTATTTGGGTTTGAAATTTTTTAATGTTGGAAAACATATCAAAATAGATTTACTGGAATTCTTCTAAATTTTTCCTAAGTGTTTTGATGAATATATAAAATTGTTTAAGGTATGAGACTTAAATGTTTTATATATTTAATTAAGGAGAAGGGGCATTTTGAAAAATAAAATAATTATTTAATTTTAAAATAGTGGTAGCACATTTTTGAAAAATATTTGTTAACCAATGAGAAGTTGATAAACAATAGCAGGTCAGTTGAAAATTTTCTTTTTTAAACTTAAAAAATAAAGAAATCATATTTTTTCCATGTTTCAGCCTATACGGCAATAGACCTTCCGACCCAGACCTTTTGTTACAGTCGAAAGGATAGTTCTCGATATGGTAAAAGTTCAATGCATAAGGTATCAAGTATCTTAGTGCATAATGAAATGAATAAAGGCGAAGGGTTCTAAGTCGAAAGGTTGATGGCCAAATAAGTTGGGGTATGTTTGTCTTATAAATCAAAAGCTTTCACCTGCTTTGCTTTAGAATAAGAGCTTTCGACTTGGTTGCTTTCGACCAGGTCAAATGTTTTAAATAATGATTTTAAACCTTTCAACCCAGTCGATAAGTTCCTACTTCTTTCACTATTACTTTGTTTTGAAACCTTCCGACATACCCGAAAGGTTTCTACCGCTTTATATTTAAGTGTTTTGCTTTAAACATTCGGACAAATTTGAAAAGTTTACTTTGATTGATTTTGAAAGGTTTTTTGTTTTTGTAAACTAACCACTTCTCCCAATGCTTTCGATAGGAAGCTTTCTACGTAGGTGGTTTACCCTTGTTTTATGAAGTATAACGCAAAGCTTTTGAAAGAGTTGTTTTAAAAAATACGTTTTAAGCTTTCAAAGAAGAGATTTTGACCTAGTCGAAAGGTTGTTTACAATTGAGTCGAAAGGTTTATAAAGGAAGGTTTCCCAAAGGTTTTTCTAAGGTTATGTTTTAAAGTGGTTTTAAAGAAGGATGTCCAAAGTTTTATAGCTTTCGTAAGGTTTGCTTTCCAATGGGTTCGAAGGGTTTGAGGAATGATTTCGAAAGGTTTAATGTTTGATTTTGAAAGAGATTATTTCAAAAGTTTAGAAAGAGGACATATGACATCGTGATATGATTTTTAGTAAAGTATAAATATTATATAATTTTCCTTGTTTAAGTTTGATTTGAAGGTTTAAATCATTTTGAAAATGTTTTCAAGGAAAATCATGGGAGGGGATCCCTGTGTGTAAATGACTCAGATATAAAAAAACCAGATGGAACTAGTATGAAGTCACGCCCTATACATTAGCTAATATCCCTAGCTAATTGTTGTCCAAAAAACCTGTGTATAGGGCTTTGTCATAGGTAGAATAAAATTATGATTACACACCGAAAGGAATATATGTTAGGTTATTGGTGAGCTCGAAAAACCAATAGGATTGGGAAGACATGGGAGAGGATTAAGTTAGTGGCAGA
Source organism: Allium cepa (assembly GCA_030765085.1). Lineage (NCBI taxonomy): Eukaryota > Viridiplantae > Streptophyta > Magnoliopsida > Asparagales > Amaryllidaceae > Allium > Allium cepa. The sequence continues at coordinate 218,138,903 of CM060938.1, forward strand.
CTATCCCGAAGTGAAGTATTTAACAGATAAGGATAGACCCTCCAGATGGGAAATGTTTAATAGATTTTTAAGGATAGATAATCTAGAAGATGAATATCTAACATGTGTTAGGTTAATTTTGATTATATTGTTTGGTAGGCGCGAGTCAGCGAAAGGTTAAAAGTTATCCAAACAAAACTTGTGTGTTTGAATAGATAGTAAAAAGAAGCTATGCTATAGGATCAAGTAATATGGATAAACTACTTGTGCGGAATAAAATAAATAGCAGTAAATGTAGTAAAGTAAAAGACACCATAGGTTTTTATACTGGTTCGGAGCACCATCCTACATCCAGTCCCAGACTCCTTCTGGAATTTCACTAACACAATCCTCACTTAACCCGGAGGAATAGGTTTACACCGCCTGAGCAACCGAACAAGACTTCAACGGCCTAAGCAACCAAATAGGACTTCAACTGCTTGAGCAACCGAACAGGACTTCTTTTAAAAATAACAAATGTATATGACTGTAGTGTGTTCTTAAATAACATTGATAAGTCAATTAAGTACAATCTTCGTACACTCTTCTCCTTTATGATATATAGTGTGATGTGCTTTGAGAATTATGGAAGATAAAGTGATCAATGATCAAAGAATGTAAGCAATTTGAGTGCAATTTGAAAGCTTGAGAATAGATGAGAATTCAAGTATGATAAAAGTAAATTCGGTTAATTGTTTGTTGAATTCTGTAATATATTTATAGTGTATAAAGAGTTGCAACCATATATGAAAAATTATATTGAAAAGAACAGGCGTAGCCGTTGATTTTGAAAACGTTTCTCTTTGATGAAGAGAAGTGTCTATTCATGAAAAAGCTATTGAGAAATATTCAAAAGTCTGAATAAAATAATTCAGACTTCTGAATTAAGTTGAAAAGCAAACATCAAAGATATAGGCTATTTTTGGCCTAATTTAGCTGTCTGAATATTTTCATTCAGATGTCTGAATATTGTGGAACCATAATTTTATTTCAAAATTCAGACATCTGAATGACATTATTCAGATGTCTGAATTTAGCCTGTAACAAAAAATTACCATAGCTCAAATGGTTAGAGCACTTGCCTTTTGAACCAGTGACCCGAATTTGAGTCTCGCTCCATGCAATTTTTGAAAACTTTATTTTTCATTTAAAATATGAATGTATATGTGTGTATACCGTTTGGAGAAGATTTTAACATTTGTAAACTCTAGACACGACACTATATGACTAATAATACTTTGTTTGTCACCTTCATCTTGTGTCTATTGTATATATATCTTCTTGTATCTCCATATACATTCTTTCATCCTTTTGTACTGTGTATCTTCATTTTGAACGTATTTGATTGTCTCTTTTTGATGCTCATGTACCTGCAAATTAGCTTAGAGATTCTTTGACATAATTGTATAGTTGTTGTCTTAAAATCCAACAAATGAGGTTCTAACATTCTCCGCCTTTTTGATGATGACAACTATACAGTGTTAAAAAATATTCATTCTATATAAGTATAATATTAATATGTTCAAATCTCCCCCTAAGTATAGCATCTCCCCCTAAGTATAATATCTCCCTCTATTAATATGCATATGAATTTCTCCCCTTTGTCATTATAAAAAAGAATGTGGGAATATAATAAATTATAAAAAATATCTTTTGAATAGTGGGATAAATAATTATGGAGAAGAAATAAAATAGATTTTACCATATTCAAAATCTATCCTTTTCATTTTGTTTCTCCAAGTACATGCAATAAATAATAATCATTTCGGTACCCACTTACTATGTTAGGGTCCGGGGGGTTAGGTCTTTGGAAACCATACCCATTTGGGTGTGGTTTAACCTTTATAAATATAATTTTCATTACAAATCACATTCTTATAATAGTTGCTATTATCAAGTTGTTTATCATGATCAATCATATTAGCTGGAATCCATATCTTAATACTATTAGCCATTAGCTTAATATTTGAAGAATAATTTCTATCATTTCTAAACAAAGTACTATTATGACTATAACTGGTTTTAAAACTATCTTAATTACTAGTACTAGCACTAGCACTAGCACTAAAATTATTATACAAGAATGCATATCTAGTACTATTTTTACCTTTAGCTTTATTATATCCTAAACCACTTTTATCATGTAAAGGTCTAGAACTAGATAAAATCATGTTTAAATCGTTTTGTCCTTTATTAAATTTTTTGACTTCAGTGTTAAGTTTATCAAATTTAGCTTTAAAGTCACAATTATAATTATCAAAAGAAATATTACTATTATTCAAAATATTAATTTTCTCATTTAATTCAGAATTCTCGTTTTTTAACGCACAGTTCTCATTTTTGAGAAGGAAATTTTGAGATTATGAATTATCTAGAGAGGATTGTAATAAATCATTTTGTCTTTTCAAATCAAAAGTTTCTTTTGAAAATCTTTCTCTCTCTTTTTCAAATATGGTGTTTTGTTCATCTAGAAAATCTTTAACACTTATAAAATTATTCTTTAAAACGCCAAGTTGATTTTCTAAATTTAACTTCTCATTTTTCAATTTCTCATTTTCAAGTTCAATAGATTTCATCTTTTCCAAAATAATAAAATTAAGCTTTGAAATGTTATTGCTTATACTAACTAATTCATTATTATCTTTTACTGAAATTTGTAAATCAGAAAGTACCTTTTTGTAGTCCTTATTGGTGGCTTTGACAGGGATTTTGCCTATTGTATTTCGACTGGATCGTTTTCTAATCATTATTCTATAATGTTTCGATGATCGATAAAATTTCAGGCTCTGATACCAAATGAAAAGAAGCTATGCTATAGGATCAAGTAATATGGATAAACTACTTGTGTGGAATAAAATAAATAAATAGTAAATACAGTAAAGTAAAAGACACCAGAGGTTTTTATACTGGTTCGGAGCACTGTCCTACGTCCAGTCCCAGATTCCTTCTGGAATTTCACTAACACAATCCTCACTTAACCCGGAGGAACAGGTTTACACCGCCTGAGCAACCGAACAGGACTTCAACCGCCTAAGCAACCGAATAGGACTTTAACTGCCTGAGTAACCAAACAGGACTTCTTTTACAAATAATATATGTATCTGACTGTAGTGTGTTCTTAAATAACATTGATAAGTCAATTAAGTACAATCTTCCTACAATCTTCTCCTTTATGATATATAGTGTGATGTGCTTTGAGAATTATGGAAGATAAAGTGATAAATTATCAAAGTATGTAAGCAATTTGAATGCAATTTGAAAGCCTGAGAATAGATGAGAATTCAAAAATGATAAAAGTAAATTCGGTTAATTGTTTATTGAATTCTATAATCTATTTATAGTGTATAAAGAGTTGCAACCATATATGAACAGTTATATTGAAAAGAACAGGCGCAGCCATTGATTTTGAAAACGTTCCTCTTCGATGAAGAGAAGTGTCTATTCATGAAAAAGCTGTTGAGAAATATTCAGAAGTCTGAATAAAATAATTCAGACTTTTGAATTAAGTTAAAACACAAACAACAAAGATATAGGCTATTTTTAGCCTAATTCAGCCGTCTGAATATTTTCATTCAGTGGAACCATAATTTTGTTTCAACATTCAGACGTCTGAATGACATTATTCGGACGTCTGAATTTAGCCTGTAACAAAAAATTACCATAGCTCAAATGGTTAGAGCACTTGCCTTCTGAACCATTGACCCGGGTTAGAGTCCTGCTCCATGCAATTTTTGAAAACTTGATTTTTCATTTAAAATATGAATGTATATGTGTGTATACCATTTGGAGAAGATTTTAACATTTGTAAACTCTAGACACGACACTATATGACTAATAATACTTTGTTTATCACCTTCGTCTTGTCTCTATTGTATATATCTCTTCTTGTATCTCCAAATACATTCTTTCATCCTTTTGTACTATGTGTCTTCATTTTGAACGTATTTGATTGTCTGTTTTTGATGCTCATGTACCTGCAAATTAGCTTAGAGATTCTTTGACATAATTATATAGTTGTTGTCATTAAAATCCAACAATGTAGGTTCTAAAAAATAGTTCATTATTACCTGATATTTATGTATGTTTACAAAAAGATTACTTTACAGTATTTAACCATTGTAGATGTAGGAGCATAACATATAGTTTTATGAAAGGTTTTGCAAAGATATGCTTTAAAAATGATGTTAGTGAGGGGAAATCCGTTCTGCTAAGCGGCTTGGTCTCACTTAACATAATTATTCTGGGATATAATATTATTCGCACCAGGATTTATGTCCGACTCGAAGTTTATGTTTTCCCTTAAACCCTCGGATGCTCAAAATTGATTTGAGTTGGCTGAGGGGTTAAGGTTCTTTTTCAGGTTTTAGAATGTTGACGAATGAGCTACCAAGTGCATGCAAGAAATAACAGATATCTACTTAGGATTTGCCGTGTTTGTTATGTTATGATGGATTTTCCGCTATGTTGTTCTGTATTAGGTCTAATGTTCCTATATGACTCTGATCAACCAAGATGCTATCTTTATATATCACTCTTGGTGTAATTTGTGATAATTATATTTAATTTGTGCATAGGAACGATTTGGGGTTATATGTCGCGGATGTGAAAAAATTTGATTTTGAAATAAAATGAAGTAATTATGGTTTTGAAATCTGTGTTTTTGTTTCATATTCAAGTGCTTCTAATATTACTGATATCATTAATATAGCCGTATTTAGTCGTCAGAAGCTAATACTATAAATGATTGCAGCATCTGTAGCGTTTATTTTTGGGCTCTAGATTGGGGATGTTACATAGCTTTAGGTACTAAATTTAGGAACATCGTTGAATCGAAGCATCGCTTACCGACTGAAGGCCGATGAAAAATTAAAGGAATAAATGGTAACTTGGAGGATTTTTATAGACTTGTGTCTTGGACTTTGGAGGACCTTAGGGGTAGCTCTTATTCTTAGTGGAATTCATGTACGATTGTGGTCATCAATGGAAGATTAGTATGACACCCTTGAAGCATCTTTGGAAAGGCCATGCAAATCGTAAAATTATGGGTGGGAAACCACCGATAAATCCTGTTCGCACTAGATTTGTACCGTGAGACTTTGGAAAGTCCAAATTGATTAGGCAACATAAAATTTAGGTACTTGGAAAGTAAGTAGCAGATTTAATGTGCTTTTTCCCTATATGGGGAAGAACAAGAAAACTTTTATGTTGGTTGGATCCCATGATGTTTTTTCATTGCAAGGAATACCTTCATAGCATAACAATTGTGGTAGAGCCTAATCAATTGAGGGATTTTAAGACCGAGCCGATAGCGTCTCGTGCCACTACATGCATCGTAGAGCACGAAACTCGAAAGCTCCGCAATAATAAATTATATTGGTCCTAGTGTAATAGTGAGAAAAATCTGATGGGAGGCATGAGGACTCTTCATCCTAAAACGTATAATGTATACTCATTTATATAAATAAATATGTAATCACTTACAACTAATAAAATCTGCATACACAAACACACGACATACGAATTAATAATTTACTTATGTATTTAAACGTGACAACATATATATATATATATATATATATATATATATATAATATAAAATAAACACTTTCATACCTACAAATAAAATAACACATTATAACCCAATAAAATTAACAAATTATAAACTAATATATATACCGACAGATTATAAAATCGATGTATATAAGTACAACTGATTGCAAGTTATACTATTATACTTATACAAATAGATAAACCATATATCTATTTATATACATATATTCAATATATCATATATATAAAATTTAAACCAACCCATATTTACAAGTTTAGTAACATACTTCTTCATAGATCCGAGAACCAAATAAATACATACATACAAAATAAACAGCTTGTATATAATTTACATAATATATATATATATACAAATCAAACCGAATGTATTTATTATATAAACATATCTATAATCATATATATATATATATATATATATATATATATATTCATGCAGACTGCCAACAAACATACTTTATGGTAATATGAAATTTGAACTATGTGTAATATACTTACTATCATACTATATGATTTTATATAACCTAACATATATATACAACTGACGTGAACCATATATATCTATAACTAATATATATATTACGAATTTAAGTATGCTTATCCAACTGGAAATATGTATATAAAACAAACATCAAACTATATATAAATTATATATATGAACTATCATGCTATAACTATATATATACTATTTACACCTTCATATATGGACAAGCAATTATATATGTATATCAACCATTATAAACTTATGCACAAACAAACATATATATATATATAGATCTGATATATAGTAACACTATTAAATATATTATAAATATGTTAATGTATCCACTATAATATATAAAGTTATATATAAGCAACTTAACAGATTATATACTACCCTATTATACACCCTAAGTAAGCTTTTATACATAACGTGTATCAAACATATTACCTATATACAAATAAGATTGAAATATTAGTATCTTGTATATGTTATACTATACATATTATATTTATAAATATGCAGTACAAAGCTTCAGACATATCGAACAAAATAATTGATATAAATATTTTCAAAAATATAATATATACATATATTCAAAAATCCAAACAACATGTATATATGTATACACCTCTAATCCTAGAATATAATATAATACTTACATATATATAACGCTGGTAGTCTGCTCGGCAAGGGAAATAGGCAGAGCAAGCTTGCCGAGGCCGGAAGGGAAGCTATGGCCGGGGGGTGGAAGGCAGTGGTCAGCTGAGATTTCAGCAAGGAGAGACATTGTGGATGAGGCCAAAGGCAGAGAGGAAAAGCTAGAGGAGGTGGGGCAAGAGGCTGGGTTGCTTGATTGCCTATACGGGAGTGCAGGCTGCAAAGATGAAGGATCAGAAGAGGAACAACTAGCTAAACGAATGAAAGAAGGAAAAATAAAAAAAACTGTGTTATAATATTTTCACAAGATGAACAGGCAAAAATAAATGAAAAAGTAAAGTCATGAATCATTGATTTCAAGGAATATTAAAAGTTTACGACTATTGGATTTACTAAGGAAAATAAAAACGCAGCAAAAACCAAAAGACTTTAGAACCGTACCGATTTGTTATCCGTTTCACGGATTTCGCTAGGTACGGAAATCCAAAACACAGAATTGAATGTAGCATACAGATCAGCATGACCAAAACGGTACATAGATATCAGTGGTACGATCATCATATCAAAAGTCGATAATCGGTACCGGAAAATGCTGTTAATTTGTCGAAATTAAGATAAACGGGCCAATAGTAGCTCAAATTGGACGAAGCGAAATATAACGTCCCACTTAGAAGATATTTACAAATTTATTATATAAAAATACTCAGCTTTGAGAAATATTTTATTATCTTCAAATATTAACTAATTTAAATTTAAATAAAATTACACAATAAAATAAACTTCCATCTTATATGATGAAATTTTACCATTTGTTAAGTTTATATAGACGTATTCCAAATGTCAAAATTTCATTTCCAAATTCAATTATTTAAAATTTCACAAAAATTCAATTAATTAAGTTATTAAAATTCTTAAAATTTACGAGTCTTACACTCTCCCCCACTCAAAACTTTTTGTCCTCGAAAATGAAGGAGGCAGGAGAATATGAAACAACCAGAAAGAAAAATAGATTGAAAGACCAGATAAAACAATTAGTTCAAACCATATAAACTTCAATTATTTTTAAATTGGTTTATACTCAACTAATTGATTTAATTCTAGGTATTTCATTTAGTTGATTTAATTTCAAATTTATTAATTCCTTCAAAAAAATTATTTAATTTATCTCATTTATTTGTTATTCTATCATTAAATTCTATCTCAATTAACATTTTCTACTATCATTTTATGTTGTATATTATTCAATTACATAGTCAACTTTTGAATAATTTAGGTAATTTATATATATTGGAATGAAATTGAGTATTATACAAGTAAATTTTTATCAATTCAACTATTTCAAATTTAAACATTTATTCAAAAATTTAGGTTTCATTTACTGATTGAAATCATCCCTTAACAAAAAATCTAAGAGTTAAATTTCCAATTTACTTCAAACTATTTAGAGATAAATGTGTGTATGTGTATATTTTTATCAAATCTAATCTATAAACATATACCTATATATATTTTATAAATCAAGTCATACTTAATAAATTCAAAACAATTCATTTTCCAAAGCAAGAGTGTAGCAAGGGTACTAAATAGTCTCTCCACTTTGAAACTCGAAAATGAATGTCGATGATACTGCAGTCATCGTCGAAAGTATTTTCTAGCGACAAAGGGAAGAGTACTGATTTAAACATTAAAATTCTTTGGAAAAAATTTCTATTTGAAAATAGTTTTAAATAATATACCCTAAATTTTTAAACCTAATCTTTCAAAATACCAAAAATTTATTTCTTAATCCCTTGATTTAAAGTTATTTAAATTCCAAATAAATTTATAAACCATGTTTATATTTCCTTTTATTTGTAATGAGGCAATAGTCAATGAAAATCAAATATTTTCATTCTAACAACCAATTCATTAACTATTTTATTTCAGAAAAATTATACTTATATATAATATAATCATGAAAATTTATTTCATTTACCAAATTTGAAAACAATATTGTGTCAGTTTGCTCTGTTCAAGTGTTTTGAAATTCCTATCGATAACGTTGATCAGACGAATTGATCGAAACCCCAAATCAATGTTAATCACTCAAACAATAGACTATAAAACATTTTATATTAATAAAAATACACTCCCTCACTTGATAATTTAAGAATGGATTTCAAAACAAGAATAGAGATCCAAATTAGAGAAATCAAAGAGAACTCTAACTAGAAGATAGGCTCGAAACGAAGATAAGATAATTAAATAACAAAAGAGAAAAGATGGATAAACCGATGTTAATGGTGGGCGACCTTAACTGGGTCAACTGTGATTTCAAAAAGAATAAGATCGATGTAGAATTCTGAGGCAAATCGACATCAGATCACAAGAGAGTTACCCTGGTCGTCTACCATCGAAACACTAGGCTATAACAAGAGATGGAGCATCCAAACCGAGGATACAGAAATCTCCGGTGAATCAATGTTTGTTGTAAAGAGTGTCACCCCATTACAAATAATTCAAGGGAGCTATAGGATGCTCCAAAATCAAGGAAACACGACTAGGGAGATGAAAGAATGGATTATCGAACCGAGGGGAATGTTCCAAAATTCAAAGGAAATCCAAGTCAAAGTGGAAGGAATTCAAGCTCGAGCGAAATGGTTCTGTAATTAAATTTACTCTATATGCTAAGTTTTGCCTAAAACCAGAGCTCTGATACCAACTGTAACATCCCGATATTTTCAACCATTTGCATCCACATATGTCGGAGTTGGATCCCTCAAAATATCAGATTGTTAATTTATATTTGGCAAAACTCATCATATATAGTAAATAAACAATCACAGAATCACAGACACAGAGTAATATAACAATAAGCAGCGGAAATAAATAAATAGTAGTTCATGAAGCTACTATATAACTATAATAGAGTTAAAACAAGATACAAAAGAAGTCTCGACTACATAGAAGTCTCAACACAATAGTCAAATAGCAAAAATCTGAATATATCACTAGAGTTACCTAATAACTGGAAGCTGAATAGATATAGATTGATCTCCAGGCAAATCTCTAGCTCCAAAGTTGAGTCTCAAATATTGTGACACTCAGTCTGACCCGAGCGTAAAGAAAAATACAAAACACTCAAGTCAGGATTAACATTCTTATATCAATAAATCCAACTCAAGTGAAATATCAACTGAAATGCAAGTAACTCAAAGGATGTTTGGGATAACCATCCTCCAAGAATCCGTGGAATTATCTACTATGTAATAAAATACGCTATTATAATATGTCTATAGTATAGTAAACTATTAAAATAGCGTTAAGGCATTACCCATATCCCCCTTTAAACATTTTTATATATTCCCATAGTCTATACAATACCGTTACTTCCCGTAAAATGGGCTTATCAAACGGCACTCCATAGGTATGGTACAAAAGAAACTCGTAGAAGGCGCGCTAGGGCATGTGAACACGGCACAACTAGACAATGGTTTGGTAGATATACCAATTACTCTTCCGGGCTGGTGGTAACGCATAGCCGCAACTACCGCCAACCTCGGAACACACTCCCAAATCAAAATCAAGGGTGGCCACCAAATAAATCACTAAGTCAGAATATATTATCGAAGGAATGTGCACGATCAGAGGAATGACCTCGCTTGTCCCGTTAGTTGCTCCTGTTTTAGTCACATCTAAGATGACTCACGGGAGTCAAGGCGTGACGACCCGCGCTTCTCGATCCTTGAAAATCGACACAAATATGCCACTATATAATATGCCGACGATCGAGTGCCGAAAAAGACAGATTACTAAGGGAAAAGTAAGAAGATAGAAGAAAGAAGGAATTAAAACAAATAACAAAATCTCACAATCATAGCAGAACAAAATATAATAGATAATAACTAATCTTTACACAAAAAGAAACTATATCTGTTTTATACATTACATCATCAGAGTACATCACAATCAAAACAATTATTGGATAGTTATATTCACTTATCCTCACAAAAGCTGACTATACAGCTTATACTGCATAACGGAACATACTTCAAGTATGTGTGATACGTCTCGCCATCTAGCTCATCGCCAAAGCTCCACAACATCCTATCCTGTATTTATAATACTCGGTCTGACCCGAGCATTATAACAAAATAACACCCGAGTCAGTCTGAAAAATTAGCGTGAGAAAATACACTCAATTGAGTTATTAAAGTTTCAAAAACCCTTTGAAAATCAAATGGTATCTCGTAAGACCATGCCACAAATAAACATGTCGGGTTTTTTACCTTACGATAACCAAAGCATTTCTTATCAAAATCCTCTGATATTATAATAGTGTCTAAGTGCAAATACTTATTCAAATAGCCGAAATTGTTACATTCATTAAATTCTAGCGATACTAGGCTCTACAATCAAAACCGTAAAAGGCGCGTAGGGAGAATGGATTTCTAATTAATGACTAGGCACTGGGTACCACTGTCACGGTACTTGGTCTAGATCAGCATACCGAGGATCCCTCTCGATCCCCTATAACACAAGACCAGAGCTACCCCTTACTGGATAGTCCGAATAAGATCACCCCGCGATTGGATCACCAACCGCCTCTACAGCCGAATAAAAAGGGACATCTAGACAGGGATGGTCTTACCCTAGTTGGTTGCTAAGCACTTAGCCTTGCTGCATAACCCCTGATTTTCAGTCATTCCCGGTTGATGAGGCTCGAGCCTAAGCGTTACCTTTTTAGAACACATCTTACTTAGAATGCTCATCATCCTCCTGATGATGTTCTGAAAGCATTCATCCATACAAGTCCGTTCCGGGTCCGAACGGAACCGAAGGCACTACTCCTACTACATCCATTTTAGTATCACCCTCAGGATTAGTAGCGATTAGCCCTTGCACTTTACTGCTCCATCTTCGACTCCAAGCTCTTGTCTTCATCATGAAAACGTACTCTTTGGATCGAAGTGGTTTTCAGATCACAAATTCGATCCCGGTTTCTTCGAAACAACGTTCGCTATTTTCTGGTAAACTCAACCCCGGGTTCTTTAGAACATATATAGAAGAAAATAAGATCGGAGTTCACCTCCAGACTGTTAGTGGACGGGTTTCGTTATAAATGTCCTAGAAGAACGAACAAGTTTATACGTACAGTATAGCACCTCAAACGGTAATTGTAACATATAATTCCCGTACTCCTCCTAGATATTTCCAAAGTCATATTTGGGTCCAGATTTGATAGTCGGTTATTTGACTATCAAATAAACAATCAATTCAACCAATTATTTTATTTTCACTGAAAATACCCAGTCTTATAAAAATTAGATTTTTATAATTTAAATCACTTTACCCAAAAATATATACTTAAAACATTTAAAAATAAAACTACTTAAATCACTTTACTGAAAATAATAGTTATGAAATTCTATAATAATTTTCCAAGTAAAACTTTAGCCAAAAACTATTTTTTTTAAATACAATTTTTGTATAAAGTATAAATATTATAAAATTTTATATAAAAACATGATACTAATTTAATCTTTAATATAATTACTACTGAAGTAATTTGAATAATATTTACTTTAAAATTCTAAAACAGTTAAAAACAATAAATTTCTCTAAAACATTCTTTTAAAACAATTTTAAAACCTTAAAGTTATACTGAAAAATCTTCATTTGAAAAATATACTTAGCTTTTTAGGAAATACACCTTCCAACTTTTAAAATTAAATCACCTTTTTATTTTTAAAACGAATTGCCTTTTCTTATAAATTCACACCGTGAATCTATACTTTCAAATTTATCTACTAATAAATATTCTACTTCATTTATAAACCCAGTTTACAAATTTCCATTACTCATCTTCCTTTAAATTCCTATTTCCAAACACTTAATCGATTTCAAACCGGTTTCCTAAGTCAAATTCCCTTTAAAATTTATCTCTCGATTTATCTAAAATCAATTCCAAAATCCAGTAACACCAATTTCACCATTTATTATGATTTAATTTCGTTACTTATATCTGAAACATCAATTTCATTCTTTATTCCAAAATTCTCTTTCTATTTCCTTTAAGAACCTAATTCATTATATTCTAAATTTTAAAATACCAAAATATATTCATCCAGACCATAGCATTGAATAACTTAAATTTCCAATACAATCTATCATAGGATATCAAATGCAAATGTCACAAATTATGAAAATAATTTCAATATTTTGAGGAATCCAATTGGACCCTCCAACCTGTTTTCCTGCATCCACAGATGTTAGCACAACAATAAAATACCAAATCCCACTTCGAGGGGGACATTGTGGTATAAAGCGTCATCGCTATTATGCGGGGAGCAAAGGGTCTTATCCGCTAGATAATGCAGGAATATCAATCATTCCGATATATATACTACTATATATAATATCATACCCAAACTGATAATAATAATCACATTCAATCAATCAATCGATCATTTAAATTTTAACTATTTAAAATTTATTATGGTAATCCAGATGTGAGTGAGATTAACTCACCTTGAGTCGGCGTTTCAATTTAAATTAAACCGACCGCCTTCAGTTTATTCTAAAATTTTCGTGAGGCCCAAACACCTCCAGATCTATTACAGCGAGTATAGCTCCTTGCCGTGATTCCAGCGCTTCCTGTTTCGTCAAATTCTTACCATGCATGCAAAAGTTATGAATTTATAAAGTTTGAATACAATTTAAAAAAAATTTCTTATTTATATTTTTATTACCAAATCACAATCTCGGCCGCACTTAAACATCAGTAAATCAAAGCTGTTCGCATGCTTCTTCTACATCGCGTGTCTAGTTCCACCTGAACCCAAAATTGCCGCCTCGTCCCTCCAATACGCAACCACCACGTCGATCGATAACACGATTAGGAACCCCCTTCGCCTATCGATGCCGTACCCATGCCAGTAGCCACGGACGCTCAGTGCTGCTGTCGTCACAAAACTAAGTTCGAACGAGCGGCTTTCGAGGTCGAAAAGTTGTCGATCCATTATGCTATACATGATCTTTACCGTTTGATTTACTCATCTCGGTGAGCTCTCCATCTTTCCAGTTGATGATATTCGACGAAAGTCGATGCATAAGGAGAATTTGACGGAACACGGTTGAAGAAATTACGACCATTGAAATAACCTTAGTGACAGCCGCGAATATGAGCTTAGGTTTTACTGTTAAAGCACCGTATACATAGGTTTATATATTAATTTAATAATATTATCACAAATTACTTAACTTATCAAACGAATTCCAATTGAAATGTGACGACAGGCGTTTATAAAGTTTTACCCATATTCCAAACACAATGGAACATGTTTCAGATGCTAATTTGGTCGTATGTGGAAGTTAGCGTTTTGAATCGGGTTTAAATATTAAGTTTTTAATTTTAATTTCAATGCGTTTCTCAGCCGTACGAACAAACGGTAACTCCAAATGCTGTGAAATTTGAAATTCGATAATAATTAACTATTACGGATCCAATGGAATTGGATTCGTCGAATTCCGAGATTGTGCCCCGAAAGGCTATTTTAATTTATCGATTAAATCGAGCGATTTTCAAAATCGTCGAAATCATTTAAAATTTCCATTTTAAACTTTACTAACTTAATTATAAATCATACAGAATTTATATTCACATCAAAAATCATTCCAATTCATTTTAAATCAAATCTGGTTATTTACATTATTACTGTATATTAAGTTCCATTATTAAATTAATATAAATTCCAGTTTTAACTTATCGATTTTAAAATCCCATTCACAAGTACAATATTAAAATTATAATCCAACTAAGACTGTAAATAAATTTTAGAAACCTTTTCATATCCATTTACAACCAGATTCACAAATTATCCCAATTTCAAATATTAAATTATTATTTATCCAAATCTAATTAAATTGCCATATTTGAAATTATAACTCATTTTCTAATTCAACCCAAATCTCCATATTTCGAAATCAAATAACAACCCATACTCAACATTTAAAATGAATTAAATGTTCAAAAATTAACGACCAAAATTTCAGCTCGTTAAATTCCTTCCCTTTTGTAAAAATTTCGTCCTCGAAATTTGTTAAGGTAGAAAAATGGTCCTAAACCTCATAACTTACCAAAACCCACTTAATTAAAACTTACATTCATTTCTAAGTCCTTTTAGTTTAATCAAAATCCATTTTCCTTCATTTTTAACTCAAAAACTTAGATTTCTAAGATCGTTCCATAAATCAACATTTCTGGTTAACCAAAATTTTTGAAATTTTCAAAAAATTTCTAACTCTCAAAATTTTCAAAAAAAATTGATAGCTTCTCCTTTGTACGAAGAGCATTTTACAATATCACAAATATGATAAAAATATATACATCGACCCACACCGTCGAAAAACAAAATATATGACGATATATTATCATTTCTTAACTTTTATTGCGTAGGCATACCTCATACTAGCGTTTTTAAGGAGCAGCTTATTTTATGTGCATTTATGCACTCCAAACTCTATCTGATTGCCTCCCGTACCTGTACTTACTCAAACAAGTACATAAGTTTCCAAAATCATGAAGTTTTAACAACATTCCATTTACCTACTAGTTTAACACAAAGCTTCATAACCCAAACAAATAAAATTCATAATCCTAAATGCTAACCAAAAATTATAAGCGATCACAAGGTTTCAATATTGTTTTAGTTTCCTCCATAAATTCATATTCCATTTTATTCCACTCGGAATGATTTACAACCAAGTTTACCACATTCAATTCATATTTGCACCAACCAATCTCATATCCATATCAAATTGGTTAATATGCCTTACTTACATAATTTCACCTTTCCCAATTCAAATTTATTAATTTACATCACATTCGTAATTTGCTTTCATTTATATGCAAATCCATTTAATTAAATTTCAATCTATTCCAATTGATTCAAAAACAAATTTTAATCACTTCTTTTAATTCATTTATTTCGTTTACGACAAACGACTAATTTCTATGCAAATTTCTGTTATTCAAGCAAATAACAATTTCTTAAGCTTATAACCATTTAAATTAATTCCAACTCAATCTATATTAATTTCGTTCCATTCTAAATTATTCAGAACCCAGATATTCTCATTTCCACTACATTATGCATTAATCCTCCCTTATTCAATTTTAAACTAATTCACAATCAATTTCATTTGCATTACATTTATATTCCCTTTTATTATATGCAAGCCCATTTTACTAACCTTAAATTCATTCCCATTATAAATTGACTCCAAACCAAATTTTCCAACTACCATTTGATTCTTATTAAAGTTATTCACCACTTTGTTGCTTTACTCTACATTAACACCTTCCCATCCATTTTAATTTTATTCATGAATTCATTTCGTAAATAACCGCTTAAGTTGAGTATCCATTGCCACTCATTTTTATTTTATTTTCTTTCCATTTTCTTTATTGAATTCACATAGATTTATTTACTTCATTTTATAGTGAATGGAATTTCACTATAAGCTAATTTATTTATAAACCATTTAACCGAATTAGTTGTAAAGTTTATTTCAGCATCCCATATCACCGCTTAAGTTATACACAGCTTTAAAACTTCACTTCATTCCTTGATATCAATTACTTAACCATCTATCATGGTTATATCTTTTCACCTTTTGAGTTTAATAAGTTATATAAACTTATCTATTCACAATTTCTATAATTTTTACTTAAGTTTACACACATTAATATTTATAACATATAGTTACATAAATAATTCACCATTTATATCCATTTCAACTTACTTAAGCCCAATTCACTCTCTATTCACAAATTCTAGATTTAAATTTCCTAATCCTTCCTCCTCATTACCAAACCATCTTCATCTTGGTTTATTATTTCATCTCCCAATTAATAAGTTCAAAAATTTATTTACTTAAAATCTTATATTGCTCATTGAGTCCCTTTTACATCTTATATCCATAATTTTGGATTATTTATTTCACTTAAGGATATTCATCCCGTTCAATAATTGTAACATATACTTATAAAATTATCCTACCTTTCCACCGAATATCCAATTCGATCTAAATCCAAATCTTATTTTATTTGACTTATCTTAAGTTAAATTTCAATATATCTTATCCACTTTGATTTACTCGAGTTGAATTTTCAATTTCCTTTCTTAATTATGTCAACTTCACTTTATAAATTAAATACCAATTTCCCTTTAACTTTTCTCATCATTTCAAAATAGAATTCCCAGAATTCAATTACCTGGTTTTATTTCAAAACCATTTTGAAATCATAAATATACATACCCACTTGGTATATCCAATCAAACCTTTGGATTTCCAAAACAACTTGGTTTTACCAAAATAATCTCCCTTTGGAATTTCTGTAACAAACTTGTTTATCAAACAAGTCTAAACAATAATTATACCAAACCACCTGGTAGCAATCCATCACTTCGAAACTCGAAAATGGGTGCTGATGATGTGGCCATCATCACTAGGATATTTTCCAGCGACTGAAGTGAGTTCAGTGCTTCTTTACTTCCAATTTTTTTATTTCAAAACAGTTTCTATTCAAAAACATTTCCCAAAATAATAATCCTTTATTTCCTTCAAACACTTTGGAAAACATTTCAAAATTTTCCAAGATTTAAAATTCCTAAACTTTTTGGTCAAATTCATTTAAAAAACATTTTCCAAAAATTTTTGGGATTTAAATTCTGGTTTAAATCAAATTTTAGTTATGAATATAGACCATTTCAAAATATTAGATTCTTAATTGATTATAATATTAACAACCATCATCCAAATATATATACATATACATATACATATATATAATAATTTCAGAAAATTATTCCCTTTATATCAAAATATAATTTTGGGTAAAATTATTTCATTTACCCACTTTAAAACAATACTATGTTGGTTTATCATGTTTAAGAATTTAGAAATGCCTATCAATACGGTTGTACTTCTCGTACCGACCAGAATTCATAAAACTCAACCGATAAGTCAACACAATATAAAAACAGTTTTATATTCACTAACAATTACGCGCTCATATCTACTATTACACTCAAACTCATTCTAGAGTAATACCGAATCTATCTCTAATGAGTATTTCCCCCACCAAAACGTAGGTTATCACCAATCTAAGCTCTGATACCACCTGTGATGACCCGCCCTTCTCGATCCTCGAAAATCGATACAAATACGCCACTGTATAATATGCCGATGATCGAATGCCGGAAAAGACAGATTTCTTAGGAAAAAGAAAAAAGATAGAAGAAAGAAGGAACTAAAACAAATAACAGAATCTCACAATCGCAGTGGGACAAAATATAATAGAAAATAATCGATCCTTAAACAAAAAGAAACTGTATCTGTTTTATACATTACATCATCAGAGTACATTACAATCAAAACAATTACTGGACAGTTATATTAACTTGTCCTAACAAAAGTTGCCTATACAGCTTATACTGCACATCGGAATATACTTCAAGTACGTGTGATACTTCTCGCCATCCAGCTTGTCTTTAGAGCTCCACAACATCCTATCCTATATTTATAATACTCGGTCTGACCCGAGCATTATAATAAAATAACACCCTAGTCAATCTGGAAAACCAGCATGAGAAAATACACTCAATTGAATTATTAAAGTTTCAAAAACCCTTTGAAAATCAAATGATATCTCGTAAGACCATGCCACAAATAAACATGTCGGGTTTGCCTTACGATAACCAAAACATTTCTTATCAAAATCCTCTGATATTATAATAGTGTCTAAGTACAAATACTTATTCAAACAGTTGAAATTGTTACATTCATGAAATTCCAGCAATACTAGGCTCTACAATCAAAACCGTAAAGGGCATGTAGGGAGAATGGATTTCCAACTAATGACTAGGCACTGGGGTACCACCTGTCACGGTACCTAGTCTAGATCAGCATACCGAGGATCCCTCCAGATCCCCTGCAACACAAGACCGAAGCTAACCCGTAGTGGATAGTTCGAATAAGATGATCCCGCGGTTGGGATCAGCAACCGCCCATACAGCCGAATAAAAAGGAACATCTAGACAAGGATGACCTTACCCTAATTGGTTGCTAGCCACTTAGCCTTGCTGCATAACCTTGATTTTCAGTCATTCCTGAGGCTTGAGGCTAAGCGTTACCTTTTTAGAACACATCTCACTTAGAATGCTCATCGTCCTCCTGACGATGTTCTAAAAGCATTCATCCATACAAGTCCATTCCGGGTCCGAACGGAACCGAAGGCACTACTCCTACTACATCCATTTTGGAATCATCCTTAGGATTAGTAGCGATAGCCCTTGCATTTCACTACTCCATCTTCGATTCCAAGCTCTTGTCTTTATCACGAAAACGTACTCGTTGGATCGAAGTGGTTTTCGGATCATAAATCCGATCCCGGTTTCTTCGAAATAACGTTCGCTATTTCCCGATAAACTCAACCCCATTTCTTTAGGAAATATACAGATGAAAATAAGATTGGAGTTTACCTCCTAACCGTTAGTGGATGGATTTCCTTATAAACGTCCTAGAAGAAAGAACGAGTTTATATGTACAGTATAACACCTCGATCGGTAACTGCACCATATAATTCCCGTATTCCTCCTAGATATTTCCAAACTCATATTTGGGTCTAAATTTGATAGTCGGTTATTTAACTATCAAATAAAAAATCAATTCAACTAATTATTTTATTTTCACTGAAAAACACCCAGTCTTATAAAAATTAGATTTTATAACTTAAATCTCTTTACCCAAAAATATATACTTAAAACATTTAAAAATAAAACTACTTAAATCACTTTACTCAAAATAATAGTTATGAAATTCTATAATAATTTTCTAAGTAAAACTTAAGCCACAAACTATTTAAAAAAAAATACAATTTTTGTATAAAGTATAAATATTAGAAAATTTTATTTAAGAACATAATACTAATTTAATTTTTAAAATAATTACTACTGAAATTAATTTGAATAATATGTACTTTAAAATTCTAAAGAAATTAAAAATAATAAATTTCTTTAAAACGTTCTTCTAAAACAATTTTAAAACATTAAAGTTATACTTAAAAATCTTTTTTTGAGAAAATATACTTAGCTTTTCAGGAAATACACCTTCCAACTTTAAAAAAAAATCACCTTTTTATTTTTAAAACGAACCGCCTTTTCTTAGAAATTCACACCGTGAATCTATACTTTAAAATTTATCTACTAATAAATATTCCACTTTATTTATAAACCCAGTTTACAAATTTCCATTACTCATCTTCCTTTAAATCCCAGTTTCCTAACACTTAATCGATTTCAAACCGATTTCCTGAATCAAATTCCCTTTAAAATTTATCTCTCGATTTATCCAAAATCAATTCCAGAATCCATTAGCACCAATTTCACCCTTTATTACTATTTAATTTCCTTATTTATATCCGAAACATCAATTTCATTCTTTATTCCAAAATTCTCTTTTCATTTCCTTTAAGAACCCAGTTCATTATATTTCTATTTTTAAAATACCAAAATATATTCATCCGAACCATAACATCGAATAACTTAAATTTCCAATACAATCTATCACAGGATATCAAATGAACATATCATAGATTTTGAAAATAATTTCAATATTTTGAGGAATTCAATTGGATCCCTCTAATCTATTTTCCTGCATCCATAGATGTTAGCACAACAATAAAATACCAAATCCCACTTCGAGGGGGACATTGCGGTATAAAGGGTCATCCGCTATTATGCGGGGCGCATAAGGTCTCAACCGCTATATAATGCGGAAATATCAATCACTCCAATATATACACACACACACTACTATATATAATACCATATCCAGACTGACAATAATAATCACATTTAATCAATCAACAATTAATTTACATTTTAACTATTTAAAATTTATTATGGTAATCCAGATGTGAGTGAGATTAACTCATCTTGAGTCGGCGTTTCAATTTTAAATTAAATCGACCGCCTTCAATTTAGTCTAAAATTTTCTCGAGGCCCAAACACCTCCAGATCTGCTATAGCGCGTAGAGCTCCTTGCTGTGGTTCCGACACTTCCTATTTCGTCGAATCCTGAAAGTGCATGCAAAAGTTATGAATTTATAAAGTTCGAATATAATTTAAAACAATTTCTTTTTTTATTTTTATTACCAAAATAAAATCTCGGCCGCACTTAAATATCAGTAAATCAAATCCGTTCGCATGCTTCTTCTACATCGCACGTTCAGTTCCACTCGAACACAAGATTGCCACCTCGTTCCTCTAATACGCGACCACCATGTCGATCGATAACACGATCAGGAACCCCCTTCGCCTCTGCCTACCAATGTCGTACCCACGCCGGTAGCCACGTGACGCTTGATGCTGCCATCGTCGCAAAACCAAGTTTGAATGGTCGGCCTTCGAGGTCGAAAATTCATCGATCCACTACGCTATATACGATCTTGACCGTTGGATTTACTTGCCTCGGTGAGCTCTCCATCTTTGCAGTTGATGATATTCGATGAAAGTCGATGTATAAGGAGAATTTAAGGGAACATGTTGAAGAAATTACAGCCATTGAAATAAACTTAGCGGCGGCCGTGAATATGAGCTTAGGTTTTACTGTTGAAGCACCATATATATATAGGTTTATATATTAATTTAATAATATTATCAGAAATTACTTAACTTATCAAATGAATTCCAATTGAAACGTGTTGATAGGCGGTTTATAAGATTTTACCCATATTTCGTACGCAATGGAACATGTTTAGGAGGCTAATTTGATCGTATGTGGAAGTTAGGTTTTTGAATCGGGTTTAAATATTAAGTTTTCAATTTTAATTTCAGCGCATTTCTCACCCGTACGAACAAACAGTAACTCCAAACGCTACGAAATTTGAAATTTGGTAATAATTAACTATTATGGATCCAATGGAACTAGTTTCATCGAATTCCGAGACTGTGCCCCGGAAGGCTATTTTAACTCGTCGATTAAATCGAACGATTTTCAAAATCGTCGAAATCATTTAAAATTTCGATTTTAAAACTTTACTAACTTAATTATAAATCATACAGAATTTATATTCACATTAGAAATCATTCGAATTCATTTTAAATCAAAAGCTGGTTATTTACATTATTAGTATATATTAAATTCCATTATTAAATTTATATAAATTCCAGTTTTAACTTATCGATTTTAAAATCCCATTCACAAGTCCAGTATTAAAATTCTAATCCAACTAGACTGTAAATAAATTTTAGAAACTATTTTCATATCCACTTACACTCAGATTCACAAATTATCCCAATTTCAAATATTAAATTACTATTTATCCAAATCCAATTAAATTGCCATATTTGAAATTATAATTCATTTTCTAATTCAACCCAAATCTCCATATTTCAAAATCAAATACTCAACATTTAAAAACAAGTTAAATGTTCAAAAATTAACACTGAAATTCTGAGTCGTTACACAAGGTCACGTCATACCTCATACAAAAATCGTTCGCCAAACCATCCTACTTAATTTCTATAATCTCCACCACGTACACAGTTATTAAAGTGGTTTCGGTGTTGGCAGAGAGTATGACAATATCCGATCTTAGTTTCTTTAACAACCAAACGTTACTATAACGCTGCGGTCATTTCAAAATAGTTTATACATCAAAACCACAATACAATTTTAATTTTAAAACCATATCAGTACAATATCATTTTTCACTTCAAATATATCTATTTCCAAAATCATAGCACTTTCAAAGTTATAACACTTTTGAAATTATAAAGCTTAGAAATTATAACACTTTGGAAATCCTAACACTTGATAACATAATACTTTGAAATTCATAACTTTGAAATCATAACTTCCCACTTGAACAATTTAGATATTAATAATAGTATATATAATAAAATTGTTTATAAACTAAAATATTTTATATAAAAGTAGTTATAATTAAAAATAGTTTATATTAAAATAATTATCATTTTAAATAGTTTATATTAAAAATAGTTTATATTAAAAATGATTTATATTGAAATAGTTTATATCAAAATAATTTATAAATAAAAATATAAAAATAGTTTTAAATATAATTTAAAAATATTTTATATAATAAAATAGTTACCTAAAATTTCACAAGTCAATTCAAATCAACTCCAATCCCAAAATCCCATTTAAATCAAATCTCAGTTCTTCCATTTCACTTCAAATCTCAATAAACCATTTCATATCGATTTCAAATATAGATATAAACTACAGTTTAAACCATTTCAACTTCAATAGATTTCAAAACTTTGAATATTAAAACATTTACAAAACTAAATTTTTGACAAATTTCATACACACATACATACATACATACATACATACATACATACATACATACATACATACATACATACATACATACATACATATATATATATCAAATTCACTTTACTATTATTTAGTTTTGAATTATTCACTTAATCAATCCAATAACATTTGAATAAAACTACAATTACAAATTTAAATAAACTAAATATCCCGTTCAATTTATGTAAATATGAAAATGCTCATTTAAAACAATTTTAATCAAAATTAAGTTATAAAATCATATCTTTAAAATCCTAAATTCAATAAGTTTCAAATCAATTTAATTAAATAAAATTCTTAATTAAACACAGTTCCAAATAAATTCAAATTTATCTTCCCAACCTTAACTTATAAAAATCATTATAAAATCTATTTTAAAATATAAGTTTTAAATAAAAACTTAAACATATTATATTTTAATTAAATCAAACTTTATTAAAGTAAATCTTATTATTAAACTTATTTTATATAAAACAAATTTATGCATATTTTAAAATAGTAAAATTATAAGTAATTCTTTAAAATTTATAATTTCAAAACTAACTTATAAATTTAAATTTTCAAAATATATAATTTTAAAAACCAAAATTTAACTATATATAAAATAACATCAATATATAATATTTTAAAATCAATATTTATATAAACCATATATATATCTTTTTAAACCTTGGAAATCATTTCAAAATTGACCAACGGTGTTTGTATATAATTTTCTATCCTATGGTAAAGTGATACGGATATTTATCATTTCAATCCATAATTTAAATATATATAGGTATATATCATTTCAACCTGCAATCCCAAATTCAATTCAATTGAAAATCGCTTGGGTTTATCATTTCAACCCATAACGCTTTTTCTCCTATTCTACAAGTTATTTCGGGTATGTATCATTTCAACCCATAGGGAATTCTATACTAACGAGGAACTTGCAGAGTGATAAAAGATATGAATATAACATGCATATATCATCAATATAAATAACAAATAATGGTGTCAGATGTCATAATTGAACAGATACAGATAATATCATATATATAGTAATGTAAATAACTAGCAGCGGCATATTTCAATTGTCCTTTCAATTGAAATCAAATTTAATAAATATAAGAATGTTAATCGTGAGTGATTGCTAACCTTTCAAGGCTAGATAGATTTGACAAAAAAATGTGCTACGAATTTCAAAGTAAAGCAAGATTGCCAAGAATCGACGAACAAAGCTGATAAATAGGAATTGACGAAATCAAATCAGAACTAGATCGATGAAGATGATTGATATAAGTGAACTTATATACACACACACATACACACTATGTTTAACTATATATATAAAATCATGCTCTAAATGTAAGCATATATTGAATTAAATATATATGTATTTCAAAATCATTATTTTAAACTAAAGCTCATATACTAAAGTCAAATATATATAATATATGCTGAAATAAATACTTATATATATATATACATAATAAAAATGTAAAATACTTACATATATTATGTAGGTTCACTTGAAAATATCTATATGTATATATATATATATTCAATAATAAATTACATAAACAAAGTCTCCAAATATAAAATTGAAAACCAACTAATGTATACTCATTTATATAAATAAATATGTAATCATCTACAGCTAATAAAATCTGCATATACAAACACGCGACATACAAACTAAAATTTTTCTTTACTTATGTATTTAAACATGACAGCATTTATACATAATATAAAATAAACACTTTCATACCTACAAATAAAACAACACATTATAACCCATAAAATTAACAAATTGTAAACTAATATCTATACCGGCAGATTATAAAATCGATGTGTATAAGTACAATCGATTGCAAATAATACTATTATACTTACACAAACAGATAAACCACATATCTATTTATATACATATATTCAATATATTACATATATAAAATTTAAACCAACCCATATTTACAAGTTTAGTAACATACTTCTTCGTAGATCTGAGCACCAAATAAATGCATATATATGAAATAAATATCTTATATGTATACATAATATACACACACACACACACACACATAAATCAAACCGAATGTATTTATATAATAAACATATCTATAATCAGATATATATTCATGCAGACTGCCAACAAACGTAATTTGTGGTAATATGAAATCTAAATTATGTGTAATATACTTACTATCATACTATAATTTTATATAACCTAACATATATATACAACTAACGTGAACCATATACCTATAACTAATATATATTGCCAATTTATGTATGCTTATCCAACTGAAAATTTGTAAATAAAACAAACATCAAACTAGATAGAAATTATATATATAAACTGTCATGCTATAACTATGTATATACTATTTACTTCTTCATATATGGACAGCCGACCATATATGTATATCAACCGTTATAAACTTATGCACAAACAAATATATATATATGATATACAGTAACACTTTTAAACATATTATAAATATGTTAATGTATCCACTATAATATATATAAAGTTATATATGAGCAACTTAATAGATTATATACTACCCTATTATACACCCTAAGTAAGCTTTTATATATAACATGTATCAGACATATTTCCTATATACAAATAAGATTGAAATATTAGTATCTTGTATATGTAATACTATACATATTATATTTATAAATATGCATTATAAAGCTTTAAACATATCAAACAAAACAATTGGTATAAATATTTTCAAACATATAATATATACATCTATTCAAAAATCCAAACAACATGTGTGTATATATATACCTCTAATCCTAGAGCATAATATAATACTTACGTATATATAATGCTGGTAGACTGCTCGGCAAGGGAAATAGGCGGAGCAACCTTGCCGACGCCGGAAGGGAAGTTACGGCCAGGTGGGTGGAAGGCAGTGGTCGGATGAGGTTTCCGCAAGGAGAGACGTTGTGGATGAGTCCAAACGCGGAGAGGAAAAGCTAGAGGAGGTGGGGGCAAGAGGCTGGGTTGCATGATTGCCTATATGCGAGTGTATGCCGCAAAGATGAAAGAGCGGAAGAGGAATAACAGGCTAAACGAATGGAAGAAGGAAAAATAAAAAAATCTGTTATAATATTTTCAAAAGATGAACAGGCAAAAATAAATGAAGATGCAAAGCATGAATTGTTGATTTCAAGGAATATTAAAAGTTTACGACTATTGGATTTACTAAGGAAAATAAAAAGGTACCAGAAACCAAAAGACTATAGAACCATATCGATACAGTTATCCGTTTCATGTATTTCGCCAGGTACCGGAAATCCGAAACACAGAATGAATGTATCATAGAGATTAGCATGAAGAGATGATCAAAATGGTACACAGATGTCAATGGTACAATCTTCGTATTAAAAGTCGATAATCAGTACCGAAAAATGCTGCTAATTTGCCGAAATTAAGATAAATGGGGCAATAGCATTCCAAATTGGATGAAACGAAATATGACGTCTCACTCAGAAGATGATTTACAAATTTATTATATAAAAGTATTAAGATTTGATAAATATCATAAAATATTAACTAATTTAAATTTAAATAAAATTACACAATAAAATAAACTTCCATATTATCTGATGAAAATTTATCATTTGCTATGTTGATATAGACGTATTCCAAATATCAAAATTTCATTTTCAAATTCAATTATTTAAAATTTCACAAAAATTCAATTAATTACATTATTAAAATTTATGGGTCGTTACATTTGTATGTCCACGATATTCACGTACCGAATATCCAAGCGTCGAAAATTTAATTTGATCAAGGGTAAAAAAATAAAGACATAACAATATCTTACTCGAATGGAATAACATATATTATTTCAATAGATAATATTTATAGTGGAAATTTT
This sequence comes from Allium cepa, assembly GCA_030765085.1. NCBI lineage: Eukaryota > Viridiplantae > Streptophyta > Magnoliopsida > Asparagales > Amaryllidaceae > Allium > Allium cepa. The sequence continues at coordinate 218,165,915 of CM060938.1, forward strand.
AAATACATACATCAGAGTTTATTCTAAGCTCACCCGGACAATTATAAATACCTATCCTTACAAATGCTGAAAAATGACAAACATAGCGGAAAAATAAACTTGGTCCATATGTTGATAAAGATCTCCAGCTCTCATCTGGGAACTCCAAGCGTCTTCAGCTAATCCTAAAACTATTCAGATATGACCTGAGTATTAAAAATACCCAAAACAGTCTAGTAAACCAGAGTGAAACATGCAAATTGTAAATATATATGACTGTGTCATAGTTCGATTTTTATGCCAAACAAAATCTTTGAAAAGAAGTGTATCTCATAAGACCATGCTGCATAAAAACACAAACGAATTTTTATCTTACGATAAATAAAATATTTTTATCAAATCATTTGGTATTATTTCTAATGATGTTGATTTGAAAACACTTTTCAAATAAACATATATAATCTTAGCCAATTTTTTTACATTTATTAAATTCCAGCATAATAGGTTTTCAACTAAAACCGTAAAGGCTTGTATTGGAGAATATATTTCATACAATAACAAGGTAAGGACTACCATCCGACAGTACGTCTCTAGAGGGATGCACTTGAGGCTCCAACATCTATCAACATAAATTGTACCTACCTCTACCATAGATAGTACCAAATATGATATCACCACGGTCCTTCCTGACATATCTGAGATGTCTCATAGCAGACACAAGGAACCCAAAATATAAAGTGTAATTTAGAAATTTGATGACTATATCCTAATAAGAGCGACCCAATCAGCCCTGCCGTATCTACCTATTTTTTTCCATCCCAATATGTGAGGCTTAAGGTAACGTTTTATCTTTCATAGAACAAATCTTAATCTAAATGAAAAATTGCTATTTCCAACAACACACTATGGATTTCCACAAAAGTACAACCTCTGAGCTTGTATGTCTCAGAGAAGGGTGTTAAGTATAAGAGGGGTTACCTCCTACACCACCAATAGATGTATATTTGTAGAGATCAATATACATGGTGGTAGAAATGCAATATCAGACATTCGTCCATATAAGTTGTCCATAAACAAGAAAACCGAAGGCACTTCTCCAACCACATCCTATTCGGGAATCACCTTTAGGATTAGTAGCGAGTAGTCCTTGCATCAAAGATTCTAAATTGAAGGGACCACTACCACTATATATATGATAAAGGAGTTACCCCAGAGGTTAGTGGCAAGCAGCCGTACATTATGAAGATCTCCTTCTTCAAAATTATTGTCTTCAATATATTTTCACTTTCGAACGTATACTGGTTCGAAGTGGTTTTCATATAGGAATCACCCAAATCTAAACCCGATTCCTCCGAACCAATTTATCAATAAAAGATGTTAAATTTGTGGGTGAATATTATTCAATTATCAATATCTATAATCCACATAAAATATCTTCTAGAGATATACATCTTTAAACTATTCCTTTTTTAGTATATATGGAATCATTTAACCTCTTTCGTCAAATATTTTGGTTAATTAAAACCCCTTTTTGACTTTGGAACTTCCAAAAAATTTAATATTTTAGTTACTTAGGAAAAACGTACTTCAAATCTTAATGAAGATTGCATATTTCCTAAACATATTTTTAACGGATCAAATTTTTATTTATTTAAGACATTGTTTACTTTCAACTTAAGCCGGTTAGTATTGACTAAAAGGGGTCTACAAATTTTAGACTGATTATATCTAACAGTAACTTCCGCATTCAACTTATACTATTCTTTGAATAATAATGAAATCACCTTTTAAATTCACATGGGTATTATGAATTCCCTCCTTGGATTTAATAATGAGTTTAACTAATAATTTCATACATCGCCAAAATCATATTATTCTAAAACTTGTTTAACTTTTGGAAATCTGCACATCACTTTTTATCTTAGGAAAATGTGGTCCGATTAAATCAAATATACTATCCCCTCCACTAGGCCAGTCTGGACAGCTAGAACGGAAACCAGACACTGGTTATCCAAGCTTGGGTCTAGAGACAATCTCTCTGTCATCCATAAGGCAGTCAAGTTATTTGATCAACTCTAAACCCTTTATATGATCTTTTAGGGATGATTTTCATTTACTTAACACAATATCAAATATTGTTTAAAATAATTTTCCTTTAACCACTTATTTAAAACTTCTTTAAAATAATTATAAAACTTCCAAATAATCATAAAAATTAATTATTCATTTGAAAATACTACTAAAAAGATTTGGGAAGAAAATATCAAGTTTAAATCTTAATTTTAGAAGTTACCAAAAACTGTTGCAAAAAGTGCTACGAATAGTGTTTTTAAAAGCTTCTTTGATCAAAACATCAACTTCATTCCATATATGTCCATTTTGGTAATTCAAATCCCTTTCAAAACATTTTAATATAGTTATGGAATTTATTTCATATTTTAAAGATTTTAATATACCCATTTTAAAGATTTTGCCATTTTCATTTTCGAACTGCCAAACTGCGATGTTTTTAAATTTTGATTTGGACATAACTTAAATTCTATTAAACTAAATCTTTATTTTTCTTTTTCATTTGAAAACTTTCGTAGTAAGAGTTCGGAAAATTCTTATTTCTAATAATTCCAAGCTATTTTCTATTCTATATGTTGATTTAACTATTATGGCGCGAAATCGTGAACTACAGTTACGCAACGCGTTTATTTTGACTGCATTTTCAAATCTTTTCCAAACTCTACCAAAATGAGTTTTAATGTTTATAAAACATGTATAAACCATAAATCATTTTATTCATGTTGAAAGAGGTTTAACTATTCCGTAACACTTTTATAACTCATACAGGAAAGTGACTTCCTTTGTGTAAATTCGATGTGTATTTAATGCGGATTATTTCCACATCAAAAAAACATATGATCAACCAATCATCATCCAAACATATTAAACATCAATATAAGCAATATTTAAGCATATGATAGAGGGTATAACTTTAAGTAGTTAATGCATTATTATTACTAATAGCAAGAAATATTTAGGTGATTAATGAGAAATATTAATAACTGATTATCAAGTGATTCAAAGTGAGATTAACTCACTTTTACCCAACCAAAATCTATCCTCTTGCTACCAACATTCAAGTAATATCACCACACTTCACATCATCACTTTCTTCTCCATCCTAAACTTTTCCGAAGCTTCTCTATTTAATTTTTACGACACTCCAACAACACTTCTCTCCACTATTTACACTCTAGAGCTTCCCGGATCTTCCTCCCTTCTTCTTGCATTCTCGGTAATGACCTTGGGAGGTGGCTTGCTCGGCCAAGCATGGTGGTAGAGGATGGCCATGAGGTTTAAGGAGCTAGGAAGGTTTTTTGACACTTGATTTTGAGGTGGTAAAAACATAGTTATATGTGTATATTTTTGAAACTACTTTGTCATAACTTTGCTAACTTTTTTCAAAGGCTTTGAAGCTATTAAAGAAGAGCTATTATAGCTTAATAATAAGGAAGAAGAAGAAGAGAAATGGTGTGAGAATAAGTGAGGGCGTATTGTGCTATTTTAGCATTTTGGAAGCTTATTACTTAAGTAAAAATGAAAATATCTCCCAACATCATCATACAACCCTCCCATCATCCCTTAGCCATGACTTATACCTCCATTTGCCACGCCATATGCCACCTTATGTGCCTTTAAGTGACAGTGAGTTTTATTTTGATTTAGTTAAGTAAATATCATGATATTGATAACTTTTACCTTATGTAAATAACTAGTGTAAATGGTAAGTTCTTATATATATATTTACGCATATATCTATGTTAGGACATGTATGTATGCATATATATGTCATGTGTGACAACGCATGGTGCATCTTTCGACTATAACTTCCATTCGTCAAACCGTTGCGAATTTAGGACCCGATTTCCTATCATATTTTCACTTCTCTGTTAAACTTTGTATATTTGTAAAAGAAATCTCGAAAATATATTTCTTATCATTTTAGAACAATTTGATCATTTTTATTTGAATTATAAAACCATTTAAATCAATATTAAACAAATGTTTGCAAAAGTTCTATCGTATCGACAAAACGTTTTGAATTTTCTTATATTTTTAAAATAAGTATTTATCTTTATAAACTAATATAAATGATTTATTATCCCTATATAAATAATGAAAATGAATTATTATCCTTCTTAAACTGTTATTTTATTATTTAAACTTAATTTAAAATTCCAAAAAATATATAAAATTGATGATATCTCTAAAGATGTCATAAAAATAATTTATTTCCAAAAATAAAATAAATAATTTTATTTCATATTATTGCTTAAATGGATATATAAGTATGTATCCTATTCCGTTCACTATTATATTGAGAAAATCTCAACTTTTCCCGAAATCGATTTTCATCATTTTTCTGATGGAAACTTCCAAATATCAATGTTTGCTAACATACATTTAAAACAAGTTTACCACCATTATTTATGGTTCAAAACATTATAGTTTTGTGTTATAAAATTTTGTATTTGAATATTTCAGATATAAATATAATTTATCGAAGTGATAAATTTATTGGTCGTTATTGATCCGCGTGTTATTATATTATAATATTTGGGTTAGACCGAGTAGTTTTTTATGTTACCGTTGGTGGGACATGGAGCTCATGGAGTAGAGATGGATGTTCACATATCGCAGTATTTTATTTTCTACTGTATTGTGTGTGTGTGTGTGTATATATTTCAACATATTGTAAGGTTAGAAATTTATAAATTCCAGTTGATGGGATTTGTTTTTAACTCTGACACATCTTGTATGTTAGATTGACAATTTATACCGCCTTCATTATACTATATGTTGTCGATTCCGCTCTGAGATTCTGTTTTCCCCTGTTCTTTCTATGATGTTCTTTTATTTACCCTAAAAATCCACCTTTTCGACGATTAGGTGTTTGACAATTGAACATCGTGTATGTATTTTGTGTCGACTTTCAATGACTGAAAAGACAGATCGTTACACATTGACTGCAATAAAATATTCTTAATTGGTCGCAAACTAACTTTAAATGCGAAAGACCATATCAATGAAATTGATAAAAAGAACCGATTAGAAGGAATTAGTTACTACTAATTCACTTGAATTTGAATTTAATTTAGTTAGAGTTTTAGCAACAATAAATTATCTTTTATTTAAGTTAATTTGATTGTAAAAAATTTAGCTATCCAACCTTTCATATCCTAATTCTCATTCACCTAAAAAACAAAACTTAATTTTTATTCATTTGAATTAACTTTTTATAATTATCCCCTCCATTCTTTTATCACTGTCCGTCTCCGTTAAAATTCAAATTTCAAATGTTTATTTCAATCTTCGTCCTTTTCAATATAATTTATTCATTTGGTTAATGAAAATAAGTGCATTATAATATTTTTACTTTCCATTGCATCTCTGTTTTCATTCTGGTCAATTAAATGGTAGTTTTTTTAAAATGATCTCTTACCAGTTCTAAGATAAAATTATAATAAATGTTAAAATATATTTGAACTAATTTATTCTACGATTTCAATTTCATAATTGAATAAATATAATTATATGAAAGTTTATAAAATTTAACCTCTCAAATTTTTGCCTCTTTTTTCATCCAATCTCAATCGAAATGCTAATCTCTCCTTATTTGAAGTGATATTTTTATACTTAGGCCCTTAATTCTTTTCCTTCTCAACTCTTCCTATTAAAAATTGATTATCTGTTTAATGTTTTAAAATTTCCGTACTCATACTAAATCTCTTCCACTCGCTATGTTAGAACCTCTATTGTTGGATTTTAATGACAATAACTATACAATTATACCAAAGAACCTCTAAGCTAACTTGTAGGAACACGAGTATCAAAAAGAGACAAACAAATAAGTTCAACATGAAGATACGTAGTACGAAAGAGGATAAAAGAATGTTTATGAAGATGCAAGAAGATATATGCACGACAGAGACAAGATGAAGGTGACAAACAAAGTATTATTAGCCATAGAGTATCATGTCTAGAGTTACAGATGTAAAAATCTTCTCAACGCGGTATATACACATATACATACACATTCGAAACATTTTATAAAAGTAATAAAAAATTTATTTACAAATAACAATAACAATAACAATAATATATGAAGCAACCCTTGAACTTGGGTCATTGGTAAAATCATATTTTAAATGAAAAATCAAGTTTTCAAAATTGCATGGAGCATGGCTCGAACCCGGGGTAGTAGTTTAGAAGGCAAGTGCTCTAACAAAATGTGCTATGGTAATTTTTGTTTATCAACAGAATCAAGTCGACTCAACAAGGTCATTTAGTCGACTGAATATCTGTGCACATGCACAATTTGATATGAATGTTCAGTCAACTAAATTGCATGTTTTTTGTACTGATACCTCTAGGATTCAAATTAATATTTCAGTTGGCTGAATTCTTTTGTTCGCTCGACTGAAATTGCATAGCAGCTATAATCCTCAAAATACATTTCACTTCATCGAATAGAAACAACCCTTGATTCAAGAGTTGTTTTACCTTTTGATCGTTGGTTTTCACAATAAGTTACAACGCTTCAACACTATATATAGCCTTTAATTCAATTGTCTTAACCACCAATTTATGGTTATGTTCACATATTCTCATTATCTAAAATATTCTGGCATTTTCTTTCAAATCTCATTCAAATCACTTGCACATTCAAGCACAAATTCATTTGTTATCCAATCTTCACGAATTACATGCTATACCACAAAGGATAAGATGGTAGGAAGTGTGTGCATTATTGACTTATCAATGTTATTCAAGAGCATATTCAGTCAAAAACAACTTTACTTTTTATATTGGAAGTCTTGTTCGGTTGCTCAGGCGAAAGAAGTCCTATTCAATTTTCTACGCGTTAGAAGTCATGTTCGGTTGCTTAGGCGGTGTAGTACCTATTCCTCTGGGTTAAGAAAGGGTTGATAGTTAAACTCTAGAAGGAGGCTGAGAATGGATGTAGAACGCGAGTTCGAACAAGCATAAAAATCCCTGGTGTCATTTACTTTACTGTTTACTTCTTATACCACTGCATTTACATTATTTACAATTTTTGGCCATTATTGATCCTGTGCATAAACATTTTCACGTTATTCTATCTATTTATTTCTTATATCTATTCTATCTATCTATTAATTGTGCAAAAAAGAGAATATATGACTGTTTACATTCTTACGTCTCATTCATTCTCATTCACACATCTTTTCCTTCCTTAATTTGAGAGATAACTTTTCTAATTCACTCTAATATAATTATTTACCATTTCAAATTGCAAATTAACTTTTTTTTATAAGGTAATAGCCATAACCATAGGCTACAATATAATCTTATCAATTGGTAAAAAATAACTTTAAATACAAAGCATCATATCAATGAAATTGATAAAAGGAAGGGATTAGAAGGAATAGTTACAAATAATTCATTTGAATTTGAATATAATTCAGTTGGAGGTCTTAACTATAATTGATTGTCTTTAATTTAAGTATTTTCGATCGTATAAAAATTTAAGCATCTGATCTTATCAAGACCCACCATTTTGACACCTCAACAGTCCAAATGTTAGAATATCCATTAGGTTTTTATTGTAAAAAAATAAGATACAGAAGAATAAAATATAGAATCTCGCAGCGGAATACAAAGATAAAATAAAAATAGCAGTTCATAAAGTAGCTTATCAATATTATTGCATCAAAGTTTAAAATAAACAGCATGGTGGAAATACAAATGTTTACTGATCAAGAACAATGAATATAGGGAAATAACCAAAGTCTTCAAATCCATCTTCAGGTCCATGAAATAGTAATCTCCATATCATTGAAATACTCAAGCTGACCAGGGTATAAAGAAAAACAATACAATCTTGTCAGAACTAAAAGTTCTCATGTAAGTTTAACTCAATAAAATCATGTGAAATATGGGTGGAAATAACTTAAGAGATGATACAAGATTTTCCATCTCCTAAAGATCCGTTAAGCTATCTATATGCAGTAGATATCATGCGTATGTAATGTCGATAAGTAATGTAACATTAAAATAGCATTAAAGCTTCTATTGAACTCCCTTAACACATTTTAAGCAAGTAGTCTCAGGTCGTATAACACAACCTGTGACACCCCACCTCTATACCCATGCTAGCCAAGGACATTACGGGGTAATGCCGTCAACTAGCGCGGAGAATAAGGCTGTTGAGGAGCGACCATCCGTGTAACTGCTTTGTGCGAGCACCGATATGTCAGGTATTATAACATGCATTTCACTTCAAGAGGAAATCCGACACATCGATACAAACCCAAAGCTACTACACAGTGGCTATATGATCTTCGGAAACAAATATAGAAATATGCATAACACAATCAGTCACAGATATCCATATCACAAAGGCGGAAATAGATATGAATATATAACACTAAGAAGTGTTTATTAGAGTAGTTGTCAAACAAGATCCACAGTATAACAAAAGAATAGATATAAGTGCTAGACAAAAGAATGTGTATACATCAAGGAGTCTCTATATCGAATGTATAACAACAAAAACTACCACTATAGTGTAGTTAGCAAAAAGTCAGGTAATACTCCCAACAAGGAGTCAAGTAGAAGCACCTGTAACATCTCGGTCTGACCCGAGTATTATTTAATAAGAAAATAATAAACGGATCAGTCTAGCTATAAATACCAGATAAAATGAGATGGAACAAGAGATATTGTGATAACCCGAATTTTTGGGCATCTGATAATTGGTAATTATTAGATTTTAACTATTAAATACTAATATATATGTTAACAAATAAAAATTCTGCTAACAAATGGATTTGGGAACTATAATAAATATTGGATTATAATATCTGAAATTATAATTTGTATAGTGAATTAATAAATCCATAAATATATAAATGCAAACTTTGTAGTGCTGAAAATTTTAAGTGTGTATATATATATATTGTGATTTAGAAATTTATTAAATATAAATATGAAAACAAGGTTTAATTAAAAGCCTTAATACATATATATTTATAAACCTAGAGATAAAACATGTGTAATATTATAAACATAAGGGTTATACTTTCTTTAAAATAAGTATTAAACATAAAAATATAAATATAATATAAAAACACATATAAGTATAAAAGTAAATAGCAAGTATAATTTAAATTTTTTATAAAGACATTTGTAAGTCTTATAATATATGAAATTTACAATTGTAAGCTTTGTAATATATACAATTAACATTTGTATCTAAGATAGCAGCATAGTAACAAGTGTCATGTGGATTACTTTCTTTTCATTTTTCTAAATAAAAATAAATCAAAGGTGTAAATATATCTTAACTCTATACTTCTCATTTTTTTTTCTTTATTTCCAAAACAAGAAAACCTAAAGTCTGTTAACAACTTTAGATCGAAAAGAGAATTCAAACAACAATCAACTTTTTCAACTGTTTCAAACCTATAGAAAAATCTGATCATCTCAAAACTGGTTCGAATTCAAACTTGGAAGCAAGCAAATCAAATTGTCCTCTCAAACAATCAACAACAAATTTCCAGATCAAAATTGTTCCCTGTTTCTTCAAATAACTGTGAGTAAACTTCTCTATTTTCTCATTGAGTTTTTTTTATACTTATGCGTTAATTAACCATTCTTGTTAAATCTGGGATCTGGGTCAAGGATATGTGAATTTGTATGATATGATTTATACATACATATGAGTATGTTGACAAGTTAGCAGTTTTTTTTTCTTTTTATATATAAAAATGATTAGTTCTAAAAAAAAATTATTACTGTAAATAATTTGTTTTTCAAAAGCCAAATTTCTCATTATCTTGTGCATGCAAGAATAAAAGGGTAGAAATGAACTGGATTTGTATTGCATGGATGGAAAGTGAGTTGCCTGGGTATATAAGCATGTAGATGCCTGTGAAATTTTGGTCTCTGTTCATTCTTATTTGCTGAAAAATCAGTTAACTTAAACTTCAACATATCTCTATACAATTGAATTCAGGTTGCGAAGCTTGAAGGGAAGTTGTTTGATGTTGATTGTACATCATTCCAAAATTCGTTCCAGTAAGGATTATAGATTAAAGAATTCTAAAATAAGAATTTTACTGTAAGTAAAATATATTGGGAAAAATTCAATTTTAAAAATACGAGTTCTGGTTTATGGAACTTGATCGCTATCAAAAGCTAAGAATTTTGGTGAGGTTTTACAATTTTTCTTCACGTACGCATTGGATATAAGTGGATGAACGGGATTTCTGGCTTCATTATTGAAGACGGCGGCTTAGGGAGTAAAGTGAGGGTTTCGGTTTGGGGGAAACAAGATTGGAAAACATCGATGTTCCTGGTGGAACGGGGTGCCGGCCAGTGGTCCGTAGTGGTGGGCCGAAGGGATGTTGAAAGGGGGGCAGCTCGTTCTAGTTTTGGGTCAACGATCGATTTTGGAGAATTGGTGATGAAAGTGATTTTCCAGTGGGGTAATGTGATGCCAAGGTAATGGGCGACTTGCGGGGTTGGACGTCGCTGGGGTTAGTTGGCCAGAGAAGCGTGATTGGGTGCACGGATACGTGCACGGTTTCGAGCAGGATAGGAGCAGAGTAAGGGAACTGGGAAGGAAAAAGGATAGAAGAAAGGGGAGTTGAAGTTGGATCGGGAGCTTGGGCTTTGGGCCGCGTTTTTTTATAATTATAATTAAAGAAATAGTGTAACAAAGTTTCAAAAATAGCATTAAACCTAGTTTCAAGAGAAATATGAAAAAAAAAGTTCCCAAAGGAAAATGAACAAGTTCTAAGCAAGATATGGAACAAGTTTTGATCAAGTTATGAAGAGAAATTTAAGGATTTAAATTTGTGAAATTAATTGATATGGATTTGAATTAAGTTAATTATTTAATTAAGTCCCTAAGTGTTTTTCAGGAGAAATTCAATAATATAGTTATGTAATTTATTAAAATAAATAATTTATCTTAAATTAATTAAGGTTATAATTAATTGAAGGGGAATTAATTAATGTGATTAATTAAAGGTTAAATTATTAGTATAACTAATTAGGATATTGCTTAATGAAAGTTAAGGATAATTACATAATGTAATTAATTAAAAGATCATTAATTAATATAGTTAATTATAGTGTAATTAATTAATGTAAGTAATTAAGAGATAGTTAATTACTGAATGAGATGAATATGATTAGTTTAAGGATAACTAATTAATGTAATTAATCAATGTAATTATAATTGATTAATCAATAAGAGTAATTGAAGGTTATTTAATGTGAATGGTTAAATGATAATTAATTTACTTAATTTATTAAAGGTTAATCACTTAAGTGTAATTAGGAAATAATTAATTAAGGAAGATTTATTTAGATGGATAATTTAAGAATGATTAATTAATTGTTTTGTAATTAATTAATGTTAAGTAAGTAAGATTAAGGAAACCAAGTGATTTAAGGTGGTAATTAATGTAATTGGAGGTTAATTAAATTAATTATGAATTAATCAATCTTGCTTATGGATTATTAATTAGATATTAATTAATGATTAAAGATTAATTAACTAAGTAATTAAGGATTAATTAAGTTACAGCTAACACTTAATTAAATAATTAGAGATTAATTAATCGGTTAATTAATATTAATTAATTTGAAATTAATAATGATTTATCTAAGTTAATCACTTAAGAAAAGTAATTAAATAATTGTTAATCAAGGTCATTAACTTAAGATTATTTAATAATTAATTAATACGATTAATTTTAATAATTAATTAGATTAATTAATTAATTAAGAATAATCATTTATGAAATTGTTTAAGTATAATTAATTAATGGAAGTAATTAAGGAATTAATTACTCATTGTAATTAATTGAGTTTAATCTGATCAGTTTAAGCTAGTTAATTCAGTTTAATTAATTTAAAATAATCACTTGATGATTTGATAAGTAAATTACTTAGGTAAGTAATTAATGGATAATTACTGGATGTAATTAATTGAATAAGTGATTTATTAATGAGAGAAATTTGGATTAGATTACCTTGTATAATTAATCAAGGGATTAATTTGAGATAATTAATTAAGGAGTAATTAATTTATTTGAAGAAGTAATTAAGGGTAGTTAATTAGTGATGTTATTAATCAAGGGTGATTAATAATTATGGTTAGTAATTAATTAATGAAGAATAAAGGTTAATTACTGTATTTGGTTAAGGAAAATTAATTTGTGAAATTAATTAAGGGTTAATTACTTAAATGTCATTAAAGGATAAATAGAATGATATTGGAAGCCTTTGATTAATTGTTATTCCTAATATGTGGTTTGTGATGCTATGTGATAAGATATGTTTGATTTAAATTGTGATGACGTGGTTATCTATTGATGATGAATTATGTGACATCCTGTATTTAAAATTGAATTGTATTTCACTTGAATAATTTAATTTAAGATTATATTGGTTTCGAAGAGACCAGAGTCGGGTATTAGTAAATACCCGAAACCACTTCGATTTCTTTATAATTTAATGTGTGGAATCAATAGAATGGAATGGAATGGAATGATTAAAGTGTTTGGACCATTTGATCTAAGTTTTGGTACTTAGAAATTGATGTGTGATGTAAGCAATGTCTTTAATGACTTGTGAAGTTGTAAATTGACACAAGTTACCCCGAGTTACCCAAGGTTTATATAAGTTGTATGATTTGTATTCCATGTTAGATGAGTTTACTCACGCTGGTTTCCAGCCTGACCCGGGTGTTACTTTGATGTAATGCTCGGGTCAGACCGAGTATTACAGCTTTTCAGGTAAGGACGTTCTGGAGCTCAGGAGAAGAGATGGATGGCAGGAACGTATGAGGTGTTTCGCTGTATTTATCTGGGACAAGTTAGTTTTTAATTGTCCGGTATTTGTGTAATGATGTAACTCTGATGTATAAAGATATAAGTGTAATGATATAGTTCTTCTTGTAAACTATTATTTATGTGATATTATATTTTATCCGCTGCGAATGTGAGATGGTGTGTTTCTCTTCTGTTCTTCTTCTATCTCTTTCTTCTTTCTCTTTCTTCTTTCTCTTTCTTCTTTTTCACTAACTATCTGGAAATTTTGGGATCAAAATTTCCGGGTCGTTACATTTGGTATCAGAGCGAGGTTAAGCGAGAACCTTGGCTCTGGTAGGATTACTCATTAAGTATAGGGTAAGTGGTACCCTAGAATGAGTTGAGTGTATATATATATATATGAGAGCGTACTTGTTATTTTCTTATATAAAGATTTTAAATGATTTTATATAAGAATATATTTTGATATATAAAGCAATATTTCTTTCTAATAAATATTAAGGAAATTGGTTGTTAAATTTTTGGAATTAAATTAAGAAGTAATATAATACAACCTAATTGAAATCTGGAATTGGGATTCATTTAAGTGGAATTCAGGTATGATAATTTGGGTTATTATCATAAATAATTGTTGTGTTTAATAATAAAGTGTGTATTAATGAGTAAGCAAAAAAAATGTTTTAAGTAACCACTTAAAGAGAATAAATTGTAAATTAGAAAGGATGTAAATTAAGTGGGTTTCAAATTGTGAAGTTCTGAATTCTAAATTTAAACATTTGAAATTTGTTTTCAAATTATTATAAGAAATAATAAATAACATTATTTGAATGAGATAGCTTGATGCAAATAAGAGCTGTCTAAAGATTTAAAGAAATTTGTTTTAAAAACCAAAGGTGGTTTGAAATAAACTCTAAATGGCGAGTTGTGAATCTGGAATAAGATATGATACCCAAAATGATAAGTTTTTGAACTTATAAGTGGAAAAGAATTTTCAAATTTAAAATGGAAGTTCAAATTGGGAAAGGTTGACTGGATTAAGTAAATTGAATTTAACTTGGGAAGTTAAATGGTTAATCTGAATTGGAGTTTGTGTGATCTCAAAATAGGTTTGAGATCTGGAAATTCGAAATGGATGGATGTTTTAAAATGAATTAGATGATATCATCCTATTGTTATTAATAATCTTTAAATTGTAAATTAAATTTGTTTAAATGAATGAGAAGTGAAGTGTGGTAATATATCCATTATAGAGATAAATAAAATTTAACTTAAATTTAAAATTGAGGATATGAAATTCCTTTGAACTTTAAATTTGAATGTTAAGAAATAAATTTGTAAATTAAAATTGTTTGAAACTCTTACTTGAACCTTGTAGTGAGTTAAGTAAGGATAATTTAAAATGGAATTTTGGAATTTGGACTCAGAATTGAATTGTTTAAAACTTTAAAGGTAAATTGATTTAAAGGAATTAAATCAACATTTGAAGTATTAACTCGAATTTATATAATTCGAGATGGTTTAAATTTGGAATTTGAATTGAAATTAGTTCAAATTGAATTTGATTTGAAGTAATTGAAAATGTGATTAAAGATGCATTAGTATAAGATTCAAATGGAAAATTTGAACTGGATTAATTTGAAACAATTTGAAATTGAAGTGGATTCAATTTGAAATTAGTCCAAATTGATTTGAATAATTTGAAATTGTAATTAAAGTTGAATAATTTTAAATCAAATGGAATTAGAATTGAATTTGTGAAGAAATCAAGAATAATTCAACTTGATTTAGAAATGGAGTTTGAAATTGGGATTAATTCAAACTGGAATTAAAATGAATTGAAATTGAAACTAGTTCAATTGAAATTTATTTGAATTAGTAGAATTTGAGATCAAGGTTGAATAAAGTTAAATTTGGAAAGAAACTTAGATTAATTCAATTTGAATTGGGATTGAATCAATTTCAATGGAAATTGAAGTTATTTAAATTGGAATTGGGTCAATTTAAATGGAAGAGGAAATTTAAATTGAATTGATGAGAATGGAGATAGGGAAGTGAACAGTTTTGACTCTGGACTATTTTTAATATAAATTATTTTAATATAAACCTATTTTTCCAAGCTATTCATTATATAAACAACCTTTCTTTTAAAAGCCAAACTATCTTATACTTGTTTTACAATTATTTTTGAAACTGTTTAACAATTTTCTAACTATTCTATAAACTAATTACTATTTTTAACTACTAATTACTATTTTATTGCTATTTTACAATTATTTAAAATTTCTACGACTATTTAACTATTTTCCAATTATTTTAAAATTACTGAACTATTTTACAGCTATTTTACAAACTAGTAATTATTTTTCAACTACTTATCTATTTCTTTAACTTTTCAAGTTATTTTCTAAATTTAAACTGGACATAGTTTAAACTGTTATTGGTTGAATACCCAATCGAGATAAGAATAGAGGTGATAATCCAAATGGATTGAAGTAATTGTGAGTAAGTGAATAATAATTTAAGTGAATGTGAATAGGAAGAGAATTGATTTGGCTAATAACCAATAAAGATAAATACGTAGGGTGTACGTATGTTATTCTATTTGTATAGTGATTTGATCCAGATTCGAGCACAGAATTTCGAGATAGTTATATCAATCCGAGTAGAATTTTTCACTCGATTTTCGATGGCGAACCTGGATATGGATTGTTTATTGGTTCTGGATATTCTCTATCATAGTTATGACTATGTAAGGAGAATAACGGTTTCTGATCAAGAAACCAGATCTGTGTCCGCACTAGGTAGTCGGGTGGACGATACTAGTTCGGAAGTGAAATTGTATGATCGAGTGAGTGATCAGATTGGTATAGCGTACGGATGATATGTGTATATCGTACGGATTTGAATGAAAATGGTATTGAAAAGAGTAATCAAATTTGAATATCTGATTTTGAGTAAACAAAGTTAAATATCTTTGTTTTATAAAGTGAAACTCCCCTTGTTGAATCTATTGCCAGAAGAAAAGGATTTTGAAAGTGTTTTGAAGTATAAAAGGAGTTTTATACAAGTTTGAAATGATCCAAAGTTTTAAAAGATTTTATATATCTGAATATATATATAAAGGATCATATGAGGATTTTGGAAAAAGGTTTTGGGAACCTTTGGATTTGGAAAGGCTTTTGATTTTTGGATAAAATCAATATTGAATTTGGAAAGCCTAGTTTGAGAATTATCGATTTTGGAATAATCGATTTTGAGTAAAGAAGCTTTGTATGAGATCATACTAGGTGTATGATTTAAAGATACTATATATGTATAGTATAAAATGTTTTGATGATGGCTCTGGGGAAAAAGGCGCTCCCTTGAAATGAACTTCTTAGGAGTACCACCGGGTGGTGCTGCCTTGAGCCCCAAGGGGGGGGGGGGTTCTAAAGTTGTTCCTGTGAGGAGTCCGGACAAAACTAGTTCCTGGGATTATGAGTAGAGTATACCATAGCGAAAGTCGTGTGTGCCGCTGAGAGCCAACAGTCTGCGTTTGATTTTATATCGGTAGACTGCATCTATGGTATAACATAGTGAAAGTCGTGTGTGCCGCTGAGAGCCAACAGTCTGCGTTTGATTTTATATCGGCAGACTGTGACCTATGTAGGAGTGGAGAGGTTTCATTTCGACAGCGAAAACCAGAGGCCGTGGAGAGCCTGCAGTTACATGGACTTTTGCTGCGACGGCAACGTAACCCTGGATGTAACTGTGATCTGTTGTGTGGGGATCCATGGCGTAATCGAGAGGCCGCGGAGAGCCTACAGTTACATGGACTTTTGCTACGACGACAACGTAACCCTGGAATGTAACTGTGACCATGGATGGGGGTGATGATTTCCAGAGCATTCTCACCAAAAGATATACCCTCTATTTTCAAAAACTGTTTTCTATATTTTCAATAAAATTATTTTCAAAATAGTTTTTCACTGGATGTTGAGAACGGGTCTGCCAAGCACTTGTAGATTTTCAGTCTTATGCCTGATCAACGTATGACCGAATTTCTGTGAGAACAAGGATGGACTTGTGGAAACATCGAGTTATAAATCTATTTTTTTTTAAAAAAACTAATTTATAATATTATATGAATTTTAAAGATAATTTAAAAATGATCAAAGATTAATTTATCTGATTTCAAATTATTGAATAAATTCTGGCTTCGTTTCTTTTCGAGGACGAAAAGATTCTAAGGGTGGAGGAATGTGATAACCCGAATTTTTGGGCATCTGATAATTGGTAATTATTAGATTTTAACAATTAAATACTGATATATATGTTAACAAATAAAAAATCTGCTAACAAATGGATTTGGGAACTATAATAAATATTGGATTATAATATCTGAAATTATAATTTGTATAGTGAATTAATAAATCCATAAATATATAAATACAAACTTTGTAGTGCTGAAAATTTTAAGTGTGTATATATATATATATTGTGATTTAGAAATTTATTAAATATAAATATGAAAACAAGGTTTAATAAAAAGCCTTAATACATATATATTTATAAACCTAGAGATAAAACATGTGTAATATTATAAACATAAGGGTTATACTTTCTTTAAAATAAGTATTAAACATAAAAATATAAATATAATATAAAAACACATATAAGTATAAAAATAAATAGCAAGTATAATTTAAATTTTTATAAAGACATTTGTAAGTCTTATAATATATGAAATTTACAATTGTAAGCTTTGTAATATATACAATTAACATTTGTATTTAAGATAGCATGCATAGTAACAAGTGTCATGTGGATTACTTTCTTTTCATTTTTCTAAATAAAAATAAATCAAAGGTGTAAATATATCTTAACTCTATACTTCTCATTTTTTTTTCTTTATTTCCAAAACAAGAAAACCTAAAGTCTGTTAACAACTTTAGATCGAAAAGAGAATTCAAACAGCAATCAACTTTTTCAACTGTTTCAAACCTGTAGAAAAATCTGATCATCTCAAAACTGGTTCGAATTCAAACTTGGAAGCAAGCAAATCAAATTGTCCTCTCAAACAATCAACAACAAATTTCCAGATCAAAATTGTTCCCTGTTTCTTCAAATAACTGTGAGTAAACTTCTCTATTTTCTCATTGATTTTTTTATACTTATGCGTTAATTAATCATTCTTGTTAAATCTGGGATATGGGTCAAGGATATGTGAATTTGTATGATATGATTTATACATACATATGAGTATGTTGACAAGTTAGCAGTTTTTTTTCTTTTTATATATAAAAATCATTAGTTCTAAAAAAAAATTTATTACTGTAAATAATTTGTTTTTCAAAAGCCAATTCTTCTCATTATCTTGTGCATGCAAGAATAAAAGGGTAGAAATGAACTGGATTTGTATTGCATGGATGGAAAGTGAGTTGCCTGGGTATATAAGCATGTAGATGCCTGTGAAATTTTGGTCTCTGTTCATTCTTATTTGCTGAAAAATCAGTTAACTTAAACTTCAACATATCTCTATACAATTGAATTCAGGTTGCGAAGCTTGAAGGGAAGTTGTTTGATGTTGATTGTACATCATTCCAAAATTCGTTCCAGTAAGGATTATAGATTAAAGAATTCTAAAATAAGAATTTTACTGTAAGTAAAATATATTGGGAAAAATTCAATTTTAAAAATACGAGTTCTGGTTTATGGAACTTGATCGCTATCAAAAGCTAAGAATTTTGGTGGGGTTTTACAATTTTTCTTCACGTACGCATTGGATATAAGTGGATGAACGGGATTTCTGGCTTCGTTATTGAAGACGGCGGCTTAGGGAGTAAAGTGAGGGTTTCGGTTTGGGGGAAACAAGATTGGAAAACATCGAAGTTACTGGTGGAACGGGGCGCCGGCCAGTGGTCCGTAGTGGTGGGCCGAAGGGATGTTGAAAAGGGGGCAGCTCGTTCCAGTTTTGGGTCAACGATCGATTTTGGAGAATTGGTGATGAAAGTGATTTTCCAGTGGGGTAATGTGATGACAAGGTAATGGGCGACTTGCGGGGTTGGACGTCGATTGGGTTAGTTGGCCGGAGAAGCGTGATTGGGTACAGGGATACGTGCACGGTTTCGAGCAGGATAGGAGCAGAGTAAGGGAACTGGGAAGGAAAAAGGATAGAAGAAAGGGGAGTTGAAGTTGGATCGGGAGCTTGGGCTTTGGGCCGCGTTTTTTTTATAATTATAATTAAAGAAATAGTGTAACAAAGTTTCAAAACTAGCATTAAACCTAGTTTCAAGAGAAATATGAAAAAAAAAGTTCCCAAAGGAAAATGAACAAGTTCTAAGCAATATATGGAACGAGTTTTGATCAAGTTATGAAGAGAAATTTAAGGATTTAAATTTGTGAAATTAATTGATATGGATTTGAATTAAGTTAATTATTTAATTAAGTCCCTAAGTGTTTTTTAGGAGAAATTCAATAATATAGTTATGTAATTTATTAAAATAAATAGTTTATCTTAAATTAATTAAGGTTTTAATTAATTGAAGGGGAATTAATTAATGTGATTAATTAAAGGTTAAATTATTAGTATAAGTAATTAGGATATTGCTTAATGAAAGTTAAGGATAATTACATAATGTAATTAATTAAAAGATCATTAATTAATATAGTTAATTATAGTGTAATTAATTAATGTAAGTAATTAAGAGATAGTTAATTACTGAATGAGATGAATATGATTAGTTTAAGGATAACTAATTAATGTAATTAATCAATGTAATTATAATTGATTAATCAATAAGAGTAATTGAATGTTATTTAATGTGAATGGTTAAATGATAATTAATTTACTTAATTTATTAAAGGTTAATCACTTAAGTGTAATTAGGAAATAATTAATTAAGGAAGATTTATTTAGATGGATAATTTAAGAATGATTAATTAATTGTTTTGTAATTAATTAATGTTAAGTAAGTAAGATTAAGGAAACCAAGTGATTTAAGGTGGTAATTAATGTAATTGGAGGTTAATTAAATTAATTATGAATTAATCAATCTTGCTTATGGATTATTAATTAGATACTAATTAATGATTAAAGATTAATTTACTAAGTAATTAAGGATTAATTAAGTTACAGCTAACACTTAATTAAATAATTAGAGATTAATTAATCGGTTAATTAATATTAATTAATTTGAAATTAATAATGATTTATCTATGTTAATCACTTAAGAAAAGTAATTAAATAATTGTTAATCAAGGTCATTAACTTAAGATTATTTAATAATTAATTAATACGGTTAATTTTAATAATTAATTAGATTAATTAATTAATTAAGAATAATCATTTATGAAATTGTTTAAGTATAATTAATTAATGGAAGTAATTAAGGAATTAATTACTCATTGTAATTAATTGAGTTTAATCTGATCAGTTTAAGCTAGTTAATTCAGTTTAATTAATTTAAAATAATCACTTGATGATTTGATAAGTAAATTACTTAGGTAAGTAATTAATGGATAATTACTAGATGTAATTAATTGAATAAGTGATTTATTAATGAGAGAAATTTGGATTAGATTACCTTGTATAATTAATCAAGGGATTAATTTGAGATAATTAATTAAGGAGTAATTAATTTATTTGAAGAAGTAATTAAGGGTAGTTAATTAGTGATGTTATTAATCAAGGGTGATTAATAATTATGGTTAGTAATTAATTAATGAAGAATAAAGGTTAATTACTGTATTTGGTTAAGGAAAATTAATTTGTGAAATTAATTAAGGGTTAATTACTTAAATGTAATTAAAGGATAAATAGAATGATATTGGAAGCCTTTGATTAATTGTTATTCCTAATATGTGGTTTGTGATGCTATGTGATAAGATATGTTTGATTTAAATTGTGATGATGTGGTTATCTATTGATGATGAATTATGTGACATCCTGTATTTAAAATTGAATTGTATTTCACTTGAATAATTTAATTTAAGATGATATTGGTTTTGAAGAGACCAGAGTCGGGTATTAGTAAATACCCGAAACCACTTCGATTTCTTTATAATTTGATGTGTGGAATCAATAGAATGGAATGGAATGATTAAAATGTTTGGACCATTTGATCTAAGTTTTGGTACTTAGAAATTGATGTGTGATGTAAGCAATGTCTTTAATGACTTGTGAAGTTGTAAATTGACACAAGTTACCCCGAGTTACCCAAGGTTTATATAAGTTATATGATTTGTATTCCATATTAGATGAGTTTACTCACGCTGGTTTCCAGCCTGACCCGGGTGTTACTTTGATGTAATGCTCGGGTCAGACCGAGTATTACAGCTTTTCAGGTAAGGACGTTGTGGAGCTCAGGAGAAGAGATGGATGGCAGGAACGTATGAGGTGTTTCGCTGTATTTATCTGGGACAAGTTAGTTTTTAATTGTCCGGTATTTGTGTAATGATGTAACTCTGATGTATAAAGATATAAGTGTAATGATATAGTTCTTCTTGTAAACTATTATTTATGTGATATTATATTTTATCCGCTGCGAATGTGAGATGGTGTGTTTCTCTTCTGTTCTTCTTCTATCTCTTTCTTCTTTCTCTTTCTTCTTTCTCTTTCTTCTTTTTCACTAACTATCTGGAAATTTTGGGATCGAAATTTCCGGGTCGTTACAGATATTACAAAACGTATGATAACAATAATGCCATACCATGAAAAGTATACATTTGACGATAACAAAAAACATACAATATCTCACGAAATCCCATAATATCAAAAAGAATGTCATATTCTTTACTCTATTCACCAAACCACAAATATTGACATCATATCGATGCCAATCATAAAAATTGGTGAAACACAAATTCTAGAAATCATCAATTAGAAATCCAAATATCACAAAAGGAGGAGGCCCTATCTTAAACGGGAGCATGTAAACTCACCAACACGCGTATCACAAACGGAACGCTATTCCATGGTCGCTAACCATAAATTCGAAACATCGACGCAGTACAAACGGTACGTATGAATCGAAAAGCCGAGACATCGATGTAGTACAATAACGATACATTCGATGAACCGAAACTCAAACAATTCAGAACATTGACGCAGTACAATAACGGTACATCCAATGAATCGAAAAGCCGGGACATCGATGTAATACAATAACGGGACATCCGATGAACCGAATATCATAAAAGAACATGGGTCGCTAGCCCATAATAGAAATGAGACGAAGCTCAATAGGACGAGGTACTGTCCCCCACGTGGACAAAGAGACATCGCACATTTCTAGTCTAAACCATAAAATGATCATCATCGTAATCAAGAAGTGTCAATTACACTAAGCTACTAAATATGCGAGTTTAGCTTCATGTCCCATAACCACTAGCTTAACTTAAATATTTACGAACAAACTGTAAGTCTCCACTCAAAAATTGTCACAAGAGTTTAAATCGAGCAAGTCCAAAAATTAACTGACGAAGTAAATGCAAGCATTTCATACCACTCGTTTTACTAAGCCGTTTAATTAGATTTCTCAAACGAATGAGGTAAAGGTTTGTATATACTAATAGATTCGAAAACAACTTTATAAACGGGCTTTGTATTAACATAGTGTTGAAATAGTTTTGATGAAAGTGCTTTGATATTTACTACTAGTATAGAAACCTTTGCATTTTTAAAGTGACAAACCATAGAAATGATTGTAGAAACAATCAATCACAAAAAATTCACATTCGAAGACGTGAATTAAATCCGAAGAAATTGATACCAAATCCATGAAAATGGATAGTCCCAAAAATCCCGAAAAAGAAGTTATCAAAGTGAACAAAGATGATAACAACTAATTGGAGAGGCAAGAATAGATTAAAAATTGGAAATTCAAACCCTAAAGACAAATTGGGCAAAACAGCAAATTCGGTCGACTGGACCAGGGTGGTCAGTCGACCGACTCAGATCTGAAAACTTTCTGTTTCCAGGTCCAGTCGACTGAACCAGAGTGGTCATTCGACTGACACTGGCCCAGGAAATTTCCTGGGTTTGGTTCAGTCGACTGACCCTCTGGTTCAGTCGACTGAATTGGGAATTCCAGTGTTTTTCAGCCTAGCCCCTAAGGGCAAAATCCTAAGCGTATCGCGACCGTTCGAGCAACGGGTGCTTGGGGTTTATGCCTATCGACAACCCAGCCCTATAGGCTCTTCGATGCATCATCAAAAGCATGTTCAACAACAAAGCTAGGATTTTTAAAGATTTGAACTCAAAACAGAAAAAATTGGAATATTCACCAACTCAATCCAAATCAAAAACAAATGTTCATAAATACGTGTTAGGAATTCATACCTAACAACAAAGATAGATATAGACAAAGATGTGAGATCAAAATCTCACCTTTTACTCAAAACAATGAAGAAGAAGCTATAGAGAAAGGCAAGAACAATCACTCTTCAATTCTAACCCAAGAAGCTTGAATCTAAGCTCAAAAGAAGATCATTTCCTAAATTAAGTTTAGGAATTTCTGAAATTGAAGGTAGAATGAGTTGGAGAAGAAGAAGAGGATGCTTACCAATAGCTTCTCTTTGAATTTGGAGCTATAACTTGAATTTGCAAAGAACCTAGGGCTTAGGATTTTAGTTTCCAATCTCTTCCTCCATTTTTGATGAAGCTTTAGTGTTAGGAAATGAAAGTGACGTAATGAAGAGGAGAGGGGGTGGAGTAATGATATAAGATGAGTTGGGTTAGTGGGCTGAACCCAAACCCAAACCCAAACCCAAAGCCCTAAGTGAAAAATAGAAAAATTCACTCAACTCAAAACATATCGATGTTTATACTAAAAAAGGTTGCAAACAGCATTTTGGACTCAATGGAAGTGGTCACGAGTTCTATTTCGAATGTTTGCAAAAAGTATCTTTTCGAACTATAATCCGACTAATGATGAAGTATTTAAATAAAATATTTTAATATTCAATCATAAAATATGCGGGTTGTTACAGACTCCCCTCCTTAAATAAATTGCGTCCTCGCGAAAATAAAAAGTAACAACCATAAAGGCATGTCAACACAAAAGAAATTTGAAATAAGAAGTTCACGTCAAAGAGCACGAGAGAGTAAGTCCGGATGCGTTTGCTTGATGAATTCTCCGAATGCCCAATATGAGGATTTGGGAATCATTGAACTTTCACAAAAGGGAAATCTTCATTTCGAAGGCGTTTAACCTTTGAAGCAATGATGCGAATAGGGTGTTGCTCATAAGTCAAATCTGGTGAAACTTCAATTTCCTCAATAACACCGGGCTCAAGAATAAAATCGTAATCCCTAAGGCATTTCCGTAGTTGAGAGACGTGGAAAATATCATGAATAGTAGAAAAATTGAGCCGGTGCAACGACGTAGTACAATAACGGTACGCCCGAGAAACTTGAAACTCGAATAATTTGGTACAACGGCGTAGTACAATAACGGTACGCCAGATGAACTAAAGCTCAAATAATTCGGAACACCGACGCAGTACAACGGTACGTCCAATGAACCAAAGTTCAAATAATTCGAAACACTGACGCAGTACAACGGTACGCCCAATGAACCAAAGTTCAAATAATTCAAAACACCGATGCAGTATAATAACGGTGCGTCAAATGAACCGAAGCTCAATAAAATGAAGTACATCGAAACATCCGGTGAACTTGGTAAAAAGATCATTCCATCCGGACATCATCAAAGAAACAACCACTCGTTGCTTACGACTAAGTGCATTGGCAACACGATTTCCCCTTTTTGGAGTATAAAGAATATCAAGATCATAAGATGCAAGGAACTCGAGCCAACATTAAGTTCCTTATGAGAAAATAAACATTTCAAAGATTTATGATCGGAGTGGAGAACGAATTTCTCCTCCAAAAATAAACGATGATGCCAAACTCTGAAAGCGACAACAATAGCCGTGAGCACTAGATCATGAGTGGCATACCTAGTCTCAATCGGCTTAAATTATTTAGAAACAAAAGTGATAGCACGTTCTCTTTTGCAAGAGAACGGCACCCAAACCAATACGGCTAGCATCGGTATAAACAATAAAGTTTTGGTTCCCCTTCGGGAATCACAAGAATAAGAGTATCAGAAAAGAATTCTTTTTAAATAATCTTCTTTCTCGAAAAGCTAAAACTTTGAAAATCACAATTATCTTTATGTAATAAAATTCCTAGAAAAATTTACATTTTTACAAGTGAATATATCGTGTCAAATTGTCTCATCAAAGCGTTTAGAAAATTCCTATCGATAACGTTGATCAAGCGCATCGACCAAAATTCGTAAAGCACTCAATGGGCAATACAATCACAAAATCATCTTCTATAGGATAAAAATATCTCTTAAAAATTTACGAATATTCTCTATTCGTTTCGAGAACAAAAATCCAATCATACTTATAAATAAATCTTATGAAAAAGATTTGCAAAATTTTTAAATTGCTGTTTTCATCAAAAATCAATAAATACAAGAATAGAGTCATCGAGATATTCGCAGAATACTTGATTCATAAAATGGATGAAATAAGCTGGACAAACTGAATGACATAATAATTAATTCATAATAATCATAATGAATGTGGAATGCGGTTAGAGGAACGCTATCGTCCACAATTCATAGCTAATGAAAACTGGTGCCAAAGTCGAATTGAAAAGACCTTAGCACCACTCAATAGATTTTCTTTGGTGATAATCCTAAGACAAGCTCAAAAATACCGGAAAATTCTCATACTATTTGAATGTGAGAAATAACATTTTCCTCATCAAGTGGGCTTAAAGAATAAAATGATGCCATCAAATTGGAATCAAAATCACAAAAGAAGAAAAAATAAAATAGAAATCTGCTTAACAGATTAAAAATGTCGAAGATGAATAGTCCACTCGGGACATAGGATATGGCTTCATAATGATTAAGCCAATCCTTTTTCAAAAATCAATTCCGAAGTCTAAGTAACGCATAACATGCAAATCGGATCGGAAAGAATAATCACATAAAATAATCTTCACATCTTTTCAAAGAAAACTGAGCGTTGCGGATCCACTGTCTGGATAGTAATTCTCAGCGAAGGCATCAAGCCCAAAATATTTAAAGAAAAGAAATCAACAAGTTCTTTTGATATAGAAATAAGGAGATGAACCCATATCAACAAGAACTCGAATAGGATAATCACAAAAAAATGTCATCAAGGATTGAATGAGAAATACCTTGATCACGAGAAGTGTTACTAGGCGCATTTAGCTTTCCCTCTTTCTTGCTTGGAAGTTTTGGACATGAAGATAAAAGATGACCCAAGCTTTTGTAATAACGACAAAAGAGAGGTTTCGGACATCTATTAGCATAATGGTCCATGGAACCACAGTTGTAGCATTGTCCCCGATTAGATGTAGGAGTCTTTGCTACCGGAGTTTCTTGTTTCCCTTTCTTGTTGGGATTGGGGCCTTCGAATTTAATAGGCCTCTTCATGCTATTGTGGAAATTCTGTCTGGCACACACAACTTCAACATCACTCCCATTATCCGCCTCTTCATGCTATTGTGGAAGTTCTGTCTGGCACACACAACTTCAACCTCACTCCCATTATCCGCCTCTTCAAGTCAAAGAGCAATATTAATAAGCTGATCAAAAGAAACTTCTAGTTTCAGAAGTAATGGCTTCTTGAGGTTCTTATTCAATCCATAGACGTACCTCTGATTTTTCTTCAATGGGGTATTAATATACTCGACCCCATACTTAGAGAGAGATTCAAAAGACGTGACATACTCTGTCACGGATGATTCACCTTGAACAAAGTCAATAAAACGCCGGGCCAAAGTTACCTTTCAACCTCCGGCACAAACTTTGATTCAAATCTTTCCCGAAATTTCTCTCAAGTAAGATCCACTTCGATAATCTCCAAAGTCAACAGTTCATACCAATCTAATACTCTTTCTTGGAGCATGCTAGAAGTCACTTGGACTCGATGTAAATCAACAAGATTCATGCGAGAAAAGATGCGATCGCACGATTTGAGCCAAGCTTGAATTCCTATAACACTCTCGGATCCCCTGAATGGCCTTCCACCTAAATCGGTATAGCCTCTGCACAAGCATGCAAAATCGGATCTGGGATGAGTAGGCTCTGGAATGGGTCCGGCAGCTTGAGCATTCTTTACATGATCAAGAAGCCGTTAGGCGGACAAAAATACTCCATCCTGGGGAGTAGCACTAGATTGACCGGCGCTGGGACGGCCTGGTCTAACCATTTCTCTTCTTTAAGAAAGAAAGAAGAAGAAGAAAAAGGTTAATCTTAGAATGAACATCAAACAAATCTTGATTGATAAAACAAGGCATCACAAAGAAAATAGGATAGAACGGGTCCAATGACTCGAATAAAATCCTAAGGCACGACTCCTAAGAAGGACTTAGGACGATGATCCTTGTTAAGTTATTCTACATTGTTCCGAAGTATGGCTTTGATACCATGCTGTGACGCCCCACCTCTATACCCACGCTAGCCAAGGACACTACGGGGTAATGCCGTCAACTAGCGTGGAGAATAAGGCTGTTGAGGAGCGACCATCCGTGTAATTACTTTGTGCGAGCACCGATATGTCAGGTAGTATAACATGCATTTCATTTCAAGAGGAAATCCGACACATCGATACAAAACCAAAGCTACTACACAGTGGCTATATGATCTTTGGAAACAAATATAGAAATAAGCATAACACAATCAATCACAGATATACATATCACAAAGGTGGAAATAAATATGAATATATAACACTAAGAAGTGTTTATCGGAGTAGTGGTCAAACAAGATCCACAGTATTACAAAAGAATAGATACAAGTGCTAAACAAAACAATATGTATACATCAAGGAGTCTCTATCTCGAATGTATAACAACAAAAACTACCAATATAGTGTAGTTAGCCAAAAGTCAGGTAATACTCCCAACAAGGAGTCAAGTAGAAGCACCTGTAACATCTCGGTCTGACCCGAGTATTATTTAATAAGAAAAATAATAAACGGATCAGTCTAGCTATAAATATCAGATAAAATGAGATGGAATAAGAGATATAACAAAAAGTATGATAACAATAATTCCATACTATGAAAAGTATACATTTGACGACAACGAAAATCATACAATATCTCAAGAAATCTCATAACATTGAAAAGAATGTCATATTCTTTACTCTATTCACCAAACAACAAATATTGACATCATATCGATGCCAATCATAAAAATTGGTGAAACACAAATTCTAGAAATCATCAATTAGAAATCCAAAAATCATAAAAGGGGGAGACCTATCATAAACGGGAGCATGTAAACTCACCAACACGTGTATCATAAATGGAATGCTATTCCATGGCCGCTAACCATAAATTCGAAACATCGACGCAGTACAAACAGTACGTCCAATGAATCTAAAAGCCGGGACATTGATGTAGTACAATAACTGTACATCCGATGAACCGAAACTCAAACAATTCGAAACATTGACGCAGTACAATAACGGTACGTCTAATGAATTGAAAAGCCAGGACATCGATGTAGTACAATAACGAGACATCCGATGAACCGAATATCATAAAAGAATATAGGTCGCTAGCCCATAAAGGAAATGAGACGAAGCTCAATAAAACGAGGTACTATCCGCCATGTGGACAAAGAGACATCGCACATTGCTAGTCTAAACCATAAAATGATCATCATCGATCATCAAGAAGTGTCAATTACACTAAGCTAGTAAATATATGAGTTTAGCTTCATGTCCCATAACCCACTAGCTTAACTTAAATATTTACGAACAAACTGTAAGTCTCCACTCGAAAATTGTCACAAGAGTTTCAATCGAGCAAGTCCAAAAATGAACCGACGAAGTAAATGCAAGCGTTTCATACCACTCGTTTTACTAAACCGTTTAATTAGATTTCTCAAACGAATGAGGTAGAGGTTTGTATATACTAATAGATTAGAAAACAGTTTTATAAACGAGCTTTGTATTAACATAGTGTTGAAATAGTTTTGATGAAAGTGTTTTGATATTTACTACTAGTATAGAAACTTTGCATTTTTAAAGTGACAAACCATAGAAATGATTGTAGAAACAATCAATCACCAAAAATTCACATTCGAAGACGTGAATTAAATCCAAAGAAATCGATACCAAATCCATGAAAATGGATATTCCCAAAAATCCCAAAAAAGAAGTTATCAAAGTGAACAAAGATGATAACAACTAATTGGAGAGACAAAAATCGATTAAAAATTGGAAATTCAAACCCAAAAGGCAAATTGGGTAAAATAGCAAATTCAGTCGACTGGACCAGGGTGGTCAGTCGACTAACTCAGATCTGGAAACTTTCTGTTTCCAGGTCTAGTCGACTGAACCAGAGTGGTCAGTCGACTGACACTGACCCAGGAAATTTCCTGGGTTCGGTTCAGTCGACTGACCCTTTGGTTCAGTCGACTGAACTAGGAATTCCAGTGTTTTTCGTCCTAGCCCCTAAGTGCAAAATCCCAGCGTATCGTGATCGTTCGAGCAGCGGGCGCTAAGGATTTACGCCTATCGGCAACCCAGCCCTATAGGCTCTTCGATGCATCACCAAAAGCATGTTCAACAACAAAGCCAGGATTTTTGAAGATTTGAACACAAAACACCAAAAATTGGAATATTCACCAATTCAATCCAAATAAAAAACAAATGTACATAAATACGTGTTAGGAATTCATACCTAACAACAAAGATAGATAAGACAGAGATGTGAGATCAAAATCCCACCTTTTACTCAAAACAATGAAGAAGAAGCTATAGAGCAAGGCAAGAATAATCACTCTTCAATTCTAACCCAAGAAGCTTGAATCTAAGCTCAAAAGAAGATCATTCCCTAAATTAGGTTTAGGAATTTCTGAAATTGAAGGTAGAATGAGTTACAGAAGAAGAAGAGGATGCTTACAAATAGCTTCTCTTTGAATTTAGGGCTTTAACTTGAATTTGCAAAGAACCTAGGGCTTAGGATTTTAGTTTCCAATCTCTTCCTCCATTTTTGATGAAACTTGAGTGTTAGGAAATGAAAGTGAAGTAATGAAGAGGAGAGGGGGTGGAGTAATGATATAAGATGAGTTGGGTTAGTGGGTTGAACCCAAACCCAAACACAAAGCCCTAAGTGAAAAATAACAAAATTCACTCAACTCAAAACATATCGATGTTTGTACTCAAAAAGGTTGCAACCGGCATTTTGGACTCAATGGAAGTGGTTTCGAGTTCTAATTCGTCTGTTTGCAAAAAGTAGCTTTTTGGACTATAATCCGACTATCGATGAAGTATTTAAATAAAATATTTAAATATTCAAGCGTAAAATATGTGGGTTGTTACACAACCAATAACGTCGATAGCTAGTGAGTCCCCTATAGGTAAAATACTAAAACAAAATGGTATATTGAGTTAACTTACATGAGAACTTTTAGTTCTAAAGAGAGTGTATTGTTTTCCTTTATGCTCCGGTCAGCTTGAGTATTTCAGCGATTTGGAGACTATTATTTTATGGATTTGAAGATGGATTCAAAGAATTTAGTTATTTCCATGTATTCATTGTTCTTGATTAGTAAACATTTGTATTTCCACCATGCTATTTATTTTTAAACTCTGATGTAGTAATGTTAATTAGATACTTCATGAGTTGCTATTTTATTATACAATTATATTCCGCTGTAAGATTCTGTTTTTTGTTCTTCTATATCTTATTTCTTTAGAATAAAACCAAATTGATAATCTATTATTTGGACTGTTAAGTGTCAAAACGGCAGGTTATCACAGACCTTTTATATCCTCATTCTCATTCACCCTAAATAATATCTCATTCGCTTTTCATTTAAATAAACATTTTACAATTATCGCCTCATTTCTTTTTTCGCTTTCCATCTCCATTAAAATTCAAATTTTAACTCTTCAACTTATACACACACACACACGCATAATCATTTTATTAAGGTAAAAAAATATCTTATCATATTTTTATTTTCTATTGCATCTTTATTACCATTTTCATCAATTAAAATATAATTTTTTTAAATGAACTCTTATTAATTCAAAGATAGAATGACAATAAATGCTAAAAGCTTCTTCTATATCACTTTAGTTTAAATTATAAGTCAATTTTTCTTTAGTTAGTTTAGTTATTTTATTTTCGTTGGATATTTACTCTTCTCCATACTTATCATTTCTATCTTTAATTTGTTTATGGCATACGTTCATATGTAGTTTGCATTTTTTTGTTAGTCAACATTTATATTAAAATACTCATTATTAAGAGTGTAATGTTGATTTTCATAATGTCTACAACCAATCTACTTGTAAGCATCTTACCTAAATTATTATATGGAACCACATGTATTTTAACTGATAAGTGTAATAACCTATATTATTTTTTGCAAACGAAATCCTATTTTTGTTGATTCTAGCGTAATATATGTAAAACCAACACCTTGATCATTTGGATATTATTTTATGCAACAAAAAATAGAATTTACATGAAAATATCATGCAAAGAAACGAAAGTAAAAATTATGAAAAAATAGAAAATTAATTTGTATGATCAAAGAATTAAATTATAGAGGGAAACAGTAATTGTTTGCTAGAAGATAAAGTCGAATAAATAATTTCATAAGAAAATAGTAAAAAAATTAATTAAAATAATTACCCATCATAATAAGGAAAATATTATCCTATTTAAAATTTAGAGCTAAGGGACAATCATTATGTCATGAATATGTTTCAAAAATTTAGATAGAGTCTATAAAGCATTCAATATTAGACCTTTTATGTCATAATTCCTAATTCTATTTGAAGCTATATACTCAAATCTTACTCATTTAAAGACACATTTTTCAATTGGTCCATTCACGTATTCCTTTTTAACGTTTGGTCCCCGATTAAATTTAAACACCAATAATTTCATTTTTATTTAATATTCCACCACGTTTTTATCATTATTCTCTTAGTTTAAAGGAAATATAATTTTCTTTCATAAAAAACATTTCTTATCATTCTCTGCTAAATAATGGAAAAACTATTAAAAATGATAAAATCGTTTACTCTTTTACTTTAGTCTAAGATATTAATCATTTTTCCTTTCTCAGTCTATTTATCTGATTTACAACTAGATAATTTCTCTTAACCATATCCGTCATTTCTATTTTTTTGTATGTATTATTTTCATCCTTATTAGAATGACTCTACCAATGATTATACCACGACCGAGATTTTCGACCTCCGAAAATCGACATCAATACGTTCACTGTATTACATGCCGAACACTCGAATGCCGAAAATACCTGATTTTTAGGGAAAAGAAGAAGAGATAGAAGAAGAAAATAGAAATAACAATACAAAATCTCACAGTTGCAGTGGAACAATATATAATAGATAACAACTGGCCTTTATACAAAAAGAATTATAACTGTTTTTATACATTACATCATCAAAGTACAACACAACTCAATAGCACAAAACTGGACAGTTATAATAACTTGTCCTCGCAAATGCGGAGTATACAGCATACCATAAACAGTGGAATATAACAGATACGGGTAATACATCATCGCCTTCCAGCTTGTGTCCTGAGCTCAATAACATCCTATCCTGTCTCCGTAATACTCTGCCCGACCTGAGCATTATAATAAAATAACACCTGAGTTAGTCTGGAAAACCAACGTGAGAAAACACACTCAATTTGAATTATTAAAGTTTTCAAAATCCTATGAAAATCAAAGGTATCTCGTAAGACTACGCCACAGCTAAACACGACGGATTTTTCCTTACGATAACCAAAACATTTCATGTCAAAACATCTAATATTATAATAGCGTCTAAGTACAAAAACTTATTCAAATATCTTAAATCGTTACATTACTTAAATTCAAGCATACTAGGCTCTACAATCAAAACAATAAAGGCACGTATTAGAGAGTGGATTTCATATGAATGACTAGGTATAGGGGTTTCACCTATCATAGTACATGTCTGCAACAGCGTACCAAGGATCGCGTCGGGATCCCTAGAAACACAACACCGGACTATCCCTAACCTGGATAGAAAGAATATGCTATCGCCCTGGGTGTTCCTACCCTTTTCTAGCTCCTTCCAAGAATCATAGTAATAATATTCGAGGGTTTCTAGAAATGTGATAAACATACCCTAATTGGATGTTACCCACTTAGCCTTGCTACATCTTCCCTGATTTTTAGTCATTTCCCAGTTGATAAGGTTAGAGGCTACGATTACCTTTTTACAGAATTTTCACTTAGAATGCTCATTGTGCTCCAATGACAATATACTGATAGCATTCGTCCATACAAGTCCATTCTGGTTCCGAACAAAACCGAAGGCACTATTCCTACTGTATCCTTTTTGGAATCACCCTTAGGATTAGTAGCAATTAGACCTTGCACTTCACTGCTCCATCTTTGACTCCATGCTTTTGTCTTCTTTTCGAAAACGTACTTGTTGGATCCAAGTGGTTTTTGGATACTTATCCAAACCTGGTCTCCTCGAAAACAATGTTCGATATTTCATGGTGAACTCAACCCCGGTTCTTTAGGAAATAAGCAGACGGAAATAAGATCAGAGATCACCATCTAACCGTTAGTGGACGGATTTCCTTATAAAATTCCTAGAAGAACAAAACAAGTTTATACGTACAGTATAACACCTCGAACGGTAACTATACCATATAATCCCCGTATTTCTCTTAGATATTTCCAAAGTTATATTTTGGGTCTAGATTTGATAATTAGTTATTTAACTCTCAAATAAACAATCGTACAATCACATATTCCATTGTCCACTGAAAAACTCCAAATCTCTTTTTAATTTAATTTTAATAAATTAAATCTCTTTATCCAATATATATATACACACTCTTTTCTTATCGAATTTAGTAAATTCACAAACTATCCCTTTCAAAAAGAATATGCGAAAACCCTTTTTTTTAAATTAAATGGAAAGTACCACCGCGGTATCAAACCATGGATTCACAGCTCAATGGTTACGTCTCTATCGTAGAGAAATTCAAGACTTAACTACAGGCATTCACTGCCTCCGATTTTGCCATGTGGGTATACCATTACTTTTCGAAAATTTTATTTAAAATTTTTCAAAATAATACTTATGAAATTTCTGTAATAATTTCCTAGTAGATTTTAAGCAGTGACTCTTTCAAGTAAAAGTTATTATAAAATAGTATTAATATAGAATAGTCCATCTCTTAAAATAATATTGCTGGTTAATTCTTAAATAATAATTAACTTAATATCAACCATTTATAAAACTACTTAATTAATAACTAAATATACTTTAAACAATTTTTAAATAACTAAATAATTAATTTTCTGAAATATTCTTAAACACTTTAATTTTTTTTATAGTTAATACTTAAAAACCCTCCCTTTTAAAATAAACTTAAGTTCTTAGCAAAAATACATTTTTAACCCCAATATAGCCAGTCTAATTATTCGTAAATTCCTCTTGGTTTATTTTCCAGTTTGATTTACATTCTAATTCCGTAAATTCCCTTTTTTCACATTTCTCTAAAATAAATTTACCCAATTTACCCAAATCCTTATAAATCCTCATCATGAATTTATAATTCCTCTTTATCCACTAATAATTTACTTTACTTTATTTATAAACTTTGTTTATAAATTCCATAGCCTCATTTCTCGTTTTATCACTGTTTCACAATACTTAATCGATTTTAAATCGATTTTCTAAATTAAATTCCATTTTTTTATTTAAATTTCTTAAATAACCCACATATATTCCTAAGCCCACAAATTTCAGATTTCACTTCCTTTTTATGATTTAAAATCTTATTATAATCCGGAACATCAATTTCTTCTTTTATTTTTCCTTCTTATTTCCTAAACTATTTTAAATCTTTGTTTTAAAAATAAATCCCTTTTTCACTTTGACAAAAATCGTTTAATTTTTATTATTTAAATCCCGTTTACTTAAATTATCCCAAAAGCTCCATTTTTCCACATCCGAAATTATTCAATAGAATTTTAAAATCAACTATTTATTTTTCCCAATATTCATTTTTTTAGTTTATCCAAATTCCATCATAAATATTTTAATTTAAAATCTCCTTTTAAATCTTTTTCCAAATTTTAAAGATTTATCATTGGTATTTTAAAAATACCAAAAATCTAACTAGTATTTCCATAGCACCAAATAAATTAAAATCACGCTATAATCTATCACGGATTATACAGTATATCATATCACTACATATGAAAATAAATTCGATATTTTTGAGGAATCCCTGCATCCACAGATGTTAGCACTATATAAAAATACCAATCCTCTTCGAGGTGGATATCATGGTATATAGGGTCATCCGCTATTATGTGGGATGCATAGGGTCTCATCCGCTATATATATGTAGGAATATCAATCACTCCAGTATACACACACACACTACTATATATAATAATACATCCACTGACAATAATTTATCAATTTTATCAATCAATTAATAATTAATTTCAACCATTTAAAATTAATTAAGGTAATCCAAAGTGAGTGAGATTAACTCTTTTTTTCCATCTAACGCCTTCATTTCTGATTTCCAACCAAATTTGAACGGCGTTCGAATTTAGTTAAAAATCTCACAAGCTCCAATTTTTACCCAAAGCAGCTTCATGTCGTAGAACACACTGTCAGGATCACAATGCAAAAATTTATGTTTCACTTTGACCTAGCATAAACAAGATACTATCTTTACAACCATTTTATTTTAATCAATAACTTATATAATTTTTTTTCAAACAGCAAAACCCATACCCTACAATTCCGAACCCGGCCAGCCAACGAACCAAGACCCAAACCCACGTTCAACATCATCTTCCCCCTTTCGCCTATGCACGGGAACAGAAACCATCACGCATGCACGTGCACCCTCCACCGGAGCACCATCGGCCAAATCGACCTCACCGACGTCTTCTCTATCGAAAACCGCACTTGCTCAACCCCTAAACCCCACGCTTGACTAACCATTGTGAATCGCAACATTGCTGTCCTCCCTTAATGTCGCGACAGCCCCTACCAGTTTGCAACCCATCATGAGGCATCACACCCTTTTAAAACACTGCCATACGTGTCCCTTCACCTCACGATCCAAAATCTAGCCTCACATCCAAACATCAATCCCTAAATCGATCTCCACTTATAACCCTAGCCCAAGAAACTGCTTCGACGATATTGTCGAGTTCGCTAAGCATCATCGCACCATACAATGAGCATACCAAATCAAAGCACAAGATGAAATACTCGACTGTTTATTTTTCATTACAATGAGCATACCAATTTAAAATTAGTTTCGTGATTTTTCATTAAGTACTCGAAGAGAAGTATTTTTGAAGTTCTGCCATTTTTATTTTTACTGTGAAATGCTCGACTGTGATGTTTAAAATGGTGTTGGAGGGAAAATGTGTATTACACGACAGGGAACAGTGATTTGAGGGGAGGTTAAAAGTGCTGATGTGAAACCTTTTGTCCAATCCATCATATATATACATTATTTAAATTACAAAACATCTCGATTTCGTAGCTTAAAATCCTTACCTCCTATCGAGGCACAACACTGGGCGTTTACAATGTTATACCCTTATTATGAACGTAATGGAAAAGGTTTTGAGTCTAATTCGATCGTATGGGGAAGTTAGCTCTTTGGACCCAATTATTATATTGAATTTTTGATATAAATTTCTACGAGTTTACATAACGTACGACTAAATAATAACTCCAAATGTTACAAAATTTGAAATATGATAATAATACACTACTACGGATCCAATGGAACTGGTTTCGTCGAACTCCGAGACTGTGCCTCGGAAGGCTATTTTTAAATGTCAATTTAAATGATATATTTATAAAACTTAACAAATCACTTTGAAATTCAATTTAAAAAGTTTTATTATCTTCATTATTATAAATATAAATTTTATAAGCCTTTAAATTATTTTTAACAAGCTCAAAACTCCGGATTCAATAATTTACCAAATTTTCAATTATTAAATTAAATAACTAATTTATCCAATAAATGGTTATATTTGAAATTCAAGTTAAAAATTAACTTTTAAATATTTAAAATCAATTAAATATTCCAATTTCAAATAACTAAAATTATAGGTTGTTACAGATCAAATTTATAAAGTCTTCTAATGATATTACGTTCTTTTTTTAAAATCATATAGAAGCTATTATGATCTAATGGGATTTTTTTGTTTTTATTCTATAAAGAACAACGCATGCATTTGATTATAGGTTGGTGAACATTGATTACTATTTTTTTAATCTGCGTTTGATTATGAACATATTTTTTATAACGACCCGGATTTTTCGATGTTTAATTTGGAATATCTAAATGGTTTTAAATATTTGATTTGGGATTATAATTTAGTTAGTAAGATTTTAAAATTGAAATTTTAAGCAATTTTGGAATTTTTGAAATTGTTGATTAATCGACACGTTAAAATAGCGATCCAAAGAATAGTCTTAGAATTTAATGAAACTAGTTCCATTAGATCCGTAATAGTGTATTATTATCAGATTTCAAATTTCTTAGCGTTTGGAGTTACTGTTTGGTCATATGGAATAGAAATTCTTAGAAATAATTTAATCTAAATTAAATTAAGTAGTCGATTTAAAAAGCTATCATCCACATACGACCGAGCCGAGGCCTGAGGCTTGTTCCATTTGGTTCGGAATAGCGGTGTAACATTATAAATGCCAGGCAGCATGCCTCAATAGGGATTTGGATTTTCAATATAGCTAAGTGGGATATTTTTGAAATAAAATTTTAAAATTTCAAATCAAAGTTAACTCATTTCATTTCAGTGCCACCCTAACATTTACCTCAGCCTTCCTAGTCTTCTAAAATGAGCCGTCATTTCTTCCTTTTTATATTACGTATGCTCCTTCTTCCTCTTCAAAATTCACGAGCCTCTTCCCTTTTGTGTTTTGTTTGAAAATCGGTTCACATAAAAAATCGAGATAAGTCGAAAGGTGAGCGCGATCGAACTTGGGAAGGAAGCTTGCTTCATGAACATGAAGGATGTCAAAAAGGGTAGTCATGTTAGGGTTGGTAACTGCTCCGTGAGATGTCACAACAATCGTGATCGTGCGTGCGTGTAAGGGGATGGCGATAGCTCATAGTGGTGGTCCGCTTGATCTAGGTTAGGGCACAACTGGGTTGGGGAAAGAGATGAAGTTATGATTTCTATGGAGTGGAGGTGTAGGCTCGAGCAACTTTGAGATAGGGTCTGGGCATGGTGGTCACGTGGATTGGTGGATGTCAGAGGAAAGTTCAGGCAGTCGCAGTGGTGCACGAACAAGGTCTGCATGCAACTTGGGTTTTACTGACAAGATGCAGTGGTGGTGACGGTGATTGATCGAAGGCGATGCTAGGTTTTCAATTTAAAAAATATAATGGCTTAGATCTGATCTCCTAGAAGCAGCATCCTAGGATACTTGGAAATGAGATTAGCAGCAGGATTAACAACGTGGTAAGGTTAATTAAATTTGTTAATTAGTAATTAGTCTAAATTTAATAAGTAGTTGATTAATTATAAATAAATTGAAATCATTAATTTATATAATTATACGAGGGTCAATTGAATGTAATTGGCTGTTTGGATGCATAGCTACGAAATGTACACAATGGAATAGAAATTCGAATAAATTTCAATTAATAATTAAGGTGAATAAATCTCACTCGTTTGAATTGCTGGTTATAATTTAAAAATGTAAATTTAAATTATTGATTGATTGGATAAATTTAATAAGTATTATCAGCTGGGTGATGTATAATATATATATATATATATATATATATATATATATATATATATTAGCAGTTGGATATTTCCCACCCATCGGAGCGGATAAGACCATATGTGCCACGCATAATAGCGGATGACCCTATATACCGCGATACCCCCCCACAAAGTGGGATTGGTATTTTTATGTTGCATTAACATCTATGGATGCAGGGAAATAGGTTGGAGGGATCCTACTGGATTCCTCAAATTTATATTGATTATTTTTCATATATAATAATATATGATGTGTTAGTATAATCTGTTATAGATTATTGTCGTGATTTGAATAATTGGATGCTTTAGTAACACTGGCTTGAATTTTGGTATTTTAACAACAATAAATTCTATTTTTGAATTTGAAGGAATAAAAGGGATTTTAGATATAAAATATTTATATTAGAGTTTGGATTATTTTAAAGGAAGTTGAGTTGGATAAAATAGTAAATTGATTCAAGAATTTTACTTAATTATTTGTAAAATATTTTAAATAGGGATTTAAAATAAATTATATAAAGGGAATTTTTGAGACTAGATTTTAAAATGATAATCGGTAAAGAATATGGAAAGAAGTTAAAAATCGATGTTGAAAATGGATTTGAAAAATAAATGGAATTTATAAGGAAATGGATTTATAGAATGGGATGTTACAAATAAGATTTGATTGTTATGAAATAAGTAATACCAAGGGAGTTTGTAAATTTATAAATGATGTTCATAAATATAGGAAAAGATATCAGTGGTAAATTGGAAATATAAATTTCACAATGTGAATTTATATCAAGACATCAAAATAGTTTTCGGGAAAAATAGTCGAATTTATAAATTGAAGTTGGTTATTGGAATTTTAAAAATATATTTTTATTTAGAAGTTAAGTTTTGTTTTAAAAAGAAAGAAAATTTTAATTATTTAACTATGAAATTTTAAAACTAGTTAGTATT
Source organism: Allium cepa (assembly GCA_030765085.1). Lineage (NCBI taxonomy): Eukaryota > Viridiplantae > Streptophyta > Magnoliopsida > Asparagales > Amaryllidaceae > Allium > Allium cepa. Next base: position 218,205,587 of record CM060938.1, read on the forward strand.
GGAATATTTCAGAAAGTGGGTTATTCAAATATTTTATATTAGCGAAAGAAAATTTAAGATTTATTAATAATCTTATAAGCGAATTGGTTTGGAAATGAGTTATTAGTATGCAATTAAAGGTGCTTTGCTATTTTAATAGTACTTAATCATATTATGAAATTTAATTATTTTTCTTTAAAATATTTATTATATATATATATTTGGTTTGAAAGCATATAATTACCTCGAGATTTGTAAGTTATGTTGGTAGATGGAGAGTGGCTTGAGAAAGGAATGTTATAGTGAAATGCCGAATTTAAGTTCATTTCCAAGGTGATTAAGTATAGAAATTCAAAATGAATTTAGAATTCATAAAAGGAGTTTGAAATGGTAATTGGGCGTTCAGGCAAGTGAAATTCTCTTGGGAAATTTAAAATGGAAGTTAATTAACGAATTTCAGAACTTATAGAATTCGTTAAAAATGAGTCAGGGAATTAGAAATGAAATTTGTAAAGGATATGCAGATTGTGAAATAAAAGTAATATTTCCTAAGTATTAGAGATAAATTGATTTTTGGAAAATATACTTATAATTATTTTCTAAGTATTGAACTGGAAGGATTTGAAATATTTCTCCTACGAGATTATTAGTATTATAGAAATATTTCAATTATTGAATTGTAAATGGAATCGAAGGAAAAAATTTCTAAGATGTTGAGATTGTTCGAGAAAATCTTGTTATAGGTATTAGAATTTGAATTGCTTTTCAAATCTAGAAATATTGGAAGAAATTTGAATATATAAAGATATTTTGAAAATAAATTTGGAAAATTATAGATAATGGCCTAGTGATTGCCTATGTATGTTAATTGATAGTTAAATAACCGGCTATCAATATTGGCCAATTTCGTTAATCGTTTCGAAGAGACCGGGATCAAATTTAATTATTCGAAAACCATTTGATCCAGTTTGAACGTTACGTATGGATATCGTGGAGATAGTGAAGACGGTAATTTGGTTTGCCAGATCCAGGACAACTTGTATGGATGAATGCTATCAGAATGTCGTCATTGCTGGACGATGAGCATTCTAAGTGGAATTGTTCTTGAAAGGTTACGTTAGCCTCAAGCCTCATCAACCGAAAATGACTAAAACAAGGGAGATGCGGCAAGGCTAAAGGGTTCGCGCCCAATTAGGGTATATTATCACTTTTGTAGAAACCCTTAGAAATATATATAAATTATGGATATGGTTTTGCATGAAAAAGGGACCACTCGTTTTTTTAATAGTGGGAACAACCCAGGTGATAACATATTCGGTACTATCCAGGTTAGGGGTCGGCTGCGACTATTCCTCTCACCCTTCAAGTCATGGCAGAGAAAGCATTTCCGTTAACCCAGGTGGCGAAAACAAGGCGCCAGTATATTAATTGGCGACCAACAGGACCTCCACAAAGAGCACCTTATGAAGGAAGGCCGGTATATTAATTGGGGCCAGGAACGCTGGTTCACCATAGGTGCTTAGCAGTGGGATTGATAGGCAACCGAAGAGACATTTTGGGGGAGAATATTGATAGGGGGCACAATCGGAATAAGAATTCTAGATAAGTATGCCCAGTTCTATTAGTTCCTCTCTATCAGTCCCCTAGTAAGCTGTAGGAGGCGATAGCAAACTCGGCGGAGGAATCAAAGTCTGTCCTCGTAAGGAGACCAAAGAAGGAGTATAGCCAGGAAGTAAGGGGTTTCATAAGTGGGGGTTTCCTTTGATCAATGAGCATATCTGTTGCGATTAGCTTTTCCTGCCGAAATGTGACTAGAATAGTAAAAATGAATTTGAATAGAAAGGTAGACAGGCAATAAAAAGAGTATTCCAAGCCCAGGGGAAATGATTTCAACTAGTCTCCATTCGTGGTTATTAAGTATTTCCTTGCTATCTCCAATACGGACCGGGGCTGAAAGCCAAACCAAACCAAACCAAATAGTTGTAAAGAACCTGTTCCTTTATCCCATTATAGCTTAGCTGTCGTCTTCAATAGTTTGGATCAGTCACCTCGAGCTTAATTGTTTGATTCGGTAGTAAATGTAGCTAGAATTCAAGGGGTATCTTATGTAGGATCTCTATGTCTGATATGATCAAGGGGTATCTTGTGTTGAAGGAGATCTCGACGAGGACCTTGGTACATTTTTCTAGAAGTGTACTATGATGGGCGATACCCTAGTAGCCTAGTCATTGTATGGAACCCATTCTCCAATACGAGCCTTTACGGTTTTATTCGTAGAGCCTAGTATGCTGGAATTTAATTAACATAACAATTTCGGCTCTATGGATAAGTATTTGTACTTAGACACTAATATAATATCACGGGATTTTCTATAAATTTTTTGGTTATTGTAAAGGAAAAACCCATCGCATTTATGTGTGACGCGGTCTTACGAGATACCTTTGTTTTTAAAGGATTTTGATAACTTTAGTAATTCAAAATGAGTGTGTTTTCTCATGCTGGTTTTCTAGATTGACTCGGGTGTTATTTTACTATAATGCTTGGGTCAGGCCGAGTATTAGAGATTCAAGTTAGAATGCTATGGAACTCAGGAGTCGAGCTGGTGGATTTCAGACGTATATCTCGTACTTGGTTATTTCCACTATGTAAGTTATGTATATCAGGACAATTTATCATTACTGTCTAGATTGATTGATGATTATCGTACTCTGATGATTGTACGTATACTAACTGATACAGTTTCTTTTGTATAAATATCCATTATTATATATTATATTTTATTTAGTTGTGGTTGTGAGATTCTGTGTTGTTATTTCTATTTTCTTCTTTACCTCTAGCAATCGGTATTTCCAACACTTGATTATTCGACATGCTATACAGCGAACGTATTTATGTCGATTTTCAAGGGTCGAAAATCCCATTTGTTACATTTCTAACTAAAAATATGTAGTTCGTATTACATTAATTATGTTAATAGCATGAATAAGAATAAAGTCATCATCGCTTATATGGATAACCTGGTTTGTGATGCCCCACCCGAGACCCACATAAATAAACAGTGCTATTGGATAATACTGTCTGCTAATGCGGAGAATATGGCTGGCTAGGAGCGACCATCTATAGCTTTGTCTTAAACATCTACTAAATACATCGACTAAATGCTCTAATTTTTTTCTATCTTAAGTGGATCGACATATCCAATAAATGCTTATACAAAACTATAGGTCGCTAATGGATCTATTAGAAAAAATGCAACAACTTAATGTTCAACACATCAAAGAACAAAAAATAAAAATATATACATATATACTAATACATCACAATACGATACAAAATGACATATCATAAGTGGTTCAAAGACCACATTATATACAACGAGTCAAAGATATAAGTATATCAGAGTCAAACAAAAAGACTATAACACAAAAGGTGATAAACAGATATCTAAGCGGATGTATAAAAGCAAAGCTAAGTCCAAAAGCAGGTATCTAACCTGAAACAACTCGGTCTGACCCGAGTATAAAATACACGGGCTAGTCTAGCAAAAACAATCAGTTTAATAAGATAAACGATAATATAATGCATGAGGATAAGGGTGATAATTCTTCTCAAATGAGAAGAAATACTTCTAAGTTCATGTGATTACTTCAAGTGATAAGGTTGTATCACTAAACAAATATATAATCTCGAAGAGATAAACTCCTTAACAAAAGCACTAAACATAGCATGCCTCATATCATCGGCATATCCCAAAGCAATAATAATGGTTTAGAGAAACCATAACTCCTAAATAGGAGGAATCTCGAAACCTGCCATAATGGCAATCTCAAATGCATTCCCAAAAGATAAATCACAATCTCAAATAAACGCCAAGTATTGGCAACTCAATTTCCGAGCCAATTTCCCAATCGTTCCTTCCGATTACAGTCACAAACAATTGAACTAGGAACACCCTGAAGTCTCATGATTTCCTTGATATAAAGCTTGGCCAATGAGAAGTAGTCCTTTTAGACTTAATAGGAACGAAGTGAGCTGCCTTAGTGAGGCGATAAACAATAACACAAATACCTGTAATGGCCGAGTCTCAAATGAGGTAGGCCATCTATGAAATCCATGGAAATCTGATCCCATTTCCACAACGGGACCTCAAGAGGCTGAAGAAGACCGGAACGGCGCTGATACTCGGCTTTGATAAGTTGAAAAATCATGCAATTACTCACATAACTTGTAACATCACGCTTCATGCCTTCCCAATAATAAACGCATCTCATGTCGGCATACATCTTGCTACTGCCAAGATGAATGGTATACTTAGAATGGTGACAGTCATCGAGCATATCCTGCCTAAGTCCAAAATCAGAAGGCACGACTAAACGGTTCTTCATACAGACACACATACGAGAATCAGTGCTAAAATCCCCAACCACCTTGTCATGGGACTCTGACTCACAAATCTGAATAAGAGGTACAAGATCTGGATCTTACCGCAGAGCATCGACAACATGATCCAATAAGCTCGACCGAGCTTCCAAACTGAATAATAAAATAAGAGAATCAGAAGATGGAGCATGATCACGAATATCACAAAGGGATAAGGTCTCTAGAACATCCCACTCGGCTAGCATCATGAAACAACAGTCGAGTGTTTATGACAAAGCGCATTAGCGACTTGGTTCCTCTTTCCAGGAGTATAATGGATATCGAAAACATATGAAGTGAGAAACTCGAGCCAACGCTATTGCCGCATATTGAGCTCCTTCTAGCTGAACAGATACTTCAAAGACTTGTGATCGATATAGAGAATGAAGCGCTCGCCTAATAGATAATGTCGCCAAATCTTCAAGGCGAAACCTATAGCGGCTAACTCGAGTTCATGAGTGGCATAGCGAACTTCATTCGGTCATAGTTGCCTAGAAGCATAAGCAACTACCAGATCTCTCTGCATAAGCCCGACACCGTGGCCACATCTACTAGCATCGGTGTAGACAACAAGATCATGATTCCCTTTGGGAATCACTAGAATAGGAGCATTAGTGAGAAGCTCCTTCAACTGCTGAAAAGATGCTTCACACTTATCAGACCAAAAGAATTGAACGCCTTTCCTAGTAAGGCTTGTGAGAGGAAGCACAATGCGAGAGAAATCCTTAATGAACCAACGGTAAAAACTCACCAATCCAAGGAAGCTGTGGATCTCAGAAACATTCTCAGGCCTCTTCTAATTTTGGATGGTTTCGATCTTCGAAGGATCGACCAAAATGCCCTCGAAAGAAACAACGTGGCCTTAGAACTTAACCTTATTCTCAAAAAAGTAGCACTTGGAGAATTTGGATTTGAGTTGATGCTAATGAAGAGTACTCAAAACAATTCTCACACGGTGAGCATGATCAGCTTCAGACTTCGAATAGACAAGGATGTCATCAATAAACACAAGGATGAACTTATCGAGATATTCTCAGAATACTCGATTCATAAGATCGACAAAGAAAGTAGGAGTATTCGTCAAACCGAATGGCATAATGATCCACTTAAAAGAACCATAACGAGTGCAGAAAGCTGTGAAAGGAATGCTGTCCTCCGCAACTCGTAGCTGATGAAAATCAGTGGCAAGTTCGAGGTGAGAAAAGACTTAGCACCACTCAATTAATCGAACATATCGTCGATCCTAGGCAACATATACTTATTCTTGATGGTTACCTCGTTAAGCTTGCAATAATCGATGTAAAGCCTAAGAGTACCATCAGACTTCTTCACGAAGACGACCATGGCACCCTACGGTGAAGAGCTAGACTGGATAAACTACTTAGCTTCAAGCTCCAACAACTGCTTCTTGTGTTCCTCATTTTCCTTTGTAGACATCCTCGTGGGAGGACGACTAACTGGTTGCGCCTGGAGTGAGATCAATGCGGAACTCGATAGCCCGCTTAGGTGGAAAACCCAAAATAGACTCAAACACATCAGAGAAGTCAAAAACAAGAAGAATACGAGATATATCATCATCATCTCGTGAGTCGAGAGAAAATAAAGATGCTTTAAAATTATCCACATTTCGAAGAACAAGTGACAGCTGAGCGGACGAATCTGGATGTCGAAGATATAAAATTGTCGCAGAACAAATAATCCTGGCATCGTATCGCAATAGCTAGTCCATACCCAAAATCATATCAAATCCTTGAAAAGAAATAATGTGCAGATTTGCATGGAAAGAAAAACCACATAAAACAATCTCAACATCCTTACAAAGCACGCTAACGGTTGCGGATCCCTCGATAGGATTCGCAATCCTCAATGAAGTAACTACACATGAAACATCCAAAGAAACAGCATCGACAAGCTCCTTCGATATGAATGAACGCGATACACCCATATCGAACAGGACGCGAATAGATTGGTTATGAAACAACAATGAACCTTCGAGGAAAGAAGGAGATGCACCTTTGCACTGAGAGACCCTCCAGAAGCATCCATAACATGCAGCTTGCCGGATTTGGCATTACTCAAAGCAATAGGGCAAGTGGATACACGATAAACCTCCTTCTTGCAATAGCGGTAGAACAAGGGCTTAGGACAATCTCAAATTATATGGTCGGGAGAGCTATGGTTGAAACACCCCTTCTGAGTGGGCGGTGCTCCACGAGGCTGAGAATGAGAACCAGAACCAATAGACTTCTTCTTCTTCTAAGGGGAAGACTTAGACTTCTAAAATGGAAACCTCTTCTTATTAAGGTTCTTGTGAACCTTAATCTCATCTCTACTATCATGCTCTTTCTCGACGACTTCGAGATGAAGCGCCGAATCAACTAACTCCTCGAAGGATAACTTGAACTAGAGCATTAGGCATCTTCAGATACTTCTTCAAACCCGATACAAACTTCAAATTCTTCTTGGAAGAGGTGCTAATATATTCGAGACCATATTTGGATAAGGCCTTGTAACGACCCGGGATTTGACCATATTATTATAATAAGTATTTAATTTAATTTAAATAAAATACAAGTTTTTCATTTATAAATAAATAAGATTTTCGGGAATTATCAGTTATATATGTATATATATGTTTGTGAAGGAAATTTTGATTTGAAATTTAAAATGGATTCTTTCGAAAATATTTGTAATAAAAGTTATCTTATTCAATTAAATTAAAGGTTCCATATTATTAATATTTGGAACAATATATATAAATGTTTACAATAACAAAATTTTATCCATATTAAATATAAAATATATTAATGCAAATATAGGTTATAAGTCAAATATTTGAAGACTAAACTCTAAATAAAAATAAAACTAAGAAGTTATTCTAACAACAACTTATACGATTAAAATAAAATAAATCTTATAAATATTGAACATAAGTATAAAACAAATTTATGGTTAAATATAATTACATAAACATAAGAGACTATAATATTAATATAAGTATAAAATGAACAAGTAAATGAAGTACTTAGTAGTTTGAGTTTAAAATAGAAGTAGACATATAAAAATAAATGATAGTTTTGTAACACATGAAATCAGACAAAGTATAAGTAATCCCTGACATAAAAATATATATGCATTGTTCGAGCTAGAAGATAATAAAAACAAAATATTTATACAAAAATCTTTGTATAAAATATAAATATCAGCAAACATATAATAAGTATGTAAACATATATGAAGACATGTTCATTAAATGCTAGCACACATTTGTCAATTCAAATTTAAAAAATAATATCTCAGTACAACAACATGTATAGCCGAAATACAAGTATCATCTCAAATTACAGTAATTTAACATAAAACAAAATATGATCAAATAAGTTGGGGCTTGTACTAGAAGCTCATATCTCTGTTCAAAGTTGTATATTTATATATTTATCATCCTATTTTATATAAGACAGTGAACCTGAGAAGAAAAACCGTGATAAGAAAAAAAAGAAGAAAAAAGAACTTTACAAACTTAGCTTCATTCATCCAAGCAGAGAAGAGTCTTCAGGAATTCAAATTCTAGCTCTTCATCAACAAATTATCCTCTGTTTCAACAATATCTTAAGTGAGTAAACATACTTCTTTGAAATTTAATTCTTAATAATTTGTTCGTGAAAAATATTATGTTTGATATATATATATATATATATATATATATATATTGTTCTGTGATGTTTGCTAATTACTGGAAGCTCTGCTTTATGATGTTCTTCAAAAATTTCAAGTTTCTAGGGCAAGAGAAGTAGAGAATGATTTATACTCTTCATATAAAAACATTTTAACTTAGAAATTTAACTAAATAAATTTGTTTAAACTAAATATTAGGGCTTGGAAAATTGTTTGAAGGTTGGCGGTGAAATATAAATACTGTAAATCCAAATTTACAGTGAAAAGCAAATCAATATGTAAAATTCGAATATCTTAAAGTGTTGATTTGATTTCACTTCTTGAATAAACATATAAAGGTAGGATTTTAAAACAAAAATGATATTTTTTAGGCAAGTATTCAAGGTGCAGTTTATTAAGGAACCCAGAATGCTTTTTCATCAATTTCTGTTGATTTAATGAATTGTTGATGTTGAAATTTGTGGTGAAGTTAGCTTGATGATCCACGAACATAGGAAAAATACCAGAAAAATTTTTGAATGCAAGAATTTTTGTGTTGAATCGAAAATAGGGTTTAGGGTTCTTGCTTTCTGGGGTCTGCATTTGTGTTGATTTCATCGCCTTGGATCGACCGAGCTACACGAACTTCTGGGAGATGGTAGAGGGGGATATGGCCGTGGTGTGGCCAGAGCCGCGTCGTCAATAGTGGTCAACGTTGGTTCGTTGTGATGATTTTCTTTGGTCGTGATCAAGTCGCTGTTCGAACAAATGAGCATTTTTTGTTTTCGAGTATATTGCGTCGATTTGGGTTTTGATTTAGAGTGTGGGGTCATTATGTGACTTGCTGGGGGCGCCGAGGATCGCCGGAGTGACGGCGACGCGTCGTGCACGTGCATGACGGTGCGAGGAGTGTCAGCGTTCGAATCTTTGTCGTCTCGAGTAATTACTCGAGAAATTGGAAAGTTGCTTCAGGTTTCCTGGATGCGTACGCGAGTGTGTTTATAAAACTGCATTTTGTATTTTCAACTTAACTTTAAAAAAAACAGAAGAAAAGAAAGTGTGGAGGAAGAAGAAGTACGGGTAGAAGAGAGGATGACCCGCGAAAGTTGAGGGGAAACTCGAGTTTTACTCGGGCAATTGAGGTGTTTGCCTCGGTTTTTTTAGGGGTTAGCTTAATAAAATCTTAAGTCAAAGGCTAAACAAGTTGATATTAATTAAGTTATTAAAGTTGACATGATTCAAGCTAAAAATTGATTTAAATTTACTAAGAAACGTAAGATGGTTAATTAAGTTAAATTGAAAGTTAATTAAGAATGTAATTAATTTATAATGGTAATTAAATAAATAGTTTAAGATTAAATAAATTTGTATTTAAGGATTGTTATCAATACTCTTGTGTTTAAATCAATTTGAACTTAAAAATTTAATTAACCATTTAAAGTTAATTAATCAATAAATAAATAGTAGTTAACTAATCAAATAATTAATTAAGTATTAATGATTAATTTAATTGGTAATTAATGGTTAATTAAGTAATTAGGGATAATTAAATGGGTAATTAAGGTTTATAAATCAATAATTAAGATTATTAATTAATAATTAAGAATTGATTAATTAATTAAGTTAGAAATTAAGAAGAAATTAATAAATTTAATAAGACGATTAATTAGTGATTAATTAAGCAGGATAAAATTCTTAAGCAATTAATTATGTTTAAATTAATCAAACCATTTTGATATGAATCGATAATTTTGTTTGATTGACTCTGATATCTATTGGGTGATATTCTGTGATACTTTGTGATATTCTGGATATATCTGTGATGACTGTGTATGATTCATCTATGATAAATGTTATGTGAATTCAAGTATTGAATGTAGATTGTTTAAACTATTTAAACAACTTGGCCTCTAAAATGGCGTTTGGATTTCGATGAGACCGGGATTGGGTATCGAATTGATATTCCAAAAACCACATCGATCCAAATTAAACGTTAGGTCATGGCATCTTAAGTGAAGGTCGAGATGGTGTTTTCAGAATGCAAGGGTTATTGTCGTTAACTCTGAGGGTGATTCCAAAACGAGTGTAATGAGATAATGCCTTCGGTTTTGTTCGAACCCGGAATGAACTTGTATGGACTGAATGCTTTCAGCACATCATCAGGCGGACGATGAGCATTCTAAGAGATATGTTCTATAAAGGTAATCGCAGCCTCAAGCCTCATCAACTGGGAATGGCTAAAACAGGGGATGTGCAGCAAGGTTAGGTGGGTCATGCCCAAGCAGGACGAGATATATCCCTGTCTAGATGTCCCTTTTTATTCGGCTGTGTGGGCAGTTGGATCTGTAGCCAACTGTAGGGTTATCTTGTTTGGGACTATTCAGTAAGGAATAGTCCGGCCTTGTGTTGTAGGGGAGTTAGGGTGGCTCCTCGGTACAGTGATCTAGGCCCCGTATTGTGACGGGCGGTACCTCAGTAGCCCTGCCATTGATGGAAATCCATTTTCCCTACGAGACCCTACGGTTTTGATTTGTATTACCCACTTTTGTGGCTAGTAGCTGGAATTTAATGAATGTAACAATTTCAGCTATTTTCTATTTACTTGAAAACACTAGACACTATTATAATATCACTGGATTTCCTATAAAATGTTTTGGTTAGCGTAAGGTAAAAACTTACCCGTGTTTATGTGGAGGGAGTCTTATGTGATACCTTTATTTTCAAATGATTTTCAAAGTTAAACAACTTTATCCCGTTTACTCACACCAGACCCATGTCTGACCCGAAGTTTATATTTTGTTTTCATAAAATCTTGGGTACTCAAATTTTATGAGTAGCCAAGTGATAGGTTTTGGGATTGTTGAGTTCTGGAGGAGCTTGGAGTAGGAGTTCTAGACGTATCTATATATCTATTTAGTTCCGCTGTGCAGTTGATGTATGTTGTGTTTTGGATGTATGTATTGACAGATATGTAAATGACTATCCTATTGTATGATGTTGTATAACTCTGATATATAAAACTATGTAATAGTTATGTGATGTATTATATTTTGTTCCATTCCGCTGTGAGATTCTTATGTTGTTATTCATTCTTTCTATCTTTTCTATTTCTATGTCTTTCTTTTCTTATTGATGATACATCTTTCTGGGGTTAGAAAGGCGGGTCGTCACAGGCCTCGACTGATGATACATAATCAGAAACTAAGGACTTCCCTTGTTTAACCTTAAGGTAATAAAGCTTTCTCTGATTCGGGAATGAACTTGAGCTTGAATCGTTCCCGAAACTATATCCAAGTAAGAGTGGACTCATTGATTTTGACAATGAGAAGCTCGTACCAATCAAGGGCACACTCTTGCAACATGCTAGATGCTACAAGAACTCTACGGTGATCAGAAAGATCCATGCGAGAGAAGATGCACTCGCACATGTAAGTCCAAGCCTGGGCCTCTAATACAGACTCGGAGCTTTTGAAAGGCTTGCCTCTGAGATGGGAAAAATCACTACACATGCGCGCAAAGGCAGACTTGCATGGAGAAGATGCTGGAGTAGGAGCGGGAGGCTGAGTGCTCTTGAATACCTCCATAAACTGATCGGCAAACATGTATATGCTGTCTGGATGTGAGCTGCTGGATTGCCCATCATCCGAGCAACATCCTCTGCCTTTTCCAGCCATTGGCTGAAAGTTAAGATAAGATAACGACTATTTACAGGGTAGATACTAATAATTCAATTATGGAATACTACGAAATTAAAAATGCATTCCTAGACGTATTCCCAACTTATCTACCCCAAAGGACATGAAAAAGGTCAAAGACACGACGATTAAGGGATTCGTAACACTTGTATTATACTAAGATGAACCATAATATATGTTTATGTTATGTGTTTATCTTATTTTTTTTGAACTTAGCTCAGATACCAAGCTGTGATGCCCCATCCTGAGACCCACATTAACAAAGAGTATTACTAGGTAATACTGTCTGCTAGTGTGGAGAATAGGGCTGGGTAGGAGCGACCATTTATAGCTTTGTGTTAAACATCTATTATATACGTCGATTAAATGCTCTAATTTTTTTCTGTCTCAAGTGGATCAACATATCCAATAAATGCTTAATACAAAACAGTAGATGCGGATTTATTAGAGCAAAATACAAAAACTAAACGTTCAATCCATCACAAAACAGCTGATAAACATATACACACATATACACTGATACATCACAGTACGATACAAAATGATACATCATAAATGGTTCAAAGAAACACTATATACAACGAGTAAAAGATATACATATCGGAGTCAAACAAAAGACTACAACACAAAAGGTGATAAACAGATATCCAAGCGGCATCATCAAAGTGAAGCTAAGTCCAAAAATAGGTATCTAACCTGAAACAACTCGATATGACCTGGGTCAGTCTAACAAAAACAATCAGTTCATGTGATTACTTCAAGTGATGAGGTGGTATCGCTAAACAAATATATAATCTCAAAGAGATAAACCACATAACAAAAGCACTAAACATAGCATGCCTCATATCATCGACATATCCCAAAACTGAAAGGGACAACGGATTAAGGATCTTAAGGCTAATTTAACACTAGGGGGGGGGTTAATAGTGTTTAATAGATTTTAAGACTTATATGAACTAATTTAAAATTATGACACAAATAAATGCGTAACTTAATCACAGAACAATCACAGAATCAAACACAGACGCAGTAAGTAAATAAAAAGCAGTAAAGGGAAAGAACACACCGGATTTTGTACTGGTTCAGAGTTACCCTACATCCAGTACTGTACCAAGGCGAACCACCTTAAACAGATTTTTATTATACCTATGATGACCCGCCTTTCATTCCATAGAAGGACGCATCATCATTTAAGAAAGAAAGGAGTAGAAAAGAGAGTAGATAGATAAGAAAGAACTAAACAATATCAAAATCTCACAGCGGAACAAAAAATTATATTGCATCACATTAGTTATTTCATAATAAACATATATATCAGAGTTACAAAGATTATACAACACATATTAGACAGTCGTGAAGACCTGTCAATCATACAACTCAAAATCCAAATAAGAACATCAACATAGCGGAAACTCAATATCTGTATACATTGAATCCTCTTGCTCCAAGTCTTCTCCAAATTCGTCAAAGCTAACCTGAATCCCTTAACTACTCATAAAAATTTAAGTACCCAAGAGTTTAAGAAAAACAGAAAATAAACTCTGGGTCAGACATGGGTCTGGTGTGAGTAAACGGGTTAAAGTTGTTTAACTTTGAAAATCATTTGAAAACAAAGGTATCTCGTAAGACCACGCCACAAATGAACATGTCGGGTTTTTACCTTGCGATAACCAAAACATTTGAGAGGAAATCCAGTGATATTATAATCGTGTCTAGGGTTTTCAAATAAATATTCACATAGCCGAAATCGTTACATTATTAAATTCCTGCATACATAAGTATACAATCAAGTCCGAGATCACTTACTGGAGATTGGATTCCATACAATGGCTGGGCTACTGGGGTACCGCCCAGCACAGTACCTGGTCTAGATCAGAGTACCGAGGATCCACCCTGACCCTTCGCAACACAAGATCGAAACTATCCCTTACTAGATAATCCCGAATTAGACAACCCCGTGGTTGGCGCGACCAACCGCCCACTAAGCCGAAATAAGGGACCTCTATACAGGGGAAAATCTCACCCTACTTGGGTGCTACCCACTTAGCTTTGCTGTACCTCCCTTGTTTTCCCGGTTGATGAGGCTTGAGGCTATGATTATCTTTTTAGAACACATATCTTGGAATGCTCATCGTCCTCTAGCGACGATGGTCCGATAGCATTCGTCTATACAAGTTCATTCGAGTTCGAACGAAACCGAAGGCACTATCTCGCTACACTTATTTTGGAATCACCCTCAGAGTTAACGACAATAGCCCTTACACTCTGAATCTTCATCTCGATCGAAGGCACTGTCTCTGTTATACTCGTTTTGGAATCACCCTCAGAGTAAACAAAAAATAGCCCTTGCATTTTGAATTCTTCATCTTAATCTTCACTTGAGATTTCACGACATTAATATGTTTTTCGGATATTCAATTTGGAAACCAATTTCGGTCTCATCGAAATCCAAGCATTTCTTAAAGTCCAAGTTGTTTTAAGTTTAAACAATTCAATTTATTAGAATAACATATTCACATGGCAAATCTATCACAGATATTTAACTCATATTATCACAGTTTAACCAAAGCATCTCATATCACGGAGCATCACATATCATAGATATCAAATAATACAAGTCATTCAATATAACTTATTCATCCATAAGCAAGATTAATTTGTACAATTCCTAATTAATTTAATGCAATCTCCTAATAAATTAAATTAATTGCTTTGATTACTTTAATCCTACTTACTTAACATTAATTAATAATAAACCATTACTTAATCATCCTTTAGTTATTCATCTTAATTAATTATAAACCATGTATCTTAATCAATTAATGAAACTAATTAAACATCCCTTAATTATTCACATTAATTAGTTAACCTTTAACTACTCACATTAATTAATTATACCATAATTAATTACATTAATTAATGATCCTTAATTAATTACATCAATTAATTATTTTGTAATCACTTACATTAATTAATTGTCTTTTAACTAATCACAATCATTAATTATCCTTAAATTACTTAAATTAACTAATTAACCCTTTAATTAATTACATTAATTAATTAATCCTTAAGTTAAGTAATTAATCCTTAATTATTTACATTAATTATCCTATAGTTAATAACATTAATTAATTAACCTTTATTAATTACATTTAGTAATTAGCCTTCAATTAATTAAGACCCTAATTCATTTAGAATAAACCATTTATCTTAATTAATCACTTACTTATCATTTAGTTACTTTCATTAATCAACTAACTATTCTTTAGTTACTTATTACCTTAATCACATCTTAATTACATCATTAATCTCATTTGAAAAACATTTAAGAATTAATTACATAATTAACCTAATGTATAATTTATATAACCAACACAATTTAAAAAACGTTTATCTTTAAAATTTCAAATTTGAAACTTGTTTAAAAACTTGTTTAATAAATTTACTTTGGAAACATGGTTTATATTCTTTTGTAAACTTATTCATTTTAAACCTTGATTTAATAAATTGCTTAAAAACTTAATCATTTTAATAACTTTAAAACTTGGAAAATACTTATCTTTGAAAAATTGTTTATTTCCATTTGGCTTTGAAACTTTGTTTAACATTACTTGTGTTTTAAACTTAGGTAATACATTTTGACAATCTGATTAATTAATTTTACTTTTTATTTCAAACTGAATTTCTTATTTCATTTAAAAACCAAGAAACTAAAAACAACCCGAGCCAGAATAAAATTACTCAAACCCAAACTCGTGACACTCGGGAACTCACCTTGCTTCAAGACAATCACGAAAAACTTCGAGCCTGACCCAAGAAAACCCTTCTTCCCCAACCTAACAAAACCCAGACACAAAAAAGTGCACACGTGCACGAGCACGTCGATCTGACGCTCTTCCGACTAACTCCTCGACCATCAACAAGCTGTCGGCAACCTCGCCGACTACCACAACCACCCAGTTCGACGATTTCGCTAAGAAATCAAAATCGAGCAGATCGATCGCATACTAGAACCTAAACCGTCGATAAAACCACCACTTGCCCTCGCCTCCGAATACCGGTGAGCTTGCCAACCAACCTAAGGCTACGTTGCGTCACCATGCAACGATTCCCCTTCCTGTGATCACCTCCGGTGCACCATCGACGTCATACGAACTTCGATAACCTCGTCGACCAAAACCAACCACAAACCCTAAATCGACTCCGACGAGCCACCTCGACCATCGAAAAATCCTCTGGCCATTTTTCCTTTGACCATCAGCACACAAGCCACCTCTAGCCTTGATCACGATGACTATAACCTCGTCGATCGTCAGAATTCGACGATAATACATAAATCGATCAACTCAAACATTCTCGACAATTGCATGCTTAAAAACATGATATTTATATCAAAATTCATTATCTTGAAATACGAATCTATTTATGAAATCAAATCATGGAATTATAAACATTGACTTTTGATATATATATATTTGTTTATTACTGTAATTTCTATTTTTGTAATAATTACTTAATATAAACTCTCGAAAATATTTTTAAAAATGATGTTACACTATTACAATCATCTTTCATTTAGAGATCAAAACCTAAAACTGATTGTATGAAGAGATATCGAATTTAGTTTAGGGGATTTAAACCCGTAATTCAACAGAGCAATGTATATATGCATATACACAGATATGCACAGTTATTCCATATATATATACACATATGAAATCACATCCATTCATTCATGCAAACCACATTTACAACATAACTACACAGGTTTATCAGATGCATCAAGTATAAGCACAGTTTTAGTTTTAGAAAAAATGTTTGCTCGCCAGAAAATGAAAATAAAGAAGCCTGGAAATCTGGAACTTGTATTTGATTTTGAAACTTGATATTGAAACTGAGCTAATAGTTGATTTGAATCTTTGAATTGTTAAGTTGAATTTGAATCTTTGCATTGCTTTGCTTAGGTTTATGCTTTGAAAACTGATGTTGTTTGATTTTATTTTTCTTCTTAAGTTTTAGTTTGGGTTTTAATTTGAAAGATGAAGAGAAAAAGGAGGATAAGAAAAGAGAAAATAAATGAGAAACCTGATTTATTCCAAACACTTTATAATTTAATTTTAGAGAAACATACTTGCCACTTGTTAATTGTAGGATACTAAGCTTACACATGTATTTTGCATGTTATTATTGTCTTACAAATGTTTAAAACAATGTATTTTATGTTTAAACCCTTATCTTATTAAGTACTTATGTTGTTATAAAAATTTATGTATTATGTTTTCATAAACTTTTGTTTATATATTTATATATAAACAAACTACATTTATTTCAAGTATAAAAGAAAACCCTTTTATTAAATCTCGTTTTAAATTTTAATCTACCATAATTTTTAATTCATAAATATTGATCTTAAGTATTTTGAAAATGCTCAATTTAACTTTAAAGAACTTTTGAAAATATTTATATTAAATTCAAACCAAAATCTTGCTATTCACAGTGTATATATACACATTATAATTAGAAACATTTTTATTAGTTTTGAAAAGATAAAATTTACCAAATTAAATAATTATAAAAGAAGATTATCAAATTATTATAAATGAAGATTATCAAATTGCTATTGCCAAAATTCCGGGTCATCACAATACCAATGTCGAGATTACATTCCTCAATTTCAAAAGGCCTTGAGGTACCCTCCTATATCACGAGTCTGGGGCAAACTTTATTGATTTACGGGACACAAGGTTACCCAATTGATTTCCAGGCACAACCACACCTTATAGAGAGACTCGATAAACTTTTTATTACAAATTGATCCTATAACTCTGAATAGCACTTTGATCTTCGAGAGAGAGAGAGAGAGAAAAGAATAAAACAAGAATGAGATTCTAATTTGATTCACTTAAGAATTCGGCAAAATTTCGGCATGATCTTAAAAATATGAAAATTTTAGAATATGGATTTGTGGAGAAGAATAAGTGAATAAAATATGAAATTTGTTGGTTAAAAAATTCATTTATGAAGGCTATTTATAAAGCACCAATGGTCATAACCATTCGTGAAGAGATTTAAACGAATAGACATTTCTTTTGAAAATTGAAACTTTTGAATTCAACGGCATCGACATGGGGTATCCCATGATGTCGACATCCCTATGTAAAAAAATTTGTAATTTTTTTAAAAATTGGAGTTTAAAACAAGAGTTTATTTTTAGAACAAAAACAAAGAATATTTTAAGGCTAAAGTATCTTTTGAAAATTATTCGAAAGAAATTTTTTTTAGGCTAAACATTTTAAAAAGTAGATTTGAAAATCATTTTGAAAAACCATTTTGACGTAGTTTTGCAAGCTTCTTCCTACAGAATATCTCATCACATCAAGACTCGAGAACTTGTACAAATCCAGAATGTTCGTGGGTTTGTAAGTCACTTGTCGTAGGTTTGGAAGCTACTTGTCATGGGTTTGTAAGCCACTAAGAAGGTAGAAATGGGTTCCATCCCATATGAAATTCAGAATGAAGATTTCCATGCTATTATGAAGTTTTAACAAAAAAAAACTAGACACATATCTTGAAATCTTGATACTCATGAGTCTTCAAACTTGATTTCTTCATTCTTGACCTTTATACTGTATAGTCTTCAATAATCAGTACCTGCCTTATATATATCCTGCATAATAATATTAATATATATGTAGAAATAGTGTTAGTATATAAGTTATAATAAATTAAGTTACAAAGGTTGTTGTCATCAAAACCACTATCTCTAGTTCCTAACAATCTCTCCCTTTTTGATGACGACAACCTTATAAAATATACTTACCACTTCGATCGTACGATAACTCCCCCTTACTCCAACAACTCCCCCTTACTCCAAGCCTACTATTTTATATATCTTTCTCCCCCTTTGTCATCAACAAAAATAACCTATAAACCTTGAACTTAAAAGAGATAAACAAACATATGACATATGAATAATAATATAACATCCTAACTGGAATTCATGTTTCTATACATCGAAGATTGTTTTTAGAAGAACCTTAAGATAAACTTATATACAAATTAACAAACTAATATACAATCACGAAAGAGAAAAACGCTTAACGAGGACCCTTAAGTATTGGTGATTTATGGACTGAACAATTTGGATAGTGGATACAAAAGTTTCCACGTTGTTCAACCAAGTTCCCATTAGCGTCAAAAAGGACCTCTCCAATGCAAATTACGCCATCGTCTTCGTCTATATGAACATCCGGATTCGAAAGATGTTGTTCTTCTTCTTGATCCTCTTGTAGTTCTTCTAGAGGCTCATCTTCTTCAAAATCCATGGCTAGTGATAATTCTTCGATAACAATGCGATTGGCATGGTTATCCATAAGGAATTTTTGTAGATTCTTAAGGATCCTGCCTTGCCTATCTTGTTCTCTTGCCATTCGCAAATGACTAACTTGAATCTCTGTCATTATTTGAAGCAAATCTTTCATCTTCTCTTGCAATTTGATGACTTATGCGTGCGTGGATCGTTGAAAAGGACTAGAACGAGGAAAAGTGGGTGAAGAAGGTTCATTATTAGAAGAGGTAGCCATTAATTTACTGTTTTAGAAGTTTATTATAGAGAATAGAACAGAGAAAAGGAGTAAAAGTCGAAGTATATAAATATATAACTTAATAACTAATTTTAGAGGAAAATTCAAATTTGAAAATCACGGCTAGTATGTCGACATAGAGGGATGGGTCATGTCGACATGCCTAGTCTAATTTTTGAGAAATTTTTATTTTTATTAATTATTAATTATACTTTATTATTTATAATTTATATTTCAGTTAATGAATATATATGTAATTCTCTTCTAAATTTAGTAAAATTTTGTTCATTTAATGGTTTGGTTAATATATCAGCAATTTGTTTTTCAGTATTAATATATTCAAGAGTTACGACTTCTTTACTTATATTATCTCTAAGAAAATGATATCTAATATCAATATGTTTTATTTTACCATGACGAGTTGGATTCTTAGATAAGTTTACCGCACTAGTATTATCACAATAAATTGGTGATTTAGTTATAGTTAATCCAAAATCTTTTAAAGTTTGTTGCATATATATGATTTGAGAACAAGCCAAAGCAGCAGATATATATTCTACTTCAGTTGTTGACAAGGATATAGTATTTTGCTTCTTACTAAACCAGGAAACCAAAGAATGTCCTAGAAAGTGACAATTCCACTTGTACTTTTTCGGTCTGATTTACAACCAGCGTAATCAACATCACAATATGAAATTAAGTCAAATACATCGTTTTTAGGGTAAAGTAAACCATAATCTAAAGTATGTTTTACATATCTTAAAATTCTTTTAACAGCTTTTAAGTGAGTTTCTTTAGGTTGAGATTGGTATCTTGCACAGAGACAAACACTATGCATGATGTCAGGACGACTTGCTATTATATAAAGCAGGGAACTAATCATTCCCCTATATAATTTTTGATTAACATCTTTTGATTTATCTTCTTTACTTAAAGCAACATTAGTTATCATTGGAGTTGGTTTCCCAACAGAAGTAGTCAATCCAAATTTATTAATTAAATCCTTAGCATATTTTTCTTGACTAATGAAAATTTCTTTATCTAATTGTTTGATTTGAAGTCCTAAGAAGAAACGTAGTTCTCCTATATGACTCATTTCAAATTCTTTAGTCATTATATCTGAAAATTCTTTATTCATTATGTTATTAGTTGATCCAAATATTATATCATCTACATATATTTGTACTAGTTGAATATCATTTTTGTTTCTTTTAATAAAAAGAGTTGTATCTATTTTGCCGATTTCAAAACCAGATTGTAGTAAGTAAGATCTTAGTCTTTCATACCAGGCTCTAGGAGCTCGTTTCAAACCATATAAAGCTTTCTTTAATTTATATACATGATTTAGATATTTATTATCTTCAAAAAGTGGAGGTTGTTCAACATAAACATCTTCTTTTACAAAACCATTTAGGAAAGCACTTTTAACATCCATTTGATATAACTTAAAATTATTGTAGTTTGCGAAAGCAAGTAGAATCCTGATAGCTTCTAGTCTTGCTACGGATGCAAAAGTTTTGTCATAATCAATTCCTTCTTCTTGACAATAACCTTGCACAACTAAACGAGCTTAATTTCTTACGACCTCACCAAATTCATTCATTTTATTTTTATAAACCCATTTTTATTCCAATTATACTTTTATCCTCAGGTCTAGGATTGAGATCCCAAACATTAATTCTAGCGAACTGATTCAATACTTCTTGCATAGCAAGAATCCATGTATCATCAGATGATGCTTACTTTTGATTTTTAGGTTCAATAGTTGATATAAAAGCTATATTACTCATACTATTTAGTTAATTTCTTGTTTTAACTATACAGTCAATATTTCCTAGTACATTTTCTACAAGATGATCTTTTAATAGCCTAATTCTTTTATTAGGTTGAATGACTTCACAATTAGTTTCATTAGGTTCATTATTTAAAGTTACAAAATCTTCTTCATCTTCTATATGTACAGTATCTTTAAAATTTTCATCAAAAGATACATGCATTGTTTCTTCAATAATGTTAGTTCTTAAATTATAAATTCTAAATGCTTTACTTCTAATAGAATATCTGATAAAGATACCTTTGTAGGATTTAGGTTCGAATTTATCTAAATTATCTATTGTATTAAGAATAAAACACTTACTACCAAAAACTTTAAAATAAGATACTATTGATTTATTATTGTAAAGTAATTCTTATGGTGTTTTATTAGTTAATGGTCTAATTAAAATCCCGTTTAATATATAACATGCTATAGCGACTGCTTCAGCCCAAAAGTTGTTAGGTAAGTTACTATCAGAAAGCATTGTTCTAGCAAACTCTTGAATCGTTCTATTTTTACGTTCTACCACTCCGTTTTATTGTGGAGTTTTTGGAAAAGAGAAATTATGAGTAATTCCTTTTTGATTACAGAAATTCTCAAACTTTTTACTTTCAAATTCTCCACCGTGATCACTACGAAGAGTTTTTTTTTTAAAGAAAGTCGATTTTGAATTCTTTTAGAAAATTTTTTAAATAATTCAAAAGCATCACTTTTAAGTTTAAGAAAAATTATCCAAGTATATCTAGAATAATCATCTACAATTACAAAAACATATTTATTGTGATTAATTGATTGAACTTGGGATGGACCAAATAAATCTATATGAAGTAACTCTAGAGGTTTAGAAGTAGAAATCATATCTTTTAATTCAAATGAACTTTTCTTAAGTTTTCCTAATTGGCAAGCATCACATATACTATCTGCTTTAAAGTTTAACTTAGGAAGATCTCTAACTAAGTCACGTTTAGATAACCTAGATAACAGTTTGAAATTCAAATGACCAAATCTTTTATGCCAAATCCAAGGGTCACTTGTATTAGCCAAAAGACATAAGTTATCATTTGAAACTTTCATACTAAGGATGTAAATGTTTTTCTCCCTAATTCCTTCAAAGATAATATTTGACTTATTATCTTCGATGTGACACTTATCTTTTCCAAATTTAATTTTAAATCCTTTATCACATAGTTGACTTATACTAAGCAAATTATGTTTTAAATTCCTAACTAGCAAAATATCAGAAATAAGAGGAGTTTTAGAATCATTGACATTGCCGATGCCAACCACATATCCTTTTGAGTTATCTCCAAAGTTGACCAATCCACCATCTTGATATATAATGTCATTAAGTGTCTCGGGATTTCCAGTCATATGCCTTGAACAGCCACTATCAAATATCCATTTATCTTTCTCACTTTGCACAGTTTGTCCATTGGTTGCTGATTCTTCAAAAGCCATGTAACATGTCTGTTCCTGCATAACAAACAAATTCGGTAGATAACTTGATTTTTCATAAAAACTATATGCAAACTTAAGATACTTTGATGAAATGCACAAATTCAAACTAGTACTAACAAAATTTCCTTAAAAGGCCATTTTTAACTTTTTAAATTTCAGATTACGAAAACTATGAAAACATATGCTCTGATACCAATTGAAAGGGACAGCGGATTAAGGATCTTAAGGCTAATTTAACACTAGAAGGGGGTGAATAGTTTTTAATGGATTCTAAGAGTCATATGAACTAATTTAAAATTATGGCAAAAAAAATGCAGAACTTAATCACAGAACTATCACAGAGTCAAACACTGATGCAGAAAGTAAGTAAAAAGCAGTAAAGGGAAAGAACACACCAGATTTTATACTAGTTCAGAGTTATCCTACATCTGGTCCTGTACCAAGGCATACCACCTCATGCAGATTTTTATTATACCGATGTCGAAGTTACATTCCTCAATTTCTAAAGGCCTTGAGATACCCTCCTATCTCATGAGTCCAGGGCAAACTCTCTTGATTTACGGGCCACAAGATTACCCAATTGATTTCCAAGCACAACCACACCTTATAGAGAGACTCGATAAATTTTGATTACAAATCGATCCTATAACTCTGAATAGCACTTTGATCTTCGAGAGAGGGCAGAAAATCAAACAAGAATGAGATTCTAATTTAATTCACTTGAGAATTCGATAGAATTTCAGCACGATCTTTAAAATATGAAAATTTTGGAATATGGATTTGTGAAGAAGAAGAAGTGAAGAAAATATGAAATTAGTTGGTTAAAAAATTCGTTTGTGAAGGCTATTTATAAAGCACCAATGGTCATAAGCATTCGTGAAGAGAATTAAACGAATAGACACTTCTTTTAAAAATTGAAACTTTTGAATTCAATGGCCATCATGTCGATATGGGGTATCGCATGACGTCGACATCCCTATGTAAAAAACTACGTAAAATTTGTTTTTGAAAATGAATTTTAAAACAAGAGTTTATTTCTAAAACAAAAAAAGAATATTTTAAGGCTGAAGTATCCTTTTTAAAATCATTTGAAAGATAATTTTTTAAGGCTAAAACATTTTGAAAAATAGATTTGAAAATCATTTTGAAAACCTATTTTGAAGTAGTTTTGCAAGCTTTTTCCTACAGAATATCTCATCACATCAGGACTCGAGAACTTGTACAAAAGCAGGATGTTCGTGGGTTTGTAAGCCACTTGTCGTAGGTTTCTAAGCTACTTATCATGGGTTTGTAAGCCACTAAGAAGGTAGTCATGGGTTCCATCCCAAATGAAATTTGAAACAAAGATTTCCATGCTATTATGAAGTTTTAACAAAAAAACTAGACACATATCTGAAATCTTGATCTTGATACTCATGAGTCTTCAAACTTGATTTCTTCATTCTTGTTCTTTATACTGTATAGCCTTCAATAATCAGTACCTGCCTTATATATATCCTACATAATAATATTCATATATATCTAGACAATAGTGTTATTATATAAGTTATCACAAAATAAGTTACAAAGGTTGTTGTCATCAAAACTACTATCTCCAGTTCCTAACAAAAACAACAATAATAGTTTAGAGAAACCATAACTTCTAAATAGGAGGAATCTCGAAACTCGCCATAACAGCAATCTCAAATGCATTCTCAATCTCTAATAAACACCAAGTGTTGACAACTCAAATCCCAAATATAGAACTCAAAGGAGTTGAAATTTCCAAAGATGTGATATATGATATCTCAAATGGCTCAAATGGCCAATAATGTAAAATGGCGATACCCTAAGAGAATCACGAATAAGCAATGAAATCATCTCAAAGATATAGCACGTAATTTGGCCGAAGCCTGCCTAGTACTATTCTCTCAAAATAAGACGCCATATCTGGAAGACAAACGTCTTGAAGGACAAATACATCGCAATGACAAACATCCCGAAGGACAAATGACCTGAAGGTCCAGTACTGGAAAATACGTCTCGTAGACAAAAGTGTCACAAACTCTCAGGTAGGAACTGAAAAGTATTAACGTGTGTCCCATACCACACATTCGCACCCAACGATTTACTAACCATTAGCAAATGTCACACTAAAAAGCAGTAAAATATTTACCTCATCTCATAGGTAAACACGACCCGAAGGTCAAAACGATCAAACGAACAATTCAGGAATTAACCGATAAAATAAACACACGTGTCCCATACCACGTGTTTTACCAAACCATTTAATTCTCCTTCTCATTCGATCGAATAGTGCAAAAAAGTGTATTTTATATATAAAATAATTTATTTGATAAAACAAGCTTTTAAAACAATTTTTCAAAATGGATTTTGAAAACAATTTTTGAAAATTCCCTTATTATGCAGAATATATGGATTTTACAACTTGGAAATAATTGAAAAATATTATATAATAATTATTTCAGAAGCCAAGTTACTTTAAAAGTATTTTCAAATTCATTTGGAAAAACCCGTGCTCAAAATCAAAAAAAAAAAACATTGAAAAATACTCAAAACCGACACTCGAATTCATTTCAAAAACGATTCAATTTGAATCTCAAATTCTCCAAAATCATGGCTAGCCTATTGATAGGCATCATAGACCTCAAAACAGTTTATAAATATCGCAAAAACATGAAATAGAAATCAAAAGTCGGATGGAAAAAGAAGGCGGAACAAAAAAAATGCATAGGCAAAAACAATACCTATGTGTAAAATCTTCTTCGAGTTCAACTTTCGGACAAAATTTGAATGACTAATTTACCTCGGAATGTCTAAAATTTGACAAACATAAAGTAGAAAAGTTTATCTATGAACTGGAAGAAGACTCATTGAATTCCAACCCCAAATGGTAAAGATACAGAATTTCAAACATGAACTCTGGCCATGTTGAATTCTGCCCAAGTTTGAAAACTCTCTCGGGTTCAACTTTCAAACATGAAACTGGTGACCAAACGATCTTTGATTGAAATGAAAATTGATATGCATATAGTTGAAAATTTTAACCTTCAAATAAAAAAAGAATCAATGAATTTTGATAGGGAATGAAAAAATACGCTGTCACAAACATGGACTCAGGCCATGTTTGCAGTAGCTCGGAAAACAGAAATATGCCCAGGTCTGAAAACCATCTCGGGTTTAAATTACAGGCATAAAACAGAGGGCCAAACAACCTCCGATCGAATTGAAAATTGTTATGCGCATAGTAGAAAACTTTAAATTTAAAATAAAATAAATTAATGAATTTCGACAGGAAATGAAAAATATACGCTGTCTTAAACATGGACTCGGGCCATGTTTGCAACAATGCAGAAAACGGAAATATGTACAGGTGAATTACATTGCTCATATTGATTTTGTAGTGCAGTTTTCAGGCATAAATTGAATATGCTTTGCAATGAAATTTGGCACACATATACTAAAACACACAGGCTATCAACCAAAGAAAATCCGATGGTATTTCGTTGCCGGAATTTAGAGAAAATGACGTGCAATGTGACACCTAAACTCAGTTTTCACAGAAACAAAACATGAACATAAAATCAATATACTGAAGCTATCATTGCTTAGGTTTCGACATTTTGAATCTTTGATTCGGCTAGCATTTGTGAGTTTTGATAAACAGCTTGTTTATAAAGTGCAAAACCTGGATTTTATTCTGAAAGATTGAAGCTTGGGTTGTTGCAGCCTTGTAGAACCTTTAAGAAGGAAGAACAGATACAAGCAAACAAGAAAAAGACTATTAACAGATTATGTCTTCTAAAAGCAAAATTTTGATGAAATATTGAAGTTTGAGGATTAGATTACCTACTAATTTCATTTTAGATTGATAAAAATCTTAACTTGTTTGAAGAAGTTTTGAGTTTGAAAGTTTAATTGCAAAATGGTGGTGGTTTTCTTTCTTTTCTCTATTTTCTGAAAATGAGGAAGTCGAAGTGATTTTGTATGTACAGGTAAAGTGTTTTTCTCTCTTTTCTTGTTTCTGGTTTAGGCTAAGTGGGCTTAGGACCCAAATAGAAGAAAAATTAATAAGCCTAAGTTAACTAAATAACACTTATACATAAATGCACAAGTACACACTATGTTATAAAATAATGACATTATCTTTGAATTTTTACACAAATAGAACATGTAAACCTACATACATATTAATTAAAATAATTTACATCCTATAAAAGGATAAATTTAGTTTTAAATCTAGTTTTATTGTTAAAAACCTTTCTTTATACATAAATACATAATTTACATAAATAAATGCATAAATCCATATTTTTAACTTCAAAAATTCTACAAAAATTATTTTCTTGCGTAGAAAAATATGACAAACCATATAAAACTAAATTTTATAACCAAAACACATTTTAAAAATAAATTTCACCTTTTTATTTATAAAAAAAACTTTAAAAATCAAATACTTCCCTTAAAATTTATTAAAAGAAGTAATTGGAAATAATTAATAAAATTATTGCATTTGCACTAAATAAAATCATATTCCATTCATTATTAACTAATAAACAAAATAAAGTTTCCAAACTTTATTTTCACATTTTACTTCCAAAATTCATTGTTTACTCCAAATAAACAATTTAAAGTCTCCAAGTTTTTTAATTCACAATATTAAATTATAAATATCGTTAAAATTTAATATTAACAATTAATCACCAAACCTAAGGTTGTTACAGACTCCCCCTTATGAAAATTGCGTCCTCGCATTTTCTAGAGAAGAATTTGTATTCAACATAATTATTTCATTGATCAAAGGAAAAGGATAAGCTTTAGATAAAATATTCTCACCATCGCTATGCGAAGAAAGAAAACCAGGGTAGGACCGCCCGCTAAGCTCTTTGGTTTTCCAAGTGCAGTTAGTAGGATTTGCGGACCATTGAACTTTAACAAGTGGTACATCCTTGTGTCGAAGGCGTCTCACCTCTAAAGCAAGTACATGAATAGGATACTGCATGATAGATAAGTTTGGTGAGATCTCAAGCTCTTACAAATTAAGAGAATCAATAATAGAATCCATCTCTCAAAACAGTTCCGAAACTGACAGACGTGAAACACGTCATGAATGCTAGATAGATGAGAAGGAAGTGAAACTCTATAAGCCATAGGGCCAATAAGTTTAGTAATAGGAAATGGTCCTATAAAGCGAGGACCCAATTTCCCAATTGTACTGAAAAGCATAACCCCCTTCATAGGAGGTACACGGATAAAGACGAGATCACCAATAGAGAACTCGAGAGGCTTCCTACGGTTGTTCGCATAGGATTTATGATGGCTCTGTGCCTCTTTCATTCTTTGCCAAATAAGAATAATCTTCTCAGAAGAATCATGAATAGAATTGGGTCTAGAATAAGCTTCTCCCCGGATTCCAACCAACACAAAGGTGATCAACATGGCCTTCCATATAAAGCTTCGAAAGGTGCCATAGCGATACTAGACTGAAAGCTGTTATTGTAGGAGAACTCATAAGAGATAGATTTTCCTCCCAACTACCACCGAAATACAAAATGAAAGCATGAAGAAGATCTTAAGAATATGATTCACCCATTCAGTCTGTCCATCGGACTACGAAAGATATGCTATACTGAAATTAAGCTTTGCTCCCAATGCTTGGTGAAGACTCTGCCAGAAATGACTTGTGAAAAGCAGATTACGGTCACAAACAACCAAACTAGGAATATCGTGAAGTCTCATGATTTCCATGATATAAAGCTTGGCCAAATGAGAAGCAGTCCTATAAGACTTAATAGGAATGGAGTAAGTTTACTTAGTGAGGCGATCAACAATAACCTAAATACTGCAACGGCCCAGTCTCGAATGAGGTAGGCCATCTATGAAATCAATGGAAATCTAATCCCATTTCCACAACGGTACCTCAAGAGGCTGAAGAAGACCAGAAGGGCGTTGATGCTCTACTTTGATGAGTTGACAAGTCATGCAATTACTCACATAACTTGCCAATCACGCTTCATGCCTTCTTAATAATAAAGGCGTCTCATGTCGGCATACATCTAGCTACTACCGAGATAAATGATATACATATAATAGTGACAATCATCGAGAAATCCCTGCCTAAGTCTAGAATCAGAAGGCATGACTAAACGGTTCTTCTTGCTAAGACGCCTACGAGAATCAATGTGGAAATCCTTCAAATCCTCATCACGGGACTCGGATTCACAAATTTGAATGGGATGCACAAGATCTGGATCTTGCCGCTGAGCATTGGAAACATGATCCAATAACCTGGGTCGAGCTTCCAAACTAAATAATAAAATAGGAGAATCAAAAGATGGAGTACGATCACGAATATCACAAAGGGATAAGGTCTTTAGAACATTCCACTCGGCTAGCATCATAGAAACAACAGCCGAGTGTTTGCGACTAAGCGCATCTGCGACTAGGTTCCCCTTTCTAGGAGTGTATTGAATTTCAAAATCATATGAGGCAAGAAACTTGAGCTAAATCTATTCTCACATATTAAGCTCTTTCTGGGTGAACATATACCTCATAGACTTGTGAAAGATATAGAGAATGAAGATAATGTCGCCAAATCATCAAGGCAAAGATTATGGTGGCTAACTCAAGGTCATAAGTGGCATCGCGAACTTCATTCGGTCGTAGTTTTCTAGAAGCATAAGTAACTACCCGATCTCTCTACATAAGCACGACACCAAGGCCACATCTACTAGCATCGATGTAGAAACAAGATCATGATTCCCTTCGGGGACCACTAGAATAGGAGCCTAAGTGAGAAGCTCCTTCAACCGCTGAAAAGAAGCTTCACACTAATCAAACCAAACGAATCGAACGCCTTTCCGAGTAAGGCTAGTGAGAGGAAGCGCGATGCGAGAGAAATCCTTAATGAATCGATGGTAATAACCTGCTAAGCCAAGGAAGCTACGGATCTCAGAAACATTCTCAGGCTTGTTTGAATTCTGGATGGCTTCGATCTTCGAAGGATGGACTGAAATGCCCTCGGAAGAAACAACATGGCCTAAGAACTTAACCTTATTCTCCCAAAGTGGCACTTCGAGAATCTAGCTTTGAGTTGATGCAGACGAAGAGTACTCAAAACAATTCTCACTTGGTGAGCATAATCGGCTCCAGAATTCGAATAGACAAGGATGTCATCAATAAACACAAGGACGAACTTATCGAGATATTCTACAATAATCGATTCATAAGATCGACAAAGAAAGCAAGAGCATTCGTCAAAACGAACGACATAACAAGCCACTCAAAAGAACCATAATGAGTGCAGGAAGCCGTGAGAGGAATTCTATCCTATGCAACTCGTAGCTAATGAAAAATAGTGGCAAGTTCGAGCTAAGAAAAGACCTGAGCACCACTCAATTGATCGAATATATAGTCGATCCTAGGCAACAGATACTTATTCTTGATGGTTACTTCGTTAGTCCTATGATAATCGATGAAAAGCCTAAGAGTACCATCAGACTTCTTCACGAAGACAACCGCATCATCCCATGGTGAAGAACTAGACTAGATAAATTGCTTAGCTTCAAGCTCCAATAAGTGCTTCTTGAGTTCCTCATTTTCCTTTATAGACATCCTTGTGGGAGGACGACTCATTGGCTACGTGCTTGGAGTGAGATCAATGCGGAACTCAATAGCCCGCTTGGGTGGCGAATCCGAAATAGGCTCAAACACATCAGAGAAGTTGCAAACAAACGAGATATATCATCATCATCTAGCGAGTCGAGAGAAAATAAAGATGGTTAGAATTATCCAAAATTTGAAGAACAAGTGATAGCTGAGTAGACGAATCTAGATGTTGAAGATATAAAACTCTCTCAGAACAAATAATTCTGGCATCGTATAGCAATAGCCAATCAATACCTAAAACCATATCAAATCCCAGAAAAGAAATAATGTGCAGATTTGCTTGGAAAGAAAAACCACACAAAACAATCTCAACATCCTCACAAAGCGTGGTAAGGGTTTTGGATCCCCCGATAGGATTCACAATCCTCAATGAAGTAACCACACATGAAACATCCAAAGAAACAACATCGACGAGCTCCTTTGATATAAATAAATGCGACGCACCCGTGTCGAAGAGGACTCGAATAGATCTGTCATGAAACAACAAGGAACCTTCAAGGATAGAAGGAGATGTACATATACATTGAGAAGACCCTCCAGAAGCATCCATGACCAGCAGCTTTCCAGATTTGGCATTACTCGGAGCATTAGGGCAAGTGGATACACGACGATCCTTCTTCTTGCAATAGAAGCAGAACAAGGGCTTAGGACAATCTCGAATCATGTGGTCGGGAGAGCCACAGTTGAAACACCCCTTCTGAGTAGGAAGAGGTTGAGAATGAGAACCAGAACCAACAAACTTCTTCTTCTTCTGAGGGAAAGACTTCGACTTCTGAAATGGGAACCTCTTCTTATTGGGGTTCTTGCGAACCTCAATCTCATCACTGCTATCACCCTCTTTCTCGACGGCTTCGAGATGAAGGCCGAGTCAACTAACTCCTCAAAAGATAACTTAAGCTGGAGTATCATGGACTTCTTAAGATACTTCTTCAAACCCGATACAAACTTCAAATTCTTCTTGTAAGAGGTGCTAATATATTCGAGGCCATATTTGGATAAGGCCTCAAATAAAGATACATAAGTAGAAATTGAGGACTTCCCTTCTTCAACTCGAGGAAGCGACGAGCTAATAAAGCTTTTCTGATTTAGGAATGAACTTGAGCTTAAATCATTCTCAAAACTGTGCCCAAGTGAGAGTGGACTCATCGAGCTTGGCAATGAGAAGCTCGCACCAGTCAAGGGAATGCTCTTGCAACATGCTAGATGCTACAAGAACCCTATGGTGGTCATAAAATCCATGCAAAAGAAGACGCGCTCGAACGTGCGAGTCCAAGCCTAGACCTCTAGTACAGACTTGGAGCCTTTGAACGGCTTGCCTACGAGATGGGAAAAATCACTACACATGCGCACAAAGGCAGGCTTGCATGGAGGAGGTTTTGGAGTAGAAGATGGAGGTTGAGTGCTCCTGAATAACTCTGTAAACTGATCGGTAGACATGTATACGTCGTCTGGATGAGAGCTGCTGGATTGCCCAGCATCCGAGCGATGTCCTCTGCCTCTTCTAGCCATTAGCTGAAAGTTAAGATAACATAAAGATTATACGTAGGGTAGATATTAATAATTCAATTATGGAATACTATGGAATTAAAAATGAATTCCTAGATGTATTCCAAACTTATCTACACCAAAGGACATGAAAAAGGTCAAAGACATGACGATTAAGGTATTCGTAACACTTGTATTATACTACGATGTACCGTAATATATGTTTTTGTTCCGTGTTTATCATATTTTGTTCTGAACTTAGCCTCGATACCAAGTATTGATGCCGCATCCAGAGACCCATACTAACAAAGAGTATTATTGGTAGTACTATGTGCTAATGCGGAGAATAGGGCAGGTTAAGAGCAACCATCTATAGCTTTGTCTTAAACATTTATTAAATATGTCGATTAAATGATCTAATATTTTTTCTTTCTGAAGTGTATCTTCGTATCCAATAAATGCTTAACACAAAACTATAGGTGGCCAACGGATCTATCAGAATAAAATACAACAACTACATGTTCAACACATCATAGACCAATAGATAAACATATATATACATATACACTGATACATCACAGTACGATACAAAATGATACATCATAAGTGGCACGGAGACCACACTATATACAATGAGTCAAAGATATACAAATCAGAGTCAAACAAAAGGAATGCAACACAAAAGGTGATAAACAGATATCCAAGCTGAAGCATCAAAGTGAAGCTAAGTCCAAAAGCAAGTATCTAACCTAAAACAACTCAGTCTGACCCTGAGTATAAAATACACGGGTCAATCTAACTAAAACAATCAGTTTAATAGGATAAACGATAATATAATGCATGAGGATAAGGGTGATAATTCTTCTCAAATGAGAATAAATAATTCTAAGTTCATGTGATTACATCAAGTGATGAGGTAGTGTCAATAAACAAATATATAATCTAAAAGAGATAAACTCCGTAACAAAACACTAAACATAGCATGCCTCATATCATCGGCATATCCCAAAACAACAATAATGGTTTAGAGAAACCATAACTCCTAAATAGGAGGAATCTCAAAACCTTCCATAATGGCAATCTCAAATGCATTCCCAAAAGAGAAATCTCAATCTTAAGTAAATGACAAGTGTTGGCAACTCAAATCCCAAGGAGTTCAAATTTCCAAAGATGTGATCGCCATATATATGATATTTCAAATGGCTCAAATGGTTAATAATGTAAAAAGGCGATACCCTAAGAAAATCATAAATAATCAATCAAATCATCTCAAAGATATAGCACGTGCTTTTGGCTGAAGCTTTCCAAGTACTATTCTCTCAAAATAACGTGCCATGTCTCAAAGACAAACGTCCCAAAGGACAAATACGTCGCAATGAAAAACATCCCGAAGGACAAATGACCCAAAGATCCAGTACTGGCAAATATGCCTCGAAGACAAATGTGTTACAAACTCTCAAGTAGGAGCCAGAAAAGTGTTAACGTGCGCCCCATACCACACATTCATGCCCAACAGTTTACTAACCGCTAGTAAATGTCACATTAGAAAGAAGTAATTTTTTTACCTCATCTCATCGGTAAACATGACCCGAAGGTCAAAAGGATCAAACGGACTAGTCAGGAATTAACTGATAAAATAAACGCACATGTCCCATACCACTTGTTTTATCGAACTATTTAATTATCCTTCTCATTCACTTGAATAGTACAAAAATGTGTATTTTATATATAAAATAATTTATTTGAGAAAACCAGCTTTTAAAACAATTTTTCGAAATCGATTTTGAAAACGATCTTTGAATATTCCCTTATTATAGAGATTTTATAGATTTTATAACTTGGGAATAATTGAAAAATATTTTATTACAATCATTTCAAAAGCCATGTTATTTTAAAAGTTATTTCAATTTTTTTTGGAAAAACTCGTGCCCGAAATAAAAAAAACTTCGAGAAATACTCAAAACCGATAGTCGAATTCATTTCAAAAACGATTCAATTTCAATCTCAAATTCTTTAAATTCTTGGCTAGCCTATTGATAGGAATCATAACCCTCAAAACAGTTCAGAAATACCACAAACCATGAAGTAGAAGTCAAAAGTCGGAAGGAAAAAGATGGCAGAACAAAAAAAAAACACATAGGCAAAAACAATACCCAGGTCTGAAATCTTCTTCGGGTTCAACTTTCGGACAAAATTTGAATGGCTTAATGACTTCGAAATTCCCTGAAATTTGACAAACACAAAGTAGAATAGTTTATCTATGAACTGGAAGAAGATTCACTAAAATTTGACATGAAATGTTAAAGATACGGAATTCCAAACATGGGCTCAGGCCATGTTGAATTCTGCCCAGGTCTGAAAACTCTCTCGGGTTCAACTTTTAGACATGAAACTGATGACCAAACGACCTCTGATTGAATTGAAAATTGGTATGAAAATAGTTAAAAACTTCACATTCCAAATAAAATAGAATCAATGTATTCTGAAAGGAAATGAAAAAGATACGCCATCTCAAACATGGACTCAGGCCATGTTTGCAGCTGCTCGGAAAATGGAAATATACCCAGGTCTGAAAACCATCTCGGGTTCAAATTACAGGCATGAAACGGAGGACCAAACAACCTCCGATCGAACTAAAAATTGGTATGAACAAAGTAGAAAACTTCAAATTTCAAATAAAAGAAGCATCAATAAATTCCAATATGAAATGAAAAAGATACGATCTCTAACATGGACTCGGGCCATGTTTGCAACAATGTAGAAAACGAAAATATGTACAAATGAATTACAGTGCTCGTATTGATTTTTTGGTTCATTTTTCAGGCATCAAATGAATATGATTTGCAATGAAATTTAGCATACATATACTACAACACACGAGCTATCAATTGAAGAATATCTGACAGCATTTTGTTGTCGGAATTGGGAGAAAATAACATGCAAAGTGATACCCAAACTCAGCTTTCACAAAAACAAAACATGAACATAAAATCAACATACTGAAGCTATTTTTACATAGATTTTGGCATTTTGAAGCTTGGCTTCATCTAGAAGTTCTGAGTTTTGATACTCACCTTATTATTGAAGTGAAAAACCTGGATTTTATGCTGAAAGATTGAAGCTTAGGTTGTTAGAAGGAATAACAGATATATGCAAACAAGAAAAAGATTATTAACAAACAATCTCTTCTAAAAACAAGATTTTGATGAAATATTTAGGTTTTAGGATTAGATTACCTATTAATTTCACTTTAGATTGATAAAAATCTCAAATTGTTTGAAGAAATTTTGAGTTTGAAAGCTTGGATTGCAAAATAGTGGTGGTTTTCTTTCTTTTCTCTATTCTGTATAAATGAGGAAGATGAGGTAATTTTGTACGTACAAGTAAAGAGTTTTTCCCTCTTTTCTTATTTCTGGTTTAGGCTAAGTGGGCTTTGTACCCAAATAGAAGAAAAATTAATAGGCCTAAGTTAATTAAATCAAACTTATACAAAAATGCAAAAGTACACACTATGTTATAAAACAATGGCATTATCTTCAAATTTTTACAATAAAATATGTAAACCTACATACATGTTAGATAAAATATTTTACATCCTATGAAAGGATAATTTAGTTTTAAAAATATTTTTATTATTAAAAATCCTTATTTATACATAAATACACAATTTACACAAATAAATGCATAAATCCATATTTTTAACTTCAAATAATCTACCAAAATTATTTTTTTGCATAGAAAAATATGACAAACCATTTCAAACTCAATTTTATAACCAAACACATTTTTAAACCAAATTTCACTTTTTTATTTGAAAACCAACCTTTAAAAATCAAATGCTTCCTTTAAAAATTATTAAAAGAAGCAATTGGAAATAATTAATAAAATTATTGCATATTCACTAAATAAAATCATATTCCATTCATTATTAACCCAAATAAACAAAATAAAGTTTTCAAACTTTATTTTCACATTTTATTTCCAGAATCATTGTTTAGTCCAAATAAACAATTTAGAATCTCCAATTTTGTATTATTCACAATATTGAATAATAATTACCTTTATAATTTAATATTAACAGGTAATCACCAAAACCAGGGTTATTACATGGTTTTTATTGCTTTCAACTATAAATTTTTATCTTTTCGTGTTTTTGAATTCAAATACTTTGCATTAAGAGAATTATATTAATTTTCATTACGTGTTTAATCAATCCTTTCGTACGTACATAATTATTTATATAAAACATCTTTGATTGATTGAATTTAATAACTCTTATTGTCCTATAATTGTTACTTCTCCAAGGGAAACATGTTAAGTATAATTGCTTTATAGTTTACTTAAAGCACATAATAAAAATACAGATTGCTTGTAAATTATTATGGAATGAAATGAATGGAAAAATTATGGATAAAAGAAAATTGGTTTGCATTTGTTATCCAGTAACTTGTCCTAGATACGTGGCTCGACATTCGATTATCGTTTGGTATGAAAACCTCTGCATCTCCCCCTCGCTCGGCACAAGCCTCGTTCGGCATGAAGCCTCACTCGGCAAAAGCCTTCTTCGGCATCTCTCTTCATTTGGCATGAGCCTCGTTCGACATAGATGAGTCACCCGGCATGAAGCCTCGTTCGGCATAGATGAGTCGCTCGGCATGAAGCCTCGTTCGGCATAGATGAGTCCTTTAGCACATGCCTCATTCGGTACAGGCGTCGTTCGACACACCTTCCCTCGTTCGACACAAGAGCCTCGCTTGGCCCAAAAACCTTGATTAGCACAACACCTCGTTCGTCATACGAGCGCCATTTGACACAGATCCCTCGCTGACATACGAATGCCGTTCTGCCTGGATGAGTGGCTCGACATACGAGTGGCGTTTGGCATGGAAACCTCACTTGGAATTCTCTGGTTCGACCAAACTCGCTCTGCAATTGCTGTTTGACATCTCTGGCTCGGTGTGAAGAAGCTACTTACCACGGGACGAGGTATCTTGTTCCTAGGCCCATGAGGGAAGTCCAACCCATCTTCATCTATAAATAGAAGGGCAGGGTTAAAGTGAAAGAGACCTTTTTTCAAGAACACTGGGGAGACTTTGCCGCTTTCAAGACTCTTTCTTTTTAGTTAGCACTTGTATCCAAGTCATTATTGTATGGATTGTATCTGTATTCAATCATTTGTGAAAGCAATAAAGATGAAAACACAAAGTGGACGTAGGCAGTTACGCTGAACCACTATAAATCCGGTGTTCTTGTTTTTGCAGTTAATTTAGCATACAGTTCTCTACTTTAATTTACTTTCTTCATTAATCTCTCTGCATAATCTTTTTTAAGGGTGTTAGTGACCAATTCCGGTGCTAACATTTTGGTGCTTCCACCGAGAACTCGAATTCTCAGGCCGCTAGGATTGCTTTGTAGCTACTGGATTGAATAAATCTCCCGAAGGAGATCCAAGTCATTCATATGACGTCCGTTGATTCTACTCAGAGTTTCTATCAATAACTCTACTATGGAAAGACCATGTACAAGATCAGCCTCTCATAACGCGGACGTCAACGAGACTGCTAGTGTAGAACAAATAGGACCTAGCAATCAATAAGCAAATCTAGGTGCAGGAACCACCATCCAAATCTAATGGAAGTTGTCACCAGAACAGAGTTCAATGAGTTGATGAGAGAACTCATGGAAAGCAAAAGACAACTTAGTAAACAGATTCAAGCTAATGCTAAGCTCATGACTCAGCTTACTCAGCAACAACATCATAATGCTAGAGGTAGCCCTGTTCCTTATTCTTTATCTAATAGCTTGACTTCATCCGATGAACCTCCCAGGCATAGGCACCGCAAAACCGAAACTACACAAGCAGATGCTGCTGATCGATCAACTAGAGATCACCTACACCTTGGAGACCACACCCAAGCTGGCAGGAAACTTAAGATCTGGAGCATGTGTAGAAACAGGACGCCCGACTCACCAAGACTCTAATGAAGCTGGTCCCCAAGATACATGTTTGGCAGATCGCCAACGGAGGAGACATCAACCCGAACGGTCTCGTAGAATTGATTCCAACCTAACATCTTCCATACGAACCCCGAACCTATCGGCTATAGTCAAACAGTTGCTGATAGAAAATGAAGGCTCGACCAATAAAGTTAGGGGGATATCCAGGAGCCTTACTCCATTCACAGTCACTATTCTACAGATCGAATACCCCAGGAAGTTTAACATGCCAACTATCCCGGCCTACGAAGGGAAGACCGTTCCTCGATAGCATATGATGAGATATGAATGGATGATGGATTCAGCTAGAGTAAATGATGCAACCAAGTGTAGATGTTTCCCAATAACTTTGTTCGGAATTGCGACCATGTGGTTCACTCGACTTCCACCACGGTCTATATCTAGCTTTGATGAATTGGCGATGAAATTTGTAGAACAATTCAGGACACATGCCACTTGCACCAAGGACGTGATGTCCCTATCTAGTGTAATCCAGGCTCTAGGGGAGTCATTGAAGGAGTACTTACAGAGATCTCACGTTCAGCTAGTGAAGTTAGCAACCCTAATGACCATGCAATTCTGATGGCTGTAATACGAGGAATGCACCCGGATGGAGTTTGGAGATTGGTTGGCAGGAAAACCTCAAACTACGCTAGAGCATTTTTATTCAAAGGCTCACCAGTTCATACGAAGAGAGGAAGCCAGGTAAACAAGGCGAGATAAAGCACCAGGGCCTATTCAGGAGACTGTGAAAAGTAACATCGTTGTAAAACAATCTGGTGACAATTTGGGGAAGGTTTAGGTCAATGACCAGAACAAGTCTGGCCAATCTAAAGGGTCCAGAGGAGAAAATCCCAGAAAGAAAAGGGAAGCAAGAAAATGGAAGCCAAGGATTTTAACATACAACGAATATACTCCTCTGAATGCATCTCTGGAGAATATTTTCCTGTCAACTTGTAATACTTTTCAATACAGAAAGCCATGCCTAAAGGATTCAACAGAGGAACAAAAGAGAACTGGGAAGTACTGCCGCTTCCATGAGACTTACGGGCATAATACTAAAGAGTGTAGACACATCCACGATGCTATAGGAAGCTGATTAGACAGAAAAAGTTGCAGGAGTTTGTCAAAAACCCGCAGAAAGGTAGGCAAGGAACATCAGACCATGGATGCGGGCCGGCTCCACGCCATCCAGAGGAACCTGCTCGAACTGTGGGTAGACTAGTCATAAATACGATAGTCAGTGGACCTCACCTTGCAGATAAGAATTGGAAGGAAATGGAGTGGTATGCTAACTTCCTAAGGCATGCAAATTTTGAGTGTTGTTCAAATACTAAGGACGGGTCCCTAGCTAAGTAGTAGCGAACGATGACAGACGATATAGTTTTCAGGAGCAGAGATGCTGATCAGGTGGAGGCTCCTACCGTTGACCCGATGGTCATATCTACGAAAATTGGGCCAGCATTTGTGAAGAGAATTTTGATTGATTGTGGAAGTTCTATTAACATCATCTTCAAAAAGGCATATGACTAAATGAAGATGGAGACGAAGGATTTAAAGCCATCTAAAGCTCGTATTCATGGCTTTAATGATGCAGCAACCGATGCAGTGGGTTATGTTGAATTTCCAGTTGAACTGGGGCAAGGTGAACGCAGGAGGGTGCGAATCCTACCTTTCATAGTTTTGGATGTTGATTCTCCATATAATGTGTTTTTGGGTCCACCGGCCCTGGCAGAGTTTAGGGTAGCTTTGGCCTTGTGGTGTTTAACTTTGAAATTTCCAACAGACAAAGGAGTTTGTGTGGTGCATGGCAATTAGGAGACCGGTTGTGCATGTTATGTGGCTGTGTTGAGAGAGGCCCAGCGGAGAGAGAAAGGAAAGGTTGCAGACAGCTCCGTCTGCATCCGGAACACTGACAATTGACAAGTAGTGTCCGAGCCCTGGCTCGACAACATTCTCGGATCTATAGAGACATTGATTCGAAAGATGATGATGAGGAACCCACGGAAGCTAAAGCAGCACTGGCTAAACTAACGATTGAAATTCCAATCAGTCGAGATGATCCATTGTGAGTACTTAAGATTGGATCACAATTCGACCCCTCGATGGCCGAGGATCTTAGTGATTTCCTCCGAGCGAATCTAGATGTTTTTGCTTGGACACATACTGATATGTGCGGGATCTCTTCCGCTATTGCGAGTCATATGCTGAACATAGACCCAAGGTACATACCAGTAAAGGAGAAAAGGAGAGGCATGGACCCAGAGAGGTGCGCTGCTCTTAGAGAGGAGGTGGACAAACTCAAAGCCAATAGGTTCGTTCGCGACGCCCTTTACCCTGAATGGGTGTCTAACCCTGTGTTAGTGAGGAAAGCAAATGGGAAATGGAGAACTTGCGTAGATTACTCCGATCTAAAGAAAGCGTGCCCCAAGGATAGTTTTCCATTACCTAGGATTGACCAGCTGGTTGACTCAACATCAGGACACGAGTTACTGTCATTTATGAATGCGTACTCGGGATATAATCAAATCCCGATGCACATTCCAGACCAAGAACACACCAGTTTTGTCGCAAATGTTGGGCTATATTGCTATGTAGTAATGCCTTTCGGATTAAAAAATACGAGAGCGACTTATCAACGTCTGGTGAATCAAATGTTTAAAGACCACACAGGTAGAAAAATGGAAGTCTATGTGGATGACATGCTCGTGAAGTCACGACGATCAAACGACCACATTCGAGACTTAGCGGAGTTGTTTGATATACTCAGATATTATGGAATGAAAACCAATCCTTTAAAGTGTTCTTTTGGCGTTGCATTAGGAAATTTTTTGGGTTTCACTGTTAATGCGTGGGGAATTGAAGCTAACCCGGAAAAGATTCAAGCTATTCGGGATATACAAGTGCCCAAGACAATAAAGCAAGTACAAAGCCAGAATGGAAAAGTAGCCGCGTTGAGTCAATTCATATCCAGAGTCACAGATAAATAAATTCCCTTCTTTGATGTAATAAAGAAAGGAAAGAGAAATTTTGAGTGGACGTCTGACCGTGAGGATGCATTCCAAGCTTTGGTGGGACATTTGGAAAGTCCCCCAGTGCTGTCTAAGCCTATAGACCATGAAGTATTGTTTGTGTACTTGGCTATATCCAAGCATGCTATCAGTATGGCTTTGGTTCGCGAGGAGGACCGAGTTCAAAAGCCGGTTTACTATGTAAGTAAACGTTTAATGGGGGCAGAAAGAAATTATCCTAAGTTCGAGAAACTGGCTACTGTTGGTGATTGCATCACGCGAGCTTCGTCCATATTTTCAGGCACACTCGATCAATATTTATACTAATCAACCCTTGCGTCAGGAACTCCAACGACCAGAAACTTCTGGAAGGATTTTAAAATGGAATATCGAGTTGAGTCAATTTGATATTACCTACCTACCACGAAGGGCCATACAAAGGCAAGCACTGGCAGACTTTATTGCTGAATTCACCATGTCAGACGAACCAAACAGCCACGATGTTATTTCCCCCATTCGATGGAAACTGTACACAGATGGATCATCTAATGACCGTTGCTCTAGGGTTGGTATAGTTCTTGTGACTCTCAAAATCGATCAATTTGTTAAGCTTTGAAGCTCGATTTTCCAACATCAAATAACAAAGCCGAGTATGAAGCATTGATTGCTGGCTTGAAACTTATCAGAGAACTGGGGGTAAAATCGATTGAAATCTTTTACGACTCACAATTGGTGGTATACCAGGTGCGGGGGGGGGGGGGGGGGGGGGGGGGGGCTATCAAGCGAAGGGACAAAGACTTGCCCCATACCTTGCGTGGGTTCAAGAGCTGCTAGAAAATCTAGAATATTATGATATTTCGCATGTTCCGCGTGAACATAACAGAGAAGCTGATTCATTGGCAAAATTTGCAAGTACTGGCGACGCACAACAAATGTGATTGGTGTCGGTCGAAACCTTACATGCTCCAAGTATAAATGTGATGGAGATATATTTCATATTAGAAATAGAAATCGAAAAGGAATCAAGGATGAACCTATTTAAGCATGGGATCTTGCCCGAAAGAAAGAGCGAAAGACGACAAGTCATTTGTAAAGCTTCGTGGTATATGATGCATGATGGAATAATTTTTCAGAAGGGATTCTCGGCCCCTTTACTCCGGTGCATTTCCCACAATGAGATAAAACGAGTCCCGACGGAAGTCCATGAAGGAGAATGTGGTGATCATACTGGGGGCCAGACATTAGCAAAGAAGATCCTCCGCTATGGATATTATTGGCCAACTGTAAATCGGGATGATGCAGACTTTGTAAGGAGATGTGACAAATGCTAGAAGTATGCAAAAATCCCGAGAACTCCGCCGCTGGAACTCACGCAAATGGTTAGTCCCTGGCCATTTGCAATGTGGGGGTTCAATATAATCGAATCTTTACCCATACCCAAAGGTGGTGCGAAATACGTGATAGTTGCGGTCGATTACTTTACTAAGTGGGCAGAAACAGAGCCCTTAGCCACGATTACCACAAAAAAGGTCATTAATTTCATTGTACGAAACATTATATGCCATTTTGGTCTATCATGGATTATCATTACAGATAACGAAACCCAATTCGAAAGTAGGGAGTTCAAATAATTTTGTCAAAAGTATGGCATTGAAAAAAGGTTCGTAGTAGTTGCTCATCCAAAAGCCAATGGACAAGTAGAAGCCATGAACAAAATAATCAATTCCATGTTGAAAAAGCGTTTGGAAAAGGCTAAAGGAAAGTGGGTGGGTGAACTTCCAATAGCACTTTGGGCTTACAGAACCACACACAAGTCCGCGACTGGCCACACTCAATTCGCATTGGCATATGGCACGGAAGGTGTTATACCTGTGGAACTTGAAGTTTCTTCGCATCGAGTAACTTATTATGACCCTAAGACGAATCAGGATCTTTTATTGGAATCATTGGACTTTGTTGATGAAAAACGTGAAGAAGCTAATTTAAGGCGGTTGCATACAGACACCATGTCGCTCGATATTATAATGAAAAGGTCCGATCAAGAACCTTTGATACAGGCGATCTCATTTTGAAACGGGTTTTCTAGTCCCATCGCATACGAATCCCACGTGGGAAGGTCCATACGTCATTGAACGGAGGCTTGGAGAGGGAACTTTCAAGCTAGCGACCGTTGATGGCGTGAAACTGCCCCAAGCATGGAATAGCGAACATCTGCGGCATTATTATACTTAGTCTATTCCTTTTGTATCTTTGTTGCAATTATTTCCAGTATGTTTTTATTTCGTTGATTCTTAGTTTTCGGCATGTAATAAGACAATTTAGTTTGTTTTCAGTAATAAAGGCTTGAAGCCATCTTTTCCATGAACTATTGATGTTTCCATGTATGATAATTCTATGACAAAAAAATAGAGTTACATTATTCTATCTGACGCACGATCGTTTAAAATCTCCAAGTCCGCAGAGTGCGGACTGAAGTACTCTAAGTCCCGAGAGTGCGGACTAGATTATAAATGACTTAAAATCTCCAGGTCCCAGGAGTGCGGACTGGAGTACTCTTAGTCCCCAGAGTGCAGACTTGAGTATAAACGACTTAAAATATCCAACTTCCCGAAGTGCGGGCTGGAGTACTCTAAGTCCCTAGAATGCGGACTAGAGTATAAACGTCTTAAAATCTCCAAGTTCCCGGAGTGTGGACCGGAGTACTCTAAGTCCCCAAAGTACGAACTAGAGTGTAAACGACTTAAATATCCATGCCCCCGAAGTGCG
This sequence comes from Allium cepa, assembly GCA_030765085.1. NCBI lineage: Eukaryota > Viridiplantae > Streptophyta > Magnoliopsida > Asparagales > Amaryllidaceae > Allium > Allium cepa. The sequence continues at coordinate 218,249,118 of CM060938.1, forward strand.
GACTGGAGTATTCTAAGTCCCCAAAGTCGGACTAGAGTATAAACGACTTAAAATCTCCAAGTCCCCGGTGTGCGGACTGGAGTACTCTAAGTCCCCAGAGTGTGGACTAGAGTATAAATGACTTAAAGTCTCCAAGTCCTCGGAGTGCAGACTGTAGTACTCTAAGTCCCTAGAGTGCAGTCTAAGAATATTCTAAGTACCCAAAGCATGAAACAGATGATTTACAGTTCTCAGAAAATTTCTATATCACATGGAGATGAAATGGAGTTCAGGTAACTCGCCGAATGTCAAGTTACAGTAATAAGTTAGACAATAAGCTGAACAATAAAAGTATTTGAAGGAAAAAGGAGCTAAATTTTATTTATCAATCTAAAATGAGGTTCTATTACAACTCCTCCAAAACTCGGAGTCAAAAGTCTATCTACATTGACTATGAAAATAAATAGAAATAATTACATAATCTAAGCCGACTCTCGTTGAAAGAGTGTAACAGCTACTTCTTTGTTTTCTTTGGTTTCTTTTCCTTCCTCGTTTTCTTAGATGACTCCTCCCCCACGCGATTTCGTTTGGACGCTTTGCTTGAAGGGGAAGTAACATTCGAGGGAGGACGAGGGACTTCTAGTGGCCTAGACCCACCAGGAAGAATGACCGTTAAAGGCCTGTTCAAAGGAACATCTTGATCACAACTCGGGGCTTGACTTTGATTTCAACTTTCTTTTCTTCTCCTCCGCAAGTTTCTCCTTCATGCTCATTTTTGAAGTGTGTCCAAAGGCACTTATAATCTCAATTTCATAATTTTCTTCAACGGGTGACGAAGTTTCAGACTCGTCCTCGTCAAGCGCCTCAATCACTTGTGCATCAGAACCAGGGGTCTCTCCCGCTTGAATAGCCTCGCTCGTCTTCTTCTCCTCCTCCTTGGAATCATCGCTCCTTGGAGTGGGCTCGGGGTCAGAGCGGCCTACGCAAAATCATAAGAGATAAACGTTAGAATCCAATAACCTCTCGTCGAAAACGATGACTCTTTGAACTTTAAGAAGAAGAGTTATATACCGGTTTCTTGCTGACTCTCAACCATCCAAGGAGTCTCACCCTTTGGAATGGGAGATAGAACATGATTGTCGAGGCCATGGTCTTTTGGGTCATAACCAACGTGCTGCTCGAACAGACCAACTACTGGTCGACCAGCCGATTGAGTAGGGGAAGGAGCTGGAGACTCGGTTCTAGATGGACCGACAATCTCATTCTTTACTTTTCACAAGGAAGAACCTTTGCTGTAGAGAGCCTTCACTACAGACAAGTCTGAAGGCTCATTCCTCCTGAGAAATTCCTTTACTAAAACCTCCTCATCAACCTCCTCGGTGCCCGAATCAACCTTTCTAATCTTTGTCAAAGTTTCCTACGCTTCAGCCAGAGATTCGAGGTAACCCTCGCCAAGAAAAGTTAAGTCTCGATGCATGAGGACATGGGCATTGTATTCTGCTATAAGTAGGTCGAACAAGCATTTGATCTCCTCCCTGCCGGCCTCCATAGCTGCCTCAAGGCAAGAATCAATCTCCATGGATGCTATTCTTTTGTCCCTCCACACGGGCTTCATCCTTCAGCATCTTAACTTTAGAGAGTTCGTCGTCGAGCTTTATCTTTAGGAGTTTCGTAGCAAAAATTTCATCACAATATCGTTGCGACTCTTCCTGAGCAGCAGTTTTTTCCTCTTTCTCTTTGAGGAGTAGCTCTTCCAACTCTTTGACTCGTTGGGCGAATGCATCCCTCTCCTTTTGAACAGAATTTTTTTTCTAGAGTTAAGGCCCCGCAGCGTTGGACCGCTTTGTCAACTTCTTTCTTATGCATCGTCTCTAAACGATTAACGGCCTCCGCTGCGTCTTTAGCACTTTTTTGGGCAACTTCGAGCTGATACTTGTATGAAGAGAGCTCTTTATCTTGAGCTTTAATGATGTCTTTATCGTGAATAGCTTCGGGCTTCAGGCGATCGATTTCGTGTTGACGTTCAATAGAGACTTCCGAGATTTTTTCAACTAAATGGACAAACACATCATATTGAATGCAAACGTTGTTGTTGCAAGCAATGGCGCTTTATTTGATATGTCTCGGAATGTGATGGATCGCTGGGAGAAATTTCAAACCATCGAAGCATATTTTCGAGAATGTGGCCTTGAGCTCAATAAGTCTTTCCACTACTGACGGATCATGTATAGACGTGGGAGGAGTTTTCTTGGAAATTACAAATATTTTATAGGGTTCCCGGGATTGCCTGGTACTGGATGAACTAGAATGTTGATCTCAATGGGTCTTAGGCTGGGATGCCTTATGCGGAGACTTCTCCTTGCTTTGCTCTGATTGAGAAGGAGGATCACGAGAGTAGGAGGACTGGCTATATGTTTTTCTTCGAAAAGATGATTCACAGAGGCGGTAGTCTCGATCTCCAGTGTCATCTCTATCTCGGCTTTTTCCGGAGCTCGAATCTTGGCCAGAATAATGAAAAATAGATGACCCGTGAAGGCGATGAGCCCATGAGTATGTCCCATATCACCTGTGCAGAATTTGAATAACGACAAGTTAGCAAGGAGTAGAGTGATGGCTAAAATTTAAGTGCAAAGTGAAGTGCACGTGTCCGTGTGTGTCCTAGTGCTTCCTCCCAATGGACCAGTTTCTTTATCTTTACTTATAGGATTTTTTTCTCCCTAGTTTTGGGCTTGAACGCCTTCATCGCCTTTCACGGGCGAGTGGAATCTTGGGGCTTTCGGGTCGTCAAAACCATAGTTAAGCAAATCTTCGAGAATAGTAAGGTCCGACAAGCCTTTTAAATAACTCTCTAAGTGTTGAGGTGAAGGCTCTCTCCCCACCGGAGTGATTGTGAACTTAGGGGTTCCACCCGCTGTTTTCTTCCTCAACTTGTAAGTCAATTTTTTCTTTCCCTTCGTAGGGGGAGGCATTACTTCGATATCGTGAACCTCAACTACCGACTTTCGAGCGGGACTAACGTTCTCACCAGGTGTGTTTGACACATGGGCCTCTCTAATCGCACCTTCCTAGGGTGTGTCGGGGGCATCACGTGTTGAAGGCCCAACATGCCTTTTGCCCTTGTCCAAGGCAGACTCGGTAATAATGACGCCGTGAGGAAGACTTATTCGACGACCTTCCGCCAGCAGCCCAAACTTCGAGAGCGATTCATTTGAAATAATATATCGTATGTCTCGGTCTTCCGTGGGGATAGCTCGGATAGCTTCAACGGCTTTAGAATACCTAAGGCCTTCGGGAAGTGGGCTGATGCCTATAAAAGTTGAAAAAGAGTTAAGAAAAGGTGCAATTTCCGCCGAATGCAGGTATTGATCCAGAAAAGAGACTCACTCCCTTCCACCCATCTCTTTACAAAGCCAGGGGATAGCGCACATAGAACCATTCCTGCTTATACTGAGCGAATTTGCTCCACGCCCCAGTCAGAATTTGACACTTGTTATGCGGCTCGAGAAATACAAAGGATGGGATCTCAGATCGTCTCTTGAAACGAAAAATATAGCAGATATCGCTAGGAGTCGGGAGCTTGAAAAGGACGCTCATGAAGAGAATGCACGTGCCGTATACGAATGCATGACTGTTTGGATGTACCTATGATGGAGCGATCTCAATATACTGTAACAGGTCATGGAGGAAGGAGTTGAATGGTGGCACGCTACCAACCCAGCACATAAATTTGTTGTAGGCCGTATATCCGACTAGGGGCAAGTGAGGACGATCTTGTCCCGGTGGAACCAGCACTTCGTCAAAAGGAATCCCGTGTATTGAGCATATGCGATGAAGAGTGCTTTCGTTAATTCTTGAAGCTTGAGAATCGACCGGATTGTCTAGAAAGATCACTGCATCCAAGGCATCGGGAGCCAAGTCAATGGATGCGATCGTGGGGGTCGGAATATCATGTTTAGGAATAGTCGATGGATTCGAAGTTCCAACTTCTTCTTATTGAGAAGTTAGCTCGGGTCTATCTGAGACTGTGGCAGAGCTGGTTTTTCTAGACATCTCTGACGAATGTTGGATCTGATGAAGCATCTTTTTAAACTATACTTGAAAAATGATCAACATTAGACATAACAACAAAAGTACCCCCCTCGCGTGGTGTGTGAACTAGTGCAACCATTTAAGTATAAGGGCCAAAGAATTACAAGTCATAAAGTTGATGAAATAAAGTTAAGCTTTAGACTTTCATCTTCGAAGACCGTTGTGGTGACCCCTTTAATTTTCACACATAGATTTTTTTTTTTTACAAAAGGAATATATAATTAAATCCCATAATGTTAAGTTTGAATATTTAGAAAATTCATAGATTCTTTTCCCAAGATCCTGAATGACCAATATAATTATATCAGTTCATGATTCACCTTAAAATAGCTCTACATATTTGATGATATGTTTGCTTCTTTTGTTTTGTATGGGATGAAATTTACAACAGGCACAATGCATATGGGATTGGTAGTGCAAAGTACAGTGCACCTTTGCATTTTCTTTTCTTAATTTTCTACTCTTTCTGCCTATATATGTCTATTATCACCTAATGCAGTATTTAAGTGTTAAAAAGTGTAACTGAGAGAAGTACAATTGCTAATATGAACATACAAATCTGTTTTCACAATCACATTTTCATTTCAGGTTGAACAATTATATTTGCACTGCATTTTTCAGATAGGTTGGAAATGCAAACTGGTATGCTTGGAGTTTGTATTTCAAAAACTTGGAGTTTTTATATCATTTTCTTCGAGCTGGAAACACTTGCACAACATGAACTGTGGTGAAGTGATTCCAGGCTATAAGGGTTTGACCCTTAACCATCTAGGCTGGTCATGTTCCCATACTTACAACTTTCAGAACCATATTTCTTATGTAAACAATTTCTACAAACACTTTTCCTATCACAAGTTTGCTTCTATCATATAAAAGTTTTTCTGAGAATTTACTTTCCCCAGGCTTTCAACACAAAACAAAAATGTTTCCAAGTCCATTTCTTTTAAAACCCCTTTTTATTTTGAAATCAAATGCATAAATATGGGCCATACATTTTCTCTGAGATTATGCATCAACCAATATCTACTGCAGGCCATGCATAAACCATCTTATTCAAAACTTGTAAGCTTGTTTTGTTTTCTGAAAATCAGTTATATTTGACTATTTTTAATTGCCATCATCAAATCACCAAATAATTTCAAGCCAAAGAAAACAGGGGCTAACATGAACACATATCATACTGATTTGTTATATCAGTCTTCTCAGTTCCAAAAAGATGACCAGACATTTATAAGAACATCAACTAATTACTTGCCATCAGAAACAAAGGTTTAGCTAAATACATGTCATAATCCAAGCACTCAAAAAAATCTCCTTACAGTTTTCTTTAACTACTGATAATAACTAGATCATTCATTACAAGCATCTGCAAATAAAAAGCAAATTTTCTCTTATTTATACTAGCAGCTAATGCCTCCTTCATCCATCAAGTCAACCTTAATTACCTGCATGCAATTCACTGAGCTGCCCCATTTAATTGAGACACCCAAATGATTGCAAAGGCAACCAAAAGGGTCAGTTTATACTGGTATGAACATTAATGAATTTTATACACATGTTTACAAATCTTATGAACTTATAACACTTGCATAATCTAGCAGTTTGTAAACTATGCACACCAGTAAAAATTGCCAGATAACTTCAAGAATACAACCATTCATTCAACATATATGCAACAAGCCATGCATTATTCATAACATCATTTTTTTTTACATAAATAAACCTAGGTTTTGTTCTCCCAGTATTTCATTCAGGTCATCATATTAAACCTTGTTTAATTTATATCCCTGTCCAGATATTATAACCCAGAGATTTAAATCTCATACCCCATTTTATTTATGGTCTAAATCCCCCTGTCAAATGAACACAAGTATGCATTGTGGAGGAATCACCCAGATTGTTTTATTTATTCCAACACACAAAGGCCTCAGGGTGCACTTGCACCATGCATACACTTCCTCCCACCTGAAGCAAGCAGATCATTGACTAACCCCAAATGACCAATTTAATTTTCTTTCATTTATTCATAGGATCTATTAACCTAATGAGTTTCCCCCTCCAGTTTCTGCTTAATTCATTAAGCACCTGTTTATGGGTTTAATCATAAAACCCTCAATTCCTCCATGTTTCAGAAAAACATAATTACTTTCTAGTTCAATCCCTTGTTTTCCATTTATTTTCCTCACTGCAGAAATTTGCAACAGGTTTTCCAAAACATTTTAAACATCATGATCCTTCTATATTATAAAAAGAAGAATATGGACAGAGGTATTTGTTAAGGAAAATTTACCAAAAACCTCAGAAATCCTCCTGCCTTATTATTTAGAAAATAAGCATGAGCCAGATTTCTATCTTGCTGCCTATGTCCTAAATAATTTAAATCCATACTTGACAATAATAAGAATAGAATTAAAAATGCTCAAAACATTTTAGCTTGGAAAACTGACATACAAGACTCCAAACAGAAATGCACAAACAAACATCCATCTCATCCATTTCATTCATAATAAACCACTTCAGAAATTTAAATAATTTTTATAATACTTTAGGCTGCCTACCAGAGGTCTTAATGCCATTTCATAAAATAGATTAATGCTCACCTAGTATTTTCTTTTACTATCTTGCTCCTCTACTCAGCAAATCCCTTCAGAGCTGCTTACCCATATTTCCCCTATTTTTTTTTTCTGAGATGATGATGGTCATGATGGTGTACAGGTTTTATAAAGCTATTTTAGGATTTAAGGAAATGGGTAATTCCTTTGATACCCCTTTATTTTTCATGCACAGATTATACTTATGTATGGTCCTCAATTGGAATTACACTCACTTGATTTCCTTTAGTATTTATTTCGGGATTCCAGCACTTTAATTACTGCATGTTATTTCCATGATCTCATTCTATTCATGCCATATGCATGTGACCTTTGCCTATTTTATTTTCTGCTCAGTTTTTAAGGAAACTTCAATCTTTTTGCATTTTCTACTTAGCCTTCTTTTCTTATACAATCATGTACACTGTCATATACATTTAGGTGATGTAAAAATTATTCATACTATATTGTTTTTTATTCCTCCTTTAAAGTAGCAACTCCTTTTTGCATATCTATGTGATAAAAATTATACACACACAAGATTATTTATTTTTATTTTTCTTTTCTGGCAGCATGATTATATAAGTCATTTGAAACTTCATAAAATTACATTGTATCTTGTTTTTTTTTTATTAAATAGAAAATTTCCCTATATATTAAATACATGTGCTTATATAATTGTTTAGACATGGAACTATATTTGTTTTAAGTCCCAATTTTGATCACCTTAACTCCTTGCATCTTTATCAAACAGAAACTCCTATGCACATTTTTATTTACTAACAAACTTTTCTGTCTTGATGCATCTTATATATATATATATATTTTATTTTAGGGTCATTACATACCCTCCCCCTTAAAGGAATTATGTCCCTATAATTTCTTTTAATTTCTCCAAATAAAAATACTAGTCCATTGTCTGTTTTAATTTCACAACCCCATACTCATAGTTTATGAAAGCAAGCAATGCATAAGAATATTCAGAAAATCATCATAAACTAATTAAACATACCTCTCCATCAGTAAACAAATTGGGGTATTTAGCCCTCATTTTGTCCTCCACCTCCCATGTACAATCATTGGTGTCCAAGCTCCATTGAATTTTTACTAGTTTGATCACCTTGTTCCTCAACTTTTTCTCCTCCTTGGCAACTATCCCTACTGGTTCATTTGCGTAGACCAAATTCTTTTGGACTTGAATTTGAGTAGGTGACTCCAGAATTGCTCCTTCATCATGCACCCATTTTCTCAATTGAGAAACATGAAACACTGGATGCACACCACTCAACTCCTCAGGTAACTTAAGTTTGTAGGCCATAACACCAATTCTCTGCATAATTTCATATGGTCCTACAAATCTTGGTGATAACTTACCAGATTTCCCAAACCTAAACACCTTCCTCATTAGTGATACCTTCAGAAAAACATATTCTCCTACCTTAAACTCCATTGGCTTTCTCCTTTTATCTGCATAAGACTTTTGTCTTGATTGTGCTGTCTTCATCCTATGTCTAATTAACTCAATCATGTTGGAAGTTTCTTTAACATGATCTGGTCCTAGTAGTATACCCTCTCCCATATCCAACCAACAGGCAGGAGATATGCAGGGTCTCCCATACAAGGCTTCAAAGGGAGCCATTCCTATTGTTGACTGGTAGCTATTGTTATATGTGAACTCTGCCAAATGAATGTGATCCTCCCAATTACCCCCAAAGTCAAGCACACATGCTCTCAACAGATCCTCCAATATTTTGTTTACTATCTCTGTCTGCCCATCACTTTGAGGATGGTAGGCAGTGCTTAAGCATAGTTGAGTTCCCATTGCTTCTTGGAAGCTCTCCCAAAATCTTGAGGTGAACAAAGTGTCTCTATCACTCACAATAGTCTTGGGTATACCATGTAGCCTCACCACTTCCTTAATAAATAATTGTGCAAGCCTAGTTGCATTTCTATCTGACTTGACAGGGACAAAGTGAGCTGATTTGGTTAGTCTATCGACAATTACCCATATACTATCATTGCCTTTCTTAGTTCTAGGCAAACCATCCACAAAATCCATGGAAATACTTTCCCATTTCCACTGAGGTACCTCCAAAGGTTGCAACATGCTAGAAGGCTTCTGGTGATCTGCTTTAATTTGCTGACAGGTGAAACACTTTGCCACATATCTTGCCACTGCTTGTTTCATTCCTGGCCACCAGTAGCTTCTTTTTAAATCATGATACATTTTAGTACCACCAGGGTGTATGGTGTACCTGGTTTTGTGGTGCTCATTCATGATTTCTTCCTTCAACTCTGCAATGTCTGGTACACACAACTTCTCATTCTTCCTTAAATACCCCTTGTGATCTATTTTAAAATTTCCCAACTCAATGTTGCTAAGTAACATTTCCTTCTTCTCCTTCAAATTTTTATCTTGGTCTTGCATGCCACCAATTTTCTCCACTAGATTGGATTTTACTGTAATCAATCCTAGTGTACCATACTCTACCATGTCATCATGCTCTCTAAAATTCTTTTCATTCTTGCTATATATATCTGCCTCCCCAAGCATTACAAGGTTTTTAAATTCATTAATCATTAGACTTGCTAATCTAACATGATGCCTACTCAAGGCATCTGCCACCCTATTGGCTTTTCCAAGGGTGTACAAAATATCTAAATCATATGTAGCTAGAAATTCCATCCACCTTGCTTGTCTCATATTCAAATCTTTTTGAGAATATAAATACTTCAATGCTTGATGGTCTGTAAATAATTCAAACTTTGCTCCAAGCAAATAATGCCTCCAAAGTTTTAATGCAAACACTATTGCAGCTAATTCTAGATCATGAGTTGCATATTTGGTTTCATTGGGTTTAAGCTGTCTTGATGCATATGCCACTACCTTGCCATGTTGCATAAGCACTGCACCTAACCCAGACCCACTAGCATCAGTATATACAACCATTCCTTCATTTGCTTCTGGGATTTGCAAGACAGGAGCTTCCACCAGTGCTTGTTTCAATTTCTCAAAAGCTTGTTCACACTGCTCAGTCCACACATATGGTTGGTTCTTCTTTGTCAACTTGGTCATTGGTGTGGCTATTCTTGAAAAATCCTTGATGAACCTTCTATAGTACCCTGCCAATCCCAAGAATGATCTCACCTCAGTCACTGTACTGGGTCTACTCCATGATTGAACTGCAATCACTTTGCTTGGATCCACACTTACTCCTTGCTGTGACACTATGTGTCCTAAGAATTTTACTTCATGTTGCCAAAATGTACATTTTGAATACTTGGCTTTTAATTCATGTTCTCTAAGTCTGGATAATACTAGGTGTAGATGCATAGCATGATCATTTTCTGTCTTTGAGTAAATTAATATATCATCTATAAATACTAGAATAAATTTATCCAAAAAGTCTCTAAAAATTCTATTCATCAAATCTACAAAATAGGAGGGAGCATTGGTCAAGCCAAATGGCATTACTAAAAATTCATGTAGGCCATACCTTGTGTTAAAGGCTGTGTACTCAATGCTTTCCTCTGCAACTTTCATTTGGTGAAATCCAGAGGCTAAATCTAACCTTGAAAATATTTTAGCTCCATGCAATTGATCAAATAGATCATCTATTCTAGGCAGTGGGTACTTATTTTTAATGGTTACTTTGTTTAAACCCCTATAGTCTACACACAACCTCATTGTTCCATCATGTTTCTTGACAAAGAGCACTGGGGAACCCCAACTGGAACTACTTGATCTTATGAATCCTTTCTCTTCTAATTCTTCTAGTTGATGTTTTAATTCTACTAACTCTTTTGGACCCATCCTATAAGGCTTCTTAATGATTGGATTTGTTCCTGGCATTAACTTAATTTTGAATTCAACTGGTCTATTCTGAGGAATTCCTCTCACCTCTCCAAACACATCTATGTATTCATTAACTATTAGAATTTCCTCTATTTTTAATTCCTTTTGAATTTCGTTTATACTCCAAATTTTATTAAAACATGTGTTCTTTGCTATTTCACTTAGAACTGTAATTCTTTTGCCTTCATTTGTCTCCAAAGAAATGGTAACGTTTTCTAAATTTAAAATTGCTTTATTTTTCATTAACCAATCTACCCCCAAAATAATCCCAATACCAGGATAATTTAAAGTATATAGATCTGAATCAAAGCCATAACCCCCTATGATTAATTTCAGACCCATACACTTCATCCCTAATATATAATGACTCCCTATGGGGCTGTGTACAGTTAAGGGGTGTTCAATAGAAACACAAGCAAGTGCTAATTTCTTTACAATTTCCAAAGATATTAGTGAATGTGAGGCACCAGTGTCATATACTACTGATATTGGTTGGGTATTGATTAGAATTATACCTTCAAGTTGCCCAACATTTCCAGTGGTGTTTGTTGCCAAAGCTCTTACCCTTGCTGTTTTCTTATGAGTCTCTGGGCAGTCCTTCTTTAAATGTCCCATTTTCCCACAGTTATAGCAGCTTCCTTTAGGTATTTTAGGGTCAGGGCATTGGTTACTGTAATGTCCAGCTTTTCCACAATTAAAACAATGAGTGAATTTCTTGCTTTCAGGTGCTATTGCTCCTTCCCCTTTCTTAACTCCTTTACTTGCATTTCTCTTGTCATAAGGTTGCACTTTGTTCTGACCTCCCTTCTTCTTATTGAGCTTCATGTTCCTGAATTTCTCTCTTGTGGTATCATGTTGCTTAAAAGAGAGAGTTAGATCAATCACTTGATCAAAGGTTTTGTCTTTGTATGGCAACATTGCCCTGGATAGATTGGGATTCAAGCCTTGAATGTATCTTGCATTCTTTGCTTTTGCATTCCCTATCAACACCATTCCATACTTGGACAATGCTTCAAACTTCTGAGTGTACTCATTTACACTCATGCCTCCTTGCCTTAATCTAATAAAATCTTCAAGCAGCGTGGCTTTGGCAGATGCTGGGATAAATCTGGCCTCAAGCATGTCCTTGAAATCATTCCAAGTGATGTTATTTTCTGGCCTTCCTACTATCACAACCTCCCACCAATCCAATGCAACCCCCTTCAATTTCCTTGAAGCTATTTGTCTTTTCCTTTGGTCATTGATTTGCATATCTGTAAAGACCCTCTCCATAGTCCTTATCCACATTTGAACACCCATAGCTCCTTCAGTGCCTTCAAAATCCTTTCCTCCCAAATTGGTACAAGTCTTAAGCAGTTTGGAGAGCTCCTCATGAGGATTGTCTTGCTTTGGTGCCATTCCATCCCTCAAAGCCCTCACAAAATCCTCCATGCTTATCACAGGTGGCTCACGTGATGGTCCTGCACCTGTGTGATGTCTTGGTCCTACCATAATGCTATAGATATAATTTTTTTAAGTTAGTTTATTTACCCCCATTATTTTTAATATCTTTACTTTGTTTATTTATTTTATTTAGGTGTACCCTATACATGTATCTCAAGCATACATTTCATTCAGTCATACAAAAACATCCAACCCTAAGAATTCAATCAATGCATTCAATCATCCATATACATACAATAATGTTTACTATGTTATTTAAAACATAGCTCTGATACCAACTGTGGTGACCCCTTTAATTTTCACACATAGATTTTTTTTTTTTTACAAAAGGAATATATAATTAAATCCCATAATGTTAAGTTTGAATATTTAGAAAATTCATAGATTCTTTTCCCAAGATCCTGAATGACCAATATAATTATATCAGTTCATGATTCACCTTAAAATAGCTCTACATATTTGATGATATGTTTGCTTCTTTTGTTTTGTATGGGATGAAATTTACAACAGGCACAATGCATATGGGATTGGTAGTGCAAAGTACAGTGCACCTTTGCATTTTCTTTTCTTAATTTTCTACTCTTTCTGCCTATATATGTCTATTATCACCTAATGCAGTATTTAAGTGTTAAAAAGTGTAACTGAGAGAAGTACAATTGCTAATATGAACATACAAATCTGTTTTCACAATCACATTTTCATTTCAGGTTGAACAATTATATTTGCACTGCATTTTTCAGATAGGTTGGAAATGCAAACTGGTATGCTTGGAGTTTGTATTTCAAAAACTTGGAGTTTTTATATCATTTTCTTCGAGCTAGAAACACTTGCACAACATGAACTGTGGTGAAGTGATTCCAGGCTATAAGGGTTTGACCCTTAACCATCTAGGCTGGTCATGTTCCCATACTTACAACTTTCAGAACCATATTTCTTATGTAAACAATTTCTACAAACACTTTTCCTATCACAAGTTTGCTTCTATCATATAAAAGTTTTTCTGAGAATTTACTTTCCCCAGGCTTTCAACACAAAACAAAAATGTTTCCAAGTCCATTTCTTTTAAAACCCCTTTTTATTTTGAAATCAAATGCATAAACATGGGCCATACATTTTCTCTGAGATTATGCATCAACCAATATCTACTGCAGGCCATGCATAAACCATCTTATTCAAAACTTGTAAGCTTGTTTTGTTTTCTGAAAATCAGTTATATTTGACTATTTTTAATTGCCATCATCAAATCACCAAATAATTTCAAGCCAAAGAAAACAGGGGCTAACATGAACACATATCATACTGATTTGTTATATCAGTCTTCTCAGTTCCAAAAAGATGACCAGACATTTATAAGAACATCAACTAATTACTTGCCATCAGAAACAAAGGTTTAGCTAAATACATGTCATAATCCAAGCACTCAGAAAAATCTCCTTACAGTTTTCTTTAACTACTGATAATAACTAGATCATTCATTACAAGCATCTGCAAATACAAAGCAAATTTTCTCTTATTTATACTAGCAGCTAATGCCTCCTTCATCCATCAAGTCAACCTTAATTACCTGCATGCAATTCACTGAGCTGCCCCATTTAATTGAGACACCCAAATGATTGCAAAGGCAACCAAAAGGGTCAGTTTATACTGGTATGAACATTAATGAATTTTATACACATGTTTACAAATCTTATGAACTTATAACACTTGCATAATCTAGCAGTTTGTAAACTATGCACACTAGTAAAAATTGCCAGATAACTTCAAGAATACAACCATTCATTCAACATATATGCAACAAGCCATGCATTAATCATAACATCATTTTTTTACATAAATAAACCCAGGTTTTGTTCTCCCAGTTTCTCCCAGTATTTCATTCAGGTCATCATATTAAACCTTGTTTAATTTATAACCCTGTCCAGATATTATAACCCAGAGATTTAAATCTCATACCCCATTTTATTTATGGTCTAAATCCCCCTGTCAAATGAACACAAGTATGCATTGTGGAGGAATCACCCAGATTGTTTTATTTATTCCAACACACAAAGGCCTCAGGGTGCACTTGCACCATGCATATACTTCCTCCCACCTGAAGCAAGCAGATCATTGACTAACCCCAAATGACCAATTTAATTTTCTTTCATTTATTCATAGGATCTATTAACCTAATGAGTTTCCCCCTCCAGTTTCTGCTTAATTCATTAAGCACCTGTTTATGGGTTTAATCATAAAACCCTCAATTCCTCCATGTTTCAGAAAAACATAATTACTTTCTAGTTCAATCCCTTGTTTTCCATTTATTTTCCTTACTGCAGAAATTTGCAACAGGTTTTCCAAAACATTTTAAACATCATGATCCTTCTATATTATAAAAAGAAGAATATGGACAGAGGTATTTGTTATGGAAAATTTACCAAAAAACTCAGAAATCCTCCTGCCTTATTATTTAGAAAATAAGCATGAGCCAGATTTCTATCTTGCTGCCTATGTCCTAAATAATTTAAATCCATACTTGACAATAATAAGAATAGAATTAAAAATGCTCAAAACATTTTAGCTTGGAAAACTGACATACAAGACTCCAAACAGAAATGCACAACAAACATCCATCTCATCCATTTCATTCATAATAAACCACTTCAGAAATTTAAATAATTTTTATAATACTTTAGGCTGCCTACCAGAGGTCTTAATGCCATTGCATAAAATAGATTAATGCTCACCTAGTATTTTCTTTTACTATCTTGCTCCTCTACTCAGCAAATCCCTTTAGAGCTGCTTACCCATATTTCCCCTATTTTTTTTTCTTTTTTTTTCTGAGATGATGATGGTCATGATGGTGTACAGGTTTTATAAAGCTATTTTAGGGTTTAAGGAAATGGGTAATTCCTTCGATACCCCTTTATTTTTCATGCACAGATTATACTTATGTATGGTCCTCAATTGGAATTACACTCACTTGATTTCCTTTAGTAGTTATTTTGGGATTCCAGCACTTTAATTACTGCATGCTATTTCCATGATCTCATTCTATTCATGCCATATGCATGTGACCTTTGCCTATTTTATTTTCTGCTCGGTTTTTAAGGAAACTTTTAATCTTTTTGCATTTTCTACTTAGCCTTCTTTTCTTATACAATCATGTACACTGTCATATACATTTAGGTGATGTAAAAATTATTCATACTATATTGTTTTATATTCCTCCTTTAAAGCAGCAACTCCTTTTTACATATCTATGTGATAAAAATTATACACACACAAGATTATTTTTTTTATTTTTCTTTTCTGGCAGCATGATTATATAAGTCATTTGAAACTTCATAAAATTCCATTGTATCTTGTTTTTTTTATTAAATAGAAAATTTCCCTATATATTAAATACATGTGCTTATATAATTGTTTAGACATGGAACTATATTTGTTTTAAGTCCCAATTTTGATTACCTTAACTCCTTGCATCTTTATCAAACAGAAACTCCTATGCACATTTTTATTTACTAACAAACTTTTCTGTCTTGATGCATCTTATATATATATATATATATATATATATATTATTTTAGGGTCATTACAACCGTCATCGCTGACCGTCTCCGAGAGCTTATCATATGATGGTTCCTATTTTGAAATCGGCATCGACACTATATGTGGAAGGTTATTATCTGTTTTAATCGAGCTAAATTCAAGATTATAATTGTTAAGACAGAGGAGTTATCATTCTGGATTGTTCGATATGCTTGATTGCTTAAGTCCTTGTCCTTGATTACTGTCATATGTTCAGGCATAGGAAGTAAGTTAAGTCTACATGCATTATGTTCGAGTTGGGATGGTTCTGACTGTTATAGCCTACTACCAGACTTAATGTCGAACGATGCTGCAGACACTCGACTATTATTGCCTACTTCACTCCTACATTCCCTCTTCACCGTTCAATATGTGGGAGTCATGCTGAGCCACGGTCACGCCGAGCCGCATCGCTCGGCACACTGAACCCAGCTCCTACTGCACTCTTCTACACTCTCTCTCCACCGTTTGGCATTCGACAAGTCATGCCGAACCACGGTTATGCCGAGCCGCATCACTCGGCACACTGAACCCAGCTCTTATTTTCCTCCTACACTCCCTCTCCGTCATTCGGCTTGCGAAAGTCATACCGAGCCATAGCCATACGTTCTCCTCCAACTCGCACACCACACTCAACCAACACTCCCTAACCTCACCAATTCCTACTTGGCCAACCATACTTCCTATTCCCTCGCTCGACAACCCAACAAGAACCTACTTCCTAAGAGCCTCTGACTCCCTCTTCCTTCCTCTTCTCCACCTAACCCTAAGGTATGCTTAAGCCTTAGACTCAACTTCCTCATCTAGACGACCATTTGTAGTATGGAAAAAAGCTATGAATTCGGGCCACGTGCAAAAACCTTAATCAGGAGAATCGAACAAGTAAAAATCATACCTAAAGGGATGGATCGAAATGTAGGGAAATACTGGATTTGGAGTTGAACATTTTCAGGTTCGTTGGGGGGAGAGATTGAGAGGTAATGTATGGGACTCGGGATTAAAAAGAGAAGTTGAGATTTTGTCAGGAGTCTGGGGGAAGACGAGTTTGGAAGGGTGTTAGAGCGGAGGTAAATGTAAAAGGGAGAAAGAGGAGAAGTGTTGGCTTTTATATTAGGAAAGAGGGAGGGTCAACAGGCATCGACCAGTGGAACCGGTCAAGATTTCTCGATGGTTCGACATTCAGGCCTCGCTTGGCATTCAGGCCTCGCTTGGCATTCAGGCCTCACTCGTCATTCAGGAGATTATAAAAGTCCACTATTAAGATGTCAGAGCAGGGGCTAAAGGAAGAAATGAATTGCTCGTGTTTCATAGGGCATCGTGCTGATTCGCACGATACTGTTTGGGGGGCCGATGTTACCCAGTAACTTGTCCTGGATACGTGGCTCGGCTACGATTGTCGTTCGGCATGGAAACCTCGGCATCTCCCCTCGCTTCGCTTGGCACAAGCCTCATTCGGCATGAAGCCTCGCTCGGCACAAGCGTCATTTGGCATCTCCCTTCGTTCGGCACGAGCCTCGTTCGGCATAGATGAGTCGCTTGGCATGAAGCCTCATTCGACATAGATGATTCGCTCAACAAGAAGCATCGTTCGACATAGATGACTCGTTCAGTACAGGCCTCATTTGGCACAGGCCTCGTTCGACGCACCTCCCCTTGTTCAGCATAAGAGCCTCGCTCAGCCCAAGTACCACGATCGGCACAACACCTCGTTCGGCATACGAGTGTCGTTCGACACGCATCCCACGCTCGGCATACGAATGCCGTTCGGTCTGGATGTGTGGCTTGGCATACAAGTGCCGTTCGGCATGGAGAAATCGCTCGGCATTCTCTGGTTCGACCAACCTCACTCGGCAATTTCCGTTCGTCATCTCTGGCTCGGTGCACAGAAGCTACTTACCACGGGCCGAGGTACCTTGTGCCTAGGCCCATGAGGGAAGTCTAACCCATCTTCGTTTATAAATAGAAGGGCAGAGGCAAAGTGAAAGGGTCTTTTTTCGAAAACACGGGGGAGACTCTATCACTTTCAAGACTCTTTCTTTTCAGTTATCACTTGTATTCAAGTCATTTTTGTATGGATTGTATCTGTAATCAATCATTTGTGAAAGCAATAAAGATCAAAACTCAAAGTGGATGTAGGCAGTTATGCTGAACCACTGTAAATCTGGTGTTCTTGTTTTTGCTGTTAATTTAATATACAGTTCTCTGTTTTAATTTACTTTCTTCATTAATCTCTTTACACAATCTTTCTCAAGGGTGTTAGTGACCAATTCTGGTGCTAACCGTATTCAAGGAAATAAATTATAGAGCAAAAAACATAAATATTTGAAATGAATGGAATATAAACTTTAAAGGAAATTAAATAAAATCATAAGAATAATTGATGAGAATAAAAAAGTAGTCCAAAGTTTCAAAACTAAATTCAAGGAATAATAGTTGTGCCATTTATGTTATGTTGGTGGATCGTTTAAGTTGGTAGGTTGCTTATACCTACCATTTGGAGTTACTTGGATTTTTTTTCTATGCCTTTTGATTGTTACAATAAATACATTTGATTTTTCTACATACAAATATCATAATAATTGTTAATTTTTTAATTTATTGAATATGTTAACACTCGATTTCAACGATTAATATCAATCTATAGGATAAAGATGATCAAATTTGACTTTAAATTGAAATAACAATAGCAGTAATCAGAATTTATACATAGCATTTTTATGGTTTCTATATCGTGCTAAATGAAAAAATAATCAATAACTTATTATGTATGATTTATGTATTAGAGAATATTAAAGAACACCCCTAGATTCTTTATTTCCATATTCTTCATTTCAATGTTCTATAATATAATTAGCATAAATATAACATGCTTATTTTTCTTCCTTATTCACTATTTCAATGTTTAAATAACACAATTGACTATAAATTATTTTAACATTCATTTACGATTCATATTGCCTTAATAATCTGTGTTTGTTTCAGCTAATCAAAAGTGCAGTTCTTCTTTGTTAGAAATGCTTAATTTTTTTTTAAAGATTTTAGTTTTACATGTACTAATATAACAAGAAGTTATTTAGGACTTCAACAGTTGTTGATGTGTAAGGAAATTTTTTTATGATTATCTAGTTATCTAATCATGTTCCATCATTTATGATGATTGTTTTCATGAAATATTTAATGATTAAACTTTTGGAATATTTACACGTGAAACGATTGATGGATTTAAATAACAGCAAGTCGAAAAATCCTAATTTGATATGGATATGTATCCTATTCGAAGAAATAGCTCTTGAATTTTTTTTTGAAATTGTACTTTATATACAACATGTCACTAGGAAAACATATCACATGTCAATAAATGTTCGAATCAAGCTACGCAAGTTTCAAACTTGTGACCTCTTGCACCAAAACTGAATCACTTAACCACTTGGAAAATGGTGCTTGTCAGCCCTTAAAATGTTTCAACTAATATTTTTGCAATAATAAACAGAAAGTATGTTAAAAACATTTATCCCATTCCATTTGTATAAATATATTTTTAATTGTTTATTTCATGGAAAAATAGTTAAATACAATGACAACTTAATATTCGTTGTTTTTTGCAATATCATACCTAAAGTCAACATCTTGAACATCTTCTACTTAAAATTTAACATTCATACACACCCAAATTCAGCTTTAGTTCTTTTGCGAATCAATGTGTGAAGCACGATTCCGTACTAGTCTGTATATATGTGTGTGTTGTATGTGTTTGTTGTGTGTGTATATGTGTGTGTGGTTCTGGCATTTATATGTACATGTGGCATATAAGTATTGCATATTTTTTTTACATAAATACTAATCAAAGAACAGTTAATTAAACAAAATTTAGATTATTTCTTTGGTCAAGGAAATATCTAATCAATATCTAGAAATAGGACAGTCTTTCCACCTTCCTCTCTTGTAAACTCCTAATTAAATTTAGATCAAATCATATATTTTAGTACATATACACACATCATATTTAATGTAGCCTGAAATAAGTGAATAAGAGATTTGATGTTCCAAAAATTTTGATTTTCATAAAACGATCAAAAGAGATCACACACGGAGATACACATACATAATATAAAATTTTCCATATAATTATAAATTAAATTGTATATATAATAGTCCAAAGTAATTTAAAAAAATTCAAATTTATCTTGGCTAAATTGATAACAAATTATCATAAATTAAAAATATATTCAAGACGTCATAGATTCACATCAATATACATGCTTGATTACAACCAAAGTAAATGATCATTGTACATATTCATGTATGCATATAATTAAATTACTTAGTAATACACAGAAACACATTAGAAAAGGTCAACTTGTAGATACATAAAATTAAATTAAATAGATCAATGTTTCGTATTTGTTTTTCCTTTTTTTCGAATTTTATTTAGAAACAACATACGTATGGTAAATCAAATTTTAATGAAATTCCATGGCAACGTAACTATATGTTACATAAACTAATTGGGTTAGGTGCGAGCATGTATAAGTATATAAAATAAATATGTATTTACCTTCACAGGGCTCTTTATTACACTTTGATTTGTGAATCAACTCTTATACTCCTTAAATCGGCACCCGACCTTGCTAGAATCGAACAAATCACGTTGTTTCAATTTTGTTTAATGTTGATTTAGGGAAAAAGAGTTCGGCTATATAGGTTTTCATGGGGAGAATATAATGGCCATAGATGGAGAAAGAAGAAGGTGAAAAATCAAATGAAATAAATGTGGAAGATCGATTTTTGTGGGGAGAATGAAAGTCTTTCTCATTCATCTCCTTAAAACCTCCCCTAATTAATTTCCTATTTGATCTATATCAATATATAAACGATTTTCCCCTTTTTATGGCCAACATATTTTGTTCCTATATGGATCAACTTTTCCTAATTCCCATTAAGTAATTAACTACATTTAAAACTCATATATACTGACATCATATACGATACGTGCATTTATAAATTTTATATGCACATCCAAATTATTACTAACAACACTCCACACATTCAAATAAAGTACTAACTAATGTTTATTAAATATTAATGTGTTTAATTAATTTATAATAAACTAATTAAATCATAGGGTTTTCTAGAGATTTCACAAATATGGTTATGAGAATCAAAAGTGTGAATTTAGTGATATTGAACAATTCAAATATTAGTGCTCACATATCACATTAGTTAGCAGTGTGACAGTTCGGCTGAATTCATCACTTGCAAATCTTTTCGCTAAAATCATATTTTATATTTTTAAGCGATATCAATAGTGATAATAATTTATACTTGTTTTCTTTGTCAACACTATATCACTTTAAAACATAAGGAGTTTGGTGCTGGTCTATCCACATTTGACTTGATTAGTCTATAAACAAAATCCTCGGTTCAATAATTGTATTTATCATCAATCATTCTACTTTGGCCAAAGTTTTTGACATTTAGTTAGCAATAGTTGACTGCGGCACTAACTCATACAACCACGAGATGAATTCTCTATTGAATAGTAATCGGTCCTAACGCTTTAAATTAGACCCAAATATAATCGTCTAATAAACGTTATTACATGATTTAACTATAATCAAAGTGGAGTATCGATATTAATGTTCCGCGATATTCTTAAGTTGGGAGAACTGTATAAAATCATCACACTAAGATTCCATGTTTGACTTAGTTGTTATCAACCGACAGAAAACACTCAGATGCATCATTCCATGGTTAACCAGTAAATACGTGTACGTAATCCTTTGGTGCCCCCAATAGTCATGAGTAATACGTTGCCCTAATAGAGCAATACACATTCTAGTCTTAATGGATATATCGATAACATTTCTCAAAGCATCTTGACTAGTAATATTTAAAATAAAATATTCATGATTGCAACTATTTGTAACTACAATCACATGACACTTTATTTATAGATTTTTTTATTAATATACTTCAATTTAATTGCTTAGTTTATTTATATCATAGTATATCAAGCATATAAAGGAAAACAAAGACCTATATTACGAACGAGATTAATTATAAAGTTAGATATGTGTAACAAATTATATAATTGCCCTTAGGGCGTACCACTAACTCTCCCACAAGATCCCTTTCTCTGCAAACCTTACGATGGCGATCGTTGTCATGCCTCTTAAATTGGTATTGGTCCATGTGATGTCGATACTTATTGATCTACTTAGAGAAGCAACTCTATGCGGACTATTTCCTTTTAGAATTTGGTTGATGTTTCCTTCCACAGTTACTCTTTGCTAATGTTATCCAAGCTTTTTAACTGAACTTCCTTTGTCAGATCCAACTAGAATACTCCTTTCACAACATGATCACTGGCTTGAGATCCATCATCTTGATGGGTTTGGCTCATCATATCAAACTTACTAGCAAACTCATTTGTAGTTTTCATTCCGTTGCTTGTATCCTTTGTGTACACTAACCATCAACTGCCCTTACTCATCTCTAGTAACCAGATATGGTGGAAGTTGTGTAGTTCCATCACTTTCACTTACATTTCCAACATTTCCTCTATCAAAAGCCTCTCTAACTTGGTTTCTCGGATTCTTCTTAGGTCAAACTTTATATAATATCCTTGTAGATTTTATCTAAATCTAACCAACAACAAAGATCTAGCCTAATCTTTGAATTTTCAGTGAAAGAACAAAAAATATTAGCTAAAATATTGATCTAACATCCCCAATTGAATGATTTTGTAAGGAAGATGATTCTATTGTAAATTAACTGAAAATATGTGAAATTATGAAGAAAAAATTAAGAGAGCAAAAGATAAGGGAACTACAGTGAATTGACTATGCCTACATCCACTTTAATACTATTTTACTACCGACTACACGCTACATCTATAAGAAAAAATTCAACTCAAAAATTATAATTTCAATAGCTCCTCTAAGATGTGTAATTGCAATTGACCAAGATCCAAAGTCTATTTTTTTGAATGTAAGCTTATATTTATAGTTGTAATTGGCTTATTAAGCTTGTAAATCATCGGGTTGCATTAGAACTCATCATATATTAAGATCCAAAAAGATAGGAGATGTCTAGGTCCAAAATCAATAAGATGATGGATTGATATTAGTTCATCCATGGATTGGTACCAATCCATGGTCCTTATATTTTCTTCTTTCCCCTCATACATATGTACCCCACATTGATCCTATAACATCCTGATATTTTCAACCATTCGCATCCACACATGTCGGATTTGAATTGCTCAAAATACCAGATTGTTAATTTATATTTGGCAAAACTTAGCATATACAGTAAATAAATAAATCATAGAATCACAAACACAAAGTAATATACAATATGCAGCGGAAACAAAAATAATAGTAGTTCATGAAGCTACTATATATATCAAAGTTAAATAAGATACAATAGTAGTTTCAAATACAATAGTCAAATACAAGATTAGAATACATCACTGGAATCAGCTGAATAACTGCAAGCTGAAAAAATGATGATGGATCTCCAAACGAAGCACCCACTTTAAAGGTGAGTTTCAAAAGTTGTATCACTCAGTCTGACTCGAGCGTAAAGCAAAACACAAAGCACTCTAGTCAAGATTAACATTCTTATATCAATAAATCCAACTCAAGTGAAATAAAAACTGAAATACAAGTCACTCAAAAGATGTTTGGGATAACCATCCTCTAAGGATCTGTTAAACTATCTACTATGTAGTAATATACGCTATTATAATAACGTCTAAAGTAAAGTATACTATTTAAAAATAGCATTAAGGCTTTACATTTTCCACCTTAACACATTTTGTAGTGCAAATAGTCTATACAGTACCATCGTACCTCCAGATCGGGAGGCTACCATAGGATACTCCATAGGTACGACACAAATCAAACTCGTAGTAAAGCTTGCTAAGGAAGGTGACAAGGCACACTAGGCAATGCCAGGGTGGATATACCAATTACGCATCCGAGCTGGTGGTAACGCATAGCAGCCACTACCGCCCACCTTGAGCCACACTCTCAAAAACAAAAATCAAAGGTGCGCACCAAATCAATCATAAAGTAGTAGAATGACATACGAAGGAGTGTGTCCGATCAAAGGAGCTACCTCATTGGCCTGAGATCACTCCTGTTTTAGCCACCTTATGCCAACTCATGGGAGTCGGGTCCACGTCTATACCTCATATAGGATGTCGCCACCATCCTACTTCATTCTGAAATCTCCACCGCATACATAGTTGTAAAAGTGGTTTTCGCAGTTGACAGAGAGTATGACAACTTCTACACCCGGTCTCTTTAACAACCAAATGTTATTATAACACCGCGGTCATTTCAAAATAGTTTATACTTCAAATCCAAAATATCTTTACCATTTCAAAACCACATCAATATGATATCATTTCCATTTCAAAACTAAATACTTTATCATTTCCAAAATCATAGTATTTTCAAAGTTATAACACTTTCGAAACTAAAGACTTAAAATTATAACACTTTCATAACATAATACTTTGAAATTCATAACTTTCAAAACATAACATCCACCACTTAAATAGTTTAGATATTAAAATAGTATATAAAATAAAATAGTTTATAAAGTAAAATAGTTTATACAAGAGAGTTATAACTTAAAGTAGTTTATATTAAAATAGTTTATATTAAAAACAATTTATATTAAAATAGTTTATACTAAAATAATTTATAAAGTAAAGTATAAAATAATTTTAAATATAATTTACAAATACTTTATATGATAAATAGTTTCCTCAAACTTCACAAATATATTCAAATCAACTTGAATCCTAAAATTCAATTTAAATCAAATCTCAGTTCATAAATTTCAACTCAATTTAGTTCTCAATAAACCATTTCAAATTACACCGATTCCGAATATAGATTTGAACCACAAAATAAACCATTTCAATTTCAATATATTTAAAAGCTTTAAATATTCCATATTTTCAAAACTAAATTTAATAATTTCATATATATCTTAATTCAGTTTACTATTATTTATTTTTGAAATATTTACTAAATAAATTCAATATCTTTTAAATAAAATTCAACTTGACATATTCATTTCAAATCATCTGAAACCAAAATCAAGTTATAAAATCGTATCCTTAAATTTAAATATCCAAGGAGTTTCAAATCGATTTTATTTAAATATAATTCTTAAAATTTATAATTTCAAAACCAAATTAAAATTTTAAGACTTTCAAAACATATAAATATAAAATCAAGAATTTAAACTTTATAAAATACATTTAGAAATCAATATTTATTAAACCATGTATTTCTTTCCAAACCATAGAAATCGTTTCAAAATATTTATATATACACCAGCGGTGTCTGTAAATAATTTTATATCCTATGGTCAAGTGATACAGATATTAATCATTTCAATCTGCAATTTAAATATAAATATGGATATATATCATTTTAACCCGTAATCCCAAATTCAGTTCAAAGAAAATTGCCTGGGTTTATCATTTCAGCCCATAACGATTTTCTCCTATTCTACAGATCGTTTGGGTATGTATCATTTCAACCTATAGTGAATTCTATACTAACAGCGAACTTGCAGAGTGATCACAATATGATAAAAATATAACATGCATATATGATCAACATAAATAACTAGATAATGGTGTCAGATGTCACAGACGAACAGATGGCATATATATATATATATATATATATATATATATATATATATATCAATATAAATAACTTACAGCAACATATTTCAATTGTCCTTTCAATTGAAATCTAATTTAATAAATATATGAACATTAATTGTGAGTGATTTATCTCCTTTCGAGGCTAGAGATTGTCGTCAATGGAATGAGTTACGAATCCAGGCACGATTTTCGAAGCAAAGCACGATGGAAATATGTAATATCCCGGAATTTTGGATAATATAAATTTAATAATCTGTGTTTAAATTTAAATTAAATTGATAATTTTTGTTAATAAATTTAATTTGATTTAATAATCTTCTTTATTTAAACATTTAATTTGTGAATTTATTTTTAATAAACTGATAAAATTGTTTTCTATTTATAAAATGTATATGTATATTTTAAATAGATAAGTTGTTAAATTAGTATAGCATAATTTTTTGAAATTAGGAATTGTGATTTATTTTTAATTTAAGATTTTCAAAAATATTTAATAAAATACTAAATGATTTTAAATATATAAGATAAATGTTTTATTGGTTTAAAATTCATTTTAACTAAAGTTTGAATATTAAAATAAGTTACAAAAATGTTTGTGTTATTCTTTTTAAAATATTGATTTATAAAATGTGATTTGTTTATTTAAATATGAAATTTAAAATACAATTTAAAATACATGTATTCATTTAAGTTACAATCTCTTGTATAAATTTATTTTAAGTATTATTTCCAAATAATTGATTTGTATATTATTTTCATTTATAATAATACTTTGTTTTATTCTTTTAAAATTATTTATCTATATATAACTAAGTATTTATAAACTAATTAACTAAGCTTAATATTTCATTAACTCTAATTATAAATACTAACTAATTTAAGAAGACATATGTAAGTAATTTAAGACTAATCTAACATGTGTTAAATGTTTAAACAAAGATACTTACAAGTGTTAACACTTAAGATAAGTGCATGTTTCAATTTTTATTTTTCTTTGATTTCTAAATTAAATCAAAATATTATTATATAACTTGCATCTTTCCATTTCTTTTCCTTTTCTTCATTTTCATCTAAGAAATGTTAGCTGAAAACAATCCTCAAAATCAAAAATCCATAGTTCAAATTCAAACAAAAAAAGAAAAAGAAAAAAAAAGAATGTTCTGCAACTCTCTGTAACAATTTGTTAATGCATAACAAACTGCATTTTTTTCAAATCTGCAACCATCAAGCAAGCAAATTAAATCATAGCAACCTGCATGTAAAATCTGAAATAATAAGATATCTGCATTCATGAATTTTCAAATCTGGAAGCATCTTTTTGAAACAAGATTAAAAGCATCAGAATTTGAAGCAAGTTTCAAAGGAGCATTTAACAGTTGAAGCATATTACAGAGGGTGTTCTGCATGTTCAATCTGGGCTCTGCATTTTTATTTAAGGTGAGTAACTCATTTTTTCTAAAATTTGTTAATAGGTAAAGTTGTGCATGCTTTTAAATCACAAATGAACTTATATGAAATTGCTATAAATATTACACCTGTAATTATATGCATGTATACATGAAGTTAACTGTTGCATGACTGTCCCTCAAAACCTTAAGCTCCTGTTGATTCTTGAATTCTTTGTTTTGAATTGATTGCTGTTAGGACTCAAACTTTTGAATAAAACATGTTTGTTTTGAATAGAGTAAATACAAATTTTATATGAATCAAATTAAATTATCTTTAACCTGGAAAATTTAGTTATACAGAGCAAATTAGCATAGAGTGAAAATTCAAACTTTATGATTTATTGTTTCAGGTTTATTAATAGAAACATCAAGTGAATTCATGAATTTTAAATCAAAAATTAAAATTTGAAGTGCTGTAAACATGGAACAGTTTCAAATTTACTGTTTTATACATAATTGATAAGCACAGTTGATGCTTGCAATTGAATTGGTTGAATTTGTTTCTGGAGACAGTGTATCCATCATAGATTATAGGAAAATTCTTAAATTTAGTTGAAATTAAATTTTTAGATTGTAATTTGGGAATTACAGTTAGGAACCCTAGTTTTACTGGGTTTAGGTAAATTGGGTGCTGCGGCTTCAAAAATGAATCGAGTTCAAAGATCTTTTGGGTATTGGTAGATGATGTATTGATGAAGTCATCGCCGGAGTATGGAGGGTGAAAGTGGCCGGAGGCGCGGGGGGAACAGCATGTTGACTGGTTGGTGGTATTGGGTATTGACTGTTTCTAGGTTTGGAAATTGGGTCGAAACTTTGAATTTGTGCGTATGTCGATCAATTGATGGTTTGGTTGGCCTGAGGGGATGTACGGTGGCTGAGGGAAGGTCGCGGCGGTAATCAGCGGTGGCCGGTTTAGTTGTACAGGTGCACGGTGATAGGCGGCATGATGGGTGGTTTCAGGAATTGGGTTACTCGAGGTGATCTCCGGAAGTTTGAGTGGTAACTCGAAGTAAGTTTGAATTTAACTCGAAGCAAAATATAGGGTAGCTCGGGTTTGTGTAGTGTTGCAGGTTTTAGAATTTGAGCAGAAACCTGTTTTCCAGGTTTTATAAAATTTTAAGTGAAAGTAGAAATGCAAACTTAAAATTTGAAAACTAGCTTGTAACCTAAATTTAGATATAAATTCAAATAATTTGAATCTTGGTCTTTGTAATTATTGAGTTTTTAAAATTTAGTTTGGGTTTTAAACAAAACAGAAACTGTTTTCTGTTTTTTAGATTTAAAAGTAAAGTTTAAAATTGTAAGATGAAGTTGAAATTGGAATTTTTAAACCTGAAATTTAATTATGAATTCAATAATTTGAATCTTGGATTTTGAAACATGTTTGAATTCAAAATTTAAGATGTAAAACCAAAACAGGAAACAGTTTTCTGTTTAAGTTTTAAATTTTAAAAGTAATTTTTTTTAGATGTAACTGAAAATTTAAACAAAATTTAAATCTTGAAACTGAAACTTGGCAAATGAATCTAAGTTTGAATTTAATTTAAAACTGGAAATTTAAATTTAGATTTTAAACTTTTACAGTATAAAGGAACATTGGTTTTGAATTTAAAACTATGAGTTTTAAATTATGAAAAAGAATTTAAAATAAGTTTAATTTCAGTTTTAAAACCTCGAATTTGACTGTAATGTCAGTTTTAAAAATAAAATAAGTTTTTAAATTTAAATTTGTTTTAACTATTTTAGGAAAGGTTAAATAATTTGAATTTAAAAATGAAGATGGAAGGGTAAGTAAAGTTTTAAAATTTTAAGTTTGAATCTGAAATGAAAATTTAAATTGTGTTTCAGTTTGAAATTTAAAAAGAAAATTTTTAAATTAAATTTTATTTGAAACAAATTGTTTAAATTACTTGTATAAAGAAGAATGTTTCTTAATTTTGAACTTAAGAAATTGGTTTCATTTAAATTATTAAATTAATTTAAATGGAATATTAATTATTTAATAAATATTGTGGTTGTTTAATTAAGTAATTAATAATTTTTAAGTTAATCAATTAAATTTGAGATTAATTAATTAAGGTTAATTAATCTATAATTAAGGTTGGTTAATTATATTTTAATTAATGATTAAGATTTATTTAATCAAGTGTTTAAAGTAATTAAGATTTTAATTAACACTTAATTAATTACTAATTAGAGATTAATTAAATTGTAATTAAATATTAATAATTGATAATTAATAATGATTTATATGATTTAATTCTTAATTTAGTAATTAAGAAATGTTAATGAAGGTCATTAACTTAAGATTATTTAACAATTAATTAATGTGATTAATTTAGATAATCAATTAGATTAATTAATTTATAATAATCATTTATGTAATTGTTTAAGTTTAATTACTTAAGGAAAGTAATTAATAAATTAATTACGTAGTGTAATTAATTTGATTAATGCGATTAGTTTAGATTAATTAAGTTAAATTAATTTAAACATGTGTGGATTGATTGATAATTACTTTATGTAATTTATGGATTTGTAATTACTTAAGGAGGTAATTAATTAATAATTACTGTATGTAATTAAAGATATTTATTATAGAAGTAATTTGGATTTAAATTACTTTGAAAATTAATCAAGTGATTAATGAAGATAATTAATTAAGAGTAATTAATTTATGGAATGAGTAATTAAAGTAGTTAATTACTGAATGGTTATTAATCAAGGGTGATTAATATATATATATATATATGGTTTAAATTTCAGATTAATTACTTATGTAATTAATTTATATAGAGATTGATTAAATGTAATTAGAAATCATTAATTAATTAATGATGTAATTTGGAATTGATTAATTAAGGCATAATCAATAATGAATAAATGATTAATGTAATTAATTTTAGCTAATTAATTAATTAATTAAGCAATTAAAAGTTAATTATGTGAAAAGAATTAAGTATAACTAACTTATGTAATTAATATTAAAGGCTAATTACTTATTGTAATTAGGGAATTAGTAATCAGTAAGGATTAATTGGAATGAATATTGAGATGGTGATTATTTAATTGATTTGTAATCAATTGATGGTTAAGCAGGATTATAATGATGAAGTAATTAATTTAATTCATTTTAAATTAATTAGAGATGAATTAATTTAATTCATTTTAAATTAATTATAAATGGTGTGATCATTAGATCATTGCTTATGTTTGATGGATGATATTGATTATCTGGTATGGTTTGTAATCTCAGCTATGAGATGGAAATGTATGTGGTATGGATGTATGGATTGCTTTTGGATGATAATATGGGTTATCTATCTATGATATGAATTATCTATTGATAATGATAATGTTGATTATCTATTGTATTGTGAATTATCTATCTGTGTGTATATAGATAATTAAATTCAATTGTTTTAAACTTTAAAACAACTTGGCCTTAAAATACACGCTTTGGATTTCGATGAGTCCGGGATCGGGTTTCCATATTTGGGATCCGAAAACCACATCAATCCAAATTTAACGTTTGGTCGTTAATCCAAGTGGAGCGAGTGAAGACTCGAGGTGTAAGGGCTATACGTCAGTATAACTCTGTGGGTGATTCCGTAATGAGTTGACGGAATAGTACTTATAGATTCGAGATGGTGATTCAGAGTGCAAGGGTTATTGTCGTAAACTCTAAGGGTGATTCCAAAACAAGTGTAACGAGATAATGCCTTCGGTTACGTTCGAACCCGGAACGAACTTGTATGGATCGAATGCTTTCAGAACATCGTCAGGTGGACGATGAGCATTCTAAGTGATATGTCCTAATAAGGTAATCGTAGCCTCAAGCCTCATCAACCGGGAATGTCTAAAACAGGGGAGGTGCAGCAAAGCTTCGTGGGTAGCCCCCACTTGAGAGCAAGATTTATCCCTATCTAGAGGTCCCTTTATTTTGGCTTAGTGGTGCGGTTGCTGATCACAACTGCGGGGTTGTCTTGTTTGGAACTGTTCACTAAGGAATGGTTCCGGCTTTGTGTTGCAGGGGAGCGGGCGTACTCCTCAGTACGGTGATCTAGGACACGTACTGTGACGGGCGGTACCCCAGTAGCCCAGCCATTGATGGAATCCAAAATCTAATAAGTGCCAACGGATTTGATTGTATTACCCACTTTTGTGGCTAGTAGTTGGAATTTAATCATGTAACAATTTCGGCTATTTCTTATTTACTTGAAAACCCTAGGCACTATTATAATATCATCAGATTTCCTATCAAATGTTTTGGTTAGCGTAAGGTAATTTTTTTTCCATGTTTATGTGTGGGAAGTCTTACGTGATACCTTTTCTTTTCAAAGGTTTTTCAAAGTTAAGAAACTTTAACCTGTTACTCACACCAGACCCATGTCTGACCCGGAGTTATTTCTGTTTTTCTTTAACTCTTGGGTACTCAAATTTTTACGAGTAGCCAAGGGAATTCTGGTTAGGATTCAGGTTAGCTTTGACGAATTGTGAAGGAGCAAATGGAGCAGGAGGCTTCTGCATATAGTTATATAGTTTTCCGCTATATTAGTATCTCTGAGTGTTTTCTGTATGTATTGAGTTGTAATAACTAGACAGGTGTTTATAACTGTCTAGTATGTGTTGTACTGTCTGTGTGACTCTGATAATTGTTGTAATACTATGTAATACTTATGTTATTAATATAACTTATTCGTTCCGCTGTTGAGATTCTTGTGTTGTTTCTTCTTTCTCTTCTTTCTTTTCTCTTTTCTCTTTTCTATCCCTTTCTTTCTTAAGGATGATACGACTTTTTGTGGAGAAAAAGTCAGGCCGTCTCAAAATAAGTTTGACGAATGAAGCTGATAGATTAGAAATCAAAAACCAAAAATTAGTTCGATATAACAGAGACAAGATGTATATTATGTTATTATTATTTATTAAAAATCAATCTAAACATATATCTCGAGTAAAGATTGCATAAAATCAAACTTTATGATTAACTTATTTTATATTCAAACAAATTTATACATAGCTTAAAATCAAGAATTTAACTATATATAAAATAACATTTATATAATATCTAAACTCAATATTTATATAAACAATAGGAGCTTGCTATTTTATTATATCTATTCTTAAATAGATCAAAATAAGTCTGTATAAACTTAAATACTTGGAATATTAAAACTATAGTATAAAAAAATATACATATCAATCCGAAACTAGAGATCTTCCAATTAAAAATATACAACCTATAATTAATATAACCAAACACTTACCTATATATAGGAAACTGCAGTAGCTTCTATATTAACTATATATGTAAAGTCTGAAATCATATAAAATAGAAATGAAAACATTTATATATTAGAAAAACTGACATATAAAAGCTATATATACATATATTTAAACTTATATATATATGTGTACTTAAAACATAACTACATAATATATATCAATATACAAAACAAAACATAACATATTATATAACTAACATATATATATATAAACACGTTTTAAAAAAATACTGGCAACAGATTTTATATAGATTAAAATAACATAAAATTTGGCTGTAATTAGCTGTATGCCGATTACCACTATACACAAATACAATATACTTACACTCATATGTTAAACTATGCAAACTCAAGCATATAACAACCGAACTTATATATATATATATATATATATATATTTATATATATATATATATATATATATATATATATATAAACGATGCCTTATATATGTGATAACCCGGATTTTTGGACATCCGGTAATTGGATAACTAACTAATTTTCTCTATTAAAATACTAGTTTGTGGATTGAACAAATAAAATTCTGATATATATATATATATATATGTTTACAGATGAATTAGAACTATAATAAATGCTAAATTATAAATACCTGGAGAGATATTTAATTATTGAAATTTGACAATAGTAATTTAATAATCTTCTTTTATAATTGTTAAATTGGGCAAAATCTATCTTTTCAAAATTTATAAAAATGATTAATTCTAATCGTAATATACAATATATAGGTATATATATATTTCTTTAAAGGTTAAGACATACTTGTATAAAGTTATTATATAAATTTAAAAAAAAAATTTAACAAATACATAAAACATATTATATACATTATAATTACAAATGTAAACATAAAATTAAATAATACATAAAGCACTAAAATAAAAAAGAAAAGACTAGTATTTAAAATAGGATTGAATTAGGCTTGTACTTTCTTTAATATAAGTATTAAACATAAAAAAAACAACAACACACACACATATAAAAATAAATAGCAAATATAATTTATAAATTTTATTAAGACATTTGTAAGCTAGATATACATACATATTTACACATATAAAAGATCTTAGCATAAATTTAAACATATGTAATATTTTAAACATAAGGTAAATATAACATATAATTTTTTTTAACATTTAAAATTTAATTAGTGCATGAATATAAGACAAGTGTAACAAATCTTAATAAACATTAAAACAAATGTAATAATATTAACATGCAACTTAACAAGTGGCATGTCTCATCTTCTTATTAACTTGAAAATGAAAATTAATAAAAGAAAAAAATTTTAAAAACAAAACATGTAAGAAAATAAGCAAAAACAGTAAATGAATCCAAACAGCATATTCAACTAAAGTCAGGCAAAGAAAGAAAAAAAAATCAAGCTCAAATACAACTCAAAGCAATATTCAAAATCAAAATTGAAGGCAAGTAGATCAACATCAAAATCCAGCATCATATCATCTAGAACAAAACAGATCAGGTTTCAGATCATCATCAAAACTGTTCCAGGATATAAGGTGAGTTAACTTAGAGAATCTGATAAATCTTGAACCAATATGCGATGATTTTATAAGAATGATCTGAATTAGGATGTGCATGATGTTCAAAAATGGTTTTAAGCATATATATGTGTGTGTTAAATTTTACTTGACTGGAATATGAAAGTAAAACTCTGTTCAAAACTAGAAAAGGGTAAACATCGCCATCTACCAAACTAATCTCTGATTTGTCTTGAATGTTGGAGATAAGGTTTAAGTAATGATGTAGGGATGAGAATATGGGTAGATTAAAGTCCTTGTATATATATATAAAAAAAATTAAATTATCAGTAAATATCAGAGCTAAGTATATAACCTGTACTGTTGAGAAACAGGCTCCAGGTTTATGATCAAAATTCATATCTCTTCATTAAATGGTTTTAAATTTTGATTCTTGAAGCTAAATTGTTAGTGATAACTAAATTATATCCTTTAAATATTTTTAGATATAACTGATAAGTAAAGTTGCAGAAGGCAAGAAACACAGTGAAGATTATTACTAGACAAAAATCAAATATTAAAATTTCTAGTTTTGATTGTAGAATTGTGTTCGATCGCCGAAAACATGATTTTTAGTATAAATTTCATGATTTTTAAAATCATGGTCGTTGAGATATTCCGAGTTGAACAAAAAATGCTTGCTCTTCAAATTTCGACAATCAAGGTTGTGGGTGATGTCGAGTTCGTCAATGGAGCATGATCTTGGGTCGGGTGTTTAGTAAAAGTAGTTGGAGGGTTCGTATGTCACCAGGGAGGCAAGGCAAGGAGATTATAGGGTTTTTGGAGCTTTCCGGTCAATGTTTCTTACTGGAGCAATTGCATCACCAACTATGTATCGTGATTGACCGGAGTAGGTTAAATAGTTGCGTGACGTCATGGTGCAGCTGTGGATGGAGCAGCGAGTGTTCAGGTGAACGTAGGTGGCAGCGAGAGGAAAATTTGGGCCGATCAATTGGTTCCAATGGGCTCTGAGGAGTTCAATTTTTATTTTGTGCTCGATTATGGAATCTGGATAATTGATGAATTGAGGTAGTCAGCGAGGATTTGTGGATGGTGGTCGTTGATGCCGGAACATCACCGGCGATAGGTGCATGTGCACCAAAATTCCATGCACAAGGTTTGGGTATCAGGTGTTCGCGGTATTTCTGTTGAAGCATTGGGGAAGATGGATCTTCTCGTGTTTGGCTCGAGTAAAATGTCGCGTTTGTCTCGAAGGATCGTGGTGTGAGTTTCGACTTCGGTAGGAATTGGATTAGCTCGAGTAAATGATGATTGTGCTCGGGTCAGTATCCTAGTATTATGCTGGGTTGATAAATAAGAAATTAAGTTTCAAAATTTGTCTAAGTAAATAAGTTTCAAAAGAAGTATAAAGCAAGATCCAAATCAAAGCATTAGCGGATGAAACAAGTTTTCA
Organism: Allium cepa; assembly: GCA_030765085.1. Taxonomy (NCBI): domain Eukaryota; kingdom Viridiplantae; phylum Streptophyta; class Magnoliopsida; order Asparagales; family Amaryllidaceae; genus Allium; species Allium cepa. Next base: position 218,284,055 of record CM060938.1, read on the forward strand.
AAATTTCAAGTGTTTTGGAATTGTTTGACTAGATGATTATATAGTAGGTAATTCCTACAGGTTTTTGAAGATGATTTTAATAATGCAATTGAATAGATACAGATCATTAAATAAGGATGGTAAGTTGATTAATGTAATCAATTTAAGGGGATAAATAATTAATTTAATTATTAAGGTAATTATTTGATTATTGGTGAAATCAATTTAAGGCATTGATTTATTTATATTAATTATTAAGGAAATTTATTAATAGAGAATAATTAATGTAATTAATTAAGGGGTAATTATTAAGTGTGATTTATTTAATGATAATTACTTAATGAAGCAATTAATGGATAATTACAGGATATAATTAAACAATGGGTAATTACTTGATGGAAAGTAATCAGAGAATAATTACTTAGTGGAAGTAATTAAGTGATAAAATTTATCATTATAATTAATTGAAGGATTTATTAATTAATAAAGGGGTTAATTAATTAATGTAAGTAATTAAGAATAATTAATTGTTGAATGTGATTGATCAAGGTTGATTAATGAATGTGGTAAATTAAGTAAAGGCTAATTACGAAATGTAATTAGAGTGGATAATTAAGGAATGATTAAATTATGTTTGTTTATTTATTATTGTTAAGTAAGCAAGATTAAAAAATGATTTAAGTAATTAATTTGATTTAATTAGTAATGGGTGACTAACAAATCTTGCTTATGAATGATTGGTTGGTATTTCTGGTATGAAATGTTTGTGATATGATATGTTTGTCTTGTACAGTGATTGTGTGGTTGTCTGTCGTTGATGAATTGTTGTATAAAAGTGACATCTTGTATTAAAGGTTGAATTGTGTTTCACTTAAATAATGGGGAATTACATGAAATTGAATTCGAAGAGACCGGAGTCGGGTATTATTTAATATCCGAAACCACTTCGATTCTTTATAAATTGATTTGTGAAATCAATAAGCTGTACAGAATGATTTAAGTAAATTGGACCATTTAATCTAAGTTTGGTACTTAGAAACTGATGTGTAATGTAAGTGATGTTTATAACGACTTGAGAAGTTGTAAATTGATACAAGTTACCTCGGGTTTATATAAGTTGTATGCTTTTGTGTTCCATATTAGATGGGTTTACTCAAGCTGGTTGCCAACCTGACCCAGGTGTTACTTTGATGTAATGCTCGGGTCAGACCGAGTATTACAGATTTTCAGGTAAGGGCGTTCTGGAGCTCAGGAGGCGAGCTGGATGGCAGGAACGTATGGAATGTTTCCGCTGTGAGATATTGTTATATATCTGAGACATGTTGAGTGTATCCGTCGAAGTGTTTGTATATATGTTGTAACTCTGATATATATTAAGCTGTAATTTGACAAATACAGTTTTCTTTTGTATAACTGCTATTATTTGTTATTATATTTTATTCGTTGCGAATGCGAGAATCTGTGGTTCTTTCCTGTTTCTTCTTCTATCTCTTTTCTTTTTTTCCTAACTATCTAGAATTTTCTAGATCGAAAATTTTGGGTCGTTACAGTATATATATATATCCTTTCATACAGAATATATATGTTAAATCAACATTTACTATGAACAATACAACTAGAACTCATAAAAAATTGACCGATATATATAAATAAGTTCATCTTTACCACAGGTTGCATGTGCCTTGTTACAAAATTCATAAACTAATATATATAAAGTAACCTGAAGTAATATATATATATATATATATATATATATATATAGCAGACGTAATAGTAAAACTATGTATATGTTCCTATAATATATATAACAGGTTTGAAGACATATATATTTATCCACCCTAGATCAAAGAACCATTTAAAATATTAACACTAACTTGTTGTATAACTGACATATTATTATATATATATATATATATATGTATGTATGTATGTATATATATATATATATATTCGAACAGAATATACTCATATAAATTCATATAATTTATAAAAACAAACCTGAGGAAATATATATATATATATATATATATATACACACACACACAAATTATGAACTTAATATATAATGACTTATCTTGTTTAAACATTGGCAGAGAAAGAGCATAGCCTGGAAGTTCAAGCATGGGTGATGGCCGAACGTGGAGAGGCTGTGCATGGATTTAAGGTGAGCATGAGTTCAAGCGAGGTGGGGATGCTAAAGCCGAAAGCAATGCAACGGGTTGGAGGCATGGCTTCAGTTCATGGGTTGATCGACAGTAAGAAGGTGATGCGAGGAAAAAGATAAAGTAACAGTAAAAGCTTTCCTTCTTCTTTTTATTTTTTATATATAAAATGAACGAATGAAAAGAAAAAATGAAAATATAAAAATTTGAAACCCGAGAATATAAAAAGTCTGCTTGAATTCAAGGCAATGATTAAAGCTGGTGACCGTTGGATTTTGAATGATGGAATATTAAAAGGTAAGGAAAGCCGAAAGGTTTTAAAACCCGGTACCGAAATGAAATTGCTTTTCGCAGATTCCGCTGCGTACCGTACTTCAAAACACAGAATTGAATGTACCACAGCGATCGGCATGACGAGACGATCAAAATGGTATACAGATATTAGTGATAGGATCATTCTATCAAAATTCGATATTCGTCACCGAAAAATGCTGTTGCAATGCCATAAATAAGATGAACGAAGCAATAGAACTCCAAATTTGACGAAAGGAAATATGACGTCTCACTCAAAAGATGATTTACAAATTTTTTATAGAAAAATATTTGGGTTCGGAAAACATTTTATTGCCATCAACTTTAACTGATTTAAATTGAAATAAAATTACGCAAGAAAATAAACTTCCATATTATCAAATGAAAATTTACCATTTGTTATGCTTTAATAGACGTAATCCAAATGTCAAAGTTATATTTCAAAATTCAAGTGTTTAAAATTTACAAAAATTCAGTTAAATATCTAAATAAAATGGTTAAAATTTATGGGTCGTTACACTCTCCTCCACTCAAAACTTTTCATCCCCGAAAAGGAAGGAAGTAGGAAAATAGAAACAACCAGAAAGGAAAATAGATTGGAAACAAAATAAGACTATTAATTTAAAACCATGTAGATTTCACATTAAAGCAATTAATATTCAATATTTGATTTTAAATTCAAGGTAATACAATAAGTTGATTTAATTTTAATTTATTAATGTTTGTTACAAAATGATTTTTTTTCTAAAACAAAATTTTATTTATCTCATTTATTATTCAATCAAATTATTATTCCATTTATCTCCATTAACAATTTTATAATTAAAATTTAAGTGTACAACATTTATTATAACTACTCAAATTTTATTTATAAAATCATTTAACATCATTCCACATTGTAAATTATTCAATTATATTTTCAACTTCTGAATGACTAAGGTAAGTTATATTAGAATGCAATTGAGAATTATACAAGTAAAATTTTTCACATTCAATTATTTCAAGTTTTAAATATTTATTCAAAATTTTTGGATTTATTTAAATTAAAATCATCCTTTGACATAAATTTAAGAATTAAATTTCTGATTTTCTTCAAACCACTTAGAGATAAATATATATATATATATATATATATATAAAATTAAATTTAAAATCATATACCTATATATATTATAAATCAATGATACTTAAGAAATTCCACTCAAATTCATCTTCCACAACAAGAATTGTAGCAAAGATACCAATTTGTCTCCCTACTTCGAAACTCGAAAATATATGTCGATGATGTTGCAGTCATCACCAAAATTATTTTCCAACGACCAAAGAGGAGGACATTGATTTAAACGTTTAATTTTTTTTGAAACGATTTCTATTTGAAAATATTTTAAATACTATACACTTTAAAACTTTAAAAGCTAAGTTTGAAATCACCGGAAATTAAATTCTCGAGTTCCTGATATAAATTCATTTAAATTCCAAATCAAATTATAACCAAATTTCATAAATTCATTTATTTATATTATGCAATAGTCAATGGTTTACAAAACAATAAATGAAAATCAAATATTATCATTTCTGACAACAAATCCATTAAAAATTTAATTTCAGAAAAATTTATACTTATATATAATATAATCGTACCAAATTATTTATTTACCAAATTAGAAAACAATATTGTTATCGGTTTGCTCTGTTCAGGTGTTTTGGAAATCCTATCGATAGCGTTGATCAGACGAATCGATCGAAAACCCAAATCAACATCAATAACTCAAAACAACACAATATATATATATATATAACATTTTATATTAATTACAAATATACTCCCTCACTCAATAATACAAAATAAATTTCAAAGCGAGAATAGGGATTCAAATTCAAGGGAACCCTAATCAAAGATAATTTTGATTCGAAGATAGGTTCAAAGCAAAGATAAGATGATTAAATAAAAAAATAGGAAGATGGGTAAGTTTATATAAATCGCGGGCAACCTTAATCGGGTCGACCGTGACTTCAAGAATAAGGCCAATGCAGAAATCTCCTTAAATCAATGCCTATTGTAAGGGAGTTTCACCCCTTTACAAATCATTCGAAGATTGGCGAAACTGCCGAGCTATTATAGAGATCATTCAAAGTGGAGTTATGGGATACTCCAAAATCAAGAAGCACGAATAGGGAGAGATAAAGATGGATTTTGGAACCGAAGGGAACGTTCCAAATTTGAAAGAAAATTAGAATCAAAGAGAAAAATTTCAAGCTCGAACGAAAGCGATTCTGTAATTAAATCTACTACATATGTTGCGTTTTACCTAAAACCAAAGCTCTGATACTACATGTAACATTCTGATATTTTCAACCATTCGCATCTATACATGCTAGATTTGAATTGCTCAAAATACCAGATTGTTAATTTATATTTGGCAAAACACAGCATATACAGTAAATAAATAAATTGCAGAATCATAAACACTGAGTAATATACAATATGCAGCGGAAACAAAAATAAATAGTAGTTTGTGAAGCTACTATATATATCAGAGTTAAGTAAGATACAATAGAAGTTTCAAATACAATAGTCAGATACAAGATTAGAATACATCACTGGAATCAACTGAATAAATGCAAGCTGAAAAAATGATGATGGATCTCCAAACGAAGCTCCAACTTCAAAGGTGATTCTCAAAAGCCGTATCATTTAGTCTGACCCGAGTGTAAAGCAAAACACAAAACACTCGAGTCAGGATTAACATTCTTATATCAATAAATCCAACTCAAGTGAAATACCAACTGAAATACAAGTGACTTAAAGGATGTTTAGGATAACCATCCTCTAAGGATCTGTTATACTATCTACTATGTTGTAATATACGCTATTATAATAAGGTCTAAAGTAAAGTATCTTATTTAAAAATAGTGTTAAGGCTTTACATTTTCCACCTTAACACATTTTATATGCCAATAGTCTGTACAGTACCATCGTACCTCCAGATCGGGAGGCTACCATAGGATACTCCATAGGTACGACACAAATCAAACTCGTAGTAAAACACGTTGGGTAGGTGACACGGTACAGCTAGGCAATGCCATGGTAGATATATCAATTACGCATCCGGGCTGGTGGTAACGCAAAGCTGCCACTACCGCCCACCTTGAGCCACATTCCCAAAATAAAAAATCAAAGGTGTGCATCAAATCAATCATAAAGTAATAGAATGGCATACGAAGGAGTGTGTCCGATTAGAGGAGCTACCTCATTGGCCCAAGAATCGCTCCTGTTTTAACCACCTTATGCCAACTCACGAGAGTCGGGTCCACGTATATACCTCATATAGGATGTCGCCACCATCCTACTTCATTCTGGAATCTCCACTGCGTAATGGTTGTTAAGTGGTTTTCAGAGTTGGCAGAGAGGATGACAACTTCCAATCCTGGTCTCTTTAACAACCGAACATTATTATAAAACCACGATCATTTCAAAATAGTTTATACTTCAAACATAAAATATCATTGCCATTCAAAAACCATATCAATATGATATCATTTCCATTTCAAAACAAAATACGATATCATTTCAAAAATCATAGTATTTTCAAAGTTATAACACTTTTGAAACCAAAGACTTAAAATTATAACACTTTCATAACATAATACTTTGAAATTCATAACTTTGAAAACATAACTTCTGCCATTTAAACAGTTTAGATACTAAAATAGTATATAAAATAAAATAGTTTACAAAGGAAAATAGTTTATATAAAAGAGTTATAAGTTAAAATAGTTTATATTAAAATAGTTTATATTAAAAATGATTTATATTAAAATAGTTTATATTAAAATAATTTATAAAGTGAAATATAAAATAGTTTTTATATAATAAGAAGTTTCCTCAAACTTCACAAATTAATTCAAATCAAGTTGAACCCCAAAATTCAATTTAAATCAAATCTCAATTCATAAATTTCAACTCAATTCAGTTCTCAATAAACCATTTTAAATAACATCGATTCCGAATACAGATTTGAACCACAAAATAAACCTTTTAAATTTCAATATATTTCAAAGCTTTAAATATAATTTCAAAACTAAATTTGATAATTTCATATATATCTTAATTCAATCTACTATTATTTAGTTTTGAAATATTTACTAAATAAATTCAGTATCTTTTAAATAAAACTCAACTTGAAATATTCATTATAATCATCTTAAACAAAAATCAAGTTATAAAATTATATCCTTAAATTTTAAGTATCCAGGGAATTTCAAATCAATTTTATTTAAATATAATTCTTAAAATTGAAGATTTCAAAACCAACTTAAAAATTTAAAATTTTCAAAACATATAAACTTAAAATCAAGAATTTAAACTTTACAAAATACATATACATACATACATACATACATACATACATATATATATATATATATAATATCTTGAAATCAATATTTATTATACCATATATTTCTTTTCAAACCACAGAAATCATTTCAAAATATTTATATATATACCAACGGTGTCTATATATAATTTTCAATTGTTATAACCCAGATTTTTGGGCATCTGATAATTGGTAATTGACAGATTTTAACTATTGAAACACTGATTTATAAGTAGAACAAGTAAATTCTGATGATTAAGAATATCTGGATATAAATATTAATTTGATAATTTCCTGATATAATTATTTAAATTGGCAAAATTTATCTTTTCAAAAAACAAATAAAATATGTATTTGTTTATGTATATATATATAAGTAGATTGTAAATAGAATTTGAATTTGAAATTCAAGAATAAATATTTTAAAAAAATAAATAAATTGGATTTAAAAAGTCTATATTTTAAAACTAATAAAAAAAAATTTTGGAATTACAATATATATATATATGGGTATATATATTTTGGAAGTTATGATTTGAATTTAATATAATAATTTTTCAAAAGCTATTTAAAAGTTAAATTTTATATTTTAAAGACTTATATTATATATATATATATGTGTGTGTGTGTGTGTTTATTTATTAATGTGTAATTAAATTTTTAAATCATATTCTTTAAGGTTATATAAATATTTATGAAGGGAAATGTGTATAGATAAATATTTATTTGTTTAAAAGTATAATAGCTTTAGTAAAATAAAATTTAATAATTAGTTTTAAATACTTTCTTTTATATTTAAATATGAATAAATATAGTTTGTATAAATGTGTGTGTATATATATATATGTTTTGAAATTATATGAACACATTGAAAAAATTAATATATGAATAAAGAGACATGTGTAAGAATTTCAACAAAAAGAATAAAAGTGTAATAATCACAACATGAAAATTTAACAAGTGTTAATGATTTTATCATGCAAATATACAAGTGTCCTACTTTTAATTTTCTTTTTCTTTTAAAAAAAATAATAAAACAAGATTTATATAAACACATCTATATCCCTTCTTTTAACATTTTCTTTCATTCAAATTTTATCAAAAATTAAAACCTAAAAAGAACAAACCTGAGAAGAAACAAAACAAGAAAAGAAAATCAAACAAGAACTTCTTCTATCCTTATTTCCAAAACTTTTTCAAAAAAATCAGAACCATCTTCATAGTTTAACCTGAGCTAAAGAAACAAAGTAGATACAATATCAACTCAACTTAAAATGGATTCAAAATCAAACATCTGTTTCAATCATCAAAAGCAATTCTAGTTTTCAGATCTCAAGCTACTTCTCTGTTCAAAGGTGAGTAAACTAATCTTGTTTCCTCTATTTTTTCCATAATGCCTTCGAGTAAACATGTCTTTTAAAAAGTTTAAATCAGTATTTCTCGTGATGTATGTGATAAATTGAAAACGTAAAGTTTGAAGATAATGTTTGCATGGATAAATGGATATGTTGTATGTATATAAATATGATATAAATTTGTGCATGTCTTGATAAATGTAAATTCAAGCCTCTGTTTGTTTTCTTTACAGTTGCTATTGATATTATATTTTGATCCGCTGCGAAATGTGAGATTCTGTATTTTGTGTTTCTGTTCTTTTTCTACCTCTTTCTTCTTGACCCTAACAATCTAGAATTTTCGGCATTCGATTGCTTGGCACTTCTACAGTGGACGTATTAGTGTCGACTTTTGAGGTTGAAAATTTCGGGTCGTTACATCTATCCTATGGTCAAGTGATACGAATATTAATCATTTCAATCCGCAATTTAAATATAAATACGGATATATATCATTTTAACCCGCAATCCCAAATTCAATTCAACAAAAATCACTTGGGTTTATCATTTCAACCCATAACGAATTTCTACTATTCAACAGATCGTTCGGGTATGTATCATTTCAACCCATAGGAAATTCTATACTAACAGGGAACTTGCAGAGTGATAACAGATATAATAATAATATAACATGTGTATATCGTCAATACAAATAACATACAATGGTGTCAGATGTCACAGGTGAACAGATGGCATATATATAGTAATATAAATAACTAACAGCAACATATTTCAATTGTTGTTTCAATTGAAATCAAATTTAATAAATATAAGAACATTAATCGTGAGTGATTGCTCACTTTTCAAGGATAGAGATAGTCGTCAATGGAATGAGTTACGAATCTAGGCACAAATTTCGAAGCAAAGCACGATGGAAATAAGTTTGACGAACAAAGCTGATAGATTTGAAATCAAAAACCAAAAATCATTTCGATATAACAGAGATAAGATGTATATTTTGTTATTATTATTTATTAAAAATCAATCTAAACATATAACTCGAGTAAATATTTAATAAAATCAAACTTTATTATTAACTTATTTTATATTCAAACAAATTTATACATAGCTTAAAATCAATAATTTAACTATATATATATATAATAACAATTATATAATATCTAAAATCAATATTTATATAAACAATACAAGCTTACTATTTTATTATATCTACTCCTTAAATAAATCAAAACAAGTCTGTATAAACTTAAATACTTGGAATATTAACATTGTAGTATAAACAAATATACATATCAAGCCAAAACCAAAGATGCTTCCAAATAAAAATATACAACCTATAATTAATATAACTAAACACTTACTTATATATAGGAAACTGTAGCAGCTTTTATATTAATTATATATGTAAAGTCAGAAATCATATTAAACAGAAATGAAAACATTTATATATTAGAAAAATTGACATATATAAGCTATATATACATATATTTAAACTTACATATAGATATATAGATGTACTTAAAACATAACTACATAATATATATTAATATATAAAATAAAACATAACATATTATATAACTAACATATATACCTATATAAACATGTTTTAAAAAAATACTGGCAACAGATTTTTATATAGATTAAAATAACATAAAATTTGGCTGTAATTAGCTGTATGCCGATTATCACTATACACAAAATAAAATATACTTACACTCGTTTGTTAAACTAGGCAGACTCAAGTATATCACAACCGAACTAATATGTATTATATATATATATATAAACGATGCCTTATATATATGTATATATTCTTTCATTCAGAATATATATGTTAAATCAACATTAACTATAAACAATACGACTAGAACTCTCATAAAATGGACCGATATATATACATAAGTTCATCTTCACTACAGGTTGTATGTGCCTTGTTACAAACTTCATAAACTGATATATATATATATATATATATATAAAGTAACCTGAAGTAATATATATATATCAGACGTAATAGTAAAACTATGTATATATTCCCATATTATATATGTAATAGGTTTCAAGAAATATATATTTATCCACCCTAGATCAAAGTGCCATTTAAAATAGTAACACTAACTTGTTGTATAACTAACATAATATGATATATATATATATATATATATATATATATATATATATATTTGAATCGAATATACTCATATAAATTCGTATAACCGATAAAGATAAACCAAAGGATATATATATATATACATAAACTTAATATATAACGAATTATCTTGTATAAACATTGGCAAAGAAAGAGCATGGCCTAGAAGTTCAAGCATGGGTGATGGCCGAACGTGGAGACGCTATGCATGGATTTAAGGTGAGCATGGGTTCGGGCGAGGTTGGGATGCGGAAGGCGAAAGCAATGCAATGGGATGGAGGTGAGGCTTCGGTTCATGGGTGGATCGGTAGTAAGAAGGTGATGCAGGGAAAAAGATAAAGCAACAGCAAAAGCTTTCCTTCTTCTTTTTATATTTTTATATAAAATGAACGAATGAAAAGAAAAAATGAAAGCATAGAAATTTGAATCCTGAGAATATAAAAAGTCTGCTTGAATTCAAGGCAATAATTAAAGCTGATGACTATTGGATTATGAACGATGGAATATAAAAAGGTAAGGAAAACCAAAAGGTTTTAAAACCCGGTACCGATACGAAATCTCTTTTCGCAAATATTACTACGTCCGTACTTCAAAACATAGAATTGAATATACCGCAGAGATCAGCATGACGAGACGATCAGAATGGTATGTAGATATTAGTAATAGGATCAATCTATTAAAAGTCGATATTCAGTACCGAAAAATGCTGCTGAAATGCTAGAAAAAAGATGAACGGAGCAATAGAAGTCCAAATTTGACGAAACGAAATATGACATCTCACTCAAAAGATGATTTACAAATTTTCTAAAGAAAAATATTTTGGTTTGGATAATATTTTATTACCATCAACTTTGACTGATTTAAATTGAAATAAAATTACACAAGAAAATAGACTTCCACATTATCAGATGAATATTTTTTATGTTTTAATAGACATAATCCAAATATCAAAATTATATTTCAGAATTCAAGTATTTAAAATTTACAGAAATTCAGTTAAATACGTAAATATAACAGTTAAAATTTACTAGTTATTACAGATCCTTTCTTGGTGCTCCTTAGCATGATGCTCTGTTTGTCTATTGATAATGGTAGTAAAACTGAATAATTTAATGAATAAGTACTGATCCATCCATAGACTTGGTATAATTCTTTTACTTTTTTTCTTTCCTTAATATTTCATATGCTTACTGAGGAATATGCTTAAAGTGAGGAAAAAATGGACTGATTCATCCATGGATCAATACCAATTCATGGGCTTAGCCTATTTACCTAATTATTCCCTAGCTATTTTTTGTATTCGGTCATCATTGAGTTACCATCCATTCCTTCATCACTTTGTAACCCAACATCATCAAAATATGGGTTATCAAAAGTACTGGATAATAAGTTTATAACACAAGTTGCTCGTTTAAATTGTTTAACGTAATTCGATGTATAATTTACTTTACCATTGCTCTATGATTTTAAAGGAAATGTCATTTACAAAGGTCGACGCATATTCCTTATGGTAAATAATCCTTGTATCGACTACTATATTTTTGTAACACCTCGCATTTTTAGATAATTAAATAATCAAATAATTATAAACAGTGAAAACGAGCGTTTTGGAATTATCTGAATATCGCCTCGAAGCTTATACCATTGTGTTCGTGGCGATTTTTTAATTAATTTACATATATAATATGCCTTGAACGAACTTCGTATGAAAAAGTTATCGACATTCGAATTTCCGTATCGAAAAATAATTATACATGTAAATGTGCTTAAATATATTTTTTTATAAATAGATGCGTGTATAAATTCCAAAAATAATGCGCGTTTGAATTTCAAAATAGAGCCACGTCATAAAGGAAACTAATTGACATAAGCAATTAGCGGTAATTAGTTAACATTAGTAGGCAGTGTTAATAAAATCAGCAATTAACGGAAATTAATTTACATTAGTTAGCAATATTTGAATTTCAAAATAAACATGTGTTATAAAGGGAAATAAATTTTCAATTGGTGGAAACTAATTTGAATGAATAGGCAACGATTAAAAGTTAAAGTTTAATAATTTTTAACGTTTAAAAATAGAGGAAATAAATTAATACGTATAAAACAAAGAACGGACAACGTTGCTTTAGCTTTCAATAAATAAACATGCAGGGCTTACCATTAAACCCATATTTTTTTGAATGGGCGTAGAGCCCTGTCACTTTTCTTTCTCCTCCAATTCTTTAGAAATCAAATATTTATATTTAGATTTTCTGATTTGCAATTTGGAGGTATAAACTGTAGACCTATAGAAGAGATGTCCAAATTAACTCGTCCGTATGAGGTGTATTTTCAAATCTGGTTTTCTAGTTTATCTGTTATTTTTTTCTTCAATTAGATCCAGATTTATAAACCCAAACAAATTTCGGTTTGTGGATCCAAATAGGGTTGCAACGGGGAATGCTATGGATAATAGAACTGGACTAAAAATCGGATCTGGAATTTGGAGTGTTTTCTTTTCGTATGAGTGGATTTAAATTGTATATCTTTTATGTTTATGATATATAATATCGTTAGATTCCCGTTAAATATTTAATTCGACATTTAGAATAATTTCAGTAATTACTTCTATAGCAAGTTATGTTAAAACTGTAAATTTTGTAAGAAAAATGTACTTATATTTAAATGTTAAAGTTGTAGAGAAAGGCATAAGCCTAAAAGCGAAAAATTTATAGTAAATTATTTAAAATGGGAGAAATGAATTAAAAAGGGTAAAATGTAATAACTTGATTTGGAAGTTAGTGATATTTTAGTTGGTTGGTTTAGAAAAGGGAATATATTTCCATAGTTTAACATTGTAAGAATAACGATAAACTTAATTGCAAGAATAAAAGCAAGAAAATGGAATTAGTGCAAAATAGAGACATTATTGTATTTTACATTACCCAACAATTAAAGAAACAATAAAAGAAATATCTTGCAGTTACGAGTTAATGTTTATAGCACTATTTAGTATTAAAATGTGAAAATGGATTTTTAGCATGATTTTTGTAACCAACTAAATAGAATAGAACTACTTCCTAGAATAAAAGAGAATAACGCGAAGCGTTAAAGAAATTAAGGAAGAAGAGATAATCAAGTTAATTACTTGACAAGACTAGAAACAATAAACATAAAATGTGACTGGATCTGCGTCTATTACGCAAATAGTAGAGTAAAAAGTAAAGCAGCTGTTATGATAAGTAACTTATGATAGTTGGACGTAGTCCAAAGTTAAGATTGTTTTATAATATAAGAGAACTAAAGAAAATTTACTATCATAATTAAAGAAGACAGATTAGAATAGAAAAGAGACACTTGCAATTACATTTATAACATATTGGTTATAAAAGAAAGAAAAGAATATAAAAGTGACAATTGCAAGTATAATTGTAACACATAGATTAAAATTAAAAAGAAAGAAATAGAAGAGGCTTATTTCATCAAAATTAGATCTTGGATTAAGTTAATAAGCAAAAATAATAGAAATGGCCTGCCCCGGTAGCATTCCTTTCTAGGTCTAGGATAGACGGTCCCACATATGGGTGGGGCTGGGCATGTTGATTAAGGTAAATAAATAGTCAACATAATAGTAAAAGTAAACTAAATGCATAATAAAAGATTAGACGTAGGGTCTAATAAAATGGTAAGGTGCGTTTGGTGCAACATGAAGGGAATCTGGATAAAGAGCCCAACGAAGCAGTTCATCGTAGATTTTGAGTACAGAAAGAGCACATCTTAGTTATTTGGGCTAAAAGGAGTACGAGACTTCAAAAGGAAGTGAGGAAACTCTAGGATGGCCCTCTGGGGTAGACTTAAAGAAGCTGCACCCTAGAGGCAGGTCTGTAGGTGTTCCATCAAGATAGTATGCCTTAACTGTTTTGCATTGTAGACCGAACGAAGTGGACCTTTGTTGTGACACCTCGCACCTCTTGGCACCATGAAAATCGAACATGACTGGAATCATGGGTGGTCGGGTGAAATAAAAATCCATAACATAGCACAGAGACTAAGGCAACAACATAAAATGATAAAAATATTACAGCGGATGAAAACTTTCGCTAATTATAAATTAATAGCAAAACAGCGTCGTCAAAAACAACATTATTCAAAATTTACTTTTGAATGCAAAAGTACCAAGTAGTCTCCACTAAAACATAAAACATAACAAAGTCCACAATATAGGTCCCCGTATATAGAGTAAAGTACGAAAAAGAGTAACGAAGTACATGAAACAAAATAAACAAAAGCTGAAGATACAACTGCTCTAATGACCCTCCAAGCCGCAAAGAACTGCAACCTAGACCTTCCCTCATGTGATTTGGGGAAAATCGGAAAAATAGAAAAGCCAGACATAAAGTCTGGTGAATGAGAAATAAGATGATAAAGAAGAATAAAATAGTTTAATTTCATGTCTTCCCCGGATATCGCAGAGGGTGAATAATATAATGTAGTGAATCCTTCATATATACTGTTCCGAAGAAGCCAAAGTTCATGATCACTCTAGGGAAGTCAACCATGCAGTAATACTAAACGTCAACCGACCTGCCGGATCTGCTGTCCTTACCTACCCACGTGCTACAGCGTGAAAGTCATACTCTTCACACATACAATGTGACTAAATGCTTCTTATGTCTGACCGGCGCCGACTCCAACAACCTCGCAGGACCCCAAAATTGCACT
Source organism: Allium cepa (assembly GCA_030765085.1). Lineage (NCBI taxonomy): Eukaryota > Viridiplantae > Streptophyta > Magnoliopsida > Asparagales > Amaryllidaceae > Allium > Allium cepa. The sequence goes on from CM060938.1 coordinate 218,299,092, forward strand.
CATGCTTTGCCAAACAGGACTCCTATCCTCTTGTCTCCTCGGTCACTAACGTGGACTTGCCCCTATCCAAAGTGTCGGTCCTCCAAAAGAGCGCCCACGGTTGGGTTGGCTATGCAAAATCCTCCAACGATTTGCTTAAAGAATTCTACGTCGGTGCATACTTGTCCTGTTCAGTCTGTGTCGATCTGCTTGTAGAAGCCTACGATTGCGGATGTTATCTATCTTGTGTACTAGCAACCTATAAAAGGTAATAAACATCCATGTGAACCTACTTGCCCGCTCCTAGTACGTACAGTCAAAACTATATTTTGGTCTTAACTGCATGAAACACCTATCCAGACTTTTACAAGGTCTGCCTACCAAATCACTTCCAGATTAATTAATTTTAGCGTTGCAGTTTACTTGTTGTTTATTTCCATTAATCTGCTTTATGCCATTTTTATATCCGGTTTGGTTATTTCACAATTTCCTTTTTCTTACAGAAATGGCGTTCAATTTCACGTCCTTTCAGTCTGTATGGTTTGTTTGTAATTTTTTATACCATTTTGTTGCAGATTTACACTAACCTTCAGGGTCCATTTAATTTACGTTTTTGCCCACCCTAATTTACATTCTCCTTTTAGAGATTTAATATGTACAAAAATTTTATCTAATAGCCACAAACCATTTAATTATACAAAATTCCACTTTTACAATTTTAGGCCATATATGAGATAAACAATTATGCCAATTAGACTTCCCAATTTTGTTCCAAAACCATATTCAAAATTATGTAATTATATCAATCAAAACCACCATTTTAAAATTAACATATTCGAAATTTATTCAACTAACTTGTTTTACCATTAGAAATTGAATAAAGATTCTAATTCAATTTAATCAAACCAATCTTATTTACGCCATGAAACGTGAATAACAATTTGTTTGTTCCAAATTTCAGCCCAAACGTGAATTTGAATTAAGAAGTGGTAGATGGAGAGGATACAATAATTTACATAAATTTCAATCATATTTATGCCATAAAATGTGAATAGACAATTTATATCTCCCATATTTTGAACCAAACATGAATTAGATTTGAGAAGTGGAAGAAGATGAAGTTGCACTATTTAACATATATTCTCAATTGATAACAGAAATTAATTCATATTAATGTGCCAGAAAAGAACTGAAATTGAACTACTTTATTTTTCTATTTCATACTAATTCCCACTACGCTTTGCTTTAATCTTTCTCCCTTTGATTCTTTTAAATTTGCTAAATTGCTTGAATATATATATATATATATATATATATATATAATTTAATTTGGTAGAGATTTGTTTATTTAGTAAAGAAAAGGAGGAAGAATAATACACACTAATTTTACTGTAGAATTATGGCGACGGCTGAATAATAGATTAGGTTTAGGTTACATGGTTTATTTATAGATTGCTTGAGTGGATATAATCCATTAGATTATTTTAGATTAAATTTGGTTATTTCACACACTTAATGCTTATCCATTCTAGTCCATACACCTCACTCAACCAATAAAAAATATCCATCTTATCCTATTACACCACTGGAGAATGGAAAGCTGTCACATGTCAGAAACAATGTTGAAATACGTAGGAAAATCACCGGAAACGAACCAGCTAGAAAAACATCGCTCTAGATTTTGTGCAACAATGGGACTTAATCCCTGATCACTAAGGAACTCAACATGCGCCTTTACCACTATACTAAATGCACTTTCAATTTCTCTTTAATTATATTTCCCGTAAAATATCGCGTGTTACATTCTCCCTCCTTGAAGGATTTCTTCCTCGAAATCTCCAAAGACGGAAGAACGTAACTAACAACCAGCATCCAAGCACTACATCCATCTACTCAATCATCATCCATTATTGTCCATATTTTTAGCTAATGAAATTTGTGATTTATGTAGAGTGAAATGCATATGAACTTACCTAATGTGTAAAGGTAGTTTGTCTACTGATTCAGTTGAACTCCTGTAATGCAAGTATGCTTATGCCATGTAACCAAATGTATGCAATTACTCAACTTGAGAATTCTATATGTATGTTTCAACCATTCACCCAAATGCACCATCCAAATGCAACATCAATTTACATACACACACATATACACACACACAACCATGTGCAAATGCAATAGATAACAGGCACGAATATGCAGGTGTGTGTACCCAGTTGGCTGATTATCCTAATAAATATCTATCTAGTGCATGGAATGCATCCATTTGCAAACATTAGCATCCACTTGCAATCATTTTCATCTATCAAACATAACATGCCCTAATAACTTTATTACAACCAAGCTACCATCCATAGGTTTTACCTAAAGATTATCAAAAAGAACCTAACTAAGGAAAGATCAAAGATCAGAGATAGGATATTTGAAGTGTAACTTCAAATAGAAAAGAATAAGAAGTTCGAATTTTCTCCTTAAATTCCCATGTGCACTCCTTGGGGTCATCTCCCCACTGAACCTTCACTAGACGAACTTCCTTGTTGCATAATCTCTTGACGCCGTGTTCCAATATACGAGTGGGTATACGATGCACAAGTGATCGACGCTCTACCTCCACTTCCCTTAGTTGATCGGATTCTAGTACTATTGCGGAATCATGTAGAAATTTCCACAAATGCGAAACATGAAAAACATTGTGAACTCCTACCAACTTATCTGGAAGATCAACTATGCATGCCACTTTTCAAATCTGTGCGGTAATAGGGAAGGGTCCTACAAATCTCGGTGCCAACTTACCCACTGAGCAAAATCTCACAATGTTTCTTAGGGAAGAAACCTTGACAAAAACCATATCCTTAACCTTAAACTCCAAATCTGAATGTCTTCTATCGGCATATGAATTTTGTCTATCTTGTGCAGTCTCAACCTCGTGCAAATCAAATCCACTTTCTCGAAAGTATCCCTCACCAAGTCTGGTCCAAACAAGATCCTATCGGTGGAGTCCCACCAACAGGCTGGTGATTTCCATGGTCTGCCATAGAGGGCCTCGAACGGTACCATCCCAATGCTTGCTTGATAACTATTATTATACGCGAACTCCACCTAAGGTAGGTGGTCTTCCCAAGAGCCTCTAAAGTCAATGGTGCACAACCTGAGCAAATCTTCCAAAACCCTATTTACAATCTCATTTTGTCCATCCGTTTGAGGGTGATATGCCATGCTCAGATTCATTTCGTTCCCAAGGCTTGCGGAAGATTAGTCTAAAACTCGCTGGTGAATAATGGAACTCTGTTGCTCAGAATGTTGGCGGGAACTATGTGAAGCCTAACTATCTCTCTTACATAAAGAGTCGACAAAGACGCTGCCATCCTATTACACTTAATGGGTATAAAATGAGAACTTTTCATCAGTCTATCCACGATGACCCAGATGCTTGTGTTCCCTCTCCGTGACCTTGGTAATCCATCTATGAAGTCCGTAGAGATGCTCTCCAATTTCCATAATGGAATATCCAATGCATGCAACAGTCCTCGGGCTTCTTCTATTTCGCCTTACCCTTTGGCAAGTGATGCACTTCAATACATACTCCTTCACCCTCTTCTTCATTCTAGGCCAATAGAATACCCTCTTTATATCCCAGTACATCTTATCACCACCAGGGTGCACTATCATCCTAGAATGATGTGACTCAGCCAACACCACATCTACTAAATCAACACTACGAGGAACATAAAGTATACCATCCCTTCTAAGCCAACCCCAAGTGTCCACGGTATAGCGCCTAGGTTGTGATGATGACTCTCCTCTATCAAGCTTATCTAAAATGTCCTTTAACTCTTCGTCCTCACCTTACCTTACTCCAATTTACTCCATCAAAGCAGGCCGGACGTCTAGGGCTACTAATAATCCGAAGCTAAATCCGATGGAGGTCTAAAATCCAAGGTAACAATGTACTCCAAATGCTTCCATTCCAAAAATAGATGACTTAAAACCACTTTGTGTCTACTCCATGCATCTGCCACTGCACTACCCTTGCCAGGGGTATAGAAAATCTCTAAGTCATAAGAGGATAAAAAATCCATCCATCTTTGATGTCTCAAATTTAAGTCTTTTTGAGAGAATAGATACTTCATAGACTTATGATCTGTGAAAAGCTCAAATCTTTCTCCTAAGAGATAGTGCCTTCAAGATTTGAGAGAAAAAGCTATAGCTGCCAACTCAGGATCATGCATCGGGTAGTTCTTCTCATGTATTTTCAACTGCCTACTCATATAGCACACTACCCTAATCTCTTGCATTAGTACCACCGCTATCCCCATACCACAAGCATCCGTATAAACTGAGAAAGGATTGGTTCCATCCGTTAATATCAATACGGGCGCGGTAGTCAAAGCTTCCTTCAATCAACCAAAGGCATCCTCCCACTGGGAATCCAAAACAAAAGCTGAGCTCTTCTTGGTAAGGCTGTTAAGTGGAGCTGATATCCTAGCAAAGTCCTTAAGAAACTTCCTATAGTAGCACGCAAGACTAAGGATCCTTATGTCTGTGGCATTCTTAGGGGTTTGCAATTCCTGTACTGCTGCCACTTTCGTCGAATCTACTGCTAGTCCATCCTCCAAAATGACGTGTCTCAAAAAGCGAACCTCATCCCCAGAAGTGGCACTGGAGAACTTCCCCTTCGACTTATGTGCTCGTAGGGTCCTAAGCACTTCTTTCAAGTGAATGGTATGCTCCTCCTTGCTTCATGGATAAACCAAAGTGTCGTCCACGAACACCACCACAATCTCGTTCAACGATTCGCGAAATACTCCACTCATCAAATCCACAAAATGTGCCGAAGCATTGATTAGCCGAAATGGCATGACTAACCACTCAAATAAGCCAACCGGACTCCTAAAGTGCAGTCTTCTAGATTCTATCCTCTACCACACGCAACTGATGAAATCCCATGTCTAAATCGAGCTGCGAAAATACCTTGGCTCCTACTAGCTAGTCGAAGAGATGGTTTATACGGGGAAGAGGATAACTATTCTTCTTCATCAGCTTATTAAGATCTGTATAGTCCACAAAAAGTTTGAGAGAGCCATCCACCTAGTGGCAAAGACGACGGATGTGCCCCACTCAGAAATGCTCCTATAAATGAAGCCCTTCTCCAAAAGCTCTCTAATCTGCTTGCTCAAATCACGACGTTCCTTAGGAGCCATGTGCCGTACTGGCAAAGCAATCGGTTTGGCATTATCGAAAAGATAAAACTAGAACTCGATCGCTTTTTGAGCTGGAAGGCCAGTAACCTCCTCGAATACATCTGGAAAATCCCTAACAACGGGTACCGAATCAAACTAACGGGCGATAAATCAAGAGAATAAAGGTAGCTCAACATGACTGATCCTCTAGGATCATAAGATGCCTCCAAGGTACATCCACTACAAGTGCCTAACCTCATTACCCTCTTATTGCAATCAAGAACAACACCATACATGGATAGCCAATCCATACCAAGAATCAACCCAAATCGAAAAAGCACAGTACAAAGGCACTCTGTCAAACTCAACCCCTAAAATAAACAATTTCAAATCCCAACATAACATGGACAAATAGGCCGATCCTCCTACGGGATTTGATACTATTACCGGGTCGGTCACTAAGTAAGCATCAGGATTAAGACTCTCTACAAGATACTAGATATAAAAGAGTGTAAAGCTCCAAAATCAAATAGGATACGAACAGAAAAATCAAAGATAGATAACACACCTTCAATGATCACCTTCTTTCTCTTGTCCAAAGCTGGAAAAGTACTAGAGGAAGGAGCTGCCTCTAAAGCATAAGCCTGAGAAGGCTATGAAGATGTCTATGAACTGTTCTTGGGCTTCAACGAATACATCCTTCTTCATATGCCCCACTTGATCGCAAAGATAGCACTTCGGTCTTGGTCGCTTTCCTGCCCCTCTACAGGCCTTAGCAAGATGACTTGTTTTCCCAAAAGTATTGCACTTCTAGTCTTTCCTTGGAACTTTCCTTTTTCCACTGACTCTCCTCCTCCTCTCCTCTTTCCTTCCATTGCTTCTTCCCATCACTCTTCCATGCCACATCTCCTTTCTTCTCATTATTAGCAAGTAAAGCCATCTCTACCAAGGCTTATCGCCAAACTCTGCAATGGCTGACTAAAACCATAGCGAACTTCAGCGCCTTCTGGTGAGGAGTATTGATCAGGTCTAGTCTAAATCTGGCAAGCTCATTAAATTGATTAACATATTCTTTAACTATCATATCCCCTTACTTGAGGTGTACAAATTTCTTTAGCTGCCCTCTTTCTTCAGCCCCTGATAAGAATTTCCGCACGAACCTAGTACGAAAATCCTCCTAAGTCAAGTTATCAGCCTCAACCTTCACAATCTCCCACTAACAAAGAGCCTCTCCCTACAACTTACATGAAGCCAACTGCCTCCATGCCAAGTCTTCCAATTCCATAAGTCCAAATATCCGCTCACACCTACAGATCAAAGCTCTTGCCTCAGTATAAGACTTGGTGCCAAAAAACAGCTTGCCTCCCAAATAGTGTCGTCCTTGCATAACTTGGGAAAATCGAGAATCCTCGGCGGATGGGCTAGAGCCCCTTCCGCTGGAGCAGCATCCCTAGTTGGTGGCTCTGCTCGTGCAGTAGCCTGCAAACAATGTCTGAACCAAGCAGGCATTTTAAGGCCTAAACATCAAGGTGGTTCAGACATTTCTTTCTATGGATATTAAAAAGATGGAATTAGGTACTCCACAGAGAATTCAATAGATAGGATGGAAGAGATACGTGGGACCCATTTCTAAAATTTCTTTTCTTTCCAAAATATATACATATACTTTAACAGTATTATTTGGAATACCCTTTCAAAATTATTTGAAAACCTTTATATTTTCGAAATATTTTTAGGATTACCGAAAACTTAGCTCTGATACCAACTGTGACACCATGCACCTCTAGGCACCCCAAAAATCGGACATGACTAGAACCACGGATGGTCGGGTGAAATAAAAATCAATAACACAGCACAGAGACAAAGGCAATAACATAAAATGATTAAAAATTTACAGCGGAAGAAAACTTTCACTAATTATAAATTAATAGCAAAACAGCTTCATTAAAAACAGCATTATCCCAAATTTATTTCTGAAACCAAAAATATCAAGTAGTCTCCACTAAAACATAAAACACAACAAAGTTCACAATATAGGTCCCTATATATAGAGTAAAGTATGAAAAAGAGAAACGAAGTACATGAAATAAAAGAAACAAAAGCTGAAGATAACAACTGCTCCAATGACCCTCCAAGCTGCAAAGAACTACAACCTAGACCTGCCCTCCTGTGATTTGGGGAAAATGAGAAAAATAGGAATGGGTCAGACATAAAGTCTGGTGAATAAGAAATAAGATGAGGCAGTAAGAATAAAACAATTTAATTCTAAGTCTTCCCCAGATATCATAGAGGGTGAATAATATAATGCAGCAAATCCTTCTTAGATACAATTCCTAAAAAGCCAAAGTCCATGGTCAATCTAAGGAAGTCAACCATGCATTAATACTAAACGTCAATCGACCTGTCGAACCTGCTGTCATTACCTATCGCATGCTACATCGTGAAAGTGGTGCTCTTCACCCGTGCACTATGACTAAATGCTTTACGTCTTACCGACACCGACTCAAATACCTTGCAAGACCCCGAAGTTGCACGCAGGCTCCGCCAAACTAGACTCCTATCCTCCTGTCTCCTTAGTCACCAATGTGGACTTGCACCTATCCAAAGTGTCGGTCCTCTGAAAGAACGCTTGCAGCTGGGTCGGCTACGTAAAATCCTCCAATGATCTGCCTAAAGAAGTCTACGTCGAAGCATACTTGTCCTGTTCTGTCCGCGTCAATCTGCCTGAAGATGCCTATGATTACGGATGCTATCTATCCTACATACTAGCAATCTATGAAAGGTAATAAACATCCTTGCGAACCTACTTGCCCGCTCCAAGTACCTACAGCCGAAACTATATTTTGGTCTTAACTGCATGAAACACCTATCTAGACCTTTACAAGTCTTCCAACCAAATCGTTTCTAAATTAATTAATTTTACCATTATATTTTACATATTATTTATTTCCACCAATCTGCTTTATGCCATTTTTACATCTGATTTGGCTATATCTCAATTTTCCTTTTCTTACATAAATGACGTTTCAATTTAACGTCCGTTCAGTCCGTATGGTTTGTCTGTAATTTTTTTACACCATTTTGTCATAGATTTACACAATCCTTTAGGGCCCGTTTAATTTACATTTTTTTCCACCCTAATTTACGTTCTCCTTTTAGAGATTAATTTGTACAAATTTTTTATCTAATATCCACAAACCATTACATAAAGTTCCACTTTTACATTTTTAGGCCACATATGAAACAAACAATAATAACAACTAGACTTCCCAATTTTGTTCCAAACCATATTCAAAATTATGTAATTATATCAATTAAAAGCACAATTTTATTCAAGTAACATATTCTGAATTTATTCAACTAACATGTTCTATCATTAGAAATTGAATAACAATTCTAATTCAATTTAATTAAACCAATCTTACTTATGGCATGAAACGTGAATAACAATCTGTTTGTTCCATATTTAAATCCAAACATGAATTAGAATTGAGAAGTTGTAGAAGGATAAGATATAATAATTTACATAAATTTTAATCTTATTTATGCTGTAAAACGTGAATAGATAATCTATATGTCTCATATTTGAACCAAACATGAATTAGATTTGAGAAGTGAAAGAAGAAGAAGAATTTGCACTAATTTACGTCTATTCTCAATTAATAATAGAAGTAATTCATATTAACGTGCAAGAAAAGAACTAAAATTGAACTATTTTATTTCTCTATTTCATATTAATTCCCACTCACCTGGCACTTGAACTTGTATAAATTTGAAAAAGCTTTGCTTTAATCTTTCTCCCTTTGATTCTTCTAAATTCCCCAAATTGCTTGAATATATATAGATAATTTAATTTGGTAGAGATTTGTTTATTTAGACAAAAAAAGAGGAAGAATAATACATACTAATTTTACTGGATAATTACGGCGATGGTTGAATAAGAAATTAGGTTTAGGTTAGATGGTTTATTTATAGATTGTTTGAGTAAATATTATCCATTAGATTATTTTAGATTAAATCTGGTTCTTTCATGCACTTAATAATTATTCATTATAGCCCATATACATCACTCAACCAGTAAAATTTAGCTATCTCATAGAGAATGAGAAGCCGCCACATGACAGAAATAATGCTGAAATACATAGAAAAATTGCTAGAAACAAACTAGCCAAAAAAACATCGCTTCAGATTTTGAGCGACAACGTTATTTGATTCCTGGTCACTAAGGAAGTCAACATGCTCCTTTACGACTATACCAATTATGCTTTTAATTTCTTTTTTATTATATTTCCCATAAAATATTGGCATGTAGCATTTGCAGGCGGTCAAAAGGTTGATGATGCAGCAGGATATTCGTATGACACCGTAATCTAGTTTGCAAGTAGGTTATAGTGGGCAAGACCCATAAGAATAGTCACACGCTGATATTGGACATCATCAGTCAAAGCGAGCTTTGGAAAGACTAGACCTAGACCAACAGGCCGATGATTCTTTCACTATTGATACATTGGATGAGGGGCACAACCAATTGGATGTTTTGATTGTTTGCATTAGGGCACAGCCACATAGTTCTTCAAAGGTCTTTCGATTAGTTGAGGGGGGCTACGTGAGGTCATAGCCACGATGAGAAAAGAGACAAACCAAGAAGAATATTTGTATTATAGGCCTAACGAAGCGGACCTTTATAGATATAGAAATCCCCGACTGAGTTCCGTACAAGGTAGACCTTGTTAGCGGAATTTAGGGGGTTGATAGAACGATTATGTGTAGTCCTCAAGGAACGGATCGGGTGGTACATTGTGGACGTCCGAGTACTAGTATAAGCTAGTGCGGATGTAGTTTCACGTTTTCATAGTAGACGACGGAACATCTGCATTGTAGGCCTAACGAAGCCATCCTTTACAGATGTAGTTACAACATGCTCTAATAGCGAGACAATGGAGTCCTTTTCGAGGAGGATGTGGAAGGTACTATGGGTAGTACCTAGTACCGTTGCGGTCTTTGGGCATGTAGCTACACACACACACACACACACACACACACACACATATATATATATATATATTGGTTATTAGGTCTTAATCTGCTAGGGTAGATGGGTATGATTCACGCATAGAGGCAAGAGTATTATAAACCCAATAAACCTAATATAATAGAAAATGAAAATAGAACGGTATATGTAGAATTATGCTTAGAATTGTATAATTTGTTCATTCACCAGAACTTTAGTTCTGACCCCTTCCTCATGTCATCCTACAGATTATATAGATGGCAGAGATTTTCCAGCTTTGTGACACTTCTTTGGAAAGTATTATTATCTTTGTGAGTATTTACATACTATTATATATTAGTCAGTTTCGTTGTGGGATATTTATTGAGGTCTGATATATTTATCTTTGCCATTTAAAGGATATCAGATACTCAACCCGAGATTCAGTGGGCTTGGATTTTAGCATTTTTTGCGAAAAATCCGAACCTACTAGAATTCGGGTTGTTACAATTATACACATTGTATGTGATGTTATGCTAATAATTATTATAATATAAAGTAATTAAATGCTTATATTTTTAATATTAGATTATTTAAATGATAATCCATTAATGTTTAAGGTTAACAACAATTACTAGTTGATGCAGTTTGGTGCTAATTTTAAGCATTAAGGATAGAAGGGAATCACATATACTGACTACTTATAAAAAATTGACAAACTTAAATTCATAGTTACAAAAATTGGATGGCTAATGGAAGAGATTTTCAACTTGAACTAAATACGTCGGTTCAACAACTTTAGATTTAGCATAGATTTTGATGCTACGATGTCATCTATAGAGGGGGAATAATAGTGTATTTTGTAAAACATAGAAAAAATGGTAGCTAGTGAAGAAAAAGAGAGAGAGATCTACATATTATAATCGAATGAGCAAGTAAAAAGTAACTTACAAAGCTACTTGCAGAAGAAGTGCTTGACAATTGGTGCTTAAAGCGGAGAATGGTCAAGTATAATGAAAATTGATTCAAAGCCACCACAAGGAGTTAGTAGAAAGCAAGTTATGGTTGCGAACTAAAATGGGTTCAATGGAAAATAGGATTTTATTTATTTTCAAAAGTCAACTACCTAGTTGAGTTAACCCGCGCCACTCTCCCAGTGGCTGGAGTATCAATCCTCTTCGAAATGGGCCTAATTTTCGATCCAATAAAAGCCCATCAACCCTTAGGTCCATTCTGGAGCTGGCTATTGGGTGGTATAACTAATTACATAAAACAATGCGCAGAGCTATCTATCTATACTTTTAGAGTCACATAGTGGAAGGATAAATTATAATAATAAAAAAGTACCCATTTCACAATATCCAAGTCTCAGAAATACAATGTATCAATAACATATAAACCAAGTTAAATACATTATTTGGGTACATCAGAAACATTGATAAATAGCCAATACTACCACCAGGCCTTCGCCATCTCCTCCAAATATAACTCATAGTTTATAATGAGGAGGGGGCTAGAATAACAATGTTTGGTGAATGAAAATATTAAGTTTTACAATAATACAGATTATAAGCATTTAGTTAAGTATTATGTCCTATATATTTACTATGTCTCTATGTATACCTTCAAATATGAGCTAGTGGCCCTATGAGTCGTACTCCATGGCTATAAAAGCAGATGAACTATGGAGTATTGGGATCAACAACCCATCTCTCGTCCAATCATATCCTAATGATGCAAGAGGAAGTACTTGGGCCACTTAATACCCTTTAAATAGGAAACAGACATACCTTCCAGCTATTTAAAACCATCCTTGTGTGATCCCCTCTTGGTAAGCCCTAACCAACATTATACAAAATCTCTTATAGACCACTTAATACTTCATTGATAGGGAAGAGGCAAACCCCAATGGTCGTTTAATATCTTAACCTCAAAACGAACCTCCCTTAAGAGATTATCACTAGTGCACATAAAAGAAAATCCCATCCATTTAGCGTGCTAAAAGATACTCTCTATAATATCCTGGAATTTTGGACAATTTAAATTTAATAATCTGTGTTTAAATTTAAATTGAATTGATAATTATTGTTAATAAATTTGGTTTGATTTAATAATCTTCTTTATTTAAATATTTAATTTGTGAATTTATTTTTAATAAAACTAATAAATCTATTTTCTATTTAATAACGTATGTATATTTATATATATTTTAAATAGATAAGTTGTTAAATTAGTATAACATAATTTTAATATTTTGAAATTAGGAATTGTGATTTATTTTTGGATTTAAGCTTTTCAAAAATATTTAATAAAATACTAAATGATTTTTAATATGTGAGATAAATGTTTTATTGGTTTAAAATTCATTTTAACTTAAGTTTGAATATTAAAATAAGTTATAAAATGTCTGTGTTATTCTTTTTAAAATATTGATTTATAAAATGTGATTTGTTAATTTAATATGAAATTTAAAATACAATTTAAAATATGATTTAAAATACATGTATTCATTTAAGTTACAATCTCTTTTATAAATCTATTTTAATTATTTAAAGGTATCTTTGATAAATAATTGATTTGTATATTGTTTTTACTTATAATAATACTTTGTTTTATTCTTTTAAAATTATTTATCTCCATAACTAAGTATTTAAAAACTAATTAACTAAGCTTAATATTTCATTAACTCTAATTTTAAATACTAATTAAATTAAGATGACATGTGTATGTAATTTAGAACATGAGTTAACATGTGTTATGAGTTTAAGCATGAGAATTTACAAGTGTTCATTTCTTTTTACAAGTGTCATTTTTAAATTTTCATTTAATTTTAAATTATCATAAACATGGTTATTTAAAAGTTGCATCTTCCCATTTTCTTTTCCTTTCTTCATTTTTCATTCTAAAAAAAAAATTCAATTGCATATCAACTTCTATGAAAACCTGCAAAATTATTTCCTTATCATCAATTCAAACTACATTTCTCAAATCCCTTGTCCATTTTCAAAATCTGCATCCTCCAAGACAAAGGCCTGCATTCAATTCATTTTTTTTTCAAAACTCTATAAACCTGCATGCAACAATTTCATGCAAGCACCTGCATTTCTTTCAAGATCTGGGAAAAATAGGCTACTTCATGCAACCTCATCAAGTCTGCATTCATCAATTCTTTAAATCTGGAAGCATCTTTTTGAAACAAGATTAAAAGCATCAGAATTTGAAGCAAGTTTCAAAGGGGCATTTAACAGTTGAAGCATATTACAGAGGGTGTTCTGCATGTTCAATCTGGGCTCTGCATTTTTATTTAAGGTGAGTAACTCATTTTTTTTAAAATTTGTTAATAGGTAAAGTTGTGTATGCTTTTTAAATCACAAATGAACTTATATGAAATTGTTATAAATATTACACCTGTAATTATATGCATGTATACCTGAATTTAACTGTTGCATGATAGTGCCTCAAAATCTTAAGCTCCTGTTGATTCTTGAATTCTTTGTTTTGAATTGATTGCTGTTAGGACTCAAACTTTTGAATAAAACATGTTTGTTTTAGAATAGAGTAAATACAAATTTTATATGAATCAAATTAAATTATCTGTAACCTGGAAAATTTAATTATACAGAGTAAATTAGCATAGAGTGAAAATTCAAACTTTATGATTTATTGTTTCAGGTTTATTAATAGAAATATCAAGTGAATTCATGAATTTTAAATCAAAAATTGAAATTTAAAGTGCTGTAAACATGGAACAGTTTCAAATTTACTGTTTTATACATAATTGATAAGCATAGTAGATGCTTGCAACTGACTTGGTTGAAATTGTTTTTGAAGATAGTGTATCTATCATAGATTATAGGAAAAATCTTAGATTGAGTTGAAATTAAATTTTTAGATTGTAATTTGGGAATTACGGTAGGAACCCTAGTTTTACTGGGTTTAAGAAAATTGGGTGCTGCGGCTTCATCATTGGATCGAGTTCAACCATGATCGGCGTGTGGGTAGATGATGTATTTATGAAGTCATCGCCGGAGTATGGATGGTGATGGTGACCGGAGGTGGGAGATATTGTCGTTGACAGGATAGGCATTGAAAAGGGGTATATGTTCCAGGTTTTGGTTGTAAACTTGAATTCAAATTCAAGTTGAGTTTTTGGGGATTTGAGGTTTGAAGGGGGATTTGGGGTTACTGGCCGATGGAAGGTGGCCAGTGATGGCCGGAGTTGGTGAGTAGGTGCACAGGAAGGTGTGTGTGCAGGTTGTGTTGATTTTTGGGTTACAGGGTTTTATACCTGGGGATGGTCTCGGGTAAATGGAAGTGGTGACTCGAAGCAGTGTTGCTTCTGACCCGAAGTAAAGTATAGGGAGGCTCGAGTATTCATATTGCTTCAGGTTTTCAAATTAAAAACAGATACTGTTTCCCAGATTTTAAAATTTAAAACAAAGGTCTTGATGCTATCAAAAATTGAAAACTAAAATTAAAAAAAAAACCTGAATTTAAATTTGAATTCCATTAGTTTAAAACTTAGGGTTTGAAATAATTTAAATTTTGAAATTTTAGTTGGTCTTAAGCAAAATCAGAAACTTGTTTCCAGGTTTATTAAATTTGAAGTAAAGGTAAATTGCAAACAAAAATCTGAAAACTAAGTTGAACCTAAAATTGAATCTGAATTCTATAAGTTTAAATGTGGGTCTTTGAAATAAATTTGAAATTCTTTTAAATTCTAATTAGATTTTAAAACAGAACGGAAACTGTTTTCTGTTTTTATTTAAATTTAAAAGTAAGTTTAAAATTATAAGATTAAGTTCAAATTGGAATTTTTAAACCTGAAATTTAATATGTAATCAATAAATTAAATCTTGGATTTTTAAATATTTTGAATTCAGGAAGTTTAAGATGTTTTTAAACCAAACTGGAACTGTCTTTCTGCTTTTAAAATTTGAAGTAAAATTTTAAATTGCAACTGAAAATCTAAAACAAAGTTTAAATCTGGAAGCTAAAATATGAAGCTCAGGTAGAAGAATCTAAGTTTGAATTTAATTTAAAACTGGAAATTTAAATTTAGATTTAAAAATTTTTAAAGTATAAAGGAACCTTGGTTTTGAATTTGAAATATGAGTTTTAATTTATGAAATAAGATAAGTTTAAATCCAGTTTTTAAGCCTGAAAATTTATTTTAATGCCAGTTTTTAAAATAGGTTTTTAAAATTTAAATTTGTTTAACTATTTTAGGGAAGGTTAAATAATTTGAATTTAAAATGAAGATGGAAGTGTAAGTAAAGTTTTAAATTTTTAAGTCAATTTAAAAAAAGAAATTTTTAAAATTAAATTTGTTTGAAATAAAATTTATTTATAATACTTTATTTAAGAAGAATGTTTCTTAATTTTGAATTAAGAAATTGGCTTCATTTAAATTATTAAATTAATTTAAATGGAATATTAATTATTTAATGAATATTGTGGATGTTTAATTAAGTAATTAATAATTTTTAAGTTAATTAATTAGATTTGAGATTAATTAATTAAGGTTAGTTAATCTATAATTAAGGATGGTTAATTAAATTTTAATTAATGATTAAGATTTATTTAATCAAGTGATTAAAGATAATTAAGATTTTAATTAACACTTAATTAATTAATAATTAGAGATTAATTAAATTGAAATTAAATATTTATTAATTGATAATTAATAATGATTTATATAAGTTAATTTCTTAATTAAGTAATTAAGAAATGTTAATGAAGGTCATTAACTTAAGATTATTTAACAATTAATTAATATGATTAATTTTAATAATTAATTAGAATTAATTAATTAATAATATCAATTATTTAGGTTTAATTACTTAATGAAAGTAATTAATGAACTAATTACTTGGTGTAATTAATTTGATTATGTGATAAGTTTAGATTAATTAAGTTAAATTAATTTAAACATTTGTGGGTTGATGAATAATTACTTTATGTAATTAATTGAATTGTAATTACTTAAGGGAATAATTAATTAAATAATTACTGAATGTAATTAAAAATATTTATTATAGAAGTAATTTGGATTTAAATTACTTTGAAAATTAATCAAGTGATTAATAAAGATAATTAATTAAGAATAATTAATTTATGTGATGAGTAATTAAAGTAGTTAATTACTGAATGGTTATTAATCATGGGTGATTAATATATATGGTAAATTGAAGATTAATTACTTATGTAATTTATATTGAGAGATTGATTAAATATAATCAGAAATCATTAATTAATTAATTAATGATGTAATTTAGAATTGATTAATTAAAGAATAATTATAAATGAATAAATGATTTATGTAATTAACTTTAGTTAATTAATTGATTAAGTATAATTAACTTGTGTATTTAATTTAATGACTAATTACTTATTGTAATTAGGAATTATTAATCTGTAATGATTAATTAAGATGAGTAATAGTATGGTTAAGTTAAGCAGAATTTTAATGATGAAGTAATTAATTTAATTTAATTTAAATTAATTAGAGATTAAGTAATTAATTTAATTCATTTTAAATTAATTATAAATGGTGTGATCATTAGATCATTGCTTATGTTTGATGATTGGTATTAACTGTCTGGTATGGTTTGTAATCTCAGCTATGAGATGGAAAATGAATGGATTGAATTGTTTGCTTTGGATGATAATATGGATTATCTGATTATGATATGAATTATCTATTGATAATGATAAATGTTGATTATCTATTATGTTGTGAATTATCTATCTGTGTGTATATAGATAATTAAATTCAATTGTTTTAAACTTTAAAACAACTTGGCCCTAAAAGACACGTTTTGGATTTCGATGAGACCGGGATCGGGTTTCCATATTTGGGATCCGAAAACCACATCGAATTCCAATTAAACGTTAGGTCTTTAATCCAAGTGGAGCGAGTGAAGACTCGAGGTCTAAGGGCTATACGTCAATATAACTCTGTGGGTGATTCCGTAATGAGTTGACGGAATAGTACTTATAGATTCGAGATGGTGATTTAGAGTGCAAGGGTTATTGTCGTTAACTCTGAGGGTGATTCCAAAATGAGTGTAACGAGATAATGCCTTCGGTTTCGTTCGAACCCGGAACGAACTTGTATGGATTGAATGCTTTCAGAACATCGTCAGGTGGACGATGAGCATTCTAAGTGATATGTCCTATTAAGGTAATTGTAGCCTCAAGCCTCATCGATCGAGAATGGCTAAAACAAGGGAGGTGCAGCAAAGCTTCGTGGGTATCCCCACTTGAGAGCAAGATTTATCCCTGTCTAGAGGTCCTTTTATTTCGGCTTAGTGGTGCGGTTGCTGATCACAACTGCTGGGTTGTCTTGTTTGGAACTGTTCAGTAAGGAATGGTTCCGGCTTTGTGTTGCAGGGGAGCGGGCGTACTCCTCGATACGGTGATCTAGGCCACGTACTGTGACAGGCGGTACCCCAGTAGCCCAGCCATTGTATGGAATTCAAAATCCAATAAGTGCCAACGGTTTTGATTGTATTACCCACTTTTGTGGCTAATAGCTGGAATTTAATGAATGTAACAATTTCAGTTATTTCTTATTTACGTGAAAACCCTAGACACTATTATAATATCATCGGATTTCCTATCAAATGTTTTGGTTAGCGTAAGGTAAAAACTTTTCCATGTTTATGTGTGGGAAGTCTTACGTGATACCTTTTCTTTTCAAAGGTTTTTCAAAGTTAAGCAACTTTAACCTGTTACTCACACCAGAGCCATGTCCGACCCGGAGTTATTTCTGTTTTTTCTTTAACTCTTGGGTACTCAAATTTTTACGAGTAGCCAAGGGAATTCAGGTTAGGATTCAGGTTAGCTTTGACGAATTGTGGAGGAGCAATGGAGCAGGAGACTTCTGCGTATAGTTATATAGTTTTCCGCTGTGTTGGTATCTCTGAGTGTTTTGTATTGTGTATTGAGTTGTAATAACTAGGCAGGTGTTTATAACTGTCTAGTATGTGTTGTATTGTCTATGTAACTCTGATATTTGATGTATACTATATGTTATTAATATAATTTATTCGTTCCGCTGTTGAGATTCTTGTGTTGTTTTTTCTTTCTCTTCTTTCTTTTCTCTTTTCTATCCCTTTCTTTCTTAAGGATGATATGACTTTTTGTGGAGAAAAAGTCGGGTCGTCTCACTCTCGACCATATAGTACTTCTTTAATAGGGAAAGGAAATCTCTAACATAGCCATATTATACCTCAACCTCGAAGCAAGCCCATCTTAAGATATCTGACCTTATGACCCATAGCTCAACCATTACGTCTCATATTAGTCTGACTATCTGTTGGTGCTTGCAGTCGGATTAGCTAGGCAAACTTACTTCAAAGTTTGGACTAACCTCACATCCACCGTGGGTGCTTATTATAGGTGATGTCCTACATTAGTTACTAAAGTCACATCGTTGGTAACTGGATTAGCTGGGTAGACTTCTACGTGCTTTCAAATGACCTCGCATCCCTATAACTTAGCCATATTTCTACTCACTAACATTACCATAGAACTATGCCAACATATCTAGATATTACACACACACATACACATACATGCATACATACATACATACATACATACATACATACATATATATATATATATATATATATATGTATATATATATATATAGACACACATATATAATATATATGCACCTCACCTGTATTTATGCATTTAAGGCCTTATAAGGGAAACACCTTATTTTGCCTTTATTTATGGATTAACTTCCATAATTGTCCCTGTATCATTTTATTATATTAATTGTTAATTGCCGTTTATTTTCTATTTTCTTTATTTAACATATTAATTATTATATACGTCACATGTTTACAATTATAATTATCAATTTCGACATTTAAACAAACATGTTTTTATTATATTTATGGCTAGTATTAAATTATGCTTAATTAGTTTTATGCGTACTCAAGTAATTTTTCCATTTCTTATTGTAACGACCTGAAATTTTAAAGTTTTTATTTATGAATATTTAATTTATTCTAAATATTTAATTAATGGTTTTTGATAATCAAATAACCCTTTGTAATTAATAAATAACGATGGTGGACTCATTTTATAAATTTGTTAAAAAAATCGTTCAATGAAAAATTGAAAATGTTTTCAAAAATCATTTTTCGAAATTTCGACTTTTTATCTAACGAAAGTTTTTGCATTGTTGTTGCACACGTATGCACATATATTTACACGTATAA
This sequence comes from Allium cepa, assembly GCA_030765085.1. Classification (NCBI taxonomy): domain Eukaryota; kingdom Viridiplantae; phylum Streptophyta; class Magnoliopsida; order Asparagales; family Amaryllidaceae; genus Allium; species Allium cepa. The sequence continues at coordinate 218,318,483 of CM060938.1, forward strand.
TAAGATTTTAAATAACTGCAAAAAGGATTAGTAAAAATAATTATAATTAAAGTGGTTAAAATGTAATTAAATAAAACAATAAAGTAAAGAATACTTTTCTCGTTATTTTAAATTAATTATGTACTAAATTGTACATAAATTTATATGCATTAGTATATGTTATCATGACATATATACATACCCATGTGCTTGCAATGGAAAGTGGTAAAAGTGTATGGAAAAGAAAGGTTTTGTAATTTGGTTAAGGATAAGTGATGTAATTTTCCACCTTTTGAAATTATATAAAAAGACCTCTTACTTTATTTTTTCACTTTTTCATTTCCAAACTTATGCTCTCTTCTTCCCTTTCTTCTGTCTCCTAAAAATATCTTAGAAAATAAAATTCGAACCTTTTCCAAATTTAGCCAACTCAAGTATGTCCTTTAATACATCACGGCAATACCATTTAGCATGTCAAAGTCGAAAGCTTTAGAGCCAAAACCCAACTTTGGCCATTGGCCATGAGCATCTAGCTGTTGGTGAGTGTAACAACCTATAAAATTTATCACCTTGATACATTATATTTATTTTTAAAATATTAAAATATAAGTTTCTAGCATAAACTATGATGTTTTGAGCAATACATAATAATGGTAATTCTGAGTAAGGGTAACGACCCGAATATTAATCACTTTAATTATGGACATTTAACTTATTTTAAATACTAAAATATGGATTATTTTCAAATAATCAAGTTCTCTAAAATAAATGATAATAATGAACCTATTTGGAGTAATATTCGCAAAAATATATTCTTTGGAAAAAATATTAAGAAAATAGTCGAAAATCGTTTATTCAATAAACATCTCTATAATCGTCAAAATGTCACGGACGGAGTTGGATACATACGCTTATTTTTATAATCGCAAAAGGATATCAAATAAAATTATTTATTTTATATTTGGCAAATTAAATTTGTTTATGACATCATCGATGATACTTATTTAATAATTGATTTATGATTTTAATTTGGGATTTAATGATTTAATAATTAAAACAATTATTCGAATAATTGTTTTAAATGATTTTTATTCATATTAAAATTATTATATGGTGATAATAATTTGTTTATAATAGTTTTATAAAGAGATATATTTGATTTGAAAATATAAGAAGAATTAATATCGCTTTATCGATATAATGACACCTTTTACAAACAACTATTTAATAATGCTTTATATGGTTTTATAATTCAATTATGATCATTTTAATTAAATAATAATGATAGGAATATTATTATTAAACCTTTTTGACAAATATATGTATATTAATGAAAAAGTAAAAATATGACTGAAAATCGAAATCGGAATTCGTAACGATTCAACATGTAAAAGTTATGCAATATTGTAGATTACATGTGACATACATATGCACATATACATATACATACATGAAGACATATCCACATGCACATAAACTCACAATGTGCAAATATATATACTAATATATATAAATATATGTATTCTAAGACATATCCTAGATATTTCCTACATCCTTACCTCTTAAGCAACCACAAAATCAAACTAGGACATGCACTTAAGTATGCATATGGAGGGGGAGGTTATTTCAGCCATAAAGGTGATTGGAAGGTGATGGGAAGATATGATGATAATGTGTGGAAGGTATTTTGCAGAACTTTCCTACAAATACACATCCTACCTTCTTCATTTTTACTCCAACTTCAACCGGCCATTACTCCCTCCAAACTCCACCAAATTAAGAAATTATTTTTCTCAAATGAAGAGAATTGACTTGGCTACAAATTCTCTTTACATCACTTCTTCCAAATCAGAGAGTTATTATGTCAGAATTTCAATTCTTTCATACTCATTTTCGGGCCCAAATTTCCACACCCGAAAACACCTCTTCTTTTATTGGCCATAACTTATTCAAACGGATCCAAGTCAAGAAATTATTTTTTTAAAACCATAGAAAAGAATTTCCAACAACTTATGTGTTGATCACTTTTCCAAATTCAGAGAGTAAAATGGTCAAAAAAAACTGTGAATAAATGACCTATTTTTTGGTCTAGTTTTGTGAATTCAATGATGATGTGAAGTCTCTTTTCTCCATGCAACTCACGGCCACACTCCATCACCTTACTTGGCCGAGCCTCCTCCACTTCCTTGTATGGGTCATGAGTTCCCTAAGGTAAACGGCTCGATTCCATAAAACTTTAGTTTGTCGTAGCGGAGCTAGTAGTCGTTTTAAAGTTATCTAAGGTGAGTTATATTATATTTTTGGATGATGTTATGATATTTTCAGTGGTTTTTTAATATGCTTTGACCATCATGTTTGGTTGTTTAACATTATTGTTTAATTATATTAGCAAGTCATGTTTAATACACGTAAATCACAAAGGAAACCGTTTTCCTTTTAAAATGGTGTATACGTAATATTTATACCTCTTCAAATTAGTCTAATATGATTTAAAAATGTTTTATAAAAATTTAAAAGTGTTTTGGAAATTTTTTAAATAAACGTTGAATATTTAGTGAAATATAGGCGCGTCATGTAATGGTAGTTCGCGATTTCCCGTCTTCAAAGTTAAATCCATTTATTAGACGGATTCAGAGTCGGAGAGCTATGAAATAAGAATTTTCCAAACCCTTATAATCGTATTGTTCAAAAAAATAAATAAAATCAGATTTCGTTTAGCAGATTTTAAAATATGAGCAAATCAATTTTTAAACAAAATCGCGCTTTGGCAATTCGAAGGCCAAAGTAGTAAATGTTTTAAAATGGATACTTTTAATTGTTTAAAAATATGAAATAAACTCTGTAAATCTTCTAAATTGTTTTAAAAGAAATTTAAGGCATAAAAATGGATTTTTAAACGATCAAAAAGTTGTTTTTATCGAATAAGCTTCTAAAACACTATTTGCAACACTTTTTCACAACACTTTTAAATTCTTTTACAGACAATGCTTTTAACTTAATTATTCTTTCCCGAAACTTCCGTGAATTCTTTTAAATAAATAATTAAGAAATTTAAATATAATTAAGTGGTTTTAAAATGACTATGCGAAAACGACTAGTACGTTTGTTACATTTGCGAGTGTCATAGAAAATTTGATCGAGGAATGGAACAGATCGAAGGGAAAGCTTGGATGCTCTAAAATAATTAAAAGTTAATTAAAGAGTAGATCAAATAAATTGACAAACTTATGGGTGACAAAGAGGTAGTATTTAGGCTTGGGTTTGGGGAACCAATTGCCCACCCTCCCTATCTACCCGAACTGACCCGATGGAGGGGATGGTACATTTGATTTACTCGGATCAAAATTCCTAAAGTATAAAAGATATAGATTTCACTAAATTTAAATAAATAAGATCGTATGGAGAAAATCTTCCTACCCTTTATGTTATATTCTGAGGGGGAAACTTGTATTATTCGTGAAATTTAAAAGGTGATTTTCCCATAGTAGTTATTGAATACAGAAATTGGTTTTGAGTAGAATTAGATGATTTCTATAGATTTCTCTCACTCAATATTTACTGGTTTTGGATTAACATCTTAGATAACATGGTTTCAACTCAATCAAAATTTTGATTTTGAATTAAGAAATCTTCTTCAAGATTTAAATAAATAATTTTTCAATGATAAAGAAAGGTTTTGTTAACCCGCTTTTTGGCAAGAAAATATGCCGACAGATTTGACCCGAACAACTGCGCAAGGCATAGCCTAGTCGATGACAAGCAGTGCAAGATATTCGAAATATGGTTTCGACGAATATCGAGTCATTTCAAATTTCTTGGAGTCTGCTTCGAGTCATATTCATGTTTGCTTCGAGTTTTCAAATGGGCTGCTTCGGGTCTCTAAGAGACAAGCTACTTCGAGTCACTGCAGCACCTGCTTCTAGTCGCGAATAGGTTTACTTCATGTTAAGGAGATGATTGCTTTGAGTCAAAGCCAAAGATCGATCAACAACCAAAGTCTCCATTAATCTCATATCAGTCATGATCGTATCCATCACTAGCTTCACTTCGTATCCACTAGGCACCAACCTCCTTCGTATCCATCAAGCAAAGATAGCTTGGTTCATATCGGTCGCCAACCACATCCCTACATATCCATCGCACCTACTTAAATTCGTATCCATCACCTAGGGGCATTTTGTATCGAACCCACCAATATACAACACGTATCGTTCATCCTTTCCAGAATTCTTTTCGATCGGTTAAAGATCGATACGAAGCATGTATCCCATGAACGATATAAAATGACACTCTTCCATCGGTATGAAATGCTCAAGGACATAACGATACGAATAGGAACCCTTGATACGAATTCAACCAAGTGCTATGGGTACGAAGCGGCATCCCATAATCGATAAGAAATGGGGCAATGATCATCAATAGAAAGGACATAGCAACCAATCAATACGAATGAGGAAGCGATTAATGTAGCTTGAAAGATGAATCTATCCTAACTTATCGCTCCATGCCACCATCATTTGATCGATACGAAGAATTCGATACGAGCTCGGCATCACATCAACAAATCAAATTCGCATTGATAATAACTCAAAATCTACAAGTCCAAATGTCATCGAATTTTCATAGGAGCTTGAGTACGACCCAAAAATGTCCATGATCGATCTCGAGTTGGTTGGGCAAGATTTGGATCGATACAAATTTCATTGTATCAATCATGGATCAAGTACAGATGCTCAGGGATCGATCATGTGGGCCCACCCACGTGAGGGAAGGAGTCTTTCGAAGTTTTAGATAGATATTTCCAGCCTATACCTATAAATAGCAGCCTAGGGTCTTCAGAAAAGGGATTGGTAACTCTTTTATGCCGATACTGTGCGAGAATCATTGTCGTAACTCGGTTGTACTGTTGTAAACCTCTATAACCAAAGAATTATAATCAATAAAACAGTGACTCTTCAAAGTAGATTTAGGATACAACGTCCACTATAAATCTCGTACTTCTACTGCCTTCCTTTTAATTTTCTAAGCATTCTTCATATTTTATTCCCTATAAACTTGCCATCTGTGATCTGTAACTATGCATGGGTGCTTTCGTCTACAATTGGGTGTTTGTGACCAATTTCTGCCTAAACAGGTTTAATGATTTTGTAACGACCCGAAATTTCCGATTCCGAAAATTCCAGATAGTTATGAAAAAGAAGAAAGAGATAGAAGAAGAAGAATAGGAACACCAAACATCTCACATTCGCAGCGGATAAAATATAATAATAAATAATAATAATAAATAATAATAATAACTTACAAAAGAATACTATATCCATCGATTACATTTAACATACATCAGAGTTTCACATATATACAATCACTGAATATATACAAATTATCATGTCTCAGATATACAATAATATACTGCAGCGGAAATACTCTATACGTACTAGCCATCCAGCTCGACTTTTGAGCTCCAGAACGTCCTTACCTGAAAATCTGTAATACTCGGTCAGACCCGAGCATTACACCAAAGTAACACCCGGTCAGGCTGGAAACCAGCGTGAGTAAAACCAACTAACATGGAATACAAAGGTATACAACTCATATAAGCCCGGGTAACTTATATCGATTTATCAAACTCACAATTTTCTATAGACAACGCTTAGTCCACACATCAATTTCGAAGTACCAAACTTAGATAAAATAATCCAGTGTACTTAAATTATTTCATTCCAGCCTATTATTTCCACGTATCAATTTATAAAAATTCGAAGTGGTTTCGGGTATTTCCTAATACCGACCCTGATCTCTTCGAGTCCCATTCAAGGCATCCAATACCATTTAACCATTCATAAGCAACTTGATCACTTCCAATTTATTTAATTAATTCAAATTGAATTACTAATCTCAATCACTTAGATTCCTTCATTTAACATTAATTTAGTTGAAACAATTAAAGTAATTTCCTAACCGAGCTTAATTAACACTAGTTAATTACAGACCATACATCATTATCCTTAATTGCCTTCATTTATTTACTATCCCTTAGTTCCTTAATATCCATTAGTTATACTTACCTAATTAATAAACCTTCCTTGATTAATTCATCTTAAGTAATCATTAATTCATCTCATTGACTAATTATCCCTTAGATATTAATTAATTATTCTTTAATTAATAAATCAATGGTTAATCTTAATTACATATTAATTTATCTTTAATTGTCAATCAATTCATTAAAGTCAGGCCTTTTTTTTCTTTTTCGGCCCATTCTTTTCCGGCCCACTTCCTCATTCCTTCCTTCACAGTTCTCTATCCTTCTCTATTTCTTTAACAGGTCCACTCTTTTTTTATAGTTTACTTCCCTTATTTAAATATACAGGTGCAAAGTGGGAAGTATGTATAGATTAGGCACTATTGTTCAATGTATGCATACAGATAATATACTTTGCTTGTAAGGTTAATTAGAAGTAAAAGTATGAAGTGATATCAAGTATGATTACCAAGTTAAAGGTCAAGTATCAATGTATAACTACACACGACAAAATTTCAACACATACGTCTTTATACTAACCATGCTTTTGAAGATTTCTAGATTTCGAAACACTCAACTCAACATACCAGATTTCTAAAACTTAAACATACCAGGCTACTAACCCTTCTAGATTTTCGAAATTCCTATAACTCATCACCAAACTTTCAAAACTCAAACATGAAAGACCACTACTATCTATTCCAGTTTCGAATTTTCCAAACTACCTGTACATATATATTCCCTGTACTCAGACACAAACATTAGCAAGGATATCATGTTAATATTCTTATCTCAGGTCTGTACACGTCAGTGCAAGGACAGGGATCAAAATGGAAGCAAAGTTACTTACTAGTGAAATCATACTCCAATGAAAGGATCCGTGTACTTATATATATATTATGTGCCTTAAACATAACTATATTTTATTTTATTTTTCTTTTCATGTGTACATGTTGACTCAAAATAGGTAAATAAATTAGTTCTAGAATGAACTGACTATAAAAATCAGACACAGGAAGATGATGGCGAACCATCAGATCACTCTCATATTCAAAGGTATTTATGCATATCAACTAAAAAGTAGAACATGAAATCTGAGGCAAAACAAATGCTAAGAAACAAACAGTGGATTTAGAGGCAAAATCTATTTAAGTGAACTCACCCACCCAGTCGCGTTCGAGACCCCAACCATCGAGCTAACACGATCGGTCAAACCCTGCTCTGCTTCCTGAGACTTGCCATTTCGCCACGCGGCTCGAGAAGAACCCAAAGTTTTCGACTTGAAGCCGCCCCCCACAGGTGTGCCACCGATAGCATCGCGAAGTCGACTGCGAAACTCGATCCCTCCACTCCAAGCTGAAATCGCTACATCCCAGAAAACTTCGCCCCCGCCACTGGAAAGCTCGCGCCTCCCTAAATCGCCGCGTTGAGCTACCCTGGTCGAGAAATCCTGCCTCGATGTTTCAGCCCCCTTCCAGCGACCAAACCCTAACCTCGAAATTGACAGAGGAATCACGAGAAGAAAAGATGCGAACGCCATCTTTTTTATTTATTTTGAAATCGAATAGAAGGGGAGGAGATGTAGGAAAGAAAACTCGGCCATTATATTTTGCTTTACCTTTTTTTAGATTGATTTCTTTTTCGAAGGCTGGAGAGGAGATGGGAATTAAAATAAATGGTATTGAGAAGCTTCTTGAGAACGCTTGAATAAAATATCTTATGTCGTAGAAAATATTCTTGCTAATTTATTTTAATTTTTTTTTATATTATAAAACTTCCAAACGTCTTGTTAGTTACTATTAAAATTTCGAACTCCACTTAAGGAATGCCGCTAGGCGTCTATAAGGCTTTACCCGCGTTCTGAACACAATGGAACGTATTTCGGTAGTTAATTTGATTGTATGCGCGAGTTACAGAAGTAAATGATCAATTTTAAATTAAATCGATTAAAATAATTCTAAGCGTTTTGAGCTGCCAGGGACAAACGACAACTCCGATTGCTACGAAAATTGAAATCCGATAATAACTAACTATTACGGATCCAATGGAACTGTTTTTTTCGAATTCCGAGACTGTGCCTCGGAAGGCTATTTTTAAATTCAATTTAAACGATTATATTTTCAAAACTGAACAAATCACCTCCAATTTCAATTTTAACACTTTTACTTCCTCCAGTATCATTATTATGAATTTTATAAGCCTTCACATTATTTTATACTGGCTTACAATTTCAGATTCAACAATTCACCCAATTTCAATTATTAAATTCAATATTTAAACTATATAATTCAATGGTTTAATTATCAAGTAGATATTGATATCTTGAATTAAGGTTTAAAATTAACCTTTAAAACATTTTAAATCAATTTATTGTTCCAATTTAAATTGTTAGAAATTCCGGGTCGTCACATTCCTCCCCCCTTAAAAGAATTTCATCCCCGAAATTACTAGTAAGGAAGAATGGTACAATACCCGTTTCCCTTTTCCCAAAACCTACAATTCAACATCTTACCAACTATCTTTTATTAAAGACCCCTTATTATTCTTACTAACCTTCCTAACTCCCTAAATTTCCGAAAACTTTTGCCAGCGTCTCCTTTGCGCGGCTAGCTCGGTACAACTACAAAAGGCCTCTGCGGGTTCCCATATCCAAAAGAAAACAAAAGCCAAGTGGCTACATCAAAAACCCAATCCAATTTCATCTAGAAATTTAAATACGTACCTTTTTGTCGGGCAATACACATTTATCTTTTGGAATCAAATCCAATTTTCTTCCCATAATTCCTGCATATCTTACTTAGCAACAATATCCAATCATGCCCTTTCAAGTCATTCCAAACATTTCCTCACATATGTTTCATATCCATTTATATTCAACTAGTTTTTCCCCACTTCATATGAATTCAATTTGTCTTCACTTCTGAGTATTAAATTTTATCTTTCATTTATAATTGATTCATATTAGTTTCATCTACTGATTTACTTTAATTTCCAATTTGAAATTGTTTTGTCGTTAACCAATTTTCTCAAAAAAAAATTCAAAAATTTTCTAACTCCCAAAATTTTGGAAATTTTTTGGCAGAGTCTCCTTTGTACGGAGGAGCTTTTGCAATTTGACAAGAGATATAAATATGTATACATCGACCCACACGGTCGGAAAAAGCAAAACAGTTCATATTTCCTATTTTTATTACGTAGGCGTACCTTATTTAGCATTTTAAGCAAGCAGCTTATTAATTTTAGCAATTAGTGTAATCCAAATCCAGCCAAACGGCCTTCAGGTACCTGTACTTACTCAATTTAAACATATAAGCACTATATATATGAAGCTTATAACATTTCTCTTACTTAAACAACTATAACACTTTAATTCTAAAAGAAATGCATTCAAAATAACTTCCTCAAGCAAATTATATGTTTTCAAACCTAATTCAATTGTTTTCAACCAATTTATAAGCCATTTCATTCAATTTTAATGGTTTGCAACTCAATTTCTTACATTGATTTTTAAGCCAAACAAACTCATATTCTCTTCAAATGATTCAAAATCAATTTCATTTAATCTCAATCATCTTGTAAAATTTTAATTCCCTTTGTTTATGTCATACGACAATTCATTCTATACTAATTCGACAATATTCGCTTAATGAAGTGTTTATTTAGTTTATAACTATTTAAATCAATTTCAACTCACTCTGTAACTACTCCCATTTCATTTCTAATTTATTCACCAACCATTCATTGCATTTCATTTCATCTCAGCCTTGGATTCATTCAAAACCGTTTTATTAAACTTAGCACATTCAATACTTATACATTAACATCCATTTCCGAATTAATTTAATCCGGACTTTCATTTAATGGGCTTTCACCCTAATTCGCAGCTAAGCTTCCATAAATTTTAAACTTAAGTTAATTTACTGTAATTTATTCCAACATCAAACTTAAGTTTACTTCTATTTGATTCTCACTTGATCAAATTCCATTAAATTCCGTTAGCCATCCATTTTAATTTTAATTTTAATTCACCTTCTCAATTTATCAAAATAATATCCAAGCACATACTTAACTTATTTATACTTCAAATTAATATACCACCAAATTTAAGTTAAGTCTGATAATTCAATTCCAATCACAACTTGATTTAGTTTTTTATTTAATCAGACTTCATCTATTTATTATTTAACTCAATCAACCTATTTTAAATTTTTTAATTTACTTACTTAATTCGTTATCGAATTTATTTTATTAATATAAGACCATTCTCAATTTATTTCTATTCACCTGGGTTTTGTTTTGCAACTAAAACCATTTCTATTATAATCACTTCTCTAATATCCAATTTACTTGCAAATTTCATTAAATATTATTCAAATCATCTTTGAATTTTATTTGTAATTCAAACCATCCCATTTTTCAACCCAACTCTATTTTATTTTTACTTTACAACATCTTCTCTTATTTAATTCATTACCAAATCCAAGTCGAATTCTATCCACAATTCGAATTCATTCCAAACTCCATTATTAATTTACAATCCATTTATTTACCAAAGTTAAATTTTATTAACATACTAAATCAAACAATTTCTTAATCAATTAGCTTATTTCCAATTTTTAAATCAATTACAAAAATCACTTCATTAATTTTTTCCTGAGTTCAAATTTTGCCTTCCAAATTTCTAGTTTGGATTTATTTCACCTTTCACAATTCCAACACCTTTATTTAAAAATTAAAAAAAATGCCTTTAAATTTAGATAATACTATTTAAAATAGCTTTTAATAAAAATACTTTTATAACTCGATGCCTCAACCAGTTCATCCTTGTTCTCACAGAAATTCAGTCATACGTTGATCAGGCGTAGGACTGAAAATCTATAAGTACTTGGTAAACCCGTTTTCAACACCCAGTGAAAACATTTGGAAAATAATTTAATTGAAAATATCGCAAACAGTTTTTGAGAATAGAGGAAATATCTTGGTGAGAATGCTCTGGAAATCATCACCCCCATCCATGGTCACAGTTACATCCCAGGGTTACGTTGCCGTCGCAGCAAAAGTCCATGTAACTACAGGCTCTCCGCGACCTCTTGGTTACGCCATGGATCCCACACAACAGATCACAGTTACATCCAGGGTTATGTTGCCGTAACAGCAAAAGTCCATGTAACTGCAGGCTCTCAGTGGCCTCTGATTTTCGCTGACGAAATGAAACTTCTCCACTCCTACATAGGTCGCAGTCTGTCGATATAAAATCAAACGCAGACTGTTGGCTCTCAGCAGCACACACGACTTTCGCTATGTTATACTTTACTCATAATCCTCAGGAACTAGTTTTGTCCGAACTCCTCACAGGATCAACTTTAGAACCCCCCTTGGGGCTAAAGGCAGCACCACCCAGTGGCACTCCTAAGAAGTTCATTCCAAGGGAGCGCCTTTTTCCCCAGAGCCATCGTCAAAACACTTTATACTATACATATAGTATCTTTCAAATCATACACCTAGTATGATTTCATACAAGGCTCCTTTACACAAAATCGATTATCCCAAAATCGATAATTCTCAAAATAGGCTTTCCAAATTCCAATATTGATTTTACCCAAGAATGAAAAGCCTTTCCAAATCCAAAGATTCCCAAAACCTTTTCCAAAATTCTCATAAGATCCTTTATATATAAATTTTTGAAACTTTGGATCTCTTCAAACTTGTATAAAATTCCTTTTATACTTCAAACATTCTCAAAAACCCCTTTTTTCTTCCAGAAATAAATTTCACAAGGAAAGATTTATCTTATATAACAAAGATATATAACTTTGCTTATTCAAATCAAATATTAAAATTTGATTACTCCTTACAATATCAATCTCCTTAATCCCCATTTGGATTATTACTTCAATTCTTTTCTCAGTTGAGTATTTAAATCAATAACAATTTGAACTCCAACCAGTTTATTTTTAGAAAATAGCTTGAAAATTTTAAAAATAGATAAGTAGTTGAAAAATAATCAATAGTTGGCAAAATAGATGTAGAATAGTTGACTAATTGTAAAATGGTTGGAAAATAATTAAATAGTTATAGAAATCTTAGATAATTGCAAAATAGTTGTAAATTAGTAATTAATGTGTAACATAGTTAAAATATAGTAATGAGTTTAGAAAATAGTTGAAAAATGATTAAATAGCTCCAAACTAATTGTAAAACAAGTATAAAATAATTTGGCTTTAAGAAAGAAAGGTTATATAGTTTGGAAAAATAAGTTTATATCAAAACAAGTTATATTAAAAATAGTCCAGAGTCAAAACTGTTCACCTCCCCCAACAATTCAATTTAAATTACCGCTCCTATTTAAATTGACCCGATTCCAATAACTCCAATTTCCATTGGACTTAGTTCATTCCCAACTCAATTGAATTAATTTCCAATTTCTTTCCAACTTCAAATCTAATTCCATTTGATCTTAAACCAATTCCACTTTAATTTTAATTTCAAATTATTCACATAAATCTAGACTAATATCAATTGAACTCTCTTCAAGTTCAATACCCTTTTCAAGTTAATCCAATACAAATTTCCCATTTGAATTTTAAACTTGTACAACTTTAATTATAATTTAAAATTTTCAACTTCTATTTATAATCAATTACATTCACATTTTGCTTTTAACTTGGAATTATACATTTTATTTATCCAATATATTTTTATTATTCCATAAACATTTTAAATCAAGATCCCAGAGTTTAAACAAATTTCCAAAATTTCAATATTACCTTAGAGTTTAACTATATCCACAATTCTTTGGCAAACTCAATTATCCCTTTGAATTTCAAAACCAAACTCAGTTCACAAACAATTCCAATTTAAAATAATTTGGTAGCAATTTCTCTTCTAGAAACTCGAAAATAAACATCGATGATGCTGCAGTCATCATCGACGTTTTTTTCTAATGACCAAAAGAGTTCAATGCTTTTATCTCTCTAGAAACACTTACAAATATTTTTGATTTCAAATCTCCCAGATTTCAAATTCAACACAAAAGTATTTTTGAAATAATACTATATATTTTTTCAAAACCTTTGGAAACCACTTCCAAATCCAAAGGAATTTTAAATTTTCCCAAAAATTCCAAATTCCCAATCCATCCAATTCATATTTAAACATTACTCTGGCATTTTCATCTTACTTTATTTTCAAGTATTCTCTGGAATTCTATTTCAAATTATAATATCATTTATCTATGAAGTTTATTTCAATTTATAAATTACATTCACAATCTATATTTCAAATTCCATTTCGTTATATAAGTTTATTCTTCAACTTTGGTTATAAGTTCCAATTTGGTCGTATTTTATATTACTTCTTAACTTAATTCCAATAATTTAAAAGGAAATGTTGCTATATATATCAAAATGTATATTTTTATATAAATCATTAAAAATCTTTATAAACAAATAACAAGTACGCTCTCTTAAATATATACGCAACTCATTCTAGAGTACTACGGACTCTATTCAATGAGTAATCCCCACCAGAGCCAAGGTTCTCGCTTAAGCTTTCAGCTCTGATACCAAATGTAACGACCCGAAATTTCTGATTCCGAAAATTCCAGATAGTTATGAAAAAGAAGAAAGAGATAGAAGAAGAAGAACAGGAACACCAAACATCTCACATTCACAGCGGATAAAATATAATAATAGATAATAATAATAACTTACAAAAGAATACTATATCTGTCGATTACATTTAACATACATCGGAGTTTCACATATATACAATCACTGAATATATACAAATTATCATGTCTCGGATATACAATAATATACTGCAGCGGAAATACTCTATACGTACTTGCCATCCAGCTCGACTTTTGAGCTCCAGAACGTCCTTACCTGAAAATCTGTAATACTCGGTCTGACCCGAGCATTACACCAAAGTAACACCCGGGTCAGGCTGGAAACCAGCATGAGTAAAACCAACTAACATGGAATACAAAGGTATACAACTCATATAAGCCCGGGTAACTTATATCGATTTATCAAATTCACAATTTTCTATAGACAACACTTAGTCCACACATCAATTTCTAAGTACCAAACTTAGATAAAATAATCCAGTTTACTTAAATCATTTCATTCCAGCCTATTATTTCCACGTATCAATTTATAAAAATTCGAAGTGGTTTCGGGTATTTCCTAATACCCGACCACGATCTCTTCGAGTCCCATTCAAGGCATCCCATACCATTTAACCATTCATAAGCAACTTGATCACTTCCAATTTATTTAATTAATTCAAATTGAATTACTAATCTCAATCACTTAGATTCCTTCATTTAACATTAATTTAGTTGAACCAATTAAATTAATTTCCTAACCGAGATTAATTAACACTAGTTAATTACAGACCATACATCATTATCCTTAATTGCCTTCATTTATTTACTATCCCTTAGTTCCTTAATATCCATTAGTTATACTTACCTAATAAATAAACCTTCCTTGATTAATTCATCTTAAGTAATCATTAATTCATCTCATTGACTAATTATCCCTTAGATATTAATTAATTATTCTTTAATTAATAAATCAATGGTTAATCTTAATTACTTATTAATTTATCTTTAATTGTCAATCAATTCATTAAAGTCAGGCCTTTTTTTCTTTTTCGACCCATTCTTCTCCGGCCCACTTCCTCATTCCTTCCTTCACAGTTCTCTATCCTTCTCTATTTCTTTAACAGGTCCACTCTTTTTTTATAGTTTACTTCCCTTATTAAAATATACAGGTGAAAAGTGGGATGTATGTATAGATTAGGCACTATTGTTCAGTGTATGCATACAGATAATATACTTTTGCTTGTAAGGTTAATTAGAAGTAAAAGTATAAAGTGATATCTAGTATGATTACCAAGTTAAAGGTCAAGTAACAATGTATAACTACACACGGAAAAATTTCAACACTTACGTCTTTATACTAACCATGCTTTTGAAGATTTCTAGATTTCGAAACACTCAACTCAACATACCAGATTTCCAAAACTTAAACATACCAGGCTACCAACCCTTCTAGATTTTCGAAATTCCTATAACTCATCACCAAACTTTCAAAACTCAAACATGAAAGACCACTACTATCTATTCCAGTTTTGAATTTTCCAAACTACCTGTACATATATATTCCCTGTACTCAGACACAAACATTAGCAAGGATATCATGTTAATATTTTTATCTCAGGTCTGTACACGTCAGTGCAAGGACGGGGATCAAAATGGAAGCAAAGTTACTTACTAGTGAAATCATACTCCAATGCAAGGATCCGTGTACTTATATATATATTACATGCCTTAAACATAACTATATTTTATTTTATTTTTCTTTTCATGTGTACATGTTGACGCAAAATAGGTAAATAAATTAGTTCTAGAATGAACTGACTATAAAAATCAGACACAGGAAGATGATGGCGAACCATCAGATCACTCTCATATTCAAAGGTATTTATGCATGTCAACTAAAAAGTAGAACATGAAATCTGAGGCAAAACAAATGCAAAGAAACAAACAGTGGATTTAGAGGAAAAATCTATTTAAGTGAACTCACCCACCCAGTCACGTTCGAGACCCCAACCATCGAGCTAACACAATCGGTCAAACCCTGCTCTGCTTCCTGAGACTTGCCATATCGCCACGCGGCTCGAGAAGAACCCAAAGTTTTCGACTTGAAGCCGCCGCCCATAGGTGTGCCACCGATATCATCGCGAAGTCGACTACGAAACTCGATCCCTCCACCCCAAGCTGAAATCGCTACATCCCAGAAAACTTCGCCCCGGCCACTGGAAAGCTCGCGCCTCCCTAAATCGCCGCGCTGAGCTACCCTGGTCGAGGAATCCTGCCTCGATGTTTCGCCCCCCTTCCAGCGACCAAACCCTAAACTCGAAATTGACAGAGGAATCGCGAGAAGAAAATATGCGAACGCCATCTTTTTTTTTATTTTGAAATCGAATAGAAGGGGAGGAGATGTAGGGAAGAAAACTCGGCCATTATATTTTGCTTTACCTTTTTTTTAGATCGATTTCTTTTTCGAAGGCTGGAGAGGAGACGGGAATTAAAATAAATGGTATGGAGAAGCTTCTTGAGAACGCTTGAATAAAATATCTTATGTCGTAGAAAATATCCTTGCTAATTTATTTTAATTTTTTTTATATTATAAAACTTCCAAACGTCTTGTTAGTTACTATTAAAATTTCGAACTCCACTTAAGAAATGCCGCCAGGCGTCTATAAGGCTTTACTCGCGTTCTGAACATAATGGAACGTATTTCGTTTGTTAATTTGATTGTATGCGTGAGTTACGGAAGTAAATGATCAATTTTAAATTAAATCGATTAAAATAATTCTAGGCGTTTTGAGCTGCCAGGGACAAACGACAACTCCGATTGCTACGAAAATTAAAATCTGATAATAACTAACTATTACGGATCCAATGGAACTGGATTCGTCGAATTCCAAGACTGTGCCTCGGAAGGCTATTTTTAAATTCAATTTAAATGATTATATTTTCAAAACTGAACAAATCACCTCCAATTTCAATTTTAACACTTTTACTTCCTCCAGTATCATTATTATGAATTTTATAAGCCTTCACATTATTTTAAACTGGCTTACAATTTCAGATTCAACAATTCACCTAATTTTAATTATTAAATTCAATATTTAAACTATATAATTCAATGGTTTAATTATCAAGTAGATATTGATATCTTGAATTAAGATTTAAAATTAACCTTTAAAACATTTTAAATCAATTTATTGTTCCAATTTAAATTGTTAGAAATTCTGGGTCGTCATAGATTTTGTATATACCAAAAAGAAATGGTTATATCTCTAATAGATATTTTTAATAAAAAGGAATGAATTAGTCAAATAATTATCCATATAGTTAATACCTCATTTATCTATAATTTTTTCAAAGGAATCAGGGCCGGATTTGGGTGATTCCTATCCGAAAATCATTTCGAACCAATACAAGTGTTCTAAAGAAAAGATATGAACTAGAAATGATTTGGAAGTGTAATGTAAGGCTGCTTGTCACTAACCCTCAGAGGAAATTTCTCATATCATATTTATGTGATAGCAGTTCTTCATTTCAGATCTTCGATGCAAGGACTTTTCGCTACTAATCCTAAGGGCGATTCCTGTTAGGATA
Organism: Allium cepa; assembly: GCA_030765085.1. NCBI lineage: Eukaryota > Viridiplantae > Streptophyta > Magnoliopsida > Asparagales > Amaryllidaceae > Allium > Allium cepa. Next base: position 218,335,684 of record CM060938.1, read on the forward strand.
TGATAGGAGAGTGCCTTTAGATTGTCTTGTTCCTAGACAGCTTGTATGTATGAATGTCTGATGTTGCATTTATAATTACATTGATTGATCTCTGTGAACATCATCTGTGTGGAGAAGGCAACTTCTCTTAGCTTAACTCCTTTTCTGGATACGTACGAGCTTAGGAATTACACGTTTGTAAAAATCGTTTGTATGATTATGGAATTGCAATATGGCATTCAAAATAGAATGTGCTATGTGATGTTAATTGTTACCTCAGGCCTCATCATTCGGTAATGGCTTAAACTGGGTATGGTGTAAGGCGATGTAGTTCGTGATCATTAGGGTTTGGTTACCACTATTTCTAGATAACTCTCTATATGTCGACTATGTTGTGTACATTATGGGGGCCCAGATAGGTCCGTAATGGCCAGAGTGGTGATATATTAGGTTTCTATCCAGGCAATATTTGAGTGCCAAATAGGGAGAGACTAGTCTTGCCAGATGCAGAGGATTGTTTGTGTATCCTCAGTACATTTCTCTAGAGATGTACTATATGAAAGGTAGCCCCTTACCTACCATTGTATGGAAATCTATTATCTAATAAGTGCCTTCGGACATAGTTGTAAACCTATTATGCCATCAAATTTAACCAATATAACAATTTCAGTTATATTAATATGTTCATTTGAAAAACGTTTTTCAAAGAATATCATTAAAACTTATATCAAATGATTTTACACAGCAAATGTTTTTGGTTATCATAAGGTAAAAAATCGTACCATGTTTACTTGCGGTGTGGTCTTTGAGATACCTTTTCCTTTTGAAACATCCGTATTTTGAGTTTCTCACACCAGTCAAATAACTAACCCGGATTTTTTTTCTTATCCCTAAACTCTAGGTGCCCTAGTTTTCTCGGGCAGCCAAGTAGTCAGGCTTGTTAGAAGAAATCTGGATGGAGCTTGAAGCATGGAGTTAGAAGATTCTTTAATTAGCTATTACCTTATTTCCACCACACTTCTATACTATTATATTCCACATTTGTAAGGATAGATATTTATAACTGTCCATTTTTAACTCTAATAAATGTGTTTAAAGTTTTCCACTATAATGATTATATGTTGAAATAATATATGTTATTCCAATCGTGTGAGATTCTATTCTGTCTTTATTCTCTTTCTTACACTTAAACCACCGTCTCTTCAGCACTTGATTTTGTGGCACGTGAATACCAAGGATGTATTAGTGTTTATTTTTGAGGGTCGAAGAAACGGTTCGTCACATTTGGTATTCGAGCCTAGGTTGTGCAAACACCTGAGCCTAGTTGGGGTGGAGTCTCATCAGAGATAGGATTAGTAATACACTAGGATGAGTAACTCATTAGAGATAGGGTTAGTACCACCCTAGAAAGAGTTGAGAGTATTATATATCAACGCGTATTTGTTAATGGTATATATAAATGATATTTGTTTTGAAAAAATTGGTAAATGAAATAATTTTACCTTGGATTATATTTTGAATATAAAGGAATATTTTTCAAATGATATAGTTACTTGATTTAGGGACGATAATATTTGGTTATTATCATTTATTAATTGGTTGTTTAGTTTACAAGTTTGAACTCTTCTCGTGGATTTCATTTCACAATTTCACTATACTATGTTCGATAAATAATATTGTCGGTTTAAGATTAAAGGAATTTATATAAGATAAATAAGTTTTATGAATAGGTTTTAATAAGTAAATTAGATTTATAAATTTTTATAATAAAGGGATTTTTGAGAATTTAAATCCCGGTATAATTATCTAGTTCGAGTGGCTTGAAATTTAACTAAAAAAATAGGCAGTAGTTGTGTTTGGTGGTAAACACTTCTCTTAAGTGTTCCCCTTCTTATTAAGGGAATATACGATACTATTAGCAGTATCCAGTTTCTTAGTATCATTTTTGAGTTATTTGATCTACAAAATTTTCTAAAGTTAAAAGATAACATGAATTTGTAATCGATAAATAAATTGGTGGTTGTTAAGTCTTATCAAAGTGTATTGTTGTACTTGATAAAATTAGGTATATCTTCAAAATATATGTTTAAATTTATTAATGGATAAGTAAATGGTTTTGGGTTGGTAGTAAACAATGTTTACAACATTTGATTTTAAACACTTGAATTGCATTTTTGAAGTAGTCTTATAAATAGTTTTAGATCTTTAATAATGGAATTTTAAAGATAAAAGCAAGTACTGGAATCTTTTATAAAAGGATAGAAAATGTTATATGTTTAATTTATAAAAAAGTTTATTATAACAATGTTTTGGTAATAATTGTTTCAATCTCTTTGATTATATTTTAAAGTAAGTTTAGACTAATAAATAGGTTTTATTAGATACAAAAATGTTTACTTTTAATATTGGATAAAAAGAATATATTATAATATAAGGGGTTTATCATAATGTTAATAAAGGAAAATTTATCTTTCAAATTGGAATGATGTCTTTGGGAGGAATATAATTTATCAATATAATGTATTCTTTTGGAAAATGTGTTTTTTAGAAACTGTTAAGATACGTTTTTAGAAAAGAAATGTGTTATGATAAAGGATGTTTGCTATAATTTTAATGGAAAAGATATTTTTATCTTTTGGAATAAAATGTTTTTCTTTAAGAAGAAATATTTGGAAATAAATATTCAAAATGATTATATATAAAGAGGCATCTTTATAAAAATACTTGAATAAAGGATAAAAGTTTTATGTAAAGAATTCATAAAGATGTTTTGATGTTAATATATGCATGTGGGGTACATGAATTATTCCATCACATAATCTAAGACTGAAGTAAGGAACTTTGAGGTGTTTACACTAGCTCGAAAAGGGATTTATCACTCGATTGTTGTCGACGAACATTGGTAAGGGTTCGTGGTTCGAGCTTGAGTTCTCTATCATAGTTGAGAGCTATGAAAGGAAAAACTAAAGTTCTGATCAGAAAGCCTAGTCAAATCTATATGAAAGATCCGAAGATCAATACTAGTTCGGAAGTAAAGCAGTAAATTCGAATAGAAGATCGAATCAGATATTGTATGCGGATGATCAATGTACATCGTACGAGTGTGAGTTTAAGAATAAATATTTGGACAAAACCTTTGGGTTTTTATTTTAGGTAATTTCAAGGACGAAATTCTTTTTAGTGGGAATTATGTAATGATCCGATTTTCGATCACTTAACTTATTTTAAATATTCAAATATCGATTATTTTCAACAAATAATCAAGTTTTGGGAAATAAATGAAAATAATGAACCTATTTTGGAGAAATATTCGTAAAAATATATACTTTGGAAAAAATTCAACAAGATAACCGAAAACTACTTTATCAATAAACTGCTCTATAAGCATCAGAATGTCACACGCGAAGGTAGATATGTATATCTATTTTTATAATCGAACAAGAATATTAAATAAAATTATTTATTTTATTTTTGGGAAATTAAATTTATTTCTGACATCATCAGCGATGCCATAATAATTGAGTTATGATTTTTAATTTGATACTTAATGACTTAATAATATTTATAATTAGTTAAATAGTTGTTTTAAATGATTATAATTCTTTTTAAAATAGATATATATGATAATAAATTACTTATAATAGTTTTATAAAAAGATATTTTTGATTTGAAAATATAAAGAAAATTGATATCGCTTTATCGGTATAATCTCATCTTTTGTAAACCATTGTTTAATAATGCTTTATACGTTTTTATAGTTCAGTTATGATCATTGTAATTAAATAATATGGATAGGAATATTATTGTTAAACTTTGTTTATTAATATATGTATGCTAATTAAAAAGTAAAAATATGGCCGTAAATCGAAATCGAAATTTGTAATGATTTAAAGTGTAGAAGTTGTGCAAAGTTGTAGAATATGTATAACATACATATGCACATATACATATACATATATGAATACATATCCACATTGACAAAAACTCACACATATACAAACATATATATATATATATATATATATATATATATCTATATATATATATATTCTCAAAAGTATCCATGATATTTCCTGCGTCCTTACCTTCTAAGCAACCACAAAGTCAAATAAAAACATGCACTTAAGTATACACATGGAAGGGGAGGTCATTTTGGCCATAAAGGTGATGGGAGGCTGATGGGAGGGCATAATGATGATGTGTGGACTATATTTTGCAAAACTTTTCCTATAAATCCGCGTCCCACCTTCTTCATTTTTACTCCAACTTCAACCGACCTTATTTTCTACAAACTCCAACAAATCAAGAGATTCCTTTTTCCAAATTGAAGAGAAATAAGTTGGCTACAAATTTTACATCACTTCTTCGAAATCAAGGAGTTACTATGCCAAAATTTCAATTCTTTCATACTCATTTTTGGGCCTAAATTTCGACACCCAAAACTCTACTTCTTCTCTTGTCCATAACTTCTTCAAAATAGATCCAAATCATGAAATTATTTTCTTGAAACTATAGACAAAAGATTTCTAACAACTTTGTTGACCACTTTCCAAATTCAGAGAGTGAAATTGTCAAAAACCTGAGAGAAAATAACCTGTTTTCAGGTCTATTTTGTGAATTCAATGATGATTTGAAGTCTCTTTTCTCCATCCAACTCACGGCTACACTTTATCACCCTTTTTGGCTGAGCCTCCTCCACTTTCTAGTGTAGGCCATGACTTCCCTACGGTGCTAGGCTGGATTCCACAATGCTTTGGTCTGTCGTAGCGGAGCTATAGTCATTTTAAAGTTAGTTCGTTTGAATCTAAGGCAAGAAACTCTTTCTTATACTATATTTTTGGATGATGATATGATGTTTGCAATGGATTTTTACTATTCTTTATCATCATGCTTGGTTATTTAACATTGTTGTTTAATTGTATTAACAAGCCACGTTTAATACACGTCAAAAATCACAGAGGAAATCACTTTACTTTTATTAATGAAATGATGTATATGGAATATTTAAACCTTTTAAAAATGGTTTAATACTGTTTAGAATGTTTTATAAACATTTAAAAGTGTTTTGGTAAATTTTAAATAAATATTGGAAATTTAGTCAAAAATAGGCGCGTCGTGTAATTTAGTTCGCGATTTACCGTCTTTAAAGTTAAATACATTTATTGGGTAGATTCGAAGTCGGGTTACTTTGAAATAAGAATTTTCCAAACCCTTATAACCATATTTTTCAAACAAATAAAGAAAATTGAGATTTCCTTTAGTAGATTTTAAAATATGAGCAAACAAGTTTTAAATAAAATCACGCTATAACAGTTCAGAGGCCAAAGTAGTAAATGTTTTAAAATGGATATTTTTTATTCTTTAGAAATATGAAATATATTCTATAAATCTTTTAAAAGTTATGAAAGAGATTTGGGTCATACAAATGTATTTTTAAATGACTGAAAAGTTCTTTTATCAAATAAGCTTCTAAAACACTATTTGAAACACTTTTTCACAGCACTTTTAATAACTTTTGCAAACAATTATTTTAACTCAATTATTCTTTCCTGAATCTTTCGTGAACACTTGAAAATTAATAATTAAGTAGTTTAAAATGATTAAGAGGTTTGAAAATGAGTATGCGGAAATGACTATTATGTTTGTCCCATTTGCAAGTTGATAGAAATTCCGACCCAAGAATGGAACTGATCGAAGGGAAAGTCCGGATGCTCTAAAATAATTAAAGTTAATTAAGAATGTTAAAAGATTTAGAGTTAATCAGACAACTTGACCACCTTATGGATGATAGAGAGGTGGTCTTTAGACTTGGGTTTGGGAAACCAATTTCCTGCCCTCCCTATGTACCGTGGCTGACCCGACGGAGAGGATAGTACATTTGATGTACTTTGATCAAAATTCCCAAAGTATAAAAGATATAATTCTCCCAATTTAAATAAATTAGGTTTTATGGAGATATTATTCCTATACTTGGTGTTAAATTCGAAGGAGGTAGCTTATGCTATTCAATGAATTTAAAAGGTGATTCACCATTATTCCGCCCATATTACTTGTTGAATATAGATATTTATATTAAGTAGAATTAGATTATTTCTATAGATTTTTCTTACTTAAGTTTTATTGGTTTTGTATTAAAATCCTAGATAATATGGTTACAACTCAATGAAACTTTTTATTTGGAATTAATAGATCTTTGTTAAGATTTAAATAAATAATTTTCCAAAGATAAAAAGAGGTTTAATGATTCTATATATACAGGAAAGAAATGGTTTAAAATTTTATCTCTCTAAAAGATATTTTTAATAAAAAGAATGAATTAATCAAATGATTACCCATATACTTAACAACTCTTTTATCGATAATTGTTTTAAAGGAACCAATGTCAGATTTGGGTGATTCCTATCAAAAAACCACTTTGAACCAATATACGCGTTCGAATGAAATGGAAATGATTTGGAAGATGGAATGTAGGGCTGCTTATCACCGAATCTTGGGGAAAATTTCCCAAATCATATCTATATGACTGTATTTCTTCATTTGAGACTATGATGTAAGGACTTCTTGCTACTAATCCTAAGGGTAATTCCCGTTAGGATGTGGTAGGATAGTGCCTTCGAATTGTCCTATTTCTAGACAAATTGTATGGACGAATGTCTGACATTGCATTTCTAATATCCTTGATTAATCTTTATTAACACTTCATCTTTTTGGTTGTAGATAATGCAACTTCTCTTAGCTTAACACCCTTTCTTGAGATGTAAGAGTTTAGGAGTTATGTGTTTGTAGAAATCAGTTATGCGTTCATGAAATGGCAGTATGGCATTCAAAGTGGAATGTGCTATGTGAAAGGTAATCATTATCTTAGGCCTCATCACCTAGTAATGTCTTAAACAGGGTACAGCGTAAGGCTATATGTTTCGTAAACATTAAGGTATGATCATCAACTTTCTAGATAACTCTCTATATGTCGAGTACGTTATGTATGCTATGGAGCCCTCAAATAGGACAGCAATGACCAGGGTGATGACATTCGAATTTCTATCCAGGTCATGTCTGAGTACCAAAAAGGGATAGACCGGTCTTGATAGATGTGGAGGATTGTTTATGTATTTTCAGTACATCCCTTTAGAGATGTACTAGATGGAAGATAATTACTTACTTGCCATTGTATGGAAATCCATTCTCCAGTAAGTGCCTTTAGACTTAGTTGTAAACCTATTATGCCATCAAATTTAACCAATGTAATAATTTTGGCTATTTTAGTATGTTTGCTTGAAAAATGTTTTTCAAAGAATGTTATTAAAAATAATATCAAATGATTCTGTGTAGCAAACGTTTTCGGTTATTATAAGGTAAAAACACGTTCCGTGTTTATGTGCAGCATGATCTTATGAGATACCTTTTCCTTTTAAAATATCCGTACTTTGAGTTTCTCACACCTGTCCCATGATTGTCTCAGAGTTAATTTTTCTTATCACTTCAACTCTTGGTGCCCTAATTTCCCCAAGCAGCCTTGTAGTTAGGTTTGTTAGAAGAAATCTAGATGAAGCTCGAAGCATGGAGTTAGAAGATTCTTCAGTAGGCAATTACCTTATTTCCACCACACTTCTATATTATTGTATTCCGCATTTATAAAGACAGTTATAATTGTCCATTTTTAACTTTGATAAATGTATTTAAAAGTTTCCACTGTAAAGAATATATGTTGAAAATATATGTTATTCCATTCATATGAGATTATGTTCTACCTTTATTCTCATTTCTTACACTTAAAGAATCGCCACTCGAGCACTTGGATTTGCGGCAATTAAACACCAAGGATATATTAGTGTCAATTTTCGAGGGCCGAAGAGATGTTTATCACAATAAGTATTTTTAAAAGTATATACTTTGGAAGAATATCGATAAAATGGCTGAAAATGGTTTTGTCAATAAAAAGGCCTAAAATTATCAAAAGTCACGCATGGAGTTGGATACATACAATTATTCATATTTTTAACAAAAATATGAAATAAATTTACTTATTTCACTTTTGATAAATTATATTTAGGACATCATCGATAATGGCATCATATTAATAATTACTTTATGAATTTAAATTGAGATTTATTGATTTAATAAGTGTTATAATTATTCAAATAATTTTTTAAAGGATAATAATTCATTTTAATTAGTTAATTATATAGTGATAATAAATTATTTATAATAGTTTTACAAATTATATACTTGATTTGGAAACGAAAGGAAAATTGATATCGCTTTATTGATATAATAGTACTTTTTGTAAACAATTAATTAATATGGATTTTTATGGTTATATAATCCAATGAGATCATTCTAATTAATTAATAATGATAGTTTACAAATTTTATTTACATTTCTATGAAATTCAATTAAGAAGTAAAAATATGACCAGAGATCGGAATATCCGTAATAGTTAAACTTCTAAAAGTTGTAAACAAATTAATACAATGTATGATACATATACACATAGATGAACACATGTACAAATGTATACACAAATACATTTAATTATGTTTAAGAACTAGTTAAATCAAGAACAGAAAATATCCAAATACTTATGTATATATACAATATCTTTATGTGTAAACAAGAGATAAAAAGAGCCAAGAACATGGACTGGGGAGTGGGCTTCATGGTCAGCTGAAGTGATGGGGGTCACGACACATGGTGGGAGGTGTATAGATGATGTGAAAGATAGTAAAAATATCATGGTATTTGTTTTCAAGCATTTGCCTATAGATACAAGACCTTAGCTCTCTCATTTCATCCATCCATTCACTTCTTCCTCCTTCTTCTTAAAGCTCTAAGAGAACTTCTTCAATAGCTTCCATGTCATGAAAAATTGTTTGCAAAATTCTAGAAAAATAAAGTAAAACACATACACACACATACACACACACATACCATGTTCGATCCACTTCCAAACCGAAGCCAAATCACTACAAATCGCTAAGCCAAATCACTACACATCGCTGCTCAAAGCTCACAACCACCACCCTCCATCATCAAGGCCAAGCCCATCTCCACTTGCAAGCATAGGCTGAGCTTTCCTAAGATCCTAGGCTCAATTTCATAAGCTCTTGTTTGATCGAAGCTATAATCTGTTTTCCTAGGTTTGATATCCAATAAAGGTGAGAAATCTATTTAAATTATGATATGATGATATATATATATATATATATATATATATATATATATATGTTAGGTTATGCTTGATTGTGAAGATTAGGAACCATGTTTGGATATGGTAATATGTTTGTTTGGATGTGTAGACGATTAACATTTAAAACATTTCGAATATCACAATGGAAATCACTTATCTTTAAACAGTGAAACGATGTATATGATATTGTTAAACTATTTAAAATGGTTTATAAATGTTTGATAAAGAATTAATTCCAATTTGGTGAAGTTTTGAAAAGTTATAAAAATTTAGCCAAAAATAGACGCGTAGAATAACGACAATTCGCAATTTTATGCCGTATAAAGCTAAATCCATTTATACGAGGGATTCAAAGTCGAAGTCTTTTGAGATAAGAATTTTCCAAAGTCTTATGTTATAGTTTTCGAACAAAAGAAAAGGATCGAGATTTCGTTTAGTGGACTTTGAAATTGAGAAAATCAAGTTTTAAAAATAGTTGCGGTATGGCAGTTCGAAAACAAAGACCATAAATTCTTTAAAAGTAATATTTTTAGTTATCTAAAAATATGGAATAAATTCAATAAATATTTTAAAATGTTTTAAAATAGACTTGAATTATTGCAATGGATTTCTAAATTATAGAAAAGTTTGTTTTGTTCGAATAAGCCTTAAAATCACTATTCGTCGCACTAATCGTAGCATTTTTAATAACTTTTGCAATATGACTTAAAATTTAAGTATTCTTTCCCAAATATTTTATAAATGTTTTCAAATAAAAATTAAGTATTTTTATAAGTTTTATAATTTATTTTAAATTTTTTGAATAAACGATTTAAAGAATAGCTGTTATAATAAAGTAATTTAATCTTGGCTCTAAATTCAGGTGAGTAGACTGGATTTTTCTATTCTGTGATCCGGATGTGAGCTTCTTAAAGTAAGGAGATGTTCAAGAGAAACCAATGCCCAGGCTCACCTGACCTCTTTCATGGATGAGGAATAGAAAAATTCAAAATGTCGGGGCAAGTATAAAAGATTAAATTATTTCCAAATCTAATACAACTTGGATTGCTTACAAATAAACTTCTTATAGTTGGTATTAAATTTCAAGTGCGGATCCAACTGTTATGAATTTAAAAGGTGATTTCACCGCTATTCGATGGATGGTAATGATTGAATTCGAAAAATGATGTCGAGTAAAATTAGTATAATTTCTATGGATCCGTTTTTCTCGTATACTAAATAATTTGGATTTACCATCTTTGATAACATGGTCTTTAACGATCCCGTTTTTAAATTGGTAATTTAAATAAAATTTTTGAATTAAATGGTGAATTTGATGGTGAGTTAATTTGAATTTTTCCAAATAAAATAAGGTATTTGTTTGTTTATTAATATAAACGTATATAAATATGATTGAAATAGAATTTTGGTTTGAAATTCAATAATAAATATATTATGAATAAATTGAATTTAATACTCTATATTTTAAAAGTTTGTTTTCTAAATTTTAATGTGTATATGTATATGTATATGTAGTTTGAAACTTATGTTTTGAATTTAATATAGAAATTTTCAAAGGCTATTTGAAAAGTTAAATTTTATATTTTAAAAGACATATATATATATATAAAGAAAGATGTATATAAATAAATAAATATTTATTTTAAAAATTAGATTGGATTTGAGAACATTATATTTTAAATTTTGTTATAATGTATATGTAAAATGATTTAGAAGTTATATAAATAATTATAAAAGTAAAGGTATATAGATAAATATTTTTAATAAAAATAAGATTATTTATTAGTTTATAATTATATTTCAAATCATTTTCAAAAATGAATAAGAAGCTTTAATAAATATAATATATATGTAAGTTGAAAATTTGAAGTTAAACATTAAGTATAGTTGCTTAAGCTTCAATTTGATAAGGAGATTTAAAATACATAACACATATGTAAATATAAACATACGAAGATATAATTCATAAATTAATGTATAAAACATAAAATATGATTTACAAATTATAAAAAGAAAAGGTTTAAAACATAATTTATAAATAAATTCGAGAAATGGCTTAAACATAAATTTAAATATTTTTAAGAAGTGTAAGTAAGATAAACGAATGTGAACAAGTGTTTATTTAATTTACAAATGTAAACATAATTTAACAAGTGGCATTGAATTTCTTGAATTAAAATGTATAAATGATACTTAAGAAAATAGAAACTAGGCTACATTTTCTTCTTTCATTTATCTCAAAAGTAAAACCTGGGAAGAAAAACAATAACAAAATAGATCAAAGAAATTCAATCCTGAAACGAACAACAAAATCAAACAGCTTCAAGTGTTCAAAGTCTTCAACCTGGAAAACAAAAAAAATAAAAACATGGAAATGAAGAGCAAATAAAAAAAATCAATGTAGATTATCATCAAAACTAGAAAATCAAAAAAACAATCTTCATCTTGATTAGGCTTTTAAAATCTGAAAACTAAGCACTCAAATTCAACTCGAATGGATCAGAATCAAGTTTCTAGATTTAAAGAAAATCTGGTTTCAGGCTCAAAAATTTGGTTCTCTGTCTACAAACAAGTGAGCAAACCTTATTTTTAAAACCTGATCTTCTTGATTATTATGCCTGTAATGATGATGAATTGGAAATGTATTTGTACAAATGAAAATGTGTTGTATGTATGTGAAGATATAAAGATATATGCATGCATGTTGAATATATATATATATATATATATATATATATATATATATATATATATATATATATATATGTTTATATACCACTGTTTAAACAGTTCAGGCTAAATCATCCTCTTTATATAATCAATTATAAGCTAAGAACTTTGAAGATGAATGTACATAAGGGTATAACATTGTTTCTAAAAATATTTTAAGATGAAATTATTTCGTATTTAATTTAAAAATATGAAATAAAAAGGAAGATCATATATATGTCAAAAAAATCTATTATCTTAATTTCAATTTTGGATTACATAAAAATTCGTATTGCCAATTCATGATTTTTGATAATCGTTTTGAAATTTTAAAGTGTGTATTCATGGGGAACTTTAGAGTTGAACGGAAAAGGAAGTTTGGTCGAATTTCGATGATCGCGTGGTCTGGAATCGTCGGGATTGGAGCTTGAGAAGGCGGGAGTATCGAGGAACCTTAGAAAAATGCTTGTAATTTTTTTATGATCGAGGGTGATGGGCGAGATCGTTTTAGGGTTTAAATCGGGTTTTTTGTCGAACTTATTCACGGGGGAACTGCATTGTCATCAAGGAAATTGAAGCGATTGCATATGGGGGAACCGGAGGAGGAGGCTCTGGCGAATGTCTGGACGTTGTGGCGCAGTCGCAGGTGATCGATGGTGATCATACGAGGAGATTTTGTTGTCAGCGATTGGGTTCCATGATGAACCGATTAGCTCGATTTTGAATTCGTGAATAAGTCGTCGAACTGGGTAGTAGGGTTCATCGACGAGTCAAGGGTGACTCGTAGGTGGTCTCGACGTTGGTTGGAAATGGTTCTGGTGATCGTGGCCGTGCACGCGGGTATAAGCACATCTAGGTATTTTGTGTTGTTGAGGACAAGGTTGTAGCTCGTGTCGTGCCTCGAAGTTGAATGGAGATTTTCTCGAAGAAAGGATAGTGCGTGGGTGACTTGGGTTATACTCGAGTACTTTAGCTTTGAACCAGGGTTTCAGATCATACCAGGTTTTTTTGAGAAAAATGTGTGATCCTCTAAGAATAGAGAAGAGCACACATGCGAATATATATATATATATATATATATATATATATATATACATACATATATATCACGAATATAAGGTGCTGCCAACATGCCTAGCAGGTAACAAAAACCCTACACATATATATCAAATCTCAGGTACTCCTAAGATGAGTTCCGGCAAGGCCACCACCCATCACACCCCGATATCGAGCTCTGGCATGGACACGGCCGATATTAAGTCGTTAGAAGTACCTTAAAACTAGAGGAAAAACAAAAACTACTGGATGATGTCCCAGACTAATGAGGAAGCTCCAACCAACTGAATTAGGAGAGGTGAATAAGCATCTGCTCTGAAGTGGATCTGCTGAAAAGAGAAACCGCTCTAAAGCCTTTGAACAAGAGAAAGGGGTACCAAACTAAAGAATATATCCTCCTGAGAAAAGTACTCCATAATGAAGATAGCAGAATCCTAAATCTGAGGATAAACTCCTAGTAGTCTTGGATGAAGATACTCTGCTCTGGTAACCTCTCTACCATCTAATGTCCAGCAATCTGAAGATACGAAAACCTGCAAAATAACCTGATATCCGATCTCCCATACCTATAACTAGAAAATGACTAAAGAAAAAATTAGAATGATACATATACATGTATTTAAAAGGAAGAAAATAAAACCTGTTCCGGGGTTTTAAATTTTTAAATAAATCAAGTTTTAAAATTTTAAATCAACCAAGTTTTGAACTATCTTCTTGAAATAAATTAATTTTAAATAATTAATGTTGGTTTAAAAGTTTTGCATAAATAAGAGTTGAATAATTCATTTTAACTTGAATTAATTAAGTTAATTTCTAAGTTTATTTAAAATATATTAAATGGTGTACTTGAGTAATGTTTTTAAGTTTTATTAACCTAAAGGTTTAAGTTAATTCATGGGTTAAGAATAAATTTAATTTTAAAGGTTTAATTCTAAAGTTAATTAATTAATTGATTTGGGTTTAAAATAATTTTATTTAAAATCCTAAGTGTTTAATGATGTTAATTAAGTAAGTATTTAAGATATATGTTCTAATTATTAATCTTAATTTATTTGTTAATGATAATTAATTGTAAGGTTTATCAAATAAAGAATTTTAATGATAATTAAAGCAATTAATTAAGATAAATGGATTATCTTTTAATTAATTTAAGTCTTAAGTGATTAAAGTTAATTGCTTAATGAAAGTAATTTAAAAGGATAATTACTAAATGTAATTAATTTGTGATTTATTAATATAAGTGATTAAGGATAATCACTTATTGTAATTAATTAAGGATAATTAATTAAAGAATAATTAAATAATTAAAGGTTAATTATTTAATTAAAGGTTGATTGGTTTATTAATTAAGGGTGATTAATTAATATTTAAGGGTTAATTAATTTATTATTAAAGGTTAATTAATAAATGATTAAATGTACTTAATATGGTTTGTAATTAGTTAATGTTAATTAATCGGCATTAGTAACTATTCATAAGTAATTTAATCTGATTTAAATTAATCAGATGATTAATTAATCTTACTTCTGGATGTTTGGATTTGTATGGAATGCTTTGAATTATTATCCCTGATGTGTGATGCTTTATGATATGAATTATTCTGACTTGAGCTGTGATGAATATAATTTATTATCTGTGATGAATTTATATTATTTATTTGTGAATCTGTGAATGAAGATAAGCATTATAGGATTATACCGCTTATCAATATTGTTGTGTTGAATCGTTGATGATTGTGATATTGTATTGTTATGTGTAAAACCCCTGGACTGCACTACATACACAAATATGGATTTCATGGAAAATCGGTCAAGTCACAGATATTTTTGAATTTAAAACATTATTCTTGTTTAAAGTTGAATTTTAAATCTAGAGGGTTTTGGAAATGGAATTGGGTTGAATGTGAAAACCTTTTGAAAAGAAAGTTTTGAAATTTAAATTTAGATTAAATATATTAAGTCTTATTTTGAAATTATTTTGGAACTATGGTTTGAAAGGGTTTATACAAGTTATACTATATATATGTATATAAATATATAGATTTAGATAAATTGTTTTTGGAATTTGAATTTAATTCAAATAGAACTTTCCGATGATATGGCAGTTCGTTGATTTTTTGGTTTATACTTTTAAAGGCTATACCTTGTGTATAATTGATCAGATTTTTTCGAAATGAAAACTCTTTGTTTTCAAATGATAATAGCTTTCAAATAAAGAAAGGATTTTTATTTTTTGTTGAAAAAGGTTTCAAATTTGAAATGGAATTGTTTTGAAAGCGATTAACAAATCTTTGTTAAAGATTAGTGAACTTTGTTTCCAAAATGAAGAGGATCTTAAAGGTGTATTTTTTATATAAAAGATTTGAAATTGATATAGTTTTGAAAGCTATGAATGAATCTTTGTGAAAGATTGTTGAACTTTGTTTTCAAAGCGAGGTGAATCTTTTTGTTTAAAAAGATTTGGAAATGGTAATTTGTTTAAACCATTTAAAGAAGGGTTTGGACTTTAAGTTGTGACTTAACTAAGATCCCACTATATCCATATCTTTTTTAAATTAAGCGCTCATTATTCGGTTTAGCCGGGAGAGGACTTTATGTCATATAACCCATTCTGAATAGTGGTACGATGTAATGGGTAGCATTTGAAGACGGTGGTGAAGACCAGGTATTTTGAGAACAAAAGGATTACCCGTCGAAAGTCTCTGCACTGAGTCGCGCCATTATAGAGATCTCCATATGTAATGGGGAGTCCGATCGGGATTGTGAATACCCGGATTGCAAGGGCTTCTTTTGAAGTGCCTTCGGTTCTGTTTGAACCCAAAATAGATTTGTATGGATATGTGTCTGACATTACACTTTGAGATGTAAAGCTTTTTTCTATCAAATACATTTCTGTTTGGTGGCGGAGAGTTTATTCTCTTAGCTTAACACCCTTCTCTGAGACATACGAGCTCAGAGGTTATGTAGTTGATGGTTACTAGTGATACATTCCCAATTTGATAATGTGGCATATTAAGTATTGCTGATCATTTGTTGATCGAAGCATGGCTTTTGTGAAAAGCATAGCTTTGTGGACGTCACCTCGTCGGACCTCACAACCCGAAAATGGTCGAAATAAGAAGGATGCGGCAAGGTTATTGGGGGTAGAGCCCCTTAGGGTATGTCCATTTCCTTCTGGAAAAGATTGGTATCATGGTATGGAGTCCAGATATTTAACCTATGTAGTTGCTGCAAATTTATTACTTTGTGGTTGTTGGTGTTGAGTATCCTCGGATAAAGGTCGGTAACGACCAGGGGATGGCATACTCGTGTAGTAGTTACTTAGTTATGGAGGTAACCCGGCCTTGTGTTGGCAGAAATCGGTTAGGTTCTCGAGGCATCCCTCCAGAGGCATACCCAAATGTCCCAGGAAGTTCCTTAGCCTGACCATTTTTTGAAAATCCAAAGAAACTATACGCGCCCTGTACGGTTTTAGTTGTATAACATGCCTTTTACTTACGGTGGTGACCTGCCGTTTAATCGGTAGCTATAAAAGTATACCATAATGCTGGCTAAGATTAATATTATACTTTTGAAATGCTTTCTGCACTATGCATCAATAATAATATCAAATTATTTTCGCGCATCAAGCATGTTTGACTATCATAAGGAGAAATCTCCTCCAATGTGCGCTTGCATTGTGTATGTGGCGGGAGGCCTTATGGTAGTTTCAGTTTCCAAAATGCATTGTGGATTTCTTTTAAATTTCTATTGTTTTCTTTTGTTAAAGATAAACTATTTTTGTTTTCTCACACCGGTCCAATGACTGACTTGGAGTTTATTGTTCCCTTTCTAAACTCTAGGTGTGCCTAATTTTCCACATGTGCAGTGCCGAGAGTCATATTTTCAGATAGTCAGCTAGTAGATATCGAGTCAATAGCTTTCAGCCTTTGAATTTTGGCAATCGGATTGTGGATCGAGTTTGCTTAACTTCAGCATTGCCGTTGGATCGAGCTTGTTGGTTGGGAGTTCTTTAAACTTTTGGTTTTTAATAAGAAAGTCTTCAAGCTTTTAGAGTATAGAATTTTAGCATTGAAGACATTATCATTCTGCTGCTGTTAATTCTGTTGTTGTCTTATATCTCTGATAATGTATTGATATTCAATTGTATAATTTTTGTATTCATGGAGTTGTAGCAATGATATATCATTTTTCTTCCACTATGTTGTATTACTTAATGTGTTATAAGCTTCGGCGAACCAAATTCGACGTCTCAATCTGCGGCATTCGAATACGGGTGATGTATTTGGTGCCGATTTTCGAAGGTCGAGTCAGGGTCGTTACATTTGGTGTCAGAGCTAAAGATTGAGTAAATATTTTAGCTCAGGAGTATAACAAATTATGTGACTGATTAGAGATCGGGTGAAGAATACCCTAGAATGAGTATATCCCTAAGATATTCGTCACAACGCCTCAATAAATTCTCTTACTATCCACTTATAGTGAGTATGAGTGCAAGAAAAGGACGAGATAGGGGACAAGGGAGTACCACTACAAATGGTCAATACCCTGCAACAACGAACTTTCCTCATCAACCTCTTTTGTTCATTCTTTAATTTCAATTCTTTGATGGCTAACTGGTAGCTATAAGAAGAAGCTTCGGTGTGGTGGTGGCCCTGCGAATCGGGTAGAAAGATTTCTAATTCATATTCCCTTCATCAGCTCCCTATCAGCTTTTCAATTTTAACTTTAATGAATTTGTAATTTAATTAATATGAATTGGTAAACAAAATATATCGTTAAATTAAATTGTATAAATAAAACGATTTCGATCAAAACCAAATTTGAGAATTTTGTTGTAATTTCTTGAGTGCATCCAAGTCCGAAGAGGGACAAGCTAGTGTATAATTTGGGATACTCTGACTTGAGTATCCATTTGTCTATTTTTTTAGGATCTAGATATATTCTATGAATGGTTAGTTATCTCTTTGAACTAACCAATCCCCTTGCATATTTCGTAGATCGGATGACCCAAGTACTTCGTGAGATATTGAATGAGTTCGTTCTCATATTTATTGATATTCTGATTTGGTGAGCCAAATGCAGAATGGATACTCAGTTTAATCTGGTAAAACGTTCACCATCTTTTCTTTGTTGTCTCCCTGTCTAGCAAATTTTGAAGACGAAATTTTCTTAAGGGGGAATCTGTAACGATCCTATTCTTGAGCCAAATTTAAATTGGCAATTTAAATAAATTTTTGAATTAAATGGTGAATTTAATGGTGAGTTAATTTAAAATTTTCCAAATAAAATAAGGGATTTGCTTGTTTATTAATATAAATGTATATAAATGTGATTTAAATAGAATTTTGGTTTGAAATTCAATAATAAATATATTATGAATAAATTGAATTTAATACTCTATATTTTAAAAGTTTGTTTTCTAAATTTTAATATATATATATATATATATATATATATATATGTGTGTGTGTGTGTATGTATATGTATATGTAGTTTGAAAATTATGTTTTGAATTTAATATAGAAATTTTCAAAAGCTATTTGAAAAGTTAAATTTTATATTTTAAAAGACTTATATATATATATATATATATAAATATGTAAATAAAGAAAGATGTATTTAAAAAAATAAACATTTATTTTAAAAATTGTAGTGGATTTGAAAACATTATATTTTAAAATTTGTTATAATGTATATGTAAAATGATTTAGAATTTATATAAATAATTATAAAAGTAATGGTACATAGATAAATATTTTTAATAAAAATAAGATTATTTATTAGTGTATAATTATATTTCAAATCATGTTCAAAAATGAATAAAAAGCTTTAATAAATATAATATATATATATATATATATATATATATATATGTAAGTTGAAATTTTGAAGTTAAACATTAAGTAAGTGTAGTTGCTTAAGCTTGAATTTGATAAGAAGATTGAAAATACGTAACACATATGTAAATATAAACACATGAAGATATAATTAATAAATTAATGTTTAAAACATAAAATATGATCAACAAATTATAAAAAGAAAAGGTTTAAAATATAACTTATAAATAAATTAGAGAAAAGGTCTTAAACATAAAATTTAAATATTTTTAACAAGTTTAAGTAAGATAAATAAATGTGAACAAGTGTTCATTTAGTTTACAAGTGTAAACATAATTTAACAAGTGGCATTGAATTTCTTTAATTAAAATGCATATACACGATACTTAAGAAAATAGAAACTAGGCTACATTTTCTTATTTCATTTATGTTAAAAGTAAAACCTGGAAAGAAAAACAATAACAAAATAGATCAAAGAAATTCAAGCCTGAACAAAATAAAACAGCTTAAAATTTTCAGAGTTTTCAACTTGGAAAACAAAACAAAAAATTTAAAACGTGGAAATGAAAAGCAAATCAAAAAAAAAATCAAAGCAGATCATCATCAAAACCAGAAAATCAAAACAACAACTTTTGTCCTTATTAAGCTTTTAAAATATGAAAACCAAGCACTCAAATTCAACTCGAATGGATCAAAATCAAGTTTCCAGATTTAATGAAAATCTGGTTCCAGGCTCAAAAATCTGGTTCTATGTCTTCAAACAGGTGAGGAAACCTTATTTTTAAAACCTGATCTTCTTGATTTTTATGCCCGTAATGATGATGATTTGGAAATATATGTGTACAAATGAAAATGTATTGTATGTATATGAATATATAAAGATATATGCATGCATGTTGAATATAGGTGTATATATATATGTTTATATACCTCTGTTTAAACAGTTCAGGCTAAATCATCCTCTTTATATAATCAATTATAAGCTAAGAACTTTGAAGATCAAATGTACATAAGGGTATAACATTGTTTTTAAAATATTTTTTGATGAAATTATTTCGTATTTAATTTAAAAATATAGAATAAACAGGGAGGATCATATATATGTCAAAAAAATCTATTATCTTAATTTCAATTTCGGATTACATAACTAAATTCGTATTGCAAATTCATGATTTTTGATAATCGTTTTGGAATTTTTAAGTGTGTATTCATGGGGAACTTTGAAGTTGAACGGAAAAAGAAGTTTGGTCGAATTCCGACCATCGAGTGGTCTGGAATCGTCAGGGTCGGAGCTGGAGAAGGCTGGAGTATCGAGGAACCTCGAAAAAATGCTTGTAATTTTTTTTTTATCGCGGGTGATGGGCGAGATCGTTTTAGGGTTTAAATCGGGTTTTTTGTCGAACTTATTGACGGGGAACTGCATCGTCATTAAGGAAATTGAAGCGATCGCATGTGGGGGAACAGGAGGAGGAGGCTCTAGAGAATGTCTGGACGCAGCGGCGTAGTCGTAGGTGATCGATGGTGATCAGATGAGGAGATTTTGTCGTCGGCAATTGGGTTTCAGGATGAACCAATAAGCTCGATTTTGAATTCGTGAAGGAATCGTCGAACTGGGTAGTAGGGTTCGTCGACGATGTCCAGGGTGACTCGTGGGTAGTCGCGACGTTGGTCGAAAATAGTTCTGGTGATCGTGCATGTGCACGCGGGTATAACCACATCTGGGTATTTTGTGTTGATGAGGACGAAGGTTGTAGCTCGGGTCGTGCCTCGAAGTTGAAGGCAAATTTTCTCGAAGAAAGGATAGTGCTTGAGTGACACGGGTTATACTCGAGTAATTTAGCTTTGAACCCGGGTTTCAGATCATACCAGGTTTTTTTTCAAAATTTAAAAACAAACCTGTTCCGAGGTTTTAAATTTTAAATAAATCAAGTTTTAAAATTTTAAATCAACCAAGTTTTGAACTATCTTCTTAAAATAAATTGCTTTTAAATAATTAATGTTGATTTAAAAGGTTTGCATAAATAAGAGTTGAATAATTTGTTTTAACTGGAATTAATTAAGTTAATTTCTAAGTTTATTTAAAATAGATTAAATGTGTAGTTAAGTAATATTTTTAAGTTCTATTAACTTAAAGGTTTAAGTTAATTCATGGGTTAAGAATAAATTTTATTTCAAAGGTTGAATTCTAAAGTTAATTAATTAATTGATTTGGGTTTAAAATAATTTTATTTAAAATCCTAAGCGTTTAATAATGTTGGCTAAGTAAGTATTTAAGATATATGTTTCAATTATTAATATTAATTTATTTGTTAATGATAATTAATTGTAAGGTTCATCAAATAAAGATTTTTAATGATAATCAAAGCAATTAATTTAAGTCTTAAGTGATTAAAGTTAATTACTTAATGAAAGTAATTTAAAAGAATAATTACTCAATGTAATTAATTTGTGATTTATTAATATAAGTGATTAAGGATAATCACTTATTGTAATTAATTAAGGATAATTAATTAAATAGTAATTAATTAAGAGTTAATTAATTAATGTAATTGAGGATAATTAATTAAAGAACAATTAAATGATTAAAGGTTAATTATTTAATTAAAGGTTGATTTATTTATTAATTAAGGATGATTAATTACTAATTAAAGGTTAATTAATTTATTATTAAAGGTTAATTAATGAATGATTAAAGGATACTTAATTTGGTTTGTAATTAATTAATGTTAATTTACCAGGATTTGTAACCATTCATAACTAATTTATTCCGATTTAAATTAATCAGATGATTAATTAATCTTACTTATGGATGTTTGGATTTGTATGAAATGCTTTGAATTATTATCCCTAATGTGTGATGCTTTATGATATGAATTATTTTGATTTGAGCTATGATGAATATAATTTATTATCTGTGATGAATTTATATTATTTATTTGTGAATCTGTGAATGAAGATAAGCGTTATAGGATTATATCGCTTATAAATATTGTTGTATTGAATCGAGATGATTGTGATATTGTATTGTTGTATGTAAAACCTCTGGACTACACCACACACACAAATATGGATTTCACGGAAATCGGTTAAGTCACGGATATTTTTGAATTTAAAACATTATTCTTGTTTAAAGTTGAATTTTAAAACTAAATGGTTTTGGAAATGGAATTGGGTTGAATATGAAAAGCTTTTGAAAAGAAAGTTTTGAAATCTAAATTTAGATTAAATATATTAAGTCTTGTTTTGAAATTATTTTGGAACTATGGTTTGAAAGGGGTTATACAAATTATACTATGTATGTATGTGCGTGTGTATATAGATTTAGACAAATTGTTTTGAGAATTTGAATTTAATTCAAACAGAACTTGCCGACGATACGGTAGTTTGCTGATTTTCTGGTTTGTAATTGTAAAGGCTATATAGCTTGGGTATAATTGATCAGATTTTTCCAAAACGAAAAATCTTTGTTTTTAAATGATAATAGCTTTCAAATAAAGAAAGGATTTCCAGTTTTTGTTGAAAAGGGTTTCAAATTTGAAATGGAATTGTTTTGAAAGATATTAATGAACCTTTGTTAAAGATTAATGAATTTTGTTTCCAAAATGAAGAGGATCTTAAAGGTGTATCTTTTGTATAAAAGATTTGAAATTGAAATAGTTTTGAAAGCTATGAATGAATCTTTGTAAAAGATTGGTGAACTTTGTTTTCAAAGTGAGGTGAATCTTTTTGTTTAAAAAGATTTAGAAATGGTAATTTGTTTAAACCATTAAAGGAAGGGTTTTGGACTTTAAGTTGTGACTTAACTAAGATCCCACTATATCCATATTTCTTTAAATTAAGCGCTTCTTATTCGGTATTGTAGGGAGAGGGCTTTATGTCATATAACCTATTTCGAATAGTGATACGACATAATGGATAGAATTTGAAGACCGGTGGTGAAGACCGGGTATTTTCGAGAGCGAAAGGATTGCCCATCGAATGTCTCTACACTGAGTCAAGTCGGTATAGAGATCTCCATACGTGATGGGGAGTCTGATCGGGATTGTGAATACCCAGATTGTAAGGGATTCTTTTGAAGTGCCTTCGGTTCTGTTCGAACCCGGAACAGACTTGCATGGATGTGTGTCTGACATTACATTTTAAGATGTACAGCTGGTTTCTATCAGAAATATTTCTGTTTGGTGGCGAAGAATTTATTCTCTTAGCTTAACACCCTTCTTTGGGATGCATGAGCTTAGAAGTTATGTAGATGATGGTTACTATTGATACATTCCCAATTTTTTAATGTAGCAAACTAAGTGCTGCTGATCATTTGTTGATCGAAGTATGGCTTTTGTGAAAAGCGTAGCTTTGTGGACATGACCTCGTCGGACCTCACAATCCAGAAATGGTCGAAACAGGAAGGATGCGGCAAGATTATTGGGGGTAGCGCCCCTTAGGGTATGTCCATTTCCTTTTGGAAAAGTATGGTATCATGGTATGGAGCCCGGATATTTAAACTATGTGGTTTCTGCAAATTTATTACTTTGTGGTTATTGATGTTGAGGATCCTCGGATAAAGGTCGGTAACGATCTAGGGATGGCATACTCGTGTAGTAGTTACCTAGTTACAAAGGTAACCCGGCCTTGTGTTGGCAGATATCCGGTTAGGTTCTCAGGGCGTCCCTCCAGAGGCGTGTCCATGTGGCCAAGGAAGTTCCTTAGCCTGACCATTTGTTGGAAATCCAAAGAAACAATACGCGCCCTGTATGGTTTTAGTTATATAACCTGCCTTTTACTTACGATGGTGACCTGCAGTTTGATTGGTAGCAATAGTAGGTATACCATAATGGTGGTATACTGGCTAAGATTAATATTATACTTTCGAAACGTATTTTGCACTATGCACTAATAATAATATCAAATGATTTTCGCGTATCAAGCATGTTTGACTATCATAAGGAGAAATCTCCTCCAATTATGCGCTTGCATTGTGTGTGTGGCGGGAGGCCTTATGCTAGTTTCAATTTTCAAAAAGCATTGCGGATTTCTTTTAAATTTCTTTTGTTAAAGATAAATTATTTTTGTTTGCTCACACCAGTCCCATGACTGACCTGGAGTTTATTGTTCATTTTCTAAACTCTGGGTGCCTACAATTTTCCACACGGACAGCCTGGAGTCATATTTTCAGATAGTTAGCTAGTAGATATCGAGTCGATAGCTTTCAGCCTTTGGATTTTGGCAATCGCTTTGTGGATCGATTTTGCTTAACTTCAGCATTGCTATTGGATCGAGCTTGTTGGTTGGGAGTTCTTTATGATTTTGGTTTCGGATGTGAAAGTCTTCATGCTTTTGGAGTTTGGAGTTTTGGATGTGTTGTCTCGTATCTCTGATAATGTATTGGTATTCAGTTGTATCATTATTGTATTTATGGAGTTGTATCAATGATATATCGTTATACTTCCGCTATATTGTATTATTTAATGTGTTGTAAGCTTTGGCAAACCAGATTCGACATTTGAATCAGCGACATTCGAATACGGGTGATGTATTTAGTGACGATTTTCGAAGGTCAAGTCAGGGTCGTTACATGGTCTCAACCTATTAAAAAGTTATGATTTGGAAATAAGAAAACTATTGTCAATATTTGAATAAATGTTGTGGAATTATTTTAAATCTTATGGATCCTTTTACATAAAATTAATTGTTTTTGGTTTACAGTAAACGATTTCTTAAATAATATTGTTTTTGTCCCATTTAAATGTTATGATTTGGAAATAACAAATCTTTGTTAAGATTTAAATAAATGATTTGGAGAAATTTTCCTAAGTAAAGGATGAAATGAATTGGAATTACTGCAAGACTTAAAAAGGTTTTAATTAAACAAAGATGTATAAATGAGGTTTTAATGATCCCGTGTATACTAAAGAGAAATGATTTCAAATATATATATATATATGTATGTATGTATGTATGTATCTTTAAGAAGATATTTGGGAAAATAAGAAATTAATTAATGGAACACTAATCTCCCGCCTACTTAACATCATTTTATCGATGATTGGTTTAGAGTAACCAGGACCAGATTTGCTTTGGCACGTGGTGCAGCATAATAACGGGTTCTCGCTTTATGTTTGATGGCGAGCATATGACTCTTACTCCTATTTGTCCTTTGGGTTTGTGCAATTAAGAGGCTGGCGTAAAAGCAAATAATGAGGTACCAATGTGAGCCTGGGTCTTTGTACCCACTGTTGGGAGGACCGAAGGCCCGGTCATCCCATTTAGTATCAGAGTTTAGGTTAAGCGAACACCTTAGATTTGCTGAGGTAGAACTCGTTATAGGTAGGGTTTGTAACGACTAGCTATTTCGAACGATTCGCATCCACACATGTTTGACACTTCATTTGCTAGGTTCAACTGTTTCGAGTTATTTTAAATTTCACTTCTCATTTTTGACACTCCAATTATTCAAAAAAATTGCTTTATTTCAATAATTGAAAACCATTACTTAATATAAAATTTAAGAGTTAAATTTCCGATTTCACTTCAAACCTTTTTGAAATAAGTAATACGTATATATATTTTATACATCAAATCATACTAAAGAAATTCAAATCAAATCCATTTTCCAAAATAAAAGTGTAGCAAAATTACTAAATTGCCTACCCACTTTGAGACTCGAAAATGAATGTCGATGATGCTACAATCATCATCGAAATTATTTTCCAACGACATAAGAGGAGATACTGACTTGTTTCATTTAAAGTCCTTTGGAAACAATTTCCATTCAAAAATACTTTTAAATAACATATTTTTTCAAAACTTTGAAACCTAAATTTTGAGAAGCGCTGGAAATTAGATCCTTGAATCCTAAATTTAAATTCATTTCATTTGTAAATCAGATTTACAAACCATGTTTTAGAATTTTCAACTCCTTATAACATACAACAATAGTTTGGGTTTAGAAATGTAAACAAAACAATAAGTGATAATCTAGTATTATCATTTTTAACAACCAATTCATTTAACAATCTAAATTCTGAAAATTATGCCTTTAATTATAAAATATAATCATACATAAAATTATTTTATTTACCAATTTCAAAAACAATATTGTGTCACTTTGCTCGTTCAAGTGTTTTGGAATTCCTTTCGATAGCGTTGGCCAGATGAATCGGTCGAAACCCAAAATTCAAACTTAAGATCTCAAATAACACAATAAAAACATTTTTATACCAATTACATATACGGTCTCTCATAGGATAATTCGAAAATGGGTTGCAAAACAAGGATATAGATTCAAATTTAGAGGGACCCTTATCAAAAAGAATTCTAACAATGAAGATAGGCTCGGAAGGAAGATAAGATAATTAAATTACAAAAAGGAAAGATAAATAAACTCATATTAGTTGCAGCGACCTTAACCGAGTCAACCGAGACTTAGAAAAGACAAGAATATTATCTACCAAACCAGTTATCGGGAACATTGCAAGAAAACGAGATTCATGAAATCGATGAAGAAGGCAGGAGCATTGGTGAATCCGAAGTGCATGACAAACCATTCATAGGAACAGTTCGTCTAGGAGGAAGGATAAGTGGTCGAGCTTCAGGAACAAGATTGATGCGGAATTTGATTTCCTGCTTGGGTGGGAGAGATGTGATTTCACCAAATACATCCGGAAAGAGTTCGGCAACAGAGGCAGAGTCAAGATCACTAAGATGAGAATCAAGCGAATTAATAAAACAATCTATAAATCCTAAGGCAATCGACATTCAATCACAAAAGAGTTACCTTGGTTGTCTACTAGAGAAACAGTTCGGGCTTTGCAAAAAAACAGCATCATAACCAAGGATGTAGAAATCTCCGTTAAATCGTCACTGTTGTAAAGGAGTTTCACCCCTTTACAAATCGTACTCAAGTTGGCAGGACAGTCGATAGGGTTTGTCACACATAAGGATGAAGCTATGGGATGCTCCAGTATCAAAAGTACACGTATAGGAAAAGAAAAGAATGGATTTCTGTGAACAAAAGGGAGAGTTCCAAAATTCAAAAGAAATCCTACTCCAGGAGCATTCTAACAAATGATTTCAAGCTCGAACGAATATGATTCCACAATCGATTCCACTCATTCTAAGGTATTACTACCTTATCTCTAATGAGTTTTTACTCCATATGCTAAGTTTTTCCTGAACCTCGCTCAGATACCAACTGAAACGACCCACTATTTCTAACGATTCGCATCCACGCATGTCGGACTTAAATTGCTCAAAATATCAGATTGTTAATTTATATTTGAAAAAACTTAGCATGTACATTAAATAAATCAATCATAGAATCACACACATAGTATTACAACAATAAACAGTGGAATATATAAATAGTAGTTCATGAAGTTACTACAGAACATCAGACTTTAAAACAAAATACAACAGAAATCTCGAATACATAGGAGTTACCATCACAATTACCAATGACAAGTCCGAACATAAACAACAAGAATAAATTGAAATAACTAGAAAGCTGTGATACTAAGTCTAACCTGAGCGTAAAGCAAAACATAAAACACTCGAGTTAGGATTAACATTCTTATACAAGTAAATCAACTCAAGTGAAATGCAAATAACTTAAAGGATGTTTGGGATTTCCATCCTCTAAGGATCCATGGAACTATCTATATACATAGTACAATATGCTACATAGAAAATGTCTATAGTAAAGTAAACTATTAAAATAGCGTTAAGGTGTTACCCATATCCACCTTAACACATTTTATGTAAATGCCATAGTCTATACGGTACTGTAAGCTCCACGGTGGGCAATCAGGGAGCACTCCATAGGTATGACACAAAAAAAACTCGTATAAGGCGCGATAAGGCATGCGACAAGGCACACAAGGCAATGCCCAGGGTAGGATACTACCATTTCGCACTCCCGGCCTGGTGGTAACGCATGGCAGTGACTACCGCCTACCTCGAGACACACTCACAAATCAAAGGTATGCCCAATAAAATCACAAAAGCAATAAAATGGTATTGAAGAAATGTGCCGATAGGGGCAGTGACCCCACTAGGTCCGGTATAGCTCCTATTTTAGCCACATCAAGCTGGCTCATGGGAGTCAGGGCTGCGTTTATGCCTCATATAGGATCATCACCAAACTATCCTACTTCGTTCTAGACTCTCCACCACGTGCACAGTCGTTAAAATGGTTTTTGTTATTAGCAGAGAGTATGACAATATCCGATGCCAGTCTCTTTAACAATCAAATGTTTATTTCACTCCGTGGTCATTTTATTTCAAACTTCATATCAAAATATCATAATCATTTCAAAACCATATCACTTTCAAACACATTATTTACTTTCGAAATCATATCACTTTCGAAATCATTTTCACTTTCAGAATCATTATTCACTTTAAATCATTTTTCATTTCCAAAATCATAACTACATATATTAAAATAGTTTATACATTAAAGCAATTTATATATTAAAATAGTTTATAAATATTAAAATAGTTTATACATTAAAATAGTTTATATATTAAAATAGTTTATATATTAAAAGAGCTTTATTAGAATTGTCTCTTCCAATTTCACAATTGATTTAAACAACTTTAGTTTCAGAATTCAATTTCATTCCATCCCAGTTCAACAATTTCAATTAAAAGGTTAAAGGTTTAATTCAAATTCTCGTAAAAACCATTTTAATTTATATCGAATTCAAATCCAAGTTTGAACTATAAATTTAAACCATTTCCAATTCAATAGGTTTCAAAGTTTAAATATTCAAACAATCTACAATAACTCAATTTGATAAATTTCACTTATATTTCAAATTCAACATAAATCTTATTTTAGTTTGTACATATCCAAATAATCACTTTTTATAAGCATTTAAATAAAATCTCAAATTACAAATTCAAATCAAAATTAAATATTCAATTTTAATTTTATTTAAATTTGAAAATATTAATTTAATCACCTTTAATCAAAATCAAATTATCAAGTTATAAAAATCATATCCTTAAATCTTCAAACAATTAAGTTCCAAATCAATCTTTACTTTAAATTCAATCATATACCAATTTAAATTTCAAGTCAACTTTAATTTATCTTTCCAATCTCTACTTATTAAAGTTATTACAAAATCTATTTCAAAATATTAATATAAATTTTAAATAAATATTTTAAATTCAACATATATACTTATCCAATTAGATTCTATTAAATTAAATTTTATTATATTAAATATTATTAACTTAAATTTTACTTTATTAAATCTATTTTATTTTATATTTAACTATATTTATATAATAAAAATAATAAAATTATAGGTAAATCTTAAATTTTACATTTTTCAAAACTTAACTTATAAATTTAAAATTTCCAAAAATATATTTTAAAATTTTAAAATTTTCACATATATTAAAAATAAAATCTTTATATTATATTTAAAAATCAATATTTATTGAATACCCATATATTTCCTTTTAAAATTTTGGAAATCATTTTTTAAAGATAGACCAATGGTGTCCATACATAATTTTCTATCCTATGGTCAAGTGACACAGATATTTATCATTTCAATCCGCAATTTAAACTAAATATTTACGGATTTATATCATTTCAATCCGTAATCCAAAAAATTCAAAATCAATGAATACTGCTTGAATTTATTATTTCAACCCATAATGATTTTCTCTTAGTCTATAAGATCGTTTGGGTATGTATTATTTCAACCCATGGGGAATTTCTAAACTAACGAGGAACTTGTAGAGTAAGAACAATATAATGATAATACAAAATGCATAACATATCAATGGCAAATATGATAATTAACTAATTAATAGTAATATATATAATAGGTAATGGTGTCATATGTTAATTAACAGAGGTGAATAATTTAAAGAGCAACATATCATATTCAAAAATTAAATAACTAGCAATTCAAATTTAACAACATATTTCAATCGCCATTTCATGTGAAATTAATTTACTAAATATAAAAATGTTAATCATCAGTGTGTGCTCACCTTTCGAGGATAGAGAAATTAGATAACACGATAAGCCATGAATTGAATCATGAACTCGGCAATCGACCAATCCAGATGACAAATCTCAAAGCATAGCAAGGTGGATGCGGATTCGACGAACAAAGCTGATAATTAGGAATCAGTGAAAACAAAACAAAATCATCTTGATATAAACTAAAACGAAATGTATGTCATATTATAATAATTTTTTTCCAATATTCAATTTTAAAATACATATTTAAATGTAAAATCTCCATATTATATATACATATATATATATATATTCCTTCCCTTTTCTCAATATTTATTTAGAACCCAATTTTTATACATTTGTAAATTCGAAAATACTTTAAACATATGTTATATATATACACGTTCAATGAAAATAAGTAAACTTTATATTCATATATATATATATATATATTGTTATAACTTTTCTCATTATTCATGAAACCAAATTTACAAAACTTTGATGCTTTAAAATGTATAAGATATATACATAACTTTTTCTATAAACCAACAAAAGGTTACAGGAGGATTATGGAAAAACCAAAGGAGCGGCTACAAAACTATTTTTCTATAGTATAGGCATGGCAGGGAAGGAGACGAGAAAAACAAACAAGTATTGGTGACTTGGGCAAGGGCTCGGCTGATGCAAGCCAAGGGAGCGAGAAAAGAAGCAAGTATTGGTGAAGGGAGGAGGGTGTCGTGGCATGGTCGGCCATGGAAGGAACCGCTTCGGGTTTAGGTTACTAGATAAAGTGGAGGAATGAGAGGCATGTACGCATACATATAGGTTGCTTTGGCCATGGTGGGTGATCGGCTGTATGTGGTTTTGGGTGGCTAACGCGGGCTAGCAGAGGAGAAGTAGGTTAGGTGAGGGGATTCATGGCATCAAGGCTCAAGTGAGGCCATCAAGGGAGGCTATGGGATTAGATCCGACTATTAGGGTGGTTGGTGTTAGTGGATCAACGGTGGATGACATGGCAAAGGCGGGTGGAGGTTTGGGTAGGCTTGCGTGCTTGTTAGGTGGGCAACATGGTGGAGGTCGGCTTGGTCGCCGGAGTACGAGAGGGTGGCGGGTGAAAGGGCGGCCAATCTAGGGTTGAGTTGGATAAAGGTTCTGTTGAATATGCTAGTATATGATTTTTTTTGATGATAATAAACATATATATATTGATTTAAATGTATGTGTTATTGTACTACTTTATTTTCACATAGCTAAATAAATATTTGCTGAATAAAATAAATAACACAGAATTTGAATTCAAACAAGATATTTTATTCAAAAAGTACTTTATTACAATTTTTGAATAGTACATAATTTGAGCTCTCACTATATATACAAAATTTTAATTACAAAACAATTTCAAATTACAACACAATTTTTCCCTATACAATTGTCATTTATATTTGCACCTCACTACATATCACTCGTTCACTCATATTTGTTCTTCAACTATATTCCAATTTATATCCAACATCTGAATTGTCTGCAAAATAAACACAGACATGGTAAAATTGAAAAAGAAATATTTTTGCAGATTAAAATAAAATATGTTTTTAAAAATATTATTTGCCTAAGTTATTTGGGTTGTTCGTCATCACTTTTGTTTTGAATTCATCAGACACGAACAGCCTGTGACAAGCACAGTGTATCACTATACATGCCACAAGGTCGTGCACACCGATATGCACTTGATAAAACTGTAGGGACAGGTGAGCACAAGATCAAACCTGAGCCGAGGCTGGATTCAACTCAGCTGCAACACAAAATCATCACAAAATTGTCAAGCACCAGTTCTTATGCAACAAGAATCCAAAACCAACATAAAACAAGCCTCGACCAAAAATTCAATGTGTACACATGAGAACAGACTTGACAGTGAAGTCATGAAGCAATATGAAATGAAAACAACTCAACCATTCAAACTCAAGACAAGTGCATAAATCAAAGACAACAAAACATACTCATGAAATCATAGTGTATGCATATACATGTGTGAACACACACATATATACGCAGTGGAATCCAAATTTCAATACAAGAAACCGTTAACATACGCATATGGTCGGACACAAGGCAACACATGATGCAATGCATCAACACAACCATGCAAAAGTAAAATCTATAGTGTGACTCGAAGCAACTCGAGCTAGCATATCAGGAGATACATAGACTAGTTCAAATAAAAGTGCATATGCAAAAATATAACAGACCAGAGCACCATATATATACACATGAAGCTACAAACTGACTAGACCTCATGGAGATCACTATCACTAGAATCAGTTAATATCAATTTAACTCGAAACAAGTTCAAGTGTTCGGGCTAGTGGCATGGCACCAAGGCAACCTAGATCAATAAAGAAATGAAACCACACATACAAGCATGAATTTATACATGTGATAGGCAGTATATATGCATTCAACATACATTAGTACATCATATACATGAAGCCAGAACACAAATGAACATAACCAGACCTGGCAACACGAACGCAATGACCAAAGGCAACAATACATAACAAGACTTCAAAAGGAATCCAAGTTTTATCAACCCAAATCAAAATGAAAACACCATACTGCAATAACAAAATCAAATCCAGTGCGGACTTAATTGAGCACACAACATTAAAGACTTCATTCATATGAATCCATGAACAAGAATGACCAGACTCGGGTGAACAAAGGCAAATTCACAACAAATATGCAATAGTGCAGACAATCAGAACAGTGCATATGTGCATACAAGGATACATAACAAAGTGCAAGGGGACTAAGAAATCAACATGGCAACTCAATCAAGCTACAGATATGAACACATTGAAGCTCAAGTAATGCCAATCACACACACATATATACATATATGTATGTATCTACATGGTAATACCAAGCAAAACAGTGAAAGGAATACAAGTAAATGGATATGAAATTCGACAGCAACTAGCAACATGTTTAGAAAAAATCAATGAGGGTAACACGATTAACAAGCCAAACTTCATCAAGTCAAATTTATGTCAATTCAAATGACATGCTCAAGAAACCAATGAACAAGACATAAGAGAAAAGAACTAAAAAATTCAACAAGGATTAAGAAAATGTGTATTCATCAGAAGTGTAAGGAGCAACACGTATGAACGAAAAATTAGAAAAAAACAAGCCGTGGTAATCAAGCAAAGGACATCAGAAAAATATTTTGAATTGAACCAGTTTAAACTAATCACATGTATTCAAGTAAAATCGAACAGCCAAGCGAAATTAGCAGACAGATTCAAAAGAAATATTTGAACGAAAATTGAGGGGATTGATCCCTATATAAATCTCCTTAACATGATATGCAGAGATGATTGAATCGATTTCAAGCATATCGACGAGGGTAATAAAGGAAATCACATACCAGTATTTTTCAATTTTAATCCGACAAATTCAAGCAATCGAGCGAAGTCAAAGCAAGATAATCGATCGACAAAGCAATCAACGCGAAAATATCAATTCAATCGATCAACTAGAATCGGCGATTCAATTTCCAAAAGCCCAAATTTCTTGAAGAGGAATGAAGAAAGATCGAAAGATAAATATAAAAAGGGGACTTTTTTATTTTAAATAGGAGTCGGTCTCGTCTATTTAATTTGGGCTTTAGTATATAAAGGGCTTTGTTTTGTTTTTAGTTTTAGTTTGTAATTTTTCTTCTAAAATTTTGTAACTTTCTAGTCATATGAGGGTTAAACTACAGGGCGTAGTTTGAGAATTCGCAACTTAGTGGCTTTGTTGTGGCAGGGATTTAAGCATAGAGTTAGGTTAGTCGATAGCAGGTGTCACGAGTTTACATATGTAAGCATCTAATTACTTAATTTCTCGTAGAAACCTTAAAGGAGGCACGTAGGCAGGATTTTGCCAAAGCTGGACAAATCTGTGTTGTTCTATTTTTGCTTTTATTATTCTGCTATTATCTTTGCAACAACTATTTTATATATTTCCACATTAATTATTATTATTATTAGTATAACTCTATTTACCCCCTTCTAGGGTGAAATTGATCCTACAAGTGCTATCGTACCTTGGAACAAAGACAAATTTTTGTTTTAAAATTTTGTTTTTCAAAAACCAGTTTTTTTTTAATTTTTTTTTCTTTTTTAAAAGACTTCTTTTAATAATGCTTTTGCTGAGGGTCAGTCCATAGTTAGACTACCTATGTTCAGTAGTGAATATGCTTACCGGAAAAATAGAATGAATTTTTTTCTAAAAACCATTGATGCTTGGAATATTGTTGAGACATGTTATAGGACACCAACTATAGTGGTAGATATTTAGGAAATTGAAAAACCAATGGATCAATGGACATATCTTGAAAATAAACTATAAAATGCTAATGCTAAAGCTATGACTTCTATTATTTGTTCATAGGGTCAAATTGAATTTAACCGTGTCTCGCATTGTCTAACTGTGCAGGAAATCTGGCACACACTTGAAATGACTCACGAAGGAACATCTTAAGTCAACGAATCTTGCCTTTCCATGCATAGTGGCGAATACGAGAACTTCACAGTGGCAAAAGATGAAAATGTCAAAGAGATGTATGGACGACTTTCCAATCTGGTATACAAATTAAAAGCTCTTGAAAAACCATGCACAGAATTGAAAATAGTCCCAAAAATCCTTAGAGTCCTTCCACTAAATTTTGAAGCAAAAGTTACTGCCATTCAAGAATCAAAGGATTAGAAATAGATTAAAGTCGAAGAACTTATTGGAAATCTCGCCACTTACGAGCTAGAAATGAATAAGGAAGAACGTAAATGAGGTGATAATCAAAAGAAATTGATAGCTCTCAAAGGAACAATAAAAGTGACGATAAAGATGATGGAGCAGCTGAACTGGCGCTACTAATAAAGAGATTCAAAAAGTGGAACCGCTAATCGCAAATACGGAAATCCAGCTCTATATCAACAATTGAAAATCAGAATAATCAAAATGCTAGACTACTCAAAAGAGCAGGAGATCTTTGGCACAATTGCAACAAACCCGGTCATATCAAGCCTAATTGTCCTTAGAATCGACTAAGCCAAGGAAAGAAACCGAAAAGGTGAAGTTTTGCGGCTACTTGGGATGAAGCTGATAAAAGAACTAGCAGTGAGAGTGAAAAGAAAATTTGTGTCTTCAAGGAGAAATAACTGACCAAGGTATCAAAACTTACTCATTCGGAATTACATATATTTTCATGAAGTAAGTAGCTGTTTTGAAACACTTAGGGAGAAATACACTAAAATTGAATTACAAAGAGATATAGTTTAATAGACTTAAATAAACAACTCGATCAATTGGTTAAAAACCATCGAAACAATTGCCAAAAGTGTGATAAGTTTTCATCATTTGAAGAAGAGATTAAAAAATCAAATGTAAAAATTAGATCACTTGAAAATGAAATTTTGATTTTGAAAGAAAGTTAAAATACTAGGAGAGAAAATTCTATTAAAAAGTGCGCACAATTATTGAATGAAAATGGATCTCTCAAAACACAGGTCCAACAATTATATACAAATTTAGAAAAAAATTCCAATGGAGAAAGATCGCTAAATATGCTATTAGGGAAACAAACTGTTAATACTATTGCACAAGCACTTGGGCATAATTAATCTGAACGGAAGTGAAATTAATCAAGTATATTCCAATTGCACAATTTGTGGAAAAACTGGACATAATCACAATAATTTTTTGTATAGACCAAATGTAACTACCCGATGTATTCAGCCATTCGCATCCGCACATGCCGGACTTGAATTGCTCAAAATACCGCTTTGTAAATAAAATTTGCAAATATTAGAATATACAGTAAATAAATAATCATAGATCACAAACACAGAGTATTTAATAATGCAGCAGAAGTAAAAGAGATAGTAGTTCATGAAGCTACTATTATATATAAGATACATAGAGTTAAACAAGATACAACAGAAGAGTAACAAGATACATCAGGTACAAATCAGAATGCATCACTGGAATCACTGGATACTGAAAGAAAAATAGATGGCTGGATCTTCAAGCAAATCTCCAACTCCGAAGGCGAGTCTTGAATGCTGAATCACTTAGTCTGACTCGAGTGTAAAGCAAAGCACAAAACACTCGAGTCAGGATATAAATACTTATGAATTGTAAATCATCTCAAGTGACTAGTAACAAAATGCATTAGTAACTTAAAGGATGCTTGGGATCGACTATCTTTTAAGGATCCATTAAACTATTTACTATGTACTATGTAGTGACCCAATATTTCCCTTAACACGTAATAGTCCTAGTAGTCCATCCAGTATCAGCATACCTCCAGATCGGAAGGCTACCCTAAATACTCCATGGGCTACGGAAGAAAAACAAACTCGTAGTAAGGTTCCCTATAGTAGGTGACACGGCACACAAGGCAATGACAGGGTAGATATACCAATTACGCACACAGCTGGTGGTAATATAGCAGCCACTATGCCCACCTCGAAACACACTTCCAAACCAAAATCGAAGGATGGCCATCAAATCAACCACAAGTAAGAGTATAGTATTGAAGAAATGTGCCCGATAGGAGGAATGACCCCACTTAGCCCGAGATCGCTCCTGTTTTAGCCACCTTATGCCAACCCAGGGGAGCCGGGTCCACGTAATATACCTCAAGAACGTCGCCACCATCCTACTTCATTCTGGAATCTCCACCGCGTACACGGTTGTTAAAGTGGTTTTCAAAGTTGGCAAAGAGTATGATAACTTCCGATCCCGGTCTCTTTAACAACCAATCATTATTATAACGCCGTGGTCATTTCAAATAGTTCATACTTCAAAACCAAAACCATTTTTTATTTCAAAACTATATTCAAATCAATACTATATCATTTCCATTTCAAACATATATTTACCTTTCAAAAATCATAATACTTTCAAAGTTATAACTCTTTTAAAACCAAAATATTTGAAATCATTACACTTTGAAAATCATAACATTTTGAAATCATACATTTGAAATCAAGGCACCTTCCTTTAATTCTTTACATTTTTCAAATTTATTCAATTAGACCCAAATTTCAAATTTTCAATTTAATTCAATTCAAACCCTCAGTTTCAATTCAATTCATTTTTCCAAAAAACCATTTCAAATCTTATCAATTTCAAATATAGATTGGATCCACAAAACAAACTATTCAATTTTTAATATATTTCAAAGCTTTAATATCTCATATTTCAAAACTAAACTTTTATAATTTCATATATCTCAACTTTAACTTCATTATTACTTAGTTTTGAAATATTCATTTCCTAAATCCAATATCATTTAAATAAACTCAAATTACAAATAAACCAAATATCCTTTCGTACTAATATAAACCTAAAATATTCATTTATCAAATAGATCAAAATCAAATATCATTCCAAATTCACATTCTTTATCAAAAAAGATTATGTCATTCAAAACCATTTCAATCATTAAAATATCATATCTTTTCATATCAAATCATTATTTGAATTCAAATTCAAATATTCAAATTTAAATACCATTTTAAAATCAAATATGTCATTCATTTATTATTCCAAATATCATTAGAAAACATATTTCAAAATTCCATTCAAAAACCATTATTTAAATTCAAATTCAATTTAAATTCCTTAAAATTCAAATTTAAATATTAAAATATATTAAAACTCCTTAAATTTCACGAATAATCAACTTTCAAAAGTTAAATCATTTAACACTTTAATAATATAACTCAAATAGTCTAAAAATCTATAACATTTCAAAACATTGTCAAATTATAGTAACGACAACATTTATAAAGTGCTATAGCATTTATAAAAAGCTATCCAAGCTTATAGTTTCCAAAATAGTTTAGTTAAGGAATAACAACATTTATAAAATGCCGTAATAGATATTTAGTTATTTCAAACATAGATAAGTTCAAAAACAACAGCACTTAAAAATGCTGTCATAAGACCACAACATTTTTGGAAATGCTATTAATAATATTCCAGATTTTATTATAACTTCAGAAACATTAAAACTTCAAAAAAATTCTATTTTAAATCTATAAATCGTATTTCTAGACTTCAAATTTTCACATTTAAATCAATTTGACATATGATTTATCATAACAAAATTTTATAATTAATATCCAATTAAAAACTCAATTCATTTGTTAAGTCAAAATTTCACTATTTATTAACTTATAAATTTAATAAAACTTAACATTTTACTTCAAATGTCATTTCAAAACTTTAAATTTAATTTCCCTTATTTACTTACATTTTAAAAATATAATTTAAAGTCAAAAATCACAATCACTTCAAATTTACATACTTAAATTCACAAATTCAAAACTTAATATTTAGCCTTCTTAAAACCATAAAATATATATTTTTAAAACAAAATTCATACTTTAAAAATACAAATCTTAAGAAAAATCATTTTAAAATATACCATGGGGTCTGTGTATAATTTTCTAACCTAGCTCAAGTGATACGGATATATATCATTTGAATCCGTAGTTTAAAAAAGAAAACCCGAGTTCTATCATTTTAAACCTGCCATCCCAAGTCAAATAAAAGTACAGTAAAAATCACTCGAGCCTATCATTTCAGCTCATAATCATTTTTCCCTATTCTAATGTCCGTTTGGGTATGTATCATTTCAACGCATAGTGATTCTATTCTAATAGGGAAGTTGTACTGTGAACATATGCATAAACAATTACACTAACATGTCAATGTCACAATATACTGTCATATATCATAAGTCAGGTGATAATTAACAAAGTTAACATAGCAATAACATGGAATAACATATCATATAATCATCATTAACTTGCGTAAACATTTTAATTACTAATCACTTGTCATCCATTTACCATTTCATAAGTAATAATGTCAGAGTGAGAAGGACTCACCTTTATCAAAGCTAGAGACCACTACGACAAACAAGAACGATTCCAAAAGGCACGACAAGCACGATACAGCATGAATTTTGATTTGAATGAATGGAGAGCCTAGATATTAATCTTGTAAACAGCAACCAAAACAAGATAATATAACACATGAATGTTCAACCCAAAACACATTGAAACAAATTGAAAAATAAAAAGCAACAAAGACAAGATAGCTTGACCTTCTTTAACCATCCAAGTGCTTGGCCTAGGGGACTCTTATGCTCGGTTATCATCATGCTAGGATTGGGTTTGGGATCAACAGGCACAACAACATGGAGATGATGATGGTGTAGGTGTTACAACATAGGAATACAAAGGTACAAGGCAATAAGTGGAGTTTTGGTGCACCATTTGGCTCGGCCATGGGTCAATTAGGCTCGACCATGTTAGGACTCAAGTCAGGTCAGATGTCAAGTGATGGCCAGAGGTGGTGTAGTTGCCTGTGGTGGTGGCTAATGTGGTGGCCGAAGTGGAAAGTGAAGGGGAATGGAAACATGAGCTCGGCTAGGCATGCTTTGGAGTGGAGCTTGTGCAAAGTTGTGGTGCTAGCATCATAAGGAGGCACGGCCAGATCTGGACAAGTAGGAAGTGGTAGTTGCTACTGTGGATGATGAGGTGGTGGTTGGTGGAGAAGACATGGAGTAGTGGCTGTGCAAAGCTAGAAGAAGCAAAGGCAAAATCAATAGAAAATAAGAAAGAAAAGTAAGAAATGAAGCCATAAAAACTTACCAAAATAATTTCTCAAGAGATAGCCATGAGTTGAAATGAAAGTGAGGAGTTTCTCATGTGAAAAATAAATGAAAATGCATGGCTAACCAAAAAGAAATAGACGGCCAATCTAGAAATGAAAAGGAAAATGAAATGAAGAGTCAAAGTAAATGAAAAGGCATACGAAAAAGGAAAAGTCACAAGTAAATGAAAAGACTTTTGACTTTTTAAATTTCTAATTTTAATCATTCACTTCAAACAAATAAAATCAAGTAAATAAAAATTTAAAGCAGAACAAAATAAAGTGGAAATGAAAATAAAATAATATCTTAGGAAAATAGAAAATAAATATAGAAAATACCTTATTTAAATGAAACTAGAATTTAAAATTGTAAACAAAATACAATAAACATTGGAAAATTACCACTACACTTTAAAATGTTTTAAAAATAAAATTATTTACATAGCATGTCATGTTACACATATATACACAAATTAGAACATGATATGACAAATAAAAATATTATTTATATAAATTAAAATAAACAATTTTGTTAAATAAAACAATTTGCACACAACGGTTTAAAAAGCATAACATTCACAATATTCATCGGATTTCAACGAAACGAATGCAGTATACTTGGAATTTTATTTACTTTCATAATAAAAGATAAAATTAAAAAAATTTAAATTTAAAATTTAAAAGTCAAAGTTTGACCACATTGATCAAAATTCACATTTCTGGAAGATATTCTATTTATTCATGTTTGGAATTCTAATTTACATCAAAATCAAATTTTATATTTACAATAACAAAAATTATTCATATAATCCTCATTAACTTGCACAAACATTTTATTTACTAATCACTTGTCATCCATTTACCATTCCATAAGTAATAATGTCAGAGTGAGAAGGACTCACCTTTATCAAAGCTAGAGACCACTACGACACACAAGAACGATTCCAAAAGGCACGAAAAGCATGATACAACACGACTTTTGATTGAATGAATGGAGAGCCTAGATGTTAATCTTGTAAACAACAACCAAAACTAGACAATATAACACATGAATGTTCAACCCAAAACACATTGAAACAAATTGAAAAATAAAACGCAACAAAGACAAGATAGTTTGACCTTGCTTTAACCATCCAAGTGCTCGACCTAGGGGAATTCTATGCTCAGCTATAATCATGCTAGGCTCGGGTTTGGCATCAATAGGCACGACAACATGCAGATGATGATGGGGTAGGTGTTACAACATAGGAATACAAAGGGTAGGTGGAGTTTTGGCGCACGATTTGGCTCGGCCATGGGTCAATTAGGCTTCGCCATGTCAGGGTTAAGGTCAGGTCAGATTTCAAGTGATGGCCAGAGGTGGTGCAGCTGCCGATGGTGGTGGCTAAAGTGGTGGCCGAAGTGGAAAGTTAAGGGGAATGGAAACATGAGCTCGTCTAGGCATGTTTTGTAGTAGAGCCTATGCAAAGTTGTGGTGCTAGCATCATAAGGAGGCACGGCCAGATCTGGACAAATAGGAAGTGGTGGTTGCTGCCGTGGATGATGAGGTGGCGGCCGGTGGAGAAGAGGTGGAGTAGTGGCCGAGCAAAACAAGAAGAAGCAAAGGCAAAATCAATAGAAAATAAGAAAGAAAAGTAAGAAATGAAGCCATAAAAACTTACCAAAATAATTTCTCAAGAGATAGCCGTGAGTTCAAATAAAAGTGAGAAGTTTCTCACGTGAAAACTAAATGAAAATGCATGCCTAACCAAAAAGAAATGGATGGCCAAGCTAGAAATGAAAAGGCAAATGAAATGAAGAGTCAAAGTAAATGAAAAGGCATACGGAAAAAGAAAAGTCACAAGTAAATGAAAAGACTTTTGACTCTTTGAATTTCTAATTTTAACCATTCACTTTAAACAAATAAAATCAAGTACATAAAAATAAAAAGCCGAATAAAATAAAGTGGAAATGAAAATAAAATAATATCTTAGGAAAATAGAAAATAAATGAAGAAAATATCTCATTTAATTGAAACTAGAATTTAAAATTGTAAACAAAATACAATAAACATTGGAAAATTACCACTACACTTTTAAAATGTTTTAAAAATAACATTATATACATAGCATGTCATGTTAAACATATATACACAAATTATAACATGATATGACAAATAAAATATTATTTATAAAAATTAAAATAAAAAATTTTGTTAAATAAAACAATTTACACACAATGGTTTAAAAAGCATAACTTTCACAATATTAATCGGATTTCAATGAAACGAAAAGCAGTATACTTGAAATTTTATTTACTTTCATAATAAAAGATAAAATTCAAATTTTTAAATTTTTAAATTTAAAAGTCAAAGTTTGACCACATTGATCAAAATTCACGTTTTTGGAAAATATTCTATTTATTCATGTTTGGAATTCTAATTTACATCAAAATCAAAATTTATATTTAAAATAACAAAAAAATTTCATTTTAATAAATAAAATGAAGTTTTTAAATCAGGAATTTCAATTAAAATAAATTAAATATACAATTAAAATAATCAAAAATATAGAGTTGTTACACCGAAACACATGAAAACCATACCAAATTGGGTCCAAAAAGGCACAAATATAAAAATCCCTTAAAGTCAAACAAATCTGGGTGCCAAAAGGAACAAATACAAATAGTCTTGGGTCTACACAAACATATTTTTCAAAATCTTTTGCCAACTAATAATCATGGACCTATAAAAACAAATAGGTTAGAAAAATCTTTTCACGTGTAGGTATGGTGGCAGGCTAAGAAACAACAACAGTATTAACTGGATTCTGGCTGTTCTAGGCACACGAGTGAGATTAATCAAAGTTCCTTAGCCTAGTACAAAGGTGGTACTATCATAATGAGAAACACTGGAAAATTATCGCGAAGGTAAAATAGGTAACGGTGCATTTATCTTGAATGCTATAATAAATGTGAAAATCTACACCATAATATGATTTAATTCAACCAGTTGTGTGATAAAGTAATGATAGTTGGTTTTGATTTTGATTTATCCAAAAGTGTTGGACAATTATCTTTTTGTGCTAAGAACACTATAAGTACCTCTAGAGTCTTTGAACTATTTCATAAAGATTTGCTAGGACTAATTATATTGCAAAGTTAGGTGAAAAGAGATGTTGTTTTGTGTTGATTGATGATTACTCTAGGTATATGTGGATATATTTGTTTATTTTACTGATTCTAGACCAAATATTATGTTTACTGTTTGTTTATTTGCATGGTTTCAATTCATATTCAAAAGAATTTCATTTAAAAGCCGTAAAAAGATTTTAAGGTATTTGTTGCAACTTCACGGGTCTGGTCTATGACATACAACTAATGATAATCTTGAGTCAAAGGGAAATTCAGATGCTGATTATACTAGTAATCTAGTTGATAGAAAAATTACTAGTGGAATGTGTTTTATGTAGAAACATTCATTAGTTGCATCATATTTTCAAAGAAAATATCTGCATATTTTTCATTTCAAATGATTTTCAATTAGCAGACCTTTTTTACATAAAACCCTTTCAGAAAATAGTTTTTGTTGATCTTGATTTAGATTAGTCATTTAAGAAAATTTGATTTCATGATTATTTTTGGATTTTAGCTTAAATGACTACATTAACTAATCTAACTCTCTACTGATTATCGAAAAGATAAATAGTGATTGAAAAAGTGATGAGTGTTGACATTAATCATATAATATGACTTGAGACAGTATATTTAGTAAATTTCTTTAAAAATTTAAACAAGATTTATAATAACTTTTGCTTGGTAAAAATTCCATGACCATCTCTATTTCTATCATATTTCTAACGACCATCACTCATCAAAATCCAATATAGTACGTCAACATATGGTATTTTAAACTGGAAATTTCGTTTTCATTTTGTTTTATTTTTAGAAATAAAAACATCCAAAGTATTCACTCACATTTAAGTCCTCACGGTTATGCATGGGTGAATTACTTAGAATTTTTGATTATGTGATTCCATTCTTATTTGAAAGTCCTCATGATTATGCATGTATGGAACACATATCAAAATTGATTATTAAATAGACAAGTTGATTCTAATCCCATTTAAAAGTCCTCATGGTTATGCGTGGTTAGAAGATGCTTGAAATTCATTTTTTTTTATAAAAATTGGGAATACTACTAATCTCATTTAAAAGTCCTAACGGTTATGCACGGTTAGTAGATATTCAAATTCCTGGTATAAATATACCACAAATAAACACAACTATATGGTTTTATATGTCGACATTACCCCTATCACTCTAAAGTGGAATATGCACCCAACATAGTACTTATAATTTTTATTTGATTATTTATTGAAATTCAATATTTATACTTGGTTGGGTATTAATGTTGTATTAATGCTATCACCATATCTCTATTTTTCTAACATTATTACTCTTTTGCTGATAACAAAAGGAGGAGAGAAAAGTAAAGATTTTGGCAAATAAAGATCAAATATTTTATTTATTATTGGCATATTCCCATATAGGTTCATTTGCATATTTTTATTTATTTTCATGCATATATGAATGGGAACCTTTGTTGTAAAGGTGGAGCATTCAAATAGGGGGAGCAAATAGGGTTCATGAATGACCAAATACATTTAATAAATTCAAAATCTTAAATATATGTTTGTTATCATCAAAAGGGGGAGATTGTTGAATATTCTAGTATATGATTTTGTTTGATGATAATAAACATATATATATATATATTCATTTAAATGTATTTGTCATTGTACTATTTTATTGTCATATAATTAAATAAATATTAGCTGAATAAAATAAATAACGTAGAATTTGAATTCAAACAAGATATTTTATTAAAACATATATTTTACTACAATTTTTGAATAGTATAAAATTTGAGCTCTCATTATATATATAAAATTTCAATTGCAATACAATTTCAAATTACAATACAATTTTTTTCACTATATAATTATCACTTACATTTGCACCTCACTGCATATCACTCGTTCACTCATATTTGTTCTTCAACTATACTCCAATTTGTATCTAGCATCTGAATTATTTGCAAAATAAACATTGACGTGCTAAAATTGAAAAAGAAATATTTTTGCAGTGGAAAATAAAATTCGCGTTTTTGAAAATATTATTTGCCTCGATTATTTGCGTTGTTCGTCATGATTTTCGTTTTTAATTCTTCAAAGTCAAAACGAACAACCCGTGACATGCATAGTGTATCACTATACATGCCACAAGGTCATGCACATCGATATACACTTGATAAAACTACAGGGACAGGTGAGCACTAGGTCAAACCCGAGCCGAGGCTTGATTCAACTCAGGCGCAATACAAAAACATCACAAAATTTTCAAGTACCAGTTCTCATGCAACAAGAATCCAAAACCAATATAAAACAAGCCTCAACCAAAAATTATATGTGTACACATGAGAACAGACTCGACAGTGAAGTCAT
This sequence comes from Allium cepa, assembly GCA_030765085.1. Taxonomy (NCBI): domain Eukaryota; kingdom Viridiplantae; phylum Streptophyta; class Magnoliopsida; order Asparagales; family Amaryllidaceae; genus Allium; species Allium cepa. The sequence goes on from CM060938.1 coordinate 218,380,635, forward strand.
GAAGGAATATGAAATGAAAAAAACTCAACCATTCAAACTGAAGATAAATGCACGAATAGAAGACAACAAAACATACTAATGAAATGACAATGTACATATATACATGCATGAACACACACACCCATATATATATACACACAGTGGAAACCAAACATCAATAATAGGAACTGTTAACATATACGTATGGTCAGACACAAGTCAGCACATGGTGCAATGCATCAAGACAACCATGTAAGAGTAAAAGCCGTGGTGTAACTCGAAGCAATTTGAACTAGCATATCAGGAGCAACATAGACCAGTTCAAATAAAAGTGCATATTCAAAAATATAACGGACCAGAGAGCACCATACATATACACATGAAGCTACGAACTGACCAGACCTCATGGAGACCACAATCACTAGAACTAGTCAATATCAATTTAACTCAAAACAAGTTCAACTTTTCGGGCTAGTGGCATGGCATCAAGGCAACCCAGATCAATGAAGAAATGAAACCATACACACACGCATGAATACATACATGTGACAGCCAATATATATGCATTCATCATACATCAGTCATCATATGCATGAAGACCAGAACACAAATGAACATAACCAAACCTGGCAACATAAATGCAATGAACAAAGGCAAAAACACCCAATAAGACTTCAAAAGGAATCCAAGTTTTATCAACCCAAATCAATAAAATGAAAACTCGAGACTATAATAAAAAAATCAAATCCAGTGCATACTCAAGTGAACACATAACATTGAAGACTTCATTCATATGAATCTACGAACAAGAATGACCATACTCGAGCGAACAGAGGCAGATTCACAACAACTATGCAATAGTTCAGACAATTATAACAGTGCATATGTGCATACAAGGATACATAACAAAGTGCAAGGGGACTAAGCAAATCGACATGTCAACGCACTCATGCTACAGATATGAACACATTGGAGCTCAAGTAATGCCAATCACACACACACACATACACATATATGTATGTATAGACATGGTAATACCCATCAAAATAGTGAAAGGAATACAAGGAAATGGATAAGAAATTCGACAGCAACTAGCAACATGTTTAGAAAAAGTCACAGAGGGTATCACGATTAACAAGTCAAAGTTCATCATGTCAAATTTATCTCAAATTCGAATGACATGCTCAAGAAACCAATGAACAAGTCATAAGAGAAAAGAATGGAACAATTCAACTAGAATTAAGAAATTTCAAATTCATCAGAAGTGTATGGAGCAAAACGTATGAATGAAAAATCATAAAACCAAACAAGCCGTGGTAATCAAGCAATGGACATCAAATATTCGAATTGAACCAGTCTAAACAATCACATGTATTCAAGTAAAATCGAACGGCCAAGAAAAATTAGCAGACGAATTCAGACGAAATATTTGAATGAAAATTAAGGGGATCGATCCCTATATAATCCCTTTAACATCATCGGCAGAGATGATTGAATTGAGTTCAAGCATATCAACGAGAGTAATAAAGGAAATCACATACTAGTATTATTCAATTCAAACTCGACAAATTGAAGCAGCCGAGTGAAGTCAAAGTAAGACGACCGATTGATAAAGCAATCAACGCAAAAAATCTATTCTGTTGATCAACTAGAATCGACATTTCAATTTATAGAAGCCCTAATTTCTCAAAGCGGAACGAAGAAAGATCGGTAGATAAATATAAAAAGGGGACATTTTTTGTTTTAAATAGGAGTCGGTCTAGTTTATTTAATTTGGGCTTTAGTATACAAAGGGTATTGTTTTGTTCTTAGTTTTATTTTGTAATTTTTCTTTTAAAATCTTGTAACTTTCTAGTCGTGTGACTTAGGGAAAAACTACGCGGCATAGTTTGAGAATTCGCAAATCAGTGGCCGAGTTGTGGCTGGGTTTTGAGCATAGAGTTAGGTTTGTCGATAGCGTGTGTCACGAATTTACGTGTGTAAGCGTCTGACTGCTTAATTCCTGGTAGAAATCTTGGGGGCAGCATGTAGGTAGGGTTTTGCCGAAGATGGGCAAATCTTGTTGTTCTATTTCTTCTTTTATTATTCTGCTATTATCTATGCTGCAATTATTTTATATATTTTCGCATTAATTTTTATTATTATTAGTATCATCCTATTCACCTCCCCCTCTAGGGTGAAATCGATCCTATAGGTTCGATGCACTGAACAAGCTTATGGATGCGAAAAGTTTATTTGCCAAAACAATATATATAAAAAACTTTATATAATAAAATTTCTTTTCAAAAGTAAAGGCAACGAACAAAAGAGGAGAGAGGACAAGAAATGTGAATGAACCAGAATTATAAAGTGAATAGTGGGAAGAGTGAAGGTCACGTTTTGATTTCTGGAAATATTATTTCTGATGTCTATTGATTTTCACTGTAGGTAACAAATGGACACAAGGAGATGAAAAGGTTTAAAATGGGATATCGATACGATACGGTAACCGTTTTGCAGATTTTCGCAGAATATCAGACATCAAAACATAGGAATGAATATATTGTGGAGATTAGCACGATGAGACCAGATATAAGTGATAGATCATCCTATAAAAACTCGATTTCGCTGCCAAAACTGCTACTAAAATTCCAAAAATAAGAAAAACGGGACTAGAGCGGTCCAAATTTGGCAAAACAATATATGACGTCTCACTCAGAAAATGATTTACATTTTTATTGTATAAAAATATTCAGGTTTTAGAAATATTTTATTTCGATAAAATTAACCGATTTAATTGAAATACACAACAGAATTAACTTTCATATTTTTTAATGAAAATCTATCATTTGCTACATTTAAATAGATGCATACTAAATATCAATTTTTTCTTGCTAAATTTAATTGTTTTATTTCAAGAAAAATTTAATTACTTACGTTATTTAAAATCGTTAAAATTTCCATGTCGTTACAAGGTTAGTAATACCCTAGAATGAGTGACTCATTAAAGATTGGGTTAGTGATGCCCTAGAATGTGTTTGAGTGTAATATATATATGAGCACATATTTATTAATGCTATATCTAAATGATTTATGTTTTGAGAAAATTGGTAAATGAAATAATTTTACCTAGGATTATATTTTGAATATTAAAAACTATCTTTCAAAAGATATAGTTAGTTATGTAGTGTTTGGTAACTAAGGGAATGATAATATTCTGTTATCATTATTAATTGATTGACTATTTGATTTAAAAGTTTAAATACGAACACATTATGAATTTAGTCTCACAATTTGACTGTGTGTTCGATAAATAATAATGTTGGTTTAAGATTAAAGGAATTTATTTAAGATAAATGTATTTTATGAATGTATCTTATATAAGTAACTTTATAGATCGGATTATAAAACGTGTTTTATAAAGGAAATAAATTATAATTTAAGAAGTTTATTATAATTTTAGAAATAAAAGATAATCCATCAATTTAATGAATTATTTTGAAAATGGTTTTTTTCAGAAACTGTTAAGAGGTGTTTATAGAAAAGAAATGTTTATTATAATATTAATAAAAAAGGTGTTTATCTTTGGGATGAAATATTTTCCTTAAAGAAAAATATTTGAACAAATATTTAAAGTGATTATACATAAATAAGCATCTTTAAAAGATAAAAGCTTTATGAAAAGTATTCATAAAGATTTTTGAGTGTTAATAAGTACACATAAGGTACATATATCATTTCGCCACATGATTTTGATCTAAGTTCAAGTGCAGAGCTTTGAGGTGTTTACACTAGTCCGAAAAAGGATTTGTTACTCTATTCTTGAAGACAAACGTTAATGAGGGTTTGTGATTGGATACTTGAGTTTTCTATCATATTGAAAGTTGTTCAAGGAAAGCTAAAATTCTGATTGGAAAGCTTGATCTGAGTTCGTGCTAGAGGATTAGGGGATCAATACTAGATCAAAAGTAAAAAATATGGATTCGAATAGTAGATTGAATCAAATATTTCGTACAGATAACCTATATACATCGTATGAGTGTAAGTTTAAAAGTAAATATTTTGGAAAAACACCTTCGAGTTTTGCATTATAATTTCGGGGATGTAATTTGTTTAAGGGGAGAGCTATATATATAAATTTATTTGCATATTTAAACAAGAATATGAAATAACTTTATTTATTTTATTTTCGGCGTATAATTAAATTTATGACATCATCAATAATGGCATCATATTTAATAATTGAATTATGAATTTAAATTGAGATTTAGTTATTTAATAATTATTATATTTATTCAAATAATTGTATTAAAATGATAGTAATTCATTTTGCATTAGTTATATAGTGATAATAAATTATTTAAACTAGTTTTATAAAATATATACTTGATTTGAAAATATAAAGGAAAATTGATATCGCTTTATCAATATAATAGCACTTTTATAAACAATTATCTAGTATGGATTTTATGGTTTATATTTCAAATGAGATCATCCTAATTAATTAAAAATGATGAGAAATTACTTTTCAAATTTTGTTTACATTTATATGAGATTCAAATAAAAAGTAAAAATATGACTGGAGATCGTAATCGGAATTCGTAACGATTTAACGTATAGAAGTTGTAAACAAATCAATACAACGTTGTAATACATATACATATGCATACACATATACATTTAATTATGTTTAGGAATTAGTCAAATTAAGCAAAGAAAATATCCAAACACATATGTATATATTCAAGCTCCTTATATGTGAACAAGGGATAAAAACAAAGCACCACGTCACATTAGAAGCCTAGCACGTGGAGGATGGAGTGGGCTTCCTGGTCGGCGAAAGTGTTGGGGGTGGCGGCACATGGTGGTGAGGTGTAAAGATGATGTGGAAGATGGTGAAAATATCATGATATTTTTTTTCAAACATTTGCCTATAAATACGAAGCCTTAGATCTCCCATTTCATTCATTCATTCACTTATTCTTCCCCCTTATTAAAATTCTAAGAGCTCTTCTTTCATGGCTTCCATGCCTTGAAAATATATGAAAATTATCGCAAAATAAAGTAAAATATATGCATATACATATACCATGTCGATCCACTACCAACCAAAGCAAAATCACTCTATATCTCCATTTAAAGCTCACGGCCACCACTCACCATCACCATGGTCGAGACCATCTCTACTTTCAAGCATAGGCTGAGCTTTCCTAAGGTCCCGGGCTCAATTCCATAATCTCTAGTTCGATCTTAGCTATGGTCCATTTTCCTAATTTCGATATCCAATAAAGGTGAGAAACTCTACTTATTTTATGATGCATCGAATGATATATATGTTTGGTTATGCTTGGTTATGATGTTTGTGAACAATGTTTGGATATAATATGTTTGTTTGGATGTGTAAAAGATTCACTTTTAATACATGTCGAATATCACAAAGGAAATCACTTTCCTTTAGATACTGAAATGTCATATATGAGAATCTTAAACCTCTTTATAATAGTTTAAAATGGTTTATAAATGTTCTATAAACACTAAAATCCAATTTGGTGAAATTTTGACAAGTCGTGAAAATTGAGTCAAAAATAGACGCGTCACGTGATGGCAGTTCGCAATTTCACACTGTAGAAAGTTAAATCCATTTATACGATGAATCCGAAATTAGAATTCCATGGAATAAGAATTTTCCGAACTCTTATAATCATTTTTTTCAAACAAAAGAAAACGGTCAAGATTTCGTTGGGTATATTTTGAAATATGAGCAAATCAAAATAGTCGTGGTTTGGCAGTTCGGAAACCAAAGCGATAAACTCTTTAAAAGTAATATTTTTAATTCTTTAAAAATATTCTATAAATATTTCAAAATGTTTTAAAACAGATTTGAGTTATAAAAATCCATTTCTAAATGGTAGAAAAGTTATTTTGATTAAATAAGCCTTAACATCACTATTCACGGCACTTTTTGTAGCACTTTTAGTAACATTTGAAAAATAACTTTAAACGAGTATTCCTTCCCAAATCATTTATAAATGTTTTCATATAAATAATTAAGTATTTTTTGGAGGTTTAATAATTTATTTTATAAAGTTTAAATAAATGATTTAAAGAAAAATTGTTATAATTAAGTGACCTAATCATGGCTCTAAAAGCCGATGAGTTATTCTGAATTTTTCTATTCATGAGATCAGGATGTAAGAGACTAAGGAGATGTTTAGGTGCAACCAGTACCCTGGCTCACCTAGCTTCTTTCCTGAGTGAAGAACATATAAAGTCAATAGGTCAGAAACGAGGCAAATATAAAAGATTAAATTTTTTCAAATATAATACAACTTGGATTGTGTAGAAATATTCTTCTTATAATTGATATTAAATTCCCAAGAGGGAATCCACACTATCTATGTGAATTTAAATGGTATTTTACCGTTATCCGATGGATAATGAAGGTTATATAAAGAAATCGATATCGAGTAAAATTAGTATAATTTCTATGGATCTGTTTTACTCGAATATAACTAATTTGGATTTACCATTTTAGATAACATGGTTTCAACTTGTTAAAAATTTACGATACGGAGATAAGAAATCTTTTATCCTTATTTAACTAAATGATTTGGAATTATTTTAGTTCTTATGGATTCTTTTACTTAAAATTAACAGCTTTGGGTTACAGTAAACGATGTCTTAAATAACATTATTTTCGACCCATTTAAAAATTATGATTTAGAAATAAGAATGATTTGGAGATAATTTTCTCAGTAAAGGATGAAATGATTTGGAATTATTCCAAGATTTAAAAAGGTTTTAACTAAACAAAGATTTGATAAATGAGGTTTAATGATTCAGTGTATACTGTAGAGAAATGGTATTAAAAAGATATATATCTCTAAGAAGATACCTGGGACATACTAATTAATGGAATACTAATCACTACCTACTTAACATCTTTTTATTGATGATTGGTATAAAGGAAGTAGAATTGGATTTGGTTAAAGTCCTATTCGAAACCCACATCGAACCAATTTAAGAGTTTAAAAGTAAAGACATGTTAGAGACAATGAAGTTAAAGGCAGGGATCTTTATAATAGAAGGACTACTTGTTGATTATTTTGGAGTGGCTCCTGAGACAAATAAATAGAAGTTGTCTCTTTGTTTGGGATCTTCGTATGTAAGGACTGCTCGCTACTAATCCTAGGGGTGATGCCCAACAAGATGTGGTAGGAGAGTGCCTTCGGTTTGTCTTATTCCTAGACAATTTGTATGGATGTATGTTTGACATTGCATTTCTAGGTTCACAGTGCATTTTTCTCTACAAATGTATATCGGTTTGGTGGTGTAGGAGGTTACTCCTCTTATGCATAATACTCTTCTCTAAAACATACGAGCTCAGAGGTTGTACTTCTATTGAAATCAATAATGTATTGTTGGAAATGGCAAAGTGGAACTTTAAGTGAAAATATTCTAAGAAAGGTAAACGAACCTCAAGCCTCACACCCTAGGAATTATGAAATGAGGGTTGCTTTAAGGCTAAGTGGTTTGCAACCATTAGGGTATGATATCATCTTCCTAGTTTTATTTGTTTCTATCCTCTATAACGCCGGGTTTAAATTTTGTAGTGTATGTTATAAGATGTCTCAGAGAGGTTGGGAATGGCCATGGTGATATAATATTTGGTGCTATATGTACCATACGTTGGTCCTTGGTAGGCCGGTCTTAATTCGCAGGGGACCATTTATTGGTGCCCTTGGTACATTTCTCTAGAATGTAATGACATGCTTTTCAAACCCTCAAAAATCAACACTAGTTGTGACAGCCCGATATTTTCAACCATTCGCATCCATTATAATAATTAAATTTCTAAAATATTTTAAAAATTTTAGAAAACATATTTTAACTACGGGACTGTATATAATTTTCTACGCTAGGTAAAGTGATACGGGTAATGTATCATTTCAACCCGTAATTTACAAAGAAAATCCGGGTTTTATCATTTCAAACCCGCAGTCCCAAGTAAATAAAATAAGTAGAAAATCATTCAGGCCTACCATTTCAGCCCATAACAATTTTCCCTTACTCTAAAGTCCATTCGGGTATGTATCATTTCAACCCATAGTGATTCTAATCTAAAGGGAACTTGCAGTGTGATGGACAGATAAAATAAACAGAATAGCATGAAATAATAGTAACATATAACATAATAGGTGTAATAACAGGTGTGAACATCATATGATAATAATATAAGCAGTTATAACATGATTATATAGTTCTACAGATTCACAGGGTGTCAATTTACTAGTTATATAGGTATATAATGTCTGGCGAGAAATACTCACTTGTTTGAGCTGGAGATTGCGATACAAATGACCCAAACTAAGATCTTCAAAAGCACGATGGCACGACAAAGATTTGATATTGAGAGAGCCAAAGATAATTTCCTTATTCAAATATTTAAACAAAAAATACAACATATAAGTTACAAAACAATGTAACACTTTAACAGCACTAGAAATCAATGTCCAGAACAAAGTCAAATGCTTTGCACTTGTTCTCAACTTCACATGGATCAGTTATGGATGGGTTAAGCTCAGCTATGCCATTGATTAAGGTCTGGTTTGGGTGCAAAGTGGCCGCCCTACATGGGTTTAAAGGAGATGAAGATATATGTGCAACACTTTACAAAACAAAGCAAATATCATCACATCTTGGCTCCTATTGGGCTCGGCCTCATGCTTTATGGTCATGGCCTGATTTCCAGACGGTGGTGGGTGATGTCACAGAGGGTGGAGGTTAGGTCAGAGGTGTGGTGGTGGAGGTAGTGGCGGCTAATGGTGGTAGAATGACGAGACGACAATTCTAGGCCATAGGTGATAGTTTGTGATGGTTTTTTTTGGTGGATTTTGTGGTGCTCTTCACCTTGGATTGGCTTGGCCTGAAATGGAGAGGTAGTAGGATAGGAGATGGTCAGAGGAAGGGGGTGGTGGAGGTCAGGTCAGATCTGGTTGAGGAGGATCCATGCTATGAAGGTGAGAACAAGCACAAAATTCAAATAGAAAAGTAGAAAAACAAAGGAAGAAGAAGATGAAATGGAAGCCATTATCTTCAATACTTCTAGCCGTGAGTTCGATGATGGAAAGTGAGAAGTTTATCACGTGAATAGGAAGGAAAATACATGGCTATTCAAAAGAAAAAGAAAAAAAACCGGTCAAAGAGTAAATGATGAAACGGTAAAAGAAACGACTTAGGAGGTGAAACGACTTTACGTTTCAAAGCTTTTAAAACCTTTCAAATTTCATTAATTTTGTTTACATAACTTGATATTTCTGGAAATAATAAAAATCCCAGATAAAATTTTGAAAATTTATCAAAATATAAAAATATATATAATATTTATTAATTATATAAAGTTAAATTAAGGAAAATAGCTAAAATAGTAAACTAGTCTAGAAAATTTGAAATTACATGAAATAAATTTTAGAAAATTCATATGAGCTTGTAATTTATTTTTAAACATTAATAATAATATAAAATAAAAGTACATTCACAAAATTAAAAAAAAATTAAATATAATTTTAATGAAGAAAATAGCAGAAAATAAGAAAACGGCCTTTAAAAAAAAAGAAATCAACATAGTAAACTTTGGAAAAATTATAACATCACTTTAATAAAATATTAAAAGACAAAACATACTTAAAATAACCCATTAACACATAAGGAAAAAAAATTAAAGAAAATAGAAAAAGATTTAAAGAAATTTCTTAAAAATCCAATACACTGTCCAGAAATTACAAATAAATCACCATTGACTTTGGAAAATTGTTTACTTCATTTTAAAATTATTATAATACAAAATATACATACAATAACATATTGACACAGATTAAAATGAAATATGACAAAAAATATGATTTATACAATTTAAAAATAACAAAATTGCAGAATAAACAAATTGCACTCAATATTGAAATATACATAACTTTCACAGTTTAACTCCGTTTTCAAAGAAACGAAAAGCAGTGTTCAAGTTATTACATCTAATTTCATAATAAAAGATAAAATTTAAGATTTTAAAATAATTTAAATTTTAAGTTCAAAAGTCACAGTTTGACCAGAAATTCACTTTACAGTAAAATATTCAAATCATACTAATTTGAACTATAAATCACTTAAAAATCAACATTTATATTTAAAAATGAAATGTTTGAAATAAAAATAAATTTAAAATAATTGAAATAAAATAAAGTCAAATTTAAAAATATATAGGCAAAAATTTAGGGTTGTTACACTCTCCCCCACTCATAACTTTTCGTCCCCGAAAAGGAAAGAGGTACGGAAAAGCACAGAACAAGATAGAGTGAAATCAGATTAAGATAAGTTGACAAGAAGATTGAAAATTATACCTGATAACTGTTGTTATAGGTAAGTTTCGCAAGGTGTAAATTATCAAAGATTATAAAAAGATTTCTAAACAGAAAGATTATAGAAAGATGCCTATACCGGTCTATAGCAAGATAAGGATGATAAGACAACCAAAAGATAGTTTGAAAAAACAAAATAAGGAAATAAATTTCAAAGCATGGAAACTTCATCTTAAATAGAGAATAAATCTTTACACAAGTTAAATAAATCTTAACTATCCCAATTTTCATTATCTTATTATCCAATCATCTTAAATTAACAATTTTTAAAACCATGGGTTTGAAAAATAATCATTTATTACACTCACAATGTACTTAATAAATCTAATTCTTCTTTATTACTAACTAAAATTAAATTTATTCCTCTCAATATATTTATCACTTATGTTAAATATGCTTACACTTATTTTAACTGCTTTCTTTTATTCTTAGTTCTTTTAACATTATTTTATATTGTAAATTATTCAATTACCCATTTATTCTATTTACCTCTGTTAATCATTTTATAATTAAGATTTTAAGTGTGTAACATTTATTATAACCACTCAAATTTTATTAAAAAAAATCTTTTTATATTGTATATTATCCGGTTACATTGTTAACTTCTGAAATTAAGGTGAGTTATATTTGAACGCAATTGTATTATACAAATAAACTTTCCAATTAAATCATTTAATGCTTGATATTCATCCAAAATTTTGATTTGATTTTTTTTTATATAATTGGAATTATTCTAAATTTCCGATTACATTCAAACCATTTAGAGATAAGTAATAATATATATATATATATATATATATATATAATATGTCAAATCAAATTTCAATCATATATCTATATATATTATAAATCATCAACAACCCAAACAACACAATATATAAAACAAAACATAGATATACAAGTACAATTCAAAATGTTGGAAGAATAGATTGGAAACAAAAGATAAGATGATTAAATAACAGAGTAGGGAGGTGGGTAAGCTTAAATAAATCGCGGGCAACCTTAACCGAGTCAACCGTGACTAAAATAATAAGATCGATGTGGATTTTCTAGGGCGAATCTACATTCAATCTCAATAGATAAAGTTTGGAATAACAAAAGATATTAGCATCTAAACCAAGGATAGATATAAATCTCTGGTGAATCGATGCTAATTGTAAAGGCGTTTCACCCCTTTACAATTCAATTTGAAATTGGCGTGACCACCGACTCACTAGAAAGATCATTCGAAGCGGAGTTATGGAATACTCCAGAGTGATGAATAGTGAGGGACACGAATGGATTTTGGAACCGTAGGGAATGCTCCAAAATTCAAAGGAATCGAGTCAAAAAGGAAGAGATTCAAACTCGAATGAAAGTGGTTCTGTAAATACATCCATATGCTGAGTTTTGCCTAGAGCTACCAAAGCTCTGATACCAACTATAATAGCCCGATATTTTCAACCGTTCGCATCCATTATAATAATTGAATTTCTAAAATATTTTAAATTTTTTAGAAAACATATTTTAACTACGGGACTGTATATAATTTTCTACGCTAGGTAAAGTGATACGGGTAATGTATCATTTCAACCCGTAATTTACAAAGAAAATGCGGGTTTTATCATTTCAAACCCGCAGTCCCAAGTAAATAAAATAAGTTGAAAATCATTCAGGCCTATCATTTCAGCCCATAACAATTTTCCCTTATTCTAAGGTCCATTCGGGTATGTATCATTTCAACCCATAGTGATTCTAATCTAAAGGGAACTTGCAGTGTGATGGACAGATAAAAGAAACAGAATAGCATGAAATAACAGTAACATATAACATAATAGGTGTAATAACAGGTGTGAACATCATATGATAATAATATAAGCAGTTATAACATGATCATATAGTTCTACAGATTCACAGGGTGTCAATTTACTACTTATATAAGTACATAATGTCTGGCGAGAAATACTCACTTATTTGAGCTGGAGATTGCGATACAAATGACCCAAACTAAGATCTTCAAAAGCACGATGGCACGACAAAGATTTGATATTGAGAGAGCCAAAGATAATTTCCTTATTCAAATATTTAAACAAACAATACAACATATAAGTGACAAAACAATGTAACACTTGAACAGCACTAGAAATCAATGTCCAGAACAAAGTCAAATGCTTTGCACTTGTTCTCAACTTCACATGGATCAGTTATGGATGGGTTAAGCTCAGCTATGCCATTGATTAAGGTCTGGTTTGGGTGCAAAGTGGCCGCCCTACATGGGTTTAAAGGAGATGAAGATATATGTGCAACACTTTACAAAACAAAGCAAATATCATCACATCTTGGCTCCTATTGGGCTCGGCCTCATGCTCTATGGTCATGGCCTGATTTCCACACGGTGGTGGGTGATGTGGCAGAGGGAGGAGGTCAGTTCAGAGGTGGTGGTGGTGGAGGTAGTGGCGACTAATGGTGGTAGAAGGAGGAGACGACAATTCTAGGCCATAAGTGATAGTTTGTGATGGTTTTTTTTGGTGGATTTTGTGGTGGTCTTCACCTTGGATTGGCTTGGCCTGAAATGGAGAGGTAGTAGGATGGGAGATGGTCAGAGGAAGGGGGTGGTGGAGGTCAGGTCAGATCTGGTTGAGGAGGAGCCAAGCTATGAAAGTGAGAACAAGTACAAAATTCAAATAGAAAAGTAGAAAAACAAAGGAAGAAGAAGATGAAATGGAAGCCATTACCTTCAATACTTCTAGCCGTGAGTTTGATGATGGAAAGTGAGAAGGTTCTCACGTGAATAGGAAGGAAAATACATGGCTATTCAAAAGAAAAAGAAAAAAAAGGGTCAAAGAGTAAATGAGGAAAGGGTAAAAGAAACGACTTAGGAGGTGAAACGACTTTACGTTTCAAAGCTTTTAAAACCTTTCAAATTTCCTTAATTTTGTTTATATAACTTGATATTTCTGGAAATAATAAAAATCCCAGATAAAATTTCGAAAATTTATCAAAATATTAAAATATATATAATATTTATTAATTATATAAAGTTAAATTAAGGAAAATAGCTAAAATAGTAAACTAGTCTAGAAAATTTGAAATTACATGAAATAAATTTTAGAAAATTCATATGAGCTTGTAATATATTTTTAAACATAAATAATAATATAAAATAAAAGTACATTCATAAAATTAAAAAATAAATAAATTTAAAAATAATTTTAATGAAGAAAATAGCAGAAAATAAGAAAACAGCCTTTAAAAAAAAAGAAATCAACACAGTAAACTTTGGAAAAATTATAACATCACTTTAATAAAATATTAAAAGACAAAATATACTTAAAATAACCCATTAACACATAAGAAAAAAATTAAATTTAAAGAAATAGAAAAAGATTTAAAGAAATTTCTTAAAAATCCAATACAGTGTCCAGAAATTACAAATAAATCACCATTGACTTTGGAAAATTGTTTACTTCATTTTAAAATTATTATAATACAAAAATATACATACAATAACATATTGAGCCAGATTAAAATGAAATATGACCAAAAAAATATGATTTATACAATTTAAAAATAACAAAATTGCAGAATAAACAAATTGCACTCAATATTGAAATATACATAACTTTCACAGTTTAACTCCGTTCTCAAAGAAATGAAAAGCAGTGTTCAAGTTATTACATCTATTTTCATAATAAAAGATAAAATTTAATATTTTAAAATAATTTAAATTTGAAGTTTAAAAAGTCACAGTTTGAACAGTTTGACCAGAAATTCACTTTACAGTAAAATATTCAAATTATACTAATTTGAACTATAAATCACTTAAAAATAAACATTTATATTTAAAAATGAAATGTTTGAAATAAAAATAAATTTAAAATAATTGAAATAAAATAAAGTCAAATTTAAAAATATATAGGCAAAAATTTAGGGTTGTTACACTAGTATATCCTTAGTATTCAAGCACTGCAAATTCAAGCACTAGAGAGGCAGCTAATCAAGGGTAGAAAGAAGAAAAGATCAGAACAAAATCGTACACAAATTGAATAGTATATATGAATTCAGTATATAATCTTTACAGCAAAAAATTTTAAAATACATTTATCATAGTTTAACTTAACAGTAACATGGACGGTTATAAACATACGTCCATGCAAATGCAGAGTACAATAGTACACGAGTGTGGTGGAAATGGATCACAATCATTAAAAGAATCTTCTAACTCCATGCTACGAGCTCTTTCAAAATGCTCTAACAAAACCTAAATATTAGGCTGCGTGGAAAAATAGGGTAGCCAGGGTTTAAGGAAAAGGAAAATGAACGCCGAGTCAGTCATGGGACTGGTGTGAGAAACTCAAAATATGATTTTTTACAAATAAAGGGTATCTCGTAAGGCCATGCTACACATAAACATGGAATGGATTTTTACCTCATGATAACCAAAACCTTTCTACGTGAAATCCAATGACATTATTTTTAATGACATTCTTTTGAAAGTACTTTTCAAATAAACATATTCTAGCTGAAATTGCGATTAAATTTGACGGCATGATATGTTTACAACTAAAACTGAAGGAACTTATTAAAGATTTGGATTTCCAATGAATAGTGAGGTAAGGGAATACCTCTTTACGATACATTTCTAGTGGAAGGTACCAAGGATTAACAACAACGAAACCTTTACGAATTAAGACCGGCCCACCCAAAACCAACAAATGGTACAGATAGAACCAAATATGATTTTACCCCTGCTGTTTCCGACCTAGTTGAGAGCTCTTATAACACACATCACATGTTTTTTACTCGACGCCATAGCATGCACAAAATAAATCTAGAAAGGTGATACCATACTTTAATTGTTGTGAATCACAAAGCCACAAAGCAACCTCTGTCTCTCAGTTATCCAAGTATGAGGCTACAGGTAACGTTTACCTTTCTTATAACATTTTCACTTAAATGCCACATTTCCATTTTAAACAAAACACTATTGGTTTTGACAGAAGTACAATCTCTGAGCTCATATGTTTCAAAAAAGGTGTTAAGTATAAGTAGGGTTACCTCCTACACCACCAATAGGTGTAGTTTGTAGAGATCAATACGCTGTGATATTATAACTGTAATGTCAGATATCCATACATACAAATTGTCCAGGAATAGGACAAACGAAGGCACTCTCTTACCAAATCCTATCAGACATTACTCCTAGGATTAATATCGAGTAGCCTTGCATACAAAGATCCTAGAATAATGGGACCAGTACTGTTCATTTATCTCGGGAGCTACTTTAAATTCATTAAATCAATTATTAAACATGATATCTTATTGATGATGTAATAAATACATTTGATTCCCAAAAATAAAATAAATAATTTATTTCATATCCTTGATTAAATAGATAAATAAGTATGTATCTAGCTTCGTGCGTGATTTTTGATAATTATAAAGCTGTTTATTGATAAAACGGTTTTATGTCGCTTTATCGATATTTTCCATAGTATATATATATTTTTAATACTTATTCAAAAGAAGATTACCAGCATTATTTATTGTTCAGGACAACATAGATTATGTTAAAAAGCTTATATTTGAATATTTTAAAAATAATATAATTTACGAAAGTGATAAATTTGCGGGTCGATACAAGAAACGTAACGTACAGGAGGTAGTCCCTTACCTCGTTATTCATTGGAAATCCGTTCTTCAATAAGTGCCTTTGGACTTAGTTTTAAACTTATTATGCCATCAAATTTAACCAACTTAACAATTTATACTATTAGAATTTGTTTATTTGAAAGATTTTCTAATGAAATAGTGCCATTAAAAATAATATCATTGGATTTTTTGTAGAAATAATTTAGTTATACAAGGTAAAAACTTGTATGCTATTTATGTGCAACATAGTCTTACAAGATTTCCTTTGTTTTCAAATGCTCATATTGGTAGTTTCTCACATCAATTTCATGACTAACTTGGAGTTTATGTTCTTTTTGTAGTGACCCAGAATTTTCGAACCTTAAAAATCTACATCAATACGTTCACTGTATTACATGTCGAGCAATCGAATGCCGGAAGTACCAGATCGTTAGGGAAAAAGAAGAAAGAGGTAGAAGGAAAAATAGAAATAAAAACACAAAATCTCACAATCGCAGCGGAACAATATATAATAGATAACAACATATCTTTATACAAAAAAAACTACAATTGTTATTTACATATTACATCATCAGAGTACTACACATCAATAACACAATAACAGACAGTTATAATAACTTGTCCTCACAAATGCTGAATATACAGCATACAATACATAATGGAATGAAATCAAATATGAGTAATATGTCTTCATCATCTAGCTCGACTCTTGAGCTCCATAGCATCCCGTACTCTATCTGTAATACTCGGTCGGACATGAGCATTATAATAAAATAACACTTGAGTCAGTCTAAAAAAACAGCATGAGAAAACGTACTCAATTTGAATTATTAAAGTTATCAAAAAATTCTTTTAAAAAGAGGTATCTCGTAAGACCATGTCACACATAAACACAACGGTTTTTTAACTTACGATAACCAAAACACTTTATGTCAAAATCATCTGATATTATAGTAATGTCTATGTACAAATACTTATTCAAATAGATGAAATTGTTACATTAATTAAATTCCAGCATACTAGGCTATACAAATAAAACCGTAAAGGTACGTATTAAAGAATGGATTCCATAGGAATGATTAGGCACTGGGTTACCACATGTCGCAATACACATCTGGAAAAATGTACAGAGGACCACGCCGAGATCCCTACAATACAAGATCGGACTACCACTAACCTGGATAGACCGAAATGCTATCACCCTGGGTGTTTCCACCCTTTCCGAGTTCTTCCGCACACCGTAGTACTAATATCCGAGGGTATTTAGAAAGGTGATAAACATACCCTAATTGGGTGCGACCTACTTAGCCTTACTGCATTTTCCATGATTTTTAGTCTTTCCCGGTTGATGAGGCTAGAGGCTACGATTACCTTTAAAGGAGTTTATACTTGGAATGCTCAATGTCCTCCAATGACAATGTACTGATAGACTCATCCATACAAGTCTGTTCTGCGTCTGAACGGAGCCGAAGACAATATTCCTACTACATCCATTTTGGAATCATCCTCAGGATTAGTAGAGATTAGCCATTGCACTTCACTGCTCCATCTTTAATTACACGCTCTTATCTTCATTCCGAAAATGTATTCGTTAGATTGAAGTCGTCTTCGGATAACTTAACCGATCTCGGTCTTTTCGAAACAACGTTCGATATTTCTAGTAAACTCAACCCTAATTCTTTAGGAAATAAACATACAAAAATAAGATTGGAGCCCTAACCATTAGTGGACGGATTTCCTTATCATCGTTCGAGAAGAACGAAATGAGTTTATACGTACAGTATAGCACCTCGAACGGCAACTGTACCACATAATTCCCATGTTTCTTCTAGATATTTCCGAAGTTATATTTTTGGTCCAGATTTGATTGTCGGTTATTTAACTATCAAACAAACAATCATCCAATCAAGATTCCATTTCCTACTAGATTTCACTAAGTCTTACTAAATTTAAATTTCGATCACTTAAATCTCTTAATCCAAAATATGTGCTTATCTAACCGAGTTTAGTATATTAAAAAATTATCCTTTTCAAAAATATTTGAATGCTTTTAAAATAATAAGGAAAGTACCACTACGGTATCAACTATACATTCACAGCTCAATGGTTATGTCTCTATCCCAGAGAAATCCATAACTTAACTACAGGCACTCACTGCCTTTGATTCCAACATGAAAGTATACCATTACTTTTCAAAAACTTTATTTAATAATTTTCTCAAAATAATACTTATAAAAATTCGATATAAATTCCTAAATTTAACTTAGGCGAACACTCTTTAAATAAAGACATTATATTATAAAATATTAATATTGACTAGTCTATCCTTTTGAAATAATAATACCGATTAATTTATAATTATTCTTAAAAAAAATCGGTATAAAGTTACTTTAATTAATAATTAAATATACCTTTAAACAATTTTAGAATAATTACATAACTAATTTTCTGAAATATTTCTAAACACCTTTTAAATAACAATGTTTAAAAATTAAAAATCCACTTTTTAAAACAAGCCCAAATTAAAAATCCACTTTTTAAAACAAGCCCAACTTCTCGATGGAATATATTATCAATTCTGTATAACCAATCTAATATTTATAAATCTCTCTCGATTTATCACAAATTTGATATACGTCCCAGTTTCGTAAATCCCCTTTTTCACATTTCCAAAAGTATATTTATTATTTATTTATGAATCGACTTACCCATCTCATTATAAATCCTCACCGTGAATTTATAACTTCAATTTATCAAATGATAATCATTTCACTTTATTTACAGACATTGTTTATAAATCCCAAAACCTCATCTTCCATTTACAATGATTTTACATCACTTAAATCAATCCCAAATTGATTTCTAAATAAGTTTCCATTTATAAAACAATTTCTTAAATAACCTAAACAATATGCCAAAACAAAACCAAATCTTGATTTTTCTTCTATTCCGTAATTTAGAATCTTGTTTAAAATTCAGTACAACCAATGTTATATTTATTCCTAAATTACCTTTTTATTCTCCCAATCTATTTCAAATATCAACTTTTAAAACCTTTTATATCTTAACAAGTACACTTAAGAGTTATTATTTAAAATCCTTATTTCAAATCTCTACTTACAATATTCTGAAATAGTTAAGAACATATTTAAAATGAAATTGTTTATTTTATCCAAATTCATTTCATTTAATTAATCCAAAATTCACTATACATATTTCACTTCCAAATTTCTTTTTATTTTCTTCCCAAATTCAAAAACATATATTATTGGTAATTAAAAATACCAAAAATCTAGGCCAAAACTACCATAGCATCCAATTGATTCCAATCACACAATAAACTATCACATATTATTCAAACAAATCATACATCAATATATATGAAATTCAATTCAACATTTTTGAGGAATTTAGTTTGTTCCCACCAACCTATTTCCCTGCATCCATGGATGTTAATAAAACATAAAAATATCAATCCCGCTTCAAAGAGGGATATCGCGATAATATAGGGTCACCCGCTATTATGCGCGGTGCATAGAATCTCATCCACTCCAATAGGTGGGAAATAAATCCAACTACTAATATATATATATACTACTATATATATATATATATATATATAAAATATCATAACATTCAACGGATAACAATTTTATAAATTCAATAAAGCATCCAACAATCAATTTTAATTATAAAAAATTAATTTTGGCAATCCAATTGAGTGAGAAATGCTCACCTTGATTTTTATTGAAATCCGTTCCAAATTTTCTTACATATCCTTCGATCCTCTCTGTTCGATTGGACCTTGTAAGCAAATTACGAATTATAGATAAATTAATGATTCCAATTTTAATTATAGTTAATAAACTAACTATTCTTCAATTAAAATTTATAAAATAAAATCCTATATACCACTTCTTCCCTCTAGCTCTGACGTGCCACCCACTTCCGCCTGCCTACTCGATGGCGCCGCTGCACCACTATAGTTGAGCCACCCACAGAATGATGCTACCCTCAACCTCGGCCTCGAGACAACCGTTCTCTCCTTTGCCTTCGCGAAAAAATCAAACGCACAGTCCTGACCCAAACCCTACTCTCGCTGAGCTTATACCATCATTCCCATATTGAAATCACGACTGCTTCGCCTTCCTCTGACCATGTAGTCGACCTCCACCAAGTGTCGCATCTATGGCCCCACCATCCATGCGATCCAACCCCAATTGTCACTAGCACACGGTTGTTCTTCGTTGTCACCTGCCTCTATTTGCTCACGCCACACTAACATCGAACATGAGAACAAGCAGTTCGACATTTTGATTTTCGAACTGAAATCGCGGTTTATCTTACGGAAGTCGAAGACAAGAACACGAGGACAAGCGACTGTCCTATTCTTCCAAATCGTCACAATCGCTCGAGTTCGAACTCTCCCCTCTCGGCTTCAAGAGTCTCGCTCGAGTTCGAACTCTCCCCTCTCGGCTTCAAGAGTCACGCTATTCATTTCTTCTTTTATTTTTATTTTTATTTATTTTTATTTTTTTGAGAATGATTCCGATCATAAGGGTTGAAGGGAGGGGAGTCTCGATTTTAAAACGAGAAGAGGAAGCCTGTTTTCCTGGACAAAATAGAGGAATGGACGTATTAAAAGAAAGAGGGGATGGGTATGACTAGGTAGGGTAGCCTGAGTTGACCATTTGACTTGCTATATA
The DNA here is from genome assembly GCA_030765085.1 of Allium cepa. Lineage (NCBI taxonomy): Eukaryota > Viridiplantae > Streptophyta > Magnoliopsida > Asparagales > Amaryllidaceae > Allium > Allium cepa. The sequence goes on from CM060938.1 coordinate 218,401,342, forward strand.
TGTCTATTATATTCAAAATATCTCTTTATACTTATCTTGAAATTTTGAACCCCTATGGAGGCATGCTGCGTTCATAATGTTATACCCATATTCCAAACTCAATGGAGAAGGTTTTGAGTCCTAATTCAATTGAATGGAGAAGATAGCTTTTTGAACCCAATTATTATATTAAATTTGCGATATAAATTTCAGCGCGTTTCTATCCCGTACGGCCAATCAATAACTCCAAACACTACGAAATTTGAAATTCGATATTAGTACACTATTACAGATCTAATGGAACCGGGTTCGTCGAATTCCAAGACCGTGTCCCGCATCGCTATTTCTAATTGTCAATTAGATCGACGATTACCGAAATTTACGAAACCGCTTGAAATTTCAGTTTTAAAATCTTACTAACTAAATTATAATTCAAAATCAAACATTTAAAACCATTTAAATATTCCAAATTAACCATCGAAAAATCCGGGACGTGACATTCCTCCCCCTTAAAAGATTTTCGTCCCCGAAATTGCCAAGTAAGAAGAATGGCCCAAAACCCTTTAACTTTCCCAAACCCAATCCGAAATCAATTTATTAGAAACACATTATCACTTCTTCTAGTTTCCAAATTCATCCATAGATTCCAACTAATATTACGTATTCAATCGTTTTAGATAATAACTCAAATCCAATTTTAGTTATTAAAATTTTCCTTCAAAACTTTCTAACTCCTTAAATTTTCGAAAAATTTCGCCAGCTTCTCCTTTGCACGGTTAGATCCAAAACTAGAAATCGCCTCTATGGACCCAAATCATCAAAAGAAATCAAAAGCCAAGTGGCTCAATCATAAAATCATCAAATTCAAACAATAATTTAAACATGTACCTTTTTGTCGGGCAATCCAATTTTCCCTTGATTTTATATACCTTTTATGTTAACCAAAAAAATTCTCAAATTTTTTCTAACACCCTATATTTCTGATTTTTTTTACAAAGTCTCACTTGTACGGAGGACCTTTTGCAATATAATAAGAGAGATAAACATATATACATCGACCTACACGGCCAGAAAACAAAATAAACATCAATATTTTATATCATTGCGGTATTTAATCCGAAAACATACCTTATTTAGCGTTTTTAAGCGAAAGGCTTATTTTATATGTAGTTTGCGTGACCAAAATCAAGCAAAATAGCTCTATATACCTGTACTTACTCAATTTAAACACGCAAGTACCAAAACATGAAATTCTAATAATGTTTCATTTATTTCACTACTTAAACACAATATTTCATAACCAAACATGTTAATATATGTTTGAAAGTAACTATATGGTTATGACACTAATTTCATTACTTTTAATCCACTCATATATCCTTTCATTCAATTCGAAATGATTTACAACCAAATTTACATGTATTTAATTCACATTTATACCCAACAAATCTATATTCATTCCAAATTGATTTCAAAATCAATTTGTTCACTTTCTACTTATTCGTAGAATTTTATTTACTTCCGTTTACGTCAAACGATAATTTTTCTATGCAAATTCGATGATATTCACTTGAGAAAATAACCAATTTAGTTATAGCTATTTTAAATTGATTCCAAATCAATTTATATTTAATTTTATTCCATTTCAAATTGATTCTCAATCAATTCATTTACATTCCATTCATATTCACATTCAAATCCATTTCTTAGATTCAAAATCATTCCATGCTAATTTATTTATGAACCATTTCATAAATTTATTTAAGTCAAGCTTTCATTCAAAATATTCACTTAATTTAATCCATTTAGTTTTAAATTATTCCAATTATATAGCTTAAGTTTATTTTGCTTGCAAAAAATTTCATTTAAATTTAAATTAATTTGTACTCAATCAAATTCCACTTCGTTTACTAATTTATTTAATTAGTTCATTCACTCAATCCACTTCAAATTTTAATTCCATACTCAAATTCATTTTTGAATTAATTTAAATGATATTTATAACCCAAGTCATTGTTGTTTCAGTCCAATTCTATGTTATTTTATTATATTTCCAATTATATTGAATTCGCTTTTAATTTAAGTCGAATTTCATTTATAACTCACTATCTGATTTGTATCTCAAAAATCACTTCTTTTAAGTTACTTGAGTCCAAATTTATTTTATAATTCAAGTTTAGATTTTTATTTCTTCACTAAAATATCAAACCATTTTTATTTTGGATTTACTATTTCACTTTTCAATTTTTTGTAAGTTACGCAACTTATTTTCACATTTCCATCAACTTTATACTTGAGTATATTCACATTTTATTTTCAACACAAGATTTACATCACTTTTTAGCTTAAATATATAGTTATTCCATTAATTCCAATATTGTAAGCTATTCAAACTTATTTATTCAATTTCAGAATTTTCTTTTCCACTTAAATTTTTATTCCATTCACTAACCTATAACTCATAGTTATATAACTACTTTGCACTTCAAACTCTATATTCAATTCCATTTAGTATCATTTAAAATTTATTCCAATTTTATTTTCAATTCACTTCAAATCTAACTCAGTTTTATTAACTTACTTGAGCTAATTTTCAATTTGTTCAATTCATTTAAACCTACTCAATTTAAATTTTTAATCCCAAAAATTTAAATTCCAAAATTCAACACTTGGTTTTATTTGAAATCATTTTGAAACCAATATATAGCTTTATGGTTTTAAAAAATCGTTTCTTTGAAAATTTCAAAGTCAACCTGATTTTATCCGAAACAATTCCTTTCAGAATTTCAAAACAACATTTGTTTTCACCAAAAATCTCCATATCAATTTACTTTGGTAGAAAATCTACACTTAGATGCTCGAAAATGAACAATGATGATGTTGCGATCATCATCAGAATTATTTTTTACCGACTATAGTGAGTGCAGTGCTATATCACTTCCAAATCCATTTTAAACCATTTCTGTTTCAAAATATTTTTTAGAATAATGCCAATTTCATTTCCATAACACTTTTGAAAACATTTTCCAAATCTTTCGAAAATTTTAATTTCTTGAATTCGGGTTTGAATCTATTTTAATTGTTATATATTTGTACAATTCATACTTATAAAATTTTCAGTTGGTTATATAAACCATTTCCAATTTTTATAATCTTATTTTAATTATATAATAACACGTAAGCACATCACTATACTATTTTTTTTTGAAAATTATCCCTTTTATATAAAAATATAGTTTGGGTAAAATTATTTCATTTACCCGCTTCAAAACCATACTATGCTGGTTTACCGTGTTTAAGTTTTTAGAAACTCATATGACTTAGTGGCGTCCTACTACTTGACTAGAGTTTATATGCCACTTAACAGATAAATCAACCAAATATAAAATAATTTATATTCACTAGAAAATACGCGCTCATATCTATTAGTACACTTAATTCATTCTAGGGCACTACTGACCCTATCTCTAATGAGTATTCTCCACCAGACTCGAGGTTCTCGCTTAATCTTCAGCTCTGATAACAAGTGTAGCGATCCAGAATTATCAACCCTTGAAAATTGATATCAATATTCACTGTATTACATACCGAGCAATAGAATGTCGGAAATACCAGACCGTCAAGAAAAAAGAAGAAAGTTGTAGAAGGAAATATAGAAATAACAACACAGAATCCCATAATCGTAGCGGAACAATATATACTAGATAACAAAATGTCTTTATACAAAAAGAACTACTACGGTTATTTACATATTACATAATCAGAGTACAACACATCAATAACACAAAAACGGTTGTATGTTGTAAATGTTGGTGCACTTGTTATCTTCACTTGTATATTTGTTCATTAAGTCTGCACTTTGCACTAGAGTTTTGCATATCATACTCCAAATTGTCATTGTGCTTCTGTTGTTTTCTGTTGCATTCATGCTAGTCTAATCATGCACTTGGTCTTTGTTGTAACTGGACATGTTGTTGTTTCTTGAATGCATCTGTGCACGATTGCTGAACTGGTTTTCTTGTGCACTGTTGATTAGTTGATCTTCATTTGGGTTTGTTTCATGTATCTGTTGGTCTGGAGTTGTATAATGAAGAGGTTGAACCTGTTAGTCGAGCTTGCATACTTCATGATTGCACTGTTCTATGCATTTACTTGATTGTTGCAGTCCATTTTGCTGTTAGTCTGACTTATGATATCTTGTAGCCTGTTGGTCTTCATGTGTCTGGTTCAATGCTTAGTGCATTGTGCATCTGTTTTAGACTTGCAGTTTGAATTGCATTGAGTTGAGTCGAGTTTGCAGTGATGGCTTGACCTTTGCACTTTGTTTGTTATTTAGTGCCCTCTTGAATTTGTGTAGATTGTGCATTACACTTGAGTTGAATCCAGTTTTACAACTCGGGTTTGACCTTGTGCTCGTGTCGTGATTTTGAGTATATTGCACGTGAGTTGAACCCGGCTTTTCATTTGGGTTTGACCTGTGCTCACCTGTCCCCGTAGCATTATCAAGTGTATATCGATGTGCACGGCCTTGTGGCATGTACAGTGATACACTGTGCATGTCACATTGTTCGTGTGTGATGAATTCAAATGTGAATGATGACGAACAACCCAAATAACTGAGGCAAATCATATTTTCAAAAATCATATTACATTTTATATTGCAAAAATCTTTCTTTTTCAATTTTACTGCGTTAGTGAATATTTTTGCAGATTTCTCAGATGCTGGAATCCGACTGGAATGCAGTTGAAGACAAAATACGAGTGTGAGTGATATGTAGTGAGGTTATTAATGTAAAAATAATTGTGATGTAATCAAAATTGTATATGTATAGTGAGAGCTTGATATTGTACTATTCAAAATTGTAATAAATATGTGTTTGAATAAAATTTCTGTTTGAATTCAAATTCCATTCAAATTCTATGTAATTTATTTTATTCAACAAATATTTATTTAATCTATGAAAAATAAAATAGTACATTAACAAATACATTTAAATGAATATATATATATATGTTTATTATCATCAAACAAAAATCATATACTCGAATATTCCACAATACTTTTAAAAGAGAAATAGGCACACTGCCATTTAAGACCTCCATCAAGGTAAACTCAGTCATTTAAGACATATTCCCAAGGTGGTTTTCTAACAAAGTTGTTAATGGCCGGTGCGTCCTAGCTACAAAGACCTCTAACCAATATTTAAGCTTTCGACATTTAATGTCCAACTATTACTGCATCCATCGTCAATAAAATCATGGTATAAGAGATAGTACCTAAGCCACTTAATAAATTTCTATTTGAAAATAAGCAAAATTTGGTCATTTAATACCTTAACTAAGACAGACCCCATCATTTAATACTTATTTCCAAGGTGCTCTCCTCAATAATACTATCGTTACTACAACCTTAGCAATGTGAGATATAGTACTCAAGCCACTTAATTTCTCGTTAATAAGGATTAGGCAGACCCCAGACCATTTAACTTCTATTTATAGGTAGACCTTTGTCGTTTAATACCTAACCCCATGGCGGACTCCTCACAGGTACTATCTAGCTGACATTGCTTGGAAATCTCAATAAGTTACTTAATACTTCTTTTATAGGAAACAGGCAGACCCTATAGTTACTTAATACCCCAAAACCTAAATCGAACCCTTCCAAGATATCTACTATCACTCTTAATTATAAATATAGAATCTCATTAGGTTACTTCTTTAGTGAGGAGGCTGGCCCTGCAACCACTTAATACCTCAACACTGATGTAAACCCTTTTAGAGACATCCTTATTTATTTGGAATCTCTCTAAGATTTAATAATTTCTTTTAGAAGAGAGGTAGACCCTGCAGCCACTTAATACCACAAACCAGAAGTGAACCCTTTGAAAATATCCCTCGTCAATCCTAATTCCAAATTTGAACCATTTACTACTTTTAAATTAATAAAGTAATCCCAATCTCTCACGTCATCATGGGTCCTAGGATTAGTGATATCTCATATTTGTAGTAAGTGCACCCGACTACTGGTAACTTCAAAGTGAAGGGCAATCTTTCGTCGAGTGACTCTACTAACCTCGCTCACTAACCTACTAAGCCCAATTAACCATCCTAGGTCTCTACTTATATTATCTTAGGTACATATTGGACTTAGCTTACTAGTTCCATTTTTATTTAAGGCAATAAGATTTACCTTAAATACTTACTCACCCATTAATCCTTTTTTAATGTTCAAAACTATCAATTTTTCCGTAAAGTATTAATGAACATAAAAGATTAATTAATACTAATTTCAAATTAGCAACCTTCTATATCTATTCCATTTTTATCCGTCTCATTAATCCATTTACCCTATCAAATTATTGCAACTCCTATATTTATTACCATTTGTTTCTCATTTATGGAGTTACAACCTTTTAAATTCCTTTCTTGTTAATTAATTATCCTAAACGCGAGTATTATGTGTAAACGTCGTTATTAGCTTTTTATTAGGTATAACTATATACTTTTATTGAATATATTCTAGCTATATATCTCCATTGGAATATTCTTTTCCATATTCAATTGTTGGAATGATATCTAAAAATATTATCCGCTATAATTTCCATAAATTAGTCCAAAACAAAAGATTTAACTTTAAAATATAAAAGATTACATCATTTGAAATTACAAGGAATAGTCATCTCACTTTATTATTGAAATTAATGGTGTAAACTACAATGAATTAATACTTCACACGTCTCTTTCTCTTTTTATTTGCATCTATCCCTTATTGGATAAAGTGCTATATTTTTCCCAAAAGGGAAAAAAATCAACCAATTGACAAATATTAAACGGATCTAAATTACAATAATTCCAAACATAAAAAAGTTTACATTCCAATAGGATTAGGGTAATAATCAAAATTCGTAACATTATTATACAACTTATTTTAGATATGGAATATTTCATTTTTTGGGGCTGATTTCCATATCAAGTTATAAACAATTCAAAACTAATTCATAAAAAGAATATATAAACGGTATTTACTATATTAGGATTATGCCCAATTTATTTCCTACAACTCATATACAATTATATAATTAGGTATAATAATCAAATAATCACCAACGAGAGAATTTTCATATTATAACAATTTATAGAATTTCTCATGCACCTTTAAAAGCGATCAAAATCGCTAGATCTGAAGTAGAACTTTTGATTCATCTAAAAATCCATTTATAATCCAAGAAATATGTATAAAAAGGTATATACTAACATTAGAATTACAAATCTGACAAGAGATTTGGGATTAGGAGAGTGTGTGTATATATATATTACCTCTGGTCTCCATTTTATTAGATTTCTATTCTTGTCCAATTTATAAATAAAATTATCTTATTCTATAATTTAGAAAGAAATAGGAAAAGAAGAAATGGTAGAGCTTCACTGCTGCCTTTAGAAAAATATGAGAAGAGAAGGGAGTGTTAGGCCTGAATTTATAGGTGCTAGAATCAACCTTAATCTTTATATTTAAAATATTAAACATAGGCCATACATAGCCTATGTTTATTGGAGCTGCTATACATGAAGTGGTCGACCAATCCCTTCCTAGGAGTTAATCGCCCCTGGTAGACCACTCCAATAGTATGGTTGACCAGTGAGCCTAGGATAATTAATTAGAAATGTTAATTTTTCTTATTTATTTATTTTTGTTTCGAATTCTTTTTTCGTCCGTAACTTCTTCATTTGGACTCTGATCATAAAACTCCAAATAAAGTTGCTTAAAGTTTCGCCACAAATGTGCATGTTTTTGTGGTCAAATTCCACCATTTGCACAAATTCTATTTTCGGATCCTAATTAATTAACAAACTAACTAATTAAATACCCAGCGCCAAATTACAAGGTGTTAAATTTGTTCCCTTTAAAAAAGAATTCGCCCTAAAATTTCACTAATGACTAAGTTGTGATTTTAGCTCCTAATTATCCTAAACTACATAGTCAATGAGTATACAACCATACTTGCAACCAAATGTGCACAAGTGCTTATGTATTACTACACAAAAATACGAATGCAGAATGGTTCTCATCCTATATGAATGCAATTTTTTCAAAAACATTTTTGGAAACATGGTGCAAGCAACCTATATATATATATATATATATATATATATACTGCCAGTTCTATATATATGCAGCTTTTAAAAAATCTTTTCAACCAAAACCTTCATACTTCTACAAATAGAAGTATGAAGCAACCAATTTTACATCCACTTCCTACCATACATTAATTAACGCATCGACAAATCACTTCCTAAGCTTTACTCCAATGTCGGAAAAAGGAATATGTACGGAGAATTTATCATTCTTACCACTTTATAATCTTCCTATTCCCATAGTACAGTGGAAATTTTCTCGCTGCCACGAATTTACACCAAATTTTCCTTGTACAAAATGCATACGAAGGCTTATTTTCAAGATCTAAAATAGAATTAAGCCTAAAAATTGTCTCGCATGTGCTGTCAACAAGGTATGGAGATAGAAATTCCAAGGCTAAAGCAGCTTTTTCCTGGTTATCGCTTGCATTTATCGCATCGACTATAATTCACCACTAAACCGCAAATTATAACCCTATTTGACTACCCCACGCCTAATTTATGGCCTTCAAAGTCAAAGATCACATAAAAATCTTTCTTACTTTTCAAATTTATAGGTCATTTGAAAAATAAAATCCCAAAATATATAGGCGCATATTTTCTCTTGAAATCAAATTTTTGGACAAAAACTCTAAAATAATTTAAGATCCAAAAATAACTAAAATAGGGAACTAGGTTTTTTTTTCTTTTTTTTCAAAGGGAACTTTTCAAATCAAAGAGAAAAATTTTAAAATATTTTCCTTCTCAAAAATTTTGATATATCAAGTCACACTTCAGCGTAGTCGAAAGTTGGTTATGCGTAAACACATAAATCAAATTCAAAATTCTACAACTGACCTTTACCTAAAAAATTGACATTTGATTTAAAAATTTCATCACATATATTATTCAAAAAAAATTAGCTTTTAAGAAAGATTAGCAATGACCTGTAATATCAAAACAACTTTATCATGTCCTTTACTAAAATTTTCAACTATTCTAAACTTCCATTCTTCTATTGCATTTACTATTATTCAAGCGTCTTTATGAGATTCCTATATTTATACTGCTTCTTTACTATGCATATAAAGGAGTGGATTTCATGTCCAAAAACAATAATGCAGTAAATGAATAGAAACTCATAATAGCGTGCGTGCCTTTTTCAAGAGACAGCTAATAGTTACAACCAAACAAACGTAAATGAAAAGAACAAGTGGTGGAAGGGAAAAGACAACAACACCAAAAATTATTAAATCATACCTACATACTATGAGATGCCTTGCTCCGCGGTTGGAGCTCCATCCGTTGCGGTGACCCTTGAATGGTCGAAGCATGGAAGCTATGCACCAATCTCATGCTGCTGGTCCTGCTGGTGTTGCTCACGGCTTCGAAATTGCCATACTCCTAAGGAAGGATCTAATAATGATGGAAAAATGAACATTCTACTAAGTTGCATCTCTACGAAGGTTCACCCATATTATACAAATATGAGAGTGGATAGGAAAAAATATGAAATGTCACTCTGTAGAGTGCTAATAACAAATCGAATCAAAGGGGTGCAGGTCCAATTGACAATGATGATGCCAATACTAGCATAACTGGTCTTCTACACCAAGGGGTAAATTCAGTCGTAACTTCCTACCTAAGGGATGACGTTGTGCCAAATGATGCAACTATTCAGATGGGCATTCGGACGTAGATTATCCACTTTCCAAACACCGACATCTTAGAGAAAGATCTACTATAAAATCTTTGAGTCGGACATTTCAAAATCATCCAATTCTGCGTCTTTGCGGAGGCCTCCAAAATCTCAACGAGATCATCATTAGTCATATAAATCAAGACACTTCTGCCTCTAAATGAATCAAAATACCGCCACTAACGAAAAGGCAAATGCAACACATGTAACATCCCTATTTAGAAGTCTCAAAATAAAGGATTGGTGCAAATCCTACCACAACGAATAGAACTTCCAATCCAAAAGTGGCAAAACCTTATGCTCATTTCATTCCAGCCAATTGGCCAATTAAGGGTTGAGACCATAATGGTGCAATGAACAACCGACAATGCGAAAAGATATCCTAGGATAAGAAGTGGTCGCAGGGAGGAAATAGGTTTTAGATCTAGAGTGGTGGTGGGGCGATATCTAACGTGCAAAATCAACATGAGGGAGAGGTGAGGTTGTTGCTTCTAGGGAAAAACTACATCATCTAGAGCAGAAATGAAAGAGAGGGGTTGATATTTGGATAAAGAGGAGGAAGGAGATTGGGTTAGGCTGGTTGAGGAAGGAGGAATGAAAGAATGCAACTTAGGGGAATTCGAACGCGACTTTTATAGTCTTGTTCCATGTTCAAGTTGTGCCCAAACTACTTAGCTAGTAGACCACTATAGGTTTACCACTAGGTGGTCAACCGCTACGTAGGCTTTGGGTGTTAATTGAACCTAGACCTAATTAGGGTCGGATTAAATAATAATACTCATTTTGCGCCATCTCTTCCGATTCGACACGATCCAAAAAATTCATGTCCTCATCATGGTAGTGTCAAAGCCTACCACCTTGTCCTAAATCATGCTTTAGCAATTCACAATAGTTCCAACAAACTGCTGTGGCCAACAACAATTTCAAAACCCAAGAATATTCCAGCTGTTATTTCCTGCCTACTTCGAACGGAATATTTCTTCCAATAGTTAGTGGTATGACAACACTTCAAACAACATACCCCAATAAAATTGAATGTCATTCCTGTTTTGTATTTGTCCATACCTTAAAGAGAGAAAATATAAAACCTTTATCAACCGAAAAGTCATTGAGCTAAATATGTGCTCCTTTATACTTATTTCCAAATAATAGAGACGATTTCATACCAAAACTTCCCTTAAAAAATCAAACTTATATACCTAAATATTTCGAGGTCACAAAAAAACTTCTTTTAAAAGGCAAATTTCCCAAACAGGAAAACTATTTCCTTATCAAAAATCAAAACCAAGCCTTTACTGCTGTATACATATAAATATTTAAGGATTTCAAACATTATTCTTTTATAAACTAAAAGTTTCTGAACACGTCCAACTTAGTGGTATATATGTTTCTTTGCGAATTACAAAAATTTTCCAAAACAAAATTTTCAAAATAAATCTTTGGAAACGAAATACTTTGAAAATCCTTTTGTAAAATCTAAGGCACTTCCAAAATATACTTTATAAAAATTCTCTCCTAGCTTTAGACTAAGGATTTGTCATTAATTATTCAAATAAAAATCCGGTTTGCCATCCAAGAGGTGATCAATGAATGCACCTAAGCAAAAACTTGCTTTCGGACAATTACGACATACAAACTCTAGTTTCCCACCCATCTGAAATAAATATATTTTCGACTGGGACTCAAAATCCAAAATCACAATGTTGCTTGAATCTCAACCATCAAGTCGGACACGTCCGATCTCCAGGATTTAGCCGTATGTCCTACTTATGCTCTCGATCTCGACAGCACTCCATGAGGTACTTCAGACTCGATGTGAAAATCTTAACTCTAAGATGTTTCCAACCCATAGTTGCTTTGCCTATTCCCTCGGAGTGGAACTAGAACTACTTCTATAGTCGGGACTCTTAGAATCTAGCATAGACATATAATATTACTGGATAGGAAAGTACGATACATTCTCTTATTTTATCTCAATTCCTCTAATCTAATAACCTGGGCTATCATATCAAATGTAACAATCCACATCGTATTGGGCCTAAATTTCGACAAAACTCGAAATCCAAGTCCATCAGGGCACAGATCATTGGATTTGTACTTGAAAATAAGCATGAGCAATCAGAGATTGATATATATCTAAACTGAAATAATAATAGGATAAGAATACAGACTATGATTACTACCATGGAATTTATTGTATTCCATGGATAACAGATTGTCACATTACCATGGAGCATGAGAGAAAAAAAATTCTACAACAACAAAGCACATCCAGCTCTAGTGAACTGTTTCTCTTGATCTATCATGTGGGTTGTAATGAGGAGGGGGTTAGAATAATGTTCGGGTAGCTGGAAATATAAACTTTTCACAACATAAATTTATACCGGTTAGTTTCCATTTAATTCTTATGTCTATTAAGGTAAGAAATTCTGATCAAACCTTTCATTGCACATATTATTAGTTACTTACTCCTTCACAAGGTACAAAATATTGATAAATCCTTATCAACCACCCAATATGTGACACCCCACCTCTATACTCACGCTAGCCGAGGACATTAGGGGGTAATGTCGCCCACCGGCACGAAGAATAAGGCTATTGAGGAGCGACCATCAGTGTAATTTATTTGAGCGGGTAGGAAATCTGACATATCCAATCCAAACTCAAATCTACTGCACAATAGCTAAGTGGCCTTTGGAATCAATATAAAATAAGCACAACATAAAATTAGTCACAGATATTCATATCACTAAAGTGGAAATGGATATGAATATAACACATAGAAATGAACATCATAGTAGTGGTCATACAAGATCCACTGCAAGCCAAAGAATAGGTATACATCAAAAACTCTCTATCTCGTATACATGAAAGACAAAAACTACTAAGCTAAAGTAGTTAGCCAAAAGTCAAAAGATAGTCCTTGTTAAGAAGTCAAGTGGAAGCACTTGAAACACCTCGGTCTGACCCGAGTATTATTTAAGAAGAAAAATAATAAACAGATCTGTCTAGCTATAATTATCATGTATGATGAAGTAGGATAAGAGATATGACAAAAATATATGGTAACAATAATACCATGTTTTTACAAGTATATATTTGGTAACAATGAAAATCATACAATATCACAAGTCTTCTCAAATACCCAAAAAGAATATCACATTCTTTAGCTTATTCACTAAACCTCAAATATTGACAAAACATACCAAAGCAAATCGCAAAAATGGGTGAAACACAAATTCTAGAAATCAATAATTAGAAATTCAGAAAACACAAAGGGGGAGGCCTATCACAAACGGGAGCATGAAAACTCATTATAACCCATATCACAAATGGGACGCTATCCCATGGTCGCTAAACCATAAAATTTGAGCCGAAGCTCCACCGAAACAGGCCAAAGACCATAGGTCGCTACCCCACCAAATTGAGCTGAAGCACCACTGAAACGGGGTTTAGTCCCCCTTGCGGACAAAAAGACATCGTACATCGCTAGTCTAAATTAAAAAATGATCATCATGGGCTAATAAGTAAATTACACTAAGCTAGTAGATAAATGAGTTAGGCTTCATGTCCTATAATGTAACGACCCGTAAATTTTAGTTGTTTTATATATTTAATTAATTGAAATTTTTTGAAATTATAAAATTTTGAAATAAAATTTAGTATTTGGAATACATCTGTTTTAACATAGCAACCGGTAAATTTTCATCTGAAAATATGAAAGTTTATTTTATTGTGTAATTCTATTAAATTCATATTAGTTAATATTTGATGATAATAAAATATTTTCGAAAACTGAATATTTTTATATAGAAAAATTGTAAGTCATCTTCTGAGCAAGACGCCATTTTTCATTTTTTTTTCAAATTTGGATTTCTTTAGCTCCGTCGATCTTATTTTTCTGCGTTTTGCGGCATTTTCCGCTAGTAGAAAATTTGAATATTTAGAATTCAATCGAACCGCTAAAATCTGTATACCGTTTTGATCGTCTTGTCGTGTTGATCTCTATGGTATATTCACTTCTGTGTTTTGAAGTCCGGTTTACAGCGGAATCCGCGAAAACGGTAACCGTATTCGGTACCGCTACTGTGCCTTGCCTTTTGGTTCTTGAGACTTTTTATTTTCCATTGATTACAAACGCATTTGTACGCACTTCCTGTCTCTTCGATGTTCATGTGCATTTGCTTTTAAAGAAGTAAATTTTATAACTTATATTATGGTTTAACTATTCATATTCTTGTTCATTTACATTTGTAAACTCCTTTTCAAACCTTTCTTATTCATTTGCAAATTTTTCAAAACCCATACACCACTCTTCTCCTAAATTAGTTCTGGCCCTTCTCCAGTCCATCAGCCTCATCTCAAATGTGCTCAACCTTCGTGCAACCGAATCCTCTTATCCCCATGGCCACCGCTTCCAAGAACTATCACCCCGCTTTCTTCCAAGACACGTTGCCTAACCTAAGCATCCGAAGACCAAACTCCTCCTGCTCCGATCAAATGTCCGCCTCCAAGCCTCCGCTTCAGCCCCTCTCCATTCTGGCCCGACTAGTCACCTCAAACCCACTCACTCGCACGGCCATCTCCCCTCCCAAATTTCCGATATTGCCTTCTTCTTTTGCTCGGCGCCTGATATATGTAAGTGTATATATTACATATATAACAGTGTTATATAAAGAATTTCTATATATATGTTGCTTATATTTCTATATGTGTATTTTATACATATCTATACGTACAATGTACAAGTGATATAATATATATATATATATATATATATATATATATATATATGTTACAGTACTTTTATATATAGAGTAAAGTTTATGTATATTCGTATATGGGTATTGGTTCTATATATAAGGTTATATTGAGTAGTGTACATAAATTTATATAATACATGTTTGTATAGATTTAGTTTGTTGAAATGTAAACTTCTGGAAGGAAATATATATACATGGTTGAAGTAGTTTTGATATTAGATTAGTCTGCTGAATTTGTATAAATTTATAATAATTTGCTTTATATACGTTGCGTATATATATTGTATATATATATATATATTGTTACATAAAGCAGTTGGCTATTGTATATATATGAACTTGTATCAATAAATTATAAGTCTGTTGTGTTGAGATATTGATATTTTAGTTAAAACTTTGTTATATATTTCAAGGTTGTAAATATACATATATGGTCATAGTCGAATATAGATAAGGTTGTTGTTTATATTGAAATTTGTTAAATAATAATATACGTGAGTCAGTTTCTATATGTTTGGTTTGTATAAATTACAGTTTAAGTATATAGTGTTTACAACTTTTATATGTATATAATATAGTATATCTTGCTCAGCCTTACTTATATATGTATATATATATATATATGGAACTTTAAAAGGTAAAAATATTTTTTTTTATGTGTGTTCAAATTTAATATTGGCTTGAAATGTTTTATATGGATTTTTTTATTATGTTAAAGCTAAATTTTGATTTAATATATATATATATATATAACTTATTTTAAATGTGTTAAGGATTGGTTTTAGAGGAACTTTACAATATATATATAAATATATATATATCAGTTACATCAGGATGGTTCTGATTCGTTTTCATAAATCCTTATCTATCAACTTTGTCGAATTCGCGTCCAATCTTGCTTTGCTATGGAATTCGTGCTTGGATTCGTAATTCAATTTCAATGTCCGTATCAGTGTCTGTATCCATGTTATCTGCTGTTCTCTCTAGCCTCGAAAGGCGAGCAATCACTCACGATTTATGTTCTTTTATTTATTAAATTTTTTTTCAATTGAAACGACAAATGAAATATGCTACTGTTAGTTATTTACACTGTTATATATATGAAAGTAACTGTATCAGTTCACCTGTGACATCTGACACCATTATCTGTTATTTATATTTATGATACATGCCTGTTATACTATTATCATATCTGTTATCACTCTGCAAGTTCCCTGTTAGTATAGAATTTACTATGGGTTGAAATGATACATACTTGAATGGACTTTAGAATAGGAGAAAATCGCTATGGGTTGAAATGATAAACCCAAGCGATTTTCATTTGAATTGAATTTGGGATTGCGGCTTGAAATGATATATACCCGTATATAGTTTAAATTGCGGATTGAAATGATAAATATCTGTATCACTAGACCATAGGAGAAAATTATATACAGACACCATTGGTCTACATATAAATATTTTGGAAATGATTTCTATGTTTTTGGGGAGATATATATAGTTTTATTTGATATTGGAGTTATTTATAAATAAGTTTTAAATTAAAGTGGATTTAAAATTTATTTGGAATTGTATTTAGTTGAGAATTATCTTTAATTAAATCAATTTGAAATCGATTTACTTAGAGATTTGAAGGTATGACTTTATAATTTAGTTTTAGTTTAAGATGAATTAAAAATATTGCAAAGTTAGATAAATAGAATGAGATGCTTAGTGATTTAAAAATCTGGTTTATTTAAATGATATCGTATTTTATTTCGAAGCAAAATTTATATTAAAGTGAATTTGATATATATATGAGGTTTTTGAAATTTGTTTTGAAATGTTGAACAATTAAAGCTTTGCAATATATGGAAATTGAATGTTTTATTTGAGATTCAAGTCTGTGTTTGAAATCTGTATAAATTGAAATAGTTTATTGAGAAACTGATTTGAATTGAAATTGAGGAATTAAGATTTGGTTAAATGTGAATTTGGAATTTTGAAATGTGATTTGGAATGGTATTTAAAATAATAAATGAATTACATATTTGAATTTTAAAAGGTATTTAAATTTTAATATTTGAATTTGAATTCTAATAATGAATTGATAATGAGGTATTGAAAGGATATGATATTTTGATATTTTGAAATGGTTTGGAAATGATTTGATCTTTATTTTGATAGAGAATGTGTATTTAGAATGATAACTGATTTTTGATCTATTTGATAAATGAATTTTTGAAGTTTATATTAGTATGAAAGATATTTAGTTTACTTGAAATTTGAATTTATTTAAATGATATTGAGTTTATTATGTAAATATTTCAAACTAAATATAATAGATTGAATTAAGAGATATATGAAATTATAAAATTTAGCTTTGAAATGTGGGATATTAAAGTTTTGAAATATATTAAAGATTGAATAGTTGTTTTGTGAACTAAATTTGTATTTGAAATTTATAAGATTCGAAATGGTTTTGAATTGAAATTTACAAATTTAATTGAATTAAACTGGAAAGTTGAAAATTTGAGTTGATATGAAAATTTGTAAAATATAAAGAATCAAAGGAAAGTGCCATGATTTCAAATGTATGATTTCGAAATGTTATGATTTCAAAGTGTAATGATTTCAAGTATTTTGGTTTTGAAAGAGTTATAACTTTGAAAGTATTATGATTTTGAAAGATGAATATATGTGTGAAATGGAAATGATATCATATTGATTTGACTATGGCTTTGATATAAAAATGGTTTTGGCTTCAAAGTATAAACTATTTTGAAAGGAATATAGTTTGGAATGAAATGATTTGATTTTTGAAATATAACTATTTTGAAATGACCACGGCGTTATAATAACGATTGGTTAGCAAAGAGACCGAGATCGGATATGGGCATACTCTCTGTCGATACCGAAAACCACTTTGACAACCGTGTACGCGGTGGAGATTTCAAAATGAAGTAGGATGGTGGCGACGTCCTTGTGGTATATTACGTGGACCCGACTCTCGTGAGTTCGCACAAGGTGGCTAAAACAGGAGCGATCTCAGGCCAAAAGGGGTAGCTCCTCTGGTCGGACACATTCCTTCGATACTATACTCTTACTTGTGGTTGATTAGATGGCCATCCTCCGATTTTGATTGGGAGTGTGTTTCGAGGTGGGCGTAGTGGCTGCTACGTTACACCAGCCCGTGTGCGTAATTGGTATATCTAACCTGGCATTGCCTTGTGTTCCGTGTCACCTACCATACCGAGCCTTTACTACGAGTTTGTTTTTCTCCCGTAGCCCGTGGAGTATTTTGGGTAGTCTCCCGATCTGGAGATAAGATGATACTGGATGGACTACTGGGACTATTATGTGTGAAGGGTGATATGGGTAGCCCGGAACGCTATTTTAAAGTAAGTTTATTTTACTGTAGACATTATTATAATAGCGCAATATTACTACGTAGTAAATAGTTTAACGGATCCTTAGAGGATGGTTATCCCAAACATCCTTTGAGTTACTTGTATTTCAGTTGTTATTTCACTTGAGTTAGATTTATTGATATAAGAATGTTACTCCTGACTCGAGTGTTTTGTGTTTTGCTTTACGATCGGGTCATACTGAGTGATTCATCATTCAAGACTCACCTTTGGAGTTGGAGCTTTGCTTGAAGACCCAGCCATCTATTTTTCTTTCAGTATCCAGTGATTCCAGTGGTGTATTTTGATTTGTACCTGATGTATCTTGTTATTCTTCTGTTGTATCTTGTTTAAGTCTGATGTATTTTTTATATATATAGTAGCTTCATGAGCTACTATCTCTTTTACTTCCGCTGCATTATATTTACTCTGTGTCTTTGATCTATGATTATTTATTTACTGTATATTCTGAGATTTTCCAAATTTTATTTACAACGCTGTATTTTGAGCAATTCATGTCCAACATGTGCAGATGCGAATGGTTGAAAATACCAGGTTGTTACATTTGGTATCAGAGCTTTGGTAGCTCTAGGCAAAACTCAGTACATGGAGTAGGTATATTTACAGAATCGCTTTCATTCAAGTTTGAATCTCTTCCTTTTTGACTCGATTCCTTTGAATTTTGGAACGTTCCCTACGGTTCCAAAATTCATTCGTGTCCCTCACTATTCGTCTTCATTTGATTCTGGAGTATCCCATAACTCCACTTCGAATGATCTTGATAATGAGTAGGCAGTCTCGCCAATCATAAATTGATTTGTAAAAGGGGTGAAATTCCTTTACAATAGCATCGATTCACCGGAGATTTTATATCCTCGGTTTAGATGCTAGTATATCTTATAATTCCAAACTCTATCTCTTGAGATCGAATGTTGATTTACCCCAGAAAATCCACATCAATCTTATTCTTTAAGTCACGGTTGACCCTGTTGAGGTTGTCCGCGATTTATATAGGCTTATCCATTTCCCTTATTCTGTTATTTAATCATCTTATCTTTTGTTTCGAACTTATCTTCGAACCAGAATTTTCTCTGATTTGGGTCCATCAAATTTGAATCTCTGTCCTTGCTTTAATATCCATTCTTGTATCGTCAAGCGAGGAAGTGTATTTGTAGATCTATATTTAAAATGTTTTGGATATTGTGTCGTTTGAGTTGTTGATGTTGATTTGGGTTTTCGATCGATTTGTTTGATCAACGCTATCGAAAGGACCTCCAAAACACTTAAACAGAGCAAACCGACACAATATAGTTTTCAAATTTAGTAAAGGAGATAAATTTTGTATAATTATATTGCATATGTATATAAGTATAATATTTTTGAATTTTGATAGTAAATTGAATTGGTTATTAAGAAATAATATTTGATTTTATATATAACATGTAAATCATGGTTTTCTGTTTCATATATAAATAACTGAATTATTAAACAGGATCATAAATTAATTTGGAAATTTAAATAAATTGAAATCAAGAAGCTGTGAATTTAATTTCCGGTGATTTCAAACTTTGGTTTAAAGATTTAAAAATGAATATTATTTAAAGTATTTTCGAACAGAGATTGTTTCGAAGAATTTTTAAAGGTTAAAATCAGTACTCTCCTATTTTGTCGCTGGAAAATAATTTTGGTGACGCATCATCGACATTCATTTTCGGGTTTCGAAGAGGAGAGACCATTCTGTAGCTTTGCTTTGAAAATTTAACTGATTTGGATTTCTAAAGTATGACTTAATTGAAATATGATTTAAAATTTGATTTGATATATTATGTGTGTGTGTGTGTGTGTGTGTGTGTGTGTGTATTATATCTACGGTTTGATATCTCTTTGGTTTTATCTCTATATGGTTTGAAGTTAAATGGAAATTTACTTCTTAAATTTTAGGTTAAGGGTGATTCCAAATTTTAAATAATATCAAAATTTTGAATAAATATTTAAGCTTGAATAATTAAATTAGAAAGTTTTACTTGTATGATACTCAATTGCATTTCAATATAACTTACCAAAATTATCCAGAAGTTAACTACGTAATAGAATAATACACAATATAAAATGATATCAAATAATTTTAAATAAATTTGAGTATTTATAATAAGTATGAATACTTAATATATGTGATAAGATATATCAAGTGGAATAAATTTAATAATAATTTGGAATAAAAGAGAATTAATTTTGTTGAATAAAATATGAGTATAGTAAATGACAATGCAAATTTATGATTTTAGAAAAATTGTTAATTTAAGATAACTGGGTAATAAGATAATAAATTTAGAAATAGTTAAGATTGATTTAGCTTTAGTGAAATCAAATGGGATAAGTAAAATTTATAAATAAATATTGTTTTAGAAGGAACCTTTTATATCAAATATTAATAAGTTTAAATTAAATCAACCGAAATGAGATACTTTGAAGTTAAAATAAATTATTGAATATTAATTGATTTAAATTGAAATTTATATGGTTTAATCAATTGTTTAATTCTGTATTCCAAATCTATTTTCTTTCTGGTTGTTTTATTCTCATACCTCGTTCCTTTTCAGGGACGAAAAGTTTTGAGTGGGGGAGAGTGCAACGAACCGTAAATTTTTGTTGTTTTATTTATTTAATTAATTGAAATTTTGTGAAATTTTAAAATTATAAACTTTTGAAATAAAATTTAATATTTGGAATACGTCTGTTTTAACATAGCAACTGGTAAATTTTCATCCGAAAATATGAAAGTTTATTTTATTGTGTAATTCCATTAAATTTATATCAGTTAATATTTGATGATAATAAAATATTTTGGAAAACTGAATATTTTTATATAGAAAAATTGTAAATCATCTTCTGAGCAAGACGTCATTTTTCTTTTCAAATTTTGACATCTTTAGCTCCGTCGATCTTATTTTTCTGCATTTTGCTGCATTTTCCGCTAGTAGAAAATTTGAATTTATATAATTCAATCGTACCGCTAATATCTGTATACCGTTTTGATCATCTTGTCGCATTGATCTCTACGGTATATTCACTTCTGTGTTTTGAAGTCCGGTTTACAGCGGAATCCGCGAAAACGGTAACCTATTCGGTACCGCTACTGTGCCTTTTGGTTCTTGAGATAGTTTATTTTCCATTGATTGCAAACGCATTTGTACTCACTTCCTGTCTCTTCGACGTTCATGTGCATTTTCTTTTAAAGAAGTAAATTTTATAACTTATATTTTGGTTTAACTATTCATATTCCTGTTCATTTACACTTGTAAACTCCTTTTCAAACCTTTCTTATTCATTTGCAAATTTTTCTAAACCCATACGCCACTCTTCGCCCAAATTAGTTCTGGCCCTTCTCCAGTCCATCATCCTCGTCTCAAACTTGCTCAACCTTCATGCAACCGAATCCTCTTATCCCCATGGCCACCGCTTCCAAGCACTATTACCCCACTTTCTTCCAAGACCCGTTGCCTAACCCAAGCACCCGAAGACCAAACTCCACCTGCTCCGATCGAATGTCCGCCTCCAAGCCTTCGCTTCAACCCCCTCTCCATTCTGGCCCGACTAGTCACCTCAAACCCATTCACTCGCACGGCCATCTCCCCTCCCAAATTTCCGATATTGCCTACTTCTTTTGCTCGGCGCCTGATATATGTAAGTGTATATATTATATATATATAACAGTGTTATATAAAGAAGTTCTATATATATGTTGATTATATTTTTGTATGTGTATTTTATACATATCTATACGTATAATGTACAGGTGATATGACATATATATGTTCAGTATTTTTATATATAGATTAAAGTTTATGTATATTCGTATATGGGTACTAGTTCTATATATAAGGTTATATTGAGTAGTGTACATAAATTTATATAATACATGTTTGTATAGATTTAGTTTGTTGAAATGTAAACTTCTGGAAGGAAATATATATACATGGTTGAAGTAGTTTTGATATTAGATTAGTTTGTTGAATTTGTATAAATTTATAATAATTTGCTTTATATACCATTGCGTATATATATTGCATATATATATATTGTTATATAAGCATGTTTGCTGTTGTATATATACGAACTTGTATCAATAAATTATAAGTCTGTTGTGTTGAGATATTGATATTTTTGTTAAAACTTTGTAATATATTTCAAGGTTCTAAATATACATATATGGTTATAGTCGAATATAGATAAGGTTGTTGTTTATATTGAAATTTGTTAAATAATAATGTACATGAGTCAGTTTCTATATGTTTGGTTTGTATAAATTACTGTTTAAGTATATAGTGTTTACAGCTTTTATATGTATATAATATAGTATATCTTGCTCAGCCACACTTATATATATATGTATGTATGGAACTTTAAAAGGTAAAAATATACATATTTTTATGTGTATTCAAATTTAATATTGGCTTGAAATGTTGTATATGGATTTTTTTATTGTCTTAAAGTTAAATTTTGATTTAATATATATATAGATATATGTTATTTTTAATGTGTTAAGGATTGGTTTTAGAGGAAATCTATAATATATATATATATATATATATATATCAATTACATCAGGATGGTTCTGATTCGTTTTCATAAATCCTTGTCTATTAGCTTTGTCGATTTGCGTCCTATCTTGCTTTGCTATGGAATTCGTTCTTGGATTTGTAATTCAATTTCAATGTCTGTATCAGTGTGCGTATCTATGTCATCTCCTGTTCTCTCTAGCCTCGAAAGGTGAGCAATCACTCACGATTTATGTTCTTTTATTTATTAAATTTGATTTCAATTGAAACGACAAATGAAATATGCTACTGTTAGTTGTTTACACTGTTATATATATGAAATTAACTGTATCAGTTCACTTGTGACATCTGACACCATTATCTGTTATTTCTATTGATGATATATGCCTGTTATACTATTATCATATCTGTTATCACTCTACAAGTTCCCTGTTAGTATAGAATTCACTATGGGTTGAAATGATACATACCCGAACGGACTTTAGAATAGGAGAAAATCGCTATGGGTTGAAATGACAAACCCAAGCGATTTTCATTTGAATTGAATTTGGGATTGCGGGTTGAAATGATATATACCTGTATATAGTTTAAATTACAGATTGAAATGATAAATATCTGTATCACTTGACCATAGGAGAAAATTATATACAGACACCGTTGATCTACATATAAATATTTTAGAAATGATTTCTATGTTTTTGGGGAGATATATATAGTTTTATTTGATATTGAAATTATCTATAAATAATTTTAAATTAAAGTGGATTTAAAATTTATATGGAATTGGATTTAGTTGAGAATTATCTTTAATTAAATCGATTTGAAATGGATTTACTTAGAGATTTGAAGGTATGACTCTATAATTTAGTTTTAGTCTAAGATGATTTAAAAATATTGCAAAGTTAGATAAATTGAATAAGACGCTTAGTGATTTAAAAATCTGGTTTATTTAAATGATATCGTATTTTATTTTCAAGAAAAATTTATATTAAATTGAATTTGATATATATATGATGTTTTTAAAATTTGTTTTGAAATGTTGAACAATTAAAGCTTTGCAGTATATGGAAATTGAATGTTTTATTTGAGATTCAAGTCTGTGTTCGAAATCTGTATAAATTGAAATGGTTTATTGAGAAACTGATTTGAATTGAAATTGAGGAATTAACATTTGATTAAATGTGAATTTGGAATTTCGAAATGTGATTTGGAATGGTATTTAAAATAATAAATGAATGACGTATTTGAATTTTAATAGGTATTTAAATTTGAATATTTGAATTTGAATTTAAATAATGAATTGATAATGAGGTATTGAAAGGATATGATATTTTGATATTTTGAGATGGTTTGGAAATGATTTGATCTTTATTTTGATAAAGAATGTGTATTTAGAATGATAATTGATTTTTGATCTATTTGATAAGTGAATTTTTGAAGTTTATATTAATATGAAAGATATTTAGTTTACTTGAAATTTGAATTTATTTAAATGATATTGAGTTTATTATGTAAATATTTCAAACTAAATATAAAAATTGAATTAAGAGATTTATGAAATTATAAAATTTAGCTTTGAAATGTGGGATATTAAAGTTTTGAAATATACTAAAGATTGAATAGTTGTTTTGTGAACTAAATCTGTATTTGAAATTTATATGATTCGAAATGGTTTTGAATTGAAATTTACAGATTTAATTGAATTTAACTGGAAAGTTGAAAATTTGAGTTGATTTGAAAATTTGTAAAATATAAAGAATCAAAGGAAAGTGCCATGATTTCAAATTCATGGTTTCGAAATTTCATGATTTCAAAGTGTAATGATTTCAAGTATTTTGGTTTCGAAAGTGTTATAACTTTGAAAGTATTATGATTTTTAAAAATGAATATATGTTTGAAATGGAAATGATGTCATATTGATTTGACTATGGCTTTGATATAAAAATGGTTTTGGTTTCGAAGTATAAACTATTTTGAAAGGAATATAGTTTTGAATGAAATGATTTTATTTTTGAAATATAACTATTTTGAAATGACTACGGCGTTATAATAACGATTGGTTGGCAAAGAGACCGGGATCGGATATAGGCATACTCTCTGTCGATACCGAAAACCACTTTGACAACCGTGTACGCGGTGGAGATTCCAGAATGAAGTAAGATGGTGGCGACGTCCTTATGGTATATTATGTGGAACTGACTCCCGTGAGTTGGCATAAGGTGGCTAAAACAGGAGCGATCTCGAGCCAAAAGGGGTAGCTTCTCTGGTCGGACACATTCCTTCGATACTATACTCTTACTTGTGGTTGATTAGATGGCCATCCTTCGATTTTGATTGGGAGTGTGTTTCGAGGTGGGCGAAGTGGCTGCTACGTTACCACCAGCCCGTGTGCGTAATTGGTAAATCTACCCTTGCATTGCCTTGTGTCGTTTCACCTACTATACCGAGCCTTTACTACGAGATTGTTTTTCTTTCGTAGCCCATGGAGTATTTAGGGTAGTCTCCCGATCTGGAGATACGCTGATACTGGATGGACTACTGGGACTATTATGTGTGAAGGGTGATATGGGTAGCCCGAAATGCTATTTTAAAGTAAGTTTATTTTGCTGTAGACATTATTATAATAGCGCAATATTACTACGTAGTAAATAGTTTAACGGATCCTTAGAGGATGGTTATCCCAAACATCCTTTGAGTTACTTGTATTTCAGTTGCTATTTCACTTGAGTTGGATTTATTGATATAAGAATGTTAATCCTGACTCGAGTGTTTTGTGTTTTACTTTACGCTCGGGTCAGACTGAGTTATTCAGCATTCAAGACTCACCTTCAGAGTTGGAGCTTTGCTTCAGCATCGATTGATTCTAGTGGTGTATTTTGATTTGTACCTGATCTGTGATTATATTTACTCTTTTACTTCCGCTGCATTATATTTACTTTGTGTCTGTGATTTGTGATTATTTATTTACTATATATTCTGAGATTTGCCAAATTTTATTTACAACGCTGTATTTTGAGCAATTCAAGTCCAACATGTGCGGATGCGAATGGTTGAAAATACCAGGTTGTTACACAACCATGGCTTAACTCAAATATTTACAAACAGATTGTAGATCTCCACTCGAAAATTATCACGAGAATTCAATCAAACAAGTCAAGAATTAACTAACAAAGTAAATGCAAGCGTTCCATAACACTTGTTTTGCTAAATCGTTTAATTGGATTTCTCATACGAATAAGGTAAAGGTTTATATACACTAATAGATTGGAAAATGGTATTAAAACGAGTTTTGTATTAAAAATAGTGTTGGTATCATTTTTGTGAAAGAATTTTAGTATTTACTACTAGTATATAAACCTTTGTACTTTAAAGTGACAAATCATAGAAACGATTGTAAAAACAATCTGTCACCAAAAATCTACATTTCAATAATGTGAATCAGAACCATGAAAATCGATACCAAATCCATCAAATGGATATTCCCAAAAATCCAGAAAAGATGTCATCAAAGTCGATAATAAATGGCAACAACTAACTGGATCAACAAAAATCGATAAGAAATGGAAACTCACAAAAAAAAGGCAAATTGGCAAATATTCAACAGGACCAGACATCTGACTGGTTTAAGTAGACGTCTGACCGTGGGTTCTGGAAATTTATATGTTTTTCTCCTTTTTCATTTTATTATCATTTTCTGAAGCCTCCTAGACGTCTGGATTGGTTTGACTAGATGCCTTTTCATGGGCTCTGCCATTTTATTTTTTTATCATTTCTTTTTTTCTTAGGAGTCCCAACCAAATGCCTGGATTTTCCTACCAGACGTATAGTTGCCTGTGCTGGGCAAAACATTGCTTAGGCCATTGATGGACGAATGAACTCGGGAGCAATCGAACGAGCTATGGATGCTAGGGATTTATGCCATTAGACAAACAAGCCCTATAGGCTCTTCGATACACCACAAATAACATGTCCAAACATCCATAGTAAGATTTTCATAAATTTTGACTTCAAAACCAAAAATAAAAAGATTCACCAAACTAATTCAAATCAAAAGCAATTGAAATGAAATAGATTTTTAGAAATACATACTTTACAATATTGAAAACTATAGACAAAGATGTGAGTTCAAGAACTCATATTTAAATTAACAAACAAGAAATGAGAAGCTCTAAAACAAGCTTAGGCCAATTCCTCTTCTCTACACCTCTAGAATCTTCAATCTATTATCAATTGCAAAGTTTTTCCTAAGTTAGGTTATAGGAAAAAATCAAGACGTAAAGAGGGATTGAGAGGAGAAGATGAAGAGGATGCTTATCTAAGCTTCTCCTTGATTTTAGAACTTGAATTTGAATTTCCTAAGAGAACTAGGGCTTAGGAATTTTAGTTTCCTCTTCCAACCATTTTTCCTAAGGATTGAGTGTTAGCAAATTATGAGTAGAATGAATGAATGAAGTAGAGAGGAGTGGGAGCTATTAGATAGAAGAGTTTGGGTCTCTTATTGGGTTAATGGGCTAGGACCCAACCAAAGCCTAATTGAAAATACCAAAATCCTAATCAACTCCAAACATATCGATGTTTATACTTAAAAAAGTTGTAAACGTTGTTTTAAACTCAATAGAAATGGTCTCAAGTCCGAATTCAACTATTTACAAAAAGCCACATTTTGGAATTCAATCCAACCAACGACGTTATATTTAAATAAATAATTTATATATATAATCGTAAAATATGCGGATGATTACAGACTACCCTCCTTAAAGAAATTGCATGCTCGTAAGACTTAAGAAGAATATAAGGAGTAACAACCACTCTAAGGCATAACAACACAAAAGAAAATTTTGAAGTGAGAAGTTCACCTTAAGAGGCACAAGAGAGTAAGTCCGGACGTGTTTGCTAGATGAATTCTCTAGATTCGCAAGCAAGAACAATCATTAGGATTTGTGGACCATTGAACTTTCACAAGCAGAACATCTTTATTACAAAGGTGTTTAATGTGACGACCCGCCCTTTTACTTACAGAAAGACGTATCATCAATAAGAAAAGAAAGGGATAGAAATAGAAAAGAATAGAAAGAAAGAATAACAACATCAGAATCTCATAGCGGAATGGAACAAAATATAATACATCACATAACTATTACATAGTTTAACATATATCAGAGTTACACAATATCATACACATGACAATCATATATACATCTGTCACTACAAACATCCCAAAAAACAGCATACATCAACTAACACAGTGGAACTAAATAGATATATGCATACGTCTGGAACTCCTGCTCCAAGCTCCTCTTGAAACCAAAATCCAAAACCTATCACTTGGCTACTCGTAAAAATTTGAGTACCCAAGAGTTTATGAAAAATAAAAACAAACTCTGGGTCAGACATGGGTCTGGTATGAGTAAATAGTTTAAAGTTGTTTAATTTTGAAAACATTTGAAAATAAAGGTATCACGTAAGACTCCCCACACATAAACATGGGTAAATTTTTACCTTACGCTAACCAAAACATTTAATAGGAAATCCAGTGATATTATAATAGTGTCTAGGGTTTTCAAGTAAATAGAAAATAGCCGAAATTGTTACATTCATTAAATTCCAGCTACTAGCTATAAAAGTGGGTAATACAAATCAAAACTGTATGGTCTCGTAGGGAAAATGGGTTTCCATCAATGGCAGGGCTATTAGGGAACCGCCCGTCGCAGTACGGGGCTTAGATCACCGTACCGAGGATCACTCCCGACCCCCTACAGCACAAGGCCGGAACCATTCCTTACTGAACAGTTCCGAACAAGATAACCCCGCAGTTGTAGCTAGCAACTGCCCGCACAGCCAAACTAAAAAAAGCACATCTAGACAGGGGTGTATCTCATCCTGCTTGGGTGCTACCCACCTAACTTTGCTGCACATCTCATGTTTTAGCCATTCTCGGTTGATGAGGCTTGAGGTTACGATTACCTTTATAGAACATATCTCTAGAATGCTCATCGTCCGCCTCACGATGTTCTGAAAGCATTCAATCCATACAAGTTCATTCTGGGTTCGAACAAAACCGAAGGCATTATCTCGTTACACTCATTTTGGAATCACCCTCAGAGTCAACGACAATAACCCTTGCATTCTAAAAATACCATCTCGATCTTCACTTGGGAATTTACAACCTAACGTTTAATTTGGATCGATGTGGTTTTTGGATAATCATAAATGACACCCGATCTCGGTCTCGTCGAAATCCACGCCATTTTAAAGGTCAAGTTGTTTATTAGTTTGAACGGTTTAATTCAACACTTGAATTCACATAATATTTATCACAGATAAATCATACACAATCATAATAGATATATCAAAGCATATCATAGAACATCACAGAATATCACTAAATAAATATCACAAATCAGACATTCTACATATACAACATTCATAAGTAAACATCTTAAATTCTTATTATAATTAATTAATTTAGATCAATTACTTGAGAATTAATCACTTAATTAATTAATTATGTTATTTCACGCCATTTAATTAATTACTTCTTAATCAATTTATTTAAATCTTAATTACTTCATTAATTACCCTTTACCATTAATTAATAAAACCTAATTATTAATTAATCAAATTTAATTACCCATTTATTAACCACCAATTACTTAATTAATCAATTATTACTTCGTAATTAAATTACTTAATTACTTAACTACTAATCACACATTAATTAACTTTAAATAGTTAATTACAAATTTATTTATCACTTAATCATTAATTAATCCAAACTCTAATTACAATTAAAAAGTTAATCATTCTTAATTGCTTTCCAAAATAGTTAATTAATATTAATTATTCTTCTTAATTAACATCTAAAAGAAATCTTCTTTAACTTTGAAAATCAATTTATTACTAACTACAAACTTTAATGTTAATTAATTTTATACTTAACTTAAATTAGTTACTTAATTAAAATAATAATTAAGATTTTAAAACATTGTTAAGCATTAACTAAAATAATTAAACTTGTATTAAGACTCAAATTACTAAACACTTATTTAGTTTACAATGCTTAAACCCTGTTGAAACACAATTTGCTTATCTTTATTTTTTTATAGTATTGCAGTTCTGGAAAACAAACCCGAGACTTCCCCTGATTTAACTCGAGTAACACTTCGAGTTCCGACTAACTTTCCCCGAGTCTCTCTCATACTCCTTCTTCTTCTTTTCTTTTTTTATTTTTATTTTTCTTCAGTAAGCTTAAGTTTTGGTTAAAGCATAAAGTATAGCTTCAGAAAATCTCACGCGCTCGCATCACTAACCCGAAGCAACGATCCCCTTAACTCGAGTCACGACTCGAGTAACGCCCCAACGATCACGCTGACACAACCCCACTACATCGTACACGTGCATGGCGACGCGCCGTAGCTCCGGCAAGCTCCATCACCTCAGGCAAGTCACAAATCCTCCAAAAACTCGAAAACCAAATGTGATACGCCTCCAAACATTTGAAATCAAAAAAGGACAGTTCGATCGAAAAACTGCAAACACAACCCACCAACTAAAACACCTCATCACCACCACACAGACCACCGGAGACGCTCAGAATTCATCCACACCACGACAACACATTAAACAACCATCCTCCGAAGTCTCGTGCAACTCGATCACGTAGAGAGGACGAACACGCCTCGTTTCTGACATGTGCACAAGTTCGAACAAAAACCCTAATTCGGCCTCGCTTCTTTAATTCATGCAATAGAAAAATTATTCCATAATTTTCCCGGGATCATAGATGATTATACTTGCTTCAATCCAAATTTCTACAGCAATTATTGAATCAATCACTAGAAATTGGAAAAAATGTAAATTTTGTTCAAATACAAACTGATCTTGAAATACTAATCTAAAAATCTTCATTTTTGTTTTAAAAATCATGATTTGCAGTAAGAATTCAAACTATAATCTTGAATCGGCTTTTTATAACAATCAAATTCATCAAATTTTTGCTTGATTACCTGTAAACAAGGTTACAGTGGTATATTCTTACAAAGATGGTTTGATCAGCTTAAAAAAAATCTTAGTTTAAGTTTAAACATTTTGTTTCAGTTGAAAACTTAAAGCTTAACAATGATTTGATGAGAATCATTTGAGTTTTTGAACAAAATATGCGACCTGTAACAATTTACAGAGAAGTACAGAGCAACACAGAATCATACTCAAGATCAAAGCATATACAACCATATTATCAGTGAATCTCCTGAACTGTTATTAAATTAAAATTGAAGCTTTAAAGTTGATGTTTACTCACCTGAAAGATTCTGTTGAACAGAGAACAATTTCTGGTATTATGAAAACTGCAGTTGAATTTGCCTGAGTTCTTTTTTTGTTTTTGTTTGAATTGAATGATTTTGAGCTTTGAAAAATGAAGATGTTTATTTTCTTATTCTCTGGTTTTGCAAAATTGTTACTGAACGAACTAAAATGGAAAGATGCATCCATATATATAGAAGAAAATAGATTGTACAAGGGAAGGTATCATCTGGTCAAATGTTTTCTTCCTTTTGTTTTATCTTGATCAGATTTTTATTACTGAAAATGGAAAGATTGCTAAATATTTTGAATGGACTTATTTTAGGCTGAGATGATGGCATTTAATGCCATGGTTTCCAAATATGTTTACATATTATTATTATGTTTTGCTGTATATAGATATTTGTATGAAAATATCCACTTGCAGGTAGACATTGGTTTTGTATATTAAGATAATTTGTTTTATTATTTCTTAACTTGTCACCATATACATATTTTGTCTGGTTTATACTTTTGTGCTTCACTTAAAAATTGTTATAGTTGCTTATATGTATTTATCCTATGTTGCTTACACACAACAACCAATTAATCCTTGTTTTTATTTTTATTTCTCTTTGTATTTTAGCCATCAACATTTAAATTAGATTCATAAGTTTTACCTACATTTTATACTTATTTTTATATTGATAGAATTTGATTCTATTTCAAACATTATTATCCCCATATATATATACACACACACACACACACACACCAAATGTTAATAATATAGAGTATTTTAAGTTAATTGTATAAGATATATTTTATTGTAAATATTTTTAAAAGATTTTATTTTAAATTTCCAAATCAAATTTCCTTTTCAAAAATACAAATCTATATAAACAAATGGCAAATATTTTCAAAATACTTATTCATTTAAAATGATAAGTCAACATTTTATTTAATTGGATTAAATATTTATTAAAATACTATTGCCAAAATCCCGGGTCGTTACATTTAACCTTCATAGCAATGATACGAATAGGATATTTCTCATAAGTAAAATTAGGCGAAACCTCATTTTTTTTCAATAACACTGAGCTCAAGAATAGAATCGGAATCTCTAAGGCATTTGCATAGTTGAGAAACGTGGAATACGTCATGAATAGCGGAAAATTGAGCCGGTAATAAAAGGAAATAAGCCACGAAACCAATGCGTTTGGTAGTGGGAAATATGCCAATATATCGAGGTGCTAATTTTCTCAAACGACTGAAATGCACAACACCCTTCATAAGTGAAACACGAATAAATACCAAATCTCCCATAGAATATTCTAATTTCCTTATTCAATTATCGACATAGGACTTTTGTCTACTTTGAACCTCTTTCATCCGATGACGAATAAGGTCAATCTTTTCTATGGAATCGCGAATAAAATCTGGACCTAGAATCAGCTTCTCACAGGCTTCAAGCCAACACAAAGGAGATCGGCATGGCCTTTCATAGAGTGCCTCGAAGGTGCCATACCAATACTAGATCGGAAGCTATTATTGTAAGAAAACTCGATAAGGGAAATATGATCTTTCCAACTTCCATCAAAATCAAGAACACGTGCACAAAGAAGATCTTCAAGAGTTTGACACACGCTCTATTTGTCCATCGGACTGAGGATGATAAGTGGTGCTAAAATCAAGGTTTGTTCCTAAAGCATCTTGAAGATCCTTTCAAAATCCACTAGTAAATAGTGGATCACGATTACAAACAACAGAAGTAGGAACTCCATGCAATTTAACAATTTCTTTAACATAGAGCTTAGCCAAAACAGGTACGGTCCGATTGGACCGAACGGGAAGAAAATGGGTAGATTTTGTAAGTCTATCTATAATCACCCATAAATTGTCATGACTCGAATGAGAACGGGGAAAATCATTAATAAAGTCCATGCAAAGTTGATCCTACTTCCAAACGGGGATGTCTAAAGGTTGCAATAACCCATCGGCCCTTTGATGCTCGGCCTTTACAAGTTAGAAAGTTATGCAATGCTTAATAAAGTTATCAATATCAGATTTTATTCCACCCCAATAATAAAGTCGTTTCATTTCTGCATACATTTTACTACATCCGGGATGAATGGTAATTTAGAACGATAGGAATCTTCTAAAATGTCTTTACGAAGATCACTAATATTTGGCACAGTAGGTCTACCAAATTTTCGAATGCCTCCATGAGCATCAATTTCAAAGTCTTTTAAACCATCAACCTTATTTTTATCCCAAAACTTTGGCTATGAAGAGCCAATTCGAGATCTTTCTTTTAAGCTTCAAGGATGCGGTCTAAAAGAGGGGGATAAGCCTCAAGGCAACATAAAACAAGAGATGAACACGAATTGGGGCCATGATCTCGAATCTCGCAAGCAGACAAAGTCTCGAGATTATTCCATTCGGATATCATTATGGTAATAACCGCTTCTTTCGTATAGCTAAGGGCATCAGCAACACGATTTCCCTTTCCGAGAGTATAGAGAATTTCAGGATCATAAGATGCAAGGAATTCGAGCCAACGTTGTTGTTGCACATTAAGTTCCTTTCAAGAAAATAAATACTTTAAAGATTTATTATCGGTGTAGAGAACAAATTTCTCTCCCAATAGATAATGATGCCAAATTCTAAGAGCGAAAACAATGGCCAAAATCTCTAGATCATGGGTGGCATATCTAGTCTCGGCACGCTTTAATTTTCTAGAGTCATAAGCAATAACACGTTCCCTTTTGCATGAGAACGACATCCAAAACAATAAGATTAGCATCAGCATAAATAGCGAAGTCTTGGTTCCTTTCGGGAATCACAAGAATAGGAGCACCAAAAAGGAGTTCTTTTAATTTCTAAAAAGCGGCTTCTATGCTAAATCATTTATTTCATGATCCTCTTTCCTATAAAGTTAAGACATTGAAAATTATAATTAACTTTATGTAATCATCTTTTTAGAAAATTTTACTTATTATAAGTCAATTTACTGTGTCTGATTGTCTCATCATAGCATTTAGGAGAATCCTATCGATAACATTGATCAAGTGCATCAACCAGAATTCTTACACCACTCAATAGGCAATACAACACAAAATCATCTTCTATATGATAAACATGTCTCTTGAAAAATTTATGAATACTCTTTGCACCTTTTAAGAATAAAATCCAATTATACTTATAAATATATCCTATTAGAAAGATTTGCGATTTTAAATTGCTATTTGCACCCAAAATCAATCAATACAAGGACGAAATCATCGAGATATTCATAGAATACTCGATTCATAAGATGGATGAAATAAGCTAGAGGGTTCGTACAACTGAATGACAAATGAGCCACTTATAAGAATCATAGCAAGTGTGAAATGTGGTAAGTGGAACGCTATCCTCCGTAACTCTTAGCTGATGAAACATGTGGCAAGGTCAAGCCAAAAAGACCCTAGCACCACTCAACTAATCGCTTAGTTGGTAATCCTAAGACAGGCTCGAAGATATTGGGAAATTCATGAACTACATGAATGAGGGAAATAATATCTTCCTCATCATGTGGGTTGAAAGAATAAAATGATGTCATCCAATTGGAATTGAAATCATTAAGAATAATAGAAATCTACTTAACAAATTGAGGATGTCGAAGATGGATAATCCTCTTTGGATATAGGATATAGGATTCATAATATTAAGCCAATCCATTCCCAAAATCATTCTGAAACATAAGTAATGCATAACATGCAAATTGGCATGGAAAGCATAATCAGATAAAATAATTTCAACATCCTTACAAAATAAACTGAGCGTTACAGATCTATCAACCGGATTCGCAATTCTCAATGAAGTCATCAAGCCTATAACATTTAAAGAAAAAGTATCAACAAGTTCTTTTGATACAAAAGAGTGAGATGCACCCATATCAAAAATAACATGAATAGGATGATCACGAAACAAAATAATGCCATCAAGGACAGAATGAGAAATACCTTGACTAAGAGAAGTGTTACTAGGGGCTTGCACAACATTCAGTTTTCCCTATTTCTTGGTTTGAAGTTTGGTACATGACGATATATAATGACTCGAACTTTTGCAATAGCGACAAGTAAGGGGCTTCAGACACTTATTTGCATTGTGGTCCTTAAATCCATAATTGTAGCATTCTCCACGATTAGGGTTAGGAGTCTTTGCTACCGAAGTTGCTTGCTTCCCTTTCTTGTTAGGATTAGGTTTGAATTTGTTATCAGGATGCCTCTTCTTGTTGTTATTGAAGTTCTGTTTGGCACCCCCAACATCACCATCACTTTCTTTGTCGGCCTCTTTAAGTCGAAGAGAGATATCTACAAACTGATCGAAAGGAACTTTTAATTTCAAAAGTAAAGCCTTTTCGAAGTTCTTATTCAACCTATAGATAAACCTCTTGTTTTTCTTCAATGGGGTATTAATATACTCGACCCATATTTAGAGAGAGATTCAAAAGATGCGATATAATCTGTCACGGAAGATTCACCTTTAACAATGTCAATAAAACTTCGGGTTAAAGTTGCCTTTTCAGCTTCCTGCATAAAATTTAACTCAAACATTTCCTAGAATCGCTCCCAAGTAAGATTCGCTTCAACAATTTCCAAAGTCAAAAGTTCGTACCAATCTAATGCTCTCCCCCAAAGCATGCTAGAAGGCACTTAGACTCGATGTGGATCCATAAGAATCATGTGAGAAAAGATCTGATCGCATGTTCTAAGCCAAGCTTAGAAAACTGTAATGCTTTCGGAACCATTGAATGGCTTTCAACCAAAATTGGTACAATCTCTGCACAAGCATGTAAACCGGGATTTAGGATAAGTAGGCTCTGAAATGGGTCTGGCGGCTTGGGCATTCTTTACAAGATCCAAAAGCTGTTGGGCAGAGATGAATACGCCATCCTAAGGTGTGACGACCCGCCCTCCTACGCCCAGGAAGACGTATCGTCTTTAAGAAAGAAAGGGATGAGAAGATAGAAAAGATAGAGAAGAAAGAACGACAACATCAGAATCTCACAGCGGAACGAATAAAATATAATAATCACATAAATATTTACATCATATACAACATCAATCAGAGTTATACAGACAATACATCACATACTAGATAGTTATAAACACCTGTCTAGTTAACACAACTCAATACAATACACGATACATCATAGAGATACCACACAGCGGAACTATATATATATCTACAACGCTGAAGCCACCTGCTCCATTGCTCCTCCAGAATTCGTCAAAGCTAATCTGAATCCCTTGGCTACCCGCAAAAATTTGGGTACCCGAGAGTTTATGAAAAACAAAAATAAACTTCGGGTCAGACATGGGTCTGGTATGAGTAACAGGTTTAAGTTGCTTAACTTTGAAAATCTTTTGAAAACAAAAGGTATCACGTAAGACTCCCCACACATAAACATGGAAAAGTTTTTACCTTACGCTAACCAACACATTTGATAGGAAATTCTGTGATATTATAATAGGTCTAGGGTTTTCAAGTAAATAGAAAATAGCCAAAATTGTTACATCTATTAAATTCCAGCTACTAGCCACAAAAGTGGGTAATACAATCAAAACCGTTGGCACTTATTGGATTGTGGATTCCATACAATGGCAGGGCTACTGGGGTACCGCCCGTCACAGTACGTGGCCTAGATCAACGTACCGAGGATTACTCCCTTCATCCCCTGCAACACAAGACCGGAACCATTCCTTACTGAACAGTCCCGAACAAGATACACCCCGCAGTTGTTTGCAACCAACTGCCCACACAGCCGAATAAAAAGGGACATCTAGAAAGAGGAATATCCTTGTCCTGCTTGGGCATGACCCACCTAGCCTTGCTGCACCTCCCCTGTTTTAGCCATTTCCGAATCATCGAAATCCGATCAACTCGGGTAGGTCCTCGGGTAGGATCGGATTTTATATCGTGTTGATAATATTAAAAGATTTTATCACGCTGTAGTGTAGCAAATCCGATCCCGTCTCATCGAAATCCAAAACGTGTCTTTTAAGGCCAAGTTGTCTATTTAGTCTTAACAGTTTAATTCAATATAATCAACATACACACAGATAGATAATTCATAATATCACAGTAAATAATCACAGATAATCTCATAAACAGATAATCAATATTATCATCTAAACAGATAACCAAATATTATCATATTTAAACAAAGCGTCCATGACACATAGATATAATTCATGCCAGATCACAATCATCAAATGAAATATCAATATCATTCATCCATAAGCAATGATTTATAATCATACCATTGGTAATTAATTTAAAATGAATTAAATTAATTACTCCTATCTCTAATTAATTTAAAATAATTTAAATTAATTACTTCATCTATAAATCCTGCTTATACAATCATTAGTTAATTTTAAATCAATTTAATCGTCCACTAAGTGTTTATCTTGATTAATCACCATTGATTAATCTCTAATTACAATAAGTAATTA
This sequence comes from Allium cepa, assembly GCA_030765085.1. Lineage (NCBI taxonomy): Eukaryota > Viridiplantae > Streptophyta > Magnoliopsida > Asparagales > Amaryllidaceae > Allium > Allium cepa. Next base: position 218,438,623 of record CM060938.1, read on the forward strand.
GTCTTTAATTAATTTCACAAATTAATTATCCTAAATTATTCATAGTAATTAACATTTAATTCCTTCATTTATTAATTAAATATAATTACTTACATTTATCCTTAATCAATTACAATAATTAATCACTTCATTGTTTATTATTACCAATTCTTAATTTCATCATTAATTAATGATTTCTAAATATTTTAAATTAATTACTTTATTCAGATTAATTACATTAAGTAATTAATCTTTAATTCAACACAATTATTAATCACCTTGATTAATATCAATCCAGTAATTAACTACCCTTAATTACTTATTTAATAAATTGATTATTCCATAATTAATTATCTCCACTAATTAATCCCCTGATTAATTACAAAAGTAATTACCCAAATTACTTCACTTACAAATCATATTGTATTAATTTCATTCAGTAATTATCATCTAATTACTTCCTTAAGTAATTCTGCTCCATTAATTACATTAAGTAATTACACTTATCAAACCATCAAATGATTTTCTTAAATTAATTAAAATGAATTAATTAACTTAAATCAATCATATTCTCAAAATTAATTACAATAAGTAATTAATCTGTTAATTACTTTTATCAGGTAATTACATTTAACAATTTACAATAGATTATCTAAATTAATCATTCTAATTAATTATCACAATTAATCACATTAATTAATTAATTACTTAATAATTCTTAGTTAATTATCTTCATTAACTAATAACATTTCTTAATTTACTTCTTTATTAATCTCTAATTATAAATTAATCTAAATCATTAATTTATAAATTTAATAATAAATCATTCCTTTATTTTCTTATTAATTAAATCATTTATTACCTTAATTATCTCTAAGATAGTTCATTCCTTTATTAATGATGTTATTAATATTAAAGTGTGTTTAAAACATTACTTTTAAATTTAAGATTCAAATTACATTTTTGAATTTAAGATTCAAAAATGATTATTATTTAAACATTTACAAAATTTAAATTCAATTTAGAATCTTGTAATTACATTTATTACATATGAAGTTTTATATGAGGAGAAGCCTTTAAATTAAACTACTTAACTTTTAGTTAAAAATTAGCTTTTTAAATTACATTGTATTTGCTCAGATTTGAATACAAGAAGAACTTGAATCCAATAATTTAACTTTGATTTAAAATTTTGATTAAAACTTGCTTTTTTTTTCTAAAAAACTTGACTTAAAACTAAATTTTCAAATCCAAATCTATTTTAAAACCTTAAGATTCAAATGTTCATTCATACTTCAAATTTTTGAATTTAAATCACAGTTTACATTCTGTTTTTAAACTTTAAACAAATTAAAAATTTGAAACCCTGTCAGGTTTTTAAACCTGAAAACCCCCCCTTTAAACACTTAAAACTTTATTTCATTTCAAATTTGAATTTAAAAATAAACTAAAATTCAAATTGCAATCTGGATTTAAACTTGAATTTATACTTAACTTTTATTTTAACTTAGTTCAACTTTGTTAATTTACAGTAAAGCTTCATGAAAAAAAAAAATCAGGTTCTGGAACCTGTAACAACCATGTACTCGAGTCCCCCACCCTGCTTCGAGTCTCAACCCCAAAAACTTCGAGTAAAAATATGATTCAACCCGAGTAAATCTCGAGTTCAAAAACCCACAAACATCCCAACCTTCACCAGTTTCAAGACCTTCCACCAGGAAACAAAAGTACACGGTGCACATGCACCGTGACTTTGATCAACTCCGACCTCCCACCAGACCTCCATCTCATCGGCAACCATCTCCAGATGACTTCACGGTCATCCAAAACCATTGCAACATCCCGAATCAAAATCGAGTTAGTTGCTCAAACCTGGAAACGCGATCAGGTCTCCACCCAAACCTGGAACCTCACGCCGCACTTCAAACTCCGACCACCATATCATCAGAGACTCCGGTCAAAGCTTCATCAACACTTCAACGACCATTTCCCAAGCCCCCATGGCACTCGATGCTCCAGTGACCTCCAAATGCACTTGTTTCTCCAGCACGGCTAAACTAGGTTTAGCAACAAAACTCAACCACCACAGTCGCCACCGTGGCCGTGACCACCTCCTACTATTTTTCCCATCACCTCGGCAAACTTCTCCACCTCCTCGCACAACCCGACCACCTTTAATCCCATAGATCATCAGAGATTCCCAAAAACCCATAAACAGTACAACCCAGAATTGCACTTTCAATGCTTTATTAAAAATAGTGACTTTAATTTTAAAAATCAAGTTTTTATTTAGTGTTTTAGTTTATATGCCTGAACTAAGTAATTATAAATTTTGAGTTTCATCAAATCTTGAGTTTATACTGTCTTGCTATCTTTCCAGAGCAAAATTTTAATTTTGTTTAGCTTAATAACATTTTAACATCACCATTATAACCAAACAATCAAGTTACATCTTGATTCTTAGTCCTAACAATAAATAGTAAAGATTTTTAAACTAATCTGGGTTTTGAAATTTTAGCACAGAGATGATCCTCAGGCATTTACAAACACATATACATCATACATCCCAAAAATACACAGAGATATTCCCAAATATATTCACATGCAAACTTATTTCAGATATAATAAAGCAACCATATTTATATTTTAGTTTAACAGAAAATGTTACTCACCTGATTAAAGAAAGGAGCAGAGCACAGTTTTGAACTTTAATAACTGGAAACTGTTTTGCTTTCCAAAATTCTTGCCTTGTTGAAGATGCTTCAGTTGGAATACTATTTTAGTTTGTATAGATGGGAATGTTTACCATTATTTCTTTGTTTCAGGTTTTAATGAACGAACTAAAAACAGTATGCATATATAAAGAAGTTTTACAGGGGTAGGTACTAACTGGGATAAGCATATGCTAGAACAATGATACTTTTTGTTTGTATCAGGCAATTGCTTTATTTCTGGAGGCTGAAAGATTTTTATACAAATTTCGAAATGACATGTTTGTATGCTAGAGATGAAAGCTTTAAATGTTAATGTACTTTTATGTTTACAGCAACCTTGTTTTTATGCTTAGATATTTTTGTTTATACTTTGCTTTGTATTAGCTTGTTTCACAATCTACTTTATATGTTAATTTTATTTACTCTTTAGCTTACATATCTATTTTACAGTTATCATTACTTGCCTGCATATCTTTTATTATTTTGTTTTATGCTTGATGTTTATATTCTTTGCCTTGTATGTTTTCTTTACAGGCTGCAATTAGATTTATACAAAGCCTGGTACAAATCTCTATTATTCTGTTTCTTAACTTGATGTTTTGTACTTCTCTGAATCTTAATTCACAAGCTACTAACATTTTGTTTATGTTTTGATACTTGTCCTACAGGCTATCTTCATTCTTTAACTTTCCTGGCAACAAACATATTTATTTTGCTTTGCTTGTTCTTCCTTAGATACATAGACATTTATCTTACTTTGCATTTGTTTTAGACTTACCTTAGCATTCTTACTAGCCTGCACATTTTACTTTGCAGGTTACAAATTTGCATTGCCTTGATTCTTTGTTCTAAGCTATTGCATCTTTGTGTTTAGATATTTTGTTTATTTTGTTTCTCTTTTATTTTAACATAACTATAAAATACGAATTTTAATTATTATTTATTATAATACTTATGCTAAATATTAATAAGGTTTATTTTAAGTTAAAACATTTTAAAAGATTCTATTTTAAACTTTAAACCAAAGTTCTTCCAATTATACACACATATATATATTCAACAATTTCTATTTATTTTAAATCTACTTTTAAAGATATTATATTATAAATAAATCTCATTATCAAAATAATTTATAAAAGAAATTATCACCATATAAATGAATTACTTATTTTATCAACTATAGTTAAAACAAGAACAAAATAACCTTTGTTAAATTTAAATTTAAGTTAAAATCATTTAATCAAATTTTAACTTTATCTTTAGTATATTTTTAAAGCCAAATTATTATTTATTTATTAGCTATATTTTTGAATCAAATTTCAAATTACCAATACATTAGAATTTGAAAAAAAATCCTTATTTATTTAATTTTAAAAACAGATATTTAGATTATATACAAATATATATTTATTATTAGAAAACAACTTACTAGCTTTTAAAAGATGAATTATCAGTTAAATGTTTATTTTAAAGAAGATTATTTAATCAATTCAAATATTATTAACAAATATTATCAAATCAATTTAATTTTTCTTTTGCAGATTATTAAATTGATATTGCCCAAAATTTCCGGGATATCACATAAGGAGTAGCAATGGATTGACCAATGCTATGACGGCCTGGTCTAACCATTTCTCTCCGTTAGGAAAGAAAGAAGCGGAAAAAGGTTATTCTCAAAGTATATTCAAATAAACTAGATTGATAAACAAGGCATCATAAAGGGAAATAGGATAGATTGGGTCCTAAGACTCGAATTAAATCCTAAGGCACGATTCCCAAAAGAGACTTGGACAATAATCCTTGTCATAATATCCAATATTGAGGAGCGACCATCTATGAAAATGATTTGAGCAAGTATCGATATGCCAGATAGAATATCATGCAATTCATTTCAAGAGGAAATTTGACATATCCATTCCAAACTCAAATCTACTACATAGTGGCTAAGTGGCTTTTGGAATCAACATAAAATAAGTACAACACAAAATCAGTCATAGATATTCATATCACTAAGGCGGAACAGATATGAATATAATAAACAGAAATGAACATCATAGTAATGGTCATACAAGATCCACTACAAGCCAAAAGAATAGTATACATCAAAGAGTCTATATCTCGTATACATGAAAGACAAAAACTACTAACTAAAGTAGTTAGCCAAAAGTTAGAAGACAGTTCCTGCAAAGAAGTCAAGTGGAAGCACCTGAAACACCTCGGTCTGACCCGAGTATTAATAAACGAATTAGTCTAGCTATAATTATCATGTAAGATGAGACAGGATAATATATATGATAAAAATATTTGATAACAATAATACCATGTTGTGAGTATATATTTGATAACAATGAAAATCATACATTATCTCAAGTCTCCTCAAATGCCCAAAAATAGTACCATATTCTTTAGCTTATTAACCAAACCTCAAATATTGACAAAACATATCAATGCAAATCACAAAAATTGGTGAAACACAAATTCTACAAATAGATAATTAGAGATCCAAAAAACACAAAGGGGGAGGCCTATCACAAACGGGAGCATGAAAACTCACCAACAGATGTATCACAAACGGGACGCTATCCCATGGTCGCTAACCCATAAAATTTGAGCCGAAGCTCCACCGAAACGGGCTGAAGACCATGGATCGCTACCCCACCAAATTAAGCCGAAGCTCCACCAAAATGAGCTTTAATCCCTCATGCGGACAAAGAGACATCATTCATCGCTGGTCTAAATTACAAAATGATCATCATGGATCAATAAGTAAATTGCACTAAGCTAGTAAATAAATGTGTTAGGCTTCATGTCCCATAACCACTAGCTTAACTCAAATATTTACAAACAGATTGTAGATTTCCACTCAAAAAATTTCACGAGATTTCAATCGAACAAGTCCAAGAATAATCGACGAAGTAAACGCAAGCGTTTCATAACACTTGTTTTGCTAAGTCGTTTAATTGGATATCTCATATGAATGAGGTAAAGGTTTGTATATACTAATAGATTGGAAAATTGTTTTAAAACGATTTTTGTGATAAAAATAGTGTTGAAATCATTTTTGTGAAAGAGTTTTAGTATTTACTACTAGTATAAAATCTTTGTATTTTAAAGTGACAAATCATAGAAACGATTGTAAAAGCAATCTATCACCAAAAATCCACATTTCAATAACGTGATCAAAACCATGAAAATCGATACCAAATCCATCTAATGGTATTCCTAAAAATCCAGAAAAGAAGTCATTAAAGTCGTTAATAAATGACAATAACTAATGGATCAACAAAAATCGATAAGAAATGGAAATTCACACAAAAATAGGCAAATTGGCAATAATTCAACGGGATCAGACATCTGGCCGGTTTAACCTAGCGTCTGACCCTGGGTTCTGGAAATTTATATTATTTTTATCCTTTTTCTTTTTATTTCCTGAAGCCTCCCAGACGTTTGGTTGGGTTTAAACAGATGTCTAGTCATGGGCTCTGCCATTTTATTTTTTTATCATTTCTTTTTTTAGGAGCCCCAACCAGACGTCTGGTTGTCTGTGCTAGGCAAAAATTTGCTTAGGCCATTGATGGTCAAATGAACTTAGGAGCGATCGAACGAGCGATGGATGCTAGGGATTTATGCCGAGAGACAACCCAGCCCTATAGGCTTTTCGATAAACCACAAATAACATGTCCAAACATCCATAGTAGGATTTTCATAAATTTTGACTTCAAAACCAAAAATTGGAAAATTCACCAAACCAATTCAAATCAAAAGAAATTGAACATGAAATGGATATTAGAAATTCATGCCTAACAACAGCGAAAACTGTAGACATCAATGTGAGTTCAAGAACTCACATTTAAATTCAAAAACATGAAATGAGAAGATCTAAAACAAGCTTAGACCAATTCCCCTTCACTACACCTTGAAAATCTTCAATCTATTATGAAATTCAAAATTTTCTAAGTTGGGTTATAGGAAAAATCAAGAATTGAAGAGGGATTGAGATAGAGAAGATGAAGAGGGTGCTTACCTAAGCGTCACCTCGATTTTAGAACTTGAATTTGAATTTCCTAAGAGAACTAGGGCTTAAGAATTTTAGTTTCCTCTTCCCATCATTTTTCCTAGGGCTTGAATGTTAGAAAATTATAAGTGGAATGAATGAATGAAGAGGAGTGGAGTGGGAGCTATCAGGTAGAAGAGTTTGGGTCTCTTATTGGGTTAATGGGCTAGAACCCAACCCAATGCCCAATTGAAAATACCAAAATCCTAATCAACTCTAAACATATGATGTTTATACTTAAACAAGTTGTAAACGTCATTTTAAACTCAATGGAAGTGTTCTCGAGTTCAGATTCGACTATTTACAAAAAGTCACAGTTTGGAATTTAATCCAACTAACGACGTTATATATAAATAAATATTTAAATATATAATCGTAAAATATGCAGATTGTTACACAGTACTTCCAAACCCAATTGCCACTTAATACTTCTAAACATGTAACGGGCTTCTATAGTATGTTTAAAAGAGAAATAGGTAAATTCTACTATTTAAGACCTCAATTAAGGCAGACCCCATCCTTTACGACTTATTCCATAGGTGGGTTCCTAATTATGTTGTTAATGGTCGGTGGGTCCTGGCTACAAAGACTACTAACCAATATTTAAGGTTCGAACATTTAATGTCCAACTTTTACTGCATCTGTCAGCCAATAAAATCATGGCTATATAAGTGACGATCCCAAGCCACTTAATACATTTTATTGAAAATAGGCACACTCTGGTCATTTAATAACATAATTAAGGCAAACCGCATAGTTTGGTACCTATTTCCAGGGTATGCTCCTCAATGGTACTATAGTTATTATGGCCTTAGCAATGTAAGCGACTGTAGCCGAGCCACTTAATACCTCCTTAATAAGGACTAGGTAGACCCGTGACCATTTAATACCTATTTATGGGTAGGCCTTTGTCATCTAATGCCTAATCCCAAGGCGGACTCCTCAGAAGTACTATCTAGGTGACATTGCTTGAAAATCCCATTTGACTGCTTAATACTTTTTTATAGGAAAGAGGCAGACCCTACAGTCGCTTAATACCCCAAACCTGAAGTGAACTCTTCCCAAATATCCAATGTCACTCTTAATTATAAATATGGAATCTCATGAGGTTACTTTTTTCAATAAGGAGGCAGGCCGTAGAGCCACTTAATACCTCAACACTGAAAGTAAACCCTTTAGAGACATCCTTATTTATATGGAATCTCACTAGGTTATTTAGTACTTTCTTTTAGGAGAGAGGTGGACCCTACAACCACTTAATACCTCAAACAAGAAGTGAACCCCTACGGATATTTCCCATACCTCTCCTAATTTCAAATTTGGACCACTTAGTAATTTCCTATCAAGAAAGCAGGTCCAGTCTCTCACGTCATCACGGGTCCTAGGATTAATGATATCTTACATCAGTAATAAGTGCGCCCGACGGTTGGTAGCCTCAAAGTGATGGAAGGTCTTCCATCAAGTGACTCTATTGACCTCACATTACTAACCAGTCCAATTAACCATCCTAAGTCTTTGCTTTATTATCTTAGGTAGACATTGGACCTAGCTTGCAAATTCCCATTTTATATAAGGCAATAATATATACCTTAAATACTTATCTGTCATAAATCCCTTTTTAATGCTTATATATATTAATTTGTCCATAAAATCCTAATGTACATTTCCTAAGACATTTATATATGATTACTAATTTCAAATTAGTAGCCTTTTATATCAATTTCATTTTTATCAGTCCCATTAATCCATTTATCCTATCAAATTATTTACAACTCCCATATTTATTACCATTTATTTCTTATTTATTGGAGTTACAACCTTTTACATTCCTTTTTTATTAATCAAATATCCTAAATGCAAGTACTATGTATAAGCGTTATTATTGGCTTTTTATTTAATTATTACAAATGCAATAATATTACATACAAATATTTACTTTTATCAAATAAATTTTAGTCGTTTATCTTCACTAGAATATTCTTTTCCATATTCGGTTATTGAAATCATATCTAAAAAAATATCCGATATAATTTCCATAAATTAGTCCAGAAAAAATATTTAATTTTATAATATGAAAAATTACATCGTTTGAAATTACAAGAATAATCATTTCTTTTTATACTGAAATAGACAATGTAAACTATAATGAATTAATACTTTATACGTCTCTTTATTTTTTATTTGCATATATTCCTTGTTAAATCAAATGCTTTATTTTTTTAGAAAGGGAAAGAAATCAACTATTTTACAAATATTAAATAGATCTAAATTCCAACAATTCCAAGCATAGAAAAGTTTATATTCCATTAAGATTAGGGTAATAATCCAAATTCATAACACTATTATACAACCTATTTCGGATCTGGAATAAATTTCATTCTTTTGGGATTGATTTCGAGATCAGGTTGTAAACCATTCAAAATCAATTTAAAAACAAGAATATATAGGCGATATTTACTATTCATATTATGTTCAATTTACTGGCTACAACTCATATACAATTATCCACTTAGACATAGCAATCAAATAAACACTAATGGGTGATTTTTATACTATAAAAATCTATAAAATTTCCCACTCTTCTTTAAAAAGCGATTCAAATTTTCAGATTTGAAGTAGAACCTTTGATTCATCTCCAAATCCTTTATAATCCAAGAAATATGTATAAAAAGGGTGTTTATACACACACACACATATGTATATATATATATATGTATATTAGAATTACCGATCTTAGAATCTCCAATCCTTTGTAATCCGAAAACGATGTATAAAAAGGGCATATACATATATTAGAATTACAGATTTGAGAAGAGATTTGGGATTGGAAGAGAAAATAGATACAAATATATATATAAATGTATGAATTACCTTAGATATGCACATGGTTGAGTCTCTTCTCTTCTCGTTTTTGTTAGATTTCTATTCTTCTCCAGTTTTGATAAATATAGACACGAATATCTTATTTTTATAATTTAGAAAGAAAGTGGAGAAGAAGAAATGGCAGAGCTTCACTGCTGCCTGTAAAATAATATAAGAAAAGAAGGGGGTTATGCCTAAATTTATAGGCACTAGAATCAACCTCAACCGTTCAGTTTAAAATATTAAATCCGGGTTGTACATGACCGATGTTTATTGGAGCCGCAACCATAAAGCGATCGACCACCCTTTCCTTCGGGTCGATCGTTCTAATCTGTAGGTCAACCTAAAGGTCCCAGATAATTAAATAAAAATGTTAATTTTTCTTAATTATTTGTTTTCCTTCCAAATATTTTTTTTCGTCCGTAACTTCTTCGTTTGGACTCCGATTGCAAAACTCCAAATATGAAAGTTGCTTAGAATTTTACGACAAGCACAATGGTACAAATTTATCAAATTCCATTATTTACGTAAATTTCATTTTTGAAGTCTATATTAATGGACTAACTAATTAAATAACTAACACCAAATTATGGGGTGTTACAGGAAACGAGCTGGATGCCTGTAAGACCTGGCATACTTTATTTTTGCTTTATTTCTCGTTTTGTTTTTACCAGCATTTTTAAAGACAAGTTATTCTAACTATCTTGGCTGATGATATGCTAGTTTAATCTTACTGTATTAAAGGTTTTTTCATAGAGATCATTTAGATATTATATATTACTCTTCACGATGTGAGACTTTTTTCCATCATTTCTCTCACGTCAACAATCTATCTTTCTAGCACTCGGATGCGCGGTGCTTAAACACCATAGATGTATCGACATTGACATTGGAGGGTTGAAAAGGTGATGTTTGCGCCAAAAATGGTCACAAACCCCAAGTATTGTGAAAGCATCAAACAATGAATATAAATCAGCAATATTCAAGCACAAGTCTCAGATCTAAGCAAGCAACAGACAGTAATCTAGAAATAATGATCAGAAACGCAAGATTTATAGTGGTTCGGCTATCTCCGGCCTACGTCCACTTCAAAGTTTTTTCTCTTTTTGTTGATGTTCTTTGTTGATTACAAATGATTGCAGCAGTTGCAAGAGAGAATTTCAAGTATAACAGCAGTAGTAAGGTATAGGATCGAATCCCGCAGAGTCTGGACGTCGAATGGCCAAAGGAGGATCCTTTTTCTGCAGGCTTCAGGGAGCTATTTATAGGTGTAGGAGGCTGAGATCGCACTCAAACTTCGGGAGACATCTTCTGGCACATGAGTGGGCCCACGCGACCGACCCCACCAAGTTTCGACTCGATCTATGATCGATACGAATCCATTTCGTATCCATCAAAAAATGATCCAATCGGGATGAAACATGGCAGGAACATTCTTTACCTTGTATGCAAGCTGCTACGATAATTTCATTGCATTTGGATCTGTGGTTTGGAAGATATGATCGATATGAGTTATGATGTTTTGGCAGGCCGTGTAGTTCGAATCGATTGATTCACACCGATACCTTTGAATCGATCGGAGAACGTGAGCATGCGATGACGTGTTACGAAATTCTTGGATCGCTCCCCCTTTTTTGCCATGTTGATCGATTGGTTCCGTAGCTTTCGCCATGTTTGCATCGACACGTTCGCAACGATATTTCATATCGATGACATATGCTGCTTCGTATCGGTCAGGGTGCACTATTCGTATTGATCAATCTATAGGGATCGATTCGAATAGCGAGTGTGGGACCGATGCGAACCAGATCATCCTGAACAGTGTGAGTGGAGTGCAAACAGTATCGATGCAAACAGAGACAAAGTGATGATTCCGGATCGATTCAAACATATGGATACGGACAACCAAACATGCATGAACCCGATCAATATGGACTGAGGGATTCGAACTATACAAAACCCGATGGATTCGAATAGATCGATGCGGGGTCATTCCAGTGGATACGAAACCAATCGACTCGAATAAGCCAATGCATGATTTCGCGATGGATGCGAATGATGGACTCAAACTGCACTAAACTCGATGGATACGAACATACCGAGGAGATGCCATTCCGATGGATACGAACATACTGAGGAGATGCCATTCCGATGGATACGAACCTGTTGGATTCGAAATGGACATCACCCCCACTCTCTAATGGATACGAACAATACTCTACCTGATGGATACGAACAATGCCTCACATGCCCGCTTACCTGATCGATGCGAAACCATTGAGTCAAGTCCATGCTGATCGATACGAACGATATCGATTCGAAGTCCACCACTATGCTCTGTCTCTGATCGATACGAACAGTATCGACTCGAAATGCCATCTATTGATCGATGCGAAATGCATTGATACGAACCGTTCCTTGTGCGTCTTAGCCCACCCATATCTTGTGCATACGAACTTCGATCGACCTGAAATTTGAAATGTAGCTTTCATTAACCTTGATCATCATCTCCAATCGATTCCGTCCTGATCGAAGCTCAGCCAAATTTTAGCGACATCGATTGCAGCCTTGTTTCCAATCGATTTCCAATCCTGATATCCATTCTTCTTTGCCAATTTGTTGATATTCCAGCTTTGACCAAAAGGTGGGATAACAGGTGGGTCTAAATGTTTGGTATCAGTGTTAAAGATTAAACGAGAACCTTGGCTTGGTAAGGTCAATTTTTTAGAGATAGAGTAAGTGACACCTTAAAACGAGTAGTGTATTAAATATAAGAGCACGTATTTGTTAGTGTTATAAAAATGTCTTATATTATGTTTAAATTGGTAAATAAAATAATTTTACCGGGGATTATATTTTATATTTAAAGGATAATTTTCAGAGAAAATTATATAGTTATTTATGTGTGATTGTTTATTCGGAAATGATAACATTCAATTAGTATCATTTATTGTTTGATTAGCCATGCTCGTTCAGATTAAAAGCATTGACTATTGGTTGTTGATTAATTATTTATGCTTAGCCAATTTATGAGCATTTTTCTCAGAGTTAAAATAAATACGAACACCTTCTGAATTCCGTTTACGATTTGACTGTAAGCCATTCGTTAATAATATAGTTTTAACAAGTTTACCATCAAAATGGTTACTATAAAGAAGGGATGAGTTTATATAAAGAGGATTTTGTAAATTGAGTTTATAAAATGTGTTTTGTAAATGAGGAGGATTTCTAAGTGACAATATGTTTTTAGTAATTTGAATAATCTTCTAAGTGACGATCGGATGTTTTCTTAGGTGAATTTGTTGTGCACTTGGTAAATTATTCCATTCGTCATTGTAGGATCGAAACAAGTTCAAACCCGAACGAACCTAAAACAGGTTTTAGTAAATAAAGTTCTAAAGTTATTATGTATATATATATAAATGAAAAATATAAACGATATTATTTCAAAATGGGATTCGAAAGAGAAAAGGTAATTTTATATTAATTAGTTCAATTGGCTTAAAAATGATAAAAAATAGGTAAGATGTGTGCTCGGATGGTAAGAACTTCTCCCGAGTATTACACTTCTTAGTAAGGGGACATATGATACTATTTGGTAGAACCTAGTTCCTTGGTATCATTTAGGGTTACTCAATCCATATGTATATATTTTCTATGGATTAAAATATATTGTATCGTTTCAAAAAGGTTTTCAAATAAAAATTAGGTGGTTGGTTCTTAAGTTTTCTTAAAGAAAATGGATCCAAAATAAAAAAGGTGTTCTGATAAAAGAATGTGTTGATAAAATGAAATTTTTAACATGGGTAATATCAATCTTGGTTAGAGAAGAAATAACTTGACACAAGTTTCTAAATGGATTAAACTTAAAGAAACGATTTTAATAAGCTTTTTTTGTTAAAACCATGTCATTTGTTATAACATCTAAGTTATATAAACTATTTGATGTTTTCGGACCGACTAATAAAACTTTATTGACGTCTAAGGAAAAATAGACTCTAGGACTGAGTTCAGACACCATCATCCTACTCTTCTTAGCTACTTACAAGACCTGATAGGTAAAGAGGTCAAAGAAGTTGACTCAGTTTTAACTTGGGGCTTGCATCTAAATTTAAGAAAAAATAAGAGATAAAAGATTCAATCAGATAGTTGTATACGCTTTCAGGATGTAGTAGGGTACTATACAAGTTTAAAACTTAAGTTATATTTTTATGGAATATTTTCATAAATAATTTTTGGAGTATAAATAATTGTAGTAGTATAATTTATCGAATTATCATAAAGGGATAAAACCGTAAATTGGACTTGGATCATTTTACTCGCATGACTTTTCTTGATCTAGAGTCGAGCACATGATGTCTAGGTAATATACACCTGTTCGTATAAGCATTTTCACTCGATTTCTCGACAGCAAGTACTAGAGATAGATTCTTGGAATAATGTAAGTGTTTTCTACGACCTTGCAGAACTAAGTAAGCAAACCATAAGTATCAGACCAAGGAACCGAATAAGGTATCCGTATTGGAGAAGTTAGGTGATCTAAACTAGTTTGAATGTGAGATTTATATATCCGAGCAAGTGATCGGGTCGGATATTACGTATGGATGATTCATACACATCCTAAAGGCTTAAGTATATCTGCATTTAATGTATTATGGTTTATAAAGAGTTGGGAAAATGAATCTTCAATTTTTCATGAGGTAGTGTGAATAATCAGTTGAGTAATAACTTATGGCTATTGAGCATGAGGTATGCTCGGTAGATAGTTTATCATCCTTGTGTAATGAGAAGATTTTAAACCTACAGAAACTCTAAGTCTTCTTTGGTAGCCATTTAACATTTTGTTAAGGTGTTAAGAATTAGTATGGCTTGTTTCTGGGTTGTTTTTTTGTGATGGAATTTCGGGGTTGAAAATCTTTTAAGAGTGCAAGAATGTAATGATCTGGAATTTTATCTCTTTGGTTTGTGAATACTTAATTTATTTAAATATTTAATTAATGGTATTTAAATACCAATTAACCCTCTTTTAATCAATAAATAACGATGGTAGTCTCATTTTATAAACTTATTTACCAAAATAAATAGGTCGATGAAAAATTGAAATGTGACCGAAAATCATTTCTCGGATTTTCAAATTTTTATAAAATCGAAGTTGTTGCAATAATGTTGCGCACATATGCACACATACTTTCACGTATAATAACATTTCAAATTAGTGCAAAAAGGATTAGTAAAAGTATGTGTTATTAAAGTGGTTAAATTGTAATTAAATAAAGTAGTGAAGTAAAGAAGATTTTTCTCCTTATTTTAAATTAATAAAGTACAAAATTGTACATAAATTCATATGCATTAATACATGTTATCATGATATAAATACATAGCATGTACTTGTGTTGGAAGGTGGTAAAGATGTGGAAAAATAAGGGTTGTTTTGTAATTTGGTCAAGGAGTAAGTGATGTAGTTTGCACCTTTTTGAAGTTCTATAAAAGGACCTCTTTACTTCATTTTTTTTTTACTTTTTCATTTCAGTACTTTTGCTCTCGTCGTCCCTCTCTTCTCTCTTCTAAAAACAGAGCAAATTTTGTCCAAATCTTCTCCAAATTCAACCAAACTCAAGTGTGTTCTTTAATACATCATGGAAAAACCATTTAACATGTCAAAGTTGGAAGCTTTGGACTTAGAACCCTACTTTGGCCCTTGGCCATGAGCATTTAGAGGGTGATGGAGCCTTGGGCGATGTGCTTTTAAGGAGAAGAAGGAGCTTAGAAAGCAAGGTGAAGGAGGAAAAGTGGAAGCTTTGGCTTCGGGGTGATGGTAAGAGGAAGTTGTAGTTTTTGGTTTCGTTTTAGCATGGTTAAAGTGAGATACCTTACTCTAAAACGGTTTTAAAAGTTGACAAATATTGTAAAAGTATAAATTGTTGTTTATGTTGTTTATATTTGTATATATTGCTTGTTGGATTTGATTCCGCTTGGAAGCGGGTGACTTAAATAACCATTTTTCTATAGGGGACTTATGAGCGTATATGTCGCTATGGAAGTACTTCAAAGAATAGGAATTTTTTTAGAGAGATCCTAAAGGATTCATTGCCTTGTTGATTTTCATTTAAACACATTCTTGTTTATGTAAATATTGCGTATGTGGAATATGAAAGTCGTATAGTAATAGTTGAAGTTCTTATTATTGGTTTTGCGATATTGATATCTCGTGCTTTCCTTTAAATGGTTTACCACTTTGTATTCTAAAAGTATTTTGAAATGTTTTTCAAACTATACTTTTGTTTTAAAACCATTTTGCAAAGATATTAAAGTGGTTTAAAATATAGAAAGAAATGGAGTGTAAAAGTTATGTGATTTACAAAAAAGTTTCAAAAGCTACAGTCCATATAACGATAGTCGCTATAGATGCAGTTTGAAAATATATGATATTTATAAAGTAAAAGGAGGTTATCATTTTTAGGTATTATGTAAATTCTTTATGAATTTATTTATAAGATTTTTATAAGTATTTAAAAAGGAGACTGATGATTTAAATATATTTTTAAGAATTCATTTGAGTTATTTAAACAAGAGGTTATAATATTTATTTAAATATAAGTTTCAAATTATGTTTTAAAGAGTTTAAAAGTTATTTTAAAAGTGGAAGGAAGCGTGGATTAGAACACTATTATTGTAGTAACTGTTCATGAGAAAAGGGATAGAGATTATGGACGATAGCATTCTTGTTATAGTAAATGGTTACGGGAAATTGGAAAGCAATTATGATTTATAACACTTTTGTATTGTTAAATAAGTTATTTACTTTACATGAAGAAAGGATCTAATCTTTTGAAATCAAGCTTTTGTTTAACTAAATGAGTTTGGAAAATGTTTCCGATAACTAGTATGGAACCAAAGACATGAAATAAGTTCATGAAGTTGGTTTTCAAATTGTTTTAAAAAGACTTTGTTTTATGCAAGTGATTTACTTGTCAGTGCCATTAAGTAAGAAAAACAAATATGATAACTAGTGCTAGAATGTTAAAAAATTTATGGAAAGTAAGTCATCTTAAATTTATCGCTAAAACTCAACGAATAGACTTTCATCTATTTGAGAGATCTAGAATTGGAGTGCTTGAACTAAGGCAATCCCGGGTGCAACCAGTGCCTTGACATAACTGGCTTCAATTCTGGGTAAGAGACAGAGAAGCCAAAATGTTGGAAACATGATAAGTATAAAAGGGTTAATTTTTATAAATAGGTCATGATTAATTAATTATATGGAAGGTTTCATTTTATACTTGACACTAAATTTCAAGGTGTGGAAGCCCCTTTCTATCTGTTAGAATTAAGAATGTCGTCGAGGTAAGGATAGTAACCTAACTTATGTGACTTCATTGTTACTCGATGGATAATATAGGGTTAAAATCAAAAAGTGTTGATAAAGTATATGATGTTCGATTTTCCATGTGCAAACTGTATACTTACACCATACAGTGGTTTTTCCACTATCGATAACTTGACATATTTTAATTTAGGAAATATATTAAAGCTTCACAACTTCATATGGTTGGAGATTCCCTTCGGAGAACTCATTCCTGTGAAACGTGTCTCGCTTTAGGGGTTGATATTCGAGATCTTTTTGGTACTCTTATATCATCTGCTTAATTATGAAAGAACCGAGATTGAATATACCAAAAATTATTGATTATTGGTTCAGCGAGATTAGGATCGGATAATCATGAGTTATCTGGAAACCACTTTGAAATGGCATAGCGTTAAGATGATGGAATTAAAAATTGAATTTTTCATAGGGAAAAGTCTACTTGCTACTTATCTTTAGGTTGGATCCTAAAAGGATGTAGTAGAGATAGTGCCTTCAGTTTGTTCACACCTAAACAACTTGTATGGATAAATGTTGGCATCGCATTGTTGCTTGGTGTACGGCAGGGCTAAGTGGGTCACACCTATTTGGGTAGGTCATCACCATTCCCAATCAATATATGTGAATTTATGTATGTTGTGATCTCGCCAAAAAGGTTGAAATGCAACTAGGGTGATGACATATTCGTAACTATCCATGAAAGGGTTGGCTAGTCATGTGTAGGTAGGAGGTCCATGTGTTGTCCCTCCGTACATTTTATTGAGAGATATATTATGGTAGGTAGTACTCCGGTGCCATATCATTGATGGAATCCATTCTCCAATACGCGCTTTACGTCTTTAGTTATAGAACACAATACTATTTAATGTAATTATGGGTAACCATTACAGATATATTATATATTTATTTTCAACCCTAGGAAATATTATAATATCACTACATTTTAGTATAAATGATTTGGTTATCGTAAGGTAAAAACCCGTTCATGTTTTGTTTATGGCGTGGTTGTATGAGATACCTTTTTTTGAAGGGTTTAATAAATGATTTGAGTATTTCATGTTGGTTACCATGTTGTTCCATTATAGTACTTGGGTCAGACCCTAGTATTTTTCTAGAGTTAGCATTGGATGTTTTGGAGCTTCAGTGGATGAGCTGTATGCCTCCAAGACCTAATGTACCTTACTTTCCATTGTATTTCTTGTTTTGTATTTACCATCATTTATAAGGATATCCTTCTATAACTGGTCAGACTGATGATAGGTTAGTTTACTTTGATTGTATTAAAGATTTTCTTTGTAAAATCATTTGGATATCATGTACTCTTCAAGATGTGGGACTCTATTCTGTCTTATCTTTCACCCCAATAATTTATCTTTTTAGCACTCGGCTACTCAACACATGCATACCATGGATGTGTTAGTATTAACTTTTGATGGTCGAAAAGGCTGTGCAGCACACTTATACATGGTGTTATATTATTCTAATGTTCACAATTTACTATACAAGTCCTAATTTAATATAGCAATTGCATAAAGCCAATATCATAAATAAATTAGCTATGAAAAAATAGAATTATATACACATTCAAAATGGAATCCAAAGCATATAATTTTTTATGTTAATATAGTAGAATCGTGGTCCTCTCCAAAGAAGCTGCTTAATAACACAAATCTTTTATATTCCATTCAATTTTAAATGAATGGCACTGAAGTGACAAAGAAATCATGCTTATTTTAATTTGCAATTCTTTTCCGTTACAATCACAAATTTAAAAGTGGAATAAAATAGAATACAAAATATTTTACTTTGTAAATATCAATGAATCTGATTCTACGATGTTAAAATATAATAACTAGGATTCCAATCAGTTTAAGATTTATGTATAATGAAGAGATTTTGGGTTTTAGGTTGATAAGTTTTCGCATACAAAATTTTCCAAGGTACGATACAAAACCAAACATCAAACTACACAATGTACTATTAGAGAAAAATTAAGATTTCTACTCACAGATAATTCTGAATAAATCTCCTTTGATTTACTTCGTGTGATAGTGTTATTCCTTCCTCCAATTATCCTCTATTTATTCTATCACGTATAACAAATTTGTCTATGCATACTATATTCAGAATATATAGATTAAGGTAGAGATATATTTTGTATGTGTATAATTTATTACCTTTCCCTTTGGCTTTCTTCTTTAAAACCTTAAAGATACATATTCATTTTTGATTTCTAGTTAAAGAGATTTTTATGGAGGAAGAGAATTAGCATAATGTCGTTCCTAGCTTTAGATTTGTATGAAAAGTATGATGGTGCTAGCCCTTTATTTATTGTTGTCTAGATGCATCAGGACGGTCGCATCAAGAATCTTTTAATAATTTTAAATCCAAGCCATTCAGGTTGCTCAAAATCCTAGCCATCACAACACTACCGGTCGACCTATCTATCATAGGTGGTCGACCGCTAGCAGTTGACCGGCTCTTAAAGGCAGTTGATCGATGTGATCCCAGCCGCTTATTTATATTAACGTTAAAATTTACTTAGACGTTAAGTTTTATATTTAATGTTAGGCTTAATAATACTTATAACCTTAATACGTTTTGAATTATTTTCGATCTGCAATTTTCATACATTGATAATTTCTTCATTTGAACTCCGATCGCGAACCTTTATATATGAAAATTGCTTGAAGCTCGCCACAAACACAATGGTGCAAGTTTCACGGCCAAATTATGAAGTTTTCTAAATTTCTATTTTATGCATTGTCATTAATTGATTGATTTTTCTTAATTAGTTTCTTTTTAATTTTAAGGATATTACATTCTCCCTCTTAAAAGAATTTTATCTAATGTTTCTAAGGGATGGATGTGTAACATGCACTCTATAACCATGTTTCTACCATACCATCTACACTACAAAAAGTGCAACATAATTATCTATGCAACATATCTATAGGTAACTCGGCCCTAGCATGAGTGCAAGATCGCAACTTATAGGCATGTATGGAAACAACCTAAATATGGATTAAATTCTATAGGAGTGCAACTATAACAGGAAAAAATGTGGCAATTTTCCCCTACCATCCAAATTAACAATCATGATGCAACAAAAACCTATATAATACTAAATATAAAGAGAGAAATTTTTCCAATAAAGAGCTAGATGAGGAGCCCTCGTCTTTTCTTCTATCTCCTAGGTGCTTTTCATTGGATTGTCTTTACTTGTACATCGCAAAATGATTAGGATTTTCTTAATGGTTGTGTACTTTTCCGAGTGTGACACATTGAAGGCATTGTGAACTCTAGATTTGTCTATCTCCCTAATGGTACGTGATCTTCCATTCCAAATTTTAAGTTCCATTTAAGTGGTGTCATGCCATTCCATGCCATTTCTTTCTCAACTTCAACCAATCATGACTCGAAAGTATTGTTCTCCCGAACCTTGGAGAAGTTATCAGTTTCCTATCCCAATGTAAACAAATATTGCTTGTAATCTTAAATTTTTATACTGCCCAATCCTAAAAATTATGAGGTCGCCTAGATATTTAAAAGAATATTTTCTAACTAAGTTTCGTTGAATGTTTTGTCTCTTTTAGTCCAAGAGTTTACCAAAAGGACACTTCTAATCTTCTTTTTAACATACTTCCCAGTTCTAAATATTGTTTCCAATGGGAATCACATTCACATCTAAGCATGCAAGAACTTTTACCATTCATCGTCCATGCTTGTCCATATAACGCATAATATCCCACACTTCATTACTAGTGACTCTTGAAAATGACATATGGTTTCCTCATCACCAATCAGCTCTATTTAGAGTTACCCCAAAAGGATAAGGTCTAACTTCCACCTAATATACTTTGATGATCTTTGGATCGTCCCGCTATGGGATTTCCTAAGATGACAGCCCTTGGAACCCAAGTGGCATGCTATCATATATTTAGGCTAACTTTATATTAACCTAATGCAATCCCCAATAACATTCTTGAGATTGTAGTGAGAACCTAAGTACTGCCACCTGTATAGCCATAATCCAAAATACATATGGTAAAACGACATCCTACTGGCATGGTGAATTATAAGTCCGTAACTGAATAAACCTATGTGGCCTGATAATGACGAAAATGTCTGAATAATGACACACATGCCAAAACATCATGGTCTCCCACCTTCACTGGCTAAATATCATAAGAACTTTCTTTAGCATACAATGTCCATTCCTTGCTAATGGTACCAACATTTCTTCTATTGACTTAACTTGTCTGAGCAGTATCCTTATAACCAAGTTATTGTTTTACGGTTATCTATACTATTCTTGAAATATTTACTAGAATTCTCTTCTTCTTATGACCTTCCATGATATTCTAATTATGAGCATTATGTTTAGCATCGCTTCTAAACGTTTAAATAGCATTTAATCATCTGTTTCCAGAAAAAGAAAAAATCCAGAAAGGAAAAGCATTTTCTTCTTTTATTACATAAGTTTCTTTTCAAAACAAGATGGTAATTGTTTATGCCAAGGCTTTTACATTTCTAAATCATATAGTTTCCCTAATCAATGAGGAAACCAAATAGACTTAAAACAAAAGGTGTGATACATTTACTTTTATATATTTTTATATTTTCATTATTGTTATTTATTTAAAAAAAACTTTTTATATAACCCACGACTTAATTGGTAACCAAAAAAAGAGAGTTCTAAATTGATCATTTAATTATACCTTCTTAATCTCGTGAAGAAAGATTCAAAAGTTTAGAAGGTGTCTAATTAGGTTTAATTTATGAAAGTCAAAGGTCAAACCATAATTACCCATCTGTTTGCTCTTTTTACCTTACTTCATTTTACTTAGAAAGCTTAAAGGGTTCGACCTACCCATAATTAAGGGAAGTTTTAAAAAGTTGTTTTACTCTTCTTTTTTAATAAGGAAAATATTTTCTACTTCAATAGCCATCAGTTTTTAGAATCGTCTTTTAGCCTCAAAAGTATAATTTCAAATTCTGTGTCATGTTGTAGACCCTTTTTCCTTTAGTATGTTTATAACATGTCTAAATTCCAATTTTAATGGTGGAAAGAGATATTCATTTGGTTTACGCCTAATGTGTTGCCTACATATAGAACCTTATTTTTAGAGGCTCGTTTCTTTTAGCATGGACTTGCTTCATAAAGTGAGGTCAATGTCTCTTTACTTTCTCTTTTTAGATCACTTTCCTTAAGTATTAAATTCCTCAAACAAAAGTATTGTTTCAAAATCTTTCCAAGGTTTCCACTTTTAATCACTGTAACATTTGCAGTTATTACCCATAGCATTTAGTCCTTCTCTATTTTCCGTAACTAGCCATCCCTACTTACTCGTCATGGTTGGTTTGGTCGTCACTTCTTTTTGTAAAGTCATAAAATTTCATAACCATGAAGTACTTAACCCAAATTTTACTTTGAAAATATAAATATAGAAACTTTCTATTAAACTCAACACGAAACGACACTAATAGTACTGGGATGAGTGAACCATTGACTTGACGTAGGCCTTCTACCCCCTGAGCTCGGTACACGTTACTGCTTGGATCCTAAAAGAAGCTATGAAATACTCCTCATTTTAGCCAATTTTAATCATAAGTGTCATAACTTTTAAAATTATAATTTAGTATTTATGAAATAAGTATGTACATTAAGTTCAAATGTCAATGTTAGCAATTTAATTTAAAAATATCCTTTCCATTAAACACATTATTTCCTTCTTTTCAAATAGTAAGACTTAAGTTTTTATTAGTTATCCTTTTAAGGCATTTTTACAACAAATGATTAATTCTTAAAAGGTAGGACTTTTTTAACTTTAAATAATAGAATCCGGAGTAGATAAGGACAACTTCTATACTATTACTTTTCAACTACTCATGCTATTTAAATTTCCTCTGCCTCACATAGTTTTATTTTAAATTGCTTTTCTTTATATAGCAATCATTTTATATTGACTATTTTCTTCACTAGGTCATCGCAATGCATTCACCTACTGCTTGAGTCATTGTGCTTTTCTCCATCCACATGAAACCATTTTTTATTTATGTATAGATCTCTTTAGTTGTTTTGCAAGATATTTTCCTTATACGGGATTATTTTCCTTTCCTTAAACAACACGTTATTTCCTTTCATTCTCTTTATCCCATTTAAATAAAATACCATTTCCATTTATCTGCCTCCTAAATAAATTTTAAAACTTTAAAATTAAAAAAAACAATAAAATCATCGAACCAAACATACGTCCTATTTTCTGTCTGTTTTGTTATACTTTACCCAAATACCCTTTACTTGACATTTTAGTCTTCGTCGGTTTTAGCTTCAACTTAGAAATTTCATAAATAACTCGTTCAATTAAATTTTCCTATATTTTTATGTTTTTCAAGAATCTATTTTTAAAGGATATTTTATATGGCGAATAATTAAGTATTTACTTACCTTTCAAAATGATGATTTTTTAGTGATGGGGTTCTTCTATTTTTAAATAAATTCTTTGAAAGTCATTTCAAATGTTTTAAGAAAATTTAAATCTTTCAATAAATTCACTTTCATAGGGCCAAACTCAAAGATGTATTTTATTTGTCCTTTCTTTTTTATTTTTCTACTTTTCCACTCTTTCTTAACTTATATGTAACAACCCGTTAATTTATCACTTTGATAAATTATATTTATTTTTATATTTGTTCAAATAAAATATTGATAATTAAAATTATATTATTTCAAGTAATTGCAATATTATTTTGAATAAATCTTTACAAAAACATTTTCCTCAAAATTTAAATCGATAAGATAGAATTGTATTTAAATAAAGGTTTATGAATTTAAATTAAGATTCAACGATTTAATATTTATTTTAATTATCCAAATAATTAATCTAAATGATGATAATTCATTTTGTATAGTTATAAAGTGATAAAATAACCATTTATAATAGTTTGATAAATAAATATATCCGATTTGAAAATATAAGGAAAAATCCATAACGCTTTATCAGTGTAATAGTAATTATTGTACATAATTGTTAATATAGATTTATATGGTTTCATAATTCAAATATGATCATTTTAATTTATTTAAAATGATAGGAAAATTAATTTTGATATTTTTTACAAACATATGTACATGGATAAATAAGCGAAAATGTGACCGATAATCGGTTCTTTGAATTTCAATGATTTAAAGAACAAAAGTTGTTCAATGACATTCGAAATGTTATGCACCTATATTGTAACAACTTGCATATTTTATGATTAAATATTTAAATGCTTTATTTAAATATAACATCGTTAGTCAGATTAAAGTCAAAAATGCTACTTTCTGTAAACAGTCGAATTAGGACTCGAGACTACTTCCATTGAGTTCAAAACGGCATTTGCGACCTTTTTGAGTATAAACATAGATATGTTTGGAGTTCAGTAGAATTTTTCTATATTTCTATTGACTTTGGGTTTGGGTTCAGCCCATGAACTAATCTTATACCCTAACTCCTCCTCCAACTCCTCTTCATTCATTCTATTATTTCCTATCACTCAAGCTAAAGAAAAAAGGGGGAAAGAAAGGGAAATTAAAGTTCCTAAACCCTAGATTACTAGGAAATTCAAGATTCAAGCTCCAAAATCAAAGAGAAGCTTAAGTAGGCATATTTTCTTCTTCTCCGCCTCAATCTCTCTCCAATTTCCAGAAAAATCCTATAACCTAATTTACGTAATATTTGCAATTGATCACAGATTGAGGGTTCTTGAAGTTAAGTGGAGGAGAGATTGATCTTGCCTTGTTTTAGAGCTTCTCATTCCTTGTTTTTGGGTTTAAAGGTGAGTTCTTGACTTACATCTATGTTTATACCTTTGATAGTTGTAAGGTATGAATTCCTAACAACTATTCATGTCCATTTGCTTGTGAATTGAATTGGTTTGGTGGATTATGCATTTTTGGTGTTTTAAAGTCAATATCTATGAAAATCCTTATATGGATGTTTGGACAAGTTATTCGGAGTGCATTGGTAAGTCTATAGGGCTGGGTTGTCACTTGGCATAAATCCCTAGCCATCGTTGTTCATTCGATCACCTCTAATATGATTTGGCCATTAATGGCCAAGGCTAATATCTATCCTGAGCTTCATCTCAGACGTCTGGTACAACATTCAGACGTCTAGGCCATCGGAATAAAAATTCTAGACCTTCAGCTCAAACGTCTGAGCTTACTTCCTGGACGTTTAGGCAATCTGGATGAAAATTTCAGACCTTTAGCGCAGACATCTGGGGAAAACACTAGACACTGTTAAATTCAAGGAAATTGCCTATTTCTATATGGATTTCCGTTTTATCGATTTTTGGTTGATCCGACTAGTTGTTATCGCTTTTACCGACTTTGATGACTTCTTTTCTGGATTTTTGGAGTATCCATTTGATGGATTTGATATTGATTTCTATAGTTTTGATTCACGTTTTCGCATGTGAATTTTTAGTGATTGATTGTTTTTACAATCACTTCTGTGATTTGTCACTGTAAAATACAAAGGTTTCTATACTAGTAGTAAATATTCAAACTCTTTCACAACAATGATTTCAATGTTACTTTTAATGCATAGCTCAATTTTAAAACCTTTTTCCAATCTATTAGTATATACAAACCTTTACCTCATTCGTATGAAAAATCTAATTAAACGACTTATTAAAACAAGTGGTATGAAAGCTTGTGTTTCTTTGTCGGTTAATTCTTGGACTTATTCGATTGAAATCTTGTGACAAATTTCGAGTGGAAATCTACACTTTGTTTGTAAATGTTTAAGTTAAGCCAGTGGTTATGGGATATGAAGCTAAACACATTTATTTACTAGCTTGGTGCAATTCACACTTTTATTGATCTATGATGATCATTTTATGGTTTAGACTATAGATATGGGATGTTTTTTGTCTATGTGGGGGGGGCAGTACCCCGTTATGTTGAACTTCATCTCATTTTTTATTGCAAGCGACCCATGTTCTTTTATGGAGTTCGGTTCATCGAGCGCACCATTATTGTACTACGTCGTCGTTCCGAATTATTTGAGTTTCAGGTTCATTGGGCATATTGCTATTGTACTACGTCGTTGTTCTGAATTATTCGAGTTTCAGGTTCCTTGGGCGTACCGTGATTCTACTACATCGTTGCACCGGCTCTACGGTTAGGGACCGTAGGATAGCGACCCATTTGTGATACACATGTTGGAGAGTTTTCATGCTCCCGTTTTTTATAGGCCTCCCCTTTTGTGACTTATGGATTTCTAATTGATGATTTCTAGAATTTGGTTTTCACCAATTTTTGTGGTTTATATTGATAAGCTTTATCAATATTTGTGATTTGGTGGATAAAATAAAGAATATGACATTCTTTTTGGTGTTTGAGAAAATTTGAGATACTGTATGATTTTTGTTGTTATCTAATGTATACTTGCCACAGAATGGCATTATTTTTATCATATGTTTTTGTCATATCTCTTATCTTATCTCATTTTATATGATACTTATAGCTAGACTGGTCCATTTAATATTTTCTTCTTAAATAATACTCGTGTCAGACCGAGGTATTTCAGGTGCTTTTGCTTGACTTCTTATCAGGGTCCGTCATCTGACTTTTGGCTAACTACTTATATTTGTAGTTTTTGTTTTATACATTCGAGATAGAGACTCCTTGATGTATACCTGTTGTGTTTCTAGCACTTGTACCTGTTCTTTTGTGATGTAATGAAACTTATATGACCACTGCTTTGATGTACACTTCTATGTGTTTTATTCATATATGTTTCCAACTTACTGATATAAATATCTGTTTCCACCTTACTGATATAAATATTTGTGACGGATTTATGTTATGCTTATTTTATATTTGTTTCCAAAAACCACATAGCCACTATGTAGTAGCCTTGAGTTTGTATTTGATATGTCAGATTTCGTCATATTATCTAACAGATGGGAACTCGCACAAAGCAATTACATAGATGGTCGCTCATCAGCAGCCTTATTCTTCGTGCTAGTCGATGGCAATACCCCGTATTGTCCTTGGCTTGTGTGAGTATATAGGTGGGCATGACAACTTGGTATTAGAGCCAAACTTCAGAACAATATAGAATATTATAGCAAGGATCATTGTCCTAAGCCTCTCTTAGGAATCGTGCCTTAGGATTTATCCAAGTCTTAGGACCCATTCTATTCTGATTTCTTTGATTATGCCTTGTTTTATCAATCAAGTTTGTTTGATATTCATTCTGAGAATAACCTTTTCCCTCTTCTTTCTTTCTTTATTAAAGAAGAGAAATGGTTAGACCTAGCCATCCCAGCACCGGTCAATCCAGTGCTACTCCTCGGGATGGAGTGTTCATGCCTGCCCAATAGCTTTTAGATCTTGTAAAGAATGCCCAAGCTACCGGACATGTTCCTAAGCCTACTCATCATAAATCCGGGTTTGCACGCTTGTGCAGGATTGTACCAATTTGGATGGAAGGCCATTCAAGGTTTCCAAAAGCGTTATAGAAGTCCATGCTTGGCTTAGAACATGCGACCGCACCTTTTCTTGCATGAACCTTATAGATCTACATCGTATCCAAGTGGCTTCTAGCATGCTTTAGGAAAGAGCATTAGATCGGTATGAGCTTTTGATTTCAAAGATTATCGAAGCGGATCTTACTTGGGAGCAATTTCGGGAAGGATTTGAATTGAATTTTGTGCCGTAGGCTGAAAAAGTTACTTTAGCCCAACGCTTTATTGACCTTATTCAAGGTGAATCTTCTGTGATAGATTATGTCGCATCTTTTGAATCCCTCTCTAAATATAGGGTCGAGTATACTAATTCCCCATTGAAGAAAAATCAGAGGTTTATTTATGGGTTGAATAAGAATCTCAAAAGGCCATTACTTCTGAAATTAGAAGTTTCTTTCGATCAGCTTGTTGATATTGCTCTTCGACTTGAAGAGGCCGATAAAGAGAGTGATGTTGATGTTGTTGGTGCTAAACAGAACTTCAACATCAACAAGAAGAGGCCCATTAAGTTCAAGCCGAATCCCAACAAAAAGGGAAGCAAGAAACTTCGGTAGCAAAGACTCCTACCTCTAGTCATGGACAATGCTACAATTGTGGTTCTAAGGACCATTATGCAAATAGGTGTCCGAAACCTTTTTTATCATTATTGCAAAAGTTTGGGTCATCTTTTATCTTCATGTCCCAAACTTTCAAGCAAGAAAGAAGGAAAGCTAAATGTTGTGCAAGTCCCTAGTAACACTTCTCTCGGTCAAGGTATTTCTCATTCTATCCTTGATGGCATTTTCATGTTTCGTGATCATCCTATTCGAGTTCTTTTTGATACAGGTGCATCTCACTCTTTTATATCAAAAGAACTTGTTGATACTTTGTCTTTAAGTGTTGTGTGCTTGATGGCTTCACTAAGAATTACGAATCTGGTTGGTGGATCTGCAACACTCAATTTTCTTTGTAAAGATGTCGAGATTATTTTATATGATTATTCTTTCCAAGCCGATTTGCATGTTATGCATTAGTTAGGCTTCGGAATGATTTTGGAAATGGATTGGCTTAACCGTTATGAAGCCTACGTCCTATATCCTCAGAGGACTATACATCTTCGACATCCACAATCTGTTAAATAGATTTTTATCGCTCTTAAAAATTTGAATTCCAATTCGGTAGCATCCTTATATTCTCTGAATCCTCATGATGACGATAATGATGATGAGGAAGATGTCATTTCCTTTATTCACGTTGTTCGTGAATTTCCCGACATATTTGAGAATTTTTAGGATTACCACCTAAGCGAGCAATTGAGTTCAGAATTAATCTAATCCCTGGAGCTCTACCTATCACTCGTCCTCCTTATCGAATGTCCAATAAGGAAAATGAGGAGATGCGTAAACAGTTATCTGAATTGGAAAAAAACAATTTATTCGTTATTGTTCCTCTCCATGGGGAGCTTCAGCAATTTTTGTGAAGAAATCCGATGGTACACTTAGGCTTTGCATTGACTACCGCAAGCTTAATGACCTCACCATCAAAAATAGATATCATTTACCTCGGATTGATGATTTATTCGATCAACTTTGCGGTGCTAGAGTCTTTTCACAGTTAGACTTAGCAACCGGTTTTCATCAGCTTCATATTGCAGAGAATAGGGTTCCTTTGACATCGTTCCATACTCATTATAGATCTTATGAATGGCTTGTTATGCCATTTGGTTTAACGAATGCTCCAGCTTATTTCGTTGACCTTATCAATCGAGTTTTCAAAGACTTCCTCAATTAATTCGTTCTCATTTTTATAGATAATATTATTGTTTATTCAAAAACTGAGGAAGAGCATGAAAAACAACTTCAAATTATGTTGGATACCCTTAGGAGTAATCAATTGAATGTAAAATTTTCAAAGTACCACTTTTGGCAATCTCGTGTGAAATTTATAGGACGTGTTATTTCTGAATCTGGAATATCTGTGGATCCTTCAAAGATTGAAGCGATTCAAAATAGAAAGAGACCGAAGTGTGATGGAAATTCGTAGCTTCCTTAGATTGGCAAGCTATTACTGTCGGTTCATAAAAGACTTTCTAAAGTTTCCATACCTCTTACCAGTTTGACAAAGAAGGGAGTTAAGTACACTTGGTCAGACAAATGTGAAGCAGCTTTTTAGAAATTGAAAGAACTCCGTTCCGACGCTCCTATTCTTATGATTCCCGAAGGGAACCAAGACTTTATTGTTTATACCGACGCTAGTCATGTTGGTCTGGGAGCCATTCTCATGTAAGGGGAATGTGTTATCACTTATGCTTCTAGGCAATTAAAGCCTGCCGAGACTAGATATGCTGCTCATGATTTAGAGCTCACGGTCATTGATTTCCCCCCTAGAATTTGGAGTCATTATCTTTCGGGAGAGAAATTTGTTCTCTACGCCGATCAAAAATCTTTGAAGTATTTATTTTCTCAAAAGGAAGTTAATTTGCGTCATTAACGTTGGCTCAAGTTCCTTGCATCTTATGATCTTGATATTCTTCATACTCCTGGAAGGGAAAATCGCATTGTCGATTCCTTAAACGTAAGCAACAGGCGGTTGTTTCTATGATGATATCCGAATGGAATGACCTTGAGACTTTATTCACTTGAGATTTGAGATCATGAATTCGATTCATGTTCATCTCTTGTTTTATGTAGCCTTGAGGCTCATCCATCTCTTTTTGACCGCATTCTGGATGCTCAAAAGCATGATCCCGAATTGGCTCATCTTAGCCAAAGTTGTAGGGATAGAAATATTGACAGTTTGAAAGACTTTGAAATCAATGCTCATGGTCGCATTCGAAAGTTTGGTAAACTTATCGTGCCAAATATTGTAATCTTCGTAAAGATATTTTAGAAGATTCTCGTCGTTCTAAATTTACCATTCATCCCAATTGTAGTGAAATGTACATAGATATGAAGAGACTTTATTATTGGGATGGCATGAAATTTGATATTGCTAATTTTATTAAGCATTGCATGACTTGCCAACTTATAAAGGCCGAGCATCAAAGGCCCGGTGGGTTATTGGAACCTTTGGACATTCCAGTTTGGAAGTGGATCAAGTTTCCATGGAATTTATTGACGGTCTTTCCCGTTCTCGTTCGGGTCATGATAGTTTATGGGTGATTGTAGATAGACTTACAAAATCCGCCCATTTTTTTCCCGTTCGGTCTAAATGGACCGTGCCTCTTTAGGCCAAACTCTATGTTAGAGAAAATGTTAAATTGCATGGAGTTCCTACTTATGTTGTTAGTGATCGTGATCCATTATTTACTAGTACATTTTGAAAGAGTCTTCAAAAAGCTTTGGGAACGAAGCTTAATTTTAGCACCTCTTATCATCCTCGGTCCGATGGACAAACCGAGCGTGTGAATCAAAATCTTGAAGATCTTCTTCGTGCATGTCTTCTTGATTTTGGTGGAAGTTGGGAAGATCATATTTCTCTTGTTGAGTTTTCCTATAGTAATAGCTTCTAATCTAGTAATGGTATGGCACCATTCGAGATACTCTACGGAAGGCCATGCCCAACTCCTTCGTGTTGGCTTAAGGCTGAAGAGAAGCTAGTTTTAGGTCCAGATTTTATTCGTGATGCCACAGAAAAGATTGACCTTATTCATCATAGGATGAAGAAGCTAAAAGTAGAAAAAAAATCCTATGTCGATAACCGAAGAAGGAATTTAGAATTTTTTTTGTGGGAGATTTGGTGTTTATTCGTGTTACACCTATGAAGGGTGTTGTGCGTTTCAGTCGATCGGAAAAATTAGCACCTCGATATATTGACCCATTTCCCATCGCCGAGCGCATTGGTTTTGTAGCTTATCGCCTTTTATTACTGGCTCAATTTTTTGCTATTCACAACGTTTTCCACGTCTCTCAACTACGGAAATGCCATAGGGATTCTGATTCTGCTCTTGAGCCTGGTGTTATTGAAGAAATTGAAGTTTCACCTAATTTGACTTATGAGGAACATTCTATTCGCATCATTGCTATGGAGGTTAAACGCCTTCGAAATAAAGATGTTCCTCTTGTGAAAGTTCAATGGTCAGCAAATCCTAAAGATTTTTCTTGGGAATCCAGAGAATTCATCGAGCGAACACATCCGGACTTGCTCTCTCGTGCTTTTTAACGCGAACTTCTCGTTTTAAAATTTTCTTTTGTGTTGATATGCTTTTATAGTTATTACTCTTTATTTTCATCTTAAGTATTGCAAGGACGCAATTTTTTTAAAGAGGGAAGTCTGTAACAATCCACATATTTTACGATTGAATATTTAAATGATTTATTTAAATATAGCATCGTTAGTTAAATTAAAGTCCGAAATGCTACTTTCTGTAAACAGACGAATTAGGATTCGAGACTACTTCCATTGAGTTCAAAATGACGTTTGCGATCTTTTTGAGTATAAACATCGATATGTTTGGAGTTTAGTAGAATTTTTCTATATTTCTATTGGGCTTTGGTTTTGGGTTTCAGCCCATGAACTCATTTAATACCCTAACTCCTCCAACTCCACTTCATTCATTCTATTATTTCCTAACACTCAAGCTAAAGGAAAATCGAGGAAAGAGAGGAAAATTAAAATTCCTAAACCATAAATTACAAGGAAATTTAAGATTCAAGCTCTAAAATCAAAGAGAAGCTTAGGTAAGCATCCTCTTCTTCTCCACCTCAATCTCTCTCCAATTTCCAAAAAAAATCCCATAAACTAATTTAGGAAATACTTGCATTTGATCATGGATTGAGGGTTCTTGAAGTTAAGTGGAGGAGAGACTGATCTTGCCTTGTTTTAAAGCTTCTCATTTGTTGTTTTGGGTTTAAAGGTGAGTTCTTGAACTCACATCTATGTCTGTACCTTTGATAGTTGTTAGGTATGAATTCCTAACATCTATTCATGTCCATTTGCTTTTGAATTGAATTGTTTTGATGAATTATCCAATTTTTGGTGTTTTAAAGTCAAAATCTATGAGAATCCTTATATGGATGTTTGGACATGTTGTTCGGAGTGTATTGGTGAGTTTGTAGGGTTCGGTTGTCGCTTGGTATAAATCCCTAGCCATCGTTGCTCATTCAATCGCCTCCAACATGATTTGGCCATTAACGGCCAAGGCTAGTTTCTACCTTGAGCTTCAGCTCAAACATCTGGTATAACATTCAGACGTTTGGGCCATCGGAATAAAAATTCCAGACCTTTAGCTCAGATGTCTAAGCTTACTTCCCAGACGTTTGGGCGATCAGGATGAAAATACCAGACCTTAAGCGCAGACGGCTGGGGAAATAACCAGACGTCTAACACTGTTAAATTTAGGGAAATTGCCTATTTCTATGTTATCACTTTTGTCGACTTTGGTGACTTATTTTCTGGATTTTTGGTTGATCTGATTAGTTGTTATCACTTTTATCGACTTTGGTGACTTATTTTCTGGATTTTTGGAGTACCTATTTGATGGATTTGATATCGAATTCTATGGTTTTGATTCACGTTTTCGTATGTGAATTTTTGGTTATTGATTGTTTTTACAATCATTTCTGTGATTTGTCACTTTAAAATACAAAGGTTTCTATACTAGTAGTAAATATTCAAACTCCATCACAAAAATGATTTCAGCATTACTTTTAATACAAAGCTCGTTTTAAAACTGTCTTCTAATCTATTAGTATATACAAACCTTTACCTCATTCATATGAGAAATCTAATTAAACGACTTAGTAAAACAAGTGGCATGAAACGCTTGCGTTTTCTTTGTCGGTTAATTCTTGGACATATTCAATTGAAATCTTGTGACAATTTTCGAGTGGAAATCTACACTTTATTCGTAAATATTTAAGTTAAGCCAGTGGTTATGGGACATGAAGCTAAACTGATTTATTTACTAGCTTTGTGTAACTCACACTTTTTATTGATCTATGATGATCAATTTATGGTTTAGATTATCGATATGCGTTGTCTCTTTGTTCGCATGGGGGATAATACCCCGTTATGTTGAGCTTCATCTCATTTTTTATAGGCTAGCGACCCGTGTTCTTTTATGGAGTTCGGTTCATCGGGCGTACCATTATCGTACAACGTCGTTGTTCCGAATTATTTAAGTTTCAGGTTCATCGGGTGTACCGTTATTGTACTACGCCATTGTTCTGAATTATTCGTGTTTTAGGTTCCTCGACCGTACTGTTATTGTACTACGTTGTTGCACCGGCTCTATGGTTAGCGACCATGGTATAGCAACCCGTTTGTGATACACGTGTTGGTGATTTTTCATGCTTCCGTTTTTGATGGGCCTCCCCCTTTATGAGGATTTCTAATTGATGATTTCTAGATTTTGTGTTTCGCCAATTTTTTTGGTTTATATTGATAAGCTTTATTAATATTTGTGGTTTGCTGAATAAAATAATGAATATGACATTCTTTTTGGTGTTTGAGAAAATTTGAGATATTATATAGTTTTGTTGTTATCTAATGTATACTTGTCACAGAATGGCATTATTGTTATCATACGTTTTTGTCATATCTCTTATCCTATCTCGTTTTATATAATATTTATAACTAGACTGATCTGTTTATTATTTTCTTCTTAAATAATACTCGGTTCAGACCGAGGTATTTCTGGTGCTTCTGCTTGACTTCTTATCAGGGTTCGTCATCTGACTTTTGGCTAACTACTTAGCTTAGTAGTTTTTGTTTTATACATTCGAGATAAATACTCCTTGATTATACATATTCTTTTATTTAGCATTTGTACCTATTCTTTTGTGATGTAGTGGAACTTATATGACCACTACTTTGATGTACACTTCTATGTGTTTTATTCATTTCTGTTCCGCCTTAATGATATGAATATCTGTGACTGATTTATGTTATGCTTATTTTATATTTGTTTTTGAAGACCACATAACCACTATGTAGTAGCCTTGAGTTTGTATTTAATATTTCAGATTTTCTCATATTATCTGACATATGGGTACTCGCTTAAAGCAATTACATAGACGGTCGCTCCTCAACAGCCTTATTCTTCGTGCTAGTCGACGGCATTACCCCGTAGTGTCCTTAGCTAGTGTGAGTATAGAGGTGGGGTGTCACATACATGTACATACATATATATATAGCATGCACATGATAACATGCACATATATACATAAACACACACACACACACACACACACATATATATATATATATAAATATGTATGTGGATATATATATATATATATATATATATATATTACAGAAATGATTTAATAATTCATAAGCTTAACCTTTAAGTTACCATAAAGCAAACATCACTTCATAGTACCACACTATTACCTCAAATCAATCATCATATGGCTTTTGGCGGGAGCCGTGCGCTAAGAGCTAGTGGAGGGGTGTGGGCAGAGGTATTTAGATAATTATGCAATTGAATATTTTATTCTAAGGTTTTTCCTATAAATACCACCCCTTTTCTCACAAATTTCTAAAACCATTTCACTTCTTCTTCCTCTTCTGTTCAAGCTTTCTAAGAGACTCTCTAATGGATTATTATTCATGGAATATTTTTTTTGAAAAGTCAGAAAAAATATAAGAAATAAAAGAGAACAAGTTTATACTAGTTTATAATATCAATCCACTTCAAAATTAGTCTGAAACACCTCGTCTTCTCTTCCAAAGTCCATGACCACCCCCCACACCACCTTGGCCATGAGCTCCATCACCCTCAAGGCTAGGCCGAGCTCCTCCATAGGTCATAGGCTCGATTTTATTTGTTTTGGTTCGATCGTAGTATAGCTATAGCCGATTTTCTATTAGCTCGAAGGGGAAATGAAGGTGGGAACTCCTAAGCTATTATATTTTATTTTCCATGATTATATAATGTTTGCAAATGTATGTTTAATATACTTTGATCATCAAGTTTGGTTATTTTCATATGAAAGTGGAATATGTATGCAAGTCATGGAAATACACGACGATAGGCACAAAGAAAATCACCTTTCTAGATTTAATGAAATGGTGTATATGGAATGTTAAACCTCTTTTAAAATATTTAAAAGGAATTTGAAAGGTTTTATAAACATTTAAAAGTGTTTTGGTGAAGTTTGAAAAGAAATGGAAAATTTAATCAAACATAGGCGCGTCGCATAACGGTAGTTCGCAATTTCGCGCCATAAAAATCAAACCAGTGTAAAAGTTGGAAAATAGCTTGGAATTCTTCGAGATAAGAATTTTTTGAACTATTATATCCAAAGTTTTCCAACGAAGAAAGATATTCAAAAAGTAGATTTTGAGATATAAGCAAAATAAGCTTTTTGAAAAATCGTGGATTTGCAATTCAGAATCCATTATACGATTTCTTTGAAAATGATATTTTAAAATTCTTTAAATGTGGAATAAGTCTTATAAATCTTTTAAAATGTTTTTTAAGTGATTTGAGTAGTAAAAATGAATTTTCAAATGATAAAAAATCGCTTTGATCAATATAGCTTAAAAAGCACTTTCTGTAGCACTTTTCTATAACATTTGAAATATAGTTTTAAACTCAATAATTATTTTACATTTTTTTACAAACTTTTTTAATCGATTGATAAAAAATTTAAAGGTAATTTGAATGATTTATGAAATGATTTAGAGTCGATTAAATTACTTGACCACTTCATGGGTGCTAGAGAGATAGTGTCTGGGCTTGAGTTTGGAAAGCCAGTTTCCTTCTCTCCTTGGCTATCCAGACTGGCCGACAGATGTGATAGTAAATTTGATTCACTTGGATTGAAATTTTCCAAAGAATTAAGAATAATATTTTCTAGATTTAACAACTTGGATTTTATGGAGATAATCTGCTCGTACTCGGTGTCGAAACCCGAAGAGGAAACTCGTACTATTCGCGGAATGTAAAAGATGATTTCATTGTTATTCCGCCCATAGTATTTGTTGAATATGGGAATTGATATTGAGTAGAATTAGATGATTTCTACAGATTCTATTTACTAAATATTTACTGGATTTGGGATTAATATCCTAGATAACATGGTTTTAACTCAATCAAAGTTTTGAGTTTTGAATCAAGAAATCTTTGCTAAGATTAAAAGAAATGATTTTGAAATATTTACTTAAGTAAAGATGAAATGATTATTCCAAATATAAAAAGGGTTTTAAGTAATCAAAATATTTGATGAGAGGGGTTTAATAATTCTTTATATACCATAAATAAGGTTTTAGAAATATATATCTCCAAAAGAGATTTTGATAAAAATAACTTAATCAATTTAAGAATTATTTTGTAACGATAAAACAACTTTTTATCGATGATTGGTTCGAAGGAACTGGGGATGGATCTGGATAATTCTTATCCAAAAACCACTTCAAACTAATGTATGCATTCAAAAAATAAAGACATGATAAAGAGAATGAAGGATGAAGACTAAAGGTTTCCGGTATGAACGGACTACATGTTGATAATTATGGCTAGCTCCCAAATACTAAAGTATCAGTGGTCCCTTCATGTCTAAAACTCTTTGGACTGCAAGGACATCTCGCTACTAATCCTTGGGTTAATTGCCGATAGGATATGGAAGGAGAGTGCTTTAATTTCGTTCAGTCCCAGAACGAAATTGTATGGATGGATGTCTAACATTGCATTCTTGAGATTACATCGTTGAAGTTTTTATAAACTTACATATGTTAGGTAGCAGAGAAGGCAACTTCTCTTAGCTTAACACCCTTCTTTGAGATGAATGATCTTGGAGGTTATATGTTTGTGGAAGTTAATTGTGAACGATGGAATTGGCAGTGTGGAATTCAAAGATGATGTGCTAAGTGAAAGGTAATCGTTACCTCAAGCATCACACCTGAAAATGGCTAAAATAGGGTAGATGCAACAAGGCTATGTGGCTCGCGACCATTAGGGTATGATCTTCCACTTCTAGACATATTTCTACCTACTATGACATTCGAGTTTGAATTAATGTGGATGTATGCTATAAGGGCCTTTGGATAGGTCGGTAACGACTGAGATGATGACATATTCTATGATATCTAGTGAGAAAGGTAGGCTGGTCTTGTGTTGGTAGAGGTGCAGATGTTCTGTGGACGTCGGTACATTCCACTAGATATGTATTGCCGGAAAGTATCCTCTTCACCTTGTCATTCGCATGGAATCCATTCTCCAATAAGAGCCTAATATTTTGTTTGTAGAGCCTAGTATGCTGGAATTTAATAATGGTAACAATTTCGGAAGATTAACAAGTCTACTTGCAAAGATTTTCAAAGATATTCATTAAAAATGGTTGTAACGACCCGTAAATTTCGATAATTAAAAATAGTAAATTTAATAAGATTTTTGTAATCAAATGTTAGAAGAAATTAAAATTTAAGATTTATAACTGGAATAATAATAAAAAGGAAATGTAATAAAGTTAATTTAAGTCAATTATTAACAAGTTTAATGGAATTCCGATTAACTAAAGTGATTGGAAGGTTACGCTTGGTCATAAAGTGCATATAAGAAAACAAATATAAATATTTAATTAATTAAGGAATTAGTATATAATTAATTGAAATTGAATAAAATTAGTGTTAGGTAAGAAATTGTAACATTTGTTGTAAATAATGAATTTTTAAGTGTGATTAAAGGCCAATAGCAACAATTATCATAGGTTACCTGTTTATTTGATCTATTAAATTTAATTAGAAATCAATTGAAACTAAATTCACTTAATTAGTGCAGTTAATATAGATCAATTGATAATTCGAATGTTAACTTATTAATGAAATAATGTATGATAAACTGAAATTGGCAGTAGTAGTTATAACAATTAATTTTAAATAATAAACTTGCCAATGTTATAAAATGTAGTAAATGGCGACGATTTTTGTTTGTTACCAATATATTTAAGCAATGGAATTAAATGCAAATAGATGTTACATTAATGTGAGTTAAGACAATAACTAAAAATTTTGAATGTAATAAAATGAATAGAAATGTAAATTTATTCATAAGGTAACAATTGAGCTAATAAAAAAATGAAACTGAGATAAATAATTAATTGATTATAACTAACGTGAAAAATTGACAAAATCCAATATAATTGAAATATAGTAGTTTATACAAATAAAAGATAAAAATTGGAAGATATTAATGTAATGAAATATAAGACAACGTTAACCATGTTATTTGGGTAATAATTGATTGAATATAAAGTCTGAAACCAAATCAAAACAATTTATTGGATTTAAATTTTAATTAATTGGATTAATTGCAGTTGCAATTGAACACTATAATTATTGAAATAATTAACACTGAAATTGATATGTAAATTTATTTTAAATTATTATAAATGTCCAAGTAATCAAAAAAGATAGAAATTGTAAATTATTAAATTGAATTGAAAAAGGTGATTTAGTTAATTAAAGTGAAAATAGCCATTTTGGCCATTGATTCGAATTTCGACGAAACCAGTTTCATCGGATCCGTAATAGTGAATTATTGTAGGATTACATGTTTCGTAACTATCGGACTTGTCGTTTGATCGTACGGACTCGAAAAGCCTAGAAATCAATTTAATTAAATTCAATTTGAAATAATTGATTTTAACATAACTTCTTCATACGTTGGAATTAGGACCCTAAACCCGTTCCATTGAATTTAAAAATATTGAAAACATCTATTTTGATATATGGGTTGACCCATTTTCGTTTTCGAGGCAGAACGGGCATTTCGGGTTGTTTATCGTTCCAATCCAAATCAATATGGTCCATTCATTATATTTTCTGATCTGCCTATAAATACCTCGTTATAAACCCTAGTTATTCCTTATTCCATTTATTTGTACGTACATTTCCTTCTCTCTGGCCTCTTCTTCTCAATGGTAGACAAACTTGGCGAATCCCAATTTCGATTGCAAATCAAATACCAAATCAAAAATTCAAACTCCTCAAACTATATTAAATTATATATCGATTTGAAGCTGTCGACAAGCGCATCTTAGATCCGTAATTCATTTTCCAATTCAAACCACTATTTGCCTAGAAATTGAAGAACAAATCGCGGCCATTCATCGAGTCACGATCAACTTAGCCTGATCGTCAATTGAAGGTTACCGTTGCGTAGAGATCGACGAGTGCTTCTCATTGTTGTAATTCGTTTGGTCATCGGGCGGTCTGATCGACGATGAAAATTCAACTAGGGTTTGTTATAGGTGGCAGCGGCGGCCCCTTTATAGTAATATACTTGACAAATAAATTTGATTCTCTATTTTGGAAGTGTAGTTTGAAATATTTACTTGATTTTGAAGTACTAATTGTAAATTTATGGTTTATTTGCTGTTTGAATTTTTGTGTTAAACCATAATAAATGTTTTTCCATGATTTGAATATTCATTTTAAAACAAGTGTGTAAAATTAATTTTGAAGATATGAAATTTGTATGCTTTGATTTAGAAATTTAGTGTAAGATTTGTGTATATTGTTAGTTTTAGTTTAATATACTTGAGTTTATACTTATTTTAAAAATAATGAGTCTAATAAATTTTTGAATTTAAGGAACTTTATTTTAAAGCTTATTATAATGTTTTAATATAAACTTCTAACTTGTTTTAGGCATTCAAAAAATCTTTGCATAATGCTATGAGGATGTTTTAAATATATCTTATATTTTACTAAGTGAATGAGGTTAAATGTTTTAATTGAATTTTTAAATATATTGAAATATTTCTTTTCTTTTTAAGGGAGAATACCAAAAACTTAATTTTTTATTCAATAACTGAATTAAGTTATAAACTTAAGTAAGGCAATAGAAGCTTAAGTAATCTATCATATATTTTTTTGAAATGATTCATTAATGACTTAAATCTTAAATGGAAACCAAATGATGTAAATGATTGATCTTTATATAAATAAATGAATGGAGAAGTAAATAACGAGAAGAAAAAAAACCCAGTAGAATAAACTAAAGTAAATTTAATTAGAATTTCTATTATTGTAATGGAATAAATTTTAACTATTTAATAATTTGAACTTCCAAAGTTGAAAGTAAGAAATTAAATGTTATATTATATATGAAATATACAAGGAATTTGAAATTGTAACTTGTAAACAAAAAGGATATGAAAATGAGAAATGATAACTATTTAACATTTAATTACTAAAATTAAATAAGATAAACTTGTGTAACTTTCAACTACATTCTTATATATATATATATATATATATATATATATATATATATATATATATATATAACCATAATATTAAAAGTTGTATTGTTAAATAAGGATATGTAATGGAATATTATATAAGAAAAACTTAAATAATGAAAGTGTTCAATGAAATTTACTTTTATAAATAAGAAATTTTATATGAATGTAGTTATAAACTTGAGTTATAATTGTAGTGCTACTTAATAAAATGTAATAGAAAGTGAATATTGTAAGCAAAGAATTGTGAACTTAAGAATGTTTGAAGCTATTGATAATTAAAGTAAGTGATAAAATGAAAAATATATTAAATTTAGTGATTGTAACTTCAGAAATTGTTGATTGCTTTGATCCCTTATGAAGATTGTATGCTTGTTTGCAAAAGATTGTTCTTATGTTGTATTGATTTATTTTGATTTTATGTGATGATGGTATGTTTTTGGTTGAAAGTGATTGTTGTTATGTTATGATGGTTGTTGTTATTAACTTAAAACAATATAATCATTTCACTTCTATATAATTATTAATCTCTTTGGATTATATAAGTGAAATACATGTTATGGAAGCAATTGCTACTGCTTTTGGTTTCATAAATAAGCGTTATTTGCTTGACAAATAGGTACGTTCTTGGATTTCAGTTTTCTAGCGATATTATGTTGTTTCTCCCGTTGTTGGGATATATTATTTTGAAAGTATATGATATATTTATGTTATTTTGATATTATAATATCTCCGAGCTTCTCCGTACAAAGGAGACTCTGCTGAAATTATCCGTAAAATTTGGACTTAGAAAATTTTATGAAAAGATTTTCCAAACTTTTATTAACTTGTGTATAAAAGGATTTAATTGTTATAAATTGATATATTTTATTTTAATTACTTAATTTCTGTAAATTTATTTGTCAAAATGTTCTCCTTAAGGTAATAGAAGCATCTCCTTGAGTGAAAATGTTCTGGAATTTCAGGACTAGAAATTAAGGAATCGAGCATCTTCTTGAGGTAACAGAAGCATGCCTTAAGAAGGACTCAGTGCTGACGTAAAATAAGACAAACCGTAAAACCTCATAGCCGAAATTTCAGTCAACCGTTATCAAAAGCAACCAAAGTCACAACGGCCAGCACTCAGTTCCATGTTAGATGAGCGACGCCAGCCTTGGAAAACTTGATTTTGTACTTGCACTAAGAAATGGGGTCGATGAAGAGATGTTCATGTCGATGGAGGAAAATGATGGCGTTCAGGCAGTGATTGGCGAACTCAAATGGTTAACAAAGGTGTTCCAATGGAGGTAATGGCTTTTGGTGGGTGGCTGCAGTAATTAAAGAACGGCGGTGAGCGGTTTTAGGCAAAAATCACGAGGGATCAATAGGAATGGAAGGTTTCGGGAAGGAATGGAAGCGTTCGGGCATAAAAAGTCAAAATGAAGAAATGGGAAAATTTTCTAAGTGTTGAATTTATAAGTGCTTGGGGTCAAGTAAAACCACTCAGTATCGGGTAGTATTTTTGTGCCAAATATTAGTGGGGAAGTATGGCGAAGGAAAAGCAAGCTTGAATGAATCATGGAACAATCTCTAAAGCATAAATCTTGTACTTAGCATGAAGGATGGAGTTCCGGCAGTGTAAAGCATTAAAAGAATATTTGCAAGACAAGCAATTCCTGAACGATGGACCATGGAAAGATGAAAACTAGAATTTGTCTTGTTTCGGAGCACGCTTTGATTTCAATGAAAGTATACTCTAGGAGTATTATTCGACTTTTGGAGCCAGGTAGATTTTCACAGGAATTAGAACGTAGGGATGAAAATGAAATGATTCATGAACATGGAAACATGCTTAAAGGGATGATTGGAACATACTCAAGAATTTCCATGGATGATGGACTAAAGTGGACGACTTGATACCGTGCTCTACCACTCGGTACCGACCACTTTTATTGCTCATTGGAACTCTAGAACCACTTGCACATGGAGCTATAGCTCAAGTGACCATCTTGAGGTGCTTTTCTTGAGAAAAAGATGAACAATTTTAAGCATTTTCTAGAAGAAAGCAGAGATGGACAAGCGGTATCAGAACTTCTCAAAAATAGCTTAATCTCAAAGGAAAAGTATTTTAAATGCAATAAATTGGAGATAGAATAACAACAAGAAGAAGTAAAGGAGGTTTCTCCCTATAAAAACATATCGACACCGAGTAGAACCACTCGATACCAAGTGGTTTTTGTTGCTTTATGAGCCTTGAAACTTGCTTCTACACACTTAGACTTGGACCTAGACCTAATGCTTCATTGAACCATTATTCTACTAAGCGATTTCACTATAAATACAGACCTTATGGCTATTGGAAAATGATTTTTGGCTTGTTTGTTTTCTTCATCTCCTACCTCTTCTCTCCATAGTCACTAAGCCAAACATTGTTGGCTGTTATAGGTTTTAAGAACTTGTCAATCCCTTGTACTGTTGACTCTCAATCAAATAATCAATATATTACAGTGGACGTAGGCCAGATATTGCCAAATCGCTATAAATTATGGTGTTATTTTTATCTTCCTTATATTTTTTCTCAATCTCAATATTTCTATAGGATTTTAGGTGTTGATCCTTTTTTGGCATCAATAATACATATCTCAACTATATTTAGGCATTAAAAGCCCTATAAAGAAAAATCCTTGTTTTGCCTTTATTTATGGATTAACTTCCATAATTCTCCATAACTCATTTTATTATACTGATTGTTAATTGTTAAATTCCATTTATTTGTCAGTCTCTTTATTTAATTTCTTAATTATTATATGCGTTATGGGTTACAATCATAATATCCAATTTTAAAGTTTAAAGGAATATTTTATTATTTTATTATGCCTAATATTAAAATATGCACGGTATGTTTCATGCGTATTCAATTAATTTGTTTGTCTCTTATTTGGGATGTTATATTATTTTAATGTCCACAACTACAATTACTATACAAGTTCTAATTTAATACAGCAATCACATAAAAGCCAATATCATAAATAAATTAGCTACACAAAAATAGACTTGTATACAAAATGGAATCTAAAGCATATAACCTGTTTTACGTTAACATAGTAGAATTATCGTCCTTTGTTCCAAAGAATTAGATTTACAATATGAATCTTTCATATTTCATCAACTTTTAAACGAATAGTAGAAATAATACTTATTTTAATTTGGGAATTTTTGTCATAACAATCACAAATTGAAAATGGAATCAAATAGAATAGAAAATATTTATTTTGTAAATATCAATGAATTTAGTTATACCATATTAAAATTAAAAAATTAGGATTTCAAAAAATTCAAGATTTATGTATTATGGGGGAGATTTTGGATTTTAGGTTGATAAATTTTCGCGCACAAAATCTCATAAAGCATAACATAAATCCAAACATCAAACTACATAATATACTATTAGTGAAAAATTAAGATTTTTACTCAAA
Source organism: Allium cepa (assembly GCA_030765085.1). NCBI lineage: Eukaryota > Viridiplantae > Streptophyta > Magnoliopsida > Asparagales > Amaryllidaceae > Allium > Allium cepa. The sequence goes on from CM060938.1 coordinate 218,482,749, forward strand.
GATAATTCCTAATGAGTCTCCTTTGATTTGCTTCATGCAATAATCTTATCTCTTCCTCTAATTTATCCTCTTTTTATTTTATAACATATAATTGTTACTCATGCATATTTGATTCATAATTTGTAGATTAGGGAATATATATATATATATATATATATATATATATAGTCTGTTACCTTTCTTTTTGGCTTGCTTCTTTCAAATCTTCTTCTGATCCTTCATGATATATATATTTATTTTTGGTTTTTAAATAAGGAGATTCTTATAGGGAAGAGAATTGGCCAAGTGTTGTTCTTGGCTTAGATTTGTATAAAAAGAATGAGTGGGCTAGCCTCTTATTTATTGTTGTTTGGATGCGCCAAGACCATCGAATTGAAAATCTTTTAATAATTTTAAATTCAGACCATTAAGGCTACTGAAATCATTACTAGCATTACTATTTATCGCGACGGATGATAGCTGCGGTCGCCGGCCGCAATTTCCAATGGCTTCTGATGGCTCGGTTTTGCTGTGGAAATTCTGTAATAACCGAACTTTTGCCATCGCAAACCGTCGAAAGTTTTCCATCGACAGTCTTTGCAAACCAATGCACGTCGTGAATTACTTGAGTCGGCCGAAAGTTATTTTCATTATCTACTTCCCCTAAATCTTCCTCCAAACCCTCCCTTTTCCCCTAAATTTGCCCGCCTTTGGCCACCATCTCCCCCCCACCCCCCACCACTAGGAACATCTCCAACTTCTCCTTTCCTGTAACGATCTCGATTTTTTAGTTAAATTTAATTTGGTAATTAATAATTTTTGGATTAAATTGTGAATTTAATTATGGAATTAAATTGAAAATGTGGGAATTAAAAAATATATATATATATGATTTTAAATAAAGGATTTGATTTGGAAATCTAAATATTTTATAAATAAATTATAATTTGGTATTTGAATTTGAAATTCAAATACATATATGTTGAAAATAAATATTTGGAAAATAAATAGATTGTGAAAGGAATAAATTATATATTTATAAAAAAAGATATTTGTTTACTCATTTACAAATACAAATTGATTATATATTAATTTTTGAATTTGAAATTTAAAAATAAAAGTTTTGAATATAAATTGGATTTGGAAACTCTATATTAATAGGAAAATTTGTTTGTATTTATAATATGATGATTTGAAAATTTTATTTTGAAATTGATTTACAAAGGATATTTAAAAAGTTAAATTCAAATATGTACATAATATATTTTTATTTATTAATGTTTGATTTATTTTGAATCACATTCTTTAAAGTTATAAATATATAGATAAAGGTAAAGTATTAGTTTAAAAGTAGAAATATATCTTTTGAAAATGAAAAAGAAAAAGAAAATGGTTTGTATTTATATATAAATATTTATAAGTACATAACATCTAAACCATATTATATAAACATGATTCTTGAATATATAAAAGTATAAATATATGTAAAATTAAAGTTAAATAAAATTTAACAAAGGATATAAACACAAAATATATACATCTTGACATTTGTAAAATGAATTTTACATATGATAACAAGTGTAAGCCTTGTTGACAAATGGCAATTTGATTTTTCTTTCAAAAATTTAACATAATAACATATTATTAGGAGAAAACCAAGCTATTATCGGTTTTCTTAAAACTGAAAACAAAACTGGAAATCAAAAGAAAGATCAAAAGGAAATCTGAAAATCAATACCAAAACCAGAAATAAAAAGAATACATGTACACAATATCGTCTAATCTTCAACCTGATTCATAAAGCAACTCAATTCAAAGCCTGTAAGAAGATCATTTCAAACCAGAGCAACATCAAAACAAAAATCAAAACTGATCAGTATTCAAGTTTTCAACCTCAAGAAAAATCAGATTCAAGTGCAAATTTCAGTTTTTTTCAAACCTGAAGCTTAAAAAAATCAAAGAAACATGTTATTCAAGTGCAATCTGGAAGCTATCAACTTGGGGAACGATTCAAACAAAATTCAAGTCCCCTATATTCTCTGTTCTTCCAGTCAAGGTGACAGACCTTTAAACCCATTTTTTATCTTGGTGTTTGGATTATTACTTGAAGTTATGATGGGAATATGCTTATATACCTGTGTAAAATGCCAACATGTTGCATTAATATGAAGTAGTAAATGTGCATGCTTGTACATGCCCCATGTTTGTTGTTTACAGGCATACGATAAGTTTAAAAATTTGAAACCTCGCTCCTTAACCTTCTTTAAGATTTGATGTCTAAACAATAAATGCTTGAATTTTCAAGATTTAAATTTTAAAAATACTCTTAAGTATTAAAAGTGAAAGGGTTTACTGGGAATGTAAAAACACAGAAAAAAATCAAATCTTGTTATATTTTAGTCGATTATAACTCGGGTTTTGATTGCGTGGTCCTATTAGTCTTCATAAACCATGATTTTAACAATGAATTCATGATTTTTTAGTTAGGGAATCGTGAGCATTCTTGAGTTGAATGTAAATTGGGTTTTGATGAAAATCTGATGATCGGAGTAAGGATAAATCTCATGACCGAAAAGGGAGCAGGTTTGGAGGTCTTGGATCATCAGAAAAATATTCGATGATTTTCTGGTTCATCGTGGATGTGTGGTGAAACCGTTTTAGGGTTTAAGTCAGGTTTGGGTCAACGAGAGAAACGAGGCTGGTTCGTCACTATCATCGCATCGGGTTGAATCAGACCTGGGGGAAATGAAGAAAGGAACTGCGGTGGAGGTTATGGTGGGATGACATGTGTTCCGGTGGTCGGAAACGTGGTGGGAATGGTTTTGGGTTGAGCAGGTCCGATTTTAGTTAATTGCTTGTCGACCTCATTTCAGATTCTGGTTCAACATGGGTTTTGTGCAATCGTTTAGGTCGAGGTGGTTGGCGAAGACTTGTTGGTGGCAATTTGGTCGGAGAGGGTCGGAGTTTGTGTGCATGTGCACCAGTTTGACTTTGTATCGATGGATGTTGGGTTGCTTGCAGGGATTGGGAAGATGATGTTTGGCTTGGGAACGTTCACAGGGAGTTGGGTAGTTTGCTTGAGTTTTTGTTCGAGCGTTTTTTCGGTTGTAGCTCGGGTTTTCTTTAAAGATTTTAAAAAAACAAAATAAATATTGAAGTTTTAAAGGTAAAGTATGTTTTTAAAATTAAACTTTAAAGTTCATTTAAAAATAAATAAGTTTTAAAGTAAAATAAACCAAGTTTTCGAATTTAAATCATAAACAAGTTTTAAGTCAACTTTCAAAGATTTTATTTTAAATTAAAAACATGTTCAAAATTGTTTTTGGTTTTTGAATAATTATATTGGAATAGTTATTTCTTAAGTATTTTCAAATATAAATTGATGATGTGATTAAATAAGTGACTAGGATAAATGGGTTATCTCAAGTTAATCCAAGCCTTGGGCAATTAAAGATTAAGTAATTAATTGAAATAAAAGGTTAATCAAGTAATGAAAGAAATTAAGGAAAATTAATCATTCTGATTAATTTAAGGTTAATCAAATAGATTAATGAAATTAATTACTTAATGATAATGATTATAGGATTGATTACTTAAAGAATAATTTCTTAATTTAAAGATTAATTAAGGAATTAATTTATAATTAAAGTCTTAAGTATTTAGGAGTGAGTTAATTAATTTAAGAAAAAAAGGGAATTAATTACTTAAAGATAATTACTTAAGGAAAGTAATTAATGATAATCAACTAATGATTAAGGGTTGATTTATCGAGTGATTAAAGGATAATTAATAGTTTGCAATTGATTATTATTAATTAACCAGGATTAGTAATTTATTCATAAGTAATTAATCAAATTTAAATTTATCAGATGATTAAGTAATCTTAATTATGGATGTTTGAATTGTATGAAATGCCTTGTATTGTTTGATACTTCTATATGTAATGTTTTATGCTATGAATTATTTTGATTTGAGTTGTGATGAATGTAATTTATTTTATCTGTGATGAATGTAAATTATATACCTGTGGATCTTTGAATGGAAGATAAGTGTTATAGGAATATACTGCTTATCGATATTGATATGCTTGAATCTGTGATGATTGATGATGTTGCACTATTGTGTAAAACCCCTGGACTACACCTTACACACACAAATATGGATTGCACGAGGAAATTGGTTGAGCATAGGTTTTTAAAATGGTTTTAAAGTTGAATTTTGAATTCAAATGGTTTTGGAAATCGAATTGGGTTAAATATGAAAAGTTTTTAAAAAGGAATTTTAACGATAAAAGTTATTTTGAATAACTTAATAAAGTTTTGAAATTTAAATAATTTGATCTAAATTGAATTCAAGAATTAAAATTGAATTCTATATTTGGAAATTATGATTTAAAAAGGTTATGTAAGTTATAAATGTGTTTATATGGGTTTTTAAATCATTTTAAAAGTATTGTTTTGGGAATTCGAATTTAACCCTAGTTTTATACATGAAGGGCTTTAACTCGTGTAAATGTAATCAGATTTTTTCAAAACGAAGCTATTTGTTTTCAAATGATAATAGCTTTCATATAAAGGAAGGTTTTCCAATTTGTATTGAAAAGATTTCAAGTTTGAAATGAAATTGTTTTGAAAGCTATAAATGAATCTTTGTAAAAGATTGTTGAACCTTGTTTTGGAATTGAAGAAGATCTAAAAGATGTATCTTTTGTATAAAAGATTTGAAATGGAAATTGTTTCTGAAAGCTGTGAATTTTTGGAAAGGGTTTTGAAATATATGAATTGAATCCTTGATTTGAAGATTGGATGAGTTAATCCAATTTGAAAAGGAAATTGTTTTGAAAAGCTACGAATGAATCTTTTTGAAAGATTGGTGAACTTTGTGAAGTGAATCTTTTTGATTTAAGATTTGAAAATGGTAATTTGTTTAAACCATTTGAAGAAAGCTTTTGGGTTTTAAGTTGTGACTTAACTGAGATCCCAATATCCATATGTTTTTAAATATTGCGCTCATTATTTGGTTTATCCGAGAGAGGATCTTGTGTCATATAACCCATTCCGAATAATGACGCGATGATATGGATAGCATTTGAAGACCGGTGGTGAAGACCGGATATTTCCAAAAGCGAAAGGATAACTCGTCGAATGTCTCTACATTGGCTGATCCCCGGTATAAAGATTTGATCACCCTTTGTGATGGGGAGTCCGAACATGATTAGGGATTATCCTGATGTGCAAGGGCTTCTTTGAAAGTGCCTTCGGTTCTGTTCAAATCTGGAACAGACTTGTATCGATGCGTGTCTGACATTACACTTTGAGATGTAAAGCTGGTTTCTATCGAACACATTTCTGTTTGGTGGCGGAGATTTATTCCCTTAGCTTAACACCCTTCTCTGAGATGTACGAGCTTAGAGGTTATGTGGTTGATGGCTACTAGTGATACATTCCCAATTTGGTAGTGTGGCATGCTGAGTGCTGCTGAGTGTTGCTGATCATTTGTTGATCAAAGCAAGGCTTTTGTGAAAAGCGTAGCTTTGTGGACAAGACTTCGTCGAGCCTCACACCCCGAAAATGGTCGAAACGGGAATGTTGCGGCAAGGTTATTAAGGGTCACGCCCCTACGCTATGTCCATTTCCTTCTGGATAAAAAGTGATATCATGGTATGGAGCCCAGATATTTACTTATGTTGGTTTTCAAAGTGGTAATATGGTATGGAGCCCAGATACTTTACTTATGTGGTTGTTCGTTGTCGGGGCCCCGTATAAAGGTCGATAATGACCGGGGATGGCTTACTTGAGGTTTTTACTTCTGGGCAGGGGTAACCAGCCTTGTGTTGGTAGGGAACCATTTTGTTCTTGGGGGCGTCCCTCCAAAGGCGTTCCATTTTAAGGAAGTTCCTTAGCCTGACCATTTTTTGGAAATCCAAAGAAACAATACGCATCCTATACGGTTTTAGTTGTATAACCTGCCATGGAATGTGGCAGTAACCTGTTACTGAACATGGTAGCTATAGTAGGCATACGACGAAATGTTGTATGCTAGCTAAGATTAATATTATACATTCGAAATGTTTTCCACAATGCACTAATAATAATATCAAAATGGTTTTCACATATCAAGCATAATTGACTATCATAAGGAGAAATCTCCTCTAATTCTGCGTTTGCATGGTGTGTGAGGCGGGAGGCCTTATGGTAGTTTCATTTTCCAAAAAGCATTACGGATTTCAATTTTTAAATTCTTTTATTCTTTGTTTTAAAGATAAAACTGTTTTTGTTTGCTCATACCAGTCCCATGACTGACCCAGAGTTTATTGTTCCCTTCCTAACCTCTGAGTGCCCACAATTTTCCACATGGGCAGTCTAGAGTTGGTTTTTTTTCTCAAATAATCAAATAGCAGGTGTAGATTCGGTAGCCTTTAGTCTCTAGAAATCTTCTTCAATCTTTGGATGACTGACCTTGCTTAGTATAACTTGATTGGGAGTTCGAGCTATTTCTAGATTGGTGCTTTGGAGATGGAGATTGTTGATATTGGAACTCCTTCTTTGGAGTTCAAGTTTATGTTATTATTCACTGTGATTTGTAGTATCATATCTCTGATATATGTTGGGTGGTTGTATCATAGTTGTATATCATTGGATATTGTATTCATTGGAGTTACATGATATTCATTTTTCTTCCACTGTGTGTTGTACTTAATGTGTTATAAGCTCCGACGAATCGGATTTGAACGTTTGAATCTGCGACATTCATATACGAGTGAAGTATGGATGTCGATTTTTGAATGCGAAAATTCAGGTCGTTACATTTGGTATCAGAGCTGAAGGTTGAAACTTTAGCTTAGGAGTATAACACATTAGGTAACTCATTATATATAGGGTGAAGTATACCCTAGAATGAGTATATCCCTAGGATATCTGTTTGTATGCCTCTGTAAATTCTCTTACTATTCACTAATAGTAAGTATGAGTGCGAGAAGAGGACGAGATAGGGGACAGGGGAGTACCACTTCCAATGGTTAATACCCTGCAGCAACGGAAACCACTTTCTTCTCAATCTCCTTTGATTCGATTTCAATTCTTTGATTGCTTCGTGGCAGCTCGATGGAGAAGCTTTGGTGTGGTGGCACTCCAAATCGTTGTAGATAAATTCTATTTCGTATTCAAACCTTCGGGCTTAACTTCAAATGAATTGGAAATTTTAAATTGATTAATAGAATATGAAGCTTAATTTGAATTGTATCGCTAAAACGATATTGGTTAAAACCAAATTTGAAATTCTATGGTAATTTCTTGTGAGTATCAAAGTCCGAAAAGGGATAAGTTAATATATACTTTGGGGTATTCCGACCTGAGTTTAGAATCCATACTTAGTTTTTGAGAATTATGGAAGATTAAGCCCATTATCTATTCTTTTTGGGGTCCAATATATTCAAGAACGGTTAGTTATCTTTCAAACTAACCAATCTCCAGCATATTTTGTAGACTGGTGACTCGAGTATCTTGTATAGTATTGAATGAGTTTGTTCTTGTATCTATTCATAATTTTCTGATTTGGTAAGCCGAATGCAAACAAATATTCAGTTTAATATAACGAACCATATCTTTGATCTGTTCATTTGTCCTTTGCTATCTTTCCGTTTGGCAAATTTCAGGGATGAAATTTTCTTAAGGGGCGAATCTGTAACGATCCCGATTTTTTAGTTAAATTTAATTTGGTAATTGATAATTTTTGGATTAAATTGTGAATTTAATTATGGAATTAAATTGAAAATGTGGGAACTAATATATATATATATATATATATATATATATATATAAGATTTTAAATAAAGGATTTGATTTGGAAATCTAAATATTTTATAAATAAATTATAATTTGGTATTTGAATTTGAAATTCAAATACATATATGTTGAAAATAAATATTTGGAAAAAAAATGGATTGTGAAAGGAATAAATTATATATTTATAAAAAAAGATATTTGTTTACTTATGTACAAATATAAGTTGATTATATATTAATTTTTGAATTTGAAATTTAAAAATAAAAGTTTTGAATATAATTGGATTTGGAAACTCTATATTAATAGGAAATTTTGTTTGCATTTATAATATGGTGATTTGAAAATTTTATTTTGAAATTGATTTACAAAGGTTATTTAAAAAGTTAAATTCAAATATATACATATTATATATTTATTTATTAATGTTTGATTTATTTTGAATCACACTCTTTAAAGTTATAAATATATAGATAAAGGTAAAGTGTTAGTTTAAAAGTAGAAAAATATCTTTCGAAAATGAAAAAGAAAATGGTTTGTATTTATATATAAATATTTATAAGTACATAACAATTAATATTGTATAAACATGGTTCTTGAATATATAAAAGTATAAATATATGTAAAAGTAAAGTTAAATAAAATTTAACAATGGATATAAACACAAAATATATACATCTTGACATTTTTAAAATGAATTTTTACATATGATAACAAGTGTAAGCCTTGTTGACAAATGGCAATTTGATTTTTCTATCAAAAATTTAACATAATAACATATTATTAGGAGAAAACCAAGCTATTATCGGTTTTCTTAAAACTGAAAATAAAACTGGAAATCAAAAGAAAGATCAAAAGGAAATCTGAAAATCGAAACCAAAACCAGAAATAAAAAGAATACCTGTAAACAATATTATCTAATCTTCAACCTGATTCATAAAGCAACTCAAATCAAAGCCTGTAAGAAGATCATTTCAAACCAGAGCAACATCAAAACAAAAATCAAAATTGATCAGTATTCAAGTTTTCAACCTTAACAAAATCAGATTCAAGTGAAAATTTCAGTTTTTTTTTCAAACCTGGACCTTAAACAAAAAAAAATCAAAGAAACCTGTTTTTCAAGTGTAATCTAGAATCTATCAACTTAGGGAACAATTCAAACAAAATTCCAGTCCCCTATATTCTCTGTTCTTCCAATCAAGGTGAGCAGACCATTAAGCCCATTTTTATCTTGGTGTTTGGATTATTACTTGTAGTTATGATGTGAATATGCTTATATACCTGTGTACAATGCCTGCATGTTGTATAAATATGAAGTTGTGAATGTGCATGCCTGTACATGCCCCGTGTGTGTTGTTTACAGGCATATGATAAGTTTAAAATTTTGAAATGTCACTCCTCAACCTTCTTTAAGATTTGATGTCTAAACAATAAATGCTTGAATTTGCAAGATTTAAATTTTAAAAATACTCTTAAATACTAAAAGTGAAAGGGTTATTGGGAATGTAAAAACACGGAAAAATCAAATCTTTTCAAATTTTAGTTGATTATAACTCGGGTTTTGATTGCGTGATCCTATTAGTCTTCACAGACCATGATTTTTAACAATGAATTCATGATTTTTTAGTTAGGGAATCGCGAGCATTATTGAGTTGAATGTAAATTGGTTTTGACGAAAATCTGATGATCGGAGTAAGGATAAATCTCATGACCGAAAAGGGAGCAGGTTTAGAGGTTTTGGATCATCAGAAAAATGTTCAATGATTTTCTGGTTCGTCGTGGATGCGTGGCGATGCCGTTTTAGGGTTTAAGTCGGGTTTGGGTCAACGAGAGGAACGAGGCTGGTTCGTCACTATCATCGCATCGGGTGGAATCAGACCCGGGGGAAATGAAGAAGGGTACTGCGGTGGAGGTTCTGGTGGGATGGTGTGTGTTCCAGTGGTTGGAATCATGGTGGCGAACGGTTTTGGGTTGAGCAGGTCCGGTTCCAGTTAATTGCTTGTCGACCTCGTTTCAAATTCTGGTGTTCGACGTGGGTTTTGTGTAGTCATTTAGGTCGAGGTGGTCGGCGAAGACTTGTTGGTGGCAACGGTGTTGGTTGGAGAGGGTCGGAGTTTGTGTGCACGTGCACTAGTTTTACTTTGTATCGGTGGATGTTGGGTTGGTTACAGGGATTGGGAAAGCGAAAGGATAACTCATCGAATGTCTCTGCATCGGCTGATCTCCGGTATATATATTTGATCACCCTTTATGATGGGGAGTCCGGACGTGATTAGGGATTATCCGGATGTGCAAGGGCTTCTTCGGAAGTGCCTTCGATTCTGTTCGAACCAAGAAAAGATTTGTATGGATGCGTGTCTGACATTACACTTTGAGATGTAAAGCTGGTTTCAATCAAATACATTTCTGTTTGGTTGCGGAGATTTATTCTCTTAGGTTAACACCCTTCTCTGGACGTACGAGCTCATAGGTTATGTAGTTGATGGTTACTAATGATACATTCCTAATTTGGTAGTAAGGCATGATGAGTGCTGCTGATCATTTGTTGATCGAAGAAAGGCTTTTGTGAAAAGCATAGCTTTGTGGACGATACTTCGTCGAGCCTCACACCCCGGAAATGGTCGAAGCAGGAATATTGTGGCAAGGTTATTAGTGGTCGCAGCCCTAGGGTATGTCCATTTCCTTCTGGATAAAAAGTGATATCATGGTATGGAGCCCAGATATTTACTTATGTTGATTTTGAAAGTGGTATCATGGTATGGAGCCCAGATACTTTACTTATGTGGTTGTTGGTTGTCGGGGCCACGGACAAAGGTCGGTAACAACTGGGGAGGGCTTACTTGAGGTGTTACTTCCAGGCAGGGGTAACCCGGCCTTGTGTTGGTAGGGAACCGTTTTGGTTCTTGGGGGTGTCCCTCCAGAGGCTTTCCATTTTAAGGAAGTTCCTTAGCCTGACCATTTTTGGAAATCCAAAGAAACAATACGCGCCCTGTATGGTTTTAGTTGTATAACCTGCCATGAAAGGTGGCGGTAACCTGCTGTTGAACATGGTAGCTATAGTAGGCATACGACAAAATGTTATATGCTGGCTAAGATTAATATTTTAATTTCGAAATGCTTTCCACTATACACTAATAATAATATCAAAATGATTTTCGAGTATCAAGCATTTTTTACTATCATAAGGAGAAATCTTTTTCAATTCTGCATTTGCATTGTATGTGTGGCGGGAGGCCTTATGGAAGTTTCATTTTCCAAAAAGCATTGTGAATTTAAAATTTTAAATTCTTCTATTGTTTGTTTTAAAGATAAAACTATTTTTGTTTGCTCATACCTATCCTATGACCGACCCGGAGTTTATTGTTCCCTTCCTAAACTCTGGGTGCCCATAATTTTCCGCACGGGCAGTCTAGAGTTGGGTCTTTTTTCGGATAATCAAATAGTAGGAGTAGATTCGGTAGCCTTCAGTCTATAGAAATCTTCTTCAGTCTTTGGATGGCTGACCTTGCTTCGTACAACTTGATTGGGAGTTCGAGCTATTTCTGGATTGGTGCTTTGGAGTTGGAGATCGTTGATATTGGAATTCCTTCTTTGGAGTTCAAGTTTATGTTATTATGTCGTTGTCATTTGTAGTATCATATCTCTGATATATGTTTGGTGGTTATACAATAGTTGTATATCATTGGATATTATATTCATTGGAGTTATATGATATTTATTTTTCTTCTACTGTGTGTTGTACTTAATGTGTTATAAGCTCCGACGAATCGGATTTGAACGTTCGAATCAACGGCATTCAAATACGAGTGAAGTATGGATGTCGATTTTCAAACGTGAAAATTCGGGTCGTCACATTTTTGACCTTCAGCACTTCAATTTCACTGAAAAGAGGTATTTTTTTGCTAAGTTCAATTTACCCTAATATTCTAAGTTAGTGTTAATTTATATTTGTTGATGATACTACCCCCCTTGAGTGTATGCAATTGTATGCTGATTGATTATGATATGCTATTATGGTTATAAGCCTATAAATCCAATTAAAATATAATTATGGCTAAACTTATGTAAATTAGTTTATATGTTGAACTAGTTATATGATTTAGTACTAATTAGTGTGTTAAAATGTCAATGTCGATTCAGATATTACTATTGAAGATTAATTAACGATTGATAGTTTATATAACAAATCTAGTTTACTTGGATGTCAAATCCGATAAAATTACTACATAAATGAGTGCATAAGGAAGTTTATTTTTTGATATATAATATTATACCCATAATTTGTTATGATTGAAAACATAAAAGATTTTATAAAAAATGGAAAAGGATAATATATTATATAATTATTAAAACATTACAATGCATAAATGAAGTATATACGCTAATATATGTTATATATATAATTAATATCCTTTGGAGAGTTTTTGCCATGTCTGATAGGTATTGTATATAATAATTGTATGGATATTCGTTTTTGTCATAGAATGAATTTCTATATCCATCGAATACAATAATTGTCGGGTTTGTCCCTGTATTGGACAAGTTAAAACAAAATAAAGTAGTTACATTTTATAAATCATTTCATTTTAAACAAAATTTTGACAACAATTCCTTTTTGTTTCCTGTGTACACGTATTTGTGTATGATATAAGAAAGAAAGGGGAAGTGCTACCGAAATTTCTTTGAATAATTTAAAATGAAATGACTTACGAAATATAGTTATTACTGTGTTTGTAATGAAAAGTAGAATGACAGGCCATCAAAGTAGAAAACAATAAACTAAAAATTTAATATTCGATTCAAAATTTGTGTCAATCCCTAAAATGCATAAATGAATATTAATTAGTAAAAGATTTGGAAAATTAAATGTCAATCCATAAAATGATTATTACTTTTTTAGTCTGTATCGTATTTTTTAAATAGGAAAAATGGTAGATTAATTTGTTGACCGGACACGGATGTGTCGTCCTCGAAGGGAAATGAGAGGCTCAATAAGGGAACATTTCTATAGTGGGGTAAACATATTTATTGAATTCATTTTAAGTAATAATGGAAACGAAAGAGAAATTCGTTATCCATGTAGTAGGTGCAAACTTTTTAAGCATTTGATATTGGATATGGTCAAAGTCGATTTGTGCCAATACATCATGCTGAATTATCTTCTATGGGATCGTCATGGAGAATATGTAGCATCTAATCCTGTACATGCAAAGGATGAGGTGGGTAATGATATTGTTAAATGTTTCCGATAGAAGATATGGTTGAAGATGTAGCATGATTGATGTTCCCTACTTTTGAAGTTGTTGATGACGATGTTAATTCGAAGAAGAACCAAATATTGGAGCAAAAAAATATATGATATATTGTATGCTGCTAAAAACCCACATTCGGATGGTTGCACAAGTGGTACCTAATTATCAATAACTGCATAATATATTGCGATGAAATCAAAATATAACTTAATGGAAGCCATATTTATAGGTGTTGTACAAGCTGCAAAATGGCATATGCCACCCGATAATTTGATATGCGAAAATCATTATGAAGTGAAAAAACTTATGCCTTCTTTTGCTTGCTATATCAAAAAATAGACACATGTTGAAATGGTCGCATATTGTTTTGGGAAGAAGACATTATTCTGAGGAATTGTAAAATATGTAACGAGGAAAGATACAAAGCATGAAAAAAGAAGGGAAAGGAAGTCAATATAAGCGTATGCATTACTTACCTATAACTCCTAGGCTTCAACGATTAAATACATCCTCTGCAACCACGCATCATATGAGATGGCACAATGTGAGAACACAGGAAGAAGATACATTAACACACCCAGCTATTGAAGAAGCATGGAAGCATTTCGATAAGACATATCTTGCTTTTACAGCGGATAGCCGTAATGCTAGAATTGGTTTATGTACGTATGGATTTTCACCATTCTCTCAATTTTGTTCTAAATATTCATCTTGGCTGGTAATAGTTACACCTTACAATTTACCTCGGTGGATGTGTATGAAACTGCCATATATGTTTCCGACTACTGTCGTCCCTGGCCCTAATGATCCGACACAAGGAATCGATGTTTATTTAAAACTGTTGACTGAAAAGTTGAAAACATTGTGGTATGAAGGAGTTAAAATATATGCAACCTAAAAAAAGAATTTTTGTACGTTCGCTTCTTTGTTGTGGACTATTAGTGTTTTTGTTGCGTATGCAATACTTTTCGGTTAGAGTATGGCCGGTTGTCCGGTGTTATCCTGCCTTTTGGAAAGGCCGTGACACCAAGGAGTTAACTAGAAACCCAAAGACAGTTTTTTACGAAAATTGATTATACGAAGGCTCACTATGGATATCGATGAATTTTTTCCAAATCCGGATCGAACTACAATTGATATGACATGATAAGCGAAGCTATGAAAGATAACATTCCAAATTTCAAGCCAATTCGAGTTCATATGCTCAAATATGATCGATGCAAGCCAAAGAAATAATCTCAATCGCATCCATCATTTCATATCGGTTAGGCCATCTCCATCAATTTGTATCCATCAGGGGAATACGCTTTATTTGTATCAATCTAATCGACTCCATCATCCAACAACTCCACATCATATCGACGGCAGTTGTCTTCTTCGTATCCATCGAGAATGGCCTTCTTCGTGTCCATCAGAAGGTAGGTCTACTTCGAATCGGTCAGCTATTGCCCATTTGATATCCATCGACAACAATACAAGTGTCTAGTTCATGTTGATCAAACATCATACATACTTCGTATCGATCAACCACAGATCGATATGAAGTAGACGCTTTCCATTGATACAAACAAGCCCAAGCACTCGATTGGTACGAATATAACAGAACAACCGATCGGTATGAATAGAGCGAGGCGACCGATATGAACAGAGCAAGATCTGATCGATACGAACAAGTCACTACCGATCAATACGAACAGGGCTTAGATTATGGATACGAATAAGGAAGTAGTCAACATGGCATGAAAAGTGGATCGATCCGAGGAGCTAGCGCCATGTCAACTTGCAGGCACGTGCTCAAAAGTGAGTCAAACTGATCGATACGAAAGTATCGATTCGAACCAGACAGCCTACGTAAAAGCCAAACTTGCATCGATCATAACTCACAATCTACATGTCCAAATGCTGCCAAATTTTCACAGGAGCTTACGTACAACCAAAAGAATGTTGTTGCTCAATTTTGTCTCGACTGGGCCAAATATTGATCGATACGAAATTGGTTCGTATCGATCACGGACCGAGTGCAAATCACATGGGATTGATGGTGTGGGCCCGCCCACGTGCCAGAAGAGGTCTCTCGAGATCTGAGCGAGATATTCGCAGCCTACGCCTATAAATAGCACCCTAGGGCCAACAGAAAAAGGTTCTTTTGGCTCTCCAACGTCCAAACTCTACCAAATCCATTTTTGCACTCCAAGACTATTGTTGTACTCGAAATTGACCGTTATGGTTTACTGTAATCTGTTGTAATTAGCCAGAAAACATCAATAAAGTCATCAATTTCATAGTGGACATAGGCTATAGGTCGAACCACTCTAAATCATTGTGTTTCTGTGTGTTTATATGATCTGTTTTTGAAGTGCTTGTTAGATAATCCCCCTTTTCCATTTATTTTCTTCATTTGATCTCTTCAAATAATTCCGAAGAGTGTTGTGCCCAATTTTAGTTTAAACATTTTTGTGCTTCACTGATAACAATACAGTTTTGCCCCTGCTCTTTGGATCTACGATCGATATCGGATTGCACAAATCTAAGAAGAAGATCCAGATCTCAAGTTCAGAGTTCTTCCATCCTATTCAGATTTGCATCAAATCTAGGAAATTACCTCATCATCCATCATGGTTAGCACAAGGACCACTTCTATAGCTGCAGATCAAGAAGGACGTAACAGACAGAATCTCGTACAGCTGCCTTCATCCAATCAGAATGCTGTCGGACCTTCAAATCCATTAGGCCCTGTTAACAGGAAAGAATTCCATATGGTTATGCAAGAGCTGACTCAGAGCCGTCAGCAACTCACCCAACAGTTGCGTGAAAACGTAGAATTGACTAATCAACTAAATCGCCAAAAGCGTAGGAGATCCTAGAGGGATCAGGCCTCTTATTCATCCGCAGAGAGTTCAGCCTCTTCAGATTACCATCATAGATCTACGCTCCCATGGCTAGACGGGAGTTACACTCAAGCTACCATACATCAACCTACGTTGAACATTGGGCAACCCAGAGTTGGCCCGTCAACCAGCTACCAGGGTGGACCCTCCTTCCGGGGAGGTACTGTCCCTCATTACACCACAGACAACGGCGCTACCACCGCTTCTATTGAACTAGGAGTTGACGCCCGGAATCAGTCAGATCTAAACCATCGTAAACATGGACATAATCCCGAACCCTATGTTCCAGAGAACTTCGAGCCAAGGAGGCAAGATACAGACCGTCGACCGCGACCGGTCTAACCTTGCATTGTGGAACCCGACCACACCTTGGCCCATCGTGCACAAAATGTACATATTCCATACATCCCCACGATGATCTGTCAAATGATTTAAGAGAGTCAAAACCTCACTAATGACGAGTGTGGAATATCTTAGAGTCATTCTCCCTTTACTAATGAAATACTATATGCTGAACCACCTCGACGATTCAAGATGCCGACTTTACCAGTCTATGAAGGTAGTTCTGATCCCAACCAACACATCCTGAAGTATGAGTGGCTGATGAATGCTGCACGAGATAATGATGCAATTAAATGTCGAAGCTTTTCGATCTCTCTAGTGGACATAGCTACTATGTGGTTCACTCGTTTGCCACCTCGATCTATTTCTTGTTGTGACCAATTGGCAACCAAGTTTGTTGAGTAGTTTCAGATGCATGTCGCAAGGCCGAAGGATGTTAACACTCTGTCTAGTGACACTCAAGCTCTTGGAGAGACATTCCAATGTTATTTATAAAGATTACATGTTGTGTGTGTTGACATCAGCAACCATAGTGATAACTCCATTCTTATGGCATTGACTAAGGGGATTGACCCCGATTCGGAATTCGACAAATGGTTGGCCGAAAAACCACCTGCGTCATTGGACCGATTCTATTCCAAGGTAGCCCAATTCTTGAGAAGGGAGGATGCGAAATAGTCTAGGAAGCAGGATGACATAGGGCCAAGTATGGAAGGAATCCAAAGTAATGTTGCAGTTAAACAGTCCGGGGAGAGCTCTAAGAAAGTGCAATTGAATATTCAGTATAAACAGACTCAGCAAAAAGGTAATGGGAATCAAAATAGAAAGCGGGATCAGAACCGTGGCCCGCTACGTAGGGCTCCTATGTATGATAATTATACTCCACTGAATATGTCGCTGGAGAATGTATATCTACAAACTGTAATACTACCCAGTACAAGAAGCCTGCTCCGAAGCCATCATCGGGAAGGCAGATCCAAATAGGGAAATTTTGTAGATTTCACGAGAGCTATAACCATAATACAAATGAGTGTCGTCATTTGCAAGATCTCATAAGTTGATAAGAGAGAGGAAGTTAGAATAGTTTATGCCGGCACCGCCTAGAGGTGTGGGCCCATCAAATCAAAATCATGTACCTAATCAGGCGAGACAGGAGGAACCCGCTCATACCGATGCGAGTTTACTGATAAATACTGTGAGTGGTGGTCCTCATCTAGCAAATCGAAGATGGAAGGAAATGGAGTCGTATGCCAATTCTATTAGGCATGTGGACTTCGAGTGTTGTAGTAGTGTTGAAGATGAGGTTCGGCCAAACAACAGAAGACGATGACTGACGACATTGTGTTATGAAATAGAGATGCTGATAAGGTTGAATCCCTCGATATTAATCCACTTCTCATATCAGCCCAAGTAGGTCCTGCTTGGGTGAGAGGATCTTGGTTGACAGTGGAAGTTCTGTGAATATCTTGTTCAAGCGAGCTTATGACCAAATGAAGATGGAAGCCAAAGATTTGAAACCTTTCCAGTCTCGAATCCACGGCTTTAATGGAAGTGCTACTATACCCACTGGAGCAGTGGAACCACCAGTGGAATTGGGAGTTGGAGAACACCGAAGAGTCCAGATACTGCAGTTTGTTGTTTTGGATATAGACTCGCCATATAATGCTTTCTTGGGTCGACCAACCCTAGCTGAATTCAGGGAAGCCATTACCCTGTGGTGTTTGACTCTAAAATTCCCCACAAATTATGGAGGTGGTGACATTCAAGGAGACCAGGCTATTGGACGAGCGTATTATGTTGCTGAGCTGCATAAGGCGCAGCGAAAGGAGAAAGGAAAGGGCGTAGAGGAATCTCTCTGCGTCCATTTTGTTGAAAATTGACAATTGGTACCTAGGCCCAGGCCCGGGCACCCCAACCAATTCCAAAGAGACCTTGACCTGAGAGATAACGAAAGTGAAGACGAAAGTAAAGATAGTCAAGCTGCTCCGGCCTAACTGACGATCGATGTCCAAATCGATGATAGCGATGATTCTAGAATGATAAAGATTGGGTCCTAATTAAGCCAACAAATGCAAGAGGAATTGGTTGAATTTCGACGAACAAACCTCAACGTGTTTGCCTGGACGCATTCTGACATGCGTGGGATCTGCCGAAAATCACGAACCACGCGTTGAATATTGACTCGTGGTACATCCCGGTCAAAAAAAAGGCGTGGTATGGATCCAGAGATATCTGCCGCCCTTAAAGAAGAGGTCGATAAGTTAAAATCAAATGGGTTTATTCGAGATGCCTTCTACCCGGAGTGGGTATCTAATCCCATGCTTGTCCAAAAGCCGAATGGGGAATGAAGAACGTGTGTTGACAACTCAGACTTGAAAAGAGCTTGCCCGAAAGACAGTTTTCCACTTCCTCGAATTGATCAGCTTGTAGATTCAATGGCTGGACACAAACTCTTATCCTTTATGGATGCATATTTCAGTTACAACCAGATACCCATGCACTTACCTGACCAAGAACATACCAGCTTCGTAACCGATCTAGGACTCTATTTCCACAAAGTCATGCCTTTTGGACTCAAGAATGCTAGGGAAACTTACCAACGATTGGTTAACTAGATGTTCTCCAACCAGATTGAAAAAACTATAGAGGTATATGTAGATGATATGCTGGTGAACTCATGATTCTCCACTGATCACATTAAAGACCTCGAGCCAATGTTTAGTATCTTTCGAGAATACAACATGAAGCTCAACCCATTGAAATGTCACATTAGGGTCACAGCTAGAAAATTCCTTGGGTGTATGTCAATGCTTGAGGAATCGAAGAAAATCACGAAAAGATCTGGGCGATCAGAAATCTCGAGACTCCAAGAACCATAAAGCAAGTTCGGAGCCTCAATGGGAAAGTAGTAGCACTAAGCAGGTTCATTTCAAAGTCCATCGACAAAAGCATTCCTTTCTTTGATTTAATTCGAAAAGGGAAACGGAAATTTGAATAGACCGTGGAATGTGAGGGCGCATTCCGAGCACTAATTCAACACCACTCCACACCGCCTATTTTGTCAAAGTCTATCGATCATGAGCAATTGTACTCTACTTGGAGGTACTAGGAAATGCAATTAGTGATGCCTTAGTTTGGGAGGAAGATCGAGTGCAAAAACCGATCTACTATATTAGTAAACGACTAACCGGAGCTGAGAGAAATTATCCGAAGCTTGAAAAGCTGACTTATTGTCATATTATTGCCTCAAGGAAGCTCCGTCCATATTTCTCAGCTCATCCTATCACCATTTACACTGATCAGCCGTTACGACAGGTCCTTACATGGCCTGAGATGTCTGGTAGGTTACTCAAATGGAATATTGAACTAATCCAGTTTGGTATATTTTACACTCCGAGATGAGCTATTCAAGGACAAGTCCTAGCAAATTTTATAGGCGAATTTACCATCCCAAAGGACTTGCTCGAAACTAGTGAATCTCTCGAGTATATTTGGAAGTTGCATACTGATGGTGCATCAAACGACCGGTGCTCGAGTATTGGAGTTGTACTTGAAACCCCCGAAGGTCGAACCATATGTTATGCTCTAAAGTTTGATTTTCATGCGACCAATAATGAAGCTGAATATGAAGCCTTTCTTGCCAAATTGAAACTCGCCCGAGATTTGAGAATCATTGATGTGGAAATTTATTGTGATTCACAATTAGTTGTGTGTCAAGTTCAGGGTGAATATCAGGCAAAAGATCGAAGAATAGCCGCTTATTTAGCTCGAGTCAAGGAGATACTTAATCAGTTTGATTGTCATGCCATCTCCTGCATACCCCGTGAGCATAATCAAAAGGTTGATTCATTGGCAAAGTTAGCAAGTATGGACGAAGCACAACAAATGGGAATCATTCCTATGGAAACGTTATCTTCCCCAAGCATCGAGAAGGTAGAGACAGACTGGATATTTGAAATCACTCCCCATAAGAAGTCGTGGATGACTCCGTTCATAAATTGCCTCGAGCATGGAAAACTACATAAGCGCAGGAGTGAGAAGAGACATCTTCGAAAAGCCTTGCGCTTTGCTATACAGAATGGAGTCATGTATAGAAGAGGATATTCCGTTCCATTACTCCAATGTATTGCTCACAATGACAATAAACGAAAATTACATGATGTATATGAAGGAGAATGTGGCGGTCACACCGAGAGGCAAGCTCTTGCTAAGAAAGTACTTCGATATGGGTATTACTGGCCGACTATGAACCGCAATGCAGCATATTACGCTATGAAATGTGATAAGTGTCAAAAGCATGCTCGAATTCTCAGAGCCCCACCTATTGAGGTAACCCAAATGGTCAGTCCATGGCCGTTTGCAGTATGGGGGCATTGACATCATTGGATCTCTACCTCTGGCCAAAGGTAATGCGAAGTATGCCATCGTCGTGGTTGATTACTTTACCAAGTGGGCCGAAGCTGAACCTCTGCTATAATCACGATGAAGAAGGTGATCAAATTTGTAGTTCGTAACATTATCTACCGATTTAGTCTCCCATATACCATCATCACTGATAACGGAACCCAGTTCAATAGTGTTGAATTCAAGGATTTCTGCCAACGATTCCACATTCAAAAGAAATTCTCTACAGTTGCACACCCTCAGGCGAATGGCTAGGTTGAAGCTGTTAATAAGGTTATCAAGTCTATTCTAAATAAGCGAATAGAAAAGGCAGGGGGCAAGTGGGTTGATGAACTTCCTATGGATTTATAGGCTTACTGAACAACCCACAAGTCCGCGACTGGACACACTCCATTCTCTTTATCCTGTGGTTCAGAAGCCGTTATTCCAGTCGAGTTGGAAGTACCTTCTCATCGAGTGACTTATTATGATACAAAGATAAATGCCATCCTACTTGCTGAATCCTTGGATTTGTTGGATGAGAAGAGTGAAAAGGTTGATTGGAGGGCGGTCGCATACCGAAATGGAGTCGTCCGATTATACAATGGCGAGGTCCGACCTCGAACCTTTGAACTCGACGATCTCATCCTCAAAAGAATCTATCCGGTTCCTTCGCACATGAAACCAACGTGAGAAGGGCCGTATGTGATTGAACGAAAGCTCGGAGATGGCAAATTTAAGTTATCGACCTTTGACGGTCTTACTTTGCCAAGAGCCTGGAATAGCGAGAGTCTCGGTCGCTACTACACATGACAGGCTTTATTTATTTATTCTGTTTTTCATGCAATTTGTTTCTGCATTTAAAAATTTGAATTTGTAATAAGGCAGCTAACTTTGCCGTATTATCTCATTCCAGCAATAAAATTCCATCTCTTCGAGCCAGAGCTGTGATTTATTGAATGTGTCATACCACCGTCACGATGCACGAAGAGCTAAGTTCCATCATATGGTGTGATTTATTCAAATAGAGAATGACTGTGATACGACCGGTCAATCACTAAGTGAAACCTGAGCTCGGGTCAAGTCACTACACTAAAGTTGAAAAAGGATTGATATACGACAATCCTTTAACTAACTCCAGTCTCCTGGAGTGCGAGCTGGAGTACAAACTCATGAATACGGTTTCGAAGAGGGTGGATCCATCCACCTAACGACTTCGACCATATCTTAACCAAGTTCGAGGAGGATGGACCCGTCCATCTAACGACCTCACTTGTTAACTCGAGGTGGATGTGAATTTACCATCCACGATCCTAATAAATCCATCATTCCTGGAGTGCGAACGAAATCCTAAAAGCCTAAATAGATGTGACTGACCATTTGTCGGCCAACTCCAAACTCCCAGAGTGCAAATTGGAGTATAAATATCAACTCTAAGTTCCCAGAGTGCGAACTGGAGTATAACACCAACTCCGAATTTTCAAAGTGCGAATCGCAATATAAACATCAACTCCAAATTCCCAAAGTGTGGGTTGGAGTATAAACATCAACCAACTTCAAGTTCCCAGAATGCGAACTGGAGTACAAACGTCGATTATCTTCGGATTCCCAGAGTGCGGACCAAAGTATCGACCGCAATCAACTCTATGTCCCCAGAGTATGGTCGGAGAATAAACATAACTCATGTGTGATCGACCACCCATAAAATAACTTAAGTCCCTAGAGCGTAGACATATACATAAAACTTAAACGGGCGTGATCAACCGCCGACTTACAAATGCAAATCGCCGAAGTGCAGATGTGATCATTAATAAGTGAACGAGTGTGATTCGACCACTCGACTCTCGCTTGTTTCGGCATCAATTCAACAATGTTAAACTCGACGAAATGAAGGCGAAATGCAATCGCTAGCCGGTCTTTACAACTCATCCTCGAAACTAGGAGCAAAACTTAAGTGTCAAACAAATGACTGGAGCAGTGCAACATCAAAATTCAACTTACTCTCCGGTTATGACTCATGCCCGTGATTTTAGGACTTCAAAAATATACATGAACTTAACTCGGAAGCTGAAACTTCACAATTGCACTGAACTGGAATTCAAATACTGGAACAATTAAGCAAACAAATAATAATTGAGTTGAAGTCCAAACAAATTTCATTTCAACTATTTATGGAAGGAATTTATATACAAGTTATCTCCAAAAATCCTACTAGCAGGGACCGAACCCACAAATATACACGGCCAGTAAAAGAAAAACAAAAGCAAAATCCTATCTACCCAAAAATGAGCTGAAGAGATCTATCTACTCTTTCTTCTTCCTTGGCTTCTTCTTCGGCGTTGAGTCTTCGAGCCTTTGCCTTTTGGCGGCTGATCTCCAGTGGGTGGCATTATATCCACCTCCTCCTTCGAGCTCAAATGAATAGGAATACCTCCTGTAGACGAAATCGGAAGTGTTGGATCAACTACAGGAGGCGGAATAGGTATGCTGGTATCTACAACAATACCGTTGGGAGATGTCATCCTTAACGAAACTGGGCCGGGTCCCGCCATTCCACCTCCAAAGCTGCTGGTCTGGGCTACTGCTTCCATTTCGGCATTGATCCCAGCTATAATCTCTTCCTCATGAAGTGTTTGCACATCGCTAGGAATGTCTACCGCTAGACCTGAGGAAATAGCTACTGGTGCGCTTCCGCTCATGACAAATGGCAGATCCGCAAAGGGGTCACTATGATGACCAAGAAGTTCTTCCATCATCCGTTCATCAAAGGAAAGTGTGCACCCCTGCGTTCCGCTAATAGATGTGGTAGTTGTAGCGACGGCTTCAGTTACGATAGCCTCCAACGCATGATGCGATTCTTGAGTGGTGGCAAGAGGCGCAGCTGATGTAGCTCCAATCATTAGAAAGAGACAAAGAAAAGCTGTTATTAAGTATTTCAAGTGAAGCTTTCGATCGTGAACAAGTATAGGAAATGTTCAGAATATCTTCTTCAGTTTGACATGTTAACGGTTGAGCGGCCTCTAAAATTTGTTCGCTAGCTTAAGAAATCTGCGGTTGATCTGGGTTATAAGCAGGAATGGATTGAGATTCAACCGCAGAGGTCGGTTTAGGCTGAGTCAGCACAAGAGTTTTGGGACTTGTATCACGGTGCTCGACGCCAGAACCTTCTCCAACTTCCAAATGCTGAGCGCCAAGCTTCCCCTTCTCATACGAAATCATAGCATCATGAAGAATTTTTCTTTCGTCTTCGTTCAGCACTTGGCTCACAAGCTTGAATTCATCGACCAATTCGCATTTATGAGTAGCTCTGTCATCCTCAACTAGACGTCCCCAAGCATCGTATAACTGTGTTGAATAGTTATCGAGCCAGGCTAGGTTCCTACTCTCCAAGATGTTGGCATTATAGGTGATGAGGAGATCTTCAATGTCAGCCTCTAGCCTGGAATCCGCCATTCGGACCTTCTCCTCAACCTTAGTATCACCACAAGGACTTTAGCCGTTGCTGCATCCCATTCACCCCGAAGCACTACGGCCTGTTCACATACTTCCTGGGATGTGAGATTTGCATCATCCCTCTCTTTGATGATTTCAGAAAATTTGGCTCTAAGCTCGTTAAGTTCTTTAAGGGTTGCATCCCACTCGGTTGTGATAGTAGTGTTTTGGTAGACCATCTCCTCCACCCTGGCAAAGTGTGTCTGCCTCATCCTCTCCACGGCCATGTTCGCCTCGTCGGCCTTTTGAGTGGCCTCTATTTCTAACATTCGAGAGGATTCGGCTTCATCATTAAGCACTTGGATGATTCGATCCTTTTGAGTGAGCTCGTTTTCTAACTTCTCTATGGTGGTCACGCGCTCAAAGGCCAGCTTCGATGCTTTCCCTACGGCTTTCGTCCACTCCTTATACTGAGTGTAGATGTCATGAATATAATCGTGCATTATGTTCTTTTCTTCCGTTGGAATTCTCTTTAAGTGCAGGGGAAGTTGTAGCCATCAAAGCAGATATTTGAAAAATCCTTCTTCAGTTGTGCAATTCTGCTAGCCCCTTCCTTGGTGGGCTCAGTAATAGCATGTTCAATGACAACAGGGGTCTCGGCCTCATGTCTACGACGGTGCGATTCAGGCCTAAAGGCTTAGGAAAATGATTTATGGCGGGGAGGCTCTACAATTTGTTTTCCATAGCTCGAGGGGTGTGTAGGAATTCTAGTAGATGAAGAATGGGATCGGGATCTATGTCCGTAGTCCCTATCCTTATCCATGTCATATCTCTCCTGGCTAGAGTATCACGATCATAATCCCTCTCTGCTTCTCCCCTACGTGAGTCATAATACGAGAGGATCGGGGAGCTGGGCGAAGACTCCCCAATATCGACCCACGTCCAAACATTGTACCTGCAAAGTAGGAGAAATAAAGTTAGTAATATCCTAAAGTAAAAAAGCTTGCGGTCGAAAATCGTGTAGTACCGTGAAGTGTATATGTATGTGCAGCCCTTCAACCAACCGGAAATGTCGGCCACACTTGTGGGAAGAGACTCGCTTAAGTCTGAGGCACTCTGAAGCTCCTCCAATTCGACATCGTGTTGAAGTGACACATAATCCAGAATTGGGATATCAGCAAGCCCTTCGAAAAGGTTCTCCACTTGCAAGGGAGGAGCCTCTGAAATTCTAATACCAGAAACAGGGAGAGACACGATCATAGATTTCCATCTCCTAGACTTAGAACGCTTATGGGTTGCAGCCTTGCCTTTTCTTCTTCCCTCAAGATCCTGAAAGCTACCGAAAGGCCCGGCTACCGGTTCATTGTTCGTGGGCGTACTTTCTTCACCACCCTCCTCGAAATTTACGGCCTCAAACACTTTGCGCTTCACATGTCTCGTCGGGACAGCCCTCAATGTTCCTTCGAGCCTTATACTCTGATTACGCTCGATCAGCCCAACGATCTTCAAGTTTCAGTCTGTTAACACCGACTCTATTTCCCTTATCTCATTTGGCACTTCTTGAAGGATACAAACTATCTCTTTAAAGTATGTGACCTCGGGTCATGGAATTACAGCTGTAAAGGAAAGAAGACATTAGTTTTGATATCAGCTAGGATTATCTCATTAACTACTTGAAAAGATCATAGCACTTACGTCTGACTAACCATCGGCTGGCGAATCCTGGAGGACATCAAACATAAAACCACTCCGTTTTGAAATAACTCAGTATGGTCCAGGAGCCGATCAAAATCTGAAAATTCCTAACCGATTCTAGGAATGTGAACGAGGGACTATCTCCCCGGCTCTTGACATTAAATAAGTATCTGATCTCAATCGGGGTCGGTGGTCGAAAAAGATGCTCCATAAATACAATGAATAGGCTGTTCAGCAAAGTGTATCCATTTGGATGTAGCTATGATGGAACAATTCCAAAGAAACATAGCACTTCCCTAATGTATTGGTTAAATCGAGGAAGTGTTCATGTTGTACATGCAAGGCGATTGAAGGCAGTAAATCCCTCTAGAGCAGCATGTGGTCTATCATTCGGTTCCAGTAATTGTACGTCATCCAGCGACAAGCAATGTCTCAGGCATACCTGTCCCATCATATCTTCAGAGACATTTGTCAAAACCGAATCTTGTGGGTTTCCGATAAAAATAGCACCTGGTAGCTCATCTGGAGCTGGGTCGATGACTTCGGCCGCGATGGCCGGTAACTCTATTACTAAGCGAGATGTACCCTGAAGCTCCGGTTGCTGTGAACTTATAGACTCCATAAGTAACTAACTTATAAAAAACCATCATTCGACGACAATAAGCACGTGTGTTCCCCAGTGTGAAGTGCGTGAATGTGTCATGAAGTGCTACATATTACTTGAAAAATTCTATAGAGTTTGAGAAAATATTCAAACGACGAGACTTCAGAATTCAACCGGAGTGACAGTTATCGCTGACCGTCACAACCATGCCATCGATACTTTAGAGACCGATTCAAGTTAAAGTTTATTAAATTCAGTTAAATTACAGTTCCATCGACGAGCTTTGAAGGATAGCCAAATATGCAGTTCAACGGTCAAGTCCAATTATGCCAAAATGAAGCTCGCTAGAGTTAAGTGTTCGCTTATTCAGAATGTTCATTTCCATCATAATCAAGACGTGAATCGGTCACCAGAGGTTCAACTCATATCTATCATTGTATGTCCCTTCGTATCGATCAACAAAAGCATACTTCATGTCGATGCACTATCCTCCTTTCCGTATTGATCAACACACGGTAATTCGTATCGATCGAATTATTGATCTCCAGTTCCCAAATTTGTGTCAATCAAGACATATCGATACAAATGCCATTGGATGTCCATCGGTACGAACGCAACCGTTAGTTGATCGATATGAAGACTTTACCACGGATCGATATGAAGTGTATCCATTATTCGATACGAAGCCTCTTCATGCCTAGATTGATATGTTTCCTCCCTTTGTCACAGGTCGATACGAATGTTCCTTTTCGTATCCCTCCTTACTCCTTCTTTCCCAAGCAGTTAACGCACCATTGCTCCTTCCCGACTCTATTCCGACCAAATTTCGGCATCGACAATGACGGAATCAGGGACGGATTTGGATGATCCAGCATTAAAATTCGAGTCTCGTCATTTTCAATGTGAATTCATTGACTATTTACCTAAGTTCAGATGTAGTTGCACGAGACTAAGGGATTAGTTGGTTTAGGGACGAAGGCAGCCTTTCTTTCTTGAGTTCCTTATCGATGCGAAGGCAAGAATAAAAAGTAGAAAGCAAGTGAAAAATTTTATAAGTACGAAAAGGTATTTATATGGATACAAAACAAAAGAGAAAAAATGATTCGCCTTCAGGTTAAAATGACCGGTAGCAACGGTTCTTAGTATCATCGATACGCATAATTTTCTTCGTATCCATTCACCACAGAACTACAGCTGCAAGTTATTCGTACCGATCAAACATCGATACGAAAGACACTGCAAAGGCCTATTGGAGCTACAACAATCTATCGAGATGAAATGGCAATTTCGTATCCATCGAAGCTCATATCCATTGATACGAAATGTTTATTTCGTATCCATCAATGTGAATTACATCGATGCGAGAACAATCTTTTAACCTTTTACATGGATACAGGAGAGGATCAATACGAAAGGGCATTCCAAAATTACCATCAAGCGTTGTTACAACTCGAATTTCACATCGATTCAAGAGAGGATCGACACAAAATTCGATACGAGAAAACCGATAATGACTTATGAACGTGCAAACGTTAACGAGAGTCGGGTTAATATATATGCATGTACGTCGGACTAATTTTCAATTTTCAAAATTCACAAGTCGAATGCTCACCTGATGAACAATTACAACAACAAACAGCTGATCACTCTCATACAACAATCAGTTACAACGGTACATGATACAACAGTTAGCAGTCAACAATTCGTATTATTGAAAAATCAGTAAAAGGTTATATATTTCGACGAAAAGACAACAATCAGCTAACAAGTCAAATGGAACTTTTCAAAATAAAGATTGCAACTTTTCAAAGCACGTCGTGTTCTCACAAGACATACTTTGGAGGGAAAATGTTTCCCGCGTTTTGGTAAGGCCATGGCACCAAGGAGTTGGATAGAAACCCAAAGACAGTTTTTCTCGAAAATCGATTATACGCAGGCTCACGATGAATATCGATGAATTTTGTCCGAGTCTGGATCGAGCTACAATTGTTA
The DNA here is from genome assembly GCA_030765085.1 of Allium cepa. Taxonomy (NCBI): domain Eukaryota; kingdom Viridiplantae; phylum Streptophyta; class Magnoliopsida; order Asparagales; family Amaryllidaceae; genus Allium; species Allium cepa. Next base: position 218,511,097 of record CM060938.1, read on the forward strand.
TGACATGACAAGCGAAGCTATGAAAGCCAACATTCAAATTTTCAAGTCAATCCGAGTTTGTATGCTCAAGATATGATCGATGCAAGCCAAAGAAATCATCTCAATCGCATCCATCATTTCGTATCGATTAGGCCGTCTCCATCAATTCGTATCCATCAGGGGAATATGCTTTATTTGTATCGATCTATTCGACTCCATCATCAAACAACTCCACTTCATATCGATCGGCGGTTGTCTTCTTCGTATCCATTGAGGATGGCCTTCTTCGTGTCCATCTGAAGGCAGGTCCACTTCGAACCGGTCGGCTGTTGCCCATTTGGTATCCATCGACTGCAATACAAGTGTCTAGTTCGTGTCGATCAAACATCATACATACTTTGTATCGATCAACCACAGATCGATACGAAGTAGATGCTTCCCATTGATACGAAAGAGCCCAAGCACTCGATTAGTACGAATATAACAGAATAACCGATCGATACGAATAGAGTGAGGCGACAGATACGAACAGAGAAAGATCTGATCGATACGAAAAAGACACTGCCGCTCAATACGAACAAAGCTTAGATTATGGATACGAATAAGGAAGCAGTCAACATGGCACGAAAAGTGGATCGATTTGAGGAGCTAGCGCCACATCAACTTGTAGGCACGTGCTCAAAAGCGAGTCGAACTGATCGATACGAAGGTATTGATGCGAACCAGATAGCCTACATAAAACCCAAACTTGCATCTATCATAACTCACAATCTACGAGTCCAAATGCTGCCAAATTTTCACAGGAGCTTATGTACAACTTAAAGAATGTTCCTGCTCAATGTCGACACGATTGGGCCAAATCTTGATCGTTACAAAATTGTTTCGTATCGATCATGGACCGAGTGCAAATCACATGGGATCGATCATAAAGGCCCGCCCACATGCCAAAAGATGTCTCCCAAGATCTAGTGAGATATTCGTTGTCTACGCCTATAAATAACACCCCAGGGTCAATAGAAAATGGTTCTTTTGGCTCTCCTACGTGCAGACTCTACTGAATCCATTTTTTCACTCCAAGACTACTGTTGTACTGGAAATTGACCGTTGTAATTCATTGTAATCTATTGTAATCATCCCAAAAACATCAACAACGTCATCAATTTCATAGTGGACATAAGCTATAGGCTGAACCACTCTAAATCAATGTGTTTCTATGTGTTTATCTGATCTGTTTTTGAAGTTTTTGTTAGATAATCCTCTTTTTCCATTTATTTTCTTCATTTGATCTCTTCAAATACTTCCAAAGAGTGTTGTGCGCAATTTTAGTACAAACATTTGGCTTGTCTTTATTGCATGTAAGAAATACGCTCTTTTTCATTAAGGCATAGGAAGAAAATATCTGGGTTTGATTGTCATCAGTGTTTTCTTCATATTAACCATCCTTTTAGAAAAGATAGGAAAACCTTTACAGCTAATAGACAAGAGACTTTGCGACCACCAACAATTTGGTCAAGCGAAGATATATATGAACTTGTAAAGGATTATCCAAAGATACATGAAACCGGAGAGCAAATTGAAATTCAAGTTAAATCGACGGTTCATAATGGGTGTAAACAAAGTTTATTTTAGGAATCAACTTGGTGGAAAAATCTCCTAATTCATCATATTATTAACATGATGAACAATGTGAAAAACATGTTTGATAATGTTTTTAATATAGATTTGAATGTTATGGGGAAGATTAAGGATGATTTGAAATCAAGACATGATATTCAAGTGGTTTGTAGTTGTCCTGAGCTTTATATCAAGCCAAATGACAGTAAAAAACCCAAAGCATGTTATGAGCTAGACAGTAACCAAGTTAAACTTCTGTTAAAATGGATGGAAGGATTAAGATTTCCTGTTGGGGTTTCTTTTAGTCTTCGTAGATGTGTCGACTATAAGAGTGATAAACTTAGTGGGACGAAAAGTCACGATTGTCGTATAATGATGCAAAATTTACCAATCGCTTTCAAAGAACTATTGCCCGTAAAAGGTTGGACGGTTATAACAGAACTTAGTTTGTTTTATAAAGATCTTTGTTCGACAACTTTTAAAGTTAATCATCTACATAAACTTAAGGAAGAAATAACTATACTGCTCTAAAAACTCGAGAGAATATTTCCTCCTGGTTTCTTTAATGTAATGGAGAATTTACATGTTCATCTTTCATTTGAAGCACGTCCTCGAGGTCCTGTGCAATATGGATGAGTATATCAATTTGTGATGTATTAAATATTAGTTTAATTGCATATGTAAGTAAATTTTAATTTAAAATAATTTTTAATAGGTACTTAAATCATCTAAAGAAAAAAGTTAGACAAAAAGCACGAGTTAAAGGTTCAATTTGCAAATCATATATCGAAGAAGAAGCTTCGTTCTTTTTCTCTCATTATTTCAGTGACCATATGAACTTATCATTTGAAAGTGCTATGTGTAAAGATGAAGGCGTCGAACAAGAATCTTCTGAAGCAATGTTATCTATTTTTACACAACATGGTCGACCTCCCCAGGAAATGTGTGGAAGTGCAGTCGGACGATAGAGATTACCATGTAGCACGCATATATATTTTTCTTAATTGTGTTGAAGTTGCACCACTCATTAGGTAGTATTTAATTATAAGTCTAATTTTTTTTTTAAATAGTACATGTGTACATTTATTATAGTGCAATATATTATCCATATCTACAGCATTTACGAATCACAACATCTAAGCGGCAATATCAGTAAAGAATTCGCTAATTGGTTTCCAAACTACGTTTTTAACCTGAGAAATTGTATAGTTGATAAAAGGCTGAAACATCTTGCAATGCGACCAAAAAGAAAAGTCAAGACATATCCAATATTATTCATCAATGGATATAAATTCAACACTAAAGAATAAGATGTTGAAAAATTAACTAACAATACCGGTGTATTTGTTAAAGGTATTGATGATCCAAATGATCATATAAACGATTTTTAAGACATCGCAACTCAAGTTTTGCAATTGACATATTTCACAAGACATGTGGAGGAAGTTTTTCTGTTTAGATACAACTACAATGTTTCAGGTTCTGGAATTATCGTGCACCCAAAATATAATATTATTGCAATAAAGCATACATCGCGTTATCATAAGTACGATTCTTTTATACTAGAAAACAAGCCCTGCAAGTTTATTATGCTCCTTATCCATCTCTAAAAAGAGATAAAACTGATTGGTCAGTGGCTTTTAAAACGAAGGCAAGATTTACGTTTGGTGGAAAGAATATTCAAAATGAACAAGCTTATCAAGCAGATATCGAGGAAAATAGAGAAATAATAATAATCAACAATCAAATCGATTTAGGACCTCTAAATGATGAATCAAATGTATTAGTAGAAGCGGTTGAGACTACAGAGGAATATATAATACGAGACCGAGTCTAAATCATAATGAGGGAAACTGGTTAATAATGTACATTTTGATGGAAGGTATTTCATGTGATTATTTATGTTACATGTTTTATTACAAAAAATGATGTCTTTTCTCATAATTAAATGACATGTTATGCCTTAATAAAATGATATATCTGTGATAGGTATTATGTCTTTTTTTCGACATTGCAATTCTTACCATTTAAGCTCCCCTTCTTCTACTCATATTGGGGGGATGCGGAAGGTAATGGCAGCGGCCCATCAAAGCAGCGACCACTTACCGTAGTAAAGCTACAACCAAAAGCGGATGGGTCATAAGTACTAAATTTACTTCAGCATTATAAATATTTTCTATATGATATATTAGTCATTATTTATTGAAGTCTGTATCAAATTTAATATAGGGGATTCGAGCTGGAGCCATCACAGATTGTTGATAGTATTTCAAAGTAGGTGTATATGAGTAGGATGACTAATTGTTGGCCTGGGTAGGGTAAGATCCTAGCCCTCTCAGGGAGAGTATCTGACAGGACTTCCTTGTAAGTGTAAATTTATATATAACTATATATTACCACTTTATAATTTGTTGACTAAATATAAATGTATAACTTATATTATTTCAACATACAGGAGGCGATAGACAAGCAGGAACAAGACTTTGACCTTTTCGAGCACTATTGGACTACCAAGATGTCTAAGAATTACCAGGACACAATGTCTGGCATAAGAAAATTGAGGAAGAAGCCTGATTAGATGGGCGCTAGCGTATGAGATGCTTGGATTGCTTGGTGGAATAGTGATGAATTCAAGGTAAGTTTACCATACATCATTTTAATTTGTTCCCATGTATAATACATAATTTAAAGCTGAAATATATAATGTTCAATTTAGATTTGCAGGCAGATGCAGAGAGCAACTCTGCAAATAGGAACAAGAACCCAGTTATACATCATGATGGCTCCATTTCATTCCAACATCATCGTGAGGGTTTGGTAAAAAAAATAGGAAAGACAGCGGGTTTAAATGGCTCCTACTATATATTTATATCAATAAGCATGTACTTACATGGTATAGGAAGGGAGATTCTGCCATTGGAGATATAGGAAGGGGCTCTAGCATTACATGGTATGCCAGTCTGAGGTATGCAGTCATATGAAAGCATATTATGCGGTATCAATCCTTTATCAATCCATGGTGTAGTCCAAAATTTGGAACTGTCGTCTGCTGAATGGTGTAGCTTTGTACGGGGAAGTAAAACATCTCTTATTCTTAACATAATCTTCCATACCAAGCTATAAGCTTGTTTTGGGGCGGGGGGGGGGGGGGGGGAGGGGGGGGCGCAATCCATATACGATCATGTTTTAAGTTATTTTTTATGCTCTGTTATACCCACAGAGACTTAGTTCTAGATACAAGATTATGGAAATGGTTAGATAAAGCAGCTATATTCCACTTCTTTATGTTATTTATGCCCAATCCTCCCTTTCTTTTAGGCATTTCTTGTTTTTTAAAAGCAATTGGAGAAAGTTTATTTGAGTGTATAGAACCATACCATAAGAATTTTATGATAGCTGATCTTAGCATAGCTATTAGTTTGGATTGCAAGAATGTTCTGCTCTAATATTATTGTCATAGAAAGTATGATAGCATTAATTATAACAAGCCTGACTCGTTGCGATATTTTCCTATTTTCCCATCAACTAAAAACTATTATTATCTCTTCATACAAAGGTACACTCTGAGATAGAAAAATTCTCTTAGTAGCCAAAGGAATACCAAGGTAGGCCATGTTAGATTCAAGAGGCAACATATTGTTCATTTGCAAACATTTAGCAACCAGGTGTCTAGGGAGGCCAGATAATAATATATGAGATTTTTTTGAATTTGTCTGAACACCCGAGAACTTCTGGAAGGAGGATAAGGTATTCATAATTGTTTGTATAGACTTGAGATTAGGCTTGGTCAAAATTAGTAAATCATCGGCAAAGGAAAGTGTAGTCACTATGGGTTTACAGCACTACGGATGAAGACCAAAAATTTTCACAGCAACATGCTTTTCAAAAGCTAGCATGATAGTTTCCCTGACAATGATTAGTTGATAAGCTGATATGGGTTCTCCTTACCTGAACTCATTGTTTCCTTGAAAATATTCAACTATGTATGCATTAAATACAGGAGAATATCGAACAGTGGATATGTACTGATATATCCAATTGCAAAATGGTGTACAAAAGTTCATCCTATTTAGTATGGTCGTTATGGCAGACCAGTGGACCAAATCAAATGCTTTCTTAATGTCGACCTTAAGCATGGCTCTAGTAGATATATTTTGAGAGGAGTAGAGGAGTATCCATTTAGCAACTCATGAGTGAGGAGGAAATTATCTTAGATGCTTCTTTCTGGTAGGAATGCGGCTCGATTTAGAGAGACGATAAATTATAGGATCGGTTTCAGCCTGGAAGCTAATATTCTAACAATGGATTTATCTACGACATTACAACAAGCTATAGGTCTGTAGTGAGAGACATTGGTGGGGTTAGCAGATTTAGGTACTAGAGCAAGGTTTATGGAATTAACTGAGGTGAGCATATTAAGTTTGTCAAAAATTTATGAATAGCTTTGTATACATCTGAGGAGATTATTGACTAGCAGTGTACGAAAAAGAAAACTGAGAACCCATCGGGTCCAGGAGATGCAATTTCCTCATATGGAAGGTGAAGTGCTTAATGTCTTCATCTGTGATAGGATGATTAAGAGCAGATTGCACAGCTTTTGAGAGTTTGGGTGTTGTTAGATTATCAAGGAATGTGATGTCTGATGGGGGGATGACCTCCAAGTAGTGAAGTGTAATAGCTAAGAAAAGCAGTATCTATTTAGGGAGGAGATGTTTGTATTATTCCTTGCATATTAGTTATCTGATGTATATATGATTTGGCTTGTCTGATTTTTAGAGATGCATGGAATTATTTTGAATTCTCATCACCATACGTAGACCAATTATGCTTGTATTTTTGCAGTACCATTTTTGCTTCAGTATTTAATGCTATTTCAAGCTCAATAATGAAATTAGCTTCTGTCTTGTTTAAAAGGGGATTAGTACAGGAGTTGAGAATCAATTTTTGTAACTGTTCAAGTTGATGAGTTATATCAGGAGAAATTTGTTTACCTTCTCCATGTATGCTTCTTGCCTAAGATCTTAGTGCTTCCTTTGTGTTCTATAGTTTCTTCTACCGGTGAAGCATGGGGTTGCCAAAAGTTTTTCTTTTCTAGGCTTCATTGACAACCTGCAACAGACTAGGGTTTTTAGTCCATTCATCATAAAATTTAAAATTGACTTGATGATCCAGAGGATAGGATAAAAGGGCAACGATCATAAAGGAGGGGAATCGGGATGTGTTTGTGTATTAATGGCTATTTGGAAAGGATACTGAAGTTCATGAAGCCGTGATCTTTCTAGAGTGGGTACGTTGGTTGTTTTGTTTTTGGTTATTCAATGTGTAATAGGAGCTAGAGGTAAGGATTGCAATTAAAGAAGCATCTAGTATGGTTCTATTCAAAGGGGTTAGATCTGATAAGGATGATGGGTTGCCGCCACTTCCATGAGATGAGAGATAAGAACAATTGAAGTTCCCGATTAATATCCAAGGATGAGATGATTGACTAAAGTGAGGAATATAGTCATGCCACTAATTACCATTTGCAACAGCAATTACAAACAGTTATTAACCTATTTAATTTTGTATAAACAATAGCAGTACATACTAATTATTTTAGGAAGGAGAGCACAGCGGTCGTGTCTCCTATATGGATGTATTTTCTCATACTCATGCCACCAAGCAAATAAACGAAGATGGCTCAATATCATACACATGGAGTGAAGATAAAGCAAGCGAATCCTATGTAAGCATATTTTAAATTAGAATTTATTATTAATCAGTTTAATTAATTAGTTGTAAAGAATAATTAAATTAATGTTGTGTGAATTCTAATTGTATTTTATTTTCCGTAGTAGAAAAAAATTTCAGAAGCATGAGTACAAATGTTGGAGGATCAAGATGGGATTCGTTGACCACTGATGAGAAGGACGCGACTTTTAAGTCCATCATGGTACCCACATCATGAAATAACAATAATCGCTTTTGAAATCAAGCGGTAATTTCTAAAAATTTATTAACTTATAAATTTAAACTAATAAAAAAAATTGGTCATAGAAAAAATATATCATTACCATTTTAACAAATGATTATGCTTTACTTATTTGTTCTTTCTTAATTTACACTAGCCACTAAAATACATTTTTGATTTTTGGATATATCTCTTGATTATATGCATGCTAGGTCCTCATAGAAAGCATATCAAATGCTCTGGACAAAAAGAGCTCGTGGATCTTAGAGCTATGATTGCAAAGCTGCAGAAGAAAGACCATCATCGTGCTGCGAAGATCGCGCAGTTGAACGAGCGCTTGGCTGAGGTGCAGCAGCGTGGGTTATATTCTTCGCCGGGTGGTTCCGGAGCCGACGATGAGTCTTGATAGATATATTACTTTACATTTTTGTTTGGACATTTTGGAATTGATGTATATGGATATGGATGGTTCATTTTGATGCTATGTTGGATGATATGTTGGTTTGTTTTGTTATGTTGGATGTTTATTGTATATATTGAATGTTGGATGTTAATTATTTAGTGAATTGCTTGTTTTTTATTTAAATATTGAATTGGTAAGGATTGATTTGGATTATAACATCCCCCACTTGGAGGCCCAAAACTAACGAATATGGATGCTGCAGTCATCCATAGTTGTTAATCCTCAATGACCAAATAGGTAATGTTAGATATATTGATATAAGAGAAACACATGGATATGTAAAAAAATTAAAATCAACATATAAATTTCACATTCCAATTCAAAACATTTCAAGTTCGTTATATAATCCCCACATGAGAACCACGTTCAGATCAAATTTATTATTTACAACATATGTCAAGAGCGACATATGAAGATGCCCCCTTGGATGATCAGGATATATCTAGGCAATCAAACAACATTGCATTTACAACAACACATCGGAATCAAAAATAGAAAAGGACTCTAGATAGCTATCATGCCTCCTGCATGTCTCCGAAAGCTTATTCGTCTAAAGAGTTACCTGAAAAGCTCAACTCTTAAACTACTCAAAATCAATTGAGCACCCAAGAGTTTAAGGGGAAAACATAAACTTCGAGTCCGACATAAAGCCTCGTATGAATAATAATCTACCATCTCAAACCATTCATATATCTAGTGATATTATGTCGCTTAGCAGAACGGGCTTTCCCCTTACTAGTATCCTATTCAAAACTTTATAAAACCATGACTGTGCTCTTTCATCCACAATGGTTGAAACATAAATATTCAAATATAATGATGAAATGCAAACATGTGAATCAATTCTGAATTTCCCATCCCAATTCAGTTTAACTATCTGTCTCAACTATAGTTCTAGGGTTACTATTGACCTATTAGTTTTCATGGGCTTACTAATAACTTGTTTAATGTTTATGGACTCCCTGTCTAGTTTCGTACTTTTTCATAGGATCACTAAGAACCTATTGGCCTCTGCCAATAACTTTGTTTTTTCATGGGTTCTCCTTGAACCTATCGACATCTCCAATAACTTCCCTCTTATCCAAGTTTTCATGGATTGACTAGAAATCTATTGACTTCTGTCAATAACTTAATCCAGATATTGTTTTCATCGGTTCACTACAAACCATTGGACCTTGCCAAAAACTCTTTCTAACCATAGTTTTCATGGGTTCGCTATGAACTTATTGGCTTCTGCTAATAAATTTTCCTACATTTAGGCATCCTACATTTTGGTTTATTTGACAACTTGTTTAATATGAACCCGTCTACCTGACAACTTGTTTAATCAATATTTAGGCATCCTACATTTTGGTCTATCTGACCTCCTGGATGCAATCCTACTCATTCAGGAGTTAGCTCAATTTATATTCACTACTAGGTCAACCTAGCTAGTTAACCAGCCCTTTCTCCCCAAAATACAGTTATAAGTCCATTACAATATATATATATATATATATATATATATGAAGAAGTAAACATAATAACATAATAATAGCAACACCTATGGTTTTATATCCATGGAATCATTTTATATAAAATACTGTTAATCCTTTGACCAGTTATTTTATCAAGGAAAACTTCTTCAAACCCTCATACTTAAATCATTTCAAAGCTCCATTATAATGTCATGGTTTTTCCTCTAAAAATGGGATTAGGTTCTTTTGTTTTGAAAACTAAGGCTTTCGAAACCTTAAACCTTTATTTTGAAACCATTGGATAACCTCCTTCGAAAGCATTAGAATCTTCTTTTCAAAACACTTATGTATGCCTTTCAAACACTTTAAAATATCACCTTTGAAACTTTAAAAATAAACCTTTCAAAAGTGTGCATAGCTTCAAAACTCATCAAAGTATCCTTTCGAAACCATTGGGTTTATCCTTAAAAGTAACTTTTGGGTCAAAGTGAATTGTGCAAAAGTACCCCTTTTGAAACCTTTAATCTATATATAAAATTATTTGGGGAAAATTGATGGTTTCAGAACCATCCTTTCGAAAGCTCAAAACATTTATGTATAAAAACTGAAGGATGGCTTCGAAACCCCCTTTTGAAGCCATTGCCTTCAAAGCCCTTGAATCACTTTCGAAAGCTTTAGGAAGTGGCTGAGTACATTTATAAGCCAAAGCTACCTCTTGAAAGCATTGACTACTTTAATCCCTTCGAAAGGCATATAAACTGCAGAAAGGTTTCAACTTGGTCGAAACTACCCATTTGGGAAGCATATATTTAAAAAGAAAGTAACTCATTCGAAAGCTTTGTAATTTAAACAAAAAGATGGCAACCCACTACTAAAGCTATCTAGAATATCCTTTCGAAAGCATTTGTTTCGACTCCTTCAAAAGCATTTAGTAAAAACAGGCAAGCGCATTTCTTTTAAAATTAAATCAAGGGTTCCGACTCCATTGAAAGCATGGGTTTCGACACTGTGCCTTCCGCCTTTCTCCTATCCACTATGTACTAACATTGTGATACCTTATGTATTGGTTTCAGCTTGATTGGCTTCGTATTGGTAGGTTTTGACTTGGTCGAAGCGGAAGCGTGAGGTCGAAAGGTGCTTTTGAAAGAGGCGGAACCAACTTTTTCGAATAAAGGCTAAATTAGCTATTTAAAGTAATTACTTTATATCTAAACTGCCAATTTGTGAACATTTGATTGGTTGCCATAACTTTTCAAATTCTTTACCAAAATAACTGCCGCATAATTTTAGATCTAAACAAGGATTAATTTAACAAATAAGCCCTTCCACTAAGCAAAACAAATAAAACAATTAAGTATTTCTTCTAAAATAATTTAATTTACTTAGTAAATCACTTAGGAAATATCCGCAAAAATTATAGAAATTCATTATCAATATGCTATCTAATGTTTAAAAATTCCAGACCAAAATTCTTTATAAAATAATTGAAATTGATTTATGAACCCAATTATACATATTTCCTTTGAAAATTCATAATTAATTTTCCATAGCATGGACAATTACAAAAATTAAAACCCATCTTCAAAATCATGTTTTACATAACATATAAATTTATCATGACATTCGAAATTCATTATAAACGGTTTAGCCTCAAAACCGTATGAATCATTTATTAAATAATCTTAATTGAGTTTAACATCGCCTACAATCCAAGCATATCATCATCAAAAATCATCATAATGGATTTAAAATTAAAACCGAAAATCAAATGATTGTAAAAACAAAATATAGATGGCTTAGATTATTATCCACCTTGATTAGGATGAGGATTTTGAGATTTGATTGAGATTGATCTTCCTTACTTTAATTCCTTGGCTTTAGATTGATTTTACCCTCTTTATTTTCTCTAGTAATGGCTGGCTATTCTTCTTTTGATTTGCATTTATATGAAATGAAAATGAACATGCATGATGGATAGCCGTGAATACAAGGGGTGAGGCTATTTCCTAATTACCCTTGTTTTAATTATTTAACTTGTAAGCCATTCTTTGGTCCATTTAGATAATTAAGCATGACCTTTAATTTATTTACAAATATCAATCCTCTTGTCATTCTAATTATTTACACTATTTTATTTAATTTATCTAATTAAATCTCTTGAATAATGTTACCAAAAATTAGAGGTGTTATCGGCTCCCATCCTTAAAGAATTTCATCCTCGAAATTTAGTAAGGCCTAAATACCAAACATAGCAATCATCTGTAGAAACTCCTATAAACCACAAACCTGACTACTTACTACCTATATAAAGCTAATATATACATACCCTTAAAGAAGATCAGGATAAGTGTGTATAATCCTGTCTTTTGTCTCCCAAGTACAGTCCTTCTCATTGTAGCTCCATTGAACATTCACCAACTTGATTGTCTTGTTCCTAAATTCATTCTCATCTCTTGCTACAACCCGTACCGGTTGTCTAAAAAAAATCAAATTAGGCTCCGCTATCAAATCTTCCAACTCTGTTGGAAGAATAGTATTCTACGGATCATGCAAATACTTGCAAAGATGAGACGCGTGAAATACATTATGGACACCTATCATACTGCCTGGCAGCTCTACTCTGTATGAAAGCTTTCCAATCCTCTCTATAATCTGAAATGGACCAACATATCTTGGGCCAGTTTCCCTGAATTTCCAAATCATACCACACCCTTCATCGGTGATACCTTAATGAAAATCCTATCTTTCATTGAGAATTATAGGTCCTTATGCCTCTTATCTACGTAACTCTTCTGTCTGGACTGAGCTTCCTTCATCCTTTCTCGGATCAGCTCAATCTTCTCTATCGCCTCTCTAATAAGATCTAGACCTAAGACAAATCAGTCTCCAATCTCCAACCAACATGCTTGTGATTTGCATGGCCTTCCATACAAAGCTTCAAAAGCCACCATTCTAATACTATTCTGATAACTATTATTATAGGAAAACTCAACCAAATGTAGGTGATCTTCACAGGATCCACCAAAGTCTAATACACAAGCTCTCAACACGACCTCGAGTACCTTATTGACTCTCTCTATTTATCCATCCGTTTGAGGGTGATACGCAGTACTCATATTAACTTGGTGCATAACAAATCCTGTAGACTCTTCTTGAATTCACTAGTAAATAAATCATCTCTATCATTGACTATACTACAAGGAATTCCATGTAGTCTAACTACATTCTTCACGCGTAATTTAGCTAAAATAGATGTCGTCCTAGTTGACTTAACTGGAATGAAATGGGCACTCGTGGTCAACATGTCCATTATGACCATATACTCTCATTTCCTCTATTTGACCTTGGCAACCTGTCTATAAAATCCATGGATATCAAATCCCATTTCCAAACTTAAATCTCTAAAGGTTGAAGCAACCCACTCGGCATATGATGTTCGCCCTTTACTTTTTGATAGTTTGCACACTGCCCAGCCACAAGCTGACATCCCTCTTCATACCTTTACAATAGAAGCTCATCTTAATATGCCGATACATCTTGTTCCCTCCAGGATGGATCAGAAACTTGGACCGATGACATTCTCTAAAAACTTCTTTCCTTAAGTCCTCAACATTCAGAACAAATAACCGTCCCTTCTTTCTCAACCATCCTTTCCGGTCAAAACAAAAACATTTAGATCATCGATCTTGGTTTCAACCTCAAGCCTTCTAATCCTCTTGGCTAACACCGGATCCTCTTTTGACATAGAAATAATCCTTTCGATCAGCACTGGTCGAACTTCAAAATAGGACAGCATGACCGTGCTCTGACTAGAACCAGCAGTCGATCTTAACTGCATACTACAAGTAGTCAAAGCTTCTAAATCCTTCCGCTCTGCCAACATAGCTAACACCGCATTTTTATGTTTTCTTTTTAGAGCATCCGCTACTAGTTTCCTTTCCCAGGTATCTCTATACCAAAATGATAAGCTACTAAAAACTCCAAACACCTCTATTGTCTCATATTCAACTCTTTTTGAAAGAATAAATACTTTAAAGCTTATGATTGGTGTAAAGCTCAAACCTCTCTCCTTGGAGATAATGTCTCCAAATCTTCAATGCAAACATCGCCGGGGAAAACTCCAATGAGTAGGATATTTCACTTTATGTGGTCTAAGTTGTCGTAAATCATAGGCAATAACTTTACCCTTCGGCATTAGCACCGCTCCTAATCTAATTCCGCATGCATTAGTATACACCACTAATCCTTGATTTTCATCTGGAATTACTAACACAGGTGCATTGGTCAAAAAATTCTTTATCTTAAGGAATTCTTCCCCACATTTGTCGGTCTAGAAAAAATTCACATCCTTCCTGGTTAACTTAGTCAAAGGTGCTGCTATCCATGAGAAATTCTCGATGAATCTCTGAAAATAGCCAGCAAGTCCAAGAAAACTCTTAATCTTAGCCACCGTCTCTAGTCTCTTCCAACTATTCACAGCTTCGATCTTATCTGGATCGACTGACAAGCCTCTCTCTGAGACCATGTGACCAAGAAACTTAACCTCTTTGTGGCGACCCACCTACTCGACCCTTAGAAATTGACACTGATACATTCTCGGTATTCACGTGCCGTAAATTCAAGTGCTGGAGAGGCATATTAACATAGGGTAAAGAAATAAAGATAGAAGGTAGATAATAATAGAATCTCATATCGTATTCAACATATAATTATACATATGAGTAGTACATGCAATTACCCTAAATTGTTCCATCGAAGTTATGACAGGTACTAACCCAACTAAGATAGTAGTAACGACTTATCCTTACAGTGCTAGTAAACACTAATACATAATACAGACGCAGTAGAAAGTGACAGATGACTTCAATAAAAGACCCAAAATGCTCCAAGCTTACCTAACTAGTTGGCTGCCTAGAAAAATAGGACACCCAGCGTTTAAGGGGAAAAGAAAATAAACTTCGGGTCAGTCATGGGACTGGTGTGAGAAACTCAAAATACAATGTTTGAAAACAAAAGGTATCTCGTAAGACCACCTCGCACATAAATACGAAACAAGGTTTTTTCTTATGATAACCAAAACATTTGCTGCGCAGAATATGTGGATATTATTTTTAATGACATTCTTTTGAAATCACTTTTCAAGTAAGTATACATAATCTTAGCCGAAATTGTTACATTATTAAATTCCAGCATGTTAGGCTCTATAGTCAATTCCGGAGGCACTTATTGGAGAATGGATTTTCATAAAATGACAAGGTAAGGGACTACCTTACGACTGTACATCCCTAGAAAAATGCACCAGAGGCTCCAACCTCTGCCAACACAGAACCGTCCTACCTTTACCATAGATGGTACTGAATATGTTATCACCTCGGTTGTTCCCGACCTACCCAAGAGCTCTCTTTGCATATAACACATTAATTTAAAACCCAATATCATAGCGGGAATAAATATATCTAGAAAGGTGATGACTATACCCTAATGGGAGCGGCCCGCTTAGCTCTGCCACATCTACCCTGTTTTTGTCATTTTCGGATGGTGAAGCTCGACGTAACGATTACCTTACTCATAGCACATTCCACGTTAAATGCTATATTACCAATCCAAAATCACACAATTGATTTCTACAAACGTATTACTCCTGAGCTCGTATGTCTCATAGAAGGGTGTTAAGCTAAGAGAAGATGCCTACTCCACCACCAATCAGATGATACGTTTATAGAAATCAATCAATGTAATTACAGTTGCAACATCAGAATCCGTCTATGCAAGTTGTCCAGGAACTGGACAAACCGAAGGTACTCTCCTACCACATCCTATCGAGAGTTACTCCTAGCATTAGTAGCGATTAGTCCTTGCATTGGATATTTCATAATGAAGAGACCATTGCTACTATATGTATATTGGGAGTTTATCCCCAAATGATCAACAAGAAGTCCTTCATTATGAAAATCTTTAGTATCATTTCCATGTCTTTACTTCGAATACGTAAATTTGTTCGAAGTGGTCTTCGGATAGGAATTACCCAAATCCGACCCCGGTTCCACCAAACCAATCATGGATTAAAAAGATGTTAAGTTCATATGAGATTATCAATCATCATAGAATTTATTTCATATTTTTAAACAATTTTAAAGAGGTTTAACATTCCATATACACTAATTCATTAAATAAAGAAAAGTGATTTCCTTTGTGCTTATCGATGTGTATTTCCATGACTTTCATATATATATATATATATATATATATATATATATATATATATATATTCAAAATTCATATCAAAAAACCATCATTAATAATCATAATCAAACATATATAACATCAAATAGCATAAAATATGATAGTTTAGGTGTTTACTCGCCTCGGGTTTAAACGACTAACTAAAAATTGGCTATAGCTTTGTTAACTCGAACTTTTAGCTCACGATCACTTGGATTATTGCTTCTAGATGGCTCGGCCTATGGATGAGAGAATGGAGGTGATGGAAGCCATTAAAGTAGAGGTGAAGATGAAGAAGAAGATGGAATGAGATATGTGAATTTGTGAAGCCTTAGGGTCTTATTTACAGTCTTCGGAAAATGTGCAGAATAACTAAATTACTCTTAAATATTATCAAAATATCTCTTACACCACATCATTTCAACATAAAATCCTTGTCACCATACTTAAGTGCATGCATTAATGAGATGTAAAGTGATAGGACATTTTGCAAAAATATCTTAAGATGGATTGACATGCATTAATGGTGGATTTGATATTTGCTTTCCATGTTTTAATGGTGATTAGATGTTATCTTTTTCACTTACTTTTTGTAAAAATATCTTAGATATTTTCTAGCTTTGATTTGACTAATTGGGATACACATATGTGTGTATATGTGTATGCGTGTGCATGTGTAAATAATGTTGGAACAACATAAGACGATTTCCACTTGTTAAACCGTTGAGATTTCGGGATCCAATTTCCTGTCATATTTTCAATTTTTAATTCAAAATGTTTATTTATGTAAACAAAACTTGAAAATAAATTTCTTATCATCTTTAACTAATTAAAACAAGTTCATTTAACTTATAAATCTATATTTAAAATTAACTACATATTCAATTTTCAAAGTGGTAAAATTATGGGTCTTTACATACTCCCTCCATAAAAGAATTTGGTCCTCGAAATTAAGGATAAGAATAAGATAACTCAAAGAAGAATATATATAACGAAGTGATACACATGAGCAAGTGACATCACCATAAGCCGGTTAGTACATCATACACATACAACTATTATCCATTCTAAACTCAGGGTAAGCTTTACGCATTCTTTCCTTTGTCTGCCGTGTGCAGTCTGCTGCATCACCACTCTATTGGACTTTAGCCAATCTTGCAACCTTCCTCCTTAACCGCTTCTCATCATAATCTACGATTCGCATTGGTCGCCTGTAACCGCCAAATTAGCTTTAACTTCTAAATCTTCTTGGGCAGCTGTTTCTATAATTTGCTCTAGATCATGCACATATTTTCATAGGTGATATACGTGAAGGACATTATGCACACCATATAACCTTTCAGGTAGTTCCACATGATAAGCTAATGGGCTAATCCTTTCGAGAATAGAAAAAGGTCTAATAAATCGAGGTGCTAACTTCCCTGCCCAACCAAATCTTACCACTCCTCTCATTGGAGAAACTTTTAGGAATACATAATCCCCAACCGAGAACTCTAAATTTCTTTGCCTTTGATCGACATAGCTCTTTTGCCTACTCCGGGCTTCTTTCATTTTTATTCTAATTATGCCAACCTTTTCTTAAGCTTCTCTAATCATGTCATGACCTAGTACTAATCGATCTCCAGTCTCAATCCAACATGCTGGGGATCTACACAGATGACCGTACGAAGCTTCATATGGGTCCAAGCCAATACTAGCCCAATAACTGTTATTGTAAGAGAATTCTATCAGATGGAGGTAGCTTTTCCATGAACCTTCGAAATCTAAGATGCAAGCTCTTAGAAGATCCTCCAACACTCGATTTACTCTCTCAGTTTGTCTATCGATCTGGGGGTGATATGCGGTGCTTATGTTTAGCTTAGTTCCTAAATTTGTTTGCAATGCCTTCCAGAACATACTGGTAAAGATAGGGTCTCGATCACTGATTATACTACTAGGGACACCATGCAATCGAACTACTTGCCTCATGTATATTTCTGTCAGACTTGTAGTAGTTCTCGTTGGTTTTACAGGGATAAAATGTGCGCTCTTGGTTAATCGATCTATGATAACCCAAATGCCTTCATTTCCCTTTCTTGACCTGGGTAAGCCGTCGATGAAATCCATCGATATTTGGTCCCATTTCTAAGTCAGAATTTCAAGAGGTTGGAGTAATCCAACGGTCATTTGCTAATCACTTTTGATCTGTTGACAATCTGCACATCTGCTAATATGGATAGAGATATCTCTCTTCATGCCATCGCACCAAAAAGTTCTCTTCATATCTTGATACATTTCAGTAACTCCGGATGTACAAAAAATCAAGAATTATGACATTCTGTTAAAAGTTCTTGCCTTATCCCATCGACATTGGGAACACATATCCTTCATTCATTCTTAAGATTCCCTACTTGTCTACTTTGAATCCTATATGTCTTCCTCATATTACATTCTTCTCTACTTCGATAGCTATTCTTGAAATGATTGGATCGTTTAGTTGACTCTCTTTTATACGATTAATCAAGGCTGGATGTACCACTAAATAAACAATATTGACATGCCTTCTGCTTAGCGCATCCACCACTACATTGGCTTTCCTAGTTGTGTATAAGATATCAAGATCATATGATGCGAGAAATTATAATCAACGTTGTTGTCTCATGTTTAAGTCCTTTTGAGTGAAAAGATACTTCAAAGATTTGTGATCCATGAAGTGCTCAAAATTTTCACCTATTTAAAGAAGGAACGTTATTTACTAGAGTCAATCAAAGTTTATTTATAATAAACTATAAGGAATTCTTACCCAGTAGATAATGCCTTCATGTTTTTAATGCGAACACAACGGCTAATAATTCTAAGTCATGTGTTGCATGATCCCTCTCATGAGTCTTTAGTTTTCTGCTTGCATAAGCGATGACCTTTCCATGCTGCATCAGAACAGCACCTACTCCTTCCCCACAAGCATCAGTATAAACAATTAAATCACCACCTTCTTCAGCAATAGCTAGGACTGGAGCAGTAGTTAACCTTCTCTTAAGTTCCTTGAATGCTTATTCACGTTTTGGTGTCCATTCAAATTTAACATCCTTCATAGTCAACTTTGTTCGATAAGAGGAAATTTTGGAGAAGTCTTAAATGAATATCTGGTAAGAAGCTGCGTATGTCCTTCGGGGTTTGTGGTTGCTTCCAATTTTGTATAGATAAAATCTTTTCTGGATCTACTGAGATCCCTTCTCCTAACACTATATGCCTAAGAAATCTTACTTCTTTCTTCCAAAAGTGACATTTCGAGAATTCAGCTCTGAGTACATTTCTCTACAGTATTTCCAACACAATCTCAAAATGCCTTTCGTGTTATTCCTCGGTTTTGGATAGATAAGAATATCATTAATAAAAACCAACATGAATTTGTTTAGCACATCTTTGAATACTCTATTCATAAGGTCTACAAAATAGGCGGGTGCATTAGTCAACCCAAATGGCATAACTAACAAGTCGTAAAAGCAATCTGGACCCCTAAATGCATTTAATGGAATGCAATCCTCGGCTATTATTAGTTGATGGAATCCTATGGCTAAATCCATTTGTGAGAATACTCAGGCACCATGAAGTTGATCAAATAAGTCATCTATGTAGGGTAGAGGATACTTTTTTTTAATCATTTTCTTATTTAGGTCTCGATAGTCTACACAAAGCCTTAGAAGCCATCAGACTTAGCTACAAAAACTACCATTGCGCCCTAACTTGAGCAACTAGGTCTAATTAGTCCTATTTTTAATGACTCATCAGTTTGGTTCGCCAACTCAATCTTTTCCTTCAGGGCCATCCTTCGAATAGGATGAACAATGGGTCTTGCACTGGGAATTAAGTCAATTCGAGACTCAATTTCCCAATACGGGGGCAAAACTTTTAACTTCCTCAAAAGCATCCTCAAATTCCTTGACAACTGGTATTGTCTCCAAATCTTTTTGAGATGAGTCTAGTGCATACATGAAACTATGCCTTATCAGACTAGGTTCTTCATTAAAGATATTTCTATAAACTTCCCGAAGTTGGTCCACAAAGTTACCGTCCTTTTAACATAATCAAGGACAGCTTTATTATGGGATAACCAATCCATACTGAGCAAAACTTCAAACCCAATAAAATCAAGAAAAAAAGGTTGCATAAATGGGAGAGGTGAGTAACTCAGGCGTTGTCACAAATCATACAAAGATTAATTGTACAGCCTATGGGATTTGACATGTAAATAGGGGTATCTACTATTTTGTGATCAGTTTTAATCTATCAACCAATCCTTTAGCAATAAAACTATGGAAAGCCCCATTATTAAATAATACTTTAACTAAATCATCATTGACAAAAATATTACCTTCAAGAACTCCATTTCCTTTTACATCAGTAGAGGTTGAAGGCTCGCCCTTGATAGCATAGGCCTTAACATGCTCTCCATTGTTCATTAATGGGCACTTGTTCTTCCAATGGACGGGTTGATGGCGGTTATGGTAGAGGCCCTTCTGCACCAAAGGAAAGACGGTTCCTTGTTGTTGCCTTTGAACCTTGGAACTCCTGTGGTACTTTGAATAATGTTCTTTCTTTCCACAATTAAAACATTCAACATCTTTAAAACGGTTTTCCTTAGATCCTCCTCCGGGTTTGCCAGGCCCTGGCTTATTTTCATTGTCATTGAACTTCCTCTTGTTGCTGTTGTTTTAGGTTGCGACTGGATTCCTCTTATCCAAAGCTTCAAAATGGAAACCTATAACTATTAAATCCGTAAAGGTTCCTGTAATATGGGCGGTCGTCCTATGCTGATACTGCTTCTTCATCCTAAAAATGAATATCTCGTTTTTCTTCAAAGGCATGTCTATCAATTCAGGCCCAGAGGGAGACAATTCATTAAATTTGTGCAAACACTCTTCCATAGATATCGCTTCTTGTTTTAGATCCATGAAACTTCTATAGAGGCGGGATTTGCCAGCGGTGGGTATGTATTGCTCTTTAAAAACTTCTTTAAATCTTGCCCAAGAGAAATTATTTTCAGATTCATTAAGAGTAACGGACTCCCACCAAGCTAGAGCCACATCCTACAATTTCCAGGAGGCCAAGAACCTCTTTCGATTATCATCAATGTCTAATCCTTTAAAGATATTTTCATAGGATCTTAGCTGGGCTTGAACTTCAATAATAGATTCTGTGCCTTGGAATGGATTTCCCTCCAAGATGGTATAATATTTGCAAAGAGTGGAAAATTTAACTTGAGGTGGCACGGGAATTACCACTTCCTCCATTATTGTAGTATTTGATCGACCGTTAGTGGTCGTAGTGTTGCTACCTCCCCTTCGTCCTCTTCTATTACTTATCTCCTACTATCTGCATATAGTAAAGAACATCTACCAAATTATTTTAGGGAACTGGTACAAACTTGAATAAACCTATCCGAAAAATAATTTCAAATATTCACTCTCTCAGACTAAACTCATTCTAGGGCAACACTAATCCTATCTCTAATGAGCTGAACCCATCTAGGCTTAGGTATTCACTCAACCATAAGCTCCGATACCAAATGTGACGACCCATCTCCTCGACCCTCAGAAATCGACACTAATACATCCTCGGTATTCAATTGATGTAAATCCAAGTGCCGAAGAGGCAGATTATCATGGGGTAAAGAAATAAAGATAGAAGATAGACATTAATAGAATCCCACATCATATTCAACACATAATTATACATATGAGTAGTACATGCAATTATTCCAAATTGCACCAAAGTTATGACAGGTACTAACCCAACTAGGATAATTACAATGACCTATCCTTACAGTGCTGTTACTAATACATAATACAGACACAGAAGAAAGTTACAGATGACTTCAACAAAAGACCCAAAATGCTCCATGCTCTGTGCACCATTCCAGAATGCTCTAGGCTTACCTAACTAGTTGGCTGCCCAGGAAAATAGGGTACTTAGATTTTAAGGGGAAAAGAAAATAAACTCCAGGTCAGTCATGGGATAGGTGTGAGAAACTCAAAATACAATGTTTGAAAACAACGGGTATCTCATAAGACCACGCTGCACATAAACACGGAACGGTTTTTTTCCTTATGATAACCAAAACATTTGCTACGCAGAATATATGGATATTATTTTTAATGACATTCTTTTGTAAACACTTTTCACGTAAGTATACATAATCTTAGCCGAAATTGTTACATTATTAAATTCCATCATACTAGGCTCTACAGTCAAATCTGAATGCACTTATTGGAGAATGGATTTCCATACAATGACATGGCAAGGGACTACCTTCCGACAGTACATCTCTAAAAAAATGCACCGGAGGCTCCAACCTCTACCAACACAAAATCGGCCTACCTTTACCATTGATAGTACCAAATATGTCATCACCATGGTTGTTCCTGACCTACCGAGGGCTCTCTTTGCATACACCATGTTAATTTAAACCCAACATCATAGTGGGAATAAATATATCTAGAAAGGTGATGATTATACCCTAATGGGAGCAACCCACATAGCTCTGCCGCACCTACCCTATTTTTATCATTTCCGGATGGTGAGGCTCGAGGTAACGATCACCTTACTCATAGCACATTCCACTTCGAAAGCCATATTGCCAATCTAAAATCACACAACTGATTTCTACAAACACATAACCCCTGAGCTCGTATGTCTTAGAAAAGGGTGTTAAGCTAAGAGAAGTTGCCTTCTCCACCACCAATCAGATGATACATTTATAGAAATCGACCAATGTAATTACAATTGCAATGTTAGACATCCATCCATGCAAGTTGTCTAGGAACAGGAAAAAAATGAAGGTACTCTCCTGCCACATCCTGTCGGGGGTTACTTCTAGGATTAGTAGCGATTAGTCCTTGCATTGGATATTTCATAACGAAGAGACTACTGCTAATATATGTATATTGGGAGTTTATCCCCAAATGATCAACAAGTAGTCCTTTATTATGAAAATACTTATTATCGTATCCATGTCTTCGCATCGAATATGTAAATTGGTTCGAAGTGGTCTTCGGATAGGAGTTACCCAAATCCAACCCTGGTTCCTCCGAACCAATCATCGATTAAAAAGATGTTAAGCTCATATGTGATTTTCAGTCATCGTTCAATTTAATTCATATTTTTATTCATTCATGGATATAACTTAGAAATATATTCATTGAAATATTTCTTTATCTTTTTCGGAGTACATGAAATCATCTAGCCTCATTTATCAAATCTTTTTGGTTAATTTAAACCTTTTCAAATCGTGGAATAATTCCGAAACCTTTAATATTTTACTTAGAAATATATTTCCAATTCATTTCATTTAAATATTAACAAAGATTTCCTAATTCAGAACTCATGATTTTAATTCGGTTAAATGCATATTATCTAGGATGTTAATCCAAAACCAATAAAAGTTAAATGAGCATAATCCACAGAAATCATCTAATTCTACTCAACTTCAATTCTCGTATTCAACAAATACTATGGGTGGAATAAAAGTAAAAGAACCCTTTAAATTCCACGAATAGTATGAGTTCCCTCTTCGGGCTTTAACACCGAGTACAAAAAGATTACCTCCATAAAATTCAAGTTATTTATTTAGAGAATTATATCCTTTAACTTTGGAAAATTTTGATCCGAGTATATCAAATTTACTATCCCATCCATTAGGCCCGTCCGAATAGCCATGGACAGCAGGAAACTGGTTTTTCAAACTCAAGCCTAGACACTATCCCTTTGACACCCATAAGGCAGTCAAGTATTTGATCGACTCTAAATCATTTAATATTTAACCATTCCATAAATCCTTCAAATCATATTTAAAACACTTTATTAATCATTTGAATATATTTACAAAAGATTTGAAAAAGAACGGTTGCGTTTAAAAAAACATTTCAAATGTTATAGAAAAGTGCTGCGAAAGTGCTCGGGAAAGTGCTGTAGGAAGTGCTTTTTTAAACTATATTGATCAAAACGACATTATTTTATCATTTGAAAACTCATTTTTTTATCACTTATAAAATATTTTAAAATAGTTTTAGAATTTATTTCATATTTTTAAACAATTTTGAAGAGGTTTAACATTCCATATGCACTAATTCATTAAATAAAGGAAAGTGGTTTCCTTTGTGCTTATCGACGTGTATTTCTGTGACTTGCATATATATTCCACATTCATATTAAAAAACCATCATTAATAATCATAGTCAAACATATATAACATCCAAAAGCTTAAAATACGATAGTTTAGATGTTTACTCACCTTGGGTTTAAATGACTAACTAAAAATTGGCTATAGCTTTGCTAACTCGAACTTTTAGCTCACGATCACTTAGATTATTGCTTTTAGATGGCTCAGCAAATGGAAGAGAGGATGGAGGTGATGGTAGACATTAAATTAGAGGTGAATAAGAAGAAGAAGAAGAAGACTGAATAAGATGTGTGAATTTGTGAAGCCTTAGGGTCTTATTTATAGTCTTAGGAAAATATGGCAAATTACTAAATTACTCTTAGATATTATCAAAATATCTCTTGCACCACATCACTTCAACATCAACTCCTTGTCACCATACTCAAGTGCATGCGTTAATGAAATGTAATGTGATAAGACATATTGCAAAAATATCCTAAAATGGAATGGCACGCGGTAATGGTGGATTTGATGTTTGATTTCCATGTTTTAATGGTGATTAGATGTTACCTTTTTCACTTACTTTTTGTAAAAATATCTTAGATGTTTTATTTAGCTTTGATTTGACTACTTATGATACATATATGTGTGTATATGTATATGTGTATGTGTGTGCATCAACAAATAATGTTGGAACAACTTAAGACAATTTCCATTTGTCAAACCGTTGAGATTTCAGGATCCAATTTCCGGTCGTATTTTCACTTTTTAATTCAAACTATTTATTTATGTAAACAAAACTTGAAAATAAATTTTTTATCATCTTTAACTAATTAAAACAAGTTCATTTAACTTATAAAGCTATATTTAAATTAATTAAATATTCCATTTTAAAAGTGGTAAAATTGCGGGTTGTTACACTCTTTCTTTTCAAAATGACACTTGGTAAACTTCGCCTTCAGCTGACGTTTCCTTAGCATCTCAAGCACCACTCTAAGATAATCCTCATGCTCTCTTTCATCCTTAGGGTATACTAAAATATCATCTATAAACGCCAACACAAACCTATCCAAGTACTCTCGAAAAAATTCGGTTCATCAAATCCACAAAGAAAGCAGGTGCATTCATTAACTCAAATGACATTACTAACCACTCATACGAACCACACCTAGTCCGAAATACTGTTAATGGAATACCGTCCTCTACCACTCTTAGCTGATGGAAACCTATTGCCAAATTCAACTAGGAAAACACTTTGGCTCCATACAACTAATCAAATGATCATCTATTCTTGGCAAAGATACTTATTCCTGATCGTCCTCTCATTCAACTTAGAATAGTCGATGCACATCCTTAATGACTCATCTACTTTCTTCACAAATACTACAAGCCGCTCCCCAAGGCGGATTGCTTGGTTTAATAAAATTCCTTCCTTCAAGATCCACCATCTACACCTTCATTTCCTCTATCTCGATCAGTGTAATCCTCCTAGGTGGTTTACTCATAGGTTCAGCTCCTAGCACAAGATTTATCCAAAACTCAATAGCTCGTTTTGGTGGTAGTCCTGTAACCGAATTTAAGAAATCTACAAACTACCTTGCTACTCGAACCTGACTTAACTCTTCTCCCACTTCCATAGCACTTAACAAAGCATAAACACTCCAGTCAGAGTTCTCCAGAGAATATGATTCGGTTATGAGTATCAGGGTGTCTTAGTGATATCTCCCTGTCCTGGGAAAATATCCTAACCTTGTACTTACCTAGCCAATCCATACCTAAGATGATTCTGAAATCTACGAAATAAAAAACATACATACTGCATGCAAATTTATGACCTAACAAATTGAGTTCTAACTGGTCACATCTCATCATAAGAGTTGCATACTCTCTTATTGGATTCGCAACCCGTAAGGAAGTAATAAGGTATGTGGGTTCTAAGCATAAACTATCAATCAAACACTGAGATATAAATGAATGTGATGCATCGGTATCAAATAGTTCCCAACTGGTATACTTTGAATCCAAGGTGTACCTTCCATCACATTCTTCCCTTTTTCAGCAGCAGTTGGCCTAGTAGATGATGGTACAACCGCAAAGACTTCCCTTGTCCGCCCAGACTGATTCTAGACACCGGTTCTTATAATGACCAACTTGATCGCAGTTGAAGCACTTCACACTCTCCTTATCTACAGCCTTCTTCCCCTTGCCCGAACGGCACTCATGAGAATAATGACCTTTCTTATCACACATAAAGCAAACAATCATTCTTTTCCTTCTTTGTAGCATCTCCCTTCTGAGCTTCCTTCTTCTTAAAGAACTTTCTCTTCTTTTCCTAAGAACCCTGGATTTCAACTAGCTTACTCTAGCACAAATAGAAAGCATCTTCTCATGGTGGATTGCCATATCTACAACTACATTACAAGGATCACGAAGATGAGGCAAGGTTGCCCTAGTTGGGTCTCAATCCCCAAATAAACCTCTCATTTCTCTTGATGATGGCATCTGCAATAGCATATCCATATCAGGACAACTCATCAAACTTATTAGCATACTCGATAACCGACATCTCTCCCTACACCAGATCCATAAAATTTCTCAGCAATACTGACTTGACAACTTCAGACAAAAACATTTGTTCAAATCTCCTTCTACAATCTACCCAAGTCAACTCCTCCTCCCAGCAGTAACACTACTCCACCAGTGAGGTGCTGCCCCTTGCAACTGCCTAGCAGCCAGCCTCCTCTTCTCCGCATTATGAAAATCCAAATCAGCAAATATTCTCCCATTATGCAACAACTAATTCTTAACTTCTATGGCATCATCCGTTCCTATAAACAGCTTTCCACCAAGGCTATTGTAACCTCTACTCAGCCTAGCATAATTATTCCCAACCAGAGCCACGGGATTAGCTTCTCTAACATTCCCAGCAACACCAGCAGTAGCTCCTGCTTGCATCAGTTTATGAAGAACGAATACATCGTCCCCATTTCTACTGGTGGATTTCCAACACCAACATTGGCATCAGTATTTCGGTTAGCATTAGCCTATCGACATGGATTCCTCCTGGTGGGCTGAGCATTTCCATTTGGTCATGGTGCTTCCTCCACCAAGATTTCCTATTTCATTTTCTGCCTCCATATCTTGTTTCTCATAAATCTAGATAAGAGCCTTAGTAAGATATCGAAGAACGGTCTAAGAGAGAGGGAAATATGTACTTATATATACATATATCTCAAATACAAGTACGTTACTATAGCACTATCCCAAACCCCGATCATATTTTCTGATTCACTGGATTATGTTTTGAAAAAGCTTTTAGGTTTAAATTTATTTTAAGTTTCATAAACCTGCTCTGATGCCAACTTGTAACATCCACCACTTGGAGGCCCAAAACTAATGTCTACGGATGCTGCAATCATCCATAATTATTAATTCTCAATGACCAAATACGATAATGTTAGATATATTGATATATCAAAAACACATGGATATGTAAAAAATTTAAAATCAACACACAATTTTCGCATTCCAATTAAAAACATTTCAAGTTCATTACATAATCCCAACAAGAGAACCACCCATTATAATTATTACAACGTACACCAAGAGCGACATATGAAGATGCTTCGTTGGATGATCAAAGTATATCTATGCAATCAAAAAACATTGTCTTTTCAACAATAACATAGTGGAATCAAAAATAGAAAAGAAATCTAAATAGCTATCATGCCTCTTGTATGTCTCCAGAAGCTTATTCATCTAAAGAGGTATCTGAAAACCTCAACTATCAAACTACTCAAAATCAATTGAGCATCCAAGAGTTTAAAGGGAAACATAAACTTCAAGTTAGACATAAAGCCTGGTATGAATAATAATCTACCATATCAAACCATTTAGATATCTAGTGAGACCACGCCGCTTGGCGAATGGGGTTTCCCCTTACTAATATCATGTTCAAAACTTTATAAAACCATATACCGTGCTCCTGCGTCCATAATGGTTAAAACAAAACCATTTAAAATATAATGATGATATGCAAACAAGTAAATCAATTATGGATTTCCCATCGCCGTTCAGTTTGACTATTGGTCTCAATTGTAGATACTAGAGTCACTGTTAACCTATTAGTTTTCATGGGCTTACCAATAACCTGTTTAATTTTTATGGACTCCCTGTCTAGTTTCATATTTTTCATGGGATCACTAACAACCTATTGGTCCCTGCCAATAACTTTGTTGTTTCATGTGTTCTCCCTAAACCTATCGGTATATCCAATAACTTCCCTCTTATCCTACATTTTTGGGTTGATTAGAAACCTATTGACTTCTATCAACAAATATATCTAGATATAGTTTTCATGGGTTCACTACAAACCTATTGGCCCCTGCCAATAACTCTTTCTAATCATAGTTTTCATGGGTTTACTATAAACCTATTGGCTTCTGCCGATAACTTTTCCTAAACATTTTTTTCATGGGTTTACTATGAACATGTCTACCTGACAACTTCTTTAATTAATATTTAGGCATCCAACATTCTGGTCTATCTGACCTCCTAGATGCAATTCTACTCATTCAGGAGTTAACTCAACTTATATTCACTACTGGATTAATCTAACTGGTTATTCTGCCCTTTCTCTTCAAAATATAGTTATGGGTCCATTACAATGTGTGTTTGTGTATGTATGAAGAAGTAAGCATAATAACAAAATAATACCAACACCTGTGGTTTTATATCCTTGAATTAATTTTATGAAAAATGTTTAATCCTTTTAGCCTATTATTTTATCAAGGAAAACTTCTTCAAAGCCCCATACTTAAATCATTTCAAAGATCCTTTATAATGCACGGTTTTTCCTTTGAAAATGAGATTGGGTTCTTTGTTTTGGAAATTAAGGCTTTCGAGACCTTAAACCTTTACTTTTGAAACCATTGGATAACCTCCTTCGAAAACATTTAAATCTTCTTTTCAAAACACTTACATATGCCTCTCGAACAATTTAAAATATCTCTTTCGAAACCTTCAACACAAACCTTTTGAAAGTATAAAAGCACTACTTATTATCTCTTTGAAGCATAGCTTCAAAACACATGAAATTACCCCTTTCGAGGCCATTAGATTTATCTTTAAAAATAACTTTTGGGTCAAAGTGAATATATATATATATATATATGTATGTATGTATGTATGTATGTATGTATGTATATATGAAAGTACCCATTTTGAAACCTTTAATCTTCATATACAATTTTTTGGGAAAATTGATTATTTCGGAACCATCCTTCCGAAAGCTTAAAACATTTAAGCAAAACAATTGAAGGATAGCTTTGAAACCCCCTATCGAAGCCATTGCCTTCGAAACCTTTGAGCCCCTTTCAAAAGCTTTAGGAAGTGGCTTAGTACGTTTATAAACCAAAGCTACCTCTTGAAAGCATTGATGACTTCAATCCCTTCGAAAAGTATATGAATGGCAGCAAGGTTTCGACTTGGTCGAAACTACCCATTTTGAAAGCATTTATTTAAAAAGAAAGCAACTCATTTGAAAGCTTTATAATTAAAAAAAAATATGGCAACCCTCTTCGAAAGCTATTTAGAGGATCCTTTCAAAAGCATTTGTTTCTACTCCTTCAAAAGCATTTAGTAAAAACAGGCAAGCGCATTTCTTCAGATAGTAAAATAAGGGTTTCGACACCATGCCTTCCGTCTTTCTCCAATCCACTGTGTACCAACATTATGATACCTTGTGTATTGGTTTTAGCTTGGTTGGTTTCAAATTGATCGAAGTGGAAGCATGAGGTCGAAAGGTTCTTCTGGAAGAGGCGGAACCTACATTTTTGAATAAAGGCTGAATTAGCTATTTAAAGTAATACTTTATAGATAACTTGCCTATTTGTAAATAATTGATTGGTTGCATAACTTTTAAAATTCTTTACAAAATAACTACTGTATAATTTCAGATCTAAACAAGGATTAATTTAACAAATTAGTCCTTCCATTAAGCAAAACAAATAAAACAATTAAGTCCTTCTAAAATAATTTAATCTCCTTAGTAAATCACTTAGGAAAAATCACCAAAAATCACTAAAATTCGCTATCAATATGTTATCTAACATATAAAAATTCCCAACTCAAATTCTTTATAACATAATCGGAATTGATTCCTAAACCCAATTATACATAATTTCCTTTGAAAATTCATAATAAATTTTCCGTAGGTTGGAAAATTATAAAAATTAAAGCTCATCTCTAAAATCTTGTTTTACATAACATATGAATTTCTCATAGCATTTGAAATGCATTATAAATGGTTTTAGCCTCAAAACCGTGTAAGTCATTTATCAAATAATCTTATTTGAATTTAACATCACATAAAATCCAAGCATAATATCATCAAAAATTATCATAATGGATTTAAATTTAAACCCGTAAAACAAATGATTGTAAAAATATATAGATGTTTTAGATTATTATTCACCTTGAATAGGATAACGACTTTGAGATTTGATTTAGATTAATCTTCCTTACTTTAATTCCTTAGCTTTAGATTGATTTTCCCCTTTTGATTTCTCAAGTAATGGTCGGCTATTCTTCTTTTGATTTGCATTTTTATGAAATGAAAACGAACGTGCATAGATGGTATAGCCTTTAGTATAATGGGTGTGGCTATTTTCTAATATACCCTTGTTTTAATTTATTAACCTATAAGCCATTTTTAAGTCAATTTAGATAACTAAGCACGGCCTTTAATTTATTTACAAATCTCAGTCCCCTTATCACTCTAATTATTTACATTATTCTATTTAATTTATCTAATCAAATCTCCTAAATAATGTTGTTATGCATAAAACATTCTCCAAAGTGAAAGTATGAAAGAAGGAGAAAGAGAATTGGTGAAGATCAGAAGCCATTAGAGTGGTTCCTATAAACATTAAGGAAGGCTTTCAACAAGAAGATGATAGCACAGGCAAAACCATTTGGAGAGGCCGAAAGAATACTTCAGCAGCATCTTGGTTGATCAAAGACCTCTCGACGAGGTCGAAAGGTATTTTTCAAAGGCAATGATTAGTATATTTTCTACATATGCATCAAGCCATTCGAAACAAATGTTTTCATCTTCATTTACCTCCTCCAAAAGAATGCTTAGCCAAAGCACTCCTTTAAAAAGCATAGGTTAGCCTTTTGAATCGATTAAAGCCATCCTTATCTATGAAGGAAGAATCAAATGAGTTCAATGTAACATTCTCCAGCATACTAAAACATAAGGTTCCACATCAGCTAGATAGAGTGCTTTTGAATGGTGTCAACTACAACTAACTCCTTAACAGTGTTTCGACTCATTCGAAACCCACAAAGCACATGTTTCGACAGCTTCGAGGGCCAGTACTCGTGCTAGGTTATATAGCACATAAGCAGCTAAGTGGAAGGTACATATATACACCTTTTGATGGAGTCGAAAGGAGATCAAGAAATATACCTTTCGATGAAGTCGAAAGGTATAAAGTAATACCTTTCGACAAAGTTAGAAGCAATCGAGCAAAGTACCTTCTGACGAAGTCGATAGGAGTAAAGCAAGAAAGAAGGAAGCCCAATCTTCAACGGCAGCGGATCGCTGGCCATATGATCCTTTCGACGAGGTCAAGAGCAAAGATTCAAGAGATGAGCACAGAAGCAGGAAAGTTGACCTTTCGACCATGTCGAAAGCATTAGGTCCAAGGTGCCAACCCACATCTATAAATAAGACCCTAGGGGTCTGGTTTAAGGGATCCGACTTCTTTCACTTCTCACTTATATATTCTAAAACTTTGTAATCCCTAATTTCAAACTAGAAGGGATTAAACCAGTTTGTACATCTTTATTCAACAAAAAGAGAGATTACAATAATTTTGATGATACAACTGTCTTGGGATTCTATTTGCATGCAATTATGAACATCTAAAGTTTACCTAGGCAAAAGGTACCCTTTCGATTAAGCCAAAGCCTCTAGTATTCATGTATCCTTTGTGTTTAGCTCACAACCACAAGATAGTCAAAGTTCACTCTTTCGACTAAGTCGAAACCAACTCCATTCTACCAGTTTTCGCAAAACTGTTAAGTCTCAGCCTTAAGCCACCTTGATCACTTCAAAAGGCGGATCCAACGGAGTCAAGAACTACTTGAATAAACCTGAAATGCATTATAAAAGAAGTTGAACATTTCGACCACATCAAAAGGTCATAAAAGAAGAAGTTTCGTCTATCACATCATATTTGAAAGGAGAACATAAAAGAGTCAATAAGCATCAACTTTTTCTATCTGTTCCAAAGGAGTTTTCGAAGGAATCACACATACTTCAAACTCCACATTGAGGTGTAAGTTTTCTTTTTAACGTTTTTGGAGCCAGAAGGAGGGGTCGAACCTTCGATCCCCAACAAATTTCATCACACTTCAATTGCGTAGAGTCCTTCATTCAAAAAAAGAAAATTGTAAGAGCTAGGAAAAATAACGACAATTCGAACGAAGAAGCTGCTTCCCAATCAACTTTGGAATATAACAAAGTCCCAAACTTTAACTTAGATAATATGGAAATTAGGTGTGATGACCTAGAATTTTTTGACGTTTGAAATTGAAATATTTAATTGATTTAAATATCTTAAAGGTTAATTATAACTTAAATTTCAAATATCATCATTATTTGGATAATTTAAATTATTGAATTCAATAATTAGAAATTGGGTAAATTATTGAATCGGGAGTTTCAAGCTTGTTATAAATAATTTGAAGGCTCGAAAAATTTATATTGATAATACTGAAGGTAATAGAAGTTTTAAATTTGAATTTAAAAGTGATTTGTTTAATTTTAAAAATATATCATTTAAATTAATATTTAAAAATAGCCTACCAGGGCACAATCTCGTAATTAGACGAAAACAGTTCCATTGGATCCGTAATATTGTGTTATTATCGGATTTCAAATTTCGTAGCATTTGGAGTTGTCGTGTGACCGTACAAGGTGTAAACGCGTTGAAATCTATATCGAAAATTCAATTTAATAACTGGGTCCAAAAAATATCTTCTTCGTACGATCGAATTAGGACTCGAAACCTTTTCTATTGTGATCGAAATAGGGGTATAACATTACGAACGGCTAGCAGCATGCCTCGATAGGAGTTCAAAATTTAAGGCTGCATTTATCGAGAAAAATTGGATTTGAATTTGAATAAATTTATATTTATATCCAGGACAAGCATCAGTTGAAACTCCTTCACATCAGTTGTATTTTTACTCACTTCATGTTACTGTAGCAAGGCATCTTCCTCACGCAACCTTCCACCTTAATTCAAATCACGATCATTTCTTATAGTCTATTTCAATACATAAATAAAATAATCCCGAGCCATCTTCCTTTTATATCGCGTAAATTTTATTCTTCCTCCCTTCATTAAAATCGAGAGCCTCTAAAAAATAAATGGTTGCAACTTCTTTCTCATTTTTAAATACAGCCGATCCTTAGTTAAAATACGAAATCAAAACCGCTGGCTTGTTGTCGAGCTTCCATGAATCGCGATCCCGAGCTGGTCAAGATAGGGCTAGGGTTTGGGGTCGCGATTGTTAGTGAAGTCAGGGTGGACTTCGCGAGCGTGTTGAGGTGGAAAGTCATGGCAAGGGAAGGTGCGTGTCGTGAAGTAGCTATGCGCGAGGACGATGCTAGGGCAGTCGCATCGCGTAGAAGTGATGGGATAGGGCGCGTGCTAGCATCGGCAGTGGAGGCCGATGAGATTACGCTAGCTCAGGGTGGAGATGCGGTGAGGTATTGTTTTTATTCAATATTTATACACATATGTACGTACATCCTATAGGAAACTGGAAAAAATATATACAGATTGATTTGATTTTAAATGCATAGTAAGGTTCGTAAACAAATTTTATTTTTCCAATCTAAAGATTTATCCATATATATATGTATATATATATACAGTAAGAAAAGTATAATATATATATATATAAATATATATATATATATATATATACACATACCTATTTTTATTCAAAAGTATATAGATAAACGGTTAATATGTATATGTAGGAAAGGTTTGGGGAAATATAAATAGAAATTTTAAAATAGTTGATAGTTTATATAAAGTAAGATTTTGGAAGCTATATAGATTTTTATAAATATATTTGTAGTTTCAAAAGGAAAAATAATAATAAATATAGATATGTACATTTTAAAATTAATAGATTTATTTTAAAATAATGGAATATAGTGATTTACGTGTTTAATTAACTTATTAAATTATTTTAGTCGCTAAAAGATTATTTATCATAGGGGCATAATTAGAAGTTAAATTATTAGTTTAAAATTAAATAATTGGTTAATTAAATTTAGTAAATAGTAATTGATCATTCGATTTGTTCAAATATTCATAAAACATATAATGTTGTACAAGGTCCAAAATCGAGAAGGAAGTAGCCGGTCTGGGTCGGATTGCAAAACAAAATCAAAGGTGAGTTAATCTCACTCATTTGGATTACCGTAAATTTAAATGGTTAAAATTTGAATTATTGGTTGATTTCTTGAATTGATGATTATTATATGTCTGGATGTGATATAATATTTAGTGTGTGTGTGTGTGTATTGGAGTGATTGATTTCCGGCATTATATAACAGATGAGACCCTATGCGCCTCGCATAATAGCGGATGACCCTATATACTGTGATGTCCCCCACGAAGTGGGATTGGTATTTTTATGTTATGCTAACATCTATGGATGCAGAGAAACAAGTTGGAGGGATCCAACTGGATTCCTTAAAATGTTGAAATTTGATTTCATAATCTGTGATATGATTTATTGAATTATCTATGATAGGTTATATTGATTATATTGGGAGTTGGAAATATTGAATGATATTGGTTGATTGAATATATCTTGGATATATTGAAATATCAAAATATGAAGATTGGATTTTTGAATGAATTAAAGAGAGAATTTTTAAGTAAAATAATTATAGAGAATTTGGATAAATTAAGGAATGAATTGGAAAAGGATAAAAGTTGATTTTTTTTAAATTCTAATAAATAAATTCCGAGTATGGGAAAGGAGATTTTTGAGTAAATGAGGATAAATGAATTTTTTTAAACTTAAGTGATATTATTTAAAGGAATAAAGGATTTTCAAGATCTAAAATAGTTTGGAAGAGATAAAGTGGAAAAAAGTATGAAATTGGTATTTTCAGTTTAAATAAGATTTTAAATCATAATAAAGAAGTAACTGAAATTAATGGATTTTGAAATAAAATTGACTAAGTAATGGAATTTATTTTAAAATGGAGTAAATTTTGAAAATCGATTTGGAAATTGATTGATTTATTTATTTTTATTTTTTTGGAAACTGTGTTTTTAAAAGAGGATGAGACTATGGAATTTATAAACTGGGTTTATAAAGTGAAATAAGATATCGGTGAATATTTGAAAGTATAAATTCACGGTGGAAATTTATAAAGAGATGGTAAAAATTTTAAAAATAAAAAGGTGGTTTATTTTTAAAAGTGTGGGAAAGAAATTCACGGGATTTGGACGTAAATTAAACCGGAATAAATCGTGCAGGATTTATAAATGATAGATGGCTATTTTTTAAATGGAAGTGTATTTCCCTAAAGAGCCAAGTACATTTTCAAAAGAAGATTTCTAAGTATAAGTCAAAGGTTTTAAGTTGTTTTTAAAAGAGTGTTTTTAGAGAAATTATTATTTAGTGGTTTTAAAAATTTTAAAAGTAAATATTTTTTAAGTTAATAAATAATTTTTAAGGTTTAACTAGTATTATGATTTAAAAGATAATTATTTAATATTTATACCTTATAGAATAACTTTTATTTCTAAAATTAGTTTTGGCTTAAGTTTTACATGAAAAAATTATTATAAAATTTCATAACTAGTATTTTAAATTAAGTGTTTAAGTTGTTTTTATTTTAAGTGTTTTAAAAATATATTTTTGGATAAAGTGATTTAAATTATTTAAAATCTAAAGTAATCAGACTTGGTGATTTTCAGTTGAAATAAAACAATTGGGTGGAAATTTATTTCCGTAAGAGAAAAAGTGATTTGAAAACTATTTTGAAAGGATTGAAGTGTTGAAAATATCTTGCGAGGATATTTTGAAATAAATAATTTGGAAAATTATTAAGGCCTGATGGTTGTTTGTGGCTGTTATATGATAGTTAAATAACCGACTATCAATATTGGCCGATGCGTTGATCGTTTCGAAGAGACCGGGATCATGATTAATTTTTCGAAAACCACTTCGATCCGGCTTGAACGTTTTCATGAGGAAGACAAGAGCTTGGAGTCAAAGATGGAGCAGTGAAGTGCAAGGACAAATTGCTACTGATCTTGAGGGTGATTCCAAAATGGATGTAGTAGGAGTAGTGCCTTCGGTTCCGTTTGGACCCGGGAAGGACTTGTATGGGCGAATGCTATCAGAACATCGTCAGGAGGACGATGAGCATTCTAAGTGAATGTGAGCTAAAAAGGTAACGCATAGCCTCGAGCCTCATCAACCGAGAATGACTAAACAGGGGATGTGTAGCAAGGCTAAGTAGCTAGCAACTAATTATGGTAAGGTCATCCCTGTCTAGATGTCCCTTTTTAGTCGGCTGTGTGGGCAGTTGCTGATCTCAACCGCGAGATAATCTTATTTGGACTATCCAGTAAGGGGTAGCTCCGGTCTTGTGTTATAGGGGATCAGGGTAGATCCTTGGTACGCTGATCTAGACCGGGTACTGTGACGGACGGTACCCCAGTAGGCCTGCCATTGAATGGAATCCAATCTCCAATAAGCGCTTGTACGGTTTTGATTGCGCCCAACTATTGATGGAACGTGAGATGTAAGCATTTCAACTAGATTCTATTTTACTTTCACTGGACACTATTATAATATCAGACGGATTTGATAAAAATGTTTTGTTTATCGTAAGGTAAAACCCTGACATGTTTATTTGTGGCATGGTCTTACGTGATTTCTTTGATTTCAAAGGATTTTCGAAAACATTAATATCCAATTGAGTGTGTTTTCTCACGCTAGTTTTCTAGACTGACTCGGGTGTTATTTCACTATAATGCTCAGGTCAGACCGAGTATTATAGAGTACAGACTCTGGATGGACTGCTATGAAGCTCAGGGGATGTGCTGGATGGCGAAACACGTATCTGTCTTATTTCTGCTGTGTTTGTTATGTTGTATAAGCTTTGTGTGGACAAGTTATCATAACTGTCCAGTGTTGTGTTTTTGTTGATATCGTACTTTGATGATGTATATATAAAACAATTACAGTCTTTTGTATAAAGATCAGTCACATATCTATTATATATTGTTCCGCTGCGTTTGTGAGATTCTGATGTTGTTTTATTTTCTATTTCTTCCTCTACCTCTTTCTTCTTTAACCCTAATGGTTCGTATTTCAGTCCACTTTGAGTTGAATCGTTGGGAATTTTGTTGGCTCAAAGGGGTACGGATTTGCGGGCTGTTACAGTGGTATCAAAGCTGAAGGTTAAACGAGATCCTTGGCTCTGGTGGGGACTACTCATTAGAAATAGAGTTCGTAGTGCTCTAAAATGATTTTGAGTGTATTAATAGATATAGCGCGTATTTGTTAGTGAATATAAAAATTTGTTTTAAAATGTGTCGACTTATCGGTTGAGTATTTATAAATTCTGGTCGGTGCAGTCTGGACAACTGTATCGGTAGGGATTTCTAAACTCTTAAAACTAGGCAAACCGACACGGTATTGTTTTTTTAAAAGTGGGTAAGAGAAATAAATTTGCCCAAATTATTTTGGTATATAAAAGAAATAATTTTTGTAAATTATTATAGTTTATGGTTGCTTGGTTGTTAGGGAATGATAATATTAAATTATTATCATTGTTATATGGAAATTGAATAAAGAATTAAGGTAATAACCAAAGGATAAGGAAATAAATTCATTAATAGAATGGAACTGAAATGTAAATTACAAATGTGGTTTATAAATTGAAATGGGATAAATTCCAGAGTAATGTTTGAATATAGAATGGAAGAATTTTAAATTTTGAAATTTTGGAAAAAGTTTAAATTCCTTTGGGTTTGGAAATGGTTTTCAAAGGTTTTGGAGAAATAGTAGTGATATGATTTCAAAAATATTTTTGAATTAGGATTGAAATCTGGTGAGATTTGGAATTTAAAAATATTTGAAAAGGGTTTTTGAAGAGATAAAGCACTGAACTCCTTTCGGTCGCTGGAAAATAATTCTGTGATGATCGTGACATCATCGGTGTTCATTTTTGAGTTTTTAGGAGAGGAATTGTTGACAAATTGGTTCAAATTGGAGTTGTTTGCAAAACTGAGTTTGGTTTTGAAATTCAAAGGATAATTTGATATGCAAATAAATTATGTATATAATTGAATTCAAAAATGATTTTGAAATGTTGAGAAATTGTTTAAAAGACTCTGGGATCTTATTTAAAATGTTTATGGAAATATAAATGGATTTGATAACTAGTAAAATTTGAATTAATTAAAGTGCAACTGAATCAAGGAAAATAAAGGTGAATTTAAAGAAAAATATAAGAAGACGAAGTAAAGTGGCCCTGAAATAAAAATTCATTAAGTTATAAATTAAGTGGAAATGAACAAACTAATTTGAATTGTAAGTAAATGTAATTTAAGCTGAATATTAGAACACAATTTGGATTGGGTTAAGTAAGTAAAGAGGTAGAAATAGTTCGAAGTGAACTAAAATAATAAAGGTTTGGAAATAAAAATTGTTTGGGATTTAAAATAAATTAGTAAGTGGAACTAATTAAAGAAGTGACTAACTAAATATGGTTTGAGATAAGATGAATAAAATTCAACATTCAGAGTTTGAAGATAGATTGAATTCAAAAGGACTTGAAAATGTAAATTGAATAAAAATAGACATAAAAGCTTACATAATAAAGTAAAAATAAATATTGAAGCATATAGAATATTTATAATAAACTTAAGGAAGGTAAATGGTGAAATTCTCAAGTGAAAATTGGTGTTGGAAAAATATTCCAAGTTAATATTTAAATGAAGATTAAGTAAAGGGTGAAATGGGATAATTGAGAATAGGAGTACGGAAATCAAATGTGAATAAAAGAGAATTGATAAAGCTAATAATCAATTGAAATAAATACGTAGGATATACGTATATTATTTTATTCGCATAACGATTTGATTCAGATTCGAGCACATGGTATATGTACATCGTTTGGGCTTAAGTGAAGCAAATGCTGAAAATTTTGAAAAGAAGTGAATAAAATGATTTTGAATTCTGTGATTAGATATTATTGCTAAGTAGTATACAGGTATATAAAAGCAAAAAGAAAATTGATGATTTTGATTTCAGAAGATAAAATTGTATGGCCCGACAAAAAGGTATGTATGTAAATTGTCATATGAAATTTGATGGTTTTCTGATCTACCCACTTGGCTTTTTGTTTTCTTTTGAAATTTGGGGGAACGTAGAGGCAATTTTGTAGCTGTACAGATCTAGCTGCGCAAAGGGACGCTGGCGAAATTTTTCGAAAATTTATAGAATTAGAAAAATTTTGAGAAAATTTTGATATTTTAAATTTGGATTTCAAATCATAGTTTGAATGGTTGAGTAAGTAATGTTTTTTTGGAAACTGTGGAAGAGTTTGGGAAGTTAGTGAGGGTGATAGGGTGACTTAATAAAAAGATTGTTTTGGGAGGTCGTTGAAAACAATTTGGATTGGGGAAATAGTTAACAGGTTATGGATCATTCCTCTTAACTAGTAATTTCGGGGACGAAATTCTTTTAAGGGGGAGGAATTGACGACCCAAAATTTTTGGACATTTTAAATTGGAATATTTAATTGATTTTAAATATTTAAAAGGTTAATTTTAACTTAAATTTCAAATATCACCATTATTTGGATAATTTAAATTATTGAACTCAATAATTATAAATTGGGTAAATTATTGCATCGGGAGTTTCAAGCTTGTTATAAATAATTTTAAGGCTTGTAAAATTTATATTGATAATATTGAAGGTAATAAAAGTTTTAAATTTTAATTTAAAAGTGATTTTTTCAGTTTGCAAATATATCGTTTAAATTAATATTTAAAAATAACCTTCCGGGATACTATCTCGGAATTCGACGAAACTAGTCCCATTTAATCCGTAATATTATATTATTATCGGATTTCAAATTTTGTAGCGCTCGGAGTTGTCGTGTGGTCGTACGAGGTGTAAACGCACTGAAATCTATATCGAAAATCGATTTACTAACTGGGTCCAAAAAGCTATCTTCTCCATACGATCGAATTAGGACTCGAAAGCTTTTCCATTGCGATCGAAATAGAGGTATAACATTACAAACGCCTAGCAGCATGCCTCGATAGGAGTTCAAAATTTTAGGTTGCATTTATCGAGACAATTTGGATTTGAATTTGAATAAATTTATATTTATATCCTGGACAACATCAGTTGAAATTCCTTCACATCAGTTGTATTTATATTCACTTCATGCTACTGTAGCAAGGCATTTTCCTCATGCAACCTTCCACCTCAATTCAAATCAGATCATTTCTTTCAGTCGATTTCAATACATAAACAAAATAATCCAGAGCCATCTTCCTTTTATATCGCGTAAATTTTATTCTTCCACCCTTTTTTAAAATCGAGAGCCTCTAAAAAATAAATGGCCGCAACTTCTTTCCCATTTTAAAATACAGTCGATCCTCAGTTTTAAAAAAATACGAAATCGAAATCGCGAGCTCGTTGTCGAGCTTCCATGAATCGCGTTCTCAATCTGGGCAAGATAGGGCTAGGGCTTGGGGCCACGATCGTTAGTGAAGTCAGGGTGGACCTCGCGAGCGTGTTGAGATGGTAAATCGTGGCAAGGGAAGCTGCGCGTCGTGAAGTAGCTGTGAGCAAGGACGATGGTAGGGCAGTCACATCGCGTGGATGTGATGGGGTAGGGAGCGTGCTGGCGTCGGAAGTGAAGGCCGATAGGATTTTGCTAGCTCGAGGCGGAGCTGCGGTGAGGTATTGTTTTTATTCAATATTTATATACATATGTACGTACATCCTACAGGAAACTGGAAAAAATATATACAGATTGATTTGATTTTAAATGCACAGTAAGGTTCGTAAACAAATTTTATTTTTTCAATCCAAAGATTTATCCACACATATATGTATATATACAGTAAAGACATATATATGTATATATACAGTAAAGAAAAGTGTAATATATATATATATAAATATATTTACACATACCTATTTTTATTTAAAAGTATATAGATAAACAGTCAATATGTATATATAGGAATGGTTTAGGGAAATATAAATAGAAATTTTAAAATAGTTGATAGTTTATATAAAGTAAGATTTTGGAAGCTATATAAATTTTGTTAAATATATTTGTAGTTTTAGAAGAAGAAAAATATAATAAATATAGATATGTACATTTCTAAATTACTAGATTTATTTTAAAATAATGGAATATAGTGATTTACGTGTTTAATTAACTTATTAAATTATTTTAGTTGCTAAAAGATTATTTATCATAGGGGCATAATTAGAAGTTAAATTATTGGTTTAAAATTAAATAATTGTTTAATTAAATTTAGTAAATAGTAATTGATCATTTGATTTGTTCAAATATTAATAAAACATATAATGTTGTACAAGGTCCAAAATCATGAAGGAAGTAGCCGGTTTGGGTCGGATTGCAAAACAAAAATCAAAGGTGAGTTAATCTCACTCATTTGGATTACCGTAAATTTAAATGGTTAAAATTTAAAATTATTGGTTGATTGCTTGAATTGATGATTTATTATATGTCTGGATGTGATATTATATTTAGTGTGTGTGTGTGTGTGTGTATATTAGGGTGATTGATTTCCTTCATTAGATAGCGGATGAGACCCTATGCGCCCCGCATAATAGCGGATGACCCTATATACCACGATATCCCCTTCGAAGTGGGATTGGTATTTATATGTTATGCTAACATTTGTGGATGCAGGGAAATAGGTTGGAGGGATCCAACTGGATTCCTCAAAATATTGATATTTGATTTCATAATTTGTGATATGATTTATTGAATTATGTATGATAGGTTATATTAATTATATTGGGAATTGGAAATATTGAATGATATGGGTTAACTGAATATATTTTGGATATATTGAAATATAAAAATATAAAGATTGGATTTTTGAAGGAATTAAAGATAGAATTTTTAAGAAAAATAATTATATAGAATTTGGATAAATTAAGGAATGAATTGGAAAAGGATAAAAGTTGATTTTTTTTAAAATTCTAATAAATAAATAAATTCCGAGTATGGGAAAGAAGATTTTTGAATAAATGGGGATAAATGAATTTTTTTTAAATTTAAGTGATATTATTTAAAGGAATAAAGGATTTATTTTTAAATTCAAGGTTTAAAATAGTTTGGGAGAGATAAAGAAGAATTTTGGGAAAAAGTATGAAATTGGTAATTTCAGTTTCAATAAGATTTTAAATCATAATAAAGAAGTAATATCTGAAATTAATGGATTTTGAAATAAAATTGAGTAAGTAAAGGAATTTATTTTAAAATGGACTAAATTATGGAAATTGATTTGGAAATTTATTGATTTTTTTTTGAAACTGTAAGAGCATGAGACTATGGATTTTATAAACCGGGTTTATAAAGTGAAATAAGATATCAGTGGATATTTGGAAGTATAAATTCACGGTAGGAATTTATAAAGAGATGGTAAATTGTTTAAAAATTAAAAGGTGGCTTATTTTTAAAAGTGTGGAAAAGAAATTTACGGGATTTGGACGTAAATTAAACCAGGATAAACCGAGCAGGATTTATAAATGATTAGATGGCTATTTTTTAAATGGAAGTGTATTTCCCTAAAAAGCAAAGTACATTTTCGAAAGAAAATTTCTAAGTATAAGTTAAAGGTTTTAAGTTGTTTTTAAAAGAATGTTTTTAGAGAAATTATTATTTAGTGCTTTTAAAATTTTTAAAAGTAAATATTTATTAAGTTAGTAATTTATTTTTAAGGTTTAAATAGTATTATGATTTAAAAGATAATTATTTAATATCTATACCTTATAACTTTTATTTTTAAAATTAGTTTTGGCTTACGTTTTACATGAAAAAATTATTATAAAATTTCATAACTAGTATTTTAAATAAAGTGTTTAAGTATTTTTTATTTTAAGTGTTTTAAAAATATATTTTTGAATAAAGTGACTTAAATTATTTTAAAATCTAAAGTATTTAGACTTGCTATTTTCAGTGGAAATAAAATAATTGGGTGGGAATTTATTTCCGCAAGAGAAAAGGTGATTTGAAAACTATTTTCAAAAGATTGAAGTGTAGAAAATATCTTGCGAGGATATTTTGAAATAAATAATTTGGAGAATTATTAAGGTTTGATGGTTGTTTGTGGATGTTATATGATAGTTAAATAACAGACTACCAATATTGGCCAATGCGCTGATCGTTTCGAAGAGACCGGGATCGGGATTAATCTTCCAAAAACCACTTCGATCCAGTTTGAACGTTTTCGTGAGGAGGACAAGAGCTTGGAGTCGAAGATGGAGCAGTGAAATGCAAGGGCTAATCGCTACTTGTCTTGAGGGTGATTCCAAAATGGATGCAGTAGGACTAGTGCCTTCGGTTCCGTTCGGACCCGGGACGTACTTGTATGGACGAATGGTATCAGAACATCATCAGGAGGACGATGAGCATTCTAAGTGAATGTGAGCTAAAAAGGTAACGCATAACCTCGAGCCTCATCAACTGGGAATGGATAAATAGGGGAGGTGCAGCAAGGCTAAGTGGCTAGTAATTAATTAGGGTAAGGTCATCCCTGTCTAGATGTCCCTTTTTATTCGGCTGTGTGGGCGGTTGCTGATCCCAATCGTGGAGAGATCTATTCGGACTATCCAGTAAGGGGTAGCTTCGGTCTTGTGTTGTAGGGGATTAGGGTGGATCCTCAGTACATTGATCTAGACCGGGTACTATGATGGGCGGTACCCCAATAGCCATGCCATTGTATGGAATTCAATCTCCAATAAGCGCCTGTACGGTTTTGATTGTGCCCAACTATCGCTGGAACGTGAGATGCAAGCATTTCAGCTAGATTCTATTTTACTTTCAATAGACTCTATTATAATATCAGACGGATTTCATAATAATGTTTTGTTTATCGTAAGGTAAAAACCCGACATGTTTATTTGTGGCGTGGTCTTACAAGATACCTTTGATTTCAGAGGATTTTCGAAAACTTTATTAATCCAATTGAGTGTGTTTTCTCACGCTGGTTTCCCAGACTGACTCGGGTGTTATTTCACTATAATGCTCGGGTCAGACCGAGTATTATAGAGTACAGACTTTGGATGGA
Organism: Allium cepa; assembly: GCA_030765085.1. Classification (NCBI taxonomy): domain Eukaryota; kingdom Viridiplantae; phylum Streptophyta; class Magnoliopsida; order Asparagales; family Amaryllidaceae; genus Allium; species Allium cepa. The sequence continues at coordinate 218,555,339 of CM060938.1, forward strand.
CTGCTATGGATCTCAGGGGATGTGCTGGATGGCGAGACGTATCATACATATCTATCTTATTTCCGCTATGTTTGGTATGTTGTATATTCAACTTTGTGTGGACAACTTATCATAACTGTCAAGTGTTGTGCTTTTGTTGATATCATACTCTGACGATGTATATATAAAACAATTACAAATTATTTTGTATAAATATCAGTCATTTGTCTATTATATATTGTCCCGCTGCGTTTGTGAGATTCTGATGTTGTTTTATTTTCTTCTTCTACCTCTTTCTTCTTTAACCCTAATGGTTTGTATTTCAGTCCACTTTGAGTTGAATTGTTGGGAATTTTTTGGCTCAAAGGGGCACGGATTTACGGGCTATTACATTAACCAACCTTCAACCCTAATGAGATTAGAAAACAATGGGATTAAGGCCCAAAGTCTACAATAACAAACGATAGTAATGCAAGATTTTCCTGAAGGGGCGCCATCTCAAGGATCATTAAGGATTATGGAATGAGAGGATAAGGCGCAATCCCTAAATGAGGTAAAAGGTCAAGAATCAAACCAAGAAAGTCAAGCTAAAAGACCCCTCGAGCGATCAGATAGTCCAGTCCAAAGAAAAAGTAAAAGTTTCCACAAAAACGAACAAATCAAGAAGACATCATACGCTAAAAAACAACGAATATGCCAAAAGAAAAGGAATTCCTGACCTAGAGAGGTATGTATCCTATAAAGGACTTCTTTCTCGGAAGAAGTAATGACAGCTAGTCTCCATCCTCGCATCTAAATTCCCATAATAAAATATGACAGAACTACTAATCCAGATGATCATCTTGTGGCTTCTGAAAAATGGATGAACTTATATAATGCTCCCAGGGTAGTTCGCTTCAAACTTTTCCCGGTTACTTTCCAAGGAGCGACTATCAAACGGTACAAGAATTACCAAATGGAAACCATCTATTCTTGGGAACAATTTACTTATGATTTCATGACCAGTTCTCTATATTCAAAGATTCAACTATGGATTTTATCTTGTTGGCATCTGTTAGACAAAACCAGGAGAGCTGCTTGGCGAATACTTGAACAGATTCAGCACAGAATCATTAAAGGCGGAGAGCACAACCAATAGAGAAAAGCTTATGGCAGTTCAATCAGGACTGGCCGAACAAACCCTTTTTTGGAAAGACCTTTATATTAATGGATGCAAAGATCTACAACATTTCTATCTCAGAGCTGAAAATTTTATTCAAATGGTTGAAATGCATCATGCCATGAAAGAATTTCATCGAAAATGTAGAGAAGAGAAATCTGACTTTAGGCATCTTGACAAGAGACCAAGGAAAAGTGAAAACTGGAAGGGGAGTCAAAAAGAGATTTCTGAATCTAATTATATAGTCTAAACGAGCCCCTTTCTCACATATTCACCATGGTGAAGAACAATGAAAAAACTTCTATTCCTTGTAAGATCCGAAACGTTTCAAAACCAAATAAAGGAGGTAGTTACTATGATTTTCATAAAGCAAATGGACACGAAATCAAAAAATGTCGCATTTTAGCAGAAGAAATTCAAGGCATGGTCAGGTCAGAATTCCTAAAAGAGTTCATTAAAGAAATTTAAAGGGACGTCTTTTTCAAGCTAAGAAGAGAGCAGCTTAGTAACTTCAAAATACAGACCCCTATCAAATCAAGAAGTCTTTTAACATTAATTCAACTCTGAATTCTCTTCTTTCATATCTTTTTAATCTAATTTATACATTGATTTGTACTTAAATTTGTGCTTAAAATTGGCCATGTGCTGATTCAAAATTTGAGTGTCATTACAGTAAAACAAAAGCAGTCCATAGCATTCAACATACTCCTGGAGCACAATAAATATCTAACTATCTGAAAAAGAAGGCCCAAACGCCTGATACAAGACGATTACCAATATTTCAATCAATGCAGTACAAAGGCTGGCTTTGATGAAATCTCGAACCGTTATTAATCCTTCTCCAAATTGTGAGGAAAACTATGTGCACCAACTTTATTTTGGAAAATTATTTTAAAAAGAAATTTCTCAAACATATTTTCACAGAAAGACTATTGTCAAATACTCCACAGCCTGTGGAAAACAAATGTCTATCCATTTAAAAATTGATTTGTGCAATCTTCTTAAGATATCATATAGCATTAGTGAATGCACACAAAAGATTTATAACTAAACAATTTCAATATTTTTAAAGTTCCTAAAACCATTGGTGAGGAGAAGCCTATTCATAATTTTTTCAAGGAAAGTTTTAAAACTGTCAAAAATTTATTGACAAAAACTCAGATTAAAGAATTCTATTCTTGACTAAAAGACTTTTGGTTCATGAATCAAGACCTCCCAGTCTCTTCTTTAAGATCTGTGCCTCTATTATGAGAACAGCAAGAGAATCCTTGCAAAAGGCAACATTGAGAAAAGATTCTTTTATCAAATGGATTCATATATCCAAAATCTATTTCAAAATATAACCCCTCGATATACTAGAAGGGTTCAAGTACAGACTTCTTTCTCTCAAAAGAGACTCTATTTGAATTGGCCAAAAACAGTTTTCATAGAAAAATGATTTTTGTATGCAAATATTAAAGCCTATGATGTTATTTCGTAGCACCTATTAAAGGGAGGGACATAAGCCTATGATGTTCTTCCGTAGCACCTCCTAGAAGGAGAGACATAAGCCTACGATGTTCTTTCATAGCACCTCATGGAAGGAGGGACATAAGCCTATGACGTTCTTCCATAGCATCTATGTCCTACGACGTTCTTTCGTAGCACCACCTAGAGGGAGGGACAAAAGCCTACAACGATCTTTCTTAGCACCTCCTAGAGGGAGGGTCAAAACCTCTAATGCCCAGTTCACCTCTTAGAGGGAGAGTATGGTCAAGCACCCACCAAAACACCCCTGATGTCTCACCTTGTAGGAGGAGGGCCAGGTCAAGCACCCGTCATCAACCTTTTAAAGGAAGGTCCACCTAATATACACCGCATCCTTAAAAGTTAAGGGAAGCCTAAAGGGGCATCAAACAAATAAATAAAGACAAGGATGTCCATAACTCAAACAAAAAGGCAAAACCCAAAAGAACAAAAGGTTAAAGAAAGAAATCTATCCACCATCTAAGACAAAGATGGAATCCAAGAGAGGGGTACAGGCAAAGACAAAAGGATGAAAATGTCCAAATGCCATAATAAAAAATAGACGAAGAATCCAAAAGCATAATCAAAAAGGGGAAAATATGAGATAGCATATTTCAGTACATCCAAAACCTGGAAGGTGACTCTCACACCAAGAAATTATGAAAACTGCATTCAAAAAGGAGACACAAGACAAGAAAATGGATAAAGAAATCCATAATATGATATCAAAAGCAAAGATATATACAAAAGCTAAAGGAATAGAATAGATAATAAATTTTTACTACAAAGATAAAATGACTTCATTCGAAGAATAGATTGAGTAAACCACTCTTGAATCTTTAGAAATAAGGTGACCCTTTAAGATAGAAGTGTCTATATTTTTTTGAAAAATTAGAAGAGTCTATATTATATATATATAAGTTATTTGGACCATTGCACTGCTGAACAACCAAGCAATACTATGGAACTTGCACTATTGAACGACCGATAAGTTAAACGAAGCTTGGACTACTGAACAACTAGTCAAATGAATGGAACTACCTATTGAACGATTGAACGGCTGCAAAGCTGAACAACCGAATGGAACTATCTGCTAAATGGATGACTAGTCTTATGGAACTACTACTTCGAATGGCTGACTGGTAATACGGAACTACTATTTTGGATGATTGCATGGTTTTACGGAACTATCTAGCTCCAAGATAACAATAATTCTACTAACTAATATGCACTTTAGGAAATACGCATCTATCAATAGGATACTTTCTTTTGAGCAAACGAATCCTCATCATTATTCAAGGCATAAGTTTTAAATAAATCTCCGCTATAGAATTTTAGGAATAACTTTAGAGTCAAGGCCAAATAGGCCTAAGAATCTTTTTCTTAAACCTACTAAGTTTACCATTACTAGACAGATCTCTAATTTTGTGCTTATATTTAATGAAATTCTAAGTAGTCTATTCATCAGATGAGATTCCGACAATATTTTGGTTGAATTCTTGATTTTGTGAACTTTCGGTTTCCTTGTTTATTTTCATGAAGATTTACTGTTGGGTTTCGTGAATTATAATTCCCATATTGGCTGTTATGATGGTTTGTAGAACTCATGCTATTAATTTCCTTATTGAATTTTCATAATGATTTCTTATTGAATTTTTGTTTCTAAATTTCCTCGGTGACTTTTAAGATGATTTATGGAAAATTCCCATACTTGGTTTCCCTATTGGATTTTTGGAATGATTTCTTATTGATCTTCTGTTTTTATGAGTTCATGGTTTCTTGACTTCCTTGTTGAATTACCATGATGAGGTATAGGCTTCCTATTGACCTTCTGAATTTATATTAGAAAGAGTTTTGAGCAGTTTGTTTGGTATAAGAGATCCTAGCAAGTTTCTGATAACATTCTTGGATTCCTGAATTTTCGATTTTTTTTCATAATGATCTTCTGTTTCAGTGAATTCTAAATTTCCTTATTGATTTTTGTTTGTACGTTTAATATTCCAGAATTCCCTATTGGATTTTTAAAATCTCCTATTGGATTGTTGATTTAGTGAATTCTAAACTTCCTTGTTGATTTTATGATGATTAGTGAATTTAATATTCCTGGTTTCCTTATTTTGATTTTTGATGATCACTTAATGGATTTTTGACTTTGTGAATTCTAGATTTCTTTATTGAACTTTTACTCTAATTAGTGAACTTTTCATTGAATATCTGAATTTGAATTCTATATAAGTCTTTCTCTATGCCAGATGAGCTTCCACTAGGGGTTAGAGAAAAAGAAAAAGAGAGGCTTCTAATCTTCATGTTACCAAACAGCATCGGCACCAAAAAATCTATTAACTTATGATGAATAAATGAAAGTAATTAACATATAGTGCAGGAATGGAAAGGAATTATAGTAAAATCACAAAATGAAGCCATCTTAGGCGAGAAACTCATATTTAATGATTGAAGAAAACCTAACTCAAAAAATATAAAGATCTGGATTGTGTGATAGATTTGCTCAAAGATTCGTTTATCTGAACTGATGCCTGCGAAGTAGACAATATTCTTCCAAATTTCTAATAGTGTAACAAAAAAGGTTTGATCGTGTATTATACAGAATACTTTATCCAAAAATATTATAAAATAGTATCTTGAATTATAAATTTACCCGTCAAAGTCTCATAACAAAGTTATGATACTAATAAAAATTATTATATATTTTGCAGGAAAATATAGAAAAGAGTTTCATTGGAGTTTAAGCAGTTTGAAATAAATTTTTGGAATATTTTTCCTAAAGAAAAAAAGCTTTTTCTTACTAGGGGGCTAAATGTTATCCATAAAAAAATTCTCCAGAGTGAAAGTATGAAAGAAAGAGAAAGAGCATTGGTGAAGATCAGAAGTCATTAGAGTGGTTCCTGTAAACATCAAAGAAGGGTTTCGACATGAAGATGATAGCACCAACAAAACCATTCGGAAAGGTCGAAAGGATACTTCAACAGCATCTTGGATGATCAAAGACCTTTCGACGAGGTCGAAAGGTTACTTTTGGAAGGCAATGACTAGTATATTTTCTACATATGCACCAAGCTATTCGAAACGAATGGTTTCGTCTTCATTTACCTCCTGTAGAAGAATGCTCGGCCAAAGCAATCCTTTCGAAAACATATGTTAGCCTTTCAAATCGGTTAAAGCCATCTTCGTCTATAAAGGAAGAATCATACGAGTTCGATGTAACATCCTTCAGCATACTAAAACATAAGGTTCTGCATCAGTCAGAAAGAGTGCTTTCGAATGATGTCACCTGCAACTAACTCCTTAATAGAGTTTCGACTCATTTAAAACCTACAAAGCACATGTTTCGACAGCTTCAAAGGCCAATACTCATGCTAGGTTACATAGCACATAAGCAGCTAAGTGGAAGGCACATCTATACACCTTTCGATGGAGTCGAAAGGAGATCAAGAAATATACCTTCGATGAAGTCAAAAGGTATCAAGTAATACCTTTTGATGAAGTTAGAAGCAATCGAGCAAAGTACCTTCTAACGAAATCGATAGGAGTAAAGCAAGAAAGAAGGAAGTTCAGTCATCAGCGATAGCGGAAAGTTGGCCATGTAATCCTTTCGACCAGGTTGAAAGTTAAGATTCAAGAGATGCACATGAAAGAAAAAAAGTTGACCTTTTGACCGTGACGAAAGCATTAGATCGAAAGGTGCCAACACACACTTATAAATAAGACCCTAGTGGTTTGGTTCAGGTGATCTGGCTTCTTTCACTTCTCACTTGTATTTTCTAAAAGACTATAAACCCTAGTTTCAAAATCGAATTGGGGTTTTGACCAATTTGTACATCTTTGTTCAATAAAAAAAGAGATTACAATAATGTTAATCATACAGCTGTCTTGGGAGTCTATTTGCACACAATTATGAACATCTGAAGTTGACCTAGGCAAAAGTACCCTTTCGATTAAGCCGAAGCCCCTAGTATCCACGTATCCTTTGAATTTAGCTCAAACTGCAAGATAGTCAAAATTCACTCTTTTGACTAAGTCGAAACCCATTCCATTCAACCAATTTTTCGAAACTGTTAAGTCTCAGTCTTAAGCCGCCTTGGTCACTTCAAAAGGTGGTTCCGATGGAGTCCAAAACCACTTATATAAGCTCAAAAGGCATTATAAAAGAGAGTTGAACGTTTCAACCACATCAAAATGTCATAAAAGAAGTTGTTTTATCTATCACATCATATTCGAAAAGAGAACTTAAAAGAATCAATAAGCATCAGCTTTTTCCATCTGTTCGAAAAGAGGTTTCGAATGAATCACTCATACTTAAAACTCCACATTGAGGTGTTGACAAGTTTTACTGTTAACAAATGTTATCAAATATTAGGGGCATTACATGGATATTGGATATAAGTTGATTATATGTTGGTTGAGTTTGGATATTGGATATATGTGAAACTGAGTTTTGATATGTATGTGTATCACGGGAATCAGATGGCTGCAGGAACGAATAAAAAGTGCCCGTTTTTTTTATGGTTACCGATGGCACTTTGGTCATCAATTTCCGACAGCTAGCGACGGCTTTAGACAGTTACTTGGAGGCATGTGGACATTGAGGGACGTCATAAAACCGTCGGAAAGTGCCGTGAGTAGCTCTCGCCAAATAGTCATTAATATTGTCGCCAACTGAAGGAAAGCACGTACGCCATAGCGATGGCTTCTTCGACGGCTAGCGACGGTCGCAGATGGCTAGTTGCCATCGGCTAGCTGCTGTCGAAAATGACTGTTGTTCTAGTGGTGAGTCCCTGGCCACCACAACACTCCGGTCGATTGACCCTTAAAGGCGGTCAACCGGTGTTGTCCAAACCACTTATTTATATTAACCTTAGGTTTACTTAGACGTTAATTTTTATATTTAACATTTTCTTTAATGTAAATCTTAAGAATATTTATTTTCTCAAGGTTTTGAATTATTTTTTATCTGCAATTTTCAAACATCGATAACTTCTTCGTCTGAACTTCAATCGCTAAGTCTTATATATAAAAGCTTCTTAGAAGATCGACACAAAACACAATGGTATAATTTTCGTAACTAAATTCTGACATTTTCTAAATTTTCATTTTAGTGTTATTATTGATTACTTGCTTTTTCTTAATTAATTTCCTGTTAATTTTAAGTGGTGTTACATTAGGAGCTCCAACTTTGGAGCGAAAGGTCATAGGTTCAAAGCTCGCATAGCATGATTCGAACTACTGGAACTATATTGACATGTATTATGCTATATATATTTCTTAAGACTTGTGGCACAAATATGTACTATCATCTAAGTTTCCAATTTTTTTTTAAATATTAAAAACTATCTAGTTGAGTTTCTAGTTGTTCAGCTCATTGTTTTGATTATATCAGTAAATTTTACCATGTTATACTCACACACACATGCTCGCGCACATGCACACACAAATATATAAATACATATGTACGTACCTACGTGTGTGTACACGTAGGTATGTATATACGTATTTACTATATGTATATGTATGTGTTTATTTTATGTATATATATTGTGGGAGATGGGATGGGTTTGAACCCTCTTTTTTTTAGATCCTTTGCATTAGACATTGTATTTCATGAATCAGTGGAAGAATTAGATATAAACAATCAACACTCTCTCGCATCATTTTTCTCACCCTTTCGTCATCATCTAGTCCGTTCATTACTTTGTCAAATATATCGAACAATAGAAAGACTCTTCAACGGAGATACGATGTTCACCCTTATTGTATTCCCATTCAAGTTTTAATGCTATAATATTCATAATAAAATGAACTTTGAAGATATTCAACCTGCACTATGAATATCGTGTTCACAAGAAATGAAACTTTTTGAAACTTTAACATGTTTAAAATATTGAATCAATATACATTGCTAAAACATTTGTTTTAACCCTCAACTTGAAATATGAGTTATAATAAGTTATGGCTATTCGAATTAACCAAGATTTTGTGGAGTGGAACTGCTAAGTATGTAAAAACATATTAGCATGTTTACTTTCCATCGTATAGTTCAAAAAGATGTAACAAAACTTTTCCAGTGTGTATTTTTTTGTGCATGCACATGCATGTGTGTGAAAGAGGGATCTATAGTCCCTTAAATTGTTGCCCTTCACACCCAAACCCCCAACCTCCAATATCCATTTTAGACCTATTAATTTAGTGGATTGATTTACTAGTGATGCAAGAGAATAAAAAATGATTATGGTACAGAATATTATCAAATCAATCCATTGATATACGGGAACCCATGTATGTTAAGTGGATATGAAGGGATTGAATTTTAATGGGTGATAGATATCTTCTCATATACATATATATGTACTTGTATGTTCTTACATAGATGTATTATTGCACAAAGGAAGCAAACTAAATTCATAGATATGTTTTTACATGTTTTAAGATCATCTCCACAAAATTTTGATTAATTTGAATATTCTGGCATGGTCAAAATAATAAATCAATGATTAAAATAAATGTTCTTACCATTGATATACGACATAACATTTTCAAAATGCTAGAACTTTTAAAATGATCTAATTTTCTATGTACAAGTTGTCGCATTATGGACTGAGCACTGCGATTCCATCTGTGTAGCTTCAAAACCTTTAAGATGTGGTGTAACAAAAGCGAATATTATGATCCACCTGTATTTTGCAAGTTAGCGATCAAAACCCTTTTCTAATCCAACTTTGTAAATCACCTACCAGAATTAATTTAAAATTAATTTATATATATATATATATATATATATATATATAAACATTGTCTAAAGTTTGTGCTTTTTCACGTGAGATGTAAGGGAGAAAAAAATTCATATTGTTTCCTAGAAGTTGTAGTTTTACTGCACGCATTCAAAACAAAAATTCTAATATTTACAAAATTGTATAAATTTCTTTTTTGGTAGATTTAACTAGTTATTTACTTTATTTTTGAATTTAATTGAAAAACATGTGAAGAGAAGAATTAATTAAAAAAAATAGTACTTTACATAAGAGAAGAATGAATTGAAAAAAAAATAGTGATATTACGTACATTTTTCCCTTGAAAAGCTTAGAAGTACCAAAAAAAATATCAAAACAAAAAAGGCGCGCTTTGGTCCAATTTGGCCATGGCAATTATTTACTAGTACATCTATGCTTAGCTTCTCAAGTGTGTTCTTATACAAAATGAAAGCGGCTTTTGAAACGGTGTTTAATGGAAGGGAAATGCGTTCTTATATTGCAAAAGAAGCACTAAAAGGTATTTAATTGTTTTGTTATGAATAATTATTTTTGTTGTTTTTTATTTTGTTTTAAGCTTGTTCAAATAATGTAGTTAAATAAATTTAAATTATTTGTTCTTGTTTACGATGCATCAAATAAATAAGCCAGATAATTCGTTCGTCAACTTCTTTAAACAAAAAATATATGTATCAATAAAAAATCGAGAAAAGTAGAGGAAATAAGAAAAACATGAGTACAAAGAAATTTACCTAAAAACGTTAAAAATGCTTGAATTTTCAAATTGAAGGAGTGTGGAGGAGGTTGAATGAAGAAAAATGAAAGGAAGAGTTGATTATATAGTAGTGGAAAAGGGCGACCGTTGGGAATAAATGTTGACGTCAAACGTCACGGATCATTTTCAACGGTTCATCTTAACGGACAGTTTATGGAGATCGTACTCTTGCTTTGGAGGCAATGCCAACTTCACCAGGGCTTTTTTTTCTCTCCATGAACGCACCCTTCAAGGGAAACAGGATATTGTTACATGTACGTCAAAATACATAAGCTTATTAGATGTATATTCCATTCATGCTTTAAGTGGTGTACAAAGCTACGGAACATCCATTGACAGAGTCTAATAAGCTTCTACTGATTCCTACCTTGCCACACTTGTTTGCCGCATACTAAACAATTTCAACCTTTCTGCTCCCATCTTCATCAAATTCTTGTATACCGATCGAATGAAGCCAAACTTTCATATATATACAGCATACATATAGAGACAACTGATTCAAGAATAACATTCTGATATTCATAATAATACCTAAAAATAAACTAAGGGGTGTGGCAAGCAAAGCAACTTTTTAAAAAGCTCAAATGGCCAAATCTGTTGTGAATAGCAGCTTTTCTGATGCTCGACCTACTTGACTGGTTTGATCTTACGACGCTTCTCATTTCTTCTGCCTTCTTTTCTGCGGACCTGAGCTTGTTCAGTATTTTGTCCACTGATGCAGATCTTTCCTTTTCTAGTTTCAACTATTATGCATAGATATAGATGAAATTATCAAAAATTCATGCGAGCATTGTTTACATTCTTGATAACGAGTTACTAAAACCTTATAATATGTTAATCACCTCTAATTTTCGGATTGCTTCCTCTGCTTTTGCTTTCTGTAAATTTTTCCATGCACCGATTTTAGCTTCATCTCTGTTATCCCTTTGGGGAAAAAATGACAAGACAAGATCACTTATAAATCTGTATAATGAATCATTCATAGTAGACATTGTGATGGTACTGTAGAATATTGTAGGCACGGTATATAAATATATGAAGTAACCTCTTCAGTGACAACCCTAGAGAAAAAACTGCGATGGGTCAATGAATGCACATTACAACATAGAATATTTGCTCACTGTATGCTCAGCACACAAGTTTCAGAACCCATGGACACTTTGAAACTAGTACTTAGCGATGGATAGTACCCAATGATAGTACAAGTAGTACATTCATATTGTAAGTCTGAATATGTATTTGAATCAAGCTGCCCAAAATTGGAAGTCGTGACCTCACAACCACAATCATAACGCCTAACCACTAGGACATGTAGAAAATGGTTTTCGTAACAACTGTAATGTATTGGGTTTCAAAAACAATCAAATTAGAAAATGGTTTTCAAATATAAAATCCAAAACGACTTTTTCTTATTTTCTGCATTTTACAAAGCAAATGATCTTCCTTCTTTATCTTGAACCATTCGTTGTAATGACTAGGATTTTTCCATCTCTCCACATATTCCACGTCTTTTTAAGTACATATTAAAATGGTAATAGACATAACTCAAAATTCAAACCAAATAGAACCTAAACGTTTATAGGAATCAACATTTTCAAAACGGAACTCAAATCACTAATCATAAATTGTAAAGTTCAACGTTTAAATTGAAAACGGATTTAAATAATGAACAACATATTCAAAAGATTCATATTTTTAATGATTTTATACTTTTATATAATAGAAATTTTGTTCTACATAAGTTGTCAAAACAGTTAAGAACGTAAGTAGTGATTCTTTTTCTTTGTAGTAAATGGTATTAAATATTGAATTCGATTTTGACGTTTGAGGTTTAACATCTAATTTAATACTTAATTTTCTCTTTTGTTTTTTAAGTTCATTTATTTTACGAAACAATAAAATTTGAATTGTGGATTAAAATGTGAGTGTGTGTGTGTGATTTATGCTTGAAATGGATGGTTTTTCTCAACTGTGAATTTAATCGAGCTCTGAATCAGAATCCGAGAACCGAATCGTAATTGGAGAAAATAATTTGAAACGAGATTCAAATCTTAAGAATATAAATAAAAATAAAGAGAGAATATAGCACTTGTCAAAATTTAGAGTGTTGGTGTTTTCTTTACTTCAAAGTTGAAGCTAGATAATATAAGAGTTCAATTCAAACTTAATTCTTCATATATATTATCTTTACTAATATAAATTTCAACCAACTAAAGTCACAAAATCTATAATGCAAGAAAACCAACATACAGGACAGTTAAATATTGCTTAGAAAGGTATTTGAGATGTTAAAAATTAGTTTGGGGTACACCTGACCAGCAAAAGAGAGAATCTAATGAGCTCACAAGTTACCTCAATGAACATGTGTGAAAAAACTCCAAATTACTCTTTTCTAATTTTTTTACACTCTAAAATACTCATTTTTAGTTCTTTTGCTTTTTTGAAATCGTAATCATAAGCTATTAGATATCGATCGACAATCTGTAATCTTATTCTTGAACACAGTGTGAATATTGAGTCCGCAGGAAAAAAAGGTTTACTTTCCAATTTCATATTTATAAACAATCACGTTTATAATCCATCTATCCTATCAAAACTTACTGATCATACAATAAAATTTTCTATGGCATTTCACATAATCAATGTTCCATCCTTTTTCCTTTTACCCAACTAAATCAAAGTTTATTGAGGATTTAGATTAAAGTTATAAGTATCCATCATAAAATAAAATCCTAGACGAACATTCCAGACATCAGTTGCCAAATTTTTTCTATATTTTTTTTTAAAGTAAAAAATTTGGTTATTTAATTTCGATTAAAATAGTACAAGAGAAATATGTTATATCCATTTAAAACTGCATCCCGATCAAATTTCTAATGACAATTTATAACCAAAACATGATCCTAACTGAAAAAAAATATCAGGAATCCTTTGTGATTCTAGCTTCTATGAGAAAACATTTTATAGTGAGAATAACGTGAAATATATCCTTAATAAGTACTTACTTTGACAGATACTCGGATGTATCAATAACCTTAAAGCCAGAACTATTTTCCTCGGTCTCGTTCTTCCATTCAATAATTTTTCTTAAACACCTACCAGAAGTGCCATGCTCTTCTTGCCTAGTAGTAGTAGATTGACCATCTACTTCAATCTCTCTAATTTCTACCTTCGATAAACGCACCTCCATATCCACAGCAAGTTCCGTCGACACTGGAACAGTAGACTTGGAACTTTTTTTTGTAGAACACTCACTAGTTTCAGTTGAACTCGTCTTTGGGACTATGTCCTTCAATGTACCTTTAGGTGAATTCATCATGGAACCTTCTTTGCTATCTATTCTTTGACCTGGAATAAAATTTTGGACATCGAGGTCAAAACATAACATATGATTATGATATAAATTGACCAACCACAATGACAGTTTTATGTCTATCTTTATACCAAAGCATATTTTTCATCACAGCATTGAGATGCAAACTGGGAACTGAGAATTGCAAGGCCTGAATTCCGGTAATGTCATACAACCATTTGGATAACATAAAGTATGCACTGTAGGATCAATGCATATTGATATTCTAACAATTAAAGAATAAGTTGTCATATAATTAATTCACACACAAAACCATACCATAACTATTAAAAAGGAAATAAGTCATCCTTGTGAATAGTCATTTATATCTTTTGCAATCAACATAATTACACCATGACCTTGTGCTTTAATTGTTGAAATATCATCAATACGTTATACGGGAAATGCTATATAGACAAAAATACGGGAAAGGCTATATAGACAAAAATAAAATACAGTTGATGAAACAATACATCCCACCCATTAGATCTTCATTAAATATCAAACATAAATAAAAACACAATGAAATCTAATGGTTCAGATACACTGTGTCATCAATTGTGTTTTACTTGTAACTCGCTGGTCGCCCTATCTTTTATGGTACATAGTCCCATAAGGTTTAATGGACATTGTGAGATTTAATTGGATATTACCAACAGACATTAACACACCTTGTGAGGTGCTCTGAGAACTCAAATCCGACCACCCACTCACATCCACCGACCGTTGAGCAACGTACAATCCATCAACACCTCTCGCACTACCAAAACAATGTGGGTCCCCCATCAAGACACCTGCCAAAAATGGTGAACCGGCCTTCATATTCACAACTTTACCACTGTCGAAGCAAGGCACAAGAGAGTCACGAGACCCGAGTGGCCCACTCTTCGACTTTGATCCCCTCTTATAGTAAGAAGGGAGCGCCGACCTCCCTTTATTATCAACAGATATAGGACTACCAATCCATCTTTCAGCGTCTTCCCATTTAGAAGGAAGTTGCTTTCCTTTGTTCAAATGTGCTTGCAACGGTACTCTTTCAGAACTCCACCCCTTTTGATAATTTGGTGTCCATGTGTTTTTCTTTACTAAATATTGTGGTGATAAGATTGCGGCGTTTTCGGTGTTGAAATCGAACGATGATGTTCTTGGATATCGATGTTTGTGGACCATAGCTAAATGATGTATCTCGGAGTTGATTCTTCGAGTTATATATTTTTCTAGAAGATAGGAATAAGATTATTTGATATAATTATATATGATAGTGAATATTGTTTGATATCGTTAAGTTTTGAGTTTCTTACCTGTTGGAGAGTGGGAGCATGAGTGATGTACTCGGTTGAAGAATTCTTCTTCCTCCTCCTCCTCGCTTTCATGTTCTTTTTCAAAATCTAACTCCATGACTTTTGACAATAATCAGAAGTTAGAATCATTTTTATAATTCATAATATCAAAATTAGGCAATATTTAATTATACCTGAAATATAATTTTCTGCATTCAGCTTTCTTTCCTTAACCTCCTCCTTTACTTCTTCCATTATCTTCATTTCCAATTCTGTGAAATTTATAAATTAGAGTATATTTGGACTTTTTATAGTTTTTGTGAAGACAGCTATATTAGTTAAACAGTAAAAAAGAAGCAACCTTTATGCCTAGATGACAAATTCCTTCTATCAACTGAAGCAAAATTCACTATTTTATCCAAATCCTGTATCAAAATTTCATCTTTTATGTTTCATCGGATTTATAAGATCTGAAACTGTTCGGATATCAAATGATGATGAGGTAAACATGCTCAACATTGAAGAAAAGTTCAAGAAAACTACTGTGAAAAACATGAAAATGAAAATCAATTGCCGCAGAAAAAGAGAAACGGAACCGTGGATTTGGAATGGTTCCTGGAGTGCAGCTTCTTCTTTCTCCTTTTATTATCGAGATTTCCGTCTAGAACCCCTAACTCTGACTTCATTCTTCTCGGATTCTACAATTTTCAAAAATCGTCTATTATTTTTATTTATTAACCGCTTAATTGGCGCGGGTGAGCTGTGAATAAAATAGAGTGAAAAGAGCTGATAATTTGCCCTCGTGGCAATGCAATTTTAACTACAAAGTTTTATTAAGATTGATAGCAATGAATAATTATTTGCTACTCATAATAGCAGCACATGTGCGTCCAAATTTATATTTCTAAATTCAAAACTAATTATAAAATCATCTCCGCTGGCATGAAATTTGGTTGAATGTCTCTTCACATGCCAAACTAAATGCGTCAATAAAGTTGAATTGTTGAACGTTTGGTTGCCTTTTTTTTATCATCCTCGTATTTGGTTTTCCCACCCGTTTATAATATTAAATTTTTAATTTTATGTTTACCCTCTAGTACATTAGATATTTACTTCATTTACCATCTCGATTTGGTTGAAACTTTAAAAAACATATTAAAACTTCCGTGGAAGAGCTAAGTTTAGATTTCGTTCAACGCTGTCCTTCTTTTCTCTTTTTTTCTTTTGACCTTTGCTCGACTTCTGATGTTAGCGTTTTTTATTTAATAACTTTTAAAAAATAAAAATCAAACCCTAATCAGTAATTGAAAAGGTTAGATTTTATCGTGTTGCTGCTTGGATCTCCTCTCAACTCGTTTGTTTCTCTCCATTGCTAAAGTTTCGTAAAGCAAATTGTAAGAATAGAAACATTAGAAAAAACATAAGATGAAAGTAGATTATAAAGGGGATGGATAAATTTGGAATAAACGGACAGCTAAAAAAAATTGAAGCGGGAGTTTTTTGTTGGCTAATTCTATTTGAACTCAGAAAAATGCTGAGTTTCCCCCTCCCTTCAAAAAGACACGCACACCTCATGTTTTACTAAGTATCACCCATTGTTTGGAGTTTTGCTCCTGCCTTCTTTACCTGACCAAATTTAATTCTTTCAGAAATTTTTTGCTATAATGAGAAAGTTAATCGGCAACATTTAAAACGTGATATCTTTCAGCTAATGTATCAGATTCCAATTCCATTTTCGCCAGTAAATCGTAAATTTTATTACCTTCCTATTAAGATCCATATATGATATGTTTTGACGATTTTTTTATTTTTATTTTTACGTTGGCAAATATTTGCCACAGGCATATATCTACCGGGCAAATATTTGTTGCTGCTACAATGACAAATATTTGCTCGGCAAATATGTGCTTTGCTGTATATCCTAAATAAATAGTTCTGGGTATTTCTTCGTACTGTGAATTTTTATATGGATTGCTCTCCTTTATTTCTAGTTTCAGGGCAAAGCAAAGTAGATTTTTTTTTAATAAATCTTCATACAAACATTATAAGCTTAGGATTTTAAACAAAATAAGTTTGTTTAAACTCAAATCACAGCCTAGAATTTGTTGAAGCTTGATAATGGAACACTGACTCTGTACATTCAATTTTACAGTAAAAAAAGGAATCATATGATTAATTCAAATATTTTAAATTTGTTGATTTGATTACATAACTTGAATAAACGTTCGAAGATAGGATTTTTAAAACGAATATGATGATTTTTAGTTAAGTGTGCAAAGTGCAGTTCGTAAACGAACCGAAACCATGTTTTAATCAATTTCTATTGACTGAAGAATTTTTGGATGTTAAAATTTTGTACGAAGCTTGCTTGACCCTTGTGGATTGAAGGAAAATTTAAAATTAAATGTTTGGATAGTTAAAGATTGATGACCAAGGGACACTGAGGATCAACGAGAGGATCTGTGTTCCAAATTTCAAGGAATTGAAACAGGAGGCCTTATTTGAGAGTCATCGCTCCAGACTAAATATCCACCTGGGAATCTCAAAGATGTATAAGGATATGAGGAGAATTTTCTGGTGGCCGGGCATGGAAAGATATTGCTAGATTCGTGAATAGTTGTGCTATCTGTCAACAAGTTAAAGGAGATCAGCAGAAGTCAGTCGGATTATTGCAACCTTTGGAAATCCCGATGTGGTAGTGGGTGATGATTTCGATGGATTTCATCGACGGTTTTCCTAGAACCAAGAAAGTCAACGAAGGAATATGGGTTATAGTGGATCTATTAACTAAGAGCGTCCATTTTATATTGGTTAAGGCAACTCGTACTGTAACTTCTCTAGCATAGATTTTCTTGAAGAAGATAGTCAGATTGCATGGTGTTCCAATTAGTATAGTAAGTGATCGTGATCCTATCTTCACCAGCAAATTCTGGGAGGCTCTGCAATCAGCTATGGGAACGAGTTTGAGATTGAGTGCAGCCTATCATCCTCAGACAGACGGACAAACGGAGAGGCTTAATCGTATTCTAGAGGATATGCTGCGAGCTTGTGTTTTGGATTTTGGTGGATCATGGGAAAACCATCTTCATCTAGTGGAATTCTCTTATAATATCAGTTACCAAGCGACTGTTAAGATGGCTCCTTATGAAGCTTTATATGGAAGACCATGTAGATCCCCATCCTATTGGATAAAGTCGAAAGACCGTCTTGTGCTTGGACCAGATTTGATTCGTGAAGCTTCTGCGAAAGTTGAGCTTATCAAGAAAAGAATGAAAGCCGCTGAGGACCGTCAGAAGAAATATGCAGATAAAAGGCAAAGACAATTGGAATTTGAGATCGGAGATTTAGTCTTTGTGAAAGTTTCCCCGATCAAAGGTGCTATTAGATTCGAAAAGACGGGAAAACTTGCCCTACGATATATTGGATCATTTCGAGTGCTGGAAAGGATTGGGCTGTAGCTTACAGAATTAAATTGCTAGAACGGATGTCTGGAATTCATAATGTATTTCATATATCCCATCTAAGGAAGTTTGTCCATAACCCATTATTAGTTGTAGAACCAGTAGTCTAGGAAGATTTGGAAGTCGAGCCCAACTTGGCTGTGGTCAGGAATCCTGTTCGAATTGTTGACCAAGACGAGAGACAACTCAGGAGCAAAGTAGTGAAGCTCGTCAAAGTGCAGTGGAGCGAGGATCCCAGAGATTGTACCCGGGAAACTCTGGATAGCTTTAGGAAAGCCTATCTGGATTTGTGTCCGGATAGCTAGTGATGTTCGTTAGGATAGACTGTTTGGTTGATTGTTATTGTATGGATGATATGTATGTTTGGATTGTTGATATAAAAGCTTTTGAACTATCTTTTGTTTTAAATTTCTAGGACGAAATTATTTTAACGGGGAAGGTATGTAACGACCCGGGATTTTGGCAATATTATTTTAGTAAATATTTAATCCAATTAAATAAAATGTAAACTTATCATTTTAAAAAGATAAGACTTTTGGAATATTTATATACATATGTATTTTGAAAAGGAAATTTTGATTTGAAAATTTAAAATAGAATCTTTCAAAAATATTTACAATTAAATTTATTTTATTCAATTAAAATAAGGGCTCTACATTATTGACATTTGATATAATATATGCAAATGAATGTAATATAGATAATAATATTTAAAATGGAATAAATCTTATCAATACAAATTATAAGTATAAAATACAATTATAAAACATGTGAATATAAATTAAATGTTTGGATAGTTAAACTTTAAATAGAAATAAAAACAAGAATTTGTGTTAAATATATATAAGATAGCTTATATGGTTTTATGAAAACATAAGTAAACACCTAAGATAATTCTAGAAAATATAACCTATGGAAATTATGTGTGAATGCAAGACAAAGACAAAAAAAGAAACAAAAATATCTACAAACAAATCTAAGTACATACAAGAAATAGGGTAGGCTGTAAACAAAATGGGAAGCATAGAAATTTAATGCTATCATCTCAGCACAAAAATAAGGTCAGTCAAAATATATAAAAATCATTGCAATTTTCAACAAAAAAATCTTTGACCAAAGTATTGTAACCAAGGATATATCTGACCAAAGAAAAACATACACCAGAAAATACCTCCCCTGTACAAAACTGTTTCTATATATATATATATATATATATATATATATATGTATGTATGTATGTATGTATGTATCTTTTTACTCTTGTTCGTTCAAACATAACTTAGCAAGCCTGAAAGAAAAGAAAATAAACATCATTATCTTACAAACCTAAACAATTCATTCAACTAAATAAAAGCAAAAAAGATTTACAGGAAAATTAAACTACAGCCTTCAAACAAAGGTTGTTCTCTGTTTCAAAATATTTCAGGTGAGTAAACATACTATTTTTTTTTAAAAAAAAATCTGTGTATTTGATTTATGATTAGTATGTGCTTTGCTGTATATCCTAAATAAATAGTTCTGTGTATTTCTGTGTACTGTGAATTTTTATATGGTTTGCTCTCCTTTATTTCTAGTTTCAGGGCAAAGCAAACTAGATTTTTTTTAATAAATCTTCATACAAACATTATAAGCTTAGGATTTTAAACAAAATAAGTTTGTTTAAACTTAAATCACAACCTAGAATTTGTTGAAACTTGATAGTGGAATAGTGACCTTGTACATTCAATTTTACAGTAAAAAAAGAATCATATGATTGATTCAAATATTTTAAATTTGTTGATTTGATTATATAACTTGAATAAACGTTCAAAGATATGATTTTTAAAACGAATATGATGATTTTTAGTTAAGTGTGAAGTGTAGTTCATAAATGAATTGAAACCATGATTTAATCAATTTCTGTTAACTGAAGAATTTTTGGATGTTAAAATTTTGTACGAAGCTTGCTTGACCCTTGTTGATTTCAGGAAAATTATTAAAAAAAAATTCTATTGTAAGAGATTCGTGAACGAAGTAAGAATAGGGTTTAAGGATAGTGAAATGAGTGTTTGGATTTTGGACTCGTGCACACTCGTCAATGCATCGAGTGTGTCCAGATTTAGAGGGGGTGTACTAGAGACATAGATGGAGGCATGGACGGAGGTGCGGCGGTTCCAGTGGTCGGGATGGTTGTGTCGAAGTGATTTGTTCAATGGGTCGAGTTCGAGTTTTTCGAACTGGAAGCTTAATTTCGATCTAGAGTTTTTCGTGTCAAATTGAATTTTGCTTTCGAGTCTAGTGTTGTTTCGTGACTTGCTGGAGGTGGCGCGGTTCGCCAGAATGCCGACGAATTGTCGTACACCTGCACGACCACGTATAGGTGTCAGGAAGTTGATGATGGCCGACGCGAGTTGTTGCTCGAGAAAGATGAGGGGTTGCATGAGTGAAACCCTGGGTACGTGAGCGTACATGCGTGATTGCTGCAATTTTTAATTAAAACTTAGCTAAAAAACTAAGAAGAGTAGAAGAAGAAGAAAAGTATGAGGAGAAGAAGGGACTCGGGAAATAGGAGGAGAAACTCGGGCTTTAACTCGAGTAAATCGGGGTATTTCTCGGGTTTCATTTTCA
Organism: Allium cepa; assembly: GCA_030765085.1. Lineage (NCBI taxonomy): Eukaryota > Viridiplantae > Streptophyta > Magnoliopsida > Asparagales > Amaryllidaceae > Allium > Allium cepa. The sequence goes on from CM060938.1 coordinate 218,576,219, forward strand.
AGGGGTTAAGCCTAATAACTTTTAAGTTAAAATGTTAAACAAAGTTTAGTATTAATGAAATTAATAATGTTGGAAAATTTTAAGTTAATATTTGATTTAAAAGTTATTAAGGGAAGTTTTCAAATGTAAGATTGATAATTAATTTATATTGTAAGTTAATTAAGGACGTGAATTTAATTTATAATTGTAATTAACTAAGTAATTTGAGATTAAATAAATTTGTAATTAAGATTGGTATTAATAATTAAGTGTTTAATTCATTTGTAATTAAATTCTATTAATTATTAATTAAGGTTATTAATTAATAATTAAGAAATAATTAATTAAGTGAGCAAAAATGTAAATTAATTAATAAAATAGTAATTAAGAAGTAATTAATAAATTAAATGGGTTGATTAATTAGTGATTAATATAGTAGGATAAAATGTTTATTCTTAAGTAATTAATCAAGTTTTAAGTTAATTAAACTATTTTGATATGAATTGATGATTCTTGATTATGATATCTATTTGGTGACATTCTATGATACACTGTGATATGCATTGATATCTATGTGATGACTATGTATAATTTATCTGTGATAAATGTTATGTGAATTCAAAATATTGAATTAAATTGTTTAAAACTATTAAATAACTTAGCCCTTAAAATGGCATTTGGATTTCGATGAGACCGGGATCGGGTGTCAGTTATGATTATCCGACAACCACATCGATCCAAATTAAACGATAGGTCGTGACATCTCAAGTGAAGATCGAGATGGTGTTTCAGAGTACAAGGGTTATCGTCGTTAACTCTGAGGGTGATTCCAAAATGAGTGTAACGAGATAACGCCTTCGGTTTCGTTTGAACCCGGAACGAACTTGTATGGATTGAATGCTTTCAGAATATCGTCAGGCAGACGATGAGCATTCTAAGAGATATGTTCTATAAAGGTAATCGTAGCTTCAAGCCTCATCAACCGGGAATGGCTAAAACAGGGAGATGCAGCAAAGTTAGGTGGGTAGCACCCAAGCAGGACGAGATATACCCCGTGTCTAGATGTCCCTTTATTTCGGCTGTGCGGGATGTTGTTGGCCACAACTGCAAGGTTATCTTGTTCGAAACTATTCAGTAAGGAATGGTTCCAGCTTGTGTTGTAAGGGGTCGGGAGTGATCCTCGGTACGGTGATCTAGGCCCCGTACTGTGACGGACGGTACCTCAATTGCCCAGCCATTGATGGAAACCCATTTTCCCTACGAGACCCTACGGTTTTGATTTGTGTTACCCACTTTTGTGGCTAGTAGTTGGAATTTAATCATGTAACAATTTTGGTTATTTTCTATTTACTTGAAAACCCTAGACACTATTATAATATCATTGGATTTCCTATAAAATGTTTTGGTTAGCGTAAGGTAAAAACTTACTCGTGTTTATGTGTGGGAAGTCTTACGTGATACCTTTATTTTCAAATGGTTTTCAAAGTTAAACAACTTTAACCCGTTTACTCACACCAGACCCATGTCTAACCCGGAGTTTATTTTCTGTTTTTCATAAACTCATAGGTACTCAAACTTTTATGAGTAGCCAAGCGATAAGTTTCAGATTGTTGAGTTCTGGAGAAGCTTGGAGCAGAAGTCCAGACGTATCTATCTATCTAGTTCCGCTGTGTTAGTTAATGTATGTTGTATTTTGGGATGTATGTATTGGCAGATATATATATGTGATTGTCCTGTTGTATGATGTTGTGTAACTCTGATATATGTAAAACTATGTAATAGTTATGTGGTGTATTATATTTTGTTTCATTCCCGCTGTGAAATTCTGATGTTGTTATTTTTTTTATATATCTTTTCTATTTCTATCCCTTTCTTTTCTTATTGATGATACGTCTTTCTGTGGTTAGAAAGGCGGGTCGTCACAGCCGCTTCCTCAAAGGTTAGGGTTTTCGAACCCTAATCAGCCAAATTCGAGCGCCTTCGGTCGAATTAGCCCACATAGCCACCAGCTTTAGCTTCCCCATGACGAACACTTGCAAACCCAGAAACCGTTTCCTCGATTGTCGTCCCAATCAAAAACGTCCAATCTAGCTTTAACCTTGATTTGCAGTTGACTCGGGTATCGTTTGCAGAAACAGACAGCAGATGCAGATTCGTATCGTTGAGATCTTCGACCTTATAATTTTTTGAATTTTTTTGAGGAGTTTAAATTTATGGATTTGAATTTGATTTGTAATTGGATCTAGAATTTGTTTGTCTGCCATTAGAAATGAGAAGATGGAAGGAGTTGTACGTACAGACAAATAAGGAATAGAAAGGCTGCTAGGGTTTATAGCCGGATATATAAGCAGTCTAGAATAGAAATGACAGGGCTTGATTGGTTTGGAAAGTTGAACGATAATGGCCCGAAAAGTCCATTTCGACTCCGGAACGAAAATGGATCAACCCATATATCAAAATATTTGTTTTTGAATATTTTAAACTCGATGGAACAGGCTTCAAGTCCTAATTCCATCATATGAAGAAGTTATGCTAAAATCAAGTTATTTCAAATTGATTTCAATTGATTTCAATTTTATTGATTTCTAAGCGTTTCGAGCCCGTACGATCAAACGACAAGTCTGATCGCTACGAAACTTGAAATCCTATAATAATTCACCGTTACGGATCCGATGAAACTGGTTTCGTCAAAATCCGATTCATTGGCCAACATGGCTATTTTCCAGTTAATTAAATAATTTAATATTAAATTAATTAATCACTTCTTCAATTCAAATTTAATTATTTACCATTTCTATCATTTCTGATTACAAATAAACTTCTAATTCATTAACCAAAATTTCCATATCAGTCAAATAAGGATTTATTGCAAAATTTATAGGGTTTACCTTCAATTTGAGTAAATTCAAATAAATTATATTTTTAATTTCAATTAAATTAATACAATTTGTATTCGATCTCTTTATTCAATCAATCATCATCTTATGGATAAGTTTAACATTAGTATATGTCCAATTACCCTAATATTTTTACAGTCATCAACTAAATTCATATTAACATAGTTTTTAATTACGTTTAATTGCAATGGATTTAAATCTATTTCAATAAATTAATTAAATGGGTAAACAAGTAATGATTATCACCATTTGCTAAATTTAATCCCATTCATACTTTATTATCAAGCAACAAATATTATAATTACTTATCTAACATTGATTTTATCAAATTACAGTTTATTGTATATTATTTCATCAGTTTATATAACTTTGAATTTATTTCCTAATTTACTATTTACAATCAATTATAACCTTACAATTGTTTCAATTAATTTGGTTTGCACTAATTTAGTTCTTTATTAACCTGCATTAACATTATTACCTTAATTTACATTCAATTACTATAAATAAATACATTATTTCATTGGTTAATTCAATACTTACTTTTATTTACTTATTTTCGATTTTATGACCAAGTGCAACAATTTACACTATTTCATTATTGGGATTTCACTCCAATTGTAAATAATTAAATTTAATTACCATTGCTGCATTTCATTTCTAACGTTCGTTTCATTTTAAATTATAAAGTTTTTATTTCTTTCTAAATTTAATTACAAAAATCTTATTAGATTAACCAATTTAATTATCGAAATTTGCGGGTCGTTACGATAACGAAGGAGATGGATCCTCTCTTGTGTACTGTTTCATTTCAAGTGTTTTAAAGTTACCTAACTATGGCCTTAACACAGCCATCTTGCCATGTGCTTGACCACAATTAAAGCACAATCTACATACTTAAGTTCAACACTCTCAAGTCACAAGGTAACTATGCATCGTTACCTCGAGATCTTTTATTTTGATTAAGTTATAGTAACTTATAGAAGACCCTCATTCAGGCATTAACGACTGTTCTAGACAACCACAAGTACATAAACCCTTAGCGCTCCCAATAGTCATAAGTAAATCAACCTCCATCGTATGGAGAGTGTTACATACATTGGTCTTAATAGGCATATTGATACCCTTTTTCTCAATACATCTCGAAGAACATTCAACGGGTGTATTATATATATATATATATATATATATATATATGTATTCAATATTCATGATTATGAACAAGTTCGTGACTCTAATCGATAAAATATTTCTCCTAAAGATTTTCTATTTATATATGTTTAGATTTGATTCATTATTGTATCTATATATAACAACATGTATAAAATAAGATAAAACCATATGCTTACACCATTTCAAACTTGATCCTCTTATAAGAATTAAGGCACATGATATATTACCAAATTTCTCCTAAGGCGCGCCCTTAACACTATCAATCTTCCACTTGCACTTAGGGCCGGATATGGCGCCTCTGCTCATACATTTGATATGTCTGCCTAAACTAGATTGAGAAGAGGCTTTAGCGAATGGATTATGACATTATTATTTTGTATCTATTTTCAATTATGCTTCCCCATTATCGATAAACTTTTTATCACATGTTCATTACATAGGACATATCTCACTTTCTTATTGAGCTGTCGGTTTGCATTGCAATCTATATTTCATTATTGAAATCACGGTAAACTATTGGATTTTAATTGTGTGAACCATTCCTAGTTCCTTATAAGTTTGCATATTTATATATATTATTTTCATTACGGCATTACTCAAGGTGATGTACTTAGCCTCATTAACTGAGTCTGCCACAACGTCTCATTTGGAAATTTATAACTTAAAGCTCCTTAATTAATGTTGAACATGAATTTAAGATTTACTTTACTATATATGATATCACTTATGAAGTTCGAATTCAAACACTCCTTTATAAGGAGTTTGTTATTCCATAAACAATTCTGTAGTATTTCATAAATATTCGAGAACAGTAATAACCATTTAGTGATTGTACCTTAAATTTGATGTTCTCTTTACACAGAAGGTATCTAAGGGATATTTAATATACCATATAACATAGCATGTGTGATTATCCCTATTATCGATGCATAAGAGATCTACATCAATTGTTCCATGTTAAACATTTTAATATGGTGTTTGTGTATATAGGTTTGGACAATCCCAACGTTCTTTTATATCAAGTACAAAAGATGTATCTACCAAATCGAATATCTAAAATTAAACTACCATACTAAACCAATTTTAATATGGGTATATCGTGTAGTAGTACATTTTTGCTTGTAGTATTGAAATGTCTTAGTATTTTTAATATGCTTTTTTAAGGACACACGCTTCCTCTGCATTTTGACTTAGAATCAAAATGTTTGATATCTCCACCAAAATATTCGCTCAACTCTAATGCTTATAGGATGTCATTATTGTATCAACTCTCAGATCATATCTAAAAACATATTAACCATGTTATTGCTCCAACTAACTTCAAGTCATTTTGTTGTTACATTTAAACACTCTCTTCTAAGTCGTTATTTAGAAGTTTTGTTTCAACGTCAATTTTCAAAACTCAAAGTCAAATTGTACAATAATTATTATTTAGTGAAAGATGATTTAACACTAAAGGGGGGGTGAATAGTGTTTTCTAAAATTTTTGAATCTTTTTGAATTCTTTTAAGATTATAGTTTAAACAATGAAATTTACAATCACGGATTCAAACATAGATAAATATAAATGCAGTAAAAGTAAAAAAGGAAAGAACACACCTGAATTTTATACTAGTTTGGAGTTACCTTATATCTAGTCCTATACAATTCCTTGCACGGATTTCTTTCCAAATAGCAAAGTCAAATATAATCTTGATTTCAAGGTAATGAGACACATCCTCTAGACTTTCCAAGCTCTATGTAGACTCATTTGATTTACACGGGCCACAAGCATATCCACTTGAATTTTCGGGTCAGAAAGCACACCGAATTGATTTATACAAGCTACAACCACACCCATCAATATATGAGTATGATTTGATAGAGTTTTACAGAAATGAATCATTGATCTTGAATGAATGATTCTATAACCTCATGAATAACACTCTGATCTTTGTTTGAGAGAGAGATATGGAGGAGATCAGAGAGTAGCCAATAGAGAATCAAACTAGTGGAGTTGAATTTGATTCTGATTGAATTTCAGTAGAATTTGAGTAGACTTTCTTATAGAAAACAAGAGAGTGAGAGAGAAGAGACAATATGACAAAGCGGTTAAAGAAAATTTGTTGGTTTAACCCCTATTTATAGAGAAAACAATAGCCATGCCCATTCGCAAAGAGATACATCAAAAAGCCACTCTAATTCAAATTTGAATTTTGAAAAAATGGTCCATATGTCATATATAGGGTGAAGGTATGCCGGCATATCCCTTTATATGTCAAAAACTTACTCTGTTTAAAATATGTTTTAAAATTTTTACATTGTAAAATATTTTTGTACTTTATAAACTTATTTAAACATAGTTTATACATACTTTAATCATATCAAAACTTAAAAAAAATTATAAAATTATTTTGAAATATTTTTTAAGTATATAAAGGATTTAATATGAATTTATTTTGAAATAAAATAATATATATGAAGTATGAGTGAATATGTTTAAAATCAAAGTTATAAGTATTATAATATACTTATAAATATTTAAAATCATAAAATCAAAACTATAACAAATTATAATAGGTTAAAAGTATATTTAAAGTATAAACTAATTAAAAACTTAATTTTTCAACATGCAACAATATTATAAAATCAAAAAATAAAAATAATTTGAAGGTTATTTTGAGTGATCATTTTGAAAACAAGAATTCCTTTAAAATCAATTTTGAAATTAAGAATATTTTAAAACCATTTGAAAAGAAGAATGGAGAAAGATTATACAAATGCTATCAGGGTTTTAAACTAATCTATGACTCTATAACTTATCTGGATTTCTTGAGTTCTTTGATACTCATCAGTCTTGAGTCTCTACCTCTTGGGTCTCTATATCAGCCTTTTTGAATCTTCACTTGATACTGTACTGTCTTCTTAATTAACACATGTCTAATATCCTATAGTGTACTATATATAACTTGATAAAAACATTAGTATTTATGTTCTATGTAATGTCGTATGGTTGTTGTCATCAAAATCAATGCTTAAGGTACTAACAATCTCCCCTTTTTGACAATGACAACCATGTTTATAAAATATGGTATAACTACTCTTGAGCTACAAACCTCTCTCTTAATCTATGTTTAAATTTGGTATACTTCTCCCCTTTATCATCAACAAAAATATAACTAATGAACTCCCCATAACTAAGGTACTACATAATATATATATATATATATATATATATATAATACTAAGATATAAAAGCAATTAGAAAAGGCATTAGCATTAATATATATGAGTGACAAGAATGATAAGTGATAACAAAACTATTTGTATTAATCACATCAATCCAATACATGTATTTAAATAAATGACGCAAAAATAAATTAAAGCAATCGATTTAATTCACATAACAATCCAGTCAATAAGTCTATACACACTAATCAAAAGTAAATCCAAATCAAACAAAACAAGTCAAATTCGAATCCTAACAAAGCATACTAAAACGTGATAATCCTATGTACTAAGGTTTCTTCTTGATTATGGGAGACTTGTGGATGAGCCAAAAGGGATAATGAAGGTAAAAATTTTCTTTTTGTTCAATGAAATTTCCATTATCGAAACATACTTCTCCAACACAATGGACTTAATCTTCATCCATTTGTTCTCCTTTTCTTCTTCCTTTTCTTCCTCTTCTTCTTCCTTTTCCTCTTCTATGTTTGTAGGATTAGGTTTATCCTCTCGAATCAATATTGTATTTGTAGGATTATCCAATATTTTTTTTTGCAGATTTCATAGAATTCTACCTTGTTTTCCTTGTTCCCTGGAAATTCTAACTTGAACCACTTGTATTTCAATGAGCATTTGCATAACACTCTTCATTTCATCCTCCAATTTAGTTACTTTGTCCATGATGATGTTTTGGAGAGGATCTTGTGTAGGAGACGGGAAGAAAAGGGATGAATTTTTCTCTCTTGGATGCTTACAATTAAAGGAGGCCATGAGATTATTTTGTTGTAGAAAATAGAACAGTGAAAATATAGAAAAATAAAGAAGAAGTCAAAATTTGATGGTTATATAACCTTAGTTCGAATTTTGAATTTGGGACGGAAATTTAAATTTTGTATTTAACTGCATACATCGACATATTTAATCCATGTATGCCGATCTATCTAGTGTAAATTTGATGATTTGTTTTTCCTTTAATTTCTGATTAATATGTTATTGTTTCTATATTTTTGATAGAGAAAAAATTCCTATCTCTTTTCTTAGCTTAGCAAATGATGTTTGGTTCAATGGTTTGTTAATAGATTAGCTATTTGATTTTCAATATTTATAAATTATAGTGAGATTATTTCTTTGTTTACGTTATTTCTTAAGAAGTGATGTTATATATCTATATGTTTAGTTCTAGCATGATGAGTTTGATTTTTAGATAAATTAATTACACTAGTATTATCGCAGTATATTGGTCATTTTGTAAAGTTTAAACCAAAATATTTAATTGTTTGTTGCATATAAATAACTTGCAAATAAGCTAATGCCGATGAAATATATTCTGCTTCTGTTATTGATAGATGTAACGACCCACCTTTCGGACAGTTCAGATCGACAATAAACTACGTATGTCAGATTCAAATCATTCAAAAGGGAGGATTGTTAATGGGATAAATAAGAGAAAAAAGAAAACAAAACACATAATCTTGCGGTAGAACGACAAATATAATAATCAAATAAATAGTTCATGAAGCTGTTTTACAAATAACATTTGATTACACTTTACAATTCAAATCAGAGTTATACATACATCAAAAATAAAAAATAATGCAGCGGAACACAGAATGTAGTGGAGTAATAAATAGCAATAATATATTGAATCTTCGTCCTCCAAAAAATAGTCTTCAATAAACTGAAAAGCTCAGACTGACACGACCATAATGAAAAGACAAAACACTCGAGTCAAAACCAAAAGATCTTATGTAAGTCAGATCAAAATAAGTAAAATAGAAATATTGGTGCAATGGTTTCATATATGTTACGGGATTTTCATCTCCTATCAAGTGTACAACGTGAATATAATTATTTAAAGGGTTTAAAGTAATCCAAAATATCAGTCTTAATCATCTAATTAAAACAAATCCGAAGTTTGAATTAACATAAACCCTTTTGATATTTCAATTCCAAATAAACTCCAAATTCAAGAAATTATATGGGTATATGTCATTCCAACCAGTATTAAAAATCAACATTTCCAAATCGATGAAAACCGTTCGGGTTTATCATTTCAACCCATAACGATTTTCCCCTGATCTATAAGATTGTTCGGGTATGTATCATTTCAACCCATAGGGATAATAGAGATATAGACACAAGTAACATCCAATCATCCAAAATGTCAACCAATAACATCCATCCAATCACTTAAATATCAACAATTGAACAAACTGCACAATCATCATTGAAATCAATCAATATCTATCAACAATTTACTGGTTATCATTAATAGGTATTTAACTGGAAATTTAAATTTCAATATTAAATTAAATGGCATTTTAATTTAATCAAAGTCAGATTTAACTGGAATGACAATTTAAAATATACTAAACAACAACCAATCAATTTCTAATCACATCATAAATTCAGTTTAACTAACATAAGAAATCTAGTAGTTGTGAGTGTTTGCTCACCTTTCGTAGCTACGAAGGTGATGATAAAAATGGAGAAATATGGAGATTCCTAGCAAAGATCCAAATGCAAAGCAAATCCAACAAAGCTTAGACACGAACATGAATCAATAAACAAGTTTCAACTACTTCCAACTTCCAAACAATCCAAGATCCAAACTACAGACAAACCCGAAACTAGGTCATCTTTAAGAAAATATTCGGACCAGAATATTACTGAATCTATAAAAGTGACTAACTAGAAAGTTGTTGCAATTTTTTTTTCTCCACTTGCAGACAAAGTATGACTCAAAATACTTCTGTCTTGAGGAAGTTATGGTCAAAACAAATAGAGGTGTTTTCTGAGTTAAAAATCCAAGTTCAAAATACATCGACAAAATTTAAGTTTTGGGCATAGCAAATTAAGGAATTTGAAGAACCAATCTAAAAGAAAATTGAAGCCAGTAGAAGAATAAATGGTTTGAAAAAAATAATCATAAAATTTGGTTTATTTCTGAAGGAGATATGATTGATACAATATGAGATATTTTCGGCCAAAACTGAACCCATGAAAGGATTTGAAAAATGGAGTTTTTGATATATAAATATTTAGAATGGGAGGAAGATTTCAACAACAAAATTTTTGCCATTAAAATTATACATGGTTTTGAAAAAGGTTATTTGATTTGGAGTACTTTAGTGGAATACAGAAGCCATGGAAATAAGGGGAAAATAGAGGGAAAATAGGGAAGGGGAGAAGGGAAAAAGGAGAAAGAGGAGGAGAGGGAAGGTGGAAGGAGATGGCCTTGGTGATGGTGGAGAGGGCAGCGAATATAGGGAAGGAAGGAAAGGTTAAAGGAGAGGAGGAAAGGAGTTTTGATTTGTGAGATTTTTTGGAGTTTTAGATCTAGAGTTCTCTGTAGATTTTGAGGAGGAAGAAGAAGTGTGAAGAGAAAGTTTCTCAGGAGAAAAATTATGAACGTAGATGTTATCAGATAAGAAACATAAGGTTGTAGGAAAAGGAATGGTCACATGAGTGACTAGAGTCCTTGGATAACTAAGGCCCATTGGACCAAACAAACCCAATATACCTTAGCCAAATAAAACACAACTAAACACTACCAATTCATATTATTTTTTTCATGGTAATTCAATTTTTTAGAGCAATAGGAATTTGATTTTAACGAAAGGAAAAGTGGAAGGAAGATCAAAATTCAGTCTAGTATCATATAAAAAGAAAAAATAATTCAAAATTCAAAATTAAAATTAAAATTTTCAACCAAAAGTCAAACTCTTACTATGTTTGACCAAAATTTTAAATTTCACAAAATTTTTATTCTATTAAATTTGGTCAAATAAAACACTTAACATCACAAATTCAAATTTTTTATTTAATTTTTATCTAAATTCAAAATACTGCCATTTTAAAGTTGTTAAAAGTTACGGATCGTTACACTTTATCTTAATTAAAAGATGTAGCATCAATTAATCAATATTATTTGTTTCCCCTTATCATATTTAAAAGGTTAAATGACTTTGACTACGCATCCAATTCCCATCCAATTACATTCAGATCTATGTTATCATCCTTATTATTCAATCAACAATACGCTATGAATTATATTAACATAAGTTTACATTTTATTACAGTCATTATTTTACCATTAACATCTTTTACCATATTAACTTTAATAATTAATTAAATAAATTTTCATTGATTTCTAAATTAATTCCAAACATATTAAAATTTTGAGATGATAAATGAACAATCGTTACCTTTAATTAATTTAATCATATTTGTAAGTTTATTATCTACAACAAATTTTATAACTACTTACACGTCACTGATTATATTCAATTTCAATTAACAACATATAATTCCAACATTCAATTGCCGTAATTCCATTAATTACCCTTTTAATATTCAAATGAACAAATTAATGAGAAGATAATTACAACCATCGTTTATAATAATAGTTCATATCCATTATCTTATCATTTACAACTAAGGGTTATAACAAAATGATTTTATATTCTATATTGACTCATTCCAATCAATTACATACAATCTCATCATTAAATGCATCATTTAATTTATTTCATTATTTACAATTATAACCAAATAACCTTACAATCTATTTCAATTGATTGAAATTACATTAAATAGTTATCAATAACATTCAAACAACATCACTGATTTCATATTCAATATTAGCCAGTTCTAATTGTTCACATATAATTTCAACTTTTAATATATTTCCTTATTTACAGTTTATAACCAATTATAACTTTACAATCTCTTCAATTAATTGAAAATACATTGAAATACTTAGCAATTACCTTAAATTAACATTACTAACATTACATTCTACTTATTACCCTCATTATAAAATCATAAATTTTAGTTTTTTTAACAGTAAATTCTAAAATCTTATTTAATTAATATTTTAATTATCGGAAAAAATACGGGTCGTTACACTCTCCCCCACTTAAAACTTTTCGTCCTCAAAAAGGAAAAAGAGGGAAATAAGGAACTAATATATTTTATTCAAAGCATTCAATTTATAAACAATTAATTTACATAATTAAGTATTTTAAATAAAATATACTAATTAATCATAATTAAATCTTCATATTCAAGTTTACTGAAGTTTGAAAATATTTTCACTTTCCATAAAAATTTCTAAGTCAAATATTCACAAAAAATTTCGCATAGCCTCCTTTGTACGGAGAGGTCCGGGAGAAATAATAATGTCAATAATAACTATATATATATATATATCATATTTTAAAATAAAATATCCTAAACCATGGGAAAAACAATATAATATCGCCAGAAAACCGTAATCCGAAAATGTACATATTTGTCGGGCAAACAACACTTATTTATGAAACCAAAAGCAGCAGCTATTACTTCCATAAACCTGTATTTCACTTGTATAATCCAAAATAGATTAATAATTGTGTAAAAGAGAAATATTTAAGTTGTTTCAATTTGCAACAAAAGCAAACCAGTATAAACACAATCAAACAAACAATACAACCATTTATGCAACCAAAGAATCCATCATACATCCATTGCAACCAAACCAATGGTTTGTTTAGTTCAGAAACCTTTAATCGTGCAAGGTGGTAAATAAACTATCAAGTGTACCCTATGTTCAACTGCCTTGGATAATTGCTTTATAGACTATCCATACAACCTTAAACATTTAGAAGTATCCTTTCCAACGTCCCATAAGCCAAAACAACCAAGAATTTCAACACATTATTTAAGTTTATTCAATTGGTTTCTTTTCACATCATTATTTACCTTTTATTTATTTTTATTCATTCATAAAATGTCTTTTTCTTTCTTACATGTACTTGTATAAATTATTTCACAATGTTAACTTACGTTAATAACATTTCTTGTACATCAAAATTCTTATTTATAGAAATATCCATCGAACACTTCCATTACTCAAGTTTTACTCGTATAATATTCCATTACATGTTCCTATTTAACATTACAACTTTTTAAACATTTCAGGTAAGTTATATATATGTTTATAGAATGTAATTAAATGTTATACAAGTTTATCTTATTCATTTTAGCTAACAAAATGTTCAATATTTCATATTTTCCGATTTACAAGTTAGAAATTTCCAATATCTTATATATTTCATTAATCACTTAGCATATATTTTCTTATTTTCATTTTAGAAGTTTTGAAATATTAATATAGCTAAGATTTCATTACATTACAATAACTAAAAACTACTAATTATCAGAAAGTTTAAAGAACTAAATTCCGGGTTCACTTCGAATCGTATGAAATAATATATATATATATATATATATATATATATATACACACACTCTTAGCTTTTATATATGTCAAATCACATTTTGAAACTAAAATTAAGATTCATTTATCAAAACAAATGTGCAGTAAAGCTACTACGGCGGTCTTCCCACTTTGAAACTCGAAAATGAACGTCGATGATGCGTGCACTCATCACCGAAATTACTTTCTAGCGACAGAAAGGAGAGTACAGAACTTATTTCCTTTTATAGGTTCCTTTGAAACATTTCTTTCAAATCATGTTTGAGAATATTTATCCCAAAAAATAATACTTAGAATTATATTCCAAAACCCTTTGGAAACAATGTAAAATTCCTGGAATTTAAGTTCTTAAATTTCCAATTAAATTCATTTTATTTATAAATCCTATCTTGAAATCAATATTTATAAAATTTCACTTACTATCAAACAAATATATCACATACATCTATTAGTACTTCAAAATCTAGTAATTATTTCAACCACACTTTAAAATAGCAATTCCACTTTATTTTTCAAACATATTACTATAATAAATTCTCGAATCATTTAATATCTTTAAAATTATACATTTAAAGAAACTTACATAAATTTTACATGAAATATGTAACACTACGCATTTTTATATAGTTAAAAATTTAATGAATAAACGATAAGCAATGAAAATACATATTTTTTGAATTATCAAAATATGGCTTCAGAACTTGTACCATTGCATCCAGGGCAATTTTATGATTAGTTTCCATATATAACTTGTCAAAATCCGGATCCACTGGAATTTGGGTTGTTACTTTTGGGATTGAAGCCTAGGTTTAGGATTCCTCGGTAGATAGTGAGTAAACGTATTTGTATTTTTGAATAAAATATAAATATATTATGTACTAAAATCTAAACAGTCCTCAATTGTAGATTTTAACATATGGAAAGTTTTTAGAAGTATATTTGTGCTTAGTTTACTAGTTGGGTTTGGGAATGTTGAGCTCTATGTTATCACCGGTTTATAGCATACAAATAAGCCATGTTTTGAGAGGAAAATTGTATCCGTATTTTATAGGAAGTAAGGAAGTCCCCTTGGGATAACGGCGTGAGTGCTTTTATGTTGGAAGAAATAAGATGTTTTAGTAAAAAGAAAATCCACTTTATGTCTAACCCAATAAAATGAAACTTTTGAATTGAAAAGTTGAAAAATACAATTGTTAATATATTTGAGGAAGTAAATATTAGGCTTTAAAAAAAAGTAAGTGGTATGAAATTTAAATTCGTTTTTATGTGATGTAAATTTTGTTAAAAGTGAAATTCTTTTTGAAGAATTATAGAACGTGTATAGCTCGCTGGTTTCTTTGTAGGTGAACAAAGATTTTAAATATAAAAACCTAGAGTGTGTAGAGTATCGAAAATGTAGGTTCCAACATTTGTTGTTGTAAAAGATGTTTTAGTAAAAATAAAGAAAACGTTGACTATGACACTATTGTCATAGTTGGTGACTCCCAAAGTAAATGTTTTTTCCATAGCATACGGGATTTATTAATATTTATTTTAATTGAATCCATATATTAGTATTTTTGGGTTGTAGCAACGGTGTTTCACGCAACATCTATTTTGACCCAATTGTGTTTTGGATATAATCTCTAAATTGGTTTGTATGTACACTTATTATTTAAATAAGTGTATGATAATATTTTCTAGTTATAAAGAAGTTTTAAAAATGAGTTCTTTTGAAAAATAATGTATGATAAATTAACGAATTTAGTAGGAAATTTCTTATGTAAGTAACTATAGAGTAAACATACCTTAATCTATTGGAATGAAATGAATAATGATATAATTTTCTATGAATCACAAATAAAGATGGTTTGTGCTAGTTATAAGGAATACGTGAAAGAGAAGTACAAGGTATGGAAAGCACCATAGTTTGTAAAGCCTATTTCGATAAAATATAAAATAAGTTCCTTATAATTTCACATAAAAATGAAATCCTCCTTTAAAGGATTCATAGAAGGTTTTAGCGTTAATGGTTTCTCATAAGAGAAAGTAATTCTAATACATTAAGGTATAAAACCATTAAGTGTAGTAAGTTAGTAACTCAAGGTTAAATATTTGGAAGAGTAGGAAAGTTAAGAGATTTTTGATAAAATAATTATTCTTATTTACTCCAGCTTTAGTAAATTTGAAAATCTATAAAAAAAGAAAAGAAGGTTAATTCGAAAACATGTGAGGGTATTTTTTTAAAATAAAAAAAGAAACATGTTTTAAGAACAAGCAAGACATGTTTTAAAAAAATGGTTTGGTGGAAAAGTAAATAAGTTTTTGAAAATATAAAATTTAGAAGCCTTAATTTTGAAGTAAAATGATAAATACCAAGCCAAACCAGATTTTTAAATGAGGAGTAGATACGAATCATTTCCTAGGTGTAACGGGAAAAGTATTAGGCTACAACAGTAATTACTCCTAGTAGTAATAATGAAAGCTCCCGTAAGGTGTGTATGAAACTAGTGAAAACTCAAAAATGTTGCTTCATGTGTGTAGACTATAGAAGAATAGTAAGATGATAAGACACATGTGGTTGGGATAGGTAGACTTTAGTTGGGGAAAGATGAAAGGTAAAGAGAGAATTTCCCCAAGCTTAGTTGGCTTTTTAGATGGAGACTGCATAAATTGAAATCCCATCCATTGCAGTGAATGAGACTTAATTATTCCTTTTTGAGTATTAAATATAATGAATATATCTTATTCGTTACGAGTAATACAACATAAGTTAGTAACAAGTAATAGACGGCAAGAGGAGCATATGAGTTACTTGGATTCCTAGAGTAGGTGTAACGATTGGTAAATTTTAGTGGTTTCATTAATTGAATTTTTGTGAAATTTTAAATAATAATATTTTAAAATAAAAATTTGATATTTGAAATACATCTATTTAAACACAAAAAATAGTAAAGTTTCATCAGATAATATTGAAATTTATTTTCTTGGGTAATTCTATTTAAATTTAAATCAGTTAAAATTGATGATAACAAAATGTTTTCCAAATATGAATATTTTTATACAATAAATTTGTAAACCATCTTCTGAGTGAGACTCCATCTTTAGTTTTCCCAAATTTGAACCGTTATTGCTTCGTTTATCTTATTTTCGACAAACTTGCAGCATTTTCGGTACCGATATCGATTTTTGATCGAATAATCATACCACTGATATTTGTATACCATTTTGATCGTCTCATCGTGCTGATCTCAACAGTGTATTCGTTTGTGGGTCTCGGAGTTCGAGACACGTCGAAATCTACGGAACGATACCCGTATCGATTCCCTAATTTGGCTTTTGACATTGTTGTGACCATTCAACTTCCCTCCATGTAATACGATAGCTATATCTTATTCAATGAATATGCGCATTCAATATGTATTCGTTTATGCCCATTCAAATTATGTTATATGTTCTTTTTGTTCATATTTCTATTATTCCCGGCCTCTTCATTTTTCCCATTCCTCGGTTCTCTCTACTCCTCACATTTTTCTTCCTCTTCATTTCGTGCTTCTCCTGACCTCCTCCTTCACCCATTCCCTTCCCACTCTACACAACCGCATGTAAGCACGCAAGCTATCAAAGCCAACCCATGGCATTTTCTTCTTCCCTCAACAGCCCTTTCATCTCTTTTATACAAGGTACTTATGTGTGTGTATATATATATATATAGGATCTGTTATATATTTATAGAAGTTGTATATAGTATGTTAATATAGAAGCTATATGTATATATACTATGTCTATACTATATACTCTGTTGGTATATATAAATACGTTTATACATAGGTTTGTATATATATTCGGTCTGTATTTTTATTTGTAATTCTATGAGAGTATATAGTATAGACATAGTATATATATACATATAGCAGCTATATGTATATATACTATGTCTAATAGATATGTTTATACATAAGTTTGTATATATATTCGGTCTGTATTTTTATTTGTAGTTCTATGATCTGTTTTGAGTAAGAATATATTAGTCTATATTATATATTAGTGGCTTATATAAGTTTATGATTGATTGTATAGATATATAGTATATATATGTTATATGTTTTTATATGCATAAAGTAAGGAAGTGCTATATATGAATTGCAATGATATATATATATATATATATATATATATATATATATATGTTACAGAGACATAGGCAAAGTCAATAAAATGGTACGTGTATATAAAGAGTTTATAAAGTTTTATATATATATATATATATATATATATATATATATATCAAGCTTGGTTTCCATTGTTTTATACTTCTTAAATTTACATTCGGTTCTAAAGGTATATATATGGATATAATATATGATGTTTGTATATATATATTAATTTATATATATGGTCTGTGGAGTTTTATTTTAAAGTTATACATATACATACGTACATACATACATACATACATACATATATATATATATATGTATGTATAAACTGCTGCTATATCACCCATTGTAGATATGCAAGCTACATAAGCTGATAAGGCAGGTTGTTAGCATTATAGATACACATATATATGTTTTGTGTTTATGTCAGTTCTCATAGATATGTTTTAAACTGATTTTAAAATACAATTAGTACATGAGTTATATATATTAGTGTATTAGTGCATATATACTTAAGTTAGAAAATCTATTATAGGTTCTACGGCTTCATACTTTTCTCTTATTCACAATTTGTATATATACAGTTATGTTTAGTCATTTACTAGCCTACTCATGTATAAAGTTGTATATATGTTGTATACTCAAATATGTTTGCATATATTTTAAGTATGTATATAATAGTTGTTATTATTTTAAATTTGAATATATTTAATTTAAAATGTGTTTGAATTTAGAATATGCTTTATATATATAGTTATATACAGTTATATATATAAGTGCACTTATAATTATCTTCATTGATCCAATTCTGATTTTATTTCATCCATTCCTGTTTATCTGCTATGTTCGTCGAATCGTGTCCATCTAGCTTTGCTTTGGAATTCATAGCTTGTTCTGTTGTCAAACTCTCTAACCTCGAAAGGTGAGCAATCACTCACAATTAACGTTCTTATATCTATTAAATTTGATTTCAGTTGAAACGACAATTGAAATATGCTACTGTTAGTTATTTACGTTGCTATATATATGCTATTATCTGTATATGTTCACCGGTGACATCTGACACTATTATCTGTTATTTATATTGATTATATATGCCTGTTATATTATTATCATATATGTTCTCACTCTACAAGTTCCCTGTTAGTATAGAATTCACTATGTGTTGAAATGATACATACCCGAACGATCTATAGAATAAGAGATAATCGTTGTAGGTTGAAATGATAAACCCAAGCGATTTTCATTGAATTGAATTTGGGATTGCGGGTTGAAATGATATATACCCGTATATATTTAAATTGCGGATTGAAATGATAAATATCTGTATCACTTGACCATACGATAGAAAATTATATACAGACACCGTTGGTCTATATATTTATTTTGAAATGATTTTCGAGGTTTAGAAATGAATATTTTGGTTTAATAAATATTGATTTTAAGATACACACATACACACATATATACACACACATGTTATTTTTATAAATGTTTTAAATTTTGATTTTTAAATTTTATGTTTGAAAATTTTAAATTTATAAGTTAGTTTTGGAATTATAAATTTTACTTACAATTGTACTATTTTAATATATATATATAAAATAAGTTTAATAATAAGATTTGATTTATTAAAGTTGATTTAATTTAATATATAATGTGTTTAAGCATTTATTTAAAATTTATATTTCCAAATATAGAGTTTATAATGATTTTAATAAAATTCAGGTTGGAAAGAGAAATAAAAATTGGTTTGTAATTGAATTTATTTAAGAATTATACTCAAATAAGTTTGATTTGAAATTTATTAAATTTGGGATTTTAAAGATATGATTTTACAACTTGAATTTGATTAAAAGTGATTTAAATGAATATTTCAAATTTACATAAATTGAACTGGTATATTTAGTGTTATTTAAATTTGAAATTTGAAGTTTTATTTAAATGTTAATTAAATGATTAAGTAAATATTTCAAAATAAATAACAGTAAAGTGGATTTGATATATATATATATATATATGAAATTATCAAATCTAGTTTTGAAATATTTGAATATTTAAAGCTTTGAAAATATCAAAATTGAAATGGTTTATTTTATGGTTAAAAATCTATATAATTTGAAATGGTTTACCGAGAAACCGAAATAAATTGAAATTGATGAGTTGAGATTGGATTAAATTTGAATTTTGGAATCGATTTGTGAAATTTGAGGAAGCTATTTTATTATATAAAGTATTTTAAATTATATTTAAAACTATTTATATATTTTACCTTATAAATTATTTTCATATAAACTATTTTAATATAAATCATTTAAATATAAAATGTTTTTAATATAAACTATTTTAATGTACTAACTATTTTATTATAAACTATTTTAACTTATAACTACTTTATATATACTATTTCATTTTATAAACTATTTTATTTTATACACTATTTTAATATCTAAACCGGTTAAGTGGGAAGTGATGTGGTTTTCCAAAGTATTATGATTTCTAAATTATGATTTCGAAAGTGTTATCATTTCCAAAGTGTTATGATTTCTAAATTATGATTTCCAACGTATTATAATTTTCAAAGTATTATGATTTCTAAATTTTGATTTCCAAAGTGTTATGATTTCCAAAGTATTATGATTTCTAAATTATGATTTCCAAAGTGTTATGATTCCCAAAGTATTATGATTTCTAAGTTATGATTTCTAAAGTGTTATGGTTTTAGAATCTTTATAATTTCGAAAGTGTTATAACTTGAAGTGTTATGATTTTTGGAAATGGATATATTTGAAATGGAAATGATATCGTATTTGGTTTTGAAATGGAAATGATATCATATTGATATGGTTTTGAAATGGCAATGACATTTTGGTTTTGAAGTATAAACTATTTTGAAATGATCGCAGTGTTATAATAACTTTTGGTTGTTAAAGAGACCGGGATCAGATATTATCATACTCCCTGCCGATACCGAAAACCACTTTAACAACCGTGTACGCGATGGAGATTCCAGAATGAAGTAGGATGGTGGCGACGATCCTATTTAAGGTATACACGTGGATCCGACTCCCGTGAGTTGGCATAGGGTGGCTAAAACAGGAGCAATCGACGGGCCAAGTGAGGTAGCTTCTAGGATCGGACACACTTCTTCGTATGCGATTCTATTACTTTGTGATTGATTTGGCGCCCTCTTTTGATTTGGGAGTGTGGCTCGAGGTGGGCGGTTGCCGCGGCTATGCGTTACCCCCAGCCCGGAAGTGTAATTGTTATATCTACCCTGGCATTGCCTAGTTGTGCCTTGTCACCTACCCTATCGAGACCATTACGAGTTTTTTTGTGTCATGCCTATGGAGTATCCTCTGATTGCCACCCAATCAGGAGGTATTACGGTACTGTATAGACCATTGACACTATAAAATATGTTAAAGGGCATATGGGTTAATCGAGTGTTTTTTGTTTTTGCTTTACGCTAGGGTCAATCTAAGTGTCACAACATTCAAAACTCACCTTTGGGGTTTAGAGCTTCGCTTGGAGATCCAACCATCTATTCATCTCTCAGATATTCAGTTGATTCCAGTGATGTATTCAGATTTGTTATTTGACTATTATATTGAGACTTCTATGTATTCGAGACTTCTGTCGTATCTTGTTTTAACTCTGATATATATATATATATATATATATATATATATATATATATAGTAGCTTCATGAACTACCATTCTTTGTTTCCACTACTTATTGTTATATTACTCTGTGTTTTTGATTTATGATTTATTTATTTACCGTATGCGTTGAGTTTTTCTAAATTTAAATTAGCAATATGATATTTTGAGCAATTCAAGTCTCACACGTGCGGATGCGACTGGTTGAAAATCCCAGAATGTTATAGCTGGACCTTTCTGTGTCAGAGTGGACATGGTCCTATACCTCCTTGCTTTAGATGATAGTTGTGTTTAGTTGTTGTATTAAAATAAGAGTAAAAGAAGATATAAGGTAACTAAAAGAAAATAGTAAGATCTAAAGAAAGCAACAGAAACGTCAATAGAAATAAATGAGAATTGTAAAAGAAAAAATACATTCTTATCATAAATTAAGCTTGTGAAAAAGTTTGAAAAGAAAATTCTTTCTTATATAAACCATGCTTGGGAAAGAAAATAGGGATTTTATAGGATAGTAGCATAAGTTCCAAGTACACAGAGAGAGGCACGCAAAAGTAAAACGGAAAAATGTGAAGTTTTTCCGTTTTCTACCTTCTTTCTGACATAAGAAATCAAGTTCGAAAAATTAAATTTTTCAAAAATTCGAATATTAAAAGTTATGTGGTAGGAGTGTGGGAAAAATTGAATGAAAAATATTTTGATTTTTCAAAGAAATTGCATTCATACAGAAATTGCAAATATATTTAGGATATGTGCATCATATTTGTAACGACCCAGAATTTCTGTCATTTGAAATTCATATATTTAATTGATTTTAAATATGCACAAGTTAAATTTATAAGCTGAATAAATAATATTTCGAATATAGTGATTGGATAATTAAATTGTTAAATTAATATTTGAAATTGAGGAAATAATTAGAATTTGGATTTAATGCGAATGAAAATGATTTATAAAGTTGAATTAAATTCTATTTGAATTAGAATGATGTTAGAGAACTTTTAAAATTGAAGTAAAAGTTGAATTATAGAAATTGAATATTTTAATATTCAATTAACGAGTGAAAATAGCTATTTTCGTATAGTCTCGGATTTCGATGAAACTAGTTTCATTGGATCTGTAATGTTGCATTATTGTAAGATTTCAAATTTCGTGTCAATCAGATTTACAGTTTGTCCGAGGCAAGCTAAAACGCGTAGAAATTGATTTTTGTGAAATTTTAAACTTAAATAATTCAACTAGAAAACCTATCTTCCAAATACGATCGAATTGGCTCTCGATATATATTCCATTGCGTTTGGAATATGGGTAAAACATTATAAACGCCAGGCGGCACGTTTCGTTTCGAGTTCGAAAATTTTCGGGATGAATAGTGTCGTCTAATTTTCTATAAAAAGCCAACTTTTATTCTATTTGCATCAAACCCTACTAGGGTTAGGGCTAGCCTCCAATTCCTATTTCAATGGCCGACAACTTCCAATCTTCTTTCCTATTTTTCTTCAAATCCATAGACGATCATGGAAAATGTTCAATTACAACGTTGTAGAGCTCGACACGATGAGCAAATCCAACGGCCGAGATTGGGTTCCGAGCCATGGATCGACGCGAATCTCAAGGAAAAGGTCATGCGTTTAGGCACGTTTCTCAAGGGAGATGCACGACCGAGTCGAGCAGGGCTCTGGCCGATAGTGGAGCTTGCATGTGGCTTCAAGTTGATGTTGCCTGATCGACGTCGAATCGATCGTCTATGGCGCGACAATTAGGGTTTGAGGCGGCTTCAATGGGTTCGTTCGCGTGATAAGCTAGGTGGGAGAGGAAGAAAGAATGCATGGCTTTGATTTGCTTTGTTGAAATGCACGGCTATGATTATTTGAGGTTAAAAAAATAAAATTGAAATTGAAATTTATATAATATAAATTCGTATGAACTTTAAAACTGCATATCTTTTTCACACGAGGTCCGTTTCGCACGAAACGAATTACGTAAGGTTCGTATTTGCGAACACTATGCGTATGAGTTGGTTTGGAGTTGATCGGAGCTAGTGTAAATTTTGGTAAAATTGAATGCCTGTTTAATTTTATTCGGAATAAAATACTACAACTGCAATTGGAAGCAATATGAGTACAACTCACTCTTTCTGCCTTACTGAAATTTTATATAAGTGAGAATAAATATTATTTATGATGATTGATAACTGTTTGGATGATATATGATATATTGATTGGTATTTGGATATATTACTGCCCAGTGGAGCAGATGACCCTATACGTTCACGTGTATGAGCGGATGACCCTTTATACGCGCGTCTGCCTTGAAGCGGACATTGTACACATATTCTAATATGTATGTTTGTTGTAGGTGACAGGTTGGAGGGATCCAACTGGATTCCTCAACAATATTGATTTATTTATAGATATTGTTATATATTCTGTTATGATATGATATATGATGTTTTGAATGCCGTGATTGATGTATTTAGTGCTGTTGCAGCATTAGGCCTATTTTTGAAATTTTAAATATATTTAAGTGATGATTTCGAATTTAAAAAGGATTTTAAAGTGATTCTGAAAATATACGTTTATTGAATTTTGAATTGTTAAGGAAAGTGATAAATTATTAATAAATAAAAGTTTTAATTTTTATGTTATAAAAATTATGATTTTTGTGAAATTTACTTTAGGTATGATTTTTGGAGTTATATAAGTTTTAACTACGATTTGTAAATTATTAAAAGAATAAGTTTATTTAAATTGAGAATTTTGAATTATTATAAATGGTTTACATATAAGATTTATAAATTGGTGTTTTATAAACCAAAAGTGATGGAATTTTAAAGGAGTTTTTATAAATGTTAAAATGAAGTTATAAATGGGTCTTATTGGTAAATGAGATTTACAGATTTATAATTGACGAAGTTATAAAGGAATGAATTTGTAAATAAATAAATTTATAAGCAATTAACTTTTAAATTGGATTTTTGCATGCAACTGAAATATATATAGAATTGGTTAATAAAGGAATTTTATAACTTGAAATTTTTATAAAATTTATATGTGATTTATAAACATTGTTTTATAAATCCAAAATCAATTGAATTGGATAAGTTAAATATAGAAGTTTATTAAAGAAGATATATCCACGATTTTGGACAGTGGATAATCCTTTAATGAATATATAGAAGCAATGAATTTGGTAAAGGCATTATATTCATGATTTTGGATAGTGAATAATATATTAAATAAAATGAATGTTTTGGGAAGTGATATTTTAAATGGAATAAAATGATTTGAAGGTGTTTTAAAATGTGTTAAGTATCGAAACCATAGATTTCAACGTTCATTGTTGAAATAGACGTTTTCGAGAAATAAGGAAATGATGGACTATAACTCCGTTGTTATAGTAAATGATTTCCGAAAGGAAATGTTTTTGTATAGTATTTGGGATTTATATATCTATTTTATTTTCGAATCCCTATACTGTTATCCTGCCTTTTGGCAAGGCCGAGATATCAAGGAACTAGTTCAAAACCAAGTATCGCCCGTCATGGATATCGATGATTTCGTCCGGATCGAGCTACAATTGATATGACACGACAAGCACAGCCAGGGAAGCCTGCATTGCAAATTTCAAGTCAATCCGAGTTCGTATGCTCGACTTATGATCGATTCAATTTGGTGGAAACGGCCTCGTTTTCGTATCCATCAATGAACCACGGTTCGACTCGATCCAGTTCGTATCCATCACCCACTTCGCATCGGTCAATTCCCATGAGTTCATATCGATCAAGTTGGCAGTGTTCGAATCCTTCGAGTTCGTATCGATGGACTTCGTACCCATCAACAGATAATGCGCCTCATAACGATCGGCCAGTATCTACTTCGCATCCATCATAGAAGCCTCTATTCGAATCCATCTGAACGGAGCAATTCATATCCATCGGGTGACCTTAGTTCGTATCCATCAATGACAGCAAGTCACTATTTCGTATCCATGAAATAACTGCCCTGTTCGTATCCATCCACTTTCATTGGTGAGAAACCATCATAAAGCTACTGTTCGAAACCATAAGAGTGTGTTAGTTCGAATCCATCAGGCAGCTACTCTTCGTCTCCATCGTGGGTCTATGTTTGAATTCATGTGCAAAGACTTATTCGTGTCCATCGAGTCAACGAGCCTGGATGATGTGTTATTCTTCGATACGTGCAAGGCGAAATTCATGGAGTCGACACGGTCAACTCGGAGTAAAGAACGGATCGATGCATGGTATGCACACCACATCACCACGAGAGCATGTGCAGGTGATCAATTCGAAGGAATCGATTCGAATTGGTCGATTCGAACTGGACAGCCACCGAGAAGCTCCATTTCATATCGATGATATCTAGAGATCTGCTAATCGAAATGCTATGAAATTTTCATAGGAGATTACGTACAAGTTGAAGAATGTTCCCACCAAGTTTCGACTCCATTGGACACGATCTTGATCGATACGATTGGAGTTCGTATCGATCGCAGATCGAGTCGAAACTTCGTAAGGTTAGTCGCATGGGCCCACTCACGTGTCAGAACGAGTCTCTCGAAGGTTGAGCGAAGTATCAGCCTCCTATGCCTATAAATAGCCCCCTGAGGCCTACAGAAAAAAGGATCTTTTGATTCTCAAGTGCCCAGACTCCGCCGGATCAAGACTTACATCATACTCTTGCTGTTGATTTCGAATTTCAAGTTGTAATTTGCTGTTGCTTGCTGTAATCACTTGTAATCGCTGAAAAAGAATCAATCATGTTGCAAAAAACTTCATAGTGGATGTATGCAACACGCCGAACCACTCTAAATCGCTTGTCCGTGCATTTTCTTTCCTGTTGCTTGGAGTTTTTATTAGATAATCCTCATTTTAAATTTATATTCTTCACTGTTATCTCTTCAAAAACTTATGAAGAGTGTTGCTCCCAATTTTGGTGCAAACACTTTGGTATTTTCACCGAGAAAACCCAGATTTTCTCCTGCTCGTTGGATCTGTCATCGATACTGGATTGCATAAATCAAAGAGAGAGATCCAGATCTCAAGTCTAGATTCCTTCCATTCTATTCAGATTTGCAAAAATTTAGAGAAAGGAGTCCACCGTTCAAGATGGTAAGTACAAGAACCACCTCTAATGCTGTCAATCAAGAAGACCAGGATAGACAGAATCCTGTGCCACTACCTCCCTCTAACCAGGATGCTACCGGACTCTCGGAACCATCAGGTCTGGTTACCCGATAAGAGTTTCAGCTGCTGCTTCAAGAGCTGACCCAAAG
Organism: Allium cepa; assembly: GCA_030765085.1. Classification (NCBI taxonomy): domain Eukaryota; kingdom Viridiplantae; phylum Streptophyta; class Magnoliopsida; order Asparagales; family Amaryllidaceae; genus Allium; species Allium cepa. The sequence goes on from CM060938.1 coordinate 218,602,829, forward strand.
TCGGAAACAACTAATAGAACAGCTACGTGCCAATGCCGAGCTGACCAACCAGCTGAATCGCCAAATGCGGAGGAGATCCAGGAGAGATCATGCTTCTCACTCCTCCAGCGAAAGTTCTTCCTCCTCTGATTATCATCATCGATCTCCGCGACCCCGGCTAGATGTGAGTCACATACAAGCTGCTGGATTTCAACCGGCAATGACCGATGGACAGCTAAGAATTGGTCCATCGACCAGTTTCCAAATTGGGCCCTCCTACCGAGGGTGTGCCGCTCCTCACTACACCACAGTCCACCGCGCCGCGACATTTGCGGTTGAACCAGGGGTCGGTGCCTAAAATCATTCGAACCTGGACCGTCGTCATCATGGACGTACTCCTGAACCATACGTCCCGGAAGACTATGAGCCAAGAAGGCGAGATGTGGACCGCCGACAACATCCGGTCCAACCTCATAATGTGGGACCCAACCACATTTTGGCTCAACACACACAGAACCTGCAAATGCTGGATCTCCCGACCATGATACGTCAGATGATCCGTGAGAGCTAGGGTCTCACGAATGATGACTGGGGAATCTTCCGAAGTCATACTCCTTTTACGGACGATATACTTACTGCTGAACCCCCACGGCGATTCAGGATGCCGACTCTACCCATGTACAAGGGAAACTCCGACCCCAACCAACATATTTTGAAATATGAATGGTCGATGAGCATTGCTAGAGCTGACGATGCAGTGAAGTGTCATAGTTTTCCCATTTCCTTCGGGGGCATCGCTACCATGTGGTTCACCCGACTGCCACCACGATACATTTCCTCCTTCGACTAGTTGGCCACAAAATTTGTTGACCAATTCCGCATGCACATCGCAAGGCCGAAAGATGTCAACACTCTATGTAGCGTCACCCAAGCTCCTGGAGAGACACTCAGACACTACTTAGAGAGATTCCATGCTGCATGTGCGGAAATCAACAATCCGAACGATAACTCCATTCTTATGGCGTTGACTAAGGGGATTGACCCCAATTCTGAGTTTGGCAACTGTTGGCTGGAAAACCACCTGCATCATTGGACCGTTTCTACGCTAAGGCAGCTCAATTCCTGAGAAGGGAAGATGCAAAATAGTCTAGGAAGCAGACTGATGCAGGGCCAAGCACGGAAGGGATCAAAAGTAATGTCGCGATCACAAAGTCCGGTGAGAGTTCCGAAAAAGTTCAGTTGAACGTTCAAAACAAACAAACTCAGCGAAGGGAGAACGTGAATCAAACTAGAAAGCGAGATCAGAATCGTGGCCCACAGCGCAAGAATCCTATGTTTGACAATTACACTCCTTTGAATACATTACTGGAGAACTTGTATTTACAAACCTGTAATACAATTCAATACCAAAAACCTGCTCCAAAACCGTCGTCAGAAAGGCAAATCCAGATGGGAAAATTTTGCAGGTTTCATGAAAGCTACGGGCATAATACGAATGAATGTCGTCACTTGCAAGATCTCGTAGAAAAATTGATTAAAGAAAGGAAGTTGGAACAGTTTGTGCGGGCGCCGCAGCCTGGAGGAGCAGGCCCATCAAATCAAAATAATGAACCCGATCGGCCGAGACAGGAGGACTCTACCTGTCCCGGCGGGAGATTAGTGATAAACGCCGTTAGTGGCTGACCCACTTTGTCAGGAGCCTGGAACGACGAGGATCTTCGTCACTGTTACACATGATAGGCTTTATTTAGTCTATGAATACTTTGCAATTTTCTTTGCATTCTGAAGTTTGAATTTGTAATAAGGCACTGACTTTGCCATGTTTTTTCCGTTCCAACAATAAATTACTATCTCTTCAAGCTAGAGCTGTGATTCACCGAATGCGATATTCAACAATCATGACGCACGAAGAGCTAAGTTCTATCGCACGATGGAATTTATTCAAATAGCGAGTGATTGTGATATGACCGGCCACTCACTAAGTGAAACCTCAGCTCGGGGCAAGTCATCACATCAAAGGCTGAACTGGACCGACACACGACAGTCCTATAACTAACTCCAAATTCCCAGGGTGCGAATTGGAGTATAATCGTCAACTCTAGGTTCCCAGAATGCGAACCGGAGTATAAACACTTACTCCACTTTCCCAGAGTGCGAATTGGAGTATAAACATCAACTCTAGGTTCCCAGAGTACGAACCGGAGTATAAACACTAACTCCACTTTCTCAGAGTGCGAATTGGAGTATAAACATCAACTCTTTGTCTCCAAAGTGCGGACCGGAGTATGAAAACCAACTCCAAATTCCCAGAGTGCGAATTGGAGTATAAACATCAACTCTAGGTTCCTAGAGTGCGAACCGGAGCATAAACACTAACTCCAAACTCCCAGAGTGCGAGTTGGAGTATAAACATATAAATGCGGTTTCGGAGAGGGGGGACCCGTCCGTCTAACGACTTCGGCCGTATCCTAACCAAGTTTGAGGAGGATGGACCCGTCTGTCTAATGACCTCGCTTGTTAACTCGGGGTGGATGTGATCCGACCATCCATGATCCCGATAAATCCATCATTCCCAGAGTGTGAACAAATTCCTAAAAAGCCCAAACAGATGTGACTGACCATCTGTCGGCTAACTCCAAGTTCCCAGAGCGTGAGTTGGAGTATAAACATCAATTCTAGGTTCCCGGAGTGCGAACCGAAACGTACATGCTAACTCCAAGTTCCCAAAGCACGAATTGGAGTATGAACATCAATTCCAGGTTCTTGGAGTGCGAACCGAAACGTACATGCTAACTCCAAGTTCCCAGAGCGTGAATTGGAGTACAAACACCAATTTCAGGTTCCCGGAGTGTGAACCGAAATATAAATGTCAACTCCAAATCCCAGAGTGTGAATTAGAGTACAAATACCAAGTCAAAGTTCCTAGAGTGCGAATTATGTTACAAACATCGATAACTCTCGAATTCCCAGAGTGCGAACCAGATTATCGATCACAGATTATCCTAAGTCCCCGGAGTGTGGACATGTGCTCAAGATTTGCAACAGGTGCGATCGACCACCGAAATACAAATACTGGTCCCCGGAACTGGGGGCAAAGGCTTAAGTGTTAATCACTAACCGAAGCAATACAATGTCCAACATTCAACTCATTCATCAATTACGACGTGTGATTCAGGTTTTCAGACTTGGCAAATAAAACGAACTCAACTTGAAGGTAAAAACACCACAAGTACACTGGACTAAAAGTCAAATATTGCAAACTTAAGCACAAAAGAAATGAGAGTTGAAGCAAAGAAACTATATGTCATTTCAACTAACTGTATGTGAAGATTCATGTACAAGTTATTCCAAAAAAATCCTACTAGCAAGGGGCCGAGCCCGCATCTATACATGGCATATGAAAGAAAAATAAAAGCAACTTCCTAACTGCCAAAAATGCGCCAAAGGGGGATTATCTATTTTTTCTTCTTCGGCTTTTTCTTCGACGCGGAACAACTGAAACCGCTAACAGTCTTTCGCTTAAAACCCTTACCCTTTGGCGGATCATCCTCTGATGAAGGCATGATATCGACATCTTCCTTCGAACTTGAACTTAAAGGAATATTCTCTTTGGGAGGAGTCAGGTCTATCACCAGGGGCGGAATAGGCATGCTGGTATCAACGAGCGTGTCCTCGGAAGATATCACCATAAGAGGAGTGGGGCCAACCGCCATCGTAACACTCTCGGAACTACCACCGTGTGCTGCCGCCTCCATCTCTGTGTTGATTTGAGCCAGTATCTCGGCTTCACGAGCGGCATGGGCTTCACGATAGGCAGTGGTGGACTGTGACGAAGCAATGGAAGCAGGTGGGAACGCACCAAGAATAAATGGCATGTCCGCAAAAGGATCGCTGCTTTGACCTAGGAGCTCATTCATCATCTGCCCGTCCAAAGACAGCGAGCTCCCCTGTGTCATCTCCGTCGGCGCGACCGCAGTCGTGGTAATCACCTCAGTAATAATGGCCTTCTGCACTTGATGTGATTCTTGGCTTGCAGGAGGCGCTGGCAGTGTAACTTCGCTCACTAGACAAGAAAGAAAAGAAGTTGTCAGTGCAAACTTCAAAAACAAGCCCTTCAATTCAAATACACATGAAATTTGTTCAGAGTACCTTCCTCAGTTCGGCTTGCGGCTGGCTAAACAGCTTCAGATGAATGCTCCCTAATAGGAGATAAGCGTGGCTGTTCAGGATCATAGGCCGAGACGGCTGGGGCTCGATAACTGGAGTGGGCTCGGATCGAGACGAAGGAACGATCTTGGAACTAGTAACATGATGCTCAACTCCGGAACCTTCCCCGGTTTCTAAGTGCTGGGTGCCTAGCCTCTCTCTTGCATGAGAGATCATAGAATCATGGAGATCTTTCTTTTCATCTTCGTTTAAAATGCGGTTCTCCAACTCAAATTCGTCAAGGGCACCACCCGACAGCACCGCTTTCTCTTCCTCGATCACCAAGTTCCAGGCGTTGTACAAATGTGTCAAGTAATCATCAAGCCAAGCCAGATTCCTGTGTCTTAACACATTGGCGTTATAAGTGATGAGAAGTTCTTCTATCTCCGTCTCGAGCTTGATCTCTACCTGCCGAACTTTCTCATCAACTCCGGCCTCCACCTCGCGGACCTTTTCCATGGCCGCATCTCTTTCCCTCCGAAACTCCACCGCCTGATCGTACGCCTCCTGTGCGGAAATGTTAGCAGCGTCCCTTTCTTTCACGAACTCCGAGACTTTGGCCTTGAGCTCATTTAACTCCTTCGGGGCTGCATCCCGCTCGGCGGCCACAACAGTATTTCGGTGGCCCATGTCCTCCATCGTGGCATAATGCTCGCGCTTCATCCTGTCCATTGCCGCCTAGGCTTCATCGGCTTTCTTAAGAGCCTCGATTTCAGATTTGCGAGAAGACTCAGCCTCGCTATTAAGCGCTTGAATAATCCGGTCTTTTTGGCCAAGTTCTATTTCCGGTTTCTCAATCATGGCCTCTCGGTCGAAGGCCACCTTTGATGCTTTCTTCACGGTTTTTGACCATTCCTGGTACTGGAAAAATATATCGGCAAGATAATCATGCATCATGGGTTCGATTGACGCTGGTACCCTTTTCAAACGCGGAGGGAAGACGAACCCATCGAAGCAAATGTCAGGGAAATCTTTCTTTAGCCGAGTAAGCCTTGCTGCTCCTTCCCCCGAAGGCTCGGTTAGTACCTGCTCTGTTGTTGCGGTGGCCACAATCTTAGTCCTACGATGAGTTTCAGACCTTGACGATTGGGAAAACGGCTTGTGTCGTGGAGCTTCGGAAGGTCGCGAGGCGTGGGCATGAGGTTGTGCAGAGACTTTGGGAGGTGGCGTACGAGATCGAGATCGACGCCTATGCTCTTTATCTCTGTCAGAGCGCTCATGACTCGAGTACCCCTGGTCATAGTCTCCGTCTCCTTCTCTTCTATATGATTCATAATACGATGAAGACTTGAGTTTGCTGCGAAGACTGCCAAGCATCGAGCTTCGACCAGACATGGTATCTGCGAAGCAAAAAAAAAAAAAACCATAAAACGGAGACAAAAGTTAGTAATCTCTCACAGTGAGCGTATTACATTCAGAAATTGTGTAGTGCCATGAAGTGTGTATACATGTGCAACCCCCCGACCAACTGGACGTGTCAACCGCGCTAGTGGGCATAGGCTCACTTAAAACTAAGGCTTGTGAAAGTTCGTCCAATCCGACATCATGCTGAAAGGACACTTCATCTGGAATTGGAAGATCGGCGAGCCCTTCATAAAGATTCTCTGTTCTAGGGGAGACATCTCCGAAATTCTAATTTCCAAGGCAGGCCGGGACGTGACAACAGATTTCCATCTTCCCTTTTTAGATGGCTTAACAACGGCTGCCTTGCCTTTTCTCCGTTCTTCAATATCCTAGGCTACATCCGCAGGTTCACCCAACGGTTCCTCATCAGTGTGAGTTCTCTCGGAGTCATCCTCTTCAATTATGACAACTCTAGGCCTTCTTCGTTTAACTTGTTCTTTCGAGGCAGTCCTTAAAGCATCATCGAGCATTATACTTTTTTTTCGCTCAATCTGCCCAAGAGTTTTGAGATTCCTATCGGTCAAGAGAAATTCGATATTCCTCTCTTCGCTTGGGATTTCTTGAAAAACCCGAACTATCTCCTTGAAACGTTCACCTTCGGGTCGCTGGATTATTGCTGAAAAAGAAAAAGAGATGTAAGCTCAATTTCATCTGTATTTGTCTTATCAACTACCCGAGAAGGTGGCAATACTCACGTCTAAATAGCCATCGTCTGGCAAATCCTGGAGGACATCGAATGTAAAACCACTCCCTCTTGAAGTAGCTCAGTCTAGTCCAAGACCCCGTAATCACTTGACAGTTTCTTACTGCCTCCAGGAATGTGAAGGATGTGCTATCTGTTCGACTTTTGAAGTTGAATAAGTATCTGATCTAGGTCGGGTTCGGTGGTCGATAGAGGTACTCCATAAATGCAATGAACAAGCTATTGAGCGAGGCATATCCGTTCGGGTGTAGCTGAGATGGGGCGATCCCCAAAAATGACAACACTTCTCTTATATATTCATTGAACGGAGGAAGCGTCCCAACTGCACATGCATGGCGATTGAATGCAGTATATCCCTCCGGTGGATTGTGCGTTCTATCATTTGGTCCCGGCAATAATACGTCATCCATCGATAGACCATGCCTTAAGCATATTCTTCCTAGAATGTCTTCCAAAATGTTGGACGGAACAGAGTCTGATGGGTTACTAATGAAGGATGCGTCAGGTAACTCGTCTGGAGCTGGACCGATAACTTCAACCTCAATCTCCGGTACTTCAAGCACGGGAGGGCCCGAACTCTGAGTTTCTTGCGGCTGCGAGCTTGAAGTTTCCATAACTAGCTAACTCATGAGAAATCATCATTAGACGCTGAAGAGCCCGTGTGTTCCCCTCGTGTAGAGTGTGTGTTCTGCAGTGCAGTGCTGTGCATTACTTGGATAAATTTTGCAGAGTTAATGAAAATAAGCAAACGACAAGCCTTCGAAGTCCAGTTGTAATGACCGTCATCGCTGACCGTCATCACCAAATCATCTAAATGCTGGTAATCGATTCGGATTAAAGTTGTTATGGTTCCATCGACGAGCTTCGGAAGGTAGTCAAGTATGCAGTTTAACTATCAAGTCCAGATATGCAAGAATGAAGCTTGTCGGAATTGAGCTGAAAAGTGTCGAAATTTCGTATCCATCATGGGAGGTTTCGAACCGATCACAGGAAGCTCGTTCAAGTCCATCAGGATACAAGTTCGAATCGATCCCAAGGAGCGTGTTTCGAATCGATTGTCAAGGGCCGAGTTCGTATCGATCATAATAGGATGGCTTTGAATCGATCCTTGATTGCTTAGTTCGTACTGATCAGGAAGGTCTCAGCTTTACATTGATCACGTTCAATTTGATACTTTTCATATTGAGCATAAAGGTAAACTTCGTATCGACCTAAAGCTAAGTACTTCAGAGCGATCGTTAATTTATTTTTTGTATCGATCATTTCGTATCGATACGATCCAAAACCATAGCCATCGGTACGAACTGCATCACCTCCATCGGAATATTCCAGGGATCGGTGCGAAATCCAAGGAGAAATATCACTTCCTTCATCGATTCGAACGCAAACCCCAGATCGATTTGTTTTTTGCCTTTTTCATTCTTTCTTCCCCAATCTACAGGAGCGTCGCTATGGCCATTTTTGGCCGAGCTCACACCCAGATCTGACTTTAAGAATTACCAGAATTGATGATCAGTGAAGAAAAGAGGGATCTGGGATTCGAACTTTGTCGTCAAGATGTAGCAGAAATTGATTAATTACCTAATTTGAGACTTGGATTTGAAGAATTAAAAGGTTAGGTTAAATCGAGTCGAAAGCACGACGTTGTTATTCTCCTTTCTCTGGTTCTTCGAGTCAATACGAAGATTAAAGGCCGTAATAAAAAGTGAAAAGTAAAAAAGTGAAAAATGGTTAAGTCCCAGGTATTTATATGAAACCTAGAAGGAACCAGGTCGATTCGCCTCCCGTTCCACGTGACCGGTCGCAACCAGTCAACCCATGGATCGAGACGAATCCCCAGTTCGAATCCATCTGACCAAAGATTTCCATCGGTTCGAAATGGACAGTGAAAACATCGACTCGAAGTCCATGTTCGCATCAACAAGTTTACAACTCCATCCAATGCGCATCGATACAAACCACGATTTCGAGTCCATCATAACTCAAACATTAGCATCGATGCGAATGAGCATTTCGTATCCGCCGAATTCTCCATTTACCGATGCGAAGTCAGTCTTTCAACATTCTATATCGATTCGGGAGAGGATCGATACGAATGAACTTCCTAAAACAACTGACATACGTTGTTGCAACTCAAATTTCGCATCGGTTCGGGAGAGGATCGATACGAAGTTCGATACAAGAAAATAAACAATGACTCATGAGCGTGCAATGTTAGAGAGGGTTAGGTCAACATATATGCGTCTGAGCGCTATCATGCAGCAGTCAGTTATAGCAGTGCAAGGATACGACCTTCGACAAAAGAGAAATGACTTTTCGGAGTAAAGATGGCAATTTATCAAAGCACGTCATGTTTTCACAAGACTTACTTTGGGGGGCAAATGTTATCCCACCTTTTGGCAAGACCGAGATATCAAGGAACTGGTTCAAAACCAAGTATCGATCGTCATGGATATCGATGAATTTTGTCCGGATCGAGCTACAATTGATATGACACGACAAGCACAGCCAGGGAAGCATGCATTCCAAATTTCAAGTCAATCCGAGTTCGTATGCTCAACTCATGATCGATTCAATCTGGAGGAAACGACCTCGTTTTCGTATCCATCAGTGAACCACAGTTCGACTCGATCCTGTTCGTATCCATCACCCACTTCGCATCAATTCCCATGAGTTCGTATCGATCAAGTTGGAAGTGTTCTAATCCATCGAGTTCATATCGATGGACTTCATACCCATCAACAGATAATGCGCCTCGTAACAATCGGCCAGTATCTACTTCGCATCCATCATAGAAGCCTCTATTCGAATACATCTGAATGGAGCAATTCATATCCATCGGGTGACCTTAGTTCATATCCATTAATGACAGCAAGTCATTGTTTCGTATCCATGAAATAACTGCCCTGTTCGTATCCATCCACTTTCGTTGGTGCGAAACCATCATGAAGCTACTGTTCGAAACCATAAGAGTGTGTTAGTTCGAATTCATCAGGTAGCTACTCTTCGTCTCCATCGTGGGTCCATGTTCGAATCCATGTGCAAAGACTTATTCGCATCCATCGAGTCAACGAGCCAGGATGATGTGTTATTCTTCGATACGAGCAAGGCGAAATTCATGGAGTCGACACGGTCAACTCGGAGTAAAGAACGGATCGATGCGAGGTATGCGTGCCACATCATCACGAGAGCACGTGAAGGTGATCGATTCGAAGGAATCAATTCGAATTGGTCGATTCGAACTTGACAGCCACTGAGAAGCTCCATTTCGTATCGACGATATCTAGAGATCTACCGATCCAAATGCTATGAAATTTCACAGGAGATTACGTACTAGTTGAAGAATGTTCCCACCAAGTTTCGACTCCATTGGACACGATCTTGATCGATACGAATGGAGTTCGTATCGATCGCATATCGAGTTGAAACTTCCTGAAGTTAGTCGTGTGGGTCCACTCACGTGTCAGAACGAGTCTCCCAAAGTTTGAGTGAAGTATCAGCCTCCTACGCCTATATATAGCCCCCTGAGGCCTACAGAAAAAGGATCTTTTGATTCTCAAGCGCCCAGACTTTGCCGGATCAAGACTTACATCATACTCTTGCTGTTGATTTCGAATTTCAAGTTGTAATTTGCTGTTGCTTGCTCTAATCACTTGTAATCGCTGAGAAAGATTCAATAAAGTTGCAAAAAACTTCATAGTGGACGTAGGCAACACGCCGAACCACTCTAAATCGCTTGTCTGTGCATTTTCTTTCCTGTTGCTTGGAGTTTTTGTTAGATAATCCTCATTTAAAATTTATATTCTTCACTATTATCTCTTCAATAACTTCCGAAGAGTGTTGCGTCCAATTTTGTTGCAAACATATACTGTTGATTTTGGGTTGTGGTAACGATGTTTTACGCAACATTCGTTTTGACCCAAAATAAAGATGTTTAAAAGAATCTTTTCCTTAAAGAATAAAATATATACTCAATTATTATTTATGTATATGTAATATTTTCTAAGTGTTGAAAATAATTGATTAGTGAATTACTTATTATTAAATAAGCATATGGAAATGTTTTCCAATGTTGAAATATTGAAATGGTTTTGAGATTATATCTTTTTAAAGATAAATTGAATTGAATATTTGGCAAGTGATTTAATCAATAAAAGATTAATAAAAGGGCTAGTGATTGTATATGGTGTTGAATATTTGTTTGTTTGCTTTGATAGTTAAATTACCAACTATCAAACTTGGCCAAATTTTAGTTCCTCGACTTGATGTGGGAACTATTTAGTCGTACACTTAATACGTAGCTTTCTGTATAGGCTTGATTATCCTTTGTGTTGAGGATGTTGATTCGTATAGTGCGGAGTATTACTCCAATCTATCGAGCTTCCTTCTTGGCCCGAAGGATAGTAAGTTGAAAGTTGGAGACGTGATAAGTCTATGAGACTTAGTTTCTATGTGAGATTGAGAAACGATTTTGCATTGTTGGTGTGAAGAGACCGAGATCAGATTTATCTGAAAACCACTTCGGACCAACGTATATGCGACGATTATGCAGGTTGCTTATGATGATATTGATATTTCAGATTTTCGTAGTGGGGGACTCCTTGTTGATTGTTTGGGGTTAAAATCCCAATATGCATATAGTATAAGTGGTCTCTACATTATGAAATATCCAATGCAAGGACTATTCGTCACTAATCCTAGGGATTTCCCGACAGGATGTGGTAGGAAAGTACCTTCGGTTTGTCCTGTTCCTAGACAACTTGTATGGATGTCAGTCTGACATTGCATTTCTAAAGATTACGTACATTGGTTTTTACAAACATACATCAGTGGTGGCGGAGAAGGCAACTTCTCTTAGCTCAACACCCTCCTTGAGACGTATGAGCTTAAGGGTTGTATTTTTGTGGAAGACAATTAGTAGTTAATAGAAATGGCTGTGTGGCATTCTAAGTGATGTGGTTGTGATTGTGAAAGGTAATTTTTACCTCTAGCCTCATCAACTGGAAATGACCAAAACATGGTTAGATGCAGTAGGGCTAAGTGGGTCATTCTCAAGTAGGATATGATCATCCTCTTCTAGATATATCTTTACACGCTATGACGTCATGTATCTGATTATCGTGGTTTGTATGCTATGAGGCCCTCAGTAAAGTTCGGTAACAACTGGAGGATGATATATTCGGTACCATCTAGTTATAGAAGTGGGCCGGTCTTGTGTTGGTAGAGGATCCTTTGTGATGGTCCTCGGTGCATTCTTTTAGAGATGTACTGCTGAAAGGTAGTCCCTTCACCTGGTTATTTGTATGGAAATCCAAAACCCACTACGGGCGGCGATTTTGTTTGTAAAGGCGTAATGAATAACCTTGAAATGCTATATAGGTAACCATTTCGACTATGATTAATATTATTTGTATATACTAGACACTAGTATAATATAAGAGGATTTGATATGAAAGAAATGTTTTAGTTATCGTAAGGTAAAAACATGTCCGTGTTTATGTATGGGCGTGTCTTATGATATACTTTTGTTTTTATAAAAGAAAAGTTTTGGTAATTTAATAAATCCAGTTGAGTGTGTTTCTCATGCTGATTTATCAGACTGATCCAAGGGTTCTTTCCTTTCAATGCTTGGGTCAGACGAGTACATTTGCAGGCCTAGATTTGATGCTTTTGGAGCTTCAGCAGGAGAGCTGGAGATCTTCATTTTTGTACATCTGTATTTGCTTGATTATCCGCTGCATTGCTTAGTTGTTTTAAATTATCGTCATTTTTAAGGACAGGTTATTATAACTGTTCAGGCTGATAACTATTGATTGATTGTTGAACTCTGATTGATGTGTATATATACGGTTTCTATTTTGTAAAGATCATTTATATGATCTTATATATTTTCCGCTGCGATGTGAGATTCTGTATTGTTCTGTTTGGTTCTATCTTCTCTCTTTCTTCTCTTCTCTCCTTCTCTCTTCTTTTCTTTCTCTTGATTTTTAGTTAGTCTGTGCTTTTTGGGTCGGGCATGTATGGATTATTGTCGATTCAAAGGGTATGGATTTGCGGGTCGTCGCATTTGGTATCAGAGCTTAGGTTAGGTGCCTTAGTAAAATTCATCTATGGTTAGTATATGGATGGGTTAATTGATAAATAAAATGGATAGGTTAAGTCACCGGACCTTCGATCGAGGTTATGGGTGATATTAGTATTTTTGGTGTGCTTAACTTTCGTTAATTGTTGTTTTTACGTTGTATTTTTTTTGTCCTTATAATTTCGAGGACGAAATTCTTTTAAGTAGGGGAGAATGTAACGACCCAAAATTTGACCACTTTAAAATATAGTATTTAAAGTGATTTTAAATACAAAGTAGGTAAGGTTATATGATTCATACAATATTAGATAGGATTTGGAAAGAGAAGTACACAAAAAAATAGTAACATTTACTTATATCGACAAAAGTGACAAAATGCTGATTTCAAAAAAGTATGTTTCAATGATTAAATAAATTATCTTAATTAATTTATGAGTGTTTATATTTGTAAATAGCATTATAAAAGTTTATTTTTAAAATTTGGTTTACATAAATAAATAGTTTAACTAAAATGTCAAAATGTGACCGTAAAACATTTGTCGAAAAACGATGTTTTGTCGATTAAAAGTTATCGTAACGTCGTCGCACCTTTGTTTTCTTATAGGAACATATATTCAAATAGTGTAAGTACTAATTAATTTACTGAACATGTTTACTTTTACTAAATAAGATTAGAAAACTTCTAGAAGTCATTAGTAAAAGTAAGTAAGAATTAACAAAAGTATGAAAAGGTTAACATCAAATCACATCAAATCAAAGCCAACATAATTATGATATTCTTTGCTTAATCTTTAAGTGACTAAGACATAAAGTAAGGATGTGGAAGATGATGTTGAGTATTGAAAAAGTGGAAAGTGCTTTACGTTAAAGTAAGGTTAGTTTGGTAATTTGGTAAGAGGTTATTTTGGTAAATTTACCACTTCTTTCTTTTTCTATAAATATCCACATCCTTCTTCACTTTCATACAGATTTTTTTCTTCTTCTTTTCTCAAGCTTCTTCATCTTTTTCCCTCCTCTTTAATGGCTTCCATGCCATATAAAAAAATTAGAAAGAAATAATGTCAAACAAAATATTCAAAAGAAATCAATGTTCATCCTCTTCAAATCAAACTCCTCTTTTCTCCACATTTTACCTCTTCTTCTCTCGCCCATAACTTCTTAAACCAAAACCATAATACAATTTTTTTAAAATCATGTATTTTTCCAGTGGCTACAACTTTCATGTTTTCCACTTTGTCTCATTCTAAAGTTATCTACGTCAAAAATATACTTCTTTCAAGTGCATTTTCTGGCCCTGTTTTTAAGCCAGAGAATATGCCATTTTGTTTTGATCATAACTTGATCATAGTAGACCCAAATTAAGAATTTTTTTAAACCATATTAAATTCCGGTGGCAACAACTTTTACGTTGATCACTTTTTCCAGTTTTGAGGTTTTCTATACCTGAAACTCAATTGTTTGAAGTGCATTTTCGGGCTTCATTTTTGTCAATCCGACAATACCTCTTCTTTATTCTATCATATCTCCCTAAAAACAACTTGGATTCAAATGATTCTTTTTTTAAATTCAAGATAAAAGTATTTTCAACAACTTTTCAGTTAACAAGTTTTTTAAATTTTGAGAGTAATAGAGTCAAAAACAAGAGAGAATATGACCTATTTTTTGGGTCTACTTTTGAGAATTCAAGTTCAAAGCTCTACCACTTCTTCTCTACACTTCGGCCCGCCTTCATTTCAAGCCTTGGTCAAGCACTAGGAAGAGGAATTTGGGTTTATTTTTATTTGATTCCGAAGCGAAGTATGCGTTAGATCTTAAGTTCCTTGCCTTAAAGTTTGACGGAGTGGAATCCAACGTAAGTTATTTCTTGTTTTAAGTTCATTAAGACCATTGCTAAGTTGAAAGAACATTAAGTATTAAGTGTTGTTTGAAAACCTTTGTCGAATGCTTGTTTACTTTTTTTCTCCAAAACAAGGGTTTGATTTCCTTGCTTGCTATTATGTTTGGATGGTTAATTAAGTAATTCAAAATTTAGAAGTTAAATACTTAATGGGGTATGCGGAAACGACTAGTACATGTGCTTCGTCTGTGAGATCCAAGGAGACTTGGGCGAGGGACGGAACATGTCGAAGGAAAAACCCTGATGCTCCAAAATAAATATTAAACCATTAAAGTGTTATAAATATTTGATAGAACGAAGCATTGTTTATCATTTATTATTGCGTTTATTTCATTGATTGATCGTTTGAATTAGGCACGAGCAGTTTATGAGCACTGATTATTATTTATTGATTATTGACTTTTCTCGACTAGTTTATGAGCAATTAATTATCCATACGCATGGGCTGGGTAGAAAATAATTGTAGGCTAACACCTTATGATTTATTTCACAATTTGACTATAAGGTGTTTAGTGGTAATATTTGTTTCACTTCAATTTAATCAATTGTTTTGAAAATTGGTTTTCAAATGGAAATGTTATGAAATGTTTTCCTTTAAAAGAAATAGAAATGTTTGGTAATGAATATTCTAAAGTTATATTATATAAAAGTGATTTATATAAGAATGGTTTTATAAAAATATTTTATAAAACGGAAAGAATTTCGAGGACTAAACCCGATGGTTTTACGATGATTTTTGAAAGGATTTGGAAAATGAAAATTATTATAGATTTGAAAGTACTTGTGAATATTAGTGTGAAATGATTTATCGCTTCGGGATATAAAATGATTTGTTGTGCTACCAATGATTGGGTTAACCCGTAACTAGAAAGTGGGCATGTGTTTTTGGTATAGTCTGCTCTTAGAATAGAGGGATTTACTTATTTATCGATTGTATTAAGGCTAGGACCCAGTTGCCTTGTTATTGGGAGAAACCTTCCGATCTGGTTGCATATGGTTTGATATGTTTTTGTTACAGGATTTTTGGGATTTCCAAATAAAATTTTCAAAAGTGATTTGATTTAAGATCCTGGGGTAAAGTATAATTTGAATATAAAGGATATATATATATACACACACACACTTCAAAAGTTTTGAAATAAGAATTTGAGACACTACAAAAAAACAACCATATTACAACATTTTCTTTACAACTTACACAAACTAGCAGTTGTAATAGTTATTTTATAACAACTGTTTATATGTAGCGGTTGTAACAAATTCATTTTTAACAAATTTATTTGTTCAGCAGTTGTAATATATGTTTGTAACAACTGTTTATTTGTGTCAGTTGTAAATATTTATCTATCACAAATGTTTTTTCCAGTTGTCTGTCTGGACTACCAAAAATTACAAGTTCCCTCTTTTATTTTCTTCGGCCCGCTCAATACTTTCGTCTAAACTAAAAAAAGTGGCCGCAAAATTTCATAAATCTAAACCCTAACCCTATCCTCCTCTGCCATTGCTATACAATGAAGTAAATCGCGCTTGCTAGAAACCCTCTTTCCACCCTAACCTTTACTCTCTGTCATTTTCTCGCCTCCGTTGTCGCATCTCCATTGCTACACGCGTTCGCTCGCTTCGCCACCGCTGCTACCGCGTTTGCTCGCCGTTGCTGTTAGTCGCCTTTGACGAATTTGTGGTATGTTGCTATCCTACGATTTTCTTGATTTTTGGTTCTTAGTTATTTGTTGATTGAAATTCTGATCAGATCCGATCTGATAATCTGCTTTCGTACGAAAACTATATGTTTTTATTGCAAAACCAATGACAAATTTTAACTATTATAGTGAAAATTGGATATGGTTTATGTCGTTAGTACACTATTCTTCGATAAATCAATTTGATCGTCTTCTTCTTCTTTAAGCATCTGTTTATTTTAAACGTCAAAATCTTATTGTTACCTTGACTTGATTACTCAATTTGAAATAGTTTTCCAACATAACATGCATATGCATGTAATCAGTTTTGATCTTGATTATTATAGATGGATTCTTTTTAAGGAAATTGTACTGAAATAATCATGGAGAATATGTTAATTGAATAATAAGTTGTATTACAACCTGCTCATGTTCATGCAGTTCATGAACGTTGAAATTTGATT
Organism: Allium cepa; assembly: GCA_030765085.1. Taxonomy (NCBI): domain Eukaryota; kingdom Viridiplantae; phylum Streptophyta; class Magnoliopsida; order Asparagales; family Amaryllidaceae; genus Allium; species Allium cepa. Next base: position 218,619,243 of record CM060938.1, read on the forward strand.
CTTTTACAAGTGCATGTAAATTTCTCTTTATTCCCGTTGAGTTCACCCTTCGGATGGCTCAGATTGAAGCTCCGACCTTGGGTTTGCTCTTAGCCATTACTGACGATATATGTTATGTAGGTAGGATGACAAATGGAGGGAACGGTGCGAATGAAGACCAACATAAGAATCGTGTCTGGACATCCCTTTATTAAAACGGGGGCATGAGGTACATATCTTTTAATAAATAGTAGCGTCATTGCCATGTGGAATATAAAGTGCACATATTTGCTACTGCATAGTGAAACTTTTTTCACTTGTAATGGCATCAGTTTATACTATTTTATTATCAGGAAAACTGTAGGGATCATCGTTTATTTTACAAAGGCGAACATATGCTTTTGTCAGAAATCTTCATAGTCACGACAAAACAGGACGGACGAGATGGTTTGGAAGACCAATGAAGGCACAAACAAGGAAAGACGTAGAGCTTTAGCAGATACATGAAAGACGAGGCTCTCTTGTTGTGGTTCAGTCATCCAATTATAAGGTAGGGCTAGTTTCTTGCGAGGTTATGTTATTTTCTCCAGTAATTTCCATTTACATGAATTTTCTAGAACCAAATTTAATGTAATAAATCATATGCCAGATTTAATGGTATTATCTTAGCAAGGAAATGAATAGATTGAGAGTTGAAAGGGAGAGGAAAAGAGATTCTTAATGGAGTAGAACATGAAGCTGAAGGTTCAGATCAGAGATACCGCTGAAGCTGTGAATGCTGCTAGTGAAGTTCTTGTTCGGTTGAGGGAGGTGGAGGATTCTCTTTTGCTTACAGAGGTGATTACCATATTTTTTATACTCATGTTCATTATGTATGTTCATTGCCCTCCTCCATAAGTCTAGTTAATCACCTCGTTTTAAATCTTCTCAAATGAGTTTTGAATAGTAACTTTAAATAAAAAATGTTTAGATTAAGGCGTTTGACTACTATGATCTATAAGCAATGAATGCATAACATATGGACATATTCTTTGTAAATTGTCCTTAAACACTATTTCAATTATTTGCTTGGTCAAAATTGTGGATTGAATTCCTTCGTAAGTTCTAAGAAACAAACGATTGGTTCTAAGTTTTCAACGTATAAGCTACGTTTGTAAGTTTGGTTATAAGAAGTTCTTAGCCAGTACAACTCGAATAAATAATTTATAAATTACGAGGAATTGCCAAACATGATGTTGATTTTATTTGTATCATGATTAGCACACTTATAAATAACTTAATTCAATTTTGCTTCCAGCAAAAAGTGTTTAAATAATTATTTCTGTAGTAGTTTTAGATAATAATTTTTATCTAAAAATGTTTGGATGAAATTTGATTTTCGATGAGCTAGTAAATAAATTTTAAATTAGAAATAACGAGACGGGAGAAAGAAATTAATGAAGTTAAAAGTAAGGTATAGATATTTTTTTAGTACGGATTTTATTATAGAAAACTAATTTGTGCTGTGAGCAATTGAGACAATTCAAAATGTTTAGCATTCTTGTTGAAAATAACGTACACGTTACTTATTCCTATTTGTATATTTGATGTCAACATGAAATAATATAAAATGAGAAAGTCACTATTCAAAACCACTTCTAAATCAATTGCTTTTTATACTTTCTGCATTTAAGATTCTTTTGCTAATTCGTTATAAGGAATTCTCAACCACAACAGTTCAAATAAGTAACTTATAAGCAGTCGTCGTTTGCCAAACATATTATTGATTCTTATTTGTTATGCAACTGAAATGTGCAGAGGAGGTGCGAGCAATCTAAACAAGAGAACGAGAAGCCGAGGAAGCAAGCAAAGAAGATGAAGAAGAAGCACGAAAAGGAGATGGAAGCAATGAGGCATTATCTAGAAGAAAGCCATTTGCCTGGATCAACAATGAAAACCATATCCCATTTTAATAATAGGCGGTCAGAGTCAGAAGTAGCCTCTACATTTCCTGAAGAAGAAGAAGATGATCTATCTTGGAGAACTTCGTTTGCATCCTCTTACAACTAACTAAGTGTGGTACCATTTTTAAGCCCTTGTATATATGTTTCTTTGGGTTGAAGAACAGATACATAGCATATGTATATGTCATTGTGTGTGTGTGTGTAACATTAGCTATTTTACAAGTTTTCATATGCATTTGAATGCCACTAGTGGAGACAGTAAAAATGTTGTTAGAAGCCAGAACCCTGTAGGAGACTGTTGTTTCTTAGTAAGAACATCAGCTTGACATTTCTTATTTGGAAACTTGATGGAACATGTTTCAAAACTGATGGGAACACATTTCAAAGTAGAAGGGAACATATATAAAAGTAGATTAACAAAACTGAACATATTTGGTGATCTACTTTATAATATTTATTGGGAAGATTTGAAAATTCCATGGTGCTAAAAATAGACATGCTCATGATTAGTACTTCAGTACTTCTGTGTAGTGCACAGAAGAGAAGAGAATGCTGCTTTAAAGTCTATTACGTGATATCCAGATTCATGTGCAAAGAAGAATCAAATAAGCTCACCCTATTCTCTAATTCCTACTATGTTTGAACCTAACAATACCATTATAAATTAATAATTGTCATTTTACCATTATTTAAAAGCTCAGTGCACACTCATACGAGACAGATCTGGATCCCACTTAGAAAACTGGAGGTTCATAGCTGAGAGGTATGTGCTCATGTCAGCATTTGTTGATGGACTTGATGCATCGAGATGAACAAAATGATGGTTATTAGAGCACTTGAGACTAGTGGGCAAAGTGTTTCCTCAGTATTTCAAATTTTCAATGTAGTCTGTAGACTGCATTGAACATCTTGGAATGCATACTGTTAAATAAGTCGTCTATAGTTCAAAATATTTGCTGACAATATTTTTTTCTGCTTATGTATGCTGTTAAATGAACTCTTGTTCGTATTACAGATTCAAGCTGCCTTTAGGACAGATGAAATCAGAAGAACTCAACCAACACCACAAGACGAAATGAGAGTAGGAATGAGTTATTTTCATGAAACTATATGGAAGAGTGTTCCAAATTTTTTACCTTGTGTGGATACTGCTTTAAAGAATATTGGAATTAACGAGCATGTTCCTTACAATGCCCCTCTTATTCAGTTCTCATCTTGGATGGGTGGAGATTATGATGGTATGATCCATATAATAACTGCATAATTGAATTGTTTGCCATATCGTTGATTCATAATGATTTTTTATTTTTAGTCGCATTATAAAGCTATGATAAGTGAAGTGTCATAAGTTTTTACTTGTACGTTCTTTTCACCATCTATATTTTCCTGTATTATATAGGAAATCCTAGAGTGACTCCAGAAGTTACTAGGGACGTGTGCTTGTTGGCTAGAATGATGGCGGCAAAATTGTACTATGCTCAGATAGAAGATCTTATGTTTAAGGTACTTCAAAAGAGGAAATAAATACATGAAATTTGATTTTAAGTTTAATTGACAAGTCGCTAATAGATATTTTTTCTTGATATCCTAATGCATCTGATTTCTTTGCAGTTGTCTATGTGGCATTGCAACGACGAAGTCAGAATTAGAGCTTAGGAACTACATCTGTCCTCAAAGAAAGATTCAAAACATTATATTGGTAATATGCATTACCTGTATTCAAATATAAAAATTTCAAATGTATTCATACTCAACCTGATGCTAAAATATCTTTCCATTCATTATCATAATGTATCAGCCTTTAACCGGATCTACGTGTTTCATCATATTCTCCAACTTCCAGTCCTACGTCAAATGTAAATTTAAAGTTTGTCAAAATAAGTTATGGTATGCAGAATTTTGGAAACAAGTGCCGCCAAATGAACCATACCGTGTTATCCTTGCGGATGTAAGAGACAAGCTATACAATATGCGTGAACGCTCTCGCCACTTACTTTCGAATGGATATTCAGACATTCTGGAAGATTCAACCTACACTGATCTTGAACAGGTAATTTTTGTCATATTTGAAAGAAAAAATTAACATGTTTTTATAGATCTAATTCCTGTTATAAACATTTGACTTTTTGCAGTTTTTGGAACCCCTTGAGCTATGCTACAGGTCACTCTGTGCATGTGGTGATAGACCTATCGCTGATGGAAGCCTCCTTGACTTCATGCACCAAGTATCAACTTTCAGGCTCTCACTTGTTCGACTTCCTGTTATAATTTAATTAGTATGTATATGTACTCTTACTGAAATATGTTATGGATTTAGTTGTGTTTTGTATTGAACTTATGAATTCATAAATGGTGTAAACTCGAATTGTTTTCGATTTTCTTGAATGCAAATGGTTTGTGTTGTTTCAAGTAATTTGCATGATTGTGTATAGTATTAATGAAAGATTGGTTTTAGTTATGATATTAAGAAATTTATAGCAAATGTGAAAAGATGATTATAGTTGTTTGTAGCAGTTGTAAAAATATATGTTGCAACTGTCATTGTTGGTTGTATTTTATCCTTCTACAACTGCAAGCGGTAGTTGTAAAAAGCCTTTTACAAGTGCTAAAAGCAGTTGTAACTAGTCATTTACAACTTGCATGTTGCAGCTGTAAATGGTTTTCCGCAGTGTGAATAAGTTTTCTACAACTAGTAGTGGCAGTTGTAAAAGACCTTTTGCAAGTGCTAAAAGCAGTTGTAAAATAAGTTTCTGCTACTGCTTCTGCAACCGTTCCGGCCAGTTGTAAAATAATTCATATCTATTACAACTGCGGATATAACGACTGGCGGGTGCAAGTTGTAATAGACATATTACAACTGTTTTTGGCAGTTGCGAAAAGGTATTTTTGTTGTAGTGAGAATAAAGTCCTAAGAGATAATTTCCGTAAAGGTAATTAGATTTTAAAATCCAAATTTAAAGATTAAGCCTAAGTGGGTAGTCTTGGGAATTGCATATTGTTTGTTGCATCTTAGGCTCCATGAGTTCTATTTGCGATAGGAGAACTACGTTAGCTTAATCCTGTATCTAATTGGGTACCCAATTAGATAAGGGTAAGTAGGCAGTCACAAGTGATAGTGATGCAGCCCCTAAAATAATATAACCTTTTCATGTTTATCTGTTAATGGTTGTTGTTTATCTCGTGTTATTGTATTTTTCTTGCTTACTATTTTATTCCGCATTTGACATGTTTATTGAGTTAGTAGGAAATGCTATTGCTGTCTCTCTTATTAGAGTTGTGCAGCGTTAGATTTATTTGGTTTATATATAAGCACACATAGTAGATTAAATTGATTACTCTGATAACTTGTAAACGTGAAATTTTATCCTATACATTTAATAATGTTGAATATTTATCAAATATGGTGTATTAAGTTGGTAGTCTTCATTAATAGTTTAGAATGGATGGATTTTTCGGCAATTTTAACTGGTCCAAAAATCCAGGTCGTCACAATATTTTAAAATAATTTTTTAAAAATAAAAAGCATTTATATAAGAGGTACCGCTTACAAATTCATGTACATGAATATATTTTGTCTTGAAAAGAACTTTTGCACAAAAGCACAGATGGTTGAAAAATTGGATGTACACAAAATGGGTGTAATTAATGCAACAGATCACATAAATTTTACCCTCGTCAAATTTCTAGGACGAAATTTCCTAAGGGTGGGAGAATGTAAGACCCCGCATTTTTTACATAGTTAAAAATTTAACGAATAAACAATTAGAAATGTAAATAAATATTTTTGGAATTATCGAAATATGGCTTTGGAACTTATACCATTGCGTCCTGGGCAATTTTGATCAGTTTCCAAATATAACTTGTCAAAATCCGAGATAATATGAAGAAGTTAGGAATGAAGTGAGAACGAGTAAAAAAAGAAGAAAATAAATTAATAATAATAAAATATAAGTGTATGGGCCGACCAAGAGGTTGACCTAATTAGCCCAACGGTCGACCGCATGGTCGACTGGTGGCTTTGGGCGTTCGACCGCCCGGTCGACCCGCATAGGACCTAGATGAAGTTTCATCCAGGTGCGCTCCAGTGACATAAATTTTAGTTTTTAAACGATCTGAGCCGTACGTTCTTCAATCAGATAGCACCAGATCGCCCTGTGACGTGGTAGCTCCAGATTAATCAAAGAATCCAACGGTCCGAGATCCCCAACCTCCCCTATAAATAGAACCCTAGGCCTAGCTCTTTTCTCAAAATTAGATTCTCTCCCAATAGGTTCTTGGCCTAAGACTGAACCCTAAATAGGAAATATTTCTTTGGGTCCTTGGCCAAAAGGCTAGACCCTAAAAAAGAAAATATTTCTAGGAAAAGATCTTCTAAATTTGAATATTATGATCTTGGAGGGGGATCTAGAAGGAGCATGGAGCCAAGCTGAGCACGGGCAAAGTTAAGGATGACAGATGAGTGGGTTTAATTATACTCTTTTACGTTTATAATATATATTATCGTTGAATTTCCGTTAGATAATTTATTCCAGTAATTAGTTAGTTATACAAACACTGTAATTTTTATTTATATTTAATTAGGCTTGACAGTAAGAAAAGGCATAGGCCTAAAAGTAAGAAATTTACAGTTATTTACATCTATTTTAAAAGTCATAATTTAGCTTTAATACCGGTTCCTTTTATTCCCATTTTACGCGAATAATATAGTTAGGAATAGAATTCTCAGTTATGGATTAAAATACTAGACTTAATGGAAGTAGATGTAAAATAGAAAATTGGAAAATTGGAATAAAGATAGAAAAGTGGAATTCTGCAATAAATTACGCCGACGAAGACAATAAATTTATCTGGTAATTTAACTGGGGGAGTAAGTAATAGATTAATTGGTTGGTTTAAAAACTAGAATGCATTTCTACAATTTAACAATTAAAAGATAACGTTAAACGTAACTTCAAGAATAAAAAGAAAGAAGAAGGGAACTAGTGTAAAATAGAGGGACTACTGTATTTCACACTATCCCAAAGTAATAAAAGAAATTTCTTGCAGTTATGAATTATTGTTTATAGTATTATTTAGTATTAAATTATGAAAACAGATTTTAGTATAGATTTCACAACCAACCAAATAAAATAGAAATACTTCCTAGAATAAAAGAAAATAAAGTAGAGTATGAAATGAATGAAATAAATTTTTAGATAAAAAATTAAGGCTGTGAACAATAAACAAACCTAGGTCTGCATTTACCACGCAGACTATATTAAAAAATAGTTATTATGATAAGTTAATTATATAATAAAAGAGAATTAAAAATAATTCTATATCATAATAAAAGAAGACAAATTAGAACAAAAAAGAAATACTTATAATTATATACAAATTTTAAAAGAAATAATAGTAACAATTACAAGTATAAGTATAACATAAGTTATGATTAAGTAAAAGAATAGAAAGGCTTATTTGGGAACTTAGAATAAAGAAGCAACGATAGCAAAGATAAATAGTAAAAGATTATTTTCGATTTCTATTAAATTAATAAGCAAACAGAACAAAAGATGCTTATTTAATAAACTTAAGACTTAAATTAAGTTAATAAGCAAGAAGTGGCAATACCAATAGGATTCCCTATTAGATCAATGGTGGTCTCACAATAGCTAGAAGTGAGATGAAGGCAAGAATGTGCTAATTATGGTAAACTAGTAGCCAATGAAATAAGAAAAATAAATTAAACGCAAATTAAAAAGTTAGAATTAGGGTCTAATAGAAGAGAGAGATGCGTTTGGAGCATCCCAAAGGATGAAGAGCCCAACGAAGCAGTTCATCACAGATTTCAGTATAGGAGAATTACGTCCAACTTAGTTATTTTGGGCTAGAAGGAAGTATGAGACTTAAACCGGGCATGAGGGTACTCCAGTGTGGCCTTCTGGATAGGCTTAATGAAGCTACATTCCCAGAGGCAGGTCTGTAGGTGTTTCATCAAGAGAGTATGCCTTTACTGCATTTGCATTGTAGGCCCAGTGAAGCAGGCCTTTGTAGTCAGTCAGAAGGGTATGGTGTTAGGAGTAGGATATTCGTATATCCCGGTACTTGCAAGTAAGTTTAGTGGGTAGGACCCAAAAGGATAGTCGCATGCCGATATCACGCCAACATCAAAACCCAGAACGAGTTCGGGAAAGACTAGAGTCAAACCAACAGACCAATGATTCTTTCATTATCGAGACATTGGGTAAGGGGCACCGCCAATTGGATGTTAGATTGTTTGCAGTAGGGCATAACCACTTAACTCTTTAGAAGTCTTCTGTTAGTTGAGGGGTGGCTGCGTGGGGCCATAACGACGATGGAAAAGAGGCAGACCAACTAGAATATATGTATTGTAGGCCTAACGAAGCGGTCCTTTATAGATATAGAAAATTCCCAACTGAATTGCTTACAAGGTAGACCTTATTGGTGGGATTCAGATAGTAGACAGAATGATTACGTAGTCCTCAATGTACGCACTGGGTGGTGCATTGTGGATGTTCGAGCACTAGCATAGACTAGTGCGGACGCGATTTACGTTTTCATAGTAAGTAGTGGAGCATCTGCATTGTAGGCCTTACGAAGCAGGCATTTACATATATAGCTATGGAGCAAGACGATGGAGCATCTGTACTGTAGGCCTTACGAAGAAGTCCTTTACAGATGTAGTTAGGGAATTCTCTCGAAGTAAGACGATGGAGCCCTTTTCGAGGAGGATACGTAACGTACCGTGGGTGGTACCTAGGACCAGTATGGTCACTGGGCATATAGCTATATATATATATCAGTTAGTAAGTTTTAATCTACTAAGGAGTAGATGGGTATGATTCAAGCACAGAGGCGAGAGTATGATAAACCCAGTGAACCTAATATAATAGTAAATGGAAATAAAACTGTATATGTAGAATTAAGCTTAAAAGTGTATAATTTATCCATTCACCATAACTTAGTTCTAACACTCTCCTCATAACATACTACATGTTAGGTAGATGGCAGAGACTTCCCAGCTTTAAGACACTTGTTTAGAAAGTGTTATTATTTTGGTGAGTATTTACTTACTATTGTATTTTATTCAATTTCGATGTGAGAAAATTAATTGAGCTATGATATATTTGTCTTTGCCTACTTGCAGCATACCAGATTCCCTATTCGAGTTTCAGTGGGCTTGGGTTTTAGCTTTTTTGCGAAAAATCCGAACCTACCAGAATTCAGGTAATTATAAAATATTCATTTGAAAACTTCATTTGCAAATCAATCATCCTCAATACTTTACAAAATTTATCTATAAAATTTCTTACTTCATTTATAAACACCATTTTAGAATCTTTAATAACATCTTTATAAATATATGTAACTATTTGAAAAAAATTATTTCCATCATTATTTATTTTTAAGAAGGGTTATTGAAAACCTTAAATCCATTATTTACAAATTTTATTAGTTTTAAATTTAAAATAATTTTCAAACATTATTTATAATTCAGTAATCATTAACTTTAAATATGTTTTATTGAATCAATAACTTCTTACAATATTTACAACATTGATAATTAACTATTAAACCAAGTCGTACATAAATAAACAATATTTTAAACAATTTAAAGTCATTTAGAAAAGAAAAAGAAAAATGACCAAAATATCCTTTATATTTATATAATACTTGATCAAAATACTTTTATAACTCGATGTCTTAACTAGTTTATCCTCATTCTTGCAGACTCTAGCCATGCGTTGATCAGGCGCAAGGCTAGAATTCTCCAAGTACTTAGTAGACCTGTTTCAATATATAGTGAAAATACTTAAAAACATTAAAACAGATATGGAAAGCCCATTCCCTCATGGATCGCAGTTACGCAATGGTTACACCTCTATCCCAGCGGGATCACTTGTAACTGTAGGCATCCCGCCCCTCGATTTACACCATGGTTGATAGATCGCAGCCATGCAATGGTTACGCTGCTATCCTAGTGGAATCACTTGTAGCTGTAGGCATCGTGCCCCTCGATTTACGCTATACAACAATATCAAATAAATAAAATAAGACCCACCAAAGGGATCCGATAAATAACCCACCAAAAGGATATGATAAATGACCCACCAAAGGGATCCGATGGAAGGTACTTCCCATATCATTTACTTCAAAATGTATTATATCATATATAGTATCCTTCCAAAATCATAACTTCAAATATTGCACTTATATAGATTCCACTATATATATGATTTCATTTTCAGATAGAGTATTTTCCAAAATCAATAGTATCGAATATATAAAATCATTCTTATATAATTTCCATCATATATAAGATTTATCTCTTCAGCTCAAACAACTTCCAAAATCAATAGTCTTCCAAATCACCTTATACTTATATAAAGTCCACCTTATATAAGAATCAAATTTTTCTAAAATCGGTTATGCTGCATGAAGAGCCATATGGTATTAAACATCTTTTGCTTTATAAAAGGTTTTGAATTTAGAATAGTTTTGTTTATAAAATAGTTTGTAAAACAGTTTTGTATATAAAATAGTTTTAAAAATAGATTTGTATATAAAATAGTTTTGTAAATAGTTTTTGTACATAAAATAGTTTGTAAATAAAATAGTTTGTAAAATAGTTTTGTAAATAAAATAGTTTGCAAAATAGTTTTGTATGTAAAATAGAATAAAATAGTTTATATAAGAAAAATAAAAGAAAATAGTTTTGTAAAATGGTTTTAAATTAATAGTAGTTTGCATAAAAGACAAACTCTAATTTAAATTACAAAGATATCCAACCCAACAACCTTCAATTTCAGCGTCAAAGCATATCAACAATATAAGAACATAAGATGTACATATGTCATCATCAAGCAAAATTATATTCGATCCCTCACTCGATCACACAAGTTCGTTTTCAAACAAGTATTGTTCATTCGACTTCTTTAATGCGGACTTCGATAAGGTTTCTTGACTAGAAACCATCATTCTCCTTGCATAGCCATATACTATGATAGGGAATTTTAGAATCAAATCTAACCGAGAATCCATATCAAATATTCACCATCAAGAATCGAATGAAAAATCCTAGCATGAAATGATGTAATTCATCTCGAACTTGTGTACTCAAATCTGGGTCAAATTACCAATATACGTACGAGTTACGTATTTGTTCCATTTTGTTACATCACAATTTCATCTTCGATTTAGATTCATTATTAATCTCATTGATTAACACAAATATCACTTCATACTTTAATATTTGTTTCATAGAAATTCTCCATTTAATATAAAACATTAATATATTCATTCTCAGCACATTGTCTATATTTCTCTTAAATTTTAAATTACATTCATTTCTACATGTAATATTTTCTCATTTGATACTACATTTATTTACGAATCATTTCACAACGAATTTTCTTAAGTTCATAACCAATTTATATAAGCTTAACTTCTTTTTATAGGACATTATTCGAGTTTAAAGTTATCACAACTAATATTATAACCATTTATTGCAACATTCATTTATTTCATAAGCAATTATAGGTCATGACTTTATTTATAATCAACTCATTTTAATTCATATTTGTTTATCCAATTAGTATTCAATTTTTACTTTCAAATTATTTATAACACATTTCATAAATTTTAATTAAGTTTACAATCATTTTTCCAATTTAATCTCATTTATAACATTTCCTTAATCACAATTTGACTTAAACATGCCAAGACTTAAAGTTCACACTTGTATACTATTACATTACATGCCAAGAATGTATACAACAATCTTATCCATTTACTAAACATAGATATAACAAATTAACCCTTGTTTCACTTTCTTTCAAATTAAGGTTATCAAATTCAACTGCATAATTCATCACAATTACCACATTTTAACTTATATATTAATTCAGAAATTTCTCGCTATCCAAAATATCCAGATATTCCATTTTATTTCAACAGTTGAAACTACCAGTCAATAAAAAACAAGATTCACAACAAAACATTTCACTTTCATAAAGTGATATCCTAATTATTCACTTAATTTTCCTTTAATACACCATTATTAAATAGTGTTTAGTCCAAAAATTCGATCAACAATAATAGCCAATGTTTATAAACTGACTAAATACAACAAATCAACCATAAATGATAATATTTAAATATTATCACTTCATAAAACCAACACATTACAAATACATATAATAGTTATAAAATTTAATTACTTTATATATAACATATAATATTAGGAAAAATTATTTCATTTCAAAACTTATACATAAACATTTTTATAACACTAACAAAAATGCGCTCTAGTATACATACACTCAGACAAACTCATTCTAGGGTATTACTACCCAACCTCTAAAAGTTAACCCAACAGGCTAAATTATGTCTAAACCTGGCTCTGATACCAACTGTAACAACCAACTCTTTGGACGGTTCAAATCGACAATAAACCGCACATGTCAGACTCAAATCATTCAAAAGGGAGGATAGTTAATGGGATAAATAAGAAAATAAAAGAAAAAAGAAGACAAAACACAAAATCTCACAGCGGAACGAGAAAATATAATAATCAAATAAGCAGTTCATGAAGGTGTTCTACAAATAACATTTGATTACACTTTCCAATTCAAATCAAGATTATACATACATCAGAAATAAAAAAAAAATTGTAGCGGAACGTAGAATGCAATGGATAATATATAGCAACAATATACTGAATCTTCGTCTTCGTCCTCTAGAAAATAGTCTTCAGTACACTAAAAAGCTCAGACTGACCCGAGCATAATGAAAAGACAAAGCACTCGAGTCAGAACTAAAAGATCTTATGTAAGTCAGATCAAAATGAGTAAAATCGAAATATTAGTGCAATGGTTTCATAGATGTTACGTGATTTTCATCTCCTATCAAGTGTACAAAGTAAATATAATTATTTAAAGGTTTCGAATTGTTCGAAATATCAATCTTAATCATCTATATAATAAAAATCCAAAGTATGAATTAACTTTAACCCTTCAAATATTTCAATTCCAAATAAAAATCCAAATTCAAGAAATTATATGGGTATATGCCATTTCAACCAGTATCAAAAATCAACATTTCCAAATCGATGAAAACCGCTGGGGTTTATCATTTCAATCCATAATGATTTACCCTTAATCTATAAGATCGTTAGGATATGCATCATTTCAACCCATAGGGATAATAGAGATATAGACACAAATAACATCCAATCATCCAAAATGTCAACCAATAACTACCATCCTATCACTCAAATATCAACAATTGACTACAACACAGTCATCATGAAATCAACCAATAATTACCAACAATTTTCTAGTTATCATTTATAGATATTTAACTGGCTATTTAAATTTCAATATTAAATTAAGTGGAAATCAGATTCAAAAAAAGTCAGATTTAACTGGAATGACAATTTAAAATATACTAAACTGCAATCAATACATTCTAATCACATCATAAATTCAATTTAACTAACATAAGAAAATCTAGTAAATGCAAGTGTTTGCTCACCTTTCGTGGCTACGAAGGTGATGATAAAAATGGAGAAATATGGAAATTCCTAGCGAAGATCCAAATGCAAAGCAAATCCAACAAAGGTTAGACACGAACACGAATCAATAAACAATTTTCAACTACTTCCAACTTTCAAATAACCCAAGATCCAAACTACAGACAAAGTCGAAACTATGTCATCTTTAAGAAAATATTCGAACTAGAATATTACCGAATATATAGAAGGACTAACAAGAAAATTGTTGCAAATTATTTTCTCTCCACTTTAAAAAAAGGAATCAAAGCTTCTGTCTTGAGGAAGTTATGGTCAAAACAAACAGAGGTGTGCTCTGTTTCTTATGGTAGTTTTGAAATTTGCTTTGATTTAGGTGTAACGACCCGTAAAAGTGAATCGACTGTCAAAATTTATATAAACTGCTTTATTATATATTTATATTTTTCAGTATACCTTATATGTAGAAAACGTATTTTGTTTAAATCTGGCTTCCAAAATATGTTATACGCTGAGCATATGTTGTATTTGAATTTTGAACATACATATTATTATATATACTAAGTTACAGTATAGATTTTGTATAAGTTTGTTTGGTATAAGTTCTATTTTATAAAACATATATGAATTAAAAAAAACGCGCGTATATATATAGGTTTATATATGTTTATATAATGGTTTCTATATGGTAATATGATTGAAAGGTTATATGTGCTACTGCATAGATTGTATGTATGTATATGTTTAAAGAATATATTTGGGTGTGTGCTGTTGCTATCTAGGTTCTATGTTTTTATATATATTTGTACGCAGTCTCTTGGCATGTGTGTGTTAGTATGTAGGTTATATAAATTGTTGCTATACATATGCGTATAAGTTATATATATAATAGTGGCTGCATGTATGCTTCCTGTGTATATTTTGTGCGCTTAATAGTTTGAACAAATGACTTTGCATTATAAATGTATTCTCATATAAATTTTAGTTGATATTTATAGCGATTTGAAAATTTTATATATAAATATATATAGATAAAATGTTGTTATAATATCTAAGTGTTGATTTTGAATATATAATATATATCTTTGATTTTTAAGGATACGCATACCTTAAGAACAATGATTTTTAATTATAAACATGTATATTTTAATTTTCGACTTTAATTAAATATTTATTCCATAGAAAAGAATAACAATATATATATATATATATATTATTGTTGCTTCTATCGTATTGGTTCTGATTTGTCCCCATCAACATCTTTACTCATCAGCTTGTCCGTCGATTTCGGACCAATCCTGCGTCGATTAGGGAATTCGGGCTTTGATTTGTAACTTGATTTCATCGTCAAATCCTCGCTAGCCTCGAAAGGTGAGCAATCACTCACGATTAATATTCTTATATTTATTAAATTTGATTTCAATTGGAACGACAATTGAAATATACTGATGTTATTTATTGCACTGTTATTTATGTATCAGTTCACCTTTGACATCTGACACCGTTATCTGTTATGTATGCAATAACAAATCCAGTTTGGTTGATAATTGATTGATTGATTGTTGTTTGTATTGGATGCTAAATTGTAATGAATAAGTGATAAATATTATGAAATTGAATTTGACGTAGGATAGTTAAAATTTTGCATCAACATAGGTGTTGAATTTGCTTAGTTAAATTTGTGTAATACGACCCTTTAAATGTT